>OX465531.1:6112077-8750528 GCA_950022985.1 Udea ferrugalis
CACTTGCTTATAATTAGATATTAAGTAAATGGTGGCCCCGTGTGTAGTACACAGTAACATATTAAATCTTGCCATACGCGAGTGAAGTGTCTTATCGCCGCATGCACATACAGCAGCACGAGACGCTTCGACATCAAGCGCTTTAAGTCGCTTGACGAATGAATAGGTTGGCAATAATTGGCAGGCGTGTTTTCCACTAACAGTCGCCGTACCCAGTATCAAAAAGGCCAGTTGTGTTCTAAAAGACCGCCTGTTTATTTCGGACTTTTCCCTAGTTTTTTAAAGTAAGAATCACTACACTGGATTCGTGTGACCGCAGCCTGCCGACCAGCCGCTTCGGAATTATGAGGTACCACCTACCCCTCCTAACCCTACTGTCATTTCTTTCATGACTGTAACGTGAATGATGTTTTCAAGTACCTACCCATTTCTCACACAAAATGTGTCGCTCACAACACTTCAATACAACAAAACAAACCGATTTAGAACAGTAATCACGCGCCATAAAACTTGCAAAACAATAATTTAAAGTTTGCGCAAGATTTTTTAGGGGGTGTGCACACCACACGGTGAATGAGAGATAACGACCGGAGTTCGGTTATTTATGACTAACGAGCCTATTCACCGCGCTCCGCCGCCAAATGGAGATTTATGAAACAGAAAATGTCTGCTGCTTGCGTCTTTCACGTAATTTGTACGGAGATTCACCTTACAATTTGTAAGAGTACACTGGGCGGGCTTTAAAATACTGCGTTATTAGGGAGAATATGATTAGCTTCGTAAATAAGTACTTTATAAAGACGTGGAGGGTAGGTAGAAAACAGTTTAATGATACTAGTACAGTGTCTTATGAATGGCAGTGGATGATGATGTTTTTTTATTGTTTTAGGTACATTTCCACGGAACCTAACCACTCTGTAAGCTGTACAACGCACCGCCACTGGTGGTGTTGCGCCTTACGGGGCCCCGCTCCAGCTGACCTGAACAAAAAGAGGAAAGGCCACGGAAAGTGCTTGAAGGGCGTACATCGTCCATTCCTAAAAGGCAAGCAATGCAGCGGTGTTGTGGTCGGCTGAGGTGATCACTTAGCATCGGGTGACCCTTGCTCACTCTTACGTGAAACAAAGGTCCTCTTAATGACCCTGAGTTCTACCTCCAATCATCCCTTCGCCATGATAAGGCAATGACTCATGGGGGCCGATTAGATGATGATGAGAGAGAGATCACTTTTTGGTACATTGGATATGTGAATCAAAACTAAAGAATGTTGATATTAATCATTAAACATAAACGGCCTATATACGTCCCACTGCTGGGCACAGGCCTCACCTCAACTATGAGGTGGAACAAGCCATACTCCAACACGCGGGCTCAGTGCGGGTTGTTGGAGGGGTGTGAGGTTAGTGAGCAACCTTAATGTCAGATGTTATCAAGCCGCCCTAAGGCCTCTGACTAGGCTTAACGACTGACGTCTAGCGACGTCAACCGGGACCAACAGCTTAACGTGCCTTCCGAAGCACGGAGATGCCCGAAATACACATCACTAAACTTCGGTCGGGGTGGTCACCCATCCCATTTCCGACCCGGCGTTGTGTTGCTTTACAACAGCAATCGTCACCGATCACTGTCGCAACTGCGCCACGGGCACCTCGTGCCCATTAAATATTAGTCATATTTTTTTTTTTTTGTACTCTAATTAATGCAATTTAACATAATCTCCGTAAAATCTTACAGGGGACTCGGTTGCTAGTAATTCTGCTAGTTCACCAGTTCAACGCTCGCTTAAGACAAACATTCATGCTAAGACCATCAGCGTTAGTTCTTTATCATAAAAGCTTTCTTAAAATGATCTAAGCTCACCGCAACACAATACATATAAAAGACACAAGCAGTAGGTATCTAAATTACCATAATAGATCTCAACGAAATTGACCGCGAAGACGCTCACCAACTGCATTGTGACTTTGTCCTTTCGAAATGTCTTCCAACTAGCAACCAGACGCTAACTCGACCGGCTAACTCACTCCTACTTTTTCCAATCTCCGCGGGTAGACAGAGACGGATGCGAAACATTCGTCTCTATCTTGGACATCCTTTAATCTTGTCTCAGGCTTTCGTCGGGCGACAGTCGTGACGTTGCGAAAGATGCTCATTATCCTTTTAAAAAAGTTGCCACATTCATTTATTGACGTAGCTAGATTATTTGTTAGTAGATCCAGTTTATTCTCCAGTTCTGCAGTGTAAATAAAGTCCGTCATTCACTTTTATCCATTTAGTTACTGCAACTAAAACTTTTTCTGAACCCAAAATACTTGACGCTGGTCGTTCATGAAGACATCTTCTAATGGTTTTGGGTATGATAATCTTGTTCATTAACTAAGTTTTTATTTAATATTATTCAGTCACCTATGAACCTCACCATATAAGTACATTCAATAGGCGACGAATGTTTTGTGACACATGTGGCGCTTGAAATGTCAGGCAATGTCGGGCAATGTCGACCGGTTAACCAGATACCTTGTGACTTGGCCTTTGTAGCAAATTAAACAAATGTGGACGAAAAAGTCGTCTTCTACATCGGCTAAGTTCATCTGATATCTCGAGCGACATGTTTCGCGAGACTTCTGTCCCCTATAGTTATTCTGGGCTCGTATGCAGTACCCACATAATGGCCCTTACAATCTAGGTACTGCAAAAACCCGTGAATGTAGTTTCCTACGATGCAGAAGTAACATACTTACATACCTACATACCCTCACGACCATATCCCTAATGGGTTAGTCAGAGGCATAGGGAGAGAGGGGCGAGTTTACCGCAGTTTTCCGGGTTGCTTGGGTTTCTTAACGGTGTTTTCCATCACTGGAGAATTAGCCGCAATTGTACAAAGAACACGAAGTACGAAGAACCACCGGGTTCCGAGCCAGAGTGTTTAACCACTGGGCCACGACGCTCTCACGATGTAGAAGTAAGTAACCAAAAAACATAAAACATTGCAAGATAATGGCCCAATAGGATATCACATATTAGTCTAATAAATGTCCTCGCCATAAGGCCCAAAGTCGCCTATTCATTATACCTACAGCTACAGCTCTATTATTGGAACAATATTTAAGCCCCACCTGTGCTAATTTTCTCACGGAGTGGAGAGTTATTTTTCTTCGGGACGGCAGGCTTAATCAAATACAGCTGAGATAGCACTCGGCGGGTCGTTTGTTTCCTTTGCTTACAAATCACCACTAGTCTACCCGAGTGGGTAGTTCTAACTAGCCACCACAGATTTAGTTGCGTTATATCGATCAGATAGCGTCAGATAACCTCGACTAACGACTAGCTGTCGCTCTTTCCAACTTATGGAGATGAAGAGAGGGTTGTATTTATCTATCATTCCACGCGTCGTTGTTATGTAAAAGAACATTTATGAAAGGTTGTGATTGAACTTAAAAAACCCATGCTTCATTTACGTTTCTTTAAAATGATTTGACAGATCTAAGACTAGACCTAGATGTAGGTTTCGTATGTGTATAGGTACGTGTATAGGTTTAGATGAACAACATGCGTGAAGAAAACCATTAGGACTTCAGATTTACGTTTTTTAAACAGATCGTTCACAAAAAGTATAAGTATTACGCTTTACAGTCTCTGAGTGTACAAAGTTTAATAAGCGAAAAAGTGCAATGCAATAAATGCTATGATGCAGCTTTTTTACTGTAGGTTATGTTCTTAAAAAGAGGCATTGTATTATAACTTAAGTCGGAACGGAACATATATAAATAATACCAATAAAATAATAACAATAAATACTCAGGCACCGCCTTCGCGAGAAGTGTAAAGCGACGAGTTAGCCTTTGTGATCTTCACAAGAGTACTATTACGAGTATCCGCTAGCGTATCGTCGTCGCAAATGAGACTTGCCGTGCAGGTAACACGACATCGCGCTGTCCTTCGTAACTTATTGAACTAAGTTGTTGGAGAGAGCTCAGTTTCTGGCTATATCAGATTATATAGTAGCGCTACGTCTTTCCTCGCGGCGAGTCCATCAAATGCCCAAGTGGAGGTCAAACACTACTCGTTGTAATGCCGCGATATCTTTGTCATGAAATATAATGAAGAAGCTCTTGGATGAAGTGACTTGATTAGTAATCATTTTCGCGTTAATTTACCACCTCGTTTATATTTGGTAGGTAGTATGAAAAGGAAGAGCCGCTTTAATTCATTAAGCGTGGAACAGCGACGCATGATAAGAGATGACTGAATTTCTGTTACATAGAAATTAGATACATATTTTAGAAGGTTACCATTATTTTCCAACTTAAGACGGCTAACTAGTTACCTTACCTGGCTTGCCTTCCTTATTCACCTCTAATTTTCATGCTAAATTGACTAAATCCTACTAATATTATTAATGCAAAAGTATGTATGTGTGGATGTGCAGCGTTGCTCTCTCACGTCAAAACTACTTGATGGATTTTAATGAAACTTTACAATAATGTAATCTGACATCAAGGTTGCTCACTAACCTTACACTCCTCCAACAATCCGCACTGAGCCCGCGTGTTGGAGTATGGCTCATTCCACCTCATAGTTGAGGTGAGGCCTGTGCCCAACAGTAGGACGTATATAGGCCGTTTATGTTATGTTATGTACAATAATATAGCTTATTAGCAGCATCTGAATAGGACATAGGCTACAAATTAAAAAGATATATTACCTTTTTTTAACCTAATTCCACGCGGACGAAGTCGCGGGCGGCCGCTTGTTATTTATAAAGATTATGAATATTACCGTTAACGCTCAGAGTTTTAAAAATATCTAGTTACGGGTCCAACATTGGAAGTTTGTAAATTAGTCGAAAAGTACCATTGTTCTTTTGTGACGCTGACAAATATTTGTACGTACAGATGTAAATGTACCATACATAGACCTACATATATTTACCGACGCGTTCACCGATGCTATAATTAGTACAACGTTTGAGTGCTTCTATCATAATTAGGCAAATAACGGTCTTATTGCTTTCGTCTTTACAAATATCTAGAATAATGGGCAATTATTTTCAGCCATCAATGCAAATGTATTTTGTAGTTATTTACTCTGGCTAAATAAAATAACTGGTAATAAACAAAATATCTAAGACCTATTATACAGTAGCTAGGAGTACCGACTGATTCGTGAATGCCGAATAGTATCTAGCAAAACAAATTCTTCATAGAGTAGGTACCTAATAATTTTGACTTATGAAATAGATAAAAAATAGTACAAAATTAATATTATCAAGGATATTGTTCATTGCTTTATTTATTTAAAAACACTTAGAATGATATAATTTATGTATGCAAGTAATTTATAGGCTAAACCATCACCCAAAAGCATGTCTCCCTGAGTTGACGGTAAAGGAAAACTAAATTACATTATTTTATATGCTAAAGTTCTTGCTGAGGATAGGGACCAGTGGAAGAGCTTGGGGGCTTTTAAAACTGAGCTTATCACATCATAAGCGTAGCTATAATTTTTCTTCTTTCTCAACCCTACAAAAACACAGTTTTGTATCTGTCTTAAAAGAGCATACAAAGTTAACTGACATTTATTCCGAACCATTTCGCTGACCATGAATGAATGCACTTACTTGCAAAAAAAATGTTTGTAGAAGTAGGTAAATAGATACTTAGCAAAGATTTTATCGTCCGCAAGCGTGCGGTCGCCGGAGAGTGTGCGAACGAGTGCACTCCAGTGCATTGCGGTTGCAACCGCTACTGGATACTGGATGGCCTTGCTAAACTACACGGATAAACTTTGCTACTCAAATCTGTTATACTAAACATCAGCTTTTGCGCCCTAGCATTAAGCATAGGCCTTACCTTGACTACAATGATATTTAAAAGGGGTATAGATACGTTATGTCAGTCCTGACGCGAAGTCAAAAATTGACCTCAGGCGTACGTACCTATGATTCGACCGTGTGTACAAGATAGCATGATTATTAACCAGAACGCAAACGAGACAGAAACCTATTGCGCAGTGTTGTCTCAAACTGTCGATGCTTTGCTCAGGTGGTCAGAGTCCTGATTTCGGGTGCCACTTTTTTAGCACAAGTAATCTATCTACGCATTTTTATTATAATATCATTGCTTGACTATCATCATTGAACATTATTTTTCACACAACGCCGGTTAGTCCTAAACTTGGCAAAGCTTGTGCAATGGCTACTAGAGAACGAACTGTAGTACTGTAATACTTTTTTATTTCACCGTTACACCAAATCAGTCGTCAAACTGCTCAGATTGTTGGAGAGTTGTGGAGTGATAAACCTTAGGTACTGTCAGATGCTATTAACCCACTTTATTGCCACGGACTGGGCTTCAGGCGACGTTAGCCGGAGTAAACTGGCTAACGTGCCTTTCGAAGCACAAACATACACGGAACGACACTTTATAAATTTCGATAGACCCATCACTCGATATAGGATGAATGGGATAGATGACCGATCCTAGCATTCTTAGCTTAGCAGTAATAATTGTTGCCGATTTAACCACTAACGTAGGAGCACCTTGCAAACAAAAATTGTTTGTACGTAAGATGTGGTTAATTGGTATCAGGGTCTTAAATGGGACAGGACTTTGAAGATGTTTCAAAGCTCAAGTGAAGTGGTGTATTTTTTTTATTTTTGGGTGTTTTTGTTTTTAATCTGTAGTGGATATAAAAACATACCTACAAGAAATTAAGAAACATAATGCATCTATGCCCAACGGGCTATGGAGAGGGCTATGCTTGGTGTTTCCCTACGAGATCGAATCAGAAATGAGGAGATCCGTAGGAGAACGAAGGTCGCCGATGTAGCCCAGCGTGTTAGCAGGTTGAAGTGGCAGTGGGCGGGGCACATAGCTCGAAGGACTGATGGCCGTTGGGGCCGGAAAGTCCTCGAGTGGAGACCATTCGAGGCAAAGCGCAGCGTGGGACGCCCGCCCGCAAGGTGGACGGATAACCTTATAAAGGTCGCAGGGTCTCGGTGGATGCAGGCCGCCTCCAACCGGCAGCTCTGGAAATCTATGGGGGAGGCCTATGTTCAGCAGTGGACATCATGTGGCTGCTGATGATGATGATGATGAATGCATCTATGAGCTTTGAAACATCTTCAAAGTCCTGTCCCAATTAAGATCCAGATACCAATTAACCCCATCTGACCGGTATAATTATAAGTGCTTACGTTTCAAACTGTCCTTAATTATATTAGAAAAGCAGACTCCTTATAAGCTTGTAATGCCTGTGGCATGGGACTCATTCAAATAATAAACGTTTAGGTAAGTTGGTTCTACTCCAATCTAGTGCGCTGTGATTACATCGCCAACTGGGTAGCCACACTAACCGGTGCAGACAAACTTTACCGCTCAAATCTGACATGCGCAGGTTAACACCCGTTTTCATGAATCACACTTGAACAAAACCCACCACTGCTTTTGTCAAAATCGACTGTTTAACAATCGGGTGGTGAACCCTATGAGGAGATTACAAGGCTACCGACTATCGTATAGCCTTTCGTGAGTAGGTACTATTAGACCAAGAATATGAAAATAAGTGTGTTCAAACTGTTTTGCAATTTTGCGAGACATCACATTTTTACTATATCTTTATGAAAAAAAAGTATCGTTTACTTTTCTATTACCAGCGCGTTAACGGTTCGTGCTAGGTCTACTGGCATATGGAGTAATAATTTAAACAAAATTATATATAACACATGGGAAACATCCATAGCAATTCCATCAGACATGTTCCTGCACTCAAATGTTTGTACTGTGCGGGGATCGATCCCGCGATCACTGTTTAACAACCAAAATTCTCTTCCCCTGCACCAACGAAATCAATCGTCAAACAATAGGTTAAATGAGTCTCCCAGAATCTTCGCAAATGATTTTCCGAATGACACAATTTTAATCTCACCAAAGAGGATCCAGACTGTAAACTGCTAAAATGACCAGAGATAAAACAAAAGTTCTGAATTTAAAAGAAATTATAAAAATAGATGATTTGATTTTGATTTGAAGATAAACATTAGTAAGATAATATTATGTATTGAATAATATTATGTTGGAAGTTGAGAGTTAAGCCGTCAAATTGAGTTAGAGTCTTGTTTACCAAATGTATATATTATCTTGCTTACCTATGTCTACTTGTTTGCTTTTAATATACTTACTCGAAGGAAGTCATGTGAGGTAGGTATATCCCGTTTGAGCGTGTTTATATTAGACTGAAATGTTTACATAGAACCTACTGTGTTTTTTTCATGTACATGAACAATTCATTTACATTACAAGGAAATGAAGATAAAAGCATTTTTATTACAAACGTTTTTCATGCATGGACTTGTTTTACTACATAACGTCAAAAACATAAAATGTTTAAAGGATATTTGAACTACTCTCAGTCTCATCATCATCATCGAAAGCCTCTCCCAGGGAGCGTCTCACAACGCAAGCAAGTTAATTCTGAGAACTCTTTCAGTAACTGCAGTTTTTCTACAAGCCACCTCATTCCTTATTCATCCCCCATAGCATAAACTTGGTTAGTCACGAGTCAATATTTAGTCACGAGTCAATATTTCGGCATCGTACGTCAACACAACTGCACCGGCACGACGAAGTGGCTGAGGCTTTCGGTCTTCAAAGACTGTAGATAGGTAACTTGAAGATTTGACGAAGCTTATCGAATGTCGTCTAACCCAATCACTGAAGACAGAATGCGGAATGTAGACGTTGCAGCACGAGATCTTTGAATCGAACCTTATCTTTTTTTTTATAGCTCAGTTAGGCGCGCATTTCACCACAAGCTTTGGACTAGCTTTAAGAGAATTTGCGGCGTGATTGCTTCGCCGTGAAATCGCTAGTGCGGACAGGCTCTAAGTCAGTCGTGTCTAGGTTCATATCGTGATCAACACATATCGGCCCCGTGAAAAACACATTTGCGATGGCTTGATGTTCCAGCTTGACTCAACAACAAATAAATGCACATTATTATTAAGATAAAGAATGCGGCCAACTAATACCATGTGTTTCATGTTTTCATCATACAAAGGTATCATATTAATGGCGCAGAGACCACGGACAGGCTCTAAGTCAGTCGTATCTAGGTTTATGTCGTGACCAACTCATATCGGCCCCGTGACCAACATATTCGTGATGACTTGATGTTCCACGTCAGAATTTAACAACAAATAAATGCACATCATTATTACGATAAAGAATGCGGCCAATTAATAACATTTATTTCATGTTTTCATCATTACATAGGTATCATATTAATAGCGCAGGTTACAAAACTCACAAGTCAGCCAGAGGTTCCGTCCTGTCAAGTTGGCGCAGTAATAAAAGGCAAAGGCCGTTCCAGCAAGAAACGATAACATCCTCGCGTTTTATGACTTTCCTCCAAATTAAAGAATAATAGCACGAAGATGTGACCGGACTCGCAATAAGCGTTAATAAGACAATCTTCTTTTAAGGTGCATCTCCACCAGAAGATAAATCTTAGGTTGATTTATTGAGATTGCTAAAGTTGAGCGCAAATTGCTAATTGTCTAATGAGAAAATATTGAACCTTTAAATTCACAGACGGTTTGAAGATTAGGTTTAATCATTTTAATTTATTTTGAAAGGAAAGGAATAGATCGCTCCCAGGATGAGACCACCAAAATTGTTCGTATGTGTTGAATAACTATTAATGTTGTACTTATCAGAACTGTTTCATATGACCATGTTTACTTTATGGGTGTATTATTATGTATGAACCATGTCGCACTAATAATTAATTGAATAAATACAATATTTTACGTGCAATCCTACTAATATTATAAAGGCGAAAGTTTGTATGTCTAGATGTGCTGCGTTGCTCTTTCACGTACAAACTACTGAATGGATTTTAATAAAACTTTACAATAATGTAGCTTATACACCTGAATCGCACATAGGCTACAATTTAAAAGAAATATTACTTTTGGTTTGTCAACTTAAGTTCACGCGGACGAAGTCGCGGGCGGCCGCTTGTATAAAATATATCTGTCTGTCTTTCTAAAAACGTGTTTGAAGAAGCAACGTATCTAGTCGACTTTGAAGTGAAATATTAACTAAATTCATGAGGGTTTTTGCTGAGGACAAATATACGAGGTGAAACAGAGTTCACCTCGTTAACGTTAGCGTCACTCAGTCTTCTTAGGTGAACTTTGGTTTGGCTCGCATGACATGCATATCTTTACAAACGAAATTTCATTGTCATCACGTCTATATAAGTTCACTGTGACCAAATTAGTTATTACAGACACCATTCGAGAACATAATCACCTCTTTAAAGTAACAGATCAGAAAACAAAATTAGTTTGTTCTTAATTTTATTCTACCAAATGAACCGTAAAAACATTTTAATGGTAGTATTATGCATTTGTGTATCTTACAACGTTCAGATAAGCAATATTTAAATGAATGTGCCCACTCCGCTGCGCGAGTACTCGCGAAAACGGACAAAGTTTTTGAACAAAGACACTAAACACAATAAAATAACTTTTTATTGTCACTGTGCAATTCGGCAGCTATACAAAGCAGTAGGCACTTGACTTGAAGTCAGTTTCTTTAGACTTGTTTATTCGGGGTTTTATTCCAATTTTTAGGCTAAGATCTCGTTTGTTGTTTAAGTAAATGAAAAATTTCATCCTACTCAGTGACAGTTCTGAAAACTTATTAATAATAAAGGTCTCAGTATTTTGGAAGATGTAAGCCGCCAAGTAAGTTCATTCTTTCCTCAGCCTTGCCGCTCGATGGCTTCTCAACTATATTGTTAATGGCCGAAAAATCGACATGCAGTGTTTAAAGCTACCAATAGTTTCATTTTTTGAATATCAGCCATAGTGTTTACTGAATCATGAAAACTAATAAACCACCGAAAGTGTAAAATAATTTCAATTAGGTATATTGACAGCCAAATAATCGATAATTTGACAGCACTAGTCCGTAATCATGCGCAATCGTAACGTAAGAAGTGGAATAACATCTCTATCGTTTACTATGCAAATGTTAATTTAACTGGCTGCAACTACTCGCTACCCACCATTAGCATAAATGTTAAGGCAAAACGAACGCGTAGTTTTACTAATTTTTTTGTTCGTATCCTCAGCAATTTTGTCGCTAACAATTCTCATTTTTATGTGAGTAATATTCAGCTCAATTTTTTTTCAAGGTTTGATCCATACCCGAATGTTTAGTTATGATATTAGCATTATTAATCGTAGATACCAACTAATGTGCGAGCTTTTGAACAAGCTTCAATCAGTTGTTTGTTTGCGTCACAGGTGTTTGTTTAACAAAAGGTTTGCTAAGAAGTTTGAATCAGGCTGGTTGGTGAGTGGTCAAGGCGCCACAAACCTTTTCGTGGAACACATTAAGTTACAAAGTATCAGAGGCGCACTATAAACATTTCCCTTTTAAACAACGGAGCTAGTAAGTTTTAGCGTATGTTATGTTTTATGAGTATTACCCCCACGAACAATTCCGAGTCTTTCTGAACCTTCTACGTTCTCTTAGATACATTGGCTATGAAGACAATGCCTTGAAACAAGCGTATGTACTTTTTAATTAAGCCAAAACTGGCCAGAAACCCTCAGCTGTACTTAACCCCAGTGACAAAAAAATGCCATTCCTTTTCCTAGACAAAACAAATCTATTCTATCTATCCTCTCTCATTTGAATGTGGAACTATTTTCTAATCAATAAGGCAGCAATATCACGTTGAACTACTAGTAGGTCCTTAATGAGTTTTTTTACTGTTGCAGAGAGGTTCCGCAACATGCACAAAGACAGAGGATTAGGTCACAGCAGTGTCTCCGTGCTACGTTAATTGCAATTCGTGGTGGAAGACCACACAAAGAAAATACTGCGATCCTAATGAAAAAAAGTGGAACCGGCGAGCTTTTGAATTTTAACCCTTGTACAAAGTAAAGTTTTGTCGGAGCTGTTGCTGTTCACGAATAATTGTGAGGGTTAAACATTGTGGCTTGTTTTTACTTGAAGTTTCATTTGTTAAGTATTATTCTAAGTGACTGTTATGTTTAGCGCCAATAGTTACTTTCGTTTGAAGTGAAGAAAAGTGTATGTACCTACAGGTTTTTTAACTGACTAACCCCTCACACACACACAGTCAGAAGCAATTCTGTTCAAAAACAAGGGCTCATGATAAATAACTCATTCATTTGGATAACTAATAATATCCTAATATATAATAGTTTGATAATTAACGAACAGCAGAGACCTTTCGCCGACATCTTTTGTTACCGAGCAGGCAGAACCGTAATTAGCAATCACACAACACAAACGTCTCATAATATTGGCAATTGGTTTGTACGAATGACAACGCAACAGAAATGTTTTGTTTTGATACGCGTTACGTTCGCACCATCACCCTTGATTCCTTTATTACTAATAGTTTCCCGGAAGAAGGAGTCCTGAGATGAAGGGCCCTGCACAGTGCCTACATATAAATGCCTTTCTCAAGAGGCCCTAAAACACAAGCGGGAAAATGAACCTCAACTCTTGGACATAAGGGTCAGGTGTTATTTTGTGAGAGGGTAGGAATGGCGGTTACTGAATAAGTTATCAGACTAAGGAGCTCCCGCGCTAACACTGTTGTTTTGATTTGATTGAGGCGAGTTTAACGCGAAAGCGAGCCGTGGTTTGCACACTTAGCTTATTGCACCAAGGCCGACAATGTCTCCGTAGTGTGATCACTTGAAGCATATAAAAGCTCCAAGCTTATTGGTGACGAATTGATATCCTTAAATGTATAAAGATATTTAAAAACATTTTAGAAGTAGAACTTGTAGCCACTGAAATATTTTACCCTCTACATCTTTTTATTGCCTACAGGTACTTATCAAATATCTTTTAGGTATTTCCAGCTCGACACTGAACCCCCTTTGAAAGGCAGGCCAAACAACAAAAACAACAAACGCTGTGTAAGGCGTAAAAAAAATCACTATATTTTTCAAAATATGACACGCAAGTGTGGAGTTCTTTGAAGAATCGTGATTCAGGTAAAACAGCGTGTAAAAAGTTTTTGACAGTGCAAATTCAAAACGTTTTTTTCAAACAGACCTGGCACAGGTGCCTTTAAATCATCTAGAAATAAATCAAAGAAACAAAAATACTCTTTTAATAGACTTAAATTTTTTATTAGAAATATTAAAAAATACACAGTATACAGACATAATATGACTCAACCACCGGTGTTGGAAAGTTGTTTCTGTATGTTCAAATCTCTAAACATAATATTTTTATAAAACTGTTTGTATTTTCTACTGAAATCGGTGTTACGCATCGAATTCGCACCTCATGTGATTAGATATTTGGCACAAACATGACTATGTTTACCTGAAAAGTGAAAAAAGAAAATGCAAATAGTCGACGTCTTAGTGCTACGAACAACGGCTACGATACGCTACGACGATGCTACAATCAAAAATGGTTTTAAGAACTTCACTGTGATCTCATTTAGGACATATATTTTAAAATGCGAGGTTATGCTGCTTTGCATTTCTAAACTATAACTGTCTAGTTGAAAATTCGACTTTTAATTAGGTTACTTTGAAAAATAATTCGTTGGCTTTGTGCGCTACCCATATCTCTGACTGTAATTAGTACACCTGCCATCGCCATGCTTCGCCAATCGTGGAACTAAGTGTGATGTGGATCTATATGTTTGTTCTAGAACGCTTTTCTGGCTCAATATATTTCGCGAAACAGTATAAGTTCAAAAGACTGGGAAGGGTTATAATAATGGCTAACGTTAGTTCCATTTGGAATCAACTATCTGACATTAGTCAATATAAAGGAGGAATAAACCTCATTTTCAGTCTCCAAACGGATTATCTGATGTTTAAAAACAAATTGGACATGTTTCCCGGAAAATAATAGTGTTCAGTAATGCCATGAATGCAATGACAATATTTTGAAAATTAATAAATATCAACGAAAAAGTAGTTTGTTGTTCAATAAATAAAATTAGTAATGATGCCCTATCGTATTTTTATAATAAAAGTGGTATTAATGTTCGGAAATATTATTAAATGCCTGATTTACATACTGGATGTACGAAACTGAGTTCTCTAATTACATTCGCGATTGAGAAAAGTGGTTTTTGGTGTAAATATTGTATAATAAGTTGGTTTTACAAACGATCGAGTGTCCTTTAATTCACGTCATGTTGACATAATAATATGTAGTAATTATTAGCAAGAACCATGCAAGTAGGATGAGAATTTAGTTCATATTTGCTTTGAAACTTGTAGGTACGAGTATACCCGTATACCAATTAGCAGAACGCGCTTCAATGACTCGAGCACACCTAGACGGCAACTAAACACGTTAGTTAATTATTTAACAAGCTTGTTGTCGGGTATTTGTTTACATAGTTTAATTTAATTAGGTGTCTATCTCATTAAAAAGTGCATTTGATTTTAACTGTCATGAACTTGGTTAATGTCATAATTGAACCAATCGTGATCTCTTTAAAGCTTAGTTGAAGCTTAGATTTGTTAAAAAAATCGTTCCTTACAGAAAAATATGAAAAAGGTAAGTTTGACGCTATTTAGGTACTACATGAAACATGATTTGAAACATTGAATGTGAACAGAATTGCTGCTTAGAAATCATCTTCAACACTTGATTTAGTGGTTAACCCACGAATAGTTTTACACGAAATCAGATAAAGTGTTAATTTTAAACTGTAGCTGCTAGTTAATTAAATGAATATAATTCAGAAAAACAACTAAAATGTTCTATGAAAGGCCATCAAGGGCTAACGAAGCCTGTTCACAAATAAGGCGTGAAAAGACGGGCTTACGAATTTTTTTCAGTACAATCATTGTCATGCGTCAACCCTCATGTCCAATCAAATTATAAAAAGGAGGGATTTCTGGATTGCTACTCATAAGTCTTTCAAGTTCATGTATGGTGGCGCTTGGCGCACCGAGTAGGTTAGGGAGTTTAGGAGCGGGTTTCTGAAAAAGTATACCATAAATTAAATGAAAGCGAAGGTGAACTAACACCTAACACCCAAATTCAATCAATATCTATTTCATCAACAAATATTCGGGCTGGTGCGAAGATTAATCCCGAAAATCAAATTGTGACCTTAATTACGCCATGCAGGCGTGAGCTCGATGGAGAAAAACGAAGAACCGCCCAGTCACGAAGCGATGCCATCGACAACCGTCTGAATTGCCTACACAGTGCCGCAGTATATCTGCGCAGAAACTCTGTGGTTATTGTAGAATTCTATGATTAGTATAATGAGACAACGTGTCACATTCGCGGCATTGCTATAGATGCCGCATACAACACTCCGTGCTTCTGGGTGGCGATTCACAACCGAGTTATCGTATACCGAATCATACGATAACTTGGTTGTGAATCGCTTTCATTTAATTTTAGTGAATCGCTTGTGTAGCTAAAGCGCTTGAAATTTGAAAATGGTAAAGCCAATGGCGTCTAATATTAATTGAGAGAATAATACAGACACTTCCTGCATCAAAAAATGGATTTAAAATCTAATGATAATTACCGAATCGTACGATAATTAGGTTCTGAATCGCCCACCTGAGTCGTGTGAGTTATAGAATAGGTTTACCTATATTTTGACACGACACGACCAGTTTAAGACGCTTTATAACTCCTGGACTGGCAACAACACAAATAAAAACACCTTCACTTAGATGTCGATATAGTCATAGTCAATCGCTGGAAGAACCCGAGTTCTTGTTTTCTTGTTGTGATATTGTTGCCAACAACATGCTCGAATATTTAAATCGAACTACCGAACAAGTGAGCCTAAAAATTAACAGGACGAAGAGTAGGTACTTCTACCAAGGAATAAAACGATTAAAACGTATTTTGATAAATTCTTACAGAAACACAAAGATAAAACTTAAGGAAGAAAACTAGTTTTCAAACCACTGTCTTAAACAAATCATTCCACACGAATACTTACAAGGCCAACATCTTAATAACAGCGGAAGAAAGGGCAGCTATGTGTAACAAAAATTGAGAGACATACTAATGATGGTGCGTTTCGCTCCCAGATATCGCACAATGGAGGCGAATATCGCCCATACGGGAGCAAGTGCCGTGATTTTCATAATAAAAACAGTTTCGGGACAAAGCCTTGGGAGCCCCCGACGGAATACGTAACCTCTCCTTTATGCCCCCGAAATGATATTTTGTCAGAAAGTATTCGTGATGCTTTGTTGACCTAGGTTTTAGCTCCCAGCGTTTTTTTCTATCTTAGAAATATACTGCCACAGTTTTGCGTTCCATGTTTCTGAAATATGATAGACCTTTTTAAGATGTTAAAAATACACACTTTTAACCCAACCCTAAAAATAAATGCTCTCGATTCGAATGTTTATTCAGCACACTGCATGAATGAATGCACTCAAACGCACGTTTTGTTTTTTCAGACCTAAGCTGGGCTCATGTTTAGGCCTGTCCTCCCTCAGATTAGGAGTTCTAGCCAAACTCCGAAACGAAGGCTCAGTTAGGATAGTCAGCGAGATGATACAAGGCTAGTGATAAACCCAATTAACAAATATCATCAAGATTGCCCTAAGCTTGCGTCTAGTTATAACGAAGGCCATAGGGTGACATCTGCTTAGGCGAAGATCATCACACGATAGTTGCACGATATCCTTGCTAATCACCACTAGATTATTGAAAACCTTTTCTTTAACCGAACTTAAAACCATTTGCGATCGGCCAAACCAGCAGCACACAGTTGAAATTATTGCATTTGTAAATCTTTATCGAAAACAACACTCGTTTTTAATAATTTATCCTATCCCCAATTATGTTTTCAGAACCATGTAGAAAAACAATTCAATGGAGATACGATTGTGTTGCGGTCGAACGCTGACCTATTTATGACTTACTCGTAACAATAAAAAAATATACCTCTTTCCGGGCTCAAAAGAAGAATACCTACAAATACCTATTGGTTTGTCATAAATACGTAAGTGTACGACTCAACATTGTTATCTTTACGCGTATATAAATTTAGAACGGGCCACATTCCGTAGTAAATATAAAATATTTTCCGTTATAAAACCACGTGCACACCGAAATATTTACGAGCTAAAAGCTTTTGGGTGTAAAACGTTAATGTCTGTATTTCCTCTTTGTGTGCCTTTTAACATTGATGGCAAGATCTCGATCGCCCGCCGAATGCGATAATGTAGGTTCAGTTTAACATAATAATAATAAGTAATTTCAGTATTTGCCATTAAAAATGGATATTTCATTTTTATAGGCAGTGTTATAATCTGTTTTATTCTCACGTACCCATCCATCCAGCTATTATTATGTTTGCTCAAGTTAAGCTAGTTCAACCCCAAACGATCATCAACGCTAGGCAGCAATCTTACAAGTATAATATCAGTGCGACTGACATTTAAAGAAAGAAAGAAAGAAAGCAATACGTTTATTAACCAGGACACCGGAGTACACAAAATACAAGATAACAAAAAGGAACTGACACAAAACAATGAATATCAAGAGAACAAACAAAAAAAAAACAAAATAACAACATAACATAAGAGCATTTCTATCAGGAAGCGGTGCTACGATGCCCAGGAAAGAAAGGACCACACTCAGCATTTGTCTGGACCTGGTCGGTTCAGACGCTGGTTTTCAGTGGGCCCAGCTGAGTGGACGGCACACACACATTTACGACACAGCCTAGTTTTGAAAAATACTTTGGTAATTTAGGAGGTGAGGTCTGTTGAACTAAGTACCTATGTCAGACATGTTGTGTTCAATGTAGGTCTGTACAGTTCAAATAAAAACAAGATTATACCCTTTAACATGAGCTTACTAAGTTCAGATTTACTTATAAAGATTTTAAAATTTATCTAATATGAAGTATTTTAAAAGGCAAGGCATTATTTCTATTCATGTAATCCTTTGAAATTATGCAAATTCATTATATCGATTCACGTTTCTTCTTGTTAGACGATGTTAAATCCCTTCTTTCAAGTGACTCTCAGCATCATTAAAGTACTTATGACTTTGTGGATTTTCTCAAAATAAAGCCTTCTCTGTAACGTCATGCTGCGAAAGATATAAAATGTGGGCGGAATGTGCAACCATATTACACAACGTCCTTATTAAACTAATAAACCGTACATTTATCGCTTGAGTTGGCCGTTATTTCTAATCCTACATTAATAAGAAAAATTTACGTTTTTTTTTCACTAAAAAAATGCGCACGATGAAGTTTCTAGGTTTATCACTTTATATAAAACTAGCTCACCCGGCGAACTTTGTTCCACCTTAAGGGCAATAAATAAAAAAAAGTTAAAAGAAAAAAGTATCCTATGTCCTTTTCCTGGCTCTAAACTACGTCCATGCCAATTTTCAGCTAAATCGGTTCAGCCGTTCTTGAGTTATAAGTGGAGTAACCAACACTACTTTCTTTTATACATATACTAGTTCACCCGGCGAACTTTGTTCCGCCTTAAGGGCAATAAATAAAAAAAAGTAAAAAAAGTATCCTTTGTCCTTCTCCTGGCTCTAAACTACCTCCATGCCAATTTTCAGCTAAATCGGTTCAGCCGTTCTTGAGTTATAAGTGGAGTAACTAACACGACTTTCTTATATATATATAGATTAGTATGTTTCGTTCAATCGTAAAAATTGTTCAAATTTTTACGACATATCAATATAGAATAAACTAATGATTATTTAAAATAATTATTTTTAACAACTCACGCGTTTCATTTGCTTCTGAATTTAGTCGCTCAAATTTCACCTAATCTTCTTATTTTCTGCTCAGGAGTAGAACTTCCCTTTGTTTCTTATCGTTAAAAGAACTACTGGACAAAATGTAGGGTGAATCCAAAATCAACTTAGTGGTGTTCACTATGAACCTTTACCTACCTACATAAAATGAGACACATCATTATTTTGATCATTGATCATAAGGTGAGATTGTATTTTGCTGATTCCTGATGATGTCGCAGGATCAGGTCATGGTTATCAAGAATTTTCAAAAACATCAGCGTTGCAGGATTTTAAATATTGCATCTAACAGAAATGTGGAAGTTGCTCATAATGTCGTTGACTGGAAAAAAGCTGATTAAGCCTGGGCAGTTTTTTTTATCATTGCCTAGATTAACACTTCAGCTACCTTTCAAATAAATAAAATCGGTTCAGCTGCTCTGGCTCTGCAGTGCTTGTAAAATAAAAACAAACTAAAGCAACATAGCGTCCACAATTCCTCAGCCTAAAATCTACATCGCTCGTCCCAAATGTACCATAGACCTAAGCGACTTTAATTTGAAACTCGTCTTATACACGCTCAGTTTCCCTTGTACGGAGCGCGGCAACTCGCGGGAGGAGTTTGATGTTCCTAATTAGCTTTTGGTAATTTCGTTAATTCCCCCGATACCACTCTCGGTAATGTGCCTCATGCAGTCCAATTATTGGCTAATTTTTAATGAAATCAACGTTGTTTTTGGTTTAGAGGTAGTGCAAGAACGCTAACTTTTTAACGAGGTTTTTCGAACTGCACTTATAGGGGAATACTCGTATAATTGAGAAATAAACGAGTTCCAGTTCGGTGGGTAATGGATTAATAAGAAATATTTGCTTTCAGATAATGCTAGGTGTTCAGCGTGCTACAACATCCTAGCGTCTAAGTCGCTATTCCAGTGTTTTATATTTTTCATGTGATTGTATGGGCTTCAAAATAATGATAAGTTAATTTTAGCTTATAGTTATAATGAAGAGAAGGGAAATAATGGAAATTAAGAAGCAGTAGTTAAGTTTATTGTTTTACGCCAACAAACCGGTAATGCCTTTGTAACCATATCCTTTGCGATAAATGGTATTATGTTATTTTCTAAAATTGTTCTAGTTCCTCAATATATCACACAAGTGAAAACAATGTTGTAAGTATCTTTAAATGCCAGAAATACCAGAAGAGTCAGTCGGTCCATTATCGCTTTACCTTGTATTAGGCTAGATTCGGACCTGCGTCTTTCGCTAACCGGGCAGCTGCTCTGAGCACTAAGGTATCGAGATCATGACTGACCATGACTGATGGATGTTTTACTGGTATTTACATCTTAAACTCTATCCCATTAAACTTCAACGAGCTGTATTGTCTGGTTTTGGAATGAAGGGAATAGCAATTATATTTATTTATTTATTCTTCTACACAAAATAAGGAAAAGAAAATGTACAATTGGCGGACTTAATGCCTGGGAGCATTCTCTACCACTCAACCGCAAGGCATAACAAATGGCAAGGTATATGACTGTTTCTCAAACTAAAATCCCTAAAAAGTCTTCCGGGCCACTACCAACCAAGCCACTGGGCCAGCCACAAATGCCAGCATGGCGCCTGAAACTGAACGCATACTGAACGCATACTGTGCCCAGTAGCCGCGTTCACAGTATAGTATACTTAATCTATTAGGCGAACAGCGCAGCGGCGTGACGGAATCAACTCGTTGCGAGCAAACACCGACTACAGCAAATTAGGTACCGCAAATGGAAATGGAAATTCAACTCGTATATTAACCTTATTTGCTCAGCTCCAACGTATGGAGTTGCCAGCCTATTGTTTGTCAGTACACAATTACCAGCTTTGAAGTTTTAACCGACTATGAAAACCGAAGTGAGAGAGACGAGCTGGTTTATGGGGTTCCGTGCAAAAATTTCACATCTATCTGTCTGTCTTGTGTCAAGAAGACCAGGTTTCTTAGGGACAATGAAGATAACATAGTAAAGTTCGCAAAGCTGTATCAAATACTTGGATTTGTGGTCGGGAAATCAAGCTTCTAAATCAATACAAAATAGGCCGTTTTTTTATTCTGCATATTTCAACTCGTATGCTAGAAGCTACACAATGCAATAAGCTTGTGAGCTTTGTTCTGTCCTGTAATACCAACATGTTTAAGGCTATTTTGAGGGCTTTTTTACAATGATAATATAATAAAAAAGAGGTATAATATAAGTAACATATTATGTTACTTGTGCTAAAAAGGGGCACCCGAAATCAGAACTTTAGTACACCTGAGCAAACCATTGACAGTGTGACAGTTTGGGACGACACTGCGCAACAAGGTTTATCTCGTTTACGCTCTATTAAATAATCATACTAAGTATCTTTCTTCACACGTTTACAACATTATAGGTACGTACACTGTGGTCAATTTTTGACATCAGTACTGACATAACCTATCTACCCCTTTTTTATTATAATGTCATTTTCTTATATGCACGCAATTACTAAAAAAAGTATTAACACAATAACTGTCCCATGGCATGGACTTCATGTGGTTCAAATCAATGGAATTTCAATAGTGATATTAAACAGCCTGTCTGTTTATATTTTTTACTATAACAAGCTGACATTTTGCAACTGCAAAATGGACTGTGACCCTTTGAACTTTTCACCACCTAAGCAAAATGCTTGTTCTTTAGTCTGATGTATCTTTTTAGGCAACGTTCACACGTTATATGGTGCGCCAGACAAACTCGCACGGAAGAGTTGTTTGTTGCTTTTTCTTTTGCAATTTCATATTTCTGTCGAAACTGTTCTCTGTTTTCATAAACAGAGAACAGTTTCGTCATAAGAGAGAGAAGAGTTTATCATTAAAACGCGAGACAAGATTAATGTCTTGCTTGTTTGAAGAACAGACTCCCAGTTTTGTGCTTTTTACAAATTCGAGAACAACTGGTGTTAAATATCAGCCTTGATAATATTAAAATGTCAGGCAAGAGCAGAGAATGTGTCCGTTACATTACACACGTCATGTCTCAATATCATTAAAGTACTTAGCAGGATTCTAAATTTCACATCGATCAGACTTGTGCCTTTTTATTAACACTCCCACTTAAGTCACCGTTTAAAAAGATCATCATTTCCAAATTGATCCTCCATTTGGGCAATGCGATGCAAGACTACCACAACACATCAAACTTTTGAGTAACACTTTTCTTTTTGACAGGGGTTAAATAACCCTTAAAAGCGTTATTTAACCCCTGAAGTACTCTTTTTGCCTAATTCCTCAGTGTTCCTGCTTAATTAATTTAAAAATTCCCTATCCGCACCTAAAAGGGTAAACGGTACAAAATAAATGAAGAGCTCTTTGTAATATTTGAAATCAAAGCACCTTACTGGAACACAAAGACGCTTCTTTGTAACTGCAATAAGTAATCAAAGGATCGCTGTAAAAATAAAAATATTGCTAGAAATCTAAAAGAACGTAGGACCTATTCAGAACCCTGTTTGAAAATGTAGCTTTGAGTTTTGTTTTTGGTAGTTAAAAGCGTTTCGAACGAAGTAAGTCCGCCTCGCGCCTATTTTGGCATCCAATTCCTTCGTATATTTCTCGAAGAAACATTTTTAAAAGCGATGGATCATTGTCCGCACGGGCCGCATCTTTCGGCGAGTTTTGTAAATATTTGTGTGGGATAACCCGTTATTTTGGCAGACTATCTATCAATGTCCAATGCAGAAACTAAACTAAAATTGTGGGCGAATATTTTCTGCACCGGAACATAAAAATGTCAATAAAGTTTTGTAGGCAGACGTAGGTAACGACGCTGGCGTAACTTCGTAAATGGTCCTTGTTTTAGTCCAACAGCTGAATATTGCGCTTCCTTTATTGTACCCAATTCATCTACGAGTATGTTATGTAAGTACATTGTGTTTTAAGCACAACGTCAAACAGCACAGTTGTTGAGCAATAAGTTATGAATGGAAAATCGTTCGACTGCAAATGCAATATGGCACGCCGCGCCGTCTCGCAAGATGGACCCACAACCTATGTTACAGGTCGCAGGATTTAATCAGATGCAGCCTGCGATCACCAGACGAATGGCATATGCTGACAACATTGTTATAAAGTGGTGGACCAAGCGAAGCCACCCTTTGGGTGTCTCAGGCCCACTAGGGTCCGCGTACAGTAAGAGCCCGAGAGCCAGTTTGCGAGAGTGCGGGTAGCTCGGTCTTGCATTGCACAGCGTCCACCGAGAAGGTGGCAGTGCTTGCGTACGTCAGAGGCTTTAGGCTTGCGGAAGGCTCCGCCAGGGGCAAGCACTGGCGAAGCGTTGTTGTTGAACTTTTCTGAGCTAATCCAGCTCCACTGCTGAAGTCCTAGAGTATCAAAAAAGGTTAAAAAACACTTCTAGCTTAACAGTTCATCTGAAATATGAGAGTTATTCCTAAAAGGAAGAAGTAAATTACAATAAACAGCTTCGAAAACACTTGCAAAAATTTGGACTAACAACAAGTCGTTTCGTTTGAGATTGCCGTTAGGAAAATCATTAGAAAGTAAAATAATATTACAACACAATTTGGATCTGGGAAGTCGAAAGGTGAGGCAATTAAGTATAATTTAAATTGCCGCGGACAGTTTGGAAATCTTGGGAGCGTTCCCGGAATTTCATTTGCTGGCTGAAGCTTTATTGAAATTTATTCACGGCCGGCCTGGTTTCACTTACTGCTGCGTGGCCTTAAATATGAACTAGTGCTTTTTTACTTCATTTAACTCTGATTGAAAAATTTCATAGGCAACTAAACATCCACGTTTTGACGACCGATTTAGTGTAATTGCTAAGAAAAAGCTTCGATCGCCGCACATTCGAGTGCATGAACATGTCTGTTTGTTCTGGTCAGGGTAAACACCCTGACCTCTGTATATTAGGTATGTATTTAGAAAAAAAACAGATAATTTGTATGTTTATCCGTTGTCTAGTTCCTATCGTACACATGGTATGTACAAGCTTTCCAGAGTTTGGGGCTAGGTGGCCATGTGTGGTATATTGTCCGAAGATGTTTATTTTATTTACGTGTTGTATTTTTGAACTGAATGTAAAAGTAGTTGTGGTTGACCATGGCTTCACCCAAAGATTGTTTTACATTTTTGAACTAAATTGGCAAATTGACTTTCATTAAATGCAATGCAAATATTTTCTCACAAAATGCGTCTAGTTAACCGTCTCAATAAAGGATAAAACTACTTCAATTACACTAAAAATAACAAAAATATTTTTTTATCATGCTCCTCGAAAATTGTGAAAAGTTAACAGTCAAAAAACGTAAACTGGCTTAAAGGCACTCAAACATTTTCATGAAATGTATTTCTGTTCCTAAGCTTTGCTAAATAAATGATCTAGGTTTTCTAAAGAGCGAGGCTTCTCAAAGTGGAGTACGGGAGTAGGCAACAGGCGGACCGCGCGTTTGAATGGTACGCTCGATAGAATATAATCTCCTAGGTACCAGACAATTTGTGAAAGTCAATATCACACGAACTTATCATTTCCAACATTGATTTTCGAGTATTGCTATACTCTATCTATAATTGTATAGTTTTCTTAATAGGATGATATTAAAAAAAAAACAACAAGGTATTTTCCAGTGCAAAGTTATTCAAATCACACTTAAAATGTTTTGCCACCCCTACCCTAAGGGTGTGCAAGTTCCTCATAGGGGGTAAGCGATAATATAAAACAACCTTAAAGCTGATACGTAATTGCTTTGCGATGATGCACACGGAAGTGAAATACGATTTTTTTTGTTGCAAGTATGATCGAAGTAGCTCTTAAAGTTGATTCAACTTACGAGAAAACCAACGACGATGATCCTAACCCTCTTATAACAAGAAACTCTTTTTGGATAAAAAAAACTAGTTGGTGGAGAGCATTTCCTGAGTGCAATCTTTATTATATCCCGCATATACATGTCAACGTGCAGCCAAAACTACGGTAGGTACATAGAAACTTAAACTTTGGCATAAGGGTCCATTCGTGATGTAAGTGGGCACTTAAAAGGTACTATATATAATTATACATATATTATATATAAAGGTAAGGTATTTTTATAATAACATGGCATGGCAGGTTTAAATTCACGCGGACGGAGTCGCGGGCGGCAGCTAGTCTCTTATAAATATTGATACCGGAATCCGTGGTACCTACCATAAGTTTGGAAACTCAGTGATGTATTCAAAAAATAAAATCGATAAAAGTTGTTTATGAAAATCTTCGACTCAGTCATAACAGTTCGACAGTACGAAGAACTGATTTACATTCTCCCAGAGCTTACAGTACCACTTCTTAATTAACTTATGTAAATGTAGACGTTAAATTAACCATTAAGTCAGCATATTCTGGTCTTGCTCCTCATAATAACCGGAGCTTCTATCGCAGCCATAAAAGTCCTTCGCTGTTCATTACTGGCTCAGACTGGACGTTTAATTCCATTTTATTGTCGAACGCATGGTCACCCGCGTCTAAGTACTTGGATCGTGGACTCGCAGTAATATTTGAATGGAACGATTTAAGGGACTTTGGTCAGGGCTACAGAATAGCAGACTGACTTGCAGTGGTTCTGTCTTCGATAGTGGCAATAGCGCTTTTGGTCTTGGGTTCGACTGTAATTCAAGACAATGTATTGTGCTGAAAAATGTATGTCGTTGACTGACCAGCAGTTTTTGTATCAATTCGTCGTTAAGTGGTTTGGATCGAACAAACACCGTTTTGTGAATTCAAAGAAACAGTTAAGAGGCCTCAGTAGGTGAAAACGGCAAAATGGACTGGTTATCTATGCGCTATAATTGAAAATATTGAATGTTTTTCGCACTGAAATTTCTAATATGTATTACAGAACGTATGTGTGATGGGATGACTGTTTCCAAAACACGATTGGAAAAACTTTGCTCGATAGAAAAAAATCCTGAAGTTACCACTAAAATATCATATAAATGCTCATTACAACCGCATTTTACGATAATAGTTCGTATAAAATCACAAAAACATAGGTATTCTTCCTTCTCGATTTCGTGACTGTTTTAGATTTAGAAAATACTAAATATTTTCGTACACTTTTTGATAAAAATGTGAATGGCGCTTACGATTTTTAGTTTCGAGCACGTTGATTCCATACTTAACGCGGACGCTCACCTCCTCCCCCACCCCCTTACCTCAGGCCCAAGAGCTACGAAATCTGAATTTTCGCTTACCGCCTAACCCCACTTAAGATGAAACTAGGTTTCGTTGTACCTAGATCGCAAGAAATATTTTCTTTCCTTTTTTTTCTTTCTAACCTTTTATACCCAGATCGAAAAAAAGTAACACCCCCATCCGCCCCATTTCTTGTTATTGTGCCCGTGTTACCGGTTAATACGATTATCACATAGTTTATTATTTATTACGTTGAAAACGTACCTTAGTGTAAATAGTAGAAGTTGCAAATGTGAGCTAGTGACAAAGCGAGCATATTTATGTTAGACATTCATCTAAGTGTAAATGTAAGTACTTAATCATAGTCATATTTTATTAGCTATAAACCCAACTTGGTTCCATCCTAACATAAAGTTTTAAAAAAGACAAACTGTCTGCTAAACTGTCTACATTATAAGTATACTACTCCTAAGATCAAATGTACACTAGGCATAAGTATTTATTGTAATTTTATTTAATAAAGATCTTTATAAACAAACAAACAAACCCCCATCCGCCACAAGTAGCACGAACCGCTAACGTTTTGGTAATCGAAAAGTAAACGACGCTAATTCTTTTGAAAGACATAGGAAAAAGAAAAACGTTTACTTTTCGTTAACGTTTACTTATCGATTACCAAAACGTTAGCGGTTCGTGCTAGCCCTACAGAGGTGTACCACGAATTCCTTTTTTTTGTGTGCACATTTTATTTTAAAGCCTCTTTACGATTATAACATATTTTCTCACTCTTGGTTTGTGACGCAATTTTATGGCCTTGTTAAATACAAAGTCGAATCCCAAATTGAGCTTATAGTATCTCAAATCACCGGCAATTTTCGCCTTCACACGTCACGTAGCAAACGAAAAATGGCAACAAGGGAGAAATTACGCTAAACAGAATGTTCCTTTTTGTACCGGGATTATTATTTGCCTTATGAATGTCCTCGTTAGAGCACGACGTAGGGCATTCAAGGAGCTAGCGAATTTAACCGTGAGCTTGACTGAGATCTGGTACTTCATTTTGATTTTGTACGTAAATGTCTAATATTAGGAAAATAAAAACGCAGGGGTTTTAAGCTCTAAAAATGTCGGCATGTACAGCATCAGAATGATGAGTGCTAACAGAGTGGTCAAAAAGGTATTGGCGGTTTGACAAAACCAATTTAAATACTGCAATGACAGAGTCGTAATAAATGTTATTTGAAGCGTTACTAAACTCTGTAACAAATAAAATTTATATTTAACCACTCTCTACGAACTCTAATCAAAGGAATGGGAAAATGTATGTTATCTATTGGTTATTTTGAAAGCAAATAATACTTTAATCTTTTTTTCTCTTCTGTTTCTATCTGTTTGATCTCCGCGTTTATTTTAAGGCGTTTTTCTGAAATACTTCACTCTTGAGCGTTAAGTTTGCTTTAATTTTAACATGAACAAATAATGCAATTCCGAGCGACGTCAGACATATTTTCATAATCAACGACTACGAAAGTGAAACTTCAGCGGGGAACTTGTTTCATATCCTTTATGAAAAACCTTTGTCGGCAGTGTACGCGGGAGGTTTTAATTAAACACAAATTCTGCCAAGCCTTATACGCACCTATAATAATTATCTGCCTTCGTTTTGTGAAAAGCAACAACAAAGCAAAAGCTCAAGGCGAATGTACGCCAACTTTTAATAAAACAAAACACATCAAACGAAAAAGTACCTACGTCCTACCTATTTCAAACTATATTTAATATCATCTAAAAACGTATGAGACTCATTACTACTCTACTCAGAAATATTATTTCAAAAAAAGTAGTTCAAGCTTTTGTAGTTTCCTACTTAAGTTGTCCACTTGTACAGTTTGATCACAATTCACTTAAGCTGTATCTGTACCCATTTACAGCACCTGGGTTATTTTATTCAAATTCAAAGTTTGTACAACGTGTACGACAGCCAACAAATAGAATTCCTATTTAGATTTTTTAGAGCGACACGATTGATGATGATACTTAATTTTATAACTTCCCTGGAAATGAAATATGCATTGCTTAGATGAAAATCAGTTATTTTTTAAGAAAGCTAAACTGTATGTCGACTATAATATGGTGTCTCATCGTAATTATTAACCTTTCAAGATAATACTCATAGCTTCCTTGTTAATAATAATAAGCATATCCGAACATAGGTGTTTAAAGACACCTATGTTCGGATATGCTTATTATTAGAACTAGATTAGTTAAACTTTATTACAAAAGCATTATTGCAGATATTTAGGACGTACAATTAGACCAGTTCGAACCTAAAAGTGATCTCTTCCGAAGAATAATAAATACACCTGTTTTTTCTTTAAATATAACCTGCCATATATTTTAAAGTTATAAAATGAAAAATTGAGAATGACCTTGGTATAAGTTACACAAAAGGCACATTCCCGTCGCAGAATCCTTTGTGTAAAGCGCACGCTGCGTGCAAGTGGCGTGCCGTCGGCGAGTCGTATTCACGATATTCGACCGGGAACCGGCAACTCGTGGTCGAGAGGACTCAAGGGTCCGCCTTTACAATTCGAGTGTACACCGCCAACTACAAGACGGATCTTGAATGGGAGAAATACATTTTTTCATCTAGCTGCAAGCAAACTGGATTTAGCTTACACTACTTTTGAAGAATTTCAAAAACTATATTTAGTTGTTATTTAACTCTCAAGAATTGTAACGGGGTTACAAAAGCACCATTTTGGCGATTATGTCAAAGGGAAAAGTTACAGCCATTCATATCCTCCATATGAGCTTCCACTACGGGTGTAACATCACTCTTCGTCAAAGTCAGCCAGGTGAGAGTCTGTCGATTACAGAAATATTTAAAAATACTTACACCAAGACGGTCGTATAAGACATAAATACTTTTTAGTTATATATAGTTCAAATACTTTTTAGTTATATAATGAAAAATTGAAAATGACCCCAGTATAAGTTACACAAAAGGCACATTCCCGTCGTAGAATCCTTTGTGTAAAGCGCACGCTGCGTGCAAGTGGCGTGTCGTCGGCGAGTCGTATTCACGATATTCGACCGGCAACCGGCAACTCGTGGTCGAGAGGACTCAAGGGTCCGCCTTTACAATTCGAGTGTACACCGCCAACTACAAGACGGATCTTGAATGGTAGAAATACATTTTTGCATCTAGCTGCAAGCAAACTGGACTTAGCTTACACTACTTTTGAAGAATTTTAAAAACTATATTGTGTTGTTATTTTAACTCTTAAGAATTGTAACGGGGTTACAATAGCACCTTCTTGGCGATTATGTCAAGTGGAAAAGTTACGGCCATTCATATCCTTCATATGAGCTTTCACTACGGATGTAACTTCACTCTTCGTCAAAGCCAGCCAGATGAGAGTCTTTTAATTACAGAAATATTTATAAATACTGACCTATTTAAGAACATACTATATTGTAACACGCCTCCATACGTGACAAATATCTATTTGCAGCCTATACAAAACCTTTTTCTCCACCCATCTTGAAATGAGCCTCTACAAATGTTAGAAATAGTTCAAATTTTCCGTTCATTGAAAGGCGTAAAGGTATTCACAAAACGTTTCCCGAGAATTATTCAGGTGTATTTTTAAGCATTCATTCTATCATTTCATAAAACGGAAGCAGAACCATTCCCGTCATAATTATTAGAACAACATTGTTAATAAAATTAAATTAAAACAACATTCCATAAGAATTACCGAGGGCAACAATGTCCAGCAATTAAGGAAATCAAATAAAATTGAATAGGAAACATTTGTTGAAAATTGCCAAACCCTAAGCCGAAAGGGCCGAATTTGCATTTTATTAGCATGAGATCGGAATAAAAATGTGTTTATTCTGGGATGAAAGCGAGATGGTCCCCCATAAAGAGATCGAGTGGCAATACGGATAAAAAAGCAATGTTATATTTGAAACGCATTCCAAAACTCAATGGGGTTTTGTTGTACAGACGCTTTTAGATCTTAAAATTAAACAGACCACGGATTTATCGACGCTTTTTGTTTGTCCACCTGGTTTCAGACTCTTTCATGTGCACGCATTTGTATTACTCTTGATATCTGCTATACTGTCCGTGATACCTACTTATAATGAATGCTTACTCGTTTAATTTCCCGAAGAGCCGGATGGAGACGCCCACCGACAAAGTTAATTATTAATTAATATTATTTTATTGTTTTTTTGGGTCACCTACTTACCCATCAAGTAGTTAAGAAACCACTCTTCATAGAAAGGGGCCGAGAAGTCCAAATATTTATGAGTCAGTACAGTCTTTTTGTTGCTGCTGGGCTGGTCAGCCACATTTTGAATGTCTGCATGAATGCCTTTTCACGCCCTGCCTTAATAACCCGGGACTGTAGAAATAAGGATTTAAAGATATGGTTTAATTTACTGGAAGAGCTTAACTTCTCGATCGATGCGATACCTATTTCAAATTATTATTTTTTTTGCTCCTTAAGTAGAGCTACTTAGTCAGTGTTGGAAAAAACTGTGAAGTTAATGTCTTATTTCCAAAATTAGCGGCTGTACCTCGGATTGACACTTTTCCTTCACTGATATGACTATGTTCAATTTTTTTCTGACTGCAATCCTGAACTCATTAGTTCAACATCATGGGCCCGCTTGATACCAATGAGTTATTTCAGTTACAGATATGGAGGTATTGTCATTTGTCATGATTAATTTTAGCTTTACTCAGAAGCTTATTATTGCAAAAAGGTTGTGATTTTCATGACAACCAATGAGCTGATGCCGGTGTAATACATTGTTTTCAAACCAATAAGGGTGTGATTTATGTGACTAAAGTAAGGAAATGTATAAACATTACTTCTACTCAACCAATTTTGGCGAAACAATGTTGTTACAAAATGAGTAGTTGCGATGCCAGCCCTGTTTAAAAAACTGTTTCCTTTTTAAATTACTTGTTTTGAGGTCCGAAATTACCTATATTGGATTTTCTAGAGTCTAGTTAGTTAGTTCATGTTAGCTTTGAAGGTGTTTTATTAGTTTCATGTTCTAAATTGCTTACATACTCTACTAACACAAGTTAGGGTCCATGTTACCTACTTTCATTCTCAGTCAGTCATTTCCATTCTCGTAATCCTATAGGTACACCGTATGATTTTGTTAGGGTGGGAATAATACCTAACGTTTACTTGTATAGTATTAAATGATTAATAATAATGAATATCTAGTTTTTACAGGAAGAATTATCAAACCAACCGAACACAAGAGGTGAGGTTCACTTGGCTTAGGCCCGTGAGTTTCATCACAAATCTACCGAAATCATATTTCGAGAATAATCAATTTTGAAAATGAAAATAATAAATATCACTGCACATTATTCCACACAGCGCTATCTAGGCCCAAATTAAACAACTAAGTTTTTTGTAAAAACATAATATACATAGGAAACACCCAGACAAATACAAACAGAAATGTTCATGCACACAAATACTTGTACTGTCCGGGGATCGAACCCGCGACCACTAGTGTAATAGCCCACTTCTGAACCATTACACCAAATCCGTCGTCAACTCGGAATTGGTGTGATTTCCGTACAAATGGTGGATTTGTAGAGGCTTACTCAAACATCAGACTTACTTAAGCTCAGAATTACTAAATAACACTTACACATTACAAATAACTAACTGTGGTCACTTTTGTCCTTATCTAACTTAGTGCAAGCTCCCAAAAGACACACAATTCTACCTGGCAGTAAATATTAGTATCAATAATGCCGAAGGCGGGTCCACTTAGCACCGAATTCGGCAAATAAGCGCAATAAAATCAGCTCTATGGATTTATAGCGACCGAATGTCCTTGATATTTCAACAGTAAATAATATCTTTCGTTAAAAGGGTCTTTTTATTGGCACCCTTTCGTTTTATGCGACGATTATGTCATTTTTATGTGCGCTCGAACGCTATTTCCGTATTTTATTGACAAACAGACGGAATTACCCTTATATAAAATCCAAATTGTTATCATCGCGTAAAGTTTGTACATCGCCACTTAATTGAAATAGGGACTTGAGGGTAACGGTCCTTTCACACTACACGGCGAAAATATACAAGATACCAGTAGCCGGCACATAGCAGCGAAGTTAATGTCTATTTGTGTATTACCCACACGTGTGAGACGTACTTCTTTTAATTTATGAAGCTATATTTTTCTGCTTAGCTGTATGGTTGAGTGGTAGAGACTGCCTTATCGGCATTAAGTCCGCCATTTGTACTAATTTATATTTATGCAATAAATTCATATTTTATTGTAACTAAAACTATCAGTATGCACACCTTCATCTGTTGTATGACTTCAAAGCAACACATTCTCTATTGTGACACCTTTAAAAATTTAAGTTAAAAAAAATTGGGGCCATAAATGTACCGCTGGCGTTCCTAATCCCATAAATAAATACACTTGGATAGCACACGCTGATAAAATCATCTGACGACTCTTTTGTAGAGTCACATTATGTACATGTATTTTAATTATTGTTTATACATAAGTATATCGTATTATTATGTGTATGTTTATTAAGTGGTTAAAATTAAGATTTTTGACGATTCGAAAGTACTGTGTCATGGTCTACTTGAATAAAGAAATATTAAATTAGAATGTTTTTTTTAAGATACCTATACTCTTTCTCAGTTATGTTCCATTATTCAGGCTTTTTTCCTCTTCCTGGTGAAGTGTAGAGTCCTTATCATTATAACGTCTTTGCTATTGGACCTTTATATCTCTTTTGAATATCGCTGTTGAAGTATAATGTAGCGCATAATTTTAAAGATTAAAAAGGGGATTCTTTTATCACCAACCTTCATGTTTTCTTTTTATGTGTCCTTTAGAGCTTGACAAAATACTGTTTTCGTTTACATTATTTACATTACTAACTCACAAACATTGAAAGCCACGTGCACTTATCTAGGTTTTTTAATATTGTTATAAACTAGCGGCCGCCCGCGACTTCGTTCGCGTGGACGAAAGTAAAAAACCGAAAACCACCTGACATTGGCAGAAAGAAATATAAACATTACATTTAAAAACAAAGAACTGTCGACTGTCGTCCGCAGGTCAACCATTTTGAATTAACAACAACCAGTCAGTTTAGTGTTCGAGTCGAATTTATGTGAGTTGTCTGGCAGATATTTGTGTGAGGACTTTTATCACTAGACATTCATTTTTTTAAGTCCTTTTTATAATTCATCCAATAATTTAATGTCCATAGATCGCAGACATCACGACCGCAATATCTTTGCTAATGTAATTGAATTCCATTAATCAATTGAATTGTCAACAACAACCTCACTATTGTAACCGAGTCTGTTATGAAGGGGCTTATTGACCCAGTGGTCATTATCTAAGTAATTGTACGTAATAACTACCTAGAATTGTAGTTTCACAGATGTAGTAGTTAATATAAATGGCCTCTTGATTAAATGGAAAACTGCTTTGTGATATCAAATGTTCCTAAGAGAAAAAAGTGGTTTTATTAGTAACGATTTCGGTCCTTAAACTAACAGTCTACTAAGTGCTTTCCATTGCTGAATTTCAGCTAAGAAAACGGGAATTGCAAATTCCCATTTAGCTTCACTAATTTACATCACTCTGGCAATCTAAAGGAGCCAAAAATAATTTGAAGAGGCAAATCAGGTTTTAATTAAATTAGTTCTATCAAATCGCCAGCTAATTGTTGTTATTCAGAATAGAGGCTCTAAATCCAATGAAAAATCACTGTCTAACTAATCGCAAACAACCTGAAGTACCTCTCACTCCATCCAATTTTATTGGCAACAATAAAATCTCAGTCCATTTAGATAATCCCCGAGCAATTGCTAAGGGCTTTGAAAGCCGTGGCTATAAAAAGTTCTGCTAAGTGCCTACACAGCTAGATCTGAAAGTGTTAAGCAGCGCACGTAGTCACGTACTAAATAGGTTTGACGAAGTTATAGCAATAGTGGAGACAGCATTTAAGATGTGCAATGTACACAAACGTTGGTATCAGAAGAACCACTGCCAAAATGTGTATTTTTTCTGCTTATGAAATAAAATAAGTAGACTGGAATTGATATAATATAACAATGTAATATATGTGCCGTGTTGCTCTTTCACGTAAAAACTACCGAATGGATTTAAATGAAACTAAACAAACATAAGTATAGCTTATACATCTGGATAGGACATAGGCTACAATTCATTAAGATTTTTTTTTCTAGCTTAAGTCGCGCGGACGAAGTCGCAGGCGGCCGCTAGTACCCCCTCATGAGTTCTCGCCTTGGCGTGGCGAAGGGGCTTAGTACCGGTGGTAGGGTCCAACCGCCGGGAAGCGAAGAGGACTCACTCAGGCGTGGCAGTGTGGTGGACTAGCCACCCACCCGCTGCGGCCCGCAAGGGCGACACGTAGGGTTGCAGGGCCAGTGGGGCCTGCAAGCGCCCTGAGGCGCGTGATGGAGGCCGCGGCGCACAATCGGTTGGTGGGGGCCAGTGATCCGCGGCTGATCCCCCCTGTGCGTCGCGGCCCGGTGGGGCCGTACCGCTGGTTGCGGCAGTTGAGCCGCCCTTCGGCTGGCTCGTGGTTGCGGGCCCAGTAGGGTCTGCGAACAGTGGGTGCCAGCGGGCCGGAGTGCGGGGGTGCTCTGGCTTGCATTGCACGGCGTCCACCGAGACGGCGAAAGTGTTTGCGTACTCCAGGCGCTTTCGTGGCCACCCCCCTTCGTTGGGGGGTCGGTTGGAGGGGGCCCCATTAGGGGCTACTTACGGTAGGATCCAGCTTCGCCGCCAAAGTGCCATGGTCGAGTGCAGTGGGGTTTTAGTCGGTAGGAGTCCGACATAACCTCGTCGTCCCCCCGGGCAGCGAGGTATCCATGAGGATTTCCCTACGAAAAAAAAAAAGGCGGCCGCTAGTAAAAACATAATTGAACACGTAAGTTAATTTTAAAAAATGACAATAAGTAGATACAAGTGTTATGTTATGATATTCGTATATGTAATGTTGATCTATTCCTTTCTAATACCAAAAACTAATACCAATGGTATTTGTTTGCTATCGTAATTATTTTCTGTTCCTAACGAATACCAAATTTTAAATATTTCAATGTAGTTTTGGTATTCGTCGGGAATAGAAAATTATTACGATTACAAACAAATGCCATTGGTATTACTTTTTGGTATTAGAAAGGAATAGATCGTAATGTTGGTTATAAAAGAAAACAAGTCAATTTGTCTGCGTCTATTGGTCCCATTCTGATGTCGATTTCATCGTGATAAGTGAGATACCGATACATAAAGCGTGAAAAAACAGGTAAGGGGATTTCACGCTCATGGCCTCAATGATATGTCTGCTCTTGGAGAAGTCTACATCGAAGAAGTGAAAAAATATATATGGCTTAAAGAAAGGCTCAATAATCGATGATTTTCTTTAGGCCAGGATATGCCTGAAGTTGTGGGGTACAGCAAACCCAAAATTGGTTCACGGTTGCATTGATTTTGATGACAATTAAATCTCATTTGGTATAAAATGCTAATTTTGTATAGAAACAACAAATAAGTGAGTAAAATATAACAAAGGCTAACAAAGTGGCGAGCAAACAGGAAACCTACGATTAAATTTAATCCTCTGTACTGCTACACACAAAATGCAAAAGGTAAGCCCATCCACTCGCATTATCGGATTCAGTCAAAACGCTTGCGGGCATTTCAATCAGTTACTACAATTTACTTTGTGTATTTGTACAATCGTTTTTGTGCTTTTTGTTTGTAGAACTAACTGACTTACTATTTGATTTAGTATTGTTTTACAAATTAATAACAATACTAAATCAAAATATTTTATCAGCACCAAAACTGCAAAAACCTGAAAACTAAAGAACCTTGCACTATATGCTCCACCAAGGCATCGAAGTGGCTCAATGTATTCTATCAATATTTCTCCTCCACAAAGTTTGAATGGATCCCTCAGGTTTCAAGAACGCCGAACTAGCCGAAACTGTAAGTTGCAACTTGAATCGATAATTTTGTTCGAGCATCGCCCCCAGCGCGGTCAAGAAGGAATGTTGCTTCATTCTTTTCACATATTATGTTACGAATAACCTAAAACCAATATGTTTTAACTGTGTCTGGATTTATTAGGAATTCTCCTTTTTTTCTTAATTTTTTTTTTGGCTTCTTTTTGGTATTAGAAGCAAGTTACCTGCTGTCGGCACGACGAATGAGTGGATCAGTCAATCTAATATTAAACAAAGTCCTTTGACGCGAAGCGCGAGGAACTGATGAGTCTGAATGGTTCTGGTTTTTCATTTGTGGGCAAACGCTGCGCGGGGCAAGGTTAACGGCTGACTTGATAAAGGTCGCAGGGTTTCGGTGGATGCAAGCCGCAACTGGCTAGTCTCGATTACTATTAAGGAGGTCAGCTCAGGACGGTGGCTGATAATCACGAGTCCTTTTGCCGCTTAGCTATATAAAGGGTTTTCTTATCGAATCAGCAGCATGCAAAACGTTTCAATTTCTGGTGATGATCGACAAGCATTAAGAAAGGAGATCATTCAGATCTCAATCATTTTGTACAAAAAATTAAAGTGCCGGCTTGACTAAAATAATACTGGATTCTTATTAGAAAGGACACCCTGAAGATTTCTTACTAACACAAAAACCGTCTACAATTATTTCTATGTTAATTGAAAACTTAAATAGCAGTCTAAGGGTTAATTATAAACAGTTCTTGTGCAAGTAAAAAATCTTTAGCCTTCAGATTTAAGTGATCTATGCCGAGAAGATGTCGTTACTAAGATACTTAAGTCTGAAAGTGTCCCTACATACATAGATGCATAAAACGTGCCAAAACACAACTCCAGCCAGCCGGCCTCCTGACACCGAGTCCACATTTGTCTCCTGCTAGGAAGCTCCAAGACGGTTACAAATGGCAGATTACCCGGAGTTTACTAGCGCCCCTAGACAAATGCCGCATCCAGTCGCCTCCTAATGAGTGCCACTTTGAAAGCGATATTATGCAAGGATCCATCACCCAGACAATGACACATGGCGCACATGACAACTACAATGGGGCATACGTGAGTTAAGTCATATTTATTTATTGTTCTCAATGTTAAATCTTCAAAGGATTCGTCTTTGTGTTGGCATCGTTTCATTTTAAATGTTGTTTTGAAGAGCACGCAGAGTAAGGGGTTATATTCCAGTACCTACCTGCACAAATGTTTGTTTTGCGGGGTCAAAGGGGGTTACCTTTTTTACTTCCGGTTTCCATAGGACAACTCTTACTCTAACAATAGGGTGATGTTTCCAGTCTCATATTCATTCGTTTGTTTTTTATTATCTTTTATCAGTGATTGTGACATTTACTTGACTGATTTCTGATACGTACAAGTTTGATATTTTTGAATTTCAGTGTAACATTGAATCCACTCTTCTATATCAGTTACTTTTGACATGTACTCCAACTAAAAGATGTTGTTGAGTCTATGAAGGATAAATTCAATACCAAACCATAAACAACAGTATGTAGGTAATTTTACTGTTTTTAAACAGTGGATTCAATGAAAAATAAAAAAAACAAAAAAATTAACTTAATTAAGGAGATTTAAACTTAATTCCTTTTAAAAAGAAAACGACAGAACACCATCACACCCAGTAATATTAAACAGGAATGTAGACATCAACACGTTTATGTTAAGATTGACGCAAGGCAAATTTTCTCAAAAAGACATGACATACCTTTTCAGTTATTCACCCTAGCAACACGAGCAATAACATCTACCTAATTGGATCAAACTCAATGAGTATCCTGTATTATTGAATGAATAAATCCTTATTTAAAATCCCATCAAAGTCACGGGAGCATTTGACGGCGCCGAACAGACCCGCCGTGGAGCAGAGGTAAATTAGCCATAACGTGTAAATTGAAACGCGAGCAATCCAGGGTGTAGTGGAGGCTATGAGAGCGGGCTCTTTCATTATACATTCGATTCCTATAAAATTTTCCACGTTAGAAAAAATAACCCAAAGTTTTAAAATCTCAACTAAGATAGTTTTACCTAATCGTCAAGAAAGCTTTTCTATTTAAGACTTAGGTCTTAAGTAGATTTTAAGTACAGTAAAATAACATGATTAAGTTTAGACTTCATAATGTTATTTTACTGTACTTAAAATTCATATTTTAAATACGATTTCAGAAATGACAATTAAGGCATTATGACACGGCATGAAAAAACTTCATGATTTTTAACATGGTCTCACAGCATGAAGCTTTTTATAACTGAATTTGTCTTAAATTGTTATGTATATTTTTCTATTATTGATACAACAACACGCCGAACTCACAAACAGCGGTCAATCGATTTATCTTTGTATGAAGGTCGTCAGGAGCACCTAAGCAACTAAATTGAACATTCGCTGGAACTGGACACTGGAATGTGCACAAAGTAGCAATTTCGAATGCGAGCCCACGTATGAAATATTGCTATCAAGCCATGGAAATGATCGAAATGTTGTCGCCTATCAAAGGCAACAAAATGAATCGTGCCAAGCTCAAATTTGAATCACTCGAATCTGTAATACACAGTCGCAGCATGGCAAAATAGCCTGTCCTCTACAGCTTTGCAATGTGCTTAAACTGTTTGGTCACAAACAATGTCACTTTGACTTAAAGATATGATGGATTGTTTTTTGTGTATTATTTTTGCCATACTTTAATTATATTTTCTAACGTTTTGAAGGTAGATAGAGTCTATTCAAAAGTTTATTTCAGTTTGTATGTGATTTTCTTTATTGTTTGTTCAATTTTTATTTACCTATTTACCTTTCGACGTTCTTTATACAAATTCGTGTACAATTCTTTTGATGTATTCTGTTTTTATTTTTTGGGTAACAAAAAAGTAATCTACGTTTAAGGGAGCTTCAAAATTACTGTTCTCAACAACCTAGTTCTTAAGTCACCTTTTCTGTTTAACCAGTAACGAAAAACTTGAAATTAGTAACTAATACCAAAAAAAATATGTGCCAGACTGCCGACGTTCTATAGGAACAGATTTTGCATCACATTGCATACTAACGGTTGCTTTGGTTTCAGTCACTGCAATAACAGTTTCCTTTGTGTGTATTAACGTAGCTATTTTGTTGGTTATCTACCCCTTATTCATAAACACGCACGCAACGCTTAAGCATAGTTTAAGCAATTGACGTGTTTTGTCACTTACTCGCAAATGGCGGCAGCAACAAGAATGAAAGAGACAAAGCGATACAAAAGTTCGCGTGTTGTTGAAGCGATGTTTAAGTTTTTATGAATAAGGGGGTTTATCGCGAATGCTTACGAATCGGGCCATACTCTAACGCGATTGAGGGTCGCGCTCCCGGCCGTTAATGAATAAAGGGACGTGATGACACACGTCTAGATACAGCTTGTTAGCTGCTCAATTATACGGGGGATTGAGCTCTTTCTGGGGATTTATTATAACAAGTATTACATGTATAATTTCTGCTACTCATGCGTAGTATTAAAATATTTATCTGTATTTTTCAAGTTAACGTTGCAAGCCAAATCATGAACCATGTTGGGAAAAAACTGCAAAAAGGAGTCTCAAAGCCAATTTGAAAAACCTATAACTGAATTGTAGGTTAAAAAAAACGTTCACCGTAGGCAGAGCTAAAACCTGTAACCTCATAATCTAGGGAGCATTGTTGCAACGCGTAGAAAATAAATACATATGGTAGTTACTTATTCAATTTATTGTTCATATTTAGTTACTCAGAAAAGGTAACTTGCGGACTGGGTTGTTAAAATAACAATTATCGGATAATAGATACCTACAGCAAGTTAGTTTTATTCTCTTAACAAATAAATGTGTGTTTCCGCCTAACCAAAGTTAAAATAACTGAAAAAGTTCAACTGCCCATTTTTTTTTTAAGAATTTCGAAAATAGAGAATAAGTAGTTATGTTCTTCTATTTTATTAGGATTACTTTACATCCACTTAATAATCTTCTCAGCAGATTTCGAACTGCAGACAAAGTTTATGCAAAACTAGTATCGTAATTACTCAAAGTTTTAAGTTAAAAACAAAAGCCAACTAAGCAACGTACAACCAGGAAATTTCTTTGTTCCCACGGATTACTCCGCAGGTAAAAACTAGTGTAAATATGAAATACGGTCGGATATCGTTAAAGTTTAAAATTAACAGCCGGACGGAATTCCCAAACAAATTCGATGCGATATTTCCCCGAGGGTTTGTGTTTACGCGCCAATGAAAACACAGGTGTTCAGGAAAAACCTTACAAATATTACGAATGGCAGTTTTTATAAATAATTTAAATAGTCATAAACAAATACCTTAATCAAGCAAACTCATACTTTTTGAGTCCGAGCGTGCGATTGTAAAGCTCGTAGCACACTTTGCCAGCCACTGCACTACTCCGACCCCAGCCATTATCTTGAAATTCAACTTTGAACTTTAAGTTGTAAGGACGCAAGCTGCGAGTTGAGTGGTATAGCAGGGGCGAGCACGCTGACAGCCCGCCGTTGGCTTTCTCATATTATTATTGTAAAATATATTGTACCAATCACAACTTAAGTTCAAATTTGAGTGGCAAGATAATTGCTGTGTCGGAGCCGTGTAGTTACCGTGCTGGCCGAATGAAATAGGACCTTATTCTATTACGCATCGAGTGGGTTAACGCGAATTTGCATCAAAACTTACCGGTCAAGTTTGTGTCGGATAACATGGATGGTTGGGTTTTGTAATGGCTTGTGCTAACGTGTTTAACATAACTCATAATTTCATCTATGTTATTATCATTCAAATATGTATTAATTTTCCTTTTCTATCAAGAGCAACCCACACTGGCTGCGCACGGGTGCATTTTGAATAACATCCCATATGGTTATAAACCTTCATCTTTAATTACTCTATCTATTAATAAAAACCGCATCAAGTTCCATCAAATCAAAACACGAACGTAAAACATCCCCACTAATACGTGTCTCCTACACGTAAGCTACATTGAACGACTCATCAGGCTATCCATTTCCGTTTTTTATCTTACTCTTGCTTATTTACGAATTTTTGCAATAAAGCAGGGAGGAATGACCGAAACTGGGTAGCCTATCATGCTGTTGACTACGCCCTAAACAACAACCCAAGAAACATGTCGCAAGAGGCGCCACCTCGAGATACCATAGAAATATGTTTACCCGCTTGAATAGTTTCTATATAGGTAATTTAAAGCTGAAGAGTTTGTTTGTTTGTTCGAACGCGCTAATCTCGAAAACTACTGGTTAATATTGAAACAAAAATTGTGTTGAAAAGTCAATTTCTTGAGGAAAGCTATACATAGGCTTTATAACATCACCTTGGGGGGCAGGGTGGGATGAGTGTCAACGAGAACAAACTCGCAGGCTAGGCGGTTGCTAATAGTCATATCATAAAACTTTTACAAGGCCTTCAAGTTATGGGATGAAAAGATATACTTCATTGCACTAAGTGAACAATTACCTTCACATACAATAATTACAGATAATTAAGCATACAATCACACTATCACGGAAAAATATCCCAAACGGGGTAGTAGCACTGATTGTAATTGCCGTCATGGTGAACTGGAGCGGAATAGAGAGTATCGTGGCCCCGTGGTTAAATACTCTGGCTGCGAACACCTTCTTTGTGTTGCACAATTTGCGGCTAACGCTCCAGTGGTGGAAAAATACAAGCAACCCGGAAAACGGCGGTAGGCCCCGCCACGTTGGGTTCAAATTCGTTTGGTGTAATCCTAAGAGACTTAAGATGTACAATTTAAGTGACCTTATCGCTGAAAACGATCTCTTGCAGACAATCGTCCAGACCTTCAAGGTTGTGTTGCCAAATACTAAAACACAAGCATCAGTCTTGCTACAGAACTATGTGCACCTGCCTTTACTCTAATTTTTCAGAGTAGCTTCAGTCTGACCACATACTGACCAGTCTGTGTGGATACGGCGCAAGACTCGACCGCATCAGCCCATCAATTATGTCGTTCGCGATCTAACCCTGTGTCCATCTGTGTACCATTTGTAACCGTCACGCCTACCGACCACCAACCGTGACACATCTGTTTACAACCGAAAAACACCCTTACCTCACCGTAATAAACTCCACAGACGTCGTATTTCGAAAGCAGTTGTCCAACACGCAGGATCGTAATTCGACCATTCTGTGACAAAACAATCATTAATTAGATTAGACGTTCAGCAAATCATTGGCCGAGGGAAACGGAATGACGATGCGTTTGTTTTGTGTAAAAATATAAAAAGGTACTATCTTACGCTCTTTTTCTTGTTTTACGTTGTGTTTGCCATCGTATTATTGTGTAGATTACGAAATAAGACCATATAACCCTAGTGAATCATAATTGTCACGAAATTTTCTAATCAATATGGCTAAGATTGTCTAACCAACGTTCGCTTGGTAGGCAGTTTGTCCTTCGTAGAGATCTTATGCGTAACGACGGGCCTGCTGGTTCCGGCGTAGGTTGCTACATGGCTTCGGATAGGTAGTATCCCACACTCTCCCCACCAACATGCGGGAGGGCCGTAGGAGAGTTAGTGGATAGGTCTCCTGGGATTGCCCTTAATTGTTTCGGCGGTTTTTGGTACACCGAACAATTAAATATCATGTAGTACATATCTAATAGATCACTACTACTCAACCGTGGAACGTTGACTAGACACAGGCTGGTCGCTTTTGACCATGAGTTTTTTGTAAGTAGTAATTTTAGTTTCTTTATTTTTTGTAATAAATTTAAATAGCCATACAGTTCTGTAAGGAGGTAAGTAGGTACTTCTCCTTATAAGCTGGTATATAAGACAGCCTAAGCGCATGCTTGCGGTCCTGAAAATGGCTAAGTAGGTCGACCTGGATTGACTGACACTAGATAAGATAGAACGTGCTGCATAAAGAATGAATTCTCAATAGTTGAAGTAGCAAAAGTGGGTCATCGATTTTGAGAACGTTCTGTGTTACAAATATCTTTCTGTATTATATTAAGGTACCTATTTCAAGATGAAAAGGTACTAGTTCCGGTCCCACTCAAATATTTTTGACAGTGTTTCGAATCCACATAATTTTGCGCCTTTCCAACTAAAGAGGTTTTGAAAAAAGATATTCGACATCGGAAATACACTCCCTGGATATATACATTTCTGGGTTATCTTTACCAATATAAGTAGAGCTAAAACTATGGGTACTACTATAATACCAAGATGATAACACCCATACACAGGACCGACACAAATGTTCGTCACATGAATAGGTGTTTCGCGGACGGAAATCGAATCTCTATCCATTGCGTCAACGGCCTAGTTAGTCAGGGATCGCCTGATACGATTGTGTGTGTTACTGACATTCTACTCGTATGAAATAACAGGTTTCTCACCGAAGTTTATGAAATCTAACCCAACCTTTGTGGAAATAAAAAACTTCTAACGAATTGGTCTTTTCTAATCGCCTAACATAACTTCACTGTAAACTGACCTTTATTTTAATGGAAACAGCGATGATCATTATTTAGTCGAACGAGAACCTGAACCGTATTTGGAACAGGGAGCGGGTGACAGTAGATAAGGTATCTAGTGACGTTGCATGGTGCGCTCGGAGCATTAGACCTGCGCTAGGATTGATGACGTAGAACAAAGAGAAAATGGAATGAAATGGAACCGTGACTTCGGGAACACTGTATTAGCCATCTGCGTTACATACGACCTAACCGCGCTTTTCAAATTTACTAATGTTACCGAAATGGTAAGAAGATCCAGTTAATCCGATCACAACATTTTTGTCAAACAGTGAATTCAACTTGGAATTTCTAACAGCAATGCCATGTTCATGTACACCCACGCTCTTTTATTTTTATAACGTCTAAGAAAAATGTTTTAAGTAAGCGTTGCAAGTGAATTTATGTAAGACAACGCTAATCCCTACCAACACTTTGATATAGACAGCTAAGGGAATAAAATATAGGGTGACAAAACTTTCCTTAAACTTATTTTTTTATTAAACAACTTTACTTGTGGGTTTGTATTTTTAACATTCTCACTCGATGTAGGTTGTTTTATATCAATTGTATTTGTTAAAATAAACCCGAACCAAAACCTTTCGATTTTACGTCGAGAATAAACGTTTAAGTCATACTTCCAGAAAAATATTGGGAAATGTTGGTAGTCGAGCAAAGGATAAGGTGTGATGGCACCATCGACTTCAAAACCACTAGATACCTGATGTTTGATTTATTGCAAGAAAATCAGTCCAATAACTTGAACCCAAGGAGGCAACGTCAACGTCAACGACAATAGGAATAATGACTAATCAGTAACGTTCTCGCTTGACAGCTCACTTTTCAGAAACTGAGTGGTGAATTCCGTTATAAGACGTGCTAGTCTGATACGTTGACATTCTCCGCTCATCTGTAATCAAGAGTCTATTGAATGTGAGGTTGACGAATAACTCGCATTGGAAAACCTATAAACAGTTTAGTAGTGAACTGCTCATTCTCAAAATAAGGAAGGTAAACTGACCTAAATGACAGTTAGATACTTATTTACTCAAACAAAACCGGTAGAACATTACTGCAAACCGAGTTTGCGGTTACTCGGCAAACCTCCCGCATTGTGCTTTCCTGGACTAGACACCGTCTTTTTATAATGTGCTCCAGTATTATAATCACTTTATTGCACACAAAAATAAGGTACTCCTATATCTGTTAATTACTTGAGAAACGTTTTTGTTAATGTACAATTTAGGCCGGTTTCATGGCAAAATGCTATTTCTTCCTAACAACCTACACAAACCTATCTCTTACCTTACCTATTTCTTGTATTAATATCGTAAATATTTTTTTTATATTTCAGCATTCATTTCAAACCAATATCCCAGCGATATCCTTACACGTGGACATCTGTTCTCAAGCATATCCATAACTGGAATAGTGCAATTTGTAATTCATATAAAAAGATATGATAACTGTTCGTCTTCGTATTTGCCTACTTCCACATATATACCTTACCAAAATAAATACTTAATTTTGTTACTCCCGTGATAGTATAACCCTTTACCAAAAAATACGTCAATATCCTGTGCCAAAGGCCCGGCGCCCACTATCGGCATCGGCACGCCTCAGGATTTTAGGTGGCAAATAGCAATATACTATAACATAATGGTGATAAAGCAGAAATTTCCGTGATACGTGGTCGTAATACAAAAATACCGCTTCGGCATGCTTGAGGCTGCTGTATCGGCAGCCTTGAGCATGCTTCAGGATGCTTCAGCATCCTTCGGTACGCCGCCGGCGCCGAGGCAACCTGTGGTTCGGCATCCTTAAGGACGCCTCGGCATCCTTAAGCATAATTGCCGATAGTGTGCGCTTGCATGTAGGATGCCGAAGGATTCTTTTCCTTGCCGATGCCGATAATGGGCGCCGGGCCTAAATCCGTCAATAATCTAGTAGTGGCAGCCTTCGGACTCCGGGACTGAATTGATTTCGGGATATATTATATTATTGGAAGTAACGTAGTTTAGGTATAGATTGTGAAATTCAATCGGGTTATTGTCATCCAGTGGCACTACTATGTATGCCTACGTTTTTGTTGCGGATTATAGCATAGATAGAGAGCCGATTGCAATAATTCGTCCAGATATAGATGTATAAGCTACTACAGGACTTAAGGTACTGACATACAGTAGGAAATGTTTGCGGATTATCAGTACAAACAGCAAGCCAGCTGTGTACATGTAGTTGTTTATAACTAAGAACGTTATCAAAACTTCTTTCCGGTGACGCCTTGAATGAAAACTCGATTATAATTTAAAATGACAAAAACATTAGTCATGTGCCGTAATGTGACGTGGACTCACCATCAGAGCAGAAGAAGAAGGAGGACTTGAACTGTACTTATTTAAGTATAGGTTTTTTTCTTGGATCAAACTTTTCGGATTATTTGCACTAGCAAACCCTGTTGGCAATGCAAGCCTGAACATGATGGTCATTGAAAGTCAAAAAATTACTCGGGATAAAAGTAGTAGGCCACCTCTGAAGAGAGGCTTGTTGGTCGTCTATTTCATATACTAGAAGTTTGTGTAGCAGGTTCAATACATCTTTAATAATAAAAACTCCCATGTATCATTCAAGCAGTAAGGTAGTACTACACCTCACTTAAGGTGTGTTGAAAAACAAACAGCGATACGTCGAAAGCTAATGCCGCCCCAAGGGCGCGACGCGTCAGGCGACGTAACGCGCGATGCGCCTAAAAAACACAGGACGCCGACACTAGGCCCGCCACACGATTGGCCTGACGAATTAGGATAAGTTTTTTTACTTTTTTAACTCGAATACTAAGGATTTTCAACCAACAGTATTGCCACTTTTTAAGAAAAATATGCTGTGCAATGTAGGACAATTGCCTTACTAAGTATAATGTATGTAAGTGATTGGTGTGTATGTAGTATATGTCACATTTACATAGCCTGAATCTGCCGCTTGTTGAAATTCTGCTACCTAAAAAATTGCTTACATATCAGAAAGGTAAGTCTTAGTCTCGATGAGGCTTATTACCCATTCACCCGGAAAACTAATCCGAATTATTTCACTTCCCCAAGGTTTGAGCGAATGACGTGAACGACCTTTGTTTGTAAGTGCAAAAAATAGTATTGGAGTAGTAAAAAGTACCAGAGAACTTTGTCAAAGACTCATCAGCATAGATAGATAGATAGATAGATATTCTTTATTGTACAAAACATTACATTTCAAGCAAATAACACAACAACAATGAGAACAATGTACAATTTAGGCGGTCTTATCGCTAGAGAGCGATCTCTTCCAGACACCTTCAGGTAGAGGATCGTAAGTGAATAAAATAAAATAAATGTGGGTGAGCTAAAATAGTAGAGGAAAATACTGATAATAATAATATAAATAAAATAATTGAAATAAGGTCAGAAAATACGAACTAAACACTACAGATACATAAGTAATTAAGTTACTACAAAAATATACATACATATCAATAATATTTTATAATAAACGTACATATACCATACATATATACATAGATTCAATTGACAAGGATTACGCAGCATACCGAACAACCAGCACAACAAAAAGAAAAGGAGTGGGCGATCATAGTGAAAGGAAATAAGCTTACTATAACAATAACGGTTATAGAAGCTACCATTTCTATGCAATTAGAAATCAGAACCGTGTGACACAGAACGCGTGTCGTCATTCTAGTGAAATAACTCACTTCATTTATTCCTATCTAACCTGAATAATAGGCACTCCTTATTAATGAAAGCCTGGCCTACAAAAGTTTTCCCTATATCCATTTTTACTAACCATCAATCGGCAAGAAGACAGCACGGGGTGGTAAATGTCCTTCCCCTGTTTAAAAAAGTCCAGCTTTGCATAAAAATATCAGGTAACCCTAGCTCCGACTCGATAGTAACTCAATATCTGTCAGCGAAACTAGAATTTCCCACGGCGGAGGTGGGGGAAATAAAATAAAACCTACAATGGTGTGTCTCGGCAATATTTTTATATTTTGTTACGCGCTCATGTCGCGTAGTTATTGATCAGTGCGACATCCGAATTTTTTACGGGACCGGATTTTGGATTATTGTATCGACACGATTGGACTCTTAACCCGAACGACAATTCGTATTTCTTTTGAGATTATCCGGTATTGTAGGTGCCTCAAGCAGTTTCAGGTTGAGAAATCTGTTTTACATGACTGTGTCACCTTTGCTATTATTTTGGTGGAAAATTTTAATGAATCAGAATCAGAATCAGAAATATCTTCATTTAAATAGACCTGTTACAAGTGCTTTCAAAGCGTCAAAAACTTACTCAAACAAACAAAAATACACTTAATAATAGACTTAAATACTATAATAGAAATAATAAATAAATACACAGTATGCAAACTTAATGTGACTCAACCACCGATGTCGGAAAGTTGTTTCTGTACTGAGAAGAACCGGCAAGAATGAATGAATTGCATTAGTTATTTGTATTTGGGTAATTTGTTGTTATTTGTTTAGTTAGTAGTTGTTACATGTCTGTTGTTATTGGTCTTTGTGTTTCCTATGTTCACCAAAATTATGTTTTTACAAAAAAAGTATTAAAGTATGTTTATCCTTTGTGTAGTTAGTCTTATAGAATCAGCTTTGCTTAGTTCGCTAAATATATTTATTTATTTTGTAGCATATAAGACAAAAAGTACACGATGCAGTATATTTAGCTACTGATCAACAGCGGCTCAACTCACCTTAATAATTCCGCACATAAATCTATTTAGAGCGCAACTTGTCTCATAATGTGCCCCTGGATATTTGAGGCCACCGCCGTGGTTAGCTCCGGCGTCTTTGTTATCAAATGATGCCCTAAGTAAGATAGATAGATAGGTGTATATTAACTTAATAATATTGATAATCTGCGATCTATTCTCAGAACTGCTAAGATATAAATGCTTTATAAAATGTTTCTGGGCTGGTGGCGTTGTGTGACGGGTCATTCCATTCCCTAAAATATGGTTGAGTGGGATGATAGCTGACTCGCACGTCGACTTGTGAACAGGTGCCACCTTCGGGAACTGGTCTGCTCAAGTTTACTTAGTTTACCCAAGTTTACTCATTAACTTCCTGTTTTATTTATTTTCATGTCAAACCTGTATGACTTGGTTGGTTTATTCAAACATTCACTCTTTGTACTGTAAAACATTGGATGATTTGAAAAGAGTAACTGCTGAGTTTCTTGCCGGGTCTTCTCAGTAGAAACAACCTTCCGACGCCGGTGGCAGAGTCACATTATGTACATGTATTTTAAGTATTGTTTAGATATTGTATATGTGTATGTTTATTAAGTGGTTAAAATTAAGATTCTTTACAATTCGAAAGTTAGTACTTTATTGGTCTACTTGAATAAAGAAATATTGAATTTGAAGATAACATACCTACTTAATTTTCACTAAAATCAAAAGTCATATGAAATGAAAAGTATTAATTGTTACAATGTTAGATACCTACTCTACCACACATGACAACATGACAGACGTTACAATTTCAGAATAGCTTCTAGTGCAGTTTACGGTTAGGATCTGCCAAAACGTGTTGGGTCATAAGCATCAATGTTTTTTACTCTATAGATTCCAGAAGTGTTAACATTACACTGCATCTTAGTAGGCCCCTTGCCAACTTCTACAAGTGGCCATGTAGACGGGTTGTAGACGACGACAGCGTTGTTAGCGTTGCAACTTAATCGTCCTCCTCCCAACTGCCTTCCCGACTGTTAGGCAAACAGATACGAAACAAAAGATAAAAGGGCGTGGTTCGAACGTATTGTTATGGGTTCGTACAGCATTCGTACTAAAACGCTTGCCAGCCATCAGATTAAAGCATTTGTCGAACAGTTCTCCTACTAGCTCGCAAACGAGGGCTGTTTGGAACTCGAAATTGTTGTTTTGTTATCCGCTAGTAGACTCGTCTATTTGTAGTACAAACTACTTATAGGTATTTAAAGGTAAATTAAAATTATCCTATTTCTATCTAAGTAAATAATACATAAAAAATAACGTTCAAACAAAAGTTCCAAAAGTTCCAAACAACTCGAAATTGTTGTTTTGATAATATAATTGCTTGACCTACTATTCAATCAAATACCAGATGTACATTTTCAGCCAATTCGGTGAAATTAGCTTTCCAGGTAATATTTTATTTAAATTAGCAATGTTATTTACACGAAGTAAACCAATTTGTAAGGGACTATTGGATATTTAAATGCCTTCTCCCGCCATAGCGGGCCTTTACCCGCCAGTTACACAAATAAAAATAAATATTTATAAAGATCAAAGTGAGTTATTTCACGTCGTTCAAACTGGACAGATATTGAGATGAGTCTAGGGTTGAACCGATTTCCTTGAACTTATTTTGTTTTGAAGAACTGCTACAGCAGATACATTGAAGGCCCCAAGTTAGCAAACAAACAAAAACGGATCAGTAATCATGTCCAAAATATTCTTACACAGTTTTCTTTAATCGTAGCCAAGAAATCTTTCGGTCACAACACGGGTTACCAAACATAAAAAACGAAACCAAAATAGGATAAATTCAGTTTTCAAGCTACGATGACACACTGATGCACAAGTTAAACTTATAATATTCAACGGGGTGTGTTTATGTTTATCAGGGGTTGACAAAACACAATACGCATTTTCGCCCAATAACTTAAAAGTTATTTTTTAGCTGCTTTAACTCCTTGACTCGGTTCAGTAAGTTAGTTTAAGACAACCCTAAGGGAGGCCTACAGTGAATCCAGGATATTAAATAAACTCAGCACAGGGAACTTTGTCAATTTATTACGGAAGAAAACTTCGACTTGACGGTCATCAATCTTGAGAAGCTCACTATTGCCAACAATCACCAAAAACAACTTTTCCTGTCGAATAAGTGATAGTTATAGATGTCTACTATTATTATTTGTTTAAGGTACACCAAACTAGAGTTACATTTTATTTTTGTAAAATAACTACTTACGTTTAAAGGGGCGCCAGATCTAAGCCTGTTTTGAAGTTACGAGGGAAAGTAGCAAATAGTGCTATATGGTGGGACGTAGCGGTGGAAGTCGGGTTATTTTTTTAAGTTGTACTACAACCAATTATATTCCATTATAATCTGATATTCGACCTTGCGAAACCGTGCCAAAGTTTTAATAACATTTTTACGTAGGTGTGAGATGTCAAGAGAAAGAAAATTGGCAAACATCTAAACTGATCATTAGCGGAAATGTCGCGAGGCAAAGTTTGAAAGCGGAACTACCGAAAAAGAAAACTTATTTGGCGCAAATCTATTATCCCGTATTGCTGGACACATGTTACAGCGTGTAGCGAGCAGTCGTTACAGCGCGGATCGGCACAATTCGCCAGATTGGATCCACAATGACGCCGGATCAATGCGCTCTGTTAATCTCCACCAAATTGGGATCCCACTTTTTTCCCTTCCCCCACGAGCGGCCGTTTTGGTCGGATTGTAACTCCACAGATTATGTTCTCGGTTGAAACAATACCGCTGCGGGCTAAATATTGCGAGCTTTTATTTTGAAAAATTGAAATCACTCTTTTGTTTGGTAGTTGTTGAATGATTTGTTGGTAAACGCTTATTTTTACGAATAGGTTCACAGTAGGATCCAAAAACATTTTATCGAAATTTCATTTCACGGAAGTAACAAATCGGCGTTGAGTTATTTTAAAACAACATAAATTATCAGAATACCATTTCACAGTATAAGGTGAGATAATATCATTGGATACTTAGTGTAGTTATAGTGCTTTTATAATGAAGCGATCTCTTCTTCATTCCTTCTGTACCCCTTGAGTGAGGCAGTTTTTTTTTTCTGTTATCATCATCATCATCATCAGCAGCCACATGATGTCCACTGCTGAACATAGGCCTCCCCCATAGATTTCCAGAGCTGCCGGTTGGAGGCGGCCTGCATCCACCGAGATCCCGCGACCTTTATGAGGTCATCCGTCCACCTTGTGGGCGGGCGTCCCACGCTGCGCTTGGCCTCGAATGGTCTCCACTCGAGGACTTTCCGGCCCCAACGGCCATCAGTCCTTCGAGCTATGTGCCCCGCCCACTGCCACTTCAACCTGCTAACACGCTGGGCTACGTCGGCGACCTTCGTTCTCCTACGGATCTCCTCATTTCTGATTCGATCTCGTAGGGAAACACCAAGCATAGCCCTCTCCATAGCCCGTTGGGTGACCTTGAGCCTTCTTATGAGGCCCATAGTGAGTGACCATGTCTCAGATCCATATGTCATCACTGGCAACACACACTGGTTGTAGACCTTTGTCTTGAGGCACTGAGGTATGTCGGAAGAGAAGACGTTACGCAGTTTCCCGAACGCTGCCCAGCCGAGTTGGATTCGACGATTTACCTCTTTCTCGAAGTTGGACCTACCTACTTGGACCACTTGTCCTAAGTACACATACTCGTCGACAACTTCGAGAATCGAGCCTCCAACAGATACTGGAGTGGGCGTAACACGGGCGTTCGACATGACCTTCGTCTTGTCCATGTTCATTTTTAGGCCCACTTGTTGGGAGACTCGATTGAGGTCCTCGAGCATGCTGCCGAGCTCTTCCAGCGATTCTGCCATGACCACTATGTCGTCGGCGAACCGAAGGTGAGTCATATACTCGCCATTTATGTTGATGTTGTTTTTTCTGTAAAATTAGCATAATATCTCTGGCAACACCAGTGGCAAGTCCACCACAGTGCCACGTCTGAGTTTTCTTGACTTCCCGGCGGCCATACTACCTCCCTCGTACTGCCTCCCGCTACGACAAGGCGAATAATGAGGAACACACCACGGAACCAGCAAACTGAAGGCACGAAGGCTACTCGTCATGGTCAAGGTTGGCTTCAGAATCAAAAATATCACCGGAGCGGACATCGTTTGGTTTTTTAAATGTACCTACATTCAATTAGGTGATAAAATCCAACGATTAAGTTTTTAGAGAAACGAAGAGTTTTATCCACCCTACTTTGGAGCTAATTAGCTTCGAATTTCCTAAAGGAACATTCTGAGAAACGTGTTGTGGTACGTCGGCGTACATTTTGCGGTGGCACCTGAAAACCGATAATACAATTAAGCACCTGGTATGAAAGAGATACCAGCGTCTCCTCATATAGTGTTTACAACAATATTAATGTGTGTAGTACCTGTAATAATTATGAATCCCCAGTTTATTCATTTTAATCATGTTGACTTTAGATTTAAAAAAACTACAATCTACGAGTAAGTGCCTTCTGAGTAAGATAGTTTTGCTGAGAATTAACTATATCCTCTGAGTTTTAAAAAACTTGTTCATTTATTTACTGCCTCAACATTTCCTATCGTTACCGAATGTTTAAATGGCTTTTGCTCCAAGAGTCTTAATAGGGAAGGGCATTTAAATAGTTTTTTATTCAGTTTTTCGCCTTTACTACAGACTTTTTTTGCTTTACAAGTATTTTAAAATTATATGCTTCTTAGTTTTAAAGTTCGGTAACGCACAGTAATAACGTTACGGAATTCACTATGCGGTATGTACCGCTCAAATTTGAATTGTTCTATTTTGTACGTTTTAGGCAAAAAATGAGCAAGAATGACATTAAAACTAAATAATAGAACATTTTATATATTTTACACATTGAACATTTCTTTATTTATACCTAAATCACAGCCAAAAAGCCTCTGTAGCATACTACAATGTAGTGTTTACACCCCCGTGTATTGCAAAGACTGCTACGCTGCTACGAAATCATGGGTATGGTGCTACGAGGCTTCTACAGAGGTGCTCCAATGCCTACAAACTTGGGAAGCAGACTAGTTTATTTTATACTTACCATCTATATAAAGTGGAACCTGTCCACAAGTTAACGTGTGTATCAGCTCTTGAGGATTGAGCCATTGAGGAAAATAATGACCTGACAGACAAAACCACTATTCCAGAAACATATTATTAAGCATGACTGACTACTGACGAACTCGGAATAAAAATAACATGGTGTGTATATTAATAGATAAGTGATAATAAAAGTTGATTTGTCCATTAAACATTGTTACAATCACTGTATCAAGAGAGTAAGGAAAACGTGTGTCGTACTTATGAGTATATTACTGACCGTCCATGTACAGTCGCGGTATGAAAGGGTTGACCAACTTAAGATCTGTTTTTTGCTTGCTCAATGATGACATTTGGCAAGAATCTAGGTATTGGTTCAACTGTTAATCGTGAAGGAACATCTAATCGAATTTTAGCCTGTTACACAGTTTGAAAAGGTGCTTGCATCGCGTAAATGAATGTGTTTGAAAACTGGCCAACTTTTTCATTCTGCGACTTTACGTACAGTCCAACACAGGTCTGTGGAATGTGTACATTCGTATGCGAGTGCGAATGCTGGCAGTATTAAACTCTGGTGGTTGTTGGTTGACTGTACGTTAAAACCGCTTACCTACACGCTTGAAAAAAACATACAGTCTTTTTCACTGAATTCGTTCGGATCTATCGAATTAGAATAGTAAACAATGTGATTGTTATAGCGAGTTATCATTGAAAGTGTTTCATTTAAGTTGCTTGATTAAAAGTTATACGGCTAAGTTGTAGCGTATAGCCTCGTTCGTGTTTCCGTAAGTTAACAACGTTTCGTATACGTAACGTATCAAGATTAGACTGACCAAACGTTACGCTGTATTTAGGTCAGCGTGGAACGTTATTAGTTATGTCAGAGTGCATACTAACGAAACACTAAATGTATTCTGGTTTAACGTCAACCTCTTAAAGCGGTTAACTATCATGGTTCAACGTTTTATTTGTGTTAGTTTAGGTCAATTGAAAATGAATCTTTTTAATTTTGCTAGCCACATCAAGCCACAAGGACCTTAGGTAGATGTCATATCGTAAGCAGTCAAATTTGAAACGTGGCAAAGAATATTAGATTGAAGTGTAAACAAGCAGCAACCCATAAAATTATGTATCAATTTAGTATATTTGATAATATTAGACAATAAGTAAGAACAGATGATGTAGGTATCTCATTTTAAATGAATATTTATTCTAGTCTATACACGTTATTCTTAAAAACTATTGGTTTGATTTGTTTTTTTCTGTGTTAAATAGTCCATTTATTGAGGAAGGCTTTAGGCTTTACAACGTCATATGTCCACGCGGACGAAGTCTCGGGCAGCCGCTAGTGTAAAATAAAGTCCGCTTGCGTACGACGGCAGATCCTGCCTGCAAATTGCAGCACGGTCCACTGCGTGGGGGCCTTCAAACATAAAAATGTTGAAATGAAACATAAATTTATAAATAACAGGTTAAGAGATTTAGATCACAAAAAGTGTGGCCACTTTAGGTACAAGTACCAGAGTAAGACTGATGTAGTTATTCATCTATGAAAAGATACAAATATTCCTGCTCATCCAGTCCACTGGGCTCCTTGAAAGATATTTCTGAGTCCAATGGATCAAAACCTACGTCGGAGGTCGTATCTTTGGCCTCTAAATCAATATGTTTTATGCTTGAAGTATAAAGATCCCGTTTTATCAAGACAGCAACTTCAAACAATACATAGGTTAATAATACGCTTTTGACAATGTATTTTCATCCAGTCTAGACTTTGCTTCTCAATGAAGTAAAGTTTGAAGTTAGCACTAACGACCTCATGATTGGGCGTGTAATTGTTTGTTGTACAACAATGTCTACTCGACACAAAATTAGATAATTGGTATGTTACGTTTGAGTGCGTAATTAATTAATTCATTGGAAGCAACACTTAGTAATGCTATTAATACTGGTTGAGACATTTTGTAATACAGCAAGAATGTGCAAGATTGGCTCAGGAGTTGCACAGTCAGCATCAATACGAGGTGGTCAAAAAGCTATTGACGGTTTGACAAAAGCCACTGTAATACGTGGGAATACAACACATAATACATTGACAAGTCGTCAGTCGTTAGAAGCATCATCATCATGTCAGCCGCACGATATCCATTGCTGCGCTGTCCCCATCTAGCGGCTTCCCACGACCTTGACCAGATCGTCGGTCTACCTTGCGGAGGGGCTGCCCACGGAACGTCGTCCGGTAGGCGGTCGTCATTCCAAAACCTTTCCGGCCCAACGGCCATCGGTTCTCCGCGCTATGTGTCCCGCCCACTGCCACTTCAACGATGCAATCCTTCGAACGATGTCGGTTGCCTTAGTTCTCCTGCGGATATCATAATTTTTGATTCACTAACCACTATTACAATTCTGTAGGGGTGGGTTGACATTATTCGACCACTCTATACGCAAACATCATAGTTGAGACGGCGTAAATGAAACTGAAACTGTGGTAAAGTTGATTTATTCCAATGTATAGTGTTTGCGTATATATTAGAAAACAAATGTAAGCCGAAACTCGTTTCATTTTGTTGCCAACAAATTGTATTTGTTGTAATTGATTTGTCCACGTCAACACGTCAACGTTTGTTTTCCCGTATTAGGGTGACGGACTGTAGTGAAAACCCGGCAAAATTCGACATATAAACTATCGGTCAACGTAGCATTCCTTTTAATATAGTAGGCCTACTGGAAGCCAACCCTTAAAAGGACGTGTTGAACCCAATTAAACACCCTGCTCATAAAATCGAACCATTATTATTTGCTTATGACTGCCTTTTGATTGATCGTAAGCCCGGGAAGCTATAATTCCAGATATCACAATCTGCATAAAACAGGCAATAATACTGTCAAAGAGAGCTCAGCCTAGTTTTTATACTTATACTAGCTCACCCGGCGAACTCTGGCTCTAAACTACCTCCATGCCTATTTTCAGCTAAATCGGTTCAGCCGTTCTTGAGTTATAAATTGAGTAACTAACACGACTTTGTTTTATAAATATAGATTGTTTTAAACTAACCACTTATCTCAAGACCAATAAGGGGGGCTAAAATGGCGACATTAGACGTTTCATATCTGAAACACAATATGAAACACTTTTTGAAATCGTAAAATGGCAACTTATTAGGTGAATCATATTATGAACATATTATGATTCATATTTGTTTTTCATACAATTTGACAGTTTTGTATGGGAATTAGTAAAATGGTGCACTTTTAAACGTCAAATTGGAGGAATGTTAGATGTTTAGGGTCAGTTCGCCTGTTCGCGTCCACCACCCCGTTCGCGTCCATTTTACGGAAAATCTTCGAAATTAAGTAAACTAATACAACAATTAAAAATACGTCACTAATGCTAATACTTCAAAGTTAAGTTCAAAGACACACGCACATAAGGACAAATAGTGTGCAGCGGCGCATTCGGATGTTTTTTATTGATTTATGTGAATTTTAAGATACATTTTTAACGAATAAAATGAGGTAGACGCGAATTAGATACATCTTATTTAGAACTTAGCGTTTGCGTCCGCTATGGCCGCAAACTATACCTACAGGAGATAATCATAAACCAAATTGCGTCCACTACTTTCTTGAATGCAATAAAATTAACTTGCTTGTAAAAACAATTTCAAATGTATTGTTCATAATTATGATACATTTTTAACTAAGACTACGGCTAATAATTATATTTTTAAATGAAATAAGTAATTCCTTTCATTATTTTTATTAGTCAAGACATTAATTAGGTCTTCGGTGACAAGAAATAATGATGAAGAGAGAACACAAAATGAAGACCATTTGAAGAAAGCGTAAAATGAAATACGAAATGAAGAGACCTGATTACTGTTTATTCATTCATAGACAGACCACTGGAGAACAGACACAGGTGGACTTATATGCTACACAGACGGATTCAGGAAATAATCAATCAAACTCTTGGTTGCTGGCGTGCACAGACGCACTATGTGATGATGGCTCGGCGATAAAGAGATCAGTACGCTTGGGCAGGCTGGCCAGCGTTCTTGAAACCAAAATTTATGCATTCTGGTTTGCGCTTACATAGCAGGCAAGCGTCACAACGATGTCACAAAAGTGACGGTCTACAGCGATAGCAAGGTAAGAGTAGCACTGCAAGCATTCAACAACCAGCGGCAACATCAGCGATTGTCAAGGAATGCAAATCAGCGCTAGGGAGACTAGCTGTCAAAGCGGAAGTTGGATGTGCAAGGGTCCCCTGCCAAGAGTTAATGCTGGCAGTAAAGCAGCTGATAAAATATTCCCGCGAAATGGTCTACAGTGGACGCTAATTGTCATTTTTGGAAAAACACCTAATTCTGTAATTTATCTATTAAAAAAATGCAATGTTTCGAAAAACACTTTAAGTTGATCCTAAAATAAACTAGAATATAATGGATACATTAAATATATTTTTTATATAAATCAGTGCTGGAGCATTTTTTGATTCACTGTCAAATTTAGCAAATGCACTAAATGGACGCGAACAGACGAAATTACCCTACTAGGTGACAGCGCTGAGCTGTCAAATTCACATAGCAGTAAACATTATTTAATCGTTTTTAGGATAAATTTAATTATTCCTAGTAAAATGTGTTACTGTGAACTATTATAATGACACCAAGAATACATAATAGTGACAACAAATTGAACCAATATCCAAGACCGTGGCGGAAACGACACTGAAGGTTTATCACATTTTGAATGAAATTCCTGAGAACTTAGTTCATCACATTTACGTTAACTAGCTGTCTTCTGGTGAATATTCCAATATTGTCGAGTAAATAAAAAACGTTTTTGTTATTATAATGTGTATTATTTAAAAAATGTTCGGCATTAAAACCTAAAAATCTGCTCCCAAATAAAGTCGTCTTGTACGCCATTGCCGAGGCAGAAGTTTGGCAAATCACTCGGGCTTTGTTGTTACAGAGTCATGTCTCCTTGCAAATATCTTCAATCTCAAGAACATGCCTAGCTAGCACCAATTTCTTGTCTTCATTCATCGTTTCCGGTGGGAAAATGATTTTTATCAGTAGTTTTCACGAACATTATTTACAATCTCGATTGACAGCTGTGACATTATTGTTCTTAGGCCACCTGTCACGGTCCTCATTGCCAGACATAAAAATTGTAAATTAAAAACATTTTACAATAATTAGTGATAAGAAATCATCATCATCATCATCATCAGCCTGTTGCAGTCCACTGCTGGACATAGGCCTCTCCCATTACACGCCACTGAGCTCGATCTTCGGCTGCTCGCATCCAGCTCCTGCCAGCCATCCCGCGCAAATCATCACTCCACCTTGCCTGAGGACGTCCTACACTACGCTTGCCGAGACGCGGTCTCCACTCAAGAACACGTTTACTCCAACGGTTGTCGGTTCTACGGCTTACTAGGCCAGCCCAGTGCCACTTCAACTTGCTAATCCGGTGGGCTATGTCGATAACCTTGGTTCTCTGCCTTATCACCTCATTTCTAATTTGGTCCCGCAGAGAAACGCCAAGCATAGCCCTCTCCATAGCCCGCTGGGTGACTTTAAATTTGTGGACCAGCCGTGCCGTTAGTGTCCACGTTTCGGCTCCGTATGTCATGACGGGTAGGACGCACTGATTGAAGACTTTTGTCTTTAGGCACTGTGAGATCGACGATGTGAAGACCCGACGTAGCTTCCCAAACGCTGCCCAACCCAGCTGAATTCTTCTATTCACCTCGTTCTCGAAGTTGTTCCTACCTAACTGCAATGTCTGCCCGAGGTATACATATTTTTGAACAACTTCGAGAACGGCGCCGTGTACCGCAATCGGTTCCGGTAGTACATGTTCATTGAACATGACCTTGGTTTTGTCCAAGTTCATCCGTAGACCGATGCGCACAGAAGAGTCAGCCTGGTCATTCAGCATCTGTTGTAGGTCCTGCAGCGTTTCCGCCACGATGACAATGTCGTCAGCAAATCGCAAGTGAGAGATGTACTCGCCATTGATGTTGATGCCACGTCCTTTCCAGTTCAGCGTCTTGAACATATCCTCCATTGCATTTGAGAACAATTTCGGGGAGATAACATCCCCTTGTCTCACACCCCGATGCAACGGTATGGGACTTGTTTGCTGATTCTGTACTTGGACGGACATAGTGGCAGCTTTGTAAAGACATCTCATCACTTGGATATATCGCCAATCTACTTGGCATCGCTGCAGAGACTCCAGAACAGACCAGATTTCAATTGAGTCAAAGGCCTTCTCATAGTCCACAAATGCTAGACACAGGGGCTGATTATACTCTCCAGTTTTCTGTATAAGCTGCCGCACTGTGTGTATGTGGTCTATGGTGCCGTATCCGCTCCGAAACCCAGCCTGTTCCGGTGGTTGGAATTCGTCGAGTCTTCGCGCAAGACGGTTCGTGATCACCCTTGAGAACAGCTTATAGACGTGGCTTAGAAGGGAAATGGGTCGATAGTTCTTCAGTAGGGTTTTGTCTCCCTTTTTGAAGAACAGGACGACCACACTCCTACTCCACGCCTCTGGAGTTCTCCCTTCGAAGAGGACAGCGTTAAAAAGCTTTTGAAGCTCCCTGAGTAAGGGTCTGCCTCCTGCCTTTAACAACTCTGTTGTAATACCGTCCTCTCCGGGGGCTTTTCCATTTTTAAGCCGCCCAAGAGCGATCTCGATTTCGTCAATGCTAACTTCTGGCAGGTCTTCGGTGTAGTGGCGTGTTAGAGTGGCTCTAGAGTCCTCATTTCCGGGGTCAGGTCGAGATGCATGCGAAGCGTATAGCCGGCCATAGAAGTTTTCTACTTCCGAAAGGACTGCTGGCTTCGAGACAACGACTTCTCCACTTTCTATGGTCAACTTCGTCAGGTGGCTTCTTCCAAGAGATCGTACGAACACTTTTGATCCCCGGTTTTGCTCGATCGCTCTCTCAATCGAGACGGTATTAGAGCAACGGAGATCGCGTCCCACGTGCTTACTAATCTCTCGGTTTAGAGTCCGTTTCCCTGACGAAGTGACGGGTGGGTCTTCTCGTCGTCTCTTCATTAGCCCTAAAGTCTCTTCGGAAAGCTTCGACTTCTTGCCCTTGCGCTGCATTTTACAAAATCTCGTACCTTCTTCCCTGAGGACTCGAACCACATCTTCAAGGTTCTGGTTAACGTCAGTTGTGGTTTCCACGGCAGCAAATCGGTTCTCCAGATTTGACTGGAACGCTTCCGATCCCATCATAGTTTGAAGCAGAGTTGGTCGGAGCCTGGCCTTCATCAAGCGGACTCGTTCAGCTCTGAAGTCGATATTCAGAGAGCCTCGGACGAGTCGGTGATCGCTACCGGTATTAAACCTATTGATCACGGAGACGTCTCTGAATATGTGCTTTTTGTCCGCCATGATGAAGTCGATCTCATTTTTTGTCATAGTGTCGGGGCTTTGCCACGTCCACTTCCTTTGGGGTTGCTTCTTGAAGAATGAGTTCATCAAGAAGAGCCCCTCCCGTTCGAGGAAATTGACGAGCATTTGCCCCCTATGATTTCTGCTTCCATATCCATGGGATCCTACTACCGATTCACTGCAATTCTGTACTCCCACTTTAGCGTTAAAGTCCCCCATAACAACGGTGAAATGGGTCTTGGTAGTGGAGTGGAGGGCCCTCGATATGTCATCGAGCATATCCTCCACCTCATCGTCCGAGTGTGACGAGGTCGGTGCGTACACTTGCACCACCTTGAGGCTATATGAGGATAAGAAATCACACAAATTCAATAATAAGCTACTTTTTAAGCCTTAAATTATTAGTAGTAATGATGAAATATTTGTTTAATGAAAACCGTTAAGTTTACAATTATTAGGCGCGACACTATTTTTTTTTGGTGTAGCAATGTCGTCATCAAACTATGTCTACGAGTCCGAGCCATGAAATAAATTTAAAAAAGAAAAATATGTCTAAGATATGAAACGTCAAATAGGTGTTTCACTTTTCATGTCGCCGTTTTACCGTTTTTAGCAATTCACCGGATGAAACGTCAGTTAGATGATTCATATATGAAACACTTAAAATGTTGCCGTTTTAGACCCCAAGGTCTAAGGTTGCAACTAGTATTAACAGGCCTACCTACATATACCTCGATCTGTGACAAAACCAGTTACACACTGGCGAAAAAATTCAGAGCCCAGTTCAACTGTGAGCGGTTAATCTAATCGTAGGAAACGGCAACGCCATCGGAACCGCAAGGATTCACAATTTAGCGATGCGAGCTGACTAATTGGATCCCGGTGACAGTGTTTGCCGCTGCACTCGCAGTTTGCACCGCAACACGCACGCACTGCTACGCACACGGACAGATTATTACGGTCTCGATATGACGTCATAGGTATATAGGGTAGCTGAAATGAGATTTATGTCATGGCATGCAATGGATAAGGAGAAATACGCACATTATCTGTGATGTATATTCATTTTTGATGGATAGTTTCCAATGCTTAGGCTCACTCATGATAATGACAAAATTTTGAAGGTAAGTGAGTTGCTGTTTTTATAGCATTCAGGAATATGTTGACAACGATCTGTGAACCTAAATATTTTATGCGAAACTACACCTAGCCTAAAAATGTATGTGGTCTACGTAAGCCTAATAAATGCCTATTTAAGTACTCGCTGTCATTAATTAGTTCAGCTTCACCTAAGTAGCTATGTGAGAAGGGCCTTAGTAATTGATTTCGTATTAGGAGCTACATGGGGGAAGAGCCTAACTTAATCGCAGGAAATGACAGCGCGATAGGACAGGGAAGGATTACAGTTTAGCGTCGCGACTTACCTAATTACATGGTTAGATGTCGGTGACAATGATAGCCAGAGCTACCACAGCGTAGCACTGATTTTGCATTTATTTTGACAATATCCTCGAGCTTCATCGGTGACAAGTAACTGTTTTTTGTCTGTAACTAACAGACCACATCTTTTTTTATTGCAAAAGATCATTTAATCAATGCACGTAACAATATCCTCATCGTTCGTCTTCAAGTTCAACGAGCATTTCCAAACATTCGGTAAGTTAACCGAAAGTTTCGTTTGCAACTTCGTGTTCTGTTCAAGAACTTGTGTTCGAGATAAGAATGCAATCGCAATCGTAATCCTTTGATGAAATAGTAACCTTCTGCAGTCACAGAATATGGCAGCCCAGGATATGGCCGCGGGTGATAGGGCACAGTACACAGAGAACAGTAAAATATCTACATACAACGTGTCTCCATACGTGCCGCTCTCGGTTTGAATGTGTGCGTGCGCGTCGCGCGCGGTGTCGCGATTACACGCACACGCTAGCATAAAATAGGGCGGGATAAGGTGGTGGCAGTACGGACGGGCTGTGCCGCGTGTCTGTGTGCACGCTAGGCTAATAACTCTGCGGGCGGCCTTAGATAACCTACTGTTTATACTGTGCTCGGGTGATAGGGCGCGGATTTACAGTTCCGCGTCGCAAGCTAATTGGATGCCCGTAACAATGTTTGCCGCGCACTCGTGTCGAACTGCACATTTATTTATTAAACACGCTTCGAATTCCGAGCTCATTGTACACGCTCGGGATTGATCAAGTAATGAAACAGTTTCAATGAATACGAAATATGTTTTCCGACTTACAACGGGAACGTTGAATAAATCAATGTTTTTTTACTGAAAGAGATGTGTAAAAAAGATTTTATATCCAGCATTAAATGCTTTAGCAAAAACCAGCGATCTGTTTTTTAATAAATTAACTTCTAAATAGGTGATTTTTACACGCTAAAAAAACAGACACAAAACAAAAGTATTTACTACATATTTATTCACAAACTCACGACCGGGCACAGCGAGGAGACACGAGATCCAATAGGTAAATAAGTGGGATTGACTGTGAGCAGGGTGAACACAGCGTAAGGAAGTAAGGATTTGTGGACGAACTAATCCAGGTCGCGGGAATTCGGAAGATGCAGAGCGCCTTTAATCGACCACTCTAGTATTCCATGAAGAATATCTATCTTATAGTATCTTGGACGCTATTGTAGAACCAACTTCTTTTCTGGGAATCTGGTGCAGTGGCTATTTTTTACCGGTGCCTAATATCCCATAATACAAATTTTGATGAGCTGAAAGATTTGCGTTTGACCCCAGTCTTGCCTAGTGGTAAGCGAATGTTTATTATTAAATCAGATTTACCCAACCCAGTTCTTCAAGCGGGGTTCAAAAGTTATAGGGTCAGCAACAACCATTGATGCTTGCTCTGGTGTTACGTGTGGCGAATTCACGGCACATGCAATTCAGTTGAAATTCATTCCAATTCAGTCTTTCCATGAGTACTGTTTTGCATCATGCATGTGTGTGTAACCCCTCCTCCAACGATGTTTCAAATAATATGATGATGTAAATGACCTAATTACCACTTCAGTGTTGATTCCAGAAGCTCTGCTCATTTCTAGTCGAGCACTCTTCTATGCGTAATTGAGAATGTTTTGACAGCGTTTCGGTGCGGAGCGGCAGTGGGTTTATTCTCAAACACATGTAAACAAAATTGAATAACTGAGCAAGTAGCAAAGCTCCGAGTCGAGTCAAAGCTGCGGAGTGCATCGTCAGTTGCGGTCGTCTGCGAGTGCATGTGCTTTAGTTCACTGAGTAATTTAATCCAGGCACGCTTGGGAGTGCCATTTTGGGACTGGAGCTCATTATTTTCACAATAAGTTGTAAAAATATTATTGTACCTAATTACCAATGTAATTAGGTCATTACCACTTTAATATTGATTCCAGGAGCTCTGCTAATTTCAAGTTAGGCACTCTTCTATGCGTAATTGAGAATGTTTTGACAGCGTTTCAGTGCGGAGCGGCAGTGGGTTTATTCTCAAACACATGTAAACAAAATTGAATAACTGAGCAAGTAGCAAAGCTCCGAGTCGAGTCAAAGCTGCGGAGTGCATCGTCAGTTGCGGTCGTCTGCGAGTGCATGTGCTTTAGTTCACTGAGTAATCTAATCCAGACACGCTTGAAAGTGCCATTTTGGGACTGGAGCTCATTACTTTCACAATAAGTTGTGAAAATATTATCGTATTAAAATATATATTACTAAGTTTATTTCAATTTATTTAGTTATTTTGCGTTTAAATTACATTTCGCTTTTTTTTCAGTGATCCGTTAGCGTTATAAATTTAGTTATCCTGTCATAGGTTGATATGCTCATGGGGTCAAGGACACGCAGGACAAGTAGGTATGCCAGGCTATTTAATCAAGGCAGAGTTATTTATTAAGAACGATAACACACACTCACACAAATGTATTAAACAAACCTCCCACTTTCGTTTATTGGCTATTCCAAAATGCAAACGATTAAAAAGTACATTCAAAATGTCTGAGTGATTATAAAGTAAGAAACCTGAGGGTTTCTAGTCAAAAAATCCACGTGAAATCCGTCTGAATCATGGTTGAACTGTGTATGCTCTTATGGCAAATCACAAAGTCATTCTCTTCTAATTTAGTATATTTGTGCATTTAGGTAGGCAGCTGAAGAAACGCCATACCAAAATAATATGTAATTAATGTGCTATCGCTTATTTTGCTACATGTTGTCATCACCCACTAATGTACCTCTAAATCTCAAAAACTAGACAGTTCAATTTGTCTTTTAGCACCTGTGCAAATTGCAAGACCAGCCGTAAATGCCAACATGTCATTTGTTAGTTGCGGCCGCATGCATACGCCGGGACTGTCAGAGTCCGCTGAGTAATTCAATCTGGAAACACCCGGACGTGTCGCTCGAGAGCCGACGTGTGACGGCCGATACCAAAGCGCACGATTGACTTCTAATTTTAATTAACTGAATAGGCAATCTCATCATAGCTGTCTGACGTGGCAAGTTAGAAAAGTTACGGAGCAAGAATTGAGCATGCCACAGAAAGGGGAGCAGAAAATTATTAGTGGTAAGTAAACCGAAATTATTGTAGTGTGGGTATTTGAAACCTGTTCACCTGTCATCTCCTAATTATTATCTGACGGCTCAAGTTGAGCACCTCTACATGTTCTCTAATTTTGACTGCACGTTGCCTGCTACATAATTCACAGCGTGATTCAATTCCATAACCACTAACTACAAGCCGTTAATGCGGTTCGCTCAACTGATTTAATACCTTTAGTTGTTGTTTGGTCTCAATGTGATATAATGGAGACTTAATTTAGTAACTATCTAACAAGTCAAGACCAAATCCCATAGCGTCGGTTGTCCAAGTTGCGGTTAAGTTCCGACAACGTACACAGTGCTACGTGGTTCCGTTGTATCGCCAGGAGTTGCCGCCCAGAGCGATCAACTACATAGTTATGCTTAGATTTATTAGCTTAAAGACAAAGCCAAGCCTCTTATCTGTCATGTTAGTAAGTTGTGGTTTTGTTCCGGCAACATGGCAAGGCTGCAGAGTTCGTACCAGCATTTCGGGTAATAACCAGATCGGCTGACCACTGTTGGCTTTAGGTTTTGATTTATACGCTACCCTAGTGACTGTTTTGGGTGTACTATTATTCATTCTTCTGTTGGTTGGTTGGTGAAACTGCTATTAGTGTGTCAAAAAGTATTTTTTCTGTAATCTGGTAAAGACTGGTTTTCCATCATGGAATAAAACTGCCAACGAAGGGAGTAAGGACTATAAGTTGTAATTTTTTTTCGTTCCAGTATTTAGTCACTTTCCTTTCAAAACCTTAACTCCTTAACATTTGCTTAACGTTTTGTTAACGGTACAGTTTTAGACAGCTGCGTCTTCCAACCAACTAACAACAAAATAATGTCTTCCGTTCTCGAACAACACTCTTCGTAGGGAAGTAAATGTCCTTAATAAGTCCCCAAGTCCACTTACTAAAGATGAACAAGGTGAATGATGTGAGCGAAAGATCTTGCATTATTATGTCATTGCAGTGAGCCACGTAGGGATAATTCCAGTAGCTTGTCGGGTAATTCGAATTGGGTACCTATAAACGCAGCGCGGGAGTCAGCCATTTAGTCTGGCAACGCGACGTGACTGTGGCGCTGCGGGTTGCACTGTTGCATTTCTCAACGTTAATCCGTTTATCAGGACCCTACCACAGTATAAAGCATACAGTAGAACATCTACATAGAAACGTGCCACACTCGCTTTGAATGTGTGCGTGCGCGTCGCGCGCCGTGTCGCGATGTCACGCACACACGATTCCACGCACACGCTAGCATAAAATAGGGAGGCCTAGGGAGGCGGCAGTACGGACAGGCTGTGCCGCGTGTCTGTGTGCACGCTAGGCTAATAACTCGGCGGGCGGCCTTAGATAACCTACTGTATGGTTTATACTGTGACCGTACCTACCTACATATTGCCAACGTATTTTCATAATCAATGATTTCACTAGATAGGTAAAGACCCGCTTAGCGAAAACTCCACTAAGTTTGCCGACTAAATTGAAGATGGAAATCGTTTAGGAATGTCATATCCATGTAAAGGTAAACAGCTGTCGTATTCCAATTTGTCTCTCTCGTAGTTTGGATATTTTGTTTATTGTTGTATTTTTTTCAGAAGCTAATAAGTACTTGTAATGAAAAAATTATTTCTGCGAATGATCAATATACCGTCACAGATGATTTCTCCCTAAGTTTAACCGTTTGGCAGCCCACGCAACGGAGGTTATCTAGGTAAAGTCATATTTATTTTCATTTTAGATCGCTATTAATAATGCTCCAATCTTTATGGTTGTAGCGTGATGTTATGTAGCCGATAGCCTTCCTCAATCAATGAATTAACCAGCTTTTGAAAATGACAACCAGTAATTCCCGAGCTTGGCGCGTTCAACCAAACAAACTCTCCAGCTTTTTTGTGTCTCGTCCTCCTAGTTTGAAAAACAGTCAACGCTATAATAATTCATACATAAAAGGATTGCAATTGCGAATTACTAAATTCCATGAAAGGCGCATTAGCAAGTTTGAGTATTATCTAGAATTTTAGACGGTTACAGTGGCGCACGTAATAATTCTGAACGCAGAGTTCGGAGTAATTTAAAGTCGTGAGTGCAGTGTATTTAGCGAAGCGAGGGAGTGTGTTATTTAATTGGCGACACGAATGTGACACTGTTTGTGCTCTCACTTTGCTAAATAAGGCTGCCTCCTCACTGGTTAATCTACTAGCCGTTAGCAGCAACTTTGACCACGTGGAAGATCAGCCTTATTTTTTCCAGACTTGTCTGAATTTCAGATAGCAGAGACATCCTGTGCCTGATAATCTTCAAACATAAGCAAAACAAAAACGGGTTTAATTCAGCACTTGTGATATGAACAAATGTCTTTTTCCGGTTTTCATCAGGCTATAGCCTGATGCCAAGATAAACATAAGAGATGGAAAATGCTAAAAACAATAATAACCACAGCACTTGTGACTTGAGAACTGGCTAGACCTACTTTCATAGTTTTTGATTTGTTGGATTAGTTAGTCCCTTCTGCCTCGAATGGGAGAATTTATATTCAAAACTGTTTTTATATGCGAGTTATTATGATTTTCCCAAATGTTCCGGGGGTTGGTACCTGCCAAATGAAACGGGATCGACATGCCTTATTGGTTGGTTGTCAAATACTATTTTTGCAGAACTGTCACAGTCCAAATAGAATTTCACAGAACAGCGTTTGTCGGGAAAGCTAGTGATGAATATCTGTGTGCAATAATTACAAAGCATCCATAGTCACTCATAGGCATAATCCAATGGTATTGAATTATTAGGTTATGTGTTGGAGATTTGGCTTATATTTCCGATTCTGGAACAGAAATCTATTAAGCAGCTTTGGCTAGATCGACTTGGCCCAGATATTACAAATCTTTATCGAGTCATTTGGCAGCGGCGAAACTTCGATAGCCATTTTGACGTCACGCCTACACTACATCGGCGGGCTACCCAGGTTTACGTACAGACAGGGTGGTTTGTATCAGTAGCCACGTTGCCTTTATGTGAATGAAACTTATGATAGTGGTTAAATCAATAATAATTCATCATTAACAGGGCGTGACATTCACTGCTAAACAAAGGCCGCCCCATGGAGTTCCAGAGCCGGCGGTTGTAGAAGGCCTGCATGCACTGAAACTCTGCGACCTTTATGAAGTCACACATCCACCTTGCGGGTCGGCATCCCATGCTTCATTTGCCTTCAAACGATCTCCAATCAAGAACTTTTCGTCGAGAACGGTTATTAGGTCTTCGAGCTATAAGCGTCGCCCACTACCACTCAACCTGCTGACACACTGGGCTATGTGAGTAGCTAAATGGTCACTGCATTCAAACGTATGTTGAAGACGTAGAGGTTGTTAATGCTAATCACTGTTGACAATCACAGACGACGACTTTTGTCTCAAGACATTATAATGGTATGCTGGAAGAGAAGACGCTACGCTTTCCCAAAGGCTGCTACTAAATGATTATGTTGTATAAATAGTTTATGTAGCAATAAATATTATTACAATATAGTTGTTAGTGAGGTTTTGATGTTTTGATATGTAATGATATCGAAACTACAAATAATGTCATTCCTCAGGCTTTCCGAAATCAATGCACTTGGTTTCCACTGAAACGAAGCTGAAAATACTTTTCGAATTTCAAAAAGCACCACGATTTTTAAAGTATTGCATTTCGTTTTATGGTAATATTTGCTTAGTTAGCAGCTAAATGCAATTACCCATCGGTATCGAGTTCGGCCGGCGCGGCGTCAATGTTATCGCTTTCCAGTCCTGAATTGATAAGTCGGTTCACGTACATTTTTTTGCAGGATCGGATCCAACGATACCAAAAAAACACATACAAATCCGTCCAGATTTCAACTCTTCGGATATCGGCGAACCATTCTTCGTTTTAACAATGATTTGTGTTCAATCGTTAGATTGAAACTCGTAATGAATTAACCATTACCGTACATGTGGGTAGCCTGTCATTGTATACCATTTCTAGGAATTGTACACAATGCCGAAAATGATCTGGAAATGTGGGATATAGTTTTCACCGATCACATTTCCCTTTCCCAGGAATTTCAAAACAGCCAAAGGATCTAGTTTATTGGTCAGTATAGTTATTGGTTAGTATTCTGCCACTTTTAAGGCATCTTTGTTGGAACTATACATCTGTCATTCTCAAAATCGAACTGACCGCAGCAAACATGGAATCACCTAATCCTCAATGAGACAACTAATGCTTGCACTTTATAAATGAGGTTAGCACTCGTGCCTCGCAGTAAATCTATCTCGTTAAAACCCATTACGAGGCAACTTGTTCGTCGTCCATTCAGGATAATGCCTGCAGTAGTCCCTCCTAATCAAATTCCTTCTCAATGATCCTTAAGCAAATATAATTCCAAGCCCCCACCGAGTGAGACATCCAAACTTCAAGTGATCCAAGTAAGCTATAATTGGATATCGTCAACTAAACTTGGTGTAATTCCAATTTGGAAACATAATCCAAGTTAAGTTTGGGACTATAAGTACCTCCAGCCGTCCTATCTCACAGACTACTCGGTTTCACTTGTAATTTGCATGCATTTCCAAACTTTTTGCCCTTTCCTAGCCTAAATACCCGCTTACAAAGATCTCTGGATTTACAATTTGTATAATTAATTTACAAAGTACTGTTCCTTACAACTTTACGCAATTAATTAATAAAATGTCGAGGTTAGTCTCTGAATTTTCGCTCTAATCAAAGTTATTGCAGGCTTCCTCGACAATTGTGCGAATATACTTAATTAATAATTGCTTAAATACTTTTAATACCTATGACACTGTAAATCAGTAAGTAAGGTGGGAATAGGTAGGCAGAGAAAGAGATAGTATATTACATTGCACATCAATCAAATAAATTAAATAAGTATTAAATTAAAGTAATGAATACTTCAGCATTATTATCACCAGTGGCTATCACTTCCACACAACCTACAGACAGACAGATAAAAAGGGGAAGAGGATGAAGATGTTTTTATTAACTGACATAAAATCAGGCAATTATTTAAATTAACTGAAAGAAATAAGTACACAAGGCCATGTATTCCAACTTACAGAATTGACTATTGCTCTTGTTTACATATGATTTAGAGGGGAACCCGTCACTTGACCGAAATTCACTAGTCCGAATTTCATTTGACTGAAAACTATTGACCAACATTTCATTTGCCAGATATATTGTTTGACATATTTTCAACTCGTCGAAGTATCTTTTGACATAAGTGTCGTTATACCGAACTACGTTAAACCGAATTCCAGAATAAACTTTTTACTATTGCTTGAAGTCTCTTTACAACTTTTTTCATTTACCAGATGACTTATTTGACATATGATCACTTTGCCTAAATCACATTTTACCGAATATTACTAGGCCACAGCTACTGTATGATAACGTTCAACGTCTCGTTAACGTCGATTTTCAGTAATTTCAACTTCAGGGCGAATCCGACTCAGTCAACCCCGACACCACGTGGTACTTGTTTTGCCCTACCCCAAGAGTGTTATTTAAAAGCGCGTAGGCATGGAGGGGCGAGGCGGCCCGCGGGCAGAGGAGCAGGTGGCTATGAGCGAGGCGCCACGGCTGAGGCTGGCCGGCGAAGCCGGCCAACAAGCCGAAGCTGCGGTGCTGAGCGAAAGCCATCTGCGACGATTAGCACGCGAGGAACCGCCGGAGCCCCGTAATGCCGGAGCCGTGACAGAATTCTTGTGTTTTCCTTAAACTTGCATGTGGAATACTTGCATGCTGTTTACCTGCGTACATGCTATCAATTTCTTATTTTATTTTAAATACAAAAAATCCTTGTCTGTTTTTATGCTGCTTGCATGTAACCCGTAACTTTTTTATGATCATTTGGTAAACTAAAAATATGGCAATAAAAACTGTAGTCTAATGATTGTTCTGAAAAACAATACTTCGGACAAGTGTCATTTCGGCCAGTAATCACTTTGGTAAAACGTTTTGTGGCCTAATGAAACGTCTGGCAAACGAAAAAAAACTAGTTGATAATTGGTCAACTGATACAGTGGCAAACGTCATTTCGGGAAAATGAAAAAAATGCCGAACGAAAAAAACCGAAACGTTTTCGGGAAAATGAAATTCGGGATAAGAAAATTCGGTCTTATGATAGGTAACCGATTTAGAGTGATTTGAAAAGCTCCACACTCCAAGTATATAGGTAAAAGTTTCTTTAAAACATCCCTCGACACGCTGTTTAACCCAATCCAACTTGAAATAAACCTTTTGAATCTCACCTTGAACAAAACATATTTTCTTAGTTAATTGACTTCCTTGTGATTTTTTCAGTGCTAACGGAGTGTCATGTGTTTAGACATGGACTTTACTGTCCAGCTAATAAATAGTATTAAAGAACTGGATATACTTACTATAATAAATCATCATCATCATCATCATGTCAGCCGAACGACGCCCACTGCTGGGCATAGGCCTCCCCCAAAGATCTACACAACGATCGGTCCTGCGCTGTCCGCATCCAGCGGCTTCCCGCGACCTTGACAAGATCGTCGGTCCACCTTGTGGAGGGCCTGCCCACGGAACGTCGTCCGGTACGCGGTCGCCATTCGAGAACCTTTCCGCCCCAACGGCCATCGGTTCTCCGCGCTATGTGTCCCGCCCACTGCCACTTCAACGATGCAATCCTTCGAGCGATGTCGGTTGCCTTAGTTCTCCTGCGGATCTCATCATTTCTGATTCGATCAAGCAGGGAAATACCAAGCATCGCTCTCTCCATTGCTCGCTGGGTGACTTTGAGCCTTCTTATGAGACCCATAGTGAGCGACCACGTCTCACTCCCATATGTCATTACTGGCAACACACACTGGTCAAAGACTTTCGTCTTGAGACACTGAGGAATTTCGGACGCGAATATATGCCGGAGCTTCCCGAACGCTGCCCATCCGAGCTGGATTCGACGAGAGATCTCTTTCTCGAAGTTGGACTTACCTAACTGGACTGCCTGTCCCAGGTAAACATAGTGGTCAACAACTTCGAGTGTAATGTTCCCAGCGTTAACTGGAGCGGGTGCAACATGGGCATTGAACATGATTTTGGTCTTGTCCATGTTCATCCTAAGACCCACTCTCTGAGAAGCATTACCGAGATCTTCGAGCATTATGTTCAGGTCTTCCAAGGTCTCAGCCATAAGAACTACATCATCGGCGAATCGTAGGTGTGTTAGGTACTCGCCATTGATGTTGATGCCGCGTCCTTTCCAGTCCAGAAGCTTGAAAATATCCTCCAACGCAGCTGTGAACAATTTCGGAGAGATGACGTCTCCTTGTCTCACACCTCGCTGTAGTTGGATCGGATTAGAGCTCTGGTTCTGTAATCGGACCGACATGGTGGCGTTTTGGTATAGGTACCTTAGCACCTCGATGTACCTGTAGTCTATTTGGCACCTTTGAAGAGACTGCAACACTGCCCAGGTCTCAATCGAATCGAAGGCCTTCTCATAGTCCACGAACGCTAGGCAAAGTGGCAAGTTATACTCTTCGGTCTTCTGTATAACTTGCCGCAGCGTATGAATGTGGTCTATGGTACTATAGCCTTTTCGGAACCCGGCTTGTTCGGGAGGTTGGAAGTCGTCAAACCTGCGAGCGAGACGATTCGTAATGACTCTCGAAAACAACTTATAGATATGGCTCAGAAGCGAGATGGGTCTGTAGTTCTTCAAGAGAGTTTTGTCACCCTTCTTGAAAAACAGCATCACATCGCTTCTGCCCCATGCCTTTGGCGTTCTGCCCTCGAGGATGACAGAATTGAAGAGCGTCTGGAGGACCTTAAGTACCGGCCGACCGCCCGCTCTCAGAAGCTCTGTTGTGATTCCATCATCACCCGCCGCCTTGTTGTTTTTCAGCTGCTTGAGAGCCATCCTAATCTCGTACAGGCTGACGTCCGGGATATCTTCGGTATAGTGTCGGGTAAGCTTGGCTCTAGGGTCTTTAGCCTTGCTTTCAACAGGTGTTTTCGTGGAATACAGCTGTCCATAGAAACTCTCAATCTCCCTCAGGATTTCAGGTGTTGACGTAATGATGCTACCTGCCTCAGTTTTCAGCCTCGTCAGTTGGCTTTGCCCAATAGACAGATCTCTGGCGAACACTTTGGAGCCTTTGTTCCGCTCAATGGCCTCTTTAATACGCTGGGTATTAAATTGGCGGAGGTCGCTCGTCAAAGACTTAGATATCTGTCTATTGAGTTGCCGATAACGATGGGCATCCACTGAGTTCTGTAGCCTCATTTCGTTTCTCTGATCCATGAGTAGGAGAGTATGACTGGAGAGTTTCTTTGTTTTTGGACGGCGGGTTTTAAAGTGCTTGGACCCTACCGTACGGACAGTATCCACCACCATGTTGTATCGATCGTCCACATCGATGCTGTTCTCAAGGGCTTCGAAGCGGTTTTGAAGCTCGAGCTGAAAGCACTCGGGGTTTTGAATCTGAGCCGGTATTGGTCGGAGCGTGGATTTTATCAGTCGCGCTCTCTCAAGCTTTATGTCGATATTCAATGTGCCTCTGACCATGCGGTGATCGCTTCCTGTCTTGACAGCGTTGATCACAGCGACATCATTGAATATATGCTTCTTCGTCGACATGATAAAATCGATCTCGTTTCTCACCTTACCGTCCGGACTGAACCAGGTCCATTTGCGGCTTACGGGCTTCTTGAAGAAGGAGTTCATCATAAAGAGGTTCTCCTTCTCCATGAAGTCTGCCAGCATCTGGCCCCTGTTGTTCCGTTGCCCAAATCCAAATTGCCCCACTCGCAGCTCATCACCGCAACGTTGCCCCAACTTCGCATTGAAATCCCCCATCACAACTGTGTAGTGGGTTTTATGGCTATGCATGGCTTTAGAGATCTCCTCATACATAGCCTCCACTTCGACATCGTCGTGTTTCGAGGTCGGAGCGTAGACCTGGATGACATTCAGCGAATATCGTTTTGATATTCTGAGTATCAGGTACGCTACCCTGCTCGAAACACTTCCGATAGTTATCACGTTGTTGACAAGGGACTTGTGGACGATGAACCCGACACCACCTAGGGACTGTTGGTCGCCCTCCCGGTGGTATAGTAAGTTACCGGATTGCAGGGTTATCGAGTCCTCACCCTCTCTTCGGACTTCAGATAACCCAATAATATCCCAATGTAACTTACCAATTGCCTCTTCCAACTCAACCAGCTTCGCGTCGAGCCTCAGTGTGCGCGCGTTATAAGTTGCCAGGTCCAGTCGTCGGTGTTGGCAGCCGGATCTCACCCGGGGATTCTTCGCACCCCCTGCCCCGCCGTTACCATAACCGCTGCCGTAGCCAGGAATAGCGGGGCCGCCGGGGACTGGGGGCCGTTTTTTGTGTCGTGCCATCATTTTAGGGGGGGGGTTTGCCATAATCGCCACGCTTGGCAGGCGGGTTGGCGATCGCAGTATGGCCTGCTCTGTGTGGAGACGCTGCTGCCCATCTCCTGGTGGCTGTTTTCCCTCAGTCGGCTCTTACGACACCCACGGGAAGAGAGGGGGTAGTGCTATTCTATTAACGTGCCGGCACTACACGGCACAAATAAATAAATGACCCCAACCGAGCCCCCAGACCAGTCTTAGCTATAAAATAGGAAATACAACTCACTGTAGTGTATCTACAGTGAGTTGTATTTCCTAATTTATATATAGGTATGAAGAGGGGATATATCATGGATATTGGGCCTATTATTGTGGCTTGTGGGTTTAGGTATCCGATCGAACTCCGTCTCTATTGTAACACCAACCTGGTTGACTTAATTGTGTGTGATGTCATTCGACCGGGTTCTGCAGAAGCAAATCAAAATACATCCAGAAATGGGTTGCAAAAAATATATTTAGATAGGTATATGTGAAATAATACTTTCTTGATAATTTCATTTGCTGTTATTTTACCGAAACCTTATCAAAACTTTATCAAAACCTTTTTGGTCCAAAAAAAAAATACAATCTATCTATCTCACCAGTTTTTAAAACTTGCTGTAATAATTAATATGACCAATAGGTAATAATTCAAAAAATGTTTAAGCGCTTAAAATACAAGAAGCTAAGTATCAGCTGCGCTGTTTTTCATGGACAGATTGAATGCCAATATGTGACCTTGCGAGAAAGTTGCGTCCTGAGAGATAAGAGGCACAAATCTTAGGGCTCGAACCGCGCCGAATGTCTCGCCATTAGCCCGGGCGCGGTAAAAAGTGTTGCCAACTGTAATATTTTACGTCGAAAACCTTTTAAATCGTAAACATCACCGCCTTGTTGCGGAAAAACCAACTTGGGGTAAGTAATGAAGTTTTAAGATTTATGTTTTACCGAGCGCGCCGCATCGGGTTACAGAATCTACAGCTTCGTCTGTATATTTGCGAAATGTTACTAGAAAGTAGAAACATTTTATGTACTTTTCAGCATCTTATCGGGTGGCTACGATAACTTAAGTTTCTTAAACCCACAAAGTTTGAAATAAATAACTTTTATTGGACAACCATATGAATGCAACAGGTACGATACAGCCAGTACGCTCAAGACTAACGTCCGAACGTTAGTCTTGTAATAAGAACTATCCAACGTTAGGCAGAGGCAAATATTGTTTAATGTGCACTTTGTACGTAGATATATCTATTGTCAAATGTATTTGGGTAGACCCACAGTCCCGACTATACACAATAACACACACATAGACTTTGACGCATTACATAATTACCCCATAGGATTTATCCTTGATTGAAGTAAAGTAAAAGTAAAAAAAACATTTATTCATGTAAGCATTTATGACACGTCAAGAGAGAAAATCAAAATGAATAAAGTGACTCTACCACCGGTTCGGAAGTTGCTTCTATCGAGAAGATTCCGGCAAGATACTCGATAGTTACTCTTTTCAATCTTGTTTGATTACAATAGTTTAGGTAATCCAATTGGGATGTAAGATATAGGAAATGGGTATTTAATATATGCAAGTAACAATGTGATTAGTTTAGAAGCAGTTTATTTTTCCAAAATATATGACATACATACGATCACGCTATTTTCCAACCGGTATAGTCTGACTGTTGCCGTCATGGTGAACCGAACATTCAAGCTCAAATTTTGCCAAGCAAATAAACCAATGAAACCAAGGAAAAAGCAGTGCATAATTCAACGGAAAAAACAACACCAATTATTATTAATATATTCATCCAAACCAAGTCGACGTTTAACAAATTGTTTGTACAAAATCCCTTCAAAGGTTGTTAATTACAATTAATTTAACTGCTATCCGCGACGTTGTTTCCTGATGTAAGCACATTATAGGCCAACGCCCGCCATTAACTTAAAATGGGGGCGGATAATTTTGAAAATTAGCAGTTTTATACAGGGAGCGAGCTGTCGTAAGCAATTACCCACACGCGGGGCCCATTACCCCCCGACATAACATAACATAACATAACGGACATAACGCGGCGTACACAAAGCGCGTGGCGGTCAGGACAATTGCTTAGTTTACAGCGCGATTAAACAATACGTAAATGTTGAGACTTTAAAAGTTTGACATTGAAAATCAGTGCCATAGGCTTGCTGCTTTTATTTTCAACTATAATACAATTTCTATTACTTACACATAGCCATCTAACATGGAGCTTGTGGATCTTAGACGGATGTTAATACACTAAAACATAGATATCAAGACCCAATCATTATTATATCACACACAGGAGGAAGTTTAATCAATTTTAGTTCTATTGTCATTTTACGGGGCAGCATGAGCGTTGGCGCGTGCTAAGCGTTGATTGACGTTTGTGAATTCGGGGGTGATAAACCTCACTGTCAGATGATAACCGATATCAGCCGACATTAAAGGCTTAACATGTCTACTGAAGCACGATGATGCCCAGAAACTTCGTCACTACATTTCAGTTTAGGTCCCAATCCCTCCTATCCCGCCAACCAACCTGGCGTGTGCACTTTAAAATAGGTGATTGTCGCTGTCTTCGTTCTTAAGATTTTCAGTATGTTAAATATGTTCGATTGATTATATTTGGCGACTTGAACAGGTCTATTTGAATATCGTATTTTTTCATTTTGATCTTGTTAGAAGAGAAAAATAAAAAACGTTGCCGGTCGCATCGTTGTGGCGCCCATCCCACCGACAACGGTAAATGTGGGCCGCTGAGTTTTGTGTAGGTTTTGAATGTTTTACCAAGTTTAGTTTCGCTCTGAATGGGTTTATGTCGGATTCAAACATACGATGTAATTTGACCGTTTGCCTTGCCGAGCGTTGTGTGCGGTCACGTTAATTTACTCATGTCCTTCCATGCGAACATTTTGAAACTCCTAACTCATAATGTGGGGCTTGTCAATGTTTATAACGTAATGAGATACTGAGACTCTTTCAACAGTTTCTGCTGTGGCTAAACTTTCTAAAAGCTTATAATATTTACCTAAATAAACAATACGTTGGACAGGGCACACTATTTTCGAATAAGCCCGTTTGTTATTATATGTATATGCTTATTTTTATCATAATGAAATGATTGGTGCTGACTTCAACTGACATATTCAGGCTCTTCATGTAATCTGTATGAACCCTTGGGGTCAATGAAGTATTTTCTTTCTTTGTTTGTTTCTAATCGTTTAATGCTTTGAAAGAGGTAACAGCTAAAATAAATAAGTAATCATTGACACTGAAAAACTTAACAAAAACATATTTTTAGTCTGAACAGACTGGCCCGCAGCGATAATTTCTGCCCGGTAAAAACAAGAGTAGAAAGAATAGAAAAAAAATATAACTGAATTAACGTCACAACAAAGAAAATTCGCCAAATAACTTTTTCAACAGAAACAATTGGTTCTGAAAATAAAGTAGGCAATTATTTGTGTTAAATTGAACAAAACAAAAGATGAGCTACAAATAGTACGAAATCGGCCGAGTGTTGTTATGATTAAGTAATTAAACTCAAGTTCACATGACTCCCATCTTTGTTTTGCTACTACTTTAAGGCGTGATAAATAAAACACACTTGGTTTACTTACTCGTAAAATACACATACATTAGATTTTAATTACCCATAAAACAGTAAACCTGCCTAAACAAAGCAAGTGTCGTGTCTAGGAGGGATAACGAGATATTGTTATCAATTGCAGGTTGTACGTTTGTTGGACATGCAGCCCGTCACTTTGCTACGCGTCACGATTATCACCACACTACATTGTGGTGAGACCATAGTGGTAATGCTGAGCGAGATACTATGTCAACTACTCAACTTCAAACTAGAGCTTGGATATTGCCGTTTTGATTGTAAGCTGCAGGGTTCCTGACTGGTATTGAGGTAGCGTTTATAGAAGCTATCGTTGTTTGAATAGCAAGGGAGCCCCCTTGCTATTCAAACAACGATAGCTTCTTAAAGTGGTGTCTATATTACAAGAAGCGTTCACTGAAGTAGCAGGCGAGCGAGTGGTCGTCTGGTTTTGAATCGCGGCGGCGGTGAACAAAGTTAGGTGACGTCATGTGAGAGGGACCGCAACGTGATAAGGGCCGCAACAAAGCTATAGAAATAAGCTGAAGCCAAGTCCCCTCAAATTTTCAAAGTGGGTATTTTCAGGAACGAGAACACATTTTCAACAAACAGTTCGTCTAAATTATTTTGATTTTACTTTGTACAAAAACTAACCCTATTGAATGTAAGATCCAAACAAGGTTTTCCAAAATTGACAGCGAAATCTTTTGTGACTGTGACCTCGTGATACTCTTGAAAAATTAAAAAAAACACATACTGGACACCGTATCACTTACATTAAGTTAGTATACTGTGTAGTATACTTTTTAAATATTTCAAACAATGTCAGCATTGCTCTCAAATTTATCGATAAATAGGTTGCTATTGTCGTTAGGTGGGAACACTTCACAACGCACTCTAATATAGTCTTTGCCTCTTCGACTCTACCTAGCGGATCACTTTAAGGTTATACCTACTAAAACTATCGCTACGGAAACAAAAACAGTTTTTATAACAGCCGAAAAATAATGTATTTTTCCGCTTCTCGTCTCACCGTGATGCACTCCGTAATATTATCTCAGTACTGATTTATAGCCACGTTGATTGCGACCGCCGCGCCATCTGTGAATACAATCTAATCAGACCATTGTGTAAAGCCGGCAATAATTAGCTTTGTTAGGCTCCAAATTAGTAATATTAGTAGGTAATCTTGCCGTATTACACGCCGTACTAGAATGCGTTGCCAAGTTGTCAGAGGCACGATAACTACTTATGTATTAGGAGGGTATTATTAATTCCGGATATGTGATGCCTTGAAATTGAACTCTCACTCGTGTGCATGACGACACTGTCTGTCTGTTTGTATCAGTCTGGGCTTTTCCTATGTAAACTAGTGTAGATATAATTGTTCTAGATTAGGTCGGCTGTACTAACTTGATCCAAATTATACGAGTAATTTATTGCATCACTTATGAACGAAAGTGTTAATGGGATTCTCTGTCGAAATTCCGAAACGTGACCTGATCCCTAGCCATCCGCTAGTCTTCATTTCCACGAATTTGTAAGGGAGGTTTTGCGAAGTCTTCGCTTCGTGGAGTGTACAAAAATTCATCTCTGGAAAGGATGTCATTTTTTCATTTCCAACAATCGCTACTCATAGGTATCCTACGCTTCTGCCCCTCTATAATATTCGAATTTCATTTTATATTTCAACAAAAAGAAAGTGTAAATAAAAATTGATGTTTACACAGTATTGTTAAATATAAACAGTTTTTTTTCAACACCTTTGGGGTATAGACTTTATTCACACGTTAAGCGTTGATTGTCGTTGTGAATTCGGGGGTTAGTTTGACAGCAGCTTCGGTGGATTGTTGCAGCGCGCTTCACGAAGTCTAAAATACTAAGAACAAATACCTACTCACTCCGGCAAAATAATTTACATAGTATGTATGTAATGTACCGACCGATATAGAGGACACAGTACCTTCAATAGGCGTTGTTACCTTGCAGATAAATCTCCTACTAACTTAGATTTAGTAAATCTGAATACATATTTGAAATTATGTAAATGAATGAATCTCACAATGCTCTTGATTTTTTACGAATACAGGCTTTAGCTGCCTTTTAGTATGAAGCCACAAAGAAAACTTACTTATGTAAATTCACCCCCAGGTTTTTCTTTGAGTCACTAAGCTCAAAATAGGTGCGTGCCTTCCCTTCGGAGATATCTTAAAATAAACGTACAGTACATGTCTACTAGTGTAAGGGGGAGGGACAATAGATTGCAAAATATCTTTCTGTTAGTTTACTGAAAATTACCAAAGCTCTTTGGGAAATGTCCAGGTACTTTTTTTTTAAATTATGATGGGTTCTTATGTCGTTACCTACAGCCTCGTAGAGATCGTCTAAGCTGAAATGACGCGCCCCTCGACTGCATCTGCGCTAACAACAGTGCTTGCTTTTATGCGTAGATGCAATAGAGGAGCCCGTCATTTCAGCTTAGATGATCTCTACTAATAGTATAGGCCTAGGGCTTCTCAAGGCCCATATAATTCTACAGTATAATCGCAAAATACGTATCTATAAAGATCTGAGTGTTCATTTATATGAACTTACATTGTATTGTAATTAAAAATAGATCAGTGCAGGGATTATGTTAATGGCAACCTATGCTAAGATTAATGATCAAAGTTCGTGGTTCAGAATAATAATGTGATTAAGATACCTAGACGCCGATGTGGTGACTTTTAATATCATCCCGTATATTTTAGCTCTCTCTACTGAGTAGAAACTTACAGGGATGTTGCTCTGGGATTTTTAGTTTAAGTTTAAATTAGTAATAAATATAACATAACATACCTCACGAACATATCCCTAATGGGTAAGTCAGAGGCACAGTGATTGTTGCCGTCATAGTGAACGAAACATTCAGAAGCCCACATTTTGCCGAAGGAATTCGAACCCAACGTGGTAAGGTGCGTAAGCCTACCGCTGTAATCCGGGTTGCTTGGGTTTTATATCGGTGTTTTCCATCACCGGAGAGTTAGCCGCAAATTATACAATGAACACAAAGTAGGTGTGTTTCGGCCAAATTTGATCTCGGGACCATCGGATTCCGAGCCAGAGTGTTTAACCACTTGGCCACGACGCTCTCAATAATAATGACAGTTACTAATTTAAAAATGTATAGAGTACGCAGTGGGTTTCCCACAAGAAACATAAACAAATGGAAAACATTATCATCGCCATCAGACGAATGTTAGTCGGCGTAAATGGAATGGCCCCGTTTGTTCCGCTTGGTCCCATTTGACCCAACCTCTAAGATATGTCGGGTCACTCGTCCACCAAACTAATCCTGCCACTGCTAATACCAATATGTTCCCCTTCCAATTTATTGGGGTTAAAACGTAAAGCGGATACGGAACCCACCTTCGTTATTTCGCCACTAAGCCGACATTGTGGGCCTACGGAATGTGTCTATAATCTAAGTTTGTCTCTGGTTACAAGTTTTATTTGCAAACCAATCACATGACTGAGTAGTTATTTTTTTGGTTCCGATCTGTGAACGGCCAACGTGAGCTTTGACAAAAAAAAGTCTAGCCTTTATTCTTCTTTTCTTTATCTTTTACAATAATGTGGCTGCTTTGTCATTGTGCATATAATTTTTCATACTAAGAGTTTATCTTTCCTAATTAAAACCAATATCAACGAATTTAAAAAAAAAGTAAAAGTCCTAGCAAGTTACAGTCCTATTTAGTATGCAGCCCAAGAGATATAAGTGATTGTAGAAGAAATACCTATCCATGAAGGACTTTCAAAGTATTTTTACATACGTTTTTTTTATGAAACTCTAAAAAGTAAATAGTGATGTACTTACTTTTCACAGATATAGGTATGCATGAAAACACGAGTGCAATATTCAAATACAACTGGGGTTGATAGTGCGCTATTTGCATAATTATTCAATTTAGTACCTCTGATGGCAATTATAAGTATGATCTAACTCAAAACTTTATTGCATTCCATAATGTTCTTTTCGAAAACAGCACTATTAATCAGCGATAAAACTTCTTCTGTATAGGCTTATTCGCCCCTCACAAGTGACCAATCGAATCTTCTGACTCACCCAAGTAGCTAAGTAAGTACACAATTAATCAAGACTAGGTGCTTTCCCAAAGATCACGTTACAGACCCTTGTTCAGCGGTAGACCCGCACGTTCGCACAGTTACGTTTATAAGGTCACGAAGGAACGTTTATGACGGAATCACAAATGCATTTTTCGTGTCCTGAAAAAGTGGCGCTGAGCGTTCGCCCCTCGGGCTTTCAGCAAAGCAAATCTCATTGAACACACAGCTAACGCGTTCAAAGAGCTATTTAAATTGGAGTGAAACCTAAATAAAATTACGTTAGGCACCACTTTGAATATAGTCCTTTCTGCCACATCTTATATTTTATTTTTTTCATCTTCACCAAAATCGTTTGTTATCACATTATGGTACACTAGGCAGGGTTTGACATTTTGAAATAGAGTCATATCATCGTGATACGTAACCGGTACTTACTGGCGTAAGTGGCAGGAAGTAGGTAATACATAAAGATCTTTTTTTTGAGATAGTCAGTTCCCAGCCCAGTGATTAAAAACTGGCTTGAGACCCGCGAGGTCCTGAGTTCATATACGACCTACCCTTTTATTAACCCACAAATTTTATTTTTCATCTCTCAAGAATCAAGCTGGTCGAAATTAACTTATAAAGATCAGATCAGAACCGGCAGAATTCAGGTTTAAAACTTCAAGACTTGTTAAGTAAAGCACGTCTTTGAAAATGTATAGCTGTATGTGGCTTTCATGGTTTTGCAAAATGCAAATGTATCTAAATACATTGCAAGATCGCGCGAACGCTGAAGCCGTGTTACACACCTCCACTACATTTTCACCGTCAATTCCTCGACTTCTGATTAGTATCGATTTTATGTCGACTTGTCACTTCGGTAGATGAGGTTTTTATTTGAAAAAAACAAATCAATTGGCTCATGCTTTTTGTGTTTATTTTACAAGATTTGTGTTTAAATATTAATGAAAAAGTGAAAAACTGTTAAAAGATGGATTAAAATAGTTACAACGGAACCGTCGACAGGCGACCTTGTCTGTCCGTTTCTATACCGCGTCCGCTTTAATTCTAATAACTTTAAGAAAATATAAATGTTCACTGGACACTGGACGTTATTCCACACATCGCTTTCCCCAAACTAAGCATAACTTGTTCTATGTAATACCAGACTAAACATACTTAAATCCTTTTTGATAATAATGCAAACACCCATATCAATACAGACAGACATGTTTATGCGCACAATTGTTTATACTGTGCGGGAGTCGAACCCCTTTGATGAAGTAGGGAACTTCTTAAACATTAGATACGTTTATTTTTAACGAAAAAATAAACTTTAATCACTTACAAGCTCAATTAATAAGGTAGGAAAGAGTTTCACTGAACCTTTAGAACAGGTAATTTGCTGCGGCGAAAAATAACAAATAATTTGCCACCTTTTCTTACAAATTAAATTTCCTTTTCAATATTTTTCTTGGAAACGGCAGACAACTTCAATAAAAACAAGTTAATTAAAAATATATGTAAAGGCGTCGAGTCTCGAGTCCAAAGAAGTAGAATTTAGGAATGATTACACTTCACAGACGCAAATATCTAATTTCGGTAATTGATTGAATTTACTTTGATACAAAAAATAATAAGCTGTCTAGACGTTAGCTTTTGAGTGGCTCCAATAAAATTCAAAAGAAATCGTGTTATACCTGTTTCTCCCGGTCTTTGAGCTTACTTTGAATTCTATTTGCGAAATTCCTTTTTTTTCAAATTACCGATGTCTTTTTTGAGTGAAAGCTCTCTTTCCATTTTAAATATACGGCATAAATGTAAGTACTTAAAATCTAAACTAAATCTCTCTAAAGTCTATGTTCAGAACAGAATACTAGCAATTTAAAAGCTTAGTACCTATCTGTCTGTAATTCTAATTTAAATCCCTAATTGCTTTTTCCAGCATGTAGGCAAGCACTCATCTCTATGAATTGATATAACATTAAACGTTTTATTAGTTTCTTCCAAGAAAATCTGAATGAATCATTTTGCGCACACGATTCCTTTCGGTATTTGAGCCTACCTCTCTCTCTTTAATTTTTTCTTCATGTCAAATGGAAAGCAATAGATATATCTATGTGAGATAAGTAATAAAAGTAAATGCAAACCTTTCTTCTTCTCTTCTTCTTTTCAGCCATTTTCGACCCTGCGGGTGAAGGCCTCCCTCAGCCTTCATAAGCCATTCTTTCCGGTCTTGTGCTGTCTCCATCCACTTCACACCGGCGGTTCTTGATGTCGTCGTACCAATGCATTTGTGGACTCCCTTGTGGTCGCTTCTTGTATTACAGAGGAATGATGGTCCATCAGATTGTTTTTTTTCTTATTATTGACCGCAGTGTTGGCTACACAATGCGGTCAGTAATAAGAAAAAAAAAGTGCCTTAACGATACGTGGGACTCGTAAACTAAGACTCCCCATCATCATTAGCAGCCGCAAGAAGTCCACTGCTGAACATAGGCCTCCCCCATTGATTTAAAGAGCGCCCGGTTGCGTGCGGCCTGCATCCACCGGGATCCCGCGACTTTTATCAAGTCGTCCGTCCACCTTGCGGGTGAGCGCCCCACTCTGCGTTTGGCCTCAAATGGTCTCCAGACTCCCCACTAAATCACTAAAACCGAAGGCCATCGGGATCCCAGACGACCGCTACACGGTACACGACAGGCAAGGATACCCTCGCAATATTCTAAGCCCCTATAAGTTGGGCATATTCTGGCTAGACTAAATCTAGTCACCGTTATGATGGGGCTATGAGGGAAAAATGTCGGTCGCAATTAAGAATACCTACCAACACTGCCAACGGCCAAAACACTTGAGACGAGAGTCATCTACCCTTCACCGTCCGCTAAGGAATGGCCGCTACGAAATGGCCGCTAAGGAATGGCCGCTTCAGCCAGTGATAAAAAGCAACTTTTGTTTAAAAGGTCTCGAAAGAATGTTCGCTATCTTTGTATTTTTACCTCCGCGTAGGAGTTTCTTTGAATTTCCTTTTACTTGTGCAAACACGCAAGGTGAAATGGGTACTCTCATTACATTGCGAAAAATATTACGTGTAGGTATGAACCAAGTTGTAGGTTTGTTTAATATTTTAAGGGTGGAATTTTGAAAAGTATAAAATGCCTGCACGATATAAACCCAGCAGATTGAATAGGTACTGATGAAGTCCATAATTGGAAAACACCCTTATAAAACTTAAAATCGTGCCAAAGATCGTGGCCGTGGGTGACTGCTTGTGGGTTTATTGAGGTAGGTACAAACATGTATATGGCTGCGTTTTCATTTCAGCATCTGAAACCTAAGTGGAGAATGATCGTTAGAAAGATATTCCCAAATATTGATTTATTAATTTATTCTGTATTGCACAAAATTACAAAAAAAAGTACAATTGGCGGACTTAATGCCAAGAAGCATTCTCTATATTGATATTGATTAGTGTCCACAATATCAAACTACTTACCTATTTATTTGAACCACATCTATCACCAGCACCACTAACACCACATCTTCGAACACATGCCTCCCTCAATATTTTTTTGCAAACAACATTATTTGTAGATTGTCTATTTGCGTTACGTATACCTATGTAAGTAAAAAAGAATATGTAACGCTACAGCGTTATATAATCTTTTTTACTATTGAAAACACTTCAGCATTTGAATGAGTGTACCTACCTAAGGCTAGATTTAAAATGTTTGTTGGAAACCGCCTCGAATGTGCTAACTAGCAGTTTTTACCGCGTGTGAGAATCCATCGCCGATCCCTAGGGATGTGAAACGAATCATTAGTACCCACAAAGACTTTAATTTTATTAGTTACAACGATTTTTTTCAGGTAAGATAGATGAATATTAAAAATAATACAATTTTAAGTAGATACCTTTAAGTGAAGGTAAAATAGAAGTACCTATAATAGAAACGCTTTGATAGAAAAGCTTAGCAAGCAAGACCATAAAAGGGTATATTTCCATTCAAGGTACTCTTATTTAGGTAGCATTTAACTTAAAGAGAAACATTTTATATTGAGGACGGTTAGTTGGTATTCTAGTGACAAAATTTGTGGATGTGCACTGTTCTAAATGCAAATCTGACGACGTAAAACGGTGCAGGGAGAAATTATTATAATATCGCTTAGAGCGGTCTTCCGGTAGGCTCGCCGAACCACGTCTAGTCAAATGAAATTTTATGCTGCGTACAATGCATTCTGTGGTTGGATTATGAGAATGGTTTAAGACGGTTTCTTCCCCCTTGTGCCGTCATGGAGTACTAAGATACCCCGTATTTCCACAGTTATCCAACAAAGTAGGGAAACTTGAAGTGTGCAAAGTAACCGGAAGTTATTTAACACAACGCTACAATGAATGTTTTCTTAAATTGCAACAGCCATTTCAGTCTGCTTAATGCGTATAAAAAGATATAATCTGCACTGATGAACATGGTATTTTGTTTTTGTGGCTACGTGTTGCCTAGCTGGGAGGTAGAACTAGTGGTCAAGACGTCTCAGCTAAATAGTTCATGAAGAACCCGAGCCAGATTTTTAACGAATGCGAGGTAAATAAAGTACTATGTAATTTTTGCTTGGTTGCGTTTGATTATTTTGAAAAGGACCGATAAGCCATTTCTACTTCTTTCACTGTAAATAAAGTGGACCTCAAAGTTGAATGACGGACATGAATCATGGAGGTCTGTCAGGAAATGGAGTGGAGTTGGCCGTGCGTTACGTTAGAGCAGGTATGATGCCTTTTTAACCAAGAAAGTAGGCACTCATTAGTATTTCTTGAGCAAGCTCAACTCGGCATCAAATCTACAGAGTTCCTCAGTGTTTAATTGAGTTTCAATAGCGTTTCATGGCTGCACAGCCGGCCGCCGCAGATACGGGCGCAGCCAGCCCAGCCGAGCTCCTCGTACTTACACAAGTATTAGCGCGCGCTATCTCGCCGCCGCAGCGCGAAGCCACGGCGAAGCCCCGGCTGGAATAGCACGCTATCTACGCTAGAACCGAACAAATTACGGAACGTTCGTCTGTAGTTTGATGCAAGCGATTTTATTTCACGTTTAAATGTATATTCATCAGCGCTCGAATACTTGAATTAAATAACTCATAAAACGGACAGGAAATGACTAAGTTACAGTGGCTACAATATTGGAGATGCATCCAATATTCGAAACTACCGAGATTATATTTAACTATGAAGTAGTGGTTTAACGGCTTTTAATTGAGTTTGAGTAGCGTTTAGCTGGTCGCCGTAGATACGGGGCAGCTTGGCACTACAGCCGAGCTCGGTCCTTACACAATTAGGTATTAGTGCGCGCTATTTCACCGCGCCAGCGCTCACCGTCGAGGAATGGCGCTGGCTGCAATATCAGCAATAGCACGCTCAATCTGGCACATTACACAAAACCGAAGAGATGACAGTAAGTTAGAAGTATGTACTTATTCGTTGCATTTGGCAGCAGAACAACTTAAAATTAATAAAGATGTGGGACAGCTGTCCCACGTAAGTAAGCTTACCCGTATTAACTCCAGGATCAACAGACGCCAAACTAAAAAGTGTTTGTGCTATGCAGATTTGTAGTTGTTGTCCTTGTGATAAGCAACAGAACGTACTACTTATGTTAACAACATCTCATCGAATAAGAACGATCACTAAACAATTTAAGACACAGACATCATATTGTTACACATCGCAAGTTTATACGCGCTTCATAAAGGTACGCGTGTCACATAAGAACAAGCCTCGAGAGTGAGGTTTCAGCGTCGTATGGTAATTCGCTCAAGTTAGCAGTGGGGCTTATGTTTGCACCGGTAGAGATTTAATGAATAAAAATCTGGTTCATTTCCATTCAGGTTCAAAGTTACAATCTAACTTGGCCATCAACAGTTAGTGAACTGCAGGAAGGTACAGTCTACAACAGAAATATTAAAGCAGACAAGGTGACCAAATACTTCTGATCGGTTTCACGGCCAATAAGTTCAATACACCCAAGTTACGATTAATAGCTGAACATTAATGACTTCAGTCTTCAGTCACTTCATCACTGAAAAGATGCTAGCTCAAGTTTTCATCTTCTTTATACACGTGACAAATATGTCCCCTGTCATGTTCAGATGTTAATGGAGTAATGAATGTTCAGATATTTAAGGCAATTTGTGTGTATTAAACTTATTGGCTGTGAAACTGCTCAGAAGTATTTATTTGGTCACCTTGTGTGCTTCAATATATCTGATGGCGACTATAGAACACAGCTAGCTAGGCTTACGGATTTACTCAGTGTTAGATGGGCTGCCGGAAAAAAATGCTCTCATATTAATCAGTGAAATTAAATGCATAGGTAGGTATATCAATCATGTTGCTATAGATATAAATATATATTTATCTCTTACATTAACTGCGCTGGCTTTCCTAGCTTCACGACAGCTTCCAGAAGCTTTCAGATTCTGTTATTTACAGAAATTACCCAATTTTAAGAAGTTCCTTTCATAAATTGTGGTAGGTTTGAGTTTCGGTTTTCAGTTTTGCTTATTTATTATGTGTCACTAATAGGTCAGGAATCTCTGGCGTATCTTGCGATGCCCCGATCAGAGCCAGGACTCCGCAGCCGGCTGTAATTGCGAGCGGTGCGCTAATCGCCCGCTCCGTCACCAAGTTAATGCTAAGTTATTTACTGTGCCCGACAGGGAACTTTTTGCCGGACCCGGCACTGTAATTAAATACGCAGAAGGGGAATAAATTGCTATTAATTATATTTCTCGCTGTTCAAGGAAAAACTCCCAATTCGAGGGTAAACGGTCCTGTGAATTTGATGATTTTCGTGTCGAGATCAAGCTTAGTACCATTATCCTTAGTACCTACTTATGTTAGAAAATGCGGAACTATTCCTGAAACAAAAAAGTTATCATATAAAAATATAGTTCATGCATACTTACTTTAACTTAAACTGATGTTAAATTACAGCAGAAATAGAGACTTAATACGAGTAAGAACGAAAATAAAAAAGCCTCCGTTTTTATTCTCAATTAATTAAACGGGATAGGCACCTAACTAACCTGAAAGATAAATAACTGTGAAACTAAATTTAGTCTGTAACCTAAATACCCACAGGCTATTTTAAAGGTCATTTTGAATCAACACGATAGAATTCCCATTCTAAATCAGATAGGTAGCGTGACTCTTGAATTCTAAATGGCCATCCAATATTTTCTGAAATACCTATGCCAACAAAATTGAAAGAAAAAAGAAACGGCTGTACTTAGGTTCCTACTCAATCGACACGACACACCGCCACCATCACTGCTGTTCGATTTATGTCTGCCGCCTTTCTACTTGACTAGATAGGTAACTTCGTTTAGTGCAAAATGCAAACGGGTATAACTAAGTTCCGATTTCAGTTTGTCACTCAAACCACCGCCGTATTGACAGCGACACCAACTATGTAAATTCACAATTGGCGACAGACCAATTTATCACTTTAAAGCCCTGATACAAGACTGTCGAGGCTAAAAACGTCAGAGCACATTTTATCAGGGAGGATTGGCAACCGGGCCGCAAATACGGGCAAATACACACAAATAAGCAATTTACAATTCCAATCCGGGCCATGAGCCCACCTATTCATCATTTAGATTTATAGAGCTTTATCTAGACGATCTGTTTTCTTGTTTAATTAATGGAAGTAAGAATATTTGAGCCCGCCCCAACTCTCGTTAGGCGGGAGGCGCGTCACATTACAAAACCTATGTTACGGATTGGAGTTTTAGGACTCAGCCCCCATTAGTCAGGTGAATAGATTTGATTTGTGTTAAACTTGTGATCAGTTTAATACTACACGTTAATCTTGTTCATTTCAATCTCTGTACCCAAACCTTAGCTGCCATTAACAACAGTTAGATCAGAACGATTGCATTACGTGTAATTAGATTAAACTCATAACAGAGCTTAAATACTAATACCTACGAGCAGTTACTAATACCTGTATTTAGCTCTCGTATTCTTAAAGGTAGTCAACTTTAGGTGCGTCACATTCATTAATACTTATATCATGTACGTACCGCAGGATCAGTCAGGGTAGTATCAGTTTGAAAGTTCTGGTTAAAAGTACCTTGTTATTTATCCTACATCCCGATTTTTTTAATTATGTAAGTACAGGGTGATCCTAAATGACCAATTGAGTGAACGTCTCATAGATCCCTGCTATAGTTAACGGACTCTAACCCGCGGCAACCCTAATAACATGATCGGGTGAAGTTTGTGGTGAAATCAGAAAATAAATCACGTCGTTAAGTGTTAATCGTGTGATAGATCGGCTGAGTGAAATATCTATTGGAAAATTAGAAAAAATAGGTAGAAGCTCCCTAGAAGCTAGTTAGGGTTTGAAACCAACGATTTTAAGTAGATTTATTTAAAATAATATTATGTGATGTGATACGAGTATACAGATTTGTGTGCTAAGTCGGGGTGTCTGTCGTAGTTTCCTATCTTTCCATGTACTTACAAGAGAAAACCTTACTTTAGGAACAGAGTAAAAGGAGGTTAGCCCTAGCAAGAAATTGACACATCCATCCATAGTTGCTGAGCTTTACGTTAAGTATTGAACGCGAGTGTACCGCACACTTCTCCATCCGCCAGATAGAGATGCAGATAAGAATATATCAACGTGTACCTATAATGAAACATGGAATACTTTCAAAGATTAGTCAGAACTGCAAAAAAACTCAAAACACCAAAAGTTACTCTATAATCCCCGCCAGACAGCGGGCGAACAAAAGAAGTTTCCCCACCTACCGCGGTGAGTCGGCAACTTTCCGCTTTCCATTAAACTCCATTGAGCCGGTGACACGGCGAGCTGCCCGACAGCACACCGTACAACGTGATTAGCCGCTAATGAACGCCTACAACTTATTACAAAGAAATTACAGGACGAATTAATTATTTTCCGTGACCTTCGCGACGGTTGGCAACTTTGTTCGTAAGTTTTAATTAAGTTGTTCAGCAGCTAATTGTGAGTTTCCGAGTATTTTAGGCTCTATCACTCTGAACAAAGACATAATTTTTGGTGTGCCCTAATTTTAATTGCCTTTGTTGCCTGGGCAGCCTGAGCCGTTATTCATGGGACAAAAAAGGCAAAGAACAGGCAGCGACCTGTACTTTGCTTGTGTATTTGCCTTTTTTGGCCCATGAAAAAAATGCATAAAGTTTGAACCAAGCACAGATTTTAGATAGATAGTTGAGTTGAGATAGTGCAACGCACCCTAAACATCAGGGAGTAAATTAAACATAATGCCTTTCCTTAACTTTCAGTATAATTTTCATAGAAGAAACCAAATAAATTAATGCATGCATAACAATCAGATTCGCCATTGACGCCTGTAGTTCGATTTATAAAATCATATAGGTACAATATTCCACCTGTAGTTTTAAATATCTTTTCCTTTGTGTTGTAATGCTGACTTAAAAAAAACACGTTAAGTGATTTCACATACAGTGACCTGCAAATTGCGATATACACAGTTTATAAAATGTATTAATATAAAAGCGTTCATAACATTACAGTGTATGATCTTCGTTGAAGCAAACGAGTCATCAAAAAAGCACTGGTATAAAAACAGCAGGCATTTTAACACTATTATACAGTAAATAAATGCTTACATAATCTATATAATATATTACACAAAATATTTGGAACATACGTATTTAACTTAAGTTCAGCGTGCCTAGTGTAAGTTTCCGTTAGTTTGGCGTCCGCCTGGGTGGAACTGTCAATTCGTAGGAAAGCTTGAACAACGCTTCATACGGAAAGGTACTAATCATATTTTTTCATGTAAAGTCTACAAGACATTAATTTGCAATTCAAACCTAAGCTACGAAACTTGCACTCAGGACACATAAGAGTAAATAAATACATACACTCAGCGCCAAAAGTATCAAAGGACTATACTTTGACATTCTCGTACTAGCTAAACTGCCAGGGTCTTCATAATTTCTATAGCAACTGAAACAATGTCACTATGATATGGTATGGTACAAAGGTGCTTAGTTACTGTTGATGCTGACTGTACCTGCACAACCTTTATTTTTTTAAAGAATTGACTGCGTTGCGTACCTACTTCTACTTTTCTTCCTTCTGTTGATGGCGTTTGTTTAACATCAATGTCTTGACTTCACATATCTAACTTTCATTAAATTGACGAGTTTATTGACGTGATGACGAAACCTAACCGGTTGTGGGTTAGGTTAGGAATAGAAAAAGTTTATGAACTGAATTTCGAACGCAACCCATTCTTGTATCTTAATAATCATGTTTGCTTTGGGACTTTTTTATTATTGGGATTTTTGACACAAAGGTTAGGTTATTCCAAAAGAGGAGAGGGAAATTACCAATTGCGCATTTGAGTAATGATAGGAACTCAGGTTAGGAGCATTACTTTAAGAAATATTATATTTTTTTCAAATTCCTAAACTAATCCACGACCAGATTCCAAAGCATCCGATATTAATTTTAGGCAGGATGAATATCACGAAAACTGATAAATTTGTTTCTTCTCGTGTAGAATGTACTACATACCTACTTCGGCAGTTGCACTAAACACTAAAAAAGCTATTAATTGTTCGTAGAAAATATACAGTAGGTACCTACTGCACTGGCTCTCATGGTCACTTGTTCAATATCTTAGGATGGCGTCCAGGACTCACCAGATATTATATCGGATTTGTGAGAAAAAGATCCCAGAGGTGCTGCTCAAAATCTCACAAAAAACTACATATCACTACAATGAGGGTTTTCTGACTCTTTGCTATTTGTTAGCTGTTTGGACCCGACGCCAAAGAGACGCCGTCTGGTAGCAGGAAAAGTGTCAACGCAAGTATCAAGTATGACCCCATGAGGTCATTCGAAACTTTTTCTTGTAAGCCCAATATCGGTTATTGAAGCGCCGCCTGGTGGCGAAAAAAGTATCGAAAACCCGCGTTACTCACTGGCTAGTCATTCGTGTTTGCTCAGGTACTAATAAGATGGTGCGCTTATTCATAAAGAAGGCAGTATATTGTTATGTTTAGACTGGAACGTCAGAATATTAGGAATATATAATTCATTTTAGGCAATATTGTTAAACAACACCTCGTAAGAAACATAATAAATCAAAATAAATAATTTAGGGCATTAACAGCGGGTAATTTTAAGTGTTCTTTGACATAATTCAGGAGACAATGCCTTCCAAAACACTTAATTTTGTGATAAACAGCACCCTACCTTAATAAAATATATATTCTGCAAGTTAATTATAATAAATATTTTGAAACGCCTGGCTGTTTTCTTAATCACATCAATAATATAAAAACGGCACAATATTGACAATCAAATTCATTACATTTATCAATAACTTGTAAACCTGTTTACCATAAGATTTCGCTTTAATAGAAATAAAATCGCTAGCTAATTATTTACTATCAATACATATACATAGTTAACATTAATTTGTGCATCAATTTCATAATCGGCTATCTATCAACCTCCAAACTGCCCGCCATGGTTAACAAGTATGGCACGTTGTGAGATATTAAACTAATGTACTATAATATAATGCGTATATATTCTCAACAAATCGTTGTCTTCCGCTTGTCACAGTTAGGTACCGTGTACCTAGTTCTAAATTAGCACCTATACATTTATTAAGTACTAAAATAAACTTTGCTTTATGCCGGTAATTAAATTAAAATATAATACTGAGTACAGTTTGTAACGATATTTTGGAAAAGATGGATTAAATAGTTGACAAAAGAAATACTCGAACTCATTACGAATATTTACACATTCGAATCATGTTATGTACAGTGTTTGTTCCATGTAAATATTTGCTCGAATTACATGGCTAACTAGCCACAGTAATCTCACAATTATGAACGCAGGTATTTGAAATTATAAATGCACCGAACCACAACTAACGTGTTACATAAATAAATATACTTGCTAAATGCATTCTAATAGTACCTGTATTTGAGACCGCAGAACTCGGCACGTCTTGCGTTTTCACTCTCGCATAAGACTGTTTAGAACATGTCCGAAATATGTGATAGATTATGTGTTTATAATTGCAACACTATACAACATATAAATAAACGAGAAAAGTGGCATATCAATTACCAAATTATTGTAGATTTGAAACAGAACTGAATAATGAAATGAATGAATTTTGAAATGAATAGATGATATAACATTTATATTTTTACAGATCTTCAAAATAATATTACACGTTGTGTCACGTGCGCGGAGTAAACACATGTCAAGTGAAATACGCACGACTCCGAAGCTTGCATTAAATTAACAAAAACATACTCGAAAACGTAATAAAGGTATTGGTAATAAGGTCATTGAGGTATATTTGATAATTTATCTACTACGATTCACTCTCCCACCTTTGGTGTATCGTCTTGAGATGTTCAAATGCTCTATGTGTTATATTCAACGTAGGTACTATTTCCAATAATCCATTTTCTCCTATCAGGCTCAAGCCGGCTAGGCCTAGATACGTGTGCATGGGGTCTGTGCAGGTGTCAGGCCATTTGGAGAAACCTCCGACGACGCAGTCCTGCGTTTCGTACACATACTTCCTGTTGTTCCCGAAGTCGCTCATGTGGAGAATATCTAGTATTTTTAAGGAGGCGCCTACCCAGAAGCTGTAGCAGGTGTCGACGGATTTGTTCGGCCGGCCTTGGAAGCCGTCCACTTGCCGGAAGAGGAGCCACCGCTTGAGGCCTTCGGTCTGTTCCTCTGACAGTTTATCCAGCTGGTTGGTGAGGCTGAGCGTCGCGAGCGCGCAGTACGTGGTGCCGCCGTGCGCCTCCAGCTCAGGGCACTGAGCGATGCCAAAGTCGTAACTCTGCAATTGGAGCAAAGTGTCAGAAAAATCGCTGATCTAAAGCAATTGACCAATGCCATTGGAAACCAATTGTAAAAGTACAAGTATAATTTTTAAACTGGGTTTCCTGAGGCAGGCCATCGACGCGTTACCAACCTTTTAATGTTTTCTGCACGTGGCAAGACGCGTTTTCCGTAAACTTATGACTGATTGTCCCTTCCTAGTAACGCCCTCAGCCGAGGTCCTTGCCCTACTCTGAGGCGCACTTAGAAACATTATTTTAATATTAGGGTCATGAGTACCGGTATTGCTGTCAAAGCCATCCGAGGCTAAACATTTGTGCCTAGTCATTATGAAAATTAAATTGTATCCAAATTGTTGATGTATTTTGTCAAGTGATCTCAGCACGATGGTTAAGCTAACTTTCTATTTTGGCAAAAAAATAAAGTTTTTATGTACCTAATAAAAACCCTATTCCCAAAATATAATATATTTTTAAAACCAACAACCTGAAACACAAACAATTTTGTAGGTACAATATTATTCAAAACACTTTTTACTAAATAGGACAAGCAAAGTAAGTCGAACTTAAGAGTAATACTCACAATAGACTTGATTATATAGTCTGTTGCTTTCGCGATGTCGAAGCCGGACCAGTCGTCGAGGATGTAGCTGATGCAGGCCGCGCAGTACACGAAGCGCATGTCTGACTCGCAGCCTGACAGTGTGGCGGAGAACGTGCCTTCTTTAGTCTGGAGCGCTTTCACGCCTTTAACAAGAGAAACAAAGGCATTAGACGGCGAATTTTAACCTCAACCTTTACATAGGGGCAACTTATACTGCTGACATAATATGACTGATTTTGCCTAAACTCTTTTAGGGGTAAAGCTGTGAAAGTCGCACCTTGGACTAACAGCTAGTCAATTCAAAAAACACCTTTTTTGCAATGGTTTTGAGAGGTTGATATGAACGCGTCTGTATCAATCCTGGGCAAAACCCTCTGTGGTGGAATTCAAGTTCATTGACGTGTCAATAGGGTGGCAGTTGAGGCAAAATGCCACGAACCTCCAGGCAAGAAGGGTGGGTCTAGAAAACCCCTAGCAAGATTTAAAAAAGTGCCGTTGTAAAAGCGGCGGGCGTAAACTTAGAGCCTAAAGTATTGAAGTATGTATTTTAATTTTTGACAATATGTATCTGTTGTGCCCTTTTGTAGTAAAATTGTTAGTAAATATATGTGGAGTGTTTAGTTGGAACCCTATCGATTTTTGGATTGACATCTTATGGGACATCATAATTTTTATGTTATCTACAGGCAGAAACTTAAACCTTTTATTGTAGGCTAGCCCCGCTGGTTTAATTTGCTGTAAACCAGTGTTACAACACCAGTTTAAAGCAAATACCTTCAACACTAAACTTGAAAGACCTTATACGACAAGATCATCATTTTATCGAATGTGTATAATTTATTTCTTTTTTAAAGGTCATTTAACGCTTTATTACAGTTGTCGCGGCGTACAAAATTTACATTTTAACGTCTTTTATACCAAATGCTTATTTTTTTGTACTAGCAGTGAGTGAAACGTACGTAGGGCGTTAACAGAGCTCCTGCACCAAAGTGGGTCGTTTCAGCCACTCAGTATAAGAAAATGTCAATTACTGCCTTTGGTCATGATGAGCTAACATAAGCAAAACCATTAAGTAGGTAGCACACCTACTTAAATCCGACCTTTTTATTAGGCGTACCTACGATTACGAACTGTGCAGTAACTTTAAAAATTAAAAACCATATTTGAACAATCACAGAGTATAATTATAAAAAAGAAGCAATACCTGCAACTAAGGCTTTCCTGTTAATTCTAGAAAGATCATCCCCCAAGGTTAATAGCATGCAGAGCCCCGTGTAGGTCATGGCGAGGTGGCCGCAGCGGTAGTGCCGGTTGGCCTCGTCCAGCTCGATGTTTATAGTCGACGACCCTTGGAAGCCGCACGAAGACATGTCGCCATCTGTAAGCGCAAACTTATGATATCAACTAGGTTTATACGCGTTAGGGACCAGTCTTGGTCCATCTCGTCAAAGGTTGATGTTCAAATAGGTGAATGCCTTTTTTCTTGTTTTTTATGTACAGTAAGATAGAGAGATAAACCAGATGTTCCAATCATGTTTTGTCCTGAGTTAGATCGAACCAACGACCTCTACCGACGATCGAAGCAGGACCTCTACCCATAGCACTAACGAATAATTCATATACGTGACTCATTGGGACTGCTGGCTTAACAACACAAATAAGTAAATTAAAACAAGGAAGAAAGATAAGGACTTATAATCTACACATAAAACTTGACACAATTAACATTTGCTATAATGGCTTTGACATCAAATACATCAAATACGGATTTTAAATGATTCAATTATTACTTTAAGCTAGAAACAGCTTGGTAAAGTAGCGAAATGTTTACTTAGCATTAATTAGGCTGTTGATAAGAACAACTACTGTAACCTTTAATTACACTTCAATCCCCACTACCGTACGTGCGTTATCATTTACTTAAAACAAACATGTTTGATTACAACCTGGATTATTTGTAAAGCAGGCATGTTATGTTGGATGTATTTGAATAACAAACAAACACCATACAACACACGCATTGTTTACCATGCTTTTGATATGAGTCATATACTCGTAATATTGCTCAAACTAACAACTTATTTTTAACTTTTGTTACAATGCAAAGCTAATCAGTCCTATGTTTTTAGTGGTTTGTATGCATGCAGTGACAGGTTGCGCTTGCGAGCTTATATTTAATGTATTGTTTAAAAAACAATGGCAGCCATTACTTGATGTTTCTGAAATCATTATATCAATAATTGAAATCATTTCTGAGGTCTTCCTCTCTAACCATGAGGAATTGAAAGATAAAAATTGCTTAGGTGCCAACTCACACACTCCACAATTGCTTTTTTGGGTGGACTATGTGCTGTTGGAAGCCTCTTGAGCCCGGTGGTTATAGGCTGCATGCCGTCACGTTAAATTGACTACAGCGCCCTCTAGGGGACTCAAACTGAAGAACTAAAACTGTTGTACGGTATTGTGGGGGTATCATATGGAAGAGCTTTTTTAGCACATTTCACATGCTTTACTTGCAATCACTTGATGATTGACAAGAATTTATTAAGTCACTTCTTTATTATTCGTTTTTTACTGCATTATAACACCTTTTTTTTTTTTTTTTGAGTAGGGGAAATGCACTTACGCATACCCGCCAACCGGGGGGTTGGACTGGTTATGTCGGACTCTCCACGGGGAGCATGCTCTACCCAGTGGCTCTACCGACTAAAAACCCTACTACTCCCTCTCTTCGTCCATAGTGGGGGAATACACCGTATAGCTGGCCGGAAGGCCGGAAGCGACCCCCCCTTCGAGAGGGGGGGCCAGTAGGGACAGCCGAGGGTGTCGAGCCGTCCCTACCAGGCAGTGGTGGAGGCCTGTGCAATGCCGGCAACGGTACCCCCGTACCGCGCGCCGGCTGGCCTCTACCACGGAGGGGTGCGACATGGCGAGCATGTGCGCGCCGTCTTCCCCCCCTCCTTGGCCTGCGGAGCTCATCGGCTGCAGGATCAATCTCCCGCAGCCGCTCCGCCGCTTCCTTAGCGGTCATCACCTCCTCGCAGAAGATGGCGAACGCTCGCCAAGCCTCTTTTGCGTCAGGTGGCGCCGGAGGTTGTCGCGAGCCATGGAACCAGATGGCCTCGGTCTTTTCGAGCGCCACCGTGAGTCCGAGGCGACCGATTCGGTCGGCCACGAGGTCTCCTCCGACTTCCGCAAGCGGAGCCGCGTCCCTGAAGGACTTCCCCCGGGCAGTGACGAGCGTGTCGTCAGCGTAACAGATTACGCTCATGCCTGGAAGGAGGTGCGCCGCGGAGGAGCCAGTCGTAGCCTATGTTCCACAGGAGCGGCCCCAACACCGACCCCTGTGGAACCCCGGACTCGACGCTATAGCGTCGGATGGCGCCCGAGCTGTCTGAGAAGACAATTGCCCGATCTTTGAGGTAGCTCTCAACGAGTCCCTGTAAATACAGGGGTACTCGGAAGTACCTCAGGGCCTCCAATATTGTAGCGTGAGGGAGGGAGTTGAAGGCGTTCTTCATATCGAACGATATCGCAATCACTCCCTCCTCACACTCTTCAGCCTCCAGGATGAGTTCCCGGAGATGGGCCAGGGCGTCAATGGTGGAACGCCGTGCCCGGAACCCAAAGTGGGCGCCTGCCAGGTCCGGGCCTACCTCCCGTAGGTGCTCGAGAAGGCGGTAAGAAACCACCTTCTCGAATATCTTCCCTACTTCATCCAAAAGGATGATCGGACGGTAGGCCGAAGGCGAGTCAACTGGACGCCCTGCCTTTTGGATAAGGCAGAGCTGACCCACCTTCCAGATCGCGGGGAACCTCCTCTCCCGGAAACACCGGTCGAAGAGGTCCCTAAAATTGCATTTGGCCAGCCGCTATGGCCACGACCTTGGCTGGCAATCCGTCTGGACCTGGCGCCGTCTTCTTGGCCCGCCACTGGAGCACCACCGCTCCGAGCTCCTCCGCAGAGATAGCGGGGACCTCCTCGGACTCCAAAAAACGGAAATCAACTGCTAAAAACGAGCCCTAAAAAGTATGAAACAAGGAAATAGTATCTGCGAGGCTGCTACTAAAGCAATACAGATTCATTTAAATAATAAAATGAAAGCAAAGTGGCATACCATCAGGGCAATGTTTTGACATAACACTCACAAATCAAGACACTCACTTGAGTTCACAAACACAAATCTCAGTTTTTAAGCATGCTTTAATTAACCCATTCACTGCCAATAAAATAATACAATAGAAAATTAATTCTTAAGACATATGGTGTTGTGGCATTGAACCAGTTAACATGCTCAGCGCCAAGCCCTAATATGCCAATATTCTTAATAGTTTCTGAGAAAAAAAACAAATCTCGAACCCAATACTCCAGCAAAACCCCCTAGGCCAAAGCAATATTTTGGTAGTATTCAATGTATGAAAACTGAACTATTTAACAATACACAAGGCTAAGGGCTATGCCACACTGGCGGATTGCGAGCGTCTTCAAAGCGGAGCGGCCACGCAACGAACCCGCCGCCTGTGCGTGGCGAAGACGTCGCGGCTGCGCAGCGAACACGTTGCGGACGCGCAACGATTTCGCCGCGGACAAAACATAGTAGTCGCTTTCATTCAGTCGATTGTTTGTTATTGGATCCTCCCAATATCTTCGAAGTATTGGTTTACGTTTCTTGCGTCTTCGAAGTAACAAAGCTAACAGCAGTATTTCCTCGTCGGAATTCATTCAGTTCGCTGCTCACTCAAGGCGGAAACGTTGCGAATCCGCGACGCGTTCGCTCCGCGTCCGCAATGTGTTGGCTGCGCAGCCGCGACGTATTCGTCGCGCACCCGCGGCGTGTTCGCTGCGTGGCCGCTCCGCTTTGAAAACGCTTGTAATCCGCCAGTGTGGCATGGCCCTAAAGACCAAGATATAAATCGAAAGAGATACAGGAGTGTTAGGTAGTACAGTGTGTATCCAAAATGATACACATGGAACTTAAGCTCGAATTCACAAACGTCAATCAACGCTAAGCATGCGCTCACGCTCATGCTGTCCCTTTCAGTTCTATTAACATTTTACGGGACAGCGTGAGCGCGTGTTTAGCGTTGATTGAAGTTTGTGAATTCGGGGGTTAAAGTGTTAATGCCCCCTAACGCAATCCTGTAAAATGTCTAATAGAATTTCAAGTATCAGAAATATTTGTGAGGACTGCTTAAATCCTATTGGAATTTGAGGGTAAGAGTGGTTAAAAAAGTAATAAGAGTGCCTTTACCTTAATTTTATTAAAAAGCCATTACTTTGTTATAGTTGGTGTCATTTACTCACTATCTTTGTTAGGTTCCACCTGCAGCAAGTATATCCAATCAATAATCCTGGATCTGAGGTCCAGTGAGATAGAAGATATAGCACCCAGCACATCCAAGCCACTCACTGAGAAGTATGCTATTGTTACCCTAAAACACACAGAAATTATATCTGTATTAACACACAAGTTCCATTTCATAAAAGACCTACTCCCCGTATTTGAAAAAAAGGTAAGAAGTTAAACTTTGACTTGAAGGAAAAACCAAATAGTTACTCACTCTAACTGAAATTATATCTAACAGAGATTTAGAGTACTGGTTGTGGAAGGGTGCAGCCAGTTACGAAAAACAAATATTTTATTCATCTTGATTCGATAGAATAATCAATCACTAGTAAGATATCATTAAAATAATAGGTAACTAATTGCCATTGAAGAGCTCAGTAATGTTATTCATAGGTTATGAAAGTATTGTGATTTACCTGGTTGTATCATGTGAAGATAAAGATGATGGTAAAATATTTAAAAATCTCATAAAATATTTTACATGCTGCCGGTGTGCAAGCTCCTTACTCTCAGTGTAACTCATTTTAAAATGATTGGAAGCAATCAAGAATTACTACAAATTGTTTGTTGTATTAGTAGCAGACAACCGTTATACAGTTGTGTATATTTGAGGAATACAAAATTTATTTCAGTAGACGTCTACTCTACATAATTAAACATTATTCACTAATAATTTGTCTTGTTAAAAATTGGTAAAAACTTAAAAACTGAAACGTTCACCGCTGATTCGCCAAATGTCTAAGCGGTGACAGATGACAGATGATAACGAACGATTGACAGCTGACATTGGGTACGGTCCGTTTCGGCTCAAAAGCACTTAACATAAACGCGCTCACCCTCGCATCCTGAAATTGCCCGAAATTAATGGTTTTCATCCATGGATCACATAGCCACATAGACTCCTAATGACAGGCGAGAAGCTATGGTCACAAAGTAATACTATTACGTCTGTCTTCGGAACAACTTTTTACCACTTCCCTGACCTGTCAAGTGACAACATTACTGTACTTGACAAGCTTAATTATTTGCGGGGCTTACACTACTCGCGAAGTCCCTGGCGAAATATTCGGGAAAGTTGGGTTTTGTTCGCTCGAGGCAAGGCGAGGTTGGACCAGGTAAGCCGAAGTGCGTGTTAAAACTACTGTATTCGCCCAACTTGGCGAGTAGTGTAAACCCATCAATGAAATCAAACAACAGGTGTCTAGTGAGTGGCTGCAATGATGGATAGTAATAGATTGTTATAGCGCCCCTGAAAACGTATTTCTATAGGTATTCTTCTTATTGTTTACTCGTTACCAATCCTTTACTCTTATACTTTACTCCAATTAAGAGATGAATAATTTTCTGAGTTTTCGACCCGCAAATAACTGAATTTGAAAGAAGTCACCCAGGGTGAAGAAAGTTTAACTTTTCAAAAACATTATAAAGTTCCTTTCCAAGCAGAGAAAAACGTCTGAAGTAATTTTCAAAAGCTGTTGGCGCTCTACTTGGACTCTTCCCCTGGTGAAACCATGGATTACAAGTGGCAAGGCCTTCTCAAACAAGTCTGAGAGTCCATTAAACAGGAACCCGCTACGGGCGGCCAATTCAGGCCTCCAAACCGGAAACCGCAAAAAATAAAAATAAAAACTTGCAGGCTTTGTAAGCTTGCAACAATGATTGGAGTATTTTCAATATTCTAAATCATCTAATCATCATTGGGATGACGGAGGTCAATGCGAACTTTAAGCTCTATGAGTGGCTGTAAGGTCGATGTTTTCAATAAACAGCACATTCATTTTTTCAATCGATTAAAAGCCTCAATATTTCAATTGGGAAAAATATTTAATCTGTGTCGTGGCTTACAACCCGAAGATCAGAGGACATCACTATTCGATTGTCTCTGGTTCTTTTTCATGGCTGACGTTCGTAGGAACAAATCGCAGTCATGAAGGTTCTTACATATTATTTCGTTATTTTTATCACTTTGAGGTGAAAATAAGATTTCAAATATTTTTTTAAAGAATGTTGGAGGAAGTTCCCAAGATCTCTCTTTTAATAAGTGCTATGATTTCGAAGATATTACTTGATAAGTTACGCCGTGTTGTAGAGTGAACTTTCATGTTGTGAATATTTGTGTTCCGTGTGGTTTTATTCGACGTAATTCACTGTACTTAATAATTATTTAGCGTTTCAAGACCTGTTCAGATGTAGCACCTGGATTATTCTGCAAATTGTGTTTGTTGCATTGTTTATAACCTAAAATATTTTTGTAGTTGAACGTCTCCTTCCCGGCGACGGGATGTCAAAAGTTATTCGAAGTGGTGGACGAGCACAAGCTCCGGATCTTCTACGAGAAGCGCATGGGTGCGGAAGTGGAGGCAGACCAGCTAGGCGATGAATGGAAGGGCTATGTGCTCCGCGTTGCCGGTGGTAACGACAAACAGGGCTTCCCCATGAAGCAGGGAGTCCTGACCAACAGTAAGTTGTACTAGATATATTTAATTTGACATGCCCGCTTTAAATCATGTTTTTATTTAGTTTCATTATCAATCATCAGTTTTTAACCTAAATTTGATGTACCATGAACTAGATTTCTTGATGGTTATCATGGCTTAAAAATATCCCTGATAATTTCATGCAGTGTTCCAATAACTTTTGCTGAATTTAATGGTTAATTCCAGGCCGTGTTCGTTTGTTGATGTCAAAGGGTCACTCATGCTACAGACCACGTCGTGATGGAGAGAGGAAACGCAAGTCAGTCCGTGGCTGCATTGTTGATGCTAACCTCTCTGTCTTGGCACTTGTCATTGTCCGCAAGGGCACACAGGTATGAAAAATTTTGTAAGATAGTTCATCTTTCAATTCAAAGGCTTTACCATTTTCTGAATGTTGTTCTACAGTGTGCTTAAAAAAATTTGCTAATACATGCATACAATAAACAATATAAAGATACTTTATTTTATGTTAAGGAATGAATATTTTTGTTTTAGTCAAATTCTAGGATTCTAATGGTCACAAATTGGTTTTTGTTGAAGTTAGAGCTCTTACCAAAACTCATCATCACTCAGATCTTTTGTAGTTTTGATGATTCAGTCTCACTGTAATATACATATTTCAAATATATTATACAGATTTTCAAATTACCTATTGTAACTTCCCCCTGTTCTTACTGTTTTCAAGATCTTCAAATCTTGGTAATTATATGCGTCAGGGTATATAAATTGGTTTTTGGGACGTCAATGAAATTTCGTGTTCGGCGACGCCACCCTTCTGTACCAAACATTACAAAACACTATATTGTAAGTAAACAAAGGGTTTTGAATCAATTGCCTTAAAGATTTGATTACTTTATAGGAAATTCCCGGGCTTACCGATGGCAATGTACCCCGCCGTCTTGGACCTAAGCGTGCGTCTAAGATCCGCAAGCTGTTCAACTTGAGCAAAGAGGATGACGTTCGCCGCTATGTTGTCAAACGCCTTCTCCCACCTAAAGAGGGCAAAGAAAATGCCAAACCCAGATACAAGGTATGCATTATTTTTAATGTTTGTGTGCCTTTTTTAAATTTACCTAAAAAAGACAAATCACTTGACTAACAAAGTTATTATTACCTATTAATGTCCATTTTTCAAATATATCTTGTAGCCAAATAAATAGATATACTCAAACTGAATATATTCGGTCCAGTACAAAAAGTGTAACAGAGGCAGAATACGCCAATAATGAATATTCATCCCATTTCTATTAATAACCATGATTTGTCCTACGTTTAGTTCATAATTGCTATTATTATTATTCAATCTGGTTGATCCCTGATTTCATATTGGTCCAAGTTATTTATAATTTGGAAACAGCAGCATCAGGGTATAGTAATGGCGCCGAGCAGAAGATTCAGATTTTTGTCTGTCTACTTTTACAGTGTGCTGTACATTTTTCACAAACGAATGTAGTTATAACTTGACTTCTATGTTGGAAGCATTAACTCAACCACTTTAGTAAGTTATTGTCTTGATCGTTCATTGAGATATTTTGTGTTCCAGGCTCCCAGAATCCAGAGACTAGTAACCCCTGAAGTGCTCCAGCGCAGACGTCACCGACTGGCACTTAAGAAGAAGCGTCTGGCTAAGCGCAAGGCCTCCGAGGCCGACTACGCTAAGCTGTTGGCACAGAGAAAGAAGGAGTCCAAGGTATATTTTAATTTTCTTCATATAATAGTTTATTTTTTAATAAAACCACTATTTTATGTTGCTCTTGTATCCTATTGATGAATGTCTCATCTCTTATCATCAATGGCTGTTGAGTGTTGAAAAAGTATACTGAGAAAATGCAGTCTCATTTCATTAACTTCTAAAATATTGGTTTTATGATATGGGTTCACATTTACAGTAAATACCATATGGCCATAGCTATCTGTGGAAATCGTATTTGACTGTTAGAGTAAAGGCTGTGTCTTACCCCTCGGTATATGATTGATATAGACCAAGGTATTAAATCAGCAACAAGATTACTTTATATCCATTCATTTCAGAGAAAGTCATAAATCCTATGACTTTCTCTTTCTTTGCTGAAATTAGTTCATGAATTTCAAAATAATATTTCACAAAAAATAAGTGGACAACACCTTGATTCTTTTAACACCATTGAAAAGTCTGAAGTATATCTAACGATAAAATGAATGTTGAACAGGTACGCCGCCAAGAAGAGCTGAAGCGCAGGCGTTCAGCTTCGATGCGCGACTCCAAGAGCTCCGACAAGAGTGCGCCGAAGTAATCTATCTACTTTACAATAAAAAAAAGTAAAACCTATATCTGTATTTTTTTATGCAACCCATTGACCAAAAAATGATAATTTATTATGTAGGTAGGTAAGTCAGTATGAAACAGATGGCGCATCTGCCGGATTGAGATAGAGAAACCAAGGCAGCCCAAACTAAGCAGAGCTAGCTTATTAGGGATACAATACAGGGGGAAATTTTCAAGCGGGTGAGGTAGGCTGTATAACCCCTTCAATCTCAAAAGATCCATTGGCCAGATCCATAATGTATCTAGTGTGAATTATTTTTCTCATTAGCTCTATTTATATATAAAATGGATCTAATGGAAAGATTCAATTTCTGAAGATCTATTGGATAGATCCATAATGTATCTAGTGTGATTTTTTTTCTCCTTAGCTCTATTTATACATAACATGGATCTAATGGAATGATTCAATTTCTGAAGATCTATTGGCTAGGCTAGATCCATAAAGAAACAATTTCTGGTTATTTAAGTATGCTAATCTTCTAACTAAAAAACTTACTAATAAATTCTAAAAAACATAAAAATCCTCAAAATATAATGCAATACTAATTAATAGACCAGCCGAGCGCTCGGTCAAGGGCAAGAGAAAGCTAACTAAAAAAACAGGAGAATAATAACATTATGTGTCAAACTGGCTTTACTTCCTGAAAACCTTATACAGGGTGGCCCAGCGACAGTGGTCCAAAAATTTTTTTTGGGTAGGGGGCATCCTAGCAAGTCATTTAAAAAAAACATTAGTTCCGCGAAAATCAATACTTTAGAAGTTATGATTTTTTCAAGTTTCTTTTGAAATTTCTCAACTCCAATCACTTAATTCACTCTTGTTTGGAAACTATCGCACTGAATTAGTTAAAATTTAGTATAGATGTACAATAGTAATGTAGAAACCATATTATGTGCGAGTTTTGAGTTTATTATAAGACAATTTGTTTTTTTTTTAATTTTCGTCAATAATTTTTCGCCATTTCAAAAACTAATACAATTTTCAAAAATTCACCGCTGCAATGTTTGTGCACTTGATGATTTGTTTATGATCTTAAAAACTGTCCATAAGTATGATAATAGTCTATGCAAAAACTTAAAGTGATGCAACCAATGGAACACTTTCAAAATTAACGTCATGTACGGTAAGTCGCTAAAACTCAGAATGGGTCATTTCTGCACTGACCCTAATTTAAAAAAAAAAGTAGCCAAAATATTTTTTTTTCGGATAGAAGGCATGTAATGGGTAATGTATGTTCCCCCGATAAGTAGGAAGACTCCTACTAATACTTACGTAATTTTTCTAAGAAGTGGCTAATGCCAATCTCGCCATAAACAAACCAGATCTCATAATAGCACTCGTTCATTCAGTATTTTTGAAAGCAATTTACAATTTTACTTAGCTCATCCTCGTTTGGCGAAATCTCCCTCTTAATATATTCCCAGCCATCACATATAAAGTTTTCAGGAAGTAAAGCCAGTTTGACACATAATGTTATTATTCTCCTGTTTTTTTAGTTAGCTTTCTCTTGCCCTTGACCGAGCGCTCGGCTGGTCTATTAATTAGTATTGCAATATGTTTTGAGGATTTTTATGTTTTTTAGAATTTATTAGTAAGTTTTTTAGTTAGAAGATTAGCATACTTAAATAACCAGAAATTGTTTCTTTATGGATCTAGCATAGCCAATAGATCTTCAGAAATTGAATCTTTCCATTAGATCCATGTTATATATCATCATCATCATCATCATCAACCTCTCGAAGTCCACTGCTGGACATAGGCCTCCCCCATAGAGCGCCACAACGAGCGGCTTTGGGCCGTCAGCATCCAACGGCTTCCCGCAAACTGCACCAGGTCATCGGTCCACCGAGTGGGGGGCCTCCCCACGCTGCGTCTTCCAGTTCGTGGTCGCCACTCCAGAACCCTTCTTCCCCAACGGTCGTCGGTTCTGCGAGCGATGTGGCCTGCCCATTGCCACTTCAGCCTGGCTACCCGAGAAGCTATGTCGGTGACCTTAGTTCTTTCGCGGATAATTTCATTGCGAACTCTGTCACGCAAAGAAACTCCAAGCATAGCTCTCTCCATAGCGCGCTGAGCAACTCTGAGCTTGTTTAAAAGGCCAACAGTTAAAGACCACGTCTCAGTGCCGTAAGTCATCACTGGCAACACGCACTGCTCAAAGACTTTAGTCTTTAGGCTCTGAGGGATACGGGCCGTGAAGATGTCGCGAAGTTTCCCGAACGCTGCCCAGCCGAGTTGGATTCGTCGAGCCACCTCTTTGTCAAAGTTGGACCTACCAAGACGGACATTTTGCCCTAGGTAGATATATTCGTCCACACCTTCGACGGTGTCGTTCCCAACTACTACTGGTACAGGGTCAACATGGACATTCGATATTACTTTTGTCTTGTCCATGTTCATTCTAAGACCCACCTGTTGGGAGACTTCACAGAGGTGGCCAAGCATGGTACCAAGGTCCTCGAGCGATTCCGCCATTATAACAATGTCGTCGGCAAAACGAAGGTGGGTGATGTATTCGCCATTGATATTGATGCCTAGTCCGTTCCATTCCAATAGCTTGAAAACATCTTCCAGAGCGTTGGTGAAGAGTTTCGGGGAAATGACGTCTCCCTGTCTCACACCACGCTGCAATGGAATAGATTTCGTACTCTGGTCCTGTAAACGGACTGACATAGTGGCTTTGCTATACAGACACCTCAGAGCTTCGATGTACCTATAGTCGATCTGGCATCGCTGCAAGGACTCTAGCACCGCCCATGTCTCGATTGTATCAAAGGCCTTCTCATAATCCACGAACGCTAGACAGAGAGGCCGATTATACTCTTCTGTCTTTTGTATAATCTGGCGGAGCGTGTGGATATGATCGATGGTGCTGAAGCCTTTTCGGAATCCGGCTTGTTCGGGTGGCTGAAAGTCATCAAACCTGCGTGCGAGACGATTCGTGATGACCCTGGAAAACAGCTTGTACACGTGGCTCAAGAGCGAAATGGGTCTATAGTTCTTCAATAAGGCTTTATCCCCCTTCTTGAAGAAGAGCACCACCACGCTCCTGTGCCACGCTTCAGGCGTAGTACCATGGAATATGACGGTATTGAACAGCCTCTGGAGGACTACAAGTACCGGTTTTCCACCCGCTCTCAGAAGTTCTGTTGTTATCCCGTCGTCACCAGGTGCCTTGTTGTTTTTTAGCTGTTTCAGGGCCACTCTAATCTCATACAGACTGATGTCCGGGATGTCCTCGGTGAAGTGTCGGGTGAGTTTGGCTCTGGTGTCCTGAGCTACTCGACTGATGGGTTTACATGATGAGGTGTATAACTTTCCGTAGAAACTTTCTATCTCCTCTAAAACCTCGGGCTTGGAGGAAACTATGCTGCCACTACCGGTCTTCAGTTTGGTCAGCTGACTTTGGCCTAGCGACGAATCTCTTGCAAACACTTTAGAGCCTTGGTTTCGCTCGATCGCTTTCCTAACACGCGATGTGTTATAGGACCGCAGATCATGCCGCATCGACTTGGAGATTCGTCTGTTCAGCTTACCATACGCTGCCATATCAACCGAAGACTGGAGCTTCATTTCTCTCCGATCTGCCATGAGTTTCAGGGTCTCTTCAGAAAGTGTCTGCGTCTTCCTTTGGCGGTTGGTCTTGAAAAACTCGGACCCTACCGCATGGACAGTTGACACCAGCCCATCGTTCAAATCGTCCACTGCGTCGCATTCGGCCAGATACTGAAAGCGATTTTGGAGTTCGAGTTGGAAGCTTTCCGGGTTCTCGATTTGGATAGGGCTTGGACGGAGCGTGGATTTCATCAGACGTGACCTTTCAAGCTTGACATTGATATTCAGTGTGCCTCTCACAAAACGGTGATCACTACCGGTTTTTAACCTGCTGATCACAGAGACATCACTGAATATTTGCCGTCTGGTCGTCATGATGAAATCTATCTCATTATATGTGGCACCGTCGGGGCTGCACCACGTCCATTTCCTTGTCGGCCGCTTTCTGTAGAAGGAGTTCACCATATAGAGCCCCTCCTTTGCCATAAAATCAGCCAACCTGGAACCCCTTCGGTTCCGTTGGCCGTATCCAAATGGTCCCACTCCTAACTCACCGCAATTCTTCGTACCTAGCTTGGCGTTGAAGTCCCCCATCACAACTGTGTATCGAGTTTTTGAGGAATGCATGGCTTTGGAGATATCCTCATACATAACCTCGACCTCGTCGTCTGGGTGTGTCGAGGTCGGCGCGTATACCTGTATGACCTTCAGCGAATACCTTTCGGTGATTCTGAGTATAAGGTACGCCACCCTGCTCGACACACTTTCGACTTGTACAACGCTGTTGACGAGGGGCTTTCGGACAAGAAACCCAACTCCACCCTGGGATAGCTGGTCTCCCTCCCGGTAGAAGAGCAAGTTTCCGGAATCGAGGATTAGAGTGTCCTGGCCCTGTCGTCTGACTTCACATAACCCTACGATATCCCACTTGATTTTGCTCAGCTCTTCTTCCAGCTCAACGATCTTCGTATCGGCCCGGAGCGTACGTGCGTTATACGTCGCCAGGTCCAGTCGTCGGTGTTGGTAGCTGGATCTCTGCCGGAGATTCTTCGCACCCCTTGCTCCACCGTTACCCGGTATGCTACCTATACCGGGAATAGTGGAGCTGCCGGGGACTAGGGGCCATTGTTTTGTATTGCCTTTCATATTTGGGGGGGTTTTTGCCGTAATCCCCACGCTTGGCAGGCGTCTTGGGGATCGCAGGACGTAGTTGTCGCACCGATAACGCTGCTGCCCGTTAACGGCCTGAAGCACTTAGCTACGCCAATATGGGCGATGGTTATTCCGCCATCTATCGGTCCCAGGGCCCCGTTCGTTGTCCAGCAGGATGACCGCGTGCAGGTAGGGGTTGGTTTGGAGCTGGTGGTGATATTTCCTCCTTTCATCCCGTTATGTTATATATAAATAGAGCTAATGAGAAAAATAATTCACACTAGATACATTATGGATCTGGCCAATGGATCTTTTGAGATTGAAGGGTATAACCTTGCCTGTACTGTAATTTTTATTTCAAGATAGATTGAATATTATTTTTCATTACTCATACTCTGAAAGTGGGTCATTACTGACCTGAGAAGCGGGCTGAAAGTAACACTTTTCATCCCTAGGGAGAATCACTTTCAACTGACAGCTGTCAAATTATTTTTTTAAAAACTGTTTTTTTTTCACGTATCTATTGAACCATGTTCCAACTTTCTATACAGCAACGATGTAAAATTTGAAATAAGTTATAAAGTTAAGTATTGATCAGAGGATAAGTATGTTTTAAATAACTTTATTACAATTTAGTTTCAACAATTTCTTTAAAACAACTTAGCTTTGAGCAAAATATTGACCATTTTTCCAATGATGAAAATAAAAAATAATGGCTGAATAGCGGGCCAGCCACAGAAAAAAAACAAACAAAATAGGCGGGAAGGCGGCAATTCGATCTTCATTTATTTCCCTCATTTTTTCTTTAGCTAATTCATGTTTTTATTTTTACTTTCCTCGTATTTGTAATGAAAAGCACAGTGTTTACCTCGGGTGAAAGACTTATTTAGTCCCTCGAACTATTGGCGCCCTCACTTCGTTCCGGGCGCCAAACCCCGTCTCGGGACTAAATAAGTTACTTTCACCCCTAGGCTAACAATGTACTATTATGATGACTCCTTTTTCAAAACCAACAGGTTTGCACCCGCCAAGGGAAAGTTTTTATCAATTGGAGTAAGTACCAATGCGAGAAGCATTCGTTTTTGCATAGTTTTTGTCAAAATCGGCTACGAGACTCCTATCAGCATTTCTCTAAACCTTTCATACATTGGTTTTGAGGATTTGTCCTCCTGACACGCCTACTTGAAAAACACCGATAAAAAACCAAAAATCAACCGATAACGGCGGTAGGCACGCCACTTGCCTCGTTAGGTTCAAATTCCCTTAGCGAAATGTAGGCTTCTGAATGTTCCGTTATCATGACTGCATCAATTTTGTGCCTTAGACTACCCCGTTTGGGATATGGTTGTGGGGGTCTGTGTGTGTAAATCAAAAAACATGAAAAGCAGATTGAATATATTTTCACATAAATAGATCACAATATACATTTTTTTATACAAGGCCATACAAAAGCTTTTTCTTAGTGTAATGTATGAAAGTAAATAAATTTCCCTGGACATTATTCCACACAGCGCCACCTAGCCCCAAGATGAGCTAATTAAAGCCCGTTTTTATGGGATACTGAACAACGGATAGATATACTTCACTACTTTTTTTTGTAAATTCTTTATTATACATAGAATACACCCAGACCAATACAAACAGACATGTTCACGCACACAAATGTTTGTACTGTGCGGGGATCGAACCCGCTACCTTTAGTGTAGTAGCCGACTTCTCAACAATAACACGAAATCGGTCGTCAAGTGAGGGTAGTGTGCGTAAAACGTTAACAAGTCAGTGTCTGCAGCCAGCAAGGTGTTCCTGCTTCTTAGAGTAAATCCTGTGTAAGTGAACAGTATATTGGCGACGAAGTGGAAATATTTGTAATGTTTGCAATATCGACGAAGCTTTTTTTTTCTAAAACGTGTTTCAATCTTCTTCATCAGAAAATGTCAGCAGCTGAAACCAAACCAAAATAATCAAAATTAATTAAACCTGTAGTTAGTTTATAGCATACTAGCGGCCGCCCGCGACTTCGTCCGCCTTAGCCAATACTATGAACTTGTACCAAATGCCTTGTACTAAACGCGGTAACGATACTTGGACGCGATATCGCGTCCACGGCACCTCCAATAATATTACCTGGACGCGAATTCGCGTTTTCGGCAACTTGAAATTAAATTCTATCGAAAATTGCTATTTTCTTCTCAAATGGCTTCAGTAACATTGGAAGTGAACTGCTATAAATGTTCATTACCAGTTGTTTGCTTTGAAAAACATTATAAGTTAAGTAATTAGTTAGTTAAGAATCAGTTAGTTTGGGGAACGAAAGATTTTTTATCTGTTTGGGCGCACATAACTTTTCACAACCATGATTCTTTATTATTAGGTATAATTACAGTGCCATTGCCACTTGGTCACTCCTGTTTTATTTTATCGTATTGGACGCGATTATGCGTCCAAGGCATGGTGCGTGAAAATCAATGATTTAAATAATTTTAAAATTTCATGTTAAGGCGCGATACCAGGAAAACGGCTCTCGGGAAAACTAAAGTTTTATATTGAAAATATAAAGTGTGAGGCACGAAAAAAATCGTCATAGTAGTCAAAGAGTTGCACAATCAGCTCAAACTTCCAGTATATGGATCAACTTACTAGATTAATGTGAAAAAAAATCAGAATATCGCTAAAAAAGTGCAAAACGCACTCCCGTATTTCAAAAGTTTAGGCATCATATAAACTAACAACTTACGTGTTTTAAATAACGTGTAAAGATCAGATATCAAAGAAGCATTGCCAATCAGTTGTTTTTCATTGCTTTATTTCAGTTTTGTGCAAAAAATTCCCAAACATTCCGAATTTTTCGCTTGAAATCTCCATACAAATTACTATGGAGTGAGTGAAGTTTCTTTGATAGCTGTCCGCGCACCGTCGCAGCTCACTCCCCCCCATGTCCCCAAGGTGAGCGCACGTCGCTTTTGACGAAAATGACATTTATAATTACGCGGATAATTTACACGAAATAGGCGCACATAGGGTCTTTTGTTGAAAATAGTACAACTTTATTTTTTTTCCTCCGTACTGTTTGTTCATATGCATTATGCATAATTTATCAAACGTATGATTTTATCATGATTCACCATGAGAGTTATATGGCAGGTTTATATTTATAAGTACACTTGATTAAAAGCTCTCTTGGGTTTGACAATTTCGTACTAGTTGCCGGCGTCATGTGGAAAACTGACTTGCGGGACTGCGCAGACGGCTGTCAAAGAAACTTCACTCGTTCCATAGTAATTAGGATGGAGAGCTCGAGCAAAAAAAATTAAAGTTTGTTGCTTATACGAAACAGAAATAGTTATTGCAATAGAACATAATGACAAGTTATTCGAAATGGAAACACACTTCACACCGGAACAGCTTTTACAATTGTACCAAGCACAAATTCGGTTGTGTATGGAGTACTTCTGCCACCTCTGGGATGGCTCTGCCAAGTATCAGCTGGATGCACTGGACTCAGTAGACCGAAGAGCCAGGAGACTGATAGGTGACGAGACGCTCGTTGGAACCAAACTCGAGTTTGGAGCATCGGCGTAGAGTTGCCTGTCTATCGGTTTTTTATAAGGTGTATTTCGGAGAGTGTGGGCAAGAACTTCATGACCTGATACCACCCTCTACTTTCTACTACCGGACCACAAGACGCCGCAAGGGCTTTCATCTCCATGTGGTCGACTTTCCAGCGGTCCGAACTAAGCGGTTTGGTGCTTCCTTTCTGGTCCGCACCGCTAAGGAGTGGAACGCCCTCCCTGCGTCTGTGTTTCCGGATACATACAACCTTGGTGTCTTCAAGGCAAGAGTGAATAGGCATTTTTGGGTAAGCGTGGCTGGCAAGACTGAGGTCAAACGCAAACCCGTTTTAAATTAAAAAAAAAATGGATCAGATAGAACTTTAATATAAATATGAATTATCATATTTACATCAGCCATGGAAAAATGGCAGTGCAAGCATTTTTATCTCTAACTGGCTATTTGCACACAGCTTTTCCCTGTAGTAATTTGAATGAACTATACAGACAAACGTTCTAGAAAATATAATTAGCATCAACTATCATTTAGATAGTGAAAGCTTATGTAAAAACAGACAGAAAAACGCGGAGGGTGACTTCCTTTCATACTATGCTCTACTCGTAGATCAATTCCAGTAAGATGAAGATCACGGTGGATTCTGTATTAAATTCAGCGCGATGGCCTCTACAGTAGGCCTAGCACGAACCGATGACGTTTTGGTAATCGAAAAGTAAACGATACTTTTTTTTCTTAAAGTCATCGGAAAAAGAAAAAAGAGTATCGTTTACTTTTCGATTACCAAATCGTTAGCGGTTCGTGCTAACCCTACAGGAGACTAAAGGTATTACTCAAGTGTTATTATCTAAAATAAATTATCCACTAAAAGTGTCTCAACTGTTGACAACTGTTAGATTCCTCGTTTTAGTTAGTAACAAGATAGCTCCGTTTAATGCTTCTTGCAGCTTTTCATTACAAGTAAGACCAATTTATTAGTGGGTTCTTCTGCATGTTACTAGAAATGGCTCCGTGTATTGCTATATCATATGCATTGGATGTAAGAAATATTTTGTGTTGATGATGATCGAACGGATAAACCAAGTTACAACTAAATCTCGATGGAATCGTCAAGTACCAGATATAACATTGTGCAAATAACGTGGTCACGAGAATAGATTGCAAATAATAGTGTAAAAAAATAATTGGCAAAACCGCTTGTTAGTATGTTTAATAAAATAAAATTTTCGGTTAGTTTCTTTTGTTTGCTCTATATCCTGAAATATATTTTGTGGCGAAATAAAAATATCTTTGGTGAACGCATCAAATGATTATCATGCCGCGATTTATAATAATAATAAATAAATAAATATCCCTGGACATTATTCCACACAGCGCCATCTAGCCCCAAGTGAGTTAATTATACTCCGTTTTTATGGGATACTAGACAACGGATAAACATACTCAAATACTTTTTCTTTTGTAAATACATACGTATTATACATAGGAAACACCCAGACCAATACAAACAGACATGTTCATGCACACAAATGTTTGTACTGTGCGGGGATCGAACCCGCGACCTTTGGTGTAGTAGCCGACTTCTAAACAATTACACCAAGATGGTCGTCCGGATTTATGCATTGCATTTATGCACGGATTGCACGGCCCAACCACTGCGTGACCATAGCTGTCACGATCGCTTTCAAATTTGACAGATTTTCTCTCCGGCCGACCCTAGTAGCGAACCTTAATATATCCAGGAGCCGCTTTGAGACTGTTAACTTTGTATTTAGATACATATTTTCTTTAAATTTCAGATTATTTACTCTTGAAACGGGGAAAAACAAGCCAAGTCACATAAGGACGCGAATGCGCGTCCATGGCACCTGAAAAAAGGTAGCTAGGACGCGAATACGCGTCTAAGGCACTGAATGGGTTAAGTTGAAAAACAAAAAGTAATATTTCTTTATAAATTGTAGCTTATGTGCGATTCAGGTGTATAAGCTACATCATTGTAAAGTTTCATTAAAATCCATCCAGTAGTTTTTACGTGAAAGAGCAACACGGCACATCCACATATACAAACTTTCGCCTATATAATATTAGTAGGATAGTTAAGGACAAACAAACATCAAATCTTACATCAGTCATCTCTGCTGCTAAATGCAATGCCGACAGCCCAGTCACGTCTTCCAGATAGGTCCCGCTGTTGAACACCTTCAGTAGAAACTTGTTGCCCTCCTCCCTGTATTTCCGGAGGACGACGTCGGAGCACGCTATACACTGCGAGAACTTGGAGCACGTCGGCACTACGGTCTGGTACGAGTGCAGGAAGCCTCGTATGGAGTGCGGAATGAGGCCTAGGACGCCCTCGGTGCCCGCGGGTAGCTCAGCGTCTAGGTCACTCAGATTGTACGCTGCTGGTGCTTCAATCCTGTTAGAGCAAATTTATTGTTTGAGTGTCCTTACAACGTTGTGTACGCAGTTTGCGACGTTTCGCTTGCGGACTCATTATGTGAAAGATGCGTGCGGTCGTCGGCGCAGTTGGTTTACTACACCGAGTTTATTTGGACCTTAAGTTGTGAGTGGTACAATATGTTATGCAATAACAATATGAGAACACCAACGCCGAGCTGTCGGCGCGCTCGCCGCTACTATGCCCCTCAATTCGCAGCTCGCGTCCTTACAACTTGAGGTTCAAATTTGAATGGCAAGATAAATGCTGGGTCGGAGCCGTGCAGTTGCTGTGCTTGCCTAATGTGCTACGAGCTTTAGCCGCTCACTGTTCGCTTAATCGAGACTCACACTTAGAATGGTCTATAAAGAACCAATTCGGTATAATATTATAGTAATTCAGCCGTTTCCAATACAATAGAATCGCATCACTCCGTAACGATTGAAAATCACTAAAGATCCCAAAACCAGAAGAAGAATGAATATCATTCGGTAAACCATAGCACGTTTTAGCTCGACTAGGCGGAGGCACGATATTTTGCAGATATCATCAGCTCTAGATACTTACTTAAGTGGGTGCTGGAGCAACCCCACTAGTATTTCCACAGCCAAGGCCCCCGCGATGGCGGCCACCCCGGGTCGCGTCACCGTGCACTGCTGGTCTAATGTGCGATCTTTAAGTGACTGAAAAAATAAATAAAAAAATTACAGCATTACAAAGCTAAATACTAGAGCTTCAGTTTTTTTGATAAATAAAAAAAGCGTATATTTAAAAGCCTACCTATGTAAAAGTCTATCTATCAGAGCAAATATGTGGAACAGAGTAAACAGTATTAAAATACATCGTATATGAACAATAAGAATATCGTTGTTCATTTAGATGTTTTGTTTTTTTTTGTCTTGACGTGTCATGAATGCTTGTTATAAGCTTACATGAATAAATTACTGTTTTTTTTACTTTTAAGAATATCACTTACATTCCCCGGAGCCGTAACGTCGTTGCAGAAGTAGCAGCCGAGCTGTCCGCCCGCCACCACGGCCGCTGGACCAGGTAGCTGTCGAAGCCGAGCGCTGCGTTTATTGCTATTATTGGTACCACTCACATTCCCCGGAGCAGTGACGTCGTTGCAGAAGTAGCAGCCGAGCTGTCCGCCCGCCACCACGGCCGGCAGCTTGGTCGCGGGCGGCGCGCTCGAGGCGCCGCTGCCGTGCCGCTGGACCAGGTAGCTGTCGAAGCCGAGCGCTGCGTTTATTGCTATTATTGGTACCACTCACATTCCCCGGAGCCGTGACGTCGTTGCAGAAGTAGCAGCCGAGCTGTCCGCCCGCCACCACGGCCGGCAGCTTGGTCGCGGGCGGCGCGCTCGAGGCGCCGCTGCCGTGCCGCTGGACCAGGTAGCTGTCGAAGCCGAGCGCTGCGTTTATTACTATCTGCAATAATTGATACCACTCACATTCCCCGGAGCCGTGACGTCGTTGCAGAAGTAGCAGCCGAGCTGTCCGCCCGCCACCACGGCCGGCAGCTTGCTGGTGGGCGGCGCGCTCGAGGCGCCGCTGCCGTGCCGCTGCACCAGGTAGCTGTCGAAGCCGAGCGCTGCGTTTATTGCTATCTGAAATTGATACACTATTTATTATTTTGACGACCGATTTGGTGTAATTGTTGAGAAGCCGGCTACTACACCAAAGGTCGCGGGTTTGATGCCCGCACAGTACAAACATTTGAGTGCATATGTCACCGGAAAATAACAAAAACCGTAAATTTATAAATTTCCTAGGAAATTTATCAACTTTCGTAAGATTCTAAACGGGAGATAAAATGTATTATTATACGGCTACATTTCCGGATATTTATAAATTTGCGACGACTCGTAGGAAATTTAAAAACTAACGAATATCTATTCGTAAAATTCTAAACGGTTCGACTAATCACAGAAGAGCTTTTAATTTTACGCTTTTATAAATTACGGAAAATAACACACTGCTCTCTGATTGGTCGATGTTGACAGCAATGCTTGTGTTCATAGATTATGATACAATCAGACTTGCCAAACTGTACATTTATCAGTTTTGATTACCTAACTGACTGGAATTTTACTTTAAAACTGGGTAGGTTTAACGGGTTACATAAACATACTTAACATAAACGGCCTACATACGTCCCACTGCTGGGCACAGGCCTCACCTCAACTATGAGGTGGAACGAGCCATACTCCAACAAGCGGGCTAAGTGCGGATTGTTGACGGGATGTAAGGTTAGTGAGCAACCTTAATGTCAGATGTTATCAAGCCGCCCTAAGGCCTCTGACTAAGCTTAACGACTGACATCTAACGACGTCAACCGGGACCAACTGCTTGACGTGCCTTCCGAAGCACTGAGATGCCCGAAACACACACATCACTAAATTTCGGTCGGGTGGTCACCCATCCCATTTCCGACCCGGCGTGTGTTGCTTTACAACAGCAATCGTCGCCGATCACTGTCACAACTGCGCCACGGGCACCTCTTGGGTTAACGGGTTAATTTTTACAATATGATAGGCTGATAACCCCTACTTCATCAAAATAAAACAGCAGAAATCGTGTTTTACGATATCAAAAAGTTTATGAAAAAATTAAATACACTTATAAAATATAACATACAAAAAAAAGCATACCTCCACGAGGTAGTCAGAGGCACACTGAGTTCCCGCCACGGTGAACGAACGGAACATTCAGAAGCCCACATTCACCGAGGGAATTTGAACCCATAGTGGTAAGGGACGAGCATACCGCCGTTATCTAGGTTGCTTAGGTTTTTTATCGGTGTTTCTCATCGCCGGAGAGTTAGCCGCCAATTATTATACAATGAACACGAAGACGAATTGTTCTTACAAAATTTAAAACAGTAAAACCGGCCTTCTGCCAAAATGAAATGGCGGAGGAGATGAAGGAGAAGGAACACGTGACTTATTCGACCAATCAGAGCGCACATGGCGTTTGGTTACTGCCCACTTATTATTTTACGGATGCGTTCCGAAAGTTTATAAATTTCCGGAAATCAGGGCGTAAAATAATACAGTTTATCTCTCGTTTAGAATCCTACGAAAGTTTATAAATTTCCTAGGAAATTTATAAATTTACGGTTCTTGTTATTTTCCGGTGACACATACACCAATACATGTCTGTTTGTATTGGTTTGGGTGTCCCCCATGTATATTAAGTAGGTATTTACAAAAGAAAAGGTATTTAAGTATGTTTAGCCGCTGTCTAGTATACCATAAAATGGGCTTTAATAAGCTCATCTTAGGGCTAGATAGCGCTGTGTGGAATAATGTCCAGGGTGGGATTATTTAACCTTGAGGTGACCTTGACACATGCTGAGAGGACCCTTTTAGAGATACACACTTATTTTTTTCGCTTATGACAAAAACACAGAAAACGAGTAATGGTCGTTTCAGAAGGACAGAATGCAGCTTATGATATTACAGAATCAATTTACTGCATCTGAATTGACATCCACCCATTTATGTTTATTTAAAGACTGTCTTAGCTTCTTTCTTTCTGAAACATGTCAAAATATAGTCTATGCTGCCCATTTGTAGCATTCCAATGGTGTAACATTTTTTGAAATGGGTTTATTCGTCTTTACGTTCATTTTGCTACAGTGATTGAAACTGACGATAGTTTGAGCGCCCGTCTTCTTGAATCTGAAAAGCGCTATGAAATGTTTTTCAATTGAAACATTATGTTGCTTATACACTAATTGCTTGCGACGATAATGGCCAACACTAATTTATTTACCTTCCCATAGTGAGCGGCAAGGAGGGTTGGCAGCCATCTTGCCTCTCTTGAATCCAGCAGGAGAAAGATAACATCGTGCTCCGCTATAACTTCCGATATTTTTTTGATATCTGCTATGGTCTCTTCTTTAAGAGAATCTCCGATGGGATGGCCCGGCATTGGAATGTGGACTACGACGCCATTCGATTGCTATAAAGAGATAACATATTGTTATTTATCAGTTAACCCATAAACATTTCATCATCATCAACAGCCACATAATGTCCATTGCTGAACATAGGCCTCCCCCATTGATTTCCAGAGCTGCCGGTTGGAGGCGGCCTGCATCCACCAAAACCCTGCGACCTTTATGATGTCATCCGCCCACCTTGCGGGTGGGCGAACAGAAACATTTTGTTCTATGTAAAATGAGTAGATAGGTACTACTGTTAATTCAAAAAAGGATTTAGGCTAAGCGATGCGTAATAGCGCTCATGAATTGAAGCTGTGTAAGTTATTTACTTTATATTCATCATTGCAACTTACGGCAGTCGGTAAAATGAGCTTCAAACTGTCGGCAGCCGCTTCAGCTTTCTTCTTGCCTCCACCAAGACAGTCTTGATAAGTAAACAACACTTGTCGCGTTGGATTCGAGTACGAAACTTTGCCGCTGTCTAGGAAAGTTATGTGACGAAATCCCCATGCCTGTAAAAAGACAGCAGAGTGATGTCTTTATGATTTTTGCTTAAATTTCAAGATAAATAATGAATAGCATGTTATTTATCTTACCAACAAGTTACGCGCAACATGACACCCCAGTGTACCGGCACCGAGCAAGAGACATTTAGTGCTCTTCATCACATCGACGTCTAACTGAGGAACCAGCCGCCATTTCATCAACTTTATGTTCAGATCGGAAGATGTATCTGCCAATCTAGAAAATTTATGGAACATTTCATACTTTTATCAAACATAATCACTATTTTTACTAACTTATCAAAATAAAGAGTCTTAAGTTGTGAAAACTCTGGAAGGTGTTATATTAGCTAAACTAAATGTTGTGCATTTAAATGTACTTACTTCACAGGATCCATGGAAGCAGACATATTAGCAAGCTTGGGGCCAAAGTTACCTTTATCATTTCTCTCCCAACCAACCCATCCTGCACTTTCAACTTTTTTTATATCCTGGAATATTACAACTGTTCAGAGGATTTTAATGACTACCTAAAATGCAACTAGGGAATCTAGATAAAGTACAAGTTGCTATAGGCGACGCGCCTAGCTCACTCAGACCTTATTAACCATATCATTATTTAAAACTCTAGCAAACAAAACTAAAGGGCGTAAAAAACGATGTCAAAAAAACTCAGGCGCCGAAATAGCATAAGGGCCTCTGCATAGAATTCGGTTTGATTTGGTCCCGGGAATCGTGCCCAGCTACTCTCATAAATACTACTTAGATAAACTGGTGTCAGCAGCTAGCTAATGAAAATTAATAAAGATAGAATAGCAAATACAATAGTATTATGTATTAAGTAACTATTACAAACCTTCGACCCTTTTAATGTGAAGACAAGACTGTTTGCAAATCCACCTATCGTATTGCTCCTTAAGCCCAATATTTGTATATCCAATGCAGCAAAACTTGGGCAGTGCTCAAACAAAGCCGCCAGGAACAGTCTCAAGGACCATCCAGGATTGGCACCAATACTTGAATCAAGAAATGCAAAAAATGTTCTTTCTATATCTAAATTAGCTAGAACAGATGCTTCTGAATTCAATAGCTGTGATAATGGAATGATAGAAACGTTATCTCTATTATTTTTTGTAACAATGAAGAAGCACTTCTGTTTTTCATCAAGAAATTTAAATGCTGTAGAGAGATCTTCCAACTGTTTATTACTAAAATGAGTAGAAATGCTTGTGCTCTTCTCACGCAAATAAATTGTTGGTTGGCTTGGAGCGGGGAATGCAAACCAATAAAAATAATGGAATTTTTTGAGATCCTGAAAAAAACAATACTAAAAATTAATAACATTAAGCGACATCTGCAAATAAATGGTAGGTACAGGATAAGTGTTTAATGTCTGAATATTTGTTAGTTCATTATTTATGCAACACAGTATGATTATCCACCTGATTTTGTCAAAAAATTCAGCTGCATACTCACTATTTGTAAAAACTTTCTCCCTAGCCAGGAATCAAGTCTGTTGGTTTTGAACACTGCTGCTGGCCAACTAATGGAGTTTTTTTTTAAATTTAATTTGAATATTTTACATGTTCATATTAAATAAAAAATAAACATATAATGTAAAAAGTATTATAAGTCTCTGACCCTTATGCAGTCTGCTTAGCTCAAAATCAAATAACCTTACTGTAAAATGTCTAACTTATCTAACAAAAGTGAATTGCTAATGTGCATAGAATTTTCATCGTGTGATTGTGTGTGTGCATGATCTACTTTCACTCAAATATACCTACAGCAAAAGATAATATAATAAAGTTCAGCAGCAATGAAGGGTTTTGGATCCATGTTTTTCTTTTCACATCTGCCCAAATCACTTCACCAACTGTGTTCAGCAAGTCAGCTTTGTCAATGGCCTTAAATTCTTCAATAGTATTCTTGTTCATCAATTTTCCAGTGAGATTCTCATATAGCTGTTCTCTATCAGGATTTCTAAAATACAGAGTTAAAATACTTTATAATATGCTCCTACTTCTTGAATTGCAGGTGCATCGGTAATCGTAGCTTATTTAGCAATCAGAGTAAACTCCTGGCCGCTTACTCAAACTTATAAAAGCCTCTGTCTATATTGTAAATCTTACGCATTAAATGAGGTCCCATCGACTTCAAACACTGGACCAAGATCATCTCGATAAGTGAAACGACCGTAGATTTGCCTCGTACTCTCGTTCAGTTTATCGACATCGAGTTTCATCTCCGTAAGCGTGTGCCAAAACGAAGGGTGCACGAACGACATGAATGGCACATACTGAATAATTTCTCCTTGACTTTCAGACGACGACATCACTTATTAAATAAATCTTAAATCTTCAAAATCACTGAATTTTTAGCCTTTGCTTTAAATTTCTGACAGTTGTGTTGTCAATATTTATGAGTAAACGTCATGATCAGCTGTATTGTTTTTTAAATTAAAGTAAGCTTATGATTTCTGTGACCATACAGCCTAGAAAGAAATTTAGAATTTCGGAAAAAACGAAAAGGAGCTCTCTGACCTACCCCCACAGCTAAGTCACAAAATAATTAGAAAAATAATAATTCAATTTATTCATATTAAAATAATTAATTTCGTGGTTGAATGGTCCAACATGGGCCCAATCAATGGACCGGTGCCGAAGAATCTCATCAATTAGACCAATTTTCCCCCCAAGGGGAAGAAAATTGATATTTCGGGTCTTGCCCTAGGCCTGACCTCTGAGATTACCTTCTCCTATTTACTGCCGCGAAGTGGGTGTGTGTACCTATACCTATCCCTTTACCTCCTACTATCCTACTTTGTTGCTCTCTCTTTCACTCGCTGTGCTCGGCGGCTAGCAGCGGGCCGCGGTCTATGCTCGCGTCTCGCGTCTTCGTCAGTACATGAATCAGCCGGCAAGTAATTGCCTGGGTCAGGCCTAGGGCAAGACCCGAAATATCAATTTTCTTCCCCTTGGGGGGAAAATTGGTCTATTTCGGCTCTGTGCCTACGGCCTGACCTCTGAGATATGTCTTCAATCTGCCGGCGGCGTAGCAAATAGCACAGCAGCGTACTGTGAAAATATTCGTTAAGTAGAGGTCTTAAATAGGATAGGTTTAAGACTCGAAATTATAAGGAGTACAGATCAAAGATTATATTTGATTACTTACTATTTTATTAATAGCAAATCTATGTTGGTAAGTAAAATCTGGTAAGAACATTATGGAATCTTCCATCATCTTAAAACTTATTAAGATAACACTTCTTGAAACTTATTAAATTAGTCTTTAGATTCAGTCTTCCATCAATAATTCACATAAAACTTGGATAAAACTTAAACTTAAAGCTTTAAAATTAATGTGAGAATTTTTTTACTTAAATAACCTGATCAGTCTTTTGATACCCATGACTTCAGATTACAATGGCACAAAAGTTTGAGTTACAATTTCCTTAACAAAACTATCTTCAGAAGTTGACAATCTTCCAGTCTCTCTGTAGTAATGTTTGAAAAAATTATTAGGACCTTGCCAATTTCCTATTTTAGCACTTCATCCAAAGGCAACAAATTATTAAATCTAAAAGTGGCCTCTGTGGACCGGGTACTGCCCGCTCCAGCTTCGATTCCCGCTGATACTAAGGCTGTTCGCACCCATCCATCTATAACTGAACGAGAGGCTGGTCCCGTCTTTCCTCGTGTAGTTACGAATAGCGATGGAATGCTTTGGTCATTAGCATTTCTTCGTTGATGTGACATTTCCAGGTATTCTTCAATCCATTGAACAATGTCCCACAAAGGTTGTTTATTTTTTAGAAATTTCCATCGAGACTGTATAAATTTTGATTTGTCTGTTTTTGATCCATACTGCGGCCAGAATATGACTTCATTTTCTGATTTCACCAGAGTGATAGGCCTGAGTGTTAGGTCATGAATTCGTTTCCCAGATGATAAAAGCAGCAGGATTGCCAAATGTTACTTGAAACAGATTACTTGGGTCTGGTGGGTTTTGTTGTATCCAATTTAACAATCTGTTTACATCTCAGATTTTCATCCGTCGCGTCTGGGGATTTAAATTTGAAATTCCTCGTAGAGTATGCTTAATGAGCAGATTGCTGGAAATTCGATCTGCGTTTAAAGGATCCGAAAATGTGGCAACTGTTGCTTTATGTAAGCAGATAGTTCCGCATGACAATTTCTTCTAGTAATATAGAGAGCAAAGATACCGCGCTACGTCGGTAGGACTCGGGTTTTTTGCGGAGACTTCAGTTTCTTTGGCCCATTGCCCTCAGCTGGGCACACAACACGCGGGCTCAGTGCGGATTGTTGGAAGGGTGTAAAGCTAGTGAACAACCTTAATGTCAGATATTATCAAGCAGCCCTAAGGCCTCCGACTAGGCTTAACGACTGACATCTAACGCCGTCAGCCGGGACCAACTGCTCAACGTGCCTTCCAAAGCTCGGAGATGCCCGAAATACACATCACTAAAATTTGGCCGGGGTGGTCACCCATCCCATTTCCGACCCGGCGTGTGTTGCTTTACAACAGCGATTGTCGACGATCACTGTCACAACTGCGCCACGGGCACCTCCCGTGTACGGGCACCTATTAACAGTGGCGGGGGAAAAATCCACCATAGTTTGTACTACCACTTCCTGGTAAACGCGTTCAAGAAATCTGTTTGCTTGCATGGGAACCGAGTGACGTACCTTTCGACAACTACTAACTCTTGTGTTGCAAAGAGGTCGATACAAGGGGTATCCCATTTGTTGAATATCAAGCTCAGTATTGATTTCGATAGTTGCCAGTCTGGTAAAATCTTGCCCCTTGACAGGTGATCTGAAAATTATTTTGTAGTGTCCTGGAATGTGTTCTATTGATATTTCTATGTTCCTTCGTTTTGCCAGATTTAATATTTCTGCTGTTAAGTTTAGTAGTTTTACTGATTTTGTCAAGCCTTGATTTTTCAAGTATGCTACTACAGTTTTGCTGTCGCACTGTATTAGGATACTTTTGCCTTGAAGCAGAGTTAGATAACTCATCAACATCCTGTAAACCACAAACATTTATTTTTTGTTTATATGCCATTTTCCTTGTGCGGGAGTCCTTCCAAGTCCATCTTTTGCTTTTCGTAATTTTCCGAATACATTTATCCAGAGATTGTATCCTTTATGGCGGTAGACTTTTGATATTCGACTCCGTGTTCCAGGTTATTCCGAGAAAAGTTATTTCTTTTCTTGGTTTTAGTACTGACTTCTCCCAATTTATTCTGAATCCTAGTTTCGCAAGTGTGTCCAGGATTATGGCCACCTCTTTTGCTAGGTGCTGAGGGTTTTGATTGGCGATCAAAAAAACGTCTAAGTATACCACCAGGCGTATATTCTGTGCTCTTAGTAATTTGGCTACCCAGTTCGTTTTTTCTGTTTCCGCATTGATTGGCAATGAGCGACGGGAAAGTGGAGCGATTTTAGGAATGCCATGCATTTTCACAGCTTCCTGAAGATATTCTTCCTTCCATAAATGGGTGGCAGATGGTGGGATTTCATTAAAAAGTGTACGATAGAAATGATTCTTGGGTGCGTACAAGTTCCTTCGCATTTCGACCACTTCTGCCCTTTTACCGCAGGTAAACTGAACCAAGTCGTCAGATATGGAACGAAATTCATTGTCAGAAGCTAGGTTCCTTTTGATGCTTTCTTTGGCCTCGGGGTGTTCTTCTGCCACTTTTTTAACCGCTTCTTGAAGCTTCAGCCTCTGTTTTAGAAGTCCATGAGTAATGATTCCATAAGCTAAGTCATCTCTCGCCAAGAGATTAGTGAATGGGCTTTGATGACAGTGGTAAAACGTTGTGTTGACCTTGAGGCAACTAAACACAGGTGAAGCTTGGAGCTTTTTCTGTGACTCAGAATATCGTATCTTGTTCCATATAGGTTCCTTCAGCCTTTGACATTTGATTCCTTGCTGTTCCAGAATCAAATCAGGTTTAGGGATTGTAAGCTCAATCTCTTTGGTTGAGGGCAAAAGATCATCCCAGAGGTCAGTCTCTGATAGTACGTTTAGCTCAGGACTAGGAGCTCGCCACCTTGAATAATCGCGTTCGTTTTCCCTATTTGGGTTAATAAGATTGAACAGATTATGAATCATGCCATCCCAGTCGGTTCAGCCTTGATTCCGTTCTATCAGGTGAGCACGATGAAGGCGTAGTAAACCATCTGTTGAATCAGAAAAAAGAAGAATGAATGTATTTGATTGCGATGACTTTATAGACAGCCTAATCAGATGTAGGGAATATTCTATGTCACAACGGCTTAAGTGAGGCTAGTCCATGTTTTTTGACCCAGTCGGATCATTTCGATCAGATCGGTTCAAATGTCTGATCCGGTCGGCTCGACTATAGTTCGGTCGGCTCCAGTTTCTGGTCCGGTCGGCTCAAGTTCTTGGTCCAGTCGGCTCAAGTTTCTGACCCGGTCGGCCCAAAGTTACGGCGCGACCGGCCAAACAAACCGGACCCGTCGGGTCGCAGGTTTGACAGGAAAACTCGCGTGGAGTTTCAACTGCATGACCGTCTGGGCTTTTGAACCCGAGATCAGTCAAAGGCAACCAATAAAATGGCTAAAGTCTCATAGATTTTATGAGTTTTATCTATATCTGGCCTGGGGCCGAGATGAATAGATTTTATCTCGTTACACGTCTAAAAAGAATAAACAAATTATTAAATAACTTACCCTTTATTCTCGAACGTTACTCAACGTTTTTTATTTTATTTTATTATTATTTATCACCAAAAAAACTAATTAGTTTTATCAGGCGCACACACCACTAAGTAAACAAAAGCGTACTGACGAAGACGCGAGCGAGACGCGAGCATAGACCGCGGCCCGCTGCTAGCCGCCGAGCACAGTGAGTGAAAGAGAGAGCAACAAAGTAGGATAGTAGGAGGTAAAGGGATAGGTATTAGAGGTGCGCAAATCATGTCCGGCACTGGATTGAACCTGGAACGATTAACTTACCCTCCGGAACTATGTCCGTTAACATGTCCGCGGAACTATTTAGTTCCACCGAAGCGTGCACCTTTTCCGACATCGCACCGTAAAGGGTCTTAGTTCTACCATGTTCATAAACAGTTCCAGCGTTCCAGTTCTGTGTTTTGAAATGTTGTAAAGGAGGGATTTCCAACATTTCAAAACAAAATCTGCAAAGTTTATTATGACTATCGATCTAATGCAACTACCTAGTATCGGGCGCGATGTGGAACTTCGTCGTTTCTGGTGAAGTCCACTCAAGCCCACGCGTGGACTAAGATGACCAACTGCCGGGCGCGACGTGTAACTTATCTAATATCACTTCTGGTGAAGCCCACAAAAGCCCACGCGTGGACTAAAATATCCCACGCGTGGACTAAGTTAGCAGACTGCCGGGCGCGACGTAGAACTTATCTAATGTCACTTCTGGTGAAGCCCACACAAGCCCACGCGTGGACTAAGATATCCCACTGTCAGGGGTGACGTGAAACTTATCTGGTCTCGCTTCTGATGAAGTCCACACAAGCCCACGCGTGGACTAAGGTAGCCCACACAAGCCCAGACTCACACTACTCTAACGCCCATGTATAGCTGTTTTAATTTTGCTCATACACGACAACATTGCCTTTGCACAGACGTCAACGCATACATTTTTGTGACAAAATCGCACCTATTGCAACGATATAAGATAAGATGACACATTGTACAAGTATCACTCAATGTGCTGTCCCTTTAGGTTACTCCGTCGGTGGGGATCGGGTCACGCTCGGCCGGGCTCGTTGGCGCCGCCGATCGTTCCTTTTCCTTACCCGTACAACTGTGTTCGGTCCGTCTCGCTGGGACATGTGAGGAACGATGAACCTGTTTAATAAGGCGCCTCGGATCGGAACGATGTCGTTCCAGTGCCGGACATAGTTCCTGGAACTATTAAGGTCCGGAACTACACATGTCTAATAGGTATAGGTACACACACCCACTTCGCGGCAGTAAATAGGAGAAGGTAATCTCAGAGGTCAGGCCGTAGGCACAGAGCCGAAATAATAATTTAAACTTATCTACCATTGTATCTACCTATCAAGTAGCTATGCCACAATGCTGTGCGGATCCTTTTTGTTCGGAAATAAAGGAGAACACATAATTCCAAAAGATGAACCAGTGGCTCCATATTAGTTTTTTTCAGGAGTTGAAATTTTAGGGGACTATAACTCACCCGCCCTACAAATACAAATAAATGTTAACCATCTTCATTGCTTGATCAAGGATGTCCATACCTCATTTACCTTTTTTGTTACTTTAAAATACTCTGCAGTATCGGTGATGAATACCTAGTAGAATATGTAATAAGGTATTACATATTATTGTTATTATTTGTTAATATGTAATTTGCATAGGTCAATAGGAACCAACTGGCTGTCATTACCCCAAATGTTAATTTCCGAAATAGAAAGGTAAAACGATATTTTGCAAGCACTGACCGATATTCATGTAAAAGTAGCACTTAATTACAAGCTTCAACGATTACTTCCGATCTTAGAGCATTAAAAACCTTCAGATGCAATACAAGACAAAACTTACTAAAAAAATGCCACAAGTAGGTACTTAAATTTCGTCTGCTAACGTGTATTATTTTATCGGGAATCGGGATTGGTTCCCATTGCACCCGTTTCCATAACACAATAAGTAATAGGCACTGAGGACACACAGACACCCGCCAGCAACCAAACGCATAAAACGGTTATTTCATTTATCGATCGCATTGGCTATATGAGGTCGATGATTTAACCCCACCTTGTCCTAGTTTTCCACATGTTAATACTTAATACCTAGGTACTCATTAAGTGCTAGTTCAGACAAGGCGGGAACCGCGTAAGTCGAAATGGACAGTCGGTCCTTTTGAACTGCTGCGCGGTTATCGGCCGTGTGGCTTGTCTGAACTAGCACTAAAACTGTATCTGCGAGTTCTGCGATTTCAGACTCCGAATTTTTTCTACTATTTTTGACAACCGGGAATCAGTGAGTAGGTCTCTGATTGGCTTCTTGATTTCAAGAACTATACCGCCCTCAGATAGAGAATCCCACATTACCCGCCCGCTGCCCGGCGGCGGGTAGACCTACGTAAAGCATGTAAGAATAAAGGCTACCTACGATGTAAAGAATAAAGGCCGGTGCCCAACAGTGGGACATAGTATTTATTACATGGGCTGTTAGGCAATGTATTGTTGGTGGCAGACAAAGTAGGTTATTGACGCGGTTTGCCCTATGGTATGGGGCATTAGAATACTGCCAAGGTTTCCCCCCGCCTGTCATAAGACGCGACTAAAGGGGGGCCCCGGGGTTGCTAGGAGTGCACACGGTGGGGACCGTGCGCCTCCATTGCACAGGTGACTCCGTGGAGGGCGGCGGTGCGGAGGGGCCTCGCACTGCCGTTAACACCGGCGGGTGTAAGAGGGGAGGTATAGCTCCCCTCGAGTTGAGCTAGGAAACCGGCATAGCGCGCCGGTGGTACGCCGGTAGAGTCCCTCGCGGTGGTACTCGGGGACCTCCGGTAACGCGCAGAAGATGGCCTCCGCGGAGCTTAGTGGGTATTCCCTTCCTATTGGGGTGGGTGAGTCCCACACCCCCCCGCTCTCCTACCCTGGGAGCGGGACAGTGCGTAAATGCATTCTCCGCGTCAAAAAAAAAAGTTATTGACGCGGTGGCTATCGACTACCTACTATGGCAGAGTGCCTTGTATAGGTACGAGTTTCGCCAATGAAACTTAACATATTACTTACATAGAAAAAGCGGTAACGTCTATCCGCCACCCCAACAGAGGCTACGACCACGATGTCGTACAAATCCGCGGTCACTGTCTTGTAGATCGAGTTATCTGCACTAGACACGCGGTCTAAAGGTATTTAATTAGTTGATTTGGTGTAAGAGTTCAGAAGTAAGGTAGGCTATCACACCAACAGTCGCAGGTTCGATCCTCGCACAGTACAAACATTTGTGTGCATGAACATGTGTGTTTGTACTAGTCTGGGTGTTTACTATGTTTATCAGTAGGTGTATTTACAGAAAAAAAGGATTTAAGTATGTTTATCCGTTGCTAGTATCCCATAGCACAAGCATTTATTTGCTTAATGTGGAGTTAGATGGAGCTGTGTGGAATAATGTCCTGTGATTTTTATTCTCAATAATATGTGGTTAGGCGTTAAGAACGTAATTCAAGTAGTTCTTAATTAAGGTACCTTATTTTTTTGAACCTTCCTAAAATGTTGCACTGGAAGTAACTTTAGACGCAAAGCCGAGCACAACCCGCGCACTTAAAGCCCACACACACAAGTGTAAGAACAAAAATACTGGCCGCTATATTTTTTCAAACCTGAAATAGCATAAAAACTGCACGAATTTGTTGGAACGTCAATCACAGAAAATTATCCATTTGTGTTTATGTCAATGGATTATATTGTTATTTTCAGGTTTTGATACAAATAACTATAAGTCTACTTCAATGTAGTGAATTTTTGAATCTTTGGAGAGTAATCGAAATTATTGTGGATACTCGTAAACGTTCTTAGACGGTACGTAACAGTATTACCTTGATACCTACCTAGACAGAGATTCAAATCTCTATACCTAGAGACATGCACAGACAACAGCACATCTCGGGTTGACTACAAACTGTAATTCATCAATCGATCTTGGTCTTTATAACTTCGAAATGAAGATCATAGGATTAATTGACTGAACAATGGGCAAAAAAAAACCTGACATTGTAAGTACTAGTGGAGGGCATCATAACAATTCAGTTCAATCAGGTCAGGCTTCGAGACTCCTTTATTTTTGATATATCCCGTAGTCAGTCAGTAACTTATAGTTCCTTAAAATTCAGACGTACGTTACGTTATTTCAGGTTTCCAACATTTGATATGGCAATTAGTTCATTCGAGAACCAATGTGACAAAATTCAATCCAAGTGTCCCTCGATTAGCTCCAGAGGGAGGGCTTTACCTTGTCACTTGATGAAGTTGAGTATCACCACCGACGACAGCATCACCAGCAGTAGCGACAGCAGGGGCAGCAAACTAAATAAAACCAAGAGCACCAAGTCACCGTATCTCGCAGGCGACAGTGTGCAGGTCCTCTCTAGGGTAACAGAGAAAAGGCTTTTCGCCCAACACAAAAAGCCATCGGATATAGTTTCATCTTTTCCTTTAGCAGCTAACATTTATAGAGCTAATTCAGACGAATTCAGGTCAGGGAAAAAAGCAAACAAAAAGGTTAAAAAGTCTGTTCTTACCCTCCCGAACGCGCCTACTAAAGTTCCACAAACATGCACAGTGAGCGATACGAACGACTCTAAATATTTAGACAACACCGACTACGATCGCAAGCTGCGCCCAAAAAAGAGACAGACGCAGAACCGAAAGTCGCGAGTGCGGAGTAAAGATTATGAGTTCTACGACAGAGATGCGCGTTTTTGTTCACAAATGAACATTAATCTTGATTGTAGTTCGACGGATATTATTAACCAGTTCACTGGAGATGGCTCAAGAAAAGTTGGCCAATACCGCCGTGGCGAAGGACCGCAAGTGGAGCAGGAGTTTAAAGCTCATGATGTGTGGGCAGTGCTCAGGAACATCAACCGATTCCAGTTTAGGCCTTCGCCGCCGATGTCGGAAGATAGTATCCAGACGCTCAAGAAAAAGAAAATAAGAAATAAAAGGAAGAATAACCGAAAAGACACTCGGTAAGAATTATTCGTGAACACACATAAGGTTAGGTAACGACATATAAACCCTCAGAAATGACGAAACCCAAAAGCAAACCTAATGCGGATAACTTATTCTCATAATAAGCGAGTACTTCAGCTTTAATGTTTTTAAAATATTTCAGCGTTATAGAGACTTGCCGTACTGAGGAATTCGCATACATATCAAGTTATGACGTTGATAGTAAGTCACCGATCAGTTTTTCACGAACATCTAGTTTCGACCGCATTACAGTAATCAACAAAGAGGAGGATTTTAATGAAATCTGCGAAACAATACAGAAAAGGATTATAAAACCGAAGAATACTAAATTAAAAAATCCTCACCCAACGGTAAAAAACCAAAATAAAAAGAATAAAAGAAATACTGGCAGTATTAAGGCGATTGCGCAACGAGTAAACGATGCAGAGTCGGAACTTCAAAACGACAATCACCATGATGCAGATAAAACTGATTCTGGTTGTGCGCGTGGTCACCAAAACAAAGTAAACGACGTTGACAATCCAGAGACACTCATTGAGATGAATTACTCTAATAATAAACCGGTAACAAACTCCATTAAGCTAATTAAAGTACCAGGCGTCCACATTAAAGTTGATAGACCAAAAGAGTCTAGTGGGACTTTACACTCTGGATCTAGCAAAGCCGCAGTTAACGTTTCTAGAGACTTAAAACAAGGTAATATTCAACTAATTATTAAATTAAATAACTTTAGGAAATAGGCATGCGGTGGCAAATATTAATTACCAATGTATCGAGTAGGTATAGATAATAACGTATTTCATTTCTACAGATTGGCGCAGTAAATTATCCCCAAAAAGGTCTAGTCAGCTCATAAGTGGTATAACGAAGGTTATATTAAATCAAGGCCAGACAGAAAGTCTGTTGAAAAAAACAGATGAAAAACAATTTAAAAAACCTAAATTAGACGGCATAGTAATGAATAACAGTCCGAGCATTCTACCTAAACTCACTCAAACAGATATTAAAAGGAGACTTGCTAATTTGAAATTTCCAATAGTGATATTAGGAAAAGATCAGCTTAGTTCAGCTCCCTTCCAGATTATGAATATCGACACCCCTCACCTTAGTGGGTTAGATCAACAAGTTTGGCCATTTATGCAAAGCTGGTGTGATCCTAGTACAATCAAAAGAGAAAGCGAAAATGAAAAGCAGAAAAAGGCAGATGAAAAATTAAAGCGCTGTAACAATTTGAGATATAAAAATCAGCTTTTAGATGGCAAAAACAACAATGTTCGCAAAATAAATAACGACACAGTAAGCAAACCGGCAATGGCATTGGTGAACAAACATTCTTTACAAAACATATTGACAGAAAATAAAAATAAAAATCCTAAACGACCCATGCCACCAATTGAAATCAATAAAGCAACTCCGCTGCAATCTAAGAAACCTAAACCGATGAATCAGTTAAAGGACAAGATGTTGAAGCTACTATATAAAAACTCATCTGCAAAGGACATTGATGAGCACTTCAAGATAGCCCACCAGGTAGATTCAACAGACAACTGCTCACGTATTATTGAAGGCACAACACAAAATATTACTTCAAAAGTTGACATTGGGACAGAAACTTTCATGAAATACGAAATGGTCTCTCAAGGCTTGCAAATAAGTAATATGTCCATAAGCCCCAGGCCAGAGCTTAAAAAAATGCCTAATGTATCAAAACAACCGTGGGCTAAAGCAAAATGGGCAAGTGATTTCATAGAGACTGTTATAAAGAAGATTCGAAATGGTGTTTATTACAACCAAGAACATAAACAATTTTTCAAGACTCCGAATATAGGTAATTTCTTTCGATGTTTTCTCCAAACTTACTGAGTATATCTCCTTTGTTGTTGGATATCATAATATCACATAAAATGCCAATAATTTCGAACCATTTTTTTTACAGTAAAGGAAGTTTCAATTCAAACAGCATTAACAGGAAAGAGTTTTAAAGCAAATGAAGAGCTAATAAAAGAGGAATTCTTACGAGAAAAAGGTGAAGAGGACATTTCAGAATTAGCTCTATATGCTGCAACAGCAAGTGGTAATTTGGCAGCATTACCAGGATTTGATAACAGTCTACCTGCCTTGGAGATAAAAACTTTGAATATGAAAGAAGTCGCAGTCAAGTATTGTACGACAAACGTATTGGTTCAGTTCGATGTTGCCAACCCGTCTGTGTCAGATCAGCTGAACTGTGTACATAAGTCGTTGTCACTCATACCTTTTTCAACAACAGAGGGCCATACTAAAGTATTGAAGTGCAAAACGACTATAATAAATGCAATGCTGCCAGCTGAAATATGTAGCATTCTGCCTAAAATTATACGAAGCTTAATAGATTCAAAGAAACAACCAACTCTTCCACCTGTAGCACCATGTCATTGTCATTCAACAAACGATTGCTTATACACGATTTCTGAATTGAGTCACAGTGAGAGCCAAGATATTTTCAAGTCCATTTTATCGCTACCGTCACCCAAATATTCACCAAGTTTGTTGAAATTGTTAAAAGGCAAGTTTTCGGGCAAACATAACAAAAAAATTGAAAAATTAAACAAGGTCATTAATCTGAGTCCCCACATTTATAAGAATGCCCATAACTTCCTTGTAAAATTGTCTGCGCGTCAAGTAATTTCTTGTTCCGTAAATCCCTGGTCGCTCTATTTCCATGAAGTACGAGACAGACACGTTAAACCTAATACAAATGATATTGATATTGCATCGCAGCATAACAACACACCCTATACTGCTCTGGAATTATGTACGAAATTACATAGTAATGTTGAAAATTGTGGCATAGGAAAAAAAATACAGAATCAAAAGTTAAACCTGTGCTTCAAAATGGGATCATACACCATACCATTTTTACTAACCTTTGATGATAAAAGGATTACTATGACCTTGACAAAAGACAACAATGGTTTTGAAGAGAAAACTTCCATCACAATAGACAATGACAGACTTAGTTCACTTTTTAACGGTTTTGAGAAACACAAAGCGCTTGAAAACTTATATAAAAACAGTGCACACAATGCCATCGAGTACAAAATTAAACCGAATAAGCCAGGCAAAAAGAATAATCATATACCAACTACCTTGAGTCACAAGCCTCGCAAAACAAGATTTGTAAAGCTGTACAAGAAATGTAAATCTACGTCAAATATATCTGGAGAAAGAAATAGTACTTTACTTAGCAAGATCATCAACTTGGATGATTTTTTTCAAGCTCTAGGATCTGGAAAAATACTATCCAGTATATTCGACGGTCACAATGAAAAAAAGATAATATCATCCATAACAGAGGTAAGTTTTAATAAGTGAAGTTCGTTCAGTAGGGCTATCACTTGTGCATTCGCCCCACGTGTGCATTCGCTAATAGAGCCAGGTCAAGGCGTGAGGTCTCCTGAATGCAAGGAATTTCCCTCAATACATTAATAAAAAATACGCAACTGCGGCACCTGGAGCCCTTACTACTACAACTCAGCAGTACCTATGTATAATTTATAGTGCTCATCAGTTACTGAATCTTAGAATACTATGTCCACTCAGTTACTGATGAATACATACATAGACTCGTATGAATGTCTTATAAGCATTGTACATATAGAATCGTAAGAATGTCCGCAATAGGCACTAGGAAATTTCAATGACATAACATAACACAAATGAAGCAAGTATTTTTTACAAAGATTGTGCGAATTTCCAGATGAAAAACTGGATCGTGGAGATTAACCAGCGACAAGCTATGTTGGTATTGTTGTTGACTAACAAAAAAGATACGCCGAACTTGATAAGATTTCGTCCAATACTGCTACAGGTCGGTCTCGAATTATTTTCGTGTAACATTGGAGTGTTTGGACTAAATTTCTAATATTTTATCATATACTTTCACAGGGAATCGCAGTCAACAGAATCACAAGAGCTTCCGAGCTCGATATGGAGATCGAAGTAATAGAAAGAGAAAATTTTAACAAATTTTCAGAGGCGGGTTTACTTTTTTTTCGCAGAACTTTTAAAACGGATAGCTTTTTTTAAAACCCTTAATACCTACCTAGTTATTTTGATCAACCCAAAAAACGACTTCGATGCCTTGTTGCATGCTGCATGCTTGCTTAGGAACATATTGCACTGCTCCAAGCGTGTTGCCTGACTACCTGTACACATGCTACATACCTGCTTGTGTGCGTTTGCGTATAAAATATGCGTTCAGATTTTATTCGAGTTTGTTTTTTGTACAGTCAGCCAAAAAAGTGGTCTACCACCCTACGGTTGAGATTCGTTTGAACGTCATGAAACAACAAGGTCAATTTTCCCTGGCAATGAGTTTGTGTCAGTGACTATTGCTCTCTTTGTCATTTATGATAAAACGTCATGCCAAGTGTCAAGTTTGAATTATCCTGTGTTACAGATTGATATTAATATTTCATTGACGGAAATACTTGGCAGTCGAATTGTCAGTTAGACTTCCTTTTTTAGTAGTTGGTAACAAGTTTCTCTTCAAAAAGACCGACATGATTTTAGTTGAACAAAACAGATTATCGCATTTAATGAGGTTAAACTAAGTCACCCAATGACGTCAAATGTCAGGCATCTCAGATAACAGACAAAACGTCATAACTAATTGTGCATTGTGAAAGTCAACCTTAGCGATCGTTACATCTCCCAGAAACATTTGTCAAAAGTGGTAGACCACTTTCTTGGCTGACTGTACTTTATGGCTATGCATGATGATTAGGAAAATGGGATTCAAGGTACATGATGTGCAATGAACATTATTCTTGACCATTTTTTTATTGCTTACTTAAGATTAAGTTCTTGTTGCCACGAAAATAATTGGCTTTATTTTATTTTTTTAATGTGCAGTATGTGGGGACACCGTACCTGACAGAATGCGTAGATAATCGGGATAATCTCATGGAAGAGCTGTATTGGATCGCAAAGACAACTGTAAGAAATTTATTTTTGGCCTGAGACCGCAATTGTTGTAGCCTAACCCCCTGTTCATAAAAACTTAAACAGCGCTTCAACAACACGTTAACTTTTGTATGAAATGACGGCTGAAACAAGAATGAAAGAGAAGGGCTCTTTCATTCTTGTTGCAGCCGTCATTTGCGAGTGAGTGACAGGACACGTCAATTGCTTTAACTTTAGCGTTGCGTTCGTTTTTATGAATAAGGGGGTAGGGCTTGGTTCCTATTTGTATCCTACATTTAAGTACATTCAACGGCTTTCTAGACTACCCATTTCCGTTTCTCGCTCTTGTCAAATGGCAATGGGGAGCCTGTCATGACGTTAACCGTGCCAATTTAATATTTCAGGCTTCAGATTATCAAAAACCATTCGATGAAACGTCAGAAAAGCTCCTGAAGTCACTATTGGAGAAGAGGAAGAAGTTGAATCCCTCTTACCTCCGAGTAATGGCACGATACGTCGGACTGGGGCTGCTGAAAGCCCCAAGCAAAAACTAAATTAGCTGTGTGCGTTAGCAGTGTGTGCGTCTTTCTTTTGTGAAAATTATTGTTCGACAGTCTTTTATAGTTTATTTAAAATATTTTCCTAATTTAATACACACTTTTTGATTAAGCTATGGTTTGATTATATGCGTCATCGTTACCTAGGTTGGCGAGCCCAGCCACATTAGTTATTGAAATCCCAATAAACAGAAAACAATATGTAAAATGATAGGCTGGCAATGCCACAGAGCGTTTGGAGCAAAGTTATCTGACATTCGCTATGGTTATCTTATTTTCGAATGCGCGGAGCTTCCAAATTAATAGAATTACTTCAAGTCTCATGGGTAAGGTTTTTCTCTTGTATTATTCATGGAAACTGGATACATTGAAAGTGCATACTACAAACACGCAAACTCTGCGCAAATACCTGTCTTTTAAACAAATATAATTTTTCCTGTTGCGGGAATCGAACCCGCGACCCTTCGCACCTCAACCGCCGCTTTTGACCAGGTCGTCAAAATATTACTTTCAATTGCAGGTTTATTTCCAAAATAACACTCAACAATAATCTAAGTAACTATTTATTAACTATAACTTAACTATGATTAGGGTTGCATGGTCAGCTTGACTTCTGGTAGCGGGAACTTGGTCGGATGCGCGATCAGCTTGACGGGCTTCGGCGGCCGGATCTTGCGGCCATGCCGGCCGTCCTTGCGCTTCCACAGGCCGGAGCGCGGCCGGTTGCCGAGCCAGCGGTTCCGCTGGGGAGAGCCGATGGGCGTGTTGCCGTGATCCACGTTCGATAGGCGACCTGAAATACGTACTTACTTATGATGTGGTGTTGGTAACATCACATTTATTTAAGTACAGTATATTTATTGTATACATTTATTATTATGCTATTCATGTCTATTATTAAGTATGTTTTGTTTGTTAATTAGATTTGACGATTTGAAAGTACTTGTAACAGGTCTATTTAAATAAAGCTGATTTTGATTTTGATGTGACATCACATAGCTTAGTAGAATTCTTGACGTTAAAATATATTTTTTTAATATCATTAATTCGTAGCAAGTATTACAGGAAAAATGTGTCCTGGTCTAGATTTGAACTCACTCACGACCACTAAGTAACAACATAATTTAAAACTGGCGCCTGAGCCGCTGAGCTGAGAGGCTCGTTGTTGAGTGGACGAAATAGATAGTTACGAGATAATACGAGAACGTAATTTTGTGACGAAGGTAAGAACGGCACTACGAAAAAAGCATGTTACAAGATGTCGCTACTGACATGGGTCATATAACTCTGAAGGCGTCTGTACCTATGTAACTCATTTCTTTGTGCCGTAAATTGAATTATGATTGAATTGTAAAAAAAGTAAAACAATATACAGACCAACAACGGCCATGCAGTACTGGCTGAAAGCGAATGTCCGCTTGGAGGGCATTTGAACAACCACTCTATCGTCTTGTTTTCTAAGAATTGTACCCGAAGTTCCAGCCGCATGGATATACAGACCCCCACAGCCTGCAAATTGAGGATTATGCATTTTACTTTTATAGTATTAAAAAAAACCTATAAACTATTCCTCCTCAAACCTGAACTGAAAAATTATTCTTAATTAGGTCAACTACATGATTTCTTTCTGTTTTATTCTTTAAGTGGGTGTCAAGACAAGGACAGTACATTCCTGCCTTTAAGGTAAAATAAAATAAAAAGTGATAATATACTTATAATATAATATTACTTGTTTTATTTAGTGCACATAAAATTATAAACCAACTTAGTGTGCTTTATATATCCTGTTTCCATTCACATACGAATTTCATTTCTTTAAATAGAAATACAATGTTTCCAATCACAAAAAACAATTTCAAAACAAGAAAGAAGTATCCCGATGTTTTAAAATACTACTGGCGGCAGCCCTATCGCGTGGTGACGGACCGCGCGGCTGTAGGCACTTAACTCAAGGACGGGGCCGAGTCATATTACTGTTATATTCTTTTACCGTTTCCTGGGTTTCTAAGTTTGCAGATGGCAACCCTAGGTTAAATGAAAAGTGTCAAAGGATTCCAGTAAGGGCCGGCGCCTACTATCGGCATCGGCACGCTTCAGGCTTTTAAGGTGGCAAATAGTAATATACTCTAACATAATGGCAATAAAGTAGAAATTTCCGTGATGTGTTCTCGTAAAAACAAAATGCATTTGTTTTGTTTCTGTTTCGGCATTTTCTACTTTATTGCCATTATGTTAGAGTATATTACTATTTGCCACCTTAAAAGCCTGAAGCGCGCCGATGCCGATAGTGGGCGCCGGCCCTAAGCCTCCATTGAGACCTTTTATTTTTATGACAAAAGGTGTTTTAATTTAAAATTTAAAAAAAAAAGCATTAGGTAGCATGGTTCTTCACCTGGTTCTTTTTCTACACAATGCACAATTGTTCCAATAGGCAATGCTCCTAATAGATAAGCATCTCCTTCATTGGCACGGACTGAAAAAACAAAACGTATTATGCAAACAAACAACATTATTTTGTTTTGATCTGAAATGAACATCAGATACCTATCAAGAAATTCCTATTATTTCCTTATCACTTTGACTGTCCATAGGCAACTTTGATACCACTGCCACACATCCAATAGGTAGTGCATTATCCTAATAATATGTAATACACAGATATGAACATCAACCACCAACTAATAGTGTTGTCCAAATACATCAAAACACAATTAATGTTTAGGTATCAAGCCACGGACGTAATATACGTCTGTGTATCAAAAATGGTCAAATCGTTGATCTCATGTTATAATTTTCAATGACAAAGAAAGAGATACATATGTAGCATATGCCAAACATACTCGTATGCTAAGCATATGTATATACATAAGTAAATTGCATAGACATGTTCTTGTTCAATTGAAAGATAAAACATCTATGTTTCACTTTTATTTTTCTTACAAATTAAGCATGGCAATGTTGATACTGTGGGTTGTACAAAATTAAAACATAGATTTTTTGATTTGATTGATCTTTCAAGCTTCATGCAAACAATGTATTTGTGGCATCCATAACATTAAAACCAGAATGAGGAAAGTTTAACTTTGCAGTCACCTAATGAGATTTTCACATCATTTTATTTGTTTTCTTTTTTTCCAAAGTGGTCTTCATGCTGACGTTTTAAATAATAGTACATTGTTTGAACTTCTAACCTGGTATTCTGGGTAGTTCACGGGATGACTTTAAAATATCTCCTGGTTTCATGTTCTCTGTTGCCAATATGTATTTCAATTTATCCCCCACAGCCACCAAAGCAATATGTGCTGTTCTGCACCCATCTTCCATTATCTTTGAGTAAAATAATAAATGTATTACTGCAATTTGTTGGTTAACCACTGTTGAGGCGCGATAATCGACCTCCTTGAACATGGAATCGCCTCAATGCATTTTACTCTTTATTTTTTTGTCTTGTCAAATTGACTTATTAACATGGCCGCGGATAGGCAATTTCATTTATAATTTCTTTTGTAAACCATTATGTAATTCATTAATTATCAACAAATACAACCTTCTACAACATTTATGGAGTCAGATCATTTAATCCAAAACACCCATCTTCGCCAAGAAACAACCACACAAAAGTAAATATAATAACAAAATTAGATTTAATACCTGAATGACTTTTTCTTCTTGGGGAGGTCCTTCCTTAGGTCCATCGCGTATCCAAGATATCCAGTGATACTTATGTTTGATACCTCCTCCTATACCTTTAGCTACAACTCTACCTGAAAATAGTAAAAATGTTTAATCACTAACTTCTATGTGAATTTGAAAATGTTGATAATGATGTATGTTACCTGTCTCTGGGTCTCTTCCTGCTAAATTGGTAACTTCCAAAGGTTTGACCGTGTAGTCCTCAGGAAAATGTACTATACGTCTGTAGGCTTTACCAAAACCTGGCTTTGGTTTGACGATGTTGGGTATGCTTGCAAAATTGGTGGCACATACATGAATAGCTCTTCTATTTATTATGGTAGGAAAAAGTGTTAAATTAGAAAACAGTCTATTTAACGCCATAGTTTATTTACAAAACACTGCCGCACTTTCCGACAAATAAACAAAAAATTCAACACTTTTCACTTTCTAACCTCTCTTGGCTCTCTTTTCAATTATTACCGGCCTCGTTCCATTTTCCTGATTATGTATGTGGTTGGAAAGTCGCAGGTTCAAACGTGGTTTTGTATGACGAACACTAGTTCCGGGCCCAGATGAAAATGCACAAAACGAAGTTACCAAAAAAAACCGTAATGGAACACGGCGTAATGTTGACTTTTTGTTTCTTTCTTTAGGAATAATGCACTGAAGGTAATACATGCAATTCCAATAGTGAAGTAACTCTTATGTTCAATTGATCAAATGAAATATATGTAAATAAATATAAAATAAATGAAGAAAATACTTTTATGGCACAGGGAAATTTACAAAAGAAAGTTAAGGGCAAATCCGTATAGAACAGGTTGAAATAAAACAAAATAGACCCGATAAAATGGAGGGCTCAATGTACTAGGCTGAATAACTCAAATATTTTTGACTATATCGAAAAACCATTAAAAAAACTGTGGCTCCCCCTAGCGGGAATATCTTGACAATGAGACATCGTGAATGTGGCGTGTGTTGTTTGGAATAGTGTAAATCGTAAATAAAGATGCTCTTGATGAGTTACTAATTATAGTTTTATGTGCACTTCTCCCGTGTTAAAAGCATTGATATATGAAAAAGCTACCCGTGAATAGCAAGACCTGGCGATAATACGCTCTAAGCTGTTAGTATTTTGTCTTATGTTGCACGCCTGCCTGTGGTCTGGAAGAGGACAAAAAAATTATCAGTATCTCCGATGCTAAATTGATAATGCAGTAAGTTTTGTGATGTTGCTTTGTAATTATCTTGTGTATAACAAATAATTAGGTAATCGTTTTATTAGGTAGCAGTCGATCTGAGCATAAGAAGCCAGGTTACTAAACTTGGTGCTCAGTTGGAGACTCGTAACCGTCGTTGTCAATAATGCCGAATTATAGTAATAATAGCGCTCTTTGATACATTTTTCTCACATGAGCAACACCTGTATATAAGTAGAAGCATTTGCAGTGTTTTTTTTTTGTTACAGAAATAGCCACAACCAGTCTTCCGGCACGATATTGCGCTTTCTCGTGACAATGCGGTGCCTTATATGTGAATTTATTTTCTAAAAACATAATCTTCAATTCATCATAATGGTTATTAGAGCTGGAAGTGAATAATATCAAAATGAGTCATAACTTGGCTGGAATGCCATCCTACAGGCTGCCAGGCCCTGGTTTGGGTCCTCCGGATTTCAAGCCTCCTATGGACACGCCTACACCTCCGGCATCAGCTCCTAGTAATCCAAAAAAGAGGAGAAAAACATCAAATGCCAATAATGCATTAACACCGCAGCCTCCACCAACAGCTCAAGATCTTTTACCTCCTCCCCTAACAGGGTATGGTGACACTATTGTTGCCTCAAACCCTTTTGATGACTCTCCTTCTACAGTTTCACATAACGGTCCTATGATGAGTCAGAATGGACCAATGATGAGTCAGAACGGTCCAATGGGGATGATGGGTCCGATGCACAGTATGGGAGGACCTCCAATGAGGCACATGAGTCCCTTGCCACATAGTATGAGCCCAATGAACCAGCAAATGCCACCAAGAGGAGGCATAAGTCCAATGGGAAACATGAGTCCAATGGGCCATATGGGTGGAATGTCTCCAATGGGTGGACCAAACATGGGAATGGGCAATCACAGCATGGGCCCTGGTATGGGACCTTCATCAAGATCAATGGGTAGTCCAATGAGTCCTATGAATTCAATGCCAATGGGTTCACCTATGTCTTCAGGCCCAATGGGAAGTCCAATGAATATGGGATCAATGGCTGGAAATCACATGAGTAACAGTCCAATGGGTCCTCCAATGCACAGTCCCCTTGGTGGCGGCTCAATGAATGGCCCTATGAATGGACCTATGGGAGGAGGAGGGCCAGGCATGAATGTGCCAAGAATGAATGGACCTATGGGTCCCAACTGCTCAAATGGTTCTATGGGCCCCACAAATTCTATTATGTCATCAAACTCAATGCCAAGTGGTGGAATGGGTCCCGGTCACTGTGGTCCTATGAGACATGGAAGCCCAATGGGGTCTGGAATGGGGAGTGGGCCAATGGGTGGCAACGGTCCAATGTCAGCTATGGGCCCTGGCCCGCCATATGGAAGTCATCTTGGCCATGGTGGGCCCATGGGAATGGGAGGGAGTGGCTCAATGGGCATGGGGCCTGGTCCTGGACCTAATATGGGGAACTGTGGTCCTTTAGCAGGTATGAGTGGGATGGCTATGGGAGGGCCGGGTGGTCAAGGTGTGGGCCCAATGGGCCAGGGTATGGGCATGTTTGGCCCCAAGCCTATGCCTGTCAGTGCGGGCAAAGTCTACCCGCCAGACCAGCCAATGGTGTTCAATCCTCAAAATCCAAATGCTCCACCTATATACCCTTGTGGAGTGTGTCACAAGGAAGTCCATGATAATGATCAAGCAATCCTATGTGAATCTGGGTGCAACTTCTGGTTTCACAGGTAATTACTTTTCTATTCTAAAATTATTACTAACTTAATGATCATCATCCTTTTTAGAACAAAACAAACAAACGCACACAATAATTATTTAAAAACTAAATGATCACCATCCTTTTTAGAACAAACAAACATACACACACATCAACAACAAACTTGTAGTGGAACAAATGATTATTATAATCAAACTTATTTGAAGCTTAAGGAAGCTCTTAAAAAGTTAGATAAAACAGATTTTGTCAGAACTAACAATCATTATACTGGAATGCTAAAGGTCTCTTTTCATTTAAAAATAGTTCAGTATGTGAAGTAGTTTTATGTTACAAGCATGTTAAAACTACTTGTTGCGGGTTTGATTCCTGCACTAGCGCAAATATTGGTTCATCAAACATTTGTTTGTGCTAGGTCAGGTCTCACTTGGTTATAGAGATTACACAAATGAACACATATACCATTAACTCTTTTGGATCCCTAATGTGAGATTTTTAAGCAATAAACTTAGTGATGGTATGTGGTTTCAAAATTGCTGGCCTTAAAAATACTGTATATCAAACAGTAGGTCCCAGTTGACGTCGCCAGAAGTGAGTCCTTAAGCCTAGTCGGCGGCCTTAAGGCAACTTAACAACATCTGACAGTAAGCTTTATCACTAGATTCACTAGCCTTACTCCAATCTGCAATGAGATCGCATGTTGGGAGTATGGCTTGCACAAATGTATAGTTGTGAGACCTGTGCCCAGAAGTGGGATGTATAATTATTTGTTAATAAAGTACTGTCAAAGGTATTATAAGGACTGGAAGACTAGTAAGTCCAACAGTCCCCCTCATACGTTTGACAGTCTCTTACACCCGTAATACAGGATTTGCTTAGCTTTGGGTCAGATTTAGGTAAGGATGACCCACACATTTTATTCATTTGTGTTCAAACTTATTCCAGGGGCTGCACGGGATTGACGGAACCGGCGTTCCAGCTGCTGACGGCGGAGGTGTACGCGGAATGGGTCTGTGACAAGTGCCTGCACTCCAAGAATATCCCTCTGGTGAAGTTTAAGCCATAGCGTTACGCCGCGCCCCCCGCCCCTCTGCTTTTGCCAACCATTTGAGTTGCAACCTTCTTATAGCCAACATACGGGACTAACTTCTGCCACTCACTTATAAATAATTGCCTTAATGTTATATAGAGTAAAGCTCAATATCACGGCGATGTTCTGTCCCGGTGGTCATAAGCACATCACAAATATTTATTTCACTTCATTCTCTCAAAAAGGACTTAGCGTGAGATATCTTAATGTATTAACCTCGGCATGAATTGGATTATTAGTAGTCTTACTATGAAAGATCTCAGTTGGATAGTTGCATAAAATTAAGGAAGTTATATGTATGGATTGAAGACTAATTGAGTTAAAGCTATTAAATCATCACCTCATATCTAGCCCAAGTAAGCAGTATGTAAGCAGTAAGTGAATGGAAGGAAATGAATTATGAAAAGGCAGACGGTCCTGATAAGTCTAGTCTGTTACAATGTCATTTTATTTATTTTTAAACATAAATTAGGGATTATCATGTCAAAATGCAGTTTGCATAGAATATTGATAGCACTTGTTCCTGCGTTAGGCATATCTGTTAAACAATGTGATTTTTCATTAGAAAAATGTTGCCAGCACTCAGAACTCGAGAGGTTAGCAATATGATGGCCCAAGTAGTTTTTGAGGCCTGCACCGTGTCACTTTCGTCTTTGTGCATATTGTAAATATCTGCTAGATAAGTATTGTATTAAGCCTTTAAACACTTACCGCCTTAAGAATGGTGACCTATAGATGTACAGTCATGCTTAATTTGGTCTCATCAGACTCCTTGGGACCTTACTGCCATTCTGATAGTGCATCAGCATAGATACTCAAAGCACATGGGTGAACTTGAATCTAGAACACAGATGAAGTGGCGACATTGCATGTTGGTTAAGCTCCGTCGTCTTTAATGATAATAATAACGTAATTATTAACTTCGGTGCCCTAATTTGCATATAACAATACGCGTTGTTTTTACTTGTAAATAAAATGAATCCATACGCTTTGTTAAGAATAAGAGTGTTAATGTGTTTGTCAATTTTTTAACTTTTGGAGATTTTTAATCATAGACATGTACCATAAGGTTTGTATATAAACCTCTAGTTTTAAGGGAAATGAGATTATAAATAATTCGGACGTATTGGCTCCAGGTGAACGCGTGGTTGTGACATAATTTGTGTGTAGATTTCAGCTAGTTTTATTTGTTTTTCAGTATACACCAAAACGTCTAACCTTCTGGGGCCAGTAGTTGTAATAATCTTTTGTGAACTGATTCACGATGTATTGTACAGTTATTAATAGATTTTATCGAAAATGTAGTTCTTGAAATGTGTTTAGATAATTCTCATACCAACTTTCATTATTCTTATGGAAGGCATGAAGTAGAGAAATATTGTAAAATGTCTACCACAATTGTGTGTTTTCAGTGTTGAGTTCATTTAAGCTTTATAATTTTTCAACCCCCTCCTAGTTTGTTTGTTTCTTAAAATCCTTTTACTGTGATAGTATATCGCGCAAATTCAGGCAAGTCAATAAGTTAATGGTGGTAAGCTTGTTAATTCTATATTACTTAACGTTACATTTGGGCAATTATTCAGAGACCATAGCACATTGTTTACCATGCATGCACATCTCAGTCACTTATTGTTTTGCAACATAATAACTTAGAGTAACTTCCTATCAACTACATAATAATATTAAAGTAATTATTCATGCTATTGACAGTGGGCGTAACTGAAAACATTGCGCTTTCGCAAAATAAACAGCTGTGTGAATTCGCCATTAGATTAATCGTCTGTCGACTATGATTTGTCCCGTACCATTTGACGGTTGTACTTCCCATTCGAAACATATTTGTACTTATAAAAAAATTGGGAAAAAGTTGTATCTTTTTTTTTTAAAACGTGCATTAATTTAAAATACTTAGTGTTATAGCATTTTTTATACAAAATTGAACTTATTTTATTAAGTGGCTGACCCATGTAGTTTTAACAGTGCAGACATTATTTATATGACAGAAACATCATGTACATGTATTTTATGTATGTTGATACTTTGTTGTATCATTAAACTATCGATCTTTAGCTGAAAGAGCTTTGAGTTAATAATTATTACTCCAGCTAACAACTTTACATCTTTAATTTTAAATTATACATTTCTACTGGTGTGGATATATGTAATAATATTCATTATTTGCTTTTGTTTCACCTGTATGTATGAAATCAACACTATTGTGTACTTACACATTTGAAATCTGAAAAGGGGTTCAATGAGCACTCGTAATTTTTTTTTTAATGTTATTGCCACGTGGCTCGTCGGTGACCACTAGTTTCTCGGCAGTCAACAACTGAAAATATTATAACAGGAACTTTGTCTATCAACTTATGGTGTATGGTAGTTAAATCAATATTTTTCATTACTCATACTCTGAAAGTAGGTCTTTACTGACCTGAGAAGCGGGCTGAAAGTAATACTTTTCATCCCTAGGGAGAATCACTTTCAACTGACAGCTGCCAAATTATTAAAAATAAAACTTAGTTTTTTTCTATTGAACCATGTTCCAACTTTCTATACAGCCATGATGTAAAATTGAAATAACTTAAAGTTAAGTATTGATTAGAGAATATATATTCTCTAAATAACTTTCTTATAATTCAGTTTCAACAATTTCTTAAAATAACTTAGCTTTGAGCAAAATATTTACCATTTTTCCAATGATGAAAATAAAAAATATTGGCTGAATAGTGGGCCAACTATTCAGCCAGCCAGATGTCGCCACAGAAAAAAAAAACAAACAAAATAGGCGGGATAGCGCCAAATCGATCTTCATCTTTTTCTTTAGCTAATTCATGTTTTTGTTTTTACTTTCCTTGTATTCGTAATGAAAAGCACAGTGTTTACCTCGGGTGAAAGACTTATTTAGTCCCTCGAACTATTGGCGCCCTCACTTCGTTCCGGGCGCCAAACCCCGTCTCGGGACTAAATAAGTTACTTTCACCCCTAGGATAACAATGTACTATTTCAATGCATCATCAGTTATTAAATTTAATGAAAATTGTTTTAAATGTACTACTCCACTGCAGTTTGACGTTTGCTTTTTTATGCACCACTGAAGTGATTGATGCGAATGAAAAATTGGCGAATTGGCTCAAATTTAATAACAAATCTGCCAGCTAATCTGGCATTGTGTTTTGCTAAACTAACTAAACATACATCCCATAGGATAGGATACCATTATTAGTCTCAGGGTGACAGCTCTATAGACGAACTTTCGGCTTTTCCTAGCGCGAGTAAAAATGCGTGCTATTCAAAATCTTATAGTATTTTTTTGATTCAACCTGAATTGAATTAAGCGTGCCGCTTAAAATATCTTGCCTTGTTAAATCAGTCTCAGTTTAAAGTGATTCGAACCGTCAAAAAGGACATGATCGCTACTACACTACGTCCAATTTTTGCTGACCATATCGCATATACCCAGTGATAAAGGCAATTCTGGTCATATTTTGTACCATCTGCTCTCCGACCACAGCAGGAAATACCGGCGTGGCCAGGACTTACATTATTTAAATGTGGATGTTGTAATAATAATGCGAACAATACCATCCCAATTGGGATATTTCATCCATGGCATTTCGTGTGTACAGTATACACACTGCTAATTTATAACTGTGAAATCAGGGGCAAGCTGACTTGCTGCTGTACAATAAGAAACCTACAAATCCCCATGCGTATTTAAATCTTCAGGCAACTTTATTACATAGCTTTGAGTATTTAAAGTTTTGAGTGACCTTTGGAAACACCGGTTTTTAATATGTTTAAGATTGATTGGTTTTTATTTTACTAATATTAATACCATGACATACCTACCTACTTAGTTTTGAGTTTAATGAAGTCTGTTGTTGTTTAGGTAACTATTTGAGGATATAATTATTGTATCTTAAAATAGCTTTGAAATATATTTCTTTAATTGTTCGAATAAATATTGTAGCAATTAGAGAAATACATGTTTCAAAGCATTACTAGCTCGAAGTGATTAAGTATGGATGATAGAGCATAAAATTAAGTCTAATAAGTCACCTAGAGAAATCAAACAATGACTGTATATTGGCAAATTTTGTACCTGTTGCGTCTCTTGGGACTTGAAACCCGAAATTAAATAATTTATTTTAATTTGATAGATTTCGCTCACAAGAGAATAGCTTAATATTTACGTGGCTAATAAATGCTGTATTCAAGGTGGTCTTAGCTAAACGCACAAATGCGAGCGTATATACATAGGTAGGTACTCCGTTTCATGATAGAATATTCAAGATATCGTGGCATTAAACTGATGTTGTGCATAGATATAAATTGCCTATCAATTTGTAAATATACATATTTAATATGAATCTACGAATAATTGCTGATATTTGTACAGTTACTTATAAATTAGGATTTTATCTAGAGTATTCGGCCATGAATGTAATAATAATGAAAGCCGTTAGAACATCACAATTGGTTCACGGGAGACTGCTGCTATTGTATATTACTTTCACCTGTAAATGTTACTTACGTGTTACTTATATCCGCGACGCAACTGTTGTGAATGATAGCAAGTTGTATTTAAGAATATTTTATGAAGTCTAATAGAACGACATCAGTGGTCTTATACTTGTGCATAGTTTATTTTGTATTATGTGAATAATAACAAGCAATAATAAAATTGTTATCAAGGAATTTGTTTTTAATTACCCACTCTCTATGACCCTATTTTTCTTAAATTCAAGACGTCATCATCATCAGCCTGTTGCAGTCCACTGCTGAACATAGGCCTCTCCTTTTGCACGCCACTGAACTCGATCTTCGGCTGCTGCGGCGACAGAACTACGGCTAGGCATGTGTCTAAGGCATCGGCCTCGCACCCACTAGATGTCCGATATATGAAATCAAGTCTGTCAAGGTGAAGGCTCTCAACCCCCTAATATTTAAGTAAGGTGCTTATGGGTGCTCCAGTGGGGGCCGAGCTTCGGTTTAGGGTGTTACTGGGATTTGGCAATCGGACGTGATAACATCTAAGTAGGTACCTAAGTACATGCCTACAGTCAAGTTGGGTAACTTTGAATTTCAGTATAACATTGAATCCACTCTTTTAGATCAGTTACTGTTGACAAGTACTCCAACTAAAAGATGTTGTTGAGTCAATGAGGGGTTTGGGCAAAAACAAACCATAATCAAAAGTTTGTAGGTACTTTTACTGTTCTTAAACAGTGGATTCAATGTTACACTGAAATTCTAGGGTAAGTTGCACCGTAGTAGAAGTTAAAGTTAATTTTTTTGTTAAATTTGACAATTCGACGTCATTTTTGGTCGTCAAATTGTCAAATTTGACAAAAACTTTAACTTTAACTTCTACTATGGTGCAACTAACCCTTAGTTACCTAACTTGACTGTATTCATTTAATTAGAAGATGTATTAATTTTAGCAGGCATCATGCAAAAACGTCAAATATGTTTGAGTATTATTTTATTGACTGTAATAATTATGGCATACATTTCATACTAAACCTATGTTACAGAAATGTTATATGCACTTATTCAAAATTAGGCTGATACATAATAATGATAAACATAATATACTTCTCTGGGACTACATACCAGCTATAACGAATAAGAAATTGTATGTACATGCATACAGATACTACCTACATGCATAAAATATATATTTTACACATTTGCTCCCTTATTCATAAAAACCTAATCTGCATTTTATGACTTCAAAAACCTAGGCATGCGTGACTTATAACGATATATGGACTGTTGCCAGTAAAATTATTTAACAACAGCTGGCAATCGATTTTTCCTCACTACACAGCACTACAAGACTTGATTTTTTATGAATAACGGAATTGGGGTTTTTTGTTCATTCATTGATTATAGGAGATGTCATGATGAGACAGCAAACAGATAGGCTTGAAATATATCACAAAAAAATATTTCGTATGCTCAAGCTCAGTCATATTATAAATGTTTCACTAACTGAAACTTTTGTACTTTCTACAGTTTGACATACTTTCCATGGGATTCCATTTCTATTCTATATTAGAAATTAATTACATATCACATTAATTTTAATACATACAGATTATATTATTATTTACATTTTATTAGATTTCCAATCTTAACAATAATAGTAATGTAAAATTTTACATTCATTTAAAATATACGGTATTCTATAGGCTGTATTGACCACCCCATCAACATTGTATAATCGTTAATCCTACTTTTGTGCTTATCAAGTCTTATAAAATGTAACTTATTTTTAATAAAACTTAAAACAAGGGTCACAAGATTCACAAGACTAAATATAATGAAAGAAACTATATCCAAATTGGGGCTTGCGTTAGAAAATACAACACTTTGTTTAGTTTTTGTTTGACCATACCTTTTGGTATATCTATACCTGTGAGAGCAATATATTGCTGTAATCAGTCAATAATATTAACCATAGTCAGTCCCAAACGTAGTCAGCCCCTTATTTTGAATAGCAAAAGAAACAGCTGCATCCATAAAGTCAAAGTGATTGCCCGCTTCACCACCAAAGTCTAAATTGTTAGATTGGAGATGAGCAGTCTCATTAAAATATTGGTAACCATTTGACGAGTCAGGGAATAATGAAAATGGAATCAGATCATCATCAAGACTCTTCTTAGGGTCACCAGAATATGACCATGACAAATCAGGTGATGGGAGTTCTACATGTGCCTGTTTATTATTACTAGACTCTTCTTGTAAAGCTTCATCATCAGATTGCATCGGACTACTGGGTGGAGAGAGAAAAGCCTCATCTTTATCATTTGAGCTGTACTTCTGCTCTTCACTCTGACTGTTATTACTACTAGAGCTTGATGTGTTCTGAAGTCCATGTGCTGAAATTGCCATCAGTATACCTTCATTTTCAATGGAATTATCTCCTGGCAAATTATTAATGAATTCTGCTACATCAAGAGCTAAAAATCTTGAATTGTCCATGTCGGGTGGTAAAGGTGGATGAATCCATGAGTCCAATACACGGTTTATTGTGTTATCCACAAATCCTTTGGCCATCTGGAAATGAACAAATACAAATATGAATTTCACATTGTTTAGTTACTAAATTTAAAGATGGAAAGACATTGTTGTTATATAAATTTACCTGTCTTGCTTGCCACCGCGCAATGCATTGATCTTCATTATAGTTATGAGAGTTCATCATGGATGGTGGCATCAGTACATGTTCATTGTTGTCAGTGCCTGTTATGAATGCACTATTGGGATTATTTTCAAATGAGCTCCTATATCTGGGATAGGACATTGGATTTGCAGTTACACTTGCACTAGGTGTTAGCAAGGACTTATTGGGATCAGTGATTACAGAGTCTAATGTATTAAAGTCTTGTTTCAAGAGATAATCTCCTAATATTTCCAAATTTTGTTCAGTATTTCCTACTAAGCCATTAGAGCTACTCATGCTTTCTGAGGATGATCCAGCAACATCAGACTCGCTCGTTAGCACCGGAGAAGGCTTATTCAAATCGTTTGTTTCATTTCTCAAGTGATATTTGCCTTTGACTTGCCACGCAAAACGTGCTTTCTTGAGTGGGCGCTCAGAACCAGTCGAAGCGTCGCCATTTTCTTGTCGTTTCGACGAAGACTCTCCTGATGAATCCGGGATATTCATGATGAAAACTTCAGAAGAATGTTTGTTATCCCAAAATTGTCATTAGTAAACAAACACTGACACTACTAATTAGTAACATATGATTGAATGACAAGTAGTTAATTAGTCATTTTTATGTACATTTGAAGTTGATTCACGCATAAATATGTGAGAATGCCTTGGCATTCGAGTGCTTTTGCTATCTTTTACACATAATCTTAGATTTTGCGAGGAATTTCACAGAAAATTGCTACAGAACGAGATGATTCTGTCACACACTTGTGCTAATAATAATAATTAGGCTGCTCCTGTCCTGCCTGCCTGCTGTTCGACTGTATTTCTTATCTGTGGTATAAGTAGATGGCGTTGGCGATGAAGTATTTTGTGTTATTTTCTCATAATAATCAGTACTCTAATACTAATCAGCCATTACAACTCTTTTTCATATTAATCAGTTTCGTACCGTGCTTTGCATGTGAAAAAATACACAATTAAAATCATGTTGTGTTTTGGCTTAAAACATTCGTTCCAAGGCCTGTTCAACAAACAGCGCGAAATACAAAATCTGTTTCGGAACTTATCGAGCAACACTTTAACAAGTTAAGCAAGCTGGTTTTTGAACAAAAGACGAATAAAAGTGGACACACAAATAAGATTTTGAAGTGCTTGACTCAGGCTTCCAGTAGTGCCAGTTAAGCGCTATAATCTTAAAATCGTTGTTCCTACTCAAATTCCCTCTCCTACCACCTCATGTACTGTCAACTGGTTGCCATAAGAATGACTTAAGTAACTACAGCCTACTTTTCCTACACCTGTGATCACGGTAATGGAAAAGTGGATGAACAACCCCCCTCCCTCATGAATACCTCGCCACACGGGAGAGAGGATGGTGAAGTTATTTATTGATCTATGTGTGTCATTGTCGGACCTACCGACTATACCCCCTGATTCGTAAAAACTAAAGCAACGCAACGCTAAAGCATAGTGCTAGCTATTGACGTGTTTTGTTCCTTACTCGCTAATGGCGATAGCAACAAGAATGAAAGGGACAAAGCTTTACAAAAGCTAACGTGATGCTAAAGCGCTGTTTAAATTTTTATGGAAAAGGGGGTAAAACTCTACGATACTCGACTTTGGTGGCAAAGTGCGGTTACCTCAGAATGGTCTGGAACCGAAATCGATAAAAGTTTAGTTAGGATTTAGGGTGTAGCAAAGTGGGTGCACTAAAAATACACTAACTTTTTTCCGCAAAATGAACAAAACCAATTTTACAAAAGAAATATAAACTTTTTGGAAAAATAAAAAAGACCAAAAGAAACTGTTATTTGTTTGGAGCTCGGACCATTTCGTCCATTTTAGAAGTACTTCATCAGGTGGAATTTAGATGCGAGATACCACCACAGGTTAACTTTTATGGCTACCCATTTTCCTATTTGTCTTTTTCTTGCCAAATTGCATTCGTTTATGATCCTAATTGTTATGATGCCGTCTTCCTATGTTTAAATTTTTGGATCACTGGAAATGGACCTGAAGGTTTACCATTCATCACCAACAGCAGCCACATGATGTCCACTGCTGAACATAGGCCTCCCCCATCGATTTCCAGAGGCCAATCGCGGCCAGCTGCGTTCGACCTCAAATGGTCTCCACTCGAGGACTTTCCGGCCCTAACGGCCATCAGTCTTTCGTTCTATGTGCCCTGCCCACGGCCACTTCAACCTGCTTAGACGCTGGGCTTCGTTGGCGACCTTAGTTCTCAGTTCCTCATATCTGATTCGATCTCGTAGCGGAACACCGAGCATAGACCTCTCCATTGCCCGTCGGGTGACTTTAAGCCTTCTTATTTATATTCACTTCTAAGTATACATTGTAGCAACTACCTAGATACCTATTGTTGGCCACACGTCTAGGGTATTGCAGTTCAATAATGATCTGCAGCGCTTTATTTTATGGTTTTGCAAATTGGCGGTAACCCTAAATACACTTGACCTGTGCTAGAATTTTCATTGAATTGGATTCAAGTAGATAAGTTGTTAGTGCCCAATCTTACCTACTTTAAATACCTACCTACCTACTGAAATCCCAAAAAAGTCCTCGGCGGGTATCAAACATGCTTAGTACAGTACTACGTTGGCGTACCCGTGGTATTTTATGTTCTAAAAAAACAGTCAGACAGTAGGTAATAAACACGTTACTCTCACACTGATACATACTTTAAGTGATTCACATTCCTGGAAGTGATAGCTTTCCCCTAACATTATCGTGTGTCATCAATAAATGTAATTGCCTACAATATTCGTCCATTAGGCCCACTTTAAATCGTAGCGCGGTGGGCCGAACGAAATCCGTCCTAACGACTTATCTTTAAGGAGCCCTCCTTTCAATCCTAATCACTACACAAAGGGGGGAGAATTCCCGGTATGGGCTAATATGATGATTGCGGCCAGTCGGTCCCTATTCGTCGCTCGGACTCCAAAATATTCGACCGTTCTGGTACACTATAAAGTACTGGTAAATTAAATTGCTTAACTAGTAATATTCGAGCAGTTGGTGTTGAAAGTGGTTTTTACATAAAGTAAACGCTAGGCGGTAAAATGCAGGTAAGTACCAATCACGTGATTTTGTTTAGCTGAATATTTAATACTTAGATAAAATTGACGTAAGGTATATAACAGTAGAGATCATCTAAGCTGGAATGACGCGCTCCTCCACCGTATCTATGTATACAATGGAGTGGAGGGGAGCGTCATTTTAGCTTAAACAAACTTTACTTAACTCGTAAAAAACTATTTTGAATAATAATTGTGCAAATAGCCATTCCACCACTATTTTAAGAACGTGTTTTTTATACTAAATTAAACTTTTCCCTTAATTTACACATTGTATTTTAGTCCTACGCCAAATTAATTACAATATTAGTCTATATAATTAATAATTTACCTATGCAGTACCTAACAAAAGTATTCGTAACTTTTAAAAAAACAGTTCAAACACAGAAGAGATTTAACACAGATTAAATGATCTCTGTGTAAATATACCAAATTGGAGATTTGTGCTTGCCACTTTTAGCCAAAGTTCTCCCATATGTTTATTTACCACAATTAATAAAAAACGATTGGTGACGCTATAGTGATGTCTTTAATAGGTAGTGTACCAAAGTTTTCAATCCTGCTAATATTATAAATGTAAAAGTTTGCATGTGTGAGTGAATGGATGGATCGATCTATACTGAATCGATTTTAATGAAACTTTATATTAATATAGCCTAAACATCAGAATAAGACATAGGCACGGTAAAGGAAGATATTACCGTTACAAAGGCTACAATTAAAAAGATAATTAAGATGTTTTTTTTCTGCTAAAGTCGGATATACACAAATGATAACCAATGATTGTCTTGCAGAAGCTAGTTCTGGTGTTCGTCACATGCTTGGCAGCGTGGAACGTAGTGGAAGCGGCGCCAGGGTCGCAGATGACCGATGCCCAGTTGGACCAAAGTCTTGCAGACCGAGCCACGATGCAGCGTCACCTGAGATGTGCACTTCATGAGGGACCCTGCGATCCTGTCGGAAGAAGACTAAGAAGTGAGTTAAGTGGCAGCACTGCAACCATAACGTAGTTTAGGATTAGAAAAGCCTATAGATGTGCGTGACTATAGTCCGTTCAGGTTATGAATGCAGTGGTTTTCAAATTAATCCTGTAGCACACAAAAAATCTCAGATCCCCAACCTGTGCGTTCGAAAGTATGCGTTCAGCTGGTCACTGTGGACTTAGCTCTCTAATTAAGAACGATTTGATTGGTAAGGGGGCATGCTAGGTCGAAGGACAGGTATGAAATCGCTGCATTCTTAACGCGAACGGACTATGTACCTATAGTGAGTATTGCCTAGTGTACCGTTCACTAAAGGCGGTCGTTAGACGAAAGAGCATCGGAGAGAGTAGATGGTAGAGCAATTGAAGATCGAAGGGAGTTAACAGCTCCTTACCGATCTTCAATTCGAATTTATCAACTTACTACCTATCTGCTTTCGTAATTTTCAGACCCTTTTTTTATTCTTTATTGCAAAAAAAACATTTAAAAAGTGCAATTGGCGGGCGTAAAGCCTAGAGGCATTCTCTACCTGTCAACCGCAGGGCTCAAAAGCGAACTTAGGAAGTTTAAGCTGTGCAACTTGCTAGCCTTTATGTATATCTCACACGTGAGTATACCTAGATAAAATGAACTATAAGGATCTGCAATCAGCACTGGCCCTACTTTAGACTTTTAATCTGTGCCTAAATCTGTCCAAACTACTTTGCAAGCCGGATGATAAAATCCTGAGTACATATTAAATTGGTTGTCATTATCATAGGCAATTATCAGTTACCTTCTACTAACAATGTTAGTAGGTAAGTAGACTCGTCCAAAACAGATTTAGACAATTACTTGAACCTAATTTAAGTACACACGCACCAATTTGGAGTTACGAGTAAGACCATTATTAGTAGTAGTAGTGTACCTAATTAGCAAGTTGTTCAGCTAATTGAATCCCAGTCATTTAATATTCATATTTGTTTTATTATTTCTAAATCTTTATATTTTGTGATATCGGGAAACAGGAATCGTGATTGAAAGCAGTTCAAGTCGCGGGTGTTTCGACATTAAGATTAGGTAGTTCAAAGTCAAACGGATACCCTTGAAAACCAATCATGGTCGATTGTCTGTGTAACACTTCGAGTTGCAATTGTTTTGTAAGCTAAGAGAAAGTTTATTTACATAAAAGTGATTTGCTAAGCATTAGAAGTTTTTTGCACCGGAGCAGGTAACCGAAAATGGTCTACGTAGGTATTCCGACAATTCCGACATCTTAATAGACGCGGTTGTTCAGCTGAAACTAGCTCCAAATGCGTTTTGAACTAAATTCTCTCTTCCGTGGTTATTGTGAAAACGAAGTACCTACACAATGCTCTGGGGGTCTTATGTAAAATGGTATAGGTAGATACTTAGTGTAGACATACCTCTAAACACGTAATGTACCTAGGTATTGATTTCTCTGAAGCAACTAAAATTGTGCCCTGCATACAACGGCTTAATTATTTAGCAATGCATTGTTAATGCTTGGGCCTACTTAAATAAAAACATTCGAAAATCAATCAGTATTTTTTTCAGGACTTGCAATTGGTCAAAATTAAAACTCCTCCACCTACAGCATAGATTTCTAGTTACATGTTTTTCATACCTCTGATGTAAACATACATCTACTCACTACTGTACCCCGAAAGGTGAATTAAAAGCTCAATGAACTTTCTGAATAAGTAGAATAGATAGAATTCAAAGTAAAATCTCTTCCAGCATTGGCTCCCCTGGTCCTTCGAGGAGCGTGCCCCCAGTGCTCGCCCCAGGAGACGCGTCAGATCCGGCGGACCCTGGCCTACGTGCAGAGGAACTACCCCTGGGAGTGGGCTAAGATCGTCCGCCAGTATGGATGAACATGGAATGCTGAGATGATAAATAGATTGAGAAATACATAATGCTGCTTTTTTGTAAATGAGGGTAAAACAACGACAATAGGTTAAGAATACTACTCTTTGTAAATACTATCTTACCAAACGCAAGCCAAGTCGCGGCATTTTTAATTTAAGATTAAGGTATTGTTACCTACAACAAGGAGTAGCGATTTTAAAATCTGTTATTTATTAATGACAGAATATTTATAGTTTAATCATTAACATTAATTATGAGAAATAGTGCTCTTGACCTGGCTTTCCGGTGTACAATTTTGTATTTATATTACTTATGTAAGAATATCTTAATCCGACTGTACCTCTGATGTAGGGTGCGTACGGCGTGAGTGAGTTTACTTTAATTATTTCAAGTGACCCCTGCATTAATATTGAAGTTAAATAAATCGTAACACCATTGATTTTTGGCAATTTCATTTAAATGCCCTTATCGACTTCGACTAGTTGAAACTAGTGAAACTAGTCGAAGTCATTTATTTTTTTTAATCTGCATGAGATGATCGTACTGAGTAGTAAAATAGATGGTAGAGTTCAGGTAAAAAATCAAATTCAAAATGAATTCATAACGTAGGCAGTGATACTGCTGATACTTACAAGAGGATAGCGAAAAGACAGATTTCTGTATTAAAAATTATAATACCTACGTAAGTAGCACAAAAGTAGGCTGACTTTTCTCAATGGATGTTCACAATCACAACGTATGTTACGTTTTGTTGTTTATAAACAAGTGCTTAATAACCACTTTGTGTCTCGGTTTAGTAATCATATTACTTTAAGAAAAAGGAATAATAAATTAGGTAAATAGTGGTAATAATTTGCATATTTATGTAAATTTTATTGACTACCTGTGTATGGATATGGATAATAATATTTATATTATACTTAGCTTATTATAACGTGATGATGACCTACAATATTTATTGAAACCAACTGTGTAACTTTGATTAAATGCCTAATATAGAGGTAAATAAGTAATGTCGTGATTCTAAAAGAAATTAAAATGAACGCCTAAAGTTGTTACGTTTAACTAATTCAAACTTCAAGCCATACGGTGCGTAAAGATCAGTCGGTTACCTAGCAAGCTTAAGATGTAATAAAGTGGTAGTCCTTAACAAATCGACCAAAAACATTTTGTAGAGCACGAATATCCGCAATGGTATCCGCAAGTTACGCTCGCGAATTAAGGAAAACCGATCGAAATCGGTGAACGAATAAGGCCCCACGCAATATGGTCGAATGCAACGGAGTCGTAAGAGGGGATTGGCAGAGTTAGGTAAGAGGTTACGGCACTCCAAGCCCCAGCATTCGCCAACAAGTCGCACGCCTCAACGTTCCACTGCTTCAATCGCTCACAGTGTAAATAGTTTATGTAGAAATCATAATTTTGAGATCCGGGTCAATCGTTAGGAACACTCGTTAGTGCAAAGAAAGTAAAAGTGTCTGGAGTGAGAGAGCCGCCAGCATGCAGGTAAGTGCATTGCGTTGCAATTTCTCCGTAAACGTTTACTCTTGGTGACAATTTTCGCCGTGAATTCGCGTAGATTGTTGAATTGTGAAGGACAGTCAGATTTAGAACCTGCTGGTCCCTTTGGCCCAAGTTTCGAATGCAATCAGTATGCGCGTCGCGCACTTATCGTCTACATACCTTTTTCCTCCTTGCGACAATAAGTTTTTATTTATGCTTCGTCTTTAATTGCTTGGCCAAGTTTCACTTAGATTGAAAAAGGTCAGTGTTCTTAATCAATCTATTTGTGCTGTAATTGGGAGAGCGGGAAAATATGTATGTTCTTTGTGCAAGATTTTAATCTTTTCACGGTCAACATTACTTGCTAATTTCCTATAGTTATTTAATTAAATATTCAATCGCTCTATTAATCTACGGAACTTACGTAGCATAACTCACCTATTGAAAATTGGTGCGATTGTTGAGGCTTTCATTGTGAAAAATATAACTATCCTAGGTGCCTACCTACCTACCGTTATTATGCGTCTGACCTGCACTCAATGAGTACCTAAGTTAGTACGAGCGATTATTACATTTAGACGATTGTATAATCCGCAATGGGTTATGCGATGATGCGCAACTTCTTAAATCCGACAATCTTTTCCGTCTTACGATTTGGCGGCAAACCAATTATTTTGCGATTTATGTAACTTGTCAGAGCTGCAAGTAAGGAAATAAAAAAGTACTGGATCAAAGTGTAAACTTAACTGATTATGTCTTCTTATTAACTTTTACCCACACACAATTTTACCTTTTATAGATTTAACTACTGGTTTGATAAAATACTACAGCCATGGGAGGATGCCACTGGTCGCCACCATACTTAACAACAGACTTTATCTTGAATAATCTGACTTGACAGACTTGATTTAAGTATTAGTTAGGTGTACAGCTAAGTTTAGGTAAAGCATGAACTACTCACATACCGATAAATATAATACATCATAATGTGATCAAAACGTCAACCAGGCCATATCAAGGTTTTAGGAAGCTGTTAAGAAGTTAAATGTCTATTCGATGGTAGATATATACCTTGAATACAATATATGCATAATTAATAATGATCTAATTAAATAAGTTATAACATTAAGGTGTAAAGTTGCCTCAAATCTTAGTTATAATTCTCGTTTCTTTCTGTATTTGAACAGGTATTTTACTTAACAAAATCTCGGCACGCAGTTTTACTTCCTGGATTGTAACAGGTTTAATGAATGCCTACTTTAATTAGGTGTTAGTTACTAACACTATTATTTTTCAAATAGTATAAAAAGCGCTCAAAAAAGTAAAGTAGGTAAAGTTTTTTGAGAGCGTAGTGGCCCAGTGGTTAAACACTGTGGCTGGGAATGGTCCTGAGATCAAATCTAGCAGAAACACACCTACTTTGTGTTCCTTGGTCAATTTGCGGCTTACTCTCCGGTGATGGAAAACATCGATATAAAATTCAAGCAACCCGGATAACGGCTGTGCGCTCGCCCCCCACCACATTGAGTCCAAATTCCTTCGGCGAAATGTAGGCTTCTGAATGTTCCGTTCACCATGACGGCAACGATCAGTGACTGATCAGACTGACTAAACCATAAGGTATATGGTTGTGAGAGTATGTTATGTGTATGTATGTTATGTTAGTATAAAAAGAGACAAATTAAAAGTATTAAATTATTCAAAGTTGAAATACCTACCTACACCACTTCGTATCGACGCTTAGTGATTTTCACCAGCTGCCTAACTTAATTATGTATACCTAGTTAAAAAAATTACACTCTTCTGAATGCTGAAAATGCTCTGATCAAGTAGATACTCACTAGAAACCTGTTTTCTAATGAAAAATATTGTAAGCTCTTTGTAGAAAGTAGGTGAAGGGCGTCAATTTTGTGTCATATTTATTTGTCGTGTCGTGCTGTTATTTTGTAGCGATGCGTGAGAAAATTACGCTGATGGAGTTGTTAGGGCTACGGTGTGTTGTGGCTATGTGTTACATGGTCACTGCATCCGCAGGGTGGCAGACTAATATTTTTTATCTCAAAAATATCTTTTAAAATGTGTGCCGACGCATATTGGAAATAATAAAATATCTGAGACCCTCTGAGCCACAACTAGGCAGCGCTTGTAGGTAGGTAAGTAATACCTACAAAAGTGTATCAGAAAGTGACTTACTTACCTACCTTTCGTATTACTAAATATCCTGATGATATACCTGTCTACCTAAAACAAACTACAATTATCCAAATGTTTCAGCAAGCAAATGCAAATATCGCTTTTTCGCCTCATGTTTCATGGCTCAAGATGGTAAACAAATACAAAGTGCCCAAATGTTATTTTAACGGAGAAAATATTGAATTGCCAACTTTCGATTCGAAAATTCGATTCTCTGCAACAAAGGCTGAAAACAAAGGCCCGATCAGTTTTAACGTTGGAGCTTCTATGTAGACAGTCACATTGCAGTATATGCATCAGTTCGAAATAGCTCAGCTATAAGTACATAGAAAGGAAATTACCTACTAATTATATTCGGATCCGATATACTTTAATAAGCTGAAGTGGCAGTGGGCTGGCCGCATTTGATGTAAAACTGATTAGGTACCGAACGCGTTCTTGAGTCGAGACCTCGTCTCGGCAAACGCGACGCGGGATGCCCTCCGGCTAGCTGCGACGATGGACGACGACGAGAGCATGCGTCACCCTATTTTCGCAACAAAAAAATTACTAGGTATATTTTATGTGCTCCTTCAATGTCCAACATATTACATATTTCTCTAATATTCACAAAAATAAACTATTTGATTTGATATGCAGGGAATTAATATTTAAACAACAAGGTACCTACCTAACTAAACTGACTAAAATAGGTGTTTGATCTTTCTTTAGCTAACTCCATAGATACAATGGTTTACCTACTCAATAATAAAGTTCTAGGTCAAATACGGTCGATCCAGTGACCTAAATAAGTCTTAGTGGTTAACCCCCGAATTCACAAACGTCAATCAACGCTAAGCACGCGCTCACGCTCATGCTGTCCTGTAAAATGTCAATAGAAACGAAAGGGACGGCATGAGCGTGAGCGCGTGCTTAGCGTTGATTATCGTTTGTGAATTCGGGCGTAAGTGATTAAAAGTACTCTCATTGGCAACAAGTTTTCTTTATGGAAATATGACTGATTGATCAAAGAGGTGCTTAAATTTGTAGGCACCATTTAGACGGGTTTCTAGAACTCGGTTTAAATATTTGTAGAGTAAATAACAAACAGAAAAGAACAAATCAATTCAGCACGGGTTGCGGATAAGTATGAACGAGTATTAAATATTTATTATTTGAATAAATGAGTAATGATAACTAAGACATAGATTAGGAAATGGGTTCATTAAAAGTGAATGATAATACACTTAACTAATTAAATGGTAAGTGGATGGAGAAGCACTTAAGTAATCTTTTTAATAATCGATTTTGGTGTTATTACTTAATAATGGTTTACCGTATAAGACGCTGGCTGTACCTACACAAGAGTACCTAGAAGAGTCACCTAACATGAGATTCTAACCCCCAAATTCACAAACGTCAACCTTCGCTAAGCACGCACACAGGCTCATGCTGTCCCGTAAAATTTCGATGGACTGTACTTCTGAGGGATGCTCAACGTTGATTTGCGTTTGTGAATTTGGGCGTAAGGTGTTCGGATAGCCTTTTCCTTGAAACTTGACTTTGCATAATGAATGAAGAAAAGATCCAAAATCTACTTACTTACTTATTTGGGTAAGTATTAAGTATTTGTTGGTGACCTGCCGGCTTACACACGCTCATTACTTTTCGGAGCACGTGCGGTTGAGTCTTTTGTGTGCTTGTTATTGGTCACCTGCGTACAGCCTGGTGGAAAAGTCTTAATTGTTTTTTACTGCAATCTGGTCCGTATTTGACAGTGCTTGTTACCTACTTATTTATTGCTTCTTTAACCTTAGCATCCTACTGCTGAGTAAAGGCGTCTCCCAGTTATTTCCATGCGTCTCAATCTTGTGCAAATGTCTCAAACCATCACTCCTCATCATCCTCATCCTTCACATGACAACTTTGTGAAGGATTTTCAACTCGTTTTTTTGGCAAGGGCGGTTATGTTATTCTATGGAGCAACTGTTCAGTACTCATGTTTACTCAATACTTTTGGCTAATTGGTTAGTAACTTGCGCAACGGGTTAACATTGAATATGTGCAAAACTTCGATGACTGCATGAGTGAGACGGAATGGATGAGTCAAAATATCGTAAAAATAAACGTGAATTGTCATCTTTGCTTTGTCCAGTTTAACTGGTAAACGAGTAACGTTTACCTGCACGGCAATAAGTCACATCGTAAACCACAAATATTATTCACAGGTCCTCAGTCGGCCAGTTATTGCTAAATCCTTTTGCAATGTAATGGCTGGAGCTGCTTAGCATACAACTCATACACTGTGACCAAACAATGAACGAACTTCTTTCTTTTTTTCCTCTACCGAGTATTTATTGTTTTATTATTATTATAGATAGTGGAGAAATCCACATCAATACTTCGCCACTTCGGAGGGCGGAGAGGTTATGTCGGACGGACTATTCCTACTAAAACCCTTCTAAAAAGATGTAGAGTACCTATTTAAAACAAGTTGTAAAGATAAATATTTTAGACAGGAACCTTACTCTACTTAGGATCACAAAAATGACTAATAGCGAGTACTTTCATCACAGTTAGCAGTTTACTGACACACTTAGTAAGATCTTTTGTTTAATTTTTCATTGTGCCTACCCATTTTCACTCCGGAAGAAAATGCTTGAAGTTCACATCATTGTTCTCTCTGTCTGTCACTTCATAACGGAAAATAGTTACCTACATATTCTGCGTAGAGCAACCTACTTACTGTTATTATTATCTACTGCCTATTTTAAATAAGTAACAGCAGCCACTAAATTGAGTTCTCGGTAGCGTAATTGGCAGTCCAGTCGCCGGGTTTGCGAAAGCTTAAAGGTTCAGATCCCAACGAATACCTTGGTCAAGTTGTTTTGACCTTGGACGGTGACAGCGTGGATCGTGCTACTCCAGCGGAGGAAGAGGCAGGAGGTAGGATAGGCAAAACGACGGTTACCATGTCGGTTGAAGATATCTTAATACATAGGTTTTTTTTTATTGGTGGAACAAACCTGGCTGCCAGGTATAATATACCAGAAAAAATCGGCCGGTCTGTTAATGGTCTCGGTAGCACAATGGTTAGTGTAGTCGCCCGGTTTGCGAAAGACGCGGGTTCGATTCCCGCCTGATGCTAAGACCGATTGTCTTTTTCTTGTTTTCCTATCTTAATACCTATTGTCATAAAATAGCCCACATGCGTGTTCTTTTGTTGTTGTTATCCATACCTACCTACCAATAGGTTGTATGCAAAAGAGTACAAAGGTATGTTTGTTTCGCGCTTAATGGCTAAACCTTTTTTGGTTCCAAGAATGATTGAACATTGGAGGAAGACGTAATAGGTACTAAGGCCGACTTTTGATAGAAGAAAATACTGAAGGGAGTAAAATAGGCTTAGACAATATAGAAAATGCTCTAAGAAAATAAAAGACGAACTTAAAGCTGATGAAAAACTTTTTGGTTTAAGCGCATGCAGACAGGTTGATAGGTATCTACGTAGCGATATATCTATAAACATGGAAACTAGTAGTCATCGCCGCAAGAAGTAGCAAACGTCTGTGATACTACTACGTCTGTGAGTATATCTTAAAGGGCTAAGCGATCAAGTCCGCAGAAACCATTGTGTCAACTAATGAGCTATTGTATGGTATTAGGCTAATACCTGTGCAGTTTTATGTCACACGTCTGTTATGTCAGTTGGTTACACAAGCGTTCGTTAGTGTGACACAAATTGCATGATACAATTCCAAGACTTGGAACTAAATCTTAAATTATTAGTAATGATGTGTGAATTTAAATATGTAAATAATGACGTCGACGCTGTTGTTTGCTCGCAGTCGTAAATAGGTAAATCTACTGATTGACTTAATCATTCATTGTTTTGGTTTGTATACCCTACATACCTTAGTAGTTAATGTATGTACACTTTATCGATGTGGTCTCATTCAATCAAAATGCCTAAGCAATACCTAGTTAACTTTTTCAGGTTGTAGTTAGTTGTAAAATGAGGTAGGGATGGTCTGTTTTCACGCGTCCTGGATTTAAAACCAGGGTTCGGACTGAAGGGAACCTACAATCAACTAGGTGCATACCTGTTAGGTGTTGCGTCTTCTCGGGAATCGTATCCATTGGCGCGTGGATGGCCACCGTCAGGTTTTAGTAGATATGAGTTTCTGATTAACAGGCATTTCTAAATCCAGCGACAAAAACTAGTGCAAATTGACGTAAAATAAATACTTATTCATTTGAATAGTTAGTGAGGCAAATCAGGCATTTAAAAAAGGCCTTGAACACACAACAATTGCTTCATGGTCGAAGTCAAGTACATAATTTGACCTTTTGATTTCAGGTCGCAATTTTGGTCGTGGTAGTAGCAGCAGCGGTCGCGTACGCAGCGGAGGCGCCGCGGCCGCCGGTGTCGGACGCGGCGCTCGACGACGCGCTCAGCGACAAGCGGTTCATCCAGCGACAGCTCAAATGCGCGCTGGGAGAGGGCCCTTGCGACCCCATCGGCAAAAGACTCAAGAGTAAGTATTTCCGTTATTGCCACTTTGGTCGTGGTAGTAGCAGCAGCGGTCGCGTACGCAGCGGAGGCGCCGCGGCCGCCGGTGTCGGACACGGCGCTCGACGACGCGCTCAGCGACAAGCGGTTCATCCAGCGACAGCTCAAATGCGCGCTGGGAGAGGGCCCTTGCGACCCCATCGGCAAAAGACTCAAGAGTAAGTATTTCCGTTATTGCCACTTTGGTCGTGGTAGTAGCAGCAGCGGTCGCGTACGCAGCGGAGGCGCCGCGGCCGCCGGTGTCGGACACGGCGCTCGACGACGCGCTCAGCGACAAGCGGTTCATCCAGCGACAGCTCAAGTGCGCGCTGGGAGAGGGCCCTTGCGACCCCATCGGCAAAAGACTCAAGAGTAAGTATTTCTGTTATTGCCACTTTGGTCGTGGTTTAAGAAGTAGGTACTTAGCCTTGTTAGTTATCACACATACTAATATCACCATGGGAGCAAAATTTGGATGGAATACATGGATACCTCGTTGCCTGGGGACGAGGTTCTAGAACTTCTACTGACTAAAATAGTTACTACTTACTTACTGGACAATACTTTGGTGAGTCGGGTCTCACACGAAATATTGCAAAACGGCTCACCGCCGTCGCCAGTTGCCACTCAAGAGGCCTATCCAGCCGATCTCCCGGCAACACCCCACCCCGGTTGCTCCCATCGGAGAGGCCAGTGCAGGATTGAGCTAGCACACGGCCTGCAGCAAACGTTATGAGCGGCTTCTTAGTTTGGTCGTTCGTATAAGTCCAACTCCTTCCGACTGATCCCTACGGTACTCGTCCTTGGCACTTCTGGGGTAAGGCGGGAGAAAAGGTTTTGCAACGTCTGACCTTAGAAATGTAGATTATGATTGATTGTTTATTATTTTTATTTTTCCACAGCCCTAGCTCCATTGGTGCTGCGCGGCGCGTGCCCGCAATGCTCGCCGCAAGAAACCAAGCAGATCCAACGCACGCTCTCCTATGTGCAGCGGAACTACCCCCAGCAGTGGACTAAAATCGTGCGGCAGTATGCGGGTTAACTCATCCAGAAGTGTGTCAGCCCGAAGAACATTTTACTTTTAACATCAATACGAAGTTGTTAGCTTTGAAATATGCTACCGTTCCCATCGTGGTTGCATAGATGAAAACAACACTCCGTATAGTTAAGTTATTTTACAATAGTCTATTCATAGGTTGAGTACTTAATTTTAAGCTTAATTTTATTTTTGTAAATATAGTTATTAAAGTCACAACTCGTTTATATTCCCTTATAAACCCTTCATAATGCAGTCAGGTAAAAAAGAAAGAAGAAAGAAGAAAGAAAAACTATTTATTGGTCCACAAACAGCAAAAAATATACACCAAATTAAAATAAAAAGAAAAAAGGCAACAATCAAACAAATGAACAAAAAAAAAAGAAAGTGAAGTGGGGCCAACCAGGTCTCTGTCTCAGCATTTGTCGCCACAGCTTTTTAAGGCTGCAGCGACGCTGATATTCTGACAGAGCCTATATGATGTCGTCCGACTTATGTAAATAATAAATGAATACAAATATAATAAGTAAAAGGGTAACTAAATTAAAGGTGAAAAAAAAGAAATAAATAAATAAAAAAACGCCTTTCGTGATGACGTCCTGGATTCAGGTGCACTTGCATCGGGCTAGCCTTACAGGTTCAATTCCCAAATGCTGCTTGACACCTAGAGCAAGATCTTTTTTCCTATACATATAGGTAGTCTTAGTTAGGTAGATACGGGTAAAACGCTAAACCTGTGATCGATTGTTACGAACGTAAGCCCAGACACCCCGCCCCACATCGATTAATAATTCCTTCGAGAAGGCAGGAGCAGAAAAGACCACGTGCACACTTAAATATTTTTAAATTAATACAATAATGACCCTATTTCGTCATGTAGGTAATATGGCCCACTGTACCTACTATACCGAATCAGAAATAGTGAAATGTTATGAATTTTTTGTACAGTAGGCCTTTTCGATTACCAAAACGTTATCGGTTCGTGCTAGGCCTACAGAACGCTGTGGCCTTCATCTATAGTCAGGTGTTTATACAATTTGACAGTTCATAATTATCACCACGTGCGACCCACAGTTTAGGTCACCGGCATGACAGGCTACCATTTCCGATTTTAAGCATCGGCGAGGGGTGATTGTATCGATCCAGTATCGTGATTCCGTGACTTCAGGACAGAAAAGTGTGCGGTGAGGAACTTTTGATTAAATCGCCGATGCTAAAAGTGGCATGTCTGCTATGGCCCATTATGGATGCCCTTCTTTTAGGTGGGGAATTATTTTATGGACTTCCAGACCCCTGGGGCAGGGCAGGGGAATGTGAGACTCGTCTGCCGAGAGGCGTCAAACACTACTCACTAAACCTCACCGTGCCCTAACGTTGAGATCAGTTGTACGAAGTCGTGGGCTATAAATATTGAAATACTGATATCGTGAATTTGAACGCTTCGTAGTGTTTTTGAGGTGATTCACGCGGCTGCCGTTTCTTAACATGCCGTATGAGGATTTGTCCGTTGATAAACCACGTGACTCAAATGGTCATGTTAAAACGATTCATTCATTTTAGTCACATGCATTTAAACATCACTGCGGAACCTTACTAAATACACTTATACCTACCAGATTTCATCGTTAAAAACCATTCAGGTCCATTGGACCGGATTTTGTAGGACGCGGGTGCCACATGATGATGCACGTCTTCTACACTTTTAATAGTACAAGAGGGGACTCTTGTTATATTAAAAGTGTAGAAGATGGGTTCTGCAAAAGGTTCTGCAACGCAAGTCAACATATTTGGCTAGGTACTGTGTTTGTGTACTATCGTCAGGTCGTCAGATAACAGTCTGTAATTATTCTTTTTGTTGAGAACCTTTTTCTTAAATCGTTAAAAACGGGATTGCTACCATGTACCTTTTTTGTTTTAAGTTTTCAATATTTCGCCTCTGTTACAAGCGCCATTGTCACGGAGTAACTGGAGATCTTGCGGGTGAGATGTTATTGGCAGACATATCGGTCTACCCCCCTTCGAATTCTTTTATTACGTTCGCCGGCGGTACCACTGTTCACAAACTCACTATTGTCTCGCACCTGAACGACGATTTAAGTGTTAGTGACCATGAAAGTTTAAAATAAAACTTTTTTTCTGCCGTTTCTGAACAATTTTGCTGCAACTGCAACATTGTATAAGTATGTGGCAAATGCACAAATCTGGCGAGCCAAATCGGAAGTTAAATTTACGCTTCGAATAGAAGTACCACCATTGTAAAAAGTAAAATAAAAAAAAAGCAGTTACATGCGTTAGTGCATAATACAATGCTCTTTAAAGTTATGTAACTTAATTTTCTGTTCAGACTTTGAATTAGGCGCGTTTTTTGCAACTGACCTATAGCCACCTATAGCACAGATAAATGTTCTATTATTTCATCTGTGGGGAAACAGACGTGATATTAGATTACTAGCTTTATCACTTAGATGGCGCCTTAATCGCGCCAACATCCCTACCTGGGGTGAAACGGTCTGTAGTAGCCTTAGTGATATTGTCTATGCTTTTTAATTATATGGCAACATTGAAACCCTTTTTATTAGGTTGGTATCTGCTGACGCCGTATAAAATACCATATTCCGGTATAACAATATACAAACTTAATTATCTTTTTGCAAAAATATACCTTGAAAATGATTTAGATGCAGTCAAATATTATTATTTCAATTTAAAAATAATTTTAGTGTAGCGTTTGTGTTGGTTTTTATGTTATAACAATAATCAGTGCTGCCACCAGAGCGGCTGAAGTAATAATTTCGTACGCAGTCGGTGATATTTACAACTTATATTTTGCTACTGTTTTGACAAATTCTGGACATTATTTGTAACAAAATAATTCGGAGACCCCAATTCCTGGATAAAAAGTGTAGTGTTTGAAAAAATGTGTTGAATCACTGAAAATGTTATTGTAATATCACTGTCGGCATAGTAGCTGGCTATAGTTGACAAAATATGGTCGTGCATTTCGTCTGAACAGATAGTGGTGATGTGTGAGCAGACTGAAATAAATTATTTGGATGGGGAAGTGGTGTGGGTGAAGTTGGGCTCATGCTGGTGGCCCGGCGAGGTGGTCGCGAGGGAGAAGCTCCCTCCAGATGTCCTGCCATCGTTTCGGAAACCTCCAATAGCTGTCGTGAAATTTTTTCAGGAAGATACTTAGTAAGTTTAGGTTATCAGGCTTGGAAGGCATTTGTCTTTACATTTTCTATGAAAATACCACGAAAGTATGTCTCCTTCCTTTGTTTGTCTGAACTGATTATTCCCAAAATTACCATAATTAATATTTTACTGGCAAAAATCCGGTGTTTAAATATTTTAATTCTTTTGCTTTATGGAGCAACATACCCAAGTTAAGTTTTAGTTAGGTCTAAAACTCCAATATCTGCTCACAAGTCCTTTCTTTGAAGGGATACCTAATACAAGAAGTTAACTTCTCAGCTGTGTGTTCCTTTGTAACATGCTTGTTTGGATGCTGAAACTATAAATAATCATTGCGCTGAACATAATAATTATTATGTAAAGTGGTGAAGTCTAGTCCCATCAACATCATCTATTTTGGGTCAATTGTAGTTGATTCATTTATGATTTTCAACATTAAAAGTAATTTATTTCCATGGTATGGTAACAGCTAGTAATGTCTGGAGAGACTGAACTCCTCAATAAAGTTTGAAAACCATTGATTTAATCAGTAATGATTCCCAATCATGAGGCAATTTTTTAAATATAAGTTAAATATTCGGTTCAAATAACAATTTCTTTATTTTTTCAGTGAATATGTGAAGAATATAAATTCAATTTATAAATATAACTGCAGTCGGAAAAATGAGTTCATCAACAAGGGGTTATGTAAGTAATCAAATTGCTGTTTTCTATCCAATTGGAAACTTTTTTCTGCTAGGGAATAAGTTTTTTAAGCAGGGGGAATATGGCTTTGCCAAGTAGACACCATGGTAATTATCCTTGATCACTCTTGACATCCATAAAAAATATTGATAACCAAGTTTCTGAAATAGTCATGAAGTTTATGACACCAGAGTCCCATCCCAGCACCCTTGAAACATTTGTGAGGGTGAACATGTCTAGTCGATTGGTTTGGTTATAATGTATGTATTAAAAAAAATAGTATGTTTATCCATTAACTCATTCATATAGAAGGTTACAACACTATGTAAAAATGTCCATAGATATAAATGCAAAACTTGTACTGTAAAAAAGGTATTACATAAATATAAATGAATTGCTAAATACGAAACTCAAGAACAACTGGATCCATTCAGCAGATTCTTTTGTTAACTTCACTGTCTCAAATTTGTTAAAAAAAGTTTCAAATTGTTAACACAATAACTTCAAAGATTTGAAATTTGTCTAGTTTCCTTATGAAAAAGTTTTGCTGGTTTCTTTTGTTGAATCTGCATTCATCAATATTTATTTACAGATATGTATAGGACAAAACATGGGCCTATGGAAAAGTTCCCTGAGGATGTTATTCGTGCAGAAACAGCAGTTGGAGGTGACATAGAAATTCTCACTAGGGATGAGTTCCAAGAAACAAAAAAGGAGAGTTATGCAGGACTGTTTGGTGAACCCAAGAAGACGCCTATCTCAGCAAAAAGAGGTACTGAAACAACTGAATGTCATACTACTTAGTAGATAATTTAGGTGGGGTTGGTTTTGGATCTTGATAAGAGCTGGTGAAGGATCTTAATAAAATGTTGCCTTAAATTATGTAATCAAAGGTCAATTTTGCCATCCATTTTGAAGTTTTTGCCATTTGCCAGTTAAGGGGTTAAAAAGTCATTTGAAACATACCAGTCAAAATCATAATTTCACCATTAAAGAAGAGTAAAAAATGTGAGGTGAAACGTTTAATACATTTTTTTGTAAATATAAAAAAAAATCTTTGTATTAAACAATTATCTACTATATTATTATGTCATCAGTTCATCACACATTATTATTATGTCACATTTTATACCAAACCCAAACTATTGAGCAATACAAGTCAATTACCCTACTCTTGATAACTTGACTTAAGCAGAGCTCTTGAGATTAGAGATTTAAAAAAAACTTTAATTAATACTTCACAATTTCAGTGGCGTGTATTAGGAAAGGCCTATGTCCGGCAGTGGACTGCAACAGGCTGATTATGATGATGGTACAACACACTTAAATATGAGATTTAGAACAAAACACCATGTTCTCACCATACAAGGTGTTTTTGCAAGTACAAAGGAACTTTGTATCAGGAGCTGTTTTTTTTTTTTTTTCACAATTTTATCACTTAGGTATCTTACTGATATTATAAATGCGAAAGTTTGTATGTGTGGATGTGCCGTGTTGCTCTTTCACGTAAAAACTACTGAATGGATTTTAATGAAACTATGCAATAATGTAGCTTAAACTCAATACTCAATTATTTATTGCATACATCTGAATCGCACATAGGCTACAATTTATGAAGATATATTACTTTTTGTTTTTCAACTTAAGTCCACGCGGACGAAGTCGCGGACAAAATCTCATCGGCACTCTAGGCGTGGTAACGAAACAGACACACTTTCGTTATTCATAATATTAGCAGGTGTTTGTAGGTGTAGAGTGTGGAATCAAGATAATGGGTAGGCTAATGTCGTCTAATTGGATTATAACCATATTATTTCAACTATGTTTTTTTATTTTTATTGAAGGATAAGTCAACAATGCGAAATACAGCTGTAATGAAAACATTTTAACTGTAATGAAAAGTTTTTTTATAAGACCATTTGCAACAGTAAATATGCAGCCTGAAAGATGGGCTCGTGACATAATCGGCCCAAAATAAGAGATTGTTATAAAGCTCCTGCCTCAAGAATTTTATGAACTATAATATTATTTTGACATGCACTTTTAATTGCAAGTTTAATCTAATTTTGCATGCTATATGATTGTAGCTAAACATGTGAACTGACTTGAATATTGTACCATCATTTTATACCATGTTTAAAGCAAATAAATGATTCATCTATCTATCAAAAGATATTAAATGATTGCCTAAACGACTTACGAGTGGCCCATTATACAAATATTTTAATTTCGCAATTCCATTCCAGGTAGAGGCAAAACGCGGCTTTCGGAGTCACCCAAAGTTTCTACGCCAATTCGCAAGGTATGTACTGCCTTTATTTTAAGCCAACCGAGAAACCGAACAAAATGTATTGTTTGGACTTGCTGTATTGTTGTGTTCCCCAGTGAGCCCCGTGGGCGTGTAACGTGATAAAATATCAGACGGTATTTTTGCGTCAGTTATTGCCTAAACATTAATTTAGACCTACGGTCTCAAAGGAGTCTCAAAACAGTTAGGTTTTTTTAAAATATCTAAGTCTGCAGTTTTAGTTTTTGCCGAAATTGGCCTCGAGACTCCTTTCAGCATTTTTCGATATTCCTCATAGTTTAGGATTTAGCCTACCACGCCCACTTGAAAAACTCACCCTGTACAAAAAGCCTTACAAGTGAGAATGCATCTCACCTGTTTAGTATGAGACCCAGGGCGCCTAGATCTCGCTTCCCCCTATAAGACAGGGGACGAGGTACTGAGGGAGTGAGCGAGGAAGAGAAGATCAAGTGAGGAATGGAAATTTTGAGGCATTATGGTTTTCATGAGGGTTAGAGTACGAAATACAGCGATTATCGCCACTGGGCGAGCTCCTTTAGTTGTGTAAAATGAAATAATAATTTATTCCAATTAAAATATTTCTTCATCAATCATGCCGCTTAGATTTCCTCTCAGGGAGTAACGGCGCTAGTGCTGGTAACTTATTTTGCGACCAAAGTATAACAGCTGTCCGTAGAATCTTTCAACATCCCCCGCCGCTGTTTCTTTCGTCGACATCACACCGCCATCCTCCGTCTTCAGCTTGACTGCTCTGCCAAATAGACTGGTATCTTATAAACACTTTGAAACCTTTGTTCTTTTCGATCGTTTCTTTAATAAGAATTTTCAAAAGGCACAACATTTTAAAGTTTGAATGGGGTTTATTCAGCTGTGGGGAAGGACATAAGTAAAGTATCAACAATATTTTTTCATTGCAGATGAGAGAAAAAGCTGACTACAAAGTACACATTTTACTACAAGGATCAAACACTCCTAACAGCCAATCAACTGATGTGAGTTCAAATCCTTCTACAAGTGCTGCGGATTTAGATGTAATGGATGGAACAGATGATAAAAGTGACAGTACTAATGCTGGCGAGAGAGAATTAGCATCGCAAACTCCCGAGAAACTTCAAGATGATGGAAAACCTGCTCCATCATTTTCAACACCAACAATGTCTAGTTCTGGCATGTATTCTTGTCACGCTTGTTCATTTAGCACAGCAAGACTTAATGTTTTAATTTTACACAACAAAACACATAGCGTCACATTTATGCCTTATACACCATCACCAGCAAAGAAAAAACCAACAAAAGCTTCAGTCAAATCAACACCCAGCTCATCAAAAACACCAAAAACTCCACGACCAAGGAAAGAAAAATCGGAAAAGCCTCCGAAAAAGACATCTCAAGGTCAAAAACGAGCAGGTGAAGAGCCAAAAGGTAATAGTGATGTTAAAAAACCGAAAACAGAACAAGAAATTAAAAGCAGCCTTTTGGCTGACTGGGATGATGTCGATGAGGATTCAAATGATGAATCACCATCTATGGTAATGGCTGGCTCGCCAGAGGTTGCTGTAGCAGCCGAGTCACCTGCTGTGCCAACTCCAGCTGAGTTGCCCAGTGCACAAGTTCCTACGGAAATAATATCACTTGTAGAAAAGAAATCTGATGACTTGCCCTCGACTGAAAAACCAGAATCCAGCAGTGACTCAAAATATGAATTTTGTGAAGATGAAGATTGGCCTGTAGAGGCAGATGGTGGTAGGAAAATACCTCGCGTCAAGAATCCTTCGAAACGAAAAGATGAAACAAAAAGCATTAGTATAGATGACGATGATATGGCTAGAGAAATAGCAGAGCTACTCACTAAGACTGCTGTACCAGAACTACCAGCTGTCCCAGAACCATTAAAAATTGAGGAAAATTTTCCTGAGCCTCCTATTGTCAAGTCTCCAGACAAACAAGAAACGAAATCACCAGAACGATCAAAACCCACAGAAAAGGCCTCTGGAACTCCACCCACTAAAGCGATTTTTAAAACTAAAACCTTTTTTCGTAGCCGACATTCTAGAAGTCAAGATGCCATAGGTAAATATGTGGCAGAGCAACTAAATGCCGTTGAAAGAATGGATATGTCGGAAGCAGACATCAATGGTTCGGATGCTGTATCATCTCCTGAAACTCGAGAATCACCGCCCGTTGAACCCATTAAAGTAGCACGCTTAGCGCCCAAGATACAGCTCAAGAAAATGAAAGCTGAAGCTGCACAATTAAGGGAAAAAGAGAGATATGACATAGGATTGTTGCCAGATATTCCTTTAACTGCAAGTCCAGTTCTAGAAAATACCACAGCAGTACATAAAACAGATACTACATCTGATCCTCAGTCAGCTATTCCTATTTTAGATTATATCGCACCAATAGATACATCAGAGAGTGAATCATTAAAAGTCAATTCTGAAAAAGCCTCATCATTCAATTTAATACAAGATGTTTTATATCCTACGCAAGAAATAAAGCCAGTTAATGAGCCAAAACCAGAAGAATTAACTCTCAGAAGAGCTGTGGTAACGGTACCAGAAAATCCTGTAAATGATGAAACCAAGGTTACTACTCAACCTAATCCCATTGAAATAGCGGTGGAAGTTACAGAACACTTTTCAGAACCTGAGGAAAACATAGTAGATAAACCGGAATTACTTGGTAACGAATTAATTACAAGTGATTTAGAAATTAAAGAAGCAAATGATACAAAAGAGGCTGATGTAAGTGAAGAACCTCACACAGCCATGAATGAATCTACTGCTTCTGCAGTTGACGCTTTATTGAGCGTGTCTAGAGAAGCTGATAGAGTTACAAGGGTTGTTAGTGACGATCTGCCCGACGATTTGTTTGAAGATGATAATAGAGATAATGGGGAAAACAATATCAATGGGTTCAGTGAAGCAGTTATAGAAGAAAACGTCTGTGATGATGCACATGAATTGGAAGAAAACGATCTACAGAGTCAAGATGAAACAGTTGAAATTGTACAACCAGCCGAAGAAAGCCTTTTTCAACAACCTACAGAAACAGTCTCACACCAACCTTCAGAAGAAATTTTACGACAATTTTCTGAGGAAATTATGCAACAACCTTCCGAAGAAATCCCGCACCAACCTCCAGAAGAATCCTTGCACCAACCTACAGGAGAAATTATACAACAGCCTGCAGAAGGAAATGTACAAGAACTCTCAGAAGAATATGTACAACAAGGTGCAGAAGATTATGTACAAGAAGCTGCAGAAGAAATTGTTCTAGACCCTGCAGAACAAATTGACCAGCAATCTACAGAAGAAATCGTACAACAACCTGCAGAAGAAATTTTACAACAACCAGTCGAAGAAATTGTACAACAACCTGCAGAAGAAATTTTACAACAACCAGTTGAAGAAATTGTACAACAACCTGCAGAAGAAATAATGCAACCACCAATAGAAGACATTTTGCTCCAGCCTACTGAAGAACATTTGCCCGAACCTACAGAAGTTATTTTACACCAACCTACAGAGGAAATTTTACTACAACCTACAGAAGAAATGATGCAGGAATCTGTAAATGAAATTTTGCAACAAAATACAGAAGAAGTTCTGCATGAAAATGGACTTATTCTAAACAAAAATTTAGGATCAGATAATTTGAATGTTGAAAGTTACCAGTCGGCATGCAATGCTGTAGAAAATATAAATGTAAATTTACCTTTAGAAGTTACGTCAGCCAATCGTGAACTAACTCCTAATGCTCTAATAGAAAATGTATCTGAATCTGATTTGCAAATTGCAGAAGCCCTTATTAATTTACCTGCAACCGCTATTCAAAAGAAAAGTAATGATCTACCGGAGGTTTCAAATATACCGATGTCTCTTGAGTCTACTGTGATCGTAGCCGAGCCCCAACCTGTGAGTTTGGAGGCAGATAATAAAGTGTTTGAGCCAGTTGTTAAGAACCATACTTTTAAATTGGAACCCCTGCCGAAGTCCTTATTAAAACAAGATAGTGAAAGTGTTAATATGCGTTTTGAGACAGAACTAGAGAAAAATGAAAACCTGAATGCTGCACAATCGTTAGTACAGATGTCGGAGTCAATCGATCATAAAATAAATGTTATGGAAACAAGCAACACATTATTAAAAACTAAAGAGATACCAGAAAAGGAAGTAGTTAATGTGAAACAAAATAACGGCATAGATGGTATCGTTTCGGTGGAACAAAAAGTAGCGTTACTATCTAAAGACAACAGCAACGAACCATCAAATTGTAAACCATCTAAATTTGAAACCACATCCTCAAAATTACTAAAAATTCTGGAAGAGCCGTGTACACCGAAGATTACTAGGACGGTCCCTTCAAAACATATTGTGATGCCCGGCAAGGAGAAGATTTTGAACTTCGATGTTGCCAAATCTATATTTAAACCTAATAAACCTAAAACTCAGTCACCTGTCATCATACGTCGTGCCGTAAACAAACAGACTTTAATGAACAATATGAGTGAAATGACTACTCCTGATAAAATAATATTATCTCGGAGTAATAAACAGTCTAAAGATGGATCTTCTGTGCAAACCTATACAATACAAACGGCACCTGACGCGCCTACAGATTCCAATACCATTACAATAATACAACAAAAAGTAAGAAAAGTAGCAAAACCGCCAACTAAACTGCAAAAAATAAAACCACAAAATTCGCTCATATCACCACTAATTGAGAAAAAAATATCAAAGGAGTCTAATGTCGTAGAAGAAGCTATGTTTGACATTAATTCCATGCCAATTGTCTTGTCAGATGATATACTGACTCCAGAAAGTATTGAAAAAATGCCAATGTTAATGTCTGATGGCAATCTAATAACCAACACACCAAACCCTCCCAAACTAGTAAAAACGAAACAACCAATAATTGAACCTGAAAAGCCAGTCATAAGCACTACATCAAATAAACCAGAAATTAAAACTTTATTGATGAATCCAGTAAGTGAAGTCAACAAAGTAGCTACTCCTAATATTCTATCAAAATCATCAAAACTTCGAGGGGCCAAACCCATGTTAGTTATAGATAAAGCGACTGGCAAGCAGAAGATAATTATGACCAAAGCAGACCCTACTGCTGTTAAAGAAATTATTAAACCGTCGCCTACTTTAATTCAGCCTGTAGCTCAAAATACAGGGAAACCAGAGAAATTCCTGATTTTACCTACAGCTTCTTCACCTCGGCCGGGTCGTACTCAGAAAATTGTCATAGACCCGCAAACTGGAAAAGCGCATGTGCTCGTTTCAAAGGGACCAGATTCGGCGCTAAACCTCAATGACAACAAACCTGTATCAGCTAAGTTAATACCGTCGTCCTCCGATGCTGCGTCCCCAGGGAACACAGTCATGATCATCACCAACGCCCAAGGTGCACAATCAAGGATAGTTTTGACTTCAGAGCATGAGAAAATTTTATTTCCTAACAAACAACAACCAAATGTGTCACAATTAAAAACTATCACGCATAGAATGACTACTGCATCTGCTACTTCTCAGAAAACTTTGATAAGTACAGTGCCTCAAGTGAAAACATTGGTGAATGCAGTACCTCAATTGAAGACTCAAACGAGAATCATACCCAAACAAAAAAGTGCTATAATAACTTCTAAGGGCCAACTAATCGTCGGTGGACGCGTAGCTACTACCGCCCAGAATATCGCCCCTATGCCTGAGATTCGACCAATGCAGAAGAGGATAGTGGCGGCGGAACCTAAGAAGCTGATTCAAACGATTCAGAAAACATCACAACCAATACTAAAAACATCACAACCCATTCAGAAAATTGCATCAGAACCTTTAATATTTCTACAACAGAAATCGGGAACAGTGGTGCAACTGACAGCATCTCAGTTCGAACATTTCCAGAGAACCGGACAGATCATTCAAAAGATTCCAGTGCCCTCTCAAGAGAAAACCATCTTGCAAAAGACAATAACAATCTCGTCCGGTGAGCCTTTAGGAAACGTAGTTCAGAAACAGAGAATAAGAAAAACAATAACAGAATCGCCGACGCCTGCTAAAAAGGTGAAACACGAGATAGCTATAGCACCGGCTCAACCTCAACCTACCATCACGCCGATGCCGGCGTTGACTCCTCTGTCGACGACGGCCGTCACTACTCAAGGTCCTTCTATTTCGAATACAGTATCGGTGACGACGACTCCCAGTTATTCGGATTTAGAAAATTTCGAGGAAATGTTACCCTCGACTGCGATCGCTCGCCAGCTGGAGCCGGCGGTGATGGCGGCCGAGCCGGCGGCCGCGCCGCCCGCGCAGCTCTCGGACGGGCAGCTGCTGGCCGTGCCCGGGGAACACTTCGGCGGACCGCCGGGCTCCTTCTACCTCTGCGTGGAGGACAGCGGCACCCTGACTCCTATCGACAACCGGCCATTAGTCTTGGAGAATAATCAACTCGTTCCGATGGCCGTCGAACCATTACCAGTAATGGCCCAACCTCAACCCGAACGGCGGGACATCCTCGAGGCCGCGCTCGCCAACAGCGACGTGTTTCACGCGGAACCGCACAGGGATGAGGCGCCTGATTTCAGAGATTTAAACGCTAACGTGTCAGTTCACTGCTGCGTGTCAGAAACCAGTACGACGCTGAACCAGCCCATAATGACCCCCGTCGAGGTTCCCTCTAAAACTTTAACGGAACCGACGGTTCCCTCGAATCTGGAGGACGGTTTGGCCGTCATAGGTGTTACGCCCCATACCGTACCGACGTCGTTAGAATTACCTATCACAGTCACAGACCCTAGAATAGCGCCCAAGACTACGGATCCTTTGCGCGGGACGAATTATGGACCGACATTGTTGACGTCACCGAATACGGAGATGCCGTACATCAGTACCGAGGAAGTGGACGTCTCTAAGGGGGGTCCGATTTCAATGCCGCTGCTGACGGACGATGACCCCGTCGGCATGTCCATGCCCAGCCTGACAGACGACATAGCGGTGTCGTCGGTGGAGTCGGCGGGGTCGCGGCAGGACTCGCCGTCGTCGCTGGAGCCCGAGGACGGGCAGTGGCCGCGGCGCCTGCTCACGCCGGGCTCGGACTCCTCGGAGACCTCCTCCGAGATCCCGCTGCAGCCCTCCATACAACTCTCCGTCAGCGAAATGTCGCGACACAGTTGAACGGTTATGTTTCGAAGGTCAAATATAATTTTATTATGATGTCAGGAACATTTATTTATTTATAGGTTCTCTAAATTGTTTTTAAAAGATTATAAAATGTGCAATAGATTAAGATAAAACGTTTCTATTGATGTGTCCAGTGTTGCATATGCACAGTAGAGTTATCGAAAGCTTCGAGTGTGAAAGTATAAGTTTTCTAGATCTAACGTGAAGTGTGGGTGACATTTGGATTGTGAAAATATTGCTATTTTGTCAAAGTGGCTTTGCGTTGGAAACGCAATGACGCGACTGTACATACATATTTGATAGATTAGCTGAGAAACATATTGTATGAAGTCTTTTTTTATTTGGACTTGTCATTGAAATAGTTATACATAATTGCATTACAGCATATATTATATAGACTAAGTAAGGAATTACAATTGTAAATTTAAATTGAATTATGATATTGTTGGATCGTATCTGTAATATATGATATGAAAGTTTAGGTATATAATATTTTTATAACGTCTAGCAAAGTTTGGCATATTGTATGTACTATTTACGATTTGTACATGGAAAATTTTACTCCAAGCTGCTGTTAAAAATGGAGAGTAAGTTCATTAAAGGGCTCTAAGAGTTGCGTTTGATCGGAATGACTATATCATAATGTAGTGTTAATGTTAAGTACAATATTGTTGAGGTATCTTTTAAATGTATGTCTTGGCACATATTGGTTTGTTTGTGTGATCTATGACAGAATCTAGATCCAACTATGCAAATAGAGTCGTTAGTAATTAACTTCTGTGTAGTTTTATTAAATAAACTTTAATCAAATATATTTTTTATTGGATATCCTACACGTCAATGCAGATGTTCCTTGAGAATTTAATGGGGTCAGTTTGTTTAAATAAATTGAATACAACGAAGTCAAATAAAACACAATGGCAAGTTTATGATTTACTTAATTTGTGCAACATTTATTTTTTATACTAATAATTATGTATCCATAATTCTGTGTCTTACAATATAAGGTGTATTTTAAAATGCAATATATACAATGCAGAATAATCTGAACGTCATTATTAAATGACCTTGGCTTGATTTTATCATTCAGTGTTAAAATAATATGGCAATAAAAAGGTTTATTAAAATTGCGATTTTTTTCGTATCACAACTCGCAAAATTTTGTTTCTTCTCTACAATCTACACTACAAACTACGGTAACAATTTCTAATGTATAAATTCGTAATATGAAAATAGTTGCAATATACAACAAAATAATGAATGACACTTACTCTATAATACTTCTAATAAAAGGGCGAAACTTTGTTTCAGTGTAGTTTGTATCAACAAAATATATTATAACAACCTACAACCAGTCAATGCTTTTATCTACTAGGAATATTCTCATTCCATAAATAAACTCTTTTAAATACAAAATTATTGTACAATATGAAAAGAACTAGTTACATCGGTGAATCGTTGATGATCACATGGCAGGCCCAGTCAGGGCTCGTTAACACCGCAACTATGAAATAAAACGCCTGTAGTCGGACTAGTAACAGATTTAAAAGTGTGCTACCAAAGCGGAGATAGCTACAGCAGGTCCAAACTGGACGAGTTTGTCTCGTCTCAGCTCTCAATGTTAGTGTTGTATCATCGTTGCTGTGGTGGTGAGGTTACTGCAGGGCCTGCCGCGTGGTGTTGGGCAGGAAGAGGCACATGAGACCGCCGCTGGCGAGGAGGATGGCCACAATGAAGGTGGGCGCCGGGCAGTAGGTGTCGAGCAGCGCGGCGATCACCACGTTGCCGATGATGCCGCCCAGACGCGCGGCAACCATCGATATAGCTACACCCGTAGCACTGGAAACGGTTATCTCACATTAGACATCATGTTATTATTCTAGGTTAGGTGTTATTAGGTGCTCAATCGGTGGTATTTAGTTCTTAACCCTGACGGTTGCTTATGCCACCCAGTCTAAAGGGCTAAGTTGCATCTTATAATTCTCGGTGTGTTAAACTTTAGGACTCATGGTCACCACATGCTATCTTTAGAATACGAACAAAGGCGTCAAATGAAGAGGGTTTTGCTGAGGAAATCTTAGTGCATTATGCCATGAGCCCACTCTACGTTAGCTTTTAGTTTTCGATATAAGAGTTAATGTATGTTGATGCGCTGTTTAAGTTTTTATGGATAAGTGGGTAAGTATTTAGTGAGCTTGCAGCATTATTATTTATATCTTACCGTAAGTTGGTCGGGAAGACTTCTGTGATGAGGCAGTCGAGGGAGGCGTTACCGCAGGAGATGACGGAGCTGAAGATGGCGCTCACGATCAGGTTGTTGGTCTTGTTGTACACGAAGTACATGGCCGCCGAGCAGAGACCAGCCGAGAAGGTCGCGAATACTGAAACGGTAAAATTAAGTAAGTAATCTTTCTACAAATGCCAGGCGATAACGAGAAGGTGCTGGGTTGTAGGAGACTAGATAGCTTTGTGGAGCTACAGGATTATGTTTAGGCTTCCATTTACTTGAAAGTATCTTGATGCTTGGGTTTAGGTATGTAGGTAGATCCGTCCGGTAGTTTCGAAAAAAGTCTCACCAAGAAGGCAGGCTCAAAGTTATGGTTTTCCTGATGGGGCAGGTGTTGCTGGTACGCAATATCAGTTTGCACTTTCTGATTTAAATTGAGACTTTCTTTTATAGAAATAGCCCATCCTTTTTTTGCTCAGTCTGTTAAAATAATCCAAGTAACTGTTTGATGAGCCGTACAGAAACTTAGGTGTTACGGCCCGTACACAATAAGACGATACGACGAAGCATCGTCCTACGACGAAACATGGTGCTCTGACGCGGCATCGTTTCACGATGCGACGAATCTCCGAGCAAGCGACATTCTCACGATGCCGCGTCGTCTATTTGTGTCGCCTTTCGGTCGATATCTTACCTAAGAAAAACTTCCTTCCAAGCCTATCCATGCCGAGTACCGCGAAGATGTTGGAGGGTATCGCGGCCGCGACGGTGATGAGCGAGTCCATGAACACGTCGGAGTGGATGTGCGCGTCGCAGGCGGCGGTCGCGGAGTGCGTGCCCTGCTGCGTCACGTACTTCGTCACCATGCAGATGTCGGCCTCCGCGTTGTCGTGCGTGCGCGACCATTCGTCGAAACGGTTGAACATCTCGGGGAACCACATCATCAGACCGTAGTATCTGAAAGGGAAAGTTTATGTTACATTGTAGCATCAGTAACTTTAAATACTTCAACATCGGAATTCCTTCGAAAACCCAGGTAGAGGTGTTTTGAATTGAGAGTGAATGTCCTTCGATTATCAATCGAAACCACCTTCTTTTACGAATGCTTAGGTGCTCGGCTTTAATTACTGCACCCTTAAGGTTTAACATTTGTGTATTAATACTTAATTCTGGACCAGACGAGGTCGTAAAAATGGAAATGGAACAAGTAGGTACTGCTAAAGTTTGCACTCACCCGATATGGAATGTAAAGTTGATCGTGATAGAGATCATAGTGAATTTGAGTATAGGCGGCACAAACAGCTGTTTGCTGTGGTCCACGATATCACTGAGCATTCTCCTTATCTTAGATTTAGGTACTTTCTCCTCGACTTGTTTTTCGGGCTTCTTATTTGTGTGTAGTGGTTCGTCTACTAGAATTTGCTTGACTGGGTACTCCTCCTTGCTGCGGCCGGTGTTCATGAGGTAGATGCTTCGGAAGACTTCTAACGCTTCCTCTTGGCGTCCGGTGGATATCAAGAACTTGGGTGATTCCGGCAGCAAGAACAGAAGAGCAGCAACGATGAAGGAAGGCAGTGACATCACGAGTAAGAAGATACGCCACGAGTTGTACACGAAGCCTCCGGTCTGTCCTCCGATTTCTGGGAAATGTTAGTAAGTTAGATAAAATAATCAGAGAATTGCAGTTGGCACAGTAATGGCGGATTTAAATTCTGGAGGGATCTAGTTAGTGTACAGTTTACAGTAGTATACAGATTTGGTTTAATGGTTAAAAATATGGCTACTACACCAGAGGTCGCGGGTTCGATCCCATTTGTTTGCAAAAATCATGTTTGTATTGGGTATTTCTATGCAGGTACCTTTCTTATTCACTAACATTTTCTTATTTCTCGTGAGAACATTCTTTCGCGAAACGAACATAAAATTGCATCGATTTGGTTAAGGTGAACTTACCACTAGGAATAATAACCCACGCCAACCCAGCGACGAACAAGTTGCCAAGCGTCCAGAAGGCCGCCATGAAACTCAACATAGCACCTCGGTATTTTTTGGGCTGGAACTCGGCGAAGTACGACCAGATGACCGGGCCGGAACCACCAAGTCTGAAGAAAAAATATAAGAAGGTGAATATTACGTTGTTATCATTTAAATAGTATCCTCATAATTAAAACAATACAGCTTCTAAACGTTTGATTTTGTCAATAAAGCATCTCTTCATCATCAATAAAAAAGCGTGGGATACCCGCGGAGGCAGGTTATAACACCACGGAAATAGCACGCTTAAGTATTTAGCGATGATCTGCGGTTTGTTATAATACCTACTTGTGAATAAACTCACGGAGTTAGATATACAAACATACTTAGATTGCGACACACCTCTTCATCTCACGTGGTCTTAAAAACATAATTTACCCAATGTCATCAACCCGTAAGGACTTTATCGTCATTTTAGTGATGGACCATCAACATTTGATGGGTTTTTTTTTTAAAGTAAAGCTCAAGATTTATATTTTTATATTTCCTAAGTTCCTTTTTCCTTTAAGATTTTTCAAACGGATTTTTCGTGTTTTCGCAGTTGATCCGTGTTATATCCGGATTTGTCAATTAGGTAACATAAAATAACAAGTCGCCTAAAGCGAATAGGTTGTCAGCTACCACGAATAAAGTTCATATAAACTTACGCAGCGCCGTTAATGAATCGGAAGACCATGAAGAGCTCGAAGTTCTGGCTGAAGGAGGAGGCGACGATGGCGAGGGCGTTGACGATGGAGATGGCTATGAGCACGCGCTTGCGGCCCAGCGTGTCGGCCACGGAGCCCCACGCGTACGCGCCCACCATCATGCCGATGAAGATTATGCTGTTCAGCCATCCCTGCAAGGTAAGAAAGATATGTCAAGTATTTGTCGCATTGTCAACACTCTTTTGATATAGATACATTGGATCCTGAAGCAGGATAACTTGAAAAGTTTGAAATAGGGTTAAACAGGTATAAATAGGGGAGCCAAAAAATACTTCCGAAAAGAAGAGAGCAGCGAATTTAAGTGGCAGTGGGCATATTGTTGCTGCTAAGCGAAGCGCTGCCAAAAGCGGTTATCGAGTGCCATTTGATCGCAAAAGTGGTTAATTTGAATCATATATCCGACTCAGGCAAAAAATTAAGGATTAATTCACATTCTTTGACTTGATCAACTGACTACGAGTTGATCTCCTGGTACAATAGCCGCGCGCGAGATTAACATCGTGGGAAAAATATCTAAGCCTAACCTATGTTTGTCGATTTGATTCAAATATGGACTTCTGAGTAGGTAGACACTACTTTGTAAACTACAAATTGACGCAGTAATTGATAGCCGTGAAACATTGTGTCATAAATAGGTGCAATGTAAACACTGCCGCTAGAAACTGTCCAAAATCCTCACTAGTGAAGTCACCCATCGCCAATACTTATGTTGTTTGTGCGTAATTCGCAAGCTGTGAAATCAGGAGCCGAGTGACATCATGTTTTTTTATTCTGCTGCTTGAGAGTTCGACAAATGACATTCGATCGTTAACATGTATTTTTCCCAGCACAAGTGTTGCTTGTTTAGTTACACTTGGTCAATAATGTTTTATTTGCTCTTCTTCTGCCTATAATTTTCCTGCTAGATTTCTGTTGAATAATTAAAAATAATAGGGTAGGGGGATTCCCTAAGACCCAAGCCAATTCCATCGTATTTTTTTGCAAAAATTTGGCCACCAAATGCTTTAGCTTACCAATTTTTCATAGGTAACTTTCTAATTGCCCTGGCATCATTCAAAATAACGGTGACAACATCCTGAACTGAACTGTAGGACTTACCTTAGTTTGTGTCGTTAGATCTAAGTCGCACTGCGCCGAGGGGAGAATGAAGGACATCGAGATGACGTCCATCTCCTCGGAGGTGCTGACGAGTCCGCATACTGCCAGCAGCAGGTAGTGGAACCGTCCATAGCCTGGGTGAATAACAAAATCGGCATTTGTAATACAAGAGACTACTGTCGGCCCACCTTCTGTCAAATAAGTTCAAATTTCTTAGACAAAAAGAGACCACCTTGAGGGTTTATTCACCGAGACAGCTAGGTATAATAGTCAACGGCCTCAAGGTGTAGCCCTTCTAATAATTAGGCCAGAAGGCATATTCACATTCATCGTAAAAACGATGGAGACTAATTTAAAAGATGGTTACTTCTTATCGAATTTGAGAAGCATTGACGTCAGGTAATGCTATTCATGTGTTATGGGTTTACTAATTTGTTCCACTTCACAAAGTTATACGAAATTTACATTACAAGTTAAAAACTGTTAGCTAATTGATATTTTTCCTCAAACAACAAGACGGTGCTGCAAAGGCGATAGCCTAGTAGTTGAACTAATGCTTTGAATATCCAGAAGTAGAAAGCTCAACCTATATCATTACAACAACGACATCGCATCCAATTGCATCTTAAAGCTTATGAGCAGCAATCGCTAGCAGCTTTATAAAGTAGAAACAACCATAAACAATCTGTATCTGTAGGTATTCAAACTAGACTCGGCTCTTTTACCTCTTGAAGTATCCAAGAGATACTTGGTTAAAAAGAAGTTGGTCGTAATCGAAGTAACTCCTAGTACCAACCAGTCTTACGGTGGGAAACTAGGGTGTCTGTTGTTTCTAATACACATGTCATGTCAACATTCCATTCTCAAACATTACAAAGATTTGATTGCGTCTTCGTTAAAAACATTACACGTTCCTTGTATCCTGCACGAGTGTAAACAAACCCTCGGAGTATGCGTGGTTCGCAGAAGCTGCCTTGTTGACAACAATAAGGGCCATCCTCGCGCCCCGCCCGCGCCCCGGGAATGCTAACGGGGCACTCTTCATTCATAAAACGACTCATGGGGCTACTGTTCGGATTACATATCTATTTACAAACGCAACTGTCTCAAGTTCCGCTTACTGCTGTTATTAACCTTTATTGTTATTGTGCCATAGAATGTCGGACATGTGAGTTTCGACTTGCACATTTTGAACTGTTGAAGGAAATGCATCGAAAATTATAGCGAAAAAAGGCAAATAACTTCACGATTTATGTTTTGCAATGTAGTTCGATGGATATAAAATCTTGACCGCTTCATTCTACCTTTCCGCTTTTTTAAAAGCAAGTCAGGGCAAACGGGCATTCCGGCTCACATCTCGGTGCCTCAATTTTAAAGATAACTCACCGCGACCGCGATGAGATTTGGCGCTAACCGGAATAGCAAGGCAGCCCTTTTAAATAGGTAGAACTATTCAGGGTACTAGTCAGTATTTTTGCGTGAAAGTTGAACGTACCTAAGTAGATATAAGGTTTATATCTACTTCCGCAAATTTTCTAAGAAGGAAATTGCTTTTGTCCTCGCTTGGCGTCTATTCTCCGCATTTCAGCGTAATAATATGTTTTGAATGGCTGTTGTTTCATGTTGAATGAGAGTGGTAAAAAATAATATAAAATAGAGGCAGTATGTAATGAAATCTTACCGGTGAGTTCTATCGCCCTCTCGAAGTCAGCTTTCTCAGAGCTTCCTTTCTCGGGATCCTTGCCTGGTGTCTTCAGCGGGGGAATGACACCTGGAAATAAGTTACATGGCTATTGACACAGAAAAAAACCGATCGGTTTTTATTTTTTTATCGTACATATCTAACTTCGAAGAAAATACAATGTCTCTAGGAATAAACACAATATTATTATAGGCCCCATACAACTGGCATTTACAGAACGAGGCTCGTTACTATGTTTGCTTGTACCTCCATACATATTTACAAAACGTGGTTTTTATTATCATCATGATCCTTGATTACCATAAAAACGTAAAAGTCATTCAATAACGGCTCTGCTTAGAAGCAAATTTCATAAATTATTCCTTGTAGCAAAAAATAGTATGTGTAGTTTACCTAGTTAATATTTTACGTATCTAGTTGCCTCGTCTTCTATGAAAAATTTGCATTAGACCCTGATAACGCGGTTGCTTCTGTTTGCAGATCAGACATAATTTTAGACATTTTTATTATCTTGGTACAGTCAGCCAAACCAAAGTCGAAAGTCTACACTCAGTGTGTAGTACCACCAGTGATGACGTGACTATGGGCCTCAGAACAAAGAAGAAAGAAGTGGACGGTGGCGGGATCTTTATTTTTTAAATTTGGGTTTTAGCATTGAGACCTTTTGAAAGCCAACGCAGAATGTCGCGCTCACAGGTCCAAGATGAATGGGGCTAGGATGGATGACCTGATGAAGGTTTCATGATTAATAGAATATATAGCCAGCCTATCAGGGGAAGCCCATGTTCAGCTGTGAATTTGGGCCGCTAATGATAATGATGACAGTTGAAGTCAAAATATTGGGGCTTGATGTGGTTGACTGTACCCGCAAAGTTAAACACTGTTACTGGAAATGCGTCACGATTATCTTGCGCAGATTCTTGTAGGTACCAATTTATCTTTGCTGATGACTTAGTAGTTTTTTTTAGGAAATAAGTTTAGGAAAGAAGTCTAGGTAATCATTGGAGATTGACAAATCTTACCAAGGTCTGTGTTTTTGGAGCCTGGCCCGTTCAGCTGAAGGTCCCTTTTTACATCACAATCTGAAACAAAAATGTTGCTGTTTTAACAAACGTTTTAGTATAATACTATAGTAAAGTGAGTACCAATCATAAAGGCCCCTCCCAATGCGCACTGACCTCAATGTTGAAAAACTTGAACGTCATACAATTGGTGCGTTAAGTACGTAACTAGAGTAGGATTCTATTTTATTCAAAGCGTTGCACCCATTTATTTCAATCATACGCCGAACCGTTGCATGAAGTATTTACACTTGTTAAGCTTTTGCAGGGAAATAAATAATTAAAATCATTTATGTACTGTAGGACAGACATAACAATGAAACGAATGATTAGCACATTAGATTATCCATGACAATAGTTTTTTCATCCAACAAGGAAGTTAGTATTGCCCCATACGGTATAAAGTGAGATGTCGTTGTCTAACAGTAAATACATAGGTACCAGAATGTACAAAAAGCTGTGACAATACACATTTTCTGTTGTTTACTCCTTAGCACATGTTTCATAACGGTTCTTGGAGCGTGCGAAACTTACGTGCGATTATAGAAATTCGAAGGACATTTTACTAGAAACTTGCTGGTTGTTCATTCGAGTATAGAATGAAATAGTAAAAAACATTTGGCCCTCAATATAAGTGCATTTGATATCTAACGACAAACTATTATACAAATAAAACTTATCGATGAGGTTAGCAGTATAACCGCACGCAGTAGGCGACACCAAATGCAATTAAAAAAGGTTTTTCAATGGCTCATACAAGACGATTAAATCTCGAATAGATTTCTCTTATTGGTATTTTCCATGCCTTTCATTGACTATTTAAGATTATGACGTTTGAGATGCAATGCAATACAAGTAACGACTTACTGTGGGGTTTCTTAGGCCCGGGGTCACTTTCTACCATCCTATGCGGGCGGGCGGCGAGGGATGTCGGCGGGTGCACGAACTAACACACACTCACTGGTTCTCTGCTTGTTTCCAACGGCGCTCGGCTCGTCTGCAACAAACAAACAAAAAGCCATTTAGTAATATACAAAAATACATAGGTACAAAGAAATACAGCGTTCGATCACGGACCTCCCAGTTAGGGTTATCAAAGTCGGGCCCTTTTTCAGAAGCTTGAAAGCAAGAGTCGAAATCTTGTGGCTTATGATAATTTAAAGGGGATAAAAGTAAGATTAGATGAAATCAGCGACAACTATTCTTATAGCCTACCGACAGAATTTACTGGACATTTCTCCAGCTTACGGATGAAAAGTTTCGTAAAAAGAACGAATGAGAAGCCTCTAGCTTTATTTCTATACAAAAGAGCAGGTTTATGAAACCAGCATTTATGTATATTCCTATGATTCATGTGGGAAATGAACAAAATGCATTAAACGAAACTGGGCGTGACATTTGACAAGCACCTAACCGCTCTTAGTGTACCTACGTAGATAAGTCTGTAGCTGAAAAAAACATGCGCAGCAATAATGCCTATTTATTTTCATCTTAACAAGTACATTTGAGTGAAGGCGCGGATTTATAGTTGGCACAATAAATCGCATTATTTTTGAAGATACTAAGCATTAGTTAGCTTCGTAAAGAGTACCTCGAATAAAGATAAACCAAGGTACTCTTTGGTCACTTTACTTCTGTATCTGAATAGGTAAAAAGGTTACCCACATTTACAGACGAAATAAGGAAACGTGTTTCTTGGTGTCACAAAAAGTCACTTTATGCACGTAAAAAAGTTTTTTATTGAAACTGCAATCATGTAGGATTATTATGATGGTGGTTAAGAGTATCGGAAATAGGTATATTATCACTTACAGTATATTTAGAAATGGTGCATTAAAAATATATTTCAGGCATAACGGCTACGAAGTTAGTAAATGTAAAACATCAATAACGATCTTTATGACCTTAACATTGAAAACATCACTATGAAAGTAGATCGTAAAAATAAACCCGGTTATGATTCTGGCAATTTTTCAAAATGTACACCCAGTTTGCACACGAGTCTTGATGGACTTATATTTTTCAGTTTATATTTTGCGTCCTAAAATAAACATTACAGTAAACTTAATGTGGTTTGAAGAGAACAGACAAAAATAAATATTTAGATATAGTTACTGAAGTGCTTTCTGAACAGGAGTGAATCAAAGTTCAATTTAAGATTGGAAGAGTTAGCGATTTTAAATATTTAGTGTGAAATATGTGTTGGGTACGTTAGTTAACGGCTCTGTTAACTACTTTCTTCTTCATAAGAAAAAACCTGAGTTGTCTAGTAGACCATTAAAAACAACCTAAAGATTTCCACTGACCGGTTTTTTTGAGGTCAACCTATTTACGAGTAGTACACATGGTTCGAGATTTGTGCGCTGATGTAATGATACTGAACTGAAACTCGAGCACAGGACAAGTACCTACTTAAACTTGGCCGTTGCGGCATTCGAAGCGTGTTTTATAATAATGCACACAGATGACTGATCTGCCAACAATAGGCGGGAAGCGGCCGTCACCGGCGCGCTCCATTACCAACTTAGTCGCGACCAACTGTTGAATCATTGCGAGATTCAGTCTCGCTTCATATCAGAACTGCTGACTAAGTTAGCCGATTGACGTTTGCTACTCAATTTAACAATCCACAAATTCAGAAAGGTACAGTAAGGGCACCTGGTTGACTTCGACCACAGCGGCTAATCTCAACGGGATTAACCAGTATTATTAATCGTTCATCGTGTACACTTTTACGTCACACGTCACCTAAGCACGATAGAGTTGATAGCTATTAATAGAGTAATATGACACATTACACTTAATTTTATATACCTACCTATCTACAGATATGTATAATGAAACTTTACCACCTGCGTCAGACGGTTACTTCCACTGAGAAAACCTTACAAGGATCTCTACATTGGAAAAAGAGCTTGGCCTTTTAACGAAAATAATGTTTTAAAACGCACTTTAGTGGAAAATTCGTATTAATATGCGAATCTTAACCAAGGTGTATGAGTTCACCGTTACCTAACTTATCGAATTAACAAGAATACTTAGCTAAAATTTCAGAAAGAAACCTAATTTGACCAGCTTCCTTCCTCAAGAGTAGGTACAACTGTCCCCAAGTTGATGTTTGAGCCAGCTATAGCTCCATATAACCGTGCTGTAAATTCTTTACTAACTTTCATGAACACATGTGAAAGTTTACATGAAATAAACCCCTTTGACTTAGAGAACGGTGACATAGTATTGCGTGTCCCTATTAAAAATAAGCAAACACAGCTAAAAAGATGAACGCAACATAGGTTCAGTTATTTGAACTCACTGTTTCACCGATTGGGTGACGTACAGCCTTATGTTTGATAACTACATGTAATAGGTACTTATGGTATGGTTTTGCAAACAGTTTTCGATTAATTTCTTTTTAAAATTTTACGTACGAACTGAATAATGATTTAGTTGTGAAGTCTGGGATAGTTAAATTACCAAAAAAATTAGATGTGGCCTCTAGTCGAGTGTTTGTTCTGCGTCTTGAGATAAACTAACTACCTACCTACATATATCTAAGTGTAAAGACGGCAGGTATTGCAGCACAGCATTGTTTGTGTGGTGTTGTATGTGTGCATGTGTCTGTCTGTAAAGCGGCTGGTTATGAAGTGTTAAATGAGCTCGCATTAAGTGCAGGCCTTGACACTGCCGCATGCTATTTGTAATTATTTTCAAAATGATGGATCAAGATCTTAAGGAAGTCTATACAAGTGTTAAGTGACTCATAAATAACCTCTTAAATTCACTGATAAAATAAAAGGTTTCGATACTCCTTCCATTATTTTAGCCGTCTTGGTACCTAGGCCCAATTACTGCGTCGTGTTGCGCTGCGTCGCACAATTTGTATGACATTGCGAGCGACGACGCATCGCATACTGGGGCATGTCATAAAAAAAATTGGTCGGTATATATGTCGCAAATAAGGTCGCAACGCATCGCACTTATGGAGCCTCACCCTTAAAGTAGACTAGCTTCCGCCCTCGACTTCGTCCGCGTGGGCATTCACCCCCTTACATCATGAATAGAACCCATGTACAAAATTTCAAGTGTCTAGGTTCAATAGTTTTAGATGTAAAAGTCAGTCAGTGTTTCCTCTTATAAATATAGAAGTTAAAGCTATAATGACCGTAGCAACTACATTAATTGCTTTGTTTAGTAGAACCCAGAGAGTTTATCATTTTGATTTTAAAGATACTTATCATTTTAGAGATATGCCTTTAACCTTCTTTTATGTGAAAACTGTATTTTGATGACATTCCAATGACGACTGGAATGAAGTTTAAAATACTGTTGTGTTGTAAATATATATAGTAATATATAGTAAATATAATAGTAAGCAGGTAGTGTTGTAAACACTGAATGAAACTATAGTGCTTAGTAAAGCAAATAATTAAGATAAACACACGTGAGAGACCAGACTGGTACATAAGTATTATCTAGTTAATTTACTCAAAATACGCTGATTGAGGAAAACATTAAATACATGTGTCCAAATGATTTATTGCATCAGAAGATTGTGATACTAATGGATGCATAAATAAAACCCAACTAAGGCAACTATTGCCTTATTTTATATTTCATGAACATATTTTTATTGCTTTTATATGCCCTAATCAAGGAAAATTCATAAAAGTGGATAATGATCCTAAGCTCCTTTGCTTACTGATAAAAATGCATGTGCTTGAAATATTATGATTATTGCACGTATTTTCGGATGTAAAATTCGACGTGAGGTCCGAAATATGTTCTGATTTAACAGAATATTTAACAACATGCAATACAAGTTTATTCGATAAAGTAGGATAAACAAATGTAGAAACAAAACGCGCATTTCGAATGTTTTGAGTTCCGCACAGCTAATTCATTTTCACAGTCACATCCACCCAAGAAGCTCATTTGGATATTCACCCAATAAAACGGCTAAGCATGAATCCACTCGGAAGTTTTCGTTTTTAACACTTAGGTTCAGACCCCCTGCTCGGCAAAAAGTGTAAAAAAAAAAGATTCCTGTTATCTTCCATGTTTGAAAAATATTATGCAAAAGGCTCAATCTGATAGAAATTGATGTTTTAAAAAAAGCGTACGCGTATAAGAGCGAAGTTCCTACTTTTAAATTTGTGGTCTTTATTGTAGGTGTGGATATTTTGCATCGCGTTAACGTTATTTAACGAAAATATCTCATGTTTAACAGAGATTTCGTGCCCAGGGCGGTCAGGGTTGCCGGGTCACGGCAGGGCGGGGTGTGGGCAACCTTGTCTGTATACAAGGGTTAATGTATGATAATGTCGGCAGATTGACACTACAATGCACTGATCCTAGTTCAGAAATTAAAAACATATTTCACTAGTATGCGGTTCCCGGCAAAGGGTAGTGTACTCGGGTGTCAGGGAGGTTTTTCAGAAGAAGGAAAAGGTTTATTTGGATATCTAGCCGAAACCGATCTATACCTTTCTATTTCTAGTCGATCATGGAATCATAAACTGATAACTGGCTTATCCTAACCCTAACTTATCACAACTTGTAAGAACTCTGGGTCTCGGTGCTTGTAGTCACATAAAACTAAGAAAGCTTTACTTAAGGACCGTAGTAAATATGTGAAAATATCTCAAGTTTTTTATTTCATGGTGAGAATAATAAGTTACCTATAGGTATGAAATAAAAACGTGGAAAAATTATAAAATTACACACTTATTCAAAGTACAAAAAACGTTAATTATGCATGTCTAACTGTTCCAAATACATTATTGTTATTGAACGTTACCGTCACCAGCAGGTGCTGTGAAATCACGTGCAGAGACCAAGCCGAATGTTATTGATTCACCGTCTGTGATGCTTTACAGTTACTTTAAAATAATAGCAGTCAATTAGTTCGGGCCAGTGTTTCGAGTAGGCTGGCATTTGTTAAGATTAAGCCAAGAAAAACAAAAAGCGTTATTTATTCACAATCGTGTCTGCTGGTGCGAAAAATCGCGGTCCAATGTAAACATGTAAAAATGAATTTATTTTTGAACCTACTTCAAAAGAATTGAACACGTTTGCCGAGCGGCTGGAGCAGGAAACAACCGGCCAAGTTGAAGGTGAGGCCGCGGCGCGGGCGCAGCCGTAAACACTCGGCGCGATTTATGATAACGATGCTGATCAATCAAGTTATAAATGCATCTTTAAACACCTGACTGCTCTTCAGATGCGGAGGAGGTAGCTACGAATACACTGGTGTTATTTTCCCCCATATTTTTCCTCCTCCTAATCCCGCATCAAAGGGGCGCTGTATTATTATCTTCCCCTTATGTTACCTACATGTAAGGTTGCTATGTACTTGGAGTACATAGTATTGTTGCATACAATATAATTAATAGTATGATTATAATCATAATGAGAAAAACTAAAAAAAAAACCGTCTATTTCACTAGTCTTCCCTCTATTCTATTTCCTTTCACTAACTTCGTAATCACTTTAATAAAACATTGACTTTCCGGATAACAAGTTCTATTTTTATAAGTAAAAGTCCACTACACACGCTTACTGACCTTGTTAAAAATATAGGTTTTATTTTTGAAATTCCTTGATTTATATTACAGCCTTACAAAGCAGTCACAGTTGTAATTTTACTAAGATTTAGTCATTTTTAGATCTCTCCAAAATGCTCGAAGTTTTATGTTACCTAAAGAGTTTTCATAGCCGTTTTCATCATCCAAATCAGCCAATATCAGGCCACTGCTGGATGTAGGCCTGACCTAATGCGTGGCCTATTCTTGTCTTGACGTTTCTACTTCCTGTCAGCAGCCTTTCCACTTCCTGTCTCCCTCCATCTTGCCGAAGCCGGTCAAATAATAAAGTAAAGTGAAAGCAATTATAAAAGGTCAAACATGTAAATAAAAACAAATCATTTAATTATAATGTGACTACGACCGGTGCGGATCGGACGTTGATTCTGTCGAAGAGACCCCAACAAGAAACTTGTTAGAACTGTTATTCTTTTCAATATTTGTACAATAATTGCGATAACAGAAAACCCATAGTCTAGATACATAATGAGCAGAAGGGCAGACTAATAAGTATCTACAATTACCACAAATTCTTCGCATTCAAGTAATCCTTTTCATTGTAATACCCTTGTTTAATCAACTGTGCTTTTGCTATTAATAGTAAAATAACAGTTCTAGTTGTTTGAAAATAAACTAAATAGGTGTCTACTTAATTATTGTTAATTGTATTTAAATGACAATCAATTGATATCTAAACGTCAAATAGCATTAGGCCATGATAGCTACGGAGCAAATCGGCGTAATAATCACTTCAATTATCAATGAAACTGTTCCGGAAAGACATCAACGACATTTACTTACACGGTACGAATGAAAATTGATTAGGTGATGAACGCGAAGAATTTCACTCACGATCTTTACGAGTTCACACGGCTAAGCTAATCTTAATTAAATCATAATTAAAATATGTGTTCTGTAGGAAATCCTCCCATGAGCTGTAATAGTTAAACGTCCACATCCTCGCTTGTGCTGAAGAAAAAATCTGCGCAAAGTATGAGGAAACCCTCGTTACAATAGTGTTTGAACATGAGACATCGCCGCAGGAATGAGTAGTTGTTTGATCAAGATGTAGGTCAGATGTTGTCCGGCCAAATACAACATTGTGCATGTGATTGTGATGTTGACGGAACGTGCCCCTGTAGTCCCGAACGTCGCTAAAGCTATCCCGAAGCTATTTCGTAGTTGGCTGCTTAGCTTTTCGTAACGTCACAAAATGCCATAAGTACTTCTTACTTCACTTCTCGTGTCGGAGGCCAATATTCTGGTCTTTTTCCATATCTTACTTACCACCACAACCACTGTCTGAGACAGTTCTAGGTTGGATGCGACGTTTCTTCGATTGCTAATGGTTTGATGTTGTCTTTGAATATTTTAGCCTTTCAGCCTGCATTGTTTACTCACTTTGAATGACTTCTGATATTTTGTTTCTCGTTTCGCTCACACGTTAATTCGACCGTCTTCAGTGTAACAGTATTCCTAGACGCGTTTCGAGTCACTGACGTGACGTGGCTTATTCACTGCACTCGCCTGGAATGTTTGCTTGTGTAGAGCCAATATTCTTTATACCCCTGCTGGCATCGCAAGAATGTGGAGTTACTTATATTTGTAATGTCGATGGATTCCAGACTCATCCATCTATTCCGTTCTAAATTTGTACAATTTTTTTGCATTACTTTTATTTAAGTCTTCTTCGGTGGCTTCAGCTCGATGGTTGGTGTAACCTTCTCCAAGGTCCCCTATACCGAACTCATATATATGACAATGAGCGAGTCGTATTATTTAGAGAGGCCCGTTGAATTCTCCGCCTGCCACCGATATAGGTATTACATGTATCAAAGAGGCGAATGCATGTACACATAATTGTATGGGTAAGGTTGGCATGGTTAACCTTTCCATAGAATAAATTATTCCATTTCTGAGAATGATTAACAATTATGTGTGCAAAAACTCAAAGATTAGATGAAATATTTGAGATTAATTTTATCTGTTTTTAGTTTATCTCAAAATGGTGGTGGTTGTTAGTAGGTAATCAAATTTTCTAAGTAATTAATTTTAACAAGTAGGCCATTTGACAAATTTTGATGATATTTTTGTGCACAAAGAACTTGAACTCTGAAAAGGCCATACTGGCTTATAGGGTAGGCTTTATATCCCGAAAAAGACTTTGGGACGAACTGACTTTGACATAGGTGAATTCACGGGCCTAGCCTAGTATATCATTAATGGGACTCTACCACCGATTGCAGAGTATGGGTCTTGCTGACTGTGTATCAAGAGATTTTGCGTAGTTTTTTTCTTAAATAAATACATTGCAAATCGTATTTCCGTTGAAATAATGAAACTTTGGATAATAGGTAGGTATATTATGTTGTGAACAATAAAGCTTATGTACCTGCACACACTTAAGTTATTTGTAAGTGTACTTATGGTAATTACTGAGCATGAAAAAATTATAAATAATGAGTATAACTTGATACGCTTCTAACGATCAATTTAATTCAATGTTAATCGTCAAGTACGTAACTAATCCTACAATGCGACCAGCGCAAAATGTGTGATATACAATACAATAACATAATATAATCGTAATTAATGTAAAATTTACTGACACGGTTGCTGTGGTTGCCAAATAAATACGCGGAACATTTTACATTCATTAATCGTCAACTGACTCTTTGTTTTGTTATTTTTGTAAAATATATATTTTTCCGCTTAAAGTTAGGTAGATATGGGCGGCTTATGTCAGTTTTTGCAAAAGCCTCACCATTAGATATCATATTTTGTTAATTAGACATGATTTACATAATTAACTTAACTATGAAGATGAAATTGACTGCGCTCTACGATTTATGTTGTCTATGCTTTATGAAAAAGATTATACTTATACCTACGTATTCTATTTGTACACGATTCAAGTTTAACTCTATTAATATGTAGTAACAATTTTTTGTTTAAGAATACATGAAAAATCTATTAATTTCGATATTTACGCGATGACTAAGAACTTATGCTTACATGGAAATAAAGAACAGGTCTAGGAGGCTTCTGAGATTGACGAACGTTTAAATTTAAATCCTCAGTGTGATTTCAATCTACAACCTGCTTGCAATCTGCTTCAAATCCAATATCAAACCCAGTGTGGTTCACAATATTCTGAGATGTCAAAATGCAGTCAGCGCTAAGTGCGTACGCGTCGGTCGTCAAAGTCCGTGGATAGGCACTTCAAATTCCGCTGACCATAGTTAAAATGACGGTAGTTCTGTGACTGTCACTGATACACATTAATTCTTTTTGACATATAAGATCAGTCATCTTGTGATCATGACTGCTATAGAAGTCGAAACAACGCCAAGAATTCGAACAAATCCGCGAGTGGGGTCTGTAAACCTGATGTATTTCAACTTTAAAAAAACCTAAACAAATCAACAGATCGACATTCCGATGCGAGGCATAGTGTGTTCATGGTTGACAGTGTGTTTTTGTTTTTTTGCGCACAAATAAAGATATGAAAAGTCAAAAATCCCTCGTCACATGGAGCAACAGCTCTCTCTACGAACAAACAACAACTCTCTCTCTTTCTCTCTACAAGTTGTTGTCTAGTAAAGATAAAATTTGAAGCCATGAAATTTTATAAACCAAACAAATATAATGCATAAAGCTTTACAATGTAGTAATGAATAGATTTATAAATACTATAATGACGTGAACAAAAATGATGTATGACTATTACTGAAGTCAAAATGTTGTTTACACTAGGTTGTGTTCAGTTTAAGATGTTCTTTACATTAAGGAGTTTGTAAATTACAATTCATATTTATCAAAACAATAGTTGCTCAACATTTAACATGTTTATAAAAGGAAAACTTAATGAGTGTACCTGAGCTGCAGAATACAAAACAAACAGGTCGTGAATAGAAGTTGTGTGAAGAGGCTACAGCTGTAACTTGAAAATCTGTCAAAACTTTATTGAAAATACTACAAACAGCTTTATTTATCTTTCAAGCATCAAGCTAAAATAAAAACTATAATTATGGTATTTATTATTGTAGCCTATCGCTTGAATGCCTGTTTTAAACAATACGACTTATTTTTAAACTGAAAGGCATACAATTGTGTAACATTTGCACAAATCTAAGTGATATCTCATAATAAATATCGGCCGCATTGGTGTTGTAACATGCGTCACACTTGTAACACTCTAGTTGATTTAGTGTCATTTTCCACCTACCGTTTTCTAAAAAATATATTTGGGATTTGGTCCTAAAATATGAAACTGAATAGGTGGTCCGTTGCCGTTGTTGCTTAGAAAAGGTTTAAACAAATTTACGTTTACCTTAAGAAACAAACTAATACTTTCTAACTTCACACTTTTGAGATATAACCTGGTATCTAAAACAAATCATTGATAGTTAACCATTAAAAAGTTATACAACTAGGAGTTAGATTGACATGTGGCCTTCGTTATACTGATACTGCCTACCGTAGCAGTACCGTAACAGTTTGACAGTATCAGAAGTAGTACTGGGTAGATTAACCCAATACAGTAAATATCATTATTACTCAAGTAATGATTTCTAAACTATGTTAAATCGTACTTTATTATAAAACCTGACTCTAGCGTAAGAAGCGATGGTTGCTAAAAAATCGAGCTCTGCCTATCTCATTTAAAGGTGTGGTGGAAACCTACTTCCTACTTATGTTATAAATGCGAAATTTTGTATGTGTGTTTATTTGTATGTTGCTCTTTCACGTGAAAGCTAACAAATGAAAACCATTTTATTGAAACTTTACAATATTATAGCTTATGAAATCGAAATGGGACATAGGCTACAATTTACAAAGATACTTAACTTTTTTTTGACCTAAGTCCACGCGGACGAAGTGGCGGCCGGCCGCTTGGTTCAAAATAAATATATAATAAAAACACGTCAATTCATTGTTTAGGGAGGTAAAAAGCTCTAACTAATTTCGTTCTATGGATTCATGTTTTATTATTAACTAAAAAGTTATGGTTATATTTAATATGAATGTATGTGTGTACAGACATTTTTTTTTGTCTTCACGAACGCATTCGAAAATGTATGTTATATTACATTACATAACCTATTCGATTTGTCATCATAGTTCATATTGGTAGTGTCTTATAGGTTTGCGGGAATTTGGAATTTAAAAATGCATGAGAATAACACTGAAACTTAAACGATGAAACACTGTAATTTAATAATTTTGAAAAAAAAATGTGTAAGTTATGTTCCAGTTCTTGTGAGGACGGATTTTAGTATGACTTTGTGCAGTCACACTTGTTAAAACTATTGATAACTGCGTCACTTTTCTATCATAAACAGAGTGCAAAACTGGAAAAGCTCAGTCCACGGCGAAAGCAGACGCTCGGTTAAGTTAGCTACTTAATAATAACTTAAAGAATACAAAAGCAATTAAGTGTTTGATCGCATGATTTTTCTTACCGAAAAGAAGCGTTGTGTAGTTTGAAGGTAAGACGGAATTAACGTCAGCACAAAGTCCCAAGCATTTCGAGTATTTCTAAATGTCTTGATAGAAAGTTGTTGTCACAAACAATCGAAAAGGCTGGTGTCAAAAATCACTTTCGGGAACCATATCACGTCACTGTATGTCCTTAACGTCCGCATAGGGCACTGAGGGTTAACGATTTTGTTAGTTTGCCGGGGATAATTAACAAGATTGAGACGTTTTCACTCGTGTTTATTGTTAAAAGATCGCGTTAGGATCGAGTTTGGATCGAGTGCGCGAGATGAGGCGTGTGCGCTGTGAGAAGTGCCGCGGTGGTGTGAAGCTCGGAAGGCGGGCGCGAACCGTTTTGCACCTCTAGCTGGACTGATTCGCCCCACCTTGTTATATTGTTTCTGATAATTAACTCATTTTAAGGTTGCAGTCTTCTGTTCCGCGACTTTGTTGAATGATTACGTTGACATTTTACAAAGAGTAAGGACAATTTTTCAAGGTGTCATCTTTAACTAAGACATATTTCAGGTTTTTTAGTAGGGCTTTTGTTATAATTGTACAATAAAGTATAAAGAAAGATGGAATAATGGTGCAATCCTTCATATAAGCTTGCAACAGGTTCTCTAGATTTATTTCATATTATGTATATCATAATTCTCACTATTATGTTACAAGCGTCTTTATCAACCTTAACTGTTCGTTTTTTTCTCAAACTAACTCCATTCTAAAAAACAAGATGATATAAACTGTCAAAGTGTTAACTTGATACTTGACCTGTCGTCTACTGTACGTATGACTTAATAAGCTGTATCTTATCTAACTACAATAATCGGCATATGCCTAAACTTTAGCTATGGTTTTTCCTTGACTCTGCTCATGTCGCTCTATACTTATTTGCATTGGCTGCATTGAAACGATTTGAATAAATAATTTTCATTATTTCACACTTTTATTGTAGTATCTCGTTACCTCATTGAGATTCGTGTTCTAGTTGAAGAGGAATTGTTGGCTTTAATTATCTGGCATTGATGTTATAAGGAGGTGTAATCCTACAATGACATTGTTTGTACTGTTGGTACCTGCCGCCCTAACGCCGTTAGTTGGGCGGGCGGTAATATTGTGAATTTAAGGGAAAAATACAAATATAACTGTTGTGATTCACGTATTGTTGATGTATTCAAGGACACAAAAGAGTCTATATAAGCTTTTTCAGTGAGTTTTTTTCCAGATCTATTCTCAGTAGAGATAACCTTCCGACGGTAGTGGTAGAGTCACATCATGAACATATGTTCGATGTATTAATTAATTATGTAGCGCATAGGTAAGATTTTTTTGACGATTAAAATATACTTAGGTACTATGTAAGGGTCTATTGCAATAAAAAAAATTAATTTTAAATAAAGTGGTTAGTAGCATCCTTAAATTGAAACTGAATTTTAAAGATTCCAGCTCACGAGGTTAAGATGTAAATGATTACCTACTATTTACAAAGGTTCTTAGTTTATCTAAGGATAAGTACCAATGTTAAATACCTCGTACAAATTCGCTTAGGTATAATTTGTATAATATGTTAATTAGATTAACATATAACATATTGTTAAATTGTTTTTTCACTAATTTTTGCTATCTTACGTTCACGTGCAAGAGCAGCTCTAATAAGATCATTTATTTAAATGACGAACCAGCTAAGTGTGTGTCGAGCCATACAGCGAAAGGTACTGAAAATAAGCAATATAAATATTATAGTTAATATTTATATTGCGAATATTTTCATAATTATCAATGCAAAAGCACTAAAAACCTAATATATCGGAAACGGATCTCTGTATTGAATAAATATTTCCACAAACCCCTTCGGTCATCTCCGTTCCTCGGAAGACACGTTAATCAGTTGGTCCTGGCTGACGTCAGTCTTCTAGCCTAGGCGGAGGCCTTAGAGTGACTTGATTACATCTGATTGCGAGATTTAGAACTAACCTTCAAAAGTACTTCTCAAATCCTTGAAAAAGCAACTAATACTGTTTTGGAAAGTAAGCGAAATTGTTTTTTTATGTAAACGTTATTAACCTTGGTCTTCTTCTATTTTAATTTGTGAATGCTGTATACAGGTGTATACACAATAGGGTCTTAAAATATATCCCTTTACACCTGTATTATTTCCTGTTTTATAATTCATGTGTTTGATAATATTGTCGCTGGTGCATTCTTATCAGTAAAATATAATAAATAAATAAGCTTACACCCCTCCAACAATGTGCACTGAGCTCGCTTGTTGGATGGAATACTCCAAGCCATAAGGCTCGCACCACCTCATGGTTAGGGTGAGGGCTCATAAGTGAGACTTACATGTAAAGGCTGCTGTTTCTTTTTTTTTGCAGAGGATGAAACTCATAATTTGTAATTCAAACAGCCGGGCTGTAGATATACACAAAGACAGTGTGAAGTAATTTTTAGGAAATGTGCCGTGAAACAAAGCGTTGCTGTTGAAAACAGAAAGTTGAAAAAGAAAAACAATATTTATGTATTTTAGTACACCTGTTCTCGTACGTAAATTTTAAGCTAATCTTTACTTTTTTTCTTTTGATACGTGCATGTGGTGTTAACCTATAAGTGGATGTACATTAAGTTATAAGACCGAACCAATGTGATTGTATCATAATTTTATAATGTAATATTCGTTGGTTAACTAATAAATAAAATAAAAAAACAACTCATATTTTTTTTGTCAAGATATTATTCGCACTCGGGCGGAACAAGGTGAATCTGTCTACAAGGGAACCATAAAAAGCAAAAACATCTTTAGTTAGAAACGAACGAAACTCATTAAACATGAACATCTAACCTTGCAGGTGTTAGACTGTCAGGGTTTTTGAAAATTCAAACATTTATTTATGTAAATTTCTGATGTTTTTGTCAAAGCAGTAAGCAAGCGTGTCTATCTATCTATTCATTATTATGCCTATCTTTTTTATGAAGCAGACTTATGAAAGAGGAAATTTCATTCTTTATTTTTGGGTTCACCAATAATAAAAAATTAAATCAAAATACATTATATTTTCTCTTACAAAGGTACGCAGAGTACTTACAATTTCTGATAAAGATAGTTTTCAAAATTTTGCCTTGAGCGTGAGAGACTGGTGCCCGATATAGGGTTAAGTAAACCCCGTGTGTACCAGGTCACCAGTGTTTCACCCCCCAAGATGGTCTGGGTACAATGCTGATAATGATTATTATGTATACAAACGCGCGCTCTGTTAGTCATCAACACTAGCGGCAATGCTCATTCACAATTGAATTTTCTCATTGAATTGAATCAAAAACACCTTTATCAAGAAGAAAATACACAGCAGTCACAAAGAAAACAAAGAGAAAAATTATTTCATGAAAAACTGCAAAGCAAAAACAAAAAGCCCATTAATAAAACAAATTAAATAAAAACAAAAGAAAACAAAGAATACTGATAGGTCGTGAAGACAATTACAAACAATTGCGCAAATTGCGGATACCTACATTCAAACAATTTTTTCTGTAGCACTTTCACGAATAATAAAAACAAGTTTGCCACTAGACAGAAACTGATATTATGATTACCTACTTATTCTCAAGAATAAAAGATAATCTTTTGGTATTGAGTCTGAATAAAAAGTAAATAAGTCAATTTTATCAACAACAAAAACTATGGGTGTAATTATCTATTTCGTTGTCTCTGACACCATAGCTGCACAATATCTAGAGTCCGACCGAAACTGGTTTTCCGGCCGAAACCGAAACCGAAACCGAATGTTCGGCCTGGGCTTCAGTTTCGGCCGAAACCGAAACCGAAACCGAAACTCACGTGGTCAAGTATAAAATACCTACAATTACTAAATTCTGAAAAATTTTACTGATTATTCTACCTAATTTTTTTTCAATACAAGATCCCACTGCTGGGCAAAGGTCTCCCGCAAAATTTTCGATTTACCAGGTGGTCCTCGGCACCATCTGGGCCTCGTCTTCCAATAATATCAGTCTTTGAGGAGCTATTGGGTTGTCATTCGGGCCGGATGCATCTTACAGACTGCTCAGTACTCACTCCCATTTTGTCATTTAGGTGACTTTCTGGCCTTCGTCTTGAACGTCAGTTTTAGCACAGATCGTGGTGACCATTTTCTGTCTGTGTGTTTATTTATTTATTTAAACTTTATTGCACAAATAGGGTACAATAGGTGAACTTAATGCCATATGGCATTCTCTACCATACCATACCACCATACCATACCATATATTATGTGTGTTTAATGCCTAACACACTCCACTCCATTACCCTTGGACCCATTCCGAGCCTTGACTTAGGGTGTTCCATGAACAACCAGGCTTGTGCATCGTGGGCAGAATTCAAACGTCGAGAAGTTCTCGCTTTAAAGATATAAGAAGGTGGCTTTAAAGATTTATATGAACTTAATTTATTTGAGCTAACTTTTCAAGGCATAAGCTTAAGGTCTAGGTGTTTCGGAATTTGATTTCCTCATCCTGCCGGTTCTCGAAGCAGACTATTTTTTTCGGGGGGAATCCATTTATGAACTAGACTGGTTATGCACGATCCAGAGGGTGGGACTCTGGGTGCAGGCCGGGGGTGTGTGAGGCGGCAGATATTACTCACAAAACCCCCCTGCGTGTGACCTGCTTCAGCGCGTATCCAGAGGTCCCCGTAATCTCTGGTCAAGAACTCTGTGCCGGTGGACCCCTGGCGCGCTATGCTAACCAGCCCACCTAGAGGGGAGTTACACCTCCCCTCTACACCCGCCAGTGTGTACGGCGGTGTTAGGTCACTGTTACACCGCCGCCCTTCCTCGGGGCCACATGGAATGGAGGCACACAGCCCCCGCCGTGTGCTCTCCGTGTGACCCCGAAGGCCCCCTTTTAGTCACGACAGGAAGGGGGGAACTGTGCCAGAATTCTAACGCCCCATACCACAAGACGAAAGGAGATTGTCTCCTGGCTCAAGTCAATATACTCATCAAAGTTGCATTGAATGCCGTCTTCCACTTCCTTACTTCGTGTGCCGTTTGTCGTCAGTTTCGTTTTTGACTGGTTCATCACCAGTCCAATGCGATAGTACGCTACACTTAGTTCTTTGAACATTGTCTGCCTTGCCACTCGGCGGATGTGTTTGCGAAAAGCACGTCGTCGGCATAACGAACGATCGGTCAATTTCTATAATTCGACATCGACTCCTTCATTAGACTAGGGTCTTGCCAACTGCGTAAAAACTTCCGCCAATGCGATAGTATAGGAACGAAACGAAAACTTCATCAACAACCACACACATGACGTCCAATTCTGAACATCAGGACTCCCTCTTAGATTTTCAGAGCGGCTGGTATTGGGCGGCCCACGTCCACCCAAACCCTGCGATCTCTATCTGGTCCTGGTCCTTCTGCTTCTTTGCTGGTGGGAGTCCCACGCTGCGTTTGGTTTCAAACGATATCCCCTCGAGAACTTTTCGACCCCAAACTGATAGCCCAGTTTCTCGTGCAATATGCCCTGCCAACTGACACTTCAACCTACTTTCCTTAGTGCCCAGCCGTGTTGTATGCAACAATTAACCTCTTTCTCGAAGGTGGACCTGCCTACGTGAATCATTTGGCCAAGACATACTCGTCGGCAACTTCGAGAATCGAGCTCCCAACAGAACAGTCTCAACGAAAACCTACATGTAGTCAGTTCCGTTGTAACATTACTTCTAAAGAAGTTTTGCGTCTGGCGATTACGCACTGACCAATTTTAGTGTTGCTACGGAGCCATCGAGCCATGTCCCAAGACAAATCCCGAAGATTGTGGACGTCGCCAGGCTCTGCCATAACGTTGCCGCAAGAAACGAAGTTATACGAGCGCGCACGACATCTTTCAAAGTGAGTTTCGGTTTCGGCAAAAGTTTCGGCCGATTTTGGCCGAAACCGAAACTGTGGCCGAAACTCGATTTTTTGGCCGAAACTGGCCGAAACCGAAACCGAAACCGAAAGTTCGGTCGGACACTAACAATATCTAATCGCTTTACTTAGTTCCTGATGATCTCTTTGTAAAACTCCCAGATTCAACAATTGGTATTAAAATTATATTTCCACGCTTACCATTCCAGTCAGACTTATTGACTGGGTATAAATAAATCTATCACTAACATTCATTCTTATTTATGTTAGCGTGTAGTTGTATGAAAAAAAAACCCTTTGGCGGAAAAGCTCATCAAACTACTCGTGCAAATGCAACCATGGCAGGCACGGTGATGGAATACCTATAATATTTTAAAAGAAAATTTTCATTTGGCGTATTCCAACGATGAAGGCATCTGAGAAGCGGACTGAGTGCTAAAAATCTGCTGTAGTAGGTACCTTTAAGTCTTGTAGTTTGTTAGATCTCGAACGGACAATGTGTCTCGGTAAACTGTTGGTTTGACCCCGTTACAATTGCTGTAGTAGGTACCTTTAAGTCTTGTAGTTTGTTAGATCTCGAACGGACAATGTGTCTCGGTAAACTGTTGGTTTGACCCCGTTACAATTGCTGTAGTAGGTACCTTTAAGTCTTGTAGTTTGTTAGATCTCGAACGGACAATGTGTCTCGGTAAACTGTTGGTTTGACCCCGTTACAATTGCTGTAGTAGGTACCTTTAAGTCTTGTAGTTTGTTAGATCTCGAACGGACAATGTGTCTCGGTAAACTGTTGGTTTGACCCCGTTACAATTGCTGTAGTAGGTACCTTTAAGTCTTGTAGTTTGTTAGATCTCGAACGGACAATGTGTCTCGGTAAACTGTTGGTTTGACCCCGTTACAATTGCTGTAGTAGGTACCTTTAAGTCTTGTAGTTTGTTAGATCTCGAACGGACAATGTGTCTCGGTAAACTGTTGGTTTGACCCCGTTACAATTGCTGTAGTAGGTACCTTTAAGTCTTGTAGTTTGTTAGATCTCGAACGGACAATGTGTCTCGGTAAACTGTTGGTTTGACCCCGTTACAATAACATGCACAGAAATTAAGAAGCTTTTTTATATTGACCCTCGAAGAGCACCAGCGGTGGAGTTAACATGTTTGATTATGTTAACAAAAGTAACTATCTATGTTTGGGTGAAATCTTCATTTGTATTGATGAATCAAGATTTATCGCACCACATTACATCGTTTTACCCTTATTATACTTAGATACCTAATATTGATGTATGCTTACCTGATTTGTAGAAAATAATAAAAAGGACGCCATAAAAGAAGTTGATTTAATAATTAATCACTGAGTACACAAAATTTCAACATAACTACGACTTCCACACACCAGAGCAGGCGTCCACTACCTTCAACGTTCCTGTACATTTTCAGAGTGAGCGTTTGAAGAGTAAACTATTTGGATTGAAAAAAATTAACAAAAAATATTAAATAACAGTGAAAACTGTTTTAACTGACTTCAAAGCAAGAGATGTAGTTAGGTATGGCTTTTGAAGGGAGGGCGGTACCAAGTCAATTAAAGATAAACTGAAATGCATACATACACCCCTTTCTTGAATTGTACCTAAGAGGGGGCGTTCCTATCTTGATTTGTTTTATTTATTAAGAAACGGCAGAGATTCAATTTTTTCAGTAACTTGATAAATGAAAGTTCTTGTAATATGGTTGTATCTTCTTAAAAATATATGTATCTACCTACACTCGGGCAGTAATTTGTCAGAAAGTTACAGGTTTTTCAAGAAATGAAATAAACAATCTTTCGTTCTTGGTACTGCATAAAGAAAAATTTCCTAGTAAAATAGTGCAACTTATTCGTATACTTACCTACTACCTGTTTTGAGACCTTTATTAAGTTACCACCTACTCGCCTTAATCTATTTTCAGACTTTTTCAACTATTAATAATAGAAAGGAAGTTAAAAATAGTAATCCTCATTATTTAGGTAAAAACATAAAAATGCTTATTGCAAATGCAGAAGTTCGACAAAAACCGACAATACATAATCATGTGAGTATCTCTAAAAGAACGTTTACGACTTAACAAGCAAAAGTTAACCGCAGTTAATCTGTCACTGATTTACCGGGATTGTACCATTACCATCATGCTGTGAAACGATAACTATTTTTTAATGGGATTTATCATAATTGGTGATTAATTTGTTCATTCTAGTTAAAGCTGAGTCGTTTTTAATTAAGATAAAATTTTCAAACAACACTCGCTGTCCAGACTGATAACGTTCTGTCAAAATTAAATGTGGAAATGGATCGGATGCGGCAACAGTGCGGCGCGGCGTCGGTACCGCGAACGCCCGACAGGGGCTGTTGCCGCACCGTGCACTTTGAATCCAAACGACTGTCTATGCGCCATACCAAACCGCTTCGCTACTGCAGCGGTCAAACACGAAACGCATAAAATGAAAGCGCCCTTAGTCTTCATAAAATAGGGAAATCTTATTGAGGGGGGTAAATGTGTATAATTCTTCAATACCTCAAATTCATGTTGAACTGAACCTCTTTACAAGTTTCAATAGCCAATTAAAGCGCAATTGATAGCAAGGGTATTTATTAAATACATAGGTACAACATTAAGTATTTATTGAACGAAAAGAATGTTCATCATAGGTTTATTCTGATCCTTAGCACATTATGTTTCTATGTTGTTTATTTTTACTTTACTTTATTTATATTTATACAGCCTACAATTAAACGTTCAGGTCTTGAGTAAATAAAACATAAGTTAGAAAGAAATTGAGGGCAGTAAACACGTCATAATGAGCTTCAGTTTAGGTTCAAAGACTTGAGGAAAATAAAGTTTTAAAATGTTCTCTTGGAGTATGTCACTCGACGGTACCAGGTTGGCAAAACAAGTCCCTGAAGTACCTTTGTTTTCGAACAGTACTATAAGAACAACAACACCATCACAAAAAGTAATCGACGCATTTAAAACGGCTAATTATTACAAATGTTGGTAATTTAATTAATTATTATGGTCGTACTCAAGAGCTTAGACTTTATTTGACAAATAAAACAGCAGAAAATGAAAAGTTAGAAGGAAAATTCCTTGACACGTGCGACTATGAATTTAAAGAAAGGCCGTTTTATCAAATTCAAGGTACAGGATAGTTTCAAACTGAAAATGTGTTCCCACAAATTATCGCTTTAATTAGGACAATAATTCAAATGACTTCCATGGAGGGGTTCCTAGAAGCCGTGCGCGATGTTCTTGGTAGGTAGAGTCACTATATTTTGCGCCTCTTCCGAGCGTCCAGTTTTTTGCTCCTCAGCAATTAGAAGTGGAAGTTCCCATACAGGCAAAAACATCCATTGTACGTACCTACCTCTGCATAAAGCGCTAATAAAGCAATTTTTGTTTGTACATTAACTGGTTAAACACGTAAGTCGAATGTAAAAACTAAGGATTACCAACCTACAGTTGGTAGTTACCAGCGTGATTTTTCTATGAAAAAGTAAGTATTTTAAATTATTGCCGGTGCTACCAATGCTTAAGTAAATGAGCGATGACGTAGATAATTATTCGTGTCACGTTCTTAGTAAGAATTTATGAAGATGATTAAAATTCTAATGTATCGGGCATGAAATGTGTCGTTTTTTAAATAATGCAAATGAAATTCTGTCAATTGTAAATAAGATAGGTATTGTTTCTTAATTTTCACCGTCATCGTCTGCTAGGTGCCTACTTAGGTTATCCGAGTTGTATTACTACATCAAGAACAATATAATATAGATTAGAGATGTGGCCTCGTGTGTCCCGTGCGGACCGGTCCACCAAGGTGAAGGCTGCGAAATGGACGCCACCAGGCTAGGCTACGTCGTAAATCGTGCAGAGGACTGTGAGGTAACTTTGACAGGCCGGTTTATACAGGAAGTGATTATTGCAGCAATATCACCTACTTAACTTTGTTTAGATTGATGCGTGGTAGCCTAATCAGTCCGTACGTCACTACAATTCACAGATTCATATTGCGGGCCCTTTAGATTGTAGAGTCAACAACATGAGGTTAGAAATGTTGTATTAAAAACTGTTGTTTAGTTGAGCAAATACAATCTTTTACTTTTGCCATCTACCTACTCCTCAAAACTAACAGCAGGCCCGAAAAACAGAACATTCATTTATTTATTTATTTGGACAACCAACAAGGCATACACTACGCAATTCTTAAAAGACTATCGCAGAGTTGACAAATTCTTAGTGCTGACTTAATTAAAGGTTGCCACGGCATGCGAAGCTTTATGCGATGCATTTCCAGCATCAAGAACATGTGGAAATAATTATTTCCATTGAGAAATGGACAGTTACTTAACAGTTACTTACTTTTTCTTTTATGTTTTTATGTGTCGAATAAATTTATCTTTCTTTCTTTCTTTAGTTATAAATCTTCAGCAAATGTACAAAGCGTTCATAATTTGCCTTTAAATATTAGGTAGGTATCTACTTTTTTCTAATTCGAACTTTGTAATTTAGTTTTTCCTGTTGTTTTGAACTCTTCATGTTGTAACACTTTAAACAGAGCTTGTGTATAATGCATAGCGCCAACATTTGAATGTTTTTATTAGTTTCCGTGACTCACAAATTATTTTCCACGCACGTACTTATAACATTGAATTAGTAAAGAGTCCAATTTTTTTGCAACAGTACAAATCTGAAATTGATCAGTTCCGGAAAATGTTAAGCACCAATATTTATATTTCTGGTTATTAAGGCAAACCTCTTTGATTGTCTGTTCTGGGCACTGAATAAGACTGCCGTGTAATAAGCAGAAATTATTATTTATAAAATTTATCCATTCTGAGATTATGATCACAATGGTGCCCAAAAAAAGTTTGTAGGTAATCCAATTCTGTACCCGCTTTACTCAAGCGCAGACCTGAGATCTAAGCTATTAACAACATGTTATCTACATTTTTAAACAAAAGTAGGCATCATAAGTACAGAAAACTTCAAAAAATATACTGGAATTACTTTTTCATTGAACTTATTGAAAAGGTGGTAATAACGAATTTTATGACCGCATGGCAATTTTTGTAGATGTGAAAGATTGGGGGTCTTTTAATCTTTAAATTTAATGAATAATAAATTGAAAAAACTGTAGGTGCTAACCATGCGAGGGCCAGATATCAAACTAAGTCTTATTTTCCCTTAAAAATAGTTAATAAATGATAACAATGGATTTTTTGTAACATTTTTTGCACATTAACTATGCTTTATTAACATATAAAAGATATTAAGTCTGAAATTGAGGACGAGGTTCAGTGCTCACGATGTAAGACTGTAAAATCACAGAGAGTACATCATGTACATAATAGCTCGTGAGTGTCAAATGAGTGTAGTAAAACATAATCATAGAAAGTTGTTTTTTAAACGCTTTCTCCTTTGCGAAGCCAGGATCCACTTACCACCGGATTTGTTTAGGTCATTATTTATAAACAAAAAGTAGGTCACTAAATGATAATTATTTGAATATTGGCTTGCTGTCGATTTGTAACGTATGTGCTTAGCAAACTTTCTTGGAGAATATGCAGGAAAAAACTGCACACACATTAAAGCATCCGCGAAGAATGCACGTCTCCACCTTTCTAGTCCAGTGAAAGCTGATTCTGATCCTGCAGTTGTTGGCATGCATTTTGAGCTGTAAGTACCAACCTGCTTACATTTTTAGAGGGTTAGTTAGCTGCTTGATTGAATGGTCTTTTATTTGCACCTCCAACTAAAAGCCCTGAATTCCATGCTATAATGAATTAGTACCAAACTAAAATACCTAATGTTGCGCGTAGTGGCCCCAGAGTAGTATTCTGGAAAGGCAATTGGACGAGATTGGATAATAAAGCTAGGGACAGTAGGACGGAAGCGGCCGTCGGCCGATGGACCTAATCGACCAATAATTACTGAATCGCGGGGATTATGAAATTAAATGACTCTCGGACTTGTCAATCAAAATAAACAGATATTTTCCCCGACTATTGACAATAGCTCTGTAATTGTAACTGGGAGTAAAAGTATACTTAAACACTCAATTTATGAAATGAGTTTATTAGAGGATAAACAATGATAATGTTTACAATCATGGCAAAAGAGGAAGGCAGGCTGCGAGTAGGAATCTCATAAATGTTATATAAACTGCGCAAGCAATCAGAAAAAAGAGATGAGATTATGGGCCTTATTGCGTTTAGCAGAACCCTGTAGACATGATGATCAGGTGTCTAAACCTCGCCTATTCCTTATGTATTAACATAGGTATGATAAATCCAAATAATGAGCACGAGCACAATCCTAGTTATTGAGCGTCTAGGTAGGTAGTAATTTATCGAAAGATAATTTCTTTCTTTTTAAAAAAACACACTTCATTAATGTGATGCACAACGATGATCCCCATTAGCAAACCAAAACACTTAATTATGGTGCTCACGTGCTTTTGAAGAATACTTGTCTTTTTCTAATTGCCGAAACGTGCGTAATAGCCGCAGACCGGTTTGTCTCATGTTTGGCAGTAAATAAGTGGAACAAGTATCACTTAATCACCTAACGAAGACGAAAATTTCTACTCGTACATATTAGTATTAATCAAACAATAGTAACAGGCTCTACATGAGTCAAAAACGAGTACTTTTTAATTTATAGATTTCTACTATAATATTAGGTACAATTCACAATCCGCCAAATGTTTATATATAAGGGAGGTTCAAAATTTGTGGATTTGATGCTTCTCACAAGTTTTATTTTTTAAAGTGAACTCATGTCCATCTTTGCAATATTCCAAAATATGTGAAAGACATAACTAGTTGCCCAAGGAAGGTAGACCGTAGGAACTCAAAGCCTTTGGATTTTTCCGGAAAAATCCCAATGTCTATTATCTCATATCCTACACCTATTCTACCTTCATTTTAGTTCATACCTATTCTTTTTACTATTTTCTAGGAAGTCTCTGCACTCTCGCGGAAACTTAGGTGTGATTCGTTATAGCAAACGTGATAATTAAATATTTTCACAAATGCTGCTGGGGCAGGATATTAAACCACACCGAATTTTCCTTGCTACTTGCTAACTACGAATTTTTTGTTACCTAATCTAAGGAACAGCTAATAAATATTAGTTCACCTATAAGAAATTCAAAACATTAGGAATAATTGCATAACTAAGCCGCTTGGTATCTACTTGTTTTTGTGCTGGTTTTACGCGTAAATGTTATTGGAACCTTTTTTCAATTATATCTAGATACCTACCGTGAGAACACGGTGAACGTAAACGCTGTTTATTTGATTATCTATAACGATTTAAAAAAGATACAATATTAAAGATTTTTTCAATGAAAATAATTTTTGGGATATCATAGGATATTCAGCTCCTATCAATTCAATACTGGTGAACTAAGTAGATTGAAAAAAATAGCTATCGAGTTTCTTGCCGGATTCTTTTCGATAGAGTCAACGTCCAAACCAGTAGTAGAATCACATTAATGTTTATTTTTTAATTTTTGCTTTAATTTTCGACGTATGTTATATCTTAACAGTAAGTCTACAAGAAATAAATGTTTATGAGTTTGATTTAATATCTTTCAACAATTTTGTAAATCGGGAAATATACATTAGGTTGCCATGGGGGATTGACTCTATTATTTGGGACAGATTATATAATTCAACAACCGAATACAGTAAATCCTACTAATGTTATAAATGTAAAATTTGTATGTGTGGATGTGCCGTGTTGTTCTTTCACGTAAAAACTATTGTATGGATTTTGATGAAACTTTACAATAATGTAGTTTATACATCTGAATCGCACATAGGCTACAATTTATAAAGAAACATTACTTATTGGTAAGTCGCTGGCGGCCGCTAGTGATGGTATATTCATTTTGGCTAATTCATTCTTCATTTCATTCACTTCGCTTCATTTGGCTCAGTTAGACTACGCCACCATTGCTGTGCATTTCATACTTTGCTTCGGCTGTTTTTTTACTAAGTCCGTTGATGAGTGATTTTGAAATGCAACATTGTCACCAAAACAAAAGATAAGAGCAGCACCGTCACGTCATGAGGCATTCAACATTGACACAGCGATGTGAGTGATTTATGGGTGTTTGCCTGTCGGTCTGTCTGTTTGTGTTCTGGGGCCGAGAGCTGGGAGATAGCACTGACAGCCGCGGGAGCTGTCTGCGTCAACATCATCTCAACACAACATACCTAATTACCCAACCTTTGAAACAATATTGAATCTGATTTACCGATATAAAAGAGCTCCCATGTTTTTCCGATGTTGATTCACTTTCATGAAAGCTCCATGTAAGCATAGTCATTGCAAATCTACCTACTTGCACTAAGTAACTTACTTACTCGGATATATATATTTTTTGTAATTTTTTCGTTATTCGCTATGTTTTAATGTATTGAGTTCATAAACAAACTACGCAGCGATAATGTCAAGTAGATACGAATGCCATTAAAATAATTTGATGGGATGAATCATGTTTAGCCAAATGTGTTAATTTTAACAAACAGATGTATTTACAATTTAACCTTTTTGGGAAATAATTTCATGTAAATATTTAATAGTGCCTAGTTAGATGTCTATGTTACACTATGTTGTCAAGGTAGGTATGCAAATTTAAGATAACTTAAGTACTTATCAACGTCAGTATACCGACCATTAAATTTGTTTTTCAAAAATCAGGTATTGTTTAAAGTTAGTTAGAATTAAATATTTTTTCAAAATACCTACCCAACTTGCTTTACTGGAAAATATTTTTATTACTTGCTTTTTACAACATTGAATGACCTGAGCACAGTCATGAGATATTAATTTATTAAGGTACTAACTTTATTCACGGTTTTGTTTTTATTAAGCAACCTTTTGAGAATCCTTAATTTTTTGTGACTCTTTTGTGGATACTAACACAATAAAAGGTTTAAATGACCAAAATGTTTGGCGACTACAGCCAGTTGTTGAGTGGTTGTTTGTGCAATTTTGGATGAGTAAGTGCTAATCGCGGCCGAAGCATCTAACGAGGCCGGCGCGCGACGTGATCGCGCAATTATCGCTAAAGACTCACCGGTGGGTCCGATGTGCCTCTTTCTGCCTTCTCCTGATTTCTTCGATGGGTGTTCCGCCACAAATGTGGCTATGAACAAAAACTTTGGTGAATGAAATGAACTTAACACTAGAGTCGCCTCTGGGAGAACACTCTCGAGAGAGTGTGGACGAGTGAACAGCGCGACTCCCTATTTATTATATGACGAAGGCCTCGACAAATCAACAACGTCGATCTAAGTGTAAATACAACGTAAAACCATCTTAAACGTTATTTGTGTAAAGATTTGCGCCGGCAGTAGCGGATTGTATGAATTGAGCTCTTTCCGCTGAACCATTCATCATTATCATTCCAGTCGGTGTGTGAGCTTTCGTAATGATGTGGAATTTCTTAGACTTTCTTGGTGCAACACAATAAGGTGTTTAATAGAGAGACCTGAAGATTCCTTAATGAGAGAGAGAGAGTTAAAATATGCACGTTTGATACTGAAAACATAACATAAAAACAATATCTTATTGTCCTCCTTATCCTGTCCGGTAACCGCCATATAGACGTAGACTTTCGAGTGGTACCTATTACGAAGAAAAAGCTAAGTTAGGTGATGCTTTTTTAAATTATATACATGTAGCCTTGTGGCAACGGCCTGCTTATGTGCGGTAGGTAGGCAGGTAGGTCATTCTAAACGACTTGGGTTAGTCGATCGCAAAACCCTCACCTGACAAAATATTTAGGTATTTATTATTTTTTCCTATAATATGTTTAATCTGTGTCAAATGTATGGGTATTAAATATTCTGTAGGTACCACATACAACCATTACTCTAAATAATAAGTTAGGCGTTAATACCTGAATTATGTCAGGATTACGATAACATGCGGCGCTGTAAATCAGAATATTAAGAAAAAGATCCACTCTGTTGTTTACATGGAGAACGAGGCTTTTAGTTTTGTAGAAATGTTTGAAAAGTGATAACTATCTACTACGCATTACAAGTAAGCGTTGAAATCCTACGGAGTAGCAGATAATGTGTACACGTCATAACGATAGAGCTACCGGGAATTGAGGTTCTCATTATGAACTGATGGCACGAGAAAATAATCCCAAATTTCATTTCACTTGAAATAGTTGATTGCGTAATGGTTCATTGGTGATTTTATAACAATTAAACCGCTTTCATTTTCCCTAATGTTTCAAAGATGAAGCGTCATTGGTTTTTCATAACATAGTGAAAGTTCCGATACATGAGTCATATAAAATTTCATGAAATTTCCTCGGATGAATATTGTCACCATTTATTATCATTATATCATCGTTTACTATCTATGCCGCGATATCATAAAATATCTATGGTTTCTGAACTGCAACAATAGTTTCAATTTACGTTCGATAGTTATAAGATCCATCAGTGGAAAAAACGGCCCTGCAAATTGTAAATTGACGGAACACGTTGATGATTAACCGTTTTATGTACCTACTTGCCTTGCCTGCCCTATACTAGAGCCAGGGCGAAACCGACTATGTAATTGCTGGCTGGTAGAGTAACAAGAAGTAGCAAGATTCAGGAGCTTGGCTCTACATGATATTTGATATCTTTTTCACAGGGTAAGCCATTTGCATTCGTCTTGGCAACATTTCACATTAAAATCGTCGTTTTAGAACTTAAACGACGACACCACGTATGTCATTTTTAGCAACTTTTCAGGAGAGCCAAAAAACCGAATTGACTTGCCTACGTACTGTTTCCATAGGAAAGTGGCTATCATGCTGTTACTTTTTCGTTATTTTAAGGGATTATATTGGTCGTAAGTACCTGGATTCTGAAATTCTTAGCGAATGGCATCAAAATGTCAAAATCGCCAAAAAATTACATACGTGTTAGAACTCAAACGACGAAATGTTCTTAATGGTAAATTTAGTAAGTCTAGCAAAAGAAAACAAAAACTACCTGCCTGATTACTACAAACTCATGCATTTTTTTCCATGTAACAAAATCTGTAACTATTAATTAATCATTGCATAGATCATTGTTAACAATATAAACGTGTTGGCTTAAAAGCTGTTAGTTTGTATCTTGAAACCATGAATGGATAATGGCCACGTAGCTTAGTGCGTAGAACCAAAGCGTGTAATGTCAAGCATAGAAAAAACTTTAGTAAGCCTCCTAGATGATGAATGTCCAAAAAAAGCAACTACAATTGCTAGGGGTCTACCTAGAAATTATAGTAGTATGAGTATATTATGGCATGTGTACAAAGCAAGCCATTGGTAGAGTAATTGAAAAAACTGGCCTAGCAAATAATAATTCTAAAAATTGGAACTAAATAATTAATTTAAGGTGGGTATAATATGCAAAAACACGGTAGGTACCTATTACTTTCAGAAATCTAATAACATTGCAAGCATCGTAGGTACTCGTACCTACTGTAGCCTATTGTTAGAACGCAAGTAATCGATTACAATATTTGCAGCTACGATAAAACATGAGGTGCAGTCAACAAGGTCTATTTGCATTAAAAATAGTAAATAAAACATTGTGTTAGACACTTCACGTGTTGGGTTTTAATTATATAGTTGTTATTATAGAAGTAGTATACAATTACAAATTAAATAATAATGCTTTGTGGCACTAGATGAGGTGTTGATCTTGTGTTGTTTTATTTCCTATAAAAAGCAAAGCTTATCTTCGCCACGAGCGCTTCGATGGAAAATTGACGTAACTCAAATTTCGTCCGAATGATTCTTGTGGATATAACTTGATGACTATGACTAACTATTAGTTCAATCATGTTCCATTGTTGAAGATTGTATGGCATACAATCTTTTTTGAAAAAAACCTCAACGAAACCTACCTACTCCACTAGCTCAATACACGCTGCATCTATTCCTTTCGTCGTTATTAGTCGTCTATGTGAGATTTCGATGACAAATATCTTTTAGTCTATATAAAAAAATAAAAACCCTATTCATAAACTGTAGAAGGAAACAAAACAAACGACCAATGATCCACCCTGGGCCGCATGCGCCCGTCGTCGCCAGCGCGAGGTGTCGGGTGTCGGTATCGGCGCATCGCAGTCTCAATTCGACGCGTCGGCAATTTATCAATAACGGCGTATCAAGTGTTCCGGCTGCTACGACGCGATTTCGGCGGTCGCCGTCACGCGCGTCCGCCACAGACAGGGTTAGCACATCGCCGCATTGTCACACAAACTAAACTTAAATTTTAACTAAACTAACATCCGCACCTGATACCATTTTTACAGCATTTCTGTCTCGCTCAACGGTTGACTGGCAGAAAATGCTTCGAGGATCATTTTCCGTCATCCGCATTTTGTACAAATTGTTAAATAAATAAATGAATATGGAGTAGAAATGCTCTACTCTCGCTTAACGGGCCGTGTGCACGCTTTTACATACATTTATGTTTACATAAATGTAAACTACACTACTACTGGTACTGGTTAGGTACTATGCAGTATGGACCAAGACCAACCTGCGCCCTTAATGTTGCATATTGTTTTATCCGAGCTAGTGAAGGTAGTAAAAACTCGAATACAACTTTATTTGTTAAGTAAGTAGCCCTTTTCTACTACTACTAGTAGTAGTATCAGTATTCTGAAGTGCATAATAGGGAAGCAGGAAATATCAATAACTTAACTTATTTAATAAATATTACTTAAAAAAAAATGAGAACAATAATATGTGTGCCTAAACAACATTCATTTCGATAAATATACTCGTAAGTATAGAAAAACAACATTCGACTTCATTCCACGCAGCACCCTTTACTAAAATCAAAGTTTTCTTTTAATCCCACTAGGTATTACCAATAAATACTATTAAGCATGTTTGGGAAAAGTCACACCTTACTTTGAAGTCAGCGTTGGATCAGAACCTTGAGTAAATTTTTCTATTTTTCCTTAGCTACACGTGGCACAAGTACCTTCCTAGTTTACCAAGACTGCACTCATTTATCATTAAATGGATCATTGTCACTCGGTTTGGTCACGCAAGTATCTCTCACGGAATACAGGATAATTCAGTGGTCTCTAAGTTGTTTGTTACACGATCTCACCTCATGCTGCCTCAGTAGTCAATATTGGGTACCTACATGCTAGCCACATACGTAACAACAATGCTCTACGTACGAGTTTCCAAGCATCTCTAACAAACACACACTAAATGCGGATAATCGTTACAATTCAATAGTTATAGCTTGTACGCAAGGAAACTTTGCAACATCATCATCATCATATCAGCCGAACGACGCCCACTGCTGGGCATAGGCCTCCCCCAAAGATCTCCACAACGATCGGTCCTGCGCTGTCCGCATCCAGCGGCTTCCCGCGACCTTGACCAGATCGTCGGTCCACCTTGTGGAGGGCCTGCCCACGGAACGTCGTCCGGTACGCGGTCGCCATTCGAGAACCTTTCCGCCCCAACGGCCATCGGTTCTCCGCGCTATGTGTCCCGCCCACTGCCACTTCAGCGATGCAATCCTTCGAGCGATGTCGGTTGTCTTAGTTCTCCTGCGGATCTCATCATTTCTGATTCGATCAAGCAGGGAAATACCAAGCATCGCTCTCTCCATTGCTCGCTGGGTGACTTTGAGCCTTCTTATGAGACCCATAGTAAACGACCACGTCTCACTTCCATATGTCGTTACTGGCAACACACACTGGTCAAAGACTTTCGTCTTGAGACACTGAGGTATTTCGGACGCGAATATATGCCGGAGCTTCTCGAACGCTGCCCATCCGAGCTGGATTCGACGAGAGATCTCTTTCTCGAAGTTGGACTTACCTAACTGGACTGCCTGTCCCAGGTAAACATAGTGGTCAACAACTTCGAGTGTAATGTTCCCAACGTTAACTGGAGCAGGTGCAACATGGGCATTGAACATGATTTTCGTCTTGTCCATGTTCATCCTAAGACCCACTCTTTGGGAAGCACTACCGAGATCTTCGAGCATTATGTTCAGGTCTTCCAAGGTCTCAGCCATAAGAACTACATCATCGGCGAATCGTAGGTGTGTTAGGTACTCGCCATTGATGTTGATGCCGCGTCCTTTCCAGTCCAGAAGCTTGAAAATATCCTCCAACGCAGCTGTGAACAATTTCGGAGAAATAACGTCTCCTTGTCTCACGCCTCGCTGTAGTTGGATCGGATTAGAGCTCTGGTTCTGTAATCGGACCGACATGGTGGCGTTCTGGTATAGGTTGTCTGGTGTAGTCTATTTGGCACCTTTGGAGAGACTGCAATACTGCCCAGGTCTCAATCGAATCAAAGGCCTTCTCATAGTCCACGAACGCTAGGCAAAGTGGCAAGTTATACTGAAAATTAAGACTGAAAAATGCAAATATTTACAAAAAAGAAACTGGTGGTAAATTCTCAGGAATCGGCATATATCTTTACCGCATTTTTTGCCGCAGTTAGAAGCTGTATTGGTCCTGCCTGAGGCTGTCCGTTGTCTTTGAACTATAAAGTATAATTGCTTTATTGGTCATAAGTCGTGGAAAATTCATGCTCGTAACTATCTTGACGCACGTGTCAGGGCAGACATTCGCCCTTACCAGTAGTTCCTGAGATTAGCGCGTTCAAAAAAACAAACACACAAACAAACTTGTCAGCTCTATATAGATTGGCCGATTCTAATTGACGCAGGTGGTTTTTGCAGTGACTTAAAAGTTAAAATGGGTTGTAATTTCTACTACCTCCTATTAGATACTATGTAGAGGAATCAATATTCTGTTCCGTTTTATGTTCACTGTCACTTCAATGTTATCTAATTTACAATAAAATTGTGTTATTAAATACTTTCGTGTATTTCACGGGAAACTATCAAGAGCCCAAAAGTGTGTTGTTAAAAAAATAAGCTAGGCACTTCGAAGAGCCGAGACTTGTCCACGTACTATAACTTTAACTTACTTGTTAAACAAAATTGACGTAATTATTGCATTTATTTATTTTTTTGCTTAGTTTGAGGCTAGGTGGCGCTGTGTGAAATAATGTCCAGTGTCCAGTTTATTGCCAAACGTTGAAAAATATTTATTTATAAATACACGATCACCTACCTAACAAAAATTAGATAATTCAAACCTAGGTTATGCTTATTTAAAACAAAAGCTTAAGTTTTTAGTTTGGTCTGATTGCTCACTGATGCATGATTAACCATTAAGATCAAATGATGTCAGAGAATGTTTGCTTATTTTGTTTCAGTAGGTATAAGTAGCGTCTTGAGTTTATTTTTACCAGCAGCTACAATGTTGATGAAAATAGTTTATCTGTCTAAACAGTAGTAAACACTTTGTTTGCTCTCTGCGCTCAAGCAGCTTTACGCGAACGTGTCAAGTGATAACAGCTACTTACGCGTACATAATTAGTCCCAAGCGCGTGATGAGGCTGCAGCTGGTGGGTCTCGCTTCACAGATGATCACTGCAGGAGTGTTCATGCCTCGGGCCCCTGCCAGTCACTTTCTACAAGACTTGTAATTCTGTTAGACGCGAGTATAGGTTCAAACGTGTGTCGTGGTGGTGAGGCAATGCCAGCAGTGATGCGCTGTGCAGGCGGCACGACTCGCGAGCTATTGGCTCAGGATTGCACGTCCTGCTGACTCGGGCCCTAAATCAAATCACTGGAATAATTTCATTGTTATGATTTACATTACTCATGCAGGCTTGCTGGAGTGCTTGGGTCGCCTTGGAAAGCTCTTGTAGGGTAGCGACCTCGGCTTTAAATTAAGAGTTAATTTCGAATGCTGACTGACTTCATCCTAGATAAGGCAAAACAAGTTCACATTAATTAAAAATATTAAATAATTTAATTTGCTATTTAGTAGTTCTTAGACAGGAATAAGGATGAATACTAAAAATGAAAAACCTCTTTTAGGTAGAGACTTTTTATTCTTAGCTTTTGGATGTCCAAAAGCTTTGATTCATTATTTTCCTACATTACCTATAATTTTTAGATTTATGAGTATTTAATAACATAAGGGTTTTTTTTAAATCGAAAGATTCGATTCCTGACTTTTCTTTTCAAATCCAAATAGATGCTGCAGTTATGTAATAACTAGCGGCCGCCCGCGACTACGTAAGCGTGGACTATGTTTATTTATTTTTAATAGGTATATCGTTATAAATTGTAGCCTATGTCCTATTCCGATGCATAAGCGAAATATTGTAGTTAAAATCCAGCCAGTAGTTTTTACTTGAAAGAGCAACACGGCACATACATCCATCCACACATACAAACTTTCGCAGTTATAAAATTAGTTGGATTTATGCAGTTTTTTAGTCAAGATCGGCCTCGAGTCTCCTTTGAGTATTTTTCTATAATCCTTCTGCCTTTCCACTACCAGTATTCGTATGTAGTTGTAGTATTGATTACCTATATTATCTACAAGGATGTGTATAAGTACTGAAACTTTTACAAACTTAGTTTTTAAATATTTATTGATTCGTATTTGTATTCGATTTACAATTATAGGTTTAGGCCAAAACGTGTTAGTATTGTAATCTTATCTTAGGTGAAAAGCGACCATGAAGTCAGGAGTGTGAAGCCTTAAGTTCTCTTATATGAGAAGATGCCTTTTTGTCTCGACAAGTACCTATTTCTTGCATTTGTCTAACAATATCACGTTATCTCCCGAAGGGAACAACGCATTATCAGCTATGTAATGAAACTTGTTTGCATTTAACAAATTGCAATGCAAAATGGTTTTCATTATTTGAGCAGCCATGTTGACATCCGCCATCATTCATGGAAGTTACAGTAGGATGAATCGACAGTGTTAGAGAGAAATGAGACAACTCTACACTAATTTTATTACAGATATTTGCCGACAATAGTCTCCTTCCGGCCGCGAAGCAGGTCACCGGCGATTGCGTGGCCGGCCGCTCTCACGGACAAGCATTTCTTTTAAGCCATTGAAAGACCACTCGTTCGAACGATTAGAGGTACGGAACCTCTTTTATACACACGATATCCTTCTTAGTGAACGACCTAGTCGATCAATAGGTATAAATCTTTTTTTTCACAGCTTTCTGACTACAAAATGCGAAGCTTATGGTGATTATGGGTTTCAGAGCCATTTTTAATAGTCAAATAAATAGTGACCCTGACGACACATCAAAAAGATGATGCTAGTGGTTGTCCTGAGTGACTGGGTGATAACCATTGAATATTAAAAACGTTAAGGCGTGATCTGAGCGTAAAGTGCAAGTTTACTCGATCAAACGCAACGAGACAGTTAACGCAGATTAACATGAAAAAGAACTGTTACACATGTTCGCCACCAGAGTCACTAAAAATGTTCTTACCAATGCACATTAACTTCCTCGAAGCGGTTGATCGAGGAAACTCACTAAAGACACTCCGGTTGCAGTCAAACAAACGTAAGTGACAACAAAACTTTTGCAAGTTTTCAATATTTTAATAAATAGATCTCTTATTAAGTACCTAACAACATGCAACAGTTTTATGTTCGCTTACGTACTATAGTTTCACTGCAAAAGGGTTACGCCCTAACTTGTCGGATGACAGTTACCTATACTCAATCTAGCGCAGCAGTTTCTGGATTCATAAACTCAAAAATTACAAAAAGAATAAACGATCCTTAAGAAATAAAAAATATTCATAAAATTAAACAGGCACTGTGGGCATGCCCACAACCCTAATTTGCTTGTTGTAATTATGATCTATTAAAAAGATCGATATCCAACTCTCACTTTGATAATTTTTGGTATGACCCCCCCCCCCCCCTCCCTGAGCTGGTGCAAGTGCTCCTGAGCGGCCCTTAGTTAAACAAAAATTATATAAACTACAATTATTCTAATGCAATGTTTTTGGAAAAAACCGCGCTCGCTTCACTCGCGCTATACTACTCGTGTGACATTTTATTGAAAGGAGGCCGTATGCACATTTCCTTCTCTAACTGAAGATCATTGAGAGACAGACCAACGTGGATAGCCATAACGGCCTTTTTTTTTTTTTTTTTTTTTTTTTTTCGTGGGGAAATCCTCATGGATACCTCGCTGCCCGGGGGGACGACGAGGTTATGTCGGACTCCTACCGACTAAAACCCCACGGCACTCGACCGTGGCACTTTGGAGGCGAAGCTGGATCCTACCGTAAGTAATACCGCACTGCTCCGCCGCCAGTGCTAGCCCCTAATGGAGCCCCCTCCAACCGACCCCCCAACGAAGGGGGGTGGCCACGAAAGCGCCTGGAGTACGCAGACACTTTCGCCGTCTCGGTGGACGCCGTGCAATGCAAGCCAGAGCACCCCCGCACTCCGGCCCGCTGGCGCCCACTGTACGCAGGCCCTACTGGGCCCGCAACCACGAGCCACCCAAAGGGCGGCTCCGCTGCCGCAACCAGCGGTAAGGCCCCGCCGGGCCGCGATGCACAGGGGGGATCAGCCTCGGATCACTGGCCCCCACCAACCGATTATGCGCCGCGGCCTCCACCATGCGCCTCAGGGCGCTTGCAGGCCCCACTGGCCCCGCAATCCCACGTGTTGCCCTTGCGGGCTGCAGCGGGTGGGTGGCTAGTCCACCACACTGCCACGCCTGAGTGAGTCCTCTTCGCTTCCCGGCGGTTGGACGCTACCACCGGTACTAAGCCCCCTCGCCACGCCAAGGCGAGAACTCATGAGGGGGATAGCCATAACGGCCTAGTCCAACTCCCAGAAAGGCTATCAGTTATTTAGAATTAGTTTTATACTAGATAAGCAGAACGTAAGAAACGCAAAAAAAACGAATTTCCTAGATTTGATTGCTCTTTCTTTCAAGTCTCTAACACCATTTAATAATCTAGTCGAATTGCAATAGCAAAAAAAACTCGCTCGCTTCGCTCGCGTTCAGTTATCTTGTCAGAGCGCTGTTGCTACATATTTTTTACTACGCAGTAAAAGAGGCCTCGCAAACTTGATGTGGCCGACGACGTCTAAATGTGGTCTAGCGCCGCCACTGTCTAAATCACTTTCCTGCTCTTTAATTCGTTTTTGCAATAAGCCGATGATAATATCTACAAGTTATTGTGTGTTAAAGACAGGAAACCCAGAAAAAGCATTCGATCTTGGGCTCTTGCGGGACCAAATGTTTTTTTCGGGGTATCCTATATTTAGTCAGATGATATGTAGGTAATGCATTATCCCTAGTGCTAGAATAAAAATAACCCATGGTGTGTTATGTTTTGCAAGTGTTCTAAGGGGGACTCGCAAGAACAGTTTTACAGTTTGCCTACCTATTTTTATTTAGCTAAACATCCAGATTCAGGTGGCCGACCCCTAACTATCTATTAAGGTAAAAAACTAAGCAGTTAATATGATAGTGACTCATATTTATCACGAAGAGCTTTCTCTTCTTTGAAAAAAAACGCGCTATAGCATAGCAGTTTAGTATAATTCAAGCTAGTAAGAGTAGTAGGCAAAGTAAAAAAGACAAACAAATGCTTGTTTTCTAGTTCGCCTTTATCCATTTTTAAAATTTCTAATTAATCTAGCTCATTTTGGCCCAAAAAAAACGCATCATCATTTGATTTTGAACAATACTTCTTGACTTCTGGATCCGCCCTTGCTGTGCCCATAACCTTTTTTTAGGGCTGGATCCGCGCCTGAGAACAACCTAATAGTAAGCAGATACGATATCGCATTGCATCGTGCTATGACGCGGCATCGTGAGTATGTCGCTTGCTCGTAGTAGATTCCCGCGACACGGCGCCGTCGTACCATGAAAGGAACGACGCGATGTTCTGTCGTGTTATTGTGTACGGGCCGTAAGCGCCAAGGATTTGACGGGCAGCTGTGTCACGTCACGTCGCGCGCGACAAGGTGCGGCCTGAGAATCCTGGCTCAGGAGCCAGGGCTCGTAACACTTGACCAGGGCTCCGGCCACCCGCTTGTCACGTGTTACGAGTATTTCTACCGAATCCACATACGTCATCCAATGTTAAGCAAGCCTGCAATCTCATGCTTCAGCTATACTTGTGAGAGTTAGAGCTCAAGTTAGATTGTGTTTGTGAAATCCTAGGTTAGTATCTACGAGTAGCACGCTGAATGAAAGATAGATACAGGACCTACTCAAAGTACCGGAAAACCTCAAAAAGAGGCGTTGTTACTGAACAGTGCTTTCTAATGGCTGATTATCATAATGTTGATGAGGAATCCTTCAACCCTGAGAATAATGAAGACTATAACGTTTTTGATGTTCTTAATAAATGCACTTATGACCAGACCAGTTATTGGTGTGTCATGCATGTCTGGCACGCACGCAGTGTCTATATAGTATAGGTATCATCATATCCTCTAGGCGTGTTATTTGTCACGTAAGCTATCGTATCGTAGTGGGATAAGTGGTGGCCCTCGGTCACAGTCACTTTACTCTTTACGATCTCTTGGATGAATTTACTCATTAAACTCGACGACAAGACACAGATGGATAAAGTTAAGGTAGGTTTTTACTTTACGTTGTTTACCGTAGTTTTGATTTTAAGGAGATCCATTCTTGTTTGTATCGTATATATAGGGAAGTATCGTTAAGTGCCTTTTACTGACTGGACGCGTTCTGCGGTGGAGGGCGTGGTGGCGTTCAGTTTTAATGGCCTGATTTGAAACGTCGTTATTTTATAAACACAGCCATAAACATTATATCAGGCACAAACTTACTCTATAATTTTGCGCTATAATTGCTCTCAGTATTTCGCCCTGTAACAATTACCTAGACGCTACCGTATTTAATTTTTATTTGCCTTTCAAAAATGCACCCGTAGCCATTATAACGCAGCTTAGTTTCTAGTAAGTACTGCCCTGCAGTTTGTTAACAGAGCCATTTGATATAAGCAGTCTGGTTTCCTCATTCAATTCGATTGATCAACAGCTGAAGTGACCCGCATTCGAGGTAGTACCCCTACCTACTGAAGTGGCACAATCATTAGAACGATATCAACTGCATTGAGAAGGTAGGTAGATATGTACTGCTGCGCTAAGGATATAGACAATGATTTATTCAGTTACTATTAAACTATTAAAATAAATGGTTTCAACATGGCCAAATTCTGTGTTTGCCATCAGACAAGTTTTAACGACCTTATTATTGTTTTTTCATTACTCATACTCTGAAAGTAGGTCATTACTGACCTGAGAAGCGGGCTGAAAGTAACACTTATCATCCCTAGGGAGAATCACTTTCAACTGACAGCTGTCAATTTTTTTTTTTTAAAACTAGTTCTTTTTCACATATCTTTTGACCAGTGTTCCAACTTTTATACAGCCACGATGTAAAATTTGAAATAACTTAAAGTTAAGTATTGATCAGAGAATATACAGGGTGTTTCTTCTAAGGTGTCAAGCCGGCGCCAGCTGATAGTAGGGTACCATACCTATCGATTTAACCCCCATGTATGTTCTACGATTTTTTGTAGTTTTCGAGATAATGATGTTTTTGTTATTTATAAAAAAATTGTGAGCACTTGGCTTTAAATAATTATAACTTTTTTTTCGTTTGACTTTTATTGGATATTGTCTTTTTATTATAATTTCTATTAATTGCAGTTTTATGATTAAAATAATCTCTGTCCTAATTTAACTACAAGATACAAAAATTTTGATTGATAGTGAAAAAAAAGTGAATCATGCAGAACATAACCAAAATTCAATCGTAAATTAAAAAAAACAAAGGTATTCCATAGCTTCTTACTAATTTCAAAAACTGCGCAACATTATAAGCTTTCATAAATATAAGAGAAAACATGTCCTTTGTGGGGCATTATTCGCTGTAATCGATGCTCAAGTCTTGAGAATCGGAAATAAGTGTAATTTTCATACTTAATCATTTTCTAGTATTTTGGCATAATTTTGTCATTTCTGAGATTTATTGTCTTCTAACGTTTAAACAAAGCTCATTTGTTAATAAAACAGTCATTTTTTAACTTCCAATCATCCGAAAGTCACAACTCCTGTTGTATTTAAAATGTTGAAATCGAGGAAACCGGAACATGTTTTGAATCGATTATCGAACTGTTTTGAGTTACTTTGTTCAAAATACGCGTACATAAAAAATAATAAAGATGGTCCGGTTTCCTCAATTTTAATTTTTTTATTGCACCAGGAGTTGTGACTTTCGAATGATTGGAATTTAAAAAATGACTGTTTTATTAACAAATGAGCTTTGTTTAAACGTTAAAAGACAATAAATCTCAGAAATGACAAAATTATGCCAAAATACTAGAAAATGATTAAGTATGAAAATTACACTTATTTCCGATTCTCAAGACTTGAGCATCGATTACAGCGAATAATGCCCCACAAAGGACATGTTTTCTTGTATTATTATGAAAGCTTATGATGCTGCGCAGTTTTTGAAATTAGTAAGAAGCTATGGAATACCTTTTGTTTTTTTTAAATTTACGATTGAATTTTGGTTATGTTCTGCATGATTCACTTTTTTTTCACTATCAATCAAAATTTTTGTATCTTGTAGTTAAGTTAGGACAGAAATTTTTTAATCATAAAACTGCAATTAATAGACATTATAACAAAAAGAAAATATCCAATAAAATTCAAACGAAAAAAAAGTTATAATTATTTAAAGCCAAGTGCTCACATTTTTTTAAAAAATAACAAAAACATCATTATCTCGAAAACTACAAAAAATCGTAGAACATACATGGGGATTAAATCGATAGGTATGGTACCCTACTATCAGCTGGCGTCGGCTTGACACCCTAAAAGAAACACCCTGTATATGTTTTAAATAACTATAGTACGATTAATAATTATTGTAGTCAGCAAAATGACAACTTCAACAGTGACTGATACAAAAAAGGGTGACCCGCTACAATAGTGACGTTCGGCAATCACTAGACTTAGACATTTAGTCATGAATTATTTTATTAGGTATCAAAGCCTTTTTTAAATTGTAAATATTTAATAGGTACAACGAATTAAATAATATGATTTAAGAAATATGGACCCTACCTCCATATTAGAACTTCTCAGTAAAAAATTATAACCATAGCTGGGAAAAATTGTTTTTCATCTAACTACTGAACAATATCAGCCTTCCGCCAGTTTGAAGTGGGGATTTCTTGAATGGTACGGTGCGTTATCTAATACCAGCACCGCATTTGGCTTTAATTTCGGCAAAATGCTTCGAATGCCATTTCTCAAAACACTTTGAATTCATCTCTTCATGATATTCCATACCATTTTTCTTCGATTCAAAAATAAGTAAACCGGAATCTACAAAACCTTCATCACTACCTATATGTCAAATATATGTGAAAATATATCGTCCTTTGCCGGTTGGGCCCTTTAGGCCTGTAGTCAAACCTTTAGAAAACGCTTGTTTGGAAGATTCTACTGTTGTATCCTCCCAAACTTTTCCAGTTGTATGACCTGTTAATAAACGAAATTCTTACCTGTAAATAATATAATATAGAAACAAAACATTTTGAATCTGAAAACCTATTTACTAAATACAGTTTACCGAAATACCTCTATGTCTCAAGACGAAAGCCTGACCAGTTTGTGTTGCCAGTAATGATCTATGGAAGTGAGACGTGGTCATTCACTACGACTTTTTTGCCAGGCTGTAATGTCGACTAACTTTTAATTGTAAAAACTCGATTTACCACATCACTATTTATTTGGGACTGAAAACCTGCCACACTGAAAATGTCATTTCACTGACTACAATTAAAAATCCGAGTATATATTATAATTTAGTTTCAGCAATTTCTTTAAAATAAGTTAGCTTTGAGCAAAATATTTACCATTTTTCCAATGATGAAAATAAAAAATAATGGCTGAATAGCGGGCTGGCCACAGAAAAAAAACAAACAATATAGGCGGGAAAGCGGCAATTCGATCTTCATTTATTTTCCTCAATTTTTCTTTAGCTAATTAATGTTTTTATTTTTACTTTCCTCGTATTTGTAATGAAAAGCACAGTGTTTACCTCGGGTGAAAGACTTATTTAGTCCCTCGAACTATTGGCGCCCTCACTTCGTTCCGGGCGCCAAACCCCGTCTCGGGACTAAATAAGTTACTTTCACCCCTAGGGTAACAATGTACTATTAACATTTTGCATGCAGCATCTGATGCCAAGACGACCAAATGTCTTTTTCTGGTTCTCAGATCTTTAGTAAAGACCTTAGGGCATGTTGAAATTGTACGTAAATTGTAGCCTTGTATAATTTGAAAATGTATATCATCATCTAGGCATTGGAGCGTTTGTTTAAACAAATATACCTACTTACAGGGAACTTAGAGTTAATATACTTAAGTATATCTTCTTGTCAAATTAAACACACTTCTTATTAAGGTACTTTAGTTCTGTTAATCCTGAGATTACAAAAGAGACACACCCTATCTACATAACTAGGCACATAATAGAACGTCTACCATTCCTCGTTCTTAAATCGTACATAAGACTTAAAAAAACAACTTACAGTTTAATACGAGTATTGAAGCCTTAATATATTCCAAGCCTCATAAATAATAGTAAAAAAACGTAAAATCTGTTAGTATCACTGAATAACATTTTCACACTTTTTTAATTTACTTTTCGGCATCGCAAAGCTTATGATCGTTCATACATATCTAAATGTTGCACCGGAGTGGGCGCCCTGGCTTGGCAAAGAGTGTTGTAGATTGTAACAACGATTAATTTCGCAAGTAACCTGCTGCCGAGGTGTTACTGGACCGCCTCCAGGACAGGACCATAACAAAAGTAGGGTAGGGTATGTGGTGCCTGGTGTCCACAGCGGACGCCCTAATCTTCTCATTGCGCTGCGGGGCCGCGCAGCCCCGCATCATAAACGTAGATTGATAATTTAAGGTCAATGTTAATGGACATTTATTACTATGGTCTTAGCAGCATTAAAACAAATATGTTGATCAAGGTAGAGCTGACTCCCTCCACCTCCTCCTCATGACCCCATGAGTTCTCGCCTAGGCGTGGCGATGGGCTTTGTACATACCGGTGGTGGGGTGAGAACTCAGGCGTGGCGGTTTGGTGGACTTGGTCACCCACCCGCTGTGGTTTATAAGGACATGTTGGGTTGCAGGTCCAGTGGGGCCAGCTAGCGCCCTGAGGCGCGTGGTGGGGCCGCGGCGCACATTCGATTGGTGGTGCGTCGCGGCCCCTGCGGGGCCGTACCGCCAGATGCGGCAGCGGAGCCGCCCGTCATTGGAGGGGGCCCCATTCTGGGATAACACTGGCGGCGGAGCAGTGCGATAAATCTGCGTGCGATTGATGTGTCCCCCAACAATAAGCTGGTTGAGATGGAGTTAACTCAACACCACCAACCAGTCTCGAGACTGCTTTTTTTGCCGCGGAAACAGATAAAGGTCCCCCTGCAGATACATCATACCTGCACTATCCCGTTTATATATTGGAAGAGTCCTTCCTCTCAAAAGCCGGAGTATGCCTATTCGTCAGGGCGGACGACTGCTGTGACCGTTTTCGCTGCCGAGAAGACCAATTCTACTCCACCCTCTGGGTGCACGTAGACCTCCATGAGCCATGCCTTTACTTTTCCCACAAAAGCGACACCAAGACTGTGGTACGTTAAATCATCTGGGTACCAGGTGTTGTCGGTCATGGACCTTCAACTACCTTATTGGACCTTTTGCTGACTTGGCGCCCCATTTTTTGTCCTATGTTGCCTACAAAGAAAAAAAGTAAACTAAGTTTTGAGTGTCTCCTGAAAAATTTGCTCAAAATGGAGTTGACTGATTTGGGAATGAAGGTATCGAATTTCTAATATATTTTGTACTATTTAAATTAGGATAATTATTTTTTCAATATGAGCCGTAGCTACGGCGGAAAAGAGTTTTCAGGTCGTGTTTAAAGAGAAAAAACAATTTGATTTGATCCATTTTTTATTTAATATTAAAACATGAGTTACAACAAATGGCATCTTAAAATAAAAGGTACATATAAATAATAAAGCTGCTCGTTTTACCAAATGTGTTGTAACAGACCACAAATATGATACCTGCAGTCACTTATGAAGATCAAATAGTAAACAGGTAGTATCATAATCATTCTATAAAATCAGAACGCAAACAAAACTTCAGAAGTATTGAATAATTCGGCAACTTGAAGTGACTTACAGATATCAGTTAAATTTTGCTAACCAATCAGTGTTTTGTAATTTTGATCCCAATATTTCGGTGATTTGAGAACTTATTCTTATAACGACTATGATGAAATAACTGTAACAACTTTTTAATTGATTATAATAATCAATCACACAAGCAATCCAAATGTGAAACCCTAAAACTATTACTATTGACTATGGAAACCTATTTCTTTTACTAATTAAGTACATGAGTGGAATTCATCAATTACCTATTTTGTTATTATGGTAGTACAGTAGAAGAAAACTATGGTACAGTAGTTATATTAGATTGTATTTATCTATTTAGGCAATGTCTTAATTAGGTGCCGATGGAAGCGACAAAACATGAAACAGTGAGTATAAAATATCTCAGAATCTCTAAACGTTTTCTTATTTTTCTGTAAACAATATAATCTAGCGTACAGTAAATTGCCTAAGTGCGATCTATTTCATTTCTAATATCCATGGTCTATCTACTGTGTAAATTAATATGCCCACTGAAAAATTGACATTGATTGTTCCGTATCATAGAACCTGTAAAAGGCAAGAATGGCTTAGTGGACACATGTCATACGTTTTGGGATCAATATTTCATAAAATATCTATTGTAACTTCATCATCTGGCTTCATATAAATACTTAGTAAATTAAGACTCATGAAAAACTACAAAGGTCACTTATCTTTATGAAAAAAGAACAGTTAAGCTTATAGTATAAAGAATAGTGTAAAGTTTAACAGCAATGTACAAATAAATTAGAAACAAAAACAACTTTGTTCACTGTAAAAATCACAATAAAGATCAAGGCTAGCGCGAGAAACTCCATGGCATGCAATCACTGACCAATGAAAAACAAGCAGAGAAACTTACTAGTGGACTAATAACATCCACTCAGAACGCAATATATTATTATAATTTAGCTTTCAAATAAAACAACCAACCACCTTAACCTAGTCAATATGTACAACTTATCAAAAATAATGTATGAAAAAATAGAGAGATTATATTAGAAAATGTATGCACGATACACGTCTACATAAATGTAGAAGTGTGGATGACCAGATAATCAAAAACATTTAATCCATATTCACGTACACTAGCGGAAGATGAATAATCGAAATTAATAATAATAATTAAATACTAAACATTATATTAACAACCTGTCCAACAACTGGTCTGATTCTAACCTCTATTAAAACTCTCAACATTCAACAGTTCAGTACGCACCAGTGATCGTTAACCATAACACATTACACTACTCATTTGTTTATCCTTATAATAACATCTTATCTTCTTATGTAAAAATATAACTATGTGCTACCGAAAATGTAATTCGATTATACTTCATATCTACTCAGCAGAAAGCAATAATTTTTAACTTAAAATATTACTTTTAATACTAATATTCCTGAGATTACGCACAGTAATGTTAAATGAAAGGGTTTCAGTTGAAACGTTAAACTACAATAATAATAAACTTAACGTGAAGGCAAATAAGTTAGAACTGATACAATCCACGCCATCACATCAGTATGTATTATGCTAGAATTCATCAGTTTTACAAAAATAATCATCGTCGTCAGTACTTAGCTGGCAGCATTCATCATCATTTTATAATTAGATATTTACAAAAGTTACACGAGATTCTTTATTACACAGCGTCGACGCCAAAATTTGCGCTTTCTTACAAAATGTCAACACAAATATTATTTTATATTATGCAACTCATTATTAAGTCGTATGTCGTCGTGAGTACTAGACGAGCTGACAATTATAATTATTTTTGTTTAGTCCATCCAAATGGTTAGTATATTTACAAATAATGGTGGATTTTAAACACTTCTATGCTTTTGGTGCAAAAAGCTACTTATTATCAATTCAATTCTTTATTTGCTGCTTTATTTACTCGGCTTCCAAGACTAGTAATTATCGAATCTTCGAAATGAAATGTTACTTCAACATAAACTTCAACAAATTTTAGGAACAGCAAAATATTTTTACTGTAAGTTCTTACTAAATATGCGTGAATCGTTTGCTTTGGTACATGAAAAATATTTTAAACTCATGATACACAGAATACATCGGATGAAGTATAAAGTGAAGTTTCACTTGCTAACATAAACAGGAAACAAAGACACCAAAAACATCTGCTGTAAATCAACCAGTCCTCTGTTTCATTATAAAGCTGCTGCCCCTTGATTTAGAACGACGGAAGGATTCAATAAATTTCCTTGGTTTTTTTAGATCTTGCTAGCGCGGCTCATTTTATTTGAATTAAGGTTGGGCGATTGACTGAGAAAAAAAGTTCTGAACAACTGGTCTAAAATCTTGAAAATGAGCTAAAGATATTTTGTACATATTTTTTTAGTTTATAGCAGTTAAATCTTATGAATAAAATGATTGAATGAATTAATTTCTCTCTCTGCTAAGTAAGTTACCCGTTCAGTGGTAGCTTTTAGTATTTTTATATTAAAATTACTTTAAAAAAAAACTAAGTCATTCATAACGGAAAAGATAATAAAATTGAAATTCACCGAATCGTCCAACAAAGCTGTTCTAACTGAGGGGGCCACCCAGCCTAAAATGTGCACCGCGAAAAGATTTTGTGACCCGTCATTATGTTTGAAATTATTTCGCGGTGCGCATGTAACTTCGTTTCAGCCACCACTGCGTCATATCTCAGTTTGAGTATCTGGCACACACGAACCGCTAACGTTTTGGTATGCTTTTTTTTCTTAAGACACAGGAAAAAGAAAAAAAGTACCGTTTACTTTTCGATTACCGAAACGTTAGCGGTTCGTGCCAGGCCTACTGGTGTAGCTGGCAGACAGTGGTGGTGGGGGTCAGCTAGCATGACGTGCAGGCGGAACAGGCGGGTCAGGAGGCGCGCGCGGCGGGGCGGGGCCGGCGGGGGGGTGCAGGCGCAGGGGCGGAGGGGGAGGCCCGTGCCAGCAGGTAGGAGGCGTCTAGAGGCGCGCGCGAGCCCTGCCGCGCCAGCAGCCCGCGCGCGATCGCGTTCAGCCGGGACGCGCGCCGCGACCGACGCTGCTCTGCGGTCTCGTTGCAGGGTGCCGTCTGAAGATGGAATACACAGTTAGAAACATGCCTCGCTCAAAATAATCAAATTAGTAGAAATATGCCAATACGTATTACCATTGCTGCCAAGCCATTGCTGTCTAGAAAAGACTAGTGGAGGATGAGGCCCCCTGAGTAACCATTCATAAGACATCGCATGCGAAGGCGCAAATAATAATGGGGCACGTCTTAAAAAAAATGCGACGACGCGATGTTCGCGTTACACTGGATCGTCGCAACACACTAATGGGCCCTGAATATAACCACTACCCACGTTATTTGCTAACGAATAGATCACACAAAAAAACCAATCTGTATGACTTTATTATTGCCATCATCATAGTTTTCCATTGAGTTGTGGCAAGTAAAATCAAGATCGACAAAAGACCACCAACTCGATTCAACAAAACATAATTTTGAAACGCCCTTTTCCATCTCCTTATCTCATTAACCATCCAATAATGGATGCAAAGTAGAATACAGATGCTTTTGAACATGCACTTACTTTCAAACCGTCACCAGCTGCGCCAGGCAGTGAAGGTTTTTTCTTGACGTCTTTGACAGCAATAGTTTTGTTGCTAGTTTTCTCGGCGGGGATGGCGGCTTTTCCTCGGGGCTTCAAATACTCCGGTGACACTTCGTGAGGCTAAAATTGGAAAAAATAATTATTATTTTATTTGTATGCCAACCGACAAGCAATACAACACACAACAATGTGTCCTTCACGTCTTGACCTTCTTTACCTCGGTAGTCCCTCTTTTTTTCTGTTCTTATCTGACGATTTCCAACCATTATAGAGACACTTTCGTTACTTTGCAACGTGAATATTTGAACTTAAATCCACGCGGAAGAAGCATCAGGCAATTTTGCCACAAAATTGCCTTTGTCGTTTTCAGAAATATAAATGAATCTTCTGTTTGCATAAATTAAAATTAGAATGAATAAAAATAGTTCACTGGCACATTGGTGTATCTCTAGTAGTAATCAGGATATCTTTTCAATCGGCCACCGTGCGAATAGTTGTCCCTTTAGGATCTACCCACATTTATCGACGCGGAATCGGCTTAAGCCGAGTGCGTATCACCCCACTACTCGGCTTATTGCACAGCTTAGCTCCGCTCGAAAGGTATTAGGAACACCCTTATTCCGTCGGCATAAAGACTTTTGACCGGTGTTATAGTACGATTAATAATTGTAGTCAGCGAAATGACAACTTCAACAGTGACTGATACAAAAAAGGGTGACCCGCTGCAATAGTGACGTTCGGCAATCACTAGACTTAGACATTCAGTCATGATTTATTTTATGAGGTATCAAAGCCTTTTTTAAATAATTGTAAATATGTAATAGGTACAAAACGAATAAAATAATACGATTTAAGAAATATGGGCCCTACCTCCATATTAAAACTTCTCACTAAAAATTTATAACCATAGCTGGAAAAAAAATGTTCAAAGTGGTTCAGGGGAATTAACACTTGAAAGTCAGCAAAATACAAGTAATTATATACGTTTATATTCGTTACGGTTGCTATTGATTTCGACTCCGATTCTGAATTCATCTCTTCATGATAGTCCATACTATTATTATTCGATTGAAAAATAAGTAAACCGGAATCAACAAAACCTTCATCACTGCCTATATATGAAATTATAAGGCGTCGTCCTTTGCTGGTTGGGCCCTTATGGCCTGTAGTCAAACCTTTAGAAAACACTTGTATGGAAGATTCTACTGTTGTATCCTCCCAAACTTTTCCAGTTGTATGACCTGTTAATAAACGAAATTCTTACCTGTAAATAATATAATACAGAAACAAAACATTTTGAAACTGAAAATCTATTTACTAAATACAGTTTACCGAAATACCTCTATGTCTCAAAACGAAAGTCTGACCAGTGTGTGTTGCCAATAATGACATATGGAAGTGGGACGTGGTCATTCACTACGACTTTTTTGCCAGGCTGTAATGTCGACTAACTTTTAATTGTAAAAACTCGATTTACCACATCACTATTTATTTGGAACTGAAAACCTGCCACACTGAAAATGTCATTTCACTGACTACAATTAAAAATCCGAGTATAGACGATTCCGCGTCGACAAATGTGGGTAGACCCTTAGGGAATCCTGTTTGTTTGGGCCCGTTGTACGTGCGGTGTATACTCACAGCGTAGGTGCGCGATATCTTGAGCCGCTGGGGGTTGTGCTCGAAGGCGTAGGCCTTGGTGCAGATGGGGTACTTGGGGCGCGAGACCTTCGTGAACAGGCGCGCCGTGCGGTCCACGCGCAGCTCGCAGATGTACACGTGCGCCTCCGCTGCACCCACCGGGCGACCCTGAATATAAACATTTTATTCATCAGTATTAGCTTCAATTCTGCTGGAAGTTATCGCTACAAATAGGGTATAATGGGTAGGATAGGGTTGAAATTAATAATTCGTGTTATAGTAAAACAAAAACGAATGTTGAAGAATATGTTGGTTTCCTGGAAGGGACTGATATAAGCGGTAATAGCGCCTAAATTGTCCATGACGCTATAATTTATTGCTTACATATGTATGCAATCCAATATGTATGTATGATATGTATCACCGTTTATTTGGTGTGCAAAAAAGTCTATCTTATCCTATGTTAATACTTTTAAATCTTTTCGTGAATGAAGGAAATGCGTTTATTGGCTTGGCATGAAACATTTTGAACAGTACTTTCTATTGTATAGGTTGACTTAAATAGTTTCATCAAATACCTTATTCTAATACAATCTATTGATAGATTCTTATTAAAAATTAACTAAGTATTAATAATTCTAGGACCTGAGAAAAATACTCAACACATCGGATGGGCCGATCTTCTACCGGAAGCAATAATAATAATGGCAACTGACTCTGTACTGATAAGTGCCCACAACAAATATTGGAATACTCAATTCAAAGATAAGATTGTTGTACTTGGCGTAAACAAACTAGTAGGCTATCTCCTAGAAAACTGTACTGTATTTACAAACAACAGTGACAACTTAATATCCATGTCAACTTGGAAAGTGCCACACTTCTCTGATTTCTTTATCTTTTACGTAAACAGATCAATCACAAAACGTACCTTGCAATATGTGTTGAGATCCATCACCCAGCACTGCGACATGACAAGTTCTATAGGCACTGCCTCATATAATGGTACACGCATCACTTCATTATGGAAGAATCTGGAATAAATAAATTAATATGAATATTCGTTTCGTGACACTCACAATACAACGTCTGTTGAGTTTAGGGTCAGGCCATGTAGATTCAATAATTGTTTTATATTTTACTAGCGGCCGCCCGCGACTGTGACGCGTGGATTCAGGTTAAAAAAATGTAATGTTTCTTTATTAAGTGTAGCCTATGTCTTATACAGATGCATAAGCTATAGTATGGTAGTTACATTAAAATCCATACAGTAGTTTTTACGTGAAAGAGCAACACGGCACATCCTTTCACGGCACAACTTTCGCATTTATAATATTAGTAGGAAGTTCAAGTTAACTAAATGATATTAGGTTTTTTCTAGACTTTCTGTTTTGATTGTATTATGGGGTCGAAACTTTTGTTGTTATTGACAGATTGATTTTGTAAATCAATAGAGGTATGTATCGTACCCCTTCATAGTAGGGGGGTTTCCTGTGCTCAGCAGTGGGACGAATAAAGGCTGTTGTTTGTTTCGATCAATAGATTTGTTATAAAAGAAACTCTATGACTTACTTCCTAGTGGGCTCGTGGAAGGTCTCGTGCGGGCGCAGGTAGTGGTGCCCGTAGACGTAGCGCTCCTGCGTGTCTTTGTGCTTCCACAGCCGCTCCACGCGGAAGATGTCCAGCTCCGACACCGGGATGGAGCCGATCGTCTGGTACGTGTGCTTGCGGACTGAACCGTCCTACACGCAACACATAAAAACAAAGTTATTTTAAAGAAGTAAAGAAAAAAAAAGTTTATCGATCGTACAATAAAAATAAATGCTAGTTAACAATGACTTATCAGCTACGTTAGTTAGCAAAGAAATGAGAAGAAAAAAATACAATACAATAATAATCTGGGGTGGTTATGTGTATTACTATGAAAACAGAAACTAGGTAGTAAAATATTAAAAGCAGAGAAACTAGTAAAATATATGAGAAGCAGATTGAGGTCGTGATAATTTATTGCCACAGCTCTGCATTTGAATATCCAAATATTCTGAAGCATAGTACTCCTATCCTATCCGCCAACATTTTCACTCCGCCAGATGGGTCACACTGTGTCAATTTATTATTTATTTGCTTAGTACAACAATAGAAAAACGACTTGAATGATAAAAATTTTCTTGTCCATATTATGTATCAATAAATCTTTATTCTTTTTCTTTATTTTTTATGTGTAATTATGTGATTGAACTTACTTTTACCTGGCTCGTATCCTCCTGCTTCCCTTTCCCGATATTCTTGAGTTTCTTCCTCTCAACGCGCTTGGTCTTGGGCGAGTCTCCTTGGTCTCCGGCTCTTCGGCTGACGTCGGGGTTCTTCTCGTCGATGGGGATGTCGCGCAACACGTACACGGTGTCGCCTTGCCGGACTTGCAGGTCGCCCCGCATGAGGGACAGGTAGAACTGGTGCCCTTCTTCTGTGTAGTCGTCTAGTGGGATCTCGCGGTCCACTTGCTGTAATTAAGACGTTTATGTTAAATCTATATACATCTTAACCCATGTATGTGAATTGTTTACATTTTGACTGAAAACAAATTTTACAAGATACCTATCTTCCTACCTAGGCGTTAATTTTTACTTGAAAATTCTCCCAAAAAAACAAATATGGCAAATATGGCAGACGCAGAATCACCGCAAAATTGATAATTTGTAGAAAGTATCCGAAACATAGCAGTAGAAATTTTTTTCTACACCAAGATTCGTCCTGATATCTACATAAAAAAAATTGCGTGAAAAAAATTGTTTGACCTTTGTCTATGACTCATACACGATTGCGCCCTGGAGTATTCTTTTTCTATTCTTCTCGAGACGCACCGCGGTTGGTCCATTAGCTACGTAAAAAATCTCGAGGCGCAAATAATGACGTCACCTGGAGCGCTAGTCCAACCCCCCCAATTCACATACGCAAATCAACGTTGAGCATGCTTCAGAAGTATAGCTGTTCTTTTCAGTTCTATTGATATTTTCGGGACAGCATGAGCGTGAGCGCGTTCTTAGCGTTGATTGATGTCTTGAGGCCTTATTGCAATCTCTTATAACCTGACAGTTTTAGTCACAAGCTCAGCTTTTGAGCTGCATATTTACCGTCACAAGTCGTGTTTTATGTGGTAAATAGTGTCAAAAAAAACTTTAATTTTTCTTCATTGCTGTAGTAACTTATTTTGCATGTTTTAGTCAAATTTCAATGAATGAAAATACGCAAATTGAGCTAAAACTGAGCTATGAAAAGCTCGTAATAAGGCCCCTGATTAGCGTTTCTGTATTCTGGGGTAAGAGTGAGACAGTGTGACAGTAGCAGACCTTGGCGGTGTTCTCGTCGCAGTGGTGGCAGAAGTGCGGCGCGCGCGTGTCGGCGACGCGCATGCAGCGCGCGTGCTGCCACACGCCGCAGCGCGCCGCGCCGCACTGCACCATCAGGCCCTCCTCCACGTGCAGACCGCAGATGCACATTATTACCTCCTCTGGAAATGGAAACGTAACATACATGGAATGAAACTCTTTCAATCTGAACATTTGTCTAGAATTTGTTGGGAATTTGTCTAAACAAATGTTACTTCCTAGAAATGTAACCTTATAAGCGACACTACGAGATGGTATAATAATACAGGGGATGGCATTTTTTCTTTCAAAACCTACAGGGTCGATTTTTTGTAAAATCTGAGTATTCAGTTTAAGTTTTTATCTAAATCGGTCTCGAGACTCCTTTGATTATTTTTTCGATATTCTTCATAGTTTAGGATCTGGCCTACCCACTCGAAAAACTCACCCTGTATGCATATAAATATTGCGTTTTTGCAATAAAATTTGTCAGAAGCATTTATTTACCATTGGTAAATGTTCTGGATATGGGATTGTGAACCTCCTTACATTTATATTGCAAAGAAACAGTATTTTCATCCCAAACAAAGCAAAGCTAGTAGAGCTTATTCAATCTTAAACAGTTGGCTAAACACCTCCAGTGCAAAATTATTGACAAGGCTTGTAGCTAATTTCATAAATGCCAACCTAACATTTAAAAATTTCAGGAAAATTTATAACAAATTGGACTCATATTTTGCTGTTACATGCCGGGATTCAGTTGTGTTCGTACAAATCAGAGCCAGTCAGATTATCGTCTCTCTAAATTGGAGATTTCTCTCACATGAAGCATTTTTTTGAATTTCAATGTCATACTGATAATATAGGCTTATGGCTGGCTTTAACATTTCCGTCACAATATACAAGCAAGTATGACTGCGGACTACACTCACCAGTCTTAGCCTTCTGCAGGAATCCAGCTGGCAGTGGCTCTTCAGGGCCAAGAATCTTGGTCAAGAGGTCAGCACAATCCGTTTTAGCGCAGTTGTACACCTGCAACAAAAACAAATTACAATTTAACATGCAAAAAAATTTCACTCATTATGTAAATGTTATTATGTCTAACGTAAAGTTTTCTTTTTATAAGGGCGCTCGCCCACGTCCTGAAATCGGTGACCGATTTTTTGTAGGAGAAAAATAGAACGTACTGATAGCATTGGAGCAACGCACACGTCCGACAAAAAATCGGTCAGGAAAAAGGAAGAAATACAGCCGATTTTTAATCGGTCCGACTATCGGTCCTACAAAAAGGCGGACGTGGGCGAGCAGCCTAAAAGAGCAATTGCGAAGTTTCTTGCCGGTTCTTCTCAGTAGGTACACAGACCTTTCCAACACCGGTAGTAGTCACATTCTTACTTTTTCATAAAAGCTAACGCAACGCTGCAGCATTGGGATAGCGGGTATATTGTCGTATATTGTCACGTATATTGTCACTGACTGATGAAAGGGACAAAGCATTTCAAAAGTTAACTTGATGCTATAGTGCTGTTCGAGTTTTTATGAATTACCCCCTTATTTATAAAAACTTAAACAGCGCTTCAACAACACGTCAACTTTTGTATAGCTTTATCACTTTCATTCTTGTTGCTGCCGCTATTTGCGAGTAAGTGACATAACACGTCAATTGCTGAAACTATGTTTTAGCGTTGCGTTCGTTTTTATGAATAAGGGGGTTAGTTTTCTGTTATTTTGTGTAACTTTTATTTGGTTAATTAGTTCTTGTCGATTTAAAAAAAGGTATTTTAATGAGTGACCTTACCTTCTTGAGCTGCACGGCAGCGGCCCCTAGCGCGGACAGCCGGCCGTGTTCGCGCATCGCGTTAGAGAACACGGTGCAGACGTCCGCGTCGAACTGCGCCACGGACGAGTACATGCCGCGCGCGATGTTGCCCGAGATCGTCGACAAGTCCGCCGCGTACACTTGGCTCGACTCTTGGATCTTCGTTTTGCTCTTCATGAACGGCAAGCATAGTTGTTTGTCTTTCTCGTCTGAAATTGGAAATATATTTTTATGTTATTGAAAATGAATTCAAGATCCTTGAAATTTGTAAGAAACGACTTATCGAAAATTCCCTAAGGATATTGCGTGATAAAACTTATTTCACCACTTTTTATTTATTTTTTTTTCAATTTCAAACTCATTTGTCCGGCATGAACATTCAGGCTACTCATTTCCGTTTTCGATCTTGCTCTGGCCAAATAACATTTCTTTGCAATAGAGCAAGGGGCACTGACTGGGAATGGGGTAGCCTGTTATGCCATTGACCATACAGAAGGCCACAGGACAAGTACACCTTAAAGGTTGTATCACCTTATTTATTTATGTCCGATTGCCCTCTCCAAGTAACGCCTTAAGCCGAGGTTCTGACCCCTCTCTGGGGTGCCCTTAGCTTGTGACTCTAAATATTTGAGGTTGAGAGCCCTAAGCGCTCACCCAACAGTCCGGTAAAGCTGTCAAGGCCATCTGAGGCCACACAGCGGTAGTCATTTAGAAAAAAAAAACCTTATTTATACCAATGAGCTAAAGAGTTCATCATCCGACTGTTAAAATCTGCATAGCTATCATCCAGAAAGCCAATCATACCTTAAGTACACTTCCATCATTGACACAATAGTTAAAGCAATATTCAGGCAGTCATAAGAACCTAAGAATGGCAAATACCTAAAATATGAAAGTACCTTTTACAGCCACCACAGCATTGTAAAGCGCCTGAAAGACTTTCTTGAGCCGCGCCTTCTTGTCCAGAGCCGGATCGTCTTCAAACCGCACCAGATTCTTCACGCCCTCTTTGGAAGCACGTATGGCGTGAAGTCGCTCTAAGAAGACCGCAGAGTTCATCGTGTTGGGGAGGGTTAGTGGGTCCACCATGATGTTAGCGTTGCTTGCTACTGAGGGGGCCGGGGCCGCGGGGGTCGCGGGGGCCGGTGGGGCCGGAGGCGGGGACGGCGGCATCCCGATAGACAGCCGGTCTCTGATACGGCGGACCTGATGAAATCGTTCACATGGTAAGTTCAGGTAGGTACATAAAAGTGGTTCAGTGCGAAAGTCAATAAAAAATTTGATATGGATCATATCGTAACCAAAACAAAATGTTAAAGTAAAGCTGACCTCTACAATGATGCTCAAAACTCAATTGAAACTCGAGCATAGATTAGATGACATTGGAGCAATTGATTCCAAAGATAGAATGATACAATTTTGAGCCTAACCACCTTATTCATAAAAACTCAAACAGGGCTTCAACAACACCTTAACTTTTGCATCGCTTTGTCTCTTTTATTCTTGCTGCTGCCGCCATTTGCGAGTAAGTGACAAAACACGTCAATTGCTTAAATTATACTTTAGCGTTGCATTTGTGTTTATGAATGAGGGGGTAATTCTATTACTTTTCACTTAAATTCATTTAAAATTGGCCTTACATTTTCAAGATTCCTGAACAAGAAGCAATGCCTCTCCTTAACCAGGTTCCTCTCCTTAGCCGTGAGCGGTTTCATCTGCGGCTCCTGCCAAAGCTTGTTCAAGTGCTGTTGGTACTTGTTCAGTATCGTCATGTTCTTGATGTCGCAAGCAGTCACGGCGGCCTGTTCAGACTTCTTGTTGCACTTGACCGCCTTCCTTGGCCGGCCGACGCGCGGCTGGTGGGTCGAGCCCTGTGATTGGTTGGACGCGTTCGACGGAGTGCGGGACTGAGTTTTGACTGGTTGCTTCGTTATCCGCTGGGACTTTCCACCTATTACGCCGCGGCAGTCTTCCGAATCGCATTTACACGGCTGAAATAAGAAATGAGTTTTATAGTAGGTATTTTATGGTCAATAAATAAACAGCTCTGGAACTTTACAAATGGCCCCGTGGTAGTATGGGTAGCTAAACCCCGAAATCACAAACGCAACTATAGGTTAAGCATCCCTCAGAAGTATAGCGTGTGCTTGAGCGCGTGCTTAGCGTTGATTGACGTTTATGAATTCGGGTGTAAGACTGATATGTAACTGTAACTGAAAACCATCACAAAAAGTTTATCCTAAGTGAGAATAGTCATCACAACCTTCGTAGCTGTGGGCATGAATTTGCCCATTGCGCCAACCGACTACTCAACAACAGCATTTTGATAAATAATCGCAAATACCTGTCCAACAGCAGGATTGAAAAGCGAGAAATTGTAATCATAAGTCAACTCCTCGCCCGGCTCTATGTCACGTAGAGCGAATAGCGCCATCCTGAATGTTCCTGGAACAATCAAACACAACCATAAGAACACAGTAACGTATACTGTGGTTGCTAAATAAAAGTTTTCTACTATATTTTATAAGCCGAAACTATTTACAACATTCAAATGAATAAAACATTCTCATCAAGTGCGATCACAGTCTAGTGCTAGTTTATGTTCTTTAACAAAAACGTACAATTCATGATCAATACATTGAAAATGGAATTTTACTTGATCTAATCAGCATCATTATGCAATCTTCGAAGTATTTTCTTATTTCATTTTAACGATTGTATACATGCATCTGTGGATCGGCATTCGTATTGGTCTCGTGGGTTGTCCCAATGAATGTTCTAAACCCTTTGAAAGAAAGAACCATCTACAAAGCCATTACCATCTGAAAGTACTACCTTATTCTTAGCAAATAAATGGTTTCTGAACTAACCGTTGGCAGTCCACTTCTGCATCTCGCAGTTGGGCCGGCAGGAGTGGTTGACGAAGCGTCCATCGCCGCCCATGCGGTGCCCGTCGATGACGAGGCCGCCGTCCAGGTGCAGGCAGTAGTGATGCGTGTCGCGGGCGTAGCGGGTCGCCATTCGCTCCTGTACACAAAGTTTATGACGTATTTAAAGCGAGAAACTCACTGGACAACTGACTTAACAGCATGGCCGGACTTAACCTCGGATTATGTAATATTTAATTTGTAACACTATTATCAAATATCCTGATATTTAATATCATATACATTGCGCTGATCACAGAAAAACGTTTTCTCTGGGTTATAAAAATCAGGACAACTAAGATACCACAAACACCAGGACCCAAAACAAATATTTGTTTCAGCAACGAACATTTGGGCGGTAATCAAGCCCGCGACCTTTCGAGTCTCAACCAGAACTCGTGCTACTGGCGCTGTACGGGTCGTCCGCGGAGCACCGAGAAAGGATTCAAAAATCCTTTCTCGGTGCTCCGCGACATATTGTTGGAAGAGAAAATATCACAACGCAGTTACCCGAATGCTGATCAGCCGGATTGAACTCGACAATTTACCACTTTCTCGAAGTTCGACCTACCTATTTGGACCACTTGCTCTAAGTTAGACGCACTCGTTGACAAACTCGAGAAGCGAGCTTTCAACAGATAGTAACACGGGCGTTTGACATGACCCTTGTGTTATGCATTTTATTTTTAGGCCCACTTTCTTATTAGCTAGATCGAGGTTCTCGAGCATGTTGCCAAGCTCTTTCAGCGATTCTACCATTCTAGTTCCAGAGAAAGAACGGCTCCTAGTCTTGCAAACCTTTGTAAATGAGTAGAGACACTCGCCTCAATTTATTATGGTTGCAATTATTTCTAATACAAAACTTAATTGAGCAGGTATGTTGCATAAATATAAGGAAGGTCACACCTACGAAATAACGTCACCTGTTTTTGCGTTTTTTGTTAACCTTCGTCATATTTTATCACAACACATGGAAATTATTTAGGATACCTGCCTAAACTATTTAATGAGACCTACATATTCATTATCTTTTTTTATCAATTGTGACCAACTGAATGTATTAACAACATTGGTAGAGTAGGTAACGAAATCACATCACATCAACTAAGACGTGGTCGCTATTATATGAAAAACCACAATAATATGAAAAATTAAATATCAAACAATATGCTCACTTTAAACTCCTTGTCGGACACCACTTCTCCAACATACTCGAGAATGAAGTCTCCAGAAGGTATCTTGTGTTTTGTGCGCACTCCCCATCCTTTGTTCTCAGTCATGAACCTCTCGAGTGGGGCTGCCCACTCGTGCCGTTGAATGCGTTGGTTTTTGCATCTGTCACTATGGAATAGTCAAATAGTTACCAAAAGCAAAGGAAACAATATACTTTTAGGGTCAATCTTGTTTGACTACAATAGTTTATCTGAAAACCAGAAAAAGACATTAGGTTAGTGCAGTAACACGGTTTTGCGAAAGACGCGGGTTCGTTACCGCCTGAAGCCAGGACCGAATGTATTTTTCTGTTTTTCGGATACTATTATAATCAAACAAGATTAAAAAGAGTAACTATCGAGTTTCTTGCCGGAACCATTTCGATAGAAGCAACTTCCGAACGGTGGTAGAGTCACTTTGTTCATTTAGATGTTTTGTATTTTTTGTCTTGGCGTGCGTAAATCTTGACTTGTAATATGCTTTCATGAATAAATGTTTTCTTTACTTCAATATGAACGTAGCATTCTGGCGATTTATTTTCAGACAAGGACCAAAGCTGAGCTGACCGCCGCGGCGCCGTCAAGGTAATCGAAATATTCAAATAAAATTCTTTTTGGCCTATTTTATTTGGACACAGCATGGTAGGTGACCAAAGCGTGTAACTAGCCTACAAATAAATAATGATTATTACCCGCTAGGACAGAGTTGTGGTGAGCACTCCGAATAGACTAGTCGGTTTATACAGTCTTCATTACATCCTGACGCAGGGGCACAGTTGCATGCGACACTTTCACATTCCTCTGCTGACGGCTTAACATCGTAATAGACATCTGAAATGCACAGAAATGATCATTTAATACACTTAATTAAACCCAGTGAAAAATTTATCTGTTTATGTGCATAAAAATAAGGACACATACTTGTGCGAATCTTCTTGTAGTTCCAAGATGGAACTGGCTGGTTGTAATGTTGTTGCCACCAAATGTCGTAAGGCAACGAGAAATGTTGTAATCGGCGACGAACCCATCGTTCGCAATAAGGCGGTGGCGATAAAAGTCCAGGAGGAAAATCCGTTTGAGTAACAAGATTTTTTCCTTTTCCTTCCGGCTTCGGGCTGAAACGGAAAAAAGTATGTTTAAAGATTACAAAGACTATTATACTTCAACGGTGGATATAATAATAAAAAAGAGGTAGATAGGCTATGTCAGTACTGATGCGAAGTCAAAAATAGTCCACTGCGCGATATTTCGTAATATAATGTTACGTGTGAACAAGATAGTATGATTATTTACTAGACCGTAAACATAGACAGATACATGTGGCGCACTGGTCGTCTCCTGTCATCAATGTCAATGCTTTGCTCAGGTGTACCAATACCTATCTAGTTATCTACCTCTTTTATTAGAATATCTTTGTTAACAGTATTGTAATTTTATTACTTACTCGTCCTTGTAATAGTCTGAGAATAGGCCAGCTGCCAAAAATTTCTTTCTGAGACGCGGATTTCGTTTGGATACTACAGGCTTATCCCTATTATCCACACTACTTGCTGGACTATCATCCCGAGAGGAAGCAACTCTTTTCTTACAAATAACATTCTTTGATATCACATCAATACTTTTCTCAAAATCAATTTCTTTTTCATTCAAGGGCAGTGGGTCATTTTCATCGTGGTCACGTAACATATCAATTGATGGTTCACGTGATTTAGTGGTTAGTCTCCTACTGATAACAGTGTCTAATGAGCTGTCTCTTGAACTAGAAAGCACTTCAGGCGCTTTTTTATGTGCCAGGCAGGATCTTGACTTTCTTCTAGCTGTTATATTCACAGGTTTAGATTTTTCGGTGGTGACATCAACAGCTATTTTTTTGTTTTCAGTTTTTTTGTTCTTGTTTTTGAGGTCTTCATTATTATTATCTGAGCTTCTTGTAAGTCTTCTTTCACTTGGATATAATATTGCTAAACTAGACTTTGGCCTTAATCCAATTTTGTTATTCTTTTCAATTAGTTTTCTTTTTGAAAATATTTCTTCTATTTCTTGAGATGGCGACATAGCTCTTGTTTTTCTTTTTAATCTCTCTAAATTGTCTAGCCTATTCCCAGTTCGATCAGCTTTTAAATTCAAAAGACTCAATGGAATGCTATCTTCAGGATCGTTGCTGATCGAACTAGCTAAAGATGGAATACTATCAGATTCACTCAAAACTTCCCATTTGTTAATGTGGTTTTTAAGTTCTTTCTCCGCTTTATTCTTGAGTTGCAATGCAGGAGCTCTAAGAATGGAAGAATTAATACTTTTTTTCTCTGTAGTATTTTGTGGTTTGTTTGTTAGTTTGCTATTGAGATTGCCAGCAATGTCTCTTCCCTGAAGTTTTTCAAGAGCAACCACTGTCAAGCGGCCTTGCTTTGGACATTCATCCTTGTTAAGTACAACTTTAAGCTCAGGCTTTTTACAAGTAGTTCGTTCTAAGAAAGTACTCATAGCTTCACCATCTTTTGGCACTCTTTCAAATACCGAATTATTGTCTGTATCTTCAGATGTCAAATTACTGTCGGAGATAACATGATGACTGCTAGGTTCCACTTTCTTTTTCTTCTTCTTGATACTAGGGAAGCCAGTTCTGTTAATAGCCTTTCGACGCCTAGTTTTCTTCTTAGGTGTATCCAAGGTTTTAACATCATTGATAGTATCAGGAGCTTCTGTTTTCTTGAGAGGGATACTGATTTTCTTTGTTACATCCATAATTGGTAATCTTTCAGCCTGAATCTTAGGAATCAACATTTTTGTTGGTAAGACTAATTTACTTTCTCTTATTATACTACTTGTGGTCTTCTTCTTCTTTTTATCATTGGTATCGTCAGTTTCATTATTTAAAATTCTTTTAGGCTGTCGCAAATTATGACCACCACTTGTTTCTTGAATTTTATCAGACAACACCGCCGCTATGGATTCGCCTCGTTTTGGCCTTATGACAGGATCGTGGCTTTCTGAGATAAGAGCCAACGGAATTTCTGACTCCGTATCAATTGAACTCAACAAGGCATGAGGACTTTTGATGTCCATGTTCTTGGCTTTAGATTTACTTCTATTAGGATCTTGCAGAGTACTCGTAACAGAAATTGATGATTTAGGTATTTGATCTTCCAAATCAATTGATGGTTCGAAAATTCCCGTAGGTTTGTCGACATTAACCACTATAGTTTGTTCAATAACACATTCAGTAACCTTAGTCTTTTTAGTATCAATGACTTTACCTTTAGAAACCGGTGACTTTATTACAGTAGCTCTAGTGTTAACTTGTGACATTTCCCTAGTTTTGTGTTTATCCTCTCCTTTAGCTGTGGTTTCAGTACTACAATTCTTTTCTTTTTCTAAAATACGGGATTCTATGGATTTACGTATATTATTATTCAGTAGAGTATCTAAAACTTTAGTAGCTGCACTTGGATTAATTTTAGAAACTAAATTGCTGGTGAGGCCCTCAAGTCTATTTTTCTTACGAGTCATTATCTCTGATTTCTGCGCTGGTGGTATTGAACTTTTATAGAGTGTGCGTGCAGACATGCTTTTCAAAGGATCTATATTACAACTGTTATTAGGGCCAGTTTGAACCGAGGTATTTTGTAACGCAATTTCAGATTTTTCTGTGGATGTTGGTTCCTCTTTAGCATTATTTTGGTTGACATCTTTATTATTTCCACTTGTTGAGCCAATTTTGTCGTCCGATAATTTCTTAGAAAGTGATTGCACAACTTGATCAAGACTAGACACAGGCGCCACTTTTTCAGCTTCTAATCTATGACGTTTTTTAGGAGTTACTATCGGTGCCGGATTTCTCATAGGAGATGATTTCGTTTCTGTTCTAGGAGACATTTTCTGGGTATCTTGCTTTGCTGCTTCCATTTTGACATCCTCCTTGCCTTTAGGTAAAGATTTTTCTAAGTCATGCACCATTTTATGGACAGCCTTTAACTTTTCTGACGTTTCATAAATCTTTTTGGATAACTCCGATTGTTCTGCAGTTGGTTTCTTTATAGTGAGTTCATCATCTGTCGCGTTAATGGAATGAGGAGAGTGATTTTTGTTTCCAGTTGTTGGCTCATCTACTTTTGCTGCCAGGTTCTCTCCTGCCGCACTGGGTTTAAATATTTTAGGTTCAATATTCTGACTTTTTAGTTCTAACGTCGCGGTAGGCGAATTTTTAGAAATATCGTGCACTTTTTTGTTCTTTTCTTGTGTTCCTTTTAATTTAGGAGTCTCGTCAGAAACACTGCTACGTAATTCGCCCAAACAGTCAGTCTCAGTACACAAAAATTCGTCAGGACTTGTACCGTTTTTTGAGTTCTCGTCGAATTCTGCTTGAACTAGGCTAAGACTTAATGAATTGCTCGTTGACGAATTTATATGATAGTGTCTCTTTTTGAGAGGAAGTTTATGTTCATTTGTATCTTTACCCCCCTTATTTTGAGATTCAGTTAGTTGTTTTTTATGTCTGCGTTTTGATGTAGGAGTAGTAATTTCTAAATTATCTGATGTCTTACGCTTTTTTGAACCCCTTTTTACTACTTTAGCAGACAGTGGCTCGATAGTAGGCTTTTCCGCACTTTTGATCTGGGCGTGAACTGGACTATTCATTAACTTCGGAGCAATTTGACAAAGTTTTATGAAGTTTGCAACAAGGTTATCCATATCTTGACAGAATTTTTGATCGACTAAGTCTATAACTTTGCTACAAGACTCACGACATTTTGAAACTGATCTAGAACGATGTCTTCTTTTACTCCTGTGCCTATGATGTCTGCTTTCTGTTTTCACTGTTATTCGGGACGGCCTCTCTATAGGCTTCAGGTTAATTTTGGGTGGAGCTAAAACCACAGTACGTCGATGTTTTCTTATATGAAAAGATGGCTTAATGTTAGGTTTTTTGAAGTTAAGAAACACGTTACGTGATAACGATTTGTTTGGCACGTAACTGTTTTTTGCCGTTTCAAAAACGTTTGGAATAGGTTTAACAGGGCTTTCTTTTTTGGAAACACTTGAAAATGACGTGCCATTTTTCATTTTACGAGTTTTTGGAGATAGACTGCCAGGGCGATCACCCAAACTCAAATTATCTTTCTTCGACGGCGATTTTGTAGCAATGCATATAGGCGAATAACCAAATTTGTGTGTAAATATGGGTTTTAATGACGGTAGTGGTCTTCCAACGTGGCTTGTTTTCGTTGGGGATTTGAGCAATGTGTTATTATTATTATGTGTGACTTTAAAAATATTAAAAGTGGTCACTGGTTGTTGAAAACCACTAAATACAGGTCCAGGTGCGAATGGATCTGAGGAATTGGGCCTTAGTAGTTGTCTTTTGCTCATTTTAGAATATCCAAAGTCATATTGTGAATGTAAAGGATATTTTGCACACACGCTAATATATTTAGGACCAGTATTTTGTTTCCTCAAGTAACTTTCACATTCAGAATCACTCGAACTGTTACCCAAAGTTAAGCTGCTAAATGTCTTATTAGTCAACAAAAGAATCTCCTGATCAGATACGAAGTGTTTCTGATTTTTGTAATAAGACCTGTCTCTGACAGACCTCGTTTTTTTCAGTTTTCTAGTTTTGCGACGCATGCTTCTTACACTGTAATCAGTTTTATAGCCTGATTTGTCACTTTTATAACCAGATTTATAATCAGTTTTATAACCAGACCGGTAGTAATCACTTTTATATCCTGATCTACAGCCATAATCACTTTTGTACCCAGATTCAATTAGCCTACTACAACTTTTGTAAGGCTTGAACTCATGATCACTTTTGTAGCCGGACAGTATATCCTTATACTTCGGATTCAAATCAATCTGTTTCCAAGTTGGGTCTAAGGGGTCGTCAACTGCTGCTTCATTTTCACTCTGGTTATCTCTCCAAGTGCTACTGGAAAATGACTTATTATTCTTCTTGGGCAAATTCGCTAGTTTGCTATTGAGCTCTTTCCGTTTTGCATAAACTCCCGATAATACTGATCTATTAGTAGTCGTGTCTTCTTCACTATCACAAGAATCATACTGATTTTTGTCTTTTAGTGTTTTAGGTGTTGGTTTACTTATTTTTGCTTTATTCTGTGGTCTGCGACCTACTTTTTTCCTTGGCGGATACAATACTCTATCCGTGGCGTATAACATTCTATCTAATGCGGCTATATCCAGCTTCTGGTCAGTTCGTTTTGACTTATCAAATTTGTTTTGCTCTTGTTTCAATGGGACAGGTGAGGGTGCTTCAGTTTTTATTTGTTTTATTTCATTTTCAATTCTCTTTTTTTGGTAATCACATTCGCTGGAATCTGATCTAGTTTGAATTCTACCTCGGCTTTTAGATTTTGATCGCATTGCTCTTCTCTCTCGTGTAGTGTTTTCTTTTTGAATAGATTTTCTTGCTAATCTATTATGATTTTCCTCGACATCATGCCGTCTTAACGGTGAATGTGTCGGTGAATTATGATTTGACAAAATCCCAGAATCTGGTGATACATTCGGAGGATCGTTACTATTGTGAAAATTCATAACATTTACAACAGATTTATCTTCTCTTTGAGATTGTGTGCCTTTACTTCCAAACTCTACATCAGATTGCCTTACTTTCCGCGGCCTTCCTCTTTTGCGCCGGGATTCAACTAAAACATTTTTTACATCTTCCTGAGATTCCACAGAATTAGTACTAATCGTGTCTAATTTAAGATTATCGATTTGATTTATAGAACTTATGTCATTACACACAACAGTCATTGGTGAACTCTTTAATAAATCACTAGCACTTCCTAATTCCGAACCACCTTGAGATATATCCAGATTCATAAAATCATTATTATCAACACAATCGTCAAGAGATGGGTTTGGTATTTGAATATCAACTGAATCAGCTACGGAAGTGATTTCTTCTAAATCCTTATTTATTTGTGAGAGTTCTTCAGTCTGCTGTGGACTCAAATGCTGCGAAGTAGTCAAAAAATTCGTCGTAATTGGTGGTATTTCCGGTAGAGTATTTATTTGACCTAGAACACAGTCACTTATGGTTCCAACACCTTCTATAGTATTAGAAGTAAGTCCACACGGTATCGTTGATGGTGCAGATGTGTTTATCGGTGTTAGTGGAGCAGTACTGCTCAATAGTTGCGTTTGAGCAACAAATTGTTGCAATAGACTAGACGCATAGTGAGTTGTACTCGGATGTCCAGCATCTGAGTTAGAACACTCATTTTCCGACCCTGACGAATCAGCCGTTGCTCGCTGGATCGCCGCTGTCACTAGCTGAGGGGTCAGCTCCATTTCACTGCTCGAACCATCTCCTGTAAATAATAATCCTGATAGTAAAATAATTCTTCAGTAGAAATCGTCTAACAATGTTCTAACACTGCATTTACGCATATAAGAGTGCTTGCTTGTATGCGTAGATGCAGTGGAGGGGCGCGTCATTTCAGCCTAGACGATCTCTATGTAGGTACTTATTTAAACTATTTACTTCACTTAACTTACCATTGTCCACAATGGACTTGTCGTCATTGTCCGGCGAAGAGTTGTGCACGAAGGCTGGAAAAGTAGGCTGTGGCGCCGGCGCGCTCGATGTTTGTTCTGGAAATAATTCCGCGAGGTCCGCATCGTCGATGATCTGACGAAAATATTCTAGGTTATTGCTTGAAATAGAAACTGAATCCAGTTCAAAGTGAAGTTAAATGTGTCAGGGACAGTGATCTATTTTTAAAGTTTACTGATAATGTTTTATTCACTTAAAACAAAGGGCAATCATTATTTTTCTGGAAGTGTCTGTAACTGAACTATTTCAGTATAAGTAACTCCTGTTCCAATTAATATTTTCTAAATGAATGCCCCCAAATCCATTTTTAAGGATGATCTACACAATGATTCAATCACAAACGCACCTGTAATTGGCAAGCAGCAGCAAGAGCGGTGCTAGAGTCCTCAGCGGAGGCTTGAGTTCCGCCGGCGGCATCCGCTGTGTCAGAGTCGGAGGAGGACGACGACGAGGAGGAGGATGATGAGGAAGAGGATGATGTTGACGAAGATGTACTGCTGCCGCAGGCCGTGTTCTCCTCCAAAGGGGACAGGAACTGTAACAATAAATTTGAATTCAAGACCAGCCTTTCGTGCCTCTACAGTAGACTAACAAGTTGAAGATTTCAGGGTCCTATATTTCAAAAATTGTGTCTTGTTATTATTACATTTATTGTAGTTAGAGGACACAAACAAAACAGGGATTTTAAAATAATAATATTGGCAAGCGCTATTAATGAACAGTCATTAAATCAATGAGTTGATGCGTCTAATAAAGTACTTCGGACATGAAGCCCATAACGCAAAAACAGACTTACACGATACTAGATTACTTCCCTCGCAGTAATAACTATATTTACAAGTGGAACGAAGTAAAAGTGAGGTAAGGTCTTTTTCAACGTCTCGCTGAGAGTTGGTATTAGCGGTAGTCTTGAGATTGATTTGGCGCAACAACCGACACTCGACAAGTGGCGCTAGAGCAGGCCCTCACTGACCGCAATACGCGCGTTTACACTCGCTGCAGTCGCAACTACCCATTCATGATCATATATCGTTGCATAAAATTTAACGACGTATTTAATAGGACACATGGATCAGTTGCATTTACATACTTGCTTGTGTGTTTTGCTAAACCAATATAATATACTAGGGTAAAACTACCGGTTGACCGGCCACTACCACCTATCGGCCACTTCGCACGTTATTTGACCTAATAGACAGTGTTATAGATCAATCATTTCAAATTTCGCGCCATTGGATTCGGACGAACTTTACGATTCATAATTCAACGGCATGAGTTCGTAATTTGCGAACTGAGCCCTCAGTCGCCATTTCAAAATTTGGAGTGTGGACGCGTGTCAAATTTAGAGAAAAAAATAGCAGGTGGATTGTTTTTCAAAGGTAAGTTTTTAAGTGTTATTGTTGGTTTAGTGTTCATTGATTTGGTTTGTGTGTTTGCTAGCATGTTTCTTTTTAATATTCAAGTGCCCAAACTCACCAGACTTTACATAATTAGTGATTTTTTTGGTGGTCGGACAATACGTTAACAAATAATTTCAAAATCTACTTATCGACCGGGTGGTCGCATAACCGGTTTATTTTTGTCATTTCACTATGCTTTTATTGGATTTACCTTACATTCAACAACATAGGGTCCATTTTATTTGTGAAGAGCCAGAATTTTGTAAATTTACATCTAGATTCCGGCCGCCTGTATACCTCATATTTTCAAAGATACGACTTTCGAAAATCCTGAACGTTTAGCGGCCGATAACTAGTAAAAATAAAACCTGTCTCCGGCCGTTCAAGATCATGAACGGCCGAAAACTAGTAGGAATTAGACCAGTTTCCGGCCGATTGTAATAACGAGCGGCCGAGGATTGGTAAAAAATACACCTGATTCCGGCCTTGCTCTGAATCAAAACATAGACTACTATTTAACCGTGGGGGCGAAGAAGCTTTTATGTGATATGTAATTATGGATACATTGTGGTTGATTGGCTTGGTTGGAGTTGGAATTATGCTTGTTTTTTACAGATGGCACCTGTGAGTAAAGGAAAGAAAAAAAAAATAAGAGCCTTCCCGAAGGTTTGCTTATGGTAAAGAAGCACTGACAAGGGCTCTTTCAGATATACGCGGTAATATTCGCGGCATCAGAGAGGCATGTCGGCAGTATGGAAAGAAGAAAGAAAGAAAGAAGAAAGAAAAACTATTTATTGGTCCACTCAAAAAAACAACAATATACACCAAATTAAACGACAGTGACAAAGAGTCACAAATAAAAAACAAAAAAAAGGCAACAAATAAACAAATCAAACGAAACAATAGTACATAAATCAAGAAAACAGAAAAAAAAGAGAAGTGGGGCCAACCAGGTCTCTGTCTCAGCATTTGTCGCCACAGCTTTTTATGGCTGTAGCGACGCTGATATTCTGACAGAGCCTTTATGATGTCGTCCGACTTATGTAAATAATAAATGAATACAAATATAATAAGTAAAAGGATAATTAAATTAAAGGTGAAGAAAAAATAAATAAATAAATAGTTATTCAAATACATAAATTGTAAAAAAAATAAATAAACAAAAAGGAAGTTTTAATGTCATGTTTCGGACCGCGGCTCGTGAACCTGACACAGTGACTGAACTAGAGAAAAAAAAAAAACTTGTCAACTTTGACAAACACGCTATGCAGCAAGCAAGCCACGTATCGTATTCCCATATCCCATGCCTGCCACGTTTTGCCACGATGTCTATCGGCCCTAACTGTTTTACTTACCTACCTAAAAGTGATGGCCGAGATTCGAAAGAAGAAAGGAAGTGTGGCTTAACGTCTTTCATCAACCACCGGCTTAGCCGACAATAGATAGACAGGCGTCTGTATTTTAGCTCAGGATGGAGCCCCCCGGCAAACGCGTCGCGAATAAACTAAAGGTAGGAGGCATCTTATCTGATTTATTCGACGTTTGTGTGTAAATTAAATATTTTTTAAGCGTGAACCTAAACGTATTAATCGTTCTCAGGTCGCGCAATGGCGGGGGGAGATCATTCCAACATTTCGTAGCAGCATATCGGAAAGACCCCCTGAATGCCGCTGAGCGGTGCCTTGGAGTTGACAAAATGTGACTGCAAGCTCTTCTAGGACACCCCTTGCGTTCCCGGGCCCATAATAGTTTATCCCAAAGGTATCTGGGTTTCTTATTGTGAATCACACCAAACAAAAGAGTTGCGAGATGCAATCTCCTGCGCGCCTCCATCCTGAGTGTACTGGCGGAGTTAAGGAAGGGCGTGACGTGGGTTCTTGGTGGTATGTGGAAACAGAACCGAGCACATGCATTCTGCACTCGCTGTATGAGCTTCGCAGTTCTTTTCAGCAAACATGGTCCATAGACAGTGTCACAATAATTAAATTTCGACAGAATCAGAGACTCACACAGCTTGACACGCAGCTCCTCACACATATACGGTCTTATCTTATACAGTAACCTCAGTCTGTAAAAACAACTTCTTGCACATTCCGCAATATGGTCTTCAAAATTTAGCTGGCAGTCAAGTGTTAGCCCCAGGTTTCGAGCTTTATCCACATGCTGAATAGGTTCTCCATTGATGATGATATTTAAAGGCATTTTGCAATCAATTTTCTCTATACTAACTTTTGAACCTATCACCATCATTTTTGACTTTTTGGGGTTCAGGATGAGGCAATTGGCTTTACACCAGGATGAGATATGCTCAAGGTCTTCGTTCACCCTTGATACCGCGGATGACAGATCTGCAGGCAAAAACGGCAGGTACAGTTGCAGGTCATCAGCATAAAGGTGGTACTGACAATGTTTGATGTTGACTGTAATGTCAGCACTGTACAGTATGTACAAAATTGGGCCCAGTATTGAACCTTGTGGGACCCCGCGTGTTACCGGTTTTAAGGCTGACACTAATTTGGACCCATCTGGTTTTTTCAGCTCCACACACTGTTGCCTGTTCCGCAAGTAGCTGCTAAACCAACGGACTGCACGGTCATCCAAACCATAAAAGGCCAGCTTGGCTAGAAGAAGATTTGCGTTGATGGAGTCAAAGGCCCTGGAAAAATCCAGCAGAAGCATGATATTCAACATTCCTTGATCCTGTGCCACGAGTAGATTGTCCACAACGTCTGCTAGAGCAGTTGCAGTACCATAGCCCTTGCGGAAGCCAGACTGGTATTGAGGTAATATTTCGTTATCCTCAAGATATTTACTAAGCTGGTCACACACTATGCGCTCCAAGATCTTGGAAATACAGGGCAGCAAACTGATGGGCCGGAGATCCTGCAAATTTTCCGGTTGACCAACCTTGGGTAGAGGCCTCACAATAGCTGCTTTCCAATCCTCAGGAAATATGCACTCGGTTATAGACTGATTGACTATAGCAGTAATGGCATTAAGTGACTGAGGAAGGGTTAACAGCAGCATCTCCAAGGACAGGCCATCACTCCCCTGAGCATTTGACTTAAGCCCCTTGATGGTTTTGAGGACCAGATCGCTGCTCACTGTGTGCAGTGCAAAGGTGCCAGCGCTGTCATGTCGGTGGTATTCATAAAAAGTGAGCTGCGAGATAGTCACTTCAGCAGTGCCAGGTATATCAAGGAAATGTTGATTTATCGAGTCCGGGTTGTCAAATGATTGAGGAAGCTCGGTTCCTCCTTTTTTATTTGGCAATACTGTTTCCTTAAGGTTCTGCCACAACTTTTTAGGATTTCTGATATTGGCATTAATGTGCTTCGTAAAAAAAGACTTTTTCTCCCGCTCCAAGGCCTCCATCACTATATGTTTCATGGCTTTATAGGCCTCTTTGTTTGAGGTTGTGTTATGCATTTTATACTTATTGTGATATTTATCCCTTATTTGCATCATTTCCTTGATGGTGTCTGTTATCCAAGGGTGGGGTGGGTGCTTAAATTTTTTAGATTTTAATGGTGCATGTAAATCGAACAAGCCCACGATGCATGAGGTGAATGCACTGACCATGGCATTGACATTCTGGCTCCCTTTGAAAAAAGACCAATTAATCATATCCAAATCTGCATTTAGCTGGTCCTGCAAGATATTTTTTAATGGCCTGTATGTTACCAGCTGGGGACGAGCTTTCTCTTTTTTTATTTTGAACTCTGCAGCCAGCATTGCATGCCCACCCAAATCTGGAGAATGCTTAACAATTACTCTCAAGGCCTGCATATCCGTACAGATAAGATCAATTAGACTTTCACTGTGATCTGTGAAATGTGTGGGCTCTGTCACTATTTGAGTTAAATTGAAACCGTGTAAAAACTGCAGAAACATCCTGGCCTTCCCGCTGCTAATGTCTCTCAGATTAATGTTGAAATCTCCCGCCAACACAAGAACATCCCGCTTGGAGATGGAGGCGACAGTGTCTGTAACTCCCTCCAGAAATGCCTCAACATCCATCCATGGTGGTCTGTACGCCGTGCCAACCACCACATCCTTATTGCGCAGTCGGACCGTCAACCACGCCTGCTCTATCACCGTTGCTGTAATAGGGTGACGAATGACACGCGCATTTATACCCTTTTTAACATAGAACCCCACTCCACCGCCGCGACCCCTCCTTATGTTATCCGGTCTTGGGAAAAAACGTAGCCTATAGCCCGGCACCTTGGGAGCTTCATCGCCCCTGCCAGTCCTGAGCCAAGTCTCGTTCAATGCCAATATATCTGGTGACAATTCCTCTACGGCCACAATAAACTCGTCGTGTCTCGTGCCAAGAGATCCGGCATTAAAAAAACCAACTTTAAAATTACTTTGGCTAGCCATAAGGATTTAGCAGACAATAATGTAGAGGATGCAAAAAAATATCTGATAGTAAATTGTTTTTTAATAATATTCCATGTAGTGTGAAGTTTTGTATACGGCTTAAAATAGGTATGTAATAATAAATTGTCTGGTGATAGTAATAAATAGTGACATAGAAATAATAATACATGTATAGTTTATATAAATTAAGTTTGTGAATGGCATTGTATGTAATTTGATCATGTAATATGTTATTTAATATAATATATACCATAAAACTCCTACAGGTTATTTTATACCTTGAAATTATCACTTGTGGCCTCGCATGAAAATATAAAAACAACATAGAATTTAACTTATAGACTAACGGACAGAGATTTCTGTAGGTAAAAACAAGTTTAAAACATTTAGGCAGACACTTATGTATGACAAAAAATACCATTAAGTTAACATAGAAGGCGATCAACCCTTCCGCATATGAGGCTATTGCGTTGCGTTTGCAGGTCCGAAAGCCCGCTCGAGGTCGCCGTCCGCGCGGAAGTTGAAGACTGGTTTCCCGTCCCCCTGCCGAGCGAATATACGCCCCCGCCTCGTCCATGAGTACCGCCACTGAAGCCTGCGGCACTCCTCGCGAACCCGGTAGAAAAGCTGGCGGTTTGGGCGAGTCAGGCGCTCGTTGATGTAGACGCGGCCGCCGCCCTCGGCGGTGACGTTGCGGCGCACGCGCGCGGCCTGCAGCAGCTCGTCGCGCAGGTGGCGGCGCGTCAGACGCACCACCAGGCGGCGCGCGCGCGGCCTGCCCGTCGACAAGCCGGCTTCCCCCGGCGGCGCGCCCACTCTCTCGGCGAACACCACGTCCCGCTCCTCCAGAGGCACCCCCAAGCGACCCGCGAGCACGGTCACGGCATGAATGGCGTTTTCCCCCTTTGCTTCCGGCAGATTGCCTATATCCAGGTCCGCCAGCAGAGCCTCCTGGTCCCTGTCGTTGAGGTCCTGCTTGAGCCCGGATATAGTGCGCTCCATTTCTGACGTTTCTTCCCGGAGCTTCGTCACCACTTCCGCCTGAGCGCTTTCCACAATATCTAGCCTCTGTTCGACTCCATCTAGCCGCGCCGCCACAGCCGCCAGGGATGTACTGAGCCGCGCCATCTCTTGTCGAAAAGCACGCATCTCGGCCATCCCCGTTAGGAACTCCTCCCGAAAATACTGTAAGCCAGATACGTCAACTGAGCTAGGAGGCTCACGTATAATTGATGGTGGCGACGGAGTCCTGAAGCCACTGGCGTCAGGCGTTGCTTCAACTTCGGCGGGGCGCGCTCCTCCCGGCAGCTCATCGCACGACATGTTGAGCTGATCGATGTTGGCGTTGAGATCGCGCTGCGTGCGCAACGGTGTCTCATCGTTTCTTGGCCGGCGTTTGGCGTATGTACATTCCTGACATATCCACGACTTTTTCATTTCGGCGTGGAGCCCACTGTAGACTGATATCGGCATATTCAGGCATTTAAAATGGTATGTACCACCGCAGGGCATGCACTTTAACGATTCGTCTTGCCTCACAATGCCGCTGCAAGCCAGGCACTTCATTGTGTGTTGTCTAAACAAATTTTCCTAACACACAAAAAGACGCTCGCCCGCTAGGATCGAACCCGCAACTTTAAGCACGGACGTGCCGCTTCAAAAGATAGGCCAGTTCGCGCTTTAGACTAGGGGACGAAATAACGATACCTATTCGTCGTTATCTAAGTTAGAAAATAACCAGTCAGGTATGTTTAATTATGTAACCGGTAGGCTATAACAACCGAATACTAATCACCGTACACTTTTGTCACTGAACTGGTTTTCGACACGGGTTTTTTGAGTTATTTTTGTTTTATTACACCAATACTTTGCAACAAAATGTACTATTAGGTGGCCCACTGTATTAGCTCACTATTTGTGTATGTTTTAGGACGATTGTATCACTTTTACCTATTTTAATGAATAAAATTGTATGGAGTAACACAGAACACAGTTTAATTTGCGAGTACCGCCGGACGACCCGTATGGAGTTCCAAGATCCACTATACAGGACAGGCTTTTTGGTAGTGTTGCTGATCAAAAGAGGAAAGTTGGCCCAGACCCTATATTTGGTTTTGATGGAGAAAAGAAGATCGATGATTGGATAATTGAGTTGGCGAAAGCCGGAATTCCAATCAACAAATATGACCTTCCAGTGGCTGAGCTTGCAAAAGAACTGGGCATAGACCATCGCTTTCCAAGAGGTAAACCTGGTATACGATGGTATCCCAGCTTTCTCAAACGCCATTCAAACATAAGCATCCGAGAGCCAGAAGCTATTAATAAGGCGCGAGAAGCCATCAAGGAAAGTTCAATTCAAAAATGGTTTGCAGAATTGCACACTTTCTTGGTTGAACGAAATGCAACAGATATTTTAGATGGTCCAAGTCGTATACTTAACGCTGATTAAACTGGTGTTTCATTGTCTCCTAAATCAGTAAAGGTTCTAGCTCCTAAAGGCTACAAAAACGTATATCTTGTCAAGAAAGGCAATGAGAAATAGAACAATATCAGTGCTAGTTGTAATGACTGCATCTTTGGAAATATGTCCGCCATCAGTGGTGTAACAATATAAGAGACCACCTAAAGCAGTCGTCGACAACATGCCGCCTGATTAGATTTTGGGAAAATCGGACATTGGGTGGATGCGTTTGGATACATTTTTCGAGCACATGTCTAACGAGTTTGACGATTAGCACGGAACGATACGTTAAGAAGCCTGTACTATTTTTCGTGCAATAAAACATCTACTAAAAAGCCTGGCACCGAAAATAACCCCCTATTGTTTTAAGTTATAGTAATACAGAGGCTAGGACGACTTCTGACATAAAACTTTCTTCTTCTGCTTTGAAAGTTGAAGATGTTAATGCAATTGGACAACTCGATGATGATAGCATTACGGTAGCAGAAAAACGATCAATACTCTTACCTTCTGCAGAATCTTCAAACACTAAATCTATTTACTTTATATGTATGAGAATTCTCATATATTGTTTGTGAAATATTTATTTGATAATGGTATTGGTTGCTATTTTCGTTCTTCTTGAAGTCTCGGTTTTAAAGGGCATAGAATTACATGTTATGTTTGAATTTTGCTTTTAATGATTGTGTTAAGAGATTTTTTAATTATGCTGAAGCCAAAAGTAGCTATAAGTTGAAGAAGATACCAAAAATATACTGCTTTTTATGAATTTACTAATTGTTTTACTTTCATACTTTTATAAACCTATTATAAACTTAATAAGAGTCATTTTTCTACCGTGAATCAGGTGGCCGATAACCAGTGCACTGGTGGACGGTAACTGAGTGAAAAGGCCGATAGCCGGTATATTTACTGTTTTTACGAATATATATTTTTTATAAATTATGTATCACTGACACGTCTATAAACTTTAGGTTTTTTGAATCTACACTATTGTAGGATGATAAGTAATTTTTTTGTAAAATCTTGGAGTACAGCATTATGATAGAAATCAACTCCAAAGTCAACAAGCTGCTTAAACGGCCGATAACCGGTATGTTTACCCTACGATACAAACGTGACTAAAACGTAAAATTTACAATCACTAAAACCGTTATAGCTAAACATGTAGTGGTATAGTACAACAGCTTCGATGTGTACACAGTGCAAGCATGTATTTGTCCTCCTATAGCAGGTTTGCCTTTTCAAGAATGAATGCACAACTCACGACTCTCGATAACACAATGAAAGCAAGGGATTTACAGCGCGCTTGTATTTATTTGACTTGACTAACATGGCTCGATCGGTGTAATTCGCTCGCATGCTAGGTACTTACTTCAATAACAAGGAATGCGCTTATCTATATATCTCCACGAATAACTAGCAACCTAGAAGTTTAGAAACCAATGAAAATGTTTCGACAGTCTTCACTATAGAAGGGATTGTTTAAACTAAATTCAACATTTCGAAAATTAGAGCATCATAGTAAGATCGAGAGCTTTCATATAAGCTTCTAACCAACAACAACACTTGAAGTTTCAATCGAAACTAAAAAACATTAACCATGTTTGAGAAGTACCTACGTAAGTTTACTTCAGTAAAAGATATGAGAGGTAACTACAAGACAAAATGATACGCAACATTTTTAGGCCAGAAGGATGGGCTGCCAACCCTGCAGTGTGCGGACACTACTCAATTCATTTATTTGAAGCAATAATAAGCGGTGACGGCGACGGGTGCGTTGTTTTCATCATTAGGTTGATTCGTTCGAGGGTGTTAATCAATAAGGCGGAAGGGCGAACAACCCCCGGCACTGGAAGGGGTTGAGCAAGTGTCGTGTGGCCGCGGTCTTATCAGGGCTCGCATATCAAATACTGCGGGTAACTACCCGACGACCAACGGCGACGACCAGGTTAGTTTTTTTTTATTACTGTAAACTCCATACTCATAAACAATTTAAAATGGACTATTTTGAAAAAAATCCATGCACTTAAATTTATAGTTTCCCCGTACTCGTCGCAAAAATCAACTAGGCTCGCGATCACGCAAGATGAAATAAAAATATACCCATAGGTACGTTTAAGGAGTGCTGATCATACAATCGCAACGGACAAATATGAAAGCTCGGTGGATTTGAATCGACAATGGGGTAACGGTACCGTATCTCAGTCGACGCCGACACGAATATCACATTAACGACCTCGTGATCTATGTAGATTTATATCCGACAGCTAGACCAAACAAACTAACAATATCACATTACATCAAAATGAATCACAACTTATCGATCTTAAAGGTGATTTACACCCGCAAATCACAAATTTAGCGTACGAAAATAGGCAAAATGAATATGCCTAGTTCTTCTTACTCATCTAGTGTCCATAAAAAGGTGATCAAACTGTGGCACAAACAACTTTTTACGAAGCGATGTTATTACTTACACCGTCCATCGAAAAAACAAGATTCGAACTACGTAAGGAAGTCACGATTAAAAAGCAATAACGGTATGTCTTTTGAGTAGGTATGAAATAAATGATATCATCTGGTAATTACCAAGCCAACTCAATTGGGTATACTTATACCTACTCGAATGTCACATCTTACCCGTCCTGTATGTTGATTTATCCACTGACTTAAAGAAGTTATTGAAATAATATTTTGTGTAAACTCTAGCTTAGTCATTAGACGTCAACGGTAAACAGTTGATTGCACAGATCATTGACCCCACGCCAAATGTCGAGAACAATACCGACAGTAAGTACTATGTCGAGATCTACAGTGAGACGAAAAGAAACTATGGAAAGCACCTTCCGCACCTCGCAACAAGCGCTAGTCGTGATTGAACTGTTTCGACATTTGTAACGAGAACCATTATTCTAAAGTGGTCTGTTGCTTGCTTATACAACTGATGATATCTAGTAATAATAGCGTTTAGATAATTGAAAGCAATAAAGGTAAATTACGGCAAAAGAGTGTCTAATGGTAAGAAAGGGCATGGTTGTACAATTTCATTGGTATACAAAATAACCATGCCAGTAAATGGAGGAAATGTAGCAAAGTGCACCGAGGCCGTGAACTTGACAATCAATAAAGACAATCGAGGCTCGACATTGAAAGCACGTTGTGTCGTATTGGTGAAAGGTGGCAAGAAGAAATACGAGAAGTGATAGTGGCAGACATTAGTATATTTCTGTAAATGATTTGCCTGCTTATTGCTGTAAATTATTTTCCCTTATATAGAAATCCCCATAATATTATGTTTAATTTTGACTTTGAGGAAAATGCAAAATTGCTGCCTTACGAAATAATGTCTATTCTTAGATGTCTTGGTCGGTGCGGAAATAAAAAAACTCAGGACTTAGTGGTAGCTACTAAGCTATTCACAGTACGTCAGCGATGGTTTCATAACGTCCAGCATATCTCATGGTAACAGCATGCGAACCGGCCCAGCCGCAACGCGCCTCACGAGCAGGCACCCCCTACCAACTAAAAAGACCAAGCAACCACACAATTGACAGTTCATTTTCTCCCTTACACGCCGCCGCAAAAAGATCTTAATCCTTCGCAGTAATCGCCTGTTGTAACATTTCTACACAGATTAATAGTATAGTACGAGGCCGAATGCTCACGTAATTGGTAACGATTATTAAGTGAATTTATATTCGATAAGTTGACAGGTCGTGGCTTGAGTTAAATTCAATTTAAGCTGCGACTGAATTTTAAGCGAGACATATTTACGTACTCGGCGCGATAATATAATACACGGGTAGATAAATGGTGGCTGCCGGAAATCTTCGCCGAAGAAAATTACATTCAATTCAAATTGTGTTTCATTTAAACGACAAAGGGTTACCAATACAAATATCAGGAGAGAGAATTCGCAACATAATTAACTAGTCAGTTTATTAGACCTCGTCTTATGTAATCATGCTCGGATTAATACAATTTTAAAGGTTTTATTCTTCAACAAATAATATTAATAAAACCGTTAAGGTAACACTAATTCGTCCACTTAATTGGGACTTATATTGCTTTGGTACATATAAAAAATGGGCGGAGTTCAAATTCAAGCAGATACATATTTGTTATTCATTTTTTTGCATGATTTATAACCAGTTTGGGTTTACAATCTCACAGCATTAGGGATATAATCAAGTTCCCCGTCGGCGAAGTGCGTATAATCGCCTATTTACAAATATGGAGTAGTCCGCATCTGATCGAGTACAGTATCGCCGACCGGTGACCACAACACTAATAGGCGATTCGCACCCATTTATTTTCAGTTTTAGTTTTTGTCGTCACATTTGCTAGCACCTACGCAACATCGATAATATAGGGTTGCTTAACTACCCTAGCCTAGTTTAATAATTAATTGAGTTGGTTTTTTGCTCGCGTTTAGGGGTGACTACGAATATTCAAGCAATTTAATGTGATAATAACACTAATAACATTGAAAGTAAAATTATTAAAAAATAACGTTTTTGCGAGATAAACCTCACCCGCACTGAATATACTAGTTAGCAAAATAACTATAAAAAACACTTACATAATCGTTAAGATTTCTAATTCTGATAGAAAGATGATTGAAATTGTAATAAAGTATCTGGATAAGTATGTGTCTATCTATAAAAATGTCAGATAGTTTTGCTCTTCATTAAATAACACGTACAAGGAGCTACTGATTAGTTAAGAAAATATTGTGATATAATTGTTACTACATTTTCTCACTCAATGTACTCATATTTTATTATTACGATCACCACTTTCTCATCTGGCAGTTGTTTCCATAGAACCTCACTCAAGCATCCGCAGCTTATGTTCACACAGACATGATCCGGATAGACTAGCATCGAGAATTCATCTCTATTGAATTTTATAAAAGTTTAATTGACAGCCCTGTAAAGAGACGACTATCCGGTGGCGGTTGATTGTACTCATCAAGGATTTCTGCACTCAAGGACGATGGCGGCTAGACGATCGCCTCTTATTATTTCTCCTCAAACACATCTTGTTTTTTGTCTCAACTCTCATTTATATTCATGATACATATCGACGGTTATCTATATAAATTAAAATATTTCCACTCGCCTCCAACGGAATTATAAATAACAAGTATTTTTTTATGATGGTATCTATCTTATTTATGTCAAGTTCATCATTTACAATTTAAACAATGGTTTGTTTTAAGATAATAAGCGGCAACAGATAAAAAATCATATAGCAACATGTTAAGATACATATAGGCACATCACACGATTCTTGTACCTACATCTACTTTTTTCTAACATAGACCTAAAAGGACCAAACTGAGTGGGAACGTAAGTGATTCAATCAACTGATAAATGAGTTAGTTTGTATGCTTGAAGGAAAAGAAAGATACAAGTGTTAGTATGTATCTAACGAATGTAATTGATTATTTAAAAGCATACCCAGGTTCTAATGTAGTATGTTATCCATACGTGATTAATAGCTGTCAAATTTCCTATACCATTAGACACGATTAACAGCGAAATATTGAATTAGTAACAGGAAAGCTCGTTGGACGGACATCGTCTCATTGCTTCAGACAATTTATTTAAAGCAGTTTTTGTGCAGAGCGAGAAACGCAAAAACTATAGTCTATGTTCTATGTACGGGTCAGTCACCTCGATATTTTCGAATGTGCGAACCTCATTGTCTGCTACTATTTTTTGTGGCATATGGCTAGCTCATGGCAATTTAAGCAGATGCTGAGTATTGCTTTTAAATAAAGTGTTCGTGTATTAAAATAAACAAGATGAAGATAAAATAATGAATGAGGCAGTACATATTATTCATATTATGCTATCGTTATCCGTACAATGAAGTAAATTTGACAAAGCATGGTTGAGCCACGGGCAAATGCAACCCACGTTCACAACACATGACGTTGCGTTGGCCCAAAAATTTAAGCCAGCTAAAAACTGTCCGAACCTAACGAACGGTTTTTTTGACGTATGACTGTGCAGTAAAGTCACCATGGGAGTTCTTAAGGTGTACATTTAAAAAAAAAATGGATAGACAAGCATAGATAATCTCAATAGCATATAATGAAGACAAAATAAATAGTAATAATGATTTATATAAAGTAAATAATAGTAAGTATATTCAGTTTTGTAAGCAAAGAGTCCAGTTTGGAATTTATAAGACATATTATCTATATTATATTACATATCAATGGTAATTAATTATGGTACTTTTATGGCCTATTAACAATTATTATATTATACAGGTTTATAGATCAGATGATAATCATGCGGACGAACACTTAACAATTCAGCAGAGAAAGCAACGCCATGCTACCTTTATTCATAGAATATCTATATTGTGGGTCAGCCCATGAAAATATAAACTTGCATACAAACTGTTTTCCGTCAGCACTGAAATGCTTGATTGGTTTACAGCTTTCAACAGTTAACGCCAGTTTAAACCGTGGTAATAATTCACTAATGTCCATCTGTTTACACTAAACCCGAATCGCGTTTTATTTAAATCTGTGAACATGAAACGTAGGAGTTTTATGGAGGCACTAAGGAAACTTCCTAACCACACAGAAATTAAAGATGCCGAGGAAATATTTAACGTAAACTGCATTATAGAACGACAGAGGACAAACCAAGCCATTTTATAAGAAAAAATTAAAGGCGTCACTTCTGATCTCATCACGGATGAATAAGCTGCAACGAATTTATCATAATGTCAAACACATGCTGAATGCCACATTGCACGAAGCTTTTAAACACGCTTCATTTGAAATCAAACAAGATGAGACAAACAAATTATTAATTTTCACGATGTCATACTTCATTAGCATATCAAAGCAAGCGCGCACGAACGATACGTTTTATAATTCAATATTATTACAGTATGAACCGCAACATGATTGCAACTCGAAATCCTAATAGTTCCGTAACAAATTGTTTTAAACGCAATTTGAAAACCATATATATGCCGATGGAGCAGCCAAAAAGGTCTGCTCTGCTACAGCTTATAATGGATGGGGTGCGATTTTTTAGTTAGAAAGGTAGCAAGGCACAAGGCACTAAGCGCAGTGCGCTGACAAGCAATAAAGAGATCAATCTAATGGGGTAGCCAAACGGGTGCGGTCATGAGCACACAAATAAATCACGTGGTGTGAGATGGGCTGGCCTATATCCGAGGCTCCGAGCCAATGCCACGCCGCAGTTGGCCTGTGAAAATAATAAGGACTATTCTGTTTAGATATAAACCCGTAAAATTACACGGTCTAAAACACCGAATATTTTTAAATCTTATTTTAGCTAGAATAAATAGTCATATGAATGATATATCACTTTCATAAAATAAACAACATGAAACTAGCCGTAATAATGAAGGACCGGCGTGGGTGGACCGTCTCAACATGTTAGGGAATTAAGTAATTGAACCAATGAATGTCTATTATGGAATCAATTACTGAAAGGATATTTTGGAATTAAAAAGCGTCAGTCAACTTTGATAAAGGGGGTCAGCTTGACAACAATTCTAATTCATAATTTATAACGCCATTCTTATTCATTGCGTTGCGTTGGTATTGATATAATTAATTATGAGTGTGCATGCATTTTTTAATCTCTTGCAAAACACTAATTATATTCGTCCTTTGTTTTCCAACGGTTTGTATCTCCAGGTACGTCAATCGATTCGGTAGACAGACATACATTTGTGAGACGTGATGTCACTCATACTCTTTGTCACGTTGTGTGCACAAGTGTTGCGTCTGCAGCGAAATAATAAAAACAACAGAGTTTCTGGGTAAAGTCTTAGGCAACTGATTGAGCAGACAAAATACAAAATTAACAATAAGTAATTTTATACTTGTGCACCGCTTTTTAAATCACTTGAGATTAACGATAAAAACTGAGACTCGTTAATTAAACAAAACTCTATTAACATAATATTACCCTTAAGGATGCAGAAGGAGAAATAAGCCATAAATAACCCATAATGATTCAATTAAAACATAAGGATGATTCCTTTTCAAACTTTCGCCGCGTGTAATGAGTAAAAGTCTTTTTGAACATAGCGTAACAGCTAGTTATTCAGAATAATTACAAAAAAGAATTATTTCTTCCTAAGGACACATTCAGAAAATATTTTCATTCATTTAGCATGGCAATAACAAGTTTTAAGTAGGTATAACATCAGATAAGACTTTTTTTTTTTAATTGAAAAAAAACCTGTGCTAGTTACAAAGCCATAATAATTAAGCTGAGTATTTTATTGTTCTGATAAAGTAAGGTAGGTGTTCAATGTCAATTATAAGTCACCCTAAAACAAAAGGCGGACTGGAGCATTTATAAATGCAATAACAACGAAAAGAAGAAACGTAGTCGTCCACATATTGCTTTGCGGTGTTTTCTGTTTGGTTTATTTATACGTTTTACCGAGGGTTAGTTTGTTCCGGGCGAGCAAGCACCGCGTCGGTGGCGAGAGCCGTACCGGCGCCGCCGATCCGCCTGTGACTCAGAATTAGGCGCACCATTACCATAACTGTGATCACAATCTACAGATCCCGACCATACTTAATTAAGGCGTACACATTTAGGGTGCGAAACGAACGGAAAACCTCAAGTAATAATACCCTTAACAATTCAATGCACTCCTGTGTTCGAAGGCGTGTTTGTTGTGGCACGGTTGTCGGATTCCAAGTAAAAGCCGTTTTAATAAACCTTCAGGATTATTAGACGCGTATCGGACCATAAACTAAGGCTTAGACTACGCTAGTTCTCATTTATGGTAAGCCGTTCATTTTGATTTAACATAAAACTACGCTATCAATAACGGAACTGTGATAATTTCCGCGCCTAACCAGGTACGCAGTACGGTTGAATGTGCTAAATATCATATTAGGTATATAAGTGATTTTGCCGGATCAAATTACTTAAGTTCTTATTGTTTAAAAACGTTGCAAATATCAATTATGAACACTAATTCAACAAGTTACTGCAATCTAACTAAAAGACTTTAAGAACTTTTTCATTTCATAAATTCCAAACCTAAATTGTTTCATGGATTTGTTTGATTTAGTATTACCATGACAATCATAATTTGGAATACGCACCCTCGAGGCAGCAGACCTACAGACGGTGATGACGAAACGATAGCAGACCTCTACTTCCCTATCCGTTACACGATACAATCTGCCGAAGAACGATGTCTTATTTGCATAAATACCAACTGCCTTAATTTATTCCCCATTAAATAATAGACATCCCCGTGAGAAAAGTAGCGACTGCATTTTCAAGGGAAGCATAATTCATTAAGTCGGTTGTTTAACATAAAATTTATTAATTTTGATTAGAAACACAATAAAAGCCTGAGGGAAACAACTATATCACATGAACCGGTATATCAAGAGCGATACTGCCTTTAATATCTGTGTAGCATTTACGTTGGAATTCTGTAGAAACTCTCCCGGGTTCCCGCGAGGTTCAGATCGTGACTGCGCGTCGCGTCGGCGCAATTTGCTTACCCATACAGTGCCGCTCTAATCATGTGTAAAATATTGCCGAGCCTCGTCACTGCAGCACGGAATCAGGACGGCACGTCAGAAGTCACAGAAGTGCAAGATTAATTGACCACGATAGCCGCAACACGATTACGGCCTTCGACACTTAGCATCAGACGTTTTCAACGTGTTCGCTGCTGATTCTCACCATGTGTGCATGTGTACCTACTCAGAGACAAAAATGGCACATGTTATGCACTTAGTCACCTAAGCGAAAATTATAAGACTCAATATAGGCACTGAAACCAATCAATTGTAAGCCAATACAATACAAAATGGTCGATAAAATAAAATCGTATAAACAACGCACAACTCCCATAAAAGCGTGGATAATCGACGAGATCAAGTTGAACGCGTGACCTCAAGTCGTCGAGCAACGAGACGAGTATTACGAGAGGTGCGAGTAGATGGCGAGGACCATTAGAACAATAGTAGCGCGCAGAAGCGTGCGATCATAAAGTTACACCTCCAATCGGCGAGAACCTGTAAGAATGTCCGACCTGCCTCAACGAGCCGACTGGCTTACTCGGCCTTTCACTTCGCTGTTGATCAACAGCCTGGGTTTGACTGAAAGTGCATTGCACTAAATATGCCTGATTAACAACAAAAATAAGGAACCTTGGAAGTACGAACTTTTAGTTCTAGCTAGAAAAATATTTCTGTGATTAAGAATAATTCGCATTTCGCAAAAACAATTGGCTTGCTCCCAAGAATGTAGAAATGCACACAAAATTATTTAACGTAAACATAAAACAGTGCTAAAGTCTTCAAAAAACTCTGAAGAGACCAAAACTTCAAACAGTTAGGTCTCTTTAAGTTAATGTAATATTGGACTAGCTAATAGTGACCTATCTACCGACATTGAACGTATTTAACCGCAAGTAACAAGCGAAAGTACCAGTCTCCAGTTTAGTTAAGTATTAGTTCCCCAAATGATGAGTAGGGCAGAGTGCATAGAAGCAGGTGTGTAAAAAGGGAGGGAGCGGTGTTAAGGCATTCCCACGAGCCGAGTGCGCCGAGTGAGCCGACACACGCGGACGGGCGGTTCCGATCACCGCGCGCACTAATTGAGCCGCGATGCTATGCGAGACCAAGGACGCCAAGCCGTCTAAATCAAGACCGTCATCATAACTCCATTTAGGATTTAATACACCAGCAACATCCCTTAATAAAATTAATCAAATAACAAAATTAGCGTAACAGCTAGTGATTGTGGCTATTGTGTCTGAGGTAGTTGGTTTTGATTTATGAAACATCCGATTGTTCCGGCTCGGTATTAATATCTCCACCTAAGTATGTATGAATTTAAGAAAAATATTACGCAGTCTCTGACACCTGTAATACAAGCTCACCCTAAACCTTCAGTCATATTACTTTGTTTAGCATGGTTTACTCACTATATCATCATGCGTGGTCCCATATATCTACATCTTACTGGCTATAGTAGAGAATAGAGATTTTTAACCACCATCATTTAGCATCGATAAATTTCACCAAATAACGCTATCAATATTGTTGGGTTAATAAATCGGTGATATCCAACCGCTGTAGAGGTTATCATGACGTTTGCTTTGCTATTCGTCGCAATTACTGCTACCGAAGTATTATTGTAACGATGAGTCGTCCGTAAGAGAACACATCATTTTAAACGAAGTGGAACAATGGCGAAGTTCATCTCATAAATGCGTTGACAAGGTGAGGCTAACGAGCTGAATATATAGGTACCTATTGTATAAACCAACTACAGGGTTTGCTACCAATCACCTAGTAGTAATGGGACTGATTAAAACGGATCAATTTTTACTTGATTGTTTTTTTTTATTAAGGGAATTGATTTGATCCTGTTCATTTCAATTCCCTTAATCATAAGTAATGGGACCGGAGCAACCAGCAAAGTAAAGTGTGGGCGACGATCAGCCGATGTTATCTCTACGTTTGCCCTTTATGGACTTGACGGCGCAGATTCAAGTCTTTTAGACATGGCCACTCCAGCCAGTTGCAAGAATTATACTAATAAAACACGACATACAAATAATTGATAAGGCAGTTCTTTGGTCACCTATGTATGAGAAATATACATCAAACAAACCGAATTAGTACATTGACTAACTCAAGCTTTGCTTACTAGAAAATAAGCACTACTTCTACTACTTCCACCAATACTATGAGTTTAGCATAAAATAAAAAAAATAAAAACTGTTTGTATTTAATACGCTGTCAGATTATGGAACGCAGTAAATTACTGATTATTGATAAAAATAACATCACTTTTTATGTTTCTGTATTTGGTATTTCACAATCCCGTTCTTCTATCTTTAGAGAACATTATTTGATTAAACTCAGAAGCCATTAAAATTACTCATTGAAGAATAATTACAACTTATTGCAAAAAAATTGTGAAACTGAAGCAGCTGCTGTTGCTATAAATACCGTATTGGTCGATCGTTAATGTTGCAATAAATAGCTCATAAAATGTAGGTCTGCAACGAGAGCACAATACGGGCTACTGTTTGTTATTAAAGTCTCCTCAGGCCAAGCCAAACTTACTGCATAAAAGCGCAGTCACTTTCCAAGTCTTAATAAACTTCCCTGTTTGTTAGTCGTTTTAATCGAAGCAAAGCCGCAGAATGATGTATATAAAATAAGACTTCGTTGTAGAAGTAAACAGTGGTCAATTACGGCGGCAGTGCGGGGCTCTGTGGCGCGTTCAGAAACAATCGAAGCGGTGCGATGGGCGAGATACCGGCCCGTAATAACTCTAATGGCGAGATAAGTCCGCCACTGCCGCGAATACACGACGTACCAACAACACTAATGTACTCGAACCTAGTGCGTACATAGCAATCAGATGCGGTATCTGTTTAATTTCCTGAATTATGACCATGCAATGCTCATATTCACAACAATTTAGGACATTGCTGTACATGCATTACATAGGTAATTAGACCTATTCAAAAACACAAACGTATTTTTTAGAATCTTGTATGACTGAAAAATAATCTCATGAAAGAACAAAATAAGTGCGTAGATATACTCTATTGCACATTACAGGTAAATGTAACATCATGTGGAGTAATGACAATTTATATAGGCGATCAGTTTAAGGCACAGAAGTTTTAGAAGATTATTTGAGTAAGTTAAACGATTAATCGTCAGACCACCGCAGAAGTACCTGCACGCGTGTGGTTCTGGTTATCAAGCGTTGCTTCCTACCACAGTGCGGGATAGCGCGGTGTGCGCGGCCAGTGAGACCAGTTTACGCCGACAACCATGTAAACGATTTATTCCCGAGGCTCGTTTTGCATTACCCGATCGGGAGCCAGGGCTGGACAATATCCCCATCAAAAGGACACTTGCATCACTAACAGGTTTGTATGCATGATTATAGCTTTACTTCAAGATGTTGCTGCCAAAAAATCACATTGGGTATCGATCGTTATCTCTTTGATGATGAAATAATATAATTAAGCTCATTGTCCATGACATCTATTAAATGTAATGAATGTATTTTTTTTAATTAGAACAAGTTGCTTAAGATTTGCTATCTAGTTTAATCGGATGCAAAAGCAACATGTTGGCATCCCTTTAGAGGCGTGCAGTTGTCGCAAGGGGCTTTATTAAACGATGCTGAACTAAGATGGCCGTTGGACCGGATTATCCCGATCCTGGTGCACCCTTCCCACCGCGTCAATACGCAATAGTCAACATACCTGTATAATATGTTTAGATATGTAAGTTAACTAAGGTAAGCTTATGCAGAGCACAAATATGGATGTTGAATAGCCAGAGCATTTGGATTATTTATTCATTTACACCTTAATGCATACAAACTACACTGTAACTATGGATTTGAAATACGTTATTTAAAAATTGGTGCATAAAACTTTGAATAAAAATAACTTTTGGCTTATGATTGTAATGTTTCGTAAAATAACAAATAAAAAATACGCTTATGTACTCACTACATATCGTATTATTTCAGAAACAATACTTGGATGGAATACAAAATGCCTTTGCATAATTAAGAGAAATAAGAGAACGCCTTGTAAAAGTTTAATTGGCACATGAGGACAAGTTTATTATTAATACAACAGCCCGTATGAGGGTCGGAGAATATTATTTACACAGCGCCAACGATTGAATATGACCATGCATGATGGGGCATAAAACCAACGTGTCGAACTCAAACAAGTTAGCTCCTTGAATGCGCACGCTGGCAAATCGCTTGCATTCTTTTACTAAACTCTTACTTATGTCATCTACTTACAACCTAAAAAAAATCTGATAGATTACAATAAGAATTATTTTCATCAACACTACTAGTTACGCTTCGACGAATGAAAAATATGCACACGGATATCGAAACCACGTCCGAGATGGTATATTAATGAAATCATTTTCTAGATCTAAGCCAGCAAATGGGTGAAATAGGAACAGTGCAGCGTACCAAGCACTGTTCAACCGGTTTAATAGCAATTCCAGCAAATCAATGTCTCGTATAATGAGAGCCAAGTCTCGCAGGCCGTATGGCGGTTAACTTTCGATATGTGCGCATTAATTTAAAACCCACCAAACTCACACGCATTCCGTTGCGCACTTTTTGCGGATGTCACCAAAAGACAGCGCTTGCGCAGCGACAAAGGTGTTCAACCGGTTTAAGTTACCATCGCCTGCGCCGTCATAAGCGCGTCTGCAAATTCAACACTCGTCAAATACCTCAAAATGCAATGAGCTTCAAAACGAGTATGCATACGAGTACACGAGGTATGATGAGCATCGTCGTAGTATATAGCTGTGCCTTTGCACGCGTAATAAGTAGGTGTTATTTAAACACAATGTTTTCTTTTTCGTATGAGTAACCTATTATGAAAAAACCTTTTTCTTATGATTACGCTTTCATACCAAGATAACATGATACAAAAGTTAAGCGTCTGCTGAAATTTATATGACCAAGTTATGTCATGGAGGAGCTGAACAGGACATAAGTTTAATTCCTTAATGGATGTCGCTATCGTTAAACACATCGTTGAATAAAGTTCGCAAAAACTAAATCAAGTCGGTCTGGCAGTTTCGGTCAAGTGACGCGTGTAGACTTGGAAGTTGGAATGATTCTCCGAGTTGCCTAATGGAGAATGTTCTGTTTAGGATACTTACTCACTTAATTAAACGCTGATTTTTTTTACAGCACCATCAAATAATGAGAGGTGGTTACCCGAACTTTTTATTGATAATCGTTTAATGGTAAGTACATCTTAGACTAGGTAGTTGGCTCTTCAGTTGAACTTGCTAGTGATAAACCTAGTAAGTACAAAAACTGGAGTATACATGGTGATATTTATACTAAAGTTTTTTACTCGGTTGATTTTACATTATAGAATACGATAGAATTGCTAACGAACAGAGCAAAATGCGAAGTCAGCGCAGGTCGTTAGTAATTATTTGTAATTTACGAATCATTAGGTTTGCTGCTAACTTACGCAAATTAATAATTAACAATATGCCATATTAGGTTCGGTCGTATCCATATAATATATTTAAATTCATCGACTCATAACTAAAAAATGGGTATAATATTTACTCAAGAAGCAGCAGTCTTTAGTACATTGCATTGAATCATCGCCGACATTTGCTATTTACAACTGTTCTTGTTACGCAATCAGTCATTAAAGATGATCACAACCATGGAGTGATCGCAACAATAACACAATAACACTTCTCAAACAATGCATTCATGACAGACAATCTGTTCACGATGAATAAAGCTAATGTTTGCTGCAAGACTAGTCCAGGGAGCAGGAAATGAATACGGTTCCTCTTCGGGTACCGTAATCTCGTTAAAGCTATTAGATAGATAAGATAAAATCAACAGGGGCTTTAACGGCGAGCGACATCAATCAGGAACCCGTCTACGCGGCTATTAGATATTACCTTCCTATATGTTTCTTGCGCATGACCAGTTTAATAAACAAGCTTTCAACTCAATATAAATACCTACTTATATTCTGATTAGAATTAAGACATTACTAATTCCATAAAGCAATATTTGTCAAAATACAAAAAGGTCTACGTCTTACAGGTTTTTATTAAACATGTAAGACGCTATATCTGAGCGTTGAAATGATATCTTAATTTTGAAGGCGTCCTTGAATCGATCAACGACTTTGAATTTATTTGCGGTAACGAGCCACGAGCAATCTTTACGACCGAGAGGATACTTGTTTTCAAAATTCGGTTTGAGAAATGAATAAAGTCGTTGGCAAATTATCACAATACAGTGATTAGGTTGATATTTTTTTGTCTTGAACTGTTTTTTCCTTAAGTTAAGTACTCATGTAGTGCTTACAACCGTCAAAGGTGCTGCTTCAATGCAGAGCAAAAGACTTAAGCAGTTAAAAACATACCGCGAAATCTAATGAAATTGTTAAGGCAATATTTGATTTACGTCCAAACTACCGCAACGATGGTATTGATGTAGATGTGAATGCATTCCATACCTAAGCACGCGAAGCGGTCACGCTCGCTCGATCACAATTTCACGGTCAAATAAGCTAAGTTTGATCTGTCTATTACGTGGCACTTTATTGCTATTTGATCAACTGAGTTCAACGAACAGGAGCTACAAATTGTAAGCCGCAAATTGGATGCTATATCAGAACAGATATTCAACTCCAGATTGTAACTATAAAATAGCGGAGTAAAAGATAGCTTCTGTAAGAAGTGCGTATCTCTCACCCTTGATGTTAACTAGGTCTCGCGCATGAATAATGTTAGCATGTGAATTACATACGAGTCGTTAATAGGCGTTGTGAGTCATATGCGTTGTTTATTAATGTGAATGGGTTGTCTTCGTGCGTAAGTTTTAGTACCTGACAGTCGTGTTGGTCGTGGTAGGAGCTGACGAGCTCGCTGACGTACTCCCAGACCTCGCCGGGCGCGGTCCAGGTGGCGGCAGCGTTCGCTGCGTGCCGCATCATGCCCTCATCACGGTCAGCATGAATGGTGAAGAAAGAGAGCCAATTCACCACCGTCCAATAGCCACAAGAGACTAAAATGCTAGTGTCCGATTGGAAGTTCAAATTCCCGCCAATCCAAATGTCTCAGTTCCCGCGTCACTGCGTTTAGCGCACTGGTTGCTCGATTAGTCCGCGCTAACGTCCACGCTGTTGACGAGCTATTTATATTGTTTTATCCTCAATCAGGCGCAACTAGGTCGCGATCTACATCACACAGCACTAACACTGATTTGCGTAAAAATAATATATTGTAAACACACCTACAATGAGGCAACTTTTCTAACACATGCTCTCCTTGGGATTTAGGTAATCAGAGTGGGTAACAACTACTTACATACAACTCCCTCTTAATAATATTAGTAGTGAGTAAAGTACCTACATTTCTAGTTCATTTATTACCAGGCATTTCGCGCAATCACATTTTCTTAGTGCAAGCAAAATATTCGATGGTGAAAATTTAAATAAGTATATGAAACAGTTTACTTTTGTTACTTCTTTTTTGACACCCATTTCGAGCCTTTGAGACGGAAGACCTCTTTCGTATTAACCCAAGTAGGTTCTTGACTATGACTGATGACATCTATTGAAAACCTTTTTTTTAAACTATAATAACTGTTCATGTGGATACTTTCCTTCCTTATCATGAAATCTAACAAAAAAACACGGTCTGGAGAACGCAAATGCAGCGGAATGAGCAATTTGCAGCGATGCGCGCAATCACGGAACAAATCCATAGACGACGCGACCGCGAGTGATAAGAGCCGACCTTGAGCCGCGCTAAACGTTTGATAAGGGAAATTCGGCGGTCTCGCCGGCTGCCCCCGCCCCGCGCGCCGCGACTCTCCGAACGCTTATCGCGACTGTTTGTTTTGCATGAAATTAATGTCATGCTCCAAATTATAATGCGATGACATGATCGCGAATTAATGACACTCAGATAATTTAATAGATGGCTAGTCTTCCTGTGCGGTCATTTACGACGATAAAGCATTGTTTCTGAAGTCTTATAACAAATAGAGCCGATTAAGTTAGCAAACCATAAATCCCAAGGAGCATTACAAAAACAAAAAAACACTTGTCACAAAAATTTCACACACAATCCAATTTCACTAAGTTCCAATATTCGCGGCAACACGCATCAAACGAGTCAATCAGTCGCGAACGTCGTACACATAGGCGAGTACATGCACACGTAACACGCCGCGGGACCGCATACGCAGCAGCGAGAACGACGCGCGCGCCACACCGCGAGCTAGCTAATGACCGGCGAGCCGCGTATTCGCGATCCCCACTCTGCCATCGTACGCGCTATCAAACCAGTTTACGTGAAAAATTTTAATTCCTCGGCGGGTGACGACCGGCCGCGCTTTCCTCGGCTTGCCTCCCCCGGCGCTAGGAAAAAGCGCAGCCCCGGGGGCGCGCCGGAAGTGCACGGCGGACGGCACGCGAGCCAAGCGCACCCACCGCCTTAATTAAATGCTGCACGCTGCACACCTACCCCTCGCAACACCACCTACCACTTTACACTATCACAACAAACATTTATTATTGACGTGCTGCGGCTTTTTTTTTTCGTCGTGTTAATTAAAATGACGTGGTCCGATCGCGTTCGAAATGTATTGATGTGAATATGTAACGATTTGTATGGCAGAGCTTTGTACCTTGTTATATACCACAGCTTTTTGCCTACACGACACATTAGAGCTTTTTCAATTCCTTACCGTTAATTAGATTTTCTGCTTTGGGGGCTTTCGGTTTCCAAGTGAAATTTCGTAATGCGACCTTTTACCAAGGATACTTAAAATAAATCTCGCAAAAGCTTTCATGTGTGATTTATGCAAAGCTCAGATTATGAATTAGTAAGGTACTACAATATTTTACCATGACCAGAATGACGGTGAAAAATTCTGACTCGTGATCTCATTTTTGTAACTTTAAAAGCAGACTGAAATCTTATAGGTGCGATCCAAAAATAGCATTGTGGGGCATCTGTTCTGGCGCCTACTTTGACGTAGGTTTAATTCATCACTTTTCCGAGTTCAGAATAAGAAAACGTATAAATAAACAGGCCCTTTAACAGTTCGGGTTAAAAATACTTCATGGACAACTTTTTGCAATGTAACATTGCGAAAATATCATATTTACCAGAAAAGCTAGACGAACTCGAAATATACTCTGTTTATGAGGAAAATCGAATGTACCTACAAAGTGTTCTAAAGCTACTTTTTTAGTATTCGTCAAATTTTTGTTTTGCCTTTAGTTTGCGATATTATTCTGAGCTTTGTCATAGGAAAAAAAATATATTTGAATTTTGAATACTGATTCATGTCTATGGATTAAAATGGAGTTCTCAAAAAAATGTGCTGGTAAAGATTAATGTGGTTTCTAAGCCGGAATTTATTTAAATACAGAGAATTGCTTTTACAAAAAAAACAAAATAACAACATTAACTAGTACGCCCCGAGTGACGCCTCTCTTAAATTAAAATTCTAAATGCATGAATAAAGAACCATTTTTTTTAAACGAACAGTTATCAAGCCAAGTTTATTGGTCAACCACATATCTAGACCTTACTGCTGCTTCCTATCAGATTTAGTAAGCTTATTCTGAGGAGGACAATAAAAAGTGACGGTGTTTTAAATAAATATGAAAAGGAAAAATTGCCAACCACTTCCTTATTTTTTGACACTTCAGTTAATAAACTAAGGCGATTGACTGTTATCGCCTACATACGTGTAACGCATGAATTTCATGTGCGTTCAAGCAAATCAATATACAAAATGAAAAAGTGAATTTGATTTGCACGGGATATTATTATGCATTTATTTAGCGGGCGTTATAAAAATACATACTTTATTGTTCCGTCTGTTAGCATTTGAAAACGAACGTTTAAATATCAAAAACACTGTAAGTAATTGAACAGTACAGGCTGGCAAGTAATATTTTGAACAGGACCCTTTTGACCAAGTGTCCCCACACTTAAGTTGTTCGGTTAAGTATTTAAGCAAGAATACAGAAAGCCAAAACTTCACATGATACATCTGCACCCTTATTGATACAATTAATAAATTATGGAGTAATACTGCTCAACAGAACAGTTAATTCTTATTCAGTGAAAAGGGTGTGCGGTAAACAGGAATAATGGCACCCTAAGAATATAAAAACAGGATTAGATGACGACAAAGAGAACTGGCCAAGTATTGAATATAATGTAAAAATTGTATTCATCTGACAACGCGTTTGTTTGTATTGCTTCACTAACCCGAGGAGCTGTGAAGTTGAGGGGGATATTTTGATTCTGTCAGATCGGTAAGCAAAAAAACTAAAGTAAAATTGAGTTTTACAAATTTACAGTGAAAAACTCTAACTGTACGATAGGCCTTTCTCATCACATTCATAGTCCCGGCAGAGTAGTTCAGTTCTGATATTACGGCATAAAAAGATTTTTCGTATGTACTTAATAATTACTTGTCTTAAGGTAGGTAGGGTCCCTATGCTCATGGACTACACTGGCAAATGTTTCAAAGAGTCTCCCTTTACCAATGATATTACATTAAAAAAGAGGAAGATAAAATTTAATGTTTGAAGTACTGTGTATTTATTTTTATTATATTAGTAGCGGGTCGCTACTAATAGCCCCCGCTTCACACGGGTGCAATAGGATGTTATTATACATACAAACCTTCCTCTTGAATCACTCTATCTATTAAAAAAAACCGCATCAAAATCCGTTGCGTAGTCTCAAAGATTTAAGCATACAAAGGGACATAAGGACAGAGAAAGCGACTTTGTTTTATACTATGTAGTGATTTAAGTCTATTATTAAGTGTATTTTTGTTTGTTTTGTTGACGATTTAAAAGCGCTCGTAACAGGTATATTTAAATAAAGATATTTTGAATTTGAAGACTTGATAATTTTATCTAAATCATTTTGACCAACAACACAAAAATATTAATTTGCCCAAAAAACAAAGGCATAAGCTTGAGCCTTATGCCTTTGCCTTGAAAAAGCTAGGCTAGACGCTCGGCTCGCGCGTTTTTGGTCACAGTACTAACCTGACCTACTCATACCTATTATAGAACTGTTTAAGTGGCGGGGGGCTTAACCCGCCGAGCCCCCATGATTGGGTTTGCGAGGTTGAGGTTGGGCGGCTCGAAATGTCAGGGCTGCTCGAATTGTTGGCGACCCTGTTATCTCCGACTGTCTAGCTAGACCCTTTGGCGTTACGTAGGGACGTTGCGTCCCTATGTGTTCTGTACCGTATATACAATGAAGAGTGCTCCGAAGAGTTATTTAAGATCGTACTGGCCTCTTCCTACCATCACCGCACAACGCGTCATAAGCTGAAGTTCCATGCTCATCACCTGGCCACCCTCTAGCTCGTTTGCTCCCTATTACATAAAAAAAAAGAAAAAAAAGAGGTCCCGTTACGCTCTAGCAAAACAAACCAGCCTTTAATAACCATAAAATACGAAGTTAAGTTTTTTTTTTGCACTATTTTCTCCTATTGACAGCCGTGATAATCTGTGAATATCAGTAAAACGACGCGCAACTGAAAGAAAGCCTAAAAATCTGTACTTTTCATAGGAAAAATCGAAACTAGGATATTTCTCAAAAAAATTTAATAGCCCAAAGTTGAAACTTTGCAAAAATGCTTCTATTATAAGTAATAAGAGCTTCCTGTCACCTTCCAATTCGTGCGTCCACCAACTATTTTAGCCTAGTATGTTTCCTTCTTGGAGTCATGACCTCGAAGTACAGTGCAATGTGGTATAACTAAAATCACACGTGCATTTGTACCACGCTTTACTTTGCAGTACCACTGGGCGGATTCGGCTTTTTATTACTTGTCAAATAATGTTTTATTGACTGACATAAAGCTTTAAACGAGAAATAGACGTTTCACACCAAGTTGGGCGCCAAAATAACGTCGTTAAATAAAACCAATGATCATCATCACTACATTCGTTTCAAACAAAGTCGCTTTCTTTGTTCCTATGTTAGCTTAAATCTTTAAATGTACGCAACGGATTTTGATGCGGTTTTTTTCAAATAGATAGAGTGATTGAAGCGGAAGGTTTATATGTATAACATAACATAATTCAACATAACATCCCATTGCACCCGTGAGACGATGACGTCTCTCTGCCTCACACACCGCTGCAATGGAATAGATTTCGTGGTCTGGTCCTGTATACGGACTGACATGGTGGCTTTGCTACACAGACATATCAGCACTATGCACACACAGTACCTATGATTCCTAGGAAACACTACTAGGAAACACATGGCGCAAAAGCTAGTTTGGGTCTATAGTTCCTCATCATCGTCAGCCACAAGAGCTCCACTGCTGAACTTAGGCCCCCCATAGATTTCCAGAGCGGCCGGTTGTAGGCGGCCTACATTTACCGAAAAACTGCGATCTTTATGAAGTTCGTCGGGCGTCCCACACTGCGCTGGCCTCAAATGGTCCCCACTCGAGGACTTTCCGGCCCCAACAGCCATCAGTCCTTCGATGTGCCCTGCCCACTGCCACCAGCTAAGTCACTGGGCTAGTCGGCGTCCTTAGTTTTATATGATTCGATCTCGTAGCGAAACACCGAGCATTGCCCGTTGGGTGACCTTGAGCTTCCTTATTAGATCTTCGTCTGAGGCACTGAGGTATGTTGAGGTATGTTGGAAGAGAAGACGTTACGCAATTTCACGAACGCTGCCCAGTAGAGTTGGATTCAACGATTTACCTCTTTCTCGAAGTTGTACAGTCAACAGCACATCAGGTTACCCCATTTCCGTTTTTTCTCTCGCTCTTGCCAAATGACATTTGTTCGCGATAGAGCAAGGAGGACTGACCGGAAATGGGTAGCGTGATGTGCCGGCCACCGTACCTACCCACTCGGACCACTTGTCCTAAGTAGACGTACTGCGGAGCCTCCAACAGATACTGGAGTGGGCGTAACTTGGGCGTTCGACATGACCTTTGTCTCAGTCCCTTTCCAGGCCACTTGTTAATCGATTGAGGTTCTCGAGCGTGCTGCCGAGCTCTTCCAGCGATTCTGCCATGACCACTATCGTCGGCAAACCGAAGGTGAGTCATATACTGGCCATTTTTGTTAATGCCGAGTCCTTGCCATTCCAGGAGCTTGATGGCGTCTTCCAATGCGGCCGTTAACACTTTCGGAGAAATTACGTCTCCCTGTCGTACGCCCCGTCGCCCTCGTGCTCTGCTCCTGTGTACTCGGACTGACATGGTGGCGTTCGCGCATAAGCACTTCAGCACTTCGATGTACCGATAGTCAATGTGCCAGCGTTAAAGAGACTCTAGCACCGCCCAAGTCGCGACCGAATCGAAGGGTAGTTCCTCGACAAGGCTTTATGACCCTTTTTCAAGAAGAGCAACACCATGCTCTCTTGACACTTTGACATGCTTCAGTGTACGAACACAGGTGTACCATCTCTTTTAATTGCTTGTTATCTTATTTTTAAAACGTTCTATGCTTTGTCGCATAAACGTGCATAGCTTATAAAAAATACACTTCGAGAATCCATTTTACATTGTTCAGTTTTTCCTGATAATCAAAACCTTACAGTCAGGGCGCATGGTTGATCGGCCTTTTTGCATTCGCTATCGTATGAATTTTACTTTTTTGTATGTTGTCAAATTAGCGAACTTGAAAAGGTGTAATCGCTGTAGGTCGCAAATGGTAGGTGTGTGATGTGGTCACCCACACGAGTTCTCGCCTTGGCGTGGCGAGGGGGCTTAGTACCGGTGGTAGGGTGAACCACCGGGAAACTAAGAGAACTCAGGCGTGGCAGTGTGGTGGACTTGCCACCCACCCACTGCGGCCCGTAAGGGCGACACGTAGGGTTGCCGGGCCAGTGGGGCCTACAAGCGCCCTGAGGCACGTGGTGGAGGCCGCGGCGCACAATCGGTTGGTGGGGGGCAGTGATCCGCGGCTGATCCCCCTGTGCGTCGCGGCCGTACCGCCGGTTGCGGCAGCGAAGCCGCCCTTTAGGTGGCTCGTGGTCGCGGGCCCAGTAGGGTCTGCATACGGTGGCCAGCTGGCGCTCGAAATCAGGGTTTTGACCTGCTGCGCCGTAGTCCGGAACGAAAAAAAAAGGTTTTAAATACGCTTTTAATTCAGTGCATTAGAACCTTAAGCTCCCCCCTCATTACAAGGTCAGGCAATTTACGATCGGACCTGCCGTTCATTATAATAAATGGATCATGAAAATCAAGTTTGAGCTCTTTCAATTTAAGATAGTATGTCTGTGATTATTTCATGACGTAAGATTTTTATTACGTTCTAGTATAATAATATATAAAAAAGATGACGTTTTTGAGAAATTCGCAGATATAAATCAGCATCAGCCTGTCATAGTCCACAGCTGGACATAGGACTGATATTAAGGTTCAAAACCGTAACTTTTCATTTTGCTTTGCCCTAGTTGAGTAACCAGACACAAGTCAGAGACTCAAATAGTATTGTGGGATAAAGGGCAATCCTCAAGAAATCATCAAAAACCTTAAAAATTGGCCACCTATTGAAATGCATAACTTAAAATGTAATAATCAGCAGTGGAAACTTTAAATGCTAATGTATTTACTAATTTAAGTTAAGCCTATGTATTATCTAAGGCTGTTTGTTTCCACAATAAAGAAAATAATAAATAAATTATTTGTTTTTTGATATGAACTGGAAATGCATAGTTTTAGTTTGTAGGTACGCAGCCGCCGCAGCAAGCTCGCTTGCCTCGTGCTGCTGGTTGTTGTCAATTGTCAACCCAACATAGGTACTTGTCGCTACGCACTGTCGGCTTTCTGACGGACCACTTTCCTACCTACCAAACCAGATTATGCTTGCCAGTAGGCATAAATAAAAATTTTATGCAAAATGTCTCAAGTTTTGGAAAAGTAGTATTGCAAACTTAACGCGAATAGAATGTGCAACAATGTACAAGTTAGTTGTTGGCACTCATCAGCACCAAAATTTTCTGGCAACCATTTCCACAACCAGTGCCAGCAGTACAAACTTCTTGATTAAATGGTGAGTAACTGTTCCCATAATTACTTGTTCTATCTTATACTCTTTTAAAATACATCCAATAGTAGTATCAGGATATGCCACCTACCTACAGAGGGTTCCATGAAATTTGATTCATAGAGGCAAAATTTTCAAATCAGTGTTCATCAATGTTTTTGTTTTGTATTTTACAACTGTACATGTACACCAATAACCGACAATAACTGATTCTGATTATGAACATTCAAGTGAATATTATTGGTAAAACACTTACCTTAGTTCTTGGCCGACCCCTCCCTCTTTTCACTGTTGTATCATGACTTGATTCATCACTTTTAGTCTTTTTCACAGTAGTACTATTAGTCTTTGACACACTGCCCTTATCCTTGTTGTTGGCTTTAGAAGCATTGTCCTTATTTTCACCTGTTCTTTTCTCGTCATCACTGTCACTCTTTACAGAAGGGCAACTTTTTGTATTCTTTGTTGGAGTCTTTATTGGGGACCCTTTTGATGCCAGCGACTTAGAAACAGCTTTCAAAGGCAAGTCGTCATCACTAGAAGAATCAGATGAGCATTTACTACATGATTCAGAACTTGTTGATGTCTCTGAAAGCTGGGATTTGCCTTTTTTCTTTACTGCTGGTCTATCTTTTGTTGTTTTTGCCGAATTATCCACGGTTTTCTTCTTAACAGATGGTTTACCCTTTTTTGAATTAACCTTTCTTGGGATAGCAGCAATCTTGAGCTTCAGACCTGTATCACACGATGTGACTGAGAAATGTGGCTTGTGCGTGGCACCTTGTTTGGAACCAGAACACTCCCAGTCACTTCCCGAAGACTCACTAGTGCTGCTATGCTGTAACAGGGAATTCACAAATATTAGCATCTTACAAATACATTATATGGTAACATTCTTCAACTATACTTTACATTCTTCAATTACACATTTAAAACATTGTTCCACATAGGATGGATACCCATGCTAACCCTAATAACTTATTTAAAATAAATTTACATTTATTTTTAGCCACTTATATCTTTAAGGGGCCCTAGGCTCGCCCCTTGCCATGTTGGGTTCAAATTCCCTTGGCGAAATGTGGGCTTCTGAATGTTCTGTTCACAGTGACCGCAACAATCAGTGTGCCTCTGACAAACCCATTAGGGATATGGTTGAGGGTATGTTATGTTATGTTTATCCACTAAATCGTAAATATATTTTATTTTAATGTTTCTTTCATAATCACTTTATTTATTTGTAGCTTAGCTTAGCTTATCAAAATATTAGATTAAAAAGTTGCAATTTGTAACAAAAGAGTAAATAATCATCACTTAGGGTAAGTTGCACCATAGTAGAAGTTAGAGTTAAAGTTTTTGTCATTGTCATTTGACAATTCGACGTGGTACTTTAACTGAAATTTTGATGTTTGTTATTGTTAAAGTCAGGTGGTGCAACCGAACCTTAATGTCATAACCAATCTAATGATTGCAGGTCTGTGTCAATCCCTACCATTTAGGTTTCACTTCGTACAATAAGTAATTTTAGTCAAGTTTTACATTTGATGATGATTAATTTAATAAAATGAAAACTTATAGCTACTGCAGAAGTAACTATAAGTTTTCAACAGATTGTCGCAAATTCTGAATTTATTGTTTTTAAGTGTGTGCTTTTTATGAGCCAATGCCATGTGAAACAGAATGTGAATTTAGTTAGTTATTGAATTAAATTATGGTTTGGTTGCTAAATTTTCCCATTAATCTAGACTATACTAACCTCAGAATCACTGTTTGAATCCGAGTCACCACTAGAATCTTCTATTTTTGGCAACTCAGTGCCCATTGCTGAAAAATAATAATAATCATAGCAATAACATTGTTTGGTATATTGAGTGGTAAGACCAAAACTTGAATCAAAACATTGTTTTAGGAATAGGATAGACAGGTAATGAGCTAAAACATGTTTATCAAAGATCCAACCAATACGAAATAAATAATAACATTATGTTAATTTAGTACTTACTTCAAGGTTGGTCAAGATGTTCCCAAGTACATTACTAGGTGCTTCTTCATTTCAGTCGCGAATTGGCCACTAATGTTTTGAAAACCTGAAAATCAAGATTTACTACGTCTCACAAACAATGTCTGCAATTTGTCTCAAGAAATTCTACAACATAAAATTGTTATTCGAGATTTAGGTGTAAGAAAATGACAGATCTAACTACTCGAAGGACCAGTTTTTAACATCACGCACGCAATGTAGCTTGGTAATGTCAGTATATTTCAGAGTCTGTATTAATTAAACGACACTGAAATATAATGTACGCGATCAGAGTGGATGACTGCTTGAAGTGCTTGAGATTTTAGCAAGCTAAATAACGGTTTAGGGACATTGGCGCCAAATGTGCATACGTTTACATTTACAGAAACACTTTGTCACTCAACAGTTACGTTAACCTTAAATAACTGGTCCAATAACACAATAAATTGTTCACTTTACTAACCAGGAAGCAAGACACATCAACATCGCAAAGATAAAACACAAAATTGCTTCACTACAGCCTAACACCAAGCCTCCATGTTTACAAATCACTCGTAGAAAAATTGTGAGTGAGTGAGGAACCACATAATAAGTATACATACCTTGAAGAGAAAGTCAGAGAATTGTGCAACTTATTCTTTTCCTCATATGGATACCGCCAGCAGACGAATGAGACACAGAACATTTTGTTAACGTTATTCATAAATTGTGTGTACGAATCGCAACGCAAAATGGCGTCGGCACTTCACATCGGTTTTGATTGATTTTATCCATAGATTTACATATTTTACTTGCTTTTACGTGAAAAAAATCTTTTTATATTGCTACCATAACATTAGGAATTGTTTATCTAACAAAAGGACACTTCAAAGCATCTTCAAAGATACTAAATTGAATGATAAAACAAACTTTATCCACTCCGTTGGATAGTGCTGCCACCTAGTTTATGATTAATAAAATAAAATAAAACTGTTGACACCTCAGTTGACACAGGCACTGTCAAGGCCGCTCCAGACTTAGCCCGCGGATCGCGCGCGATGGCTGCGAACGGGCGCGAACGCTAAGTGTAGAGCCGTTTCGCATATTCTTCGCGGTTTCGCGCTTTGTTCCCCAACTTTGGTCGGTTTTTGGTCCCGCGTCAAAAGGCCGCTCCACACTTAGTCCGCGGATCACGGCGCGATCTCGCGGAGCGAACTTGCCGCGAATTCAGCAACGACTCTACACTCGCAACGGTTCGCGGTATTCCCACAGTTATGTTCGCAACGTCAAATGAAATGGACGTTGAAGTAGCTGTTGCTGCGTCCCTAACTTTATGCGCGTTAGCGTACTACAACTATGTACATATTAAAAAATCCTTTTGGTTAGGATCCCACAAAATGGGTTCCGCTTGGTAATATTCTAAAAACTGTAACTCAAGCTCGTTTGTCCATGTTGCGCTCATTTTTTGCTCGCTCACTGCGACCGTCGCGGACTGCGAGTGTGGAGTCATTGCACGTTCGCGTCGCGTTCGCTCTTCGCGCTCCCTTTGACGCGGGACCAAAAACCGACAAAAATTGGGGAACAAAGCGCGAAACCGCGAAGAATATGCGAAACGGCTCTACACTTAGCGTTCGCGCCCCTTCGCAGCCATTGCGCGCGATTCGCGGGCTAAGTGTGGAGCGGCCTAAAGGGAGCGCGAAGAGCGAACGCGACGCGAACGTGCATGACTCCACACTCGCAATCCGCGACACGGTCAGTATTGTTGGAGTCGTTCGAGTGTTCGGACCTGCACTGTCCATTGTAAAATTGGTGAAAAAAATGAGCGCAACATGGACAAACGAGCTGGAGTTACAGTTTTAAAATATTACCAAGCGGAACCCATTTTGTAGATTTTGCGATTTATTTTCAATATCTACATAGTTGTAGTACGCTAACGCGAATAAAGTTAGGGACGCAGCAACAGCTACTTCAACGTCCATTTCATTCAATTTGCGGGCTTTGAAGGCCGCTCCACACTTAGTCCGCGGATCACGGCGCGATCTCGCGGAGCGAACTTGCCGCGAATTTAGCAACGACTCTACACTCGCAATGGTTCGCGGTATTTCCACAGTTGTGTTCGCAACGTTAAATGAAATGGACGTTGAAGTAGCTGTTGCTGCGTCCCTAACTTTATGCGCGTTAGCGTACTACAACTATGTAGATATCAAAAATAAATCGCAAAATCCACAAAATGGGTTCCGCTTGGTAACATTTTAAAGCTGTAACTCCAGCTCGTTTGTCCATGTTGCGCCCAATTTTTTAACCAATTTCATAATGGACGGTGCAGGTCCGAACACTCGAACGACTCCAACAATACTGACCGTGTCGCGGACTGCGAGTGTGGAGTCATGCACGTTCGCGTCGCGTTTGGTCTTCGCGCTCCCTTTGACGCGGGACCAAAAACCGACCAAAATTGGGGAACAAAGCGCGAAACCGCGAAGAATATGCGAAACGGTTCTACACTTAGCGTTCGCGCCCGTTCGCAGCCATTGCGCGCGATCCGCGGGCTAAGTGTGGAGCGGGCTTAAAGGATGGATTCAGTTTCATGGCAAGTTAGGTCCAGTAACCGGTTTAACTATGTGTTTGGCTCTTTGAACAGTTAAATCTTTAATTTAGACATTTTCTATTCACCCCGATATAGACATAATATGGATGAGAAAAAGTTAGGAGACGTTTTGCGAAAATAGTACGGACAACAAAGAGTAGTGGAATTCTAAATTTTCAGTTTTTGGTAAGAGTTTTGAACTTTGACTTTTTTATGTTGCGCGCAGGTGAAACGCCATATGTACGCATTACTCTCAGTACAGCGCGCTGTGAACGCTCTATTTCTATAAAACTGGTTTTTCCTGCGCCCCCCCATAGATAGATAGATAGATAAACACTTCTTCAATAGACGCGGATAGATAGATCACACACCGCGTCAATAGACGCGGTCTTATTGCTAGAAGCAATCTCTTCCAGACAACCTACAGGCCCATACTGTAATGCACTAATGCAGTCGATCAAAATGGATTGGCACAGCGCAATTTATACCATAGTCAGTATCTCCGGAGGGGCTGAACGTCTTAGTTCTTTTACTATGTGTAACATTTTCCTAAGTAGAGCAGATGTGAAGGTTACATGTTTCTTGAAGGAAAAATTTCACGCTGTCGGACCTCTATAATACTTTGCATGAGCAGGATCTTGCAGGGTTTTCTTGTTTGTGGTAAGTTATACTGATTCAAAAAGTGACACTCGTGAAGAATTATTTCTCATAGGTTAATAGGGGATGAAGTTTTGGCTTAGATGCTCTAAAAGTTTTGTTTTTCATGAAAGGTCAGGAAAGGTATTTTATTAGTGTTTAACGTTAGTACAGCCTGGCAAAAAAGTCGTGAAATTAATGCGGGCGCCACTTTCGTTAATGTGGTCACCCCGTATACTACGACACGAACAGTTTTGATAGTTTACTAATTCAACTTATTTTTTTTAGAGAGAATGGCTATCTCGTTGTCCCTATACAATCTCCCCACTACCTATTCGCCTGACGCAATCATCGCGCGAACCACAGTAAGGACACTGCTTTACCATCAATAGGTTTGATCTGGCGTTCGCACGTACTAAGTTCGCGCGAATGCATCACGTGTCGACCACCCAATAGGCTACCAAATTCTAGTTCAGTACTTTCTCATTCCTATAAGTTTCGCGTTTTATTATTAAAAGGCGTTAAATTTTTTTAATCCCACATTATCTAGTAGAATAATGGAATTAGTCATACAAGTAAGGTGGCAGAAATGCAAAGGCAGTGGCACCAACACAGTCGATTCCCATCACATACAAACACATTGTCTGGACGGTTTGCTACTACCAAGTAAAAAAATGAAAGCAGAAACTAGCAAAATCATCAAAATTTTAAAATTAGAAACAACAAAGCAACAAAAAATTTGCTTATTCAAAGTTTGTCGCCGTTGGGAATAACCATTTTCTATTTTAATGACGGGTTATCATGATTTTCTCCTTTCTTCGGTATATTCTCAAAAGCTGGCTCAGACGCTGCTTTGAAAATTAAATAAAAATGAAAACTTAAAATCCATAAAAAAAGTATCAATTAGCTAAAATGTGCTAACTTCCCAATTTGTTTTTTTTAAACACGGTATTGCCAGTGATAATATTTTTCAGTTCCTTTTCAGGACTTTTTTGCCAAGCTGTAAATAGCGGTCCAGCCAGCTAGTAATAAGTTTCATGCCATTTTGTGTAGTTTCTAACGTGTCATTCCACGTCGTGCCTTTAAAAAGTACCACTGTGTCATCAGCGTAACATAATATGATCTTAGCGTTGCGTACTGTAAGGTTCAACAGGTCATTGACATAGATGGAGAATAAAGTAGGTCCAAGAATACTTCCTTGTGGAACCCCAGAATACATCGTTAGGGTGCTACTAGTCACCTCACCTACTCTGACAGATTGGCAACGGCCAGCAAGAAAGCTGTTGAACCAATTTGGTGTAGACCCTCTAACCCCAAGGCATTCCATTTTCCGAAGTAAAATTAATGAAGAAACGGTATCGAATGCCTTTTCTAAATAAATAAAGACTCCAATACAGCGCTCATTCCCATCCAAGCGGTTGAAATATTTTCAACTAGAGCGGAGACTGCATCATTTGCATGAGTAGACGACAAAAATGATTTAAAGAAAACTCCATTAAGTTATCATAAAAATGAAGAAAGAGAAGAAGTAAAGAAGATACTAAAGATGGAAATCAGAATTATTTCAACGATTTCAGTACCAGATAGCTACTTTATGTTGGGCGATGCGATTGACTAACATCAATTTCGAGCTTATCTTTAAACTAGTGCTTTGTTTTGTTTCCCACCTCCTAGGAACACTAAAATAAATTGCAATAAATACCTATTAATAATGGCCTTTTCCTTTTAATGTTTCAGCAGATTTTCACAAGAAAAGAAATGCGGCCAATTCTCTATTCATGAGATGGTCACACTGCTAGTCGAATTTAAGCTGGCAAATCAAAGACACTGACATTAAGCACCCAGAGCCGTAAAAATAAACATTTAAAAAAAAAAATTACAGGTGACAGCATCACAGAGCACTACTGACAGCAATGTCAGCTGTCTGAAAAATCCAATCGAAACTAAGTTCCAAGAAAACTATAAAATAAAATAAAACCAAGAAAACTATAAAGTATTAAAAAACAGTTTTTTTTAAAACATTCGTTGATTTGTGTTCTTCAATTCTCCATACTTTCGTGTATGTGTAACTTAAATATTTTTAAGTTTGCCACGGCCTTAGGGTAAAACTGGCAGTAGGTACTCCGACCATCCAACAGACTGTACCAATGATTTTAGAACAATTATTTTAGCTATTTATTTAAAATGAATGATTTAACAGTCTGGGAAGACTTGGCAAACATTCCTGCTGATCCACCACTTATGAGAAACCTTTGTAGTTCTTGCGAGTAAGTCTTTCAAGTAAAATGAGTGCTAATCAATTTACATTTTAACTCCACCTAACCTGAATATTTATCAATTTTTTTTTGTTTTCATAGTTCTTCTATACAGTAAATACCTTTACTGTAGTACCTTTGATAAAGGGATGGTTCATTCAAATTAATAAAAGCTCTATATTTTCATTGTGTTTTCTGAAGTGTTTAACTAATAGTTTTATTAAATGTTAACATGACATGTTTGTATGTGTCTTGCTTGCTTGATAGGGACTACTTAAATTTATTTACCATTTAATCTATAGTTAATTAATAAAAGTATTATTTCAGACGACCATCAGTTGTGTGTTGGTGTTCAGCACTGCCACCCAAAAGACTGAACCCACGAAGCACCATTATCCTTTTGCAACATCCAGCTGAAGAAAAAAGATGCCTTCGAACTGCTCCCATGTTACAGCTGGGATTAGCAGACCAAAAGTGCCTTATTTTTAAAGGAAAAAAGTTCCCACAGCCAAGGCATAGTAATTTAGAAGACATTTTAACCCAACCTAACACTATCCTGTTGTATCCCAGCAAGACAGCTACAGATATAAGAGACTTAGAAAAAAATAGCAAGCAATATAACTTAATATTAATAGATGGTACTTGGCCCCAGGCAAAGGGCATATATGCTTCCAGTCCAATCCTGCATAATATAAGACAAGTGAAGCTTATGACCAATGCTAGTAGTAGTTACATTATAAGGACACAACCCACAGAGGGGTGCTTGAGTACATTAGAAACAGCTGCAGAAGCCTTGTCACAGCTGGAAGAAGATGCCAAGTACAGAGAGCAGCTAGTCCAGCCACTGCATATGCTGTGTAAATATCAACTTGAAAATGGTGCTGTTACTCATCAATCAAAAGAGTATTTAATAAAAACACAAATGTATCCAAAATTGATTGGCAAAAGGCTTTCTAGGTTATTGAAATCAACAAATGAAAATGTGGTGGAGCCCCTTTGATGCACACTGCAAAGGTTTTATTGTTAATCTTGGTCCCACAATATACACATTACAATACAAAATAAATGACTAAATATCAAATTTTGATATCTCCAAAATTGTACTTCACATTTTGTAATCCCAAATTGCATGATCAGAAACATGCTGTTGTTCATGAGATAAATGTGAACCAGTCAAATTAAATCTCATTTAACTGTGTTCTTAAATTATGTAGGCCAATCAAATTATATTTTTTACCACTTAAACTGAGCTTCTCATTTAATTTGTCCAAATAACAGTGAAAAATATCAGGGGATCCAGTAATCATCAGGGTCCATATTACCTTGATGCTATGGGAATTTTTAACTGTTCCATATTGCTGATTTACGTAGAAATTGTGATGAATTTCTCCAATGAATTTCGTTGTAGATAGCGGCCGTAGTAGGAAAGAGGCAATATAAATATTTAGGAGAAATATTTATTTACGAACGTTATTACTTTCAGCAGCGGATGATACTAATAGCTCTGAAAGGGAGAAAGCATGTCTCCATGTTGTAGGTAGCATATAGTGGACACCCACCAACTCCCGCCTATTCTTTCATCGTGAAAGTTTCGTGATCGCGAGTCGTGACCATAGCCCCCTAGCCCTAGTGCCCTAGAGCATAAACGAAATAGAATAGTACAGTACAGTCAGCTTCAAAATAATGTGTGCGTACAGACTGTGGTACAGACTGGTCAAATACTTATGTCTGAAATATTTAAGAAAAGCAACCTTTTAATGCTACTGAATTAAAATAGTGTTTCACTTATTTTAGTTTTGAGTGTCGCTTTAAACGACAAACGACTGTTATGCAATTTCGATTGCTTTTGTCAAACCAACACCTTTTAGACCACTCTCTGTACGCCTACGTCATTTTGATGCTGACTGTACAGTCAACAGCACATCAGGTTACCCCATTTCCGTTTTCTCTCTCGCTCTTGTCAAATGACATTTGTTCGCGATAGAGCAAGGAGGACTGACCGGAAATGGGTAGCGTGATGTGCCGGCCACCGTACAAGATGCCTCAAACCTCAAACAAAGTAACACGAAGTTGCGTTCAAAAAGGAGTACTTTAGAGCTATGATTGATTTTCATTTCAGTATTTTCAGTTAATCTGTTGGTGCGGTCTGATTTGAGTCAAAAGTAATAATAGCGCGCTCACGTCGGCGTCGCTCACGCGCTTATAGCAAGCTCACGCTCTTATAGCAAGCTCACGCCCATTGATTTTCATTTCAGTTTTTTCAGTTCACCCTCGGCTTAAAGAAAGAGATAGAGCAAAGAAATAGATTTATGGACCGTTTCCGGGTGATGGTACACCTTTGTTTTTGTAATTCAGTGATTTTTGCAAATGTTTTCGCACTCCCTGAAGTGATTTTGACCCGTTTTGGAACGCTCCCCAAGTTAATCTGTTGGTGCGGTCTGATTTTGAGTCAAAAGTAATAATAGCGCGCTCACGTCAACGTCGCTCCCGCTCATAAAGCAAGCTCACGCTCTTAAAGCAAGCTCACGCGCATTCGGGACTCATGTGAGCGCTCTAAACATTTTTGACTCAAAACGGACCGCGACCAGTTTATGCTTTTAGTTTTTAAAACAGTGTTGTGATTGATATTCTAAAAGTTCAATTGCTAGTGTTTTTTTAATAGGCGAATGTAACTGAATGGTTTTTCTAAGCTAGTCCTAAGCAATGCTGTGAGCCACACCATACGTAAGCGGCTAAACTCAGTTTATAATCTACGTGCCTTGGGTTGTCCTAAATTAAATATAAATGTAACATGGATTGCGAAGAAAAATGTGAAAGTCTCAGATTTAGATGCACTCGAGCCAGGCACCCACTGGCAGGTTCCCCATGTACAGCTTGGCAAAAAAGTCCTGAAAGGGAACTAAAAAATATTATCCCTGACTACTGTGTTTAAAAAAACAAATTGGGAAGTTAGCATAATTATCTTAGCTTATTGATACTTTTTTATTGATTTTATGTTTTAATTTTAATTTCCAAGGCAGCGTCTGAGCCAACTTTTGAGAATATATCTACAGAAGAAACAAGAAAATCATGATGGTGCCATCACTAAAATAGAAAAGGGTTATTACCAACGAGGACAAACTTTAAATAAGCAAATCGACTGGTAATCATAAACCTGCAAGATGACAGTATAATATCAGCATGAGCGACTCATCGGAACGAAGTAAAGCTTAAAATTTAGGAGAAGGGTTGAGCCAAGCCATAGATGAAGATTTTTCTGGTTTCGAATATGTAGACAACATTTTTCTTTACACTAATTATAATACATTATTAAAATTTAATTTCTTCTTTCATTTCTTTATGAAAGTCAGGAAATCGTCCTGATAATGTGTTTGTATGTTATAGAATCAACTGTTTGGTGCCACTGCCTTTCCATTTCTGCCACCTAACGGCTGAACCTGTATGACTACTTACATTATTCTATTGGATAATGTGGGATTAAAGAACTGAAAGGCGTTTTCGTAATTTAACGCGATACTTATATGAATGAGATAATACTGTAATAATAGGTAGTCGAATCGTGATGCATTCGTGCGAACGCGAGATAAAACTTTTGTGGTTTTCATTTGAAGTTATGTGTCAAACTTCAATTTTCAATTGAAATTGAAAGAATCGATTGTGGTGTAAATAAGTGTCGCATCCCTTTCAGTGTTTGACATTTAGGTTCTTTTCTCTCGATTCTGTCAAACAAATCGGAAACATGGCAGAGGTTCGTAAAATAAATCCGGATTCTAAATCATTTTAAACCGTTTTAATCTTAAATTTCATTTTGAATTCGAGATTTGTGATGTGAAACTGTTAAATTTGATCATAAGCTGGTGAAAATATTTTTGTAAAAGTGAGAAACAATGTTTACGTTTTCCAGGTTGATGAAACCCTCAAGAAGAAGCGTACTTTTAGGAAGTTCACCTTCCGAGGAGTTGATCTTGATCAGCTCCTTGATATGCCCAAGTAAGTTATTTATCTAAGATTTAAAGTAGCCATACACAAATTGTGACTTGGGGACCAACCTCAAACAGGTTATGTTTATGTCAATTTATTCGAGGAAACTATTGTAACTACAGCTCACATAACTATTGGTGAAGTGCTTGCGAAGTTTTGGCGAATTATTATGTCAATTCAGTTAAAATGGCACAATTTTTAACATAATTTCAATCAAGGAACTTCTTGAATTTTCAGTGAGCAACTTATGGAGCTCATGCACGCGCGCGCCCGCCGGCGGTTTGCCCGCGGCCTGAAGCGCAAGCCGATGGCTCTCGTCAAGAAACTGCGCCGCGCCAAGAAGGAGGCCCCACCAAATGAGAAGCCAGAGATTGTCAAGACTCACCTCCGCAACATGATCATTGTCCCTGAAATGGTTGGCTCCATTGTTGGTATCTACAACGGCAAAACCTTCAACCAGGTATGTCTTAGATAATGTGTTCCAAATTAATTGATAGAACTAGCCTGTGTACCTAGAGCACCTACCTGCTGGGGTGAGGGTTTAAAAGCTAAATAAACACACAGGGATTTTTACAGTTTTGGTACACTACACACTATAACTTATTTGGGTTGTTTGTAGGGATGTTATCTGTTGTAATCCAAATGTGAAAGTGCCAGCCAAAAGTCATAAAAGCTATATTGAAATGCAAGTTATTGTCTTTAATATCAGCATTTTTGTCTTTTGGTGGGAACTTACACTTTTAACAAAAAATAAACAGATGTTTGAAGATAATGTAATTGATTCATCTTCATTTCTTTTAAAAGGCCTTGTCATGAGAGATAGTGCCATAGCTGATTAATATATCACTGAGGTATATGGATGCCAGCGCATCACCCTTTCATACCACTGTGTACCACATAACATACAACTTACGCATTTGTTTAATGCTTTAAGAAAACGGAGTAAAGCAATACTAATGAAAGTTAAAAGTTGTTTTTCTGCAATTGTTTCTCCTTCTGATTCGTGATCTGAATGTCTGAATCTGAAACTTTTATGTAAGTTTTCTTTCATTCATAAGTTCCAGGTTCAAAGCAAAGAGCATGCAAGACAAGTCGTTTTTTTGGGTTAAAAGAAATAATAACCACAAAGCTATGATTTGCTTCACTCCCGCCTTAAATCTTCTAACCTAGTCAGTTTTGCCCGGCCTGGTAAAAAATATTAGAAAATCGATTAAGTTTATTGTTATGTGCTCTTCATGTTATGTGAAAAATAATGTCAATGATATGCAAAATCAATGTTCAATCTAATCTTGATAATAGATAATAAAAATAAATTTAAATAAGAATGATAGGATTAGGAATGAATATAGTGTAAGAGTCTGCTAAGTTGTCAAAAATTAGGAAAACAAATATTAGTATAAAAGTGTTTATGTCTACTACCATCATAACGAAGTTGAATGATTCGGAAATAAAACATTAGGCAAAGTGATGATAGGAATTGGGATTGTTGGGATAAAAATTTTAGGAAGAAAATTTTCGGAGTTTAGATAGTAGGAGTTAAAATTTTAGGTCAACTTAGGGGCACCCCTAATGAGGCCTTTCCCTTAGTGTTATGTTTTGATCCTTTCTTCTAATACTAATAAATATTTTCCTTTTTTCAGGTTGAAATCAAGCCTGAGATGATTGGTCACTACCTCGGAGAGTTCTCAGTCACTTACAAGCCTGTCAAGCACGGTAGGCCCGGTATTGGTGCCACCCACAGCTCCAGGTTCATTCCTCTCAAGTAGAAAGGACACATTGTCTAGGCTAAGGTTAAAAAAAACATGAGCATACAATAAAGTATCTTGTGTAAGCATCTCATCTTTCATTGATCCTTAACCCTTATTCGGATAGTGGGAAAATAGTACCCACCTGAATTTGAACCTTGATGCCTCGACATAAAGTCGAAAACCAATGAAAAATGAAACTTACCACTATCCGATTAAGGGTTAATATACTGTTTACACACAATTTACTCTTAGGTTGGGTTGCACCATCTGACTTTAACAATAACAAACATCAAAATTTCAGTTAAAGTACCGGTCAGGTAAGCAAAAATGACGTCGAATTGTCAAATTTGACAAAAACTTTAACTTTAACTTCTACTATGGTGCAACTTACCCTTAAGATTCAGGACCACCTTGCTGGCTGCAGACACTGACCGGTCAACTATCCACTACCCTTACCCCCAAATTCGTAAACGCTAATCAAGGTTGAGCATCTCTCAGAAATAGGCTTCCCTTTCAGTTCTTTATATTTATGAATATTTTACGGGACAGCATGAGCTTGAGCGTGTGCTTAGCGGTAATTAACGTAAGTGAATTCGGGGGTTTACTCTCACACCCTCCTAGGCTAGTTCACAGAGAAAGTCGTCATCACCACTTAGGCCATTATTTATGGGCGTTTTTCAAAAAAAGTGTACATAGGTGAAAGTCAGTGTCCTACTCCTTTCTCGATCGATAAACGTTTATTGTGTTGATTTTTATTATCAAACCTGAATTTTACAGTTAGAGTAACAACATAGCTCTTATGTGAACTAAAAATAACGAACAAAGAATTGAAAAATCTAAATATATTAAATAAAAACAATCTTACAGATCGCTGTTTCTGTGATGTCCTACACCCACCTCTACAGATAAAAGTCCATTTTTTTTAGTTTTTTTATACCTAACCCAGTATTTATTTCTACTTGTACTAATAGATAAAGATCTTAGTTTTGAGTTGAAACCCTAATATGATCCGTTTTGGAACAAAATCAATTAAATAATCCAGTTTTTATGTTGTCCGGCGAAATAGCGCATGGCGGAATTTCCCTCTACGTCACCGCATTATTGACTTCTTCTAGATGAAATATTCCCAATTTAGTACTTTTTTTTAAAATGTAGCAACATTATTACAAGTATAGTGGCGGCCATGTTTAGTTTTTGTCAGCCAATTTGCCAAGAAATCGCAACAAAAGTGGTCGCTTTGGTCGGTGAAAAAAAAGTATTCCATCAACGACTCCAGATTTTTCCATTTAAGCAAACCCAAATTGATTTGGCTCTCTTTGTATTCAATTTATTGACTTATTGTTATATGAAATGTTCAGTTAAAATGAATGCAAGTTTCTTAATTTATTGGTAAAATAAGTTTTCAAAAATATTGACGTGGTTACGTTACTTCCATTACCGCTACAGTCTCATGAATGGATCATAAAAGTGACGTAATGGAATCCTAAAGGTCGGTTCACCAGACTTCAATTAATAATGGTCATTGAGGAGTACTATTTGAAAAAAATGATTATTTTCCGAGCATTCATTCACTTAAATATTATTGTTATCTGTTTTCGTTCCAGTTTTAACGCCTACTCGTCTAGTACCTACCTACCTACTAATACCAACTGTAATATTTCAATTCATAAATCTAACTAGGAACCCTAATTATTGATAATAATATCTTGATAATAACAAAGTGTTTAAGAATTTCGGTATTCAACCGCCGCTGCCGTGGCATGCTCGTTTCGCTCGCTCAGCACGTGCTTCGTTGTAACCTATCCTAACTCTTTGGTGGACTGGACAAATCTATTGTGGTAACGCCAGTTGACGTTAAGTGGTTTCGTAGAGACAGTCCGTTGCAAAACTTGACTTCCATACCATATTGGAATTACGCATATTTTTCCTTCAGCTTAGGTCAAACTAGTTAATCCTAATTTGTTTAAGACAAACACTTTTGTTAAAGCAGTTTATCCTAAGCCCCACAGCCTAAAGCGATGAAGCTTAGGCCAAACTAGTTTATCAAATATACAAAGCAAATTCTGAAAGAGTGCTAAGTATGAAATAATGTTGCCCTTTCTGCTTAGTGACTAATTTCAGGCTAAACTTGTTGATTTGCATAATCTTCAAGTTCCTTGATTTAATCACTGTCATGTGAACGCTGGCTTAGGGTTCCTAAACGTTACCCAAGTGCTCCTATTGACGTCACTGTCCTATTATTACTGTAGTTTATTTGCTAAGATTAATTAATATATCTCAAAGAAATTGTATTTTCTTTTGATAGATTTTAGTCAATGATGAGTTAATGATTTATTATTAATAAACGTTCTAAGAAAAAAACTTATATTAATGTTTCTAAAACAGATAATATGTAGTCCAAAGTATCCAAAAGTCGCGTAAAAGAATTATTTTGATTAAAAACTTATTATTTCAATTATATGAGCGGACTTACTCATATTTTTTAGAAAACTGATTGTGTTTAAATTTCGGAAACAAAGATTTGAAGTTATTTACTTCTCTTCATTTTCTTTAAAACGTTCATGAAATTAGTGACGTGAAGGAACTTCTTCCCTACAGAATTAAATTTCAATTACATTTATTTGCGACGTCTTTTCATATTTTATTTATAAATTCGATTTTTCATGCAGTTTATATATATGTCGTCACGCGCATATATGGCAACATTGTCAATTCGCGCGCACACCTGGCAACATTACGTTTTTTCACACTTAAGTCCATAGAGTAGAGTAATAGACTGCTTTAGTCTCTGGATGACACGGCACTCTTTTCTGATTGGTCGATTTTGGTGGCAAAGTGCAGTGAACACAGTGTGGTGGCGCTAGTATCGATTTAGCAGTTTTGGCGCGCTTTCACGAGGACAGAGTCGAACAATGGATTCCGATACGCTCAATACTTTTGCTTTGTTTATTATCGAACCTGTCATGTTCACCGTACTCTCCTACCTAAGTGTGTGATTCCAAATTAGTTAGAGTGGATTGCTATTTGAGTTTCTCTGAGTTGCTTCCCGACAAGGAAGCCCCCATACAAGATGCCGGTGACGAGTTGCCTACCGCTCGGCCTACCTCGCTCCGACATATATTTAAATTAATGTAGGCATATATTTAATCGAAATTCAAAATCTGACTAAGGTGGAATTCCTATTACATCACCGACACTTTTTTTGAAAAACGCCCTTATGTCATGTTACTAACTAGGTATTGGTTTAGCGATTGACGTGTGTCCTGCCACTTACTCGCAGATGTCGACAGCATTAAAAATGAAGGAAACGCGGAAAGTAGTTATGTAGTGATACTGTATGGCTGGATTTTTTATGTACAAGGTGTTACAACTGAACAAGTTTATCAATGAAGTTCTTCACAATCACTGACTCACTCTAGGCTCATCTCCATGTCTACCGTTTTGGTGCCTGGCGGAGTGAGCATGCCCTCGTGTGAAATTCCGTCCGTGAAGTTTTATCTGGTGCAATTTTTGTTGTTTTTTATGTTGAACAAAGAGTTCTGACTGTTACTTGCAAATTTGTACACAGAACGTGCACAAAACAAAATTGGCAAAATGAATGTACAATGAAACCCTGGAACTCACAAACTTCAATCAGATTTGAGCACGCCGTTAAACTCATGCCGCGCTCCCATCAGTGCATTTGAGTTTGAGAAAACGGGGGTTAAGAGGGGGGTAATTTGATGTGTTACTTTTGTTTGTTTGCGGAACTAGATAGTGCAGCGTATTTAAAGACTAAAAGGAGGCTAAATGCTGAATACTAAGGTCAAGTTGGGTAACTTTGAATTTCAGTGTAACATTGAATCCACTCTTTGAGATCAGTTACCTACTGTTGACAAGTACTCTCTTGTCAACAGTAGGTAACTGTGGGGCTAGCACGAACCGCTAACGTTTTGGTAATCGAAAAGTAAACGATACTTCTTTTTCTTAAAGACATTAGAAAAAGAAAAAAAAGTATCGTTTACTTTTCGATTACCAAAACGTTAGCGGTTCGTGCTAGGCCTACTGATCTCAAAGATGTGTTGAGTCTATGAGGGGTTTGGATCTAAAACAAACCATAATCAACTGTATGTAGGTACTTTTACTGTTCCTAAACAGTGGTGTCAATGTTACACTGAAATTGAAAGTTACCCAACTTGATGTATTTACTGATAAAAAAAAATCTGTCTCCCTTTAACCATTTCTATTTTACAACAACCGCAATCCCGCAGAAGAACTCCCGTGATAAAAAGAGCTGCAGCTGTGACCATGGACGCAATAAACGACGGTAGGTACCAAAACAATTTTGGTTTTGTCGTAGTCGTCTAGTTTGTGAAAGAAGATCTGGACAGAGAAAACATTTTTTAAGTGTTTTCTAAAATAAACGTCCATATTTTTAAGTGGTCGATAATATGTAGTTAGTAAATATGCGTGTTTGCTATTTTGATTCACGAGGCGTTATTTTCAATTCCTTTTTTTTTTCTCTTTTTTAGTACCTATTCATTATTCATTACATGCACGACTGTCACTCCGGAAATATAAGGAAGACATAATATGTTCAGCGGGCTATGGCTAGGAACCTACCTACATAAATAACTGGCCTAGGTGGCCCTGACAGGATGAACAAAAATGTGGTGAATATTTTGTGAGTGCTTTTCTGCGTCTGGGTGTTAATGTCTACTTCAGCTTTCCCGTCTAGCACACCGTAGTTTTATACGACACGACCAAACCATCTTTTTACAACTCCTACACTGCCCTACTAAGCACAAAGAGTATCTTGGTGAAAAAAGCTAGATTAAACATAATTATTATTGACGTTTTGTAAAATTCATTTTGCAGTTGACACAAAAGTACTAGGCCTCAGGCATACCTTAGGTCAGGCATACCTTAGGTCAGGGTAGGTTCAGGTATACCTTTGGTCCGGCCTACCTTGTATTGATATGCCGCTGTTATCTTAAGAAATTTAAGGTCAAAGTGTGATAGAGAAAACTTTCCTAACGTTTTTTCATTACTTTTAAGTATCTTACATACAGCTTTTGGGCTTAGTTCAATAGAATAGTATTTCTCTAAGCTATCCGATGTTAAAAAAAATCGAACTTTTGTTTTTTTTTCCGCTTAGTAGGGCAGGATCTTTAGCAGCTAAAAGTATTTCTCTAAAATTTAATTAATTGATTTAATCAGGTCACAGGGGTTATGAATAATTAGCCCCCAGAATCAAATGGGGCCTTTTAATTCAGCAGTCAAAATAGCCACCGCATCGTGGAGGTGAGCAGCGTGCGTGTGCTACAACGCTGAACGCTAATGGAAGTGCATTACCCGTCAAGTCGGTGGACATCATGCGAATCTAGCTTGAGCTGGTTTAAGCTGGCGACCACTGCCCGCCACCGCGTCGTCCGCGACTCGAACAACGCCCGACGATACGTACTTACTCATACTACTGACTGTTTGCTTAGCGACCCTTTTTTGTCTTCACACCTGCCCTACTTGGATTGAACAATTATTTAAGTTTTGTTGGGGACATTTGAAGGCCTGATGTCATCATAGTTGCTGAGCTTCAGTGTAGATTGTTGTAATTTAACCAGATTGTAATCTTTCGGAATTTGAAGGTTGTCATTGTTTTGTATTCAGACAAAATAGTAGTTATACTAGGATTTTTAATTGTAGTCAGTGAAATGACATTTTCAGTGTGGCAGGTTTTCAGTCCCAAATAAATAGTGATGTGGTAAATCGAGTTTTTACAATTAAAAGTTAGTCGACATTACAGCCTGGCAAAAAAGTCGTAGTGAATGACCACGTCTCACTTCCATATGTCATTAGTGGCAACACCCACTGGTCAGACTTTCGTCTTGAGACATAGAGGCATTTCGGTAAACTATATTTAGTAAATAGGTTTCAAAATGTTTGTTTCTGTATTATATTATTTACAGGTAAGAATTTCGTTCATTAACAGGTCATACAACTGGAAAAGTTTGGGAGGATACAACAGTAGAATCTTCCAAACAAGCGTTTTCTAAAGGTTTGACTACAGGCCTAAAGGGCCCAACCGGCAAAGGACGACGCCTTATAACTTCACATAATATATATAGGCAGTGATGAAGGTTTTGTAGATTCCGGTTTACTTATTTTGGAATCGAAGAAAAATAGTATGGACTATCATGAAGAGATGAATTCAGAGTGTTTTGAGAAATGGCTTAAAAGCATTTTGCCAAAATAAAAGCCAAATGCGGTGCTGGTATTAGATAACGCACCATACCATTCAAGAAAAGTCGAGCGTATCCCCACTTCAAACTGGCGGAAGGCTGATATTGTTCAGTGGTTAGATGAAAAACAAATTAAATATCAACCTACAATGATAAAGGCTCAATTAATCGAAATAGTAAAATTACAAAAATCAAATTACGAACGCTATGCTGTGGAAGAGTTGGCCGCTGAATACGGTGTCACAATCCTGCTTCTGCCACCTTTTCCCTGTGAGCTCAACCCAATAGAGTTAGTTTGGGCTCAAGCAAAGGGGTACGTTGCCAGTAACAATAAAAAATTTAAAATAAAAGAGGTAAAAGAAATATTTGAAGAAGGCCTGAAAGAGGTGACGCCTGATAATTGGAGACAGTGCATACACCATGCCATAAAAGTCGAAGACAAAATGTGTCAACTCGATCACATTATAGACCAATATGTGGATTCCTTCGTTATAAATGTAACTGATTCCGATTCCGATTCTGAATATACCGATTCAGAATCAATAGCAACCGTAACGAATAAAAACGTATATAATTACTTGTATTTTCCTGACTCTCAAGTGTTAAATCCCCTGAACCTCTTTGAACATTTTTTTCCCAGCTATGGTTATAATTTTTTAGTGAGAAGTTTTTATATGGAGGTAGGGTGCATATTTCTTAAATCGTATTATTTAATTCGTTGTGTACCTATTAAATATTTTCAATTTAAAAAAGCTCTGATACCTAATAAAATAAAGCATGACTAAATGTCTAAGTCTAGTGATTGCCGAACGTCACTATTGTAGCGGGTCACCCTTTTTTGTATCAGTCACTGTTGAAGTTGTCATTTGCTGACTACAATTATTAATCGTACTATAGGTACTTTTATGTATGTCACAGCCGCAATCGCTACGCCCGAGATGATTGATAGGCGGGCAGGGCTTAATCTCCTGAAGTGCAGTCCGCCAATGAGACCACCCAATGCACTAACCCACCCGGTAGTGCTTTTTACCTTCAGAAGGCAACTTCTTCGTGATAGTTTCATAAACGGAACAAACAGATGTTTGTCACACAGACACTCGGGATCGAACGCACAAACGGTCAGGTTTAATTGAAAGTTGAGGGTTTTTTTTGAGGGTACTCAAACGGAAAGCACAGTCGATCTATTTTTTAACTTTTAATTAACATTTAGTGGTTTTTAGTGAATAAATTAGGTATCAGTGTATTCAGTAAAGTTCCGCAGAGGTGTTAGTTACATAAGTTATTGAAATAAATCGTTTTAACATGACCATTTGATTGAAATAATAAAAAAATAGTGCAGTCGCCCGGCTTGCGAAAGACGCGGGTTCGAGTCCCGCCTGATGCCAAGACCGAATGCCTTTTTCTGGTTTTCCTATCTTTAGTAAGATGATAATGCATTATCCCTAATGCTTAAAACAAAATAATCTAAATAATTGAAAGTTTAAGTTTGGTTATGTAGTTTTAAACTTTTTATATCAAGGATACATTCACTAGTTATTAATTTATCATAGTTCCTATTTAAATTACTGTAGGCACATCTAAGTTAGATTGGATAGTGTTATTGGTGTTATGTTTCATTTGTAATGAGTATGGGTACCTACCTATTATCTGATGACAGCGATGATGAATATATGATGTTAATATTGTATTAATTTCCAGTTATTAGCAGTTGTACTGGACGAACATTGACTTCACCATGTAGGCATGCGAGCGAAATGATCTTGCAGCTTATTTAAAAGTCGTTTGTAAGGCTTAATTGATCTGTTCTCTTTATTGGCATTGTGCCAACATCAATTATCTCTTATTAAGTGTCTAGTTTCTGCAATGAACTTGGAGATATCGAATGGAGAAATAGGAATTCTACTTGAGTCCTCAACTTTACCGCACATAACTACTTTTACTGAGAATAAAAACATAAATGATTGCTAGAGGCTAAAATCGATACCTGGTTCACCTAGATACATCACCACAAGTTAATTAATTTTTATTTAAATATATATTTAAGAATGTATATACGCTGTCCCGTATACGTGTACTTACCATTAATACAAGCGTGTGTTTCCGTCCCTTCTCTCGCTCTTGTCAAATGTCATATCTTTGCAATGGAAAAAGGAGGACTGACCGGAAACTTGTAGTCAACAGCACATCAGGCTACCTATTTCTGTTTTTATCTCTTGCTCTTGCCAAATGACATTCCTTGGCAATAGAGCAAGAAGGACCGACCTGAAATGGGTAGTGTGATGTGCTGTTAACCGTACAGGGCAGGTACAATTTAGGCGGCCTTATCGCTAGCAGCGATATGTTCCAGATAACCTTCAGGAGGTGGTGGTGCACGAAAATAGGATATTTATGAAGAAATAAATAATTCATAAATTCATTTAAAAACATATATTCGTCATAAATAGTTTATTCATTTATTTAAAATATATACCTATTCGACAAATCGATATATTACTGAGGATCGAAATTATGACGCACGGCTTCGCAGGCAGGATAAAGTTACTACCGAACCGATCCACCGTGGTACAGAGGCGTTCAATTATCCTAAGGAGCGCACAGCCTACGTAAAATTAAAATAATGATGAAGTTTATAAATGATTGAGGAAAATGAAAACTAGCATTGCACTCGCACGTGCGCGAGACATGCTGGCGCCGCTACTGTGCCGCTACCGATACCTCATTAAGCTGAAGATAAACTATAATAATAGGTAGTCCAAAACTAGCTTTCTCGAGGAGTCGAGACACTACACTAGTTAAGTCAGTCACAACTAGTTTAACCAGCCATATAACAAGTTCCTAATTTGAATGACTTGTAGCAAAACCATTAGAATGATGACTAGTAATTCCAAAACAAAATTCAAATAATTACTTAGATACTAGGTACTGTTTCGACTCTAGAGTCTACGTCAAGGCGCCTTTTGTTAGACCCCTTGACATCCTTGGACATTTCCTGGACATAATTCCACACAGCGCCTTCTAGCCCCAAGATGAGGTAATTGAAGCCCGTTATTATGGAATACTAGACAACGGATAAATATATACATGTAAACATATACTTGAAATACATAGGAAATACCCAGACCAATACGAACAGACATGTTCATGTATATAGCCGACTACTAAACAATTATACCAAATCGGTCGGCCCTGACATGGCTAGGCTGTTTGATTGCGACTTGCTACTGCAGCCGAGCTTTCTGACAGGGATGGAAGGAACGACGTGACTTCCGATTAAGGTTTCAAGGGTTTTATTTGGTACTTAGTAATAAATATGTAAGAATTAAGATTCCTATTTAGATATTTTTTTCTGGAACAGTAATGTGATCCCAACCCACTGAACCAAATAAAAAAAGGTTCCCGCATGCTGCTGCTGCTTTATGTGCATAAAACACATCAATATAATACTAGTCTGGAATTTCTAGCGTCCAGCTTATATTTCGGTTGGCGCCAAAACTCACTTAGGTCGTGGTGTGAACTTATCTTTAAAATTAAGTTTCTTTGCCTTTGTGTGGATATCATCATCATCATTAGCAGCCGCAAGAAGTCCACGGCTGAACATAGGCCGCGGTGGATGCAGGTGGGTGCATCCACCGGGATTCCGAGACCTTAATCAGGTCTTCCGTCCACCTTGCGGGCGGGCGCCCCACTCTGCATTTGGCCTCAAACTGGTCTCCAGTCTAGAACCTTTTTTTTCTTTATTTACATCCAAAATGAGGGAAAATACTAATTCAAAGTGAAGCGGATTGATGATTGAAGTAAGCGTGAAGCACCGAGATGAGAAGTGGTGTTAGCCGGAATAGCACCCCTGGAAGCACCGCACCCTAGAGTGGTTTTGTTTGCATGAAATTATGATGCCCTTGACTCCTTTTTATTGAGGATTTTAAAACATGTCATTGTTACCTATATCATTTTCGAATGCAAAGTTAAGGAATTATTGAGTATCTACAAGCGGCCGCGCGCGACTTCGTCCGCGTGGACTTGAGTTGAAAAAAATGTGATATATCTTAATTGTTATTGTAATGCATAAACTACACACATCAAAAGTGTCTAGGGATATCTCAAGCATTTTCATACAAAGTATAGCTATTGGGGAGGCTGTAAAAATTAAAATATTGATACCAACGTAGAAATTTTTAGGACACAGAAACTGCTATATCTGCCCTTTCAGATTGTATAAAGAAATTCATTGTGGTAGCATTATTGTACAATCGTAAGGACGTTAAAAAAAAGACAGATTTTTCTTTTAAAAGGTTTCAAAATTTTAGCGAAATCAAAGATATTAGATAATGCTCAGCATTATCTTAGAATAACTCGAGGAAACAGGCATAAGATAAAGGTTAAGAATATTACAAAAAAAACGTTTGATTTTGCTAAAATTTTGAAACCTTTTAAAAGAAAAATCTGTCTTTTTTTTAACGTCCTTACGATTGTACAATAATGCTACCACAATGAATTTCTTTATACAATCTGAAAGGGCAGATATAGCAGTTTCTGTGTCCTAAAAATTTCTGCGTTGGTATCAATATTTTAATTTTTACAGCCTCCCCAATAGCTATACTTTGTATGAAAATGCTTGAGATATCCCTAGACACTTTTGATGTGTGTATATGACTGTAGAGTTTCCTTTAAATCCATCTAGTAGTTTTTACGTGTGAAAAATGGACCGTTTTCCCAATAAAACCCTTCACTTCTCTGCTCCTATTGATAGTAGCGTAGTGAAAAGTATACTATAACCTGCCCAAGAGTATGAATAATAAGTGCCAAATTTCGTTTAAATCCGTCGAGTGGTTTTTGTTTCTATAACGAACATACAGCAGACAGACAGACAGAAAGACAGACAGACAGACAAAAATTTTACTGATTGCATTTTTGGCATCAGTAGCGATCCCTAATCACCCCTTTATAGTTTTTTTTAATATGTTTCATGTACAGAATCGGCTTCCCTACAGATTTATTATGAGTATCTATAGATTGAGATAATTTCAAACTGTCAACCTAGCCCTAGTCCAAAATCTAAGAAGGCTTTATTGTGCTTCCAAAATGCAACCTGTTGATTAACTTCAGTGTTTGTGATAGGATATTGCGTCCACTATGATAATGATGAACTCAATGGTGCGCGATGGTGTACCGGACTGGAAGCATTGGAGGAATCCCGATAAATTGCACTTCATCAGGATTCCTCCAATCTTCTAGTGGCAATTTGTTTTGAAAATTGCGTTTAATTTGTGTCCCATTTCTCGCAGTTGATAAAAACATCACTGTTCTAAGATTGTAGCAGTATGAATGAGTATTTTAACAGTCTATTCGCTAGGTTTGTTCCAACGTAAATAATAACACGCAGGATTTACTAAAAATAAACATCGCTACCCGTAATGTAAACAGTGGATATGAATTCGGCGAATGTTCGACAGCCTCGACAGGGCGAAGCTGGGACGAGACTGGAAGAAATCTCGTGATAACTAGAATGGAATTGGTGTAATTAGAAGTTATTCCATAGCAGCGTAAGGGCGGCTGTAATACCTATTTATAAAGAGCGGGCACGGAGGCTTCTCGGCTTTGGGCGAGTGATCGTGCGGCCGGCCGCACGCGTCCTCACGCGAGATCGCGAATCGCCGCAAATACGCGAAACTACCGTCCGCGTCCGCGAGAACTCACTCCAACAGTGCAATTTGCTAACTAAAAAGTGAATATTTACTATCCTCTTTTAGTGTTTTAGTGTTGAAACGAAGATACTTTTTTGCCTAATGGGTACTCAGTGAGGATAATAATGGTTTTTGTGTTATAAAAACCTGTTTAACGAGGTGAGTAAAAAACATTAACAGAGTACCTACCTACTTACTTACGTTACTTTATATTTTAGTTGTGTTGATATTTTTTATTGATCAACTAACGAATAATTAGTTAAAGTTATTTATATTTGTGTGGTATTTCCTAGTTGTATGGTAGCTAAGTAGATACAAGGTAAAAACGATCTTAGCTACCTATAAGAAATATGATTTTCTAAGTCGAGCTGTATCTGTGTAAGATATCAATACAATAATTAAATAATGAGAAACCAACTTGAGCAAATTTTAAAGTATTTGGTATTAGTAAGTTTCTGCAAGAACGTTTACGGTGAATCATTTGTCATTCATTTGTCAGTCATCATTGATTACCACAAGTAACTATTACTCTCTTAATTAACATGTATGAAAAGTATCGTAAGCGTATTGTTATGTTACCATTACAATTTAATCTTACAAAATATCCACTTAACACCTAAACATATTTAAATGTCAACAAAGTCAGAATATCCGAATTAAAGACTAATTTAAAATGAGCTAAGTACGAAGAGTACCTACTCTACCTACTTAATCCTACGTACTTAAACCTTTCATTTCAAGCAAGTTTATTTTATTTTACCTCAGACAAGGATTAGCGGTGATGACAATAATGATCACAGTATCTTCTTTAATTGCATTAGATTATTATAAAGTTGCTATCATTATAGATAAGGATTGAAGACACATTAACAGAACCACTTGCTGTGAAGTTTAAAGTGTCGTGAGTTTTTACGTGTGTTGGATGTTGCTGTATCTATCTACTTACCTACCTACTTGCTCTTTAGGATTAGTTTAACACCAATTCAACCACTATCTACCTATATGTAAAGTTGCTCCATACTTAAATAGCGTTTAGGCAAACTCGATAAGTAAAAACAAATGGCTGTTTGCTTCGCTAATTTGGAAGATATTACAGAAGGCGGTAATCAGTTCCACTTTGGAAGTGACGTGGGGTTGGTGCAAGATAAGGAAAAGCGAGTAAGGAAATTTTGTTACTGCAAATGTCTAGGTCACTCAAGGTATTTCCACATTAACATTTCTGCAATAAATCAAGTCTAGCAAACTTATTTGTGAAAGGAAGAAATGATGACCAACAACGTTTTTTGTAAATAGGTTATATCCAGACGAGAATGAAGCGTGCGCTGCAGAGGCCGGCTTTTTGATGCATTCGATTTAAAAGCCACACTTTTTTTTTTTTTGAAACAAAAAAGGATTTGCCAATCAAAATTCAAAACATTTGTGTACCTGACGAATTTTTTGACAAATAATTATTGTTGAAACATGTACGCAAAATTAGATGTTTGTCCAAAGTTTAGTTATAAATTAATAAATGTATATTTTTTTTTATCTATTTTTTGTCAGGCATTAGTGAACTCGAACCCAACGCAACACTCCATAAATAATGCATATTAGGTACAACGGCCCACAACGGCCTAGTTATTGGCAGTAGCACATCTTCTCAGCTTCACAGATATTCACTATTACAATACGAGCCATTTATTACGTGATGAAACGTGTCAAAATTAATAATTCATTCGTTTAGTTATTTTTCAAGAAGTTGAAAGAGAAGTCAATAAGTAGAAGAGTTCCAGTAGGGAGCTGTGGGTATATTATGAAGTACGAGTAATACCGAAGTCCCTGGAATGTTAAATCCTTGCTAAGTAACTAATAAATTATCCCTGAGTTCCACGAAAATTATATTCGAACCCTAGAAAATATAATATGCTCAAGCCGGTAACGTCTTCGAATATTTTTCATGTCTGCTGTGTGTTGTGTATGTGTAGGTACCTACCTCTATGAAACATCGTTACATCGTTTAAATACAGAACGAGGTTATTTTATGAAAGATCCAAACTTACTATTGGAGGTTAAAAGTATTGCTGTCTTATAAATCGCCGAGTGCCGCAATATTTCAAGACTTCGGCGCTGAATAATATCGGCAGAGTGAATCACTCGGACAGTGCGTTAAACCTTGACTAATATATCCACTTTTGTTGCCTACAATATCTTCCCAAACTTGTCATCATACTAATGAATTCTAGTTTCAATGAATCGTAATTCCTAGAACTTAATTAAATACTGTGAGTCATCATAAGTTCACAAACCGATAAAAATTTACATCTGCAATTAAAACTTCTAACTCCCGCTGTCCCAAAATCGCTACATGAAATCGTCGACATAGTCTTAAAAATATTTGCGATACCAGAGTTATAGTCATATAAAGTCGAAAAATGAAATATTTATGTAGACCACAATATGCCAAAGTATCTGGGTATGCTGGAGTAGAAGGTTTGCTGGAGGAATCTTCCTGATATACATTAGAGCAAATTGGATAGAGGAGCCCGTGGCGCAGCTTTGTAGCATGTATGCTGTATACGTACATACATACATACATGCCATCACGCCTCTTTCCCTACGATCCTGACACACACCTTGCCCTTCCTCCACTTTTATCAGTCCTTTCACACCCGCCGGGTCGAAAATGGGATAAGTGACCACCTCCACCGAAATTAAGTGATGTAGGTATTTTCATATGATTTTGTTGCCTTAAATATGATTTTATCTAAGATTTTTGAGTTATTTTTGATTTTCGATGATGATTTGAGTTATGTATGGCACTACAGCAAGTAATGCAAGAAGGAAGATAATATCGGTTAGATCATACAATATCAAGGAAAACCGCACTTTCCTCGCCATCGTACCTATAACCTCAGGCCTTCACGCCTAAATCGCGTGGCCGCAATATTCACTTAGCTCAAAAAACTATACTTCTTACGGCGAAAGTAATTTTCCCCTCAGCGTAATCAGTAGATAGTTTCCGTGAAGTCGTTTTTCAACCCTAGTCAACAACTTGTACGTAGGTAGTAGCTGTTGGCATAAACTGACAAGGGGTTAACCTCTTCAGTTTCTCGAGAATTGATAGGCTACCTACTTGGTCGCTAAATTGAATCTAGCACGTATACCATGGTAATGACAGTGATTAATTAATATGCTTTTACTACAAAGCGTCCCCCGCGTATTTAGGGTTGTCACGCATGACATACTTAAATATTAGTATAGATTGCACTAAGGCTCAGTTTCATGTTCACTCCATGTGCAGTTTCACGGACACTGGAACAAGCATAATATAAGGTCCTTGTTTAACAAAATACTGTGTGTCAGTGTTATTAAACACCTTCCTACAATCATCCTCTCTCTCTAGTCGGTCCCTCATTACTGAGGATCGTGGTCACTGGAACTCATCAACCAAACTAACTTCCTCCATAGATTCCGATCGGAAGTAGCCCTCACCACCTCGTAGAACCTTGGCAGGGATGTAGCTTTCTTGATTTGGTCAGACCCAATGCCGTCTTTAAACTATTTGAGGCCCTGGGCACATTAGGATCATGGGGCCCCTATGACCTTGAGAAAACACTATTTAGTTACAATAGATAAAGAAAGACAAACAAGGTTCCTCTTTTTTTAATTTAATAATTTTTCTTTTAATTGTATTCTTATATTTACATAAGCGTAGGTATTGTAGTAAGTCATTATCATCAGATTTTTCAAAATTAATTGATTTTCGGTAATACCTAAATATGGGTTATCATTTGGTAATCAGGCAGGAACTAGGGGGCCCCATTCGATCGCGGGGCTCTGGGCACGTGCCCATAGTGCCCAGTGGGGAAGAGGGGACTGGTCAGACCATCGTGTTGGTGACCAGCCTCTGGGTCTTTTCCCTTCGGTATTGCCAACAATAACCAGTTTTTCAAGGCTATCATCCCCTCTTCGCATAATATGACCGAAATAAGACAGTATGCGTTGCAATCAGCCTACAAATACAACAAAGAAACTTTGTAACTGTTGCTTTAACTGTTAGGGGTTGTGAGCCTTCCGCTCACCCCATTGCCCGGTAAAGCTGTGAAAGTCACACCTTGGACTAACAGCTAGTCAATTCAAAAAAAAAAAATGATTTCTATAATAATTGGGCAAAACTAGTGGCCTGTGCCGTCAGTATCTAGTCGTAGAACAGATGAACTACCACTAGTCGTACCTATAGGTACCTACCTACTTTGTGCACATACATACATGTAGGTAGGTAGATATTTTACGTATGTGGGTAGTACCCACGTGCAATCCGCTTACTTGACTCATGCCAGGATAAACCTATCCTGCATTTCCCTATAGAAGCGGCACCGGTGATCAGTAATTAATTCCTAAAAAGATAGCAAGCTTTATCCTTAATTTTAGCCGATGTTGATGGATGAGAAAAGTCTGAAGGTGGCCTGCCCCGTTGTAAATAAAAACAACAAATATTTTTTTAATGGAAACTGTCTTCGATGACTTTGCATTTTAATGGACCGACGACCGTGTTCGCTTTTGCGAGGCCGAAGATCGAGCTATTAATGTGAGGCTGTGGGCCGAACTTCACGTAGAAAAGACCCCAACAACCCCCCTAGTCAAAGGCGAAACTGATGACAATTCACTGATGCAAACGGCACCCAAACAATCACTAAAGCGGAAACTTATCGGTGATTCTGGCTATCCTAATCTAGGGTGCACAGACTTGGTGGTTGACCGAAAATCTTAAGTCAAAGCTTCGCTTCCCTCAGACGGACATCGCCGAAGAGGAAGGCCTACAAAGGATGGCACGATGACCTTGTAAATGACTATATTGGAAAGCTCTGACTGAGAATGGGGGCAGTTGGAAGAGCTTGGGGGAGACCTTTGCCCAGCAGTAAGATCTAGAAAGTTTGCTTATGTTTTCCTACGTATCTTATGAGATACTAGCAGCCGCCCGCGACTTCGTCCGCGTGGACTTAGCTGTATATAAAAAAAGATTTTCCCGCTTTTCTGTTGAAGTTTTCCTGAATTTTCTTTGCTGTAAACCTCACGGAGCCCGAGACCTTTCCAACGAATGCAAAACCGTGGAAATCGTTTCTTGCGTTCTGGAGTTATAGCGTCAGGAAGGAAAACCCGACTTATTTTTATATAGTAGATAATAACTAGGATAAGGTGGCATATGGCTATGTGCATACTCAGCAGGAGTATAGTAGAACAGTGACTCATTGTTAGCTTTAATGGATGGCATTTTTATTATATGTAATGTTAAAATAATAACAACCTGTAGAAAATGACTAGTATGACTGTAAATGTGACACCATACAAATTTTGTATTTTTATCCCTAATTACCCACTATTAATGTAAGTTAGTCACATGACAAAATTGCGCGTCTGATGGCCTTTGTGATAGTCTAATAGGGTATTAACGTACAGAACTATTTGATATATAACCGGAAGGTCATTTTTGAACCACCAGTTCTATTGTGGGTTACAGTTATTGTTTGCAGTATACTTACCTACATTCCGTTGATAATGGTTCTTTACAGTGTTACTGAGTGCCTAGATAATTTATCTTTCAGCGTCTAAAGAGACTCCAAAAGATCGCACGAGCCAACTAACCCAACGTATAATGAATTGTAGATTTATTAAAAACCCCTTTTCATGCTAAATAAATCTGTCTGTGTTCAAATTAAGTGTTAATGTGATAAATAAATAAATAAAAAAAAAACCTAACATGGTATTTTCAGAAATCATTTTTTCAGAACGTGACAGCTAACCACTGAGTAGGTAGTACACTTACCTTAGTATCGAAGAACAGTATCATTTTGTAATACAACAAACAGTCAATAACAGTTGAGTTGTTGTTCAAGTTGGATCCAAGGTTTGTATGTCTGTATGTGCGTTTACCTAATTGTCGTAAGTGTTAAATGGCACCTTAGTAGGTAAATGACACAACAATGAGCTCATTCTTTTTGTATTTCAAGGGCTTTAAATGTAACAGCTGCAGGTCTTTTATTTCAGAAACGTTTACTTTTTAAAATTGTTACCCTTAACAATCAACAACCAGAACCATCATATCGCAGTAAGTGATACAGGCACATTGGTTTGTTCTTTTTTGACATTAATTTCCAAAACTTTTAAAAGGCAGAACTCCCTATCACATCGCTGAATATTCGCACCATATTAACATTCTGGAAAACAATAATTAATATTACTTATGCTAAATATTTTTTATGTCTTAATAATATTCGTTCAAGGAGGGTTATGCCGAATGATTTTCGAAGTAACAAAATTATATTCCTCCAAAAACCCTAGAAGATTTACTGGCGTACGGGACGAGAAGTATTTGTCCGTCTACTGGTCATCAGCTACCTCCTTACCAAATTCAGCCAAATCCGTTCAATCAACCGTTCTTGAGTTAATCAATAGTGTAACTAACGCGACTTTCTTTAATATCTAGAAACATTTAATTAAAATATAAGATTGACATGAACACTGCTGTTTTTGTAGATGACCATTTACGTCGTCGCAAATTTTTTCGCCGAAATGTAAGTAGGTGTCTGCTTTCTTTACAATTCCGTGTAACTGTTTGAGAAACAAATCAATAATGCCACGAGCGTATTTTAATGTGTATGAATAATATAAATAATCAGTTGGTATTGAGGCATCAGCTTCCCCTGACTTAATCTAAGTCACGCGACCAAGAGCGGGCCAACCAGTCGAAGACTTACTGCTAGGGTTGGCTGTGCAGTGCATCCATGCCACTGACAGACAGACAGATACTGAACCACAGCTAACGCCTTGTGATTAAAACAAAAAGAGGAAGATACGTCAACCACGTACCCTATAAAATCAGGTCCAATGGGCCTGTTTTCAAGCCAATATGACAGCGACTCGTTTTCGTGCATTTTCCAGTTTTCGAATTCACGAAGTAAGAACGTAACCTCATCACACGTCACACAAGTTATACATAAAACACACCCCTGTATGCGTAGAGGGTTAAAAATAAGTTTTATGCTTAGAAATATCGGACAGGACCACATTTCTAGATTTATATCCTACAATAAAATAAGTAGACATGAGTTATAGTTTGAATGTACACGAGATGAGGAGGCGTTGTTTATAAGATAGTTTGGAAAACACATTTTTCACGCATTCTATCTTAATGCCGACCGCAATATGACGTAACGCGATCAGGTATTTTTTAATGAATAAAAGGATTAACATAAGAATTTACAGTTGATCTTGCATATTAATAAGTTGTCTGTTCTTCGAGTGTGCATAAGTTTAGTTTACGTCAATAAAACTGACTATCAGGCAGGGTTAGCTATACAGACTGGCATAGACCAAAACGTTTGAAAAAATATACTCGTAGATAGTTATCCAAGCTTCAGTAGCAGTAGTATCATTTTTTGTGCACTTTAGTATTAAGTATCGCTTTTCAATTTCCTTACCTTCAATCTCTGTTTTTCCCATCCTTCATCCTCCTCGCGCGGTCGCGATGTTAATATTTGGATGTTTGTGGCACTTATCGGGTGAGTATTTTCGTTACAAATTTTATTTGCACACGAGATTTTTGAAGGCTTAGTTGAACTTACCTTAGATAGTTGTTATTTAGCAAATACTTAAATGAAAACTCCAAGCGCCCTCAACAATAAGTTGTGGTACTGTTATGTGTAAACTGGGTTGAGAGAGAAACCAGAATTATCAGCCCAGTTCGTTAGAGAACTTGATAAACTTAATGTAGACTTTGATTTAGAGGACGCATAAGGTCGCCTCTGAATGAAATTAGAAAAAAGTCTTTATATGTGGTTTTGAACCTTTAATGATCTGGAGTTGGCGGTGTTCAGAGTTTTGTTGTTCGTAAAGACAGAGATGTCAAGAAAGCGCAGAGGTCATTGCCGCGTAATAACGGGAGACAAGACAACCCTTGTCGAAGATTTTCCGCGCTTATTACCGATAAGAACCGGCGATAACCACCGCCCGCCGGCAAAGCAACCTCCGATGTTCGTCACAACTAAGTGCGCGTGAACGAAGCTTCGCTGCTGTCAGCTCATGCAGAAACACAAGACTTTAGTTTAGCTCGTATGTACGTCTGTACGAGTATGATGACTAAACGAAGGGTCATTTCAAGTAAGCTAACAGTTCTTAAAAAAACAAAACCGGCTTAAAACATTGAAAAGAAAAAACTCATTGGCTTAGTTAGAATGTTGTGCAAACTAACCTTAAGTAGATACGCCATTGAAATAGTCTTGTCGATAAGAAGGCCAGGGCCTATTGAAATTCTTGGGAAGATTTAATAGATTTTAGAATGGGTCCCGAATTTATTCATTGATTTGTCCATAGTGTATTATTGTGGTAATTACGACTGAAACCACGGGGCACTCGATATCCGCACACAAAACCTGGTTAGGTGGGTAGGAGGGCGCCGAAAGGAGCCTTATGGATTGAAAAAAAAACGCAAGAGTTAGAGCATGCAGATTCATTCAGACAGTTAATGCTTGTGGTATTAACGGTGTGTCAGTGACGAAATCGGAGTAGTTGGGTAACTCTTTTAGATATAATCAAATCTAGAGTAAGTAGCTATTATAGCTGTGCAATTGAAACCTCGTTTGTCATTAGTCTACCGTTGATACGAGTATCATATTTCGTGATTTAAACTATTACTCATTTTTTTATTGCACAAAACAACGAAGCACTTTGAGATTTATTTTATCAGGTTTCATACAGCCCATCTCTCACTACGTTTGACATCAAATGGTCTTGAAATAAAATATTGAATGAAGGGCCAAAGTCATTCAAGAACGAAGATGTAAGTTCGTTGACTCTAATCGCGCGTGCGACAGCCCTGCGCACGCGGTGGTTTCCCCGCGACCGGCGTGAACCGCCGCTAACCGGCTCGCGCCGCCGCGAAAGCCTTTGATGACGACTCGCGAGCGAAGCTCCGCGCACCGTTTCAGCAGCTTACGTCTTCAAGTAACATACCTACTTATATTTTTACGTTACAACTTTTACTGTAATTGTACGTAGGTATGATTAAAAATATCAATAAAGGGTTCCTAATTCAATAAAAATGAGTAACAGTAAAAATAAACACAGTTCTTTTGGAATGTGCGAAGATTACTTGTTATCATAATGTGTGATTTAAATCGCTGCGCCTAGATGGTTAAGGCCGACTATATTATCTGAGATTTTTATTTATTTACCTCCGACATCTCTGAGTGAATGATCCTAAGAGAAGAGTGAAGACACTTGAAGATAAATGTAATCTTAACTAACTAAGTAGGTAGGTACATCGCGACGGGAGATATCAAATTCATTTCGTCAGTCAATTATGTTACGTACGACTGAGTATAGTTATTTAACACTCCAAAGTTTTTTGAGAGTTTTAAAACGGAAAAAATGGCATAGTCAATCCGAAAGTAATGCGAATATAATGAAATAAATTTGAAGTCAATGGCGGGTCCATTTCAGCTAATTCAAAGAATTCATAACCATAGTGGTGGTGTTAGTTAAGAAAAAAATAAATCGTTTCATTAGTAATACCATGCAGAGTTACGTGATTTGCGGCAAAACGATTCCCAATGACCTTAAATGGAAATGCAGCCGCAGGAACGAAACGAAGCTGAACGGTTACAAGAATTTCCATGACTCATCAAATAATACACGATCTCATGTATTTGAGTGATAACAAGCATTTTGAAGTTGGTTAAATAATCCCCTGAATTAAATAGAGTGAGTTTCCTATATTATGTTTTTCCAAAGAAAAAATAACGTTTGGCCTTGGCCCTTTAAGTTCATTTATTTAGTTTTATTTATCCTAAATGTATATCACCTACATTCTTATATTTACCTCGATTTTTTCTCCTTTATTTTGTGAAAACGGTTTCATTTATTAAAACCCGATAGTAACTTACCCCCTTATTCATAAAAGCTTATACCTACAGTTCTTCAACAACACTAACTTTAGTATCGCTTTGTCACTGTCATTCATGTTGCTGCCGCCATTTGCGAGAAAGTGACACAACATGTCAATTGCTTGAACAACGGTTTAGCGTTGCGTCATTTTTATGAATAAGGGGGTAAATGTGTAGATAAATCGGTCATTTTTTTTTCTAACCTACATCATCACACTGCCGCTCAAAGGTCTCTCCCAATCCTTTAGAAATATTTAAATTCAGGGCCAAGCTCTGCCGATATTCCTCTTGATGTCTTAAATCGTCATTCCAACGTTTACGGGGCCTTCCTCTTTTTTTTACGATCACTCTACAGTAGTGTCAAAGCCATCGGCGGCTAAACAAAAGTAGTCGCTTAGAAAAACGATACGGTGCCGCATCTTGTGAAAATAATGATATGATTATGAGAATAGTTTCTCACACACAGCACACACAGCTCCACACAGCTCCGGTGGAAAACAGGCCTTAAGCATCTGTTATTTTAAACTAAACTCAGATAAACAATAAAGACGTATCTTTTTAATGACCCGTTATCATAGTTTAAACTAGAAGATTATCAAGTAGATATTGATGTGCCTCCGGAAAACATACAGCATTATTAATGAAGAAGCAGTTGTGTATACTTAGCTTAAATGGTTGTCTATGGCTATACCACAGACAATCCTGTAGTTTCGCCGCTATACCTATAGGTAGCGCTAGTGTGACATCCAGCAAGAGCGCGGGTACCGCCGCCATCTTCAAGTTCATAGCGTTGTGAATTTTCGCCGCGATCGGACGAAAATCCGAAAAAATTATGTTAATCTTTAATAATTTCTTAAAAACTGATTATTAAGCGTTAGATATAATTATAAAGTAAAAGTAGAAGTCTTTATTTCAACTTTTCCGGCGCACATTGCCAAACTATTTTGATAATTATAAATACGTAAAGTGACGGTATTCCCGAAAAATATTTCGGGCAGCAAAATATTTCGAACTCGACAACAGCCGAGAAGAACTCTGCATCTGAGAAGGAAAGTTCAAGCTCGGGGAGCTCATCGGTTCAAGAAGAACACGACAAGTTCGCCCGTAAGAAGCGAAAACGGAGTTCAAAGGTAACGGTCGATCATAGGATCGATGCGTTAATGCAGCAGGTCAGTGCAATTACATTTGTTTATGCACCAACAATGTGCACCGTTTATTTATGAGAATATGCGAAGTATTCTGGTGCTAAGCAGCCCTACAATTATAATTCAGATTCTTTGACAAACCCGTCGTTGACATTTAAAGTTTTAGATTCCGGCAAATGCAAAAAGGTTTACGAAGATACCTTTTTAAAAAACCGGCTGACGGTGTAAGATTTAAACAGTTGATTGACTTTCAACACTTTGACTTCCCTACATGGTGTCATGTACGTTACAATGAAGCTCTGTTATTGTAATTCAAAAGTTATCGAAGAACTGTGTCACAGTATAAAAGTCTCTGTGTACTGTGACTGTGTCGCCTCAAAAATAGGAAATATTTCCTAGCGTCTTGAGAGCAAGTCGTAGCCGTATGAATTGACCAATTCCTTGTTATACTAAAGGGAATTTCTTACAGATAGGTTTACAAAATGTCGTTTACTGGGTCCATTCATACCCAAGTCAGTTGAATTCCCATAATATTTTTAACAAAATCACTGATTCTTTTGAAAAGTCCTTATCTTACAAACTTTCTAAGTAAGCGTTACAAATTATTTATTTTATGCGGTAAAAGTGCACATTTTAAAATTATTTTTGAAATTTCTGTCAAAAATGTTCATGCTGTTCTTACTCACATTCCACCGAACAAGGAAAATCTTTTTGACATGACAAACTGACATCTGTTATGCAGTCCGTCGTAGGAGCGCATTACTGGCTTTAAATATGTTCATAAAATAGAGAAAGCTGATTCAAAAACGAATAATTACTGAACCTACCCCTGTTACGTCTAGTTACAATGGGCAGATACGAAAACAATACACTTGGGAAATTTCAAGAAACAAGCTACCGAACTAAATTATAAGAATAAAAACAATACCAAAGATAACGTTGACGTTGACGTCGCTATATGTTAGTCGTTAAGCCTAGTCAGAGGCCTCAGGGTGGCTTGATAACACCTGACGTTAAGGTTTGCTCACTAACCTTACACCCCTCCAACAATCCGCACTGAACTCGCGTGTTGGGGTATGGCTCGTTTATCCTCATAATTGAAGTCCGCCTGTGCGCAGCAGTGGGATGTATGAAGGCCGTTTATGCTTTATGCTCCTTAACCAAAATGTGCTTCAACCTGTGATTAAGAAGACGCCCAGTTTTATTCCCATGCTTTTCCTGCGGAAGGAAAGCGACGATTCAATGCGACCGATTTTCGATCTTCGAGAGTTGAACGGATGAAAATTCATCTGTGCCAGATTTCCTTCAGCCAGGAGCCTGGATGTTAAAGCTAGACATTTCACAAGCTTACCTTCGCATGTCTATTATGGAGTCTCACCGTGTCTTCCTAAGGATCAGTTATCGTGTTTTGGCCTTTGGCCTAGCTTTAGCACCTCGCCTTTTCTCTTCCATAACATGCTGGGTCGCGGAGACCTTGCGTGCAAAGGTTGTCGAGTGCTAATCTAATTAGACGACTTCCTTTAGGTCCATCAGGACCGTTTCAAGTTAAATCTCAGGCTGCGGAAGCCGTGAGACACTTGAAAAATTTGGGCTGGAAAATCAACCACCAAAAATCAATTCTAACACCGACTCAACACTTAGAGTATCTGAGGATCCGCTGGAACACGGTGACAAATGCAATGTCCCTACTTAAAAACAAGATAAACAGCCGCAAGGCGATCTTAGACCAAAATTCCCAACAAAAATTTATCAACCTTTGTCAACTGCAACGAGTCAGTTAAACATTGACAATTTCGTCATAGCACGGGGAAGACAGCATTGCTGCCATTTACAAATTTATCTATCTATCTCTTTCAATTGATTCCTCAGTTTGTACGCCGGGGCTGGTATAGTGGCGCGGAGCCACTCACCACTCGGTTCCAATACAGAAAAAACATACCACCCATTTCCTGACGACAGACGCTTCGGATTTGGGTTGGGGTGCCCAATCAGACAACACACTCGTGTTGGGCTTATGATCAACTCATAAGAAAAGGTGGCTTAGTAACAAAAAAGAGTTACTTTCAATGATAACAGCAATTAAAGGCCAGAATGTTGGTAAACGCCCCCATATTGCTTCAGTCCGACAATCAGACACTGATAGCCTACATTCGAGTATTTTATCTCCCGAGGAGGTACAACAGGAGGTTAGCAGACAAATCGGCCCGCAGAAATCAACCAGCAGAATGGCATCCGTTACCCCTAAAAAACTGCGGAAGTTTTACAAAAATAGGGATGCCAAGAGATAGACTTCTTCACATCACAAAAGGCAGCTGTAGTTCGAAACTACGTATCGATAGTCTACAGAGATCCATCAGCAAGCTACATAGATGCCTTTAGCAGACTTTGGTCGTTCCACCAAGCGTGGGTTTTCCCGGCTCGCAGCCTTCCGCCATGAGTGCTGAAACATCTGATCAGCGCGAAAGGAACGTACCCAGTAAGTAGCTCCAAAATGGCAAAAAATGTTCAAGAGGTTACAAGATCTGTAATCCCGAGCACTAGACGACCAGCACGACTTGCAGGACCTGCCTCAATCACTGATAGACATGACAATCATCTAACCCCCACCACAAGTGCAAACACCGACCCTGAAAGTCTGGAAAATTAGGGGTGGGGTGCACAAATAAAACAAAGGTCAATTGAAGAAAAATATCTCATTGAAAAATAGCTGGCGTCAATCCACTTTATCAACATACTTACCCGCCATCAGGAGATGGCTCGACTGAGGTTCCACTTCTGCCGTTGACCCAAAGTCCCTTCAACTTGCTGACGTTGCAAAATTCTTAATAAATTCTTAACTGAGAGATTTTTTTCTTACAGCACTATTTTAGTGCATAGGTCTGCTGTCCTAGCTTATCATGGTCCCTACACAGAACAATCGTGGTTTTCAAATCTATTAATCAAACATACTCATAAAACAGTTGGAGTGGGCAAAAGTGAAAAGCCAATTACATGAGATTCTAGAGATGTACTGAAATAACTTTCATCTAACCCTCCTAAGTAGTCATCATTTGATTTATCTCAGAGGACAGAAAAAATATTGTTATTAATTTGTGGAGGTGTAGAGTCTACTACCTAGCCTTACACAAAAATTCCCAATGACAGGTTTTACATTATTGAAAACATTTTCTTTTAACCAGTTTTGTTTCCCTGTCGTGGGTGACTCATACGTCACCGTCAATCCACATGGATAAATAAATAAATAAATAAAATAGATAAAATTAAGCTTAGAAGGTCAGAAGACAAATAATGTAATAACTTTTTCTGGTTTTCAGATCTTTAGTAAAGATACTGCATGGAACATGCTAAAACAGTAATAAAACATGTAATAACTTGTTTATTATGGTGAACAGGTCTGTAAAAACTGCATCACTTACTGTAATTTGGAACTGGGTTTGCACTGTCTTACGAGACACTGGCAATGAAGCTGCAGATCAGCTGTGGCGTCATGGGGGTGACCCAAAAACCATCTAATTGAGCACATATTATCAAGAAGAATTTGGAATTTATCATTATTTCTGGTGTCTGCTCAAATTGAAAACCAAGATTCAATTTTTAAACCTGTTACTCTAGCCTAACTTAGTAAATTGGTTGTGGAAAATTTAAATACCACAGTTATTTTTGATAACAGTCTAATAATTTTAATTTTCTCTTTCGCTCTTACATCGCATTAAACAAATAATAATAAAAAAAAAAAAAACACATGCTGTGAATATACATCTTCTTTTTCACCAAGTTGATATGAATTACCTACTATAATCATCATAGCGTTGTATTCCTTTCACCAGCAGATAACAAACACGTCTTCATTAATAATGCTGTATGTTTTCCGGAGGCACATCAATATAACGGTTTTACATAACAATAAAACCGATATTATGTGCCGAGAAGGAAAACATACAGCATTACAGGAAGCTCTTCCTGGTGAAGACTATGAACTTGAAGATGGCGGCGGTACCCGCGCTCTTGCTGGATGTCACACTAGCGCTACCTATAGGTATAGCGGCGAAACTACAGGATTGTCTGTGGTATAGCCATAGACAACCATTTAAGCTAAGTATACACAACTGCTTCTTCATTAATAATGCTGTATGTTTTCCTTCTCGGCACATAATATCGGTTTTATTGTTATGTAAAACCGTTATATTATATCAACATCATCACGTGTGAGAGCGGTCTTGACACGAGAGTGTGATAAGCGCGGTCGCTGATGGTCCTCGAGTCTGCTGCCAAGCACTCCCCGTAATCCCCACTCAAGGCTGATAGACTGAGTTAAGTGTCGGTAATGTTAGAAGTCATATACTTTTCCCATTATTATTGCCTTAAGTATGTCTGGTTTGCGTTCATTTACTTTATAGGATTAAAAGAGTTGAAATAATGATATGAAAATTGTAATTGATATTATTAAAATATTGCGGCTGTACTATAATCGGACTTTTGGTTCTCAATAGGTGCAGTAACAAAAAAGACAAGACAAATTAATTGACAGAAAGTCCATTTTACCTACCATTTTCCTGCACCTAATTAAAAGTCCGAAAATAGCGAGTAACATCCATTCATAGTCCCTACACATGAGGAGCTGCTGGGAATATTTTATATTAATTGAAAAAAAACTAAAAAAAAAAATAAAGAATTTTAAAGGACGAGCGCGTTGATGTCTTGTCACAGAAGGACGCCTGCGCTGATGACGTCACGATTGTGGGAGAAGGATTGAATGGTCACGTCCATCTATCTCTGTAGATTTTACATAGCCCAGAAAGAAGTTGACTGATCGTCACCATCATAACTTATCATCATATTGAATGGGGCAATAAGAAGCCTACCCTTTGCCATACGGAACCCAATTTAGTTGAGGGATCTACTACTTCCGTTATAGGTTGATGCTTAGGGTTTTGGAATCTGGTTACATAGGTACAACCCTTTCTACAAATTAAATGTACTGGTATTCAACTTCAAGATTAAATAAATTAAGTCTCAAATTATGAAATTAATTGCTTGGGATAACTAGACAACGGAATTGACATACCTAGTTACATTCATGTTTCTTTCTTCCAGGTACACCTACAGCTGCGAAAAATTATGTTGTTGCGTCCAACTGGAAATAATTCTCACATTACGACCAACCTCCGCAAAGCGGATCCTTATAAAACCAGTTTGCGGTAGTCCACCGCCACCACGATGGAAGGGAACAGGTAATTACCCGTGACCCCGTGAGACTTACAGGTTTTTTGTATGTTTGTTTTGCTTTTGTACCTTGTTAGAAGGAATATTTGGCACGAATTCCTTACACTTACAACACGGAACCCTACACGCTGAGCTGTATTTTTTATTTGTGCCTCAATAATGTAACGATTAAGGTTTTGTGGAGTAGATCAAGAAATAGTGTGACGTCTGGTTCTCGACTGATAACAGAATAAAACCGGTTCGATTACTATGCTCAATTTAAAATGTTAAATATACATGATTGTTATTAATTACGAAAAATTATTCATTCATTCAAGATTAATAAGACCACGTGTTTTAAAAATACAGGTTTTCACTGTTTTAGCCAATTCCATCATATCCATCCATCCGAAATTTAGCTTCGTTAAGTAGTAGTAGTTTCTTTGTTAAATTAGGATATAACTGTTATTTATATTAGTGTTACTAAACCTGTATTCTAGTGATTGAAACTGGTTGTCCAAATTATTAAATTATTTGTCCAGACCCAGACTGCGGTATTATATAAACTCAAAGCCAAAACAACTGACGAAGATGAATGAACTTAGAATGGATTTTTAGAAATTTCAATATTTCAAAGATTTTCTATATTTGATGTTGAGCTTATAGTAACCGCAAGAAAGTTCAACAATGTTTAAAATTGTAGATTCTCCGTGTCCACCGTAGACTCGGAAAACAAGAAGAATGGCATCCACATGGGAGCCAGTATCATATCGCGTCCGCTGCGAAGCTCCCTGGAGACGGCGGAGCGCGGGGTGGCCGTGGTGGCGCCCAGCGGCGCGCCCGACACGTGGCTGCACGACGCCGGCTGGCGACGCAAGCGCTCGTTGGCGCAGCTCACGAGGGAGGCCCTGCCGAGGATGGAGAACTACAGGAACTCCAAGAGAGCGCTCAAGAGACCGAGCTTGGGGGAGCTGCATGGGGACCATTTAATCACAGAAGAGGTAAGATAAGATAAGATATACTTTATTGCACAAAGTCAACAAGTTACATAACGATGCTTAAAGATATTTGGAATATACGATACAGGCGGTCTTACCGCTAAGAGCGATCTCTTCCAGACAACCTTTAAGTAGAGAAACTGGAAAAGGAAGTACATGCACCACCAAGACGGTTATTAAGAAGATAATATGAATATATTAATACAAAATTTAGTTTCCTAAAATGTGAGGTATATGAGAATAAGCTTCATGGATGGCTTCTTTTTTACACGCGATTAGTGGCAAGATTGTGGTAAGGCAGATACAGGCTGCCTACAACTGGCCGCACTGGAAAACTATAGGGAAGGCCTATGGTCAACTGCTGTAATTAAAATTAAAATAATTTCGCTGCAATGTTACAGAAATGGATAACCATATTTACTATTTAATTTGGTACAAATTGCTAAATTTTTATTTCTGATACTAACTGTATAGCACCTATGAATACCACATAGCTTTTATAGCTTTTGTAGGTAGGTATCTCTGCTAACCAGTTACATACTACGATTCCGACGCTTTTCACTTTACCTCAATTGAAGTTTGACCTAATTCTTCCTACTTGTATACCAACTTACGTCCGCTAAAGCCATCCCTAACAGTTTGTTTCAAAATTTAAAAGGCTTCGTGATAAGAATGCAAGGTTTTTTCTAGTGCATCTTCTCAAAGAGAATGCTTGGAAGAGCTTTTGTTTTCGTTTTTCATGTGCAATTATACAATTGAGAGTTATTTTAGGTTGGAGGATAAAGACATGAGCAGGTTTAGAACCAACAGCTTTGGAATTAAAACGGACTAAAACTAATGAATAACTTCAGCGTTCACATGTACGGTCAACGGCATGACAGGCTTATTCTTTATTGGTCAGTCTTCCTTTTTACATGTGTAGATAGAGATAAAACGGCAACGCACGAGTTATGTCCCTGGTGTTGCATGTGTCCATAGGCTGCGGTAGCTGCTCACCAACAGGCAGCCCGTATGCTTGTTTGCCACAGTCGTAGTAAAACACATAAATACTCGTAGGTAGCCTGATGAGCTGTTGGCTGCACGCGGCCAGCGGTCTATTTCACGTGACGGGAACTGGGTATATGGTATGGGTATTAGTTTCAGAGTTCATTAACGACGATTCATGACGAAGATGAACTGTACTGCGAGCTGAAGTCCTCATTATCAAGTCTGTTTGGCTCGAGTTTCCTATGATTAAAGTATCGTTAGGCAGCTCCAGTGGCCATTGACAACGTGATTCGTAATGGCAGATATTACCGTATCAAATGCAAGGTTTCACGGCAATTATAAAATCTTTAGCGATTGCAAATATTATTTATAAGCATACAACTGAGTATACTATTAGTATTAGAATTGGCGGTTTGTTCATGCAATCAACGTTAATCATTTGAATTACACACTAATTTACTTACGAGTACATCAACGTGCATTTAATAATAAAGAAATAAATACACCACAATGTTAAGTAGGTACTTTTTTTTCAACGTGCTATCTTTACAAAATTAGGAATTACCTTAATTTTAACCACAGTTACGTCATTTATTTTGTCCATAAAATGTAGGCAGGCAGATACTTATCTAAGTTATGCATAACGTGAACATTACGGGGAAATAATGGAACTTTTGTTATTGTTTATAATTATTTTGTCATTTTTATTATTCTATTTCATTTTTATTGTAATATTTGACGATCTCAAACTGTACATTCATGTGTTTTTACATTTTATAAAGCACTGTAATGTATTTTGAGAAATAAATAATCGAATCTAATGTATTGAAGAATGTGTGGGAGTTATAATGTTAAAATTATAGTTGGAATTTATTTGTTCTTACAAATATATTTATTTCTGGTCATGTTTCACTTATGAACTTGCTCTACAGAAAAAAATGCGGTTCAACACATCGGTTAAACTAGTTTCTAAAGAAAATCTACGTTCTCACAAAAATTAAATACCTAATTTTCCACACAGACCTGCAGTTTTTTATGGATTCAAATCTTACAAGGCTACTTCCTCGTTCTTCGAGATGAGATCGCGGAACTCGCGTTGAGATTTGTTTGTTTTGGTTCACGTTTCCGCAATTTCGTTGAAAATAGCAAAAAGTTTTCCTCAGCCATTGGTTTGCTGAGGAAAACTGTTCAAGTATTAAGTACAGACAAACCCCTTTTTTCATCAATAGGTACTCACTCACTTCAACTTCGGTAACTTGTTGTCGTTCATTCTTATTGCTCTCGACATTTGGGAGAAAGTGATAGGAAACGTCGATGGCTAAACCGATGCTGCAGCGTTGCTTTAGTTCTTATGAATAAGGTGGTTAGTGAGTTCTTGATAATGATAGTATCGATTTTCTGATATATCTCATACCGAATATTTACCTGTCTAGATGAATAATTTTAAAGAAGTGATTGTAGATATCTATCTTTTAATACCTATTTACTATCCTCAACGAACGTGAGCCAGATGACTTCAGTATCTCTAGTTTTGATTTGATTGATGTTTTATTTGATACACGGGTTCATATCTACAACGTGTCCTCAAGCCCTACATTTACTGCTTCATTTATTTGTCACGCGTAACCATAATTTATTTATTCTAGGTAAAGTGTGCCTTCTCGATTGTAATAAACAAATGAACAAACAAATGGAATAGGATAGAAAAACATTTATTTTTACACGTATTTGTGTTTAGTATAAGTGAATCTAATTGCAAAAATATTTGCTTTTGAATGTTTAAACTAATGCTGGAAAATACTGGACTATTAGTAGGTCTCTCTAATCATCACCATCAGCGAGCACGAAGGCTGTTACCGATGGACCATTTATTCCATACTTTTCATACCCACTACTAGGTGGAGAAAGGCTATGCCGCGCTTGTTAATCTCACAAAGGTAAAATAATGGCATAGGCGAACAATTGTGCTAGTACAATCTCTCTACTGGCAGTAGTTATTTTGGTAGATAGATAGGTACCTATCAATCTGAATAAGCAAAATTAGATTTTGATACTGGAGTGTCAGGCTGAAGACAAGTCCAAAAAATGGTCCATTCCTTGTTCTTTCAATTCCCGAACAGCAAATGTAAATTAGGCAATTATGTATACAGATATTTGCTTTCATGAAAACTACTGTTCACCAATAATTTCCAGTTGAAACTGCTTTCAGCAATGTCTCATGTCCTTAATCGAAAGTACTCTTAAGTGGTGCAGAGTTTTGACTATAACAAGTACAGTTTATGATTGCAATGATTGAAATGAAAGTCTTCGCTTCACCACTATTAATAGTTATAAACAAAAGGCTTCTAGTTATGATGGAGACAAGGCGGCTGCGACCAGCGCGCGCCGGTTTTCGCGGGCCGCAGCCGGCTGCCGCTCACACCAACCGCTTCAGATATTAATATGTTATGTAATCCCAAACAAAGCCTTGCGCACTTCAATACTAAGCCCCTTGTTCGCTAGCAATATTCCGAGAATCGTTAACGATCGGATTTGTAAACGTTATGACGGCTACTTCAAGGGATCTGAAGATTAGAATAAAGGTGAAAATGATAACCTACCTCTAATAGTTATCTATCATAGACATTTCTTCTTCTGTATTTGAAACTTTTTTATGGCCAATCTCCTAGCCTTACAAAATGACAAACAAATGAAACTAGACTGAGAGGGGAAAATTCGCTTACTCTCCCTGACAGTGAACATGAAACACTCAATCAATATGGAGAACAACAAACAAAGATAATGGCTTGAAAAAAAAGTTGGTCGGGGCGAAACTTGCCAGGTTGTGCTACAGTAGGCAATGAAAAAAGAAAAAAAAAGAGTCAGAACAAAATCGAGCGGCCAAAGTTTCAGTTTCAAAGCCAATAGCATACGTTTTAAAAACAACTGTTTGATTTACGGCTTCAATTTAATAATAGCATTGCATTGGTCAGCAATCGTACATAATTAAAAAGTAATGAAAGGTTATTTCGCGTCATACACACAACACACATAATTATCTAACTATCTTCTTCTTACATTCCCATTTTCATGTATGCTCATCTCCCTCACACCCTTTTTTCTTTACGGGCGGGCTACGCTGCATTTGGCGGCAAAAGCAGCTGTCACTTATAAAAACAAGGGAAGAATTTTCACTACTTCTAATATGGACGGACGATTTTCCGCGGAGGCCGCCTTGTTACCTACTATTATAATTGGAAAATCAAGCTATCGGATATTATTTGAAATTGTGACCTATCGGAGTTTAAGGTGAGTGTAGGGCTCCTGTTTATTGTCGTCCGAGGTTCAGATACAATATCTCATCCCAGGAGAGCTAGTCGCATTTACAATAGTTGTTGTATAATTCAATAATAATCAGCTCAATTTCGGGAGTATCTAGGTATTGTCACAATAACTAAATAGGACTTTATAATGCTGCAGCTACGATACGAACCGAACAATGCATTTTCACATTGTTAGAAGGTAAATTACAATGCCTGATAAACGGATGCTGTGAACCACACGCGTTGTTCAATGCCTCTCGGAAAATTCAAAAGTTTACACAGTCACAACTTTGTTTGTTAAAACAGTTGTGACTAATCATCTGATTCGACACGTGTAGCCGTAATGTGGTGGTCGTTTCACGACGGAGATCAACAGAGGCTGGACAGCCGGTGTCCATCACGCCGGCCGGCCGCACAAACATGTCACCTCAGCTGTCACTCATCAGATAAGCACACAGTGGCGCTAATTACGAAGAGGATATTCCTTACTCTATAAACGGGGACACGAACATAACTACGTAAACGCACGTTATGATGACTAAGAATGGCCATAATTATGTTGGTACCTATGATTTTGTTCATAGTGAATACGTCTATGAATGAATAAAAAATATTCTTAGTCATTAATCAGTCATGTACAACGGGAACCAGACAACGGATATACATGTGTACTTATTTTTTTGTGAATACATACCCCAGACCAATACAAATCGTACGATTCGATAATTTCCATTTAGTTTTAACTCTTTTTTTTTCGTGTAAGAGGTGCCTGTATTATTATCTTCATAAATACTTTTACATAATTACTACTTTCATAAAGAATTTTGACTATGCCAATGGCATTTAGTAGGAATGCCATTGGCATAGTCAAAATTCAAGCAGTTTCGCTGAACAAGCGATTTACTTAAATGAAAGTTACCGAATCTTACGATACTTCACTCGGTTGTGAATCGCTACCCTGGGCGGAGATCGAACGATGGTGGTGATGGTGAACTCTGGTGCAGCAGCTATCTTCTTGAACATCACACCAAATTGATTTGCTTTTCACTAACCATTGCGTCTGGTTTTCTTCACTTGTTTCTTTCTTCTCTACCTGAAGATAGTCTGAGAGAGAGCTTTCAGCGATAAGGCCGCCGAAACGTCCGAAATCTCATATCTGTAGATAATCTGAATTTGTAAGACGGTAATGTTACACGGAGACTAAAATAAAACCTTAGTATCTAATACTTAAAAAAAACAGCTTAATCTCTACTTCAATTCAATTCAAAATTCAAATCCTCTGTGATACTTAGGTAGGTACTGTATATACCTACGAATGGATATACAGGCTGACCATTCAAAAGGCACCAAGTTCGTTCTTATTCCAGGGCCGCAGGGGCTATCCTTTCTTGTATTATAGTGGTTTCCTTTCCAACAACCACCTCGAGCTCCTTGGTATGAATCTTTCGTCTAGCCTCAACTTTGGAAGTTCTATTGACTTGGCATCCTCTTTAAAGTTAGGCGGTACTTCACACCGGAACAGCTGTTACAACTGTACCAAGCACAAGTTCGGTCGTGTATGGAGTACTGCTGCCACCTCTGGGATGGCTCTGCCAAGTATCAGCTGGATGCATTGGACTTAGTAGACCGAAGAGCCAGGAGACTGATAGGTGACGATACGCTCGTTGGAACCAAACTCCAGAGTTTGGAGCATCGGCGTAAAGTTGCCTGTTTATCGGTTTTTTATAAGGTGTATTTCGGAGAGTGTGCGCAGGAACTTCATGACCTTATCCCACCCTCCACTTTCTACCACCGGACCACTAGACGCCGTGAGGGATTTCACCCCCATGTGGTCGACTTTCCAGCGGTCCGAACTAAGCGGTTTGGTGCTTCCTTTCTGGTCCGCACTGCTAGGGAGTGGAACGCCCTCCCTGCGTCTGTGTTTCCGGATACATACAACCTTGGTGTCTTCAAGGCAAGAGTGAATAGGCATTTTCTGGGTAAGCGTGTTACACCTTCGACCTCGTCATCGCTTACCATCAGGCGAGACTGAGGTCAAACGCAAACCCATTTTAAATAAATAAAAAAAAAAAAAAACTTTTCGTTATAAAATGCTCACATATGGTAAATGAGTCACCACTCATGGTAGTATATCATTGCGTTTTTCTTATTCTAAATATTGATAATCATATTCTTTTCAGGACGAAAAAGAGCAAAGAGATACTAAATCACCTACACCTGCTCACGGAATTAAACTAGGATGGATTCAAGTAAGTAAACTGATTTTTAATTATTAATAATGTAATGAAATCAAAGTGACACCCTTACATGCATGCATGGATGCATTAGGAGCTTTTTTGAGAAGTAGACTTTGTATGGCTGCAAATGATGATGACTGACTGCATTTATATTATTATTACAATATTGAATAAAGCTGTCGAACAAAGTTCTTACGCGCTCCTTACAAATACAGTGAACGTGACGTCATAATCACAGTCACGTTTGTATGGAGCGTTTTTGCGTGATATTCCAGGTAGTATTGTTACTAATGAAGTGATTATTTGAGGAATGTTCAGATAAATGTTAGGTCTTTCGATAGAAAAAAAAATAACAGTCATCAAGCATGTTGCTAACACGGGCGTTTTACAGGGGGTGTTAATACCATGCCTACTGAACATATGGGGGGTGATGCTGTTCCTCCGGATCTCGTGGGTGGTGGCGCAGGCCGGCATCGGGCTGTCCCTCGTCATCATCGCCGTCTCCGCCGTCGTGTGCGTCATCACCACGCTCTCCATGAGCGCCATTTGCACCAACGGGGAGGTCAAAGGAGGTTTGTATCCCACTCAATACCATCTAAGTAGTAATAGTAAGCAGTTGTCAGCAACCCGCTAGCTACTTTCTTTTACTGTGACTCTACCGGAAGGTGGTCAGTATGAAATCGCTTTTAGCGATTAAGCCACCTAAATTGTGCGTCCTAAATCCCTGTAAACATTGTTGTGTTTTCTTTGTGCAATAAAGTACTTACACAGGGTGTGCCAAAACTCAACGTAAAGCGGGCACGGGGTGATAGGCTAACTAAATTATACCGGCTCAGGGAAAAATAAGCAAAAAAATCTATGTCACTTGGTTTAGTAATAACAATAATATTTCTGAAAATTTTGAAAAGCGGCCCCCTTAACTAAATTTTCATGTACTGTACTCACAAATTTCCAAATTTCACATCGTTTAATTTTTTTATATCATTCTGGAAAAGTGTCGTATGCCGTAAGTGTCGTATGCATGGTTTTGAGCTAATCAGCTCATCATCCATCAAAAAGTCCATGCAAATTTAAAGCACTAAAGGCATTAGTATATCTACTCAACAACGAAACTTTTAATTTTTTTATTCACCAGGTGGAATCTACTACATTATATCAAGATCCCTAGGCCCAGAGTTTGGTGCCTCTGTGGGCATAATCTTCGCGTTCGCCAACGCGGTGGCAGCCAGCATGAACACCATCGGCTTCTGCGACTCACTGAATGACCTGCTGAAGACACAAGGCGTCAAGATCCTGGACAACGGCGTGAACGACGTCAGGATAGTGGGCGCAGTCGCCCTCGTCGTCATGTGTATCATATGCGCCGTCGGTATGGACTGGGAGAGTAAAGCACAGGTATGTATCCGCGTAGTCTTAAACATTCAACAAATAAGAATACTGACGGTGGAGCAGATTACCAGACTCTGTAAAGCCACTGGAAGATTCGATGGTGACGATGGGACAATTCAAGGCTCCTTGCAAGCCCGGGGAAATGGTCCACAGCACAGGGCTTACTGCCAGTGTCACCAACCAACGTTGCAGGCGCTTTTGGCGCTTGGATATTTCAACTTTTGTATAGCAGAAGTAATTAGCGTTTAAACTTCAGAGACTCCTGGACGTGATTGGGATGGGGACCCAATATTATGCGATGTCACGGAATGCACATTACGCCTTTTCTCAAAAAAGGCTACCCTTGCATTTGTCTGTATTCATAGGTGATTTTCTCGTACTTTTAGTTTAGTTTCAAAGTAGGTAGTTGTTTTATGCCCTAAACATTTTTTTCAACCTCTTAGAAAATCAGTTCGCGTCAGAGAAGAACACAATTCGTAAAGAACCCGTAAAAATGAAAGGGTAGATGAAAGGGCTATTATTGATGCGCAAATATTCTGAATTAATATTCAGAATAATACACGCTGTAATAAATCTAGTTTATTGAGAATCGTTTTAAAGCGTGCAACTGATTTATAACAAACATTATTTGCTTTGTCTACTACGGTACTTAAAAAGATACACAAATACCTATAGCTCACATATTCATTCAATTTCTTGTTTACTACGGCATAAACTTGTGGTTTGAAGTAAAAATTACCTACCTACCATGACAATTAAGGGTCGATACTAAGGTCGGCCGGAGAGAAAATCTGTCAAATTTGAAAGCGATCGTGACAGCTATGGTCACACAGTGGTTGGGCCGTGCAATCCGTGCATAAATGCAATGCATAAATCCGGACGACCGTCTTGGTGTAATTGTTTAGAAGTCGGCTACTACACCAAAGGTCGCGGGTTCGATCCCCGCACAGTACAAACATTTGTGTGCATGAAAATGTCTGTTTGTATTGGTCTGGGTGTTTCCTATGTATAACAAGTATGTATTTACAAAAGAAAAAGTATTTAAGTATGTTTATCAGTTGTCTAGTATCCCATAAAAACGGAGTATAATTAGCTCACTTGGGGCTAGATGGCGCTGTGTGGAATAATGTCCAGGGATATTTATTTATTTATTGTTATTATAAATCGCGGCATGATAATCATTTGATGCGTTCACCAAAGATATTTTTATTTCGCCACCCAAAATATTTCAGGACATAGGGCAAAAAAAAGAAACTAACCAAAAATTTTATTTTATTAAACATACTAACAAGCGGTTTTGCCAATTATTTTTTTACACTATTATTTGCAATCTATTCTCGTGACCACGTTATTTGCACAATGTCATATCTGGAACTTGACGATTCCATCGAGATTTAGTTGTAACTTGGTTTATCCGTTCGATCATCATCAACACAAAATATGTCTTACATCCAATGCATATGATATAGCAATACACGGAGCCATTTCTAGTAACATGCAGAAGAACCCACTAATAAATTGGTCTTACTTGTAATGAAAAGCTGCGAGAAGCATTAAAGGGAGCTATCTTGTTACTAACTAAAACGAGGAATTTAACAGTTGTCAACAGTTGAGACACTTTTAGTGGATAATTTATTTTAGATAATAACACTTGAGTATAATACCTTTAGTCTCCTGTAGTGGCCATCGTATTTCAGGCTTTTTACGCTGAATTTAATACAGAATATACCGTGATCTTCATCTTAATGGAATTGATCTACGAGTAGAGCATAGTATGAAAGGAAGTCACCCTCCGCGTTTTTCTGTCTGTTTTTACATAAGCTTTCACTATCTAAATGATAGTTGATGCTAATTATATTTTCTAGAACGTTTGTCTGTATAGTTCATTCAAATTACTACAAAGAAAAGCTGTGTGCAAATAGCCAGTTAGAGATAAAAATGCTTGCACTGCCATTTTTCCATGGCTGACGTAAATATGATCTCATATTTATATCAAAGTTCTATCTGATCCATTTTTTTTTAATTTAAAATGGGTTTGCGTTTGACCTCAGTCTCGCCAGCCACGCTTACCCAAAAAATGCTTATTCACTCTTGCCTTGAAGACACCAAGGTTGTATGTATCCGGAAACACAGACGCAGGGAGGGCGTTCCACTCCTTAGCGGTGCGGACCAGAAAAGAAGCACCAAACTGCTTAGTTCGGACCGCTGGAAAGTCGACCACATGGAGGTGAAAGCCCTCACGGTGACTTGTGGTCCGGTAGTAGAAAGTAGAGGGTGGTATCAGGTCATGAAGTTCTTGCGCACACTCTCCGAAATACACCTTATAAAAAACCGATAGACAGGCAACTCTACGCCGATGCTTCAAACTCGAGTTTGGTTCCAACGAGCGTCTCGTCACCTATCAGTCTCCTGGCTCTTCGGTCTACTGAGTCCAGTGCATCCAGCTAATACTTGGCAGAGCCATCCCAGTGGTGGCAGAAGTACTCCATACACAACCGAATTTGTGCTTGGTACAATTGTAAAAGCTGTTCCGGTGTGAAGTGTGTTTCCATTTCGAATAACTTGTCATTATGTTCTATTGCAATTACTATTTCTGTTTCGTATAAGCAAACGCAAACTTTCATTTTTTTTTGCTCGAGATCTCCATGCTAATTACTATGGAACGAGTGAAGTTTCTTTGACAGCCGTCTGCGCAGTCCCGCAACTCAGTCTTCCACATGACGCCGGGTGAGTGCACGTCACTGCGTGAAGAATACAAACAAGCATAAAAATACGGCGTGTGTAAGTACACGAACTCGATGCATAGTTTTCTGTTCGCATTTTTTCAAAGACTTAACTTAATGTTAGTATTAACTTTGATTTCTGCTCTATAACTTTGTATCTTTATGTTTCGTCAAATTTCTTTGTCGAACATTTTCAGTTATGATGGAGGCCTCCAAAATTAATTTAGTAAAAAATGTTGTTCAAAAAGAACCTTTAATCTATTCAGACACCTTAATCAAGCTTTCATGATCAGATAACATAGTAGCTTAGACCACACAAATAACATAGTTTTAATCAATTCGATTTGAAAGCAATCAAAGCTATTTGCGTTCTTACTTCGTTCCCTTGTTTTGCTTGAATATTCTAGGCAGATCCCGTATTGGCATTAACCGATGATGCTGCAGATTGACACCATGCTAAAAGTAAATACATAGATTGTTTTTCAAATACCAATAGGTAAAAACTTTCAGTATAAGTTACAAATAGTAAAAATTTACAAGAAAAAATAGGAAAATGAAATGGCAACTAGTACCAAATTGTCAAACCCAAGAGAGCTTTTAATCAAGTGTACTTATAAATATAAACCTGCCATATTACTCTCATGGTGAATTATGATAAAATCATACGTTTGATAAATTATGCATAATGCATATGAACAAACAGTACGGAGGAAAAAAAACAAAGTTGTACTATTTTCAACAAAAGACCCTATGTGCGCCTATTTCGTGTAAATTATCCGCGTAATTATAAATGTCATTTTCGTCAAAAGCGACGTGCGTTCACCTTGGGGACATGGGGGGGAGTGAGCTGCGACGGTGCGCGGACAGCTATCAAAGAAACTTCACTCACTCCATAGTAATTTGTATGGAGATTTCAAGCGAAAAATTCGGAATGTTTGGAATTTTTTTGCACAAAACTGAAATAAAGCAATGAAAAACAACTGATTGGCAACGCTTCTTTGATATCTGATCTTTACACGTTATTTAAAACACGTAAGTTGTTAGTTTATATGATGCCTAAACTTTTAAAATACGGGAGTGCGTTTTGCACGTTTTTAGCGATATTCTGTTTTTTTTTCACAATAATCTAGTAAGTTGATCCATATACTGGAAGTTTGAGCTGATTGTGCAACTCTTTGACTACTATGACGATTTTTTTCGTGCCTCATACTTCATATTTTCTATATAAAACTTTAGTTTTCCCGAGAGCCGTTTTCCTGGTATCGCGCCTTAATGAAGGGCGCAAAATTATATGTGTAACTGACATGGGAAAGATTTATTTTATTTTATGGAGTATTGTCTTCGTAGCTTTTAATGTTTTAAAGTAATGCCAGTACTTATCTAGTTACAATAGAGCAATTTTAACACGCTGTGCAGCAGTAAGAAACAGCTCTATTATTCTGTCACATATACATGGTTAAAAGATTAAAGTCTACACTATGTAAACACTAATTTTTACGATCGTTTTTGTCCTATAATAAATAATCATGATAAAAGTAAATTATGTTTGCTTTTATTGGTTTCACATTTAGTAGACCGTGATAGAACATGCAGTGTCTTATAATTTTTTTACTTTTATGAAATTTTCTTAGGTGACCTTGTAAGTTTTGTACAAAATCTGGTATTGAATAATATCTCTGCAAGGTCTCTGCGTTCATATTCATGAAGAGTTTGGTTGTTGTTCTAACGGACTATGATCAAACGAAGCGCACTCTCGCTCTCCGTCTATTTACATTATCGAAGTTATTCATAACTGATCATAATAAATATTTCCCGCAGATCGTAGTATACGCAATGAAAATAGCCGGATTTGTAAATAAACTAATAATTTTGATATCAAGGGATTTCCGTTCGCATTATAATTATTAAGCTTACATTATTAACGCTGTTTTGTCTGTCTAATATCAAGGTAGATTATACGCATTACGCCTCATGTGCGGAAAATCTACAGCTTTTTCATTTCACTAGTGTGTTAAGTATGATTTCGCTTCCAAAACCGCTCTACAGGTCCTAGAAAAAGACATCCCCATGTAGGTACTTACTTGATGCCCTAGTGGGCATCAGAGTTAAGCAAAAGTAGAAAAAATGCAAATTAGATACTTATGCTAGGCCAATATTGTGTGTTCTAGTCTTAAATTGACTAGTTAGCCTGCAGGGTTACTGACATCTGTGAAGAACGGCCTCGTGACAAAACAACAGGGCTCGGCGTAGCCCCAATTATTGACCTCCTGTACTCCGGTAAACAACCCGCCCTTCGATGTATCTACCTTACGCTACTACAAGTACTTCACTGCAAATCCAATGACGTCATCGAAAACGACGCTTTTCGGCGTCCTTGCGGGTGATTAGTTAATTGTGGCGGCCATCTTTTTCAGCTGATTGACCGTTAGATTAAATATCAATTAGGAGTCACGGTTTCATTGAGTTACGATTAATTAAAAAGCGCGACCTGGTGACAACGACATTTTGTTCGCAGGTGCTTAGTCCTGTAGCCTCTAATGAACATGCATGTCATTCAAATAGGTCTGCTTTTCAACAAAGGCCGATAGAAAATAACGATGATACTTAAATGTATTCGTAATGTGAAGTCAAGTAAGCAATCAAGCTTTCGTGGCCCACAAGTATTTGCGAATTCACCTCCTGTAAAGTAATGATGGATCATGCTTGGAAGTGTCTTGTGTCTCTCCCGACAGGTAGCTGGTAGGTGGACGTCGCTAGGTAGTAGGCACTGAAAGAGATTTAATCTGCAGACTCTACACAAGATAACTTGTTCATTTTAGTATTTCCCCCCTACAAAGGCACAATTCATATGAATGCTCTGATCTTTGATGTAGATGTACTTGAATCTACTCTGAATGAAGTAGTTTTTAGCGATAAGGCTGCCTTTATTGTAATATAAAAGTCCTTATACTCGTACATTGTCTCTATAACTGTTTGGTGCAATAAGTTTTCTTATCGGTTTTATTTACAACGCGAGTGTGGAAAGTGCACTATGTAAAGTATTGCATGAAAAATGTGGTCCGATTCGTCGCGCCTTGCGGGCACTCGCGTCACGTGTTTACGTCGTGTAATGTAGGTACTCTGGGTAGCTTATTCATAGCGTACATATAAACAATGTCATCGTTATAACAAGTTTACTCTTACAACCTTTTCACACGTGCTGAGGAATTATGCAATTCACGTCAAGGCCAAATCTCATCTCGATCTCTCCCTCAGGAGAAAACGGCAACTTTAATTATCTATTCACTTCACCTTGAAATGTTATTCACCAAAATATCACTTCATCATCATCATCAGCCGCCACACGGCGTCCACTGCTGAACATAGGTTGTCAGAGCGGGCGGTTGTAGGCGGCCTGAAAAAAATAACGCTTAGTTTACATAATACCACGGACTAACAAATATTTCGAACAACCCTATCGACCACAGAATATCTGTAGTAAATTGTGTAACACGTAATATCCTCCTACTGTATGAGCTAGTTGTACTAAGTATCAGAGGCATGTTGACCCCCTTGCTGAAAGAACGACAGGGGCACGCAACACTTTTAGTTAATTGCATTACTAACTTAATACCACCGTAGTTAATGGAAATGAAACTATCCACATTTGTACCTACTAGTTGATGTGTTGATTAACGCGTATTACGTGTAAGCTTCTATCTAATTAAACTATTAAGTATCGAGTGAAATGAATTTTTAATAGCCTCAAAGTTAGGAATTTGTAGATATTCTTGATCGGGAAAAGATCATGATACGATGATTAGTACAATTTCTTCCCATGCTTCATTGCATGGCATGGGTATTACTTTTGGTCGAAATAAACATTAGTTTGTATTAATTTCCAAAGCTATCCTGTAATTAAGATATCTGTTTTGAATAGGATTTATATCACATCCCAACTTCACACAATCCTCAAAACTTGGGTTTAAATAAAAAAAACGTTTATAAATAGCCAACTGGTTTATTTAAACTTTGTAACGTGGTACTTTCCAAGCATTTCCTACAAAATGTACCCAGGGAGCCAAGGCCAGAGATTGTACAATATGGAAATACGAAACAAGGGCTGATACCTATACTGATGTTCTTTTGTTCCAGAACTTCTTGATTGCTATCATAGTCGGGGCTATGGTGGACTTCATAGTTGGCACGATAATGGGACCTTCAGGGTCTTCCGAGGTCGCCCATGGCTTCGTTGGCTTTAGTAGTAAGTGAATCACTTTATATTCGTAATAGTTAATGCTACTAAAGCTATACCCTTATTAAAAATACTTCTCTATAACACCTTTTTATGTTAGTATAATTTATCAAACTTTTTTTTCAGCTGCCGTTTTCAAAGGAAACTTCAAGCCAGACTTTCGATTTAGCGAAGGAGTGGATCAGAATTTCTTCAGTGTTTTTGCCATTTTCTTCCCATCTGTGACTGGTCTGCAGGCTGGTGCCAACATCTCCGGAGATCTTAAGGTAAATATCGCCCTAATTTTGTCTTCTTATATGAAGTTAATTGAGGGAGATCTGTGAAAGTGAATGTAAGTAACTTGTGGAACGACTTCCTGCTTTTTTTCTGAAAAGCGTATGTATCTTTTCCGAAATCGGACATGTGTGAAATACTGAAAAAGTTTTGCTTTTGCTGAGGTATGTTACTAACAGCTATTCTATTAATTTGTTTCTGTCGGCAGTTATGTTACATAAAAGTGTAGGCGTTAAGTGTTGTGTATTGTATTAAAAGCGGCGGTCACCGACGATTGGCTTCGCCTGACGTCATGTCAGGATGATGGGCGCGGTGGCGCGGCGCTGTCGCCCGGCTAACACGCTCCTTTCACTATGTCTAACTTTACTTCGATTTTGAGAGAAATCGAAAACTGTTCTGAATTAAAGCTATCGTTTTCTACGACAAAATCTTTATAAGTAATTTGTAAACTACTAAAAGTAAATAGGCCATGATTATCAATGGTATATGAATGAAGTACACATATTCATGAGCTAAATGTGAGTTTCTTCTTAATGATGTCAAATGATGATTAATGTGATGATTCATTATGCATATTAGGGTAAGCATTCTAAGCAGCCTTGTAATTTATCAATACCTCCGTATACGTGGAAAAATGCGGGTAGGTACCTACACGTTATTACCGCGTGTGACTGCTGCACTGCCCGCAATGTCAATGACTAGCCTTTGCCGCCGCTGCACTCGTGTGTAACGGCAGCATGACGTCACTCGGCGCGTCACGGGCGCGAAACTCGACACATGCACACGAGTGGGTGAATCAATCAATCAACAGTTATAGCCACCATTGTCAGTTCACCACGACTCGACCGATCCACATTAGATGACGAATAATGAAACAATTCTATTTGTTCACTCCGAACTAATTTTCAGATGAAATTGAATCACTGAAACAATGTGATCTGATGCATTCAATTCAGAGGTCATTTCAGTTAACCTTAGCATTTCGGAATTTTATTACTTCTTGTAATGGAATGACAGCAGAGACGGTTGAGTCGATTCATTGAAGTCAATTGAAATGACAATAAAATTATTTAGTGACTAAAATTTACGATCGTGGCCTTTTTGCAAAATATAAAACTGAAAGTTGGCAAGGCAGTAAACATACAACATTCGGCATGAGTCAATTTTTAACTGGGCAAATTATTATATTGGCAACCTCAAAAACGAACCCTACCCTTTTTTAGAACTAGCTGTCTACTACTACCACTTGACTTTTTTCCAAATGAACTAAAGCACATTATGACGACATACTGCAACGGTCAGTTGCAGAAATGTAGGTATACTAAGGACTAGCATAGGATGGGATTTTTGTCATTTAGAAATTTGTTCGAATTTGCAGCCAACAAAACAAAAAATGTTTTTTTATTCTATAGGTATCTATTTTGTGCAATCTCGTAGTCTATTGATTTTTTGCTATAAGGACCAATCCTTATAGCAAAAAAACAACATAAAATCAACGTGGTAGTAAATAGGAACCTTAATGTTTATTGGTGCTTTTAATTAATGTCGCCGCTGAAAGACGAAGCTGTGTTTGAATGGTTGCAATACCCTAAGCTGGTTCATTCTTGGTCTATCACAAGTTACAATACAAGAAGATTAGAGTACAAGTAGAGCCCTGCGTCCCCAGGACCCCGGCGCAGCGATCCCCAAGGGCACCCTGCTGGCGCTGCTAATCTCCATGCTGAGCTACGCGCTGATGGTGCTGTTCTCAGGCGGAGGCGCGCTGCGGGACGCCAGCGGAAACGTCAGCGACCTGCTGCTGGTCAACGGCACCGTCGTCGACTACAGCGGCATTCAGACCTGTCTCAACGAAACCTGCAAATATGGACTGCACAACAGTTATTCGGTAAGTACGCTACTGCTATTGTCAGCCGACCCCTTGTCTTTTGGCACGGCTTTTGGCGTCTTTAACGGTCTTTACGCTCGCTCTTCCCTTGTGAGGGCGTTTTACACTAGACCAAATAGCCATGGCTGCATGACTACTTATTTGGTCTAGTGTTAACGGCCTTCCCGAACTTAAGTGTCCTTATTTATTTTGTTACATGTCAAAAAGCTTGTTTTATTTCGTGTAAACATCCGTTAACCTAATTGTTAAATAGTTAGGTACCTGGACTTTTAATCCTTAGGCTCAGAACAAACAAATATTTTCGACCCACTACCGTTAATACGGGTTGGCTAAGATACGTACCGCGATATTTTGTCCCACGTTATCATTCGTATGGTATTGGCTAGAGAAAAAACCTGACTTAATTTCGTCGCGGTGCGCATGTCAGGCTGGCAGGAAACGAAACAACGTCCCAAGTCGTTAAAAATTTGAAGCGTCTCATTGGCAGCTTCACCAAAAAAGTAATGTCCTTGTACCAGGTGATGCAGCTCATGTCAGGCTGGGGCCCTCTAATTTACGGCGGCTGCTGGGCGGCGACGCTGTCGACAGCGCTGACCAACCTGCTGTCGGTCCCGCGGCTCATCCAGGCGCTCGGCGTCGACCGCATCTACCCCGGACTCATCTTCTTCTCCAAGCCCTACGGGAGGAGCGGCGAGCCATATAGAGGATACGTACTCACTTTCTTCGTGTCGCTTGTCTTTCTTCTAATTGGTAAGTTTAGCTGTAATATTACATTCTGTACGAATGCAATAAAAAATGTTAGAAAAAAATCTGGGGGCTTTAGTCATAAAATTTAATTACCTATTTCGTTGCAATGTCGTTGGCAGTGGTTATACCTACTATGAATCAATATGTACCCAAGTATATCAAAGCTTTTGAAGACCACTCCGTTTTAACTACTTGAACTGTAGCTTTAAAAAATAAAAGGACATAACCTACAGCCTCTCCACAGAACAGAAACAACGGAGAACTGTGAAGTGTGAAGGAAATTGGGAAAGGGAAGTGGGAAGTGGGAGTTGGGAAGTGGGAGTTGGGAAGTGGGAAATTGGGGACGGAAAAGTACTCAACATGGAAGATGGTGCCAGGGAATTTGCGGATTATTTTTATGCTGTTTATAGCACACAAAGAGCGCAACTGGATGTAAACGCAGCAATTTCAGCAGCGGGAGATGCGAATGCAGCGGCACGAGTCCATGTAGCGAGTCTTCAGCTGGCAGATATCAAGCAGGCACTAATGCGGATGAAACCCAAAAGATCGGCTGGACCAGATGGCATTCCCACTTACATCTTTAAGGATTGTTGGGACGTGCTGAGCCGACCTCTTCTGCATTTATTTAATGTTTGTTTGAGCTTGGCACGGTTTCCGGACTGTTGGAAAACTACAAGGGTCATCCCGGTTCCCAAGGGTAAGGCGGGTTCCGAGGTTTCAGGATATAGGCCAGTGGCGGTGTTGTCCACTCCAGCCAAAATATTTGAATCGGCAATACAGAGGACTATTTTAAATCAAGTAAGTGCACAGATATCACCAGAGCAACACGGATTTCGACCAAAACATAGCCAAACCAGCAATTTGCTAACGTTCATGTCTCAGGTAATTCCAGCTGTGGATCAAGGTATACAGGTGGATGCTGCTTATTTTGATTTTCAAAAGGCCTTTGATTTGGTGGACAACGTTGTTTTGCTGAGAGGGATGGCAAGGTTTTACGCCGCATCTGCTAAATTTCTTTGCATCTTACATGAAAGACAGAAGTCAATATGTGGAATGGGCAGGATTTAGGTCGGAATCTTATATAACTAAATCAGGGGTAAGTCAAGGGAGTAATTTGGGCCCCTTGCAGTTTATCATAATGATTAACGACTCACCGAAAGTTATTGAAGATGCCGAATGTCTACTGTTCGCGGATGACTTAAAAGTGTTTCTGCCAGTAACCAGTAGGCTAGATGCTGATCGGTTGCAGGCGGACATAGACAGGATAGTAGCATGGAGTAGAGAAAATAACTTGCGTTTTAACACGTCTAAGTGTATGACAATCTCGTTCACACGATCGCGTGCTGCTAATATACACGGTTATACGGTGGATGGAACGCCCCTGAAACGAGTGGCAGAAGTTCGCGATTTGGGAGTTCGACTGACGCCTGAACTAACATTCCGGGTTCATATTACGGATATCTGTAAAAAGGCCTACAGAAAGCTAGGCTTTATTCTTCGCACGGCTAGTGGGTTCAGTAACGTCAAGGCAGTGGCTGCTCTGTACAATGCGTTGGTCAGGAGTCAGCTGGAAACAAACTCGACGATATGGGCTCCTCACGAGGCGAAATATGTCCAAATGTTGGAAAAAATACAAAACAAATTCGTCAGGTTCTTGTATTATAAGCAATATGGAGTATATCCCTTCTTTCCACTCATGTACCCAACGCTGTTTGTATTGGGTATGGTCGGGTATAACCAACTTAGAGTAAGAAGGGAATTCGCGCTGGCTCTCTATGTGTTTCAACTGCTGCTTGGAAAAGCTAGTAACCCTCAGTTGCTAGCCAGCATTGACTTTTGTGTTCCTAACGGTTACGTGGGGCGACGGCGGCAGCCCCGGCTGTTCGCGTTGCCGCGGAGTCGGACCAACCTTCTGGGCAAGGCTCCTATGACGCGGACGTTGCACACGCTGAATTGGGTGGCGGACAGAATAGACTTGTTTTCGTGTGCGCTGAGTGAATTCACAAAGCTAACAATGTACACACATCAAAAGTGTCTAGGGATATCTCAAGCATTTTCATACAAAGTATAGCTATTGGGGAGGATGTAAAAATTAAAATATTGATACCAACGTAGAAAATTTGAGGACACAGAAACTACTATATCTGCCCTTTCAGATTGTATAAAGAAATTCATTGTGGTAGCATTATTGTACAATCGTAAGGACGTTAAAAAAAAGACAGATTTTTCTTTTAAAAGGTTTCAAAATTTTAGCAAAATCAAACGTTTTTTTGTAATATTCTTAACCTTTATCTTATGCCTGTTTCCTCGAGTTATTCTAAGATAATGCTGAGCATTATCTAATATCTTTGATTTTGCTAAAATTTTGAAACCTTTTAAAAGAAAAATCTGTCTTTTTTTTAACGTCCTTACGATTGTACAATAATGCTACCACAATGAATTTCTTTGTACAATCTGAAAGGGCAGATATAGCAGTTTCTGTGTCCTAAAAATTTCTACGTTGGTATCAATATTTTAATTTTTACAGCCTCCCCAATAGCCATACTTTGTATGAAAATGCTTGAGATATCCCTAGACACTTTTGATGTGTGAATGTTCTGTGTTACATAGCATAATTATGTTTTGTTTTGTACTATGTTATCGCATAAGGTCTTTTCCTGTTATGATAATGTATTTGGTTAAATAATAAATAAATAAATAAAATATCTTCTGCTCAGCAGTGGGACACTATAACCTAGTTTAGGGGAAAGAAATCTTAATAATATATCCCCGAATCGTGTGTGAAAAAAATGTTATCTGTTGACAGCGGACCTGAACACGATCGCGCCGCTGATCTCCAATTTCTACCTGACGTCATACGCGCTCATCAACTTCTGCACGTTCCACGCGGCGCTCGTGCGCCCGCTCGGCTGGCGACCCACTTTCCGGGTAAGGAGGCTGATGCCTTGTACAATCAAATTAGGAAGGCATGATATTTGTTGTGGTAACGGCTTAGATATTGCTCATTGAGGTCAGTAAATTACAATAACTAGACTATATAAGTATCTATAACCAACTGCACTACTTACTTGAAAACTTATAATAGTGGATGTCTCCGTAGGAAACTCAACATGCTGGCGGAATTCCGGAGGCTATACTTACATTGTACTAGTATAGATCTACATTTGGTTTTCACGGTTGAGTTTGACCGAAGTCGTCTTTTAGCGGTTCCGGTTATTTGTGTACCATTAGTCATAAGTCCTCCATCACAAATACATCGGAGAACCGGTTCTATATCAAAATGAATGCCAAAATAAATAGGTAGCTATTTAATCAAGTAGGTTATTTTGTGAGATGTATTTTCGCATTAAACTTCTTACCCCGTAGATGCATGGTGTATCGGAAACGATACTGTCCCTATATTTCTATTAATAGAAAACATCAATACAGATTATATCTTCTTAAATCATATTAATACATGAGTACTTAATCCTGAAACAATAAAGTGAACTCGAAAATAAGATAAGAGAAGTTTTCATTTATTTTCGCGCCAATCCGGATCTAATTTCCGGATCCAGATACACATCATTAGACGGTGAGTTTTTGTCGTTGGTATAAAACTCATTGTTTTATTATCTCACAGTACTACAACGTGTGGGTGTCGCTGCTCGGGTTCCTGATGTGCGTGGCCATCATGCTGCTCATCAGCTGGGTGATGTCGCTCGTCACCTTCGCCATCTTCTTCACGCTCTATCTGATCGTGCACTATCGCAAGCCTGGTGAGTGTCTCCTGTTTGCTACACTGATCAAAAGTTGACTGGGATGAGATCAGTTTTCTCAGCTCTTGTTGCTTGTTGTTAAGAGAAATGGCCTTGTCAAGAACAGGCTCATTTTGCTAGAAACAGAATCAGAAACTAGATAACGTGTCGCCTCCAGTTGGACTACTCCGGTCTAATATTTATGACGTTTTATTTAAGTCTCCTGTGTTTTGTGGAATGGAATACTTATGATGCTCAGAATAGCCAATACTTGATCCAGATACATTTCCAAGAGTACGTATGTTTCTTTGACGCCTTACGTTTTACGATACATACTTCGATACGGTTTCTTGACATCCAGATAGACTCGTCAGTCCCTGGTTAGATATCTAAAGCTCTAGCATGTATTCAGTATCCCATTCCGTGGTTTGCTTTGACTGACCGTGACTAGAAGCGATAACTCTCGACTGGACGCCGTAGCCCTTTATTGTGTCAGTGGAGTGGTCGGCAACGCGAATAGGCGGCTAATTCGGGACTCTCCTGAGCGATTGCATCATTTCTCCTTACTGGTCACGTTGCTTGCGCAAGCGATGTTTGCAATAGCATTTCCGAAATTTATTGTGTCGAACTGCCAATCGACGCTGCAGCTTTGGTTGGTATGCGCAAACTGGTGCGGAGACTTTCACGATCGTTCGATCGAGGCGGTGTGTCATGTTCCTAATACTGCAATGAATGAATTATGTTCTATTTTCATAATTTGGTTTTGACGAGGAAACCAAAGTGTACTCGATAACCCAGGTAGGTAAAAAAGGTACAAAAAATTAAAAACATCAGCAGCCAGACTAATCTTGCAAAAACTGTTGCTGATGCGCATTGCAACAGTTTTTGCTCGCGCTTTTTTTCGCGGCTAAGTCCTAAAGGTACCTTCGAGTACATTGCACCTAAGTAGCAGAACATATTAGCTCACCAGACTCACTGCAAATCATTCTAGATTTTTTATGGGAACAATTCTGAAGTATTATCGGTCTTGCCATGAGGAGGACATAAAGGTGATACGGGTGATGAGGGTATCTAGCAGGATCTACCGGGTGCGGCAATTGAACTGTCCGCCTCCTTGTAACTATTTTAAAATTCGAACTACTGAATCGAACGCGGCAAAAATTTGAAAATATAATCTGTGACACATTATCTATGTTACTTCAAAACTATTCGGTCGTGAGAAGAAACGTTCCAATTTTAAAATAATGGATTTAAAACGCAATCCAGTGATTGCTCTTTATTTGGAGGGAAAATCGAACATCGACATTCGTCGAGCGCTACCAAATCTTCAATTGAACGAAAAATTTGTGCGTCGTACTATCCAAAGATTTAACGAGACTGGCAGTGTTAGGAAACGCTACGGGGGCGGTCGACGCCGTACTGCAACGGCGCCAGCAGTTGTCGAAAAGGTGCGACATCGTTTACGCAGAAATCCAGAGCGCTCAGCAAATCAGCTCGCCCAGGATCTTAAGGTGAGCGACCGCAGCGTTCGTCGTATATTAAAGGAAAAGCTTAAGGTTAAACCATTAAAAAAAACCTTTCGCAAGAACTCACTGCTTTGCAAAAGAGCAAACGGCTGGCTCGATCAAAGGAGATGATTCGCTTGCTCGACACTGGCGAGCTTCCCAACTTGGTATTTTCAGATGAGAAAACTTTCTGTGTTGAGCAGTTTCTTAACAAACAAAATGACCGTGTGTGGTTGAAAGGACGTGTCAGCGATCATTCAGATGAACTGAGAGTCACTCGACGACAAGGAGCCGACCAAATCATCGTATGGGCGGCGGTGTCCGAAAAAGGACGTTCTCCGCTTGTTTTTCTCCCAATGGGTCGCAGCCAAGCCAAAATAAATCAACAAATCTATCAAAATGAAGTCTTAAAAACAGGATTGATACCGTGGGCACACAAGACATTTGGTTCGGAGCGTTGGACGTTCCAGCAAGACTCGGCGCCATCGCACAGAGCAACTGGGACGCAAAATTGGTTGAAAGCGAACGTTCCTGTGCTGATCGACCGAGATATGTGGCCGTCGTCTTCGCCCGACTTAAACCCTCCAGACTTTTGTGTTTGGGGTGTTTTACAAGCGAAGGCCTGTGCTAAAAAACACACATCAGTGGAGGCGCTCAAAACTACTCTTACACGAGAATGGAACCGTTTAAATGACGACGTTATTCGAGCAGCCTGCGCTTCATTCAGAAAGAGACTCAAGCTTGTAGTGCAGGCTAAAGGCAGTTGTATTCCATTAGAATAAATAAGAATATAATTTTAGACGTTTTATTTTCATATGTAAAAAATATATTAATAAATATTCAAAGTAAATAAAAATATTTAATTTTTTAATATGGACAGTTCAATTGCCGCACCCGGTAGGTCGCAAAGTTCACAATATTCAAAGACAATCATGATATTTGACGAACGATTTGGTATGATTGTTGAGAAGTCGGCTACTACACCAAAGGTTGGAAAGGGTTGGATCCCCGCACAGTCTGGAGGTTTTCTATGTATACTAAGTATGTATTTACAAAAGAAAAACTATTTTAGTGCTGTCTATCCGTTGTCTAGTATCCCATAAAAACGTGTTTTAATGAACTTATTTTGGGGTTAGATGGCGCTGTGTGGAAAAATGTCCAGGGATATTATTATTCCTCATCATCCTAGCGATTATCTCGGTCGCTGCCGTTACGGCGCCCGGGGTCCGCTCTTCTGCATCTGCTTCTCCACCTTGCCCGGTCTTGTGCATCCCTCTCTGAGAGGCCACTGGCTCGCATGTCATCCCTCACGACGTCAAACCTACACTTTTTGGGTCTACCCCGTTTGCGGGGGCCTGGCGGAGACGGCATGGTTAGACATTTGTTACCCTCGTAATTTTAAGGAATATTATTAAAGATAGGAAAACCAGAAAAATACATTTGGTCTACTTGGCATCAGGCGGGAATCGAACCCGCGTCTTTCACAAACCGGGCGACTGCACTAACCATTGTGCTACCGAGACCATTAATAGACCGGCCGATTTTTTCTGGTATATTATACCTTGCAGCCAGGTTTGTTCCACAAATGTTTAGGCATATGCCTTAAACACTCGAAAGATGCCAAGTAGACCAAATGTCTTTTTCTGGTTTTCCTATCTTTAGTGAGATGATAATGCATTATCCCTAATGCTAAAAATAAAAATAAGGGATATTATTATTATTGACTTATTGACCCGCCCCCGCTTCGCACGGGTGCAATAGAATGTTATTATACATAAAATATAAGCCTTCCTCTTGAATCACTCTATCTATTAAAAACAACCGCATCCAAATCCGTTGCGTAGTTTCAAAGATTTAAGTATACAAAGGGACATAGGGACAGAGAAAGCCACTTTGTTTTATACTATGTAGTGATGTAAGAATAACTTCCAGACGTGAACTGGGGCAGCAGCACCCAAGCGCAGATGTACAAGACGGCGCTATCGAGCGCGCACAACCTGGCGCGCACGGGCGAGCACGTGAAGAACTACTGGCCGCAGCTGCTCGTGCTCGCCGGCGCGCCGCAGGTTCGGCCCGCGCTCGTCGACCTGGGGCATCTCATCACTAAGGCTGGCTCGCTGATGATCGTTGGAGACATATCTGAGGTTTGTGTAACTTTACCGACATAGCTTCTCGGGTAGCCAAGCTCAAAGCTGAAGTGGCAATGGGCAGGCCACATCGCTCGCAGAACCGACAACCGTTGGGGAAGAAAAGTTCTGGAGTGGCTACCACGATGTCTTGGTGCAGTTTTCGGGAAACCGTTGGATGCTAACGGCCTAAAGCCGCTCGTTGTGGCGCTCTATGGCGGCCCATGTCCAGCAGTGGATTTCTAGAGATTGATGATGATTATGAGGTTTGGCAGCCGATGGCTTTGACAACTCTAGCCGGCTGCAGGCAGAGCGCAGAATGCTCTAAACCGTAATATTTAAAGAAACGAGAAAGCTGGTAGCGGTAAACGGGACAGCAAAGTTAAGGACGCGACGCGGGTCCGCGCCAGCGCAGATGGAATTTGAGTTGTTGGGCGGAAGAATTGGAACTTTACGTAGGTACATAATGAGAGCGGGTGTAGAAATTATAGGTATATCAGCCCAAACACTCTCCATCTCTGTGTAGATAACTTGTGGCACCAGTGATAATTTATGGAAGCGTAATTAAAGCAGCATAATAAAAGTTTAATTGTCATTTGACTAGCCATAGTTATACTTGTTATTTTAAACGTGAATCATTAATTTGTTAATAGATAAAATAAATTAAAACACCGACTTAGCTCGGCAGTTAAGAAAGTGTAAGTAAGAGTGGGGAGGAAGATGTACCGAACGTTCTTACAATAATTCCTGTTACGCTGTTACATAGCGTATACTTACTTACCAAAAAAGAAATGAAGAAAATGTATGAATTTTCTAGGATTTCATAACAGACCTCTGCCAGATCGGGCTCTTAAAACTTCTTGTGTTCTTAAAGGTTTAGAACATGAATACTTATCTTATGCCGCAAGATAGATAGTAGTAGAAATTACTAAATCATTTCACTTCATGATAAGGTAAATATTTTTTACCTACGACATACAGCAAATAAAAATGATTGTATATTCCAAGCTGGATCTCTTCCAGACAAAATTCTCTAGTAGACTCACTCCTATCTTTCCATTACAGAAAAAGCTATCATACAAAGAGCGCGCCTCCCGATCGCGCCTCGGCGACGAGTGGCTCCGCGGACGCAAAGTGCGCGCCTTCTGCAGCGGCGTGCACGGCTTCCCCTTCGAGCTCGGCGCGCGCGCGCTCATGCAGGCCGCCGGCGTCGGCCGCCTGGCGCCCAACGTGTTGCTCATGGGCTACAAGCGAGACTGGAGCGGCGCCGCGCCCGCACACCTCGTCGCCTACTTCAACGTGCTGCAGTGAGTGACACCACAGCACAAACAGTAGGTTATCTATCTGCAGCGGCGTGCACGGCTTCCCCTTCGAGCTCGGCGCGCGCGCGCTCATGCAGGCCGCCGGCGTCGGCCGCCTGGCGCCCAACGTGTTGCTCATGGGCTACAAGCGAGACTGGAGCGGCGCCGCGCCCGCACACCTCGTCGCCTACTTCAACGTGCTGCAGTGAGTGACACCACAGCACAAACAGTAGGTTATCTATCTGCAGCGGCGTGCACGGCTTCCCCTTCGAGCTCGGCGCGCGCGCGCTCATGCAGGCCGCCGGCGTCGGCCGCCTGGCGCCCAACGTGTTGCTCATGGGCTACAAGCGAGACTGGAGCGGCGCCGCGCCCGCACACCTCGTCGCCTACTTCAACGTGCTGCAGTGAGTGACACCACAGCACAAACAGTAGGTTATCTATCTGCAGCGGCGTGCACGGCTTCCCCTTCGAGCTCGGCGCGCGCGCGCTCATGCAGGCCGCCGGCGTCGGCCGCCTGGCGCCCAACGTGTTGCTCATGGGCTACAAGCGAGACTGGAGCGGCGCCGCGCCCGCACACCTCGTCGCCTACTTCAACGTGCTGCAGTGAGTGACACCACAGCACAAACAGTAGGTTATCTATCTGCAGCGGCGTGCACGGCTTCCCCTTCGAGCTCGGCGCGCGCGCGCTCATGCAGGCCGCCGGCGTCGGCCGCCTGGCGCCCAACGTGTTGCTCATGGGCTACAAGCGAGACTGGAGCGGCGCCGCGCCCGCACACCTCGTCGCCTACTTCAACGTGCTGCAGTGAGTGACACCACAGCACAAACAGTAGGTTATCTATCTGCAGCGGCGTGCACGGCTTCCCCTTCGAGCTCGGCGCGCGCGCGCTCATGCAGGCCGCCGGCGTCGGCCGCCTGGCGCCCAACGTGTTGCTCATGGGCTACAAGCGAGACTGGAGCGGCGCCGCGCCCGCACACCTCGTCGCCTACTTCAACGTGCTGCAGTGAGTGACACCACAGCACAAACAGTAGGTTATCTATCTGCAGCGGCGTGCACGGCTTCCCCTTCGAGCTCGGCGCGCGCGCGCTCATGCAGGCCGCCGGCGTCGGCCGCCTGGCGCCCAACGTGTTGCTCATGGGCTACAAGCGAGACTGGAGCGGCGCCGCGCCCGCACACCTCGTCGCCTACTTCAACGTGCTGCAGTGAGTGACACCACAGTATAAACAGTAGGCTATCTATAGCCGAGTTATGAGCCCAGCGTGCACACAGACACGCGGCACAGTCCGTCCGTACTGCCACCACCTTATTACCCCATATTTTATGTTAGCGTGTGCGTAAAACCGCGTGAAGACACGGCGCGCGACGCGCACGCACACATTCAAACCGAGAGCGGCGCTGTGTATTGTGGCGACATACTGCCGATGCTCCCCATAGAGCTCATGAAGCCTGGCGCCCAACGTGTTGCTCATGGGCTACAAGTTCGACTAGAGCGGCGCCGTGTAGGGCTTTAATTTCGCTGGACGAGTTTTCGTCCACCTCCTGCCAGCAGCCTTTCGCAAACCCACTGGCCACATTTTGCTGTGGTACAGAAAAAGTGAGCCACCCAGGCCAGTCCACTGCAACACTACACTACTACAGCTTATTTATTCTGCGAGCTATGTCGATGACTTTGGTCGACCGTTGATCTTGGTACCAAAGGTTGTCTGGAAGAGATTGCTTTGTAGCCGATAAGATAAGACCGCCTGAATTGTACTAAGGCATGTCCTTTTACTGATTTCCTGTAAAAAAATATTTTTGTGAAATAAAGTTTTTTTTAAAGTAATTAATGTCAACCTTTTCCTCACAGCGCCGCCTTCGAGAACCGCCTAGCTGTAGCAATAGTCCGCGTACCGGGCGGCCTGGACTGCGGCGCTCTACTAGCCGGCGACGTTGGGTCCGGCGGGCTCACCGCCACGTCGGGCGCCAGCGGGGAGCTCCGCGTGCGCCGCGGACCCACCGCCGCCACTATTATGCACGCAGACTCAGATCTGGATATACGAGCTGATGATGCGCCTGCAAGACATAACCTGACCAGTGAGCCTGATAGTGAGATATGCATGATATTTGGTAGTTAGTACTAATCCGCTCAAGCCTACCACGAACTGCTAACGTTTTGGAAATTGAAAAATGTGCTCAAAAACACATGGAAAAAAAAGTATAGTTTACTTTTCGATTGAGCGGTTCGTGCTAGGCTTACAGAACAGCTTTTTCCACTGATGGGCATAGACTAGTACTAAAACAAGCGAGCTCAGTAGGGCCTTGCCGTTGCCACCATCATGCACGCAGACTCCGACCTGGATATAAGAGCTGATGCCGCGCCAGCGAGGCATAACTTGACCAGTGAGCCTGACAGTGAGATATGCATGATATTTGCTAGTACTAATTTTACACCCGAAATCACAAAAAACAATCTTTAGCAACTCTTATGACTCAGTTCCATAGACACTTTTTGCGACGCCTTAAGTTCAACAATCCACTGCCTTTGTACACTGAAACCAAACGAGGTTAAACGAAGTCAAACGAGCAAAGCAAAGCGAGCGAGGTGTGGCAAAGGCTCGTACCGCCTTGTTGGGCCTTGCGCCGCCACCATCATGCACGCAGACTCCGATTTGGATATAAGAGCTGATGACGCGCCTGCGAGGCACAACTTGACCAGTGAGCCTGACAGTGAGATATGCATGATATTTGCTAGTAGCCTAGTACTAATCTTACACGCAAGATAAACAGGGGGCTTAGCCAAAGTAACTTCTCTTGTGAGCGAAACGTAACCATAGATAGCGAGTTGTTATCGAACGCTATCCATGCCGCTGTCATACAAATGCGTAGACAAGCAGCAGTTTCAGTGTTCGCCTTCATTACGATTTCGATCGTCAGAAATGATATTTAAACGAACACTCGGATGCTGTAGTTATCGAAACAAAATGGCCGATTACATTCATCAGCTGTGATTCTCAAAAGAATTTGATTAAGGCTTAATAAATTAACAGAGCCTAAAATGCATGCGTTACGTTTATTGTAGGCTGCACATAACAAAAACACATGGGAAAGACGCCAAAAGCGATTAAAATTACGACGCCAGTTGGAAACGATTGAAATAAAAAAGTAATTTATAAATATGTGGCGTGCATGAATGTCGACGCACCTCAATGATGTGGTGCGCATTATTGTCGACGCACCTTAATGATGTGGTGCGCATTATTGTCGACGCACCTCAATGATGTAGTGCGCATTATTGTCGACGCACCTCAATGATGTGGTGCGCATTATTGTAAACGCACCTCAATCTTCTATTACAGCGATTGAGGTGTGTCTATGCCAAGTGACGCTTAGCCTAGCCACTTTTTCCTGGCGCGCAGAGGCGATCATCCATTAATGTTAACCGGCAAATTCCTAAATATTATATCTAACGTTGTGAAGAATTACAAGTTTCGCGAAGCAATCCAGCATTTCATTTTTAAAAACAGAACATCTCCGATAAACAAGCGCGGTCAGGCAGACCCGCACAAATACAAGTTATTTAAACTACATTTCAATACAGGCAGTCAACTTAACTTACCTTTCTAATTACCTAATGAGTAAGAGACAAACAAAATATAATATGAATAAGTTCCTTTTATGATAACCTAGACTGATTAAAGCTTTGAATAAAATTAATAGAACCAAAGTTAATAAACTATACAAAATTCAAGACTTATTAATAATTTATCTTTTAGTTTGCCATTTTAGTTTGTTACATAGAGAAAGATAAATATATACCAAAAGGGTTTGCTATTAACAGACTTGTCACAAAGAGACAAATCTGTCTGGTTACCTGACAGATTTGACCAGACTCTGGTAGGCTGCGGTCCGAATATAGCTGAAAGTACTTTTGGCACCCATAAAAGCGTCCCGAATTGCGCCGAACGCACTTCGAGCGTGATTTTGAAAGATATTGCGACGCCATAAATGACATCACCAACTTTCGCCATTTTGTACTTAACTGCACTGAAAGCACTTTAAGCGATAAAATCACACTTTTTAATTCGGACCGCACGAATGTGCTAAAAGCGCTTATAGTACTTCCAGCGATATTCGGACCGCAGCCCCTGTTGATCTGCTTGACACTGACAGTGACAGCAAAATTTCCGAATTTTTCGATACCATGGCCAATATTTTACTTTTTAGGGCCTAACAACTTCGAAACAACGATCGCGAAAGGATGGTACATTGGCTAAGCCATCGAAAACGATGACTTTTGAACGATGGCTTATGTCAATCCCATACATTTTGTTCTTTTCGAACTTCGCTGTCGTTTTCTAAATGTTACTTTGGCTAAGCCCCCAGTAGGCTTAGCACGAACCGATAACGTTTTGGTAAACAAAAAGTTTTCTTAAAGATAAAAAAAAGGATCGTTTACTTTTTAGCTTTTCCCACTGATGGGCACAGGCCACACCTCAACTCTATGAGGTGATACGAGCTATAGGTACTAAAACAAGCGGGCTCAGTAGGGCCTTGCCGTTGCCACCAACATGCACGCTGACTCAGATCTGGATATAAGAGCTGATGACGCGCCAGCGAGGCATAACTTGACCAGTGAGCTATGCATGTTATTTGCTAGTCTTATTACAGTCTTCTTTCTTCTTAGTTCTTCTTCTTCTTAGTTTACTTACACCTGAAATCACAAAAAACAAAAGCAACTCTTACTACTCAGTTCCATAGACACTTTTTGCGACGGCTTAAGTTCAACAATCGACTGCTTTTGTACACTGCCCCAACAGAAGCCTAACGAGGTTAAACGAAGTCAGACGAGCGTCATACCACGAGGTGGTACGAGCCTTTGCCACACCTCAATTAATGAGGTGGTACGAGCTATTATAGGTACTAAAACAAGCGGACTAGTTAGGCCTTGCCGTTGCCACCATCATGCACGCCGACTCAGATCTGGATATAAGAGCTGATGACGCGCCTGCTAGACATAACTTGACCAGTGAGCCTGACAGTGAGATATGCATGATATTTGCTAGTATTAATTTTCCACCCGAAATTACAAAAAACAATCTTCTTATACGACTCAGTTCCATAGACACTTTTTGCGACGGCTTAAGTTCAACAATCAACTGCCTTTGTACACTGAAACTTGTACCACGCTCGTACCACCAGGTGTTACAAAGCCTTTGCCACACCTCAACTAATGAGGTGGTACGAGCTATGGGTACTAAAACAAGCGGGCTCAGTAGGGCCTTGCACCGCCACCATCATGCACGCCGACTCAGATCTGGATATAAGAGCCCATGACGCGCCAACGAGACATAACTTGACCAGTGAGCCTGATAGTGAGATAAGCATGTTATTTGCTAGTACTAATTTAACACCAAAAAACATTTTTCACAAAAATCACAAAAAACAATCTTTAGCAACTCTTAGGACTTAGTTCCATAGACACTTTTTGCGACGGCTCAAGTTCAACAATCAACTGCCCCGACAGAAGCCAAACGTGGTTAAACGAAGACAAACGAAGTCAAACAGGGTCGTACCACGAGGTGGTAGGTGGTACCTCATTAATTAAGGTGTGGCAGAGGCTCGAGCTATAGATAATAAAAATAGGCGGGCTCAGTAGGGCCTTGCGCCGCCACCATCATGCACGCAGACTCCGATCTGGATAAAAGAGCTGATGACGCGCCTGCAAGACACAACTTGACCAGTGAGCCTGACAGTGAGCTATGCATGTTATTTGCTAGTACTAATTTTCCAGCCGAAATCACGAAAAACATTTTTTATCAACTCTTATGACTCAGTTCCATAGACTGCCTTTGTACACTGCCCCGACAAAACTAAACGAGGTTAAACGAAGTCAAACGAGCTCGTACCACGAGGTGGTACGAGCCTTTGCCACACCTCAACTAATGAGGTGGTACGAGCTATAGGTACTAAACAAGCGGGCTAGTAAGGCCTTGCCGTTGCCACCATCATGCACGCCGACTCAGATCTGGATATAAGGGCTGATGACGCGCCAGCAAGACATAACGTGACCAGTGAGCCTGACAGTGAGATGTGCATGATATTTGCTAGTACTAATCTTACACCTGAAATCACAAAAAATCAATCTTTAGCTTACACCTATAGCTGACTCTTTCGGTTCCATAGACACTTTGTGGAGCGGACTGGGTCAGCACTTTAGTTTTTACTTTCAGTTCCCTAGAAACTTTTTGTGACAACCTTAGTTCAAAAATTAACTGCCTGTTGTAGTCCATTGCTGCGCACACGCTACACGTCAACTATGAGCTAGGACAAACCAGCTCATAGTTGACTTGTAGCGCGATTATTAGAGGCTAGACTAGAGAGCTAGAGGCTAGTGAGACACCCTGCTTAACTGCACTCGGACCAGGCTTACCGACTGACCTCTAGCGACGTCCGCCGAGTGGTCAGTAGGCCTAGCACGAACCGCCAACGTTTTGGTAAACGAAAAGTAAACGATACTTTTTTTCTTAAAGTCATAGGAAAAAGAAAAAAAAGTGTCTATTACTTTTCGATTACCAAAACGTTATCATGCTATGCCTACTGGTCGCGTCAGTCGGGCACACGCCGCCATCATGCACGCAGACTCCGACCTCGATATACGCGCCTATGACGCGCAATGAGATATGCATGTTATTTGCTAGTACTAATCTTACACTTAAAATAAACAGAATTTCCCCACTGATGGGCATAGGCCACACTTCAACTCTTTGAGGTGGTACGAGCTATAGGTACTAAAACAAGCGGGCTTAGTTAGGCCTTGCCGTTGCCACACGCACGCCACAACCGCACCACAGTGAGGTGCATGCTAGTACCAATTCTACACCCGAAATCACGAAATAACAATATTTAGCGACTCTTACTATAGCTGTCTCTTTCGGTTCCATAGATACTTTGTGGTACGGACTGAGTCAGCCCTAACTTTAGTTAGTCACTTTCAGTTCCATAGACTGCATAACTGCTTAACGTGCTTTCCAAAGCACGCGAATATGCCCAAAAGTACGTTCCAAAATATGTCTTATTAATCAGCACGGACTTACAATCTGAAATAAGACACCACAGCATCGATCTCACAGCCACCAGATACCCTTGGAGCTGGCTAGCCAAAAAAAATATTGAACTAATTGGAAGAAATCTCTTTTTAGAGATAAGCTCACCTGTACTTGTTCTGTCCTAAATGTTGTACTACTGTAAATATCTGATATTGTACGAATAAATTAATAAATAAACTAACCCAGTAACTACCAAATAATAATAGACCTCACTTTGATGTTACATACCATGCCGTTCATGGTTTTCAAATTCTTTCTTTTATTTGCTTGAAAAAAACTATATGAACGATGTTTTTCTATTCGCAGATCTTTTGACGCTGACGACTTCGCGGTCGTTCACAATTTCGGAGAAGGACACGAAGGAGAAGAAGAAAGACAAGAAACCCAACGACGTCCACCGACAGATCATCTACAAAGCCTCCAACGGCGTGGAGATATCGAAGGACCAGCTCTCTCAGATGTCTTTGTTCCAGAGGAAACAGGTAAACAATCGAATTCATCATCATTACCATGTCAGCCGAACGACGCCCACTTCTGGGCATAAGCCTCATCCCAGGATCTCCACAACGATCGGTCTTGACCAGATCGTTGGTCCACCTTGTGGAGGGCCTGCTCACGGAACGTCGTCCGCTACGCGGTCGCCATTCCAGAACTTCTCCGCCTCAACCACCGATTGTCTAGTAAAGATAAGCACGTCTTTTGTCCCATAAAGCTTCGTAGTGTTTATAACACAGAAAGTGACAGCTATACGAAGGTGTGACAAACTTATTGTGATATTCATCAGACTGGATTGCCAAATTTTCCCCACTTCAATTTGTTATTAATTAAATAAATTTATTGACCGCCTTGAGGATCGGAATCTGAATAGGTGGTAATTGTTTAGATTTTAAGTGAAATATGTTTTACCTACTAATCTTAGATGCATAAGGAATTGTTACTAACATAATATGGATGTACCTGGTCCGAAATAAACAATTTTTATTTATTTATTATTGTTCTCGCATAGGCGATTTTCCATCAGTACTCATTGTGGTATTTGTGGTAGCTTCTTTTTCCGTGTAAATCCGCGTTCTCTTTCTCGATGGGTTTGATTAAGAAACTCTCACTACTTAAGCATTCTGCTACGTTTGCATCCTCTTAAAGAGTATACTACTTACTCCGAACGATCACACCTTACATAGCTAGGTTTGGAAGCTTTTAAATCAAAGTATATCATTGTGAGTCATGTTGTGTGTACAATCTTTGGATTTCTGTCTGGCCTTTCAATAGATATTTCTAGATATTGTGGACACGAAGTAACTGCAATCTGTCTGTATAGGTACCTTTCATAGATAAATACAGCCTCGTGACGCAAAAACAAGAAAATCTTTTCAAAAGATAATTCGTGTCCCCCAGGAGGCCGGTTCCATCGACGTATGGTGGCTGTACGACGACGGCGGGCTGACGATGCTGCTGCCGTACATCCTGTCGCAGCGCTCGGCGTGGGCGCACTGCCCGCTGCGCGTGTTCGCGCTCGCCAACCGGCGCCACGAGATGGAGTTGGAGGAGCGGAAGTGAGTGACACGAAAAAACATAAATAATATGCAAAAAATAGAGGTGCCCGTGGCGCAGTTGTGACAGTGATCGGCGACGATCGTTGTTGTAAAGCAACACACGCCGGGTCGGAAAAGTGACCATCCGTGACCATCCGACCGAAATTTAGTGATGTGTATTTCGGGCATCTCCGTGCTTCGGAAGGCACGTTAAGCAGTTGGTCCCGGTTAACGTCACTAGATGTCAGTCGTTAAGCCTAGTCAGAGGCCTTAGGGCGGCTTGATAACATCTGACAATAAGGTTGCTCACTAACCTTGCACCCCTCCAACAACCCGCACTGAGCCCGCGTGTTGGAGTATGGCTTGTTCCACCCCATAGTTGAGGTGAGGCCTGTGCCCAGCAGTGGGACGTATATAGGCCGATTATGTTATGTATGCAAAAAAAAACATTCTAAAACAGGCCATACGTACAGAGGCGGTCACATACATACCTTTACGTAGGAGCACCTTATACTGCTGGCATAAGCCACATTTTGCAATGGTTTGTAAAGGTTGATGTTAACGATTTTGTACAACCAGGCCAGGTCCATTACTATAATTTAAAAATTGAAAAACGATGGTCGCAGGTCGCCAAATGCAGTGTTGCGACAGAATAAGACGCACTCTTTTCCGTTCTGCGCCCAAAAAAGTACATTGCTTAAGGTACTGAAGTATTATTTCCACGGGTACAACCGTTTGCTTTCCTTTTGATAGTGGTCGAGTGAGCGACGCCTATGGCACAGTTGTGATAGTGAATCGCCAATGATCACTGTTGTTAGGCAACGCCGGTCGGGAATGCACTGGGTGAAATGCGCCCAAAATTTAGTATCTAATGTAGATATTAAGTAAGCAGTTGGTCCTGGCTGTTGTCGGAAGTAATGTTTATCAGTAACCTTCCACCCCTCCAAAAAACCCGTACTGAGCCCGGGAGTTGGAGTCAGGCTCGCGCCCAGCAGTGGAGCGTACATAGCCTGTGTTTTTTAGTGAGATCTTGCTCAAGTTCTTGGTATATTCCAGTATGGCGAACTTGCTGTCGAAGTTCCGCATCGACTACTCGTCGCTGACGATGGTGCAGGACATCACGGAGGCGCCCCAGGAGGAGACCAAGAAGCTGTTCGACGAGCTCGTCAGCAAGTACACCAGCGACATGGCCGATGAAGGTAATTCTTCTTACTTACTCATGATCGTCAGCTGGAGAGACAGTTTTTACTTCATTCTTGGGTTTTTATAACTCTACATACTCCTGTTGAATTATTTTTCTCCACTACAAATACCTAGTTAGAGATCGTCTAAGCTGAAATGACGCGCCCCTCCATCGTATCTACGCTTTGAAGAACGCTTGTTTATATGCGTAGATGTAGTGGAGGGGCGTGTCTCTTAGAACCTAAAATGATGTACCTAAGTGTGAAACATGGACTCCACACTCTAAGCTTACCTACAGCCTGGCAAAAAAGTCGTGAAATTAATGAGGTCGCCACTTTCGTAAATGTGGTCACCCCATATACTATGACACAAACAGTTTTGATAGTTTACTAATTCAACTTTTTTTAGAGAGAGAATGGCTATCTCGTTGTGCTTAAACAATCTCCCCACTATCGCGTTCGCACGAACTAAGGTTAGGTGGCAGAAATGGAAAGACAATGGCAACAAACAGTTGATTCCTATTACATACAGACACATTGTCAGGACGGTTTCCTACTACCAAGAAAAGAAATGTAAGAAGATACTTGCAAAATTTTAATAATGTATTAGAATTAGAGTGTAGAAAAATGCTGTCTAAATATTCTAAACCAGAAAAATCTTCATCTATGGCTTGGCTCAACCCTTTTCCAAAATTATACTCTTGCAGGTTTATGATTACTAGTGGATTTGCCCATTTAAAGTTTGTAATCGTTGGTAATATAATATAATTTCTATTTTAATGACGTGTTATCATAATTTGTTCCTTTCTTCGGGAGATATATTCTCAAAAGCTCGATCAGACGCTACCTTGAAAATTGAAATTAAAACCTAAACTCAAAAAAAAAAGTATCAATTAGCTAAATTGTGCTATTTTCCCAATTTTCTTTTTTTAAACACAGTATTGCCAGTGATAATATTTTTTAGTTCCATTTCAGGACTTTTTTGCCAAGCTATACCTAAAATTACAGTCTTTTCCTTATACGACTAGAGTCTTGGCATGTAACTAGGTCTGTAACAGAGAGCTTATATTTATTCATTTCGTTGCCGGTAGCTTTTATCCTTCTTTAGTAAACCTAAAACCGTAAAAACACAGACACACATATATAACTAGGTATTATATGGCCTTTAAAGAGTCGTGGCCTCAGATTTTTCCGCATGTTATGTTGTAAATTGTCCTCAATATACATTATTTGCCTCATCCTATTTCTCTTTAGAAACATATCTTTCCGATCCGTTCGTGGAGATCACATTCACATAGTAAAGTATACCTATCTACATTATGTTTTAATTTAATATTATGTCTTTTATCAAGTATATTTTATGTGGTTAAACTTAAGCTTCTGTAACAAGTCTTGAGTAAACATCTTTTCGTCTGTTTGTTAATCACCTAACTAAAAAACCCCTCAAATGTACGTAATGTATCAGAGTGCCGCATCAACGAGACGGAGTTGCTGACCCTAGCGGAGAAGACGAACCGGCAGCTACGTCTGCGCGAGCTGCTGCTGGCCAACTCCGGCGCCGCGAGACTCGTCGTCATGTCCCTCCCGATGCCGCGCAAGGTGACCAACACAACATACATAACATAACATAACATACCCGCACATCTACACACCGGCAGCTGCGTCTGCGCGAGCTGCTGCTGGCCAACTCCGGCGCCGCGAGACTCGTCGTCATGTCCCTCCCGATGCCGCGCAAGGTGACCAACACAACATACATAACATAACATAACATACCCGCACATCTACACACCGGCAGCTGCGTCTGCGCGAGCTGCTGCTGGCCAACTCCGGCGCCGCGAGACTCGTCGTCATGTCCCTCCCGATGCCGCGCAAGGTGACCAACACAACATACATAACATAACATAACATACCCGCACATCTACACACCGGCAGCTGCGTCTGCGCGAGCTGCTGCTGGCCAACTCCGGCGCCGCGAGACTCGTCGTCATGTCCCTCCCGATGCCGCGCAAGGTGACCAACACAACATACATAACATAACATAACATACCCGCACATCTACACACCGGCAGCTGCGTCTGCGCGAGCTGCTGCTGGCCAACTCCGGCGCCGCGAGACTCGTCGTCATGTCCCTCCCGATGCCGCGCAAGGTGACCAACACAACATACATAACATAACATAACATACCCGCACATCTACGAACCGGCAGCTGCGTCTGCGCGAGCTGCTGCGAGTATAAACGGCCTATATACGTCACACAGCTGGGCACAGGCCTCACCTCAACTATGAGGTGGAACGAGCCATACTCCAACACGCGGGCTCAGTGCGGATTGTTGGAGTGGTGTAAGGTTAGTGCAACCTTAATGTCACATGTTATCAAGCCGTCCTAAGGCCTCCGACTAGGCTTAGCGACTGACATCTACGACGTCAACCGGGACCAACTACTTAACGTGCCTTCCGAACGTGAATTCCGAATGCCCGAATACACATCACTAAATTTCGGTTAGGGTGGTCACCCATCCCATTTCCGACCCGGCGTGCGTTGCTTTATAACAGCGATCATCGCCGATCACTGTCACAACTGCGCATCGGGCAAAAAATCAAAATCTTAATGGACAGTCAAAACATTGTTTTTGAAATAAAAAAAGGCAAAGAAATTATGAAGTAAAAAACGCATAGTTTTCCTTAATTCGCAGTGAAATGTTTTGTAAGCATGATTCTGAATCTCTTTTGAAAATTTGGAACATTTTGTAATCAACACGTTCATACAGAGTGAATATTTAAACTGAGCCGATATTGATAAAAAAAAGATAAACTGAACACTTAGATTCTGTACAATGTTTTTTTTGGCTTAAAGTATCAAAAAAAAAAGAATTAAAGATAGTTCAGCAAATGAAGAATGTCTTTAGCTAAGATAGTGACCTGTCTATTTTCATTTTGGTCCGTCGAATCTGTGGTCGAATGATTTCCTTGACACAAGGTATCCGGCGCATCACAACAAAAGTCATAAATCCTATAAATAATGTCTTTTATGTAAATAAAACTGTTATTTTTTATAACTTGTTACCCAAAAATGTAGGCAACAATAGGTCCTAAAGTCGATGCGATATTTTATGTTGCCATGTTTTGTCAGGGATCCGTGTCGGCGCCGCTGTACATGGCGTGGCTGGAGATGCTGAGCCGCGACTTGCCGCCGATGATGTTCGTGAGGGGGAACCACACCTCCGTTCTCACCTTCTACTCCTAAATTATCATCAATTCACTCTCGTGGTCTCGTCACAAAAACGGTACTAGGTGCTCACAAAAAGTACACTACACATTGGTATCAACAAAAAGAGGAATACCTACTAGGAATAATAAAACTAAATAAAACTAGCAATGACGTGCACACAAACAAGTCCCTGTCATATTAGCTTGCAAATAGGTCCATTGAACCTGTTTTAGGGTGGCCATTTTTGTAACGAAGATGCCCTATCTTCCTCTCTTTGTTTACATCAATGACACTACATCAAATTATAGATAAATACCTACTGTTGTTAAACATCACGTGAAGTGATGTTGAATTATTTGACATAAATCATCAATAAGTAGAAAATAATATAATTCTAATACAGATAGTAATAAATAGATAATTTATGAAGATAATAATATCTATGCCGTGAAAATGCAATTAACAGAGGAATCTTTTTTAATCTTATTGTAATGAATGAATGAAACCTATTTTATTTTTGCATAAAGCAATAATACACTTTATGAATGGTCTGATCAAAATTGAAAAACAAAAACGTATGGTAAACCATAAATCCTGTAAGCGTAATGTATGGTCAAATGCTTATTATCGCAAACCTGTACTTACTTATTTACATTTAGATATTTTTTATGAAACAGCACATATTTATTTTAACGCTGCACAATGAATCCTCTTATATGTAGATACCCACAATCTATTGTTTTAATCCTTATGACATACAAGCAACTCAACTTACTCACCATTAAAATATTAAGGTATAGTTACCCATTATTGTTTCATAATTAATAAGGTAAGTATATATTGTGGTATATTGTATGAAAATTATGTTGATCACTTTTTCAATATAATCTTAATACTTTGTCAGTCGAGCACGTATGGGGTACGGGTGGGCACGTACCATGACCGGCTGTCAGTGCTAAAATATAATTAAAATATGCATTTAGCTATTACGGTATCCTACTTACATATGGATGTACGACTTTTAATGGCACAACGTTTACAAAACCAAAGACCCCTTTAATTGTGTACCGTTGATTGTTAGTGTTGCAGTAAGTACTTATGTAAGATATTAAGTTATATTTTTTTTACAATTAAGTATACCCTGAATTTAAATACATTAACCCTAATTAAGATTCATTTAAGTGAATTACACAGTGATAAATGGAGAGATAGTTTTAACAGGCACGATAGTTTCATTGTTCTTAAGTTCCTGTGTTGGTCAGTATCTATGTTAGTAGAAATCAAACTGTATCACTTCCTATTTGAAGAAGTACCTTCTAGCTTGGCTGCTACCTAAATGGCTGAAGTCACTTCGTAACCCAGTTCTATGTATTTGCTTTTAGATAATATTATTAAACCTATATCTTTCAAAAGCATTGTTTCTTTTTACTTTTTCTAAGTATCTGTTTATTCTGCAAAATCTGAAACTGAAGAATTAACTTATGTTTTATTTTATTTTTTCATTTTTAAGTGCCGAAGGGGATATTCAAACGTGCATGTTTGAGAATTGTATTTAACTTACCTATTAACAAAACACCACAAGTATTGTTTTATTTCAAAATCGTAACATAAGTAGGTATATTGTTTTACTGAAACATCCTATACTAGGATTTTTAATTCCTTTGTTCCTGGTATGCCTAAAACGCAATTGGTCTAAGTCGCGTTTTGCCTAAAATGTTTTTTTTAATATTGTTAATACTAAGTCGATCAACTACTTATTTCGAATTAAACCTAATACGCAATATATTTATTTAGCAGGGTGAGGTTTAATGTAAAATGGGTAGCTAATCGAATTAGTTTTAACAATATTAAAAAAAACATTTTAGGCAAAACGCGACTTAGACCAATTGCGTTTTAGGCATACCAGGAACAAAGGTTTTAATTCCTTTGTTCCTGGTATGCCTAAAACGCAATTGGTCTAAGTCGCGTTTTGCCTAAAATGTTTTTTTTAATATTGTTAATACTAAGTCGATCAACTACTTATTTCGAATTAAACCTAATACGCAATATATTTATTTAGCAGGGTGAGGTTTAATGTAAAATGGGTAGCTAATCGAATTAGTTTTAACAATATTAAAAAAAACATTTTAGGCAAAACGCGACTTAGACCAATTGCGTTTTAGGCATACCAGGAACAAAGGTTTTAATTCCTTTGTTCCTGGTATGCCTAAAACGCAATTGGTCTAAGTCGCGTTTTGCCTAAAATGTTTTTTTTAATATTGTTAATACTAAGTCGATCAACTACTTATTTCGAATTAAACCTAATACGCAATATATTTATTTAGCAGGGTGAGGTTTAATGTAAAATGGGTAGCTAATCGAATTAGTTTTAACAATATTAAAAAAAACATTTTAGGCAAAACGCGACTTAGACCAATTGCGTTTTAGGCATACCAGGAACAAAGGTTTTAATTGTAGTCAGTGAAATGACATTTTCAGTGTGGCAGCTTTTCAGTCCCAAATAAATAGTGATGTGGTAAATCGAGATTTACAATTAAAAGTTAGTCGATATTACAGCCTGGCAAAAAAGTCGTAGTAAATGACCATGTCTCACACTGGTCAGACTTTCATCTTGAGACATAGAGGTGTTTCGGTAAACTGCATTTAGTAAATAGTTTTTCAGTTTCAAAATGTATTTTTCTCAGTATAATATTATTTATAGGTATGGATTTCGTAGATTAACAGGTCATACAACTGGAAAAGTTTGGAGGATACAACAATAGAATCTTCCAAACAAGCGTTTTCTAAAGGTTTGACTACAGGCCTAAAGGGCCCAACCGCCAAAGGACGACCCCTCATAATTTCACATATAGGTAGTGATGAAGGTTTTGTAGATTCCGGTTTACTTATTTTTGAATCGAAGAAAAATAGTATGGACTATCATGAAGAAATAAATTCAGAGTATTTTGCGATATGGCTTAAAAGCATTTTGCCGAAACTAAAGCCAAACGCTGTGCTGGTATTAGATAACGCACCGTACCATTCAAGAAAAGTCGAGGCTTTCCCCACTTCAAACTGGCGGAAGTCTGAAATTGTTCAGTGGTTAGATGAAAAACATATTCAATATCAACCTACTATGATAAAGGCTCAATTAATCAAAACAGTGAAATTACAAAAATCTGATTACGAACGCTATGCTGTGGAAGAGTTGGCCGCTGAATTTGGTGTCACAATCCTGCGTCTGCCCCCTTATCACTGTAATCTCAACCCAATAGTTAGTTTGGGCTCAAGTAAAGGGGTACGTTGCCAGGAACAATACAGCTTTTAAAATAAAAGACGCAAAAAATAAATTTGAAGAAGGCCTGAAGGAAGTGACGCCTGATAATTGGAGACAGTGCATCAACCAAGCCATAAAAGTCGAAGACAGAATGTATTGTGTCAACTCGACCACATTATAGACGAATATTCGGATGCCTTCGTTATAAATGTAACTGATTCCGATTCTGAGTATACCGTTTCAGAATCAGAGTCGGAATCAATAGCAACCGTAACGAATGAAAACGTATAAAATTACTTGTATTTTCCTGACTTTCAAGTGTTAATTCCCCTGAACCTCTTTGAACTTTTTTTACCAGCTATGGTTATGGTGGTCTTTAATCGTATTATTTAATTAGTTATGTACCTATTAAATATTTACAATTTAAAAAAGGCTTTGATACCTAATAAAATAAAGCATGACTAAATGTCTAAGTCTAGTGATTGCCGAACGTCACTATTGTAGCGGGTCACCCTTTTTTCTATCAGTCACTGTTGAAGTTGTCATTTTGCTGACTACAATTATTAATCGTACTATAGTTGGTAATTTTTGTTTTTTAGTTATATTCTTAGTGATAGTATACTCTGCATTAGAGGTAACATTAAGATATTTCATGTGATAGTTAGGTCGATTTCAATAATTGTTTGTTGTGCTGCATGTCGATTTATTGTAAAACGATAATTTAATAATTTACAAACGCGAACAAACTTTGTATCCAAAAATATCTACAATATTTACAAATAAGATGAAAGACAATTAATATTTTTGTGAAATAAACGACTATTTATTACATTAATTTTTGTTTCATTTTTGATGAAATATTGGTTTTTAATCGGATTTTACCATTAGTAACGAGTTATTAAGTACCAAACTTGGATGAAACCCGCAACTCAAGCTTAGCCAACAAGTTTTTTTTTAACTAACACCACTGCACTTCTATTTACTGCATACCTACTTGATCAACCAACTTTTTTTGGGTAATTCTATGTTGTAAGGAAAATGCCTAATCATATTTGATTAGAAAATTAGACCTTTCCTTTAGTTTGCCATTTAAGATGGCATAATAATACAGGGTGTCATATCGATGTCCAAAAAATCTGAGATCTGATAAAAGGTACCTCGCTGAAAAAGTTATCCTGTATCACTACATAGTATAAAACAAAGTCGCTTTCTCTGTCCCTACATCCCTTTGTATGCTTAAATCTTTGAAACTACGCAACGGATTTTGATGCGGTTTTTTTTAGTAGATAGAGTGATTCAAGAGGAAGGTTTATATATGTATAATAACATCCTATTGCACCCGTGCGAAGCGGGGGCGGGTCGCTAGTAAATAATAATATAGGGTCAATAAGCATGACGATTGATCAGTTTATGACGGTCTAGGCCAAGTGATGAAGATTGAAGTAGAAGCCATCACTACTCACGTAAGAGCAATTTAACACTGTTGCACATTCAATAGACGAGTGGATGTAGAATGTCAATCAATAAAAAATACCTACCTATAACATCGACGATGATGATGATTTTGGTCATTTTTCAGATGTTTTTTAGCAACAAGCGTTTCAGTATTTCTTAAAAATATGGATATTTGATTGGTGGTCTAGCCTTCACATATTAACTATTATCTTCCTTGGTGGAAAAGTCTTACGTTTACTTTGACCATCCATTGACGCATCGATTCAAGGTCTCAGAGCAGAGCATCTATCTCAGAGGAAGTTTCTGCGCGACATAATTACCGAGACTAGTCCACAAGGCCAAAAAAATTGGTAGGTATTAAAAAAGCAAGGCGTTGACGTTGTCATTTTCACGCCCATAAAATTGATAAAATGTTTTTACATGCTTTCTTTAATTAAATAAGTGAAATTATCTGTGTCGACATGGAATTTAATTTAGAACGAGAACGTAAGTGGCATTGTAACGACATACCTAGGAAAATAAATCTAGGAAGGTAGGTATTACATACCTTCCTAGCTTTATTTTTTTACCTACCAATCTACACAAGTTTAAATCTTCTTGCTAATACTGAACCAGCGGGCAGCCTCAACGTTATTCAAGTACCTGTAGCCACGAATCCACGATCACACGTAAGTTAGTCACAAATGTAGTTACTTCGCCCTGTCCTTCTCCATGTTCAATGGCAACATCACCCAACTACCTAAAACTTTGCCTGCACCCATTAACCCACACTGAGAGACAGTCTCGGCCCGGCCTCAGTCTCGGACGTTCTTAAGTGAGAAGGTCCTGCTCACTAGATAAATTATATAGGTACCTACTAGGAAATAAATTTAAAAAATATCGCGAAGAAGGTTAACTTTAAAAAATTCACATAGGTACGAAGTTAATACTTTAGATGCAAGTAGGTATACCTAACTCCTCAATATTTTGAAGAACTAGTAATTAAATTTTGCATCCATCCTTGTAGCAACTTAATTATTACCTTTTCTTTTTAGTCTTGTAAGATAGGTTTTTTTTGTGTGGCCGCAACACTGTAACCTTCTTGCTTTGCCACATCTGGGAATCAACCCGGATAACTAGGTACCTACTTATGAAGTGTAAAAACGGAACTTCGTCAACTTTTACCGATCATAAACATAACATTTGACGACTGTCTTGGTGTAATTGTTGAGAAGTCGGCTACTACACCAAGGGTCCCGGGTTCGATCCCCGCACAGTACAAACATTTGTGTGCATGAACATGTATGTTTGTATTGGTCTGGGTGTTTCCTATGTATATTAAGTATGTATTTACAAAAGAAAAAGTATTTGAGTATGTTTATCCGTTGTCTAGTATCCATAATAACGGACTATAATTAGCCCACTTGGGACTAGATGGCGCTGTGTGAAAATTATGTCCAAGGATATTTATTTAACATAAACAACCTATATAATACGTCCCACTGCTAGGCACAGGCCTCACCTCAACTATGAGGTGGAAGGAGACATACCCCAACAGCGGGCTCAGTGCGGATTGTTGGAGGGGTGTAAGGTTAGTGAGCAACCTTAATGTCAGGTGTTATTAAGCCGCCCTAAGGCTTCTGACTAGGCTTAACGACTGACATCTAGCGACGTCAACCGGGACCAGTTTCAACTGGGACCAATTACTTCACATTCCCGAAGCACGGAGATGCCCGAAATATACATCACTAAATTTCGGTTGGGGTGGTCACCCATCCCATTTCCGACACGGCGTGTGTTGCTTTACAGACGTACAGTTAAAAACAGGCGGCTGAATGGATTTAGAATTTTTAGACCAACTAAACTTTCGAATTTGTTCGGGAACTAACCTTTTTTTTTTTTAGTAGGGGAAATGCCTTACGCATACCCGTCCACCAGGGGACGGACGGGTTATGTCGGAATCTCCACTGGAAAGGTGGTATACCAGTGGCCCTACCGACTAAAACCCCCACTACTCCCTCTAATCGTCCGTAGTGGGGGAACACGGTGAGTAGCGCGAGGCCTGTTACGCGTTCCCCCGGACGGAGCCCACCTGCACGGTGGGCCGGAACCGACCCCCCCTTCGTGAGGGGAGGCCAGAAGGGACAGCCGAGGATGTCAAGCCGTCCCTACCAGGCAGTGGTGAAGCCCGTGCAATGCCGGTGACGGCAACCCCGTACCGCGCGCCAGCTGGCCACCGTACGCAGACCCTACTGGGCCCGCAACCACGAGCCACCCGAAGGGCGGCTCCGCTGCCGTAACCGGCGGTACGGCCCCGCCGGGCCGCGACGCACAGGGGGGATCAGCCTCGGGTTACTGGCCCCCACCAACCGGTTGTGCGCCGCGGCCCCAACCACGCGCCTCAAGGCGCCTGCAGGCCCCACTGGCCCCGCAGCCCCACGCCGCCCTTACGGGCCGCAGCGGGTGGGTGCTCCACCACGCTGCCACGCCTGGGTTCTCTTCGCTTCCCGGTGGTGCCCCTACCACCGATACTAGGCCCCCTCGCCACGCCGAGGCGAGAACCCATGAGGGGGTTCGGGAACTAACCATTTTTTTTTTTTTTAAGTAGGGGAAATGCCTTACGCATACCCGTCCACCGGGGGACGGACGGGTTATGTCGGACTCACCACTGGAAAGGTGGTATACCAGTGGCCCTACCGACTAAAACCCCTACTACTCCCTCTAATCGTCCTTTAGTGGGGGAACACGGTGAATAGCGCCTGCCTGTTACGCGTTCCCCCGGACGGAGCCCGCCTGCACGGCGGGCCGGAAGCGACCCCCCCTTCGTGAGGGGAGGCCAGAAGGGACAGCCGAGGATGTCAAGCCGTCCCTACCAGGCAGCGGTGAAACCCGTGCAATGCTGGCGGCGGCACCCCCGTACCACGCGCTAGCTGGCCACCGTACGCAGGCCCTACTGGGCCCGCAACCACGAGCCACCCAAAGGGTGGCTCCGCTGCCGTAACCTTCGGTACGGCCCCGCCGGGCCGCGACGCACAGGGGGGATCAGCCTCGGGTTACTGGCCCCCACCAACCGGTTGTGCGCCGCGGCCCCAACCACGCGCCCCAAGGCGCCTGCAGGCCCCACTGGCCCCGCATCCCCGCGTCGCCCTTACGGGCCGCAGCGACCCTACTGGGCCCGCAACCACGAGCCACCCAAAGGACGGCTCCGCTGCCGTAACCGACGGTACGGCCCCGCCGGGCCGCGACGCACAGGGGGGATCAGCCTCGGATCACTGGCCCCCACCAACCGGTTGTGCGCCGCGGCCCCAACCACGCGCCTCAAAGGCGCCTGCAGGCCCCACTGGCCCCGCAGCCCGTCGCCCTTGCGGGCCGCAGCGGGCGGGTGTCCAGTCCACCACGCTGCCACGCCTGGGTTCTCTTCGCTTCCCGGTGGTGCCCCTACCACCGGTACTAGGCCCCCTCGCCACGCCGAGGCGAGAACCCGTGAGGGGGGTCGGGAACTAACCTTCCTTAACTAACTCAACTCTTTTTTTTACAAGGTTTTTTTTGTCTTGTGGTCGTAGTACGTAGCACGGAGAACTAGCTTCCGACTTCATTTTTTTCTATCAAATAATTTAGAACGAACAGATATAATTAAGATGAAATTGCTTGTTCACCTGCTGACGGTAAATACTTGATTTCTTCTCGTAAATAAAGGAAGTTACGTGATAAATTCGTCACAAACTTTAAATTAGATATATTTACTCTGTCACCTCATTATATGAGAGGCAAATAATATTATGAGTAAGAGAGTGTAAAGACAGATCGAATTTCTTATTCGTAATGTTAACCAATTAAATCCACTTAAAGGCAGGCTTTGTTGACCAGTCCGATGGTAAAACAATAGGTACTCATTTAGGCTCGGTCCACGCCACCAACTGCAAGAGAGAATTATAAAACGTAATTATCAATTTGTACACGTCGAAAATAAAACTCTCATGATGTTCATCCGTCTTCCACTTATAGCATTTATTTGACTGCATTGCAAAACAAAACCAAAAATATTATATAGGGCACTAGTTCAGGAACGGCAATAAACCCAATCGCTAAATTATTTAATAATTAAGTATATTTAAGTATAAATCTAGTTCATACATAACCCACTCATCACCCATCCATCCAATGCCGACATAGCATGCGTATCATGCCAGCAATTGTAGTTGCCGATCCGCTATCGCCACTGCAGAGGCATTGCAAACTTCAGAGCTTCACTTGAATAAGATTGATTTACCTTTCAAGTAAAATTAAAAACGCTCGAAGAGCCAAGCGCAACATATTTTGAAAAAAGTGATCCGCATCCGCGACAGCGTTTGGCGCCCACCAAGTCCGGAGCCACCGGTAACTGGTCCGGTGCGGTGGCGCTCAGTTCGCGCAGGCTCGCGTCGACGCCGACGGACCTTCCTCACTAATTACTGACGATTAATTCGGGGAACCCATACCAATTGACATCTTAGTAACATTGGCAACAAGATTCGCAGTAATAATGGACAATGAACTTTTATTAAGTTATTGTGAGAGACTTGGTAAGTGGTGTTGCAGACATTGGGCGTCTTCCTTGGGATTTTTGATGTTAAGTGAAAGTACCTACATGGTATCCCACCACTGAGTAAATAGCCCTCGTTCCCTATATAATTTTATAGAAAGCAAATAATTTATTTACCTAACCGTGACCAGACTCATTTGAAGTGTTTCAGTGATTAGACTGAAATTGTTATAGGTATATGATATTTTTCAGTGCCCAAACCTTTGCGACAGCGAAATGATGTGGCAACGGCACCCTTAAGCGATATGCTCCTTGTAGCAGAAACTAATAAAATTATAGAGGTAATTATTTTGGGTCATAGTACTATATTAGTTGAGGTAAGTATATCATGAATAGTTCCATGAAAAACTTACTTACCTCAAAGACATTCTCGTATTTTTTTCTTCAGAAAAAAAGTGTCAGAAATGTACAAGAATCCCGGACTCAACTGTCGGCGGATAACCCTACCCCTGAATTAACCACATATGGCGGAATCAAGTTAGGATGGATACAGGTGCGCATACGAGTATAGCAGTTTTTTTTGTTTGTTTAGATGATTTTCCGTGAAGATGATGTTCCAAAAACATGTCAAATATAGCTTAGATAAATAGACACAGAGTGTAGCTCACCCTGTAAGATGCCTAAAGTTCTTTGAGAAAAACTACCCCTATATGTAAATCCAGTCAGATGAGTGTACCTACCAATACCTCCATTACTGTACAGGGTGTGCTGATACCATGCCTGCTGAACATATGGGGCGTGATGCTGTTCCTGCGCATCGCGTGGGTGGTGGCGCAGGCCGGCATCGGCCTGACCGTCGTCATCATCGCCATCTCCAGCGTGGTCTGCGTCATCACCACGCTCTCTCTCAGCGCAATATGCACCAACGGACGTGTGGCTGGAGGTACGAACAGTATTTTTTTCAGAGGCCTTTATACGATCTCTTATATCCGGACAGTTTCTGTCACTAGCCCAACTTCTGTTTGTTCATCATTTATTGTTGCAAGTCATTTTGAAATTTAGAAATATTGCCAGAAACCCTTATTGCTGTGCCGTTAAAGTAGGTCTAGTACTAGTAGTTTCTTGTACTGTTCAGCCAGTTATATTTCTGTTAATTAAAAAATGTAAACACATTTGAATAAGACCCTGAAAATCTAACTCGTCTGTGTGAATGTTGATAGTGCGCAGCGTACCTTAAAAACGCAGACACCCTTAAAGGGCACTTAAACCAACATAGCTGTGCTATTCTTTTGTTTGACTATTTCATGGTTATTACAGTGAGGTGGTTCTCAACTGTACTACCAACTTCGTTTTTTATAGGTGGTTAGTTCACTACATTAACTTTAAATTGACCGTTGGAGCAAACAATTACGTTTTTGAGATTTCTAAATAATTATATGTGCAGATAAATCCTCAATAATAAATTGCTCCAGTCAATTTAAGATATTAATGGCAAGTTGCATTTTGCTGATGTTTCTGAAGGTGGTGTCTACTACCTCGTATCCCGATCATTGGGCGCGGAGTTCGGCGCTTCAGTAGGGATAATATTCGCGTTCGCAAACGCCGTGGCGGCTAGCATGAACACGATCGGCTTCTGCGAGTCGCTGAACGACCTTCTCCGATATCATGGCCTGAAGATCATCGACAACGGTGTCAACGACATCAGGATCGTCGGCGCCATCGCTTTGCTGCTCATGTGCGTCATATGCGCCATTGGGATGGATTGGGAAACGAAAGCTCAGGTAAAATAATTAGGTGCTGATGCTTTTAAACTGAAGTTGCATGAAGAAGTAGAGGAGAGGTTTATTGCTCAGCAGTGGAATCAAACCCCTAATAAAATATCATAGTTTAGCATAGTTATACCTAAGTTTTTTTTCGTTACAGAATTTCCTAATAGTAGTCATAGTGATAGCGATCATTAATTATGTCCTTGGGTCATGTATAGGACCCAGATCTGATAAGCAAAGATCGCAAGGATTTGTAGGAATTAATGGTAAGTGCGTTGATCCATTAAATTACTTTCTCTTGGTGCTTGTACTTTTGCTTCTTGAAGAAGAAAGACGATTCAATCTACAAAATTAATAACACCTTGCATTTTACAGGAAAAACTAGTGAAGATAATTGGAAGCCAGACTTTCGCGAAAACCATAACTTGGCTAGCGTGTTTGCTATGTATTTCCCTGCTGTAACTGGAGTACAGGCCGGGGCGAATATCTGTGGAGATTTGAGGGTAAGCAAACTTTGGGAAGCTATAACTACCTATGTTCAGGCAAATTAACATAGAGCGTTTGGTCTACCCAAGGGCCAGTTGGCCTTTTTTTATTTCAAATGGGTTTGATCTTGAGGTCTATCTTGCCAAGTGGCGATGGTGTAACACGCCTACCCAGAAGATGCCTATTCACTTGCTTAGGCTTGTTCTTGGAGTAGCACGATATGGTGAACCGATCCGATTTTAAGTATCGCGAAGAAGGGAAAAAAGCATTACGGCCTGTTCCGTCCTAATACTCACTAAAACTCGTAAGTAGTAGTACTGAAGTTTGGTCCTAAAATAAAATAACTACCTAAACACCTTCAGAAAAAAACGAAATGCACCTGGCTAAAAGGGATCACAACTCTTATCTTGGACTCGGTAATCTTAGAGCTATGCTGTCTCTGCTCTCGAAAATTAAGTTGTTTATGGCAAATTTAGTATGCCCTATACGTCTTAATTTTCAAGAGCAGAGAAGCTTGACTACATTTACTTCATCATCATCATATCAGCCGAACGACGCCCACTGCTGGGCATAGGCCTCCCCCAAAGATCTCCACAACGATCGGTCCTGCGCTGTCCGCATCCAGCGGCTTCCCGCGACCTTGACAAGATCGTCGGTCCACCTTGTGGAGGGCCTGCCCACGGAACGTCGTCCGGTACGTGGTCGCCATTCGAGAACCTTTCCGCCCCAACGGCCATCGGTTCTCCGCGCTATGTGTCCCGCCCACTGCCACTTCAGCGATGCAATCCTTCGAGCGATGTCGGTTGTCTTAGTTCTCCTGCGGATCTCATCATTTCTGATTCGATCAAGCAGGGAAATACCAAGCATCGCTCTCTCCATTGCTCGCTGGGTGACTTTGAGCCTTCTTATGAGACCCATAGTAAACGACCACGTCTCACTCCCATATGTCATTACTGGCAACACACACTGGTCAAAGACTTTCGTCTTGAGACACTGAGGAATTTCGGACGCGAATATATGCCGGAGCTTCCCGAACGCTGCCCATCCGAGCTGGATTCGACGAGAGATCTCTTTCTCGAAGTTGGACTTACCTAACTGGACTGCCTGTCCCAGGTAAACATAGTGGTCAACAACTTCGAGTGTAATGTTCCCAACGTTAACTGGAGCGGGTGCAACATGGGCATTGAACATGATTTTCGTCTTGTCCATGTTCATCCTAAGACCCACTCTTTGAGAAGCATTACCGAGATCTTCGAGCATTATGTTCAGGTCTTCCAAGGTCTCAGCCATAAGAACTACATCATCGGCGAATCGTAGGTGTGTTAGGTACTCGCCATTGATGTTGATGCCGCGTCCTTTCCAGTCCAGAAGCTTGAAAATATCCTCCAACGCAGCTGTGAACAATTTCGGAGAAATAACGTCTCCTTGTCTCACGCCTCGCTGTAGTTGGATCGGATTAGAGTTCTGGTTCTGTAATCGGACCGACATGGTGGCGTTCTGGTATAGGTACCTTAGCACCTCGATGTACCTGTAGTCTATTTGGCACCTTTGGAGAGACTGCAACACTGCCCAGGTCTCGATCGAATCAAAGGCCTTCTCATAGTCCACGAACGCTAGGCAAAGTGGCAAGTTATACTCTTCGGTCTTCTGTATAACTTGCCGCAGCGTATGAATGTGGTCTATGGTACTATAGCCTTTTCGGAACCCGGCTTGTTCGGGAGGTTGGAAGTCGTCGAACCTGCGAGCGAGACGATTCGTAATGACTCTCGAAAACAACTTATAGATATGGCTCAGAAGCGATATGGGTCTGTAGTTCTTCAAGAGAGTTTTGTCACCCTTCTTGAAAAACAGCATCACATCGCTCCTGCCCCATGCCTTTGGCGTTCTGCCCTCGAGGATGACAGAACTGAAGAGCGTCTGGAGGACCTTGAGTATCGGCCGACCGCCCGCTCTCAGAAGCTCTGTTGTGATTCCGTCATCACCCGCCGCCTTGTTGTTTTTCAGCTGCTTGAGAGCCATCCTAATCTCGTACAGGCTGACGTCCGGGATATCTTCGGTATAGTGTCGGGTAAGCTTGGCTCTAGGGTCTTTAGCCTTGCTTTCAACAGGTGTTTGAGTGGAATACAGCTGTCCATAGAAACTCTCAATCTCCCTCAGGATTTCAGGTGTTGACGTAATGATGCTACCTGCCTCAGTTTTCAGCCTCGTCAGTTGGCTTTGCCCAATAGACAGATCTCTGGCGAACACTTTGGAGCCTTTGTTCCGCTCAATGGCCTCTTTAATACACTGGGTATTAAATTGGCGAAGGTCGCTCGTCAAAGACTTAGATATCTGTCTATTGAGTTGCCGATAACGATGGGCATCCGCTGAGTTCTGTAGCCGCATTGCGTTTCTCTGATCCATGAGTAGGAGAGTCTGGCTGGAGAGTTTCTTTGACTTCGGACGGCGGGTTTTAAAGTACTTGGACCCTACCGTACGGACAGTATCCACCACCATGTTGTATTGATCGTCCACATCGATGCTGTTCTCAAGGGCTTCGAAGCGGTTTTGAAGCTCGAGCTGAAAGCACTCGGGGTTTTGAATTTGAGCCGGTATTGGTCGGAGCGTGGATTTTATCAGTCGCGCTCTCTCAAGCTTTATGTCGATATTCAATGTGCCTCTGCGGTGATCGCTTCCTGTCTTAACAGCGTTGATCACAGCGACATCATTGAATATATGCTTCTTCGTCGACATGATAAAATCGATCTCGTTTTTGACCCTACCGTCCGGACTGATCCAGGTCCATTTGCGGCTTACGGGCTTCTTGAAGAAGGAGTTCATCATAAAGAGTTTCTCCTTCTCCATGAAGTCTGCCAGCATCTGGCCCCTATTGTTCCGTTGCCCAAACCCAAATTGCCCCACTCTCAGCTCATCACCGCAACGTTGCCCCAACTTCGCATTGAAATCCCCCATCACAACTGTGTAGTGGGTTTTATGGCTATGCATGGCTTTAGAGATCTCCTCATACATAGCCTCCACTTCGACATCGTCATGTTTCGAGGTCGGAGCGTAGACCTGAATGACATTCAGCGAATATCGTTTCGATATTCTGAGTATCAGGTACGCTACCCTGCTCGAAACACTTCCGATAGTGATCACGTTGTTGACAAGGGACTTGTGGACGATGAACCCGACACCACCTACTGACTGTTGATCGCCCTCCCGGTGGTATAGTAAGTTACCGGATTGCAGGGTGATCGAGTCCTCCCCCTCTCTTCGGACTTCAGATAACCCAATGATATCCCAATGTAACTTACCAATTGCCTCTTCCAATTCCACGAGCTTCGCGTCAAGCCTCAGTGTGCGCGCGTTAAATGTTGCCAGGTCGAGTCGTCGGTGTTGGCAGCCGGATCTCACCCGGGGATTCCTCGCACCCCCTGCCCCGCCGTTACCATAGCCGCTGCCGTAGCCAGGAATAGCGGGGCCGCCGGGGACTGGGGGCCATTTTTTAGGTTGTGCCATCATTAGGGGGGGGTTTGCCATAATCGCCACGCTTGGCAGGCGGGTTGGCGATCGCAGTGAGGCCTATTGTTATGCGGAGACGCTGCTGCCCATCTCCTTATGGCAGTTTTCCCTCAGTCGGCTCTTACGACACCCACGGGAAGAGAGGGGGTAGTGCTATTCTATTTACGTGCCGGCACTACACGGCACCTACATACGACTACATTTACTTGCCTACTGTGAATAAAAATACTTACGCATGTACCAGAACTGTGTCGATGTTGCCTGTTCGCTTACAATTGCAAACTAATAAACACGTTGGAAAAAACCGCAGAATCCCGCAGAAGCCATACCGAAAGGCACTCTGACGGCGCTGGCGGTGTCGATCTCGACGTACCTGGCGATGGCGCTGCTGGCAGGCACGGGCGCCATGCGCGACGCGTCCGGCCGCGTGGCCGACGTGCGCAACAACACGCTTGACAGCTGCAAGCCGGACTGCGGTTATGGTCTGCATAACAACCATGCGGTCAGTATACTCACACTCACCTTTAAGAAATGTCTTAAATACCACTAATCGTAGCCGGATGACTAGCAGGTGGAGGGTATTTGGTAGCCAAATTATTGTGACAAATCCGTCTTTCTTTTTTGTCAGTGGTGACCAGATGTGCTGTTGACCAAATATGAAGTATTAAATTTACCGTTGTAGATTATGCAACTAATGTCATTATGGGGACCACTGATCTACGCCGGCTGCTGGGCGGCCACGCTGTCCACGGCGCTGACCAACCTGCTGTCGGTCCCGCGGCTCATCCAGGCGCTCGGCGTCGACCGCATCTACCCTGGACTCATCTTCTTCTCCAAGCGCTACGGACGCCACGGGGAGCCCTACCGAGGATATGTCCTGACGTTTCTGGTGTCACTTACTTTTCTGCTGATTGGTAACATTCATACTTAAATCGAAAACAATATCAGTGTAGACTGGTATCTAAAGTAAGATTTGGAACCACTTACTACCCTGTCCCCTAGATCTAACCTTGTTAAAGTTATTCATACCTGTTCCGATCAACTGACATTATTTTTTCAAGACAGGCGGCAAGATTGCAGTCATTAAAGTACCAGCAAGAAGTAACCTTCTGCTGTAATGAGATGGAGATTAATATGTGTACTGTTTTTACAGCTGATTTAGATACGATCGCCCCACTAATAACAAACGTTTACCTGGCATCATATGCCCTTATAAACTTCTGCACGTTCCATGCGGCGTTCATTCGCCATATCAGTTGGCGACCCACATTCAGAGTAAGTTACTCGTAATACCCCTTATTTTCAAACGACACTAAACATAGTCAGTGTAGATGAGCACCCATCAAAAATAATACTTCATATCACTTTCATTTTTACTAACACATAAATGAATGCTGCAATACATAGGACACCGTTGAGTGAGCGAGCTCAACTTTGACCGATGTCCAAACTTTTTATTTCCTATCCACTGATAACTTGGAGAATCTCCTGGAGCAGTGCATGCCTCTTCAATTCAGAATTAGTTTGCTGGCAATTCGTGAATCTTGGAAAGCTTGGTGACTGCCAGTGAGAACCCTAAAGTAAAATAAGGCACCCGAAGTCAGTAGATCATCTTCTTTTCAGTACTATAATACGTGGCTGTCGCTGGCAGGTTTCCTGATGTGCGTTGCCATTATGGTTGTGATCAGCTGGATGATGGCTTTAATCACAGTCTGTGTATTTGCCACGCTGTTCATGCTTGTGCTTTACAGGAAACCAGGTAATCATCAGTGCTATGTATAGACATTCTGCTCCTGAAGCATTAGGATAAAACAAAGAGTTTTGAATTCTGAAAATGCTTAACTAATATTGATATTCACCAGACAAGAGCACACTTTCGTCAACAGTATTTTATTTGAAAATTCGTGACTTGAGCCAAATTTAGAAAAAAATATCTAACTCTTAATAACCCTTTCAGAAAATGCATCGTCTAAAACAACATGAATAACTTCGCTATTCCGGTTGTAGCCCTGTATAGCGGGCAAAATAACAATTCTTAATAGAATAGTATCAAGTATCATGTAACCAATTCCCTTAGCTAAAGAAGCTTCTAAATTTCCTTCTCATTCTTCAGCGGCCACTTGGGGCAGCAGTACGGACGCATACCGGTACCGTGAGACCGTAACGAATATCCTGGCGATGTCGCACCAGCCGGAGCACGTCATCAAGAACTATAACCCTCAGTTGCTGGTGCTGACCGGGCGGCCGTGCGCTCGAACGGCCTTACTGGACGTCGCTCACCTCATCACCAAGACTGGCTCTTTCATGATCGTGGGGGACATCACTTATGTAAGCTATGAAGGTCAAAGCTGCTGATTCAAACATTTACTTACAATCATTAAACAGGAAAGCTGTCAAGCTAGTATGTTTGAATCGAACTATCGTTTTATTGCAGAAGTCACTCACCTATACTGAGATTCAGGCGCGAAAAACTCGGGTGAACGATTGGATGTATTCGCACAAGTATCGGTCGTTCTACGCTTTAGTGGAAGCGGATGAATTTGCAGCAGGCGTGCGAACGCTCGTGCAGTGCGCAGGGCTTGGCCGGCTCGCACCGAACATCCTACTCATCGGCTACAAGAACGACTGGAGCAGCTGCTTGCCTGAGAACTTGTTGGCTTACGTTCATGTGCTCCAGTGAGTGGTAATTAACTTTGTTCCCATGGTCATGGTCGAGTCGGGGCCGCCTCGTGCTGACATGCTTCTTATCGGCTTCAGGAAATACAGCTTCTGGTCCCTAATAATGGCGAGTTGCCAGCTTATGCTCCTGTTCTCTTGTAGGAGGAACTGACCGTGCTAGTTTGCTTTGCTTGAAAGTAAATTTAAAAATAAATGTTTATCTACTATCCAGAACTGCAAAAAGCACCTTTTTAAAATACCAAACACCTTCTGTCATTTGACCGGCTTTGTTGGGTACCAGCTAACTAATAAGGCAAAAGAGTGCGACAAACAGGATTATTTTCTCCCCTCTAGATACGCTTTTGAGCAGCAGCTAGCATTATGCATCCTACGCATACCTCCGTTCTACAACAATGCATCCTCGACGTCTGCCAACGAGAAGCAGGACAGCCATGAGAAACACCTGCAGACCCAGATGCAGGCCGTCATGCACTCCAGCTCCGACTTCCACCTTGAAGACAGCGAAAGTAAGGCTACTTACTTCAACCATTTTTAGTAAACTAAGCACCTTGTAGGTACCTACTACGCTACTACGTGCAAACCTGCGTCGTGGTGGCTCTGTTGCCAACACGGCATATGCTGAGGTGGGAGCCTTTTGGCACTATACTGTAAATTTTTTATGTAAATCTTAATACTAAGTTTAGTTTTAAGTTTAGTGTCTAATAAATTTATTTTCTTTCTAGCATGTTTACTAAAAGGTAAGAGAGGCAAATGATAGGAAAAAGTCATAGGTAAATGTTTGTTGAAGCAATTATTTTTGGTGATATCGCTTACTATTTGAAATTAAATAATAAAACATCTGTAAGTTACAGCAGATGTAAGTTTCTACCCGATGGTCCCTTAGACAATATAGAAATGGACTAGCGATTGGGCCGCCCGTCAATGCAAAAAAGTCTGTCCCTTTTTGCGGGGGCAGGGGGAACACTCACACAAAGAAAATTACCTCTACTTTAACAGAAGAGGCTTGTTGGCACAATCGCACACAAACCCCAATAAGCAACACAGGGATATTTTACACTTACATGTCAATAAAATGATTCACACTACTACAACTTTTGACATTAGTTATGTCTTTACACGGTACTTATGTCAACTGGGCTAGTGCTGACCATAACACAGCTATTGGATGTACAAAAATGAATAATTGAACAAATGTTTCGATTAGAAATTGTGAATTATATTATGTATTGGAAATTACGCACTTTCCATAATTCCTAAGCCTGATTTTAACTGTTTACGTGAAGAAGCCCTTGTAAACAGTTAAAATCAGGCTTTTGACCTTTATAAATATTTACTTAAAACTATTAGACGAATATTTTAAATTACAAACTTATTGAAACGTGTAGATTCTTCTAATCTTTTAAAGCAGTATAGCAGAAAGCAATCATTAAATAAATTATTAGAGTAAAAATTTGGACTAAGGACCAATTGTGAGGATTAAAAACTTATCAGACCTATTGGTCTGATAAATTAACCTCTTATTTTTAACCTTTAATAACGCCGCAGATTTTAAAATCTACCCATGACTAGTGCATAGTCTGAAATATTTAGATTTCGTAATTCAATATTTTGAAATCTGCCGAGTTGTTATTTGTTCATCCGATGACTTTGATCTAACTGTTAAATAATCTGCCCTAACTGAAACGAGCTGTATGTACGTTTCTAGGGCTTGACAGACTGCCTAAGTTAGTAAACTTGATATTAGGTGACAACATCGGTTTTAAATGCATGCTTTCGTATTGTAAGGTAATGAGGCTTACAGCTGGACAAATAACAAGTTTTATTTCAAACAGTGTTACCTCACACACAGTAATTTTTCGGTGAATATTTGAATCACTTCTCTTAATTAATCAACTGATAAAAAATCATTTCATCCGATTAATTTCTATAAATAAATCGGATAATATGATGTTATCATAGGCATTTCAAGTCATTTCCTACCTGATTTGTTTGTTATTGACGTTATATCGCTTGCTGAACATATTAACTCAGCGAAGTAAAAAAAACATCTTTATTGTTGTAATCATTTACAAACACTCACCTATTTATTTATTTACTAATTTATTTATTTACTTACAAAAATATAAAAAACAGAATGTGACTAGGAACCTCTTTGTTCAGGCGTCACTTTACTTCTATCGATAACAAGAAGCTCTAGAATGAGTCCCGAAGTTAAGTGCCATCGAGTATGCCAACTTTTCTGTTTTCCTGTTTCCGGTATTTACATTACACAGAAGAGTAGTGTGGTTCTTAAATTTTTGTTTCCTTTTATTTAGTCTTTTTTAAAAATGAATTTGATTGTTTTTTATATTGCTAGGCCCAGTATCACTTTCGCAGTAATTACAAATCTAACGACACATCTCAAGCTGAAATAAATCGAGCCGTTCAGGCTGCAGAGCGTGTCAAACACTATTACATACAAACATACTTACATATATACATACATACACTCGAAAAACATAACCCGCCTTCTAGCGCAGTCGGATAATAAATAAATGAATCATTAGAAACATTATTCTTACGTCAATCGAACTAATTGAAATATTTTATTCGAGTGCAATCGGAACTTGCCAATCGATTTTTCTTGACATTAACCCCAACACTAGTGTGATTACGAAAACACTCAAATGTCATTCCGAACGATGTTTCAGGTGTTTTAATTATTAGTGATTTTTGCAAAAGAAACATGAAATTGAACCAAAAAAATACATACGGATGAAACATAACATTATCCTTCTTCCAATTTGAGTTTCTCGAAGTGTTCTTACTACTATCTACAGCACAAAACGGCATTTTTGAAGAGCTCTTTACTCATCGACGTATGACTCGTTATGTCAAAATTTCCGAGTTTCAAGTAGTTTTGTTCAACGTTCGGATTTTTAATCGTAACGTGAGCAGAGGGGTAACGCACGTAAGGCATCTCCAGTTCTTAATGCTCTAAGGATGGTCCCGAGATCGATTTTGGCGGAACACACCTACTTTTGTTCATTGTACAATTTTATTTGCGGCTAACTCTCCGGTGATGAAAACACTGATAATAAAACCCAAGCAACCCGGACTCTGACCACGTTGGGTTCAAATTCCCTCTGGGAAATGTGGGCTTCTGAATGTTCCGATCACCATGACGGCAACAATCAGTGTGCCGCTGACTAACCCATTAGGAATCTGGTCGTGAGGGCATGTTATGATTTTCTAGAATAGCTTGCAATTAATATGAAATTAATTTCAGGTGAATTTGAATTAAGGAATGAAAATACATTAACCAGCGGAGATGGAAAGACGGAGCATGCGGCTCAAACGTACAGCAAACAAACTGATTCCCTCCTCACCATACTAACAGTCAACGCTCCTCCTTTCAAATCCATCTTGTACAAACCGTTTAGTTTAAACTCCGTGAGTAAAAGTTTTAACAACACATGACATTTCTACCTAAAGTAGTAACTAGTATAGCAACGCATTTAGGAAATTACGATTATATTGCACCATTCTTCCACGTAAACCACCCACTTCACCAACCGCCACCGGGTAGGGAGTGACCCGTACTTATAATGGAGGAAGCAATAGATGTTGTAAAGCAAATCGATGAAACGTATATTATACATTATGTATATTAATTATCCTTACTATTTTTCAAGAAGCTACAGCAGGCAATTAGATTTCTAAAGAACTAATTGAGTTATAGAACGCCAACCTGGACGCGTGGTGGCTGTACGACGACGGCGGGCTCAACATCCTGCTGCCGTACATCATCGCCGAACGCGGCGTTAAGAACAAAATGCCGTTGAGGATCTTCGCACTCGCGAGGCCGCATCATCAGGTCGAAGAAGCACAGAAGTTGTAAGCGATTGTTATTACAGAATGATTACCTACACAACAGGCCAATGTTTGCAAAGCTAGAAACACAATAAATAATGAAAATGGAAATTGAATTTTTTCAAAGAAAGATTCTTATTTCTTAGGTAATAAAATTCTGCTAAAAGTTGTTTACCTTTCTCCAGTTTTGAAAAACTTCTCGCGATGTTCCGCATAGAGTACGCGCACTTGTCGATGGTCACCGGCCTCACGGACCTCCCGTCGGAGGACAGCTGGGATCTCTTCGCAGAGTTGGTCGATAAATACAAAAGCTCTGAAAATAGCGGTGGGTATCATTTGATTATTTGTAATTATTGGCCATTTTAGATCTCAAGTTAAAATCTGGATCAAATGGTAACTTTGGCGAAAAGAGAACAAGTTCAATCTAAGATATAAATTTTGACAATTGTCAGTGTCTTTGGAAATTGTACTTCAATCCAATAGAAATACGATTCATGAACAGTGGCTTGACTTTTGAGCCTGTGAGAACACTTGAACCCTTTTACCATTGCATAAAGTTTAATTTCCAATGACACTGGCAGCTGTCAAAAAGTATTTTTTTACATTAGTTGGACTGTAGACCTTGTTACTACGGCTTTTTGTGATTGATGCCTTTGATCATTGGGTGTGCGTTTGGCTGGTTACAGATTGCATCGTGACCGAGGACGACTTGATCAAGTATAGGGAGAAAACTACCAGACATCTGCGATTGCGTGAACTTCTCATTGAAAACTCTTCTGAAGCGGGTCTCATAGTCATGTCGTTACCTGTGCCTCGAAGAGTAAGCATGCACAGTGATATATTCCCCTGTTTTCTCGTGGACCTACTAATTTGACCCACTAGTGGCACCACGAGGGAGGCTTATTTCTCGTGGACCCACTAAGTGATAACCGACTCTTAAATGACTTTTGTAGACCTAAGTAATAAACAATATAAATAAAAACAATATAAATAATAAACAATTGTTAATAATTTGTTGTATTGTATTTTTGTAATGTATGTATATGTATTTTATTTTTAATTTAATATATTATTATAGGACATTATGTATGTATGTATCTATGTATGTATTTGATGTTTGCCGTCAGTTTTAGTTACTATTATTGTTACTTGTGCACTTGCCTACCCTTCTAGTAAATTTTCCTCTACCTGTGGGTTGTTTGGAAGAGATCGCTTTTTAGCGATAAAGCCGCCCAAATTGTACATTTCACGTCAATCTGTGTTACTTTTGCTGTTGATTTTCTGTTGTTTTGGTGTGCAATAAAGAATATATCTATCTATCTATCTATCTATCAATATAAATATAAATTAGATTGTATCACAATTTGTTTCTAATTTATGTTTTTAATAACTGTTTTTAATGCAATAAAGTGTATTGAATGAATGAATAAAAACCAATAATTTATTAAAGACTAGAGTTTACAGTGGCGATGGGTTGATATTTGGATCAAGCCGCACTAAAAAGTCATTACCCACATTATTCATGCCTGTGCCTGCTCATGGGCTTAATTAATACCTACCTAGCTGTAAACCGTTTACCAATAGAAGTTTGGATCAGAAAGTAAATACGTAAAATGTAAGGGCAAGCCACACAAACTTCCTCACGTAACGAATATATATTATTTTTTGAAAGACAAATGCAACATAGTAGATAAAAAATGTTAGACAGCGCCATTTTTTCAAGAAAATGACGTAATGAAATATCTCCGTGAATTAGTTGGAGTTGATATTTCATTATATCATTATCTTGCTCTATATATTCTTGGCGGCGCGGCCATGCTTCCGATATATCATCTTCTTTCTCGCGTAGGATGTTATAGCCTATAATGTTGCATAAACTTGTATGCATTACATATGCTTATTCCTACAAAACTGAAGTGATTGAATGCTCTATGTGGATTGTACGGTGGACGGCACATCACTCTACCCATTTCCGGTCAGTCCTCCTTGCTCTATTGCAAAGAAACGACATTTGGCAAGAGCGAGAGAAAAAACGGAAATGGGGTAACCTGATGTGCTGTTGACTGTACCCGCATCAATGGGGCCGACAAGTGAAAGCTAATCTCAGATGGCGCCACCCTAGCATGAACCCTTGTTTATCTGTGACTGTGTGATAAATAATAACAACTGCTTCATTTCTTGATAATTCCCTACTTTTAAACATGTATTCCACTTGGAAAACATGCGAGTTGAAAGAAGAACTAAGAAAAAGAGGCGCCTCTTTACGTGGGAGGAAAGCAGCCCTAATTAAATGGAAATTTGTGTTCCATGAATTCCTTCCTATTTTTTCAATTTAAGGTCTTGGAACTTGCTTTTAAGTTTAATAAATGTTTACCTATTATGTATAGTCTAGCTAATGTGTCACCCTTTAATCATTTTAGTAGTAATGAAAACACGAAACTTCATACTACCTAGTTTAAAAGAGTTTGAGGTTATATTTGAAGTCTGAATGACTTCAAATAACCTTTTCATTTATGAGATTAGAGTCATATATGACCAAAACTTGTTTTGTATGTACCTTATCTGAGTATTTACCGATTATTTCATAAGCACTGGCCTCGAAATGTTACTGACACACCCTGGCCCCGCGTTTAGGCTCGAACTTTACTCTCCTTATTACTGCTTAGCCACATTTTTTTAAGTTGCTCATCTCGGGGAAACTAGTGGCCTTCAGTTTTCTTTGCAATTTGGTACACATCACCCGGGCATTTGTGTGTTATTTGTCTTCAATTAAGAATTCTCTACAAATTTCATACAAAAACGTCTTTGTTATTGGTCTTTGCTCTGCTAGCGCCACTTTCAAATTCAAATTATTTATTTCAGAAACCAGGTTCCATAGTGTTAGTAGATACAACTTAATTATCAACGAAATATAACTAATGTTAGTAGGACAATCAAAACAACATAAATGAAAAACAAAAAAAAGCTTTTACTTGGTGTGGAGCCTCACCCAGTGTCGCAGCAGTGGGATGTCCCACCGGTCTTTAAAAACACTTAGGAGACTGTTGGCGCTCGAGCGCCAACTTTGACAGTTGCCCGCCCCATTGTGATACAATCTAGTTTATGGTTTTATGTTTGTTTATTACTTAGGTACATTATGTGCACAGTCCTACAGAAGTAAATTAAGAATCGGTTATCACTTAGTGGGCCCACGAGAAATAAGCCTCCCTCCTGGTCCCACTAGTGGGTCAAATTAGTGGGTCCACGAGAAAACAGGGATATATTCTGTCAGTTCAAAATTACGTAGAACAAAAACAGACTACTACATTGAGAGAAATAGGCATTTTGAGAAATTGGCATTTCTGCAACTTAGGACTTTCATAAGCAATGTTTTTGATCATTGTCATATTCGTGCCCGTATTACGATATGTATAATAATATAATAGGTATATACGAGTGGTAATATAACTTACCGAGTCCTCACTCACGAATTGGTATCGTAACGTAACGTAAGGATACGAAGGTACTGATAATATACATACGTGTACACATTTTGTCTTATTAAAATACGTCTGAACATTAAGGTCAAGTTGGGTAACTTTGAATTTCAGTGTAACATTGAATCCACTCTTTTAGATCAGTTACTATTGACAAGTACTCCAACTACAAGATGTTGTTGAGTCTATGAGGGGTTTGGATCAAAAACAAACCATAAACAAAAGTATGTAGGTACTTTAACTGTTCTTAAACAGTGGATTCAATGTTACACTGAAATTCAAAGTTACCCAACTTGACTGTATATGATTCGGTACTTGTTGTGTTGTCGCACGCAGGGCGGAGCGCCGGCGCCGCTGTACATGTCGTGGCTGGAGGTGATGAGCCGCAACCTGCCGCCGATGCTCTTCGTGCGCGGCAACGACTGCTCCGTGCTCAACTCCTAGTGTGCCATTGTGCTATAGGTGGTATATACTTGTAACCAGCAACGCTGAACTTGACTTATTTTCGGCCAATTACCCTGTACTAATTTGTCGCTAGAGAAACTTATTTTTCAAATCTACATTGTCAGTCTCAAAGTGCGGAATCTTAAACTTTGTGATGACTTTAAAAGTGACTTGTTAATATTCCAATGTACCTATGTAAGTTATTAGGGATATCATTTTATTACCATGGTGCCAACTACTATTATTATTGCCAAGTGGTTGCAGTGAGCTCTGAATCAAATTTATTACCAAAGTTTTATGACTTATTTTTATAATTTACGTTTTGAAAGATAATAAAACCAGTTTTTTAAATATATTACAAGGTTTTTCTTTATTTCACACCATATTTCACAAGTTTTAATTTAGATATAACAGAAAATATTAAAATATTTACAGATACAGAATCAACAGTTGTTTCAGATTAACAATTTATTAGTCTTAAATTAAAATAGAGAAAAATGTTAATTGCTACCTAGGCTCCAGTCAATACTTTCTCTTGCAATAAATATTGCCAAACACAAATTCATTCTTAGTATAGGTCCAGCCACGTAACTTCACCGTCGTCAGTGGTCTAATTCACGGTTTACGACCTACGAAAATAAAGCTCTGTTTGAGTTAGAAACAATTTACAGTGTCGTATACTTAGTGTAAAAGTTACAGGTCACGGCATATAACTCGAACGAACTCGAACTGGAAAAATATAACGTTACGCGCCGGGATCTATACAACAACAGCTTGCATTATTTTATTATTGATCGCAATTGAAATCAACATTTTAGACCGTCTTTAGATTACGTCGAACAATTTAATTTGAAACCTCCATTTTCTACTTTCCGTCAGCGTCAAACTCCTAGGCCACGTCATGCTTCATCTCACAACCCATTATATAAAAATCGTAGGATTGCGACTACATAAAGTAAATGCAGTTTTTTTGTAATGCCATAAACATGCATGAACTTGCGAGCTAAGCATAAGCTCTCTGGCAAAACCATTATTATGATCAGCTATAGAACTAGCGATCAACTTTTTATCATACTGCTCCAAAACATAAGCCTTTATGTAGTTATAATCCTGTGAAAACACTCACTGTGGTTCAACTGGTTCTAACGCTAAGCACAAGACCTTTCATCCTGCCTTCTCGTCACAGCAAGTGCCAAAGTGAAGGATCGTTGTATGACGTAATCAAGAGATGGCCTTAACTCAAAAAATATGCTCCATCATTTTTTATACCAAAGCGTTAGTGCCAGGGTCAAGCAACAGACTTGAAGACAATTTTATATGAAGGTTCTCTTTAGTTGCCAGAGTGCGGGAGGTATTTTAAACAAAGAAATACATTTTATTCAAACTTCCTAAAGCGATATGTAAGTTGCGTAAAAGGACGGCGATTTACATAAATTTGTTTCTTTTCTATAGAGATATGTCATTGCAAGAAAAATAAATAATTATTCTGCCATAATTTGATAATTTTAACTGGTATGTAAATATTTTCAGATAGCTATACATTTCTTGATTGATTACATTGAAGATTTAAATATTTTGAAACATTATCTTTCCTCATGTTCAACAAATCAAACTAGTGAACGCGACTACATAGTATTTTCAAAATAATGCCGCTAGTAAAATATTGGAGCATAATTAACGTTACTCAGTCTATTTATATAAATTTATACAATAATTCGTATCATAGATGTTTCCGTGCACAATCTGAGAGACAAGAATCTTACCGATTATAAAAATGTAAGTATACCACAAGGTGAGTTTACCATGAAGCAAATGACGATCGACACATGAATGACTATCCTACCAGCACCTCGACATATAAAACGTTACATTCGCGACCATTTAAGTCACACTCTATTTAAATATACTCATTCTGTTATATGCTCAAGGTGAATAATTTATGGAAACAAAATATAAACATACATAACTATATAAATTACAGACGAAAAACTTCACACAGCCATATTTCTTATATAAATAAATAAAATTCTAATTAATTACGGAAATATTTTTGGCTACAAAGATTTACGATAAGCAAAATAAATACTCGAATAATCGAGGCTTCCTTCCAGAGTACATAACCTGATCTACGATTCAGTGTTTATTCATGCTACAGAGGAACGTTCATTTCATATGTTCATATTCACTAAAGCTTACGCTTACGTATCGTTTAGCCGAGGCGGCGCGTCTCTCACGCGAGGCATCGTCTGAACCATCTTTACTAATAACTGATCTGATAGTGTTTCAATTATTCAGAGCGCCAAACGGCAACAGTCAGTTCTATGAAGAACTCACCCGTATATTAGGCTTCTTGAAAAGTCCTTTTAGATAACACTATTCCATCGGTGGTACACGGTTTCACTTCACTATCCTAAGGAACACATTCACTCGTTTTGTGCAACACTCGCTGGCCAGGAGTCATACCGCGCGGCCGGCGGCTCACAGCACCGAGCAGGGCGGTCGCGACAGTCTTCATTCTGATTCCTCCTCGTTGTCCTCGTCGAAGCCAGACAGGTCCGCCGAGTCCAAGTATCCGTGCATTACCTGTAGCATCAATTATTTAGTGAGACATTTTCAAGAAAGAATTGGTGCCTGCTGAATTGTGTAATTTTATTACTACTGCAGCTTGAGGAAGTGTAATAATCAGATGAATCTTCAAATTGGCGGGGTAAGTATAATCAAAGTAAAGAGATAAATGAACAGTAACTATGAGGGAATATAGGGAGGCCTATGCCCAGCAGTGAGCATCGTTCGGCTGACATGATGATGATGATGATGAGGGAATAATAGCGTAAACTTTACAAAGTATATATATTTTTTCAATTGATCATATTAGATGAAATTAGAAAACTTCAACTTCCTTATTTAGAACCTTTTTTACTGCATATTTATAGTAATGGCATTTCACTGCCAATAATTCAAGAGTTGCAGAGACGCTCTGTAGCCATTAGGCCTATTTTTTTTTACAGAGTTATTCACATCAACCTTATGATGCTGAACTAAGATCCATTTTGCGATGGTTTTCTAAAGGTTGAGGCCTCTGAACATGATCTCTAAGTAACTACACGTAAAGTAAAGTGAGTGTTTGGTGTGGTATGTTATTATTATTTTTAGCATTTTCCACTTGAAGGTGAATCTGCCTTTAACATTGATGGAATCACCTTCGCTCATAGGGTAAATATACCAGAAAGATTCGGCCGGTCTCGGTAACACAGTTGCTAGTGAAGTTGCTCGTTTCGCGACAGATGCGGGTTCGATTCCCGCCTGATGGCAAAAAGGCTGAATGTATTTTTTGGTTTTCAGATCTTTGGTGTGGTTTAGCCCCTTGAGTGACGGAGAGCGAAATATTAGCTGATTTAGCTCATCAGGAAATTGGTGCAGTTCCAAGTGGCAAATTCAGGCCTAGTATAATTATGTCTTTCGCAGTAGTAGTTAGTATAAAATTAACCATTTAGGCCACTGGAATTTTGCCATTTTTTGGCATTTGCGCCATTTTGGCGGCAAATAATGACGCGCAACGGTCTACCGTCATTTTAGTAAGATTCGGCGATAACGCGCCTGACAGCTCGTATGTCTCCGACATTTAAAGGAATACGATTTTGTTGTGTGTACATACCGCGTACTCGATGACGGCGAGATGGCAGAAGACGTACTGGTCGGGCATCTGTATGCTGTGCGCGCGCTGCTCGCGCACGCGCTCCACCACCGCGCGCACACTCACACAGCCCTCCGCCGCCAGCCGCAGAGTGCAGATGTCCAGCGTCAGGAACGTGCCTGAGGGTAATAATAATTTATACTTTACTAGCTGTCCCAACAGACTTCGTTCTGTTGTCAAACATTAAGTGTCACGTGGCAGGTCGGTAAGAGAAAACTAAATTGTGGTTTTTCACTATATTCCTAGCATTTCCTCATGTTTACTCACCTTTTAAACCTTCCTTGGACCATCACAAATATTTTAAAACCATAATTAGCGAAATCGGTCCTGCCGTTCCGAGTTTTAGCGAGACTAACGAACAGCGATCCATTTTTATACATAGAGGTTGCACAAATAAAACAGTTACACAACGATGGCTACAGAGATTTAGACGCCTGCGAAGACCCGCCTGGCGGCAGAAAAAGTACCGAAAACCCTCATTGAGTTAAACTTGGTAGTTAAGCTGACACTTTTCCTGCCAGTGCCACTAAGATGACGGATCTGAACAGCTTTTAAATAGCATAGATTCAGAAAACCCTCGTTATTTTTTACTTAGGTTACCTTTATCTTTAGGGTTAAGTTCAGATGGTCGCGCCTAAGAAATTAAAAAATCTAAATAAGTCTGAGCTCGATGGAATCGTGTAGCTGCATAATCATGTAACCGGTCCGATATTTGTATATTATTATATTTATATTTCTTATTTCTATATTATCTGATAATTCGCGCTTTCGGCCTTACGCGTAAGGCCGAAAGCGCATCCATTTCAACAAAGCCTTAGTGGTTTCACAAGATTTTTCCGCCTGTATCTCTTACAAAGCCTTATCCACCGTTGGCTCAGTGAAGAGGGAGAGCCACGAAAGCAATGAAATTAACGGAAATGGAAAATTGCCTAATGTAGGCAATTGACCATGGATTTCTTTGATCTGTGAATACCTTAATTTTCCTTCTTTTCTAATAAATATCAACTACTGAAAAACGAATTTTTACCTGTTCGTCCGATGCCAGCAGAACAGTGAACGATAATTGGAGGTCCTCTGCTATGTCCAGCCCACGCATCTCCTAAACTGTAAAACAAAAAATATACTACATCAAACAAAATGCAATGCAAATACCTACATGAAGATAGATACTGTGAGAAAAGGTCCTCAATAAAACAAGACATAGTCAGAAGATTTGTCAGCCATTGGCTACGGTAGTCAATCTTGATGGTGGTGAAGTCTAACAAACACCTTCGCGTTACCTCACCACTTGGTTTAGTAATAAACTGCTGAAAATCGACACCCTTTGATCGCGGATTTAGGTACTGTATTCACAAATTTTAAAATTTCGCACCTTTTTACTTTTTACGTCATCTTAGAAAACTAATATCAACTGTAGTCATAAATCTAACGAAAAATAATATTGAATCCTAGCTAGTAGCCGTCCGCTCAGGTTTAAAAAAAGTTTTTCTTCACTTAAGTTTAATTTTAATCCATTTTTTGAGTAGTTTTCACGTGAAAGAGCAACAGGGCACATCCGCAAATACAAACTTTCACATTTACTTATTTATTTATTAATAAAACATACACACAACAATTCAAAAAACTATACAAAGTTATAGTCTAGTATATGTATCAAAGACAGGTATACACAGCATTCTCATTGGTACATACAAGCAACAGAAAAATACATTTATAATATAAGTATGTTTTTTTTTTTAGATTAAAATACTTATGTTTGAGCATAAGTATTTTTGTCTTCACAGTTAACTTGGAAGTAATAACTAAACAATGAGTTCACTTGTTGGACTCACTCAGCTAAGGCGGTCTGTTGCGCGCGCCTGACTCGCTGTAGAAAGCGCAACACAGGCTGCGCGCGGCCGCCGCCCGGCACGCCGTAGTCCGGCCAGCGCGTGTACTGGCCGTGCCACACGCGACGAGTTTGCTCCGTCTGAAATAGAAATGGGGAATTAAACTATCTACATTGCGAAAAAAGTGGAGATAACACAAGCCAGTAGATGAGAAAGCACGATAAATCACCTCACTGAAGCGCTGACCAACAAGCGTGAACGGCTTCTAAATAATTGTATCAGATTTGTTTTCGGCCTGGAAAAATACGATCACGTTTCTCACTTTCGTAACCAATTGAAGTGGCTTTATATTTTGTTGTACATATGGGGACAGGATTCTTAATGAACCAGCCTCTAAACTAGGTGCAAAAGGTTTTTTAGAAACTAAATAATTACTTATAAGATTAGGGTTAAATGGCCTGTCTTTCAGTTTCTATCACCGGGCGCACTCACACACAGTGCTGCCTCACTCACACACACTCACCCGCAGCTCCGTCAGCAGCAGGTGCGTGACCGTGTAGTCGTCGTCCGGCTCCACGCGCTCGGTCTGCACGGCCAGGCCGGCGTGCACGGCGCGCGCCCCGACCGCTAGAGGCCAGTACTGTCCGCACTTGACGCGCTCCCTCTCACACACAGTGCTGCCTCACTCACACACACTCACCCGCAGCTCCGTCAGCAGCAGGTGCGTGACCGTGTAGTCGTCGTCCGGCTCCACGCGCTCGGTCTGCACGGCCAGGCCGGCGTGCACGGCGCGCGCCCCGACCGCTAGAGGCCAGTACTGTCCGCACTTGACGCGGCCCCGCTCGACCGCTCGTGTCGTCATCACGATCACTAGTGTGCCTTGCTCCCACACCATACGCCAGAAGTCGCCGAATGTCTTCGGTAGGGGACCTGGAACGAATACGTCATGAATAATTTTCAAAATTTTAACAGTCTGAGAAATATGTTATTTAGCATATCTGTATCAAAGATAGAAATATCAGCAGGAAAAACCGGTTTAAGTTTCTTCCGCATACCCAGCGACTGCTCCACAAATCAAAAATGTATTTACTAGCCCTAAAATGAAAACATGACTCGAAAAATAGAACTGAAGACAATATTGTTTATGACCGGAAATAAAAATCGACTTTACTTAGTAAAATGACACAATGTTAGATTTTATTCGAATTAGAAATTGTTAGGTAAAAAACTACATTTCGGATTCCGAATTTAGAATTTCATCATCACTTATACCACACAATGGGTATATTCAATAACAATTTCACTTTCTATGATATGATGATGCTGTTTTTTTTGGTTTAAGCCGAGGTCTTAATAGTTACATGTGAAAACATACATACCTTGCGTGCAAATGAACGCATTCTTCTGTTTGTATCCGTCGACGTAGTTGGCGTTGATGTAGTCGGTGGTGGGGTCGTCGGGATCCGTCTGAGAGAGCAAGACCCGCGAGTGGTCGTAGCAAAGCACGTCCGTATATCTATTCTTGGCTAGGTTACTTGGCAATCTGCAATTTACAAAATAACTCATTTTTATATAGGGATTTAGGCACGTGTGGCTGCATTGTTAGCGAGTGTTTTCACCAGAACCCCTTCTGATAGCTGAATTTGATCATGAATATTTCGTTTTTAAAGTTACAATACTATGCATTTTGTAGTCCGAAGTGAACTAGAAGGCTCTTGCTGGGCCGTCACGTGGAGGAACGCTGCTAAAAAACTAAATGGTTGCATTGCATTTGGGTTGCAAATAATCTGTACCCATTTCAAATCCCAAAAAAAAATCTCTAAAAAATCAATGTCAAACACGGTGTCGCTGCACTTTGAATGAGGCAACAACACTACGGCCGACTGCAGCCGCTCACTGCAGTGCGTTGTTGTAGTTTGCAGTCCGTCTCTGAAATGTATCTCAAAACTGTGTACGCACAACCAAACAAAACACGGTGTCCGAACACTAATATCGAGCAATTCGTTTGTCGGTCACTATAACTATTGAAATAGTATTGTTTTTATCCGGCGTGACGGCGTTAAAGGGTTACATGCAATAAGACCGTCAACATTGTGAAAGAAAGAAGAAAGAATATAATTTATTTGGTTTTGCATCACACAGTAAATAAAATACTAAATAAAAACATCGGACAGAAAATAAAACAAAACAAACAACAAAAGTGAGTTAGACTAACTTGGCGTGATGGAAGGTGCCGGTGGGCGGGCCAGCAGCGCCGCCGGGGACTCCCCCGCGCCCGCCCCAATGCACTCCTCGTCCGACAGACCCGGGGACACCGAGCCGGACGACCACGTGCTCGATTATACTCCCTCACAGATGCTATGCTCGAACCGACACATTAGATGCTAATGCTCCCGGTAAACACTCGCATTTCTAGCCCGACAGACCCGGAGACGCTTCGCCGGACGCACTGCACTACACACTCACTTTTCTAGACCAATGATGCCATCACCCGTTTCGTCGCCACCGTCAAAGAGCTCGCGCCAAGCCTACACTCTAAAAGACCGAGATATCGTCCACGCCGGCGTGGACGCGCGTCGCGGCTTCAATCTTTTAGCACGTGCCCGGCCCCTTCTCTCCACAAACTTACGTCCGATTGCCATCTTCCAGATAATGCCTTTAGCCGAGGCTCGATCCACCCTGGGGACCCTAAGGCACATTACTTAGGGCGCGGTCCGTTTTGAGTCAAAAGTGATTATGGCGCGCTCAAACGCGTCCTTTAAAATTGTATGAGTGTGAGGGCCGTGAGCGCGCTATTATCACTTTTGACCCAAAATGGGCGGCACTATTAAATGTTAGGGGCTGTGAGCCTTCCGCTCACCCCATTGCCCGGTAAAGCTGTGAAAGTCGCACCTAGGGTTAACAGCTAGGTAAGGTAAAAGGTGTAGACTAACTTGGCGTGATGGAAGGTGCCTGTGGGCGGGCGCGCGCGTATCTCGTCGTACTCGGCCGCGAGTCCGCGCCGGCGCAGCGCGCGCACGCGGGCCAGCAGCGCCGCCGGGGACTCCCCCGCGCCCGCCCCAATGCACTCCTCGTCCGACAGACCCGGGGACGCCGAGCCGGACGACCACGTGCTCGATTATACTCCCCCACAGATGCGAGGCTCGAACCGACACATTAGATGCCAATGCTTCCGGTAAACACTCGCATTTCTAGCCCGACAGACCCGGAGACGCTTCGCCGGACGCACTGCACTACACACTCACTTTTCTAGACCAATGATGCAATCACCCGTTTCCCAGCCACCGTCAAACAGCTCGCGCCAAGCCAAACACTCTAAAAGACCGAGATATTGTCCACGCCGGCATGGACGCGCGTCGCTGCCCCAATCTTTTAGCCATGCTTCGCGGTACCGGCACGTTCCCGGCCCCATCTCTCCCTAAACTTACGTCCGATTGCCATCTCTTAGTAACGCCCTAAGCCGATGCTCGGTCCACCCTGGGGACCCTAAAGCACGTTACTTAGGGCGCGGTCTGTTTTGAGTCAAAAGTGATTATAACGCGCTCAAACGCGTCCCTTAAAATTGTATGAGCGTGAGGGCCGTGAGCGCGCTATTATCACTTTTGACCCAAAACGGACCGCACTATTAAATGTTAGGGGTTGTGAGTCTTCTGCTTATTCCATTGCTCGGTAAAGCTGTGAAAGTCGCACCTTGGGCTAACAGCTAGGTAAGGTGAAAGGTGTTGACTAACTTGGCGTGGTGGAAGGTGCCTGTGGGCGGGCGCGCGCGTATCTCGTCGTACTCGGCCGCGAGTCCGCGCCGGCGCAGCGCGCGCACGCGGGCCAGCAGCGCCGCCGGGGACTCCCCCGCGCCCGCCCCAATGCACTCCTCGTCCGACAGACCCGGGGACACCTCGCCGGACGACCACGTGCCGCGGGCTACATACACACACACATTTGTTTAGTTATTGAATAATCAGTTGCGGAATGAAAGGGTTGACCAGTTTTCAAATAAAATCATTGCGCGCGTTGCAAGCACATGTTACCTTTTCAAACTAAGTAACAGGCTAGAGTGTTGTGTCGAGAAGTACGCTTTATTGTTTGACAATAAATGGGTATGTTCCTTCACGATTGACAGTTGAACCAATACTTTTTCTTGGTTTGATCTTGCCATTACGCTGCAGTGTCTAGTTTGATAAATCGAATTATTACATCCTCTTTGCTTATAATGATTAAAACTACAAATGTGATTAACAGTTCCTGTCAATGTTCTCATTGAGCAAGCAAAAACAGATCTTAGGGTGGTCAACCTTTTCATTCTTCGACTGTACGGTGGCCAGCACATCACGCTACCCATTTCCGGTCAGTCCTCCTTGCTCTATTACAAAGGAATGACATTTGGCAAGAGCGAAAGAAAAAACGGAAATGGGGTAACCTGATGTGCTGTTGACTATACATTGTTACAAACACGTATTTTTATTGAATAATGTACATTGTTACTATTACAATACAATATAACTAGCGATCCGCTCCGGCTTTGCACGGGTGCAATGGGATGGGAAACATATAAACCTTCCTTTTCAATCACTCAATATATTAAAAGAAGCCGCATCAAAATCCGTTGCGTTGTTTTCAAAATTTAAGCGAACATAGGGCCAGAGAAAGTGACTTGTTTTTAAACTATGTATATTTTTATAACTATTTATTCAGAGATAACAAAGATCCATTTGTGCTAGTGTGCCTTAAAGAATAGGTTAGTAAAGAAGTACAAAAAATAAGAAGATTATAAAAAGACAGCTCGTGCCATAATGTAAAGTTCCAGCACACCATGCGTCGTAAATGAAATAAATTAAGTGTTCAAGAATACGCAAATTTTACTGTTTAGTTATTGAATAATGCACATTGTCACAAACACGTGATGCTTATTCATTTCCGCCTTGTTTCTATGCTCACAAACATTACTAAAAGTCATAAATAAGACAACGCTACGAACACTGATTATGGCAGGAGTACACGTGACCCAATACAAACACCATCATAAAAACCAACATCATTGTTTTCACATCGACAAGTGATTGGCACATTCACAATAAAAACATGTTTATGTTCTCCACCTTCAGCAAGACCACTTCGATAAACTTGAATTTAATGCGAAACAAATAATCGTAAAATTTAACGCAATATATTTTCCATTTATATTTCACGTTATCAGGTATTAAAACTAAAATTACCTACAGATTGTACTTTTCTTGACCCGCAAATTTGGCCCATGTGAAATCGAATAAAAACGAACATTTATGTGCAAACATACCGAAATTTTTCTTTATGGAATTAGAACTCATGATAAAAATATGTGGGATAATTTGTATGTAAACAATGTAAAAATGACAATGACAATCAGTGTCAAATGACAGCGACAATACAAGCTGATAAATCACTTTAGCTTTATAAAACAGGTTCGATACTACATAATCAAACCTAATTTCATTAAATTATTTGAGAGGAGGTCATTTTTTTGGTCAAGTTAGTTACTTTGGCAGGTGCTACCTTACATAAATGAACTAAAGACAAATTTTAAACTTATATGTAACAAGCAAGCAAATAAATGTTTCTATCTATCTCAAGAAATAACAGTCAAGCGTAAAATACGTATCATACTTACTGCTTATATCTAAGTCATCTTCATCTCCCGAATTTATGTGTCTGCCCTTCATGTCGCCATTATATCCATGTGTATTCCTGGAAAACAAAATATAACGTTTAGTTTCTTTTCTTGTTCGAATGTCTACGTACTACGAAGAAAAAAAAAACATAGTTAAACACTAAATACCAATCCATAACGAACAATAAAAACGTGAGAGATGTAATAATCGATGAGAATGAGCTAGTATTTCAAAATATGATGATAGTGATGATGTCACATAGCAAACGGCAGTCAAGTGTTTTCGCTCGTAACTTGAAATGTTTGTTTAAAAAATGCAATCAAGTCTATCTATGTACTATAATACTTGTTGCCCACCTATAGAATTGTGCTGTAAGGTTCTATAAAGCGGACCAAAACGGGTCTAGTCGTACGAGAGAATACCGGGGCGTGAGGAACAGATACCCTGTGCGGTCGGTTCCGGGCGATCTCTTTCCTCAGGTCTACGTATCGACTTCAATTAGGGACGTGGCCGTAATTCTGAAAAACGATCTCACATTACCGGAGTCATTCAGTTACTTAACACTTCGAGGTGGCATCCAGTACACGTGTAATGCCAGTTTGTGTCCACGATAAATAGCAGTTTTAATTATTTCTACTTATCTAGGCTTACTACGCCCTTCTTTCAGAGTTGGTGTTCAGCTGATCTAGAGACCTATCTTATAGAAGCGCCACAATAGCGTGACAACTAGAAAGATATAATTTGCTTACGCTTAGGATAGGACACATAATATCTCAACTGAATGTTAATGCATTCTCGTAATACTTAAGTAGGTAGTAGGTAGGTAGGTAGGCTTTCATTCTAATACGCCAGGGCCGTGCGAGAATAAGTTGAAAGAATAGTCAGAAAGTTGACCTTATGTTAATAACGCGTCAAATATTTTAAGAGTAGATAGAACGGGGAGGTTATTTTCGATCCGATATTGTAGCTTGCGAATTCATGCAATTTAACGTTTGTGCGGCTTGCGAACACAATTATGCCGTAGTTTTCATTGCAAATGCAGAAAAAAAATTGCTATTGATAGACATTCCGAGCGACAAAAGCATATAAAAACACGTTTCCTTCCCAACAAATATTGCATTCAATAACAAGTGAATAACATTGTTTGTATTCACCCAAAAGTTATAAGGTTTTTGGTAGTTGCAGATATTAAATAGATCAATAGATATCTATCAAGTTAATCTATTGCCCGCCTAAGAATAAATTTAAATTTGTGTTAATGTTGTGCAAATCACACTACAAACAATGTCGTCTGACATGGCACATATTAATTAGGTAGATTTGGTGTCGCACTTGGTTGTTTGTTTTAGGTAACTATGACGGTAATGAGTGCTTGCGACGGTTAACTATTTTCATTTTTACTTGTCCTATATGGGGCGAAGTATGTTTACGATTACGAATAATTTACGGTTGTTTGATATCACCTAGTCCATCTGTAGCCTAGTGAAACGACGAGTTTACTAGTTTAGGTCGTTGCCGTAACTAAATTTAATCTCAGCCAGAATCTTGGTACAAACTGATTGCCTGCACAGCTCTAACGAAGGTTCCGCAGACTTATCTGTGTAGGTTATGTTTTTTCACCAGCTTACAAACTAGGTTCATTTCAGTGATAGACTCACCTGAGTGGGCTGGTGTCGCAGGTGTAAGGCGGGTCGCCACTGATGTGCATGTCGGCGCTGTTCTCGCACAGTCGCGCCGCGCGGTCGCTTGTCATGTCACATCCGACCTCGCGTTCTATTATACCTACAAACAAATCGGACTATTGATCAAATACTTACTATGATACATTAGTCAGTAATAAACGGTTGGTTAGTGAGGAAAATTCATGCATGAAACTTTGTTTTCCTAATTATTATAAGCAATACTAATTTATTGCCCTAACTAAACCGCCGATTTGTTTAGCGAAGGTCAATTTACGATTGAATAACTACTTAACATAACATACTCTCACGATCATATCCCTAATGGGTTATTCAGAGGCACACTGATTGTTGCCGTCATGGTGAACGGAACATTCAGAGGCAATCGGGATAACGGCGGTAGGCTCGCCCCGTACCACGTTGGGTTCAAATTGGGCTAAATGTAAGCTTCTGAATAACTACTTAAACCTTAATAATCAAATTTAAACACCCGCTAGACGATGTTCTTGCACCTTAGCTACACAGCTAAGAAGCATAGCTAGCTAGAACCACCTTGGTCAGGTCAAAACAAAGTGCGAATAGGTTTCACTGCTAAAGAGCTACGAACCATTAGACAGATACAGGCACAAGTCATAGAAAGACAGACGAACACTTGAAACAAACAACAACCTACTCATTGCGTCGATAGTCAAAAAACACATTTAATTTGCGAAAACAAATTGCCACTTCAAGTTTCCGCAAGGTTAACACAGAAATTGAATTTGACCTACATTTAAAACATCTTAGATAACTCGTTTCTACACAAGCGCGCATATTAAAATAACTCTATTTACGTAATTTAACAAGCAGTTCTAACTATTAATGTTAATCACATTATAACAAACGAATACTCAGCGGGCTCTTTAGGTAAAGAGGTACTTCGTAATGATCACGACATGTCATAATGAAAAATGGACACAAATATTAGGAACATTTGTTATAAAATAATATACAATTTTAATTACTTTGCGGCAACAGATAGCATAAGGTACAACCATTACGCTACATACGAGTACATAACATGCATTATGTAAATATTATGTGTGTATAATAATAGGATATGCGTATTTTGTTTCATAAGTGTCTTACCATTTTGTGGCTTGGCGGCGGGTATGTGGTTGCTAATTACATATTCGTCAATTATTCCGTCTAACTTTGCGTTCTGAATATTATTTGTGTAACAATTTCTGCAGTGTTCTAACCTGTTGACAAACAAACTCAATCAATACAAAACGTAATTTGTTTAAGTTTCGTAACATGTTAAGTTTTAGGCGGAGGTTTAGCAAAATGTCATGTCATTCACGTAGATGGAACAAACATGAGTGTGTTATGGAGTTCTGATTTATTTATCATTATTATGAATTTTATCATGAATTGCCTTTCCAGCGGGGCTAGCATGCACGCCGCGAGTAAACCCGAGAGAGCAAATAGCCAATCACAGGTCGCCCTGCAGCCATTTCTCCATTTTCTCTACTGTTGCTAACATGGCCGCTTAATGTCAGATTTGAAATATTGTATGGGAAATACGGATTTCTCGACAAGCCCTAACATGGCACCACTGTTTTATCACGGATTTATCGATTTTTGACATTTCTGTTGGCTTAATTACTCGAAGGAAGGAAGGGTGGACGAGAAGTGACGAGACGAGTGAAATTGTATGCGAAACTATTAAAATACAACGCGTGCAGCTTTGTCAAAAAAAGAAAAGGATTAAAATACACGTCAATGCTAAAACGATACGACATAACCTTTTAGAATTCGGAGTAAAAAGACATTATATTTTTGAAATTTGCTTACCATCATTAGAGTGAATTAAAACGGGGCCGCAATACAACCCAACTCCCATTCGGTGTCACATCACATCACAATAATTAAAGATAACATTACAAATATTCGTTCAACAACAATAAATGACAAGACCGGACTACTTTTATATGGAAAGTAATCTTCACAGATGGCGCCGCTAAGCCGAAATTAAAAGTTCTCCAATTAAAGAAACTTTGATAGGCGTTGTCTAAACACCCTATTACGGTTGCTTTTATACCATTCATAATTAAAAAGTAATTTTCACATATCAATTTCTTCAATAAACACAAGTTTTATTAATGAATGGCTATGTGAACAAAAAGCAACTGAGATAACAGTGTGCAACTTGATTGTGGCGAGTGGCGACAGATGGCGCACGCGTGCTTGCTTTTTACTTTAGAGTCGAAATACTCGGCCAATTTTCGTCTCAAACACACAATCAATCTAAAAACAAAATCTTTCTATTTTTTGTTATGAGATAAGCAGTAACAAAATATTTTACTTACTCTTGATTGAGTCTTTGTGTGAATAGGCATGACGACAGTATCAAATAATCAACGATTTGAATACATTAGGGGAAAATACATATTAAAAGGATTTAAAAGACACATTTAGTTTGATTTTAAAATCTGAGATTAATCAGATTTTCGATAAAGTAAAAGGATAAAATACTCCAATTCGCCATTTTGACTCAAACGTCAATCACGCACTATGACGTCACTGTAATGGAAATCAACAAATGTCACTGTCGTATTTCATACAAGTGAGTTTGACAGACACTTGATATTTACATTACAAATACGTCACACGGACGCCATGCCACCTGCGAGCGTTTTCGCGCGCTGTTGATAAAATACTAGAATAATGTCCTCAAACTTTGTTAAACTGACCTTTGAAACCGAAATAAAGTTTTTTTAGTATACAATACATGTGTACCTTTATCACGAAAGAAGATTTCAAAATTGTTCGTCATGCCTATTAATTTTACAAGTGTTACCAGTAAAAAAATGGAGTTTCTAATATTTTTTTTCTGTAATATGGCAGCACTGTCGAGAAGCAACGAAGTCAAGTCACGCCCTTCGATTCTCTCGAGCGAAAGAGGGGGAGATGGCTATTTTGTCGATGTTGCGCATGCTAGGCCCGCAGGTAAGTTAGATACTAAGGATAGCAAATAGCCACCCAAGCCTCATCAATTAGTTATTTGTTAGAAACAACCGTGTTCTTTTGATAACATATCAAGTTAGTACATCTGATGAAGGCTCTTTAAATGGAAACCCATTATTTATGATATCATATCTAATCGCAGGTCGGATGTAAACACACCCGAGTTACGCTACAGAACAATAACGATTTCATGGAAGCTCGTTTAGCAGCGCCTAATGATTTCGCATAACATCACAGTTTTGGAAGGGTTTCCTTCAAATAATCGCGATATTCAGACGTTTAAAGAGAGAGTTTTTATATAATTCGATATAAATGTTTAGTTCAGTTAACAGAATATAATTATGTCTATCTATCTACATAATTTAATCATGACTTTGTGTGAAATTATTTTCAAAGGGTTTATTTTTGCATATTCTTGGAATAGAAAATGATAGAAAGGTTCGCTTTGAAGCAATAACAAGCTTTCCGCGAAATCGCAATATTCAGTTCCAGGATAGGTATCGATCGTGTTTTCGTGTTATTGGTGTCGGTCGGTTGCACACTATGAAATGGTAAAAAAATTAACATTATTTCATTGAATTGCGAGTGGAGCAGCAATAGGTTTATACTACTAAAACTGTTGTTTTTTTTTTCATTTCACCTTGTCTCATTGAGCAAAGGTCTCCCCCAAAATTCTCCAAGTGTCCCTGTCTCGAAACTAGGTCTGCCACTCAGACGTTTTATGTTTTTCAACATTGTCTATTTCAGCATACATTTTTTCAAGTATTTTTTGTAAATATAACATCATCTTTTATTTCGCAGCAAGCATTTCAACAGTTTTAAAACTCTATAATCGCGTCTATCGGGAGTGCTCGCCACGCTGCCCGTTCACAGGAGTATTTAGTTTTAAATGCAGCTTGCGCTGTAATGTCCTCATTTTCTAAAACGTTTCAACTGTCACAATAAAAAAATATCTAATGCAGTACACAAAGCACCACAATATGAATCTGATCACGTATGAGCGAGCAGTCACATTCAGTCTAAAAACGTCGAATGTAGAAAGTGATTATATGAGCGGTAGTAAAAGATGCCATCCGTGGGCTCGTGACGTCACAACTTCCTGTGTGGGTAGTAAATGGCAAGAACCAAGTAGCGTGGGTCGTTGCACAGCAGGCAGACTCGAGCTAGAGGAGAGCCAGATAGTTCACCGACAATAGTGGCATGGTTTGCTCCGCCTGCTAAGCTAGGGACGTGGTTCAGACACTTCGACATCCAGGGTCGAATTGTCTTAGGGTTGGAATAGTGACTACTTGAGGATCTGATTGTTTTCGACATAACTCGATAGTAACTCAATATGTGGCCAATCAAAGACGTTTGAAGTCATAAAAAAGGCAAAGAGCAAATAAGTCGCAGATATTCTTTGTCCTTATCCCATTTTTTATTCAAGATCGGTTCTGCTGAGTAATCTTCACCAGGACGTGAATCATCCTGGGTTATCTAAGACGCAATGTGTCTGCTTTTAGGTTCCTGTTAACAGTGGTCATTGACTCCAGTGGTCTGCCTCTTCCCTCTAGTGCAGAGACCTATCAAATGTTTTTGTCATATGTGTTTGTGTGTGTTTCAGAAGTGTCAAGTGTGAGTAACAAATGATTGCATACCAAGCTGCGTGGTCGGGCTCCAGCTGGCCTCCGAGCTGGCGGGGCAGGCTAGCGCGCGGCACGTGCACGCCCAGCTGCGGCGCGCTCACCGTGTGCACGCGCTCGCGCAGCTTCTCGCGCACGAACAGCCGCAGGATCCGGAACGGAGCTTTGAACCACAGCGGTGCCGTCACTATTAGCACCTTCTTCAGTTTAGCTGGGTATCCACCCTGAAACAATTAAAATTCTAACATTAAAATGATTTTAAAAAAAATATTGCCTTTCCATTAATCATAAATTACACTTTTCCTTAAAAATACAAACTTGTTCCTGTTAAGCTAGTGGATCAGAAAGGGAAGTAATTTTCTATTACGCAAAGCTTTTCAGTAAAAATGAATGGTCATTTTATCCTTGTTTATTCAGAGTAGGTAAATATTACTTTCATCTAGGTCTAAAGAGCACAAAGGAGCACAGAAATAAGTATAATTACAAAAGAATTCTCATTTCAATGGCGTAAAACAGCGAACATTCAAGGAATTACTGAGGCTAACAACAGCATAACAATAAGCCACGTTGCCAAGACAATAATACAAACGCGTGAGAAAATGCGGTACCTACGGCACCATTCTAGCCAAATAACAATTTTCTAGCCCGTAACGTGGCGGGTTATTAGGGACACGTCCTACGATACCCAACTATTACGTAGTCGACATTGACAGCGCGCGACGAGCGACGACATCCGACGCCCGTCGCCTGTCGTAATAATGAACCACTTCAATGTCAAGACGCGCCAAAATCTACATATCTTGTAAAATCTATGTCATCGAGACTAAAGCTCTCCAATTATTATAAAAGATTTCCGAAGTAACCTCGTATTCATGTTCCAGAAAATTCATGCACTATTTTCAAGCTGCTCAAGTTGGGAACAAAATGCAGTGGCGCCAAGTGTCGGCGACAACCCTCATTAAGTACGTGTACTTCTCTACAGAAAAGCCTTACTTTACTTACTAGACAGCTCAATTAGGTAGACATTTTGAGTCAACTTAAACTCCTTCTTTGCGTCGGAGGTTCAAAAGAGCCAGCCTTTGTTTGCAATATTTAGGACGGGAATTGTAGCTTCAAATTTGGAAGTACACGTCTGCGATCAAGATACCTAGGTAGTTACAGATAAGTAGACAAACCAAGAAATATTGGACATTTAAACTACTCTACAAGTAGTGAACCACTTTAACGCGATTAGAAGCCTGAATGGCATGCACAAATACCCGTCAGCTCCAAAGTCATTTCTTCTTACAAATCTTCAGAGGAACACGACGAAACTTGATAATAAATTCGCATTAGGGACCCTACTGAGCTGGCCTTATAAATATTCACGGCCGAAATGCCCTGCAACCACTCGAGGGTAAAATGAGTTCTTCTTTTGGGACTAAATCTGATGAAAATCTTAGGCACGCACTGCCCTGCATCAATGTCAAGGATTATGATAAACACTAATGATGAAACCATGTTTTTGTCCCACTAAAAGACACTAACCAACGAAGTCACAAAAAATATATTTTATTCAGATCACGTAGAAAAGTTTCGAATCTATCAAACGGTCTCACAATGAAACACTAAAATATGTATACCCTTGTTGTGTGTAGCAAAACAAGTGAAGGCGCGATCCTATTGCAGGGAAACAACCGTTGGCTGAGAAAAACTGTTGCTATTTGTTGGATTGTTTTACTTAAATATCATATTCTCGGTGACATACCACACCGTAGTCAGGTAACATTATCTAACAATTAGCAACAGTTTGTCCTCGCTAATATCTTTAGCCTTAACCATTAACTTTTAGGACTAATAGGTATCATTCGTTTAAATAAATCAAAAATACGTGACTGTATCGTACGTAAAATACAAATGATGTTTATCATCCATTTAAAAATAAATTTTGCTCCGAGATCTGGCTAAAGGCTGGCACTGAAATTTTTCATAGGATTTCATGAAGCTATTAAGCCAGAAACCCTTTCCGGAAAAATGTATATAACCGTCAAATAGTGTTCTCGAAAAGCCTTGAAGAGGAACATTCCGTAATAGCTTTGCTGGTCGTAAAATATAAAAGCTCGACCTTGTATTTCTTCGAACTGTTACATCCTTCACATGTTAGCATAGTTGCTGACGTCCCTTTTGCGTATACCTGCGCATGCACTTCAGATTCCCAGCCGAGCCCGCTCCGCGAGCTCAGTCAGTCGCTTTCCAACTCCCGTTCGTGATAGTCACCCACAATTCTTACCAATTCTATTTCGTGTTTTAATTAATCTTTTTTAAAACCTCAACCCCGCGACTCGTTCTAACATTGGTGGCAGCGTTAAGGGATCTCTAAAGGTCCTCGGTACGTCTCTAAACCGCAAGAAACCGCGTGTACCGAAAACGTTATTCCCGTCTATCCGGACTTTATTAAACGAACTTCTGGTGCAGTGAAAGTGCTAAAAACGAACTCGTGAACATTCGTGATCACTCCGCTGTACGTGAAAGAAGAATTACTATCTCCGTTCACCGTATCCTGCAAATCTCTGTTCCCTGAAAACCTCCGTTTCCTGAAAATCTCTGTTTCCTGTGAACTACTTACTAACTTCGTGTTCTCCGCATCCTGAAATTTCAAATTCAATCTCCGTGTCATTTAATTATCAAGAATCTCCGCGTCATTTAATTATCAAGAATCGCCGCATCCTGCGAAGAAACAACATCGACACCTGAACCCGATAACAATAACAAGGACAAACAACATCCGAGCGCCGTGCACGTGCAAGCCACTTCTAAGAAGCAGACGCCATCCTAATGCACACACTGCAAATCCCCGTCGTGTTCACTATTTGCGCGACCCTATTAATGTGAGTCTGGTCCCTTTCTTTTTGTGTGTTCGTAATTTTTTCTAATCTTTGTGTTTTGTTATTACGCATTCGTGAACTAGGATTCACCACTTTTATTTTGCAATACTTACCATCTCATTTCTATTTATAAAATGCCTGGTTCAGATAATTACCTAGTTCCGCCAATCGATGTAGAGCTTCCGCCTGACACGGAAGAAGATAGACCTGCTTCTCCTGTTGAAAGGAAAACCAGATCCAAGGCACAGAAAATGCCTACTAATTCCAACTTAGACCTTAACATCCTATTAAAATTTATTAAGCCTTACGATGGCAACCGAGACACATTAAATTCTTTCATTATTAACTGCAATAACGCACACGAGTTGGCAGACAATAACCAAAAATCTGTACTCTTCAAGTACATTATTTGCCAACTTCAGGGCAAAGCCGAGATTGCTTGCTCTATAAAAGAATTTCACAACTGGGAGCAACTTAAAGACTTCCTTAAAACCCAGTTTGGGGAAAGGAAACACTACTCCCATCTCCTCACAGAACTGCAAGAAAGCAAACAGTCGGCTAACGAGACTGTTAGTAGTTACGCACTCAAAATCGAATCCTACTTGTCACAATTATTAACAGAAATTTCACTTACTAATACAAAGGCTAAGGAGCTGCCAGGCCGCACGGCAGCAATAGAGGAATTGGCTCTACACCACTTTTTAATGGGTTTGATCCCAAGAATTTCCAACATCGTTAGGTGTAAATCACCCAAAACGCTCAATGAAGCGATTAATTATTCAATTTCTGAAGAACGTATACAACAGACGTTGTACAAGCGAAACGTCCCTGTGGAGCCAAGGCCTCGGAAGCCATTTAATAATAACCCTGCTATCTCTTATAACAAACCCCAGGTTCAATTTCGGCCAAACCAACCGACAAACGACCTTACGTGTCGGTACTGCAAATTCCCGGGCCACACGATCGAGAATTGCCGCAAACGAGCTTTCAATAACAAGTTCCGCGAGTCTCGTACTTTCCCTAACTCCAATAGCCAAAGACCAGTTAACTTTGCTATTGAACATGACCCCGAAGGTCGCGATGAAACCGACCTCGCTCCTATTCCAATGCTACCTTTAAACTAAATAGCGTCTCGTCCGGGTGTCACACGAGACGCCCAACAGTTAGAAATAAGTACACCACGTACTCTGCAGTAAGCAGAACTCCTAAATCCACTGTCTCCACTAAATCCACTGTATCCAAATCCTCTCCAAGCAGAGCCACTGTATCCAAATCCTCTCCAAGCAGAGCCTCTGTATCCAAAGCCTCTCCAAGCAGAGCCACTGTCTCCACTGAATCCACTGTATCCAAACCCTCTCCAAGCAGAGCCACTGAATCCACTGTATCCAAGTCCTCTCCAAGCAGAGCCACTGTCTCCACTGAATCCACTGTTTCCAAGTCCACTGAGTCCACTGAATCCACTGAGTCCGCTACTAAATCAACCAAAACCACTGAGTCCAAACGTATCAAATCCACTGAATCAAAAACAGACACACTCATTTACGAAATAAAATTCGATCCGTCAAAGAAGTCGTTGCCTCACATTCTTGTAAATACAACAGCTTCTGATCTGCCTCTTTCTCTTTTAATAGACACTGGTTCTTCCATAAGTCTTTTAAAAAAATCTGTTATCAACCCAAAAACAAAATTGTGTAAAGAAATCCTTAAACTAAAAGGCTTCGGGTCCACCGAAGACACTGTTCCAACTTCAGGTTGTTTTGATTTAAAACTACACCTTGGTGGCAAATCAGAAACCCACCTAAAACACAAGTTCCATGTCGTTGAAAACGTAGACCTTCCTTATGACGGTATAGTCGGCAACGACCTCCTTACTAAGTTCCAGGGCAGCATTAATTTCACTCGCGAAATCCTTCAATTCGGAAAGTCAGAATTGAAGTTATTCTTTACTGACCCTTATTTCATCATTCCTGCGCGCACTGAAAAAGTAATTGAGTGCTCCGTTTCCAATCCCGATCTTCAAGAAGGCCTCATCATAGATCAGAGTCCGTCAGAAGACATTCTCATCGCAAACTGCTTAGTTCAAGTGAAAGAAAATAAGAAGATTAACATAACCGTTGTTAATATCTCGGAATCGCCTATCAATCTTAAAACAAATTTAAATCTTACTATGATCCCATATCAATTAAATCCTCCTACTAGTTCTGAAAATACTATTCCTATTTACCATTCAAACCATAAAAATGCTGTTGAAAGAACTCAACAAGTCCTAGATCTCTTAAGGATCAATCACTTAAATAGTGAAGAAAAAGCCGCTCTCTTACAAGTCTGTTCAGACTATTCTGACATCTTCCATCTCCCAGGTGAAAAACTAACCCATACTAACGCCATAAAACACGACATCAAAACCACTTCTGAAATTCCCGTCCATACTAAATCCTACCGATTCCCTGAAATCCATAAAAAGGAAGTAGAAAAGCAAGTCGAACACATGTTGGATCAAGGAATCATAGAACCCTCTGTATCCCCGTGGTCCTCACCCATATGGGTAGTACCTAAAAAACTCGACGCGTCAGGTCAACAAAAATGGAGAGTAGTCATTGATTATAGAAAACTCAACGATATCACTATTGGAGACACTTATCCTATTCCACAAATAACCGAAATCCTAGACCAATTGGGACACAGCAAATACTTTTCCACTTTAGACCTCGCCTCAGGTTTTCATCAAATTCCTGTAAATGATGCTGAGAAAACCGCTTTCAATGTACCCCAAGGTCATTTTCAATTCACCCGAATGCCATTTGGGCTGAAAAATGCTCCTTCAACATTTCAACGGCTGATGAACACAGCCTTATCCGGCCTTCAAGGCGTCCGCTGTTTCGTATATCTTGACGATATTGTAACCTACTCATTCGACCTGAAATCCCAAATCCTAAACCTTACCACTGTATTCCAAAGACTTCGAGACTTCAATCTCAAACTACAACCCGATAAATGCGAATTTCTCAGGCGAGAAGTCGCTTATCTTGGTCATATCATCTCAACAGATGGAGTGAAACCTAACCCTGATAAGATCAAAGCCGTCGTCAAATTCCCTACTCCTAAATCTCCTAAAGATATCAAATCTTTCCTTGGTCTTGTCTCTTACTATCGTCGTTTTATCCCCGATCTCTCAAAAAGTGCTAAACCACTTACCTCACTCCTAAAGAAAGATGTAACCTTCAAATGGGAAAATCAACAACAAGTCGCATTTGATTGCCTTAAACTCAAACTCACATCCGCACCAGTTCTAGCCTATCCAGATTTTTCAGAACCTTTTATATTAACCTGCGACGCTTCTAATTACGCCATAAGCGCAATTTTATCGCAAGGTGAACCCGGTACAGACCGACCTATAGCTTATGCTTCACAAACCTTAAATAAAAGAGAGTGTAACTTTACCACAACCGAAAAAGAACTTTTGGCAATCATGTACGGCTGTAGAACATTCCGACCTTACTTATACGGTAGGTTATTTAAGATCATTACTGATCATCGACCACTTACATGGTTATTCAATCATAAAGACCCAAGCAGCAAGTTACAACGCTGGCGTCTTAAACTCGCTGAATTTCAATATAAAATCATTTACCGGGAAGGTAAATCAAACAGAGCAGCAGACGCACTCTCACGATATCCTGTAAATCCTGTCTTACCAAATCCTAGCGAAGAAACAGTAAATCCTAATCCTATACAAGACCCTGATTCTGAAAATCCACCTGTAAATAGAAACAATGACAATGCATCACCACTGCCTTTTAGCCCTCTGACGCTAGAAGATCTAGACATCCACATTCCTAATAGCTCTGACTATGATAGTACTAACTTACCTTGTATAGACTTATTAGATGATGATGACGATCCCATTTCCTATAGCCCACAGCGCCAAGATGCAGCTGAAATTACTAAATCAGAATTTCCAAGTCCTACAAGAGCAGTTAGCCCTCAAGCCTCTACAAGCCAAGAACTTACTAATACTTCTATTCCAAATCCTATTATCTCCAATCCTGGCGAGGGAAAAACCCTACAGCATCCTAGCTCTCGAACTCCTGTAACCGAAAAAGACTTACCTGAATCACCCTCAGCTCCGAATCCTGCTACTCCTAACTCTGAAATACAAACTATGCCAAGTCCTTCCACTTCCGAACATCCCAACGTAGTATCACCTCCACAAGATCCTACTCTTAGAGTAGACGACATCCCTATAAGAGCTGATTATTCCAAATTCCTGAAAGAAATAAGTTGTAAAGAAAAAACTTTCAATACTAAAATCATTGAACACAATGAAGCTCTCTTGAAAACCCACTGCAAAATTATCCTGCTTCCCACATCTATAGACTTAGATGATTCCAATCCCTTTGTCTCTGAAATTCTAGACAAACTTCCAAATTCAGACGAGACGAGATACCAAGAAAAGCAACTACACTCTTTTGAAAAGGTCCCAATAGAAACCAAAGACGTTTACTTCTTACATACAAAAGTTAACCACTTCGATGACTGCACATATCCAGACTTGTTCAAAACTCTGAATTCAATAAAGAACCACCTGCAAAGTCTAGGAGAAGACATTTCAGAAATTGCTATTTCCGACTTCAAGAACCCTTTTGAAAAACTATCTTTCGCTAAAATCTATAACATACTGGTCTATCTTTTCCATAACACAAATATTACTATTCACATTTACCACAATAACATCATGTTCCCTTCTCTCTCCGAAATAAAGAAGATTCTTAAAGAGAATCACGATCTACCAATCGCCGGTCATCTAGGAACAAACCGAATGCTAGACCGCATTAAAGACAAGTACTATTGGAAAGGCATGAAAACAGACGTAGAAAGCTTCGTGAAAGCATGTTCCGCCTGCCAAGAAAATAAAGCTCTCAGAAGAACTAATCGAGCACCGATGCAAATAACTACAACTTCTACTAGTCCATTTCAAAGAGTAGCGCTGGATGTCGTCGGCCCTCTGCCGGAATCTGGCACCGCTAAGTTAAAATACATCTTGACTCTTCAAGATGACCTTACTAAATTCTCTGTAGCCTATCCTCTGCGTAGTGTCACTTCAGAAGAGACAACCGATTGTCTCGTTCACTTCATATCCCTATTCGGTATTCCTCAATCAATCCTAACCGATCAAGGCACAAATTTCACAGCTGACCTCTTTAAGAAGACATGCAGTTTTCTGAAGATCAAGCAATTGTGGTCAACCCCTTACCATCCTCAGACACAAGGTGCTTTAGAAAGAAGCCACTCAACTCTTAAAGAATACCTCAAAGCCTACGTCAATGATAATCAAGACGATTGGCCCCGGTATGTTTATACCGCTATCCTCGCTTACAATTCCGCTGTACACAGCACTACCAATTTCACACCTTACGAACTCTTGTTTGGGCACAAAGCCTTCATCCCTGATTCCTTGTATACACAAGACACCACTACTTATCCCGACTACACCAGAATGCTCCAACATCGCCTTAAGCAATCATGGCAAAAAGCATTCGAAAATATACAACAATCCAAGGAAAAATCCAAGACTTACTACGACAACAAATCAAAACCAATGCAATACAAAGTAGGTGACTTTGTGTACCTCAAAAATCATTTGAGACTTAGAAAAGCCCTATCACCGATATGGAAAGGCCCTTACAAAGTCATTGCGACACATGGGAACAATACCCTTACATTATTGATTAACAGACGTCACGTAAGACATCACTTTGACCAAGTGAAACTAGCAGGCGTCTTCCCTAGTTCCCCTTAGATTGTAATTTCTATTTCACTACTTACCCTAATTAAGTATTTTAAAAATTGTACTAATTAACTCTATTATTTTATTTTACTAGTTTATACTATAGTTCGTAGATACTAGGGTCAACTTTATTAACTTTATTTTAATTCTATATCTTTTATCATTTCCAGTATGTCGGCTTCCACAACACCCAGCTTTGTAAAACCGATTACTTCAAGCTCTGGCATTTACTTTGATTATATTGGTAAAATTAAAATAGTCAATGGCCATCTGAACGTTATAATCCCTGTAGATATTTCCTACATCAAGCCGCACATTGTTAACATTAATTTAATCTTTGACAAATTAAAACTAATCTGTGACAACTTAAAGTCATTTGACAACTCTGAGTGCCGTAATATGCTTCAACCCTTTTCTGTCCGTTTCAAAGATATTATTAAAGAATATTCCTCTCTTTCCCATCTCATCGACAACCGAGTCAAGCGTAGCGCATGGATTGGTGGAGTAGGTACCGTCATGAAACAAATCTTTGGCACTCTAGATGAAAATGATGCCATAAAATATGACAATGCTATTGTTACCCTTCAAGATGACCAAAAGAAGTTGGCTTCATTAATGAAAGAAAATATCCTAATTACTAAATCTGTATTTACTAAATTTAATGAAACTTTAAATAAAATTAAAGTTAATGAAGACAAACTCAATTCAGCTATCGACAAGCTCTCAATAAGTATTAAAGATCTAACAGAATCTACTTTTGAATTAACAATAAATTCAGAAGTTAATACTATTTTCACTATCCTAGAAGCATCTTTACTCACGCTATCCTTTCAACTTGAAGATATCACCAATTCTATACTATTCAGTAATGTGAATATAATTCATCCTTCCGTAATAACACCACAACAACTATTCAAAGAGCTTACCGAAAGTTATAGACACCTATCCAATGATTTAGAGTTAGCTGTAAACCTAGATATAAACCTAATTCATGTAATTTTAAATGTAAGCAAATTAGTTTGTTATTTTATAAATAATAAAATCATGTTCGTTCTACAATTACCCCTTGTAACACCGCGTCAATTCTATATGTATAATAATGTCCCTTTACCAGTACCTCACAATTCTACCAGACCAGACTCATTTAGTGTAATAATACCTAGCCATAAGTTTATCATTATTACTAAGGACAAATTACATTATAGTAACCTAGATTCTTTAGAAACTTGTAAATTGACCATCAATCAAAACTTTATATGTGAAATAACAAATGTTTTCCCCACAGACACTAGTCCCAACTGTGAGAGCGAACTCCTATCAAAGGTTATTACTAAACTCCCAAGTCAATGTAAAACTGAATTCATCCGAGGTAATCTAAATATTTGGAAACCTCTTCTTAACAATAGATGGATATTTATACAATCCACTTCTAGTAAACTCTCGATTGATTGTACTAATTCAGAATTGCTAGAAATAAATATTCTAGGAACTGGAATCGCTGAAATTCCTTAACTCTGTAAAGCCTATTGCAAAAATGTCAAACTTATACCTAAGAACAATGTTGTGAACATTACCTTACCTTCCATGAATCTAGACTTTAACTTAATTAACGATTCATGCTGCAGCCTTTCTACATATAACAATAATGTAAATAATGTACCCAGTATTAATCTTGAAAATTTAGATTTGTATAAAATAGACTTTTCAAATAAAAATAATAATAAAATTATAAATGAATTAGACAAAATAATTCAAGAACCACATATGCTGAAGTACGGAGCGCATTATTCTGTATTTACTATAATTGTCATTTTAATTGTAATTTCCTTTTTCATATTTAAATTGTTTAATAAATTCAAGAATCAAAGTAACTCTCACGAACCTAAAATCTCAGATAACATCCCATTACATTATTCTAAATCCAATCAAGAATTAGAAAACCCTTTAGACAAACCGACAGACTATGACCTTACAATTCCTAATCCAAAAGAAGCACTTCCTGCTAAAATTCGTATAAATCTGTAATTATACTTACTTCCTCAAGTTCCACAAAATCCATAAACTTTGAGGATTTGACCCCTAAGTTTAGTCTCAATTGGGGGGAGATGTTACATCCTTCACATGTTAGCATAGTTGCTGACGTCCCTTTTGCGTATACCTGCGCATGCACTTCAGATTCCCAGCCGAGCCCGCTCCGCGAGCTCAGTCAGTCGCTTTCCAACTCCCGTTCGTGATAGTCACCCACAATTCTTACCAATTCTATTTCGTGTTTTAATTAATCTTTTTTAAAACCTCAACCCCGCGACTCGTTCTAACAGAACGTATTGCTACGTCAATTCACGTTATAACGAGAGGCTGCGAGGTAGCAAACCTACATTCTAGAAAGGAAAAATACGAGAGGAAACTACATGGTCTATACATTGTTGGCTATACAAATACATGGACAGGAAGGTAGGGTAGTACTAAACTGGCCAGGTGGGTCGTAAGTGGGCTATTCGCATTTGAGACCAGCCCTTTATATTTTATTTTACCGCGAAGTACGTATATAAAGTTAATGTGACCGCACGAAATGTTTTTTCATTTTTTGTTGAAATTAAAACATTATAGTAAAAGTATAGACACTGCTCAATCCAGCTCACACAAACACTTCAATGTCTCTCTATGAAAATACTTGAATTTAAGGGGGGAAAACAATCCTAACTCGGACTTTTAAACTAGGTGCAGATATGACAGGTAATTTGAAAGAACATTAAATGTTTTAAGGAAATTATAGGTTTTCTGTCGAATAACCTGCCATTTTACTACGGTACAACGATACAACTACAAGAAGAAGTAAGATGCTATCAAATTCACATAAGATGTGAAAAAAACCAGTAACGCAGAACTGTGTTTACTTGCATTTTGTATGTTTTACGTTATTTGTGGGATTAGACATTTACATTTGCTGATGGCCGGACGCAAACCCATCTCAAGTCGGAACTGAATAAATTTGATTTCCTGCCTGACTTCAGCTTTAAAGGCATTTCTTGCTCAGCAGACTAGACCATAGGACGATAATAATAAAATGTTATGTTTTAATGCTCGAATTGCTTGGAGTGATGAGACTGTTTAACAGCTGTTAACGCACCAGAATTAACGAAAATTAAGGAACGCATTTACTACATTACCATTGGTTACTCTTTTTCAAAAGTTTCAAGAAAACGGACATGGCATGGCACATATTGCTATATGTGCTTACTTGCTTTTATGCAATATTCAAAGAAGTCTATGAAGACTTTGTAGTAGCAAATATACTTTATAAATAAATACATATATCTCAGTATAATAGTAGCAGGTAGTCAAGTTTTAGTCGTACGTTACTAAAAGTCGATTATTGAGAGCAGACTATTCCCGAAGTAGCTTGGGGTGAATACAGGCTGGCTCATGAACATTAAGAAAACCAAGGGTGAAAGGGCATTGCCCCCGGGCCCCTCTCGACTCAGCCAAATTATTAAACGAAAAACAGAGATATATGACATCCAAACATACCTTCATGTTTTTTATATCAATACTTTATAAAACTAGCATGAAAAAAATTATTTGTACAAATTGTTAAATTGACTTACACTAGAATAAAATATCAAAAGTGAATTACTTACAAGGTCACGGAGAAAACTTTTGTATTTTTTACATTAAACGTATTTCCTTAGCCTTAATAAGTTACTTTTTGGAACTCAATTTGAATGTATATGAACAAATTTTCGCTATTAATTTATTGTTTTAATATTATTTTTTGAATAATTAATTTCACCTATTTTATTATCATTTTACTGATTATTATTATCACTTTTTGATTATTTTACCCTAGTAGTGGAGGGCTAATAACCTGAGATACAGGTATCGACCTAGTTCAGGTATCAGTCCGCCATGAGATCTTGTATTCAAATCAATAATATTTGTTACGAATCTTAAGATTATAGTGAGAAATAAATGATTATGATTATGATAACAACTAAATAACCATCTCGTTAACCTTCCATCGACCAGGAAAAGTAACAGTACCGATATTATAAGCCAGTAGAAGTGATTAAATTTATTTTTATATGGACAAAGGTCGTGAAAGCAGGCAGGTAAGCTTATTATTAGACAAGAGCATTGTCCCGGGTCTTCCTCGTTGCGTCTGCTGAGCGCCGCAGTCTAGACAACACGCTGACGTCAACAGGAGAGCGGGTTCAATTCCCTGCCTCTAGACGAATCTAGACGATCATACATAAATATTACCTAGAATAAACGCGCCATCTACGAAGTGATTAATCAATTTTGAATTATTTACATAGAGTTAGTTTTGGCAAACATAGCACCTGGGTATTAGGTGCGACCAAATCATTAATGGAAAATGAATGTTTAATGTACCTCTGTAGCCCAACACTATACCTACTAAGTCGAACGTGCAAGTTCATATATTATGTGATAGGCTAAATAGTGACTGAATACTACTAACCTTAACACAAACTTAATGAATAATGTGTCCTCTCACTACTCGCAACCGTCAACAGCAATAAGAATAAACAAAACTTAATAGTCCAGTAGTTAAATGGCGTTATAGATAAAGATAAGACTGTTTGTGAATTACGGGGAAAAACTGTCATTTTAACGAATACTAAATTAACAATATCTAACTATTACTCTTGTTGTGCCTGTTTGCAAGAACCAATAGGCAAAATAATAAATATTAGCTAGCCTGGAGTATTGTTAACCCACAATGCGCAACACATCCATTATAATGACAATTGTCTAACGAATTAACGCATTTGCATCAAACCTGATTACTAATACCCATTGACTGAATTCAGCCTTTATAGTCGGTATATGATGCGTTAATTTCGTAATTTGCAAGGTCTGTGAAAGTTCAAATCAGACTTGCTAGGGGGTTGTATTGAAAAGGGCTGGTAAACAAACTTCCATTTTGAAGTTAGCATTTATAATTTGCTCGTCTTAAACACTGAAAAACGTATAAATTACTTTCAATAAAATAGCAATAGAACTCATTCAGACAACAATTCATTAATACCTTAAACATACAATTAAGCCTTATTTTGTTCTTGCACCAATTTCCTCAAACAAAATAAGTATGTCACACGAATGTATGTTCTGGCTGGTGCCGTAAAGTAGGGTAAGATAAACTTCTCGACAAAGACCGAGACTCGAGAAGACACCTCTACCAACATTCAACAATGCTCGCTGAGCTCTACAAACGCGGAGTGTCAACTACAATGTGTCTCGTCAGCTAACTCAGTTACCAACTAGAGAGGAGAGACCGCCATCTATGCAACAACAGACATGTGCTTATTGACCGCAAAATGTTATCATGTTAAAATACAGTACGGTAAGAAACAAAAAAATTCAAAAAGCAAAATTTATTGATCTGATGATCTAGACTATTGAGACGTATAGTTCAAAGAATATTACTCCCGCCAGATTTGGCAACACTTTACAAACCACATGTGAACATCGTCCGTGACACACAAAACTTACCTAAACCAGGACCACGAAAAACTTCAAGGGAGTTTCGAAGTTATGACAAAGGACGGGCATCGATTTGACAATAATTACCTAGTCCACGGTAGTATAAAAGCATTAAGTTACACCCTCCATAAAGACACTAGAAACCTTAATTTTATTGAAGGTGTATGTTTATAGTATGTATAATGTCAAGAGTCGAAAATTTCGTCGTCATCCAGTGCAGAGAGTTTTCGCAAATTCAATTCCTATTGTCTAAGACCCAAGGATGCAATTAAGACGTCCGGATCTTATCGAATTAGGTCGAATTGATTTACCCCACGAGGCCGCGAGGCTGGCGAAGGGGTGATACTCGTTTCAATGTCGATTGAAGCAAGAAAAGGTCACAATATGGAGTTATATTAGATCTCTCCCGGAACTTTGAAAGCGATCATTCAAAGTTGAAGATGATGGATAGTGAACAATTAAGATCAAATTCTCCTTTTTCGACGCAGAAATATAATTTAACTTGAACATATTACTTGTCAAATAAAATTCTAAGCATGATTTTCATTCAATTTGCCTTCATTAAGCGCCAAATTGACAAACGGGTCGTTACGACCCTCGTCCATCTCCACCTAAAACCAACAAATCTGTATAAAACAGAAACCCTTGTCGGATTAATCCAGTTAATAATTAAAATACAGCGAGGCAGGTGTGTGGAACGGGTTGTGCAAGTGTGCAGAGACCGTTTTGTAAGGGTTGCACATTATATGCCTACATTCATTCGAGCGTCACAGCCGAGGCGCAAAGAAATGAATGGTTTCCGAACTACCCAGAATGGCTCGGGGACATTCGCGGAAGTTGCGCGCTTTCATGCTATAGGCGTGCTATAAGTACACACATTGATAGGTGTTAATGACATGTCTAGCATGAACAACCTAGCAAAAAGTAACTCTAAAAGAAATACGGTGAAAAAATGCACAGTTTCAGATGGAAATCACATCTATCACAATCCGTGCCGTGTCTTGTCTAATACGTAAAAGGAAAATCTGCAGGAAACAGTACTACAACAAAAGCATTCATCATACGCTTACAAATGTACCTATGTGGAGATTTCATAAAGCGGACAGTATTTGTTAAAGCTGGCACAGAAAACAGAGTCAACATAGGCTGTCCAACAGTCTGTTCCCGGCGTTCACGCGCGGCACAAGCAGCTATACTTTGTTACATAGCTTTGCGCCCGCTTTGAAACCTTCAAAGGGTCAAAGGAGGCTATCCTGTTCCATTTCAGAGGGCAAACTAACGTTCATTCACGTCGCAAATGAGAAGCCAGCGATGAAGCGTGTCTTTACAAAAAAACCACAGCAGGAGCGATCAACGCGAGCTGTTTGGTATGTAGCAAAGGTTTTAAAGCAAAATTGTTAGTATCGATCACGTCGTCTGCTGGCAATTTAATTCTGCGTCGGATACCAGCGAGTGAATAGACGCCTATTTCTTTAAATTAGCTAATGCTGTGGAAAAGTTTATTAAAATGAAATCGACAAATATTTTGAAAGTGCAAAAGGAAGAAACTCCTTCAAGAATGTTCTCAAGAACCCTCAACAATCTCTACATACAGACAACTGTAATAACGTCCCGTTCTGTAATAAGAAAAGTTTCACGTAAAGTTCCATGCCAATTTTCTTGCTGTTCTACTTTTAATAGAGATTCATTAAGCATACTTCAACAATTTTCAGTGGATAATTTAATTACATGTAGACATTGTGGGATAATATTAGGCTTTGTTATACTCAGTTTGCATTTGCGGTTTCTGAGCGGATTTCACAAACAACTCAGTAAAACTTTTTATGCTTTATTTCCGTGTAATTCATTGTTTTACTTTTTAATTTAGTCAAAAGGACCGTATTTTATGCACGGAGCTGTATGTCCACATTACCGAAAATCGGCGTAGTGGTATCATGCCATAACTTCGACAAACATGATGAGCAACCTTAATTCAATTAATACACCAAAGAACCAGGTGTGAAGTACCATTAGGTAATGTATGACTGAATAAATTAACCTTGTTACACTAGGTAGCAAAAATAAGTGATACACTTACGTAAATTGACATATTTAAACTACTTAGTTATGGAAGGAAATTGAAGATTAGCAAAATTCAAAGCTACATTTTAATGTGCGCTAAATGATGTGTTAGATAGACGAGGATCTCGTCTGGTTACTTTTTTGCGTCAAGTAGCTTTATCAAGTATATTTATACCTACTAGTGTTACATATCAGTAAAACTGCAAAGGAAGAAATTCATAATTTCGAACTGTTTGATACGAAGAAATGCTATAGTTATCAGTTCGGAAAATCTATCTGATGTAGGCGTGTGTGTCGGCAGTATAAATAAATATTCTATTTTTAAGCAGAAATGCGGCGGATGCTCGGCGACCTTTAGCGCTTTAACTCGGTACAGGGCACGTGCAACGGAGCGGGGCGGGTGGGTAGTGGCCGCTCAAATCTGTCGCACCCGCCGCATACAGCCAGCTGAGCTGACCTTTGCACTTAGAACTGAGCGCACTTCGATCTTTCGGCATTGGCTTTTAAAAGCTTTTCTAATAATTGGTCCGCAATAGCGCAATGAAGGGAATTTGCATTTAATTTCATATTCATGTATTCGCTCTTATGTGCAGTATTTTTTACGATGATTATGGCCATCCAGTACATAACTCCAGCAAGGGCATTGCAAATTTATTAAATTACATGTATTGGTAACAAACATTTTGACCGAACATATTATATTACACATATGTGTAGTTTCTGATACCCCAAAATTGTATCCTGGCGCACTTGGTGATGAGAAGGCTAGCTACTGATATTTTGATAGAATTAATATGAAACAAACTTACTTAACTTGTAAATTCAATGAGACTTCTAATATCGCACATGGGCCGACAACAAACCGTATAAAGAGGTAAACCATCCAGAAATCAGAAATAAGGCGTAATAGAATTAGAGCAAATCTCGACCGGCCGAGATTGCCTTATGCGTCACTTGTTACACTCGTACGTACAGTTGCACGGACAAGGTGAAATCAATTCACTTATAACAGGTCATTTAGGTCGCGTCTCATAAACAGATGTTTATCATATTTATCAATACAGATTAGCCTAGAAATTATGAAAGTTTTATAATAATTCCACGGAAGAAGACAATTAGTTACGTAGAAAAAGGATAGATACTAGATGGAAAATATAAACATTTTGCATATTGACATCAATACCGTCAGTAGTAGCATTGTAATTTATGATTGCACAGCTCACCGCATGCAGCCAGCCGTATCGCTACAAGTAGTAGGGCTGGCTCACAATGAAGGGTTTCTACTGAGCACCACCTTGCTTAATGTATGTTTTCACAGATAAAACAACACCCAAGAGATTATTAACAATTGTGTCAATTGCACTTCTTTATGCACAGTGAATACTACCTGTTTGCTTTTAGTTCAAATTGGCGTTCGTCATCCATCATCATCATTTGCAGCCATAAGAAGTGATGAATAGCTTTCAACACAGATTCTAAAGCGGCCGCGTGCAGGAAGCCATTGAAATTTGATATTTTTGAAATTACTCATTTTTCTCCAAATAAAAAGTACAAAGTTTTATTTTACAAAACTTTATATGTGTTTCTTCGTGGAAGCTATAGAATAATCTTCCGTCTGAGATTTACTTTTGTAAGCCGAGTTTATACGTACTTAAAGAGCAGCTGGCAACGAATATATAACCCTTCGGCATCAACATAAAAAAATGTGTGGCCTTTTCCACCCACGCTGAAGTAGCGCTTACATAAACATGACTGACGTTGTCGCCGTAATGCTGAGGTTTTTCTACGCATCAGCCGTCCCTAGCTACTGTATGAGTATACTATAGTGCGGGAGGACGGCGCGGGTGCGGTGGGCACACGGTGTCCCCGATGCATAAATAATCCTTATCGCGGCACGGAACAAATGCGTGAGCATCACGGCACGCGCTGTTTGCTTCGAGTTCAACACCGACGAAATTGGGAGTGCATTATGACGTCACTCACATGTTATCCGTTAGATCAAAAGTCCGCAAAGTGAACCCTTAGGAAGTAAGATAGACTTAAGATATGGTGGAGCTTTTCAATGTAGGTTTCTTTCTAAACATAATAAGCAAGAGCAGGCTTTGTTGCAGTTTTTAAAAATATAACATAGGGCAACAAATACTTAAGTTCAGGACTATATACCTACTCATCGTGAACAAAAATAAAAAACATTACTAGCAGATTTCTGCCGCTGGATATTTTCATGGTACGGTTTAATAACCAAATTACACGGCTTGTTATGTCGTACCGCGCAATTTTCTTACTACATTGCAAGAACTATACTGAACGATTGGAAAAATATGCGACTTCCGTGAGATGAAGAAAATATATGCTGGTAAAGAGATAAGACTGGATGGCGGGGAGAAAATAATTGCATCAGATAGGCACAAATACAAATACATCGACGCTTATTGTTCGTTCGAGCTGTGAAGACCCCTCATTACTGCCACTGTGTTGAGTTTTCAAAATACTGTTTCAACATGTTACATGTTTGTGGCTCGACATGCTCACCCTGCTTATTCATATGGAAATTACCGCAAAACGGAATAAATTTGCGTCGAATCCGACTTTTGTAGGTAAATATTGATTAAAAAATAAATCTTGACTGTCGTGAGCAATAAAATTGCAGGCGCCGACAGCAACTTTAAGGTCACCCACAATGGTTATGTTGCCGGGGGATGTTATTGTAGGTTGTCGTTATAATTATGATAAGCCCCAAGGATAAGTCTAAGGAGATTAAAAATACACAATTTTTCGCTCCACAATTTATAAAAAAGTATTTTACAGTCATAACTACCCTATCGAATTATGGCACAATCGCGTTGTGACAATGAGTTCAACGTAGTAGAAGCATTAAAATGCCAGTAATCAATGTTTATACTACTTGATTGCGATTGGGCAGTGTTACTTTTGGGAGTGTAATTGAACTTAAACAAACAGCGTGAAACCAGGCGGCATATTACAGTTTAGGTAATCGGATTACTTGCTTTGCAGCTAAGTAGTTTTCAATCGGCCGCACACACACCCACTTACCTATGACCCTATTACATCACCTCTAATTGGAGCCATTCCGTCACCGTATCGCACGTTACTTCTAAACACGGCATTGTTGTAATATTTTGTAACAATATATGGTTTCAATCCTTTCACAAAGCTACGCTACACCGGCATGGAAAGGAAACGTCCCGGTATGTTTATGAACCTGTCACTTAGTAAATAAGATAATAGCAAAGATATGAGACAAAACAAAGGTATTTGCAACGTTTGTACAAAACGAATCAACGGGCTTTCTTGTCTTAGAAATAACAGATTTTCACAACATGGTGGCACAGCGAGCCCGCGCGACAGCGAACAAACTTTATTGACAGTCGTCGATATACTCGTAGCGATTTGAAATTCAAATGATATCGTCACAAATACTTATTTGGGTTCCTTTGCCAAGCACAGTATTAACATTGATTCTATTAAGATTGAATTATAATATTCATGTACTTTTTACTTGTATTCCTATCTTTCCTTTGTGAATATAATCAATCACAGAATGAATGGTAAAAGTTTACGTCAGTTAATAGGATTTGCAAGTTAAGAAAGAGACATTTATTTTGTTAGTCATTGGCGATGGCCCAGACAACCCCGTTGTGATGTAGGTCAGGAATGGCGTCCCCGTTTTGCAATGCGACGCAGCCGACCCAGGCTCCGGGTTCCGGGCGCGCGTGCGAGTTCGACCGAGCATAGATAGACAGCGGCATGGCATCGGCATCGGCCGCTCGACTATAAAACAATTTGCCTCGGCTGACGTAACAGCGAATACCTCCAGCTCCAGCCTCCCGCTCTCGCGCTCACTTGACATTCCGACCCATTACCCCGATGAATTTACGAAAATAATAAACTCGGGCGATGTTTCGGGCGTTTGCGGATTGCTGAGTTCTCGTAAGATTAAGCTGAATAATTGGTGGAGTAAGTCAATGGTGCGTCTTGACTCTCATATACAGCAATTAGTTACTAATTGCAGATGACTTGGCGGATTTTGATAAATTACTCCTGCAGACAGATTTCTGAAAGGCCATCGGCTGATCTAACTGTTTTATACTTTTTTCTGATTTAGGTTTTCATGAAGGAAAAAATACAGTCATGAATACTTCTAATTTTGCGCCACCTACGTATTAATAACACTCTAAATCAGCATCGGCATATGTAGTACGTTACCTGATATGTAAACGCACACACGTCAGGCACAATAGCGAAGGATACGGGTAGTGCATAAAAAAAGCAATGGGCTGCGCACGCGCAGCTGCCATTCCCCCGCGACATCTGCCAGGTGGGGCAGCAGGCTATCTTTGCATCCGAGGATTTACCACTGGCAAATCATTGATATAAAAAACCGGCCAAGTGCGAGTCGGACTCGCGCACGGAGGATTCCGCATCATCTATAGAAGACAGTTTAATTGCATGGGGACAAATTTTTATTTTTAGTATTTGTTATTATAGCGGCAACGAAATAGATTACGTCAGCGAGTAATTTGTCAGCTTTCTAGCTATCACGGTTGATGAGATACAGCCTGGTGACAGACAGATAGACATCGTAGCCTTAGTAATAGGGTCCCCTTTTAACCTTTACGTATGGAACCCTAAAAAGATTGCAGTGGTGATGTGCATGGAGCAAACGTTTGAACTTTAACGTCGTACAGTTCTTGTCTTTTGGATAAACTATTAAAGACACAATTTAACATTTTAAAAGCTTTACTTTTTGATTTGATCATTATCTCTGCATTATCTGGAAGACTGACTACAAACGACTTACTAATATGGCTTTTAGAAAAGTTCCAAAACATGAACATGTCAGGCTATCTTTGAATCCGAGGAAACACTACTTCACATAATTGATATAAAAAAAGATTTCAGTGGTTATGTGCATGAAGAAAACATTAAACATCGACGTCGGACAGAACATATTAAGTATCATTTTGCTAAATGATTATGAAATATTTTAACATTTTATAAACTCCATTTTTAGATTTTATTATTATCTCTGCATTATCTGGAAGACTGACTACAAAATGTGGCTTTAGAACAGTTTCCAAAATTATACTCGCATATCATTAACATGCACGAGTGAAATAATATCCAAGTGAGTACTAACTTCTGAGCCATGCCATTTGTAGAGGGTAATTTCAGTGGTAAAATTTTGCTATAGGTGTCTATAAGTTCGACTAAAATATTTGAATGGTTGTAAGTTGGTAAGAATACTATAATAGAAAGCAGAAGTAACGGCGGGTTTGCTTTGCAATTAACATGTGACAAAAATAGAACGGCTCAGGCGCAATGTCAGGGACATTCTGAGAAAGAGACATTCTGCGAAAAGGACATTTTGCGAAAAGGACATTCTGCGAAAGAGACCTTTTGCGACCAGAGGACATTTTGCGAAAGAGACATTCTGCGCCTGAGCCCATAGAACTAACTATCATGTACTAGTAAAGACGATACAATATTGATTTTCTCTGATATTTATTTCAATCCACCCTGGATTTCTAAACTTCTTTAAGGTAGGACACGCTTGTCTGTACACTAAGATGCCTTTATAACGTTTTCTAGTATAACGTCTTTATCGTAAAAGCCACATGGCATATGGCTTGACAGTGCGCCGGAATCCGATCGACTCGTGGACAATAGTCGCATTGTGCCGGAAGCGAACCGGTATTTGACTTCCGCAAATATTGAACTACAACAATTTGAATGCAAACGGAGCTAGCTTCTTTGCAGGAAACGAGTCGAGTCAATCTATCTATCCACTCGATTAAGTTTCACTCGATTTACTAGCTTTATAAGTGACAAAATGTTAGTCGCTCCCTTTCGACTTAACTCTTGAATCGAGTGTGATTGAATAAGCTCGATATCCCGTGGGTAGAGCGAAGTTGCGGTCGCAAGTTACTTTGCGAAAAAGAAGAAATTAATCTACTTCACTTTAGCTCTCGCGTTATATCGTCAATAGTCAAGTCAGGATGTTAGGCCACTATCAACAAAGCTTACATAACACGCATTCAACAGTCAGGAATAGAGTAAATTACCTCGTTCCTTCCTCGTCACTTACCTGTCGTGTGCTTATAACGTAATCTCAGGCGGTAACGCCAACCCTATATTGTATGTGGCTGTATTTTAACACAGCCTTGTGGGTAAATGGGTTGTCCTAATATGCAACATATTGTTTGGAGCTGCTTTAATAACATGTTAGCATAAATAACGCGCGGTGGGTAGAGTCAAGACCGGATTGCGAACTGCCAACTTTGGACATAGATCATGGAGAATGCGAGGGAAAGCCATTCAGACATGTAATATCTGTAAGTTTGCCACACGCAGTAATTGGTAATGATATGTTATCTTTTATTAATAAATTAACATAATATGCAAATGCAATAATAATAGAACGAATAGTGACTCAAAACGTTGTTTTCTTAACCTAGGTATTCTCCTCGAGCACAACAACAGGAAGAGGTCTGTCGGTTGCATTCCAAGAAAACATGAGTAATCCTTCACAATTATTGATGAGAAAATTGAGAGCTTTAAAAAAAGTAACAGAAGACAGAATAAGTTGCGTATCTTTGGATAAGCAGGACAAGGGTCATAGAAATAAGAAAAGGCTCTAAGGCAAGAAGGCAGGCCCATGTAGAAGGCACAAAGCGCTCGTTAGCGTGATCGAGGCACAATGACGACTTGCATAAGCGCAGCAATCAATGCGCCAATCTCATTACGATGAAAAGCGCGCCTATCTCTGGCTCGGGATAAGTAGGCCGATCCTATTGTTCCAGAACGCCACGCATGGTTTATTCGAGAAAATATCGTCCCTAATCCAACAGGGTACTAATGCCCACGCAGTGACGTCACACCACATTATATCGCTTAATGTTCTCCCATTTTCAGTTAGAATTTCTGAAATCGCCCAGTAACGAGTAACAAATTAAAGCATAACTAAACTGAAATTTCACTGTATCAATCCGTTGCTGATAGATACATAACATAACATACATATACGACTCATGACTTATCGATTGCCTACATCAGTAACCGAATGGTTCTTCAAGTCTTATTTAAAAGTCAAACACAATCCTTGCTCAATGTCAAGTTGACATAAGGTACGGTAGATCAAATTACTTTAGCAGAAGCAGTGAAGCGTTTAGGTGTAGTGTACACAGCCCTTATTAATTACTAGCTGCGTAATTCACACGTGGCCGAGCACAATCGCAAGATGGAAGGACAACAGCTACCGTTTTGAATATTATATGGCCCACATAGTGCCCGTCGTGCATCGTAATTAAGTCGGAGTACCTTTGAGCGGAAGCGGAGCGCCTGCGGAGGTGACGTCATTGGCCGCGACCTTCTCCCGCGCCGGATATTAATCATCCCGGTACCGAACTGCCCGAGCCGAACTGCCGATGCTTACTTTACTTGCTATTGCCAGATGTTGCATTTCCAACAAACTTGGTAACTTTTATATCACACGTTTAGGGAAGGTTGCCGCGCATGCCGTAAGAAACGTACGCTATTAACTCTTGTGTCTTTAGGAGGTAAATATATATCCATGCAGTTGACGCTCATGCAATCAAAACTGTACCAGTCATAAAAAAATATGAAGATAAGGGAAGGAAAGCCTGAAAAGTTAATATCATAACGATGCTGACAATGGCAAAAATGGCATTGAAGTCTACTTGGTAGTTTGAAAGAACTCAGGAAATCAGAATATAAACTAATTTACATAGCACTAGATTATCACAAACGCGAAAGCAATTTTCATGAAAAGATACCTAGCAACACTGATCCTTCCCCAAGCTAGCAGTGTACCTCCACTAGCATTCTAGCTAATTGAAACTAGATGATGAGCGAGCTCTGACTCCGACCTAGTTTAATCGGCCTCAAAGTTCGGTCACTGAGCATCAGCTGGTTTATTACCGAAATTAATTATGATTTTTTAATTCATTTACAAATGCCATTTTAGTGGGTCATTATGTCGACGTCGAGTTCTGTTTTAAATCGAATGATAATGTAAACCTAAGGGACGGAATAATTGTAAACAAGCGAAGTGACGCATCAAACTACATAGCTCGGGTATAAGTAACAATGCGACACCTGTGCGTGTAATGCAATAGTTAGATCAATAGTTGATTGAATAAATAGATACAGGGTGGCCCAGCGACAGTGGTCCAAAAATTTTTTTTAGGTAGAGGGCCTCATAACAAGTCATTTAAAAAAAACTTTAGTTCCGCGAAAATCAATACTTTAGAAGTAATGATTTTTTCAAGTTTCTTTTGAAATTTCTCAACTCCAATCACTTAATTCACTCTTGTTTGGAAACTATCGCACTGAATCAGTTCAAATTTGGTATAAATGTACAATAGTCATGTAAAAACCATATTATGTGCGAGTTTTGAGTTTATTCTAAGACAATATGTTTTTTTTTTAATTTTCGTCAATAATTTTTCGCCATTTCAAAAACTAATACAATTTTAAAAAAATCATAGCTGCAATGTTTGTGCACTTGATGATTTGTTTATGATCTTAAAAACTGTCCATAAGTATGATATTAGTCTATGTAAAAACTTGAAGTGATGCTGCCGATGGAACACTTTCAAAATTAACATCATGTACGGTAAGTCGCTAAAACTCAGAATGGGTAATTTCCGCACTAACCCTACTTAAAAAAAAAAGTAACCAAAATATTTTTTTTTCAGATAGAGGGCATCATAGCAACTCATTTTTATGAAACATTAGATAGTCTAATACCAATAGTTAAGAAGTTATAATTTTTTAAATTTTGGGCCTAAATGGTTGAACTTCAGAGACATAGATCACTTGTGTTTGTAAACTATCCGACTGAGGAACTTTAAATATGGGATGACTTAATAATTAATCAAAAACTTTTATTGGCTTCGCTTTATTTTATGTTGACTGGTAGATAATGCCTCAATAGCATTAAGTCCGCCTTTTGTTTCACTCATTGTATTGTAATGAATAAATGAGATAAAACCTTTTTCATTTTCTTCTATTCTTACTCATTATGAAGTTCCTTAGTCGGATAGTTTACAAACACAAGTGATCTATGTCTCTGAAGTTCAACCATTTAGGCCCAAAATTTAAAAAATTATAACTTCTTAACTATTGGTCTTAGACTATCTAATGTTTCATAAAAATGAGTTGCTATGATGCCCTCTATCTGAAAAAAAAATATTTTGGTTACTTTTTTTTTTTAAATAGGGTTAGTGCGGAAATTACCCATTCTGAGTTTTAGCGACTTACCGTACATGATGTTAATTTTGAAAGTGTTCCATCGGCAGCATCACTTCAAGTTTTTACATAGACTAATATCATACTTATGGACAGTTTTTAAGATCATAAACAAATCATCAAGTGCACAAACATTGCAGCTATGATTTTTTGAAAATTGTATTAGTTTTTAAAATGGCAAAAAATTATTGACGAAAATTAAAAAAAAACATATTGTCTTAGAATAAACTCAATACTCGCACATAATATGGTTTCTACATGACTATTGTACATTTATACCAAATTTGAACTGATTCAGTGCGATAGTTTCCAAACAAGAGTGAATTAAGTGATTGGAGTTGAGAAATTTCAAAAGAAACTTGAAAAAATCATAACTTCTAAAGTATTGATTTTCGCGGAACTAAAGTTTTTTTTAAATGACTTGTTATGAGGCCCTCTACCTAAAAAAAATTTTTGGACCACTGTCGCTGGGCCACCCTGTATAAGTAAGTATAGATTTAAACACCAGTGTTTACTAGCACGCGTAGCAAGGACGGCTGTGCGCGTTCGCAGTGGGCGCGCCAGTGACTCAGCTTCCACGTGACTCCAAGGTGAGCACAGAACGAGATCGTCGCGATACAAAAACATCTCGCTGCTCTCGCCTAACATGTATAGCAGGAATATGCCACTGTAGTAAACAAGTCGCAATCGACAGCTTGAATGAGCTCTGTGACCTTCGCCGATCGAATGACTAGAATCTTATCACTTTATCAATTCTACAAACACAACAAAACTTGGTTATCTAGAGCGAAGGAGTCTACGTTGTTAGTAATATAATTTAGCAATTGTGTAATGTTTTCAACGATAGACGATCATAATAATAAGTAACATTGGAGCCTATCTTAGACAACTTAGGAATACAACAGCCCTATTATAGCTGAGAAGGTCGTGTTAACGTAAATCCAGTGGCGACATTAAGATTCCGTACACTTTCATGGAAATACAATGAAACGTCGATAAAGCCAGACATTCAATAATTAATATTGGTTTTTTTTAATTTCGAAGTTGAGATTATGCGATGAAGATAAAACATGTTTTCAACTCACGGCAAATTTAGGTAACCAAAGAGCTCCATACCAAACGTCTATTTTGAATTTCGGCATCCGTTTCTGAATACGAGAAAGCATTGATTTGATAAATTTAATTTCAGTTGGAGATATTAAGATCAAAGCTAAGCCAGACGAGCGATTAATATTGTTTCAAGGGCGATCAACATCCGAGTGTTGGCGTGGAGTGCGGCGGCCCGACCTTGCTCTTGGGGACTGGTTGTCGCGCCCACTAAGGCCTCTCCGAGATTCCACCACTATTAACAGCGCTTTTTACATGCCTACATAGCTTGGCATCGCAGATGAAAAAAGTCGTAAGTAAGCGTCAAGCATTTTGAGGAAATAAATAACTACAAGTTGATACCGCGGGTCTTAATTGATGCCACAAATCTAAAATATCAGAAACATTAAATTACCGTGCCTCCAAACGTCCGATTGGTCAGCTAAAGTCAGCTTGCTCTAACAGAGACAGCCAACCATCAAGCGTAACATCATAGTTAGCAAATGACCTTTATTGTATCGGTATACTCGTAAACTTGACCATGACTATGAGCATCGATATTGATACATTCATTTGCATATCGGTAAATATTTGAAAAAATATAAGTGAGATCATGCTAAACTAACGCATACTGAAGTAGCTCTACACTACTTAATTGGTAGGTAGAACCATTACGTAATAGTTCGAAGAAACACAAAGAAAACATTGAGTACAGCGAAGCAAAATATCCTGCAACATGGATTTGATTTTTCTCAGATACATATTTGATGTTAGGAATAGGGATACTTTCGAGAGCTGTAACTCCCCAAGGATGTAATGGAGGCCGGCCAGGAGCTCGACGAACTCGTATTTTAATACAGTAAAAATAGGTAAATCAACTGAAGGTAACTGAAGGTACTTGCTTGAAGAAGTCTCATTTTAAGAATTCAATAATACTTGTTTGTAAGGTACAAAAAGCTAAGAATTACAATAATTCCTATCTATCGCTCGACTATCTACACACGTTGTTATTTACATTACCTACCAATTTCATAGTAAGCAGATAATCCGATAAACACTCAAGATTTCGTTTTCATTGTATAGTTTGAGTTTATGACGACATCAAATATGAGTAATTGATAATATGATATGCTATTTCAAAGAAACAGATAAGTTTCCTTCAATAAATAAGACGTAGAATGAGACAAAACGCAAACACTTTTTGCGTCAAACGAGTAAGACTATCGAGGACACAGTGACTTTATCACTTTGCAGAAAAACTTGGAGTAATACACTCCTGCGCACGCTGCTTTAAGGTGTCGGGTGCCTGGACTAAGCTCAAAGGATGTTTGCCCTTTGAATAGTTAAGCAGCGCTGTCCTTGAAGACACTGTACGGTTGATAACTGTAGCGTATATTACTGGCACAACTCATTCATAAAGTATGGATGTGGATAATACAAGTGTACTACATTCTTTACACCGTGGGTACCCAAACATAATACTGAGGATGGTATAGTAAATAAAAGCAGGCTTTTTGTTAATCATCTGGAAGAACTTTTGAAATCAAACGTCAGCACGTGCTTCTCACCGACGCCGAAGTTACAAAGTCCCACCTCAAAGCCAAGCCTTTTCAATTTCGTTTTCAGGTCTTACTGTAGTTACATTTGACTGAAATCTTGCCCCTTTCCCAGATAGGCCTTGATTTTAGCAACAATCGTTGAAGACGAGCGAGCCATTAGCGACGGAAGAACGTGCGTAACCCAACATGTTGTGTTTTTGCATCAATCAGCTCGAGCTGGCAGCCTTGGCGGTATTTGTGAGAAAGCTATTACTGGCGTTTGTTATCGGAGCGACTCAGAATAGCGGGATAGACAAGCCACGTTTATTGCATTGTCTATGATTGCCAAATAGACGTAAGTGCGGGATTAACATTTTTTTTTGGATAGGCGCTATTTCAAACACAGGTAATACTTTTCATCAACAGATCAATTTTCAAAAAATTTTGAGCACCGGGTCCTCACATCTGTCACGTTACTTGATTTTAATAAAAGTCCCAAGTGTGAAATAATAGCGTTGGCTAAAGTACTATTTGCTTCTATTAAATAGGGGTTATTTGCGTAATTTTGTCATTGGATTTATTACAATCCAGCCAATCACACGATCGATTGGTTCATCCACTTATTTGATGTTATCAAAGTTAGCCAATAGGTTGACGAGTTGTGCAAGCAATATGAAAATAAATCTCAATCAATATAGATTATAGAGCCTCGGCGTACACGTGCTGTTATCCGTCCCGATTGCGTCTGTTTACTCGCCTTCGCCCGAACTGAAATATGCCAATATCCAATATGTACGTAACATCATCAGACTTGATAACAAGATTACATACATAGTTTTATTTTCCGATGAAACAAGATAAATCTGACCCCCTCACAGAGTGAACAATTCCAATGTAGGTCGAAGATTGAGTTTCTATTTAAAAACAATCTTAGTTCATTTTAATAATAACAATAAATAAGCCTGTAGACTCATTAACGCTTGTAACGTGGGTTTAACAGCTGAACCAAAGTTAAGGAAAATAATGATCTTCGCTAGAGCGTGATCAAATAAAAGAATAACAATGCCAAGCCTGTTAAAAACTGACATAAATTTATCATTTTTGTTATTCATTTACTACTTGAGGAGACAAAGGAGGCTTTGTTTCCAGTATACATTTTAAAATCATGTTTTTACGGCTAAACAGAAGTTAAGGAAAAACATTTCATCTTTGCATCATGTGATCAATTAACCGATAAAGATTTCAATGTGCCGCAGTCAACAATTCCCCTTATCGATTCGCATTATTCCTCTGTCTGTCTGGGTCTTAGCTCAGAGGCTCTTAGTACTCGAAAGCTGTAATTTGGCATGGGTATACGAGTACTTACATATTATTCACGCCGACAAAGCCGCCCCTACATGTTAAGTGGGGATGATTTTTTGTGTAGGGTGTCGTTGGAAAGGTCGTTCAAAAATATTGTGGGTGTGTCAAACGGTTTTTCAATACAGGGAACCGTTCACGGAATATTGAGCCTTGAACTGCAACTTTTTCGTCAAGTATCCCCAAAGCTAAAGTTTGACGATGAGCCCGATTTTTATTCGTGTAAGTTTGATGGATCTAAATCGTTTGCAGGTCTCGGTTCTTATTAAATTACTATCGGGCTCAAATGGCCACGGTACAGGAATGTTAGTGTTTTATTCAAAGTAAGTTTTTTTTTTTGGAATCGCAAATATCATTTTGATATATTGATATTTCAAATGATAGGCTCTTAAAAAAACGTTAAAATTTCCTTTATCATTCCCTTACAAATAATACTTTTAGTTTATTTGGGAGGCAAACAGTAACTAACATCGCCACATAAACAAATATGGCAGTAGTGGCAGCCCTACATAGAGGCGATCACAGGCGCTAACGCGGGCGCTTCCGGCTTGCGCTAAGCGCTTATTGATGTTATTGGCGGCTGATGACGGGATGACAGACACGAGCGGCACATCGGCTACGACGTTATTTATGTTTATTTACATAATATTTTCCACTGACTTTTAGCAATAACTAGCACCGAATGTTTACTAAGACATATGTATGTACATACGCTGAAGAGGAGATCTACAAAGATGATTACTGCTGAGCATTCGGCTTACCCATACATTTCCAGGTAAATCGGTTGTACTCAAATGCTGCGACCATAACGTCACACGTCTAGCTTACGGCAAAGCTGCGTTTGCATTCAAGCGCTCTTCAGTTCTTCGCTCTACGTTGTACACAGCATACGGCCACTTTACGTAAATATAGGAGACCGAGTGCACATTTTATAAAAGAGTTACCTACTTATAAATAATGGAACTAGCGAATTTATGTTATGATATCGGCGCGCAACTTCTGCGGACTCAACTAGGAATCTATAAGTGCTTTTGCTGCTCCTTTGGTAATAGCGAACAGCGCCTGCCGACCTATATCTGATATTACAATATTTACAATGGGAATATTTGATTCCACTTCGCTACTGATTAGTCGAATCGCAATTACATTTACAAGTAGCTTTTCCAGGCGACTTTTATCGGAAGATTCAGCTCTATTCCACATCATTATGGGTTGCTTTTCAATAAGGTCAAATGGAAATGTCTTTGTTAGTAATCAAGGCCTTAAATGTAAACGCGAGAGCGATATCTCTAGCAAAAATCGTGTCTATAGGCTGTGGTTACCGCTTAACATCAGGTGGTACGGTTATTTTTAAAAAATGTCGGCTTGAACGATTTATAGCTCAGGGACGGGGTGAATATTTCCCATCGAGGGATACTTCCCATCGAGCTACAGCCGAGCCGTGATGTAGCAAAATCCAATCACTAATTACTTTTAACGTGCGCATTTTTTTAATTTGACAGTCATTAAGTCCTTGTTATGTCATTATCGGGCTTTAAGAGCACTCAGCTAAATTGTAAATCATAATTACGTACCTTTGATGACGAAACAAATCATTCATTCATTAAACAAGTAAAATGTTTTTTCGAATGGCTAAAAATAAAAGCCAGCACCGCCAAATTACGCGCATATTATGCAAATGTTTCTTTACATCCGGTAACCACGAATAATTGTGATGAGTATTTGTCGTATCTATTGTTACATCTCAGTTACTTACACACAAACAAAGTATAACGTAATATACGTTGTTGTTTTGACCTAATTTTGGCTAAAGTTAAAGGCAAGCAAAGCAGCAAAATTCTGTTAATTTTACGTGTATGCATGTCATATTGATTAATTACTATGTATGACGGCGTTGTCAGAATTTGACGAAGGTTCCTGTACAATAAGCGAGATAGGAAATATAAGCTTTGTAGAAGTTCAGAGGTGCGATTCACTAGGCTATGGGACCGGCGCCTACAGTACTTTACATAATTATTACAGAGTTATTCAATGTTGTTCCTCGCGACGACCGCAGTATATTTACTCGGTACGGCGACTTTTTTGTTGTATTTAACATCGTCCTTTGTTAAAAACGAGCAGTTACGCAACGTTGCACATCAGTAATATCATCATTCTAGAATATTCTTTGTTTTGTTAGTCTTCAGCATAAAATTAATGGAACGTGTTATGCATTGAATAAACCGATGATAATATTGTGTTTTTCTATAAGTAACTACGCTTGATTCAAATAAAACTATGGTAATGATATTCGGTGATAGAAGTCATGTAAGTAACCCTCGCATTGGCTTATTTACAATGGTACTTTTTTACGATTCTTAAGTGAAAGTCGATGTTGCACTTATCTTAAACGCCGGCTCCGCTTAATTCATTAAAACGTCGTCGCAGGAAAGGCAGAATTACTGAAGCGCCAAAATAGGCATATCGAGTTATATATATATTCGGAATCAGCGTTTTTTTCTGCGTCGATCAGTCTGGGTCTCATAGCGATACTAGCACTTTTTTGGCGTTTGAGTAAATGGTAAAAAGAGGGATTTTTCATCAGCCCGAGTTCTTAAGCGACACTTTTTTGGCATTTTATTTGTGCCTGTCTTATGAGCATTTTTGGACTACTCTAAAAAAACTTAAAAGTTGGTATAAGTAATTTTGAATTGCTGTATTTTTACTAAGTAAGGCTTGTAGGAATATTAGTCTTTCCATTTTTATGCAGGAAGTGGCGTATAAGTAATTTTGCCTTACTGTTATTGAGCAAGTTTTTGACTTTCAGTATCTTTACTGTGAAGTAATATTTTAGCAAAAGTTATAAAAGTAAAAATAGAAAGCTGGCCAAAACCCCATTTACGTCGCTAAAGTAAAAAATATGGAGCTACAATCCTTAAAAATCTGATTATTATCGGCGCGTACGCCGGTTATCAGTCAGTCTGCTCGACAGAGCCACTGAGAATACAAAAAACCCAAGGTGGCGTTGGATTTCTGGTAAATAAGTCCCTAGTTAACATCGTTGCGGTGATGTCCAGTGTGTCGAACAGGGTGGCGTTCATCATCATCAAGCCCACCGAGAGGTATAGCCTCAAGGTGGTGCAAGTGTACGCACCGTCCTCGTCACACGTGGCAAAGCCCTGACACTATGACAAAAAATTAGATTGACTTCATCATGGCGGACAAAAAGCACATATTCAGCGACGTCTTCGTGATCAAAAGGTTTAATACCGGTAGCAAATACCGACTCGTCTGAGGCTCTCTGAATATCAACCCGTACTCAGGGAGCTCCAAAAGCTTTTTAACGCTGTCCTCTTTGAATGGAGAACTCCGGAGGCGTGAAGTAGAAGTGTAGTCGTCCTGTTCTTCAAAAAGTGAGACAAAACGCTACGGAAGAACAGTCGACCCATTTCCCTTCAAAGCCACGTCTAAAAGCTGTTCTAAAGGGTGATCACGAACCGCCTTGCGCGAAGACTCGACAAATTTCAACCACCGGAACAGGCTGCGTTTCGGAGTTCCGGATACGGCACCATAGACCTCATCCACACAGTGCGGCAGATTAGACAGAAAACTGCAGAGAGTAATCAGCCCCTGTGTCTGTGTCATTTGTGGACTTCGAGAAGGCCTTTAACTCGATTGAAATTGGGTCTGTTCTGAAGTCTCTGCAGCGATGCCAAGTAGATTAGCGATACATCCAAGAGATGAGATGTCTTTACAAAGCCGCCACTATGTCCGTCCAAGAACAGAATCAGCAAATAAGTCCTATACCGTTTGCATCGAGATGTGAGACTAGGGGATGTTATCTCCCCGAAATTGTTCTCTAATGCAATGGAGGATATGTTCAAGATGCTGAACTGGAAAGCACGTGGCATCAACATCAATGGCGAGTACATCTCTCATTTGCGATTTGCTGTCGACATCGTCATCGTGGCAGAAACGCTGCACGACCAACAACTGATGCTGAATGACCTAGCTGACTCTTCTGTGGGCATCAGTTTACGGATGAACTTGGACAAAACCAAGGTTCAATGAACATGTCCTACCAGAACTGAATTACGGTAGACGGGGCCGTACTCGAAGTTGTTCAAAAATATGTATACCTCGGGCAGACACTGCAGTTAGGTAGAAACAACTTCGAGAACGAGGTAAATAGAAGAATTCAACTGAGCTGGGCAGCTTTTGGAAAGCTGCGTCGAGTCTTCACATCGTCAATCCCGCAGTCCCAAAACGCTAACACTAACACTAACGGCATGGCTGGTCCACAAATTTGAAGTCACTCAGCGGGCTATTATGGAGAGGACTTTGTTCGGCGTTTCTCTGCGGGATCAAATTAGAAATGAGGATATATGGCAGAGAAGCAAGATTATTGACATGGCCCACCGGATTAGCAAGCTGAAGTGGCAATGGGCTGGCCATGTTACCCGTAGAACCAACCACCATTGTAGTAATCGTGTTCTTGAGTGGAGACCGCGTCTCGCCAAGCGTAGTGTAGGGCGTTCTCAGGCAAGGTGGAGTGATGATTTACGCAGGATGGCTGGCAGGAGCTGGATGCAAGCAGCCAAAGATCGAATTCCGTTGTTTGTAATAGGAGAGGCCTATATCCAGCAGTGTACTGCAACAGGCTGATGATGATGATGTTATTTGACGCTGGTTCTATTCGTTGTAAAATTATGTTACAGAGAGGTGTAAAAGTTAACTTAAGATTACCCAGCTAATGTTAAGATTATTTCTGAAGAGAGTGTACTGTTGGTTTCGTGTTGAAAATGGCTTGTTACCATGTGGTGTTGGTCGAGATATAGTACCACACTATTTACGAAACTGGCCGAGTCGTTATTGCCAACCTCAGTTGATTCCTTTGGGCAAAATTGCGGGCCAGACTTATTTTTTAACCTATTATGTGCCACTGCCGGGCAAAAGTCTCACCAAAATTCATCCACTCTTTACGATCTAGTGATTTATTCAGCTAGTATTCAAGGAATGTGTCTAAGATTCAACTCATTATACAAAACTAGATGGTTCATTAAGCCTTTTTTAAAATTTATATGAGACTTACTATTCCTTCCTATTTTTTCAGCACTTAGTAGAAAGTAAGAAACAAAGTTTTTATAAAACGTACGCAGTAAGACTGAAGGATGAACAGTACGGCTAGCACGAACCGCTAACGTTTCGGCAATCGAAAAGTAAACGTCTTTAAGTATCGTTTACTTTTCGATTACCAAATGGTAGCGGTTCGTGCTAGGCCTACAGGAACCTGTAACTGGAATATCAAAGACACCACAAATGGAAACAGTCTCAAAGCAGACAGTAGTTAAAAGTCTGATATTTAAAACACCTAAAATTAGATCAACGTTACTTTCAGTCTATGAAAAATTAAAATTAAAACGAAATATCTTTATTTTAATTGCCAAAGACTGAAAAAAACAAACCAAATAATTAATAAATAAAAAAAATATACGAAATAACAGCTGTAATTTCATTATTTCTTGAAACTATTTCCCTCTTATAGGAAGCCTTTGCCCGGCTATCTATTCAATTTAAGACCTGAGCTCTTATCAGAGAAGGCAGCCCAGCTCAAACCCATCTCATTGCCCTACTAGTAAACGTAATATTTTCAAAAAGATATTAATTTTCATAATCTTAAGCAAACAAGACTTTACTCTTACATATTGGCAATGGAGTATACGTTATTATTTATGGTTCAAATAACTTTAATTTTGGCACATCAGTATCTAAGTAGCTTTTATTGTGTATAAACTGGAGTTACAAGTAGTTTTAAAGGTATTGTGAGACAAAAGTGGTTATCTCTTACGTCGTTTTACTCGAAATAACTAAAACAATAACCTACTGTTGAGGATTTTTAGTGATTCAACATAATGAGCCGATCACTTTATAAGTCGTTTTGACACGATGACACCAGACTTTTAAAAGTCCTTTGAGTAATTTAGGATAGCAAACATTAGATTGTGGTTATAGTTCCAGAAAATTTGCCGTCTTCCATTTTATATACGTAAGAGTTTTAAGTGATTTTGGTCGCTATAAATATTTGACTCAAATAGCGGATGAGAAATTTTGCTTTACTGTAAATTGGAGTCATTTTTACTTAAGCGCCACTATATCGCAAACCAGCTGTCTCATTATTATGGTTTGTACTTCTGGACATAGAAAATGACATATTAATAAAAGTTTGCCTTGACGTCATCGGAATTCGAATGCTGGGAAAAAAGTTAGGAATTAAAAACGAAAAAAAAAAACTTTAAACGGCTTTTTCTCGAAATGGCCATTCGGCGCTTCAGTAAAGTTGCCTTTCCTGCGACGACGTACTATCTACTGTGTCGAAGTACAGTTGATTATTATCGTAACCGATTGCATCTTGAATAACGGCGCATGCACTTTAATTGCATCAGAATAATGTAATTAATTGATAAATACTTTAGATTTATAAGGTAATCAATTGGTATCGATCTTTTTTCATGTTAGGACATCTAAGAATAATATTTTAAAATGTAGCTTGAAGTTTTTCGCTCTTAAAGCTCTGAGTCCTGAGATCTCCCGCACGATACTATGCATACCAAACTGCATTTACGGAGACGAGTTATATCAACAACGTTAGCCGTCTCGCAGTATGTTGGCATGGTTCTAACGTGTTCAGACCACATACTTTAGTTCCGATGTATGTTCACATGCGTCGAGTATTTGCCTAAGTGATTGTAATCAAAGATTCAGCCTAAATACTAACTGAAACTGAAGACTTCTCCGATTAAAATTAGTTTGGTAAACCCCGCAATTTACCAAACACTAATGTCACCTTGATATATTTAGAGTTGAAGCTGAAGATAAGTACTTATGATGGTTGAAGTATTTGGACAATAAGTAAATAATCCTACTAATATGAAAAATGTGAAAGTTTGTATTAGTGGATGTGCCGTGTTGCTCTTTCACGTAAAAACTACTGAATGGATTTGAATGAAACTTTACAATAATATACATCTGAATAGGACATTTGCTACAATTTATAATAAAAAACTTTATTTTTCTTATACTTAAGTCCACGCGGACGAAGTCGCGGGCGACCGCTTAGTACGTAAATAAATAGTTGTACAAGTGGCACGGCCAAGCAATGATAATAACAGGCTTGTAACACGCAACAATCAAATTAATAATACAAAATAATCAAAAATACTTAAACCACAAGGTATATTACCAGTAAAGTGAGTTAACAACATAAAAAAAACATAATCATAATCATCAACAGGTATTATAGAGGCAGTGTCCGTGAGCGGTATTATCAGTCCTTACCTTTTGAATACGGACAGTAGCGTGCAATCCTGTCAGCTGTTGCCCCTATCGATCGAATGTTACTCCACAATAATCTGTCGTCGTACCCGGCCGAGTGGGCTACACGGTCGAAAGCACTTCCCTCTAGCACTGCTAATAGACACTGGCACTGCAATAGCACTCCGCGGCAACAAACCCAATAATAGCACTGATATGCAATCGCCACCTGTTTGAGGGCCGCTGTTCACAGTCTAACTTGTACAAGTTCCGCTGTTGATGTTATGATGACCGATGGTATTGATGATAATTTAGTTAGCGTGTATATCCGATGCGCACACTCGTTTAGGCGCGCGATCGCGAGCGCGAGACGCGTGCGTTCGGGTTGCGGCGACGAGCTCGACTGACGTAGGTGTCGGCGGTAGTTCGCTAGGGCGACGCGGCCGGCGGTCGGGGCGGGCGGCGCTCTCCGGCTACGAAAGAACTACGGCTCGCATCCGCCCACATCGCTACGGGGAAACGAAGCTACGGCTTTTCATCTAACGATGACTTGCCCTATTGGGGAAAATACAGCTCGCATACAAACGGCTTTTAATATTGCGAGTTGTCCAACGTGTTAGTTCGTATGTGGTAGCACATACTTACAGAGATAATCTCATTATGGCTATTAATGTAATTTCATGCTTTAAATAATTGTTAATTAATTTAAAGTTTACCTGTGCTAGCCGAAAATGAACAACTCAATTGATAGAAATCATATTTCTGAGTGTGGCGTTTTTATTCAGCGGAAGGTAAACCGATCAATACATACATAATAACATATTCTACTGTAGAACTTGATCGATCGAACATCATTGTTAAGAGTGGTTTTCGTGTTTACTTTCAATCTAATATCATTCTTCTTGACGTAATTAATATGCATACCGTTTGCCTGAACCTGAACCCAAAATTAATCAGCACTTGATTACTAAAAGATTTATTTTGACGTAGACAAAACATTAATATGAAAACGCAGGTAATCATTTCTTGTCTGTTCTTTGTCTCTGTTGTGTGAAGTGCCGAGAAAATATAGAAGCAAGTTTAATCTGAGGTAGAAACGTTAAAGCCGCAAAGAATCGTTATTTCCCAAGAAGAGCTGACGCAGATGCGAAGCCTTACCTACGTCATAGCCGCTTAGGTATCCACTGCATTTACATTTAGACGAAATTTAATTAATAAATTATTCAGGTGACTAGCTTGATGAGTGACGCACACTTCCATCGTTAATTAAAGACGCTGTTGCAAGGAGGTTGTGTTAATCACTTAATAAATATGTTTATAACTAAGTACTTCACTTAAAGTATAAATCGATGGCATTAAATAATTAGACCTTTATGTGTAAACTAGCGGCCGTCCGCGACTTCGTCCGCGTGGACTTAGGTTAAAAAATGGAATATAACTTTATAAATTGTTGCTTAAGTGTCATTAAAATCCATGCAGTATTTTAACGTGAAAGAGCAACACGGCACATCCACACCTACAAACTTTCGCATTTATAATATTAGTAGGTTGATGTTTGCTGTAGTAGAGCTTCGTTGAAACGCGTTAAAAAAATAACATATCATAACATAACAACATAACATACCCTCACGACCATATCCCTAATGGGTTAGTCAGAGGCACACTGACTGTTGCCGTCATGGTGAACGGAACATTCAGGAGCCCACATTTCGCCGAGGGAATTTGAACCCAGAAAAAAATAGAAGGGAATAAATTATTAGTGCTTTGGAATGTGTATGAATAGGCCTATTTCAGTACAAGGATTGATGGATGGCGGTTGACTTAGCAACGTCCTTTCAGCTCGATCATGTGTCGTCTCAGACGCGTCTGAAGTCGATGAGACTACAATCGTAGGTTTTGGGCGGATTAATTTTGCTTGAAATTTACTTTTGGTAGGATTTGAGTTAAGAATTCAACTAATCACATTTCTTAGTATGGTTAGTGCTAGAAAATACTCGTTTATAATAGTGTCCGAAGAAATACTTATACTAAAACTCTCACATAAAGTTGATATTAGTATTCTTTACTATTTCATCAAGTCGTTTATGATGGCAATTTTATTTATTTACTAGCCATTTCGTCCGCGTGGAGTAAAGTCAAAAAAAAGGGCGTACTTTTTTAAAAAAATTGGCCTTGTCCTATTCAGACGGATAAGCAACATTATTGTAAGGTTTCATTAAAATCCATTCAGTAGTTTTTACGTGAAAGAAGAACACGGCACATTCATACAAACTTTCACATTTATAATATTAGTAGGATTATTTCGTACACAAAAAGAAAGTTACAATGAATAATATTTAGAAAAACTAAAGTAAAGGTGAGCTTATCTCTAATAAGAGGTTTCTACCATGCGGATCATGGTGACAGGATTCAAAATGTTTGACAGCTCAAAAACAGGAATCAGTATTATTAAAATAAAACAGCTATATGCTCTTCGATATGGTAGCATAAAATGTACGTTTCGTCAAGGGGACACAGGGGGATTAGCATAAATTATATTATGAAATCGGTAGATAAAAAGATCATAACGAAGTTTAATCAGAGCACCAAATTGTGCTATTGAGAATTTGCATTTGGCTTATAACTTTTACATCCGTGTTAAAATTCGCTAATAAAGCTGAAATACTAATATATAAGTAATTGCAAAACTTGAATGCGTGTCATCGACTAGCTGAAGATAAATTAGTTAGGTTTTGGGAACACTTATAAGTTATTCCGAGTTTAACAAGTTCGGTCGCCGCTTCCACGTCCGCTTTAGCAACTTTACAACTTACGATTCCGTACGACCTGACCTATTCGCGGAACGCGCGAACAATATGAGATTAGATATCCCAGCCAAGTTTTAGCTCCGAAGCCATGTTAGGAATAATGATCATTTATAATTGCAATTTTATAATGATGATGATACACTTTACAAATAACTTTACCAGATCACACATACCAATTTCATAACCGTAATCTTTTTAATTTCTTTTTATTTTATTGACTTACTTTAACACTCACTTAGCTATTAACACAGTTTCACTACATGTAAGGATCATCAACAAAGGGAAGCCATTTCAGTTCAAAAAAATAATTTTTACTTGCACATAATTTTGTGAGGGGTTATACTCGTATATTGTCGGCTGTGTGACATTTCACTGAATCACTTCTGAAATCTACGTACGAAACATTATCATGCGAGAAGTATAATATTGCGAGTGTTCACGTATTCTCGTAATTTTGGACCGTTCGCGAACAATGTGAAATTAAAATTGTTTTATCATTTTCAACCAGAAAACTTATTGCTCTCTGACAATGAAAAACTGCAAAATTTCACATGAACTGTAAAGTTTGTCAAATAATGTATACGTAAATTTTGAATACTAGTATGTAAAAACATGGCTTTAAAACACCCTGTTCTGGTTCTGTTAAGATGTAAATCTTTCGCTGCTAGATGTAGTCAGAAATAAATAAATTCGTAGTTAGAGCCAAAATCGACGTAACTGAACACTGACAAAACTGAAATGGTGTTCGAATTCTCGTCCGAATTCGAAAACCATTTCAAGGCAAGCACAGTGTAGGGCGCCCTAGAAATGTGGACGGATGACCTAATAAAGTTAGCAGGATTTCAGTGGATGCAAGTTTCCTATAATAGACCCTTTGAACCCTATGGAAATCTATGTGAGAGGTTCAAGTCGTAGTGTGGCTGATGATGATATTTTGAACCTACTGCCATGGTAATATTTAGTAGTAAGTATTAAAAAAAAATATATATCCACCTTATTGGCAGACTGAACACTATTATAACAGAATCTACTTTGGTATATCTCGGAAATTCGAAATACATTGGAGCTAAAATTAAACCTCTCGTACAATCAAAGCAGGCTACGACTGTTTTCTCTTACGAGACTTGCAGAATATGATACGGGCGTGCTAATTAACTTGCTTCGGACAATACTGTTTATAGAAACGACATCAGAAATAGGCAGAAAAACATAGGTTCTCACATTTCTCGGAAATTCCATAATAAAGGGACGTTCGTTTTATGTTATTAAATCTTCGTACCAAATAGTAATACCGGGAATCCTTGAAATTGGTTATAGTTTTATGCTTACTTAACTTTATCACAAAACGAAGATTTTAAACATTTAGTTCCATCTAACAACTTATTATTTTTAAGATTCCTACAGAAAATCAGATTCAGATGAATATTCCTACTAGATACCTGTCGGTTTTCATGGGATAGAGCACGACAAGAGTATGTTAAATACCTGGGGTAAGAGATAGTTTTGGCACCGATTGAAATACCCTTGCCGCGGGGGAAGGCGGAATTTCTGATACCATTCTCTAATGAGAATGGTATCAGAAATTCCGCCTTAACACATAATTGTGTTCAGAGTAGATATGAAATGCTTTGTGTCGAGGAAGTACAAAGTAGTAATCAACGAGTACACAATCACAACCTCATACGAGACAAGTGAAAATGATTATCCCTCGCGTATTAAACTTCTTTTCAAATAAATTTGTGAATTGAAGGGGAAAAAGGTTTAAACAGTAGATTACAGTTACTAAAAGAGACAAACCAATACGAATAGATGCACAGCTTCAATTCGTAATGGTATATGCAATGAAGAAATAAAATTAACATAAGAGTATAACTCTTCTCTTGAGTGGCCGGATGAAACACCATGGAAAAAAATAGTAAAAACAGACCCCCATTTTACTTTACGTCACATAAAATTACAGCAAGTAAATTTCTTTACATTTTGAGTGACGTAAGCTCCACTGTTCTAGAGGTAGGACTTTTATACAGTATGATCATGACAAACATGCATATACTAGGCGACCAAAACTCAAGGGTCGTCCTTTGTTTTGCAACCGTAATGTTTAACTTCGGAGGGTGTTAGAAAACTCTACTTTACTCTGGTTGCCTATCAACTGCCTGTGTCTTTTCCCTAACCAATATTTCCTCTTGTTTTAAGGTATTGGGTTTCTATTTTATTAAACAAGGTCATAACGTGTCTAAAACAATAGATGTTATGTCGCATGATTATTGAAACGTGCTGAAATGTATTCAAGAGTTCTGAATGCATCATTTATACATATATTTTGTTCCTTTAATAAGCCCTTGTATTCCTCATTATTACTAATAGTAATTTTGAGCCAACATTACTTAGCCGTTATGGTCATAATAAGGAGGTTGTCTATGAATGTATTATTACCATCATATAGGCAAGTTATTGTTATTGATGACGTTTATCGACAAAAACAATCTTTAGAAGGTCGTATGTTTTTATAGCATTCGAGTCGGAACCTTACGCTTTTACAACGGAAGATATAAAAGTTAGGAAGGTCGCAAAGTTTCTGAGTTGCCCATGTAAGTAAAATTAATTTAAGGATATATTAAGCGATCTGAATTATGTTTAACTGGGGTACATCGTTAAACAATTTATACTAAATTCTCGATGATATAAGCCAGCTTATCTCATTTCATGAATAGACAGGTAATTTTACTAACACGAGTGACAGAAACGCATGATTTTCGGGCATAGCATTAGAAGGCACTAGAAGCAGTTTGTCAAAGCTGACGTCGTTAAGCCTAGTCGGATGCCTTATTGCGGATTGATAACATCCCAAAGTAAGGTTTATCACTAGCTTTACATACACATAACCAACGATTTGCCAATTGAAATATGTGAAGGCTGTGGGACTGTGCCCAACAGTGTGATGGAAAGGCTTATGTGGCCACATTCTCATTGAGTTTTCAACATTCATATTAACTTGCAGTACGGAAATCGGAAATTTCTGCTAGTAGTAAAAGGTCGCATCTGTAGAAGGCACAACTAACCCTCTCAAAGTCATGAAATCACTCACAAAAAAGTCATATAGTTTGTGGATATCAAAATATAAAATGATGGCAGGGGCCTATCGCTCTGGCGACATCAAACGAAACGAATAATAAACGTAGCGAAATTATACTTGTTTACTTGAGCTCCGGTCGACTACAAACAATACATTTTGTGATAATTATGCAATAATACATACCTTGAGCAGAGTAAGTATCTTCTGGGAGAGTTCATAGTCGAAGTTGGTGTACTTGGAGTCCGTCATGTCGTAGATAAAGACGAGGCCAGCGCGCTGCGTCTCCAGGGACTGCAGCGCCACATCGAGCTGGTATACCACGCCCTGGACAGAACATCATTGAATCTAACATACACAATCTACGACTCCGCTTCCGCTAGCTTTTGACTCAGAAATTCGTCATTATTTGTATAGGACTTTATACAGCGCCAGCGCCATTAGCGGAAAGTAATGAATCGGAATTACGTAAAGACTCAAAATCCTTTATTAGTACATATTAAGAAACTAATTTAAAGCAGTAACTAATGTTATCAGATTGGATACTTGGATAGTAGTAAGTAGGTAATCTAAAAACTGTGCAATAACTATTTAACTTGAAAGAATACTAACTTTCAGAAACGCTTACTAGCAGAAAAGTTTATCTTGCTTGATGTTTAAGAATAAAAAAGTGTTGAAGTTTTACGTAAAATTGTGCTTTAGAATTCTTATAATAATAAATATAGGAGTAAGAAACTTCATAACAATACTATTCAGCAGTCTCGGAACTCCGGATTGATAATGAATCTAAGAGTTAACATCTTAATTAATAGCCTTTGTCTTGCTACTCGAAAATTATGATCCGAACCCCAGCATAGCTCCCTATCAATGGATCCTTAGAATTTGTGGTCTGGATATTGTGCTCGTTCAAATTGCGCGAGGCAAAGAGGAATTATTACGTTCCTGCGACAAAAACAGTAAAGTTTGTAGGTGATAAAATGCAAATTTTGAATGCGTAAAGATGAAAAGGCTTAAATTAATAAATGATACTGTGACTACCACCAGCTCGGACGTTGCTTCACCGAGAAGAGTCTGGCAATAAAATCGATGTTCTTTTCAACCTTGTTTACAATAATTGCGATAACAGAGTAAAGCTAAAATACATAATGTACAGAGGAGCAGGCTGTCTACGATGACCACAAATTCTTGTTGTTCGAGATGTACTTTGATATCGGCGAAGTTATATAGCTTTAGTCTCAAGAGTCTGATTCGGGAATCAGGCAAAAAGATATAAAGCGCGGCTACTGTTCAGCATGGTAGGGTTCGGGCTGAAAATCAGTGTCGCGAGTGGGGGCTTCCCCAGAAATATTTTTCTACGGCATCATCGCATTCCCATCGAATTTCATCACTAATTAATAATTATAACATTTCTGGAACTAACCCAAAAGACTGCAGGTAGATTCTGGCTACTACTCATTAGCTTTCAGTCAGTTAGCTTTCAAGCTTCATGGAAAGTGTATTATTTGTACCTCTGTGTAGAAAATGTTAGTGTCTGAAAGCCTGCATTTCCATGGAATTCAACATTGATTAACAATAACATAACTGGAACTTCTGGAGTAAACACGATAGATTCTAGTTACCTACCATTTATTCCAGTCTAGCTTCCCTGCTTCTTGGAAAGGACATTATGGACTTCTATGTAATTCCGATCTATTAACTTCGCTCGCTACAAATACTAAAGAGTACTGAAGAATATTTGGACAAGTAACAGACATGCGATCATACCTATAACATACTAGTAAATATTTTATCAGAAAGACGGCGCTATTATGGCAGATCTCAAAATAAACATTTAGGTATGTCTACGGAAGTTAAGATCAACTTACCACAATAGAAGTACATTAATAATTTCCGCATTATGTTTAAACAACGTAAGAAACATTAAGCACGCTTCACGATCCATAAAAATGCAGTTACATGTAAATTTATGAATTCTGTTACGTACTATGCAGGACACTACCGGCTTACTGCTTTACTAAGGGAATAATACTTTTAGTAAAGATATGCGCATTTTCACAACATAGAGCGCTCGGTCCAAAAGTTTCGAATACGAATTCACCTGCCAAACAATTTTACTTGCGTCATTTTCATGTGTTAATTAACTGACATGTCAACTCGAGTTCGAAATAAGTTCAGAGAATCACTTCACTTAAATCAGAATTTGGCGAGAGCAGTTATTAAACCAGCCATTTGATGGGTATCAATTCATCATTGCAACAATGATTTGCATTCAATAGAGGTCCGAAATGGGATAGAAAAAGGCTAATTAGTTAACTTTGACAACATGGGAGTCTTAGAGCTGAAGCGTCCGGCCCCGTCAGTCAACGTTCGCTGACAGAGTTAAATAAATCATCCAGCTGAACAATGTCCCACCGACATTGATATTATGCATGTATGAAGTATAACAAGTTCAAGCTTCACGTTTCGCGCGTGATAAATGATGCCCTAACCTTGGTCAATGTGTGTGAAGATAAAACGAGAGTCGAGAATGTAAATTGCACCACAAAAAGTTGATTTGATTATGTATGACGTCATTTTTTTTTCCACGTCTGGATAGTACGACACAGGAACGAATCGCCGAACCTTTTGGTGCGGGCCGACAGTCGCTGGATCGTGTGTGGATGTTGACGCAGACCAGCGCGTGTGGGATTTGGGATGATTTGCGAAAGTATTGTTCATTTCACACAGATTTCTACTTACATGAACATCACTGCATCTTTTCACATGGGCATTGGACCCGGACAAATTAACCAAAGCTTGTATCAGTTTCGTATAGTCATAAGTAGGACAAGAATGTTTATTTTTTTAAACATAATCCAAAGCTCTTAATAAACTTGATAAAAGTAATGTACGATCTGTACATACACCCATCAAGGGATTTTTATTTTATGAGAATTATTTATTAATATAATTATTTATTCAAAATGAAATTAAAATCATATTTGGTTTACTCATGACTCATTTTAAAGCCATTTAGAGCTTTGGAAGCGTCTTTAAAGGCTAAAATGGACAGTGGACATTAGGCATGTCTATTGTCTACTAGACGCGACAGCAGATAATGTCTAGTCTAGCATGTACTAGACATTCATCTGCCGCCGTTGATGTCAACGGGGACGCCTACGAGCCGAGTCAATAGATTTACTGCGCAACCCTAACTACCACAAGACAAGTGAAGTAACTACTCCTCCACCCTCATCATGGACTGAATCATGTTGGACGATTCCAACATGATTCAGTCATGAACAATGAAATGATGAGACGAATTGGACTCTCATTTCGAGAAATTAGTCTATCTTAGCTTTTTGACGCAGTCATTCAAGAACTTAGGCCAGTAACAAAACAAATAAATAAGAAAATATTCAGGTACAGAATTAACTTAAGTTATTTTTCACCTGAAACTTGGGTTGGAATCGTAGGCGGTTAAGTAGGCAGGATCACTCTACCCAGAAAAAAGCGGCAATTTATTTCCTTTAAAATTAAAATCCATTTGAGGATGGAAAAATTAATTCCATTAAAATTGGACCCGGCCGCCTACATGTTGTTGGGCAGAAATTAATTCATATGCGTGGGCACTTTAAACCTTAGCAATGGAGTAATGGAGTGGCTCAACCCGGAATTTGAAAGGTCACTTAAAGTTAAAAAGCTCTAACCCCCAAATTTACAAACGCAAATCAAGGTTGATCATCCCTCAGTATATACTTCTACTATAGTTAGCTAAAGCTGTCCCTTTCAGTTCTATTGACATTATACGGGACAGCATGAGCTTGAGCGCGTGCTAAGCATCGATTGACGTTTGTGAATTCGGGGGACATTGTATAGCCATCACTTTTTGTGGTACTTCTCCTAGTTTCTAAGTTTGATTGACGTGTACTTTGAATTTCCTTAGTTTTCTACTCGTGAAACTGATGCTGTCCTGTTTTGAGCCTCGCTTAACTATAGAACTAGGATGTCAAAAGTTGAAACATATTTTTTAGAGCTGAATTTACCTGAAGCGTGGTCTGATGAGAAGTGAGGGACGGAAAGTGTTTGTTGGCTGTGAACACGGCGATGGCAGCGCCGGTTGCGTCTCGTGTCGGCTGCGGGCAACAAAAACACACATAAATGAACATGTGAGAAAGTTGTGCGTCATATTTATTTATACAGATGCACAACGTACACCGTTATTCTAACGTAAACCGTTCTTCTGAAGAAATTTCCCCAAAAACACCACTGACGTTTGATGAAGAAGAGACAAACTCTCTTTTTCCTGTAGAACGGAAGAGATCGCTTTGTAGCGATTGAATTTCTTGTTTGTGATTTTTTGCATGTAAGATTATTTATCTGGTCCTATTAATCTAGATTCTAGAGTACAAGCAGAAGCCGTTAAGAGGTTCCCTTTGTTTTTATTTTGCATCAATCAAATCTCAATTTTACAGCAGTTTGCAAAGATAACAAGTAAAAAATTGGTTCGCCCTCTTTCACGTATCCGCCAACTAAATAAGTGACATCGTCAATACCGTGAGTTGGCTTGCTTCCAGCCTGTCTCAGACTTATGCGGGACCTCAATTCGGTGAAGCGGACCCGTGATTCACTCTACAGCAAATATACTCGCATACGCTTGAGCACTGCGTCTGCGTTTGTAAATGCAACGGTGATGTTAATTTATCTAGCAGAACGTTTTCTATGGAACCGATAACTAACCCTGCGAGTTGTCAAACTTATAGGAAATTTAAATATCATTATATTATTGCATCATATAGAAGCTTCTATATTATTTTGTAATCTTTAAATTACATTGTAATAGTTAACTTTTTTCAGTGATACAGGCTTCATGAGATTCTTATACAGGTTGCTAAGTTTCAAAGCCTCAACCTGTCTAAACCTATGGTTGGAGTTTCTGGCTACAAGCACGAATTCGAGTTCAGTAAATACTTAAGACAAGTTCGCTTTATTGCAATCCAGCATCTGTTGGATTTTTTGCTTGATATTAAGTATGTCAAAAGGATTATCCACCAATCCTGATGTTGCCGCTGGCGACCTCACGGAAGTAATCAAAGCTGATTGCATGGATTATATTATAGGACGAATTAGTCTGATACGTTGACAGACGTCGCTCGTCTTTGTATTATCGACGATCTAATCAAAAATTATGTCTTTGGTCTAATTTACTCACCAGTATAGTAAATTTTCCAGTCTCCAACTCCGACTTCAGAGGGTCTTCGAAGGGCTCAAACTTGGTAAGCCCTTCCCGTCGGCGCGTTGCCTCATGTTGCCGCCAGAGGGTGTGCGCACGCGTCACATCGAACTTGCGCGCGAACAGGAACTTTAGGGCCGTCGCTCGCGACACGCAGGTTGCGCCGGACTCGCTCAGCGTATCCAGGAATGCCTTCGTGGCCTGCAGATGAAAATGGTAAACTGAGAAACCTTTATTGTGACATGGAAGTCCGGTGTCCACAGATAGCTACTTCGCTACCCGCAGTACCCCACCCCACTTTATACTCTGAACAACAAAGTAGAGAGCAGCTAATAGGCATGATGACTGTATTTTTTTTTTGTTTATTATCGAAAGACCTTACATTTATGTAAACAATCCTCAAAGAATCACTTCATCTGGATCAATACCACCAGAGATATCACAATTTGAAATGCACATTTTTGGACTTGCCCAAAAACGCTCCATACAAAAGTGACAGCGATAGTGACGTCACTGTCGCTTTTGTATGGAGCGTTTTTGGGCAAGTCCAAAAATGTGCATTTCAAATTGTGATATCTCTGGTGGTATTGATCCAGATGAAGTGATTCTTTGAGGATTGTTTACATAAATGTAAGGTCTTTCGATAATAAACAAAAAAAAAATACAGTCATCATGCCTATTGTATACACTCAAAAAAAAAAAACAGCACACTAAGAGCGAAGCACACTAGCGATTTTCCAGCGTAAGCGTTCGATGAAGTATGCGCAGTGTCGCGGCGTCTTTGCTAGACCACATGAGTAGGCGGGGTTTACGCCACGCATACATTCATGGGACGCCCTACGTCATCAATTATGATGAAAGTACATATTCTTCCTGGACTCTGTTACGAATAGGAACTTTCAAATCAAATACATACACAATTTAGATAGGGCGTAGATAACTAATTGGCGTGGCACTCATCAGGCGAGGGTTATGTCAGCACTGATATCATCAGCCCATGATATGCTCTAAGTCTAAACCTATATTTCTACATTTCTCGGAACGTCATTAAAAGACCGTGCTTAATTGGGATTTGTTAGTGGGAGTTGTATAAATACTCAAGTTACTCTGCATTAATTAACTTAGGTACTAATAGGTAATTAGGATGAGTCGTCATGATGCTGCATTACAGTCATCGCTTCACTGATTCATATATATTCATTTTTCAACAATTATACTCTGTTTATGAAACAATAGTAGTAAGAATCCTAGATATAGACGCAATAATAACATACATAGTTAAATACCCTTAGGAATTGAAGCAAATTCCGGATGAACGCTCTCTCCATCTTGAAAAGGAAGTCCTTGTCCATGAATAACAAATCAATTATCACACAGTTTAATTCATTACTAAATAGTTTGATTTCACTCTTTCGTCACACTTTCATCGCGACAGTCAAAACAGCCGGTTGAAACTTGGAACACGGTAACCGAACGGAATCTTCAATTAGGTACGATCTAACCCCGTAATTCTCGCCATACAATAACAGTGTTTCTACGAACTTGACAAAAAAATAAAAGAAATGTAAGTGTATCTGTCAAGGACGGAACGACAACTGGAAAAAATGGAAGTCAGTGAATGCGATTGCATTTTTATTTGATGCAAATAAGCTGGCGGTAGACGGTGGGTTAATTCTTCCGGGATGTATATCCTGTGAGGGCACGAGCAGCGGGCGCGGGCGGGCCCTGGATCCTTTATTATGTGCGGGCACGCGCGCCTACGCATCGAGTTTCGCGTTTCCATCACACGTGTGCAACTTCGTCTATATCTACGAATAACAACACCACACGCGGCATCAAAAAGGAATAGAAACTATAATATTATCTTGAAAATTGTTTAAGGTACGCTCTCAGTAAAGAGGATAAGAAAATAAAATATTTACTCCGGCCTATTCCTGAACTGAACGTTAAAGGAATTACTTACGGTAAAGGAAAACCTTTAGAAACAATAACATGCCAACATTATACTGTGATTTATTAATTACGAGTACATTAAGGAAAATAAGATACGCTCTTTAAAAATTCAGGAAGATGTTGTAATTTCAAATCTATCAACACAAAACGTAAGATTTAACTTTATTTCTCTTTATTCGCAAGGTAACAGGCGAAAGGAAGTAACCACACTAAATGGAGGTAATAAACCTCCCAGCAATGATAACATAAATTCAACACAGTTATATTTAACTTAAAAGAGATAAGACAATATATTTTAAACTATCCGACTTTGAAATATACAGCGTCGACTGCGTTCCTTGAATAGCATTAACATAAGGATGTTCTACATTGGTATCATACATAACAGACACGGGATTAGGTACTGAAACGATGATTGAACGGTTTAACCGTGCAAATGCAAAAAGTCTCGGAATTGAGTAGAAAGATAATAATATGTAAAGTTGGTCGTGATGACCTTACGCATAATGTTCATTACAAGGACAAGCATAGGCATATAATCGTCAAGAGCCCTTTTATGGGGATCTCAGGACAACATCACACGAATACGTCATACGGGTACGAGGTTCCCTATTATAGATAACACAAAAACAAGTGACACGCACTACACAAACTTCATAGCCACCAAATTAAAGCTATTGATACAACTGGTATAAAATACAATCGGTAACGATCGCACGGACGAACGCACGTCGTGGACTCTCAATTGCAACTGTCAAACAAACCAAAGCTGTTTATTGTACGAAACCACAGTCGTCTGTGGAGCATTGTACTGACGTCGATATTATTCAAATGCACCGTCACAAAACATTGGACTTAGCTTTCAATACCGACAAAACATCAAGATCTTTATAATTGAGCATACGAAACTTCAAAATTCGGAGTTTTATTCAGAAAAACTAGGCTCTTTAGCTTTTCGTCTTCAAAAAATCCGGCTATATGTTCATACCCTAAACGCTCCTCAAAGTAATAAGCTGGGTCAGGTTATATACGACATTCTGGGATGACAGGTGTTTTTTTTAAATGTTTAAAAGAGGAACAGCATCCAGATGAAACTAAATTCAATAACAGTTTGCCTAAATTGGATTGCAAACAAATCCACTTTGTTCGGAGAGCCGGTGTTCTGAGCGTCGGATCTCTACACACATTTTCAAAAACAATGGCCTAAATATCCCATTTTCAGGGAAATCTTATGTAGTTATGTGATTCTGAACAACATCCATTTGATTTAATCAATACATTAATTCCATGTGTTTCACAGCTACACGGTTAGCCGGTGGATACTGAAAGCTTGAAGACCTCAACAAAACAAGTTTTCAACAAAGCTGTACAAAGATAATCTGACCTGGAAAGACATAGGTACTCAGATGGTATTTTCCAGCTTTTAAGTAAGTGTGTTGCAGAGGTCAATTTAAAAAAAAAGTGTTGCCTCTTCACAAATTGACCACACACTACAAAATTTTAAAAAACAAACAAAAAAGCTAAAGAATTGTACCGAACCGAATGTATATTGATTGCAAAGCCTTTAGATACGAGAATGGTTATTAATTTCAAAATGCGTCATACCGTACACTCCCACATCGCCTACGTATCAGAGGGAACTATTGAAGTTTACGTAATACTGGAACTGACTTTACGAAAACGCTTATGTACCTACCTAGAATATTTATCATAGGCTATTACAATTCATTGATGAATAATGAAGGAAATACATATTTTAAGGAAGTAGGAACTCGAGCAATCACGCTAACTGTAGTAGATTATGTTATACATGTAGCTAGGCCTAACTAATATACACGCACAAAAATTTAGCTGTTAGGTAATTAATAATATTCTGGAACTTCCAACTAATCGGGAGGTAATGGCACGTAATGGAGTAGCTAGCTAGTTGCTATTATTTCAATAACAATCTGATTTATAACTTAAAGATACAAGCCTGTGTTTGGCCTAATTACAAAAGTCCTAAAAACTTTGCCTGTAGATTTGGAGAAATTGCGGACTTTTTCGGAGGACAATCTTTTTGTTTCGGCCAACACCAACGGGTTCCTCAAAAGAGGGCACAAGGCACTTCAAGGCGGATCGCGCTTCCACAAAAGTATACGACATGGTTCCGTGGGCACATTGTTAGTTTGTCAGCCGTATTTCGCTAACGACGGAAACCAACACCTCTCTAAACAAATGTTCTGCAGGTAACACAATATCGAGCGGGAAGAAAGGGCTTTGCCCTAATGCCTCGTGTACACGCTCTTTAGGTTTGGTAGCTCAAACATAGCATTGTTGGGTTGGGACGCAAAACACTTTATTTTTGAGTATTTTCTTTAAATACCATCAATGTTAGCATTGGTTGCAATTATCCTTTCTTTATGTGCTTTGTAGGCACCAAAAAAGGCCATAAACTGCAGTTTGAACGCCCCGGATCGTCCAAAAAAAATGCAAAATTTATGTTCTAAACTAATGTTTTATCGCAGTTATTCCTTAAATAAAAAACCGCTGTGATTGTTTCCCCTGTTCACTAGAACGAAGTGGTGATTATTATAAAAAAACAGCACAGCTTACATCAAATTCAACTAAGAACAGCTTTTCTTGAGGGTTTGATAGTTGAACAGATAATAGCCAGGCAGAAAAAAAACATGTTACGCCTCGTTACTTACGATTACGACCTACAACGGTGCTATGAGCAAGTCTCTACTATTGCGCCAAAACTTACTCGTACAAACAAACCAAACAATAATAACCTGTGAATATAACTACCTAGTCAGAATTTTCGACTGCATTGTCGCGCTGTAGCACTAGATATCATTTGTATTCGTATTGAAATAGGTACTCTGGCTGGGTTACTAAACGCTAGTTACATTCTAACCGCGACCCCTTTTTGCTTAATAAATAGGATTTGAACCTGGGCTGGACGTGGTTGAGGAAGAATAACAAATTAAGCCGAGACCGGCTTGCAAATTTCGCCATGTGACCACATTACCGTTTCAGTTTTCGGTGTTTCATTGTATAAGGGTCCATTCACACGTAACATAACCACACCGAGATGCCAGGTGGCCGGGATTCGTCAGAATAACGCCGACTTTTCATAATGATGGGATATCAAGATATCCCGACTCCAGTCAAAGACGAAATAAAGATAATTTTTTTTTTGAAGTGAATGTTTAAAAAAAAACGATCGTTATAATATCACATATTCATCGAGATAAAAACTTTAACATCTCAACATTCATGAAGAGAATCCAATTTACTGATTTGACAATCCTATACCTACACCATCACAAATCCATCAGGTATTCCAAAGAACAGGCGAGGTCAGGTGAGGCTTTCCCCACAATAAAAGCAGCCTCTTGAGGTTGCGATGTGTTCGGTATCTACCATGCAGTAGAGTTTGATAGCAAAATGTCTAATACCTACTAGTTTTTGTATAAACTAGCGCCCGTTCCGCCCACGTGTTGTCGTTGTGGCACAGTGGGTGTCACGTCAAGCATTAAATAGCAAGTGGAAAACAACGTCGCAACTTAATGCATTGGCGTAAGCTGATATGAACTGTAGAAGTGTCGAACTTTAATCCAGTGGGCCTGACGTCTTTCTGTACGTGTGAATAAACCCTAAGACCACAGGTTCACAGAATGTTCTAAGATAGATGAATACCATTTCGCCAACTTCCTTTATTTTGGTAGGAATGGTTAAATAATACATGGAATAGGAACATGTGGCCCAATATCTAAATAGCAATATAGGTATGTAAATCATGCGAAAATATTCCAATTAATTAGAAAAGTCATGGGCGAAATTCGAATAATAGCCTTCCAGTTTGTTAGGGAAAGGCAAATAAAAAAGGAGTTTATTTGGGGCAGGCAGGCGAGGCAATCTTCATTGATGTTGAGTTAGACCGTTACTTCAAATTCTATCAGGGCAGAATCGAATTAAATTGCGGCGGAGGGCACTCGGTTACGTCGAGCGGCCGCGCGTCCGGCCTACGCCTCTCTCCGTCACTCACTCTTAATACCGCTGATTTATAAGGCAGATTTCCGTTCTCATTTGATTCTTCAATCGACTTAAAAGTAAGTTGGTAAAAAGAAACTTTGAGTCATCGTGAATAAAGGATAATCTTTGAAGATATTCTTCACTTTTTGGGTTAATCCCACTATTACGAATCGTCACTTCAAGTTCAGAATTACATTGAAGAGCTGTTCAACTTTTAGTGACATTTGTGAAATCAGGGGTTTAATGTTTCCACAACACAAATACAACACAATATTTGTGTTCTATGACACGAGACGTCCATGAATTTTCCTTTAACCACAAGGTTTACGAAGTTTTCAGCACTCTTCAGTGAAGTAATTCAATTATTAGCAATAGTATTATTAGGTATTTTCAGCGGAAGTACACAAACGGGTGCACCCGCGTCAAACGCAGTGCCGCATGGCTAAATATACTCGAAGCAAGTAAACAATCGCCTCAAACGTAACATTTATAATTTCCAAGACGCGATTCCAGTCGCGGTTAGGGAGAAAATTTCTAAGTCTTTCATTTTAACATAATATTTATATCAGACTAAGATAAAGGTTATAAAAATGTGTGTGTGTTAGGAGACAAGAGCCTACTTATTATTCAGTAATTTATTTGTAATGCCCAAAGCTAGCAGATACCAGAACAATATATGTCAGTTGATTAAATAATTATAATATTTACAAGGGTCTGGGACACTGGGTGTCTCATGTCCATATTATATGGTTCCACAAGAGATAATTTTACTCTGGAAAGAAATGTACCTTTATGATGTTAGTAAGGTCTAACGCGTCCTTCAAACATAATCTAAGGATTTTCTTAAACAATGAGCAAAGGTCTAATTCTTAAGCAGTCGTACTACCACCGGATGAAAATGAACACCGAACACACACTCACACACTCAAACATGTATACACTCACACACAAATTTATCTCACTCTTACTCTGTCTCACATTCGCGTACACACCCTCCCAAAAGCACTTCGTAGGTATTTTGTATTTTTAATTATTGTACAATTGCATGGCGCCATATTGATGTTCTGCGCCGGTGGCACCTCTTACCCTAATGGTTGCCACAGAAAACCAGCGTCATGGCTCTTTGTCATGGCACAGGCTGAGTGGAAACCATTTTGGTTTGTGCGTCACACAATTTTATGTTAGTCTTACTCTGTTTTTATTTTTTCGTTTTGTTGTTTATTTTAGTTTCTTTCCTGTATTTTTATTTTGTATTTACGAACTGTGTGATGTCAAACCAATAAAATTTTATTCTTCTATTCTTCTTCTTCTTAATTTCTTTTCATTAAAAAACATCTAGGTATGTGAAAAATACTAAAATTATAGAGGACTTTTAGAGAAGTGGCTAAAACCAATAATAGAAAAGAGGAATTTAAAATGAAAGTATTTTAATTAATTGGATTCACAGCAGAAAAATTCTCAATATGGTTCTAATTGTACCTTCACCAAGGAATGAGTATTGTAACTAACACAATAATTCTATAAACTGTCCCTAGGCCTACCTTGGCCTAGTAGGTGTAAGTTAAGGGTTAGAGATTCTGGCTACTGAGCCAAGTGTGGTTAGACCTGGCGTAGGGTGGTAAATCACCAAAACCCAACTTAGAAGTTCTTTTGTCAGGATGTTAAAGGAATATATACAGGAATGTATTTAAATTAAAACTATTGAAATGAGTGACAATGAAATTAAACCCGGAATACCCTATTTCCTCATTATTTAAAATAATAGTTTTAGGTAAATTAAAATTCATTGCAGAAGATATAATCACAAACAAATTCTCATAGTGATGAGATGGTTGTTCGCATCAAAAGCACTTTCACAGTAAACAGGTTAACATACAAACTAGGAAGACTTTGTTAAACAATTTAAGCAAAGTTTGTGGGGAGTAATTTTCTAAATACGCTCATTTTTGAGTAGGAATACCACACTTGATAATTCCGAAAGGCAATGACCACCCCCATACAAGTTTAGGTTTCACCATCCATAACTTTGACTAGAAAACATCTAACATAGTATGAACATCTACAAGAGGTTGGTCAGAGGGTGTTCTCTAAAATGTACATTCATAAATAGCAAAAATTTTTTTTTTAAAGATGCAGAATACAAAATGTAACTTCAGAAGAAACTAATTCAATAACGTCCACATAGGCACAAAAATAATTCGACACGCAAAGTAAAGCGGAAGCGGAAATCTACTCTCAGATATCATCCTGTTGGACTGATGTAGGATTCTCAACTAATGAATGCACTTAAAAAGCGCAATTACGCATAGATATTTATTCTTCGGTACATATCAAAGAGAAAATTATGAATATTCAAGAGATACTTTAGCTTTAACACCCTAAAACCTCGAAAACAAGACAAGATGTACAAATCAAAACAAACAGTGCTGACATGTTAACGACGCAAGTTCTGACCCACATCAAACATACACAGAATTGGTCAGTTCTTTAATAATTCATAAAGCTTAAGCGTATTCCTGACTACAATATGACAATAAAGCAACTAAAATACTTTTATTCAAATTATTAAATTAATTTCACTTACAAGTTCTTGGTCGGGTGACAGTGCCACCGCCATCTTTTTTGATCAACTGACAGGAGGCAGGCAGGCAGGACAGCACTTAGCAAAAAAAAAGTAGCCAGCTACTAGTGCGGTCCGTTTTGAATCGAAAGCGATAATAGCGCGCTCACGCTCATACAATTTATCCACAACAGGGAATACGCGGCTGAAACAGATTATGAGGGTCATATTATTTTTCTAAGTGATACTAACCAAGTGGATCTATGTTATCTTCTGAATAAAATATATGCTAAAGGTATAGCATATATTTTAAGTATAGACTAGAGCAATTGTTTTTGTATCAGAACATCGATAATTCACCATTTTTTACTTTATTCGAGACGCTCTTCGATGTTTGTCACAGCCTTTTGATGAGTTTAATTAAAAATGCACAGGCTAACAGGTGCTTTTGCCTATATTGTATTGGTTTCTTTCGTATTCTTAAAATGGGAGCCACCGACTTTACAGGTAACGATAAAAGCATCGATACTTTTACCGCTTGTTGTTACTGTTAATAAAGTAGATTCGCTACCAAATTACCGCTTCCCGAGTTATCGTAGAAATTTCAATCTCATGAAAATTTCGTTAAATAACAATCAAACAATCAACGACCTCATGTGTGGTCGATGATAACAATACATTGAAGTGTGAAAATGGTGACGTTAAGCACTGCCGGAGCCACTACCTTTCAAAAAAAAAAAATCTCCTGTCAAAGTCGAATTTTTGACACTCGTAACTTAACTTGTTCGCGAGACCGAATTTACGTACAATCATAAAACTAAAATTTGGTTTAAATAGCATATATTAAATCAAAATGTCTACTCGCTGGTATGTAAATAGTAATATTAAATATTGGCTGGTACCGGATATAAAGTTTTTGAAATCTTGAAATAACCAATTTTCAGGTATCCTATTTACCAACGGGGAAATCCACAGCTACGCGTATTTTTACCAAATTTTTGGATGAAATTAGTACCACCACTTCCAAAACAACTGCCCAACACTGTACACTTCCAGTGTTCTATGGAAATGACGAAATATGACATCAAAAATTATTTGGAAAAGATTTACAATGTTCCAATAATTGATGTAAGAACTAGAATTACCTTAGGAAAGTTCAGAAAAGATGTCGGTAGAGGGTACGTTGTAAAAGACGACGACATTAAATATGCATTTGTTGTACTAGTAAGTTAACTTTCTTAGTTTGAGTGGATATTTTAGCTTCACATTATTTCCAATTGCCCTGTTCCAGTGACACCCTGAAAGTCTTACCTTCACCCTGAAGTCCTGCTATTAGTACGAAACAGAACTTCCAGCTACAACCTTCTTGCTAACTTAATACTCTTCCTATCCTAATTTACGACGATGACAACTAATTTCTACTGTATATTTGTTTTAGCCCAAAGACAAACAATTTGTATTCCCGGATATATTTGAAAAAAGTGCAAAGGATGATGAAGAAAACATGAAATCCTTAGATGAAGCCAAGAAGAGTTTTAAAAGTTATATAGACCGTAATAAGGATAGATCAGATGTGCCAAGCTGGTTCTCAATTTAGCTGTTAATTCATTTATAGAAACTATGTTGTAGGTAATAAATAGATATAAATATTTGTAATGTATGTCCTTCCTTTCCACCTGCTCTAAGAGAATCTTAGTCAAAGCGTGAGCACAACCATAAAGAGCATTTCAAAGGATGATTCATTTATGGGGCACACAAAACAAAATACAACAAAAGAAATATCATAGTAATACCATCTTAGGCCTCCTTTTGGGATGAAATTGAAATGAGATTGATTTACCTTTTCTTAATGCACATTCAGTGTTTATATTCTAGATTAGATAGTTTAGCTGAATAACTTCTATGGATACATTTCTATTCAGAGATTAGTTCAATAAAACATTAATTTTATGTTAACTTTCATCTTTATTCGCATTCATTTTATAGCACATGGGAGGACAGTTTAACATAACATAAATTAGAACCTTTCAAGCAACATGCAGTTTTGCTAGAAATTCAAACAAGGTGAGTTTTTTTCAAAAAAACTGTTGTTTCAAAGTACTAATAAATTTGCATGTTACTTAAATGATTTATTATTAAGTAATAACATTTTCTCTGGTAATATTCAATTTCACTTGAATGTAACAAAAATAAAACTTCTAAGTTAAACAAGTTAACAACAATGAAAGAGTCAATCAAGATGAAAAACAAACAAAGGTATTCCTTGCCTTTCAAAACCCAGTTTAATGATAAGGAATAAAAACAAAGACCTAAAAGTTTATTAACCTAACCAAGCGGTCATAGAAAAACTTCAATGTTACCTCTTATGATAAAAAATAAATTACTTAGCTATTCAATCTTAGCTCAACTAAAGAGGAGAAACAGTTGTTTCTCTTTATCACTTGATTACTGACCCAGATAAGAAGCCAACTAATAGCCAAAATTTACAAATAATCAACAAGTTCCACTAAATTGGTTTTCAGTTAGGCATTATTGCACCAACACATCAAAAAAAAATGAGTCATGAATAGGAACTTTAAACACAAGTCTTACAATTAATAAAGAGTTTCAGAGTTTAAGCCCCCTATTCAGCTACAACTCTGTGAAAAATAATACTGCTGACTTACATTGGATAAAAAAAATATTAAACTTAAGTGCGAAAGTACTCATCTAAGAATGATGGTGAGTTGCAGCGAGGGCATTCTGCGATGTCTAATAGGAATGTCACCTGAAAGAAACAAAAAAACTAAATTGTAGTTGGAATGTTTTGTCTCTTTTATCGCATATGGTATGGAGTTCTGTTGGATAGGTTGTTTAAAAGTATTGCAGTTGTGTGAAGGCTATATGAAGATTCATAAATTCCTTTACCAGAATACCTTTCAAACTGAAAAGTGCATTACTCCACCCTGCTAGCTAAATGGTTGCTAAAATCTGCATATACCTACCTAGGAATGGGTCTCACTACCATAACTAATGGATTCACATCACTTGCCCAGTTTTAAAAATAAGTTTGACTCATTAAATAAACACTAACAAGATTGGGTTGAAGTTAATGATGATGCAAGAACTAACAGGAGCCAAATTCAAATAAGTGGGTAGTTTTACACAAAGAACTTCGTTAGAACAGTACCTAGTCGCTGTAACAGCTAAGTTACTGTTAAGCTAAGAATGGTCAACAGCGGATCGGAAAACCACAAACGGCTAGTAATGAAATTACTGAAAGCAACAGGTAAAAATATGAACCAAATAAGGAAAAGTTTTATGGTTGGGTAAGAAATTTATCACTTACTCGTGGATGCTGTTCACACTTTAGCCGTATACGTCCATTGCAGTAGTAGCCACATGCCCGACAAAACACTATTGTTTTGTCCCTGTAGCAAGAACATTTACTGGTATAAACGTCTTGGATGTCCGGCACACCGCGCCCTATCCGAGTTTTTACTTTATAGGCTTTTCCCGCAGCTGCCGCTGCTACTGGCGTGGTAGTCTTAGTTTCCATAGTTGTAATAACTAGAATTGAATTTTTTGGTGATCAAATTGAAATTAACTGTGATGAATCTGATTTCGCAATCAGCAATAAAATTTTGACTAGGTATTTTGAGTGACGTTTGAAGTTCAATAAAAATGGCGGGTAAACCGTAGAAGCAACAGGTAAAAAACTTAGTTAAACCTAGTTTTGTGGACAAATAAAGTGGCGGGTTCACTAGACTAAGCAAGTTGACAGCTTGACTTGGCTATTAGGTCGATGGTCAAACATCTCCAACTTAATATTCATTCAAACGAAGCCAGGATTGTTATTAACCCAGCTCTCAAGATGGATAAGCAATATTTTTTACAACCAGTAGGTAGGTACAGGTAGACAGTTAATAGAAGTAATAAAAAGTGTAGTGTGTAGTCTAGGCGCACAGCATAAGCAAGGACGCGTCAGTTCGTAAAATCCCTAAGTCTAGATTTTGCGTTTAAGGGACAGTCGCATAAGGTTAAAAATAAATCCTGAAACTTTCCCTTTGAGTTTTAGGAATAAAAAACCACTTCTATCAAAATATTATGCCAATAGAAAAAAAATAAGCATGCATTGGACCAAGTCAACAGAACTGAACAATTTTGCATAAATAAAATAAAACGTCACCAATGTTTAATATTTATGAGGTGTTGGTGAGTAAATGATAAACCGTACTGCTGAACTGGAAATAAGTGACATACTAAAGTGCCTAATCGAATTACTTTACATATTCTGTTCAGAGTTATTGATAACCTTAATCTACGACCTACCTAATAGTAGTTTTACAAGACCCAAAATCAATGATTACTTATTATTATTATTTCGAAAAAGTTGATGTCTTAAAGAAGTTATCTTCTACTAATGCTTTTTTTGTAAACGAGTTGTTATTACTATTTAACAACTAACATTTATTTAGATACATAATGTTTTTTTTGCGAATTCGCAAAGTGTTAATTACATAGCTATTGCAGAGTGGGACTGATTTCGTCCTCCTCAGACGTAATTACAAAACAAACATGGCCGGACTTAGTTATTTTATTTTACAGTATTTTTCGCGGACTTACAGATTTTAAGAACTTAGATAACCATTTTACAAACTGAAATGCAACTAAAATATTTTTTTACTCTTCAAAAAAACAGGTTCAAAGATACTTACATTCTACATATTATTAAAGAATTCAAATAACATTTAGCCCATAGTTATCACCGTTAAAATGGTAGTTCTATTGGGTTCATGAAAATCATTTTTTTATTAATTACAAGTACATTGAAGGAATTATTTTCTTGCACTAATAGAATCTTGAGTATATTTTGAAAACATAAAAAAATAACAGCAAATGCAAACAGCTCGAAAGGGCCGAGAAAAAAATACTCAAAGTAACAAATAACCCTTAATTGTTCGTTTAATGGTTCCTCTATCCTATTTAGAACGAAACTTCCAAAGACATAAGTAAAGACAAGAATGAACTCTTTCCGATTTCATTGTCAGTAAAAAAACCTTAAGTGTGACTAAGGCTTATATTTTCATAGCAAGGGTAACAAACTCAACCATGAAGCAACCCGTAAAATCGCCATTGGGCTCGCCACCTCACTTACCACGTAGGGTTTAAATGCGCTTGGTGAAGCTAAAGCTGTGTAGATGATAATTGCTGTTTTCACCATGACTGCAAGCCACCTTTGTTCTGACTGACTGACAACCTCATTGTTCATTTTGGTACAGAGAAACGCCCATATTTTGGGGTATAGTTTGTACGATTGAATCAGTTAGATTTTTTGGCTTTCTGACCACCAAACAGAACATGGCCATTATTTAATATGTGGGTTGTGTCTCTTCAGTGGGCCACACGACAAGTGTATAGTAAGCGTCAGCGTTAGAAAATTACCTTCACGCCAATGCATGCATAAGGTGATACGACTTGTCAAAGTGTTTACAGTTGATGTCTTTTCTAATCTAAATTAGCTATGAGGATCTCCCTGCTGGGCAAAGGCTTCTTCCCCACGCAAGTCTATTTTGGGCCTTTTTTTGTGTCTTTTGGTTTTTTTTACCGGTCCTTATTGATCATCACTTCGTCCGCTTGGCTTCACAATGCTTTAAGGGAGTAACTTAAGAGAGGGTGGACGTACCCTTACTGACTGAGGTAACTTACTGTCGGTTTCACGCTCTCGTCGTTTCCGAGCTTTCCGAAGATACATAGGTAACTACTATGAAATAAGAGCCTTTTTCCTACCAAGCGGGTCTGCATCTGCGCAGGTGTAACCCACATACGCATCACATGGGGTCCATCGTTTAATACAATCCTACGATGGGACAAGTCGCGCATACTGGGCGGGTTACAAACGTGTAGTGGACGCCAACCCGCTTGAAGCAAGTCCATCAAAGCTCGAATCTCGCCTGCTCTGGGTGTTTCTCGTCTCTTCGAGATTACCCACCTGAGATTTGAACTTGCTTTGAAATAATATAACTTTCAGCCAGAATTAGTTTTAATGAAAATACATCTGTTTGTAAAAAGCAATTCACTGATGCATGATTCTAATCTGTGTAATGTAACCTGTCTATGGCAGGTGTAACCCACATGCGCATCACATGGGGTCCATCGTTTAATACAATCCTACGATGGGACAAGTCGCGCATACTGGGCGGGTTACAAACGTGTTGTGGACGCCAACCCGCTTGAAGCAAGTCCATCAAAGCTCGAATCTCGCCTGCTCTGGGTGTTTCTCGTCTCTTCGAGATTACCCACCTGAGATTTGAACTTGCTTTGAAATAGGTATATAACTTTCAGCCAGAATTAGTTTTAATGAAAATACTTCTGTTTGTATAAAGCAATTCACTGATGCATGATTCTAATCTGTGTAATGTAACCTGTCTATGGCAGGTGTAACCCACATGCACATCACATGGGGTCCATCGTTTAATACAATCCTACGATGGGACAAGTCACGCATACTGGGCGGGTTACAAATGTGTTGTGGACGCCAACCCGCTTGAAGCAAGTCCATCAAAGCTCGAATCTCGCCTGCTCTGGGTGTTTCTCGTCTCTTCGAGATTACCCACCTGAGATTTGAACTTGCTTTGAAATAGGTATATAACTTTCAGCCAGAATTAGTTTTAATGAAAATACTTCTGTTTGTATAAAGCAATTCACTGATGCATGATTCTAATCTGTGTAATGTAACCTGTCTATGTTACGTAGGTAAGTATCACGAGAATATGTGGTTAAAAAATGTTGTAGGTTCTCGTCATAAGTGCTTAATAGCTTGTTAATTGCTAAGACTCCTCTCGCTTCGGATCTTCCACTGTGTTCATGAGATATTAGCGATATAATTAATATTATCAACATCATTATATGGCTTGTTTTTATTATCTCTTGCGTGTATCACACAGGAAGTCAGTTCATGTTCTTTATCAAAGGTTTCTGTTCAGGAGCATGCAACATGGACTCTATAAAGACAGGTGATGACTGACTGCCGTCATTGCAGTGACCAGTGAAGATGAAACAGTCGTTTTATTTAGTGGTCTTTGCCATTTGCGCCGCCTTGCACTATGCGAAGGGACAACAGGGTCCACCACCACCGCCACCGTATCCTGAATATCCGTCTGTAGTTTCATACGATTACCTACGACCATCGAACAGAGTAAGTTTACATTTTTATTCAATGTATCAATTCATTCAGAATCATTTGATTTGTTTCCCTGAAATCAAATCAAATCTATTTTTTTCAAATCAATCTTATAACTCTGAATTTTGGGGCAGGATGAAGAACGGAAGTAAGTAGAGATAATTAGCAAAATTTTCCAAAATGAACATTTAGCCTAATGATCTTGTCTAGGTGAAGGTCTGCCAAATAACAATGTAAGTAGTGTAACTAAAGGAATAATATGCGTAATGAACAGTTGCTAAAGATTCATTTGCGAAATGACATAGGTGATACGTTTTTTGCGAAGACCAAGGAGATCATTCAGGCCTCGAACAAATTGGACCCAAAAATTAAAGTGCCGGCCAGACAACAATAATACTGGTTTCATAGAGGAAATAGGATTCTTGAGGATTTCTTGTTGTAGACAGGAACCGTCTTAAATTAAATCTTTGACTGCTAGGGTAGAGGAACCAAAAGATGAACGACCCCCAATAGATGAACGATCGATAGAAATAATTCGATAAAAAAATAATTGCTCCTTTATTTTGTGAAATATTGATACATGTAATAAAGTGCCCCATTTTCTTCTTAACGCCATTAAAATATTGACACAAATGTCACGGGCGCGCTTACAATCGGCAGTTTCGCAGGCTGTTCCTGGCAAAAAAACAGTTTTCAATGGAAACCTACTTAAGATACGCAGCCTCCACGCTTAAGCATAATGTTAAGTTAAACACGTAATAACAGCTGTGTTTGAATGGTTTCGGTTTTAATAAAATCATGATATGTTTAGCTTCAATTGCTTTGTAGCAGATTTACATTATTTACCATATATTTCGAGAAATTTACTGTTCAAGTAATGGATCCAATTTTGTCCTTTGGATCCAATAAATGAACGGCGTTCAACTAATGGAGAGAGTGCTTATATTTACAGACTCCGAAAACCTAATAAATCATTTTGGAAGTCTAGCTAAGACCGTTTAAATTAGTTAATAGAAGTATTATGAAGTCACCTACCAAAAGTTGAACATAGATTGTTTAGGTGTTCCCGTATTATAGGCTGTAATCTCTACTGGGACTAATGGTAGGAATTAAAGAGTGGACTGTATATAAAAGGTGCTGTATTGAAGTACAGAAATTAGACCCGACAATAATGAACGTGTGCGCAAGCTGAGATCTAGTTGATGTGTGTCGCGAGGAACCCGCGCCTCCTCCCGCGCGCCCGCGACCCGCGCCGCGGACGCCCGCGGCTAGTGCTGCATCCACTATACTCCCCGCCTTGAAGAGTCTTCTTCAATAGACATTGGCAGGGGGCATATGGTGTTGAATGCCCGACGTATGATGCCCCTCTTGGTCTTGATGTCGGCGACCCGCGCTATGCCGTCTCTGCCCGGCAAGACGCGGAGGATGCGGCCTAGTGGCCACATCAGTGGTGGAGATCCCTTGTCCTTTATCAGGACTAGAGCTCCTTCCTTCAGCTCTCCCCTTGACCCGTGCCATTTGGTCTTCCCCTGCAGCCATAAAACATATTCGTGGTTAAATCTGGACCAAAAATGTTGTTTCAGCGCTTCAACCCGCTGAAATCTTTGCAGTGACGAGATTCGCTTGTCAAGGAGTTGCGGACAAGGCAAAGAAGTGATCGATCGTCCAATTAGGAAGTGAGCAGGAGTGAGGCAAGAAAGATCGGAAGGATCATTGGAAATAGGAGTGATAGGACGGGAATTTAGAATAGCTTCAATCTGTATCAGAAGCGTAGCCATTTCCTCAAAATCTAAATGGGTCAATTCTAACACTCGTCGAAGATGGTGTTTGATAGATTTTACTGCTGATTCCCAGAGGCCGCCAAAATGAGGTGTATAAGCAGGAATAAATGAAAAATTGATACCTTCGTCTACGAGACTGGAAGAAAATGAGGGTTCCCTGAGGAGTCTCGACAACTCGTTGAATGTACCTACGAAGGTGGTCCCGTTGTCAGAGAACACGTTCTGCGGCTTCCCTCGGCGTGCTATAAATCTATTAAGAGCAGCAATGAAGGCTTCTTTGGTTAGGTTTGAGACAAGCTCCAGATGCAACGCCTTCGTGGCTAAACACACAAAGACACAAATATAAGATTTAATCATTTTGCACCCTCTTCCCTTACGGTCTGCTATCAGCACTGGCCCAGCATAATCAACGCCAGTCTCAAGGAAAGGAAATTCTAAATGAAGTCGGTTGCTCGGTAGGTTGCCCATTATGGGTTGGATTGTTTCGCCTTTGAAGCGGCAACACTTAACACATGAGCGTACTGTTCGTTTTGCAAGTCTTGTTCCTCCCATAGGCCAATAATTATGTCGTGCTGTGGCTAAAAGTAGTTGGGGACCTGAGTGAAAGTAAGTTTTATGCAACATGTCAAATATCAACTGGCTAAGGCGATGTTTACTACATAGAAGAATGGGATGCTTAACGTTGTAATCGTAGTGAGAATCACTAAGCCTGCCCCCCACTCTGATGAGTTTGTCAGAGTCCATGAATGGTGACAATGATAAAAGTCGATTTTTAAAAGGTAATTTATCATTGTTTATAAGTAATTGACGCTCTATAGGAAACGACTCTTCTTGTGAAGTAAGAATTAGTTGAGTTTTGGCGGCATTTAACTCGGAGAGTGACAAATGCCCCTTCAGTTTTATATTATTTTTACAATTATGAATAAATCTGAAAATATACGCTAGAATGCGTTTTAATTTATTGAAACTAGATGTGTTTAGAATAAGGTTAGAAATTAAGTTAGGTTCTTTAAGTTGATTATTATCATTATTTATTAGATATACATGTTTGATCATTTCTGGCAAATTATTATTTTGAATTTTGTTTTGATTAGGCTTCTCAGGCCATTCACAAGGGTCTAGTTTTAAAAATGAAGGACCCGACCACCATAATGCACAGTCATTGATTGATTCTGCACGTATTCCACGCGAAACCAAGTCTGCGGGATTTTGCTTAGTGGGTACATATTGCCAATTAAAAGAATTATCTTGAATTTCAATCACTCGATGGCGAATAAAAGATTGAAGTTGATTAGGAGATGAAGAAAGCCAACCTAACACAATCATCGAGTCAGTCCAGCATGTACACGAGCTGTATTCAAAGGTAACCGACGAAATAACCTTTGCACACAGTCTTGCTCCCATCAGTGCCCCACAAAGTTCCAAACGTGGTATGGTGGCTGTTTTGATGGGTGCTACTTTACTCTTGGATGCTAACAGGCGGACACAGACTGTCCCGTCCCTATCCACGCTTCTTACGTACGCACAGGCACCGTAGGCCTTCTCAGATGCATCCGTGAATATGTGTATCTGTGTATCAGTAGATGGGTACATTTTAATGCATCTGGGAATTTTTAAATTATTTAAACTTAATAGTGAAGTTGCAAATTCTATGAATTGATTTTTTATATCCACAGGTACGTCTTCGTCCCATGAGCATTTTAGAATCCACAATTGTTGTATCATAATTTTTGCTTCAACTATGCATGGAGAAATGAGCCCTAGTGGGTCGAACACCTGGGAAATTGTGGATAATATGTGACGCTTATTGACGTTATCCGTGGGGTCAATATGTATGGAAAATGTGAGTGTATCAGATGAGCATGCCCAATGAAGACCTAATGTTTTTGAAGCTTCTTTTGCACTAAGATTTACATTATCTGACATATCATTATGACTAGACATAGCACTTAGAATCTGCTCGCTATTCGAATGCCATTTTCGGAGTCGAAACTTCGCTGACTCTAATGTACCACTGACGTCTTTGCAAAGGTCAATAGCGTCTCCAATTTGGTCCATCCCTGACAAAAAATCGTCGACGTACATGTCATGACAGATGGCTCGCTTTACTTCTGGGTCTGGTGAGTCATAACCCAATTGAGACAAACACCTGATGGCTAAGTATGGAGCTGATGCTGTTCCATACGTCACAGTGTTAAGTGTGTAAGTCTTAAGAGGGTGAGAGGGATCGAACCTCCACAGAATGCATTGGAGCGGCCGTTGTTTTTGCTCGATGTTTATTTGTCGGTACATTTTTTCGACATCTGCTGAGAATGCAAATTGGTGCTGTCGAAAACGTAATAAAATTGCTATTATGTCATCTTGAATTGTGGGACCAATACGCTGGATGTCATTAAGTGACTTACCTGATGACGTTTTGGCAGATGCATCGAATACTACGCGTAATTTAGTGGTAGAGCTATTCTCTCTGTACACTCCATGATGCGGAAGGTAGCATTTTTTGCTTTCTTTACTTGATGCTTCGGTCATGTGACCGAGTTCTAAATACTCTCTCATGAATTGTGTGTATAATTGTTTCATGTGAGTGTCCTTTTCTAAGCGAGTTTCAAGAGAAAGGAACCTACGCCTAGCGATGAAGAAAGAATCGCCTAAAACGTCGGGTGATTCTTTGAAAGGCATGGCAACTATAAAGCGACCATCATCATCCCTCCTAGTGCTTTCTAAAAAAAATTTTTCACAAGCATGCTCATCAGGAGTCAACTTATGCTGAGATGGAATAGAGTCTAGTTCCCAAAACCTAGTTAAGTCAGATTGACTTTGTGAATTGTGGCTAAACATGCACACTTGATTATACGAACGCGGCTGGCATATGGCACCTGAAACTAACCACCCAAGTTTAGTTTCAAATAAGACCGGTTTATTTTTTCCTAACTGGATTCGATTTGTGCCAATCACATTCCAAAAGACGTCCGCACCTACTAAGATGTTAATGGTTGACGGAACGTTGAACTTTGGATCAGCTAAGCAAACTCCAGACGGTATATGTAAGTCGTGTATGTCTATGTATGTGTTGGGTATTAAGGATGTTATTTGTGGTAAAACGAAGCAGTCAATGTCCATCCTATAGCCGCCATTGTAAGACTCCAATGCAAGAGAGCAAGACTGAGAGCTGTTGGATATTTGATTATTTATGCCCGTTACCTTTGAATTTGCTACATGTGTACGCAGGTTTAGCCTGCCACAGAGGTCTTGTGTAATAAAGTTGCCGGTGCTACCGTTGTCCAGCAAGACTCTAGCTGGATGCGGATTCCCATGGCTGTCAATCACCTTGACCATAGCTGTGGACAGTAATATATTGGTTGCATTAGAATTGACCCTTGAATGCTCTGCTGAAAGTACAACACTATCGTATGAAGCAGACTGCTGAGGTGGGTCAACATGCAGAAGAGTGTTGTGTTTTAAGTTGCAATATTTGCAGTGAGTCAATTTGCAAAGAGACTCGGGGTGACCTGACCTGAGACAATTCAGACAAACTTTTAATTCTTTGGCCTTGTGTGCGCGTGTCTCAACTGACAGTTTACGAAATGAATCGCATGAAAACAATTGATGGTCTTTATGACACAGTGGGCACGAATGCATTTTGGGTTTATTTGAAGTTACAATGAAACTCTTAGGCCTTTGTGTAGTATTTGGTTCAATTTTACCTTTGCTGTTTCTCGCCTCTTCCAACGTTTCCAGAAGATCAGCCCTGTTTGTTAGGAATGTCATAAAAATGTCTAATGTAGGTGGTTCACTACGATTATTACGATATTCCTCCCATTCCCTGTTGGTGATGTTGTCCAGCTTAGAGGCCATCATAAAAATGATTAAAGTATCCCAATGCTCTGTGGGTTGGTCTAGAGTTGCCAAAGCTCGTAGATTTTTGTATGTTACATCGACTATGTAACGCAAAGCCCTACTTGACTCTTTTTGTATGGCGTTAATGTTGAAAAGAGATTGCACATGATTATTAACAAGTAAGCGCTTATTATCATATCTTTTACACAACAATTCCCAAGCAGAAGCGTAATTATCAGCCTTAAAGTCCAAGCTTTTAATAACTAAGGCAGCACTACCCTGTAAACAAGCGCGTAGGTAGTGGAATTTGTTGACGTTATCAATGCTATGGTTGGAATGAACAAGAGAAATGAAAGTATCGCGAAATTCAAGCCACTGCTGATAGTCACCACTAAAGGAAGGTAATTCAATTTTAGGCAATCTTACGAAATTGTTGTGTCTCCGTGTATCTGCATCAAGAGAGCTTACCGCACCACCACTATGCGTTGACACGCCGGGAGAAGCCGCAGAAGACGCGTCGCACAGTGCCTTCGCGATGCCAATCGTGACGAAGTACTGGTTCTCGAACGCGTCCCGCTCCTGGTATCTCTCGTCAGGATCATCAGCCAACTCCTCAATCTCTCCCTGAAGCGTATCAAACGACTCATATAAGGCCTCCATTTTTTCTAAACGCGATTTAAGCTCGTTGAAAATAGCGGGAGTATTAACAGCTGTGCTATCTTTAAGAATATTGATGTAATTGGCAAAGCCAGTAAGTTTACATTTAAGCGTGCCTCTCTTCTTAATCAACTGTGAAAGTTTTCCCTCTGCCATTATATGTGCTTCAAGGTTATTCTTAGAAGGATATAATTTAGAACACTATGTAAATATGTTTATGCGAAGTAAATAGGTAGCAGAATAAGCGTATGGAAAATTATTGTAGGCACGAAGATTGTACGCTATGAAAAAAAATGATGTAAATATTTCTAAAATTCTAATCTAATTAAGAAAGACAGTAAAATAATGAAAAGGTACAACTTTGTTTTGCCCCTGCAGCAGTCGGCTCGCACACCAACGCGAACGTTGCGGTGTGGTATACCGACCTGCGAAAAAAAAGAAACACTGACGATGATTGATTTAAAGAAAAATAAAAAAATATTAGTAGCTAAATACTTTGCAAAGCACTACAGCTAACTATGGTTAATTATTATGATTTTAACAACGTCTTTATTTGAATTTATATTTGTAACGTTTTAATTTTAAACTCTTAAAAGCACTAATTGTTGTAAATATTGTAAAAAAACTATTTATTATTATAACTTCTGTAAATAAACTACTTTACTATGAAAACTAATCGTTTAAATGCTACTATGCGAAGCGACACAACCGTTACAAAATACCGTTATGATTATGAAATGGTGTAGGTATGATGTATGACGGTGAAGATGATGATTTGCTAACTACGACTGACACAGACATATAAGCAATCTAGAAATAATAATGAAAGTGAAATGGGAATGATGATGAAATATGAATGATGATGAAATACGAAGATGATAGGAAATAAATTGGTACGATCTCACGGTTTCGATGCGATGATGCAACTTATCCTTTCTTCTTTCTTCGTATTAGCACTTCACTGAGCTGCACTGATGAGATGATCCATGAATCTTGATCGGAAGACTAATTTCTTGACCACGTAGTGAAAAAACCGTTGACACGACGAACCGTTAGAAAATGTTTCGTTCGAACAGCTGATGTCCCGTTATTTTCTCCGTACAGTGGCAACGTACTTCTTGAAGACGGCGATAAAAGGACCATATGTTCCCGTATTATAGGCTGTAATCTCTACTGGGACTAATGGTAGGAATTAAAGAGTGGACTGTATATAAAAGGTGCTGTATTGAAGTACAGAAATTAGACCCGACAATAATGAACGTGTGCGCAAGCTGAGATCTAGTTGATGTGTGTCGCGAGGAACCCGCGCCTCCTCCCGCGCGCCCGCGACCCGCGCCGCGGACGCCCGCGGCTAGTGCTGCATCCACTATTAGGTTTTTGTTGAGTTTCACGACAATTATTTTGTTATTTTAGTACGAAACCGTTCATTGTTCAACTTTTGAATTCATACCCCAAAACTTGAACCACATAATGAGGTTTGAATTTCAGACGTATAAATTTCCTAAATTCGATCGTTGTTTATTGATATCTAAGAAAACATCACATAATTAGAGTGGGAGTTATTCATAAGATCTACTTTAGTTCATTGCTTATTAAAGAATTCCAATAACATTTACCCCATAGTTATAACCGTTAAAATGGTAGTTCATCTATTGGGTTCAAAACGTTCATAATTAGAGCACAGTGTTCATCTTTAGGGCAAAAAGCAAAAGTTTTATAGAAAACATTTTTTCATGATTAACTGGTAAATTTTAGGCATTATTTTCTTCAACTAGCAACAGCAAGTACAAACAGCTAGAAAAAGGCGAGAAAAAAAACCTCAATGTTACAAAGAACGCTTAATCGTTCATTTAATGGTTCCTCTACCCTATTTGAGTTTCAAATTACAAAAAAAAAACATTATTTCCATTGTGCGGGTCTGCTTGCCCGCGTCTGTTATCGGATTCGTTCTGTCGTCACAAATGAAACGCTGGTTTGCCTTGTTGCGAAACATGTAATTCTTCAAGGAGATAAATTTACATAAGTTTAGCCGGTTTACAATACTCGTTGCTCGATCCTCGCGCCGGGAAAAAGTGCTAAGCGTCACCTGGCATAGACACACCTCAATTGCTGCTATAGACAATTGAGGTGCGTTTACATTCATGCGCACTACAACATTAGGGTGCGTCGACATTCGTGCACGCCACACCATGATTAAATGGATGAATGGATGAGCAATCAAAACTTTGAGGTCATCATTTCCAACAAGATTTATTTTGTATTATTTTTGTCTGACCGGCACTCTCATTTTTGGGTACGAAATGCATGATTTCCTTTGGCGAAAAATAATTTGATTAAATGGGGGGACCCCAAAAGCAGAGACACGAGCCGCGGAACCCTTGTCTTCCTTGAAAGTGCGCTATTCACTAAAATGTCAGATAAAAAATTAACTAAATAAACAGCTGCAGAGCTGAATAAAATTGCTAAAAAGTCCAACTAGGTACTTGTTGGCCCCACCTTCTGTACATTTTTTTTTATTTCTTTAGGGTATCTAAAAGTGTTTTGTTGTAGGTAGCGAGACAAATGCCTGAGCCACCAGCACCCCCTCCAGGAATGCCCCCCATGCCTCCGATGCCTCCACCGCCAGAAATGCCGCGTCTCGATTTCCTGAACCGTGAACGTAGATCACCTAAAGGAGGAGGTTCTATGCCGACTAGAAAAGGCTAACTCATTTTTAAGTTTACTAAGTATTTTAACAGATGATTCTGACGACTATGGCAATGTAGCAAAGTACCTAACGTAAGATCGTTTTTTTTGTTGTAATAATAGTTCAAAAAGTTAAAATAAAGAATTCTTGAAGCAATCATTCATGTTTCTATGAAGCCACCTTTTCTTTATCCTGTGAAATGATTACGCTTTTGCCGCTGCTCGAGGGGGGAGAGTGGGACTCACCCACCCCAGACGAGGGTTAAACACCGGGCGGCATTTTTTTGTGCTGGTTCATCGAGGACCCTTTTGTGCGTGCATGAACATGTCTGTTTGTGTTGGTCTGGGTGTTTTCTATGTATATTAAGTACTAGCGGCCGCCCGCGACTTCGTCCGCGTGGACTTTAGTTAAAAAAAAGGTGATATATCTTTATAAATTGTAGCCTATGTCTTATTCACATGCATAAGCTATATTACTGTAGAGTTTCATTTAAATCCATCCAGTAGTTTTTACGTGTAAAAAATGGAGCAACTTTTCTCGTTTTTTCCCTCCACAGCTCTGTTCCTATTGATCGTAGCATGATGAAAAGTATACTATAACCTGCCCAAGAGTACGAAGAATAAATGTGCCAAATTTCGTTAAAATCCGTTGAGTAGTTTTTGTTTCTATAACGAATATACAGCAGACAGACAGACAAATTTTTTACTGATTGCATTTTTGGCATCAGTAGCGATCCCTAATCACCCCTTGATAGTTATTTTTAAATATATTCCATGTACAGAATTGGCCTCCCTACAGATTTATCATAAGTATAGATAGATGTATTTACAAAAGAAAAAGTATTGCAGTATAACCGTTGTCTATCCTATGACACAAGCTTAAATTAGCTTTGGGGCTAGATGGCGCTGTGTGGAATAATGTCTAGGGATAATTATTAATTAAGATAAAAGTGTTAAGGTTGTGAGTTGTTTAATGTGTAAAGCTAACGGCGAACAGATAGCGCGCTTGCTGATGCTAAACAACTCAACTTGCAGCTCGCGTCCCTACAGCACGCTGACCACTTCCTTACAGCGCGTGCTTACTACGTGCCAGCTCCTAGTCACCATGTCATATAGGTAAACGCTTGGACCTTGCAGCCGACGCGCGGGCTGTGAGCTTGCAACTTGTTGCTGACGACACATAGCCACTGGTGGCTATCCGTTACCAGAAATCAAGGCGACGCTACGCAACGTCACTCGTCATGCTGCAGCTGTACAATTGTGGTGCCGGCATAATGTGCTACGACCTTTAGTCTGACTTTGTGACGTAAGCAATCTCGTCTGTCAGACTTATAAAGCTTGAAGTCCGTGCACGACTCTGTGCGGTCCGTAATGCAATTACAGTTCTGTGAGCGCTCACGGTGATATCAGGCGTCCCGAATTGAAATATCGCGTCAACAGTGCTCACAGCGCTATCAGCGTCAAAACCAATTCGGACCGCTAGATAGTGACACATAACCTAACAATTTTTAAACTTTCAATTTCTATCATTCCCAGGTTAAACTTGCGGTTCTTGTAGTAAAACTTTCTGTAACGTTATCACAAAAAAAGATTTGTCCTAGCAAAGATTTATTCTGAGGAATATTGACAAAAATATTTTTACGCGAAAATGTCTGTTTGACGTTTCATCCATGAATCTGACCTAAGGCCCACGGTGATATCGCTCTGGAGCATTATCGTTGTGAGCGCAATATGGCGCCGTTAGTGACGTCACCCATGACGTACAGCTGTCTGATGTTAGATGGCCCGTTGGCGCGATATCTCAATTCGAGACGCTCTGTGAGCGCGCTGTAATCGATTTTGACTCAATTCGGAACGCACCCACTATTGGCTGTCCGATTACCAAATATTGAGGATAAAAAAAAACAAAAATAACCTCAATTTGCTGTCTGTCAGTGTCAACTGGTGTCAAAAAACCAAAAACGATTACGAGTTTACACGAAAATGGATTTTCAATTTATATCTTATTAGTGAAACAGTTCATATAATTAGTATTCTTTTCATTGAGGCAGCTAAAAACTTCAATAGCATTATGTTGAAAGTCTTTAAAAATTCGTCGCCTTTTACAAACATAAAGAGAATCAAGTTTCCTGAAAAGTTTAAAGGTACTATAGTTGAAAAATGGGCTGACTACTGGAAGAATCTGTACATTGACTATCGCCAAATGCTAGCAGAACTTAGAACTGACATACAAGATGATCCCAGAAAAGCATTCAAATGGACAGCTGGAATTATTACTGTTGTGGGCTTAGCGCGTAATAATCCTAGCGAATTAGACTTCAAAGACAATTTACAAAGAGTAGCAAATGAAGTAATTCTTGTCAGCGAAGATTGCCAAAATGCGAAATCGTTAAGACACTTACGCTTTATAAATACATGTTATAATGAAGGTGTGATACACTACAGAAGTCTTGGGATAGCTTCAATCATGTACACTTCGGAATTGAATAATGAATGTGATTTGTATAGAGGTCAATGTTCCTACCTGAAACCTTCATATTTCAGCTTTCCTACGAGAATAGTAGATGTTGGTCTTATGGGAAGATGGTGGAATATTTATATAAAAACCACTAATTATGATGTGAATATCTAGAATGTTAAATTGGTGTATTAGTTGAAATTAAAATGTTAATATTGAAAATATCTGGTGTTGTTATTCTATTACTTTCAGGATATGAATGCCACTAAGCCTTTACTGATATCACAATGCATAAGTCATGTTGTGTTTTAGTCAATGGGTCACCAGGCTTGAAGACAATGTTCCCAGATGGAAATTTCGCTGGATTTCCTTTGTCCCAATCTCCTCTTATGGAATTTTCTGCTGAGTTATATACTCAGCAATTAGGATAATGTGGTAGTACAGTACCATTAATGAAATGGTTAACAGTTATCCTTTAAAAGAGCATTATTGATATCTGGTATACAACTTTGTTTTATTATTTCATTTATAATTTTATTAGGGACAGTACACAGCTCACAATAATTGTGAAATGTGATTTCCTACAATTCTGAGGGCCAATTACTTAGACAATATAGAAATTCTCTAAGTTCTTAATGCTCTAAGGCCAATTATGACTATCCAACAGATTACATAATATGAACTGAAGTGTTCCTACTGTTACAATATTTTATTTTAACTAATCTAAGGAAGTTAAGTACTCAACTTTAATACCATTCCTCCAAATGAGGCTGTACGATGGACTATCCACTTTAGGGATGCTGGACACCAACCTGTAGTGAGTCTTAACTACAATAACTTCTCAACATTTCTAATTTACTTTGTTTGTTGTACATTGTTGTTATTTTATATTTCGTGGGTTACGGTGTCAAGAACGATAAATGTATTTTCTTTCTTTCATTGCCACAAATATATTTTTTCCCTATTACCTTCAACATAACATAAATTGCCTATACTGCCCATGATACAGATTAGCTGATTTCCTGTTTGATTGTTGTCATTTTGTGGTAGTGGTGCAGTTGGCTATTTGTCACAAATCATGGTGCATCAACAATTATACAAAGGATCTCAGATTGGAAGCATTGTTAGATTTTCAGATTAGCGACAAACGACAAGTTTGACCTTCTGTTCATTAGCCAATACATCTGCCTCGCCCTCAGCTGCAGCCCTATGGCCTTACGTTTGGTAAATACCTGTGTTTATGCCATGTCAGACGTCGGTCAAGGTGCTCCCAGGTAGCGTACATGATCTTGTTGTGGTATTTGTACACCAGCATCGAAGATGCCACGGCTGCCTCCTCGTGTTCCGAAAGCACAGCTGCATCATAAGGAAAAGTTTTCACTAGCACATTTTGTGCCGAAGGCAAATCGCATGTGTACAGGATTGGGCCCAGGACGCAGCCTAGTGGTACGCCCGCTTTCATTTTATTCGCGCTTCATCGATTTTCTGCGTGCTTGACGCAGAACCTTCTATTGTTTAAGTGCGACTTTAGGAACTCGCAGAAGTTGATGGGAAGAGTGTATTTTGTTTTAAAGAGGAGTTCTTCATGCCAAACGCGGTGAATCGCCTGAGATATGTCCAGGAACGCTGCGGAGCAGTATCTTTTCTCCTCAAATGTAGATTTGATTTTCTCTACTAGTCGATGCATTAATCTTTCCGTGACCTCGACGAAAGGTTGGTACCTGATGATCAGGTATGAGGTTTACCTCAATCACAGCTGGCTAAGCCTTTTTAGAAAGAGTTGCTCAAGGACCTTTTACGGTATAGTAAGCTGTTAGATTTCACGCCGTCAGAGGCACATATCCTTCCCAGAAATTCACGCTGTACAAATGAGTCAGGAAAATAATGCCAGGGGCTTTGTTTAGTCCGAAACTCTCAATGGCAGCTTGACCAATTTGGCTCTTGATATTCGGAACTGGAATTAATTAGCGGAATTATTGACTATCATTATCTCCCAGTCAGCCGCAGGGTTTCACAGATAATAAACAATCTAATCAATATGGCTAAAAGCAAGAGGGAGAGGAGACGTGCCGCGTTGATTGTGATATTTGCTGTTAAATTAAACACCCACTTGCTGTTGAAGATAATGTTTTTATTTCTTACTAATAATGTTAAAACAATTATGTATAAAAACTAAGAGCTTTTCACAAAATCATCTCATGCGTGAGGTTATTTCCGAAAATGAAAAATCTAAAAACATAAATCACCACTATGTGAATCATGAAACATATTAAAGTATAGTCTTCTAGTTAAATCACCATGAACACTCCCAACACATCATGATATGACACATACGCAAATCAAAACAAACAAACATAACCATTTTCCATACTCTTCAACATTTAACACATGGGAGTCGCAGCTCACATGTTTTTAGATCATTTAATAAGTTAAAGAGCGTCTGTAATATAAACAAAAGTGAGTCATCGAATGCTGTTTAAATTTAACAAAAAATGAACAGTAACTTTACTTAAAACGACACTGACACATTTTGAATTCTAAGCCACTGATTAGAATAAAACATGCAAGCTGCAAATAAAACAAACACAAACATAGAAAAAAATTTACAATCATGAAGCGATGGCCAATTTTTATTAAGCTGCAAATCACTAATTCATAATATTATAAGTTTGTCTCAATCAACCAAACGCTTTCTTCTAATTTTAAGTAAATCAAGTTTTGTTTCATTGTTGAGAAAAAATATCTTAAAAAATATAAGGTCATTGATTTTTTAGGATTAAAACAAAATTATCCCTCAGTAAAATGAAATAAAAATCACCACTTTGATTATAATGCATTATCTCTTAAAAAGGAAAATATAATAAAGTTACAGTATTGTAATAAAAATTGCTGAAAAAATGACTCTAAACTAAAAAGTTCTTGTCCAAATGAATATTAGTGAAAGCAGTCTTATTTCACTGAACTATAGAACGAATGCTAACATGTATGTATGTATAAATATGTATAATCGAGGATAGCAATTCGACATGTTTGCTTCCAAAAACTTATTTTTATTTAAATTCTAGTTATTGCTTTTTTTGTCTAACTGAGGTCTAAGCACCGAATCAATAAATGATCAGTTGCTTATCTTCCATAAACTTTTATTTATCTACAAATAACACTGGCGAGCAAAAAACATTAAAACAAATGATAATATTTCTTAAACCAGTTAAGGAAGTACCGTCGTGAAATAAAAAGTAAATAGGTTTTTTTTCTAGAAACATAACACATGACAAAATACACTTCAAAGTTGATATTTGTTTAAGAAAGCTATACTGGTATATATTTTGATTCATTCACCTTTAACTCGTTTAGGATACATCGTCATTTACAAAACAGACAAAGTGTTTTTGCTCGTCAATGTATCATGTACAACAAAATATATCTGTATTGAACATTTTAGGGTTCTTGTAACTATTTTTGCTAACTTAAACTATTTCTATAGCTGGTGTTGGTAAGGAACTTATGTCAGAATAGACCTGAAAATATCAACACTGTTAATGTAAGAAGTGCACTTTAATTTGTATGCAGCAAATCTGAGGTAGAAATTTGTGTTGATATATCAAGTACTACAACTAAGAATTATTTTCAAATTGTTCCAGAAACCGTTAATATACAAACATCGATAAAGACAACCTTACTTATGGAAAAGCGCAACAGCGTTACTTTAGAACGACAATTACAATTACTATGTTGGAGTGAACAAGTGCCTTTAATGGCACAAGTTCAATGTACAACCATCCGACACAAATAAGCATGCATCCTAAACACTACATTTCCTACAATCACTATTACAACATTATGCATATTTTGACAGTGTGATACATTTCGGATGGATAACACTATAACTTCAAGTTCCAATCAAATGAACGAAATAATACCGAAAATAACACAGAAAAAAGTTAGGTACATAAATAATTTATTTCTATCACAATATTTTCAGACTTTGCTTATAGTTACGATACACAGGAGATATTTATACATAAACAGGGAAGCAGTAAAATATAAGATTCAGTTAAGACAATCGTACGTCAACACTTGCAGCATCACAGATAAATAATTCGTTAATAATAATATACATAACGTTTGCCGGATGAGCCGTACAACACCTACTAATCCTAATTTGAAATGTAATTATGAACAGGGCGAACATGAATAATTTAACGTATAGCGTCGCAATTGTACTGAATTCGTCACTTGAAAAACTAATGGAAGCAGGAACAAGGCTTCTCAAAGTTGGATATGTGTAAGTTGCTACGGTCCAAAACTGATTTCCCGATTCAATCAACAACTAGGTTATAAGTTCGAATCCGAGACTGTCAATTTTTATTTAAAGAATCAATTACGTTAATAGTATTATGTTTTGAAAAATCAATCACATGAATGTTATGAATTGATTCGATTGTTTAAACGAGTGTATTTCAAATAAAAAAAATAGTAAACGACACAACTTTTACTACCGAACTTCTAGAAAATAACATAAGAATCCGGACCACATTTTTTGAGAAACTTTGGGTTAGGACAAAATCTGTTACAAAACTTCACGTGACATTACGATTGTTTACGCGTTAATTATCCTTGATAGCCCCACTAAAATTAAAACAAAATAAATAATACAATCATCCAATTTCGTTCGTGACTTTATCTCCATGATGTACAATGAACGAACTTAATCATTATGATTCTCAAACCTGATTGTATGCTTTACAAAAGTATTTAAAAACATGAAACATGAAAAACAAACAAATCCCTTCTAAAAGTTGAAAAAAAAATATTAACTTATATGCGGACCCACTGCTGGGCAAAGGCCGTTTTTGAAAACAAGTCATGGGTTAATTAAATTGATGAGTTGGTTTAATTACATCGCCAAATATGGGTTTTACCTTAAAGCCCTTCTAAATGTAAATAAATGATTAATGACATATACTAGGCGTTACATGTAGCGTTGCGTACCGGGCCGAGTATTGAAGTGGTGTAGTTCGGGAGCCTACAGCAAGATAATGTCCGCGGCGTGGATGCGCCCGAACGCGTACATTCGGTCGAGGTCCTCGTCATCGTGGTCGAGCAGGAGTTCGTCCTCTGAAATTGATTTTGAACGTCAGTACTGTCTTGTATGCCAAAAAACGCTAGTAGCATTTCACAATGAACAAAGTTGCTTAAACGGCTATTTGGTCATCTTTTTGTCTGGTTCATGACTGTATCCCAAACCGGGTAGCTGCAGCCAATGTCTGTAAAGTCGTGTTTTACCACTGGACCAGTACGCTTTCAATAATCATTTTTCCTAACAAATTTAACCTTTAAATATGGCGCTTAATAGGCTACTCGATGTTTTCAGTTTGTTAGTTTCACCTAATTACCCCTACTCATTGAAATTGAGCGGCTCAGTGGCTTTAGTTGTAAAACTACGAACGAAGGAGGAGCGCTTTCATTCATCGGAAGGCTTGCGTCTACCACCAAAGTGCTCACCCTTTCTCGTCAAGAGACCAGAATTTTATATACAGGGTGAGTTTTGTGGGGAAGGCCAAATCCTAGACTATGGGGAATTTAGAAAAATGGTCCAAAGACTCCGAGACCGATTTTGACCAAAACATACTCAGATACAATAATGCATACTCAGATTTTTTTTTAACTTTTTTCATAGCCGGGTATCGAACCTTTTAGGTTAGGAACGATTCCCGCACCAGCAGAAATGTGTTGTGCTGGGCCTCGGTGTTTTTGATTCTGATTTCAATGGCACAAGAGGAAACCTTTCTTTGTTATCAGAGCAAATTGTTTATTAACTTAAAGGTTAAATTGTAAAAAAAAATGTACATACCAGCGCCAAGGAAGTCGTCGAAGTCCTGCACCTCATACAGTTCGTGGTCGTAGAGGTCGTCGAGCGAGTCCTCGGAGCTGTAGTCGAACACGCGGTCCACGAAGTCCGGCCGCAGGTTGGGGTTGCTGCGGTCCTCCATCATGTTCACGGTCAGCAACTTGTGCATTGGCTGCTCCTGGTAAAACGATATTATTTTTTAGATGGCAGTCGTTGAGCTTAGTCGGAGGCCTTATGGCGGCTTGATAACTTCTGACATTAAGGTTGCTCACTAGCCTTACACCCTTGCTTGGTTTCCATAATCATAAACCATAAAACTTTGGGACCAGATGAATATGATGTTGTCCAAAGTTTTCTGCTCACAGTAGACAAGTGAGACAGTTACTACTGACCCATACTTGTTCAGCTCGCGGCGGCACGCTTCCTTCGGCTTGTAGCTCGGCGCTGTTTTCCTAAAAATAAATAGAGCTTACTATTATTTTCATTTATAGGGTAGTCGAATATGGCTTATATTGCATATTATTTTATGTTTACCAAAAATAATGATTAAAATCAAATATTAATGTGATACAGCCACAACGAAAATTTGTTTCAAAATGACGCCACAATTGGCTTGCAAAGTAGGATGGGCAAGTCCATTTTAAAAGTAGTATTTTCTTGTAAAAATTATGCTTTTCTATACTATTATGAAGCAATTTTGTTGAGACCGCTCCTTGGAAAATTGACCTGTGGCTTCGTAACCCAGGGCACGTTTGAATGAAGCGTTATTTGAACGTTGTTTCAACGAACTAAAACTCAACTTTGGTCAAGTTGGACCACAGTCTTATGTCTATGGCACTTGTACCGGTCAAGTTTTATTCAGTTAATGATTTATTTGCAATTGCCAACGCAGGATTGAATTTTGTGCACTCAAAAATAATATGTTTCTGGTGTATAACTGACCTCTAACGCGTCCATGGCGGCAGCGGCAGTGCCTCCTAACCGCAGTATGAGGGGTCGTGGCCTTTCATTCAACGCTTCTACCGCCGCAGATATCAGCTGTTCCGATACGTTGTCGCAGCCACATACGTCGATTTCCTGTTAAAGATATAGCCAAGTGAGAATAATGTACAGACGGCTTCAGATTTAAGTGACCTATGTCGAAAAGATGTCGCTACTGAGTTGGGTCATCTAAAGGCGTCCCGACTATCGCATATCGGGGGCACCCGGGCCTGACCAGTTAAGAGCTTCTGTTTGCACCTGCCGTGTTGTCACTCACTCTAAACTACACCCTAAATCAATTTTCTTTATATATCCGGCATGGCGACATAGCCCAAAATGGCTTAAATATTGGGGTAGGAATGATGCAGAATGAAAATCATTTGATGGACAACTTAGCATGGGAGGTCTACCGAAGCTGGACGAATCACCTGATAAAGGGCAGCTGGGTGTTGATAGATGTCGCCTGCTCCCAACCACCGCTTTGGAAATCCACGGGGAAGGTCCATGTTTACCAGTAGATGTCATTTACTGACTATGACTTTTTACTGACTTGGGAAAACCGGCATTGGCCCGGGTGATTGGTCCAATTTTATCGGGCTCAGTTGTTTTTACAGGGTCAGGTATCTGCTTCAGCGTCAGCACTCCTAACTGACCTGGTGAGTTCTCATCTGGTCTGGTCTCTAGCTATTAGGGCTGAGTTTGTTTGAGTCTGGTAATTTGCTCCACCGTCAGCCCTCCTAATGTTCTATAACATACCTCGAGCTGATGTGCAGCGCGCAGGCAGTGTGCGAGCGAGGCAGCAGATAATGACGCCACTCCTCTAGCTATAAGGGCTAACTTAGTTTTAAGGAGTCTGGAACTGGTAATTTGCTCCACCATCAGCACTCCTTTAATGCGGTCCGTTTTGAGTCAAAAGTGACAATAGCGCGCTCACGTCGCTCACGCTCATACAATTTATCAATTCAGGACGCGTGTGAGCGCGCTGTTATCACTTTTGACTCAAAACGGACCGCGCCCCTAATGTTGTATGACTGACCTCGAGCTGGTGTGCCGCGCGCAGGCAGTGTGCGAGCGAGACGGCAGACAGCGCCACTCCTCTAGACTTACCTCGAGCTGGTGTGCAGCGCGCAGGCAGTGTGCGAGCGAGACGGCAGACAGCGCCACTCCTCTAGACTTACCTCGAGCTGGTGTGCAGCGCGCAGGCAGTGTGCGAGCGAGACGGCAGACAGCGCCACTCCTCTAGACTGACCTCGAGCTGGTGTGCAGCGCGCAGGCAGTGTGCGAGCGAGACGGCAGACAGCGCCACTCCTCTAGACTTACTTCGAGCTGGTGCGCAGCGCGCAGGCAGTGTGCGAGCGAGACGGCAGACAGCGCCACTCCTCTAGACTTACCTCGAGCTGGTGTGCAGCGCGCAGGCAGTGTGCGAGCGAGACGGCAGACAGCGCCGCCACTCCTCTTGCTATGAGGCAGCCGAGCCGGGAGAGCTTCGCGCAAGCCCGCACGCCCGCATCCGTCAGCGCGCCCAGGTAGGATACGTCGAGCCGACGGAGAGATGTGCAACCGTTGCATATCGCTCGGATGCCCTCGTCACCCACGCCTGGTGATAAAAAGAAAGTTAGGTTTAGGTTTAAAGAACTTCATTATCACAAGAGACAAAAATAGTAATAATCTCAAAACTCTAATTACAACGCCAGTTCCCAAAAAAGACTAGGTCTCTTTGAAAGCCTAGGCTTTTTTCTGCCTTTAAAATAGACTCGCGAGTCCTTAGGGTTAACTCCAAAAGATAACGCAGTTAATGACACAGAAAATATTGAATATTCAAGAGTTAAGTTATTTTACCCGATTTTTTTAAAAAAAAACGTAATTTTAAAAAGTTTAACCATAAAAACTTGCAGTTCTTAAAAAGCTTTATTTAGAAAAGCGCGATTGATTTTCAGGTCTTGGGTTGTTTCACAGCACGAGCGATTCGGATCGCAGTGTCGGTGAAGAGTTCTTTCTGTACAGGGGCGAGACCTTGTGCCATTCACACCGCGGTCCAAACCGCTCATGGTGTAAAACGACCCAAGACCTGAATGAACGCGCGTGCGCTATAAGTGAGACTATCACTTCCAAGCCACAACAGTTTGACAAAAAAAGCACAACTAGAAAAGAACCACGAAATCATAGAAGAGGTTCAAGAAAAAGAGAGGATAGACCAACGTATCTTCAGACTGCAGTAACTGCCTTCCATCAGCCTATTCGCACGTTTGTAAAAATCTACACTTGACATTACGATTTTCAGAAACAAGTTTAAGTTCATATCAGACTTTTCCCTTTTTTAATAAATCAATTTAAAAAAAGCGTACCTGCATGTGGGAAGGCTCTCACTGAGTTACAACTAGCAACATTGAGTATTTCCAAGTTAGGACAAGATTGTCCAATCTGCTTCAAAACAGCGTTGTTTATGTAGATATTTCTGCTCAAGTTTAGTATCTTCAGATCTGAAAGGTTGGCGATCGCTTCGCAAAACGCTTCGTTTCCTTGCGGCGAGAGGCAGATTTCTACAGAAGTGTATTCACTAAGCGATAGCTCTTCCAATTTGTGTAATTTCTTTAGTATCAACGGAATAATCTTCCACATTGTAACCGGACAGACATCCAATTTAAGCGTAGTCAAGTTCGGTAAAGTGTCTATGGCCGCGGAGAGCACGGTGCCTTGCAAGTTGTAGCAGTTGTAGAAAGCCAGCGAACAGAGCCTCATCGTGTTTGAGCCAGTCAAAAAGAGGCCAGTGACGTGTGTGTTGTTGGCAACTGTTAAATCCTCGATACAAGAGTCATTTTTCACAAGATGAACCAAACTGGAATCTGTGAGCTGTAAAAAAGATATTTCATTTAGTCAATCTTAAACATTTGCCATCAAAAAGTTTATTGAACAACTGAATAAAACTTACTTTATTGCATGAAACGAAGGAGAGACTTTTCAACTGCTTACATCCATATATCAGGGGATTCCAATTTTTTGTATACATGCCAACCACCTAAGACAAACAAACAAAATAATGCATCAAATGTTGAATTAGAAGCCAGGAAATCATTGCAGCCTAGGAAATAAGTAAAAAAATTATTTATTACTAAAAAGAGGTAGGAGATAGTAAATCAAAGTTTTATATTCTCAGTACTCGAACAATTTAACAGTTTCTGTTACAAATTATGAAATTAATTATTTACAATTTAAAAACGCGAAGCAATGATTTCACGCTTATTTATTTTTGTGAGCTTAGATTCTTTACTACTCAATATTAAATTAACATTATACATAATTATGTCACTGGGTTAAGCACGTTTAAATGTGTTCAATCAATAAATCACTACATAGTATAAAACAAAGTCGCTTTCTCTGTTCCTTTGCCCCTTTGTATGCCTAAATCTTTGAAACTACGCAACGGATTTTGATGCGTTTTTTTTTAATAGATAGAGTGATTCAAGATGAAGGTTTACATGTATATTAACATCCTATTGCACCCGTGCTATCGCTAGTAAATAATAAATAAATAACATAAATGTCCAAAGATTAATATTGAGATTGTCAAAAACTATAAAATGATTACAATTACAGTGATTACAATTAAAATGGTTACCATTTTAATTAAAATGATAAATAAAATATAATGCCAAAAATACCATAAATTAAACAAAACAAGAACAGAAATTTCAAGAATGAAAATGAAGGAGGTAAGGAGTTAGTATGAGCGTTGTCACACTACCGTACCTTGAGCTCGTCGAGGTTGGGGCAGAACTTGCCGATGGTGTGCGCGGTGCGGTCGTTGAGCGCGGACAGCTGGTGGTCGATGTGCAGCCGCGAGAGCGACGGCCCGAGGCGCTGGAGCACGTGCCGGAGCACCGCCGTTGTTAGCGTCGTCTCGTGCTGCCACCAGGAGGTCTTGAATGTGCGGATACCTGTAACCCACACATTTCACTATAAGCCGCGCAGATAGAAAATAAATGTGTAAATGACGTCTGCTCGCACGCGTTCTCGCTCACTCTCTATCGCTGTCTTTACCCATACATTGAAGTAAGCGCTGCAAAAGACAACAAATCAATCAATCAGTCAGTATTCGCTAGTACCTAGATCTAGAGTAGGTCTACATAGAACCAAACAGGTTTTGTCAACAGTACCATAAGCATCCGCTCCATTTCCAGATCTTTTCTTCATCTGCGCAGGTTACTTACTTTAAAATCATACAGGGTGACTTTGCAAGTACTTGCCAAATTCTTGAAAATAAATTCTATAGAACAATATAATACTACGTCTTCATTGTATTTTTTGGTAAGTAGTGGTTCTATTCCTAAAAATGTTTTTATATATCCTAAAAAGTAAGTCGATAAAGGATTGCGCTTTTCAGTTCAACTTATGCAACAATATCGTGACGTGCGCGTATTTAAATGAATGAATTAAATTAACACACTAAAAAAAATGCCCCATGATAAAAAAAAACCGGAAATCTATTAAGTTTCTGATACCAAGCCGTTCCTAAAAATTTGGTAATTACTTGCAAAGTCAGCCTGTATATCCGGATAAATAAGCCCGAATCGCAACACACACAAACAGATGGATATCAAGAGGAAAGCGAACAAAACAATGGTATGACGACCTGGTAAATTACTCAGGAGATTGGAAGGCTTTGATTGAAGATGGCAACCAGTAGGTTAAAAATAAAGAAAACTTACAACACACAATATTCATGTTTTAACCTGAAGTTGCCTGGAAGAAATCATTGGAAGCCACTACACACATTTGATTGAGTACCTCCAATTCAATTGAAAGAGATGTGTGTGATGTAAAGAAATCTAAACATTTTTTTTGGATTACAAACAAACAGACAGAAATAAGTACTCACTTTGTAAATATTCTAAGACCATGTTCTGCCAAGTTTTGCTGACTCTTTCAGACCTGATAAGGTCCTTGATGGGGATGAAAGTTAAAACATGTGTCATACAATCTCTGTTTAGTATGTCTAGAATGGTATAACTAGGCTCTTCGTCAATAGGCTCGTCTTCAACCTGAAATATAAATTTAATAAAAACATATAAATCCACAAGGTTCACATTCATAATTCTGAAAAAAATATTAATAATATAAAAGTTTGTAATTGTTTGTGTAATTTCATGGCGGATTTAGAATCACTGTTGCAAACATTTTGGGAAAATTGGCCGTTCTTATTTAACTTTGTACCAACTTTTGAAAATTTCGAAGGCAAACTTTTCAAACAATTAACCCTGTAAGTAAAATACTTACATTAGAAGTACTGGCTTCAGATGTGTTTGCTTCGCCACTTTCAGAAGAACATTCACCAGGAGAACCTGTAAAAATAAGAATTTATGAAAATCCCTCGGATTCGCAAAGCTCTTCTCACATTGTGCATTGTTGTGTCCAGTAATTGTGTGTAATCAATGAAATATAAAAATAAGAATTAAATATAGCAAAAGAACTTCGTATCGTGATCAGACATTCGAAATTCTGAATCACATTTAAATGATAGGGAAAATGCACTGTTCTTTTTTATATTTTTTTATGATAGCTTATATCGTATTTTCATCACCAAAAATGCGAAATGCAGTATATTTATAAATTGTTAAAAACTTAAAACTTTTTCAAGCGTTTCAAACGCCGCCATTATGGCGCGCTCGGTTGTCATGGACTCTGACGTCACACAAGTCTATGACAACACAAATGTAACCTACAAACTATTGAATACTTCTTCTTGACTTAATTTTTTACATTGACAAAGAAATAAAATTAGGAAATATTGATTGATACGTAACGAGAATTCAAAATAGTACTCAAAAAAATTATATGGGCCCGCCCTCATCTGTTCCAAGTGCATATTCCCTATTCAGCATTTGAAAAATATACCTATTCCTTTTTTTAATATAATTTAATTGAAAACCAGCATATTTACTCTTTATTCGCTAATGTCAATAATTTATTTTGAGAACCCTAGATGGTACTGGGCACTTGGGCAATAACATCTGTAAAAACGCAGTTGCTATTCTACTTCCCAGTTGACGGTATTCATTATTCGTTGCGGGGAGGGCGCCTGAGCGATAGGCCACTGGGACCATTACTGATCTATTGTGGCCATCATCCCTTTAGTGATCACTCTCCAGGCCAGTTGACGGTATTGCCATTGCCACAAATGTTTTAGAGCTACTTACTACTGCATTGTGGGTCCTCACCGCCAGGTGATGGGGAGTTGTTTCCGTCAGATCTCTGACCATGAGTCTTCAAGCGCTTTTTGTTATCCTCATCATCAGCAGGCTGGTGCCAACTGTCTGCGGGGGAAATTCGCAGGTTGCGGCCACGAAGTGTTTTCTCATGATTTGGGGCCTGAAGTGCTCTAGATATTTAAAAAATTAAGTGTTTAAGTTAAAGACCATAATATCACGACACGAATAGTTTAGTATGAATAGTATATAATTTTAAAATTCTTTATTAATTTCAAATCGAATGCTGGAAACAAGCTGAACATGATAAAACTGAATGAAAGATTCAGAAGGCAGGTAACATTTAATTGCATCATTATCATCAATAAGCATGATGAGTCCACCAATGAACATGACCTACCCATAGATTTTCAGAGTGGCATACTAATTGTAACATGAATAATTGAAAAGAAATGCTAGGATCTTTTTATTCAGATTTATTAGATGTTTTTGACTAATCTAGCAATAGTATTATCATCAGCAGAAAATACTGTAAAAGAAGTAATTTTTAAGATTATTTTTTAGTTTTTATTGTTATAAAATGTATCTAAGAACTTAATTGACTCATGAAAACAACATACTTGTATGCATCGGCAGGGTTGCTGTAAGTAACAAACGCATAGGTGGGAGCTGGAACTCTGTTGGGGCCCTTATCACCCATCCTCAACCAGCAGCTTTTGATGAAGCCATATTGAGCGAATACATTGAACAGTTCAGTGCGTGTTGTCTGCAAAGAAGAAAAATAATCAAAACAATGGATACTTCACACAATGACCTGCTGCAATACTCTAAAGTAATGAGTTACTGTGAATGAAACAACTATCAACAGTGAAACAGACTACAGAGAAGTGCACCTTATCCCTTAATAAGGGTCTGTCTATATGTTGCACACCATACTTTTAACTCTTATTCCATGGGGATAGGGTCCAAAAAAAAATGAAAAATTGCAACACAGTCTGCCATATAAAGAGTTAACTTATGCTTTGGAGTGGAGGAGTTGCAGGAGAAATAGTACATTGTTACCCCAGGGGTGAAAGTAACTTATTTAGTCCCGAGACGGGGTTTGGCGCCCGGAACGAAGTGAGGGCGCCAATAGTTCGAGGGACTAAATAAGTCTTTCACCCGAGGTAAACACTGTGCTTTTCATTACAAATACGAGGAAAGTAAAAATAAAAACATGAATTAGCTAAAGAAAAAATGAGGAAAATAAATGAAGATCGAATTGCCGCTTTCCCGCCTATTTTGTTTGTTTTTTTTCACTGGCCGGCCCGCTATTCAGCCATTACTTTTTATTTTCATCATTGGAAAAATGGTAAATATTTTGCTCAAAGCTAAGTTATTTTAAAGAAATTGTTGAAACTAAACTGTAATAGAGTTATTTTAAACATATATATTCTCTGATCAATACTTAACTTTGAGTTATTTCAAATTTTACATCGTGGCTGTATAGAAAGTTGGAACATGGTTCAATAGATATGTGAAAAAAACGAGTTTTTAAAAAAATATATTTGACAGCTGTCAGTTGAAAGTGATTCTCCCTAGGGATGAAAAGTGTTACTTTCAGCCCGCTTCTCAGGTCAGTAATGACCCACTTTCAGAGTATGAGTAATGAAATAGTATTAACCTTCGTCCATTGTCCTGCAACTTATAATATTCCAATTCAACTCTGAACATTGTAGCCCAACTTAGCACTCCAAACTAGCAAATTTATTAGGTAGATTCAAGACTGATCAAATATGAGAAATTTTAGAATTACAGGTGACAAACTGAATGTGTAGTTCCTGCCATAATAATGATAAATCCAAGCTTTGTCAGCAGTTGTTCAATGCTTCATTACCTAGATAAGTATTCAATAATGTACAAGCTAAGATATTGTACTTCAATTCAGTAATATAATGGTGAATGTGAGACACATTTAGTAACAGTAACATGTGTCTGTAAATTAGAAGGTATTATTGATTTCTTTGTTTGGGGATCAGAAGAGCAGTTGTGCAGGTTGAAGATTATTAACATAAACATGATAATTGAGCGAATATCTTACTTTCGGTGGCAGGTTTGACACATACAACTTCCTAATCGGTATTCCATCTTCAGTATGAGTGGGTACAGTTCTCAGGCCATAACGTGCGATATCCAGATTTGAAGTAATAGCATCTGAAATTAAACTTGATGATTAGTGAAGGAACAATAGTAATCAAAAAAGGGTAAAGCAATCAAACCTGCTGAATACGTACAGAGTTCTCGATGGACGACATGAAGTATTTCGGGATTGAGAAATCTTTCGTCGTCGTCGTCGAAAAACATGGCGCAGTTTCTTTTATAGTATGCAGCTAGAATCTTTCACAACTAATAGAACGAGCATCCAAACATGCTATTGTTAAAATGCAGACAAGTACGGAAAATTTAGAGCAAATACTCAAAATAAAATAAATTATCGCAAATGCAGTCAGTCAACATACAACGGCCGTGTTATTTTTTTACGGGTTGGTGTTGCCAGTTTCCGTAACTTGTCATAAATACTACTATCAATCAAAATATAGGTAGGAATTTTAATGTTACGTGTACGCTTGCGTTTATTTCAGCGCACAATGTATTCAGATAGTCCATAGACAAAAATAAAGACGGGATGAGCGTTCAAATAGCGATTTGACAGTGACATTTGGCACGATTTTCGAAATTGCATGCAGAATTGCAGACAAAATTCCCAATCTCAAGCACAAAATCAATAAACTCAACGAGTAATATTTCGCGGCAAAATAAAAATATTGTAAACGCGGCTGTGCCCATCAAAAAATGTCTGAATTGAAGCAAAGACGTAAAAGTAAAGAACGTAGCACTGGAAAGGCATCCGTAGAAATCAAAGACGATGATAAGAAAAATACCGGCACCAGGCCGTAAGTTTCTCATTTATCATTAGAATAAAGCTAAGATATCATTTTACAATTCTAAAAACATAACTAATATGAATGGTATCATGTATAATATGAATGGCATTCACAAATCCCAGGTGTTGTATTGATGAAAGCTGCACTATATGCATGAGTACAGCTTTTGTACTATTGTTTTGTTTGATAACACCATCTAAAACTTTTTTCAGCACTTCTACTATTTGGAACCGAAGAATACCCCTGAGAGTAATTTCACGTGTAGTGGTAATAATATCACTTTTGGTTGTTGTATACTTTTCATCAAAAGACGAAAAAGTGAAATCGTTTGCCAAACAGTCGGAGGTGCTGCCAGGCAAAGGCCAAATAGTTGAATGCTCTGAAAGCTATTTGAAAGAAACTGATATTTATGAGGGCTGCAGTCCTAGAGCATGCAAGAGATTTGTGACTGATAAAGTAATATCACCAACAGAAGCCGATGATTTGCTGGTTGTTGCTCAAAAAGGTTTTAACCTCAGTCGTTCTTCTGGCGGAGCCTCCATTTTCGAATTACACACAGGCACTCTGTCTAAAGGACAGAAGTTTGTCAATATTTTTAAAATGGAGGGTTGGAAAGATTTCTTTGATGACAATGACTTCAATATTGTCAAGGTGCTTTTTTTATAATTTTTACCTAGCAACTTACTAATCAACATATTTCATAAAATCATTCCCTTATGGTTTTAGTTTTTAAATTATAATCATACTTTTTCATTCAGGTTATTACAGAAAAAATCAAATATGCTGTAGCACACCACTTTGGTCTGAACCCGACTAAGATTTATTTGACTTCACCAATATTCTTCTCAGAGATGACATCAAAGGAAGCTGTTTCCTTACATGATGAATACTGGCATCCCCATATTGACAAAGTATGTGTAATTTTGTTTAGTTTTGAAATTAATTGATTCACTGGCTGTTCAATGTCTAATGGGCACAGGGTGATAGGCTAGGCTATACTGGCTTTGGGCTCTAAACAAATGTCTCAAACTTTTGTTACGGAGATATACATTTTCTGAATACAATCTATTGATTGTAGGTATTTAGAAAATAGATAGAATTATAAGAAATAATAAAACACTTTGAAATTATGAAGTTCAACAACTCAGTATAGCCTAAACAATTACCCTGTGCCTTCTTAACTTAAGTTATGGGGCATCCTGAATAAGCTGAAAAATCTGAAAAAGCTAAAGATGTAAAATCTTTTTGGTAATCCTAAAACTGTTTGTAAATGGTTTTTTCAACTTTGTAACACAGTAACTAAAATGATCTAAATATTTATGGTTTCAGGAGAGTTACAATACATTCCACTATACTACACTACTATATCTAACTGACTATGGGATAGATTTCACGGGTGGTCGGTTCGTTTTCATTGATCCAAAACAAAACAGGACTATAGAGCCTCGGAAAGCGAGAGTGAGTATGTTTACCAGCGGCGAAGAAAACAAGCACCATGTAGAAAAAGTGACCAAAGGTGTCAGATATGCTATGACCGTACCCTTTTCATGTGATAAGAACTCTGAGGTAAAGGAATTAAAATATTAAGTGAACTAAACCAGAGGTTTTATTTTATTTATTAATTAATTAACAGACTTAGTAATGAGTTATGACAACCCTGTTTACAGATGTTAAAGTGTAAGAACTGGCAAAAAGTGCTCATAGAAAGTCTTGAGATAGATTCCAAGCACATAATCAATATAGTAGTTTTCGATACAAGAGCGGAAAGTATGTCATTTTGCACGAGTCTCGAGGCATCTTGGCCCGAGCCGGCAGGCGAGGGTCAAGACTCGGGACGAGTGAAAATGACACTTCCGCTCGTGTATCGAACAACGTTTTTTAATACATTTGCGAAAAAAATAATATCAAACCAATGCGAATCATTAACACAGTTAAATCAAGAGTAAAAAGGGCGGGAATGAAAAAACTTTTTTTCATTACTCATACTCTGAAAGTAGGTCATTACTGACCTGAGAAGCGGGCTGAAAGTAATACTTTTCATCCCTAGGGAGAATCGCTTTCAACTGACAGCTGTCATATTATTTAAAAAAAAACTAGTTCTTTTTCACTTAACTATTGAACCATTTTCCAACTTTCTATACAGCCACGATGTAAAATTGAAATAACTTAAAGTGAAGTATTGATTAGAGAATATATATTTTTTAAATAACTTTATTATAATTAAGTTGCAACAATTTCTTTAAAATAACGTAGCTTTGAGCAAATTATTTACCATTTTTCCAATGATGAAAATAAAAAATAATGGCTGAATAGCGGGCCGGCCACAGAAAAAAAAAGCAAACAAAATAGGCGGGAAAGCGACAATTCGATCTTCATGAATTAATTCATGTTTTTATTTTTACTTTCCTCGTATTTGTAATGAAAGGCACAGTGTTTACCTCGGGTTAAAGACTTATTTAGTCCCTCGAACTATTGGCGCCCTCACTTCGTTCCGGGCGCCAAACCCCGTCTCGGGACTAAATAAGTTACTTTCACCCCTAGGATAACAATGTACTATTTTTTCAAGGCTCCGTTTGTTTGCATTCAGCCTAGTAAAAATAAACTATTTTGAAAAAATATGTTAAATACTTGTGTACGAAAAATGTAAAATAAACAACATTAAAAACGATCAATAACCAAAGTATATCATGACAGTCGTGACTAATCGTAAATAAAGAAAGCGGGAATGAAAAACTTAGGATTAACAGTATTTTTTTAACACGGCTTCGGTTGTATTCAGCCTAGTAAAAATATAAGAAGTAATTTAATTGCATTTAAACATGGAAATGCAATAAATACCTATTATTTTATTTCAAGCATTTTTAAGTGAAACTCATTCATACTTATCAATATCTGGCCATTGTTAATACACAAACAGCCAACTTTAAGTAAACTGTTTCAGAAATTTATTTGTTAATAGTTACTAAATAACCCTTTATTTTGTCAATTATGCAATTGAAATATTTTTAATAAGATTATATTCCCAGTTTTAATGCCAAATAACGTATCAAAATACAAAATAAAGTGATTGAACAGACAACCTCTTTAGTAGGATGTATGGATTTTATTAACATTATCAAAAAAAAAATGGAAAAGTAAAAAGCACTAGTGCGGAAAAACCAACTTTCCGCACGCTAAACAGCTACGAAAAGTACCACTTTTTGAGCAACTGTATTAAAAATAGTAGATTATGCCACAAGGGCTTAAAAGAAGTGTATTATGTCCCGGGCGTCATATTGAACCCCGAGTACGAGGGATTCTACGGTTAACTCCCGAGCGGAGCGAGGAAGTTAAGGTTAGAATCTTGAATACGAGGGGTTCAAGACCGCCCAAGACAATAGTACATTGTTATCCTAGGGGTGAAAGTAACTTATTTAGTCCCGAGACGGGGTTTGGCGCCCGGAACGAAGTGAGGGCGCCAATAGTTCGAGGGACTAAATAAGTCTTGAACCCGAGGTAAACACTGTGCTTTTCATTACGAATACGAGGAAAGTAAAAATAAAAACATGAATTAGCTAAAGAAAAAATGAGAAATATAAATGAAGATCGAATTGCCGCTTCCCCGCCTATTTTGTTTGTTTTTGTTTGTTTTTTTTTTCTGTGGCCGGCCCGCTATTCAGCCATTATTTTTCATTGAAAAAATGCTAAATATTTTGCTCAAAGCTAAGTTATTTTATATAAATTGTTGAATAAAGGTAATTAAAAATATATATTCTCTAATCAATACATAAATAACTTTAAGTTATTTCAATTTTACATCGTGGCTGTATAGAAAGTTGTAACATGGTTCAATAGATATGTGAAAAATAACTAGTTTTGTTTTTAATAATTTGACAGCTGTCAGTTGAAAGTGATTCTCCCTAGGGATGAAAAGTATTACTTTCAGCCCGCTTCTCAGGTCAGTAATGACCTACTTTCAGAGTATGAGTAATGAAAATACACTTTTAAGCCCGCGGTGCATACTCTACTTTTTATACTTTCTGCGAGGCAATCGAAATTAATGGCTGAAAAAAGTAAGTGCTTAAATATTTATTTCAAGTAAGGTAATTAAATATGAGAAATTAGGTATTTATCAAAAATTAAAAGTGATGTTAGAAACATAAATATAAATCTAGGTTGAAGAATCATCCTAACAGACTTGCCGTACAGCTGACCCTGCCGGATACTGTGCGCAGACTAAAGAGACGGCAGAGCCTAGAACTGGATAAGCCCTGCTTACCATGAAGACGTCTTCCCAGTGGGGAGGATGCTTCGATCATCGCCACTATACAACAACGCATCTGCTCATAGTCACCCGACTGATCGCATGATACATATAAGAAAAAAAAAAAAAGAAACATAAGACGGTTATGCCAAGACATTGGAAAGATCAGTTACAATCTTTGGTACATTTATTTTATCAGCACAAGACTCAGGAGCTATTTGAGCGGTTGGCGCCTTTTTTCTTTCTTTGGCATCTATTTATGCAACATAAAAGATTTGTTAAATGCATGCAAATAATTAATTCAATAATAGATTTTCGAAATCAATTAAAAAAAAACTTGTTTTCTTTACTAGCACCTAATACTCAGAGCCCCAGTTTGTTTACTTAATGTATTTTTAAAAAACGTTTTCACTACTAATATTTTTTCCGTGCCACGAAAAACATTTTTCTCTTAGAATTTATAATTTCTTAGCGTATTGGTAATATAATACAAGGTTACGGAAATATTTTCCTCGTAATTTTCCCTCTTGTTATGTTTATTTAGAAAACATCCTCAGACGAAAAGACGTTGTTGGGCAAAGAGGACTAAATCTGGGACAGCTACTTACACCAATAGTCCGTTCGCGTTAAGAATGGAGTGATTTCATTCTTTTCCTTCGACCTAGCACGCCCCCTAAACAATAAAATGGTTCCTAATCAGAAAGTCAAGTTCACAGTTTGGTACCCGAGTTTTGATGTGTGTAACGGAATTGAATTAAAAAAATACTGCACCTTAACGCGAATATACTATAGATCACCCGTGGTACAGGTATGAGATACCTAGTGATGAACATACTTGACTACTAAGCATAACTCAGGTAGTAAGAAATTCCAGACACAGAATAACCGCAAATGCTCAACCCATGAATAATTTTGTCCTAGGCGCGCCCTGTGGCCTTATGGCTTACTAATGTTTCCGAGCTCATCGCGCCATCTCTTTCTGAGCCTGCTGCGCTGACGCTTTCCGTTTCCGTCTGGGACCCAATCGGTCGTACGGTTAGCCCAGAACTCTCCTTCGCCATGCGGCACATGAGACCAGCCCAGTTCCATTTGAGCTTGGTCGCCGTACGACATACATCGGCAACATGAGTCCTGAAGCGTATGACCGATTCCTTACGCGATACAAAAGTCGTAGGTATTCCCAAAATACTGCGCTTCATTGCCCGTGGGCAAACCCCGAGGGCGGTTTTTCAGCTATTTGTCAAAAACCACGTCTACGCATTAAACAAATGAATAAATACCTAACTCAAAAGTGACTGTTAATTCAGGGCTGAGTTAGGCTTGTAGTCAACGTCTGAAGGATCATAACCGTCGCTATTAAAATTCATTGTCTCCATGAAATCGGTAGGTGATTCTACCGATCGCATTCGTGATGTCCGTGCTGATAGCCAATGGCGCAAAGCATTAATTTAACTACTATTACGGTACGTTAACAAGACACTACTGCCGAAACAAAGGACGACAAGCGTCTATTGTAGTGAACGGGTAAACACAACGGCGACAATTGATATGCATAACATGGATTACACTCGCTCGACGGGAGGGCGAGCGCTCGAGTGAGGTAAAATGCTATTAGGCATCATCTTTGAAAACAAATGAATGCCGTTCCAGTGAGCTGCGGATAATGATGCTGTTTTGCTTTGCTTTATAGTTTTTTGAACCGTGAATCTCGATAGTTGATTTCAAAACTATTTCCAGTGGATTGGCTTCGTTTAGGCGCTTTGCAGACGACGGGGCGGGGCGGGTTTTTTGTCCGCGAAGTTATAAAGACTGCGTCTGCCCGCCGATGCCCGCGACTGCCCCTCACCGCTAACACAAAGCATTTAAGTGCCCGACGGTCATCTGCGGCGTGGACTTTTTGCCCTTCGTGTGCGTTGGTAGTATAGGATTCCCATTGCGCTATCGTTCGCGGTCAAAAAGACCGGCCCGCCAGGCCCCGCCACCTGCACAGCGCCTTATAGTCGATATTAGATGTCTACCTGATACCACCAAACGGAACTGCTAGGGGTGGACCTAGTTGTGGAAAACGTAGTAAACTAGGAGCGTCGGGGAATGACTTCTTCAACAAATTTTTGAGGTTGAGCGCCATCTTCTGCTATCTTGTATAGTTAGTCTGTGAGCAATAACAAGCGTCTCAACTTCAGTTCGCTTTTACCTTGTATTCCTCCCCGCCTTGGTAGTCACATAGGTACACCAGGTGGTGACTATCAGTCAGACTACAATTGGTAGCCGCTTTATGCCCTTGGGGTCTAAAAAGGCAACATTTTAGATGTTTCATAAATGATACATCTAAGTGACGTTTCATCTAGAGCGCGGTCCGTTTTGAGTCAAAAGTGATAATAGCGCGCTCACACGCGTCCCGAATTGATAAATTGTATGAGCGTGAGCGACGTGAGCGTGCTATGATCACTTTTGACTCAAAACGGACCGCGCTCTAGATGAAACGTCACTTAGATGTATCATTTATGAAACATCTAAAATGTTGCCTTTTTAGACCCCAAGGGCATAAAGCGGCTACCGATTGTAGTCTGACTGATAGTCACCACCTGTTGCCTTTTTAGACCGTGTTTATAAGATTGTATATCTTTGTTTTCAACAACCTGCTGTTTTTTTGATTTGACTAGCAGTTAGTCAACATTTTAGTTTTCATAGCTTGACCGGACAATGGGTGAGCGGAAGGTTCTCAAATTCGAATATTTAAGTATCTAGGAGAAAGGACGTAATCGGACGTAAGTTCGATGAGAAAAGCGGCCCGGCACGTGCCGTCACCGCGAAGCATGTCAAAAAGATATAGGGGGCGCGACGTATCTTGGTCTTGAGTCGGCGCGAGATGTTGTGGCGAAGGCGATGTGTAATAGGGTGCTGCGTCCATCAGGCTTAATAGTGCTAGTGCCAGTAGTGGTTACGGACATATTCAGAAGCTTGGACTACTAAGTAGTGGGTTTGTGTGGGTACTGGTAGAGTCAAGGAGTTGGGATTACAACTCTACTGCTGGATGGTCTGCAGATTTAGGTCACAAGGCCAGTCTGGACGGTTATAAATTGAATAAATCGCGATGAAAAATCCATTCGTACTGTGTGAGTATTTGTGATATGAATAGTTTTCAAATGCCAAAGGTCCAAACGTGCTCGCCGATGTCAGCGTCCCCCATACAAACGAAATGAAATATTTTCACGACAATATTGACATAATATTGGACGGCGAGCACTTTGTGAACCAGCTGCGATTTATACGCTACAGAAATGAGACAATAAATTTTAAGAAACTATTTATTGAAACGATTTTCCTTCTTTTTTTGTACACACCCTAATAAATGTTGGCTGGTTACCGTATTGTAAACATATATTGGTAAAAAGTATGACCACATCCAGTTAACGCTTTCAGTAGCGCGTAGGAGTACCTACCTATATTTCCTTCATATTCATTGCTAGGTATTTAAGGATTTTTTGTAAACCTTTTAAATTAGTAATAGTAATTCATATTGCTATGATTCTTGCAAGGTGCTACAATTTCGTTTGTTGTACACAACCTGCTACACTCACACAAACACACTAGGTGCTACAAACTACGCCCTTTTACTCCGTGTGACAGCGCCAATGACAAGTGCTAGTCACGCACACACCTGAACTAGCAGCTGATAATATGCTTCACTCATGATTAGACGGGGTGAAGTCCGTCTTTCTTTTACGTTCGTGCAAGGAGAATAGTGTTTATCAGAGACTAGTTAGAATAGCCAGGCACTGCCATCCTTCATTTTGACACCTACCCCCGAATTCACAAACGCAAATCAAAGTTGAGCAGCCCCTACAAGTATAGCTGTCCCTTTGAGTTCTGTATAACTTAACGGAACGGCATAAGTTTGGCGGCGTGCTAAATTTTGATTGACGTTTGTAATTCAGGGGTTAGGCTCGTATGCCGCACGTTTGTGTTCTCTCGACGTTTCCTTTGCCGAAGCTCGGGCTCGTAGAACTATAGTCCGTTCGCGTTAAGAATACAGTGATTTCATTCTTATCCTTCGATCGTTCCTAATTAAAAGGCCAGGTTCACAGTGGGGTCAACTGGGTTGAACGCATTCTTTCAAACGCAACGGTTTTGTACCTGAGTTTTTCTCCGTGTAACGGAATTAGATTAAAAAATGACTGCATTCTTTACGCGAACATACTATAGAAGGCTTCAAAACAACTATTTCGCTGTAAGACTGTAGGTATTTTATCTTGGCTACTTTTGATTGGTGGCTTAAAACACAGCTACATCACACCTCCGCTGAGCAACTAATTAAGGTCCCATAGCTTCGAATAAATCGTAATATGCTTTAAGAACCTTAACCGGCTTCGCGTATCCCATCACTCTATTATAACAAAGTTTAAATCTCATGAAAGGCAAAGTAACGATTCCACTTTAGGGCTACGTATAACTGCTGTTTAATTCGTTATATTCCGCTGGCATGTAGCTGGACCCTCGTAAAAGTTTTTATAGAGGGCCGCTGTTGTCAAGGATATTTGATTTTACGAATGAGTGAATTTATTATTATAAAGGCAGATTCACCTGTATGTACGGTAGTAGGGAAAATGTTTGGTATCTAGTAACAAATTTCAACTTTTTGCAATGATATTCAAAAGAGGTAGATACGTTATGACAGTACTGATGCGAAGTCGAAAATTACCTATAGATACCTATAATTTGATCGTGTGTACAAGATAGTATGATAACTTACCAGAGCGTAGACGAGACAGATACATGTTGCGCAGTGTCGTCTCAAACTGTCAATGCTTTCGAAATAAAACAACTTACGGATTCCACTCGCGGTCTTACATTTTCTTTCATTTTCCAACCCGACGTTTCGACTACTTTACAGCAGCCGTGATCACGCGAGTAGAATCAGTTTTATTTCGATGTAAGTATAGTGTTCGCGTAAATATTAGAAAACATTATGTCAATGCTTTACTCAGGTGTTCGAAGTTTTGATTCCTATCTACGTCTCTTTTATTATAATATCATTGACTTTTTGTTCCTGATTAGACAGCGAAGTGTCTTGCGAAGAGTTACTTAAAACTAAGAACGTAACCTTATTTCCTCAAAACCTAACTTTGTTCTAAAAATAGCAAGATGTTAAACATAGAACATTTGCTGTACATTCTTATTCAGTACAAACCTTGTCAGAAATCTCTGCTAATCTGAGTGCTGAAGCATTTTTTTCTGTAATAGATATTTCTATCTGAATATGAAATGTAGAGGCAAATTGTCAGCAATACGTAGGAATATATTTAGCAAACTATTCGCTTCACGTATTCGGTTTGAAGGTATCCTTTACTTCCTGAAAGTGAATAGAAGCCAGTGCTGCCACAAAGCCAGTGGCGGCCACAATAACCATTGAGCTTCCTTTCAGCCCCAACCGGACCCAGACTCTTGCCCTAAATTCAATTGAATTGATAACAATATTCCCTTTGCCAATGTATTAAATGTATTTATCACAAATAGTAACAAGCTGGTCAATTTAGGGAACAAAATTGGCATTTATTTCAGGCTCACATCTGAATTAGTATTTTGCTGTAGGTATAATATAAGCGGCTTCATTTATATCATTTAAATAAAGCCAAGCTTATATTATACCTAATATCCAGCCAAACTTTTCTAAGATCATATGAACGTACAATGGATTTGCTGTTCTATCTTTCTAAAAATACATAAAAAGTAGTATGAGTATCAATCTATGACTCCTTAAAGTAGCTTTGTTTGGATAGGTAACGTTAGATATAATTATTAGCTTACTTCGATGAGGAATCAAATAATAATAAAAAAATCTATAGTACCTAAATATAGGACTTGAAATAGGCAAGCACATTCTAAATACCTTCAGCATTTCCGGTAGTTAATAGGAAAAAAGAGCCAATCCTTCTTCAAAGTTTCCAATACTCCCCCTTTCATAAATTTTGTTTGATCCGGTCATCGCCTGCCGACTTTTCATTTGGCTCCGTATTGCTTCCGTTTTGAACGCTTTTATCTTAATTCTTCTATTCAAATTCAGGAAATTTTAGCAAAAGCAAATTCATTTTGAACAAATTTCATTTGACGGGTTATTTGGCCAGGGTATCTTCAGTCTCTGAGAAAGCAAGACCAATTAATTTACTGGTTAAGTAATAAATAAAGTAACTATCCGTACAATATTAATAGATGATATGCAATGATCCTCGAGCCTTTCAAATGATAGGTATAGGACCTTACTAAGTTGACTTTAAATAAAAACTTATTAGGAGTTGGTTAGAATTCAGTCATAATAATTTAGCAATATCTACATATCATCACATTTTAAAAAAGTTTGGTAGATACCTACTAATTCAACTTTTAGCAACTAGTGACTAACGAACTCGATTTTTACACGCAAAAAGCGATTCCTCTGAATCGGTTTTGTAACAAAAATATTTTAGGTATCCATTTTTTCAGTGTAGATAATACTGAAATGCCGTATGGACCTGAATTTTTTTTGGGCTTTCGGAGGCTATATTATGTACATTTCATATTGCGGGACGCAAAGGAATTTGATGTAATTAAGTTCAGTTTCAAATCACAGTTCAGTGTATTCAAAAGCGGAGTCAAACTTATTTTGAAATGTAGGTATTTGTTATCTATCCATTTTATTATATTACATGTTACTGTGTTCTTTTGGGGCCCAATTAAGAGTACTTAACTTATCTAATCTTGTAGGTCTGAGTAGTCTAGATTTGCGTGGTTCATGGGAAATGCTACCTTCTCTCAGTAGATAGGTACTAGGTTGATTCTACACAGAATATCCTCCAGGGTTTATCCCACATAAGAAACAATGTAAAAGAACTAAGTTCATCCTTACCTACTTAACACGAATGGAAGAGGAGAACGAAACTCGAGGTCACCAGAGTTTTAATGAGTATCTAATAGCGAAATTTTAAGTCAATTTACATGATAATTATTCACTCGGTAGACTTGCTAATTTGTGTTACTTCACAGTAACGTAAATTCACGTTTGAAATATATGCGACTATGCATTTTTGGTTCTTCATAAAAAATATTCTTCTATTGGCCTAAGTATCAAAAGGTGGCAAGTTCAAAGTCATGCTGGGGTGGGTGGTGACCATAAACATAGTGCTTATGGAATGTCGTGCAACGAGGCGTTCTTGAGCTCGCTCGAGCGACTACAGAAAGTTGTAGTCGGAGAAAAAGAGATGCATTCGAAATACAATTCCAGGTTTTATTGGGTGGTTTTAAGCAGGAGCAAATTTGACCAATCCGTAAATTAATTGAATACCCACTAAGTTCAAACTTCATATTCCCTCACCGCCTGTTGACATGACTTATATTGGGACACACCGCGCCATCAATAGTTGTGTTCCAATGATGGTTTTCAAATTGATACTAAACGTGTTATGCTACCAGGTACCACGCTACCATGGTCATCATCAGCAGCCACATGATGTCCACTGCTGAACATAGGCCTCCCCCATAGATTTCCAGAGCTGCCGGTTGGAGGCGGCCTGCATCCACCGAGACCCTGCGACCTTTATGAGGTCATCCGTCCACCTTGCGGGCGGGCGTCCCACGCTGCGCTTGGCCTCGAATGGTCTCCACTCGAGGACTTTCCGGCCCCAACAGCCATCAGTCCTTCGAGCTATGTGCCCCGCCCACTGCCACTTCAACCTGCTAACACGCTGGTACCATGCTACCATGGTATTAGATACCATCTCGAACTATTTTGCCTATCTCCTACTTGGTCCGTAAAGTCGATCGCGCTAATTAAATATCAATGAGTTTGGCAGTCAACCGCAGTGTTTATGACGGCTGCAAATTATAGACAAGTTCCCAATATTGCTAGAGTTATCAGTAGGGATGACCGACATTTGAAAAACTTCGATGTTGACATCGATGTCATAATCGAAAGCTCAACATCGATATTCGATATTTTCGACAATCCAAACATCGATGTTAGGGAACATCGATAATTTCAGCCTGTTAATTAGAAACACAATAAATACAGTGAAAGTATTCGAAATATTAAAATACTTTTTGTCAACTGACTGTGGGAAAAGTTATTTTGATAAAGAAGAACCTTCCAATCTATTCCTTTGTTAATGACGAGTAAATCAAGCTTTTGAGAAAAGTGTTTCAGATGGCGTTGATGTCGCGATAGTAGTTACTTAAATATTTCAGCGCTAGCTCGTGAGGTCGTAAGTAACATCGATGATCGATTATCGATTCCGTTAACATCGATGTTACGATATTTTTCGTACAGCGACATCGATGTCAAAACATCGATGTTTTTTTGATCATGACACATCGATGATCATCGATCATCCCTAGTTCCCGGAATGGCCGTCGGTCGACTTTGGCCGAAGTAAATATTCTAACGGTTATGAATATTTACAGCCTCCTCGCCTTGCTTAGGGATTTCAGGCAGGTTGCGTCAACTTTGACTTTTCGGGATTATGTTGGGTCGCAGTTTTCACTTTCACGTCATATTATAAAGTTTCGGCTCGATTAAGTGCAAAGACGTGTCCGTGTCATAAATCGGCGAGTTAAATGCAGTCACTGGTGAAGTGATAGCCTAAGGCCCGGCGCCCACTATCGGCATCGGCACGCTTCAGGATTTTAAGGTGGCAAATAGCAATATACTTTAACATTATGGCAATAAAGTAGAAATTTCCGTGATGTGTTCGCGTGAAAACAAAAATACCGCTTGAGGCTGCTGTTTCGGCATTTTTTACTTTATTGCCATCATGTTAGAGTATATTACTATTTGCCACCTTAAAATCCTGAAGCGTGCCGATGCCGATAGTGGGCGCCGGCCCTAAAAAGTAATTGAGGAAATTTAATTGATTTTTAATATTTTCTTTCGAAATTCTTTGCTTGAGTTTCTTTAGACACTTCATAGATTGTAAATATGCTATTATTCTTTGCAACAAACTATCTGCCTGTTCTGTTAAGAAAGTTGCGTGGTAGATTAAGTAGAATGGCTTGACCAAGCAATTCGAAAGTTTGATGGCGCACCAAGATCAAAATCCTTTGTATCCTGTACCCATAGGAGTCTGTTTTACATATTGTGTCATAAAGAAAGAAAATAATATTTAATATTCAGTATAGGATTACCTTTGCGCTATCGTTCGCGGTGAAATTGACCGGAACTGACCGCCCTGTCGTTTGCAAAGCGCCTTATGTAGCCCTAGTTCCTACGTACCTACATACTCGTACTCAGCAAGTACGATTATTATTTAGGTTTATTAAAAATAAGGTACCGTTTAGCATGGCGTACAACTATTACTTCTTAATACCCAGTAATACCTAGCAAATTATTGGGTTGACTGAGAAGCAAAGCACCAGAAAATACCCAATGTCGTTTCCAAAGCCTGACACAATTAATTTCATGCTTTGGCCTACAACAGAACCAGGAGAAATGTTTCGTGCAAAATGAAAATAATCAAAGTGAGAGATATTACGACTGTTTGGGAGCAAAGTATTCGAGATGGCAGCAATATTCCCTATCTTACAATTTGGTAAATGGAATTTGATTTTCTCGCGAACACTGTGTCAATACTTACCAAATAATGATTGCTCTATTACCGGTGGTCTTTCTCGTTTTCTTGTTGGCTGTAAAAATACGGCAAAAGAACCTCAAATCTATAAGAAGGTATTTGTGAATGACCTTATTAAAGGTCCTTACATCTGGTACGTTCCCATGGATTATCAATAATCTCGAGTAGATAAGTTATATATCTCCTTTTGACGGGCAGCGATCGGGAGCAAGATTTTTAACCTTTGATAACTTTATTTGAGAAGAAAGCTTAAAGGTTAGGTGAAGTATATAAGGGATAAGGTAAAACTGTCCTTAGAAATGACCACCTGTGCACTGGTTTAGTCAGCGGTTAAAATTTAAGTAAACTTTCCGAATATAAATATTTATGGATACATCAACACTGTTGTCCATTGTCCTACAAATAAGAATCAGGGGTACTTACTACGCTGGTATAATTTGGAGCCTGATACTTTGCCCTGAATATAATGTTAAATACAAGGTCTTATGTGATATGAAAACCAAAAACAACAAAGTTTTCAAATACCTACTACACGCTCTTAAAACTATTTTTCAATTGAACGAGCTCGAATTGACCAGTCAGAGAACTCACGAATAACATAAAAATGACTTCATATAGACGTTATGTCATATTCCCACTAACTTATGAATCTCATAACAGGTTCTCTTGTGAGAGATTAACAGTCTACTTGAAATACACCGGACCAGCTAAGGATTCCATAGAGTAAATTGAAGATGTGGCTTATTTCAATGAATTTCAATTCGATAAATCTTTGATTGCTTCCAATATACGATAGTAACCCTGCCATTTGAATAAATATGAATAGGTAGTATAGATTGTAAAATATTTCACAGAAACGAGCCATTGATGACATGGGACAAACAAAGAAGAAAAATAAAGTTTTCATGTATACAAATGTCGTATGGCTGCGAGGAAGAATATTATTATTCTCAAAAGTATCACAGAACAACCTGGATCTTCTAGATCATAATTCATGAGCGAGCCAAGCGTGCTATACTTTATTTTAACTCGCCGAGGAGAATTATTTCACTTCCGACATTAAAGAGAAAATATTTTTCAAAAATGGTCGCCGTCGCTACGATAACTCTAAGAAAATCTAACAAGCTTTAAAGTTGGCTATCATTTCAAGCACATTTTTTGTTTGAGTGCTGGGTTGGGTTGGATGTACACGATCAGTCTCCTGTCAGTCCAGTTCATCAGTTTTCATTAACTGAAGACCTTAGTTTCTGTAGAATAACCAATGATCCTAACTATCGGATTTTGATTTGAATTGCAGATACAATTATTGTATTTTAGTCAAAAGAGTAGGGATTCATTCATCCTCTTCTTTTGACTCTCTTCTGAGAACACTCAGAAGAGTGGGGCTGGATTATTTTTCTTAATATTTCGTGAACTTCAGAATGACTGTTCTGCTAAAAAGTGGAGGAGTTTTGTGTGTAGATACCAAACTTTTCCAACACCTCCGATGAGTCATTATTCTTGCACCAGGCGATTCAGTTACTTTTGACCTCAAGAGCAGTTTGCCTGTTATTATTATTTGACCTCAAGAGGTTCAAAACCCCTTGAGGCTAAGGTCACAGGTACAGTCATTATCAGAATCATTTGATATTTAAGATAAATGAAATAGCTTTTAGAAATAAAACTAAATTGACTTGGGTGTGACCATTTGTGCGTTGCTGTGCTCGTAGATATGGCATGTGTCGACGTTGTAAAACGCAGAGGTTGACGTTCCGTTGCGTCGTCACAACTCAAAGCACTAAGGGCCTCACCCTGCCATGGTAGTTTTTATCCTTACGTTGTTTGAGCGTCTCAAAATCTAAACCACGTAAAAGACCATTTAGATATTTACAACATTAGTAAGGTTGTTCTTCTCAAATGTTAGTAACTCTGAAAGATCTCTTAATCCCAATTCTGATGGAGTCTACTGTAGCTACTATTGTTAGGATGTGAGTAATACTTGATGGGCTGATAAGTGAGCGAAATCAATTGGTCGGAATACAACAAGACAGTGATACCGTAACAAATAAATTAGTACCTACCAAAACAAAAGACAAATGTTGAGGTTGCATCAACACGACAGCTGATGGACTGGACCGATCGTCTATCTCCAGCCTTACCGCTGACATCGCTCCGACTGGCGCGATCTTATTAAACCGGGACGAATAAACAAGATTATTTCCAGGGTTCAATGTCTCTCCGAGATTAAGCTGCGGTGCCACTCGGTTTTTTATTCAATTTATTTTATAACACCCCGCGAAATATGGGTTTGGCGGAGTTAACCTCCTTTGTAACGGTTTCAGGGGCTAAGCTGAGGGTTAAATATCGCGTAATGTAACCTAGATTCATACCGTTGCGAATGCAAATGACGGAAACTTGAAACCATTTTGTTTTTATTTTTCTGAGCTCCGTAAGATCTTTTGAAAACATTGAGCACTTGTATATAATAGCACTTTATTCGAGATGTTTTCTATGTAAGAGCATTGGAAAGGCACAATTTTATCCAATTGCACTGTTTTTATTTCACCATGTTATTTTTTATTAAGACTATTTTTTATTAGAACTAGCTTCTTAGATAGTAGGTACAAAATGCACCTGTATAGTGTACAGTTAGCACCAAAATGATGTATGCTAACATAGTGGTGTAAAATTGTATTGACGGTTTGACTTAAGGAATTTGTCTGATACAATGAGACAATTTTATTTTTACGTCGCAAAGGTCTCTCATTCTATTTAGACTGAAGTATATTCGTTCGACCACTCTAAACGCACGACATTTTCATGCTGGCTGTACACCATTAACTCTTACACGGGTTAAGGATTATAAACAGCGGTTCTAATTGAATACCAGACTAGCTAACTACAACAATACCTGTGCTTAACAAAGTTATATAACATATTTCTTGAACTCTCTTGAGACACTAATACTTCGAAGTCCAATTAATTTTGTTTATGCCTCTCAAACCGAGTAATGAAGCCAATCTAATACATTTCGTAATTTCAGTGCTGGCTTCTGGGGAAATATAATTAAACCTGGCAAATAACCACTAAGATTATGTAAAGCCACGTCTACTTATTGACTTGTGCCGGTTCTATTACACGAGATTATTTGCCTAGCACCTAATCCGGGATTTAAAATTAGTAATACAGTCAGCAACAAAATTATGCGTGTTCACAGAGTGGTCAAAAAGTCTTTGACGGTTTGATAACAGCAATTGTAATAATACATTATTAGGGCCAAAAATCGTTTGAACCGTCACTGAAATCTCAAACAAGCAAAAGACAATTCAAATTCTGTTCTGTAAGATTGCTTTACTTAAATACTTCAGACATATTGCTTTTCTTTTGCGAAGACGAGATTCGGCGGATGCTTAGTCTGGCAGTGTGGTGGACTTACCACCCAACCGCTGCGGCTCGTAAGGGAGACACGTGGGGTTGCGGGCCCAGTGGGGCCAAGCACCGACGAGGTTGATATGTTTTTTCATTGGGTCGTAAGTATTATTTATTTTCTCCCCCACAGATTTAATTCGGCAAAAGATTTCCTGAAACAAAATATTATTGAAGAGTGATTTTGGCGCAATGTGTTAAAGACAATTTCGTAAAACCAACGGTCGACTAACAGTGATTTCGGTGATGTTTGTATTTTCCAGGCCACTGCCTCGATTACCCTGTGGTATGGGGCATTAGAATACTGCCAAATTTTCCCCCGCATGTCGTAAGAGGCGACTAAAGGGCCCCGGGGTCGCTAGAAGTGCACACGGTGGGGACCGTGTGCCTCCATTGCACAGGTGACTCCGTGAAGGGCGGCGATGCGGGTGGCCCCGCACTGCCGTTAGCACCGGGGGGTAGAGGTGAGGTATAGCTCCCCTCGAGTTGAGCTGGGGACCGGCACAGCGCGCCAGGGGTCCGCCGGTAGAGTCCCTCGCGGTGGTACTCGGGGACCTCTGGTAACGCTGGCCAAAGGATGGCCTCCGCGGAGTTTAGTGGGTATTCCCTTCCTATTGGGGTAAAAGAGTCCCACACTCCCCCGCTTTCCTACCCTGGGATAGTGCGTGAATGCATTCACTGCGTCAAAAAAAAAGGCCACTGCCTCGAAACAAAATGAAAGTCACTAGTTTTATTTCCTTTTTAAGTGTCTGTGACTACCATGTTAGATTAAAATCTCACAACTAGGAGTTGAGAAAGTTGAGCTAGCGGAGAACGCTATGTGAATGAACAAGTGTGAAAGCTGCAATTGTTGGATTTCAGTGCAATTCGCAACTTACAGTATTTTTTATCGTTCCCTACATGCTGCGATTGAATCTCATACGCATCTGGAAGCTAGTGTCAATTGCGTTCAAGTAAAAATGTGAACTGAGTTCGCCATTCACTGAATATCGAAATTTTTATTTAAGCCAAACAAACAGTACTTACTTTTACTTGTTCTGTCCTAAATGCTGTACCACTGTAAATATCTGCTTGTTTACGAATAAATAAATAAACAGTTGGAATATGAAATGTTACAAACCGTTTTGTTTTATTGCAAAAAACAATCATGCTGATCTCACGGTTGTCGCAAATTTCCAACCCTATGAGCCTAATTGAACCTGAAGTGTAGTCAACCAAACGACTAATAGTGAACTTCTGGTCCTTAAACTGACCACACAACAATCCCATCTAAAACCACAAAGTGGTTCTCAAAACCGAAAATTGAAAAGCATTTGAATATTAAAGCAAAACGGACAGATGAAAAGTAGCCTGCGCTCAAAACCTGCACAAAACGATAAATAAATCCTTCGACAGCGGTTCGCAACTCTGAAAAATTGCCCGCGCGGTTATTTTGACTGAAATAACGCGACAGATGATAATCAAAGTTGAAGTTCAAAAGCGTGTTGAGCAATGTGCATCATAAAGCAGACGAATGGCGCCCTAACTCACCGAAATAACAGTAATAAATGTTAACACTTTCCAAACTTGCTCTCGGTTGTATTTTGTGAATCTTTCTCGGTTCACGTTTCGCGACTGTTCTTCAGACGTTAATGTTTCTTGTAATTTTTCACAGTGCCCCTCACCTGTGCTTGTTTTGTTAAAATGCGCGTTCGTGCCGCAAGAAGATTAACGTTGACCCCTCTTTTTTGTATTACCCTTATTTTTTAACGTCATCCCAGCGCTGTCACGTCGCTGCACAAATATTTTTGTTGTAAGCGAGTTCTTTTCGCATAACAAAGCGGAACTATTCATAAATTTGGCTGGCTGTTATGTTGGCGTCACGGGTAGACGTTGAAGTCAGGTTCGATTTCAAACCAAAATAAACGTTCAAGTAACTAACATGTGTGTTTGTATGATGTGTATTTCAATATGTATGTGCCTGTGATCGTCTAATCAAGACAAGTCGATTACACAGTCAATAAGCTGGAGTTGGTCCTGTCCTCAGCCAGAGGACAGGAGTTTGTCTGGCTGTGGACAGGACTTTGCATTTCTGGCTAATGGCAAATCTCATCTCGATCTCCGCTCATAAAAAAATTAATCGTCCATTGGCTTTACCTGGAATTGATGTTCTCCCTCATTTGTATAGAAATATTTTTATTCGGCTTAGTTCTTTTCACTCAAACGATCATATTCGCGTAGTTATTATGTTTTACAAAACGCCAAAATACAATCTCGCTTCGAATTCACTCGATGTGTACCTGCAGAATGCCACCCCTGATCGGGCAGATGTCAGATATGATTCACATTACGCATGCTCAGGTACCTATAATCTACAGGTAATGAAACAGTAAGGTTCCGTCTACTCACCACTAGGAGCTTTACCACAGATTAGGGAACAGTGACTACGCAACCCCGAATGCCATACTAATCAGAAATCCAAGCGATTAATTAACGCAGACTGATGAGAATTTATTGCGTTTTTCAACATTTCCTTCGAGAACGCTTTCCTCGAAAGAATAATTACGTCTCAAACTTCAATCAAAGAAATAATTAGGTACCTACCTGCTTTTTACCACTGTTTATCTAGGTATTGATTGTGGTCAAAGGTGGATTTAAGATTTGAAAAAGGGAAAATGAGGGAAACCAGCGGTAGAATTTTGCAAATATCTTCGCATTACGTTAAGGTTTGATTCCGAATCACGCTGGACGTAGCAGTGCTGCCGCGACACTAATGGTCTTCATACAATTTGTATGACCTTATATGAGAATGTGACCGAGCTAGGCCACAATGTCGCGGTAGTAATGCAGCGGCAGCACTGCTGCGCAGCATTGTCGCCCTACCGCCGCGACAGACCAGAGTGCTGAGTATGACATGCACAGACCAAACGCGGCAAGGAAGTAAACACGGAATTGTATGGCATCGTTGTCGCGGCCTCTGGTGGCGGGTAGAAGTAACCGTTTTTTTCTATGGATTTCCATACTTCCTCGCCGCGTTTAGCCTGTGCACATGCACGGAATAGACACTCGGTAGTGCCACGTCTGCCGCCGCATCTTTTCAATTCAAAGTAAACTAACCAATCACAACAACGCATCACCGCGAACACAGCGACACTGCCGCCTTGATCAGAATCAGCGCGGCAGGCAGCACCATAGTGGCAGCACTGCTGCTTGCTGCTGAGTTCGGAATCCAACCTTAAGGCCCAGACTCCACCAGAGCTGAGCGGAGATGTGCAGCGTCGAGCTGTGTTTTTTCAACAACCAATAGAATCACATCTCCATGTGTGAATAACGCAATTCCATTGGTTGTTGAAAACACAGCTCGACGCTGCACATCTCCGCTCAGCTCTGGTGGAGTCTGGGCCTAACGCTACTTTCTTTTATCTACCTGGGAATCAGTCTCCTCAAAACTCGCGAGAAGCTTCAGAAGTTTGAAATAACCATTAGTATTCATTAATCTCATTAGGCAATTTGTTCTGGGCAAAAAAGTTTAATTCAACTTCAAGTAATAATTAATTTCGCTAAGAGTAAAGTTTGAAGATTTGAAAGCAAACGTTTTATTTACATAAAAACTTGTTATGAGGTATTTAGATTTTTTATTTGGTTATGTGTGCCTGGGGCCAGCAAATATCAAGTATGTGAAGTGCCTGACTATGTGTTTGTTCAAAGTAAGTATAGAGTTTTATGTGAAATTCTTAGCTATGATTTCATTTTCTGTTTTCAATTAAATAAGTCATTATACAACAAAATAAATTAAAAAATAAGTTGGTACTTATTTTTTTAATTATTTTTTATAAGAAAAATAAAAGGCATTATCTACCAGTCAATCATAGGGCGAGGCCGAAAACTTGTTGGCGAAGTCTATTATTCAAATGGTGTTACCATAAACGTACATAAAATTAAATAAGTTATACAATGCATACATACTCGTATACCAAGTAAAACCTACGATGATATTTACGAGAAGAGATAATCCGCTTATCTCCTTGGACGAAACTAAAGCTGAGGGAAATAAGCAGCAACAAATAAAGAGAGTGGAAAAAACTCACAAGTGCTAGAATAAATTTGCATATTCAGTTACAAACCTACTTACACATTTTATAAGTCCCCAGGTAGTCCTGAGTGGTAAACCGGTTCTCAAGGGCCGTTCTCAAAATCCGAAATATTTTGCGTTACGGAAATGTTTACGCAAATGTAGAGAATTACTTTTTATAACTGAACTGAAGAAGAGACAGTTGAACCTTTTTAATAATTTTGGTTCAAGGGAAATCAATTTTTAAAACTTTGATGAACTAAAAACTAAAATAACAACGAAGTTCGCAAGCATTTTTTTTCTGTGTAACCATTAGCACAAAGTTGTTAAACTAACTAACTTCTTTTTCAGTGTGTTTATAAAATGGGTTATTAAACACATAATGCACATACAAACATGCAAGCTTAAAAAAGACCAACAACTATGATGGAAGCTATTGAACCTGCCTGTACTCGTACGTTTTCGAGTGTAGGTGTCATTTAAATTAAATATGAAAATTGTCAATGAAGGTAAACTACGGTCGACGACGAGGTTCTTCATGGGGAAAGGGGGGGTAGCAGGTGTGACATTACAAGTAGTTACGGGTACAAGTACCCTACTTGCATATTCAACCCCTGAACTCAAAGTTCGCTCATTCAATTTGACTGCATTAATATGTATAATGTACCTAAGTAGGTACACTGAAATCTTTAAAATCTCTTTGTGACGCTGTTGAGTATAAATTCTCGCCTTTTGATTACAAAAATTAAGTGTCCTTTGATATTTTAGACCCTTTACCCTCACTAAGAACTTCGAGCATCCCTCTTTGAACCACGAGGTATTTGATGTTAGATTAATGCTTTGCTAAATAACAGAGATTTTGCGTTAATACTGTAGAAGGTTCCATGATTTTGGAACTATGGGGGATTCACCTTTCCATGGCAGGAAATGCAACGTTGTGTAAAGTACAAGTACAAGTAGGTATAGTTATTGAGGATTGAAATGGTAGAGAGTGGACAGGGCACATAATGCGAAGAACTGATGAGCTGATGACTGGCGAATAAGAGTTCGCAAACTCGCAAGATGGACGGATGACTTGTTTACTGGAATAAAAGTTGGAACTTAGATCTTTCATCATCGCCATCATGCTTCGCCAACGGTTTTTTACGGTCGTCTTAATTTCGTCGAGAGCTTTTTCCTCTGCGTACAGGCAGATTGATATTTCATCACCAGAATCGTTTCGCCGCTTCGTTCATAAAACACACACAGTAGAGCAATATACTTGTTTTAATTTGTGTTTGTATTTTTGTAAGTGAAGAACGTGTGAGGTACACAATCGAGATACCTATAATGAGAGAGTGTAGCATGCAAGGTAGTTGTAGCTAACTATAGCAACTGGACGCGTGAATAATCTATAGTTCTGTAAATAACAGCTCTACTTATAAGAGCTGCTCTTCTATAGTTTGCGTTTGAGAATTCGGCGAAAACAGTGGAAACGCATCGCACCATTTTTCTGAAAAACTCACTCCGTTGTTCAAGTGCTAAACCCCAACAGCGCTGAGCTTACTCCGTTCCCATCTTCGATCGATCAAGCCACATAATGACTAAGATAGTTCTTCGTTCGTTCGAACTCTAAAAAACGATCGGTCTCATAATGATGCGCATTACGGAAGCAGCGAGACCTAGCCCGAGCGGGAGCAATGGCTGACATTCAACATGTCGCCTCCTGCTCCTCCGGATAATTGGATTCATTGCCTCAGAGAGAAATATAGCCGCCATTTATTGGACCCCGACGTATTGACGACCTGGAGATAATTCCCTCGTATTAATATCGTAATACGGGTCTCGCTGGGATGAGGTTTATCTTACGCTCGAGTGAAAAGAATACTTGCCTCCACTAACTATTTGTGATCTTTGTACTGTGATAGTGATATTAATAACCACCATCTTGCTTAGTAAGAAATAGTTCTATTGAGATTAAGTTATTAGGTAGGTAATTACTAATATACTAGTTTTATGGGGATATCAGAAGGGAGTATGTTTATGTGAAAGTATATAATTTCATTACTTACATTAAATTAAAATCATCAAATAGATAAAATCTCTGACGCTCATTTTCCAGGAACAAAGCTAATTTTTCATAACAAAGAAGGTGCAAAGTCAATTAATCCTATTATGAAAGTAGGACTTAAAAAGAGCAAATAATCTTCAGGAAAACGAAGTACCTAACTTATTTAATACTTATTAGCTGAAGTCATCGAGTGCAAAAGAAAAAAATATGTATATCTCACTACTTAACGTGTATTCATTTTTATAGATAAGTACTACAAAATGACAACTTAACTACCGAATTGATAGTTTATTAAATCAGCATGTAGATTTGAGTATCGGGAAGGTTTATATTGGTGGTGTAGTATGATATCTAATGGTCCGAAAACCCGAAAAAGACATTCGGTCTTGGTTTCAGGCGGGCAGCTTTTTTGTAGTTTTGGGGTGGGCAATGGGTTGCCGAAAAACCGCTTTATTATATCAAAAGAGGGAGAGAATATATTTTATAGAAAATCTAAGAATATATTACGAATATACAACGTGATTATCTATTCATATCATGTCATTTGCACATCAAAGTTCCGAACTCCGCAACTGCGTGGATATTATACAGGAAAAAGGCGCGACGCACACGAAACCTACATTTTATTCTGAGAGTTTATACATGAGTGTTGTTGTGTACAGAGGCACAAACGAAGTTACATGTGATGGAATTACCACTGTTCGCAATGAATGGTTCGAGTTTTATTACTATTTATTTACAGTTGCGTTTGAAAGTGTCAATGATATACATTGAAGTGAATATTCAAGCTTGAACAACACCACCGCTCACCGCAGTGCGACCTGCGGCTACAGTTTGCAGTCCGTCTAGGACTTGCACCTTGAATGTCATTTGTGTCTTGTGCCTTTATGGCTGGTGCTTCTGGCCTGGGGGATATAAACGAGCATAGGTTGGACGCAAAGTACCGAGGATTTGATTCCTGCACCATCGTATATTCATGAAATATATATTACGAAGAACAGCCATAGCCAATACCTATGCATTTTCTATGGCTGTTCGTCGTAACTTAATTATATAAATAAGAACCTAACTTTGATATCTACTACCAGGACAATTCGTTTATTAAACACTTTAGCCATTATATTAATAAAACGAATTCCGCACAATTCCGCACAATAAATAAATATTTCAATACATAACAAACATAGCTGCATCAATCTACGAGTAAATAAGCTTTTGCTCTTTGCGTCAGGTTTGCTGTTAACAATGGCCTAGTGAACAATTGCAACATTTTTTGAACAATATTGTGTTATTTGCTGAAAAAAGTTTAACTCTCTTTTCGGACGCATGTTTTAAAGGTAGGTATTTAAAAAAAATTTTTTTTCACAAATTAAAACATTAAGTGTTTCATTAAAAAAACTGACATGTGGCTCAATGAAGTGCTCTTGTAGTCATTGTTAACTAATTTACCATAATTAAGTTTAAGTTTAAGGCTAAACGATTTTTTTCTTTCTCACTGAACTAAGAAGAAAATTTGTGTCATCTTAATTTTAGATACCTATGACAATTACTCACACTCAGATCATCTAACTAATAATCCTATTAACATTATGAATGCGTATGTTTGTATGTGGGGATGAGCCGTGTTCCTCTTTCACGTGAAAACTACTGAATGGATCTTGATAGAATTTTACAATAATATGGCTTATTTGTCTGAATAGCACATAGGAATTACATATTTTTAACCTGAGTCTACGCGTACAAAGTCGCGGTAGTACAAAATACACGCATGTTACTCAAAGGCATACTCAGCTCTTTATTAGATGCATTCTACTCGTATTATTAAAAGAAAGAACGACGAAGAAGAAACCGATTTAAAATCGCATCGAACAGCCAGTACACTGAAAAAAGAATGTTGTATTGCGTTGCGATTCTTTTGTTTTTTATTTTTTCTCAACACGATCGCACATGGGAGCTGCAGCGAAACAAAGCACGACTCAGTGCGCACTTCACTTCAACGTCTATTGAATTCGAGAAGCTTCCATTTCCCAGGACCAGGGGCCTTATTACAATCTTTTTACAGCTCAGTTTTAGCTCAGTTTACGTCTTTCCATTCATTGAGATTTGACTAAAACATGCAAAATAAATTACTACAGCAATGAAGAAAAATTAAGGTTTTTTAGACACTATTTACCACACAAAACATGACTTGTGTCGGTAAATTTGCAGCTCAAAAGCTGAGCTTGTAACTAAAACTGGCAGGTTGTAAGAGATTGTAATAGGGCCTCAGTCCAGCGGACTCACATGCCCCGAGCTCAGCCGGGATAATGTACTGATATTTGTTCACAACTACCATTTTAAAGCTTTTCAGATAATCCGATTTTTAAATGAGAAAGTTCTCTTACTCTTACAAATGTCTGTGACTAGTTTTCCATTCTCAACTGGCTCTATGACTGGAATTAAACGACAATGTAAAATGTTGCTATTTTGTTTTTCTTTTACGAGTAAGTGCGTCTGGAATACAGGTGGTGCTAATAGTTCTTATTTCGGGTGCCACTTTTTCACACAAGTAACCTATCTACCTCTTTTTTATTATAACATCACTACTTAAATACTTTTTTCAGTAAATAAATACTTTATATACAAAACCACTACAAAACTACATGTTCATGAACACGTGCCTATGTTTGTACTGTGAGGGGATCGAACCCGCGACCCTTGGTGTAGAAGCCAACCATTTCACCAAGCCGGTCGTCAAGTAGTTTCACACGTAGATAATGATAAAAGAAAAAAAACGTTTTATTACTACCATTCGAAAGTGTGAATTGAACATTGCCAGTATTATCCAGCTTCACCGCCAAAGCGCCTAGTTTGAGTAGAGATCGTCTAAGCTGAAATGATGATGATGACGCCCCTCCACCGCATCTGCGCAAACAAAAGTGCTTGCTTGTATGCGTAGATGCAGTAGAGGTGAGGTTTTAGATGATAGGAGTCTGACAAAACCTCGTCGTCTCCTTGGGCGACAAGGTATCTAAAAAAGGGTTCCACGAAGATGTCCACAAAATAGAAAAGATTCTTTTGCACCCCAATTTGCAGCATAGAATACTGTAATAACACTTTGAGAAGATAAATTCCTCCACAACAATGTGTGTTTCCAAAGTTCAGTCCGAACATACTGAACTTATTATGAAATTTGTTAGAAATGTTGGAATGACGGGAAGCGGAATTCTATAGAAGAATAGATGCGTTCTTAAGAATTGCGTCGTTTCATAATGAAATTATTGGCGTGCTCAGCTCCCGGTATTATTTTGTTTTACGTCACATAATATCGTTTCGTAAACGGAACTTAATATTAAGGACTTATTTAAGCTACAAGGAGTATTAGAGAACAACATAGGTTAATATGCGATATTTTTTGGTTTTTAATCGGTATAACCAAAGCGTGCGCGCTTCTCCTTCTTAAATGAAGAGGCTGTTTGGCTAAATTTATAACCAAACATAAACATACACACACATACACGACCATATCATTAATGGCTTAATGGGTTAGTCAGAGGCACACTGATTGTTGCCGTCATCTCGCCAAGGGAATTTGCACCCTATGTTGTAAGGAGCGAGCCTACCGCCGTTATCCGGGTTGTTTGGGTTTTATATCGGTGTTTTCCATCACCGGAGAGTTAACCGCAAATAGTTGTACGATGAACACAAAGTAGGTATGTTCTGGCCAGATGGTTCCGAGCCAGAATGAGATAAATTTCATTTCTGACAGTGAGGTAAATGTCACAGCAGTTCATCGCAAAGACTCCTCAACGTTTTTATCACTTAACTGAATAATACAAAAGCCTTTAGTTTAGAAAACTTTAGATTGGGCTTTAGATAAGCCTTTAGATTAGTTCAAAGCTACGGCTCGCGGCTTATAACTAATATCTTTTGCCATAACTACATCGGTCGGCTGGCACAGATACCTAATAGAATATATAAAAAAATAATTGTTCAACTGTTTTCACTCTACGTAGAAAAGCAATTTCATTTTAACTAGTTCACCGAACTAAAAATAACTTTGTTAAGCAAGATCGCCGACCGCATAATCAAGATTTCAGGTACACAATTTCATGCAAGCAGTTGATTTAACGTTACCATAAATCACTAAAACAATTTAAAGCAGCGAAGTTGAGCTTAATCAAGTATAAAATATGTATAAAACGCAGGTGCCTCTAAGCGTGTAGCGTGGATAAATCTGTAGGCTCCCGGGCTAAATATGTATAATTTCTAGAGAAACGACACCTTTCGGCACATTTTTTAGAGGTCGTTTTCGATAAAATATCCCGTATACTTACCGAATATTTGAAATATATTAGTGAAGACCATTTGTTTGTTTAAATAGTAATTGTATATTAAAAAATATATATTCTAAGAACTTTACAAACTGATCTTTCTGGAAACCGCATTACTCTGATTTTGAATGTCTTTAAAAAAGATTAACTTTAAATTGCGTTGCTTTGTTTCTATGAAATCAACGATTTAAAAAAAAAATAGGGTTGTAAATACTGTTCGGTACTTTTGAGACCGAAAATTCGTATTCGGGGAACCCACATCGAGCGCATCTCTAATAATTTCCATTCGTGGAAAGCAGAAAATTAATCCCCAATGTGGTAGCAACAAGGGTAACATCAAAGAAACTTTTGATGAGGGTCATTGTTAACAACCTTTTGCATAAGGTAGACTTCCAATGTCCTCACAATTCTGCAATCTGGATGACTGAATTGGTTCTAATTAAAAACGCATGAGATTATCCTGCATTCTACTAGACTGTTACTTTCGAAAGAAGGACGCCTACTCTCATCACTTACCCCCTAATCCTCAAACGTCAATTGATGCTCACGCTCATGCTGTCCAGTAATATGTCCATAGAACCGAAAGGGACAGCTATGCTTCTGAGGGATAACCAACGTTGATTTGCGTTTGTGAATTTGAAGGTAAGTATCAGAAATCCATGCTATATTCATGAAATTTCACTTCAGCTCTACATTATTTATTCTACGTCTAGTCAGTGAGCTATATATTTATTCTATGATTCTATCAATGTTAAATACACCTTCAACATTCGGAAGAAATATTATTTCAAAATAAAACTTCCGATTAAGATGAAAAAGCTATGACTATGTTATTATTATTCAAACAACATCTGTCTATCCATCTGTTTTGTTGTGTATTTGTTTTCTTCTTCAATGAAGTAGCTATAACTATCTTAAATCTTCTTCATATATATATATATATATATATATATAGCCACATGAAAGAGCCTATTAAAATGATTTAATAAAATCGATTGTGATCAACATAGATAAAATGATTCCTTTGCAAAGGAAGAACAGGTCTTAGCCTCGCATTGGGATCTGTTGTTTAACATACTTAACAAATAACACCCAAAGGAATCCATTCCAAAGTATTGTAGTAATTAATTCACAATTTTAAAATTTCTACTGCTACTATTACTTTAAGCTACGGAATAATAGAGGGATCATGAGTATGCGAAATGTAATTTCATATAGGTTTTATGTATGGTTTTATGTATATGGTTAGAATAGTTATCCTGACACTGCTGCCTGGTGGAAATTATTCTTTGTTTTTCTATTGTTTGTTTTATTTTTTTGTTTTTTCCTAACCACCTTGTTCTGTATGTTTTTATCTGTTGCGATGTTCAGAATCAATAAACGTTTTTTCTTTCTTTCTTTTTTTCTTTCTCCTAACTATACGAATGTGTTATAAAATATTATGATTTTTCAAGAGTCTAACAAAATAAGAGAGCCTTTACAAAATACTGATTTTGCCTACCAAAAAAACTATGAAACGGAGTTCCCGATGGAAGCAGAAATAGAAAATAAATTTCCGATTATATCCTTCCATCTTGAGTACCCAACATCAAAGACTTGACGATGGTTAACGGTAATGGCTTCTGATCATAATCCAGGATTAGGAAGAAAAGTAGACGTGTCAGTACTTACGTTGATCACGTATCACGACCGGCCGGTAATCCGGGGATGTAATCTGCGAACAAGGACGTTTTCGGCCTGACAGAGATGATATTATAATAATTAATTAATCGAATTAAACGAATTATTTCGTTTTTGACGACTGATTTGGTGTAATGGTTGAAGAAATAGCATCCACACCAGAGGTCGCGAGTTCGATCTCTGTACAATCTATAAACATAAACACGAACATGTCAGTTTGTACTGGTCTGGGTGTTTCCTATCTGAGTATCCTAATTTTAAAAAATAAAGTTATTACTTCAGGTTTGCCAAAGGGCTATGGAGCGTAGTATCTTAGGAGTAAAACTGACTGACCACGAAACACGAACATGTCAGTTTGTACTGGTCTGGGTGTTTCCTATCTGAGTATCCTAATTTAAAAAAATAAAGTTATTACTTCAGGTTTGCCAAAGGGCTATGGAGCGTAGTATCTTAGGAGTAAAACTGACTGACCACGTCACTAACTCAGATCTGCGCTCCAGAACCAAAATAGCTGATGTAGGAAAAGCCGCTGCCAGGCTAAAGTGGGATTGGGCCGGACACATCTGCAGGATGCCGGACGATTTGTGGGCAAAAGCAGCTACAGAGTGGGCCCCTCCCAAGCAGTTCCGACGACCTGGCAGACCAAGGCGCAGATGGCGTGACGAGCTGGACGCCTTTGCAGGGGACTGGCCTAAAAAGGCCCAAAATAGACTCGCGTGGAGGAGGGGAAGAGAGGCCTTTGCCCAGCAGTGGGATCCTCATGGCTAATTTAGATTAGATTAGATTAGATTATGTTTGTTAAAGTTATTAAGTGCCTATGACACACGGTAAATCAAATGAAAAGGTGTTTTTTTGACAACAGAGGAAGCAGTACCCACTTTTATAAAAATCAATAAAACGGTAGCATACCAGGATTTTCAGCCTTTGTCTACTCATAATAAAGGTACTGATATGACAATTTGAGAATCATTGTGCCCACTAGCCACGAGAAGCCACTCAAAACCCCCTATGTCCCGCTCTTTAGCACCCCGACCTTTGGAACCTCTGATATCGCGTGACAAATGTATGCGGATATTAAATCGAGGCGTAATAGAATCTATTGTTCCTCTAAGTGGACTAGTTCAGGGCTCTGTCGGCGTGTTCAAGCTTAATTTACAATAATATTGGCTCGTTCAAGTAGCTTCTTCGACAGGGAATGAAAACTTGAACAATTGATACTTTAGATTTGTTAAGCTTGGCTTAACTTCAGCTTAGAGGTGGTACAGTCGCCATCAGATAATTAAAACACTCAAGGTGACCAGATACTTCTGAACATACACAAAAATAAGTTCAGTAAAAAAGTGGTTACTGTAGATTGAGTAAAGTATTTTTCAAGTTTTTTTTCTACTGATAGAAATAGTTTTTAAAAGCTTGATGGCATAGCTAGCGGAAAAAGTGTTTTCTATCGTGAAAGCAATGCACAAGACCGAAAAAGGATGTACCTACACACACGCTGCGGTCGTAGCTTCTACGTCTCGGTCGAGGACAATGACTCTCCGACGCACCCAGTCCGCGCAGGAGTCCCGCAGGGGAGTGTGCTCTCCCCCGCGTTGTACGCCCTATACACCGACGACATCCCGACGCTTGAGGGCGTGACGTTAGCGCTATACGCTGACGACAGCGCATTCTTCGCCTCCTCCAGAAGCCAGGACGTGGCGGCAGCTCGCATGCAGAAGCTGCTAGACCTGCTGCCTGCCTGGCTCGACGACTGGAGGACAGCGGTGAATGTGTCAAAGACCACCGCCATGCTCACCACCAAGCGCAAGCCCCCAGCCGAGCTCACACTGCGGGGGCAGCCGATAGACTGGCAGCCCACCGTCACATACCTCGGCTGCAACATAGACCGCCAGCTCAACATGACGTCGCAGGTGACGCGCGCCGTCAACTCCGCTAAGATGGCGGGCGCGATGCTCCGTCCTGTCTTAACATCAAGACTGCCGCTGCGGGCGAAGGTGGGCGTCTACAAGACGTACATTCGCCCGCGGCTCACCTACGCAGCACCCGCCTGGTACGCCCTCTGCTCACAGGCCCAGAGGAAGCGTCTCCAGGTGGTGCAGAACAAGGCTCTCCGCACGCTCACGGGGGCTGGGCGTTACGTCAGAAATGACGTCATTGCTCGGGACCTCCGCGTGCAGCCCATCGACGAGTTCGTGGTCCGACTTGCGCGTCGCATGTTCGACCGCGCCGACCACGGACCGCACCCGCACCTGAGCCAGTTGGCACCGCTGCACGCCAGACCACCCGAAGCGATGAAGCGCCCGCCACCACGGGCGTTACTGACGGCCACCAGCCCCACGGAGGCGCCTCCAAGCGCTCCCGGACCTTCGCCACCACCCGCAGGCTGCCCTAGGCCTGCGTTCCGTCTCGTCTCAGGCTCGAGCGGACCTCTTCCTCGCCTGAGACGCACCACATCAACCACGACAACAGAAAACCAAGCCCCGGCTCGAGCTCGACCCCGAGCTCGCCGGCTACCTCGAGAAGACCACATACCCTTGGCTTGAGGCCTGGCCTCGCCAAGGTAAACATCCCGGATTTGACCAACCCTACTTACAGTTTCCCTTGCACCCGAATACCTCGTCAGACGCCGCCTGCTCGCAGGTCGTTCGCCGGGCCTCCCTCATGGGTCTCACTCGGCGGGCTTGACCGCGCTGAGGGCGGCGCATTGTGTAGCAAGGGAACTGTAAATTATACCAAGATGGTAAATTTCATTTACCGGTAAGAGTACCGCGGGGGGGACACCCCCCTGCGTGTTGACAACTCGGGCAAGAACAACTGTTCCAGGCCCGCACCGCCCTAGAGGCGAAGAAAACCAGTGATTGACTGAACAAAGTTTTAGTAGTTACACATAAATGTGCAAACTGGTTTTTGGAGAGCAAGGCTTTCTTTCCCGTTCACCAAAGCTGTGTTATTTTTGAAAGAACAAAAATGGTTTAGCTGACGGTCTTCTTAAATACACACAAATACCTCTACACTACATGATTTTGAGAGTTCCTTTCCTCTTTACTACTTAATAAAACTAGTTCGAAATTAATTGCTAGTAAGAAGTGCTTCTGATGTCGATCGCCAACTATTCGATTAGTTTCTTGAACTCCAAGTGAGTTGGAGCCGACACGTCGAGTTCGAGAGACTTTGAAAGGGGTGAACCCTCTCACACTTTGTACTGCGCCCAGATTCCGAGTCGACAAACATACAATTCCGGAATGGCAAATTTTATACTATCGATACAAAAGTGCTCCATTCCATGAGCCAACGCCTCTACTTAGGTAATTAAGCATCCGATTATCCGACCTGTGATAATACCTAACCACAGTGACAGTGTACATTTTCTCTAGCCCTAGCTTCGCTCTAGCCAAATATTACTAGTTTTCATCGCTCCAAGCTAGAATTTTCTCTATTCCATTTGCAGCAGACTTAGCTTTTGGTCATGTTTCTTTGTTACTTACACGTCACTCGTTAGACAAGTTAAACCTCACCGTTGACTCGAACGCCAAGCCCGAGCTTACGTCTATCGGTCCTTGTGGAGGACATGTGTTACCGGCTTAATCCCGACTTATATGTGTCCCGCCTTGAGACAACTTTCGTGTTCAGTCCAGAGTCACGTACTGGGCTACACTATAGACTTCCAATGGACTGAGCATAACTGTTAGGAAGTTTAAAGGTTCACAAAGCCTGCAATGCAAGTTTTCTTGTATCATATCTTGTAACCGAAGGATACTCTAGGCAAAACCAATTTCAAGACAGTAATTGAGTTCATCCAAAACGATTCAACAGGGGTTTTTTAACTAAAAACAAGACTGCTAACTCCTAAATTTACAAACGTCAATCAACGCTAAGCACGCGCTCACGCTCATGCTGCCCCTTAAAATTTCAATAGAACTGAAAGGGACAGCTATACTTCTGAAGAATGCTCAACGTTGATTGGAGTTTGTGAATTTGCAGTTGTAAGTATCTGTTGTATAACTTAAAAACTACTCCCATAAAAAAGCAAACTTTCGTACTATGACCATGATGATGTTGGATACGACACTTCATGGCTCTCCAGGGTCGATAATAGACAGTCAAACTATAAAAAAAAAATGTTTGAAGTCATTCTACGTTCATAAACATTGAGCCTTGTGAAAGTAAAGCCTAGTGTGTGTAATGTGTGGAACTTTGAACTAGTGTAAGTGTAAATTATTGTACGTCAAAATCAGCTGCGCTGCGCCAAACATTTTAGTTGTAAGTAAAAATAATCTCATTCTAAGCGAACTCTGTATTTAATATTAAGTTGTTATGAGAATATACTATCGTTTAACATAAAGCAGGTTTTTATGGCGGATATCTTACTTCTTAATTGGACGATCATTGGGTGATAAAAGTGTTTTAAATCATGGGAAAAAGTCCATGCATATAGTGATGAAATGAAACCATCACAATATGAGCAGAGGCGCTATTCCGTCGGACATCACTTCACATCTCGGTGCTTCACGCCTACTTATACAGAGTGGCCCAGCGACAGTGGTCCAAAAATTTTTTTTAGGTAGAGGGCATCATAACAAGTCATTTAAAAAAAAACATTAGTTCCGCGAAAATCAATACTTTAGAAGTTATGATTTTTTCAAGTTTCTTTTGAAATTTCTCAACTCCAATCACTTAATTCCCTCTTGTTTGGAAACTATCGCACTGAATTAGTTCAAATTTGGTATAAATGTACAATAGTAATGTAGAAACCATATTATGTGCGAGTTTTTGATTTATTCTAAGACAATTTTTTTTTTAATTTTCGTCCTTAATTTTTCGCCATTTCAAAAACTAATAAAATTTTCAAAAAATCATAGCTGTAATGTTTGTGCACTTGATAATTTGTTTATGATCTTAAAAACTGTCCATAAGTATGATAATAGTCCATGCAAAAACTTGAAGTGATGCTGCCAATGGAACACTTTTAAAATTAACATCATGTACGGTAAGTCGCTAAAACTCTGAATGGGTCATTTCTGCACTGATCCTGATTAAAAAAAAAAGTTGCCAAATTATTATTTTTTGGATAGAGGCCATCATAGCAACTCATTTCAATTAAACATTAGATAGTCTAAAACCAATAGTTTAGAAGTTATATTTTTTTAAATTTTGGGCCTTTAGGGTTGAACTTCAGAGACATAGATCACTTGTGTTTGTAAACTATCCGACTGAGGAACTTCAAAATGAGTAAGAATAGAAGAGAGTGAAAAAGGATTGATCTCATTTATTCATTACAATACAATGAGCGATACAAAAGGCAGACTTAATGCTTTTAAGGCATTATCTACCAGTCAACATAAAATAAAGCGTAGCCAAATAAAGTTTGGGAATAATTATTAAGTCATCCCATATTTAAAGTTCCTTAGCTGGATAGTTTACAAACAAAAGTGATCTATGTCTCTGAAGTTCAACCACATAAGCCCAAAATTAAAAAATGATAACTTTTAAACTATTGGTTTTAGACTATCTAATGTTTTTTTGAAATGAGTTGCTATGATGCCCTCTATCCGAAAAAAATATTTTGACTACTTTTTTTTTTAAATTAGGGTCAGTGCCGAAATGACCCATTCTGAGTTTCAGCGACTTACCGTACATGATGTTAATTTTGAAAGTGTTCCATTGGCAGCATCACTTCAAGTTTTTGCATAGACTATTATCATACTTATGGACAGTTTTTAAGATCATAAGCAAATCATCAAGTGCACAAACATTGCAGCTATGATTTTTTGAAAAATTGTATTAGTTTTTGGAATGGCGAAAAATTATTGACGAAAATTTTAAAAAAACAAATTGTCTTAGAATAAACTCAAAACTCGCACATAATATGGTTTCTACATTACGATTGTACATCTATACCAAATTTGAACTGATTCAGTGCGATAGTTTCCAAACAAGAGTGAATTAAGTGATGGGAGTTGAGAAATTTTAAAAGAAACTTGAAAAAATCATAACTTCTAAAGTATTGATTTTCGCGGAACTAATGGTTTTTTTTAATGACTTGTTATGATGCCCTCTATCTGAAAAAAATTTTTGGACCACTGTCGCTGGGCCACCCTGTATCATCAATACGCTTCACTCTGAATTAGTATTTTCTCTCAATTTGTATGTAGTTAATTAAAAAATGTTATTTGGCTTAGTTCGTTTCTCTCAAACGACCACAGCTGCAAAGAAATTGAATTTTAAAGTTTACTAACCACGAGTGAAGTGAGTTTTGGTGCCCGTCGGAATACCATAGCAGGTATTTGAATCAGCTTAATAAGCAAACTGATTTACACAACCTTGAAGCACAACTGAGTAAAAAACGAACTGAACTGAAGAAGTGAAATGCCATCGTCCATTAAACACAGTCTTTAATATTTATTTCCAAGAAATCAATGATGTCCATCATTTTAAGAAATCAATAAATAATGCTTGTCGCTTCTCAGAGACACTGTCATAAAGTTTTCATATTCTTGATAAATCAACGATAAAAATGGCCTCCAAGGATAACCTACTAGTCTTCAGAGAAATAAATAAATAATGAGCTTATTTTATCAACACAACTGTGTCTTCTAAATATGAAGATAAAAATCTCGTACAGTTTCTTCCGTGTAAAAGAAAAATTGTGCCACTGTAGGAATTTACCTCCACAATTAAATGGTTGTTATCAGCCCCATCGTAATTGATTGTTGCTGATCAGAAATCGAGCTACGTTTCATACAATCCAAAACCTGACAAGCGAATGCAAACATTTTGGTAACATTTGTGTTTGTTTAACAGCTCTACAAACTTTTTTTCCTTCAGTTGCGTCAAGATAGCAGCTATCAGCAAAGTCGAGAATGGGGAGCATAAGGGCCGGCGCCCACTATCGGCATCGGCACGCTTCAGGCTTTTAAGGTGGCAAATAGTAATATACTCTAACATAATGGCAATAAAGTAGAAAATGCCGAAACAGAAACAGAACAAATGCATTTTGTTTTTACGAGAACACATCACGGAAATTTCTACTTTAACGCCATAATGTTAAAGTATATTGCTATTTGCCACCTTAAAATCCTGAAGCGTGCCGATGCCGATGGTGGGCGCCGGCCCTAATAAGCGTTTGAGCTAGTGTGATTTTAGTTTGCAAAGGAAGGATATTCTTTAAGCGCTTAGCGAATGGAACGCAGAAAAAACTTTTCGGCCGACTAGGTTGATGTGGATATTCCACGCTAAGTTGCAGTCGCTGTGTAGGCCCAAATTCTTGATTGAGGCAGCAAAATCTATCTGTGTCCCATTATGCACAAAAATGCTTATCTACATCAAGTTGGTAACAGTTACCAATAAAAAAAACCGGCCAAGTGCGAGTCGGACTCGCGCACCGAGGGTTCCGTACAAACCTGCAAGGTTTACAAAGTTCGTTCATCACGACAATCGAGTCATAACTATGGTATTTTTATTGCAAAATGAAATTCATAACATTACAATGGGGAAAGATGGAGGAGCATAAATTTAAGACAAAGATCTCTTTATCGTTTAAGTAATCCTTTATTTTATATTAACACATATCATTTATCTTTAATATAACTGAAACACTTATACTAGCCTTGCAGCAGACTTGCGAAAGTTCTTTTATTAAAGTTATTTATTTACTAAGTTTTTTAGTCACTATTTAGAAATCTGGTTCAAAAATATTAATTAAGTATTAAATTTGAACCAGACCTGTAAATGGTGACTGAAAAAGTTATGAATAGTACCACATTGAACATTGAAGTTCGAAAAAACGTTATCAATAGTTGTACAACTTCGTGTAGTGCTACTGTTTATTAACGGAAACATGTTTATGGATGAAAAATATGTGGAAATTCCATTTTGGGGATTCATTCTAAAATCTATATTGAAGTCTCCCACAACAATCAGACGAGAAGATGAAGTGTACATATTGAGGTTAAAAACACATAACATTAACACATATCATTTATCTATAATATAACTGAAACACTTATACTAGCCTTGCAGCAGACTTGCGTAAGGTCTTTTATTAAAGTTATTTATTTACTAAGTTTTTTATATGTTCTCCCCATACATAGTATAATAACTCGCGGTCATTGCTGTAACTACAATTATGTTTACAATCACAATTTTTTGGTGGTATAGGGTACAGTCCCCAGTAGTCAGCCTTTTAACGAAAGTTCTGAGTTTGCACTGCTCTCATTTCATAAGGAAATTACTAATTGAGTGGAATGAAATTTTATGTCATCAATCATTTATTAATCTTTGAAGATCTTTAAGTACAATACAACATAATAACTCGAACTCTGAGATATTTACTATATAACAAAAACTAGTACTTTTCCCCAGTAGTCAGCCACACGGAACCTTATGTCAGCCTTTGGTTCCCCAGTGCTCAGTCGCTACGTTGGTTGCTTATAATTAGGTTCTAAAACTCTAAAATATGAGTAAAATAAATCAAATTTGTTGCTTGTTGACTTGGGAGGGTTGAGGAGGGACTTCTTCTCTCTCTGCTTTTTCTACCGCTTGTACAACGGGTTTTTCCGGGAGCCCTATTTGATGTGATGCCCATGTCATTATTTCTCCTTCTTTATACCATCGCACCGCCCGCTATCGTCAGGGTTTTTATCTTTATACTTGAGAGGCCCCTTGAGACATTTTTTTTGTAAATAAAACACTGCTAGTAATTTGAGAAATCAAACCCCTACAATTACTGACCTTATAAAACTTAAACAGGGGGCTGAGCTCTAGAGCTTAGGCTCCAAAACCCCCAAACCCCAGTAGTCAGCTGCATTAAAAGTTATACAGAGGCGCGTACATCAACTTTTACATAGGGGCACCTTATGCCGCTGACATAAGACCCATTTTGCAACGGTTTTGTGAAGGTTGATGTCAGCACCTCTGTACAGTATAGCGGCTGACTACTGGGTTTTCTTCATATTTTAGTTCTACGACCAGGCTTTAAATAATTTGTTTAAAAATAACGAATGGTGTACTAGTTACTCAAAAACAAAAAAACAACTCAAATCCAGAAGTCAGCCACCCCCGGCTGAGTACTGGCGTTTCTAGCGAAAATCCTTTACCCAATAGTCAGCCGTCTCAAAAACTGTGTTCTTTTGGGATGAACATCAGTTACGGTACAAAAATATGCTCTTATTACATTCAATAAGATAAGCTGACAAAAATACTTCAGTAAAAATTCCAATTATAGCAGCTGATCGCTAATAACCACGCGACGAAAAGTTAGAAAAAAAATGGCGGACATCTAACAATACTGTCTATCCGTCGTTGGCGCTGCTATGAACGTGTTTCTCTCTATGTGGTGACTGCAGCACGCACCAATCAAAAGCTGTTTCGACCAAGAAAGAGTCAAGGAATGATTTAACCACCATGTTATTGGTAGTTTTAAAATAATGCTCTATTCGTGGCGTATAAAAGACCGAAAAGGCTGACCTTAGGTGCCTGGCTAACTACTGGCGACTTTACCCTAACTACTTAAAATTTTAAGCTTTTCTGAATTTTTCTGTTACCTGTGCTGTAAGCTATTGCTTCTTACCAAATTTCGAGATTCTATGTCAACGGGAAGTGGTCTTTAGGTTTTAATTCCCTTGCGTGTAGTTGCGAGTTTCAAAATATGCGGTATCAATGGTTGTACTTTTGCGTTTTGCGTTTTTGCGTTGACTTAGATTTTTTTTTTTCACGGGTTAAAGGCAATTAGATCTAAGTATTTTATATGAATTTCAACTTGATAGCTCTACGCGTTCATGAGGAAAAAAGTAATAAGTTTGTATTTATTAAAAAATATATAAATATTTTGTAATGTAAATAAAAATTGAAGGTTTTCGGAATTTTTCCTTTATGTGTGCTATACAACGTTGCTTCATGCCAAATTTCAAGATTCTAGGTCGACTGGAAGTACCCTTTAGGTTTTGATTCCCTTGCGAGTACTTGCGAGTTTCAAAATATGCAGCTTAAATTGCTGTTTCTTTTGATTGCGTTGACATAGAAGTTTGATTTTGTTACAGCTTAAAGGTATTATAGACCTGAGTATTTGGTATGAATTTCAATTTAATACCTTTACGCCTTTATGAGGAAATGGGTAGTAAGTTTAAAATTATTAAAAAAATATATATTATGTGATGTAACTTAAAATTTATGGTTTTCGTAATTTTTCCTTTATACTATAAGACGTTGCTTCGTACCAAATTTCAAGATTCTGAGTTCACGGGAAGCATCCTGTAGGTTTTGATTCCCTTGCAAGTGTCGAAAATTTGCGGCATAAACGGCTGTATCTTTTGATTGCGTTGGCTTAGAAGTTTGATTTTTTCACAGCTTCAAGGGACAGTAGACCTGAGTAATTGATATAAATTTCAGCTTCATACCTCCACGCGTTCCTGAGAAAAAGGGTCTTGACAGACGGACGGACGGACGGACAGACGGACAACAAAGTGATCCTATAAGGGTTCCGTTTTTTCCTTTTGAGGTACGGAACCCTAAAAATACGATACAATATTAACAAGGAATTGTAGCCTACTGGAATAAATAGATATTGTCAGAAAAATTAATAGCATCGATCGTTTTGGACTTTGACTTCTTTTGATACTATCGATACTAAACAATTAAGTGGCAACACTACGTGTTCGCCTGTATGACATTAAATTCGTCTTTTCCCCCTTTTTCCCCCTTGCGATCAATATTCAATTACGGGCGATATGAGATATGTGCTCAATGACGGGGCAGCCATGTGTGACAAATTCAAATGATACGAGTTTACACAACAATATTCAATAAACATAATTTCTCTTTGTCCTGTTTGTTCAGACAATGTTCCATTATTTTCGGTAAAATGAGTTGATAATTGTGATAATCTTTTTCATTTGTGTGTTCATTTTCGGTTACTGAATAATTTCAATTGAGTACTTAGATACTTATACAGCAGAAAGTGTGACGACCATTAATTGAATGGCAAAATGACTAATAAGTGAATCAGTTTAGTTAAGGCCGCATGCACATCTGTGTGCTGAAACCCTTATACCAATGCCAATATTACAATTTACCCATTTGCTATTATGATGATGGTAAGGTGAGTCCTCTAAAAGTCTTTTACCAACCGCTTTGTTGAAGGTATGATTCCGAATCACGCTGCACGCAGCAGTGCTGCCTCGACACTACAGGTCCCGATACGATTTGTATGAGCTTATTTGGACCTAAGCAGCAATGTCGCGGCAGAAATGTAGCGGGGCGTTTTTCAAAAAAAGTGTACATAGGTGAAAGTCAGTGTCCTACTCCTTTCTCGATCGATAAAAGGTTATTGTGTTGATTTTTATTATCAAACCTGAATTTTACAGTTAGAGTAACAACATAGCTCTTATGGGAACTAAAAATAACGAACAAAGAATTGAAAAATCTAAATAGATTAAATATAAACAATCTTACAGATCGCTGTTTTTGTGATGTCCTACACCCACCTCTACAGATAAAAGTCCATTTTTTTTAGTTTTTTTATACTAACCCAGTAGTTTTTTCTACTTGTACTAAATAGATAAAGATCTTAGTTTTGAGTTGAAACCCTAATATGATCCGTTTTGGAACAAAATCAATTAAATAATCCAGTTTTTATGTTGTCCGGCGAAATAGCGCATGGCGGAATTTCCCTCTACGTCACCGCATTATTGACTTCTTCTAGATGAAATATTCCCAATTTAGTACTTTTTTTTAAAATGTAGCAACATTATTACAAGTATAGTGGCGGCCATGTTTAGTTTTTGTCAGCCAATTTGCCAAGAAATCGCAACAGAAGTGGTCGCTCTGTCGGTGAAAAAAAAGTATTCCATCAACGACTCCAGATTTTTCCATTTAAGCAAACCCAAATTGATTTGGCTCTCTTTGTATTCAATTTATTGACTTATTGTTATATGAAATGTTTAGTCAAAATAAATGCAAGTTTCTTAATCTATGGGTAAAATAAGTTTTCAAAAATATTGACGTGGTTACGTTACTTCCATTACCGCTACAGTCTCATGAATGGATCATAAAAGTGACGTAATGGAATTCTAAAGGTCGGTTCACCAGACTTCAATTAATAATGGTCATTGTCGAGTACTATTTGAAAAAAAATGATTATTTTCCAAGCATTCATTCACTTAAATATTATTGTTATGTGTTTTCGTTCCAGTTTTGAACTTTAAAACGCCTACTCGTCTAGTACTTACCTACCTACTAATACGAACTGTAATATTTCAATTCATAAATCTAACTAGGAACCCTAATTATTGCTTTAAAATCTTGATAATAACAAAGTTCTGATAAAAAGAAATTCTGAAAGAGTGCTAAGTATGAAATAATGTTGCTCTTTCTGCTTAGTGACTAATTTCAGGCTAAACTTGTTGATATGCATAATCTTCAAGTTTTTTGATTTAATCACTGTCATGTGAACGCTGGCTTAGGGTTCCTCAACGTTACCCAAGTGCTCCTTTTGACGTCACTGTCCTATTATTAATGTAGTTTATTTGCTAAGATTAATTAATATATCTCAAAGAAATTGTATTTTGTTTTTATAGATTTTAGTCAATGATGAGTTAATAATTTATTATTAATAAACGTTCTAAGAAAAAAACTTATATTAATGTTTCTAAAACAGATAATATGTAGTCCAAAGTATCCAAAAGTTGCGTAAAAGAACTATTTTGTTTAAAAACTTATTATTTCAATTATATGAGCGGACTTACTCATATTTTTTAGAAGACTGATTGTGTTTAAATTTCAGAAACAAAGATTTGAAGTTATTTACTTCTCTTCATTTTCTTTAAAACGTTCATGAAATTAGTGACGTGAAGGAACTTCTTCCCTACAGAATTAAATTTCAATTACATTTATTTGCAAAGTCTTTTCATATTTTATTCATAAATTCGATTTTTCATGTAGTTTATATATAATTAAATCAATGTAGGCATATATTTAATCGAAATTCAAAATCTGACTAAGGTGGAATTCCTATTACATCACCGACACTTTTTTTGAAAAACGCCCAGCGGCAGCACTGCTGCGTATCAGAGTCGCCCTACCGCCGCGACGGACAAGTACCCACTGACACGGCTGCCGCTGCATCTTGTCAACTCAAAGTAAGCTAAAGATAGGAAAAACTAGAAAGACATGCGGTCTTGGCTTCAGGCGGGAATCGAATTGCCGCCGCGTATTTTAAGATGATAAGTGATGCATTATCGAAGTAAACTAACCAATCACAACAACGCACCACCGCGCACAGAGCGACACTACCGCCTTGGTCGGAATCAGCTCGGCAGGCAGCACTGCTGGGCAGCACCTCAGTGACAGCACTGCGGCAGCAGCACTGCTGATTGCTGCCGAGTTCGGAATCAAACCTTAAAATTGCCATGTGGTAGACGTTACTTTTGTTGATAGAATTCCAAAAGCGTCCTAGCTGATGATAATATAACAACAAAAAATACAGCTGTCAAGGATTTTAAAACAAGAATTATTTGTTCTTTTGTTAATAATACTATGAAATACGAAAGCTTTTCAAGCAAACTAATAAGCGAATACCGATCAAAGAAGTTATTTGATGACGGAAAAACACAGCCAAATTTTATACAATATGCTTTCAGCGGTATTAGGGTTCCGTAACGCAAAACTGCAACCTCCCTAACAGTAAGTACCTAACATGAAAGGTTAAGCAGCTTATGTTTATTTATTTTTTTAATAAACAAAATAAATAAACATTAGCAATGAGATGATATGAGTTAGAATCAAAAAAATAAAAAAATACCTGGACATCTTACGACAAAGGCAAGGTCTGATCCCAATCTAAATAGAACTTAAGTACCTACCATCGGTACCAAATCATAATTGAATGTTTTTGAGTCAATACTAAAATAGAAAACAGGCATAATCGGCCCTCAGTGTAGGTAACAAGAAGTCCTCCATCCGTGCTGTTGTGTGACCATTCTTTTTTACCCTTCTAAATCTTTCCATCAAAAACAATAGTTACATACCCCTGACATCAGTGGCAGTCACATTATAATTAAGATTGTAATATGTCGTATTTACTGATGTCTATTTAAATAAGAAAGAAAATAGAACCATTTGAAACATAAAAACATCTACTTAAATGAAAAACCATTCGTTTACACAAATAAATTTACAACAGAAAAATAAACAATTAAATAGTACCAGACAGCAGAGTCACGATGTCAGCTAATCAGCTAATGCCTAGACCTGAAAGGCTCAGCCGCTGATTTTCAGTGGGCGCAACTGAGTAAAGACCCGGATATTTTCAGCTTTGAACCAGTTTTACTGACTAAAATTTATCGTACTCTACGGAACCACACTCTGCGCGAATGGCGTCACGCACATGCCCGGAGGTCGCGTTATCCTCCCACGCGTATTGAAATACCGAACATATCGCTGCCATTTTTCAAATAACGAACTCCGATTTTTCTAGTACCAAACATACACTAATACCTCAGGCTAGCATTTTACTACCTTTACCAAAAAACAGGATAGGTATAATACGGGCTTTCATTACTTTAGTATGGGGCTAGATGACGCCGTGTGGAATAGTGTCCAGTGATATTTGTTTATTATTTATCTTCCGGATAATGATTTCTTTGAAGATGAAGATCGCACCAAAAAAAAATTTTACATTGTTGATCGTGTAAAAAAAATACAAAATAGTTTTTTTTAAGAAATTCAACAATAAAAACCTTGTGAATTTTAAGTACAAGCGATATAGTGACTGTAAAGTCACCTTTTGATCTCGGGCCCGATGGTCACGAGGTCAAATCTGGCCGGAACACACCTACTTTGTGTTCATTGTACAATTTGCGGCTAACTCTCCGGTGATGGAAAACACCGATATAAAACCCAAGCAACCCGGATAACGGCGTTAGGCTCGCCCCTTACCACGTTGGGGCGAAATGTGGGCTTCTGAATGTTCCGTTCACCATGACGGCAACAATCAGTGTGCCTCTGACTAACACATTAGGGATATGGTCGTGAGGGTATGTATGTTTTAATATTTTCATCTCCGATCTCAAACATATGCAATCATTGTATGAAATTATAATATGTCTAATCTATGATTAATTTGACTGCCGGCAGATAGTTAGAGGTGATGTTACGGCAGTAAATTCACCTTTGAACGTACCTTGGACATTTTTTTATTTATTTATTTATTATATCAAATGATGATTTATGTACCTTTAACACAAAATAGCACATAAAAGAGTATAGATAGAAATATAAAGAGCAACCATTACCTAAGACTAATGAATCATTTTGTCGTTTTAATTATGATGCGTCAGTTCCAAGCACCATTATGTTGCATGGAATAATAGAATAAGATATTCTCTATACTACTTTACGATTGATTGACTGTCAAATAATATCTCGCTTCAAGTGGTTTTCCGTGTCATAAATAACAACTCAAAAAGTGTGCTTAGATGTCGCACCCAGCCGATGTTTTCGCACATTTCATCCGCAAAACCAACAAAGTCGAATTCGCACGCGTGTCCACGCTGGCATTAGAATAACACATGCGACCGCGATTTTTTTTCTCAAGTTTTATGACAAATGAGCGCGGGCCACCTTTTGCCGTCATTTGTTTCAGGGCATCGCGCCGTTCCCGCAATCAGTTATGCGCTCAGAAACGCACCCGGGGGAGAGAGAAAACCGAAAAACATTCTACCATCTTCTGTCCCTTGATCTGGGATTTCACACGTTATATTGAAGCCGCTATAAAAATACGATAGCCGGTCTCCAGAGGGCCAGGATTGTTTCATCCGCGCGGGCGGCGACCTCTTCGATGAAAAGTTATTTTCTATTCCCCTGGAAAACGTTTCTTGTTAGGTACCCGAGCAAGTGGGCAGCGATAACAATATAAAGTTATCCCGGAATGTACTACGTCTGCAGGGGAGACTGAGATTTGTGTCGCTTGTATGTATGTGTCCAGTTTGTACTATACGCGGAGAATTGTGATAGAACTCGGCGTGTGAATTAAATTAAACCTATAGAAATTTGCATACATCACGGAAACTTTTAGCATATAAAGTTATAAAGGTAACGTTACGATGTTTTGACCCAACAAAGCGGAAGACATGATTTTAAAAGGTCGTGGTCGTGACCTTTCAAAATTATCTCCAAATGGACTTTCAAACGGAGGTCGTAATAATATAATTACTTTAACGTACTAAACTAAAATGTGAAGATTTGTGACTTGTTATTACATGCCTCATCATTGGAAGTAACAAGTCGTCCAGTGCTGAACAAGAACAGACTCCTTCCATAGATTATCATGCTGGCTGTAGGCCTGCATCCACCGAAATTTTGAGACTCTGATCAGATCACCCATCCACCATATGGTGGGTGTTCCAAGCTTCTCAAGTTGAAGAGAGTGAAGATTTTGTATAAATTGTTAATTTTTATTTTATTTTACAAACACTGGTAATTCGTAAATCCTGAAAAAACATCCTAGTAAGTAAAAATAATGTAAATAAAATGACAATGAGCTGCTTTTCTTGAAGAGATGCAGACTTTTACGTAACACATGTTCATGCAATTATTCGTTTGCTATTACACGTACTAGGCCAGAAGTTTTTGTCCCAACGGCCATCATCTTGCTAATGCTGTGTGCCTTGCCAACTGCCACTTCTACTCATCTATCCACTAGGGAAGCCGCCTAGTTATTTCAGTTGCTCTACGGATTTCCTAATTCCTGATTCGCTGAATAACCTCCAAGTTAAACAAGTTTTGTAGTTCTAAGAAGATATAGTGTTGTATGCGATGATTGTTTGACACAAATACTAGGAGGATAAACATTCTAGCTGCGAACTAAGCTTGTAGCTGTAGGTATAATCCTAGCGAGGTTACTCCGCAGAAGATTGGAAAATTCCGTCTACGATAACCTACATTGTCATTGTATGATCAAAGGATAAAATATTTTCGTAGAGAATCAACAGTAAGAAGTTCTCTTCGCAATAGTTTCTGAAAACCTCCTTAAAAATAAATTTAAGTGAGAAAAGTTCCACCAACTTATATTGCGAAAGATGTCAATAATGACACATTCCAAAAGTTGTAGAACTCCAACTCTATCGTAGGCGGCGGGTATTTTTGTTCCATTGATTTATCGCTCTGGCATTATTAGATAGATTCCTAGGTTGTGAAATATGTTAGCAATGCCGAGATATTCGTCACTAAGTCCTTTATTAAAGCCATTAATATTCTATCCTCACAGGATCACTCACAGCGACAGGGGCTGAGAATTCATGTCCACAACTTTGGTCGTTCTTCAGAGGTCACAAATAAATTGGTACTTGGGAAAACATTTCGCAATTAGCACGTCTCTGAGTCGTGCACATTTTATTAATCATTATTATAATACACATACAGGGTGTCCCGTAATGAATGGTCCAGACGTTAGCCATAAATAGTTACTTGATAACCGACAACTTTATTTTAAAGAACTTTTGGAATTTCCTCTGGGTAGCCTTATATTTCATTTCAAAACTACTTACTGGTGTATGTTGACGAAAATAGTATCTTACTTACTTATTGTGTGTTAATTCACCATTCATTTTTTTACTGGTATGTTTTTCACTGGGGAACGTTGTCTATTTTTGAATGAATATATTTTATTATCTTGTTTGTTGGTGGTTTTAAAAAAATAGTATTTCTGATTCCAATACTAGGATTGAGTGGAAAATAAAAACAAGCGTTTAGACTCTCAATGCAGCTCTTCAATGTGTACTAAAGTTCTTTGTATTGTGGGCTTCGAGAGCTGACCTGAGGCTATCGCTAGGCTAGGGGCTTCAATGTCACCTCAAGACATGACCTCTATGGAAAATAGTAAATGTGTGCAGATTGAAGAGTCCTATTTATCACATAAGATGTTTTTATGAAATGAAAGCCAATCCGAAAAGATATATTTTCTTTATGAAGGAATTTGGGCGTACAATTTTACACGAATATAAGATGTTTTTATTTTCGGTTATGTGCTATGAAACACTCAACACTCAACTTAATATATTTTTTGCCTTGAACCACTTACGATGACTGTAAATATTTTGTTCGTTTTATATTAGCTGCCTACTATAAAGACTGAGATTTATTATAGATAGTTAAGTTAGTGCAAAAAAGCACCAAATACATTTTCTGCATAGAAATCACTGATGACCGATTTGGTGTAATGGTTACGGATGTGCTACTACACTAGACGGTGGGTTTTATCACCTCACAGTACCTACAAATATACGTGAGCGTGAACATGTCTTTTTATTCAGGCCTTTTTTTTACAGGGAATAAATGCTTCATGCACTATCCCACCGTTCGGGGGAACGGTGGGGGAGTGTGGGACTCACTGCCAGTACGAGGCAGGTCTATCCCCCTAAAACAACACATGTGTATCTCCACTTCGCCCTTGCGAGGGGCGAGGTGGGATTCCATTTGAATGTCTCCACTTCGCCCCGAGCGGTCGGCCCAGCCTTCGCGCCAGGCCGCGCTTCCTCACGCCAAGGGGGGGTATCCTGAAACACGATAGATACCTCCCAGACAGGAAACACCGTGCAATGTGAGCGAGTACCCCCCGGCACTCAATCACTGGTGTCTCTTAGGAAGCAGGAGGAGAGCGGGCGTACCACCGTCTTCTTGCTATCAGCCGTCTGCGTCGAAGTGGTGCCGTCATAAGATCCTCCTCTCTGGCCCTCTCCGCGGTCTCCTTCTGTTTCATAACAATTTCACAGAAGGAGATCATTGCCTCCCATGATCTCTCACTTTCAAGCAAAGCACGTACTAGGCTTAGAAGTCAGAGATCCCCTCCCACCCCTGCTACCAGGGCGGGGCTCTGATCCACCCACGCTGTACATACCTCAAGGGTGTGCTGGGCGTCGTGCTCGTCCGCGCCACAATGGTGACACATGGGGGTCGGTTCCCTCCTGGCTACTGAAAACAAGTACTTTCCGAAGCATCCGTCTCACCTGCACCAGCCGAAACGTCAGTGAGCTAAATTCTTATTTTTTGTTCAGGCCTGGGTGTCTTTTACGTATGTAGTAACATAAAAAAAAGTTAATACGTTTCCTAGCTCCCATAGCAGAAGTTTTGCTTGCTTTGGGGCTAGAATGCGCTATAATGTGTAATAACGTCAAATGGTATCTACTTATTTATTATATTCCTAGAATATGAGATCTACATAAATAACTCATTGAAATTACATCATATTATTTGTACTATAACACAGTTTAGCCAATTTCACATTACACATAGAAAGTATTGTTTAATTTAAAAGCGCCTCGTGGACTAGTCCATTGAACGCTTGTGGTAATGAAACAAAATAGCCGCCCAGAATAATTATTGGTAGCTCCAGAATCGTGTCCTGAATACTAACAACGGAGAGAAAGCGAGAGACTTGAGGTTACACCATAGACAACCTCATTCTTATTTCGGTTTAATTAAAAGTCAGTTTGAACGTTGACTCCCAAACAAAGGCAATGAATCGCTTTTTGCGAATCGGCGCCATCAAACCGGTACTCAATTTGAGATAAATTGCTTGATCAGGAATTCGATTTGATTATAATCGCCTCCCATAAGCACCCCCCGACTTAAATTTAAAGTGGTTCTCGGAATTTCTCCGGGGCTATCGATTTTGTGTGTTAAAAAACGACTCGATTATCCTTCAGTGTCCTGTGAAAGGAAATTCGGACGGATCGTGGCTCTTTTATTATCTAGGTGAATAGCTTCTTTGGAAAACACATTCTCCCATTGATGTGACGTGAGTAAATTGAATGAACGACTTAAAACTGCATGTACCTACTATTATAACTGGAAACAGGCACCTAGAGTTTTTTTTAACTCAATTTAATATTTCTATTTGAAGATTGATACCTATGCCTATGTGTTCGGAAAAAGTGCTACATTTCAATAACTAGAATTTTCTTTGTTAGCTGGTTATATTTAGGCAGCAAGTCTGTCAATTGTACTGTTTCCCTTTGCAATAAATCATTATTATTAAGAGCCCAAAATGACCTAATGTAGGGCAAAAGCCACCCTACCTCCCCACTTTTACGCAGGTATAAATATAATAAAAGTCCAGGAGAAGATGGGGTCACTACAGAAGTTCTGAAGATTGGCAAGCCTAGTTTAAGACCACAACTAACGCGATTATTCAATGCAATTCTAAGAACCGGACACATACCCCAAGATCTTTGTCATTCCAATATCATTCTTCTTTTTAAAAAGGGAGATAAAAGTGATATAAATAACTATAGACCAATTAGTCTGATTTCCCATATCTATAAGATATTTGTCAAAATCATTCAAAGTCGCGTAGCGGACATACTTGATAAGCACCAACCCCCTGAACAGGCTGGATTCCGTCGAAGCTTTTCCACTACCGATCACTTGCATTCAGTAAATCAAATTGTTGAAAAATTTCAGGAATACAATAAACCTCTTTATTTGGCCTTTGTCGATTATTCCAAAGCCTTTGACAGTTTGAAGCACTCTTCAATATTTGCAGCTCTTCATAACCAAGGCATAGACCCATTATATATAAAACTAGCAGCCGCCCGCGACTTCGTCCGCGTGGACTTAGCTGTATGTGAAAAAAGATTTTCCTGCTTTTCTGTTGAAATTTTCCTGAATTTTCTTTGCTCTAAACCTCACGGAGCCCGAGATCTTTCCAACGAATGCAAAACCGTGGAAATCGGTTCGTGCGTTCTGTAGTTATAGCATCAGGAAGGAAAACCCGACTTATTTTTATATAGTAGATTACTACAGTTGATTTACAAACAAAGCACCGCCAACATTAAATTACAAGCACCTGGTCCCTCCTTTCAGATACTTAAAGGTGTCAAGCAGGGTGACCCGCTATCCCCAAAATTGTTTACCAGTGTCCTAGAAGAAGTTTTTAAGCGCCTGACGAACTCCTGGTCTTCTAAAGGCATTGATATTGGAGGAGTAAATTTAACGAATCTCCGCTTTGCTGACGATATCGTGCTCTTTGCGGAAACGGCCGAGAAGCTAGAACAAATGCTCGAAGAACTGAGCACAGCGAGCCTTGAGGTTGGACTGAAGATCCCCCTCATGAGTTCTCGCCTTGGCGTGGCGAGGGGGCTTAGTACCGGTGGTAGCGTCCAACCGCCGGGAAGCGAAGAGGACTCACTCAGGCGTGGCAGTGTGGTGGACTAGCCACCCACCCGCTGCAGCCCGCAAGGGCAACACGTGGGATTGCGGGGCCAGTGGGGCCTGCAAGCGCCCTGAGGCGCGTGGTGGAGGCCGCGGCGCACAATCGGTTGGTGGGGGCTAGTGATCCGAGGCTGATCCCCCCTGTGCGTCGCGGCCCGGCGGGGCCGTACCGCTGGTTGCGGCAGCGGAGCCGCCCTTTGGGTGGCTCGTGGTTGCGGGCCCAGTAGGGCCTGCGTACAGTGGGTGCCAGCGGGCCGGAGTGCGGGGGTGCTCTGGCTTGCATTGCACGGCGTCCACCGAGACGGCGAAAGTGTCTGCGTACTCCAGGCGCTTTCGTGGCCACCCCCCTTCGTTGGGGGGTCGGTTGGAGGGGGCTCCATTAGGGGCCAGCACTGGCGGCGGAGCAGTGCGGTATTACTTACGGTAGGATCCAGCTTCGCCGCCAAAGTGCCACGGTCGAGTGCCGTGGGGTTTTAGTCGGTAGGAGTCCGACATAACCTCGTCGTCCCCCCGGGTAGCGAGGTATCCATGAGGATTTCCCCACGAAAAAAAAAAAAAAAAAAAGGTTGGACTGAAGATGAACATGACTAAGACAAAAATTATGACCAATAGCACGGAAAGTAGGGTAACGGTTGATGGGCAGGTAATACAATACGTCAATGAGTATATTTACTTGGGCCAGATAGTTTCCTTCGAAAACAGGCAAGACAAAGAAATCGATCGCCGTATCGACAACGCCTGGAAGAGCTTCTGGTCCATGAAGGCTTACATGAAGGGTGACCTTCCCATATCACTTAAGCGCAAACTCCTTGATGTTTGTATCCTGCCGATCCTAACCTACGGCGCGCAAACATGGTCATTAACAGAACATCAGAAGTCCAAACTCAAGGTTTGCCAGAGAGCCATGGAACGAAGCATTCTCGGTTTGAGGCTTTCTGACCGAATAAATAACCACATTATTCGTTCCAGAACAGGCATAGTAGATGTGGGCAAAAAATCTGCAAAGCTGAAGTGGGAGTGGGCAGGACACGTCATCCGAATGCATCCAAGCAAATGGTCTCAAATCGTCACTCTGTGGCAGCCTACAGACGGTTTTCGTTGCAGGGGAAGGCCCAGAAAACGTTGGAGTGATGATTTGAGACATCATGAAAAAGATTGGCAGAGCCTGGCACGGGATCGAAATGTTTGGAAAGGATTGGGAGAGACCTTTGCTCAGCAGTGGGATGATATAGGTTAGAAAAAAAAAAAAAAAACTACAGTTTTTTTCAAAATATTGTAAACATACTTCGTAATAAAAACATCAATTTAACAAAATTTCATTTGAAATCATTTAATTTTACAATTCAAGATTTCAGAATCGCGCTATTTTAAATACAAGTGCATAAGTTGTAAGACTTTTACAACTTAAGTAAGTAGTAAGAAGGACTTTTCTTAAAATTATTTTGTTTACAAAGTGTCATAAATCATCATAAACAGCCTTTATACGTCCCACGACTGGGCACAGGCCTCACCTCAACTATGAGGTTGAACGAGCCATACTCCAACACGCGGGCTCAGTGCGAACTGTTCGAGGGGTATAAGGTTAGTGAGCATATTTGTTGTTATTATCAATAGCAATGTCCGGAACATAGGTAAGTAAAAAAATAATAGTGTGTAGCCACAAAATGTTTCAACTTTCATCGTTCGTAGCAAACATGGATGTTTGTATTGACACAGTCAATACACAATGTGTGTGTATTGATTGATATTTTTGATCGGAAAATACAAATTCATTTGCAAAAAGGTCCAATAGCCTCTGTTTATAGTTTATGGTGACTGCCGATATTTGATGTTTATGTTATCGTAACTTTTCAACCCTCGACGCAAAGAGTGTTAATTTCAAAATTCGAATAATTAGATGGCATATCGTTTCTGACGCGTAATAAGAATATGTGCGATCAAACCTTTCTTTATTTCAAACATGTATTTCAACTCTAAAGCATATGTACCGAAAAGCAAACCAATACTTCACTTGCAGGCTTCGTTCAAAATAACAGCAAACATTTAAAGCTCCTTGAGCCTCGAAACGTCAGAACACGGTGCGCTTTAAATTCTTCCCTTGCGTTTACGAAACAAAAGCTCGAAAGTGGCTAGCTGGTAGTCGACATGAATAAATGCACGATTCGCGCTGCGAGCCAGGGCGTCTACTCCGGTGCGACGCCGACGAACATTCGTCTTTCTAGGTTTTGTATGAGCCGAAATACTTGAAAATCAAATTAAAGGTGCACAAAAAATAATTGTACCGACAGATTTATAATGAAGTAATGAAATAATCATGGCAACTTTATGGTTACGTAAGTGGTAAGTAAGAGGAATATGGACGAGCACTGAAACAGCATACTGAGAAAAGAAATGGTTTTATGAATTTATGTCGATAAAGTTCTAGTAAGTAACATTAAATGACAAACTAAAGGAAAGATCAAATGAACAATAATAAAATAGCGTTTTTGAAACATTTCAATTCTCCCAAAGCTTGCTGTACTTTGTAATTTCATTTAACAGAATTTTCATTCTTATAAGTTAAACTACAAAATGGCGCATACATTTAATACAAACTGCTTTTTTTAAACCCACACGTTTGATTCTTGGCTGGGAGCAAAGTTTACAGGGATATCATAGGGATATCATTTTTCAAAATAAAGTTAAGTTTGTTTCCAAGTTGAGCATTTATCTTAGAATAACGCGACGACAGAGGCATAAGATAAAGGTTAAGAATATCACAAAAAAAAAAGTTTGATTTTGCTAAAATTTTGACACCTTTTAAAAGAAAAATCTGACTTTTTATAACGTCCTTACGATTGTACAATAATGCTACTACAATCAATTTCTTTATACAATCTGAAAGGGCAGATATAGCAGTTTCTGTGTTCTAAAAATTTCTACGTTAGTATCAATATTTTAATTTTTACAGCCTCCCAAATAGCTATACTTTGAGTAAAAATGCTTGAGACTAGGGATATCTCAAGCATTTTTACTCAAAGTATAGCTATTTGGGAGGCTGTAAAAATTAAAATATTGATACTAACGTAGAAATTTTTAGACTTTTAAGCAGTGTAGTTTTGATTTTTTTGACCCCTTTTGTTTCTGGATTAAAAAATAATGTTAAAGTAGCGTCATGTTTGTTAGTGATTGGGGACAGTGCCCATATTTTTTGCATGATCTCTTCGCTTTGTTAATATATTCTTCAGCACCCCACGATTTTTTCGTTTTCTGCGATACAGAGTAGACCCCAGCTACACAGAGCTCTTGGAACAAATATCTGCCGTTATGAAACTGCGCATAATGTGAAAAACAAAATGGCTTGAGTGTGACGACCTGGATATTACGGCGGCAGATGTTACTGGCCAATCCTGCAGATAAATTTTTAACTTTATCGCGCGTTGTTAACGGTGTTAATTATTTTAATAATGAATATTGCCTTCGCTTGTTTTCGTTATATGAGGTGCAGAATGATGCTCGTACGATAATACCAGTTTTCGAGAGTTCTTTAACTATGAACATAGAGATTAAAACTCATGGACCGCAAAATACGTATTTATGTCTTGTTACTGTTAAGAAGAAAAATTAGGAAAAAATAACAACAATAAAAAGCACACAACGTGCACCGTCGCGGTGGACGGCGCCGTGTCCGCCGGTTCAACGCCGGCCGGCTTGCCGGGTCGTCCGCCGACCGCCGGCACCAGTCATATGGGGCCACAGATTTACACGGTGCGACCTATTGTAGCTAAACAAACGCGCGTTTTACATTCGCACGAGTGCACTAGCCATCAAAATTGATTCACTCGCACGTTTCTATCAACCCAAAGCGATCTATGCTGTACCGTGGTCCGTGACTGTATCACTGCCTGTTCTGCTTTGATTAGCCCTCGTATGTTGTAGGTTCGCTCTTAGTTCAATGCAGTATCAATGTTGCATACATAACATAACATAACATCCCATCATCACGACCCTATCCCAAATGGGTGAGTCACACTGATTGTTGCCGTCATGGTGAACGGAACATCCAGAAGCCCACATTTCGCCGTGGGAATTTGAACCTAACGTGGCAAAGCTGCTTGGGCTTAATATCGGTGTTTTCCATCACGGAGACTTACCACTATACCACACGCTATCTATCAATGTTGCATTGCAGCTGTATTGCATTTGCATCACAGCTTTAAGTCGTAGTGTGTAATGTGCGCAATATTAAAGAATTTGTAATTACGAGTTTCGATATGAACATTAACAATTCCTTTTAATCACTTTCTATAAACGAATTGTTATTGAAATGGGCCACGACTATTAAATCAGTGTTTAATTTCCCAGCAATTAGAGACCCATTCAACCGGAACATTAAAAGATTGATTGTCAGATCCCAAATTCGAATCCCCAAGTTTGTTAGTAACAACAAAACTAATTTAAACAATCGGTTAGTTACCAGTCCGTTGCAAGTTGTATATTTCGAGCAAATCCTGGCCGAATTATCAGAAAACGGACTTGAGTAAGGGAATCTTTAATTGGATTGGATGTTTATGTTGCTGCCAACGAAAATTTAATTATTTTGCTTCGGCTTGATGCTGACTTTATAAACATTAATTAATTAAAATTCTGACTGTCAACTGGTTCCGTAATAAGCCACAAGTGTTCGGTGCTACGAAGGAGTTTTGCGGTGATTTTTATTCAAAGAACTTAATTTATTTCTTATGACAAGCCAAATTATTGCAGCTGAAGTTATTAAACGTAACACCCCGTTTTTCAGTATTGTTTTAATATGAGTAGATACTTACTAAGGAAATAAAATGTAAACGTTAATAGAGAAACTTTATCTGACATCAAAGCCAACCGTTTGATTGAAAAGCTATCAATATGGAAACCATCCCAAACTGTGTCAACCGAGAAATGTACGAATATGCCTAAAAGAGTTTGTGTGTGATTTCAATAGTATCCGACTACACTGATCACTAATCGAGTGTTTAAAATTTGTCAGTTATATCATGTTAGAAGCACGTAATGTTATTATTTATTCAGCTAGTCAGCCTCATTGCTATGTTTTTTCACTTTGAATTTATTTCTATTTCAGAGTGCCCTTTCCGACATGCACAGACCAAACGCGGAGAGGTAGTAAACGCGGATTTCCATAGAAAAAAAACGGTTTTATCTACGCGGCACCAGAGGCCGCGACCACGATGCCATACAAATCCGCGTTTACTCCCCTCGCCGTGTTTGGTCTGTGCATGTCGTACTCAGCACTCAGTGCTCTTTTTAGTATCTAGACGTGTCGTCATTATAAAGGTGGTGTAATAGATAGTGCACCAGTGTATTGAGTAAACACTTGTGGACTGTAATATTTTCTACGTACTTGGTTAATCTCATGGAGATAATCCGCTGTAGTCGAAGTCGAAGTTGACCGAGAGTTTTAGTATTGAACATCAGCAATAGTAGGTACCTATTCAATGTCTTATTTTCAAAGATTCGATAGAATCTATACGCTATCGATACTTTGACTTGCATCACTAATAATAATGCTGTGCCAAAAGAACCGCAACAAATATTTTTGTCAAGGCTATCTACTCTTCGAAACTACCAACTTTTTATTCTAAGCGGCACTAAACCCCGCTCCGCCAACTTTATGCGTTCGCCGCGTCGGCAGTTTTCAGACCGACCACACGAGTAGCTTGCCCCAATAACTGTTAACTGTTCGGTCGGCAGAGGACCTGCATTTGATTGTGACTTGCCCAACCCTCCTGAAAGTAATCTCTCATGTCTCACTCTAACTCCAACCACGCTAGAAGTAATACCACCTTACGTATGCGATCCGACGCAATGGATATTGTTTCAATAAAATATCTCCGCTTTTACTTCTCTTTGGGCATAACCATTTTTAACTTTGGAACGTTTACCCGAAAGGAAATCTAAGAGAGCTCAGATTTATGATTCCATTTTACGGTTATGCGAGTAGTTTTCGTCTGTGGATTTGACTTTCTATGTATTTTCACGTTCCCTGGCATGGTATCATTTTGAGCGCATCCAGACGTATTACCTACTACAATCTAGCCGTAGTAAGAGCGTTTACTAACTTCTTTCGGAGTTTTTATATGCGCTTACATGACTGGATCTGTATGAGCGTGCATGTTTTTGGTCACTCAGCTAATATTATGGCCCCGATGGCTCAGTGGTGGCAGCATAATATCGTGAAATCACCGATCCTTATATGCAACACTATGCATTTAAGGGTTGAGACACGCACGCCAGGTAGGTATGGTGGTGGGTTGAGTGACCATCCTAATCGAAATTCAGAAATTTCTTATCGGGTACTTATTTCCGTGCTTCAGAAGGCCCCCACTAAATGCCAGTAGTTAAGGTAGTTGGAGTCAAAGGACTTGACAACCTCTGAACTTAGGGTGATCACTAGCCTTATGAACACTATTATAAAACTTAAGCCACGGGTTGTCCTACGCTCAGCAGTGGGGCGTAAAGGCGGATGTAACATGTTCAGACTTTGATTGCGATTTACCGCCATCTAGTGAGGAGTAGCATAACTAGCTTGACCGGGCTTGGTATTCAATCGTAGAGGGCAATAAACTCATAAATAATAATGTCTTCTTCAACTTCTTCTAAGATCTGTGCCAGCTGTTCGAAATCACTGCCTAAATCTGAATACTTGCGGTGCTGTGCCTGTAAAGCCGCTTTTGATTTAATATGCCTGAATATTAGCAGTAAACGCTACAATTCTTTTTATGGCGCGGATAGTGAACGAAAACGTACATGGAAATGCCCTGAATGTTCAAGTAAACAGCCGAAACAAGGTTCCATAAACACACCTGTTAGGTCAGAACCTCCAACTAGTAAAGGTGAGGTCATTAACCTTAACACTTCTTATGATGGAAATCAAAACGTAACGCTACGCTCTGGGTTAACTAAAGTTTCTACTAATGGGACTCCTCTGCAATTCGCCGCTAGTAGCATTGAGAGTGCCGATCCCATCACCGAGATTAAGCTTTACTTGAGTGAAATGCGATCTATGAGAACTGAATTGAGCATATTTCGTGAAACTATGGCGGACCTCACATCCACGATAAAAGCACAGAATCAGCGCTTGGAAAAGCTTGAGTCAAGAATGGATGCACTCGAAATCAAGACTATTGAGTCAAACCGAGATGACGTTTTAGCACTCGAAGAAACGGTTTCGCAGTTGAAGTTGGAGATACAGGAACGTGACCAAGAAACATTGATGAATGACGTAGAACTCTCCAATTTTCCGGAAGCGACAAACGAGAACACAACCCACATTCTACTGACGGTGGCCAAAAAACTTGGAATTGACTTGGAGGAGCGGGATGTCATACACGCGGAGCGAGTTGGGCCTGTGCGTGCGCTGGTGGAGGGCGGCGCCCCGCCCCGCCCGCGCCCGCTGGTCGCGCGCCTGTCGCGCCGAATGCAGCGAGACGCGCTACTGAAAGCCGCGCGTGTGCGGCGCGGTCTCAACACAGAGGGCATGGCTTTGCCGGGACCTTCCCGCCCGTTCTTCATCAACGAGCGCCTCACCAGAACTATTCGCCAACTTTTCCAAAAGACTCGCGAGGCAGCTAAGCGTCTAGACTGGAAATATGTCTGGACCCGAGAGGGTCGTATTTTCGCACGACGTGAACAAGGAGCGCCGAGTCACCGAATTCGCTCGGACACGGACATTACAAAGGTTTTTGGTGTTAACACAGTTAGGGCAGTTTGTTAATATTATTATGTTACTACTGACACTACTGTTATTGCTGTTAGGGCAGTCTCATAAAGTTATTAAGTTTTTAAGATCTCCTATACAAAGTTCCTATTATAAAGTAGTTCTCTGTTATTCTTTGCTTAGATATAATTGCGTGTTTATTTGTTACAATTCTGTTTATTTGTTATATAGTTTTAGTACTGTGTTTATCGTTTGTTATGTAAATTATAGTAATACCAGCCAAATTTCTATGACATATTATCATTTATTATTTATGGATGTAAAGCACAAATATCGTAACGGTGAAAGGTGTATATCATATTATATCATGTATCTTATCGAATTCCAGTCTGAACTAACACTTATGAAACTAATATTGATGTTACAATATCTCAACTGCCGATATTATAATGTTTTGTTTTTATTTGGTTTTACAGTCAATTTTCTTTTTTCACTGGGCTATACAGGTATTTGTAGTCATATTTTTAAACGTAATATTACATTGAACCATTCAACACATAAGGTTAACCAAACAGGTTATTCTTTAGATAGACGTCACTTGACTTTGTTGAAGCGATATTTGGTTCATTGCAGGTACATACAAGTGTCACACAGCTTCGTCATACAATTTGTAAAACATAAAAATATAGTTTTAGGATTGCTAAACCCTTGCTCACTCGGCACACGCCACGATGAGTTTCTGGTAGCCATGGAGCGCCACGGGGCAGATATCGTAGCTATCAATGAAACTTGGCTGCGCGCCGGCGAGGAAGCGCGCGCGCCCGCGCCGCCTGGGTACAGGCTACGGCATGTGCCGCGCCCGTCGGGCGTTCGCTCTCGTGGCGGGGGCGTCGGCTTTTATTTGAAGCGTGGTATTTACGCCCGTCTTCTAGAACACCCTTACTCGGCGACAGTTGAGCAAATGTGGCTAGGTATTTCTCTCAACGGATATAAAATTGCTATAGGTACAGCTTACCGTCCCCCTTGGCTGTGCGTGGATGCATTTATAGACGCATTGACAGAATCGGTAGCTTCGTTTTCGGCCCATGATCATGTTGTCCTGATGGGCGATTTTAACATTAACTTGCTAAAAAATGATGATGTGAACTCTAGAAAGTTAAACGATTTTTTACGGTGTATGGATCTCAGGCAGTACGTGATGCAGCCGACACATTTCACTGACCACTCAGAAACGCTGCTTGATTTGATCTGTAGCAGCACGAAAGTCATCAATGTGTTTGTTGATCACATGAAAGATCTAAGTAGCCATGCTTTTGTTTCCTTCGAATTGAATATAAAGAAACCTAAACCAGTTCCACGCTGGATAGAATACAGGCCCCTTAAGGATATAGATTTTAATAAGTTTACCACTGATCTTGATGGCATATCTTGGGAAAATGTACTAAGTGATAATTTAAACGATACTGTTACTGCATTTAACAATTGTATAAGGAATCTGTTTGATAAACATGCGCCAATAAAAGCATCATACGTCAAAGAACAAAGTTATCCTTGGATAACCGCTACAGTAAAAGAGATGATGAAACTCAGAGATGCAGCGTATACTAAAAGTCGACGTACAAAACTTGAATGCCATAAACACTACTACAAGCAATTAAAAGGACTAGTTAGCTCAGCAATTTATACAGAAAAATCTGCATACTTTCGGCAGTGTATAAATAACAATATAAAGGATTCAGGCACTCTTTGGAAAAACCTTAAACGAAATATTGTTGACTTCACAAAGAAAAATACAGACTTACCTGAAAACATAGCCAACCCAGACCGTATCAACGATCATTTTCTTGAACTTCCCGGAAACATTACTACTAATACCTTACAGTTAAAATACTTCAACTCTAATAGATTTTCTAGTTCCGTATTCAGCTTAAGTTCTGTAGACGAAACGACTATATTTAAGATCATTAAAGGTATAAAGACTGATGCTCAAGGTGTAGATGGGATTTCTTTGAATATGATCATGTTAACACTACCACAAACATTAGGTGTTATTACTGCCATCATTAATATGTCCATCGTGAGCGGTTCCTTCCCACATGAATGGAAAGAATCTATTATTAAACCAATACCCAAGGTAAACCATCCCACAGAAGTAAATGATCTGCGACCCATCAGCATTCTACCGTTTCTGTCAAAAATAATGGAAAAAGTGGTTTGTACGCAAATGAATAAGTACTTAAACGATAACAATATCCTGCCACATAAACAGTCGGGTTTTAGAACAGGTAGGAGCACTGCAACGGCGCTCATAGATGTATTTGATGATGTTCTCTCAAAACAGGACGATGGACATGCAACTATTTTAACCTTACTTGATTACTCACGTGCGTTTGATACTCTCAATCGATCCCTACTTTTAGTCAAACTCAAGTACTACGGTTTTGATGAACACACTCTGAAGTGGTTCTCAAGCTACCTGACAGATAGATCGCAAAGAGTAGAAGTCACTCAATCAAATGGTGTGAAACTTTATTCCTCAACCCTCAACATCTTTGGTTCATCTGGGGGTGCCGCAAGGCTCTATTCTTGGACCAGTGCTGTTCATTTTGTACACAGCTGACTTGCCGAGGTGTCTTGTAATTGTCAACACCACCTATACGCGGATGACCTGCAAATATATACCTCACTTAAACCTTGTGAGACCGCAACATCTGTAAGTCGTATTAACGACGACCTGGAACGAATTAGACTTTAGTCAGAAGATAATGGTCTTGTCTTGAACCCAGTTAAGACCAAGTTTATGATTCTAGGTACAAAGAAACAAGTACAACAAGTTAAATCTCTGAAACCTGAACTCAAAATAATGAACACTACTATTGAAGAAGTGAATGAGACTAGAAATTTGGGTGTGATGATGGACAGTAACTTAAGATTTGAAAACCATGTTTTAAGCACAGTTAAGCAATGTTACTTTCGCCTTAAAGTGCTATATCAAATAAGACAGTTTTTGAGCGAGGAATTAAGAATACAACTTTGTGAGTCCTTAATTCTTTCAAAATTAAACTATGCGGACACGGTGATTGGCGGATGTTTGTTAGGCCAAACCAAAAAGTTAATCCAGCGCGTCCAGAACTCTTGCGCTAGATTTTGTTTCAATATCCCTCGCAGAGCACACGTGACTCCGTTTTTAAACGGAAGCAATCTCCTTAATATGGAGTCACGACGTTCATTGCATTTCGCAACCCTTATGTTTGGAGTGATTCAAAAACAAAGTCCACCCTACCTATTTAGCAAATTGAAGTTCACTCAGCGTCAATCACGTACAACTGACCGTCTCATTTGTCCTCCTCATAAAACTGCTGCGTTTCGTGGAAGCTTCCGGTACGCGGCAACAAAGTGCTGGAACAACATCCCACCACCAATACGAAAATCATCAACAGTTGACGTTTTCAAGGCAAAATACAGAAAACACCTATTGAAAATTCAGAGAATAGGCTAATAAATTACAAGAGAAACGCTCCATTGAAAATTGCATTGAGAGGGTAGATATCTTAAATCTAATAACTTAATATGTAAAATAAACTAATGTTATTTAATATTAACTCGTCTTGTATTATATTATAGTAATTATGTGTAATAATATACAATATTTATTTAAGTAGACTTTTATTTTGTATCTGGCTGGTAATAGATTTGCAGTCAGGGGGGCTAAAACAGCAACATTTTAGCATTTCATATTATGAATCATCTAACTGACGTTTCATCTAGACCGCGGTCCGTTTCGAGTCAAAAGTGAGTAACAGCGCGCTGACACGCATCCCGAATTGATAAATTGTATGAACGTGAGCGACGTGGTACCAAATAAACATTTTTCTATTCTATTCTATTCTATTCTATGTAGATTGGGAAGCTTTGACTGTATTTAATCCAGGCAAATAAAGTTTAACAACTATCAGGAGATCCTTAAATTCTGCAAAATTAATTATGCTGATCAATTAGACTACATTTTCAACATTCTTATAATACCAACACAGCTGTACACTTGTATATAGCCAGTACGTGCCTACAAACGTTTATCCTAAAAAACGGCCTGAAAAAATATTGCCAATAAAAACGTTTCTTGTCTTGAACCCAGTTAAGACCAAGTTTATGATTCTAGGTACAAAGAAACAAGTACAACAAGTTAAATCTCTGAAACCTGAACTCAAAATAATGAACACTACTATTGAACAAGTGAATGAGACTAGAAATTTGGGTGTGATGATGGACAGTAACTTAAGATTTGAAAACCATGTTTTAAGCACAGTTAAGCAATGTTACTTTCGCCTTAAAGTGCTATATCAAATAAGACAGTTTTTGAGCGAGGAATTAAGAATACAACTTTGTGAGTCCTTAATTCTTTCAAAATTAAACTATGCGGACACGGTGATTGGCGGATGTTTGTTAGGCCAAACCAAAAAGTTAATCCAGCGCGTCCAGAACTCTTGCGCTAGATTTTGTTTCAATATCCCTCGCAGAGCACACGTGACTCCGTTTTTAAACGGAAGCAATCTCCTTAATATGGAGTCACGACGTTCATTGCATTTCGCAACCCTTATGTTTGGAGTGATTCAAAAACAAAGTCCACCCTACCTATTTAGCAAATTGAAGTTCACTCAGCGTCAATCACGTACAACTGACCGTCTCATTTGTCCTCCTCATAAAACTGCTGCGTTTCGTGGAAGCTTCCGGTACGCGGCAACAAAGTGCTGGAACAACATCCCACCACCAATACGAAAATCATCAACAGTTGACGTTTTCAAGGCAAAATACAGAAAACACCTATTGAAAATTCAGAGAATAGGCTAATAAATTACAAGAGAAACGCTCCATTGAAAATTGCATTGAGAGGGTAGATATCTTAAATCTAATAACTTAATATGTAAAATAAACTAATGTTATTTAATATTAACTCGTCTTGTATTATATTATAGTAATTATGTGTAATAATATACAATATTTATTTTAGTAGACTTTTATTTTGTATCTGGCTGGTAATAGATTTGCAGTCAGGGGGGCTAAAACAGCAACATTTTAGCATTTCATATTATGAATCATCTAACTGACGTTTCATCTAGACCGCGGTCCGTTTCGAGTCAAAAGTGAGTAACAGCGCGCTGACACGCATCCCGAATTGATAAATTGTATGAACGTGAGCGACGTCAGCGCGCTATTACTCACTTTTGACTCGAAACGGACCGCGGCCTAGATGAAACGTCAGTTAGATGTTTCATAATATGAAATGCTAAAATGTTACCGTTTTAGCCCCCCTGTTCACTGCTAGGCTACGCGCCGTTCCTGTCACATGGCATCCGCAGAATACCAGTGGTCGTGACGAGCTCTGCCGTCACGGCCTTATACTGAGCGGAGACCATTTTGGTACACACATTTTGTAAACTAGTTTAAGTTATTATTGTTTTCTTTCCTTTTTGCTTTTATTATAATTTTTATTTTTTGTTTTTGTGGTACCAAATAAACATTTTTCTATTCTATTCTATTCTATTCTATTCTATGTAGATTGGGAAGCTTTGACTGTATTTAATCCAGGCAAATAAAGTTTAACAACTATCAGGAGATCCTTAAATTCTGCAAAATTAATTATGCTGATCAATTAGACTACATTTTCAACATTCTTATAATACCAACACAGCTGTACACTTGTATATAGCCAGTACGTGCCTACAAACGTTTATCCTAAAAAACGGCCTGAAAAAATATTGCCAATAAAAACGTTTCGCTTCCAAAATGTAAATTACTTTTATTTCCGATGGAAATGGACTTAAAACGCGAGGAACACGGTTTAAATCTTAACCCTTTTGTCTGAAAAACAAGGCTTCTGATGAAAGGGGAAATATATATGCCACGTTGGTGTTGGTACGAGGGCTGGAGTGTTTTTTCATCTGACCCAGTGATTTTAACGTGTGTAGGCGACAAGAGAGCGTCGTGGCCCAGTGGTTAAACACTCTGGCTTGGAACCCGATGGCCCCGAGATCAAATCCTGCCGGAACACACCTACTATGTGTTCATTGTAAAATTTGCGGCTAACTCTCCGGTGATGGAAAACACCGATATAAAATCCAAGCAACCCGGATAACGGCGGTAGGCTAGCCCTTTACCACGTTGGGTTCAAATTCCTTTGGCTAAATGTGGGCTTCTGAATGTTCCGTTCACCATGACGGCAACAATCAGTGTGCCTCTTGCTAACCCATCAGGGATATGGTCGTGAGGGTATATAATGTTATGTTTGGCGACAAGTAGGTAGTAACGAATAAATGGTTGATTGCAATGACCTTTCAAACGTAATTTAAATGTTAACCATACTATATATATTAAAAACCTATGGTATAATGTGTAAAGACCCTTTCACAGAGTATTTTACTTTTAGACATTTTATCTGATACGATCTTTTGCAGATATTTGGCAAATGCAGGAAAATTAATATAGATAGTATTATTAAATAATTACTACCTTCTTAATCATCAGAAAACAACTAAACAGAAATTTTCTTTTTAAATCAAAGCTAATTAAGTACTATCTGATGAAATTGATTTATGAAAATGAAAACAATTACCAGTACAGCTACCGAAAAATCCGAATAAACATTTGGCAGCTATGAGATCACAGACAGATACTCACTAATGACAGTTAAAACTCATCAAATAATGTTGTTAGTGTCGGCAGTTAAAAATAAAATCTACCCACGCATTTTGTAAAATTAAGGCCTATAATCTCCTGACACAACAAAGTTGGACAAAGCGGCTGCAAGTCTCATTATAAAAATGTTGATAAAGAAGACAAACCAGATTATGGGACCGCAAAGTAACGCAAGTACTGAGGGATTTAAACTCTCTGGTTAGATTTTGAAATGGTGATAAATAAAGCAAAAGTTGGGGGAAACGTTAAAGCTGATCGACCCTCACACGACTCCAGATTACTCTCCTGGGAGCTGTTCACCTCTCAGCCCAGCGGAACTGGATGCTTACATATTGATCTTTGCTCATGAATTTGATTAATAGATATATACAGAGACATGTAGCTCTAAAGGTGACTGTACTTCTGAATGTCTATTGCTATGTTATTGCTAACAATCTGAAGTTCGTCATTGCACATTTTCGAGTAGTAGGATTGTCGAAAAAAAAAACACAAATAAACACAACATTATTATTGATTTCATTTTTGTATTATTTTTATATTATTTCAAAATACCGTTAGTTTTTTTCCCTCGAGAAAAAGTAAGTGAGGGAATGAAGGTGACTTGTTTAATTTAAAGTCTATGACCCTGAATAACGAACCCTAAAAGTCAGAGTAAGTGAAATGCTAAACACAATAATATGCACATCGAGTTTCATGTTAAACAGTCCAAAATCAACAGAGTAAGATGAATTGAATTAGTTGTTGAAACTTAAGTAAAGGTCACCGGGATAGGGGGGACTCTGCTCGGCATTTCGCTACGAGATCTAATCCAAAATTTAGGAATTCGTAGATAAAGTAAAGTCAACCATAGATATTATTGTTTTCTTATTTTCACGCAAACAGTGGAAATTCAACCAAAACTACTCTACGGATTCTAGTGGATTGCGGTTTCACACTTTATTTTATTTTCCATGGTGTCCTATAGAATCGTAGTATAGAATAACATCACATGACGTATTGGCAAAACGCCTTATATCCGATAAAATAAGGCGGCATAGTTTAGGGAATATTTAGTACATCAGTAGGTAGTGTATTTAAAAAAAACAAAAACCCAAAACGTACAATGAGTATTTGTGTGAATGTGACGTTCTCTCTGCTATATTTTTGTAGTGCCCCTATGGGGTGTCATGTGTGCAATGTACTGTATATTTAAATAAAACCATTTAAACCATGCAACAATTAAAAAAAAAAAAAAGATCATTAAAAAGATCATTTGCTACACGTATAATAAAAAAACAACATTTATAAGCGCACACGAGTACGTCACGCTTGTATATTTTTCACTTACATAGACAGAAAATGAGAGAAAATATTATCAAATGCGATTGGGGATATTGCAAGCCATTCAAAAAAGTGATCAAGGTGAAGCCTACGTCTTCTGTCAAACTCAGCGCAACTACGTCAACAAGATCGTTAACATTTCTTGAATACTCCCAGCGGACATATTCTCGTCTAATTAGGAAACGTGAGAGAGCCCAAAACTATTTTATTGACCTCTGCACTCTGAGTAGAATGAAATAACAGTGTTTCTGCCACCACCGGCACCGGTGGTGTTTTTTAATGTCTAAAGGTGGCTTGATCACATCTTAAGTATACCTAAATACTTAATAGCTTTTAGTAGACCTGAATAGCTTTGATAGAGCTTTGAGTAGATCGAATTAGCTTTTAGCAGACCTAAATAGTTTCTAGAATATTGTGTGTATAATGGTGAACCATTGTAATGTATATGTTATCTTGTGCATTATATTGGTATAAATATTTTAGCATACAACCTTGCAGGTCATAAAACAACATTTACTTTTGCCCGGCATCTTTTGTGGTCTTAAATATTTTAGTGAGGTGGCGCTGTGCGCTCAGTTGTAAATATATTACAACAGGTGCTTACAACGGCTTAAGTTAATCTTTCATTAAATCAAATAAGGTCCGCTTTCACTTTGGTAATCTCTTCTAATCTTAGAATTACATTTCCATATACAGGGTGTTTCAAAAATACCCCTAAAGACTGAAATGGCATAGAAAGTGAATGAATCTGAAATAGTAGGTGTTGTCCCTTTTTTCATATCTTTAACGGTTTCGATAAAAACGTACATCAAATGTTTACCAAAATGTTGATATTAATTCGATTTATCGATTTATGATGTAGGGGCGTGAACGAAGGAGGTCGCTCCTGTAGGCCGATACTTTATTAAACGATACTTTAGTTAAAGACATAGGAAAAAGAAAAAAAGGTATCGTTTACTTTTCGATTACCAAAACGTTGGCGGTTCATGCTAGGCCTACTGGTCACTCCCGGTTAGGGTCAACTTTGGTCCATGAACCCAAATTAGTGCTGGGTGGTTCTACGATCGATGTTTTTATCTTACGTTAATTTACTCGAAATTCAAATTAAGAGCTACGACTGTAAAAAAATAACAAGGGACTCCTTTCAGGAGATTGTATAGCCCTCTTCAGTTATTAGGTGTATTTTTGTAACGGCCCTGTATACTGCTGCTTGTACAGCAGCATTGTTGCTGTCATAGAAATGATTCGAATTTCTAGGAACGAATTACGTAGTGTAATATGTCAGTTAGAACTGTCTTTAAGCCTAATCAGAGGTCTCAGGACGGCTTGATAGCATCTAACAGTGAGGCATCTCACTATAGTCAGTTCGCGTTAAGAATGCAGTGATTTTTAAATTTGATTCCGTTGCACACAAAAAACTCAGATCCACAACCTTCGCGTTCGAGAGTATGGGTTCAACTGGTCACTGTGGACTTGACTTTCTAAGTATGAAATTACTGAATTCTTAACGCGAACGGACTATAGCACCCTTTTAACAATTCGCCCTGAACCGTTGGGTATAGCTTATTTAACTCATAGTTGAGATGCGGCCTATGCCCAGCTGTGGACTGTACGTAAACCCTGTTTGTTTTGTTGTTTTCACCCAAATGTAATCAGCAGCATATTTTAGGGCTACAGTGATCTTCATAGTCATATTTTCATATTTACTCGTATCATGTTAATTTGTGCAATGATGAACTACTTAGTACGTACGTTTGTCATTAAATAAATAATTCACGGATCCAATTAGAACAATTAGCAGTGACTATAGTTTATTTATCGTTTCAAATTATCACCAACAAGCAGGTTGATTGTTTGAAATGTTTCAGTTAAAAAGACAAATGACGTGCGAATTAATGGCCATTTGTAATATGGCGATGCGAGAGGTTGTTTTAAAGAAGCAACATTAACTTTTGCTAATAGCTTTTCCTCTTGTAATGTTTTGTTGTAATTATTTCGAAGCCAGAAACAAATGGTGAATGGTAATGGGAACAGTACTTCGTGATTAGCCTAGCGGCAGTGCCCAGCTGTGGGATGGAATAGATGGATGGGCTTTTGTTCGTTTGTTGTTTAAATCACACTGCACTCGAAGGAATTGAACGCAGGATCTCTGGACGAGTATACTTAGGTATCACTCATCGGCCATTCATAATCATCGGGTGTTTGTTCATAAAAAAATTACTTTACCCTGATATGCAAGCTGGAGGCCATCAATAAAAGTTTAAAAAAAAACATTATTTTCAGACCAGTACGGTCTGAATTACAAGTACAATTTTGTCAATAGACAAGACAACTGTTGTTGGGAATAAAACGAATATGCACTTTTTAACCCTGGTAGACAGGATGCACCCGCTAGCGCGTGGCTCTTTGACTCGCAGAACATGCAAGTCTGTAAACCTCTGACAAGCTCGCAGCATTCATTCTATTAGCTATCATAATAGTAATCTTGTCACCACTCCCGCTTATCCTAAGGGTTGGAGTTGTTCCCATTGCGTAAATAAATATTAGTTTTAATTACCTTCCTCAGCATTCCTTCATAACATAGCATAGGTATAATAAGTCTATAATTCAGTACCTCGACAAATAATTTTGCTAAAATGAAACAAAAAGCCATTGGCAACCTATGTAACTAATAGAGTTTGCTTTTTTCCAATGTATTGGCTGTCGCTGTCACGCGTTTCTATAACTTCCCCAATCCCTTTCACGTTCAAAGGGCCTTGATCATAGGACACACATTGTCAGGGCGCACGTGTGCCCGCTTTCTGGGGCAGAAACAAATTGCTAACCCTGTCGTCCGTAATACGAAGTAGTTTTTTGTAGCCCTAATACCCTTCTTATGATGGCCGTTGATTATCGTCCAGAGAATGTCTTCTTTGGAACTATTTTGCAAAAAGCTTCGCTTTGAAGAAAATGGTTCAGATGTTTTACGAGATTAAAAAGTATGGATGGAATAGTTTTATTGCCTTTTAAGATTGAAATCTAAATTGGAAATTGCAAACTAAGTACTCTTGTTTTACCATTACACTAGAACATAAAACTAGAGTGATTTCAACTATTTTGATCGAAGTATTAAAATATGCTGTTCAAGACAACCAATCAAATAAAATCAAAATTAATTTCAGAATACTAACAAATTCAATGAATAAGTTCTAACCTAAAATTGTTAGGTGGCCATTTTTACTGTCTTTTTACTCTGATCTGTTTTTTGGAATAGCTATTGGCGTTTTTATCCATCACATGAAACGAATACGAATTTTGTTAGTGTCGTTTTTGTAGTGCCTCTAGTATTCATCGACAAAATCTGTTCCCAGTTAGGCCATGCGAGACCACATTGATCCGGCTGGTACCTACACACAGCTGACTGCACAGAAAAAATAGCATTACTCGCGGATTAGTCCGAATGTCATGTGTCCCTCGCTTTCAAAAAGAAAAACCTATTGATAAAGATAGTGCAGAGCAGTGCAATCTGCAGCGGTCGGTTTGTAGGGGCACAGGAGTGCAAAACCCTGGTGCAAAATGTACATAGGTTTTCAATATTTAGAAAGCCTGAGGTAAAAAAAGGGGTGTGATGTCAAAAGGGTTCACAAATGTATTTTAAAAATAAATTCGAATGATAATTATTTATACTGAGCTGTTAGTTTTTAAGTCTAGAGATTTGTAGGATGGGAGTAGTACCCGGGCACTAAACCTCAAACATGTTTTTTTCAACCATTAGGTACATTGCATTTTAGTAGTTCGATTCTGTACTTCTCTTGAAAATTTCATTAAATATGAAACAACAGCCTGCATGCTATGTATTACTTTTACTATAGACTACAACTTTGCATTATTTATTTTAATAATACCAGGTCTAGTTAGACCAATTTGCAATACACTGAATAACTTAAACCGAATGAATTTTTTTGGACATTTCTTTGTGAAATAAACTAAAAATACTTTTAGTTCAATTCCAACGCCAGACTTCATTTCGCGAAACGGTGTCAGCATCACAAACAGTAATCATATTGACAAGGTTGAAGTAAAATTGAATCAAAGCCATTCGCTCTGAGCCTCATTAATAAACCATTCTCAAGGCGCTTTCTCCAATTCCAGTCAAATTCTTTAAGATTATAAAAAATACCTTATTTTGACATTAGGATTGTTTCGTTTTACGATTGTTGAGGTGCATGGAAGAGATCGCTATGGTAGAGATCGTCCGACCTGTAATGACGCACCCCTCCACTGCACATGCGCAAACGAGAACGCTTGCTTGTATGCGTAGATGCAGTGGAGGGGCGCATCATTTCAGCTCAGACGATCTCTAAATTGCTATCTACGATTTTTGCTACTGTAATGTTTTGCTACCCTAAAGAATATCTATCTATTTATGGGGGCAACAAGTGTCGTGACACATTTGTCGCCAAGTATAGCCATAAGTCATGATTCCTAATCGTATAAAAGAGTTCGTTCGCTCCGTTGTTTTGAATTCATCTAGCTCAATCGCATTACCCAATGATAATGTTTTATATCTGAAAAGCGTCTGATATAGTAGCTCTTTGAGACGAAGGGCAATACCCTTCCTTTCATTGCAGAAAACCTCGCCAGCAAGAGCCCATTCATCACGAGTTATATTCATAACTATGCCGTTTTATATTCTGATTGTGTCCGAAACCCTGAGCTTGGGTATACCTACAATAAACTCGGTTTAGGCTTGGGCGGGCTCTTTTTGAATGAGTGATACAAGCAAACTAGTTCTCTTGAGTAAAAAATATCAGAATATATAAAGTGATCATTATTAGACAACAAAAACATTAAACATCTTTTTTGTTGTGTCTGTTTGTTTCCTCTGATGTCATGAAAAAATCATAATAGCCAAGGATTGCAAAAGCAAAAGTGTCAAATCCCACCTGATAAATCAACGGAGTTGTTTTTTCTAGTATTGCCAGTAGAAGAGATGAATAGTTATTACTAGTAGTAATACAGCATTATGAGTGCTAAATTAGAAAAATATAAGCAAAACTTTTGCACTCGCGAATGAATAAATTAGAAGATTGGCCGGACCTAATACTTACTAACAACCAAACTAACCAAATTGTTGATTCATATTTACTCTAATAGAACAGTACCTATCTTCACGCTACTCTTTGCGCTCGAATGAAATTTGTGAATTTCTTGGGCGGAAATTAAAGCCACAAATGGTACAGACCGGAGATACAATTTTATTGCAAGGATTCCTAAGAATAGTCGGCATTTCTTTATGCGAATTCCATATACTTACGGGAAAATTTTTACAACGCCCGTGTTATAACGTTGCTTTAAGATTCACAAAGCGTTATTGAACGCACCTACTATTTAATGGAGGTAAGAAAGGTTTACTAAACGTTCAAAGCGATTTGGAAGGCACAGAGAAATACCTATTGTTGGAAAGGATTTTGCTGATGTTCTTGATGAAATCGATATCTCTATAGTTAGAAATTTATTGCTGTGTGTTAGTCTCGCTTAAATTCGCGAAAGGCTAGACCGATTTGTATAATATTAGTTTTGAATTATTTGTGAAGGTCCAGGAAAGGTTTCAAAAGTTAACTCACCTTGAGGAAATGCTAGGAATAAAGTAAAAAATAATAATTTAGTTTTCCTTAGCAACAATTTCTACCTGTCAATGATTGACAAAAGAACAAGGTCTGTAGGGAAGGCTAGCAAATTAATACAAAAAATGGAATAGCTGAATTACGTTAACCAAAGGAACACTTAAAGGAAATCGTCATTTCATAAATTTCATAAACCAGTCACATAGGTTCAAAATAGATAGATAGATAGATTAGATAGATAACACAAATATATATGAAATCCTTGAATTAAACTGTGAGATACAACTCCCTACTAAATTGTTTTTTCTTGTTGTTGTAAGAAAAACAAATTACGATTTACACTAAAAGGAGAAAGAAAGAGGATTAATCACATTCGGTGAAATTATATTCGTGGTATTTAATCAAGATAATCAATCAAGATGGTTGACCGGTAGATAATGCTTTTAGCATTAAGTCCGCCTTTTGTACTTGTTTGTGCATTAAAGTATGAATAAATAGATTTTTAAAAAAATTGATTATGCAAACTCTGAAGAAAATATCGAAATATTTGGGTGTTACCATGGTTTAGCACGTTCTAAGTTCGATAGGTACTGTCGAACAAACAACAAAAATCGTATTTCTTTTGACTAAAAATGTGATTACTATCAACCACGGCGTCGGAAATATTATTTGGATGATATGGGCTCAGCAATCAACTGTCTCTCATTTACTTATTATGTTTTTAAAAAATTGTAAAAAACTCAATGTTTCGGCTACATTTTAATCGCATAACAAGTCAGGAGGCTGAATTGCCGTCATACCAACTAAGTTAGGGAATTTGAAAAAGGATATGAGGGAGGAAATGGTGTTTTAGACCCTCGTTTACTTTATCAGCGAAATTACATTTAGAGATAACGCATGTTTTAAAGTATTATTTTTTAGCTTCATGCTTTTGTGCCTTTGTTGAAATTAAATGTGAAATGGAACGGATTTTTTGTGAGCGAAACTTTTTATCAACAAAACTCATGGAGTTAATCTTTATTAGCTGAAATGAATATGAATAGAGTCGTTAACTTGAAAATACCTCAATTTAACTATCTTAGGGTAAGTTGCACCATAGTAGAAGTTAAGGTTAAAGTTAAAGTTTTTGTCAAATTTGACAATTTGACGTCATTTTTGGGCCTAACTTTAACTTTAACTGAAATTTTGATGTTTGTTATTGTTAAAGTCAGATGGTGCAACCCAACCTTAATGTTTATAAGATTACAAGTTTACACTAGCTAAATAAATGACCACGGTTCCGATGCTAAATTTAGGCGTTTTAGGAGAGAAGATAATTATGAAATTTAACACAATTAGATGACAATGTTACACTGACTTAGATGTTAGATGATAACAAATAACATAATAATGTTACGCCAGGAGATGCCTAAGGTTCAACTGCCGGAAAGCTAAGAGAACTGAGGCGTGGCAGTTTGGTGGACTTACCACCGCTTACGCTGCGTGCTAAGTATAAGGGCGACACGTGGGGCTGCTAGGGCAGTGGGGCCTACGAGCGCTCCGATATGTGAGTGGTGTGTCCGTGGCGCACAATCTGTTGGTGGGGGCCAGTGATCCGTGGCTGATGCGATGTCCGATAAAAGTCACCTTTTCATGTGAGATTGAATTCAAATAGGTGATGTTACTCCGAGATTGCGCGAACAAAAAGTAGAAGTTAAACTACATGTGTTTCTATTATTTGAACGAGAGTAACGCTCGGCATAACATAATTCCACCTATGTTATTAAGGTTGAATGGGTTTTTTTCCTAAAATATCCAGCGAAAATGCATAAAAACATTGGGTCCGCGATAAAAATCTATTATGTGCGAGGTAAGAATAAAACTTGCAACATCATGCCGTTCAGCTCACCACCATGTTGTAGTCATAATATGAATAGGATTTCAAGATAAAAGGAAGTTTTCCCGACATTTTTTTTTCTTATCTGTGTATTTTAGCGAACAATATAATAACAACATTTTCCTTCTAATATTTTTTACAAAATAAACCTAATAAAATAGAATCTCAGGAAATGTATTTATTAATATATCAAAGTTAAGTACGTACTTATAGCTTTAATACATAGCGTCTATGTACTGCGTTCCCATTTGAAACATTCGCTAGAAACTAGGCGTAGGTCTGTATAAGGTATTCTTACGTATGTAAAGCACGCATATTCATATGTAAAGCTTCATTACAAAATATTGTTTTGTTATTATTTATTTATTTATTCTTTATTGCACATGATAAAGTACATATTGATAATATGTTATGTGCGTACTAGTGGTCAAAAAATTATGTATTTATTTTATGTTTTTTTCTCTAACTTTAAGAAAAAGTACAAATGGGGAATTCAATACCAAGAAAACATTCTGCACATTCAGTCAGGGAAATTGAGGCGGTGCACAAAAGTAACGATAAAAATACCTTTCACTTACAAAACAATATTATGTCCGAAGCATTTGACAAAAGCATCCTTATCAACGCTACAGAATGGATTTCTCGTAGTTTCTCACTACTTCGAAAATCTAGGGACACTGCAAACGATATACGACTCTTTCATTGTAGTATTACAAGTTCTTTTGTCAAACTGTCAACACCTTCTCAACCACTCTATTAAGTCACATAATTTTGATGCTGACTGTACAACAGATAATACAATATGGGTGCAATATATGGTATACAATATAAGATAAACATCACAGGAATTTGAAAAAGTCCATAATCAGCAAACTGCCTGGAACAATCTATCCTTCCGCACCACTGCGCCCTCTATAATGTATACGGCGTAACTACTTCTGTATTATACCCACGTGACAGTTTTTACCCCGTGTCATACCATGATAATACACGTCTTTGTTGACCCACCCCTTGGATTATGGGTATGAGTTTATGTTTGGGCTAGAGATTATACGCGTAATGCGAGGCCAGGCGACATTCTGCAGAGTTTAGTTTAATAGTTTTTGAGTCGTGTTTTGTTTCTGGATAGGGTATGCTCGTTCGCACGGTCTTAACCCTAAGATGGCCTGTAAATGGACCAAACGCGTGGCTTTTTATGAAATTAAAGTGCGGCAATGAGTTATTTAGAGATCTTTTTGTCTTAATTACTTATGGCGTTTAGCCTAAGATGGCATTGACTGCGTAACTGCGCTTTTAAGGGGACGAAAACGCGGCGCCACCACGTGCGACAGGGCGCCCTACTGGGCCCGCAACCCACGCGTTGCCCTTATAGGCCACAACGGGTGGGTGGTAAGTCACTGCCACGCCAGAGTTCTCTTAGGCCCGGCGCCCATTATCGGCATCGGCACGGCTGAGGATTTTAGGTGGCAAATAGTAATATACTATAACATAATGGCATTAAAGTATAAAATGCCGATACAGAGAGCCTGAAGCATACCGAAGCGGTATCTTTGTTATGACGACCACACATCACGGAAATTTCTACTTAATTGCCATAATGTTAAAGTATATTGCTATTTGCCACCTAAAAATCCTTAAGCGTACCGATGCCGATAGTGGGCGCCGGGCCTTAGCTAGCCAGCGGTTACATACTTCACAACATCCATAAGGATTACTGTTACCAGGTAGGGGTGTGGAAATAGCAGCACGCTGATACATTTTTAAACCCTGACGCGTTGAATTAAAACCACGCCGCTGCGGTGCGAAGCGACACTCATGGAGATTTATGAGTTGGGTGGACAGTTGGCATGGAAATACTTTAAAAATGCAAGCTTTTCGTCCTACCTAACCTAACGGACGACATTTAGGCGGCCGAACACTCACAGAACTGAAGGCCGACCATAATTTCCCATATGGCAGAAAACAGGCACCGCAAATTCAATCTTTGAGATTATTGAAACATAGAGATTTTTTTACTTGAACGCGACATTATACAACAGCGTATTAAATCCTATTAATATCATAGAATGCGAATAACTTCTGAATGGATTTTAATGAAATTTTACAATAATGTTGCTTAAACATATCTAAATAACACATAGGCTACAATTTATAAAAAAAACGGATTTTTTATATAAACTTCAGGTCACGCAGACGAAGTTGCGGGCGGCCGCTAGTGAATGAAGAAAATAATGAACATCTCTGAGAATGGATATAGGTTGGGTCGATCGTTCAAGTATATTGAATGTGATTAGAAAAGATGGGTAAAAACTATTTTTTGATACAGGTTTTTGTACCGCCAAGAGCATCTCTGTCTCGCCCGTTGGTTGACTGGTAGAGAATGCTTTTTGCATTAAGTTCGCCTTTTGTACTTTGTTTGTGCATTAAGGATTAAATAAATAAATCAATAACTATGTGATCTAACTAAAATATATTGATTTTGAGTGTAGGGTTCCGTCTTTACTACGGAACCCTACACTCTCCACGTGTGGTCCGCATATGTTCAATTATTGTAGCTCAATGATTGCTTACTTCCGGCTCCCTAGTTAATGGGCTCGGCTAATTTCCTGCAAATTACCATTACCTTATCCTTCTTCTTGGAATCGCTCGTCGATCGATTCCCTTGGCAGCCCGTATATCAATCAATCACTGAAACTCACAGAACCCGCCCTGCTCAATGTGTCGTTGAGTGATCTGTTTGTGAAATATTGCATTTATGTTTATTAATTCATTTAATTAGCATGGGTTATGAATATGTTCGAGTAAAGCGGTTTTTCATGTTTGAACGAAAAACATTAATACGTAAAATAATGGTCTATTCTTAATTGCACGAAGGAAAGTATTTATAATATTATTCTAGAGACGCCTAGAGGCATTGTTTACCAGTCAACCCCACAGTCAGATAGACACACACACAGAAAAACTCCGATCCACAACCTTTGCATTCGAAAGTAAGTATGCGTTCAATTGGTCACTGTGGACTTGACTTTCTAATAAGGAACGATTTGGCTGAAAATCCGAAACACATTTTTTAGACGGCGGTGCTGGGAATCATACATTTTTCAAAAGATAGAACTTTGGATTTTCTTCATGTGATAATACACAGTGGATACTTCATGAGGACAAAATTATAACTGAGTTATCTATTTATCAAATTGGTTAAAAAAATATTTAACTAAGCTTTTCTAATTTTGGTGGCGTGTCCACAACCCGACTACCTAAACATATGTGTTATTTGAGCTGAAGATTATAAACGTATTTGAAAAACAATATTATTTTTGAATTATGCAATACATAGAGTGTCTAAAATGGCCCAATTAAGCAAGATTACTATATAACTGCGATTAAGCCACGTCGTTAAGTTTTGTCCAAGAGAAACTTACAATTTTGGTGTGAATAATGAAATAGCTCGCCAGTTACTACATAAGGAACAAAACAGGGTACCACCCCCATCAATCGTTCGGTTTAGTACTACTCTCGCCACCAGTGACGGTAGAAGTGTACAAGTCCTTTGCGTCTTCCCGCAAAACAAGTTTATATGACGTTTTTTTTTACCAGGACAACAATTTAACAATTTCGGTGTCCTTGATTTATAATTTCTCAGTGGTTACTTTCTGTTGACTTTATAAGATAATGAAGAGAATCAGTTTTTGTATCTAATGTTAAAATGCTATTACTATGTGTGAAACAGATTTTATATTATTTAGTTTTTTTAACAAAATTCTAATTCAAGTGTGCCAATTTTGGTGTATTTTGTGCTACACCAAAATTGATAACTGCACCAAAATTTGAATAAGAAGATTTGAACGACACCTTACCTTACAATAAGAAGTCTTAACTACCAGGTGAGATCCTAGAGCAGACGCTACTCCGAAGGGAAACACCAGAGGAAGCTTTGCTAGATCCCCCATTACCCCACAATGAGATATGGAGCTTGGTGAGGCGAAAACTCTGAAACTGGACCTCCCGCCATACACAGGAGGTGATTGAGTGAAATTGCTGAACGAAGCCTTCACCAGACGCGAGCGATCTTACCAAACCTGATTTCAGTCTTGTCCCAAGAAAGGAAACAAACGCTTCCTAAAAACTATATGCCAATCACACTTATGAACCAAGTGTAAAAGCTCATCCGGTACCTAGAAGGCCAATTGTTAATTCACGACCGATAGTACGGCTTCAGACCGAAACGGTCCACCTATGATTTCCTAGCAAACGTAACTCATTTAGCCCCCTAAATGAGTTACTCTGCAAGAAAATCATAGGTGGACCGTGCTAAACGTGTGGCATGAGTAGAGCACAGTCTATTAGCGTTTTGTCTAGCGCTTTATTGCAAAGCGAAAGATATATATCGAGGATAAGAGGCTTTCTCTTGTTGTTGATCTTGACGGAATGGGGTGTACGCAATCTTGTGGAGGTCAATACACCAGATGAGCTCATTATTTGCACGTCCTACTCTTCAGAGCACCCCACTACCAGAGAAGGATAGTCTAAACATCCTCAGCATGGATGTTCACAGGAACTTTATCCAACAGGATTATCTCCATTCAGTCCTTAGCATTATTAAAACAGCATCCCGTAAGATCTAATTATCATTCTTCACGCCTGAGTAGCTGTGTCTTTGTACAAGACACAAATTTGCTGGTGTGCGGAATATTGCTCTCATCTCTAGACGGTTCCGCCGAGCCAGGTACTTGAAACTCTCGACAGCTTGCAGTGGCGTCTATCCGCATCATTGATAACCCAGAGGCAACTATGACTATGGTGCGATTACAGACAGAGAGAGACATAGCCAGGATGAGTGTCCTCTACAGTTTCAAAGTGATAATACCCTCACCCTTCCACTCACTTCCCATGCTGTTCTGTGTCAACATCCACTCACGGCCCAGTAAATATTGACCATTGAATCGTTCTTTTGTCGTGCTCTCTAGGTGTGAAATGCTCCTCCAGCGCATGCAGTTACATCTTCCTACAATCCCGGTATTTTTAAACGGGGCATGAAAAAGCATTTATGCAGGCCTTCAAAACTAGATTGACCTACCCACTTGTCAAGCCCAAACGGACTTTACGGCTGCATCAGTTGTTTTTGAGAGTTGTCTGGAATCGTGGTGCATCTAGATTGAACTCCTTCCAGACATCGGAGCAGGCTTTTGTAAAGGATTCAGCAAAAGTATTAAATTCGTTTATGCTCAAAAAATACATGAAGATCACTTAAGAATACAGCTACATTATTTAATTGGATATTCCGATTAATACTATTAGTTGGACACATTCATGCTCACATGTTTGGCAGGTTATATAGGAGTCCGAAAAGTAAAACCGACTCCTGGCTTTTGTTGACTACGAGAAAGCCTTTACTAAGCAATGTTACCAAAACCCGGGCTGTTCACGAGTCTTTGAAGCGCTGCCAAGTCGAATGGCGTTTTGTGGGGTTGCTTCCTCAGCAACAAGATCCATCCAGTTGCTGTGGGTGTAAGACAGGGTGACGTTGTACTCCCGAAACTATTCACCAGCGCGCTGGAAAGTTCCAATTACGCAGAGAAAACTTTAAAGGTGAAACCTCCAGGAGAGTACAGCATTTGGGAAATGGGGTCATGTTTTCGCATCATCTTTGCCTTAAGACCAAGGTGTTTAATCAATGCTTCCTACTAGTCATGACTTTCGGAGCAAAGACGTGGAACCTGATGGTGAAGCTAGCCAACCGATCAAATGTCACTCAGAGAGCTATGGAAAGGTCTAAAGCTCGGGATCTCACTATGTGAGAAAGTTGGGGATGAGATAATCCGGTAGAAGACCAGATGACTCTAAAGTGTAGCGAACTAAAGTGGAAGTCAGCTAGCCACATTGTTCAAAAAATGATCGAGTTGCTGAGGAAGACAGATTCTTGAATGGAAGCCTCGGCTTGCTGGCAGACTGCAAAGATGTGAAAGAAATGAGTTCTGATTGTTTTAGTAACGAAAATATACGTACACATTTGACCAAAACGTTAAAGATGAGGAATATTGAGGATGTTCTAATTTTGGTGTCAGGTTTAAATTTTGGTGACAGCATTTCTAATTTTGCTGTGTTAACATAAATTTTGGTGTTTCCTCAATTTCGGTGTGCCTAATATAAAAAGAACTACTGGGCCAAATTGAATGCCTAAGTCAATTTAAGCACAGAATACGTTTCTGAATAATTAGATTATAACATAAAAAAGATAAAGCCAGTAATTAAAAAAACCAGCAAAATTAGGCAAAAAATGCCACTTGTTGATATTGCCCCATTTGATTGGTTAGGGGGCATGCTAGATCGAAGGACAAGTATGAAATTACTGCATTCTTAACGCGAACGGACTATAGACTAAAACTATAAGATTGTTTGTGCTCTTAGTTGTAGGTTAGACGGAAGTGCCTTAAAACGACCGAGACCAAAGTTAGTTGCTGCAAGACTAATATGATCATGTCTGCATCAATTTGGCCAGGATGTGCAGGAATTGTGGGATTTCCGTGTAGCTCTGCTGTTACGGCTCCGTGCCTCACACGGCTTGTACTATGTCACACTTCGAGTTAAACAATGCAATTGGAAGATTACCTTTCGAGCACACAGTTCAATTTACCTTAGTCTTTTGAGGTGATACGAACTGTATAGGTGGGCTTCATGTAGATACGTTTACGAACACTTACGGAGGCAAAATGAATAGATAACACACGAAAACTCTTGTTCTTGTCTTGTAAGTGAACACGTATACTCCTTAGTTCCTTTGCTTCACTTCGATTTTGACTTACTAATAATTTTCATTTAACTCTTTGACGATCTCTTCTTCATTTTTTAAGTTACTTGATGTTTTTTTTTTCTTAATAATAAATTAAATATCTAATGTTATCTTTCAAGAAATTATACGAAATCGGAAATGATGAAGAAATCGCATAAATGTAATTTTAAATTTGTTACAGACCAAAAATGTATTCTAGATAAAATGTCGCTGCTTGCAAACTATAATTAAGCGACATAAGCACCGTGAAACATGTCCATCGGAATGAATTCCGTCATTTCAATTCGAGCACAATTACGCGGCAGAACGGTTTAAATTCGTCTCTTTCACCGGTCGCTCGTAATTATGGCATCCGATATTAAAGCGCAGGCTGCGCTGGTTAACCGGACAGCGCAAATTGTTTCGATTGTTTCACTAAATATGATATATTTTTCAGTGTTCCGTATTACACTGCATACGATTAGAAAGAAAGAAAGAAAGAAATGAAAAACGTTTATTGATCTTGGACATCGTACTCATACAGATAGGTATAAATAAACAAAACAAAATGGTTAGAGAAAAAATAACAAAAGAAAAAATTAACTAAAATTTTCACCAGACAGCAGTGTCACGATGTCCAAAATCAAGAAATTATACGAAATCGGAAATGACGAAGAAATCGCATAATCGTAATTTCATGTCGCTCGTAATTATGGCATCCGATATTAAAGCGCAGGCTGCGCTGGTTAACCGGACAGCGCAAATTGTTTCGATTGTTTCACTAAATATGATACATTTTTTAGTATTTCGTATCACACTGCACACGATTAGAAAGAAAGAAAGAAAGAAAGAAAAAACGTTTATTGATCTTGGACATCGTACACATACAGATATAAACAAACAAAACAAAACGGTTAGAGAAAAATAAATAATAAAAATAACAAAAGAAAAAAATAATATAAATTAGGCATCTAATGTTATCTTTCAAGAAATTATACGAAATCGAAAATGACGAAGAAATCGCATAATTGTCATTTCACGATATTTGTTACAGACCCAAAATGTATTCTAGATAAAATGTCGCTGCTTGCAAACTATAATTAAGCGACATAAGCACCGTGAAACATGTCCATCGGAATGAATTCCGTCATTTCAATTCGAGCACAATTACGCGGCAGAACGGTTTAAATTCGTCTCTTTCACCGGTCGCTCGTAATTATGGCATCCGATATTAAAGCGCAGGCTGCGCTGGTTAACCGGACAGTGCAAATTGTTTCGATTGTTTCACTTAAATGTGATATATTTTCAGTGTTCCGTATCACATCTGCACACGATTAGAAAGAAAGAAAAAACACGTGTATTGATCTTGGACATTGTACACATATAGATATAAACAAAAAAAACAAAACGGTTAGAGAAAAAATAAATAATAAAAATAACAAAAGAAAAAATTAACATAAATTAGGCATCTAATGTTATCTTTCAAGAAATTATACGAAATCGGAAATGACGAAGAAATTGTATAATTATAATTTCATTTTGTTAGTTACAGACCAAAAATGTATTCTAGATAAAATGTCGCTGCTTGCAAACTATAATTAAGCGACGTAAGCACCGTGAAACATGTCCATCGGAATGAATTCCGCCATTTCAATTCGAGCACAATCACGCGGCAGAACGGTTTAAATTCGTCTCTTTTACCGGTCGCTCGTAATTATGGCATCCGATATTAAAGCGCAGGCTGCGCTGGTTAACCGGACAGCGCAAATTGTTTCGATTGTTTCACTAAATATGATATTTTTTTAGTGTTCCGTATCACACTGCACACGATTAGAAATAAAGAAAAAATGTTTATTGATCTTGGACATCGTACACATACAGATATAAATAAACAGAACAAAACGGTCAGAGAAAAAATAAGTAATAAAAATAACAAAAGAAAAAATTAACATAAATTAGGCATCTAATGTTATCTTTCAAGAAATTAAAAGAAATAACGAAGAAATCGCATAAATGTAATTTCATGTTTGTTACAGACCTAAAATGTATTCTAGATAAAATGTCGCTGCTTGCAAACTATAATTAAGCGACATAAGCACCGTGAAACATGTCCATCGGAATGAATTCCGTCATTTCAATTGGAGCACAATTACGCGGCAGAACGGTTTAAATTCGTCTCTTTCACCGGTCGCTCGTAATTATGGCATCCGATATTAAAGCGCAGGCTGCGCTGGTTAACCGGACAGCGCAAATTGTTTCGATTGTTTCACTTAAATATGATATATTTTTAAGTGTTCCGTATCACTCTGCACACGATTAGTGCACCACCTGTATCTCCTGTGTGCATTAAGCAGTTCAATCGGCTGGGCAGCGATAAATTGCGTAACGTCTTCTCTTCCAACGAACCTCAGTACCTCAAGACAAAGGTCTATAAAGTCATTTCCGACGGGTCAAAAAAAAAACAAGGGCACACAGCTCGAAGGTCTGATGACCGTCGGGGCCGAAAAGTCCTCGAGTGGGGACCTTTCGAAGCCTAGCGCAGCGTGAGACGCCCACCCGCAAGGACGGATGACCTCATAAAGATCGCAGAGTTTCGGTGAATGCAGGCCGCCTACAACCGGCCGCTCTGGAAATCTAGGGGGAGGCCTATGTTGATGATGATGTTAAACTGGCATACCGACTGAAGCATGTGTCAGACAGAACGTACAATCGGCTAGTTGATTTTAGGAACTTTGGTATTCTTGCATTTCCATCGTTAGTTATGTTCTTAAAGGCTGTATATAACTGTTAGCAATACAAATTTTAATATACATACAGCAAATATTTTACAAGCATTCAACGGGATATTCTGTACACAAGTCCGAGGAATTATTGATCGTTTTTTACAAGCATTAATGAAACTGGTATATAAACAAGCCTTTCAAAGTTGGAGTTCCCGGAAAAAACATCAAAAGATATAAAATAAAAATTATGAATGTGAACCACCTTATCTACTTTTTACGGAGGAAAAACCAGATATTTCCAGTTCCGTGGAATTATACTTGGCGTAATACCAGCCGCGGTTTTATTCTTTCATTTGCACTAAACTGTCCTCTGGGAGTCTCTGGTGCTATTCGATTCATGTTTGCTTTCAATTTGATCTGGAATGAGCATTCTATATTTACTCTGCTGTAAGCTGTAATACACCTGCAGTTTAAACTATGGCGTGCTGCTGCAATCGCTGGCTAGTAATTTTTTCTTGATTTTGGCAAAAATACGAAATAAAGACGATCATTTTGAACCGGGACCGGTTGCTCAAGACAAGTGTTTCAAGAGTAGCCTTGAAAGCTAATGGTGCAGGAACTTTGACTTAACTTTTTCATTTTTTAATAACAAGGGGATAAGCCAAAAACTACAATACACTAAGTTTCTACTCTTATGAAGATAAAAAATATGATGTACGAAAATAGGAGGTGCCCGTGGCGCAGTTGTGGCAGTGGATCGGCAACATCGCTGTTGTTAAGTACTTAACACGCGCCGGGTCGGAAATGTGTGATCATTCTGACCAAAATTTTGTAATGTACTTTTCGGGCATCTCCATTCGGAAGGCACGTTAAGCAGTTGGTCCGGCGGTTGGTTGACGGCGTTAGATGTCAGCCGGAGGCTTAAAAGCGCTTGAGAACAGGTTAAAGTTTCTCACTGATCTTAAACCCCTCCAACAATCCGCACTGTGCCCGCGTGTGCGTGTTGGAGTATGGCTCCACCTCACTGTTAAGGTGACTGGAACCAACAAAATCCAGGAAGCAGCAGATACTAGTATTTTAATGTTTACATTCAAACTTAATAAATCACTAAACTTATTACTCTCGATAATAGAGGGTGCAACGTTTTTAATATAAAATAGCTTTCGTTAAAACGAACACTAGAAGGTTATTCTATGAAATAACAAAAGCAAAAAGTTTAACGGGTGCTCCTCTCCGAGCGAGTTGCATCTATTGTTAATTAATAGTTTGTTATCTTTGACTTTTACCACTTGAAATGTTAAATTATTTGTTAGTTGTAAACGATCTTGTAACTAGGTAGCTTTTTCAGAAACCTTTTAAAACGAAATGTTAGTTTTAAATGGCTGGAGTTTCAAACTTCTGAATTTGCAATGCTTGAGGCCAACTTTTCCGAGCTTTTTTCAGAGCTTATGTAAGTAGTACCGAATGAATTCACCTTGTGCTTGCAAAAAAAGAACCAAGAGTAAACTTGCGAAGGAGGTGCAGTTTTGCAGGAATATACTCGTTCTGTTATGGAAGGCGGCAAGTGCGATTATCAAGATGGCAAACCCATGTATAGTTGTTCTTGTTTTTCATTGAATTGACGTTACACAAACGCAAATCAACGTTGCGCATTTCACAGAAGTATAGCTATCTCTTTCGGTTGTATTGACATTTTACGGGACAACATGAGCGTAAGCGCGTGCTTAGCGTTGATTGACGTTTGTGAATTCGGAGGTTACTAACGCTTTCATTGTTTCTTGTTTCTTTGGTCAAACGTGCTTATCTAAGGAACTACTGGTTCGAATTAAAAAATATTATTTGTTGGATAATATGGAAAAAATCATGATAATTAATCTGTTTTAACGGAGCATCTAAAAAAATATTGCAAAAACAGAAAAAAATATTCCTTAATTTCGTTGCCTGCGCTTCGCAGAAATGATGTGTGACGGATTTTTTCCCTTTTCGTGTTTGAAAAAAGGTCTGCGACAGCAAATGTCACCTTATCTTAGTAATCTTCTTCTGAAATAACTTGAAAAAAAAGTCTTGGGTTTTAGGCGAGATTCACTTCCTTTGCAGGTGTGTCTATGAACATTATACAAAGCATTCCTAAAGGCAGTGAAAAGGGGGGTTGAAATTATTAGGAAAGCGTGATTATTAAATCGCCTGGGAGTGAAAGTATAATTACGCAAATGAAGTCGCGGCAAAAGCTTGTGAAAGATGAAATGAGATCAATTCTCGAATACTATGCGTGAGCCGCATCGATTCTTAGAATTAATTCTTTAATAATTTTTATACAAAATGAAATGAAAAAGGTTGTTTCTCGGTAGTCGAGTCGGCAAATCCACCCGTGTGTTCCTAGTTCCAGTTTGTTTTCTTTGATCTCTCATCCTTTAATGTTCGGATAAGAAGTAAATTATTCCTCGGGGTAGATTTATGATCGATTTTAGCCACAGTCACTTACAAAAAGTCCGTCAAAATTGCTGTTGATCGCTTTAACTTTACCAATTTTGTGAACTTCATCTACTAAAAGAAAAGTAAGTACGTATATAAATCAACTGTTCTTTAACTTTCAAACATTAATTTAATCAGGTTTGGGAGAGTTTAGTGTTCTCGTTTGATGCCCAGTCTGAGTGAGTATTGTTTTAGTCTGCACGTAGTTTGTCTGTCTGTCCAGCTATGTTCTGTTTTGTTTTGTTCTATTTTATCACGAAAACGATTACTTTAGGAATTAAGTAATATTTAGTTTTTCGCCTAACACAAAACTAACAAAACGCCCTCGTGGCAAAGATGACGAGAGCACACTGTTGTTCATAAAAAAACGACACAAGTGGTGAATAATGCGATATTTTTGTGATAATTTTGTAAATGTTCTACCTCTAACTGTGTTTGTGTGAATACTCAAACGTCCCCCAATGTTTAGTTCAGTGTTCATCAAAGCATTCTAAGTAAGCTGTTCAGTATCGTAGACGCATCCACCCGACCGAACTTGCTTTGTAACTCAGCTAATGTCTTGTACAGTCAGCCAAGAAAGTGGTCTACCACTTTTGAGAAAAGTTTCTGCGAGATGTAACGCTCGCTAAGGTTGACTTTTCTAACAGGGTTTAACACAATGCACAATTATGTTATGACGTTTTGTCTGTCATCTGTGTTAGATGTCTGACATTTGACGTCATTGGGTGACTTAATTTAACCTCATTAAATGCGATAGTCTATTTTTGCTCAACTAAAACTATGTCGATCTTTTTGAAGAGAAACTTATTTCTACTGAAAAAGAAAGTCTCACTGACAATTCTACTGTCAAGTATTTCCGTCAATAAAATATTAATACGAAATGAAATGGCAATCTGTCACACATGATAATTCAAACTTGACACTTGGCATGACGTTATTAATCATAAATGCCAAAGAGAGCAATAGTCACTGACACAAACTTATTGCCAGGGAAAATTGACCTTGTTGTTTCATGACTTTCAAACGAATCTCAACCGTAGGGTGGTAGACCACATTTTTGGCTGACTGTACCTCGCAGCGAACTTGAAAACTTCAGTCTACAGGCTGATGCGCTTTTCTAACTTTTGCACGTGAACGTGACGTATCGAAAATGCATCGGCTCGTAAGAAGGCTTATATGAGCTGACTTTAAAGTAGTCTCCAACGCTAAGCGTGAATCGCATTTGCTCCCGCCCACTACATTATTCAGGGTGGATCACCCCACTTTGAGCTTGTAAACTTCCAACTAAGTTAACATATAAAATTTCTTAAAAACGGACTTTACAGCTAACACATTTGAAAGCAATTCTTAAGGACGACCGAGTTCTCTTAAACGGTTTCGGTAGTGAAAACGACTTCGTTTCCTTTCATATTTGGAAGTATTGATACGAAGTTGAAATTATTAAGATTATTACTTTGTTTGAGACACTAAATGACTTGTTTTGTGACGTTAGAGATGCAGTGGGCATGGCACACAACGCAGCCTATTCGCATAGTTGGTGGATGACCTAGTGGAAGTCGCAAAATTTCATTACACAGGTACAACATTCCGCTCTGAAAATGAACAGGAAAAGCCTTTATGATGGATATGGACTAGGCATAGCTATTTGTTGCTTGAAACTTCGTGTTGTTATTTAACTTAATTCATATTTAGAATAGAAAAAATGTGTTGAACTGTTAACTGCTCAGGACAAAACAAAACAATTATTAAACTTCATTTGTTTTCAAAGACATTTAAAAAACATACTATTCGTTTTATCTTCAGCTTCTTGTCTTCCATTCAATATTTATTTGATTCATTAGATTTAACGATTTTAATTTCCCTGTAACATTTAATTACAAAGTTAATTTACAGAAAGATATTAGAAATGCGATGTAAGATAATGATTATTATGATGAAAATTGTGTAAAGGAGAGAAGAGAGCATTAACTTTAATTAAAATTTCAATCCTTTGTGTTGCGAGAATAAGTGAAAATAACAAACATAACGGTCGGACAAGGGGACAGACCGTCTTCAACGAAAGTCACCCATTCATCACCGTGGATGTTCTTTGTCGGGGCTTGTCCTAAATATTTTTGTAAGAGACTAGTTTTATTATTGAATATCTACTAGCTGTCTCGACAGACGTCGTCTACAGATACTATTGGACTGTGACAGTAATAAAATGTTTAAAAGCAACAAAATATGTCGATACCGTCCCTTTGGATAGGAACTTAAAATCCAAAGACATTTTGGGAAAAAAAAAGTTTTTGCGATCTCTTCCAAGCAACCCTGCTTGGAAGAGATCGCTTTTTAACGGTAGAGCCTCCCAAATTGTACATTAGCACGTTAATCTGTTCTCTTAACTGTTCATTTCTGTTGTTTCGGTGTGCAATGTGTGAATGGTCATTGTATACAGACCATTGATTGAAGTGTGCCAAAATTGCTAAGTACCAAGAAAATTCGTAGACATGTACTGGAGATTTTTGCTCAAAAGTTAATGAATATGTAAGAGTAAATGTTTTCATTAGATGAAACATAAATTGTCCATGTCTTGATTATTTAATCTTAATAATAATACATTTTCCTAATCTGGGTGTTCTGTAACTTTCAAACCCCAAAGAGTATAAAATGCCCCAAGAACCACAACAAAACCCAAATATTCGTCACAATAATGTTTCTTCTGAACTGGGTATGGGAACCAATAGGCCAACCGTCGATGCCAATGGGCCAATTAAATACAGATTAAAAGTTGGCAAACATCCAGCCATTAACACCAATAAAGCGTTTATGAAAATTACACTTCAGATAAGATAAAACTGTATCGGAATTCGAACGCGAAAACAAACCCTCTACCAATAAAGGTTGAACACACTCATATTTTAGATGTAATATATTTTCCCTCATTTCCACACGACATGTTTGATATTGGATAGAACGACATACAAAATAAATCACCGTGTAGTATAATATAAAGGTCGAGTCAAACGAATGGTCTCTGGAGGACTAGTACCTCAAATATTGAAGGTAGCGAATTGTGATCAAAGGGATTCGATTATTTTTGGAAGACAAACTTATTTGATAAGAAATTATTCGCGACGTATCCGTTTTTGGCAGTAATTAATGCAGTCTTACCTACTCCCGAATTCACAAACGTCAATCAACGCTAAGCACGCGCTCACGCTCACGCTCGTGAATTCGGGGGTTAGAGACTTACCCCCAATTAACAAACGCAAATCAACGTTGAGCATCCCTCAGCAGTATAGCTGTCGTTTTCAGTTTCATAGACATTTACGGGACAGCATGAGCGTGAGCGCGTGCTTAGCGCTGATTGACGTTTGTGAATTCGGGGTTTAGACGCATTTTGGGCGGTAGGTATTAAAAAGTTAGAGATTCTGCCTAAAACGTGCAGGTTGTGGGTTCGATTTGCCCATGGATTGAAGTTCATATGACATATTTGTATCCGTTCTGTGACTGTTGTTTTTTATCTATTTATCAGTTATTGATATTCAATGTAGTTTGGAGTCAGGTGACCTCAATGTATGCCCCTTAACCCATTGCCCGCCGCATTATATTTAGTATGTTTTCATTATAGCCTAGTAGCAAAAACGCTTGGCCGGAATCTACTGTTCATTTTCTCAGTTTAGATGCTCAGCAGAACGTTTCGAGTACGTTACTATTAGACTTTACCACATAATATCAATTTCTATAAATATACGTAAATATACGATATTCTCGCGAATTGAACTCCCCGAAAGAAATACTTAAGTATGAATGTGTAAAACGAGCGAGAAATGGGAGGAGGGATGCCTTTTCACTCTTAGAGTGGAGTCTTAATTGCTCTGTGGAATAAAATTGAAAGAGCCATCGAGGAAAGCTGAGATTGTATAATGGATGGAGTATACAGTATCACAGTAAATGTAAGAATAAATAAATGTGATCTTATATATTGTTCTGTTCCTATGATTCTGAGCTAACTTTGGGGGTAAGTTTTTAGTTCAAGTGTTCAAATTATTTGAATTAACACGTTGAACGCCACGCCGGTCACAAACAAAAGGAATTCAATTGTTAAAGTGACCGGCGGCGGTGAAAGACTTAAATTTCCTCAAAAACACAATAACTTCAATCACTTCACAAGAATAGTATTAAAAACATGTTCTCGCACCGGTAATCAATCAAAGTAGATCCCTTAAGTAGTTATTTTTATTTTTAGCATTAGGGATAGTGCATTATCATCTTACTAAAGATAGGAAAACCAGAAAAAACACATTTGGTTTGTTGGTTCGATTCCCGCCTAGGGAATCGAACCCGCATCTTTCGCAAACCGGGCGACTGCACTAACCACTGTGTTACCGAGACCATTAACAGACCGGCCGATTTTTTCTGGTATATTTACCTGGCAGGTTTGTTTCACCAATGATTAGACATATACCGTCAGTCAGCCGGGCAGTCGCCCGGTTTGCGAAAGATGCGGGTTCGATTCCCGCCTGACGCCAACAGACCAAATGTCTTTTTCTGGTTTTCCTATCTAAAGTAGATCTCTGTCTCATTAAAAATAGACTTCGCCATTTATTCACTAAAGTATATTGAATTAAAAATAGGTTTAGCGGTTGGAGTGTCCTGTCACTTATGCCCAGGTAAGCAAATGTTGACACCAATGAGCATGTAAAGACATCTATATTAAAGTACTGTTGGGCTGTTTGAGTTTTACGAATAAAGCTCAAATCACATTATGCCAGCCAATTATCTTGCCATCAAATTCGAACCTTAAGTTGTAAAGACCCAAGGTGCGAGTTGAGTTGAGAGAGTGGAGAGATGAGTTAATTTTGCAAAATATATTGTACCACTCCCGACTCAATGCTGAAATTCGAATGGCAAGATATTAGCTGGAGCCATGCAGTTGCGGTGCCGGTATAATGTGCCACAACCTTTAGGGCGTTAGTTTCCAACCCTCGCAGTCTAAGCGCGAATCCACTGTTGGGGGCACGTGTGACCATCAAGCTCTAATGAATTCGTGACAGACTTTGACGGTCTGTTGAGATCGGTTCGATTTCACGGTCTAGTTCCATATCGACCCAAAAGTAGATATTAATTTTGATATTTCTTTCATCTAGATTTTAAAGACAAAACGAGACCATTTTCGGGCAACCTCCTTTCAATAAATCCGCTGCGGCTTCGCAAATGTACGAGTATTTCGCGATGGCTTGTTGTGTCTCAAATTTCTTTAATTTTCCGTGGAATGCCCTGAGCCTCCTCTTTGAACGCCTTCAATTTGCGTTCTATCCCGACATATTATTATAATTCTGAAATTTCGTTGTTTCAATATTGCCGAACTTGAATGGCTTACTTAATGAAATAATCAAATTTTTCTTCTGTACTCGTGGCTTTGTCTTTGGCGATGTTTGCTGGAGGTGATATTGTTGTTCTTTTGCTTTTGTGGCTGTAATACGCAAGCATTCTGATATTCATTTTGAGATTTTACCTCGAGGGGCTGTGGAGGGTTTGTAGTATTTTTGAGCCTTGTAAACAAGTGAAATGAAAAAACAACTCGGATTCTACTCGCGCGGTGGTATCGGTAGATAGGCACGTTTTTGGAAATTTTAGCATGACGCTAGTTGAGTACCTGCATAATTTATTACATTTTGACATTAGTCTAATGGATTTGGTGTAAATAAGGGTTATGAAGTTTGCTAATAAGCCAGAGGTGGAGGGTTTGATCCCCGCATATAACGAACATTTGTGTGTTTGACCCTGTGGATTATATTGATCTGAGTCAGATTTGATAAATTTGTACCTAAGTTTGATTCTTCATATTCCACAGAATGAACAATGACTAATGAACATGAGTTACAACTCATTGATCCTTGTAATTTATTACAACTGTAGTGTTGTCCGTAGGTACAGAAAAGAATATCATAGATAGATGAATATTCTGTCTTTATCTTGACCTTTCAAACATAAATCAAAACACAAAACCGCGCGTAGAATGTAAAAGTTGTTTTATAACTATTTCTATAGTCCGTTCGCGTTAACAATGCAGTGATTTCATACTTGTCCTTCGACCTAGCATGCCTCCTTACTAATCAAATCGTTCCTAATTAGAAAGCCAAGTCCACAGTGACCAGCTGAATGCATACCCTTGAAAACAAAGGCTGAAATTCGTGTGCGTCAGAATTAAATTTGAAAATCACTGCATTCTTTAACGCGAACGGACTAATAGTGCTAGCGATAATTTAAGAATACAATATCATGTCTTGGTATTTTCGTATTTTTTACATTTAATGTAATCAAGAATAAAAATAAAGACGCGCTATGTATACTCGGGTAGATGTACCTATTTGCATAGAAACTTTTAGTTTCAGTTTCACAAAGGAGTGCGACTACGATCTCTTTTCTAGTTACTGCGACTTTTCTACAGTCTAAGTGTTACATCTTAACGAGGTGCTTAAAATTAACTATACAGTCTGACGAATAAAAAGTATTCAGTCGCTTCAGGACTTAAATTAGCAGTCTCTTTCAAAAATGATATTACCAGTTAGCAAGTAAAACATAACAATACATAACTTTTATGTATGGGATAAAACTTTAAGCTGATGTGTAATCCATAGTCATGTTTTTAATTATTAAGTCAAATCAAAAAATCCAAATGCTAAAAATGTGCGATTTGGTGTAAGCGCTCTAACAACACAGCGTGACAGGGCCATGGATTGCAATTCAGCAGTATTTCCAATCCAATCGTCATAAATCCAGTTCAGCGCGAACTAGTAATTTATGGATTTTATAAATACAACATGCACATTTAGTTATTCTCTTTACTTTGGTTCAGTTTCAAACTTGTTTTGTATCCATAAAAAGTCGAATGCAATTTACCTAATTCATTGATACAAAATCAAACAAAAAAATCTCTGAGTATTCGCACTAGAACTCTAGTTTTGAAACACCAACCACTCATAAAAAGCGAATAACTCTGTTACGAACGGGAAATCGTAACAACAAGCAACTGTGAGGTCATAGACTGAGTTTGCGGTGGGGCCTCAGAGCCTTGCCACCGCGGTAGAGCGAACCCCGGAGCATTGAACCCCACTCTTGGACTCTTTTGCCGAAACATCAACCATCCAGAAAACACTGAGAGCGTCAAATGGTAGGGCGAAACGTTAACCTAATTACAAGTACAAGCAACTGCAAGGCCGAAGGCCCATGCGGTGGGGACTTTTTCATTGTAAAATATTCGGGCCGTGATGGTTATTTAGGGGCTAGATTTGTTAGCATGTTGATAACATCGTGTGTGCGTGAGCTGTCGAATCGCGGCGAAAAGGCGTTGTCAGTGCAACAATATAAAATATCTGGAATAAATATTTATGATGTGAAGCAACAAGCATAACCATTGAAAAATGTACCTTATTTATTTATTTATTTATTTATTTATTTTCTTAGGATAGCTAACAGCTTACAAAAATCAACAATAGCAGCTAAAAGTAAAACTAAAAGCTATTGACAAGCTACCACATATAAAACTTAATTGATTCCTATCTAAATGAAATAATGCAAAGTAAGCTAGTTGATACAATAGTATTGGAATTATAATGTGTTTTGGTATATACTTACAGAAAATAGCATTTAGTAGTGACTAATTCAACTTCGTGTTACTGATTATGCGAAAAATGGCTTGTGAACTGGGTTTATACTTACAGACATAGCAAAACCTTGTTTCTTTTTAACCAAACTTAAATTTAACATATTAGTTCAGCTGCCCATACTCGTAAGTGTTAAGTGAAGAGTAATACGAAAATTATACTCAACACTGCCTGATGTACAGTCAGCAGCATAACAGGCTACCCATTCCGGTCCGGCCCATTTTCCAGGAAAGTGTGTACGGTTGACTTGACTTGTGACCGTCAGAACGTAGCCAAAGAGATTAGCATAGAGGGCAAATAGCACCGGTTGGGAGAAGCTGGCTTCAGTTTCAAGGGTCGCCGCTTTAAGCTCGCAAGTTTTTAGACAACTTATGCGCAAGATTAAAACTCCGACGACGAATTGAAAATCGCAAGAGGGAAAAATTGGTTGAGGTTACTTTTTATTTTTAAAGACGTAAGAAACTTTATGAAGTACATCATAACTTTCAGGAGAAAGAGAAAAAATACCTTACGTTAAGCGTATATGATCACAGCCATCATGATCTTTGAAAATGGACTTCACTAAGATGATACACAGGTAATTAGTTAGTAAATTACTAATTTTTTCTACTTTTGGTTGTTGCCCTGTGTACCTACTGAAAAAGGGTTAAAATAGTTATATTTTTCAATCTAGAAAATGCTTTACTTGTGATAACAGTTTATTTCTGTGGAAGTTTTTTGATAGACATAAATTTTGCTGTATTTTTTCCTTTTTGTTTGATTTGCCTAGCTGTTAGCCGGGGTTGTGGCTTTCTCAGCTTCACCGGTCAACGGGGTGAGCGGAAGGTACTCAACTCCAACATTTAACTAACGTACCTAAGGGTGCCCCCAAGGCCGGCCGAGCGTCAGTTTAGGTACCTAGTTCCTAGAAGATGGCAATTTGAGGTGTGTGTCCCTATGTTAACGTTGAAAATCATTGAATAGCTACCGAAATAACTTAGGTTCAAACCTTACATACTGTATTATTAACAATTATGAAAGTCAACTCTTACAACAGATTTTGTGGTTCAACAATAAGTGTTTTGAAATAGCAAAACATAACTCGTAACATACAGCCTTAACGAGTAATCAATTATAAATAGAAAATTAGCTTTGACCATTCAGCGTGAGAATACAATACAAGGGTTAAGGGTACTAATAGTTTGGTAGCTAACTGAATTTGCGACTTGTATAGGCTTTGCCGAACGTTATTGCCCCAACGAAACTATAATGTAGGTACATGTCGCAGATAGCGGGTTAAATTGGTGTTTTGGTTAACTGTTAAAGCCAGTTTACTTACATTTTGCCCAGTGCGAGCGCTGTTTAGTTTGCAGCCGGAGGATATGTGCACGCTATAATGGGTATGAACAGCCGGCCCAGACCAGTGGATTATTCGAGATATATGCTTCACCCTCGACACGTTGAAACAAACAGAGAATATGCGGTTTCGTCTCTCTTATTATGTCGAAGTCAGCATCAGCTCTTCTCTGGTCAGCATTGTTTACAATGTACTACCAGTATGTTATATTTCTAAATCGCAACCACGATATGATACTGTCAATTAAGCAAAAGTTGGAAAAGAGATACAATATTATATCTATCTATACCATCATTCAACAATACAGTATTGCAATGAATTCACTATAAACACCTAAATAATGCACTAGAAGTAATAGATAATATAGTATACACTAAAAAGTTGGAAGGTGTATGGTTTTAAAACTAAATAGCCTTTAATCAACCTCCTAGACGTCTAACTAATTGGCTGATTCAACAATTGCGATACCACACGATACTAAGGGGCACAAAGACCGTTGTATTTGGTTTCATTACCTTGTGCCAACATGGCGGCGACAGGAACGCGAGTGGGGTCTAGTCATGTCACATCGGATTGTTTATGTTGTTACTATGTTATGTTGGGCTAATATTTAGCCCGTTTTTGATGTGTAATTACACGCGGTAAGTTATGGGTGAATAGGCGGTCTTGAGGCTTCTGAGTTGGACGCTATTAAAACGGGGTCTCTTTAATGTTTGGCTAATTATTATTCCACGAATAAGGACCAACGTTTTGCAAAATGTTAATATTCAAACAATGGCGATGTAACAAATTATTCACCTCTAAACATCAGTAACATTAAACAGAACACCATATCAAACCACCAACCTCACGTATTTGGAGGTGTTAAGACAAATTAGATCTATTAGAGCGATTATGTGAAGCTTAGACATTAGAAAAAAGGATGAATCAGAATGGAGGCCAGTTACCTGCTACATTTAAGTCGTTTACTTTTCTGTGTTCCGTGGGTTGTTTTTTGCTCAATGTATACTCGTAGAATGAATAAAATATCAATGTTCAGACCCACTGTAATAAGTACAGTCAGGAACATTATTAATTTCAAATTTTGTTACCTAGGCAATATCTTTTGATACCTAACTATAGATGTAACGTGAAACGTAGTATATAAAAACCTGCCAAGTGCGAGTTGGACAGATAGCCTGACAGATGGACAGACAAACGGACAGAGTACAGGGGAGGCTTAGTGATGAGGTTCCGTTTTCACCTTTTAGGTACGGAACCCTAAAGCTGATCAGTGTCTAACTCAATCTCAATGTGTGTGTCTGATCAGTATTTATGATCGTTTTCCCGATATTAACTAAAATTTTCAGGATCAAGAGGCCAGTTTGACAGGAACTTTTTTCGAAGGTAATTACTGTTTTTTCATGGATTTTTCGGGACAAATAACCCAAAAGGCCCGCAAGTCAGTCTGAGGGACGAAGTTGGGAACCCAGGAATGCTAATCCCGGTGGAAACAAGGGTCTCAAAGCCCTAAAGGCGGATCGATAACCGGGGTCGATAACCACCAATGTAAACACTGGCCAGGAAACGGAAGTGGACCACCAAATCAACCGAACGTATTTATCACCGCACGGAATGCACAATCACGCTCCTATATTCCATTAAAAGCCCTAGAAACGTTAGACGTGGGTGGGGGGATACTGTAATGCCCGTTTTTCAGCAGAGCAACAGCACCGTCTATTGGTCTCTTGATTCGACTCAGACTCACTGGCGGTGCCAATCGCCAACGTCCTCAGCCGTCTGTATCTATTGAGGAAACGCAATGCTTGCGCGATTCATTGACGGATAACGCCATCTAGCTGTTGCCTACGTGAACCTCGCGTCTTAAACATAATTTATTAAATTATTAATAATTACAAAATTTGAATAATTAGATTCATTCGGCGCGAGTGTGTTCGCACCGTTACCTGTAGGCTGTGCGTTCCCAAGCCGCGTCGGTAAAGAAAAAAGAAATAACTAAGGAGGTAGTGTCATGGCCGGCGGGTTTAAATCTTTTGCTGGTCATGCCTAGCAGTTTGTATTTTTGCTGTGTAATTTCCCTTTGCAGTGTTAGAACCTCAGCAGGGTGTTTTAACCGGATAATTAGTGTGGTTGGTGCGGATATTTGTGCATTTGGTTGGGATGCACGGTTACCCATTTATTTTTTACCTAAGGTGTAGGTAGGCTGTACCACCGTCTAGGTAAGGAAATATTTAAGGGATATTTCCTGATTTTATGTTTCAATTGTTGCTTACGGGCTAGGAACAAGCGCATCTTCGCCGTTCCTCCTTGTTTTGTTGTGAATTTGCCCCAAAAAGGTGCAAAGATCTAACTTAGATACCCCCGACGGGCCTAGAACAAACTGTCCTCCCTAACCCTTACTTTCTCTGGCTCAATTCCTCTCTAATTGAGTCCAGCTAAATATTTTATACTACATACTTTCCTACTCACTTAATAATTGAGAGGACCGGCCGATATGTAAGAGCCACTTGGTGGATTTGCGATTTCAAGTAAGGGAACTTGATTAATAATTTTGTTGGCAGTAAGTATTATATTACTATCACAGCCATCAATAACTGTCTAGACAAAGGCCTAAATCGTTGAAATCCACCAAAGGCTACCTGATAGTCGTCTGGCCTAAAACCACGCTATTATTACGCCTTTTAAAAGACTTGCTCCTCGGTCGAAAAACTTCTAGTATTAATTACTTACCTAATTCTTAGGTAAACTTTCAAAGCTGGCCAAGTGTAATTTGCTCCATTGTTAGAATAACAGCCGTAATCAACTGAACAGAAGAGATTACTCCTATTAACCACCAGCTGCTTTGATATCTTAATTAATATCTCCAATGTATTAGGCATTCATTACATTTTCGGCAACATTTTACTGAAATTAATCTATTTCTTGTTAACAGGCCTTTGATAGATTAGCGCGAGCGTAGGTTTCGTATCGTAACCAAGTTTAATTAGATACATTATCGACTAATAAGTGGCTTGAGAAAGTTCTAGACTGAGAGGTCTAGAGCTTCTGTTTTTGTCTGGATTATATGACGTCACCAGTACGGTGGGTATGCTATTCTGTGGTTGAGGGTGTAGAGTCTGTAGACCCTTAACCTTTAAATGCATCATGATGGAATTAAGTGAAGCCATGTATTATTTACTTTAAAATGTTATTTTTCATTCGCGTTCAGTTACAAAGCAATTGGAAAATTATATTTAGGAATATAAAGTGATAGGAACTGTCAAAGGATTAAATGGTATGAATCGAATGAAACCTTTACGTCATGTGTAACAAAGCTATAAAATTACGTTTTCGTATTGACATAAGGTGATACGAACTATCAAAATGTATACCAACTTACTGTGGCTTTCTTTGCAGGTTGAATGTAAGCAATAGGTGGCAGTAGCCGGTATGTATAATTTATTAATTGGAAAGTGATCTAATCTTATTATTTTAATCTGTGCGTTGGTTGCTAGTACGGTTGGCAAAATGAGCCGTGGAAGAAAATCTACTAGCTGCATTATTTTACTACAGTAGGTAATGACCAAATGTTTTTTTTTTGGTTTTGCTATTGATACATATTTATTTGGATAACAAAGCTAAAGCCAGCACTGGCTGCGGAGCAATGCGGTTAAACTATAGGCCGATCTAACTTTGCCGATAAAGTGCCGTGTGGTCTAGGCGGTGGGAGTCCGATATATCCTCGTCGTCATCCTGGGTGGCAAGGTATCCATGAGGAGTTCTTCACGAAAAAAAAGGTCGTACTGGTGGAAGTGTAACAGTTCTGTACATTATCCTTCCAGGCGGAAAGTCCTTTCTTCGCTCTGGGAATGCAGTTGGAAAATAAATCCTTGTGCAGAAATATTTCAGCCCTCTGGGGTCCACTTACATTTTTGTAGACTTTGCGTATCTTTTGGCAAACAACGCACCTTTTTTATTTTACAGTTTAATGTTTATTTATGTACTTAGCTGTCCCGGCAGACGTTCTATAAAATTATGTTTTTTTTTACACCCGTCGGCAGGTATCAAATCCAGGAGCATTTTGTAATTTTTTTTTCAATAGTTTTTCATTTTTATACGAGGCACAGACAAATCCTAAATTAAACATACATAACATAACATAATCGGCCTATATACGTCCCACTGCTGGCCACAGGCCCAAATTAAAAAATCATTGAAATTTGTCCAGCAGTCTGTTTTTGATTTATGGGTTTTCAAACGAACCCGACTTTGTGTTGTAGATTTAAGTTTGAATCAAAATGAGTTGAGTACCGTGGTTGAGTTGAGAAAATCTGACGTGTTAAAAATAGTCAGGTCGTTAGAATAAGAGTTAGTAGGTATAATTATTCTACAAAGAAAGTGATTGACTGTCTGACAAAGTCAAAGAATCTCAAATATGTGGTGAGGGTAGAATAAAATGTGTTTTGCAGACGATGCCTCCATTGTTACAGGCGATAACTTAATCATGAAATAACAATTTCCAATAAATATTTAGTGTCCACTGCAAACAGCGTGCACTGAATATTTATTGAAAATGCTGATGCCAAGGGTGGAAAAGGGGCAAGTGGGTGTCTGGGACAATGCTGTGATGGGTCTTGCAGGTGCATTGATTAGGATTAATAGTTGATGCCGTGGCCATATTGTCAAACCGGTGAGAAATATTAGGTGGTCTACTCACATCAGTGTCGTATCGAAGTACCGTTGATATCGAAGTGTTTTTTAAGACTTAATCTGGTCTTTCATGTTGATAATTAATTGAATTCGGTGTGAAATTCATTTCGTTCTGTGTTGTTGCCAACGAATAATCATAGACGTACCTACATGATGTAAGTTTGTACGTTTCTGGACGTTTGCTACGGAACTCTAAAATAAAATAGATTTTTCATATAAAACCAAATGAAGCTTTAACATACCTTTTACATCACAATTCTTCTTAATTTGATCGCACACCGAAGTTCTTGTAGTCTTTTCCACAATAGTGACGACATACTTGTGTAAGTGCTCGTGGTTCAAACAAACAGGAGCTTTTTCAGTTGCATAGCTGGGCGGTGGGCACAGATCACACCTAAACTAGGAGGTCGTACGAACCGTACTCAACATGGGTATTGGATGGATGGTTGCATAGGAGTATATGTAACTCACTAATCAGAGATAAACCACACTGTCAGATGTTTAGGCCAAGCATAAGGCGACTCTAGCTTGAAAACTGAAAAGATTCGATCTAACAATATTCGCTCAGGTACAGAATCGACAGTGTTTTTCCTAAAATGGGCCAACATTTTTAGTTCAAAGACTAGCTTTTGGCGTTGAGTTTCGCTCTTTTGGTACTTTTGTATAACGTATCGCTCTTGATCTTTTTACTGTAATGCTAATAGCTAGATAAAATCTGAAATATATTGTCGTAGGATTCTAGAGCACGTTGTAGTTTTTGACATATTATTTGGATTTAAGATGACGCTTTTCATCTGTTTGTTAAACATGCTTTTGAATACAAGTATACTTTTAAAGTGTCTTGAAGGTTTCATGACAGCATTATTAAATTAATACCTACTTACACTAATTTCTGATTCACAAAAAGAGTAATGTTAGACCAGTTTACCATATTATGATATAAGGAAGGCCGGTTGACTGGCTGGTGGTAACTGGTTACTTTACACCACTCACAAAGGCCACATGGTTCTTAAAAAGGCGCTAAACTTATGCTGGCTACGTGTTCTGAATTCTGATTGATGTCTGATTTGTTCTATAAATCATAAAGCCCATGCTTAACTTATGCTTCAAGCAATTTAAATCTACTAGAAAAACAAAGTTAAAACAATCCTTGGAAAAATAAACCTTAGACAATTTACAACGAAGATCCCCGAGCCATTAAAAGTGAAATCTTGCTCGTGCGAAGACAAATGTATTGTGAAGGCTGAAATACAGTTTATGGTCATCGTGCCCCTTTGTCGGCGGCGGACAGAGCGTGACATTATGTTAACACCTTGCCGCTAGTAATGCCGAAATATCATGACCCTTATTATCGATAGAGAGCGATGTAACCACTGGGTTAACACTGCTTCGGAACCTTGTGGACCCGTGTAAGACTGGCCGGACACAAAGTGTGTTCATTGTACAACTCTCTGGGGGAACACCGATAGAAAACCCAAGCAACCCGGATAACGGCGCTAAGCTCGTTCTTTTTGACTACTTTTTGTCCAAATTAAGTCAACGAAATGCGGGTATATGAATGTTCTGTTCACCATGACGGCAACAATGAGTATGCGCTTCTAACTACCCTGTTTGGGATAAGTTTATACTCCGGTTCACACATCCTATTCTACCATAAGGAATGTCTACGCCATGCATAGACAACGCTATTAACTCGTCTAGACCACGTAAGCTTATTTTGTGTGGCAAGAATTCAATTTTACCTACCTACTACTAAGTAAAATGAGACAATTTACGTTTTAGACAGGATAACTATGAGTAAATATCAATCAATGGTCGATATCCTTACCGCTTTTCAGATTATCGATAGAGTAGCAGATCATCACTACTTGCGCCCCACGAACCGGGTCCAATTGTTTTATATTCCGTTCCTTTACAGATTTCAGGTGTAAATGTGTTTTATTTAATTTATGAGATTGTGGCCCCAGTCGCATGTTTGTTTTTTGGTAAAAACGAAACGAGGACTGAAATAGTCTGCTTTTGTAGTCAAATATGTGAGAACTATGTTGTACTTGTTACATACTTCATATGAGTAAAGCGAAAAACTGGTTCTTTAAATTCACTTGTCTTGTTTTGTGGAATTATTAGCACTAATGTATTATTGTATGTTTATACAAACCTATTTATTTACGATTTCCACTGAAAAAAAATATTTTAGCTTAGTTCACTGGATATTTAATCCTCAGACGTGAATCTAAAATTTATAACATTCCTGTTGAAAGCGTTGTTATTTATCACACACGAAATGCGTCATACACTCTCCCAAGGTGGACAGCTGAAGTCTTCAATAATGCAGTATTCAGGCCAATGTGATCCAGTTGCCTGCCACAGGCCACTCCAGTAATCCATGAGAAGGTCTATGTTCAGAATTTCAGCCTTGAATATTTCAGCCTTGAATATTTCAGCATGAGATCAGAGAAGAAGTTACTTCGAAATGAAATGAGTAACACATGAGTAACATGACATCTTATTGCTTATGAAATGATAAGAACTTATATCAACCACGGACGTAAAAGAAAGATGATAAATTTAAATTGCAAACCTAAATGTAAGTACCATATTTGTTGCGAGTTTCCGATTTTTCGGCACTGTTACAAGCGCCATGGTCACAATTATTTCAATCGTGTAGACGGGTTTTGTCAAATGTCAAATGTATTTGGTTAAATAAATAAATGTCTGGAATCCAGTGACTGGAAAGTGCAAAAACTGGAAAAATAAGCAAAGTGTCGTTCCGCGTGCGGATACTGTAAGTGTTGTGTGTCGAGAACAGATGCGAGACAATAGTGAGTTTGTGAACAGTGGTACCCCCATTATTATTATCCTAAAGTAGTGTCCCACTGCTGGGCAAAGGCCTCCCCACCACTTCTTCACTTTGTACGGTCCAGAGCTATGGTGGACTAGTTTTCCAGGAAGGTGTCTAGCTCATCCCGCCATCGCCTTCTAGGTCTGCCGCGAGGCCTCTTTACGTTTTAGGGCACCCAATCGGTGGATATTCTTGCCCATTGATCACCTCGCATGCGGCAGACGTGGCCGGCCCAGTTCCACTTCAATCGAGCGGCCTTTTGGGAGATATCAGTAATGCCAGTTCGAGAGCGTATCACGGTGTTGCGTATGCGGTCTGTCAATTTGACACCGAGAATACTACGCTCCATCGCTCTCTGGCATACTTCGAGGGCGGACCTCTGATGCTTTGTCAGAGACCAAGTTTGAGCGCCGTATGTAAGGATGGGAAGAATGCACATGTCCATGATTTTGCGTTTAAAGGATATAGGAATATCGCTTTTCATTATGTGCTTCATAGACCAGTAGCTCCTCCAGGCGTTTTCAGTGCGACGTGCAACTTCTTTTTCCTGTCTCGCCTGAAAGGAAACCACTTGGCCTAGATATATGTATTCATGGACATATTCTATCTCTGCATCACTTACATGAATTCTGCGCTGGACGCTATTGGTCATTAACTTGGTCTTTTCCATATTCATCTGAAGTCCGACCTCGAGGCTCCCTTTGCTCAGATCTTCGAGCATTGTCTTCAGTTCACTGGCACATGAGGCAAAAAGCACTATGTCATCGGCGAATCTTAGGTTGGTTAACCTTTTTTCGCCGATGGAGACCCCTTTTTCCTGCCAGTGGTTTTCTAATTTCCTGAAGATCTCCTCAAGAGTGGCGGTGAACAGCTTGGGCGACAGTGGGTCTCCTTGTTTGACCCCTCTCTGGATTTGGAAAATCGGTCCGGTTGTGTGTATTTTTATTGAAGCTGTACTATGACTGTAAATTTTATGTATTAAATCTATGTATGTTTGTTCTATTTCCTGACTTTTAAGTGATTGAAAAATGGATGGATGTGTAATGCTATCGAAGGCTTTGGAGTAATCTACGAAGGCCAGATACAAGGGAAAATTATATTCAGTAAATTTTTCTATTAATTGATTTATGGTGTGCAGGTGATCTGTGGTCGAGAGGCCCCGGCGGAAGCCAGCTTGTTCTGGAGGTTGGTGGGCGTCCAGTTGCTTGGATATCCTGTTCTCGATAATTTTAATGAACGACTTGTACAAATGTGAAACTAGGCTAATTGGTCTATAATTACCAATATTCGACTTGTCACCCTTCTTATGCAGTAAAATTATATTAGCGTGACAGAAAGCTTTGGGAAAGAAACCATGTTTTAAAATTGTATTAAATAAGCTGGTGATGTAAGGAAGGAGAACTGGTTCGCCGAACTTCAATGCCTCGGCTGTTATACCATCTTCGCCCGGACTTCTGCGAAATTTCATGTCCATTAGCGCCCGTTGCACCTCAAAGATAGTAATAGGAGGTACACTTTCAGAGCATGAGTAGTTGTTGTTGGGTTGAGAGTTGGTGTCGATGTCGCTAGAATATAATAGTTTATAAAAATCGGTTGAAATCTGTAAGATCTGCTCTCTTTCACGGTGTTCAACTCCATGCTCGTCTTTCAGGCGAGTAATGGTAGTTTTTCCCACTTGTACACCTTGTTTGGCCGATTTCAATGAGATTTTGTGTTGGAGAGCGGCTTTGAACAGATTTAAGTTATAGGTTCTTAAGTCATTACGTATTGCTCGCTTAACAGATCGGTCTTTTTGTTTGTGTTCTGCAGTGTACGGTTTCAATTTCTGCTTTTCCTCTATCAAACGTTTCGTGGAATTGCTCAGTTTCTGGTCCTTAAATTTTCCTGATTTTATTTTTGAACTTGTTTGTTTTATGCATTTTACTATGTTCCCATATTGGGTATCTACATCTTGTGAGTCTGTTATTGGTAGTGAGTCAAAAGAGTTCTTTAATTCTAATAAAAAGTGGTCGATATTGGGTATGATTGTAGTTTTATCTAATCGTTTGATTGTTTTCTTTATTAATTGGAATCTGTGTATTCTCAAATTAAAAGACAACTTTATGCGTATAGGCCTATGGTCTGAACTAAATTGAAAATTGTTTAATACTTCGATGTTGTGAATTATTTGTTTGGAAGAAGAGAGACAGTGGTCAATTTCGTTTTTTGTAACTTTGTCGGGTGAAAACCAAGTCCACCGACGATGAGGTTTTCTTGTAAAAGAAGCTATTTGATAAGGTTAAACTCTGGCAGAAAGCGAATTGCAGCAATCGTGTTCCTCGTTTATTTCTTTGTCCAAGTCCATATGGGCCCATGATGTTCTGGTTGTCTAATTCTTGTCTGGGACCGACTTTGGCGTTGAAGTCACCCATCACCACCATCCATGCGCCTCGATGTTCATCGCACGCTTTGTTCAGAAGGTCATAGAACTCTTCAACTTCTTCATCGGAGTGTGTGGAGGTCGGCGCATGAACTTGGATAAAAGTGACGATTTTGGTCTTTGTAATATGAAATTTCATTACAGCTATTCGATCGGAGTAGGATACAAACTCTACTATATTATCTTTCCACCTTTCAGCGACCATGAAACCAACACCAAATTGACTACCAGCTCCGACATAGTACAAAATATTTCCATTTCTTTCTACCCCCAGCGAACGTAATAATGAATTCGAAGGAGATTAGACCGATATGTCTGCCAATAACATCTCACCCGCAAGATCTCTAGTTACTCCGTGATCATTGCGCTTGTAACAGTGCCGAAATATCGGAAACTCAAAAGAAAGGTACACGGTAGCAATCCCGTTTTTTGCAATTTTAATGCTCATGAAATCACTTATCAACGTGTTAAATTAATGCCATCGTACAATAACCTAGTTTTGTCAGCATTATAACATTGTTAGCATACTAAACTGAACCATGTGTTTCGGTGGTAACAATTATTGGGAGAGAATGGATGTAGCATGATATTCGATCCGGGTCGTAACCCGAGGGTTGTTAGCACCGAACTGTAATTAATCACATTGGCACACTGGAATCTTCTTGCCATTAACCTTAAGATAGGTCAGCGTTTTTGTACGAGGATCGACAGTTTATTCACCTACGACTTCGGCCAGATGAAATATTAGCTACATAATATTAGGGAATTCTTACCGAATTGGTATTCTGATAGTCTCAATATTGTTGGACAGGCTTTTGTCTGGTATGTCATTCAAATGTTTGTGTATGTCGCGTGGATTCGGATTGATCATGATGGCCTGGGCAGATCTTTGAACTTTTTTCCGTACAGCGTCATCTAGCCCAAGACTAAGCAAAGCTTGTAGGTATTATAGTATACTAGATAGCTGATAAACATACTTCAAAAGACAACACCCAGACCTCACAAGTATGGTTGTACTGTACTACGGGGATCGAAAAAGTATGTAGCTCACTTTGGGGCTGGATGGCGCTGTGTGGAGAAATGTCTAGGGATATTTACTATTTAATTATAATTTATAGATTTGAGCCAAGGTTACGTTTAGGTTCAGTACAAAAATAAGTTAGGATGAGTCTGTAAGCCAAACCGCGCGAACAGACCGAGCGATGCACACACCACAACTACGAGTAGGTATTTAATTACTATGAGTATAAGGCTTTTCATTACATCGGTATTTCTTAATTTATTCCATTCATTAGTGTTAGTTTAGATAGGAATCAATTATCAATGAAAGAGTTTACGGAAGCTCAAACCTTTTAGATAAAATAAAATCAATCCATTTGGAAAATCTTCATTCTCACTAAGCGCCGCAAATATTCATTTTATGAAGAACTTTGCATAGCTTGTTTCGAATGTAAACATACTTACAAGCACTGTATTTGTAAACAGAAATAACTAAGCGATCTCATAACAATAATGCTGGGGAAAATGAATTGCTTTTCAATATTTAAAACCGCTTACTGGAATAAATGTAACATAACAATAACGGAAACCTGTACAGGAAGACAATAACCGTCACTATTTTCTGCATGAAATTTTAAAATGAGAACACATACTTCTTTGAAAACGGTCGAGCAGTCAAATTGGTCGACTCGATCACAATAAGATGCCGATCGTGCCTGCCCGCTGCCCCCATTCTAACGGCGCTCCCGAATTTATCTGCCAAGCTTATTTACGGAGGCTTTTAGAAGCGCCGACAAACTAAAAAAGTTGGAAGAGCGATGTGACGTCGAAAAAACTGGGCGATGCAAAACTAAATTGGAATGTAAATCAAGTCCTCCCGTTTCGCGTCTAGCCGATTCCCAATACACCTGATTACCGAGACGGCTCGCGTAAACAATGGGAATAAATACGTCTGTAGCGAAAGTTTTCACTGAGAGGTTTGCGGCTGTCGTTTCAGTTATGTATTGCTCTTTGTGAAGGCTGAATTTATGGTTTCAAACGTAACGGCCAAGTTTGTGTTTGTGATGGCTCGGGCAGCCTTTTGATAGGCATAACACAACTGACTGGGGGTCAGTCATGACCTGATGTCATTTTGATTTGTGGGTTGCATGTGGTTGCATGTCTAGCTCCCAAGGTGTCACACCGGTGACGTGTACCTTACCACGATCAGAGTTGAAAATATACTTGTGTATAAGTTTTGAGCCACAACCCCAAAATGAAATAATTTTGCTACTGACTTAGGTGGTCGATTTTTTATGCTTCCGCAGTAATGTTCATCGTCGTAAAGTTGTATTCAAAAAATATATAGTCGATGTCACATTCGTTCACATTAACGCGGATCGCATACTTAGGACCTAAATAGTTTCTGTTTGTTTATTTTATTGTTGTTCAGTGGCACCAACACTTATTTTTCCAAAGCGCATCGCATATTTGAATTTGGAAATTCAGTTTTAGCCATCTTAGGGCCAACCCACATGTACCACAACCACAGCCATACGATTTTCATTGCGAGTTGTTTTTTCGTGATCTCTTTTTACTGGGTGTTTTGCCTCAACATTTTCGTACCCATTTACACCTACGAGTATATTCATAACGGAGCGACCTTATTAAAAAGTATTGAATTAAATTCTCACGACCGCAATATTGCCTTCAGCATATTTTTATTCAACTAAAACTTGGTAATATTAAGCCACCGAGAATGTTGTTGCCACTTTCTTTCCGAGATAACACTATATTTCGTTGAGGCGCGTCTGTCGAAGGAAAATTGCCAAATAAAATATTTTATTCCCGAAACCCGCGTCTCCAGGTAGCGGGCGCGGAGTCATCCATAAAAAGCAAATCCCAGTGTTTTTCACACTCAGTACAAATGTTTCTTACGGGCGACTCTAGAAATAATATCAGACTTTTCGCTTGCAGTTTTGCAGCAATTTCTGAAATATTTTGCACGGCACTTTGCAGTTACCGGCCTCATAAATACAGGTTTAGACTCTACAAAGATTGAAAGCATCTCTTGGTGTGCTGCTTGAAATGCTAGAATTTATTTGAAACGTTTATAAATGTTATTTACTCAAGCGCTTGTTGGGACAACATTGATTCAACCGGAAGGTAATAGTTTAAAGTAATTGTAATCATAGGTATATAAAACACCTGTTTGGTTTTATTATGAATCAAATAATGTCGTACTACGTATAATTTTGGTACTTCGATAAAAGTAAAGTACTTTGTATCATTGATCAGTAACAGGTTCAGGTACCCCATTATATTTTTGTACCATAAGAAAGAAGCGGTATAATACTTATAAGCCGGGGCCTATTTTACTAACATAGATCTGCTGGTGCTAGTAACAAGTTTGAAATTCGTCAATCGAACGTGTAATGAAACTAGGGCTGACACATTTTTATTCGAAAAACCGACAATTTTGTCGAATGGTCACGGCAATTCATCATTTTTGCGTTGTATACAAAGAGCTTGGAACAAAGCGCACCCAACCTTGTAGCAATTTAAAGCCTACCATTGTTATATAATAACAGTAAGTAAACTTTGGACTTCAAATAGTGTAAAGTGGGAGAGGAGGACTTTGCCCTGCAGTGGGAGAGCGTAGAAGAAGATTGTACTGTGGCTACCAGAAATTAACATACTTTAAAATAAGATTTGACGACAAAAAAGCAAAAGAAGTCACTGCTATAGAAAGAATTTGTTTAAGTTTTCCAGCCTAAAAGTTTCGGCTGTGAAGAGAGATATCTGGATATTAAAGACCGTAATAAGCCCACAGGTATGTACTTATTACTCATTCATAAACATTTCTTTTCTAGTTCAATGTAGTTGGCTGGAACACCAACGTAAAGGGCGGTGAAAAAGATTTAAAAATGGAATATAAAAGAATTTCCTTTAAACTTGTATTTTTAGCGCGCTTTTATTGCGTTGTTCATACCCTGATTCCGCGATTTACTGCAAAGAAATGTACTGACTTTGCGTCAAATAAACACAAAAGAAGATAGTTTCTCAGAACTTTGTTATTTTATTCATTTTATTATTTATTTTCTTGCGCAACATAAGAACTCGTGTTCGCTTAGAAAATTGGTCAGTACCCAGAGTAACCTGGGCTTTTTATTTACTAAGTTCAATTATGTATTTTCGTATATTTTCCCAGAATTGTTTGGTACTTAACTTTTCAACCGACTGCAGTGGTCATAATGAGGTTTTTATTTTTTAAGTATTTTTAAACAACAAAACAACACAAGTTTGTAGATAAATATCTTACGCAGACTTGAGATACGAAAGGCGACTATATACTCTTGAAAAATGGCGTTATTTTCGTTTATTATCGAGCCAATTTGTTTCAACACTAAATACTTTATTGAAAGTAAATGGAGTATTAAGTTACGGCTACTTAAAAATAGATTAGCATGGATTACAAGCCCTACGGACACGGTATCCAATATCGTATCTTTGACAACCCCCATTATCCCGAACTTGAGAGGAGCCCATTGGAAACTAATCTCTATTAACAGCGAGAATAGGTTTTAAGTTAAAGGTCGTAATTGCTCGTTTTAATATGGTACTGGCTGGTTACTGGTGAGGTAAATTTTTCCTTTATGAGGGATTCTTTACGGCCTCTAAAGTGGAGGTCTGAGGTAGGACGCGATGGTTAGGAGTCTATGCTTAGGCGCGTATGTTTAATGAGGTAGGCGGGATGGAACCGTCGGCACAGTATAAACCATACAGTAGGCTATCTAAGGCCGCCCGCCGAGTTATTAGCCTAGCGTGCACACAGACACGCGGCACAGCCCGTCCGTACTGCCGCCTCCCTATGCCTCCCTATTTTATGCTAGCGTGTGCGTGAAATCGCGTGTGCTTGATATCGCGACACGGCGCGCGACGCTCACGCACACATTCAAACCGAGAGTGGCACGTTTGTATGTAGATGTTCTACTGTATGGTTTATACTGTACCGTCGGTCACCCTCCGAGGTCGGCACAGGTCGAGTGTTAGGAAAACTAAATAGCGCGACGGGTTGAATTAATGAATTATTCTCCCCTAGACGATTGCATATCATTAAATTTTTAGAGAGGTGCTAGTAACATTTGAAAATATATATTCGTGTCTGTATTCTAGGATTTGACTCAAGGATTTTTTTTTTTTAAGGTTTTAATATTTCAATTCGTACAAAAAAGTTAATTAGAACCTTATTCAAATGATAGAGATGATTTTAATCGTGTTTTAGAGGGCTTATTTTCCCGCACAAAAGTGACTTCTAATCTTTGTTCAACTGTGCAGTAATATCGCGACGTGTTGCGTGTTTTTCCATGAATGAAGTATAATAAGTAAGTTTAAAAATACACACGATAAAAAACCCATTAAAAAAAAAGCACGCAAATCTACCCAGTTCCTGATACCAAGTCGCTCCTCAAAATTTCACAAGTGTGTATTTACAAAACCATCCTGTATATTCGGAGCTGAACTAAAATGTACATTGCCCGTTGTTTCGACAGCAAAACCTTTTTTCACTTTTTCTCGATTTTTGTTGTGTTATGTCACATGGACAGAAGTGTCATTCTAATTTACGATTGTTTTATGTGTCCAAGAATTACACCAATTTACCAAACTAATATCTCCACATTTTCTTTTATATCTTTTCTCCAACCATCAAACAGTTTTTGGTGACCCTTTCCGACGTATAAAAGAAAAAAAACACGCACAAGTCAAGAACCGGCGCGCGGCGTAGAAACACGCTGACGGCGGATTTATCGAGGAGGCTGCGAGGAGAGAGCTAAGAAGAGGAGTGTGGCTGATGTGTCTCTAGGACTCCGAGAGGCCCAGAGATAACCAACAAGAACGGTGGCTACCATTTGCGTAAGTGAGCTGGTGGCCAAAATTTTTAGTAGTCACTTTCGAAATCGAGTTTTACAGTTTTCCTTTTACCGAGTAAGAATATCTATTGTTTCCCAGCATGTCATCCGAGAATGACTCTGGAACTACTGTCAAAGAAGATAGGAGAGCAACCAAATTGAAAAGCTTCATTAGGAAACGGGGGGTTATTAAGGGAAAATTAACAGTATTTGAAAAATACCTATTACGAATAGATACAGAAACTCTGTCTTCCGAGAAGATATTAGAGCTAGAGCTGAGGATAAATTCTATCACTAATGTCTATAACGAATTTGAAACAATCCAAACTAGTATTGAAACGTTGATCTCAGACTCACCCTCAGAGCTGGAAGCACAATTGAGCGAGAGGGAACAATTTGATAATTTGTATTTCAAGCACATTTCTTCAGGGAAAGCCTTTCTTAACCAGTATGGCGGTGCTGCCAGTTGTAAAAGTGCTCCTGCGGAAAGTGTGTGTGAACAATCCATTAAGTACCCAGACATTAACCTACCATCATTTAGTGGCAATATTACCGCATGGGTAGAATTCCGTGATACATTCGATGCCCTGGTGAATAAAACTAATTTGAAACCAATACAAAAATTTAAATACCTAAGAAGTTGTTTATCAGAAAGTGCAATGGAGGTTGTCAGTTCATTAGAGTATACCGGAGAAAGTCACTCTTTGGCTTGGCAACTCTTGTGCGATAGGTAAATGTAAATAGGTAAATGTAAATAAGCACTCTTGGGTTGTTAACAACCCAAGAGTGCTGATTTACAATCATTTGAGAGCTCTCTTTAATATTGATATAGTGTCTACAAATTCTCAAGCGTTACGGTCTCTTAGCGACAGTATTTCAAAGCACTTACCTAAGTTGAATTCTCTAAATGTTAGTACCGAAAGCTGGGATATACTTGTAATATTTTTCCTCACATCTAAGCTCGAGGTACCGTTGCGACGTAGATGGGAGGAAAAAACTAACTCACGTCAATTGCCTACGTTACAGGCTTTCCAAGCATTTCTTTGTAACCAAGCCGATCTGCATGACACGCTCAGTCACGCGGGGGGTGAGCATGCCGAACTTCTCACCTCTAGCGTTAGCCCGGCAAAGAAACTGCTAGTTACCACGTCCTCTCATCTAAAAAAAGACGGTAATTTTCTTCCAAATACCTATAACAGTCGATGCCGTAATTGTGGGGAGGAACACTATCTTAACCAGTGCTCTAAGTTTTTATCTTTAGATACAATGTCACGCATTAATGTTGTCAAAAGATTAGGACTTTGTTTAAATTGTTTGGGGTCTGGCCATGGTGTGCAAAACTGTCGTTCAAGTATGTGCAGAACGTGTAAGGCCAAGCATCACACACTTTTGCATATTTCTCAACCCGACGCAGTTCGACCTAGTAGACTGAATAACGCTGCAAGTGCGACCTTACCAACAGTTAGTATGTTCTCTAACCAGCAGGGCCACAGGCAGAATGTAGGTACTCTATTAGAAAATGCAAATACACCTATCCCAAACAAGGGTATTGTGTTATCGACAGCTCAAGTTAAAGTTGCTGATTGCAATAACAAATTCCAAGTTTTGAGAGCACTATTTGATTCAGGTTCACAGTCAAGTTTCATAACCAGAAGCGCTTTTCAAAAGCTTCAGTTGCCAACTAATGAAATGAATGTTGACGTATTAGGTTTTAATGGCAACGTAACTAAGGTAAACGATTTTTGTAGCCTTAATATCAGTTCCAAAAACGACTCTTTCTCAGCGAAGTTGCCATGTTTCATCGTACAAACTATTTGTAGTTTACCTAGTTTTACCACCCAGATCAAAAAACTCAATTTGCGTATTCCTAAGCGCTTCACTTTAGCGGACGATGCATTTGATCAGGGAGGCGAAATCGATATTATTATAGGAGCTGAGTTGTTTTACCAACTGCTATGTATAGGACAACATAAGCTAGGCGATGGCCTACCTGTTCTTCAAAGAACGAGATTGGGCTGGCTAGTTACAGGTAGTTTTAACGTTCCTACCTCTTTAAAAAGCGTTAGATGCAACTTCACCAACCATGAGTATAGGAACCTTTTTGACACAAAAGATTTTCCGGCAGATAATTCATGCGACAGGATATTCAAAACCCATACGAGAAATGCCAATTATAATTTTGTAGTTAATTCACCTTTGAAGAAACCAATAGAAGCTCTAGGTCAGTCGAGGCCTAGTGTTTATGGGAATTTTACCAACTGCAAGAGTAAAGCCTTCTCCTCTTCCCTTAACAATTACAGCAGTCGATTATGTAGAACCATTTATGGTCAGGGATAGGAGGGGACGTGGTTACAAGATGAGTAAATGCTATATCGCTATTTTTATATGTTTTTCCACGAAGGCAGTTCATATCGAGTTGGTCTCTAGTTTAGAGACTTCAGCATTTCTTTCCGTACTCAGACGTTTTGTGTCTAGACGTGGAACTGCTAAGTAATAACGCAACAACTTTTCATGGAGCTAATCATGAATTGACAACTTATTGTGCAGGCGAAGGTATCCAACGGAAATTCTTACCGGCATATTCTCTGCAAATATCACTTAAAACGGGTGTTAGGTCAAGCTTTACTCACTTTTGAAGAATTTTATACTGATCTTACCCAGGTAGAAGGAATTTTGATCTCTAGACCATTATGTCCTATTCCTAATTCAAATGATGATGATATTAGTTTCCTAACACCAGCTCACTTTTTAATTGGTAAGTCACCTATCTCTCTGCCCGACTGCAACTATGTCAATGTCCCTACTTTGCGGCTAACACATTACCAACAGCTTCAGCAGTTACAGCAAGATTTTCGGGCCCAATGGTCAAGAGACTACATTAGCCTGTTACAAGAGAGGACAAAATGGAGGAGTTCCAAGGGACAGTCTCTTAAAATCGGAACCATGGTACTGACGAAGGATTCGCGCCATTTTTCCTGTCAGTGGAGACTCGGGCGCATTGTAGCGTGTTGCCCAGGACCGGACGGCGTTACGAGAGTGGTGGAAGTAAGGACTACGGCGGGCATAGTAAAACGGGCCTTCAATAACATTTGCCCGCTTCCAGCCGACGACTAACCAGTGCTGCGCGGGAGCATGTTTCGACAGCAAAACCTTTTTTCACTTTTTTCGATTTTTGTTGTGTTATGTCACATGGACAGAAGTGTCATTCTAATTTACGATTGTTTTATGTGTCCAAGAATTACACCAATTTACCAAACTAATATCTCCACATTTTCTTTTATATCTTTTCTCCAACCATCAAACACCCGTGTGTTTACTTCTAGCACCAAAATCACGTGCATGCCCACGGGGTCTGGATAGGAAGTAAATCAATATTTGAACTAGTTATGGACGTCCATACAAATCAATTTAACCCTTCCTGTCTGTTGTAGCCATTGTCAAAAGACTTCCATCATTTATTATTCATTCGTTATTCGTAAGGTTCTTTGCAACGAAGGGCGGTAATAGCCGAATTCAACGCGGGCGAAGCCGCGGGGTAAAGGTTATATATATTCCTACTAATATTAAAAGTTTGTATGTGTGGATGGATGTGCCGTGTTGCTCTTTCACGTAAAAACCACTAGATGGATTTCAATGAAACTTTGCAATAGTATAGCTTGTGCATCTGAATAGGACAAAGGCTACAATTTATAAAGATACTAGAGGCCGCCCGCGACTTTTTCCGCGTGGCTTATGTAAAAAAAAAGTGAAATATCGTTATAAATTGTAGCCTATGTGCTATTCAGATGCATAAGCTATATTATTGTATAGTTACATTAAAATCCATTCAATAGTTTTTACGTGAAGAAGCAACACGGCACATCCACACATACAAACTTTCGCATTTATAATATTGGTAGGATATTACAAGTGGCAAGTAAGTTAATATTTCGTCTAAAAATATCTTTTTATAGTATTAATGGTTGCTTTAAATGAGACTTTTCTTTACTGATGATATCTTTTGACTTCCCACGTGAGGCCCAATGGCTTCGTCTGTGACAACGTCCAAGAATATGATAATTACGAATTTTATTAAACATACGAGCAAAGTTCCATGATGTTAACGTCTACACAGCAATGATTATTTAAGTCTATGATCGTAAATTTGTTTAAAGAAAAAATATTTTTCTAATGAACGATGTTGTCTTTTTCTAATGTTTTCTAATGAATGATTTGTCGACCGATTTGGTGTAATGTTCAAAAGTAGTCTATTACACCAGTGGTTGGGGGTTCGATTACCGCACAGTACAAGCATTTGTGTACATAAAAATGTCTGTTGGTACTGGTCTGGCTGTTTCCTATGTATATTATTTATATATTTACAAAAAAAAGTATGTTCATCCGTTGTCTAGTTTCCCATAGCACAAGCATTCAGTTGCTTAGTTTGGGGCTAGGTGGCGCTGTGTGGAATAATGTCCAGTGATATATATTTATTTTATGTTCCTGTGTGAATCTGAAACCCACAAACTTCAGCGTTGTGGACTGGCCTTTTTTACCCATTGCACTAACGTGACATTATTAATGAAATTTTTCATTATTCGGTCATTTTTACGCCTGCTCGAATATCTTTTTTTTCTCATTTTCATTATATTGCGTTTTCCACTCCGCCGTACTTTAAACTATAAGCCCAGTAACTGAATTAACGGCAGATTTCATTTGAACACCGTCCAACCAGCTTCCCACAGTGGAATCGTATGAAATCATTGGTCAGTTAAAACGCGATTCCACAAAAGTTATAACAGAAACAAAACGCTAACGACCGACATAAATCCACAAGTAATTAACTCCAATTTGTTTTCGGCCATTTTTCACAATCCAGCCGTGGGATTCGGGTAAATATCCTATAATAGCGTAAACAGGTGCATTTAAAAGCATTCTCACTTTCATAAACATTTCAAAGGTAGTCCAAGGGTCGGATGCTGACTTAATAAGGTAGGGTAGATCACTATAAAAGTGGTCTCTACTCTGATATTGCAAAACGCGCCCTTTTACGATTCCGTTTTACTCAATAAAAGCTAGAGTTGAACCTTTTTTTCCATAATGTATGTATAATCTTGTTATTTTATTTCGGAAACGTGACCGTAAAACTGGTTTAAGGCTGTATTGAACTGATCACTCACTCGACTTTTGCGACAGGTTTTTATGACTGTTTTAAAAACAGTTTTACATATTTATTCGATATTATAGAAATGCAAAAAAAAATGGTACAGCTTGAGCTATGATTGCAATTGAGGCTTTTTTTTATTAACATTGCTAAGGAACTTATGGAACGCTTTATTACAAAGAAAAAAAAGTGTGTCTCAGGTGAATAGAAATACAGGGTGACTTTGCAAGATCTTGGCAATTTTTTTAAATTGGTGGTTGCTTTTTAATAAATGAATTAAAATACTAATACTAGTAAAACTACTGCTACTATACTAGTACTCATCATCATCATGTCAGCCGAACGACGCCCACTGCTGGGCATAGGCCTCCCCCAAAGATCTCCACAACGATCGGTCCTGCGCTGTCCGCATCCAGCGGCTTCTCATACTAACTACTAAATAAATAAAATATTACATGACGAAACCCTAAAAAAAACAAGAAAATCTAATCAGTTCCTAATACCAAGTCCCTCCTAAAAATTTAGCTTGTACCTACTTGCAAAATCACCCTGGATAATTAATAGTTTCACGTTGATCTACAATCTTTTTTCATTCCCATTAGCAACCGAGTATGTATAAGTTGCTCTAAGCCCTAAGGGTTAAGCCCTTTAAGTAACTGACTTTAGTAGCGTAAATTACTATGGCAGTGAGAATATTTTTTCTTGGGGCTCCCCGGACTACAAATAAATAAATAAATATACCTGAACATAAACACAGAATAAATACAATATATTTCATACGAATGTTTCCCTTGGTTCAAATGCCATTGTTGCAAACCATTCTGTGTTTGACAAAGTTTGCACTCAAAAGCGAGCAGCGAGTCGCGGATATCGAAAAGTGCTAGATTTATTTTGAACTTAACAATAAAAATGTGGTCCAGACAACGTCTCCCCGAGGATTCTAGTTTCAAGAAACCATTGCGGCTTCTCCGTCGGGCGTTTCTTTCGTATGTACCAGGGGAATAAGCGGTCTTTGTTTCATGATGCTCAGATCACCTCACCGTAACGTTAGACATATCTTTGTTTGCATTTACAATTTCTAGTTTCTAGTTAGTTTAATACTTAGAGCAAAAATCTTTCTGAATTCTGCCCATTTTTAGGGTTCCGTATTTAGACAATCTATTTTCATTCCCATTAGCAACCAAGTATGTATAAGTTGCTCTAAGCCCTAAGGGTTAAGCCCTTTAAGTAACTGACTTTAGAAGCGTAAATTACTATGGCAGTGAAAATCTTTTTTCTTGAGGCTCCCCGGATTACAAAAATATCCCTGGACATAAGTCACAGAATAAATACAACATATTTCATACGAACGTTTCCCTTGGTTCAAATGCCATTGTTGCCAACCATTCTGTGTTTGACAAAGTTTGCACTCAAAAGCTAGCAGCGAGTCGCGGATATCGAAAAGTGCTAGATTTATTTTGAACTTAAGGCTCGATACCAGGAAAACGGCTCTCGGGAAAACTAAAGTTTTATATAGAAAATATGAAGTATGAGGCACGAAAAAAATCGTCATAGTAGTCAAAGAGTTGCACAATCAGCTCAAACTTCCAGTGTATGGATCAACTTACTAGATTAATGTGAAAAAAAATCAGAATATCGCTAAAAACGTGCAAAACGCACTCCCGTATTTCAAAAGTTTAGGCATCATATAAACTAACAACTTACGTGTTTTAAATAACGTGTAAAGATCAGATATCAAAGAAGCATTGCCAATCAGTTGTTTTTCATTGCTTTATTTCAGTTTTGTGCAAAAAATTCCCAAACATTCCGAATTTTTCGCTTGAAATCTCCATACAAATTACTATGGAGTGAGTGAAGTTTCTTTGATAGCTGTCCGCGCACCGTCGCAGCTCACTCCCCCCCATGTCCCCAAGGTGAGCGCACGTCGCTTTTGACGAAAATGACATTTATAATTACGCGGATAATTTACACGAAATAGGCGCACATAGGGTCTTTTGTTGAAAATAGTACAACTTTATTTTTTTTCCTCCGTACTGTTTGTTTATCAAACGTATGATTTTATCATGATTCACCATGAGAGATATATGGCAGGTTTATATTTATAAGTACACTTGATTAAAAGCTCTCATGGGTTTGACAATTTCGTACTAGTTGCCATTTCATTTTCCTATTCTTTACGCAGTGACGTGCACTCACCCGGCGTCATGTGGAAGACTGACTTGCGGGACTGCGCAGACGGCTGTCAAAGAAACTTCACTCGTTCCATAGTAATTAGGATGGAGATCTCGAGCAAAAAAAATTAAAGTTTGCGTTTGCTTATACGAAACAGAAATAGTTATAGCAATAGAACATAATGACAAGTTATTCGAAATGGAAACACACTTCACACCGGAACAGCTTTTACAATTGTACCAAGCACAAATTCGGTTGTGTATGGAGTACTTCTGCCACCTCTGGGATGGCTCTGCCAAGTATCAGCTGGATGCACTGGACTCAGTAGACCGAAGAGCCAGGAGACTGATAGGTGACGAGACGCTCGTTGGAACCAAACTCGAGTTTGGAGCATCGGCGTAGAGTTGCCTGTCTATCGGTTTTTTATAAGGTGTATTTCGGAGAGTGTGCGCAAGAACTTCATGACCTGATACCACCCTCTACTTTCTACTACCGGACCACAAGACGCCGCGAGGGCTTTCATCTCCATGTGGTCGACTTTCCAGCGGTCCGAACTAAGCGGTTTGGTGCTTCCTTTCTGGTCCGCACCGCTAAGGAGTGGAACGCCCTCCCTGCGTCTGTGTTTCCGGATACATACAACCTTGGTGTCTTCGAGGCAAGAGTGAATAGGCATTTTTTGGGTAAGCGTGGCTGGCAAGACTGAGGTCAAACGCAAACCCATTTTAAATTAAAAAAAAATGGATCAGATAGAACTTTGATATAAATATGAATTATCATATTTACGTCAGCCATGGAAAAATGGCAGTGCAAGCATTTTTATCTCTAACTGGCTATTTGCACACAGCTTTTCCCTGTAGTAATTTGAATGAACTATACAGACAAACGTTCTAGAAAATATAATTAGCATCAACTATCATTTAGATAGTGAAAGCTTATGTAAAAACAGACAGAAAAACGCGGAGGGTGACTTCCTTTCATACTATGCTCTACTCGTAGATCAATTCCAGTAAGATGAAGATCACGGTGGATTCTGTATTAAATTCAGCGTAAAAAGCCTGAAATACGATGGCCTCTACAGGAGACTAAAGGTATTATACTCAAGTGTTATTATCTAAAATAAATTATCCACTAAAAGTGTCTCAACTGTTGACAACTGTTAAATCCCTCGTTTTAGTTAGTAACAAGATAGCTCCCTTTAATGCTTCTTGCAGCTTTTCATTACAAGTGAGACCAATTTATTAGTGGGTTCTTCTGCATGTTACTAGAAATGGCTCCGTGTATTGCTATATCATATGCATTGGATGTAAGAAATATTTTGTGTTGATGATGATCGAACGGATAAACCAAGTTACAACTAAATCTCGATGGAATCGTCAAGTACCAGATATAACATTGTGCAAATAACGTGGTCACGAGAATAGATTGCAAATAATAGTGTAAAAAAATAATTGGCAAAACCGCTTGTTAGTATGTTTAATAAAATAAAATTTTTGGTTAGTTTCTTTTGTTTGCCCTATATCCTGAAATATATTGGGTGGCGAAATAAAAATATCTTGAACGTGAACGCATCAAATGATTATCATGCCGCGATTTATAATAATAATAAATAAATAAATATCCCTGGACATTATTCCACACAGCGCCATCTAGCCCCAAGTGAGTTAATTATACTCCGTTTTTATGGGATACTAGACAACGGATAAACATACTCAAATACTTTTTCTTTTGTAAATACATACTTCTCATACATAGGAAACACCCAGACCAATACAAACAGACATGTTCATGCACACAAATGTTTGTACTGTTCGGGGATCGAACCCGCGACCTTTGGTGTAGTAGCCGACTTCTAAACAATTACACCAAGACGGTCGTCCGGATTTATGCATTGCATTTATGCACGGATTGCACGGCCCAACCACTGTGTGACCATAGCTGTCACGATCGCTTTCAAATTTGACAGATTTTCTCTCCGGCCGACCCTAGTAGCGAACCTTAACAATAAAAATGTGGTCCAGACAACGTCTCCCCGAGGATTCTAGTTTCAAGAAACCATTGCGATTTCTCCGTCGTTTCTTTCGTATATACCAGGGGAACAAGCGGTCTTTGTTTCATGATACTCAGATCACCTCGCCGTAACGTTAGACATATCTTTGTTTGCATTTACAATTTGTAGTATAGATAGGAAAACCAGAAAAATGCATTCGGTCTTGGCATCAGGCGGGACTCGAACCCGCATCTTTCGCAAGCCGGGCGACTGCTTTAAGGTATATGCCTAAACATTGGTGAAACCAACCTGGCTGTCAGGTATAATATACCAGAGAAATTCGTCCGGTCTGTTAATGGTCTCGGTAGCATAATTGGAAGTGCAGTCGCCCGGCTTGCGAAAGATGCGGGTTCGAGTCCCGCCTGATGCCAAGACCGAATGCATTTTTCTGGTTTTCCTATCTTTAGTAAGATGATAATGCATTATCCCTAATGCTAAAAACAAAATAAATTTGTAGTATCTTTTCCAAAGAATCCGAAGTACAAAATATTTGTTAGTTCTGTCCGTAACATAACAAAACGATTCTACAGGGGTTCCGTTTTTAATACGGAACCCTTGTAGATTCGTTATGTCTGTCTGTCCGTCTTGTTTCTGAAACTAAATATAAGAGTGTCATACATAAAAGGGGTGCCCGTGGTGCATTTGTGAGGGGTGCCAGTGGCGTAGATGTGACAGTGATTGGCGACGATTGCTGTTGTAAAGCAACACACGCCGGGTCTAAAATGGGATGGTTGACCACCTCGACCCAAATTTAGTGATGTATTTATCGGGCATCTCCGTGCTTCGGAAAGCACGTTAAGCAGTTGCTCTCGGTTGTAGTCTTTAAGCCTAGTCAGAGGCCCTAGGGCGGCTTGATAACATCTGACATTAAGTATAAGATTTACGGTCAACACAATCTGATGCCCAATCTGCATTGGCACAATCTATCAAGACTAATTAAAATACTTTAAAATGAGTCATTATAATTGTTATTTAATTGGCTGAGGTAATAAACGGCATAAAATATATCAGTTTTCGTTTTGTCAGAACAGCAGCATGAAATAATATTATTCAAACGGAACATTTAAATACAAATCATATGGCTGCAGGCAGATATATTTACACAAAGTCTGACTTGCCAAAAACATTACTTTGTTGAACAATTAGGTATAACTAACATGTGAATTTCATTATTGTTACTGTTGTTAATATTAGTTTTTTGTATTTTCAATATCTGTTTTTCAAGTATTTTGTGGTGGTAGGGCGGTAAATATTTTCAAAATATTAAATACTTAAATCAAAATCTGATAGGATGTGTGTAACGAAAAATATATATTTGGCATATGGCGAACATTCTGCAGTTTTATTTTGCCAATTTATGGTTATAAAAATCTTACAGTTTACGTTCGAGTGGCGTTCTTTCCGCTTCTATTTTTAATCGTTCTTTGTCCCGACCCGTGGCGACCCGAGTCGACCGTGAACAATGCTGATGGCTTCAACTTGAAGTTAAAACGTTTAATATCGCAAGAGGAAATTATATTTTAAATTTTCCGATACAAAGCCGCTCCTGACACATTGTTTCGCTAGCTGAAAGCGTGAACGGTGTAGTCAAAATATATACTAGAATGAAATTATGTTATGAAGAACTTACTTTTGAATAATAAAAGTGTCTTTGAAAAATGTGAAAACTTTTAATTTTAATGCAATGGAACCTGTAATAAACCTACGCGAGGGCGATTTTTATTATTTAAGTGTGAACAAGGCGAAAGGTCAGTGAAGTACCTTCGCCTTGTTAAAGTTTGGAGCTAGGTCATAGAATACGAAAAGTTTACTTTCAAATAAATTAAATAAAATACGTTAATTTCTCTTTATTGATAAATTATAAATTTTGAATTATTATTATTCTATGCCATTTTGGTGATGAAAGAAAAACACACCTAACTGTTAAAGTAAGTAGGTACAATATGTACACATAGTTATTATTCACTTTACTGAAATAACCAAGATATTCCACGTAGGTAAATCGGTACTTAGCCTGGGGCTAGACGGTGCTGTGTGGAATAATGTACAATCAAATGAATGTAAACTGAAAAATCTCGTTTGTTATAGTACGAGTATGACATTCTAAAAATCTATAGCCAAGTAATTCTTTTAGATCAGAACTAACGGTTCGTGGCCTCATCAATCACAATAAATTCTCCAGAGAGGCAATTATTGCCACACATAACAGTAAATTCAAAATAACCGTAGGCATGTCACTGAGCTCCAATATCCAAGCAAATATTGAATGGCTTCATTAGTACGCAGTACGCAATGTTCGGATTGCATGGAACTGTAGAGGCAAAAAATGTTGCAATAGCAGGTGCCCGTGGCGCAGTTGTGTCAGCGATCGGCCGATTGCTTGTAAAGCAACACACGCCGGGTCGGAAATGGGATGGGTTTTCCCGACCGAAATTTAGTAATGTATTTTTCGGGCATCTCCCAGTTTCGAAAAGCACGTTGAGCAGTTGGTCCCGCTTGACATCGCTAGATGTCAGTCGTTAAGCCTAGTTTAGTTTCCAATAAATGTTATATCTTTCTTTCCTAGTCAGAGGGCGGCTTGAAAACATCGGACATTAAGGTTAGGTACTCACTAACCTTACACCCCTACAAAAATCCGCACAGAGCCTGCGTGTTCCTTACTCACCTGATAGTTGAGGTGAGGCCTGTGCCCAGCAGTGGGACGTACATAGGCCGTTTATGTATATTATGTTATGTATGTGTCTTCCTTTCATGTAGCCGCCTGACTCCTAGCTCACCACAAATACAAGGTAAATTTTAAGGAGTTCAAAGGAGTGCGTCTACTTAGTATCCGCATCCACTCAGCGTCCAACCAGCAGCCATCCAGCGGCCGACCAGCACGAACAAGAGTGAATAGGAATTTTCTGAGTAAGCCTGTAGAGATTGAGACGATCCCTACCAGCACAGGCCTCGCCGTCGCTTACCAAGAATACAGGCTACTACGATGTCAATTTGGTATGATATCAAAATGGCACACGAATTACTAAAATACAGCTTTGACGAAAGCTTCCTAAATCTTTTCCTTCCTCGGAATACGTCAACGGCAGCATGAAAATGGCAATCATAATAAAAATTTGCTCAGCGTGAAAGTTACACCAGGTATTAGCATACGTACCGTGCGCTTACATAGCTTCAATTTATGACCATGTAATATTGGGACAATTGCCGCACGAAGGGAACGAGACTCAGGGTATGTTACTGCCTCGTCTCCTAATTTATGAGCTGTAATATTCGAGCGAGCTCCGGCCGCCTTTACACTCACCTGCCTTGCCTGCGTAGTCTTCCTACATCTACACACAGCTTTAAGAACATAATCTTTATTACCTACGGGAGTTCTTACTGAAAGTTCCTTTATTTTATTCCCGGCTGCGGTGTAATATCTCTGGGAATGCGTCAGTATCAAATATGCACAATCTCTGAGCGGGACGCATACGTAATGTTTGATTAAGCCACGCGAATCTCGACGGATTCATTTTTTGTTTTTGGTTTATGCAGAATTTCATTCGCGGTATTTCAGTTAGACCGGTTGCTTTGTTATTGATTGTGATGTGGCTAGTGGAAGTTAATTAAAAGGTCAGCAAAGTTTGTAAAATTAATGGGGAAGCTCCAATGATCGCATTGTGTTTCGACATTACATAAAGAACAGTCGAATTATCTTCTGATTCTACAAAATCTCTGTGGCGACATCGCAATATTTTTTTAAGTACCCATTACCTCCTATCAAGATACTCACACTGCAATAAACTCCTGACAACCCCGTCTCATTTTCATCCGAAGAGCTGAAAATAAATACGAGAAGAGTATGTCTTGAAAAGTAATAAACAGGGTTTGATCAGCGTTTGGATCTTTAAGTTGTAAGTAGAAACTTTAAAATAATAATTTTGGTAATTTTATTTTTTTAGGTCATTCAAGAGTTATTTACGTACCCCCTATTCATAAAAACTTGAACAGCTCTTCAACAATTGCGCCACCATTTGCGAGTAAGTGACGTAACACGCCAATTGCTTAAATTGTGCTTTAGCGTTGCGTTCGTTTTCAATTATGAATACTTAATGGGGCAAGTCAGCATGTCAGCTTGACACGAATAGATAATTTTCGAAAAAAAATGAAAGTGAAATTGTAAACAGATCGATACCTCCTACGTAAGTTGTTGTATCCCACAAAAATGCGATTTAGCGTTTTTACCAAAAATGAGCTTTATTATTAGTAATCTATGCATAAAAAAATTAAAACTTACGAAAACACAATTATTTCATGCAATTTCAAGACGTAAAGAGTTGTAACTTTTGAACGAGAACGGACTATAACACTGTATAGTCCTTGACAACCGTTTACGCGGTGCGCGGGGCGGGGCAGATCGCGCGCTCGCGTGTTGTATGGGTTAGATAAAACAGACTACGCTGGAGAGAGAGCTGAAATGGTCCGTGTGTCAAGTGCTTCAAGTTTTCCGCACATGTTACGTTATTAGGACTTGATAATTGATTAGAATACGTTATAACTATGTAACAACCAAAAATGTTATATAGATTACATACAACAGTATACGTTGTCAAGTAAACATTCAACAATGTTGTATGTTTTACATACAACATTTTACGCTGTTGAGCGAGTATAAGAAAATGTTGTTTGTGATACATCCAACATTTTACGTCGTAAAGCGTCCATTAAAAAAAGTTGTATGTAATACATAGAATGCCTTACGTTGGAATAAAATAAAAATAAATGTGGTATGTAGTAAATTATAATGTTTGCATCGGAAATTGATAGTCAAAATTTGTTATATTTTTTGCTTAATGTTACGACATATTCCTATATTTTTAGTTAAGTAATTTAAAGAGCGCTCTCTCTTTACTGATTCACCGATAAAGAGCCTTAACCTTGATTGTTTAATTGATAGCTTGCTTACAAGCAATAAAATGTCATATTTCATTTTTGTTTTAGAGTTTCCATTACCAATACACATTTCCCAAAGTATTTATGTATTGTATTGCACACTTTTACACTGGATAGGTACACGTCACATTATATTTTATGTATTTTAAATATTTATTTTTATAATTATCATTGCTTAGTCGTTGCGAATGTCCGTGCGTCCACTCGGTTGGCCCTACTGAAAATCAGCGTCTGAGCCTATCAGGTCCAGGCATTAGCTGAGTGGGGTAAATTTAATTTTGGACATCGTGACACTGCTGCCTGGTCGAAATTATTCTTTATTTTTCTATTGTTTGTTTCATTTTTCCTAACTACCTTGTTCTGTAAGTTTTTATCTGTTTCTTTCAATAAGTTTCAATGAATCAGAAATGAATGGGCTTGCAAATTTGATAGTTAGTGATTTTTTCGATAACACAACAGAAGAACAAACTGCTTTTACGATACGTTCAAAGTAAATGACGTTTCTGACGACGAGTTAAGGTTCTGGACTGAAGAAACAGAGCCACGTTCAACGATTTGCTGAGTCAAATACTAAGCCTAAATCGGTCCTCAAATACTCCGAGAAATGACTTGGCTATCTACTTGTGCAAAATTCGATCAGGGGAGCCGAATAATAGAATGGCTTAATTTTTTAATATATCCGAGCGTACCATTGGAAGAAAAATACATAAAGTCAGGCAGTGTCTCATTACTGACTTTGTTCCATTGCACCTAGACTTAGACCATATTACCAGGGACGCAGTTATAGCCCGCAACCGGGTTTTGCCAAATGTTTTGTTTGGTAACGAAGAGTCACCAAAACCAATAGTTATATTCGATGGAACCTACATAGAAAAAAGTTCTAACTTTTTATTTCAACGCCGCAGTTATAGCCTTCATAAGTGTAGGAACTTAATAAAACCATTAATGATCGTGTGCGCGGATGGATATATTTTGGATATAATAGGTCCGTACTCTGTACGGACAACCGATGCTGATATAATGAAAATGAGATTGCAAAACCATGATGGACCCATTAAAGACGGACCGTTCCACTTTTTTCCCATGTAGGAGACTCATTTATTTTGGACCGAGGCTTTATTCCTTTAATAGAAACATATGGCTATATTGCTCACATGCCGCCTACCAAACGACCGCAAGACACGCAATTAAGCACCGAAGAAGCTAATAAATCACAACTCATCACAATGGTGCGATGGGTCGTGGAAACTATAAACGGGAGATTCAAGCGCGACTTCAAGATATTTAGAAACAGACTATTTAACAAATATGTGCCGCTTATACCTACTAGAATATTTCGAAATTGCTGCAGCTTTAATTATTTATTTTGAAGATCCTTACGGAGACATTCCATACACAGAAGATTTCATTGAAATAAGTAATCAAAATATACAACTCCCCAATCAATTATCTGAGTATGTGGAGGAAAATAATTTAAACCGACAAAGAGTGTCGTTTCACAGGAGTGTTTAAAACAAACTGACTGGAAATGATCCGGATATTTAACATTTCCACAATTAACAATTAAAGAGTTAATTAAATTCTCAATCGGCACCTATCACGTGAGGTTAGCACGGTCGTATTGCAGTGAGAATTTAAAAGCCGCGGGAGTATATAATATGGAAATATATAGACATCCAGCGGCAATAGGCTGCAGAAACAATTTTGTTTCAAGAGATATTATAGAAATTCAATATAACTTTATATCGACATACCTATTAGTTTTATTTTTATTTGTTTCAATCCTGAAACCTAAGTGCTAGATCATAATCATCATCATTTCAACCCATAGATATCGACTACTGAACATAGGCCTCCTCCACCGCCAATTGATAGATGCTACTAAATAATCGAAAACCTACCACGATTTCAATGAATCTTAAGTTGATCGTTGTATTACGAGTTTATTTATATATCCAACTGCATCTCCTGATCACCTAGATACATACCATAGCTATTGTTTCGTCATTTAATTACATAGTTATACGAATTTTATAGATAATAGGCGTTTTGCATTTTTTTAGTGTATCGCCTGAATAAAAACATACGGCAATATTTTTTGGTGTTAGCCATTGATTTCGAATATAAAGTATATGTATTTTAACAATACACAATATACCAAAAAAAATAAAATATGTTACGTTTCTGTCGGGCCTGGGATTTTTTGTATGGGACGTGACCATTCTTCTTTGGTATTAATAACTGCACTTTTATTTCTTAACTGACAATATTTATTCAATATCAATAATATACACTTGAAATTGTATTGTTAATGTGACATACAGTGAGACTAGAATCATTTACAACAGCGAACTTTTTCTTAAACTTCATAAAATAATGTTGTAAGTATGAGATACAACTTAAGAAGAAACCAAGACCCCACCGTATAATCTTGTAAGTATGAGATATCACAGCTGGCACAGTCTGTGTTCCACAGTATAATGTTGTATGTATGAGATACAACAGTTGCCACAGTCTGGATTCCGTAGTAAAATGTTGTAAGCCACAATTCTCAGAAAATACGCAATTATTTCATATATTTGTTTCAACATAGTCAATAAAACCATATATTTTATTCATATAACAAATTTCACAAAGCTACATTAATAAATGCAGTTTCTAGGCCAATCTGAATGTTTAAAACGCTCTCCTGTAAAATTGCAGTTTTGGGGATACAACAACTTACGTAGGAGGTATCGAGATATGGCAGTTTCCTATTCATCGATAGTTTATAATATCGCGAGGTAAACTAACGATGATCACAATGATACGTTGACGACCGATTAGGTGTAATGGTTGAGGAACCGGCTATTGTACCAAAGGTCGTGGGTACGATCCCTGCGCAGTGCAAACATTCGTGAGTCTGAACTTGTCTGTTTGTTTTGGTCTGGGATCTATTAACAAAAGATAAAACACTTAAGTCGGTTGACGTCGCTAGATGTCAGTCGTTTAGCCTAGTTAGAAGCCTAAGGCCCAGACTCCACCAGAGCTGAGCGGAGATGTGCGGCGTCGAGCTGTGTTTTCAACAACCAATAGAATCACGTCTCCACATCTCCATGTGTGAATAACGCAATTCTATTGGTTGTTGAAAACACAGCTCGACGCCGCACATCTCCGCTCAGCTCTGGTGGAGTCTGGGCCTTAGGGTGGCTTAGGGCAACCTTAATGTCAGATGTGACATTGTTGCTCACTAGCCTAACCCCCCTCCAACAATCCGCACTGAGCCCGCGTGTTGTAGTATGGCTCGTTCCACCTCGAGCAGTGGGACGTATATATGTCGTTTATGTAAAATACTGAAGTATGTTTATCCGTTGTCTAGTATCCCATAATACAAACTTTAAGTCGCTCGCTTCGGGGCTCCTTAGATGGCGATGCACTGATGTCCAGGGATATTTATTCATTCATTCTTTGATTTAAGTTTTTACTGAACAGTGATCGAAGTCCGATCGGATTAACGTTGAAATATTACTAGTGTCTGGTAGCTAAATTCTTTTGATTTTGAAAAACATGCTTTACCTCATTCTCAATAACGATTTGCATTCCAGAACCAGTATTACCGACGTACCTAACCCGAAAAACTTCTCAACTCACTTTGTCGAATGCCGCAAGAACTCTGGGCTAAGAAGTTAAAAATCGGCAACAATGGAAACGAGATGGGGGTCTTGCCCTGCCAGTGGGAAAGACAGGCTCCTAATGACAATAATAACATGCTTCATGATTATTCAAAAGAAGCTAACGCATGTGATTTTAGGTCATAAAAATATTCGCTACAAAAGGTAGCCAAAACATCGATATTTATGCGTTGTGAACACAATACATAATTCACACCGTGTGATGTGACACAGTGTTGCACCCATTAATCTTATATTTACCACGAAGTAGGTTAATTCAAGACCATTTATCAAACCGCGAATAACGATTCAAGCTAGCAACTTCATATTCCTTGTCCTTTGTACACTTCCTTGGAAAAATAAATAGTCACTTGCATGAATGATAATGTTTCCCAAACTAGATGAAAAAGGCCGTTAGAATAACAAGTAGAATGGATGTGTATTTTTATGATGTGTTATTTAAAAAACATTGTGGCTCAGTGGTTTTGTAGCCTGTCTCGGTGCCCGTGTGATGCCGAGGTTGTTGGCGTATTCATTCATTAGATACAAACTACATGTTACAATCATAGATTAACCAAGTACAACTTGCAATTTAAAAGTACTAGACTGTTATTAGACAAGATAAATAAAACAGATTCCAAGACTTGCTAAATAATACCTATCTGTTTCCTTTGAATTATAAGAACCAAGACACTGATTATTTCATTAGGAAATCAGTTTTGCTGTTAGGTAGATTGGTTTCCATCTTCATAGCACATTTGCCATGAAAAAGTAACATAATGTAACATTCAGTACAAATAAAAACAAAAATATTGAATGAGATGCTTTAATTTACTCAGTGTCTGAAGTTTGTCAGTTGTTAGTTAAGTAAATAAGTGCGATTGAGCGTATGTGACAAGTCAGGTGTAAACTAAATCAGGTCCCTTGCAGGTATAAAAAATATTTGTTGAAATGAGAAATGTCCTCAAGCAAAACAATACAAGGTCCGGCTCTAATGTTGATTCGGCCAGGCAATATTTGTGGGCATGTGTGCGCAGCTCGCTATTCGATTACGCTCCGCTCACAGCGCGAGTCTCAAGGAGAGTGCAATCAGTTCGACAAATAACTGCCGGGTGATAGAACACTAGCCTTGTAGGTACACGAGGTGCCTGTGACGTCACAACAAGATTGCCTCGCGCTTTCGCGTGTGAGCTGGCTATTGTGTAGTGAGAGACTACTTTGTTTCTTTCGTCTAACTTGATTTGTTGTTTTTATAACAGATTATGACCTACCAACAAAAATATGAGGTTTACCATTTTGATGACACATGGGCACATCTTTTTAAAAGCTCCCAATAAAGTCTCGCTCGAAATAATAAAAGTAACCTAGATTATCAATGACAGTTGGTAACTGCATTTGTGAATCAAACAATTACAGTGTGAATGCATCGCAACTGAGCAAGTTTGACCGTTGTTATAGTTAACAGTGTATTAGCTGTGGTATAAGACAAGTTGAATTTTAAAAAAACGACATGTACATAGATATGGTACGGTCTGATTGTAACGTTGTTTCGTTAGCTCTGCTCACAGCGCGGAGTCTCAAGGAGAGTGCAATCAGTTCGACAAATAACTGCGGGGTGATAGAAAGTGTTCTAGAAAGGCTAGTGGCCTTGTAGGTACACGAGGTGCCTGTGACGTCTCAACGACAAGATTGCCTCGCGCTTTCGCGTGTGAGCTGGCTATTGTGTAGTAAGAGACTATTTTGTTTCTTTTGTTTAACTTGATTTGTTGTTTTTATAACAGGTTGTGACCTACCAACAAAATTATGGGGTGATGACACGTGACACATCTTTCTAAAAGCTCTTAGCTGAAAGTCTCTCTATTCGCTCTCTGGCTATTGTGTGTTGAGAGACTACTTTGTTTCTTCTTTCAAAGGACTTGATCAAAATTTCATAGACAAAAAACCCAGAATCGCCAGCAACGAAATGTATAAAAATAGGTTCACCAAAGTAACCCTATAACGAACTCAAAAAATCAGCCTCCTAAACCATACAGTATAGAAGTTATCGTACTGTATAACTTCATTAAAATAAACAAAAAGAGGAAGATACGGCATCCACGTACCAAAAATGACCACATAAAAAATAGGTCCAATGGACCTGTTTGAAAGTCAATAAGGCAGCGACTTGTTTGCATCGCACGTCATTCATACGCCAAAAATTGTCTATGTGAATGTAATGAAAATAAATATTTTATTAAAAATGAGACCTTTCCTTCAGTTTGCCATATAATGTTACTTCGCATTATTTGACCCTTAGAAGCGAAACCACAAGATGGCATTGTAATACAGGGTGTCATTTTTTTCCAAAAACAACTGGGTCGAACCCCGGCTACGGATGAAGTCTTTTTAAAAAAATCTGAGTCTATACAGTTTTAGTTTTTGTCAAAATCGGGCTAAAGACTCCCTGGACAATTCTTCTGAATTCCTCATAGTTTATGATTTGGTCTACCGCGCCCACTTGAAAAACTCAAAAAAACTTTAAATTAACAACTTTTCTTATATTTACCGACCCAAAAGACATAGATTTTTCGGAACCTAAAAAATACAAATATTGATTTCATTAATCATTAATATCTAGTATACCGTGTAGCTTTTGGAGTTGATTTTTGAATATATTTGGTCTACTCATTATGCTCGTTAAAATAGCATATATGGCATTTCTGGCGATTCTGGGTTCTTTTTTGATCAAGTCCTTTGGTTTGGTGTTTTTTAAAGCCCAGTACCTATTAACAAAAATAATCTAGTCTCTTATCATGTCAACTCTAGAAAAAACATTTTTAGCCACCCCGGAGCGAGAGCTTGCTTGGGTAATAAAAATGTATGATGTTTAATGCCTGTTTTTACTGCGCAAATTAAAGTTATAACTGCAGGATCGATTACTATTATAGGTATGTTGTCCATTAAATTTATACAAAAGCTCTTTATTCGCTTTTAGAAAATGATATACGATATTTTTCTAACATTTTTTTACGCAGCTATGGTTTAATTATGTGAAAGTCTGTTAGGCAGGGCAGTTTGGCAACAAAGCCAATGTCCAATAAATTTGAGCCGCCTGTCCAGCGGCAATGCCTGCAAACAATTTGTCACCCTGTTTCAAATTAAAGCTTGTCACATAATTCAAACCCTCATAGGTGCTTAAGATCGTGTGTAGGGATTAGGATAAGAAGATTATAGGTTCAAAGATACCACTTATTCGATTTGTATTCATCGACTTGCGCGACTTGGGATGGTATTATGAGTGAGCGTAGGCGGAAACTCTGATGTTTTGCGATTACAGCTCACATACATAAACGGCCTACATACGTCCCACTGCTGGGCATAAGCCTCACCTGAACTGTGAGGTGGAACGAGCCATTCTTCTACACGCGGGCTCAGTGCGGTTGTTGGAGGGGTGTAAGGTTAGTGAGCAACCTTAATGTCAGATGTTATCAAGCCCAGTCTGACTAAGCTTAACGACTGACATCTAGCGAAGTCAACCGGGACCAACTGCTTTACGTGCCTTTCGAAGCTGCACGGAGATGCCTGAAATCCGCATCACTAAATTTAAATCGGTGGTCACCCATCCTATTTCCGACCCGGCGTGTGTTGCTGTCACAACTGCGCCACGGGCACCTCGGGATTATGGCTTGCATAATCTTAATTTTAGCTACTTGTTCTATGGTCAAGAGACTCTGTTGAAGAAAAGGTATAATTTTTGCACTGTCATGTTTGATAAACATTATGGATACATCGCCCAAATCCTTTCGATTTAAACGCCACCATACTCGTGATAAGCACTTCGTCGGCAAAACAGGATAACCTCGAATTGTTGACTATCGCCTCGTGCTTGCGGGGCAAGTGCTTGTGGTGTTTAAGGTCCTCAAACCCCACAATGGGGCGGCCGTGAAAGTGCTTGATGTAGGTACGCAGGGTCGGAACTGTAGATTGATGATATCTTCTAGGGAAAACTGCTGGGACCGTAACAACGAGACACCGCTAGGTAGGTTTGGCTGCCACATGTCACGATACACAATCTTTTGATAAACATTTTACATAGTGCTTTCGATGTGAAAAAACAGATCTTGATAGGTGTTGCTCCTACATCCATAGGACGATATATTATTATCTGATAGCTATTTTCAAACCAGAGACACAAGCTGAGCCATATCACGACGTCCTAACGATTAGTGTGGAATCTGCGCGCACCGCGCTTTGATAGGCCATTACCGTGAAAGCTCCGCAAACAACGCCACTACCCTGCTACCCGACAAAGGGACATGTTTTCACATCTCGTCTCGTAGGCACAATGGCCAAACTAAGCTAGATTTTTCGTTAACGTGGCTGCGCGTAGGTTGATAAAGATGAAGAAAAAAAAAGATCCGTTGAAGGTAATTTGTTTAATCTTAACATAACATAACATACCCTCACGACCATACCCCTAATGGGCTAGCCATAGGCGCACTGATTGTTGCCGTCATGGTGAACGTTGCCAACGGGTTCAAGGGGCGAGCCCACCGCCGTTTTCTGGGTTGCTTGGGTTTTTTTATCGGTGTTTTCCATCACTGGCGAGTTAGCCGCAAATGAAAAACAAAGTAGGTGTGTTCCGACCGGATTTGATCTCGGGACCATCAGGTTCCGAGCCAGAGTGTTTAACCACTGTGCCACGACGCTCCCGTCTCGACGGTATAATCTTATGTGGACAAAGTTCATTGTCGCTACATTTTCGCCGTGGTAATTTTAGTTTAGCTCCTGCCAGACATGGAACCAGAACCACTGATGTTAAACCACTGTGCCACGACGCTATCACAAAACGCTCATCATCATCATCAGCCTGGTTTGCAGTCCACTGTTGAACATAGCCTCTCCTTTTACACGCCACTGAACTCGATCTAATCTGATTAATAAACGTATTTTCTTTCTTTCTTTCTAATCTTATATAGAAATTTATTTAATCTTTTTTTTTCTAATCTAGAAAACGCTTGCTGATTTATATTTACTTACTACTCGCGTGGACTTAGGTTGAAAAAAAGGTGGGATATATCTTTATAAATGGTAGCCTATGTGCTATGCTGATGCATAAGCTACATTTTTGTAAAGTTTCGTTCAAATCCATTCAGTAGTTTTTACGTGAAAGAGCAACACGGCACATCCACACCTACAAACTTTCGCATTTATGATGTTAATAGGATTGATCCGAAGAAACGTTAATTTGACTAAACAATCACTTTAAGTAAACTCAGCAACATTGTATCCTACATTTTCCGGAACCACTCGAATGAAAAACTAAAGCTGTCGATCTGTCTTGCAAGAAGCGTGGCAAGGGATTTCGCTCGCATTCTCGGTACGAACGATTTTTGTAACAATAACCGAAAATTCCATTCGGTGGGCGCTCCACTTCGGAAATGTTGCCAATTTCTCATCCTTAATTGAATTTCGTGTCAGAAGTCATTTAGCTCGCGTGTCCGAAATGCCGAGTAGTGGGTACCTCTGGACCATGACGGGGCTAAACGAAGGTGTATTTTTCTTTGCAATCTTTGACAACGTTCTGTTCTTTGTCGATTTAGCTGAATGTAATTCTTTGTTGAATTTATTACTCTGCAGATAGCCAATTTATAGCTACATGTTTTTTTGATACACTGTTTAATATCACACAATTTAAATAGATACTTATTATTTACTTACACGGGGTATTTACGAATATGAATAATCTCGAACAAACAAAAAACAGCATTTATACGTCCCACAGGTCGCACTGTGGAATCCCAAATCCCTAAACATAGGCCACACCTTAACTATGAGGTGGTACGAGCCATATCCAACACTTTGGGCTTTGTGCGGAGAGTTGTCGTTAAGCGCAGTCAGAGGCCGTAATGCTGCTTGATAACATCTGAGACCTAGGTATTTATCTCAGGCATGCCAAAAAAGTTATTGCTCATTGTATAATTGTGTTGTGGCTCTCCTAAACGGTTTGCGGGCAGCGGGCTGCCCTGGCCTTCCAGTTTACCAGACGGCCAAAATTGTTTCAGCAGTATCATGCATTCTCACTGCGATGCGGCTTACCAGCCAACCGATCCAGCTAACCGTATAATATGATTCAAACTTAATGGCGGCTCGGAAGTTAGCTGCAAGCGCCGAGTGCGCTAGATTGACCTCACCTCGCAACCCGCTGACACCTTAATTTGTGTTCTGCGCATCGGCTTGCGCGATGTTCACAGCCGCCATTAAGTTTGAATCGTACTATACCCTAGAGTATCCATGGAAGATCAGCACAATAACAACTTTTAGATGACGTTTTTCACCAGTTCCGAGTGCAGCTGTGCTGAAAAACGGGTTCAACTCCTCGTTGAACGGACTTTTAGAGGATTCCTATAAGTGTACAATTCAACTGTTTTAAAGTTGTTCATTTATGTCTTTTCTTCTCACTGATTATAAAAATCATGTTGCTCATTTTGCTTTTGCTAAAGCTTAAGTAAATAGGTCTGAAACTGAATTGAAGTTATTCTCACAAAAAATAATGTTAGATTTAAAGATCATTTCTTTCGCTAAAGAATGCACTAAGTAAATATGAATAATTCATTCTATTAAAAATTATAGATTTCAAGTTTCTTGAATTTGTAGATAGAATTCTATATTTTTGTCTTCATTCGCTTTACGAAAGCAAAGTCGTTTATAACACAATTTAAACCAGCAAAAGCTGTTTCTTCGAACAATTGCGTCAATTAGTACATAATATCCGGCGAGGTAGTCAAACTCAGCAGGGACGGATGAATTAATTTATTATCTTTGAAAGACGAAATGTTCCCAAATACCTTGCGATTAATATTCATGACAAAAGCTCCTTGGAACTACCTTTGTGTCTACCCACATAAGTGCCGGGTTTAAGAAATTCATTGGAAACTGAGAGTTCTGCCGCATTAGGTCAGATTCACATATTATAAGTAACAGACCTTTACCGATGACGCTTGAATACTTACTTTACTTTGGTTGTCCTTAAATAATTTATAAACAGAACTCAATCATAGATTTCTTTAGTAGCCTGACTGGAAATCTTTTGAAAAGTTATTTTCAACCAATATTGTACACCACGACCCACGGCGGCTTACCACATGTTTTAAACCTTCAACTTCAATCTCTCTATCTAATAATAAAGCACAGATCAAAATCCGTTGCATGGTTGTAAAGATTTAAGCATACATAGGGTCAGAGAAGGGACTTTGTTTTATAGGTACTACCTATGTCATCATCATTATCAGCCGCAAGAAGTCCACTGCTGAACATAGGCCTCCCCCATTGATTTCCAGAGCGCCCGGTTGCGTGCGGCCTGCATCCACCGGGATCCCGCGACTTTTATCAAGTCGTCGGTCCACCTTGCGGGTGGGCGCCCCACTCTGCGTTTGGCCTCGAATGGTCTCCAGTCCAGAACCTTTCGGCCCCAGCGGCCATCAGTTCTACGCGCTACCTATGTACTTAATGATATACATATTCAAAACACTTTCAAAGCACTTTAAAACCCGCCGTCCAAAATTAAAGAAACTCTCCAGCCATACTCTCCTACTCATGGATCAGAGAAACGAAATGAGGCTACAGAACTCAGTGGATGCCCATCGTTATCGGCAACTCAATAGACAGATATCTAAGTCTTTGACGAGCGACCTTCGCTCGTCAAAGACTTAGATTTAATACCCAGCGTATTAAAGAGGCCATTGAGCGGAACAAAGGCTCCAAAGTGTTCGCTAGAGATCTGTCTATTGGGCAAAGCCAACTCACGAGGCTGAAAACTGAGGCAGGTAGCATCATTACGTCCACACCTGAAATCCTGAGGGAGATTGAGAGTTTCTATGGACAGCTGTATTCCACGCAAACACCTGCTGAAAGCAAGGCTAAAGACCCTAGAGCCAAGCTTACCCGACACTATACCGAAGATATCCCGGACGTCAGCCTGTACGAGATTAGGATGGCTCTCAAACAGCTTAAAAACAACAAGGCGGCGGGTGATGACGGAATCACAACAGAGCTTCTGAGAGCGGGCGGTCGGCCGATACTCAAGGTCCTCCAGACGCTCTTCAGTTCTGTCATCCTCGGGGGCAGAACGCCAAAGGCATGGGGCAGAAGCGATGTGATGCTGTTTTTCAAGAAGGGTGACAAAACTCTCTTGAAGAACTACAGACCCATATCGCTTCTGAGCCATATCTATAAGTTGTTTTCGAGAGTCATTGCGAATCGTCTCGCTCGCAGGTTTGACGACTTCCAACCTCCCGAACAAGCCGGGTTCCGAAAAGGCTATAGTACCATAGACCACATTCATACGCTGCGGCAAGTTATACAGAAGACCGAAGAGTATAACTTGCCACTTTGCCTGGCGTTTGTGGACTATGAGAAGGCCTTTGATTCGATTGAGACCTGGGCAGTGTTGCAGTCTCTCCAAAGGTGCCAAATAGACTACCGGTACATCGAGGTGCTAAGGTACCTATACGAAAACGCCACCATGTCGGTCCGATTACAGAACCAGAGCTCTAATCCGATCCAACTACAGCGAGGCGTGAGACAAGGAGACGTCATATCTCCGAAATTGTTCACAGCTGCGTTGGAGGATATTTTCAAGCTTCTGGACTGGAAAGGACGCGGCATCAACATCAATGGCGAGTACCTAACACACCTACGATTCGCCGATGATGTAGTTCTTATGGCTGAGACCTTGGAAGACCTGAACATAATGCTCGAAGATCTCGGTAATGCTTCTCAAAGAGTGGGTCTTAGGATGAACATGGACAAGACGAAAATCATGTTCAATGCCCATGTTGCACCCGCTCCAGTTAACGTTGGGAACATTACACTCGAAGTTGTTGACCACTATGTTTACCTGGGACAGGCAGTCCAGTTAGGTAAGTCCAACTTCGAGAAAGAGATCTCTCGTCGAATCCAGCTCGGATGGGCAGCGTTCGGGAAGCTCCGGCATATATTCGCGTCCGAAATTCCTCAGTGTCTCAAGACGAAAGTCTTTGACCAGTGTGTGTTGCCAGTAATGACTATGGGAGTGAGACGTGGTCGTTCACTATGGGTCTCATAAGAAGGCTCAAAGTCACCCAGCGAGCAATGGAGAGAGCGATGCTTGGTGTTTCCCTGCTTGATCGAATCAGAAATGATGAGATCCGCAGGAGAACTAAGGCAACCGACATCGCTCGAAGGATTGCATCGTTGAAGTGGCAGTGGGCGGGACACATAGCGCGGAGAACCGATGGCCGTTGGGGCGGAAAGGTTCTCGAATGGCGACCGCGTACCGGACGACGTTCCGTGGGCAGGCCCTCCACAAGGTGGACCGACGATCTTGTCAAGGTCTCGGGAAGCCGCTGGATGCGGACAGCGCAGGACCGATCGTTGTGGAGATCTTTGGGGGAGGCCTATGCCCAGCAGTGGGCGTCGTTCGGCTGACATGATGATGATGATGATGATATTCAAAAAGAGATACCTACTCGTATTCGATTTTGTGATGGTGCAACGTAGGGGGTTATGTTTTTTTTATCACTGTTTCGCTACTCTCAGAAGTGTCACTGGATCATTATTCAGTCATTACTAATTCAACTTTTTGTTACAGCTTACTCATAAAAAGTGACTTAACGTTTCCATTTAGGTACAATGTAAGTACCTCAAAGTAAAAAAAAAATCTCACACATTTTTTTTATAAATCAAAAATCAAAGCAATCGCGGTTTCTTATCCAGCCATAGCATGTTTCTTCTTAAATTTATTAAAAATACGAAATATTTTTTTACATTAATCCACGTGGACGAAGTCGCGGGCGACCGCTAGTAGACAATAAATGCGTAAATAGCTCTAAGACGATGAAAATGTTAGCCTAATATTTAAAATTGGTAACAAACTTTAAAAGTACTCTTGTCAAATATTTAATTGAATACAAACTTCATAATGTAGTTTTTAATTGCTTTTAGTAACTGATACAAGTACTTTAAATCTAATAATTGGCTGTTATGAAGATGAAGAACCCAAGTCACAAGTTTATATCTGGCTGATAAAATCACAAATGATTTTACATTTAAGCTTGAGTCATATTAGTTCTCATAATAACTGAAATTTTAACCTTCAGAAGGTTACATATGTAACTACTTAGTATGCGAGTACCTAATTAAAATATTTTTCAAGTTTTGCCCGGGTAAAGGTGCAGTCAGCGGCAAATGTAAGATAAGCAAGTGTTTTTAGAAAGTGTTCTGAGTTTTTTTTTAATCTACCGTTATAAATGCCGATTTCGTTAAACATATTATTTCCTAGGTACCGCTTAAGTTGGCATTTCAGGAATACACGAAGTATGATGAATAGTCGAGAAAATTAGCAGGAAGGAGGGGAAAAAACGATGAGCCGCTTTCGCGAAAACGCTTCCATTTTTCAAGGCTTGATAGGTACATTACGACGAAAACTGCAAATGTTCTGGAAGGAACGATACAAATGAAAATTCCTTTTTTTTGATAAAGCTGTTTCGTTTTGTATTTTTCTGCGAACGAAGTCATTAAACCCTCGTACGCGTCAGTGTCATCGTTCATGAGCTTTGGGGCAAAGAAATTAAGTGTCTTGGAGCTTGATAATTAAGTTTGTAATAATAATGACATCAGCATGTAAATCTTCTATTTCAAGTATGTAATAGGCCAACTTGACTGACTTTTATATCGCAGCATAGCTGAAACTACTGTACCCAAAAACATGACACATGACTCATGACATGAGGAGGTAAAGAGCACGCAGATGAAGTACCGGGCAGCCGTTAGTTTGGCATAATAATAATTTTAATATAGAATTTATTTAAGATATACCTTGGCGCTCAATGGGGGAGGCCTATGTCCAGCAGTGGACTTCGAAAAGTTGATGATGATGATGATGATGATGATACCTTAATAAGTTCATGTTCAATTGACTAGTCTTGCCTTTTGCGATGAAGATCACGGGTCCGGTCCCCGCCCAGGACAACATTTGTGTTATAATCATCTATTCATAAGTGTGTTTAGAAATATTTACGCATAGTACAAGAGCTTCTGTTAAGTTTGGGATCGGGTGATGTTAGTGGGAAGACGTCCCAGGTGAAGAAAATTAAATATGATACTCAACTTATCATCATCATCAATTTTTTTTGTAGTTTTAGGAGTCACCTGCGAAAGAACCGAATGCGATTGCTATGATAGAGGTAACAATGCTTGTATAGTTAGTACTGCTGGGTAAAGACATATTTTCTTTGTGAATCTGGCTTTAGCGTTCCCAAGCCGGTCTTTCGCAAAGGCGTTCTAACCATTCATCCCCCAATTGAGTGGACCCAAGTAGACCTAATGATCATTGGTGCTGTATCTGTAAGGAGCATTCTGCACCTTTTTTTTCACGCTGAGAAGAAATGCCTTACGCATACCCGCCACCAGAGGGCGGACGGGTTAAGTCAGACTCTCCTACGGGTCGCCCTGTGGCAGAGGCGTTAGAATACTGCCACGGTTCCCCCCCGCCTGTCGTAAGAGGCGACTAAAGGGGGGCCTTCGGGGTCACTGGGAGTGCACACGGCGGGGGCTGTGTGCCTCCATCTCAAGTGGCCCCGAGGAAGGACGGCGGTGTGGGAGTGACCTCACATCGTCGTACACACCGGCGAGTGTAGAGGGGAGGTATCACTCCCCTCGAGTTGGGCCGGTTATACCGGCATAGTGTGCCAGAGGCCCGCCGGCGGAGTTCACGACCTGAGATCACGGGGATCCTCTGGGTACGCGCTGAAGAAGGTCACCGGGGGGTTTAGTCAGTAGTGTCTGCCGCTTCACGGTCGACGAGTCTGACACATCCCCGCCCTTCCCCCAAAGGGCAGGACGTCCGTAAAAGGATTCCCCCCGAAAAAAAAAAAAAAGAAAAAAAAAGACTCTCCTACGGGGAAGGTTGACCCAGTGGCCTAAAGACTAAACAACTCTACTACTCCCCCCCCCCCCCCCCGGGGGCATTCTGGACCTACTGATCACGAATGCTTCAAATTACTTCAGGTAGCCGTAGCATCTGAAACAAAAAACTCACCACTGCACTAATAGCACTAATATACAGGGTGTTACAAAAATACCCCTAATAACTGAAGGGGGTTATACAAACTCCTGAAAGGAGTCCGTTGTTAATTTTTGACGGTCGTAGCTCATAACTTAAATTTCGAGCAAATTAACGTAAAATAAAAACATCGATCATAAAAACACCCAGCACTAATTTGAATTCATGGACCCAAGTTGACCCTAACCGGGAGTGACCAGGAGCGACCTCCTTTGTTCACGCACCTACGTTTTTTATGGATAAATCGAATTAATATCGACATTTTTGTAAACATTTGATGTACGTTTTTATCGAAACCGTTAAAGATATGAAAAAATGGACAACACTTAGGTTGGGTTGCACCATCTGACTTTAACAATAACAAACATCAAAATTTCAGTTAAAGTTACGGTCAGGTAAGCAAAAATGACGTCAAATTGTCAAATTTGACAAAAACTTTAACATTAACTTTAACTTCTACTATGGTGCAACTTACCCTTACTATTTCAGATTCATTCACTTTCTATGCCATTTCAGTCTTTAGGGGTATTTTTGAAACACCCTGTATAGTTAACTCAGTAAGAAAAGACTACCTATTTCAAGTGGTTAAAAAGCCTAAAAAAGTTCGCCCTATCTCATGACACTCGACGTGTTGAAACACCCCGGGTAGACAACTTGACTGACTCGCGTCACGACTTGCAGACGGAACATTTTTCTTACTTACCCGAATGAGAGTGAAAATAAGATATATAGTTTTAACTCCTGGCCGCCCAAAAATTGCTTCTTATTTGACCAACTAAAGTAAACTGCAAATTATAGGAAAGTTACTTTACTCCTTCCAACGTTTAGATGATTGTGGAATATCGAAGCGCCGGAAATATCAAACAATATGACAACAAATACAATTTTATAGTTCTTAGTACTGCTAGTGATACCTACTGCAAACTAATTCAGAGATTCTAACTTCAGATACGTTAGTTGTAAAATAGTTGAAGTTACTACGAGTATCATATTCTTAGATCTCTGCCTACAGTTTATGGAATTGCCTCGATCTGCTTATAAACGACAGCATTTCGTATCCCATCCCACTTGAGATTTGCTAGTTCGACCGCTTGCTCCAAACGTCCTCGGTAAGTTTACATAAAATGTTTTTGCATGTGGCTAGAGCGAGCCAGTGGAGCAAACTGGGAAAATTAAACGCAAACAAAAATATTACAAGTGAAGCGGAAAAGGCAACGGACAATAACATGGAAATCCCGGAACGTTCTGTAAGCGAAACTATCCGCCGGGGTTGTTCTGAGTTTGGCAGAAATGGCTGCTCGCTGGTGGTCCGGCCGGGGAAATTGATGCCAGGCGCTGGCAGCGCGGTGTCTGTTCCAACGCTAGTGTTGCCAACTTACAAGTATTTAAATAAAATTGCAAGACAGTTGCAAGTTCTGAAATTTAGACATTTTAATCTATCGCAGAAGGAAAAAAATCGGTTAAAATAAGGATATTGCAATAAACAAAAAAGAAAAATAAATCATTCGATATTATAATTACTTAGCACTGAAACCAAAAATCTACAAGGAATCTACAGTGTTACAATGTTTACAACAGTACGAAAGCGGTGGTAGAATTACATTATACTTCTGTAGGTACTGTGTATTTTGTATATCCATATTATTATGTCTATATTTGCACCACTGACCATTTTAACCAGTTCGTTAAAACAATTTACGATAAGGAAATTGCGATAAATACGGTCAAAAAAATTAACGATGGTTTGTGATGTTTAGGTAATTATAAATTAAGTCCATCTCAAGGAGAAATGACGCTGACTAAATGTATTTTTTTTTTATTGGTAAGGGGGCAAACGAGCAGACAGATCACCTGATGGAAAGTGAATACTGCCGCCCATGGACATTTGCAACACCAGAGGGGCTACAAAATGCGTTGCCGGCCTTTTAAATGGGAGTACGCCCTTTTCTTGAAGGACTGCAGGTCGTATTTGTCCGGAAATACCGCATGCGGCAACTCATTCCACAATTTCGTGGTTCGGGGCAGAAAGTTTCTGTTGAAAAGAACAGTAGTGCTCTGCCAACTGTCAAGGTAGTGGGGGTGGTAGAGTTGTCGCGTAGATCGATGGCGGGAATCAGGCCGAACAGTTCCTCGGAGCACTCTCCATGATAAATGCGATAGAGAATGCAAAGCGAAGCTACATCTCTACGCAGTGCCAGGGAGTCAAGCCTATCCAAAACTTCACAGCAATCAACAACTCGAGCTGCTCTCCGTTGAATGCGGTCTAGAGGGAGAAGCTGGTACTGGGGAGCCCCTGCCCAAAGATGAGAACAGTATTCCATGTGAGGTTTGCTTTTAATTAGGTTATTTATCACTAACAATATTATTACTGTTAACGCATATACTAGTACATACAAGAAGGTTTATTTTAAGAAGTCTCGGTTTCAGTCTCCAAAAATCTCCAGTCCTCTAAATGTTGGCTGAATAATTTACAAGTAAGCAAATGTTTGTCAGCCGAGTTACGTTGCTAGGTTCACTCAGACTCGTCTATATTTAACAATCAGCAAAGTAAAATTAACTGAGAAGCAAGATAATTGAATGTACGAGCTAATTAGTAATCGTCTTAAATTATACAAGTGCTTATTCTAATTTAACAGTACCCACTCAAATAGGTATATTTTGGTATTTTTGGTTGACTCCAAGAAGACGAAGAGGTGAAGGTGACAATATTATTTATTTTGTGTAGTGGACAAAACAAAGTGATTTATAGTACATACATTAGGGTAAATAATCCATATTGTAATAAATCAAACTTGGCACTATGCATGTAGAAAATAGGCAATTTATGATAGAAATGAATACAAAAGGATTTGCAAGAGTAATTATCTGCGTAAATTTCGACCAAACGAAAATACTACTAAGTATAGATAAAAGCTGGGATCGCAATCTTATTCGATTGCAATCATTACACATATCTATTGTGACTTCTCTCTTAAATGTCCTAAAACGTCCTTGACCTAAAGGTTTTTCAGTGGTATTTTTTATCAGTAGCATCAGACCTTGATCCACATCGCCAACAACACTGGCTAGAGCGTGCAGAGCGAGATGCAACAATGACACTGCGCCCGGCTTATTGCTGCAAATAGAATAACCCCACCGTTTGATGCAGATTTGCCCCTGGTATGGAATTAAACTTGGACACTTGCTTATTTAATAACTTACACAAACTTAATCAAGAATTTAAGCCTAAAGGCGTCTGTATTTGTGGGTAGATGATAAATATTTTATAATAAATCAAACTATGCACGTAGGTAATAAGCAATTTATTATTATAATAAATAAAAAGGATTTGAAAGAGTAATAATTATTTGCGTGAAATTCGACCAAACGAAAATACTACTAAGTACAGATAAAAGCTGGGATTGCATTGTAATCTATTTATTACGCGCATGCCTATTGCTACTTCTCTCTTATATGTCCTAAAACGTCCTTGACCAAAATGTTCTTTCAGTAGTATTTTTTATCAGTAGCATCAGACCAGGTTCCACATCGCCAACAACACTGGCTAGAGCGCGCAGAGCGAGATGCAACGCAATGACACTGCGCCCGGCTTATTGCTGCAAACGGAATAAACCCACCGTTTGATGCAGATTTGCACTTGGTATGGAATTAAACTTGGACACTTGCTTATTTAATAACTTACACAAACTTAATCAAGAAATTGTGCTTAACTGACAATAAACTTGATCTATTGATAAAAGAAAGCCCAAGGGCGTCCAATGAACTAAGGAAAGGGTTATCGTGTATTATTTGTTTATTTTGTTGTTTCATGTTAATTTATAGTGTACAACAAGTTCACATAATATAATATACTTGCACAGTGTATTTATGTTTTTATGTTACGGCAATTTAATGTAGCACAGCAAAATAAAACAAAACATGGAAGTACATTTCTCTGATCTCATAGTGAGAGGTATTCCTGACAAACACCCAGGCCCAGCGCTAATATCAGTCACATATATTTTTTGCCGTTGATGGAATTAATCCGTCAAACTGGTTCCTGACGGATATTGTGTTTTACATTTCTGTTAACACTTATAACCATTTATAGCCATTTATAATAAAGCATGGTTATTTTGTACATAATAACAATTAAATGTGTGTCGACTTGCAATGGTATGTGTGTGTATGTGGTGTGTGTGTGCGTGTGTGTGCAGCATGGTTTAAATTGGGAGATCACGTTTGCGGTCGTATTAGGTCAAAAGTAATGAAAAAAATATTGGACAAATACTATGTGTCTTATGTACAATATAATGTCCTTTTTACTGTCACTTACAATATGTTTTGTGTGCAATAAAGATTATTTTTTATTATTATTATGTTCCAAATGAGATACTTGGTAGCAAGCTGATTTATTCATAACTTGAAGCTAATAATTTACTGTTTGTTACAGGAAAAATTCTTCAAACTGGAAAAATCTCCGCGCAGTCAAGAGTTGAAAATAAATAGCTAAAGTTGGATGAAACACAATCATCCAGATATGAACCGTGAAAAGTAGTTTCCGATGAAGGAGAATTGCTTACTGAGTGTCAGGCGCTCTGGGTAGGATGAGAAATAGCGAACTATTCGGACCGCGGGCCTTATTACAATCTTTTTATAACTCACTTTAGCGTCTTTCAATTTATTTATAAACTACGCAAAAAATGTAACTGAAGCAGAAAAATGAAACGATTTGGTGGAGTGGTAAGAGACAGGTCGCCTAAAATTAAGATAATAGGGCAGATAATTGGAAAAACTAAATTACTTACTTGATTTTCGTGAAACGAACGTTTTTATTGAATTAATAGGTTTAACGCTGTCGGCCCTGGATCATTGTTCAACTATAACTGGAACGCATGATCAATATCAACTTATGTTATACTGATGTAATTGTATGCTGGATTTGTGTTCTGTTGCTGTACCTTAAATAAACAATTAACCGTTGAATTGGGTCACCTTGTCTAAGACATCGTATAAGACTGCAGGGTTTTGAACGTAAGTACTTGTACATTAACATTTTTGAATACTGACAGTACTTACTTATTACCAAGTGCGCTTACCGCTTCTCAGAGCTCTGTCGTAGGTTTAAGAGCTGCTCTTAAACCTACGACAGGGCTTGGTATCAGTAGAATTGGTACCGAGCGTGGCGCCTCGGAGCAAAATTCTTGCAAAATGAGGGTGTTTTGGTTCGCAATATTGACTGTTATCTATCGTAATTTCATTTACATTATCGGGACATAATTCAGCGATTCTCGAGGGAAATAGTAAGGACGGCAATGCGGCATGAATCTGCAATATGCAAGCGAATTTGCATACACATAGCATTGCCGGCGGTTATGGCGTTGTGTAATATGATTGAGGAACGGGAGCGTTCTATTGTTTAGACGGCTTGGGGCCCCAGTGACAGCGGATCATGTAGTCTTTGGATGCGGGCGGTGCGAAGCCTTTCGAATGAGTCCCGCCTATAGAGCCGAAGTCGAACAAGGTTAGGATTTGGTCATTAGTCCGGAAGGCAACGGGACACGATGATTGCCTACAGTAGGAAGAAATAGGGAACAGGCGTACACTCACTTTTTTATTAGACCTATAGCATCTCTTGAATTATTATATAAGAAAATTCTATCTAAGAGAAAATGCTTAACTAAAGAGAAAAAATCAATATTGCGAACCAAAACACCCTTAGTGTTTTGGTTCGCAATATTGACTGTTTTCTATCGTAATTTCATTTACATTATCGGGACATAATTCGGCAATGCGGCATGAATCTGCAATATGCAAGCGAATTTGCATACACATAGCATTGCCGGCGGTTATGGCGTTGTGTAATATGATTGAGGAACGGGAGCGTTCTATTGTTTAGACGGCTTGGGGTCCCGGTGACAGCGGATCATGTAGTCTTTGGATGCGGGCGGTGCGAAGCCTTTCGAATGAGTCCCGCCTAAAAGCCGCAGTCGAACAAGGTGAGCATTAGGTCAGTAGTCCACACCACACTACCACATACCAAACTACATCAAAGACATAATAAAACATAAATCTTTTAATAACCAGCTAAAAAAATTACCTCCTGCAAAAAACGTACTACAACCTAGACGATTTTTTCTTGCATACCTAGTTAATTCACTTTCGTGTATCTCTGTTTTGTATGAATCCTCTGTACCTATACTGAAATGTTGCAGTGCCCCTACGGGGTGCCATGTGTCCAATGTCCTGCCTTATTATTTAAGAACTTTATATACCATTTGGCATGCAATAAATAAATAAGAAGTCCGGAAGGGCAACGGATCACGATGATTGCCTATAGTAAGAAGAAATAGGGAACGGGAGTACACACACTTTTTATTGGACCAACATAGTCTCTGATTGAATTATAATAAGAAAATTCTAACCAAGTAAATCTCAAGGGACAAAATATAGGTTATTTTTATTTTAAGCATTAGGGATAATGCATTATCATCTTACTAAAGATAGGAAAACCAGAAAAAGACAATCAGTCTACCTGGCATCAGGCGGGACTCGAACCCGCATCTTTCGCAAACAAACAACAACAAAACAAAACACAACAACAAAATATAGTCTTAAATCAAAAGTTGTCCAGTTACTGTGCACTCCTTTTTGCACCCGATAAGCTAGATTGCAAGATTTTTCACCAACTAAATCAAAGTAAATTTTCTCCAGCTTTTATCAGCTTTGATGAAAGTTAAAACTTTAATCTCCTAGGTTGCATTTACTATAAGGCATGCACGTTACAATATCTCTGAACTTAACTTGTATTCCACACGAGTATTTAAGTTTTCCGCCGCAACAGTAACCCGACATTTGTTCTCAGTTGTGTTCAACACTGTAACGTCGCCTCAGGAACACTAATTAAAATAAGCGGTAAATTAACTTTAACCTGTGCTTTAACTCGGGTACACCTTTTAAATAACATAACAAGTCAGCTCGAGTAAATTGTCTTCCCTTCTGGCTGCACATTTAATCTAAGTTATTATTATTTTTAGCATTTTCCATGCAGAATCTTTTACTAAAGATTCAAAAACCAGAAAAAGACGTTCGGTCTTAGCTTCGACTGTCTTAGGTTCCACTGTGCTACCCAGACCATTAACAGACCGGCCGAATCTATCTTTCTGGTATATTAACCTTATGAGCTAGGGTGATTCCATCAATGTTAAAGGCAGATACATCCTCCATGTTGCTTCGCCTTAGTCGGATAAAAATACAAATTGTGGATCTAATATGAGTACAGCGAAAAAAAACACCAACATCTGACACTGCCACTTTCCCGTTGAATTGAACCCACGTCCTTCGGCGCTTGAGGCGAACCTATGCATGAGCATAGGTTCGCCTCAAGTGGAATGATCCACCGACGGTCCAGTTCCTTAATTAATAAACATCTACTCGTAATCCAATAATGAGTAAACATTTGTCTTATATTTACCATATTGAAATGCATGGGAATCGGTTGAGTGAACACATAAAAAAATATAATTTGAATAAATATACGAATTAACACAATGTGTTCAGGCGCAATACTACTTAACGGTTCGACCCGCATGTGTTCCCACCCTATTTTTTTTATTCTCTCTTCTACTTTTGTAACGATCGAGTATACCTACACGTCTTCAAGAAATCTGAATTTTATTTGAACCACATACCTGGCACCCTTCAACATGTATTATTACGAAAAATCCAATGGTACCTAAAAAAAGACTAATCAAATGCGACACTATTATAGAATTATCGTACAACAAAATTCCACAAAATACACAAATGGCACAAGAGCACAAGAGATATGAGATTTTGTGTACAAAATGTTGTTTGTAGTGGGTCAGGACCGGCTTTTTGTTCCTCTTGGGATGAAAACTACAAAATAACATTAATATAATTGTTACACCTAAATTTTAGCCCCAATCTCATTTTCACACTTCCGTAATATTTATGAGCAACATAAATAATGTAATAACCATTTATTACATTATTTATGTTGCTCATAAATAACATCTGACAATTGAATCTAATGTTTTTTTATTGTTGATATTTGTTACTATTACTTACTACTATTGTACCTTAACACCTTTATATAAATATAACTAAATACATACCTCGAAATGAAACAAAACATGTTAAGTTAATTATGAGCAGTAGTAGGTAAATACTTCGTAATTGATTCTTTCAATGTTTTTAAATCATGCGTCCAACACGCATCTGAAATTGTGAGTACAACTCAGAGCTAAAATTGCAAAGGTCCCAAAATGAAAACAAATTGAAATAACAGATAATATTTGAAATTCTAAGTGACAAAATTCATAACAAAATACCAGCGAATTGCCTTTGTTAATGATAGACGTTTGTTGGTCAACTGTTTATTTTGTTACAGAATATGTCACTATTTAAAAGTATACATTAAAAAGATATAAAGACATAGCAAAAGTAACAAAAAGGTAGGTTGGCATTGCTGGTCACCAACATGGCCCCCGACGGTGGGAACACCAGCTAAATTAGGAGGGGACCAACAATGCCAGTTTCCTAACAGGCCGACGCAGGACACCTCCTTTCGTGGCCACGTCCACTACCCTAACAACGCCGTCTTTTCCTGGATGTGTCTCCACTACCCGTCCTTTAGGCCAGCATTGTCTTGGTAGAGTCCCGTCCGCAATGCACACGACGTCCCCAACTTTCAGAGTTTGAGATACTGGGGGTGAAGCTCGCCGGGGCACTAGAGTTGGCAGGTACTCCTTCACAAACCGCTGCCAGAAATGGTCGGCTAGGCGCTGTGACTTTCGCCATTGGGCCCTGCTGGAGAGATCGGAGTCGTCGAACTGTCGCTTCAAGGAGTCATTGGATGAGGTGCCGATTAGAAACATAAATGGCGTTAAGGCTGCCTCAGCTTGTTCATCATCTGCAACATGGGTCAACGGCCTGGAGTTCACAATTGCTTCAGCTTCTAACAGCAACGTTGATAGAACTTCCTCCCGAGGCGATCTCTCTCTTAGTGTGACTGTTAGAGCGCTTTTGATGTTCCTCACCAACCTCTCCCAGCATCCTCCCATAAACGGGGCCGATGGCGGAATGAACTTCCACCGTATTTCCCTCGTGGAGGCAAACTCTGCGATTTCCGGTAGTATTTTGGAAGCTCCAACGAAAGCAGTGCCATTATCAGAGTAGATGCACGATGGGCTACCCCGTCGAGCGATGAAGCGGCGTAGCGCCATAATGGCGGAATCGGATGATAAACTCTCGACCATCTCGAGGTGGACAGCCCTTATGGTTAGACAGGTGAAGAGGGCGATCCAACGTTTGACTGTTCGTCGGCCAATCGTGACATTTATCGGTCCGAAATAATCCAAGCCGACATAGGTAAATGGCCGTTCGTGGTGGGCCATCCGTACTCTGGGCAGATCTCCAATCGGTGGCGTCATAGGCTTTGCTTTTCTAATTCGACAGGTCTGACATCTATTTGCCACCTGCCTTACCGCTGGTCTTAGACCTAATACGTAAAATCGTTGCCGCAGTTCATTTACGACGAGTTCATTGTTTGCGTCTGCGAATCTTGCGTGGTAAAGATGGATCAAAAGTCTTGTAATATAGTGCTTGCCGTCAAGCAGGATGGGACGAGACTCTACTGAATCCGAGGCCGAAGTGCGTCCGGACAGACGAAGCAGACCATCTCCACCGACGAGCAAGGACACGTGCTTGAGTCTACTGTGACCAGAAACAGGGCGTCCCGCGTGCACGCAAATGAGTTCATCTGTAAAAGAATTTAATTGAATCGTCATAAATAAATGAATTTCTGCCGATTTTAATTCGTCAGCGGATAAAAGAGGTAAATTATTAGAAAAGCGAAGCGCGGTAGAAACAGATTTTGAATTTTGAGGTAAATTGGACCGAAACACTTTGGCAACTTGATGTGCCCGAGCTGTTGCTCTGAGGAGACGTAGCCATTGGCTGAATCGTCGATGATCAGCAACTACCGGAAAAGGAAGGGATTCCGGTGTTCCTCCCACCAAAACACAAACCGATTCAGAAATAATTTTGTTTTCTTCTGTAGGTAAGGAATTACTGGATGTTGGCTCTCTGGGCCAAAGCTCTTCAGGTGAAAGTAGGAACGATGGTCCAGTGAGCCAGCGAGAATCCATTGTTAGTTCGCCAGTGTCTCGCGTGGCGTCGTCTGCAACATTTATTGCCGTAGGGATATATCTCCAGTTTTGAACATCAGTTAGATCTGAAATTTCTCCAACACGAAATGAAACAAACGGCTTAAATGTGCAAGCGTCGCTACGCAACCACTTTAAGACAGTAATAGAATCAGACCACAGAAATACTCTACTAGGTTTCTTTCTATGGGCTTCGGAGATATAGACAGCAAAACGAGCGGCAATGAGTGCTGCTTGTAGCTCCAGTCTTGGAATGGTTGTTGGTTTCAGGGGTGCGAGTCTGGCTTTACCTCCAACTAAAGCTAGCTTTACTGACCCGTCAGTGAGAGTGAACCGCCAATAAGCAACGCAAGCGTATGCCATCTCACTGGCATCAGCAAAGACATGGAGTTGAGCCTCTTTTACTACCCTTTGTCCTGAATAACATCTAGGTATAGAACAACCAGAGAGATTCTCGAGCTCCTGAAACCAAGACCTCCATCTTTGAATGTGGACATCAGGTAAGGTATTGTCCCAATCAAGTCCTAGTTTCCATGTTTTTTGGAATAGAATCCGGCCTTTGATAATTAGTGGAGTCATTAAGCCAAGTGGATCGTAGACTGACATGAGGAGGGATAATACCGACCTTTTGGTAAAGTTGTCTGGGAGATTTGGAACAGATTCTAGGAAACGTAAAGAATCGCCTTTGACATCCCAAGTTAACCCTAAAACGCGAGTTTGAGAAGGGGAAGTTGGACCTAGCTCTACTTCGGCAGTGTTCATGGCACAGAGGTCGGTAGGAATTAGAGCTAAGGCGTCGGCATGGTTTGAGACCCACGAACGCATTTCAAAACCGGCTGCTTTATGAATATTCACAATTTCAAGAGCTAGGCGCGCTGCTTCCTCTGGACCATAGACACTGCCAAGAAAATCATCCATATAATGATCCTCCACAATGCAACGCGCAGCCTCAGGATATTGTTGCTCATATTCCATGGCATTTTTATTTTTTAGGAATAGCGCCGTGCATGGGCTAGACGTTGCGCCAAAAATCATGGAGGCCATTCGATACTCCTGAATAGGGAGCTGAGGGCTGTCCCTCCACAAAAATCGCTGGGCATCACGATCCTGGGCTCTTATTTTGACCTGTGGGAACATTTCCCTAATGTCCGCCGTGAGTGCGATACAACCCTCCCTAAATCTCATAACTATGGCGAGCAACGGCTGTAAAAGGTCTGGTCCCGGTAGAAGCATCGAGTTGAGACTAACACCTTCGCACTTTGCAGCTGCGTCGTGGACCACGCGAAGCTTCTTCTTGTGCGGATGGATCACACCAAAATGAGGAAGATACCAGGTGGTACTGTTAGGCAGTGGTGGACCGGTGCACAGCTCTGCATAAGATTTCTCTAGCATACCTTGAATGTTTTTTTTATACTCAGCTGCGTAGGTTACATCTTTAGACATTTTCTTTTCGAGACTGGAAAACCTGGACATGGCTAGGCGTTTACTATCAGGAACAGTTTTGATGTCATTTCGCCATAGAAGTCCTGTCTCGAATCTGCCGGAAGGTAAACGGACTGTAGTGTTTTTCACATCGCTAACCTCAGCGGTCTGTTGAGAAGAAGCAACTACATGAGCCGTGATCGCGGCCTCCGGCTGGGGTCTATGAAGAAGAGTATTGTGGCGCTTACTGGAACTACAGCCTTCAACTTCACACATTTTCTTGCAGTTCTTGTACATGTGTGATCCTTTCTTGAGGCATCTGCGACATACTTTATTATCGATGACCCACTGCCAACGATCGTCTAGGGCTAAAGAAGAAAAATCCCTACAATCGGCGACATCGTGATTTGGCCTCGCACAATATTTGCATACATTGGAACTCTTTGGTTCGGCGGGCGATGACGAAACTGCGTAAGGAAAAACTTTGTCTTTGGCGGAATTGACAAGTTGACTTTTGGCAGGTACTGACTGACATCTGACGGGTGACGGCTCTGACAAAATAACACCAAATTTAATTTGTAATTTTGATTCGTTATCGAGAAAATCAGCCAAAATTTCTAATTTAAATTTGCCAGTCCCAACCCTCGCCGATGCAAAGTCAGCCCATCGTGACCTAAGGAGTGGAGTCAACTTGCCAATGATGGAATTAGCAAGTTCTGGTGACGCGAGATATTCGGGCTGGTTAAGCAGCCGAATAACTTCGACGCAGTTACGAATGCGGCAGGCGAAGACATTCAGGTCACGCGAAGACTCGTACGCACCAAGCTTGGGAAGAGCTCTCACAAGAGAGAGCTGGTGCAATACGATTACTTCTGGTTGCGCAAACCTGGCCTCCAACGCCTGTACAATTTGCTCCGGGTCATCGGCTGCCACCAACCTAATAGCGACGGCCTCTTTAGCTGCTCCGTGCAACGCTGTGCTGAGCCTAGCTACATTGTCGCTAGGTGAAAAGTTAGCCTTGGATTGGTCAAATGACTTCTTGAAGAGAAGCCAATCCGCAGCGCGACCGTCAAACTTAGGGATATCACATACCTTTGACGTCTTCTTCCCCAAGCTTGAGATCGCCTTAGCCAGCTGAATAAATGGTGTACCTACCTCATCCTGACTTTTATTAATGTAGCAACAACAATCTTTATTTTTAGTTAGTGTTTGTAAACCAAGCGTGTGTGGAGTGTGTTTAGCTGGCATGGCTGGCGGCAATGGGACCTCAAGGGGCAGGCACGTCGTTAGGGCGCTGTCATGCGCAGCGAGGTTCGCCGACTGCGCTTTCAACAGGCGCTGCGGCACTGCGCCAGCTTTAGGATGTGAGCACGAAGCTAAGGCGTCCCCACGGGTCGTGGCGGGCGCCGACTGCGGCAATGCTTCTGGCACTGCGCTTAAGAGCCACGGCTCATTCCTCTCCCTGTCAACCAACGAATGTGCTTTATTATTACGCTTAGGGCGAGTGGTTAAATCATTCGACTGTACTAACCAGTTTTCTATGAGTTGAGTTTTTGAGGCTTGCGAGTTGCATGATGAGCCAGCTTCAATAGCAGCTAACTCGGCCTGTAGCTCTAATTCAGCAACTGCACGCTCCCGTTCTGACATGGCCTTTTCACGCTCTGCCTCACGCTCTGCCGCTATACGATCGCGCTCGGCCTCGGCCTCGAGCATTTTTCGAGCATGTTCTGCCTTGACAGCAAGGATTTGGGCCTTCACGGTCTCCCTGGATCGGCCTGATCGACCACTTTTATGAGTGGTTTTCGTAGACGCCGTACTGTGCGTGGAAGCTTGCCTATGTGCGGCACTGGACGAGGCCGGCGCAGGGGCGCCGTGGATAGATGCACCGTCCATTGTTTGAGCACTTTTAGACACAATAGGAACTTCACCGGGATGCACAGCTGCAGACGTAGCCGTTTTATTCTGAGACCTCGTAAAAGGCATTTTGTAGGTTTTTAACCCTAATTTTCTACTTTTACTTCTGACACCAATGTTAATGATAGACGTTTGTTGGTCAACTGTTTATTTTGTTACAGAATATGTCACTATTTAAAAGTATACATTAAAAAGATATAAAGACATAGCAAAAGTAACAAAAAGGTAGGTTGGCATTGCTGGTCACCAACAGCCTTTAAGATAATTTTTGAGAATTGAGAAAATTTAAAAAGTTTCTGAAGCTTCGAAAACTCGGCGAGACAGTAATTGCATGCTCGTTCAAACTCAGATTTTCCCTTTTAACGAATATTACTGTTCAAACTGTTTGTAAGCTCAATAATTAGAAGTTTAATTTTTGTTTGGTAAGTGTTGTAAATTTTTCTTTAACGAATATGTGCTATACTTTAATTTTAATATGGATACTAAGTAGTAGGCATAGAGATAATGAGTTAATTCATTCAATTTTATCAAGCTGCTGCACAAGCTGTTTCAATTGATGTCGTTTGTCAGAAGCTTTAAATTAAATTAATTAAATTGAAATCATTTATTTCGACCGACTAGGGTCATAATAATATTAATTGTCAGTAAGTTATACACCAAACCTTAACCTAATGTTAGACACCGATACAGAACTTAAAAATTGAATTTACTATTTTAAATTAAAACCATATTATGGACACATTCAATTGCATTGAATTAAACTTAATTGAATTAGATTAAACTTAATTGAATTGAATAAAAATATTAGGAGCTCATTTATGTCATAAAAATCAAAATAATTAAATAACATAGGAATGTAACAGGTACATAGAAAAGAACCAACAAAAATGATGATGTCGATCCTCGATAAATGAAAAATCAGTACCATTCTGTATTGTAAGAATCTAAATACCTATGCGATGCGAAAGTAGGTATTATATATGTACCCTAATTCTATCACTAAAATATGAAAACTGTGTAATACCTAATATTTAAATTCTGTAGTACAAAGATGTCTATTATTAAAATTTCAAAACCACGCTGATGCTGCCTGATCTGGTCATACCTAAAAAATATTCAAATGTAAAATTCATCTTATCGTAATTATTTCCTAGTATTATAAACGGATTTAGTTCAATTCCGGAATTAATCCATTTACACTCGAAGTAACTAGTCAAAGAGGCTTGTTGAGCATGCCATTGCATTATATTCCACAATATTCAGTACCTATGCGGTAATTTCTCTCAAAACTGTGTGAGCCCGGGCTAAATTGCTCGTTATATTTCATTTGTAATTATGCTTTTTGCACGACAATTTGGGTGGGACATTAGCTGACCCATTTGTACGTAACTTGACCCGCTTCACGCCCCGGCTCCGTTTACACTAATATTGTCGAAAACTTAGCCTGTAATTTAATTATTTACATCGCTATTTATTCGTTCTAAAAGGGAAATGGAATGGGTTTGAATATTTAATGAGAGTAAAGGAAGATTGTAAGGTCTGCAATATCCTAAACTTTAATACGGATTTGACAATTTAAGTTAAATACTGCACCTCTTGACGCTGGCAGAATATGTTGGACAAGAAAACGCACAGAAGTCAAATTTTACAAACAGTATGATTTTTTTGCAATTTAAATTGCAAATTCTTGTGATTTAAAGCCATTCTTAAAGCTTAAAGTAACCAATAATTACTAGTACTTACGTTTGACTCTGCAGTACCTAATTAAAAACATCATTTTTAATATAAAATCTAACTTAGGTATTTATTTATTTTCTTAAGCCATATTTACCTTTACCCAATGAAGTTTACAGTTATTCATACTTACATACTGCCAAAGATAAACAAATTATTATCAAAACTTCAATGTTTAATCCATGTTTTTTCTCCTTTCTACTTATATTGTTTCAGAATAATAATAGGTTCCTTCAAATATTCTGAAATGAGACTTTGGGTTGTTTAAATCACTGTTTTGAGTAAATTGTATACAAATGAATCGTAAAGAATATAAACAAATCTTATTGAAGATTTTCATCCTCAACGGCGAGTTTAAGAGGCCAGTTTTGACGTTAAAAAGGTTTCAATTTTACAAAATTGCGTACCTGCCAGAAGAAATATCGTTCGTGAACCATTTATTTGTTATTTTTTTCTTTGGTCCCTTTTTCGTCAGATGATAAGAGACAAGATAAAGGCACAAAAGGGTCGGCCTCACAAAGGGCGACCGAATAATGACGTTAAATTTTTGGCATAATTTTAATTAAAGGCTAATTTGTGACATTCACAAGCCGGAAAATTGGCCTTTGTGGAAATATTTTTCGGGGGAAGAATTGAGACACGAATCTCTTACATGCGAGTTGTTGACAGACGGCGGTTAAGCTCGTTCGGCTGGGGCAACAATGGCTCACCACACCCCATTGTTGTTCGATCCAGTAAAATTTTGATTTTATGGAATCTCATTTTCATTGTGAATCGGAATAAAGATTAATAAAAAAGAGTTTTATTGAAGAAAATTCTACTAGTAAAAGTAATATAAAGTATATTATCAATTACTATAAAAACTAACTAGGATTAGCGAAAACATAAGTGAGCTGGTAAACTAAACTATCTGTGTGATGGAAAAGTCCAAGCGAAAAGTTCGTTCTGTATTATCGAAGTTTTTCTAGTGCTTTTTGTTTTTAATCTTTATAATTTAAATGTTTCGCAAGTATCTATGTTTTTATTATCTACATGAGTATAGTTTCATTGACTTGGTCTTAACTCTGCCGATAGTCTTGCACGTGACCAAAAACACGTGCAGTCTAGTCGTGCTGCTCCGGGGCGGGTCCATCTAAAGCTTGGCAAGTTAAATAAACAAGAAAAATATTTATTTATTCTTTATTGCACAAATTTACAAAAAAAAAAGTACAAATGGCGGACTTAATGCCAAGAGGCATTCTCTACCAGTCAACCGCAAGGCTCAACAGAGAGTTTAGGGAGTTTGGGTTGCGCAACTTGCTAGAGAAGATATATAAGACACACGTAGAATATAACAAATAAGTTCATATAATATATACACATAAATATATATCTATAATAAATAAATAAATTATATAAAATATATAATGCATACTATACTATACAATAAATATTTACTAATATAAATACATCTATTGCCAAACTAATGCTTACTTAAAATGTTGTCGTAACGACCTCTTTAGTGTAAATTATCGAAATAATATTTTGACGATCACAATATTAATTCCTGTAATTTGACACCAAACTGTGATTACATTGTAATGTTTTATTGTGCAATAAATTAATCTAATCTTATCTTTAGATGTAATTTTCATTTCACTTAACCAACAATTAAATTGCCACTAACTCAATATTTTTCTTGTTTATTAGCAGTGCAGCCCGTTGGTCTAGCGTACTTTTTTAATTTAATAAATCCTATTTCCCAGCTCTCACTGTAATGAACTTTCAAAACAAAACTAAAATCGACTTAGTTACAACAAGTTTAAGCCGCAATATGTTACGAGTGAGCTCTATGCTGCTTCAAATCCGACTCCAAATGAATTGTCAGAAAGTTCTAGAATAAGCCGCTTGGCGCACTCGGCGTAACTCGTCAGCATAAATTAACTTCCCACAAAAGAAATTCTTTGTTAACATTAAATTTACATGAGTTTTCAAAAAGGCTTCGAGTCTTTCATCTTGTAAAGCTTAAAACAATGCCTCAGCGAATCCTGGGGCGTGATTCGTCGATATGAATATTTTATGCATTTTCATAAAGCCACCATTGTGAGCGCCATCGAAACGTAATTGAGAGCACATAATACATTCTTAAAGGTCCGTGCAGAATACGTTTGGTTTAAAATGAAAAATATATATACGGGTCGCATATAAAGTGACGGTGACTTGCGAACGTACAGCAAAACCCTGTTTTCTGTTAACCAGTTTTTAAACAACGAAAATTGTTTTCTCTTCACTAATGTTCTTTTTAGTGTAAAATAAGAAAAAAACTCGAGTAAAAGTGAACCTTCTGCTCTTAAAGCATTCTATGCTTTCATGTCTCTGGGCACAGATTTCCCGACGAGCTTAAAATTATGTGAGCAGTACTCCAACAAGAAGGCTCGGCGCGTATTGAATTAATAAACCTAACTGCATGCTATTATCAAGTCGTTTCAAGTCCTCGACCTAGGCTTAGCTAGGATCATAACCAGTACCTACCCTTATTGGTTCCAAAATGTATTTAATGTTTTGCTGAAACTACTCATACTGCGTCATGAAGAATTCCTGCAGTCTTGTACAAGCAAGAGTACAGTTTCAATATTCTTGATTCTGTGCCGCATTGGTATTTGGTGCTGAACCGCCTGATGATAAGCGTTCTTGAATGAATACCTTCATGCTTTAGCCCATTTGTAAAATCTCAGGTCAGGAGGACTTATTTTAACAACTGCAATGTATGAGACCAGTGCATCCAAAGTCAATAGGAAGCAGTGCATGATGTGTCTATGACTAACATACTGCACTGTATTTAACATAAACATTCCACTGCTGGGCACAGGCCTCACCTCAACTATGAAGTCGAACGAGCCATACTCCAACACGTGGGCTGCTGCGTGGTGCGGATTGTTGATGGGGTGTAAGGTTATTGAGCAACCTTAATGTCAGATGTTATCAAGTCATCCTAAGGCCTCAGGCTTAACGACTGACATCTAGCGACGTCAACCGGGACCAACCAAAGATGCCCGAAATATATATCACTGAATTTCGGTCGGGGTGGTCACACATCCCGTTTCCGACCCAGCGTGTGTGGCTTTACAATAGCGATCTTCGCCGATCACTGCCACAACTGCGACACGGGCACCTTCTTAATGTTATTCTTATATGAAGTTCTTATTGCTCATGAAACCATTTGATAAAGAAGGGAAAAAAAGTATCCCTTTGCATGATTAACTTAAACAAGTGAACGTTACGTTTCATATAATCCATCATTACAACAAATCGAAAGTCCCTTTCGATACCTTCTGCCTCGTACGTCCTAGTTCTATTTTGTATTTCGGCATTCGTCTCAAGAGACAGACGCTTGTTACCAGAGTTTATCTTTGTCGGAGTTAATCGACAAAAGGGTCAGCTACGAACAGCTCGGCTTATCGAATTAGGTACTCGAGTCTTTTCGCTCGATTGAAAAAAGGGAAACGAATTATGCACTTAAGTGTACCCGCCTCGGAGGCCGGCGCAGTGGCTCGGAAGGATTTGCAGCGGGCCCGGCTGATACATTTATAGCTTTATATTTCAGTAGGTTAGGTAAATATAGAACTGGGTGTCCACGTAGTTGAAAGATCGTTGTTGTTTGCATTTTTTAATTTGTTGATTCATTCGAAAACTCGTTTTGAAATAAAACTTCATTAATAACACGTAAAACGCTTTTATTTACAAAATATTTACAGTTTTAGAACTATTTCTTTACAATTATTTCTAAATCTTAATATTTATCTCTTGAGTACGATGTTTTGGTAGATTAACATTTATCAGAAAAACAACTTTATCAAATTCTATGTACCGCTTAAAACATATTTTTATGTAAGATTTATATCATTTGTTTATTTATACAACTGTCAAGTAACGATTGGTTGTATGCAACCGCAATCGTGATTTAGTAGTCATAACAATACAGTCAAAAACACAACTTAAGCCCGCGTGAGTTGAAAGTTCTCCTTGTTTTAAAAAAAGGCTACGCTATGGTAAAAAATATTTTAAAACTGCTATCTTACGTACGGCCTACACTTAAAGGCAGTTGCATGTCCTTTTCATTTAGATAAACAGAAACAAAAGTGTCATATGGGCATAATTTTTACTTTACAAGTAATATTGTAGTTATGTTGAGGTAAAGTCAACTACTCATCAGCCTTCCCATTTCTATGTTACAACTCGCCGTTGTCAACTGTCAGTTGTTTGCAACAAACCCAGAAGGAATGTTCGGAAATGGTACTTGATCGGAATTTAAGTACATAATTTGAATGATCTGTCACGCAAAGCAAAAAGTATGAGTTAAGTTCAGTAGTTCTTAGTAAAGTTTAAAAATATGTAACTGCATAAACTAAGATTTTGATCATTTAGAAGAAAAACTCAACTGTTTTTTTTAACGGCTAAGAAAGATAACGTATTTAAAACTTTTTGGTTCAGCGGAAGGTATTTATTATTGTGCCCTAGATTTTATAAAATTTACCAAACAAGTAGGTACCTCAAAACACTGCTTTGGGCTAATTATTGTTTTCTACTTTAATTAAGGTTTCGTAACTTGTATATTCGGGCCTAGTTCGGCATTTTATCTAGAAACTTATTGTGAAAACTTCTTAAAGGGTTCCACAACAGTCTGAGAATTGTAAAACAACCCAATTTCAAGTTTTGAGGAATAATTATGTTAGTTGTACGGTAACAGTTTGTTACCTCGTCGGGTTTCCATTTTACAAAACATAATAGAAAACATGTTCTTAAAATTATAATCAGATTATATTAAGATACCTATTTATAAGAAATGTACTTAGTGCGGTTACGATAAAAGTAAAGGTATTAAATTTAAAACGCTGGGTCGTATTTCATAAACCACTTAGTCTCGTATTTTCTGTATTTTACATAATATTACAAGTATTAATAAAACGAGAATAAATATAGAAGGTTTGATAAAGCCTATCTGGTAAAATGATGTTGTAAATAATAATATAAATTTATACGATAGGCGTTCGCTATAATTTGCTTTCAGCAATTTCATTATATAAAGTTATTTAAACTTATTTAATAAATTGAAAATATTCATGATACAAATCACATTTTATTCATTGATTTCTCACAACCGGGAATGTTTAACTTAATTTATGATTCGAATGAACAGATCCATTACTCAATCAGTTAAGCCTGAATCAACGTTTAATTGCTTCATACAGTAATTTGAGCAGGACAATTAACGACCATAACAAAGACTTCCTGAGCAGGGTTTTAATTCCAGAAATGTCTGTCAAAGGTACCAGAGTAAACGTATGAATTCGTTCTGATTTCAAGTGGCAGCTGAAGCATGGCACTGTATCCTGAAACAACAACGCGTCGCGTCATGTCGCGTCATGTCATGTCGCGTCATGTCGCATGGCTACGAACCCGACTGCATGTGAGGGAAGTTATTCAATATCTGAGTTGATCTTTTAAGAAGCATTTGAAGAGTGATCAGAAGTATAAGTAGCACTAAAGATTTGCGGTCACGACACGTTCCTATATTATGTTCACGTTAAGAATGCAGTACTTTTTTAATTTAATTCCGTTCCAAACACAAAAACTCAGGTACAGAACCGTTGCGTTTGAAAGAATGAGTTCATTTGGGCACTGTGAACTTGACTTTCTAATTAGGAACGATTTGATTGGTTAGGGGGCGTGCTAGGTCGAAGGACAAGAATGAAATGCCTGCATTCTTAATGCGAACGGACTATAGCTTCGTGTCGCTTAATGTGATGGCATTTTTGAAATTCACTGTAACCAGTAGTGACACGACTACACGACATCTGCTGTTGCTATGTTGAGTCGACAATGAACTTATTCCTTCAATGGCACTTTTAGCTCTAATGACAAGGTTCGCTACTAGGGTCGGCCGGAGAGAAAATCTGTCAAATTTGAAAGCGATCGTGACAGCTATGGTCACACAGTGGTTGGGCCGTGCAATCCGTGCATAAATGCAATGCATAAATCCGGACGACCGTCTTGGTATAATTGTTTAGAAGTCGGCTACTACACCAAAGGTCGCGGGTTCGATCCCCGCCCAGTACAAACATTTGTGTGCATGAACATGTCTGTTTGTATTGATCTGGGTGTTTCCTATGTATAATAAGTATGTATTTACAAAAGAAAAAGTATTTGAGTATGTTTATCCGTTGTCTAGTATCCCATAAAAACGGAGTATAATTAACTCACTTGGGGCTAGATGGCGCTGTGTGGAATAATGTCCAGGGATATTTATTTATTTATTATTATAAATCGCGGCATGATAATCATTTGATGCGTTCACCAAAGATATTTTTATTTCGCCACCCAATATATTTCAGGATATAGGGCAAACAAAAGAAACTAACCAAAAATTTTATTTTATTAAACATACTAACAAGCGGTTTTGCCAATTTTTTTTTACACTATTATTTGCAATCTATTCTCGTGACCACGTTATTTGCACAATGTTATATCTGGTACTTGACGATTCCATCGAGATTTAGTTGTAACTTGGTGTATCCGTTCGATCATCATCAACACAAAATATTTCTTACATCCAATGCATATCATATGATATAGCAATACACGGAGCCATTTCTAGTAACATGCAGAAGAACCCACCAATTAATTGGTCTTACTTGTAATGAAAAGCTGCAAGAAGCATTAAACGGAGCTATCTTGTTACTAACTAAAACGAGGAATTTAACAGTTGTCAACAGTTGATACACTTTTAGTGGATAATTTATTTTAGATAATAACACTTGAGTAATACCTTTAGTCTCCTGTAGAGGCCATCGCGCTGAATTTAATACAGAAACCACCGTGATCTTCATCTTACTGGAATTGATCTACGAGTAGAGCATAGTATGAAAGGAAGTCACCCTCCGCGTTTTTCTGTCTGTTTTTACATAAGCTTTCACTATCTAAATGATAGTTGATGCTAATTATATTTTCTAGAACGTTTGTCTGCATAGTTCATTCAAATTACTACAGTGAAAAGCTGTGTGCAAATAGCCAGTTAGAGATAAAAATGCTTGCACTGCCATTTTTCCATGGCTGACGTAAATATGATAATTCATATTTATATCAAAGTTCTATCTGATCCATTTTTTTTAAAATTTAAAATGGGTTTGCGTTTGACATCAGTCTTGCCAGCCACGCTTACCCAAAAAATGCCTATTCACTCTTGCCTTGAAGACACCAAGGTTGTATGTATCCGGAAACACAGACGCAGGGAGGGCGTTCCACTCCTTAGCGGTGCGGACCAGAAAGGAAGCACCAAACCGCTTAGTTCGGACCGCTAAAAAGTCGACCACATGGAGATGAAAGCCCTCGCGGCGTCTTGTGGTCCGGTAGTAGAAAGTAGAGGGTGGTATCAGGTCATGAAGTTCTTGCGCACACTCTCCGAAATACACCTTATAAAAAACCGATAGACAGGCAACACTACGCCGATGCTCCAAACTCGAGTTTGGTTCCAACGAGCGTCTCGTCACCTATCAGTCTCCTGGCTCTTCGGTCTACTGAGTCCAGTGCATCCAGCTGATACTTGGCAGAGCCATACCAGAGGTGGCAGAAGTACTCCATACACAACCGAATTTGTGCTTGGTACAATTGTAAAAGCTGTTCCGGTGTGAAGTGTGTTTCCATTTCGAATAACTTGTCATTATGTTCTATTGCAATAACTATTTCTGTTTCGTATAAGCAAACGCAAACTTTAATTTTTTTTGTTCGAGATCTCCATCCTAATACTATGGAACGAGTGAAGTTTCTTTGACAGCCGTCTGCGCAGTCCCGCAAGTCAGTCTTCCACATGACGCCGGGTGAGTGCACGTCACTGCGTAAAGAATAGGAAAATGAAATGGCAACTAGTACGAAATTGCCAAACCCAAGAGAGCTTTCAATCAAGTGTACTTATGAATATAAACCTGCCATATAACTCTCATGGTGAATCATGATAAAATCATACGTTTGATAAATTATGCATAATGCATATGAACAAACAGTACGGAGGAAAAAAAATAAAGTTGTACTATTTTCAACAAAAGACCCTATGTGCGCCTATTTCGTGTAAATTATCCGCGTAATTATAAATGTCATTTTCGTCAAAAGCGACGTGCGCTCACCTTGGGGACATGGGGGGGAGTGAGCTGCGACGGTGCGCGGACAGCTATCAAAGAAACTTCACTCACTCCATAGTAATTTGTATGGAGATTTCAAGCGAAAAATTCGGAATGTTTGGGAATTTTTTGCACAAAACTGAAATAAAGCAATGAAAAACAACTGATTGGCAATGCTTTTTTGATATCTGATCTTTACACGTTATTCAAAACACGTAAGTTGTTAGTTTATATGATGCCTAAACTTTTGAAATACGGGAGTGCGTTTTGCACGTTTTTAGCGATATTCAGATTTTTTTTCACATTAATCTAGTAAGTTGATCCATATACTGGAAGTTTGAGCTGATTGTGCAACTCTTTGACTACTATGACGATTTTTTTCGTGCCTCATACTTCATATTTTCTATATAAAACTTTAGTTTTCCCGAGAGCCGTTTTCCTGGTATCGCACCTTAAAACAGATCCCGTCTGAAGGTGAAACTTTGACGTTTGCAAACTGAAAACCTATTTCGGCAATTTGTCACTTTATTCGTTTGTGTTAAATAAAAAAGACTGCTTAATTTTACAAAGTGCCTGAACGTTTTCGACACAGACCTGAACAAAAAAAAGGTCATGTTGAATTGCGGTCTAAATCTATTACCATATACAGTCCATGTAGGTGACTTTTAGAATTTTAAAAAGTTTATTAAAATTATATTTTGGTGATCGTGTTCAACAATGTAACAATCATAGTTTACAGTTGCACACTGTTTCAGTATTTTACCTGTCTCAAGTAAACATTTTACTCATAATATGAGAACTACGACAGACTTACCACAATTCGTTTCCATATGCAATAGTTAAATTTAAATGAAATTACTATTCCACGCATTATATGCCTTTAAATTGTAAGTAATTTCGGTCATCTGCCCTTGAAACTCAAGACGCTATATTTAAAAAAACGTAATGCTAAATTGGTTAAAATACGTTCTAATGATACGAAGGTTAATATTATGTTGAAGATAGCTGATCCAGCTTCCTTGGTGTTTAGTGAGAGGAGCAGGATTGTAGCGAGGGAGGGGGCAGTCATCTTGACAGCTGGGCTCTGCATAGCTGCCGGTCTTTCGCCGCTCACTACATGGACTACCACTGAGGCTGAATCTGTGGACAAAGTAGCTAATTTTAATAAAAATACTATAATATTGAAAGAATATTACTGAGCTGAAAAGTTTCCCGGAAGGGGTTTTCTTACAAACTATTGAAACGTTAAAACACTTAGAGAGATACCAAACAGAGCGGTAAGTGATATTGTAAAATTTTAATCAGGTAAAATTTTTTTGACACCTACAGTGTCTTAGTGGTAGTTGAGCTGCTGTGATAATAGCAAAACTGCTTTGACATCTATGATGTGTAGATATTTTCGAATAAGTATATTATGATTCAAACTTAATGGCGGCTGTGCGCAGAACACAAATTAAGGTATCAGCGGGTTGCGAGGTGAGGTCAATTTTGCGCACTCGGCCCTTGCAGCTAACTTCCGAGCTGCCATTAAGTTTGAATCGTACTATAATAAATTCACCAGACATGAAATGCAGCAAAGAACATGAGCATAGCTAAATGGTTTTTTTCATTATCTTTTGAAGTCCGGCTCTTCACTCTCTAGGGTTTCCCGTGAAAATCTTTATCGAATTGATTAATAACAAAGTCAATCAAAGTCCAACAAGTTATCAAAAGGGTCAAAATAGTGCAAAACCACCGAGGGAGTTTATTGAATTTTCTACAGTTGTAACTGAAATATTCATGAAGCCAAACGGCGAATTCTAATTGAATCATAACTGAATTCTATTTAAGCACTGTCCGACCTACTTGTTAATACTGTACAGTACTGTTCAAGTTGTCAAAGGACGACACACATAATTCCAGTATGATAATTTAGTTACCGTGGTTTAGAAGTAAAGTTTGAAGTTAATTCAACCGTTTTATGATTTTGTATGTAAGTTACCCGAACTAAAGCCATAATGCTTTGGCAAACTTTTAGCTTTGGAGTTTGGAGACCACGTACTAGTCTTCAGAGAGGCTGGTTACTTGTAGTAGGTTAGTTTCACAAAAATAAGTTAGCTACGAGTACATCGGATTTCTTCGTCGACGCAGACGAGTGTTAACTAGTGTTGCCGAGCTGTAGATGGTTAATTAAAATTTTGTTACACCATCGTTAGTATGGATGGTATCGGCACTATTGAAAGTCATACATTTTATAATGTCATTTAGCACCTTTCTAACTTCGCTGGTACCTACTAACTAACCTGTTTTGTGCCATCACTGTACGTCTCAGAGGCGTCTAAAATAACTGGAATGCACTTGCAAATATATATTTTTAACTTCCTCAAATAGAAAAGAGAGCAAGAAAAGTGGTAAATTAGGCGAAAAGTGAGGCTCATTAAAAATTACAAATCAAATAGCTGTTAGTAAAATCACATAAAGAATGCCAACAGCGCAAGTACATTGTTGTATATTTCATAATTTGGAACGACTGTTCTTACACTCGGATATGCAGTCCCGAGAGTTTTGGATCTGGCATTCGTTCTCCTATGCGAAGACAATTTCCAACTATTATCCTCATGTGATTTAAGTTTAAATCTTATTAAGTCTTAGTTGTAATTTTTCAACCCTAATTTGAACAAACTGGTTATTAAAATGTGTGTCGTAGCTCGATTCTGATCCTATCTTAAAAAAAAGCAGGTGTTTCTTTGGCGAAGATAGATGTTTTGTATTGAATGATCTGACTCCATAAATATTGTTAGAAGGTTGTATTTGTGAAATTCAATGAATTACATTATATTTAACAAAAGAAATTATAAATGAAGTTGCCTATCCGCGGCCATATTAATAAGTCAATTTGACAACACAAAAAAGAAGAGTTAAAAATAACTGAAGCGACTACACATTCAAGGAGGTCGATGATCGCGCCGCAACAGCAGGTACCAATTCAAAACAGCTCTATACCCTTCATTTTTCCGAACTGATACAGTTCTTTATCCAACGTTATGTCTTATGCACAAATACAGGTGCATAAAGAGGAAAAAATATTATGACCGCGCACCCAAAACACTCTGTTGCAGGCGAACCCATTACCGCCGGCATGATTTAATGTTGGATGACTGGGAAAGGGGGGTACGTTCCAAAAGTAATCGGGGCTAGCCGAGCTAGGAGGCAGGCTACCCGAAATTTACAATATAATCTTATGCAATGCATGTTGCATGCATTTGATGCTGAACCCTCAACGGAGAAGAATATCGTACAAAACTTTTTATGTTTTTATATATAAAACTTCAATTCTTTGATCGCGAAATAAAATATGTTCTTGTAAATGAGCTTTCACAACAGCCCAATAGGTTTAGTATTTTTTTATCACGGTCATGATAGAAATAAAGGTCAAAGTCCAAGCTTATAAAGTCAACCAATGTCACCGCATTGGTGGGACGTTAATTCTATTTTCTTCAGAAAACCAAGCTATTAATAGGCACTTTATGTTCGACTAAAAAAACTAAGTCCCTTTCACGTTATATGCTATTCAGTTAGTTCGGCCCATTGACTAAATAAAACGTTGCGTAGCCCATTTCAAGTAGAATACTAACCTCGGTTTGAATCTATTCAAGACTTTTCAATATTTCTTGTGCGTGCAAACTTTGCAAATACAAGAACGCATAAACGAAAATAGAGCGTGAGGAATACAAATAGGCTATAAGAGAGCGGAGTAAACAGTGGATTTGAGCGTTGATTCAAGACTTAGGGGAAGGCTGGAGACAGACAAATGGGCCCGGGGCCACTACGGGCAAAGATATAGTGATTTTTCCTGAAGAAAAATCTATCAACTCTGTGGACCGATATACCTATATTGTAATAGTTCATGTTATTTAAAAATTAAACAAATGATGGTCAGCTGCTATTTCAGCTTCAAACGACCATAATATCCATATCTGACGCGCTCGAGAATGTCCATGCAACAGTTATTTTTTTATTTTTTGAAAATCTCTAGCTGTAAATGTGTAGATGTGTGTGCATTTTTTTAATCATCTAAGCTTCGCCCCCAATCGGTCTCAATACCCTACCCTATTAAAAAGTTTAACAAAATGTTGCTTCCAAAAATACAACCGCTTTATGCTATCTCCTCGCATTATTTGATTTAGTCTAGAAACATTTTCATAAGAGTTACTTTAAGCGAGCGTGAGCAAAGTGCAAGTACATTTTCATAAGCGATGCGCAACGTTGAGCTATTCAGTCTAGACTTAGTCTAAGAGGTAGTGCGCCATTACTAAGCCCACTTCTTACTGCAAATCCACTCAAGCATTTTTTACTTCTATCAAACATCTAAGTCTTAAGGGAGAGGCGTGGAAGCAGACAAATGGCCCCAACGCAACTAAGGGCAGAGATATAGTGAAGGGTGCCAGTTGAGAAATGTACCTACTCAATAGACATTTATTACAATCCACCTTTGTTTTTACGTTTTCATCTAGCACTTTTCATTGATGGTCCATATAAATCTTGCTTATTACTAAGGTCATTGTTGAGTCTGGCGTCCATAACAATAGAAAATATTATAACAAGTTGGGATCCATTAGTAAATGTTACTTTGTTTTTATTCTGCATCGAACCTCATGTTCATGTTAAATGCAGAGAACACTGTGAGGCTTTACGACTATAGTAAATATCACGTTGATTTTAGAAACTATCCTTGTATTTAATACATTTAAAAATGCATAATCTGACAATACCATCGGATGACTGCTTCTACTGTCAAGTCCCAGCAAGACACTATGCTGTTACTACCAAAAGAGCTAAAAGATAACTCTTTGGACCCTAAAATGGATCTCTTTGGATCCTAAAAATACCAAAAGAGTTATCTTTTGGTATTTTTAGGATCCAGTTTATCAACAAATTACGAATAAGTAGTTACATTCGAAAAGAGTTTCACTTATAGTATAGGCATAATAGGGGAAAGTACATTTGTAAAAGTTTTTTTGATAATTATATCTGAGTATAAATAGTACTAATAAAAAGTTAATTTTGTTCTGTTGTTGTTTGTCTTGACAGCTTTGGAGGCTTTCTGTGTTTAAAATTTACATCTTTACTACGGTTAAAGAAAGAAAGAAAGAAAAGTCTTTTATTGGCCGTACATACAGCAGACTCATTCAAGATAACAGGTAAACATTTAAAAGACCCAAAAGACGAAGCTAGCAGTTTTGGTCTCTCAATTAATAAATACTTACTGGTTAAGGTTCCGTGTGTACATACATACAGCGGAAGACAAAGGTCACTAAAACATTTACGAGGTAGTCGCGCAACAACCACTCATCATCGTAAAATTAGTGGTTACCCTGTTACAGTAACAACGTTGTTCAAATTTTTCTGTAACACAAAGTTCAAAATAGCCTCTGCGAGCTCATAATTACTATAATGTTGCCGTGTCGCAGCAAAAATTAGGTCGTTACCATGTTAATATTTTATACGACACGGTAATACTTTCTGAACATTTGTTTATTCCAGAATATCATTATTTCTAAGTATATTCTCTTCAGACTTAAAAGAAGTTATACAAGGTGGCTCAGCGACAGTGGTCCAAATATTTTTTCTAGGTAGAAGGTTAGGTAAATAAAAATAAATCAATTTACCGGATTCTTTTCTCGGAAAATATAAGACCGCGAGTAGAATCCGTAAAGTTGTTTTTTTCCCATTAATAGACGTTTTGAGTTTCAGAAGTATCATTTGAAATGACTTGTTTCCCTTAATAATACAATACTTAGCACGATTTTAGATTCTAAAAGTAATTGACCCAGAAATATTAACGTATGCTTATTACTGCTGAAAAAGTGTTTTCGTAGTTCTGATTTTTGTTATCAAAATGTTGCAAAATTACAGCTGTTTATTATTACCGAATACTATTATGATTATTCGTTGGTTTAAAGCTGAATAAATACTGCTTTTCTTACTCCAAAAAACAGGGAGAATTTTTCATGGAGGCTTTTGGGATTTCTCGAAAAAGCAGCAGTCTTAATTGAAAAACCATAGTTGTTTCTTACTATTTTTCAGTATTGCAATACAGCATTATACAAAGCGCAGAGAGACAAAGATTTTGGAATGAGGCCAATTAAGCCATTTTCGGGTACGAGAAAAAAAGAAAAGCACCTAGTTACATTGTAATTCTTCCATCGCTTTTGTTTTCATTTGCCAAATAGCAATTCTGTTTGTTTTGGATGCCTCTAGTTAGCAGAAAGCAAGTGCTTATACTACTTGGAGCTCTTTTTTGTTATCTAGTTTCTATCATCGAACGCCCGAAATGAGTTTATTTGTAAAAATAAAAGATGTCTGCAGATGTGCTACAGAATTCCGTAGCGTGCGTAAATGCTACAGCTCGTAGCACAGACTACGAAACGTAGTAAATAGGGAGCCATAAAACCGTTAAAGCTTGTGCTATGCTAAAAACGAGGTTTTTCCGATGATAAAGTAATACTATTCGATGTGAAGCTCCGAACGTTGCGAATCTGAATAATAGCTAGTCTTACCGAACTTTTTAGGTTATTGAAAATGTCTACACTGCATGCGGGGTCAACGAACTAGGGAGGGAAGTAGGTTCATCTTTTTGGTAGTATTTATTTTATCACTTATTTTGTTGTGAGATCTTGTAAAGCCAACAAACCAAAATCTCTATTTTCTTTAATGATATCACAATAAAAGCCGTAGACAGGTTTTGTCAGTGTCATGTTTTTTTCCATAGCGTAAACGAGACAGATACTTGTTGCGCAGTGTTGTCTCAAACTGTCAATGCTTCGCTCAGGTGGTCGAAGGCCCTGATTTCGGGTGCCACTTTTTAAGCACAAGAAACCTATCTACGTCTTTTATTGTAATATCATTGATTATCTTCTGTAGAAGCAGAGATTTAAATCATTAGATGTGCCCTGCGTTTCAAAAAATGGTCAATGTGTTTTGTCTTAGTGACAAGCTAACTCAAATAATGACGCTGCTAATTACGTACTGACATCTCGCTCCCACATATTTATTTGATATCGTTCGCTCTAGTCATACGGTCGCATGCCAACGTCATTTTAAATAAGCAGGATTATGATTTCACAAATTGCAGAAATAATTATTAATTTAGTAGGTACATAAGCATGATACTTATGTAGTTCCCTGGGATTTGTTTATGTTTCGTGAATTATTAGAAAACTTTCTAAATGCACATGAAGGCATACCTACTTCGTATGATTAGTGGCTTATTTATCGAAATCAGAGAAATTTCAACATCGTGCTCCACTCACTGCTTCTGACAAGCGACTAGGACGAGATGCGTGAGCTCACACTTTTCACCGATGACTTTTGCGCGGCTTATGTATGGCATGGGCGCATCTAACGATTTAAATATCTGTGTTGAAGTAGTAAAACTTACCAGAGCTGCTAGGCGCGCAAGTGTAGTTCCCCGAGTCCCTCGGCGACGCGCGCGCTATCAGAAGCCTACTCGTGCGCGTGCGCTGCTCCGTCTCCACGCTGATGCCGCCGCGTTGCGCGTAGTTCACCACGTGCGGCCCGCGGTACCAGTAGATGAAACTGTTGAAAATATACCATTTTAACGAAACATATAATCACTACATAGTATAAAACAAAGTTGCTTTCTCTGTCCATATGTCCCTTTGTATACTTTTGAAACTACGCAACGGATTTTATGCGGTTTTTTTAATAGATAGAGTGATTCAAGAGGTAGGTTTATATGTATAATAATATCGCACCAGAATATTGCACCAGTGCGAAGCGGGGGCGGGTCGCTAGGTTCTTTATAATAGGCATGACGACAGTATCAAATAATCAGTGATTTGAATATTTTAGGGGAAAATACATTTTAAAAGGATTTATAAGACTCGTTTAGTTTTATTTTAAAATCTAAGATTAATCAGATTTTCGCTAAAGTAAAAAGATAAAATACTGCGATTCGCCATTTTGACTCAAACACCAACCACGCGCACTTACGTCACTCTCTAGGAAATCAAACAAATGTCACTGGCGTAGTCATACAATTGGGTTTGACAGACAGGTGATGTTTACCTAGGAGTGACGTCACAGCGGACGCCATGACACCTGCGACCTTTTTTCGCGCGCTGTTGTTAAATACTAGAAAAATGACCTTAAACTTTGTTAAACCGACCTTTGAAACCGAAATAAAGTTTTTTCGTATACAATACATGTGTACCTATAACAAAGAAGAAGATTTCAAAATTGTTCGTCATGCCTATGGTCTTCAAGATGACCTGACTCCACCTGATGGGAAGCAGCCGTGAGGTCCAGACATGGAGTTGACAAGCACAGTAATGGAGAATTACTTTGCTGGTCAATCTCATTTTGAAGGCCTGCATAAATGCCTTTTTACGCCCCGCTTAAATAACCCGGGATTATAGGAAGAAGGAAAAACATGCGTTGGAAGAGCGTTCCACGTCTGGATAGCACTACAAAGAAACGAATCACCGAACCTTTTGGTGCGGGCCGACAGTCGCTGGATCGTGTGTGGATGTTGACGCAGACCAACGCGTGTGGTGCGGGAGTGGAAGGGTGACATTTGCTCAGAACTCCCTGCGTCTGTGTTTCCGGATACATACAACCTTGGTGTCTTCAAGGCAAGAGTGAATAGGCATTTTCTGGGTAAGCGTGTTACACCTTCGACCTCGTCATCGCTTACCATCAGGCGAGACTGAGGTCAAACGCAAACTTATTTAAAAAAAAAAAACTACATCAAAAGCGCAGAAGTCAGGTACAGTGGTCGTTGCAGTCATTGTGAACGGAACATTTAGAATCACACTTCCCTGGGCGAATTTGAAACCAATGTGGAAAGGGTTGAGCCTACCGCTGTTATGTGGGTCACTTGGTTTTTTTTAATCTTCATTTTCAATCTCTGCAAATTTTTTTAGAGTTCCCCGTAAGGTTAATCATTTTATATGACTGCTTTTGTATCATATTTGGATTATAACAGTTTAACAAATACTAACAGGAGGATTTAATTAAAACAGTCCATTAATTAATGAGATATTATCATGGTGGTTTAAATATGGTATAATCCGGCGGTGTGTGGCATTACAGTAGGTACTTACTGCCAATGTTATTTGTTGATGATGATTTCAATCATTATATTCACTTAATTATTCAATATCGCTACGTTACACGATTTCATATCTCTATAGCTTAATCATGTGTATTTCGTTTTTTCATGGATAATAGCGTATAATTATCATCATCATCATCAGCCTGTTGCAGTCCACTGCTGGACATAGGCCTCTCCTATTACACGTCACTGAACTAAAAAATAAATAAAATAAACATATATTCATTTTCACACAAAAGTAAAGTTGGAACATTGTAGGAAAATTATTAACATCTAAATTACATGTTAACAATTGTGCGACTGGAGCCTGAACTAGAGCAGCCCTGTTTTTCAGGACTCCAGCTCTCACCCATGAATCAGCGAGTATGTAGGTGCGTACATGATGAAAATGATTGTAAAAAGAAAGGAAGTTTATGGTGAGGTAATGAAGGAAAGTGATATTAATATGAGCGTGTGTTAGTCTGCGCGTGTGAGAGTGTGTGTTTAGTTAGAAAGTTTTATTTAGAAAAACTGCATATTGCCAAATAATATTGGACCGCCTGTTCGGTAACATGACTGTTTCGGGTAAATTCTACCATCTTACATAAAAACGCAGAAGTACATTATATGACTATCAATGAAATTGTATATCGGCCACTGTAAGCTACGTTTTGCATGTATTTATAAACAAATGAATAACCTATTACATTATGATTTTTTGTCTATGTAACATAAACGTAAAATATCAAATAAATATAATTTTACCACCAGACGCCTAGTTATTGTAACAATACGTACTTACTTCAAAGATTCGTTGGATAATTTTCACATTATTTAAAAAAACATTATTTAATTTAAACTATTGATAACACTTTTTTATCAATAATGGCCTCACCCTCTGTTTTCGAGGGTATTTTGCCAATATAGAGAATAATAGATCGAACATGCTTGACGTTTGACGCAAAAAACTCTGATAATACTTCTATATTCGTGAAAAATCAACTTGTGAATTAATAAATGAGAAAAAAAGGCGAGATACGTATTCGCGACTGGTAAAATAATCTACCTACTGGTAAATTATGCGAAAAAAATTAAAGCGAACAAATGTTTTGCGATTGTGAAAAAACGCGATGTGAAAATTTGCTACAATGATAAAATACTTCAGTGAAAATTATCTAACAAATCCTTACGAATTCAGAAAAAATGTGTAGGTATTTTCTCTCTGTTAATTTTAACGCTGGCTGAACTGAGTACCTATGTATATTTTGTGTTATTACACCTCAGGTGAGGTTGCTTGCAGTTGCACAGATTCCCATCTAAAGCGGGATTAATATTGCCAAGAATTTTGGTGAAACGTGAATACTACCTACGTCTGTGAGGATCCATGCGGCTCTATGCAAAACGAAACCTAACGTTTACATGATATCGTAGAGAGTAACGTGTAGGGTTAGTTTACCTTAGATCATTAGAATCGTGCGAAAGGGTATTGCTACCATGTACCTTATTTGTTTTGAGTTAGGAGCGCCATGATCACAACCTAGCTTTAGATATTGTAGATGAGCTGTTATTAGCAGACATCGGTCTTCCCTGCTTCGAACTCTTTTATTACAAAACAAATAAAGAACATGGTAGCAATCCCGTTTTGCACGATTCTTATGTTAGTGACCATGAAAGTTTCAAAAAATACCTTATTTCATGTCACCTATATATAGAATGCAAGGCAACAATCGCCGTTGTAAATAAATAGAGGCCGACTTTTCAGACCGATATTTTATTGTGTGATGCATTTTCGTTCATCTCCATACCTCGGAAGGCACCTTAAGCGTTTGATTCCAGCTGCCGTCGCTAGATGTTAACCCCCTTATTCGTAATAACTTAAACAGCGCTTCAACAACACTTTAACTTTTGTATCGCTTTGTCTCTTTCAATTTTGTTGCTGCCGCCATTTGCGAGTAAGTGACAAGAGACGTCCATTGCTTAAACTAGCTTTAGTGTTGCGTTCGTTTTAGTCAGACTTCAGGGTGGCTTTTTGACTAGACTCTTTCCGAGGTAGCCAAGATTCGGAATAATCCATAGAAAAGTAAAAATAACCTTTTGTTTTGCCACAACAATACTTTGTAAGTCGCATAGGAAAAGCCTCACAATTTTTTCTCTTTCACCAAGTAAAAATAAGTGTTTTACAGTGTTTTTGTGTGCGCATGTGTGAAACTTGGCACGAATTCCCGAGATCCGTAGGTACGATAACTGCTTCCGTAGCGCGCAGGCCTCAGGATTAGCGCAGTAGATATGGTACACTGAAAATTTGGAATACTGAGGATTAGCGCAGTAGATATCATACACTGAAAATCTGGAATACCTGCTCAGCCGGTGTGCAGTGAACGATGAAATTTAGTGCTGTAACGAGCGCCCAAATTGGAATCACGAATAACGATCATTTTTTCAGTGTGCAATCCTATCATATTGTGTAGAGTAGTATACATTATGTCGAGGTATATAGATAGAAGCATTGAATACATGATGTGTAAACTACCTTTTTATTATTTTCAGGAAATATCTTTTTTTTGGTTTCATTGTATCTTTTTTTTGTGTTCCGCTGTCGCATCGCCTACTATTATACTTGCTGGTTGATTGGTAAAGAATGCCTTCGTCGCCAAAACTCACTTCGCTCGTGGTGAGCTATCTTTAATAATCAATTTCTTTGTGACTGTGGTCGTTTGAGAGAAAAGAACTTGCCCTTTCTTTTTTAAATACAAAATGAGAGAAAATACTATAATTCAGAGTGAAGCGTACTGTAGGCCTAGCACGAGCCACTAACGTTTTGGTAATCGAAAAGTAAAAGATACTTTTTTTTCTTTTTCCCATGTCTTTAAGAAAAAAAAGTAACGTTTACTTTTCGATTACCAAAACGTTAGTGGTTTGTGCTAGCCCAACTGATCATTAAAGTAAGCGTGAAGCAACGAGATTTGGAGTCGTCGCCAAATCGTACGATTCAGTTGTGAATTGCTAGCCGGACCGGCATCGAGCTAAAAGCGTCTTCCCAGAAAACTTATAATGTAAGACAATTATTCCTATTTGTAAGAAAAGGCATTAATTAAACTGTTTCGTATTCTGCTGTTGTGTATTTCTGAGAAGTGTTATTGTGCAGTTTACAGTAGAACGATAGGAATAAATTATTTTTACACAAACTACCATTTACTACCACTTTTGAAAACGACCTGTTAAAGAGAGTTAATTAATTTTCACTTGAATTTAACTGGAGAACTGGTAATTCTTCTCAGTACAAAAGCAACGGTTCTCATTCTGGAGGTAGATACCTGTTGTTACAAAATGATTGTGTTTATTATAACAATATTTGTTTGTAGCCTATTATTTATACTGCGCGCCACTGTGGCGCAGTGGTTAAACTCCCTGACTAAGAACTCGGGTGGTCCCGGGTTCAAGTCTGTTCTTAGCTTCTGTTCATTGCACACAATTTGTGGCCAGCTCCCCAGTTATGGAAAACACCTATAAAAACCTAAGCAACCCGGATAACGGTGGTAGGCTCGCCTTTTAAAACGTTGGGTTCAAATTCGCTCAGCGAAGTGTGGTATTCTGAATATACCGTTCATCATGACGGCACCAATCAGTGTGTCTCGACCACCCCGTTTTGGATATATTCGTGAGTGTATGCTACGTAACAACAGTGCGGCTGCTCAGATAAAAAGTAAAAACTGTAGAGTCCAGTTGCACAATCTCCTTGAGTTCCTCTCTAGAGGGACCCAGTATCGTATCTATGGATAGAGTTATTGGCAGAAACAAAAAACAAACGCGGCTTAGTGCCTGTATAAAAAGTCCCCTGGGACCGCAAGCGACGGGCGTTGATTAAAAATATCTCGGGAATAACCGTCCCGAGCCTGTCAGGGAATGCAAACAATTTTTGGAATCCACACCTGTCGGAAGTTGAACAATGAACCCCTCCAGCGATGGTACAGCATGAGGACGTGTTCTCTTTTGTTATTTAGGTATTGGAGGCCTGCTGCGGGGTTTACGAAGGTTCGGGAAACTTTTGAAGGACCAATGGCGAATAAACTAGTGTTATAGGTTATAGTTTTAGGTTTCATAAGATAAGATATACTTTATTGCACAAATAAAACAATTACATAACAATGCTTACAGATATTTGGTAGTACGTAAATATTTGGCGGCCTCATCGCTAAAAACGATCTCTCCAAGACAACCTTACGGTACAGAAAAAAAACAACATGTATTTTATACCTGGATAAGATGATGTTTGTGGTTTAGTAGCGATAGCGGATTAGCAACAAAAACTATTTTTTTTTTGTCTGTGCTACTTTTACATTTTTAAGGTCCTGGCTATGTCGCTAGATGATTGTCGTCATGCCTAATCGAAGGGGTAAGGTCGGTTGACAACATCTGACAGTAAGTTTATTAGTAGTCTAACGATCCCCACTGAACACGTGTGTCGGTTTAATTGGACATTAGTTTACACAATGTCGCCTAGCCTTAAATTAAACAAAGCTTGTACTGTGGGAACTAGACGACGGATAAACATACCCTAAAACCACATTTTTTGTCAATACATAGGGTAGGGAGGGAGGTGCCCGTGGCGCAGTTGCGACAGTGATCGGCGACGATTGTTGTTGTAAAGCAACACACGCCGGGTCGGAAAAGAGATGGGTGACCATCCGACCGAAATTTAGTGATATGTATTTCGGGCATCTCCGTGCTTCGGAAGGCACGTTAAGCAGTTGGTCCCGGTTGATGTCGCTAGATGTCAGTCGCTAAGCCTAGTCAAGAGGCCTTAGGGCGGCTTGATAACATCTGACAATAAGGTTGCTCACTAACCTCACACCCCTCCAACAACCCGCACTGAGCCCGCGTGTTGGAGTATGGCTTGTTCCACCTCATAGTTGAGGTGAGGCCTGTGCCCAGCAGTGGGACGTATATAGGCCGATTATGTTATGTTAATTTATGTTACATAGGGAACACCCCGACTAATACAAACATACTTCTTAGCCATTTTACCAATAATCTACATTTGGGGTGGTCACCCATCCTTCTAGCTGACCTGCCGGTCACAGCTTCATATCGGTGATCGTAACTGATCCAACGTCACCACTGAGAAATGGGCACATTTTATTTGCAAGAATCAATTCCCGTTGCTCTGGTTAATATTCCCTGTTCTATAGGTGACTTCCTCAGGCAGGCTCAGATCCAAACACACGACCTCTAGCTTGTGTTAGGTTATTATTAAAAATATGAATTGTTTCAGGTGTTTAACCTCTTTGCTTTGTTTATTTTATGAATTTCCAACTCGCGCCTCGATAATCGATTTGGTTTTATCGATTCCAAAAATTGATTACTTATAAAAACCGTCCCTTGTAAAATATAAATTGTAATTAAATAATGTTATTTATACTTAATGTAGTTGTTAAAATTGTGCAAGTTAACAAATTGATGTGATTAAGGACTTATATTGTTTATTCCTTGGACCATTAACATTCAATCGGTCTAGCATTTGTTTTTTAATCAATCAAGGCCAAAAGAACATGGTCTAAAAAAATAGCCAAAGAAAGATAAAAATCGTACTGTATTAATATATGCAGTTATCTGAGTATTTCACGTTTTATTACCGACTCATTCAATACTTGCAAGGCATAACACATAATAAATAAATAAATAAGGCCTCCTGGTCGATTCCGACCACAGCGGCTAATCTCAACGAGATTAACCAAGTACGCAGGAGATATTACAGTGCTCAAGTGTGCGCGCAATACACAGGTGCACTCCCTATTCCATCACCTTTCTATGACCCGATGGGACGACAGTTCGACACGACCGGAGAAAGGTGAGGCGCAGGACCGACTTTTTACATGCCCATCCGATAGCATGGATCATCTTACTCTTCGGACTCGAGGTGATCGGCCTCCACTGTCCTAACCAACTCGAAACAACAACACAAACATAACATGTTGTTGGTTCGCGCGGGATTCGAACCCACGACCTCCGGGTTGAGAGCCCAACGCTCTAACCGCTACACCACGGAGGCAGTAACACATAAGCTGTCACTGACAACAATCTACGAGTAATACGGACTGTATGCCAACAAACGTGATTACTTACGAAACCAGACTAAAAGTTAGTTCCATTTTAAATCAAGCTTACCAGTGTAACAGTATCAGTGAAAAAGCAAATGAAAAAACTGCTATACCGTACGTGTTGCAGTCAAACTGTAAATTTTGCCGTCCCAAAATGCTATTTTGCGAAACGGCGTCGTTCTCTAAAAAGACGACGTGTAGCTGGAACTCGATTAGAAAAAGTCAAATCTAACATACACAACGTATGCCGGATTGAAACGACGTTTACGTTACACGAAATACTGGTTTCAATCCGTTCCATCGCAAAACAAGTTAGTTTCATTTTTAATTCTATACACGACTGTTAGTAAAACGAAAACGCGTAAAGTTTGATTAAAATAAACAAATCAATTAATAGAAGAAAATAAAGAATTTGTACTGTAAAAACATTCTTTTGAAAATGAGTAACTGCTGAGTTTCTTGCCAAGTATTCTCCGGAGGAATAACCCTCTTACTATTATAATAAGTAAAATAATGTATGTTCATTTATACTTGTACATGGTAATTTTTTCAAGTGGGCGTGATAGGCCAAATCCTAAACTTTGAGGTGAGAAGGGATTATTTTTTTCAATCAAATTAAGACCTTTTACATAGTTTGTCTCATAATGTTACTTCCCAGAATTCCGTTCCCAAAATTTGGTAAATAAAAGTGATTATACGAGATGTCATTACAGGTTGGTTTTTTTCCAAACCATAGGGTATAATGACCACAGAGGATTTTTTTTTTAATTTAAGTTTGCAGCTTCTGCAGGCCTAAATACTCCTTTTAACACTGTGCCGTATTCCTCATAGGATTCGACCTACCACGCCGAATTCAAAAAATCACCATTTACCTAAAGCAAAAAAAATATAATATGAATCTTAATTACTGTGTTGTCCACTTCAATAAATAAATTAAGAATTTTGATTTAATTAACGTTTGAAACTTTATAACCGCAGCTGCGCAGCTACGTAAAATATTATCATTTTACGTTTATTTTCTGTTGGTATCTAACGCCCCGTTTTTCATTATTTTGTGGTTTGGTCAACTGAGACGTAAAATTATTGTGTGTTCGACTGAGATGAAGGAGGGTTTTATTTTTGACGCATTACCGACGCAGACGGCTTTTGTTTCATACATTATCCCATTTTTTATGATACTGTTTTTTTGTTTTTTCGATAACGGACGCTAAAGCTGTATTTATTTTCTCTTTTTAATTATAAATGGTTCTATTTCAGTAAATAAAAATCATTTTGTTTTACACAGTATTTTCAGTGAATTTTACTGTGGTAGTATGTTCTTCGCTTTCGACACAATTAATTTTGACATTTTGTGATTTTGAATGAGTGTTAAAATCTGGCAGGAACTAACTTTGCGGCTGACTCTCCGAAAAATGGAAATACAGATAAAACTAATACGTCACTATGACGGCAACAGCCAGGATCTTCTGGTCTCTTTTGGGTTATGATAAAATAATATAGTTGTGTGCGAATGGTATCAGTTGTTTATTAATTATACTGCATTTAGGTTCAGGCGTTAAGTTGTTCAATGGCTGTGCACATCAAGTGTTGTTACATATGCCGAATAGACTGAAATTAATGTGATGAAGGGTGGCAAACCTTCCATATCCTTGTCAATAAATATAAAATGAATGATAGGTCTAGTCACACGATATCTACGGGACGGTATAGTCATAACTGTTCAAAGTGACCTCCGAAGCACGAGGTTAGTCGTCAGTCGCAGTCGATCTGCATACCTTCGAAAAATGAAGTGCTTCCTGGTAATTTTACTTACATACATACATACATACCCTCACGACCATATCCGTAATGGCTTAGTCAGGGGCTCACTGATTTTTGCCGTCATGGTAAACGCAACATTCAGAAGCCCACATTTCGCCGAGGGAATTTGAACCCAACGTGGTAAGGGGCGGCCTACTGCCGTTATCCGGGTTTAATGGAGAGTTAGCCGCAAATTGTACAATAAACTCAAAGTAGGTGTGTTACGGCCACATTTGATCTCGGGACCATCGGGTTGCGAGCCAGAGTGTTTAACCACTGGGCCACAACGTTCTGTAACTGTACTTACCTAGGCGGATCTGGCGCGTGCCTCGCAATGCAGGTGAGATTTATATCTGACCCGGCGCGCACAAACAGCTCTGGCCCAGAGAGTATTTCTGCTTTTGACACTGTAACAAACAACAATCTCTTTGAGTAAAAAGCAATTTAAAATCTGATAACTGCGCTGTTACCAGCTTCAGGAAAGACCAATGCAGATAAGTAGATGTTTTTTATGTTGAAAAAATATGCACCTTTCACACACTGCAGCTTTATTATCATCATTGAGTTGCAACAAAACAATTATTTTTCTTAATATAGGTAGGTATGCTTAGTTTTCTTTAGAACCAGCTTGAATACTATGGCATTGATACTACCTACTGAACAAGGCATCTGCGTTGTTTTCACAATATCATGTAAAAAATCATGAAAATGATAGTAAGAAAATTTATTTTCCTTATATTACCAAACCATTTATAAGTGAACCTCATTGGTTGAAACACTAAAACATCTGGTTAAAATAAAAAATAACTTTTCTTACGATGTTTGCGTGTTAATAATGCGATGATGTAAACCCATAATGGGTGTAGGTGTGTACTCACATCCATTTTATACAAATTTACACAGGTCATATTCACGTTGGCCGTAAAAACCGTCAGTATTACTTACACGTAAATGAAAATTTAATGTTTGCCCGGCGTTACTCGTTCCCTTTACCTAATGATCGCACCGTTACGCTACGAGAGTTCAAATTGAGCTAAATGATACATTACCCCTATAATTTTACCCATGGTATAATAGTACATTATGGTACAAGTGTGTAACGTTGGTGATTACCGCTGAGGCGCTATTGAGACCCGAGCCGTAGGCGAGGGTCTTAAGAGAGCCGAGGACGGTAATCATCAATACACACGTGTATCATACGACGTTTTTCAACACAATTGTGAATAAAATAATGTTAGAAACTCATTTTATTTAGTAAATAAAAGGCCGGGACATAATGTTGTAAGTATTGGATTTCATTATGCCATAGGACATAAAGTGATTTGAATTTGGAATGCAAGGCCGTGTAGTCAAAAATGCTTAGGTGCAATGAGATTTTATTCTGAGGTAGGCTGTATGTTATCGTTTTCTTTGCATATTAAAAAAAACATGAAAGCTTTTCACCAAAGACGATTCATTCGAATGTCGAACTGGCCACTAATAAAATAGACTTGGAGCATTCTTGTAATATTGTCTTAGCAAATAAACGACAGTAAAAAAAAGGCGCTAACCGCTCAAATAGCTATGCTGATAAATTTAATGTACCAAAGAATGTAATTTACCTTTGCACATACTTAATGTTTCCCTTATTAATTCTTATAATTTGAAATAAATATTTTTATTTGTATTATTAAGCAAGATTTTTTTTGTATCGAAACTTTTTTTTAGAACAAAGCAATTGCACCAATTAAAAAAAACTCTATAACTCACTAGTGAGTAATAGTAATGAAAAAGTCACAGTTTGATTATAGGTGTCATTATGTGCCTAATTGCAGTGAAATAAGAGCCACTTTATGAGCAAGTGTGTTGAAAATGGTTTAGTTTCTCGGCCTTTAATTCATAGTTAGTAGAAACTAGTGTTGCACATCAATAGTCAAACTGTCGATAGTTTCGAGAGACTGATATCGTGGCTTCTAACAAGATGATACTGTCAATTTTTTTTCTTGGAATAACTGTTGAAAGGTAGGCAAACAGACAGTGTAAGATAATTTATGATTGATGATGATTAGTAAAAAAAAAACTGTCGCAAAAAATAACGCCCACCACCCAGGATTCCTGAAACGAGTATCAGAATTTCATAAAGATACGTGACAAAAATAGAAAATTTAAGAAGGTTTCAGTGTCAAATTATGTCCACTCTGAAAGCCGAATTGAGGCACGTAGCTTACACTCACATGGAGGTTATTGGTCAATGTGTAGTAATCTATTAACTTTATTGTAAACAGTTTGGGCAAAGAAAAGTGTCGTACAACGACAACGACACTTTCTTTTACTATAGATTTTACAGGTTTATCTATACTTTACATATAACAGTCTATATTAATATCGACTGTACATACGTAACGTACAGCTATCGATACTTTAGAAGGATTGTTTGTGTTAAAAAGATCAGTCAATCTAGTATATTAATAATTCCGCGACTGTATTCCTGTGGCGGACCACTTTTGTAAAGAGCCGCACGGGTGCGAGTTTAACGACACTGTTTTAGCCCTAATAAACCGTAGCTTGTTTATATTTTCCTGGTAACCATGTTTTACTACAGGATCTTCACCATCGTCATCACCATAGGGCTGTAAATTCGGGTGTCCTCAATCCTCATGCGCCGGTTAAAAGGCAACCTGCATATACTTTTTTTTTCCACACTATCTAAACACGCTATTGACTGGCTCGCTAAAGCAGTTGGTAGAGATCCTGCCTATAGAAATAAAAGACGGTTAATTTTCCGCCCAGGACATTCATGAGATGAACATAGGTATTTTGTGTTTTTCTCTGAGGGGGTATTGTGCCCTATGTTAGAATGTGTTTGAATCATTTGAAGTACATTTATCGGTTTCTATGATCTACAGACGCCTTTTTACTGGCTTTTATATTACCACTAGCGGCCGCCCGCGACTGCGTCCGCTGGACTTAAGTTTTTTGCTACCGAGTTTCATACCAACTTGCAACCTCTATTTCAAACCCTTTGAGGTGGAATTCTACTATGTACTAAGACGAATGTACCCTTCAATTTTCAAGGCTTTCAGGCAAGACAAACAGACTACTCAACACCAAAAACCTTGTTATTTCTTCAAGTAGTTCCTGCGATTAGCTCGTTCAAACAAAGAAACTCTTCAGCTTTATATTATTAGTATAGAGTATAGATAAAGTGAATATTTATTGAATATCTAATATGTATTTAATATACTCACCAACTACTGTAAGTCGAAAGGACAAGCTGATCTTAGGCTCCGTGGACACTTGGCACTCGTAAGCGCCGGAGTCACGCGGCTGCGCAGGCGCCACTCTCAGCGTCCACTCGTCAGAGCCATCTGTGTGCAGCGCCGCGAACCTCGCGTCACTGCTGTACGTGTGGACTCCGACCGTTAGGATGTGTAGGTCTCGCTTGCGGATCCAGGAGACCTGGGGACAAGGATTCAAATTCTTTAGCTAGTGTTGTGGTAAATGGCAGTGTGGTAGGTGAATAGGCTTGGTGGTTAGCATGCAATAACAGTAATGTCACTCCAACTTGAGGGCTTTTATGCTATTTTAAGTTTATTTGTATGTAAGATTCTAATTTTGTAGATTTTTTTAAATTAAAATTTACTTGGTCTTAATAGTCTTAAATCCCAATTTTTTAAAAGCCATACAAATAAAGCCACTAGCGGCCGTCCGCGACTTCGTCCGCGTGGAAGAAAAAAAAGTAATACCTATTATTTATAAATTATAGTCGACGTGCTATGTATGATGATAAGATAAGATAAGATGCATAAGCTATATCATTGTAAAGTTTCATTAAAATCCATTCAATAGTTTTTACGAGAAATAGCAACACGGCACATCCACACGTACAAATTTTCACATTTATAATATTAGTAGGATAATCTCAGATATTAACATGTTCTTTTTGCAAATTTTGAACGATTAAATGATCACATTTAGTATTCCGTGTGTGATGTTTAGTGAATCACACTAAAATGCGAATAAATATGTGTTATTTTATTAGCGACTGTCACAGTAAACAGAAAAATTTCAACTAATACCAGATTACCTGACTTTATGTTTTTCGATGTTAGCGCAAATACTGCACATTGAAATACAACTATATGGGTTACATTCCTATGCCCTGGATTTATGCTGTAAGGTTATTTAATGTCGACGAGATTCTTAGTGTTTTTAAAATCATTTTAACGATTCGAACAGGATAAGTTTAACTAGTAGTGAAACTTATCCTGTTCGAGATTCTTCAAATAGCTAATAATAATGTTGGCAAAATAGCTCTATTGAATCGCAATGGAAGTTTATTCTTTGCCTGCATTTTACGATATTTTCTTATAATAGAAAGTTTCACTGTAACAGAATTATAGTTGGTGAATTCCTTTTTACAAATGTTGAGGGTTTTAAAATATGTGTCGTAATACCTCCCTTCACAAATGAATACTCAGCATATAACTGAAATAATTTAAAATACTTTTTTTGTAAAATTAGTCTCAAACTACTTTTTATTAGCAACATCCAATACACCTATTTTTTATACAGCTTGATAGGTAAGCCAAATACTTAACTATGAGATCCAACTATACAAAAATGCTCAAAGAAGTCTCGAGGCCGATTTATATGACATTCTAAGATTCTATAATTATTTCGAAAACTAAGATAAAAAAGTAATTGTCAAAGTCAAAAAACAAAGTCAAAGCATTTATTTGCAAACTGAGTGTTACATAATAAATGTTAATAATACGTGAAGATGTATTAATTATTAGTTATTCAATCATTCTACTTGAATAAATTCAAGGAATCCTGCCAGCTAATTAAGATATTGCATTTATTGTAATTGGAGACGCCTAAATCGCCATATATGTGCGGGGATGAATTAAATTCTTATAGAAACTAGCGGGACCTCTTAGGCTAGGTTAAGTGGACTGTATTTTAGGTTTTTGCGGATTACAGTTAAAGACATGAACAGTAGATGCTTGCAATTGCTTAAATAGTTCGGACGACGAAATATGACATAGGACCTAGGAAGATGGTAGGAACATGCGCACTTACCTCGTGTCTCCGTTCGCCACCACTAATCCAGAGGGGCTGGGCGTTGCTGATCACTGTCCACACACTAACAACTGTATAGTATCTTGTAACATAAGTTTAAATTGCACATTTAGGAGAAAATATTCGAATTCACATATCACTGCGTCTTAGCGTGGCGCTTTAGAAGGCGGTCAAAAAAGGAGTGGGCCCTTGCGTGGGCCGTCGCGATGACAGAGACAGCTGTCATCAAGTGCACATGTGGGAAAGGGATGGGAATAGATAGGACTAAAGCAATTGCAAGTATGTTGAAACTACCTTAACCCTTGATTAATAAAAAATGGAAAAATACGAAATCCAACATCCCCCCGGCCTTGAAGAAACCCTTCAAAACAAAGAGAGAAGTTGCTCTAACAACAACTTCATAGCGGAGCACATATGGTGCAAGAAATTATTATAGCTAAATAAGAGGAAATAGAATACCTAACTTAAATCTAACTATAAATTGTCAAAAATAGACAATCAAAAGAAAATAGAAAGACTCTACTGAGTCGGGAGCGGGCAGAGCCGCACGACTGGACGTTTATACGTGCCACATTTCGTTTTCACTTCCGCAACGCGAACTACTCCATCCTTACCAGGAAACAAATTTGTTATTATACCTAAGGGCCACTGCAAGGGTGGAGCGTTATCAACATTTAATAGCACTACAGTACCTAGTGTTATAGGATTCGAAGGAGTATTCCACTTTTCGCGCAGTTGCAAATTGTGTAAATATTCCATTCTGAATCGCTTCCAATAGGATTGGACAAGCGAGTCCATCAGTGAGAAACGTGAAAGTAAATTAGTTCGTTCCTCAGTTAAATCAGCTGCGGGAAGGTACTCTAGAGGCGCGGTACTTAAAAAATGCGAAGGAGTAAGCGCGAGCGTCTCCGATGGATCAGAGCTCAAAATATAAAGAGGACGGCTATTCAGCACTGCCTCTATCTGCGTAAGAACGGTCGACATTTCCTCGAAAGTGAGAATTTGTTTTCCGATTACACGAAATAATAGCGACTTAACGCTCTTAAAAAAAATGGCTAGCGGTAGGCGGGTTCATTCGCCATGTAATGCGGTGCTTTGCGAGTTCACTACTAAACATCTTGTAATAATCATCAGTTAGTAAAAACTCGTGAAGTTCAATAAAGTAAGCTTTAGATGCAACAAAAATTAGTACCGTTGTCGCTATATAAAAACGTACAAGGGCCTCGTCGCGATATAAAGCGTTTAAATGCGTCTATGAAAGCGATTGACGTTAAGTTAGAAACAAGTTCAAGATGAACTGCTTTTGTCACAAGACAAACAAAAAGACATAAGTAGGCTTTCACACTACGAATGCCGCGTTTACGATACGGGGTAATATACAGCGGACCTGCGTAATCTACGCCAGTGTGCAGGAACGCTTTGCACTGCTCTAATCTACACTTCGGCAAATCAGCCATAGGTGGGTAGGTAGATGTAGGTTTTAAGCGAAAACAAGCATTAAATTTGTGTATGCGTTGACGAATAATACGTCTAGCAGAGATAATCCAATATTTGGATTTCAAAATAGCGGTTAATAACTGTGGTCCAGCGTGGCAGTTGTCGCGGTGATAAGAATCAATTAATAGTTCAATATGTCCTTGTCTAGGCAGTAAAATTGGATGTTTTGAAGAATAATCAAGTGTGGAGTTCGTTAGGCGACCTCCAACACGCAAAATTCCGTTACATAAAAACTTTGTTAAATTTTTAATATCATCTGAAAAATGTACGGTTTGCACGACACGAATTACTTCTAACTCGGCTGCAATTAAATCACTAGCGGTTATAATATTATTTCGCGGCAACTTTTTCAAAAATCTAAGCACATAAACAATTACATGAAGAAGCTTGCTCCAAGTGGAACACCGAAAAGCTAGTGTCAAAAGCGGGTTTTCATAATTAATATTTTTAGTTACATGGGAAACTGTTTTTTCCTCAGGCAACGATAATTTGTTAGGTACAAATTTTTGAATAGGCCAATTATCTATAGGTAAAGAAAGCCAAGCCGGTCTTTTAAACCAAAGTTCATTTTGAATGAGTTGCGAAGGCGTAAGGCCGCGTGACACACAGTCTGCGGGGTTCTGTACGCCAGGAACGTGATATAAATTATCAGGTGATATATTTGCCTGAATTTGAGATATGCGGTTGGCAACGTAAGTATCAAATCTGTGTGGAGAAGCCACTGACCAACATAGGGCGACTTCTGAGTCTGAGAAAGCAAAAATATTATTTATTTGATGGCGGTTTGACAAAGTGTCATAAACTATTTTAAGAAGTCGTGAAAGTAATAATAATCCGTTTAGTTCTAAACGTGGGAGGGTAATTTTGGGTTTAGCAGACGCGACTCGAGATTTGGAACATAGAAGCGTTACAATGGGCGGTTCATTGCCATTTACGACGTGTAAATATATTACACAACCGTATGCGGATTCACTGGCGTCTGAAAAACCGACTAAAGAAACATACGAAAAAGTTTCAATACCTACGTGGCGTGAAAAAGTTAGATTTGATATTTGCGGTAATTCTGATAAATATTGTTGCCATAAATAAATAATGCGGGAGGGGGGCACATCGTCCCAATCAAGATTGAGGAGCCACAGCTCTTTAATTAATAATTTAGCGTGAAGAATTATAGGTCCGACGAGTCCAAGGACATCGTACAGGCGAGCGGTAGCGGATAGAATGGCGCGTTTAGTACAAACAAATGGTGGGCTCGAAATTTCAAAAACAAAAGTGTCTTGTGCGGGCAACCAGCGCAAACCTAGGATCTTGAATGAACTTCCATCATCGAAGGAAATAAATTCAGATTGACGGTGCGACTCTGGTATAAGTTCGAGTAGTTCGAGAGAATTAGACGTCCATTTAACTAAATCAAAACCACCAGTTTTGAAAAGCTGGATTAACTCGTGTGCTATCTTGGCTGATTCCTGCAGAGAAGAAGCAGAAGAAGCGAGATCGTCCATGTATATATCTCTTTCCACCACGGCGGACGCATTCGGCCAACTATGTCGCTCGTCCTTAGCAAGTTGACGAAGCGTGCGGAGTGCCAAAAATGGCGAAGATCTAAGTCCAAACGTGACTCGAGTGAACTCAAAAACTTCGAGCGGGTCAGTATTAGAAAAGCGATATAAAATACGCTGATATTTGCGGTGCGGTGAATTAGTGTGAATGCATAAATACATTTGTTTCACATCAGCAAAAAACGCGATGCGAAAAATGCGAACATTTAAAAGAATATGAAAAATATCAGCCTGTAGATTGCAACCAGTATGCAAAATATCATTTAATGATAGACCAGTATCAGTCTTGGCGCTGCCATCCAAGACGGGACGAACCTTAGTGGTTGACTTGTCGTCGCGAACTACAGGATGGTGCGGTAAATAAAAACCTGGGGAAGTACATTCCTCAGGCGCGGTGCGAGAAAGAATACCTTTATCTAAATATTCACGAAAAATTTCGTCATACTTGACTTTAAGGTCTGGGTTATTTGCGAACTTCTTTTCTAGAAGTAAAAAGCGTTTTTTGGCGGTTATAAAAGAATTGCCTAATTTTTGGGGGTCATCCTTGAACGGAAGGTCAACAGAGTAGCTGCCATCAGCGTTACGAACAGTCGTAGATGTATAAATATCTTCGCAATGTTGGTCGTCAGGACTTAAAAAGGTGCGTGAGGGTAGCTCCTCGACCGCCCAAAATTTCTCAACAATCTGATGTAGCGGGTCAGAAGTAAAAGCACACAATGTGCGAGTAGCGGGTTGCGAGGAAATAATAGGAGCGTCACCCATAATAAGGTAACCTAAGGTAGTTTCTAAGGCGGAGGGCATATGATCACTTGAGCTTTTAATTTTATTAAAGAGTAAAATTTCACAATAAAGTTTAACTCCCAAAAGTACATCAATGGGTCCAGGTTTTAGAAAATCATCATCAGCTAGCGGTAATTTGTTTACAAAAGGTATAGCCGATGCGTCAACACGCGAGTCGGGCAGCTGGGATGTAATCTGGTCCACTATCATGGGCTTTATAGAATATTCACATTTGTTGTCAAAGCGCGACGTAAACTTAAGCGCGGTAACACCAATTATTTTTTGAGAAGCCCCTCACTCAAGTAGTGAGTGCGGTTGAAACAATCTATAAATTTAATTTTAGCGGTTCCTAATAAAGTAGTCGTTTGAAAGCGGTTTGCACGATCATATGATACGGTGCAAACAGATGCATTCTTTTCAAACGATTGCGGAGCGTGGATAGCGGCGGAATAATGAGTGAGGACTGCGGGCTTCGCCTTGAGCGGGAGCGGAAATAATAGCGGGTTCGGAAACCACTGCACCAATATTACAACTATTAGATTCAGTGTTTGTATTGAAATGCAATAAAGAGTGGTGTCGCATAGAACAATGAGAACAATTATGTTTTGATGTGCAAGTAAAAGTTTTATGCCTAACACTTAAACAGTTGTTACAGAACGAGTTATTTTTAATAAAGTTATAACGATCATGCGGATTTAACTTCATAAACGAAGGACAAGAATATAAATGTTCATGCTGTTTATTATTACACAGTGCACACTTATCGCCAGCGCCTGTGTTGTATGCGCACGAACCTAAGTCCGTATTGACAAAAGATTTTGTATAAGGCGCAGGGCTGTGCTTAGCGGGTGGTTTATGTTGCGAAAAATTGTTTACATTAACCGGTTTACTATTGGTCACAGAACGACTCAAAACTTTACTCTGTTCCTTAACAAACTCAATTAAATTATAATAACTAGGTATTTTCTCTTTACGGTATGTAATTTCAAATAATTTAATTGTTTCTGTGTCCAACTTTTGTAGGGCTAAGTGTAAAAATACAAAATCAGTTAAGTCACTAAGCTTCAATTGCTTAAGTGCTTCAACAGAAGAATCAAAATTATTTATAAAAGGATCTAATCCAGTAGAACTAGTATTCGACAGCGGTTTAAATTGCAACAACTGGTTAAGGTATGCACATGCGAGTGAGCGAGGATCGTCATACTTCTGCACGAGGGCTTCCCAAATAACAATATAATTTTCAGCGGTAGGAGCCAGCCCTGCGCAGACGCAAGACGCCTGCCCGGTCAGTTTGCCTACGAGGTAAAATACTCTTTCGCTATCAGTAAGCGATGCGTTATCATGTATCATGCTTTTAAATTGTTGATGAAACAACGGCCATTTCTTGACATCTCCGTTGAAAGACATCAAGTCAATTGGCGGAAGACGAGGTTGAGATTTCGTAGAAGTTTGCGGTAGCGGATGAGAATTATTAGAATTAATATTTTCGTTGTCAAATAAAACTTGTTTTATGTAACAATACATTTCTTCAAACGAAGTCCACGAGTCATAATCTACATCTGAATCGGGGTGTAATTGCAAATTCAACATGTTTTCATGTTTGGATTCCTAATCCAAAACGTCCTGATAATCATTACGTAATTTATCAATGTTGGATGCACTTGCACAAAATACCTTATACTTTTGTGGATGTTGTTCAGCTTTTTGTGCAAGGTCGAAAATATTTTCCAAACGTTTTTAAATGACATCGCGTTTGACAATGTAAATGGTCAGCTGATTTTTATTAATTTCAACATTTTCTCCCACGAAACCCTCACTAACACGTCTTTTAGCTTTCACCATTGTAAATAGCTGTAAATATATTTAAAAAGGTTGTAAATGTATATAGCGATAAAGTTTATATTTAGCGGTAAAAGTAAAAATCTAGCGGTAAGAGTAAAATTTAGCGGTAAAGTTAAAAACACAAAAGTGTAAAAATAAATGGTTACGTGTCGTATTTTAAAAATAAAAAATAGGTATATGACCTTACTACGTAAACGTAACGCACAAAAATTGCGAGAGCGGTTAATAAAATAAGTTGCGGGTAGCGGCGAACGCTGAGACGCTGTGCGCGACTGTGTTAGCGGCGATGTTAACTGGGTAACGAACGACCGATTGGAAAGTGAATTCAAAATGGATTCTCCACGTGTTACAATTGAATGAGATAGGAAAGAAATAACTCACGACATATTGGACTACACAAATGCGGTGCGGAAATAAAAAAAGAAATAGTTGCCGGTGCGGTTAAATATAAAAAGAAACGACAATCTATTTCATTTGCGCAGTACAATGTTCGTATAAGATAATTATCTGACCTTGCGAATTTAGATGTGATTTTTAAGACGCATATTTGCGTAATCTTATAATAATAGATGGTATAGATCCGGCCGAAGTGACCATAAATATAATGGAGACGCCTAAATCGCCATATATGTGCGGGGATGAATTAAATTCTTATAGAAACTAGCGGGACCTCTTAGGCTAGGTTAAGTGGACTGTATTTTAGGTTTTTGCGGATTACAGTTAAAGACATGAACAGTAGATGCTTGCAATTGCTTAAATAGTTCGGACGACGAAATATGACATAGGACCTAGGAAGATGGTAGGAACATGCGCACTTACCTCGTGTCTCCGTTCGCCACCACTAATCCAGAGGGGCTGGGCGTTGCTGATCACTGTCCACACACTAACAACTGTATAGTATCTTGTAACATAAGTTTAAATTGCACATTTAGGAGAAAATATTCGAATTCACATATCACTGCGTCTTAGCGTGGCGCTTTAGAAGGCGGTCAAAAAAGGAGTGGGCCCTTGCGTGGGCCGTCGCGATGACAGAGACAGCTGTCATCAAGTGCACATGTGGGAAAGGGATGGGAATAGATAGGACTAAAGCAATTGCAAGTATGTTGAAACTACCTTAACCCTTGATTAATAAAAAATGGAAAAATACGAAATCCAACAGTAATAGTAGCAAGAAAGTATAAAAAAACAAAATGTGGAAAAAAATCACCTAATGTTTCTAGAGCGAGCTATTCCCGCACTGTTTCTTCACCATATTTACATCAAATATGAGCCTTTTAACATCGAATGTCATTTCAGGACTCGGGTGTAATACTCGTATAAACTCTGATGAAATATTACATTCCCAAAAATATACTCAATAATATATTATATTCGTAGACGTAGGTGGCTTCTATTGAATAACTGTGAACTATTTTGAGATAAAAAACGTAATTATGAATAGTAACTTAATTTCGTTAGGAACTGGGGTTAGATCGAGAAGAACCCCAATATCTAAATAAATCTTGAACTGGAAAAAATATTCCAAAAAGCAGAAAACACCTATTTTATATTAAAAAGATTTGACAGTTGAATACCCAAAGCATTTGTTAGGTAGCCTAGAAAAGCTCAAAGCAAAACCTAGTTGAATGCCCAGAGAATCTAATAAAACTATTTTCAGCTTCAGAAGTCAGAGATTTAAAATATGACTTCTTGAATATCAGTACGGCGTGCAAAACGTTTAACTAAAGTGTTCGAGGACTACTCGTACGTCTATAGAGCGTGCACGACTATACGCCAGCCGCAACGCATTGAAACATTATTACATACATACAAACATTATTGCTTGACATAAACTTGTACTACGTTATGAGAATACTTGTGCCGTTCGTAATAAAACTATCTGGAGAATATTACTATTCTTGATAATACTTAGAAACGTTAGACTATTGGGTTATTTGAAAAAGTATTACTTTTTTAACTTCAGTGTGCAATAAAGTGTTTCTCATTTTATTTTTTATTATAAAAATATCCTACATTTAAATAATGTCAGCGATTAAAAACTAACTTTCTCTAAGGCCACAATAGGTTTCAAAACCTTGAATAATAAATAAATGTGCAGATTGATTAAACCTGAAATTGTCGAGAGGTAAAACCAGTAATATTATAATAAGAATTTTTAGGAAAGTTACTTGTGCTAAAAAAGTGGCACCAGAAATCAGAACTTTTCGTGTACCTAAGAAGTATTGACAGTGTTGACAGTTTGAGACGAAACTGCGCAACATATATCTGTGTCGTTTACGCTCTGGTAAATAATCGTACTGTTTTTTTCACACGTTATAATATGGTCAAATTAACTACGTCGTGCCCCTAGGACAGTTTTTGACTTCGCGTCAGTTCTGACAAAACCTATCTGCGTCTTTTCTATTGTAATATATCATTGGTATAAACATAGTTACATAAAACAAGTCTTTAAAGCGTGTCATTTCACATTCAGGGTAATAACACAAACGAACTCGATGAAGCACGAACGGGATAATGCATGTTCACTGTGAAGTATTTACTACAATGCCGCTGTCTAACGAGCCAGCTCGAGCTTATCACCTTCCGGAGTGAATACGGTGTGACTCGCAATTTTCCCTAATTTCGTGCGTCGTGTGTAAACGCTTGATTTATATTTCGTCAAGCTCACACGAAACTCATACTCGGAGGGCTACCATGTTGTTTGTTTTGAGAGGACAAATATTTGCCACAAGATTAGTCGTGTGAGCCAGGATATGCTATTTTGAGAGGAGAAAAAAGGTAAGGTTTGTTTTTCTGATATGATCAGATTTTTGCAATTCTGCTGCGTGATACATCACGTTATATCACATGTTTAATGTATACGTAGAGATTGTACTTAATGCATACAATGAAGATCCATGAATCTTGAATCTTAAAGAGCTATGAATAAATACACAGCTTTAAAAGCTTTCGAGCGCATTGTAAATAACATAAGGAAAATGAAAAATGATCTGAATCACTAAAGTATTTTTTATAACCTTTACGTTGACATTACTTGATTTTTGGTTTGTGAACAAAATTAACAATTTCATTCGTAAACGGTGAGATCATTGTGCTAAAGCATTAAATAATATGTTGATCGAAACTAAGATACATAAACCCTTGAGTTTATTTCTGGGCCAGTACGTGCAGCTTTATAAAAAAGGTGCCTAATAAGTAAGTTAACCTATTTTGTAATTATGCAATAACATTTCGCTAAAACCTCCCTAACCACCGCTTTTGGGCCATATACTATCGCTCCTGCCCAAAATTATGTGCTATCCTGCCGCAAAAAAGGATCTAACCTTCATCATTTTCACACTGGCCTTAAACAAACTGTCCTACCTTCACTTCATCTAGGCTTCAATCATCCTGAATGAGCGCCCTTGAAAATTATCGCTACAGTCTAACTTTTTGATGCAATTAAAAGTTAGGGAGAGGATATAATATAGGCGGTGCCTCGGTTGGACGTGATGTAAACTAAGTAAATTATGGCATTGTAGTTGCCAAGTATACTTAGCTGTAAGTTGGTTTAAGGATAGTGTCGTGGTCCGAGTGGTTCAGCAATCTGGCTTCCAGAGTGGTTGAAATTTGCCATGAACAGGAATACCTACTATAACTTCATTACACAGTTACCCCCTTATTCATTAAAACTTAAACAGCTCTTCAACAACAATTTAACTTTTGTATCGCTTTGTCTCTTTTATTCTTGTTGCTGCCGCCATTTGCGAGTAAGTGACACAACACTTCAATTGCCTAAACGCTACGCTAAAGCGTTGCGTTAGTTTTTATTAATAAGGGGGTCAGTTGATACAAGTTTAACGTATGAATATCGGTAAGTATATTCTAGAGCCCGTTTGCTCCCGGCTTGAGGGTCACCCGATGAGAAGTGATCACCACAGCCCATGGACAACCGCAAAACTCCAACAAATACGTTGAAAACATTCAATTACTGTGTGTAATGATGTTGAATTAAACGGATAGTATTCCATTTTATTATTATCATCGTTACCAGTCTTTTCTTCAGGGAACACTTACAGAACTTTTATACTATTCAAAATAGTTTTGAAAACCAATTGTGATATAAGATACCTCTTAATTCACAATCTGTTGCACAAAGTGTTGCTGTATACAGGGTGTTTCTTCTAAGGTGTCAAGCCGACGCGAGCTGATAGTAGGGTACCATACCTATCGATTTAACCCCTATGTATGTTCTACGATTTTTTGTAGTTTTCGAGATAATCATGTTTTTGTTATTTTTTAAAATTTTGTGAGCACTTGGCTTTAAATAATTTTAACTTTTTTTTTGTTTGACTTTTTTTGGATATTTTCTTTTTATTATAATGTCTATTGATTTCAGTTTCATGATTAAAATAATCCCTGTCCTAACTTTACTACAAGATACAAAAATTTTGATCTATAGTGAAAAAAAAGTGAATCTTGCAGAACATAACGAAAATTCAATCGTAAATTAAAAAAAACAAAAGGCATTCCATTGCTTCTTACTAATTTTAAAAACTGCGCAGCATCATAAGCTTCCATAATAATACAAGAAAACATGTCCTTCGTGGGGCATTTTTCGCTGTAATTGATGCTCAAGTCTTGAGTAAGTATCGGAAATAGTGTAATTTTCATACTCAATAATTTTCTAGTATTTTGGAATAATTTTGTCATTTCTGAGATTTATTGTCTTTTAACGTTTAAACAAAGCTCATTTGTTAATATAACAGACATTTTATAACTTCCAGTCATTCGAAAGTCACAACTCCTCCAGTATTTCTTAAAAACGTTTGGTAGTCCAAACGTTTTTTCAGTAGTCTCAGAAGAATAATGTCCTGCAGTGAGAGACGTCCTAGCTCCTAATATTATTCATGGATAGTGGTCATTACTTATCATAATGGTTACCCTACACTCCGACATAATTTGTCTCAAGGGAAATTCTCGGCTCGGTCTTACGCTGAATTAGATTTACATTCCGCCGTTTGCTTTAGGAATCATGTGCGTTTTATCCGAACAAAACATGGTTGTGTACACACGCCTTAATTAATTTATGAAAGCGTTTGTTCTTGTCTTTAGCGTTCGATTAAACAAATGCATTAACGTTGTTACAAGAAAAGATATATTATGATTGATGGACTTAATACTGAGGAAGAGCTCTGTTTTCACCAGTGCGTAGCGGAGCGCTGATGTTTTGGAAGAACCAACCCAATGACCTTCTCAACTTATGGACATTACACTGTATACATTTTGAAAGCCCAAACATGGCACACGTTTCAACTTACAGCGTATTGAATTTTTAGTATTCTAATTAAATAGGTACATTGCTGTTTTTTGTTTTTTTATTTTTTTACGAGCTGGAGGGTCACCTGATGGAGAGTAATCACCTCTGCCCATGGACAACTGCAACCCCATAGGTGACACGACTTGCGTTGCTTGCCTTTCAAAAACAAATACTCTTTTCTGGTTTTGCGCGTCTGCAATCTATCAAAACTAGTTTTACTCTTACGCATCAATGAATATATAGGTGCTTTAAGCACACCACAAGTTTTTATACCATTGATAGTGCGTAGATGCGGTGTCCGTGCGTAGAAGGTTTTTGCACCAATCAGATATCATTGTTTCCACTAGACACAGTTCAGATTAAGTTGTTTAAACAAATCTATGCTCTGCTGCGCTCTGGTAGAAACCATGTCTATGATGCCATTGTTGGCTATAACTCCAGGTTGGCGGGGCCCCGGGACAAAACAAATTTATGCTACCATACCATGTTTGTAGAAGAGCTGGAATTACCGAAAGAAAAAAATAATGTGCCCCCAAGCAAACATTGATGGGTTTTCTGCACAATTATCTGGTTTTGCCACAGATCTTTTGTGATAGTATAATAAATAACAGACACATTTAAAATTATATTTTAAAGGTGTTATCCCGTTCGACATTAACATGAATGTGAAATGCATTCTGAATATTCATAATGTTTACAAATTAAATTGTTGTCGTGAAATAACATACTGATGAGTTATTAATTTGAACTGATAAAACTTCGTTTCTTTTATTTTTAATTTATAAATGAGTGCGTATTATTTTTCTCATAATTACCTAACTACGATGAGCTAACAAACTCTCAAGTTATTCACTATTCATTATTGTCCCACTGTTGGGCACAGGCCACACATCAGCTGGCACATTAGCTCAGTGGTAGGAGCCATATTCCGATACGAGGCCCAATGCAGATTGTTGAAGTGGCCTAAGGCTGAAGAAACCTGGCTTTCAGATCTTATTAACCCGCCCATAGGCCTCCGACTTGGCTTAAAGACTGACACCTAGCGATGGGACCTACTGCTCAGCGTGCTTCCCAAAAAAACCAAAAACCAAGATGCCTAAATGATACATCACTATTTCTTTCGGTGTGGCCACCCATCCGTTTTAAAATGTGGCGTACGTTGTTTTACATGGCAATCGTTGCTGTTACGCTGATGCCACTGCTCCACGAGTACCTCTCAATTAACTACCTATCTCAGTTATTTACCGGAAAAAGGTCCTAATGTAAACACTTACGGGACCCTACCATAAAATGCACAAAGGATAGGAAACCCTTAAGCATTTTATTGAGGAACACATGCCACGAACAATGGGGTCTACAAACAAACAATGCTATGGTCTCTATAAAGTGCACGACAACATTGTTTTTCGCTTTCTGAAACCCTAAAATTGAATATTTCATACCTAAAAAAAAATTAAACTGTTCTTCCCGATTGAAACGATATTACGTGATATTTCTTACAAAATTCGTCTTATCTACAAGAATGCTACGTTGCGATCCCACTGCTGGTTCTCGGCATTTTTTTCTTCTAGTCTTAGTAAAACGATTAGTACCTAAGAGACTTTATAATGGTAAATAATATAATAAAGGTTATTACACCTACATAAAGTTGTTTATAAGTCTTTAGGTCAACATGTTTTACATTACATATTTTGACTTGAATAAAACTTGAAAATAATATAGCTTAAACATCTGAATAACACATGGGCTACAATTTATTAAAAAATATTACTTTTTTTTCTTACTTAAGACAACGGCCGCTAGTTTGACATAAATGCTTAAACATACTTCTATGAACAGACATATTTTTTCTTACAAAAATTAGCTACAAATGAAAATAACAAAGCACATTAGGTATGTTCATCCGTTGTCGATGAACAAGCTATAGTTATTTGACCCTAGATGGCGTTGTGTGGAATAACGTCCGATGATATTTATTTAAACCTACCTAAAACTGTTCTGGCCTGCAATGCTATTGACAGCGTCATATATTTTAAACAAAGTAGAAAACCAAAAAAGGGCTGTAAATAATCCCAAATAAGAGATGGATGGCTTTAGAGCTGGATGAGTGCCAACAGTAACGATATACATTCAAAAATCTATGTTTCACATGAATTACCTTTTAAAATTCATGAATCAATATTGTCCGACAACTTTGTACGTGACGTATCATGTTAGAATAGTTTATCCAAGCCCAAGCAAACTCCTTCGACGATCGAGTCCGTTGAGAGAGCTATTTTTCTAAATCAATTTATCCCCGCCTGGACTGGGCTTATTTTCTGGTGCTCGCAGTAAAGTAAAGCTCTTGACCCATTTTTATGACATTAACTACGTGAAGGGGACACACAACTAAAAGACAACTGTTACCAGAAGCATGATCCACAATAGGTGCCAGCCTAATAAGTCTGAAAGGCCTGTTAAAATGGAACGGGAGTAACGAGTACACATTTTGAAGGAAAGTGCCGATGAAACGAAAGGGCCCCTCTCGTATCACAAAACGCTCCGATAAAGCTTTAGCATCGCATAACATCGATCAGGCTTGAAAATTGTTCGATTCGCAGAACCCAACGCGTCCAATAACTGACGCTTCATGCTCCTCATAAACGTAACGGAGCCATTATTAACTGGGGCTAAATTGTCATACAGTATTTTTACAAAATAAAACAAAATCGCGTCGGCTGCGGCTGGCTTCGGTCCAAAATCGGCTTCGCGAGCCTCGACCCAATTCTGTGCTTTATTCTCGGGCGACGATCACGCGACATTTCCTATTGCACTTACCCGGGCTTGTACGGGAAATCAAATCCCACATACGAACTGCTAAGCCGTATCGCCAATATACGGACGGAACACCACGTCCGACGTATTGACGGTGGCTAATGGAATCCTTATTGCATTTTATGGCGCTATTGCTCCGCCGAGCTGCGGAGCGGTTTGGGAATTTTAAAATCGCTTACACACCTTTGCGAATTTGTTTTGTGAATACGTATTTATCTGTTGCTCTTTCCTTATTTAAAAGTAGGTTTTGGACGCGAAGATTGCTAATCTGAAAAGCAATTTGCTTGTAAAGCTGAATTCAATTTGAAAACACGAGAGATTAGACTTTGGAAACTCCTGTATGATATCATTCGTAACCGTCGAATTATTCACATGGGAAGAGTTTTTGTACTTCCATATAAAGCTGATTTGTAAAATTGTATTGTTGTTCTTCGATTTAAGTTGTCGTAGACTTTATTTGTCGCATTGTACTCGGACCTTTACGACTTAGATGTGTTTAACGTTGCGTGTTGCCGACAAATAGAGTCTTTGCCGCGTTCACCCAATTTTTACGGTAACTGTGTCTGTAAGTTATGACACGGCTGTGGCCAAGTTTCGCCGAAATTGTTTTACGTCGGTACATTTATAACCCACAATGTAAACGGTGCTGGCTCCTGCATCGTAAACACGTCATTTTTACCCGTGCTCCGAAAAGGTGTATTATGATTTACTTCATAAAAGAGAATTAACTTTTCATGAGTCGCTTTTGGAAGTCTAACATCAATTCTTTTACTGCGTACACAGTAATTGTAGGTTTATAAGGAATATTATACGTTTCATTATTTCGAGATTTGTGATACCTACCTACTTTCAACTTAGGTGTAATTTTGTAGGTTATCAATAAATAACTACCTATGTTGTTCACAGTTTCAGCAAAAGCATCACCATTTTTCCTTTCATTTTTCGTACGATGTAATACTGTTCCCAAATCCCCTCAGGCATAGATGAGGATCTATTCAGAGAAGTGCGAATTTGTAACGACAAAATTGCTGGATCTCGGAAGGGTCAACTTCACATTACCAAAATCCAATGATAGGTGAGTGGTGATTTATGAATGAGGTTCTGAAAGGAGTGGATCGTGAGGGTCCTGCGGTCGACCTGCGCCTCAGACAGATGGGACCGTGGATGAGAAATATATCAAGGTAAGTGCTTTATGGTTTACGCATAACGAATTAGAGCATTTGAATTTAGAACGGATGAAACAGTTCACTGATTAAATAATTTCAAGTGGTCTTACAGGAGAAAAAGAATAATAATTAGATTCGGTTTAAAGGCCCTATTTAGTATGTCTTATATTACCTAGTATGTCATAGCCAATTTTGCAACGAAACGGTGAACAATTTATAAGAACAACTGTTGCAAATAACAGGTGGATTCAATATAATCGAAAATGGCAACAAATTATTATCGCTTCATTGAGGAATACAATGATGAAAGTTTAATTTGGTTGATTTGATTTGTTAAGCATGAAAATGGAGTTATAGATAAACAGTTTCGTTGATAAAATAATAATAGAACTGAAAGTAAGGGATCAGCTTTCTCTGAAACCACATTACAATCAAACAATGCTATATTTTATAACAATAATCTATTCTATTGTTATAAAATAAAGCATTGTTCAGGCGACATGTTGTGAGTGAAATACTATATTGTAGACCTGCCTGATTCGTTGCCATAAAAACTGAATACCACCGTGTCGCTACCCGATGGTGGTATGGCGCTTAAATGAGACATTGTCTCTCGTGTGATTTCATGATAATCCCTTTTCAAGGTCTTGATCAGACCCAAGACTTTCGACATAATAACCAGAAGTCCTCCAACCGTTGCGCAAAGCAGCCGGTTAAACTGAAAATGAGATGGAAGTCTTTATGCTGTTTACCAGACATTTATGTGTCGGAACAAATCTCAAAACCCATCTGTGAAGCTTGCAGTAATAGGCAGTCTAACCAACAACACGGCAAAGGCACCAGTCACCAAGATCAAAGCTCGAAACGGTGCTTTGACTAGACACTCGACTGAACGGAACCGTAGATTATGTCACCGAGTGGAACAAATGACGCCTATCGACTTGGATCTCAAAGTCGTGTTCGCGAGTGATAGCCATGGAACGAGTGCAGAAGACGTAAATCGGCGTTAACCTCGAGTCACTGTCCTATTTATAATGCTGTTTTGATTCTGATAGCGAAAAGAGAGTGAATACTCTATAAAACTTTAATAGTAGGATTCCTAGGTAGGAGGCGTTGATACGCTTTTGGAACTTTTTGCAGGTTTTGGCTCTGTGGCGATTGCGGAAGAATGATGTTATGTGCGCATGCCAGGTCCGGTAGATAAATGTGGGAACCACCCGAACCTAAATTTGGTGGTGTGTTATTCAGGGATATCCGTGCTTCGGAAGGCACGTCAACATCACAGCTCAATACGCTAGACGACAGTCGTTGAACCTAATAGATAACATCCGAAAATATAAAAAATCAGTAGCTTTGCCAATTGACTCTAACGAATAACTTCTATACCTTTCTTTCTTTACAGCTCTCCAAGAATCAAAATTGCACTTGCGTGTTAAAATGAAGAATTGAAGTATGACTTGCAACACATTTTAGTTAAAGTGTCTGTACTTAGCAGTTTGGCATGATGGCCTAAAGACAATTTATTTGCAATTTATAGCTTAGGGTATTCAACTGATAAGTAGCGTGCGTATGTTAATTGAGTAAGGGACTAAGGCCAATTACTCACATACTGTGGCTGTTAGCAGTGATGCGAAAGCAACACAGACGCATCGACACTGCATCGCGATTTGTACCTCTGCTATAGTTGCAATTTAACAGCTTTTTTAGCTAATCGCCGCTGAGTGGCTTTCCACTTCAGCTACAAACTAAGCAATTTTTCCCAATGGGATACTAACTAGACTACGGAAAACAAACCTGAATGTTACAATTTTTTTGTTAAATCATGCATAATAAACAAGTTGGACTGACTCTTTTGGTATTTTTGAACTTATTGTACATCCCAAATAGTTTTTACGACTACTTAAAAAGAACAATCCTTTTATTCCAAAGCTTCAAGGCCTTTTCGATTGGACGTATCGTTTGATACAAAAGACTATAATGGATTCGTGTTTTCATTTGGGTCACTTAAGGGCTCCCCAAACACAATCAGTTTTCGACAACAAAGGGAAAAGAAAGACAAAGCGAATGGATACATTTTATACAAATAATAAAGAATTAAAGATTCTGCATAGCTTTGTTGTTATATTATTTGAAGCACATTTTTACTGAATACAATTTCATGGTTATTAACCTCATGTCAGTTGCCTCTCGTGTTGTGGTTGGTGCTTTGTTTTGATATGGATCTATCCTCCCTATATACCTGAGGTCACGGGTTCAATTCTCGCCAAGGGCAAATATTATCATTCTAGAATAATAAATTTAATATTCCATGAAATGAAACTGAGCAAAGTATTTATAGAAGAGTAAAAACAATATCTTAAACTTCTGATTCATTTAAACTGTCGAAATTGTGTGAGACATCATTAAAATCTTATCATAAGGGTGTCCATTAACCTATTTACCTATTTTCGAAGCCAAAGACAGTTTAAATTAAGCTTTATAAGTCCAAAGACGAAGTGACTTTTAATGAAACCCTACTTTCATAAAAGTGGAATAATTTCCCTAAATACTCTTAAGTCGTAAAGCTGTTACGCACACGCTCGTTGTACAAACATCCAACATTTTACGAGATTGCTATGTAAATGGACAGTTAATTTAGATAACCGGCCTACGCTTTTTCAAGTTCATAATAAAGGTAATCAGATATACTCGTATATACTGACAGTGACTTATTTTCGCTCGTCAGTGTAGGCAATCTTGATATTCTGTCGTCGTTTATTATCCTTGTTTTTATTACGGAGTGTATGTTATAATAATATAATTAAGTTCGGATAATTAACAGCTCGCTGCTCCCGTTCATGTTGGTTTAACATTTCAACTTTACAAGCTCATTTCACAGCCAATCTGGGCGGGAAAACAAAGCGTTAAGGGTAGGTTCCTTTGAAAGCATCTCAACAACTAACGTTGCTGGTCGAGCGGCGCCATCCGCGCATTTTGTAGATATTTTGGTATGTTAATAAATGAAAAAACGCTACAACATCCACCGCAGCGAAAACGTTTAGAAAAATATGCATCTGAACATTAATTTTATTATATTAAACATGGTTTTGAAAATATATGAAAAAAAGGGTCAACTTAGGGATCATTTCCGATCGAGAGACATTCGTCAGAATGTGTAACGGTTAACGAAACTGCATGCTTTTTTTAGGAAAAATACGCGAAATATCATGCTATCATCGAGAATCATCTACCTACATACACCTTCACAAATGATCCGGAGAGCCTCTGTAGGTACTCAAGATACAATGCCGCTGGGTATACAATCAGATTTGTGGAATGGCATATTTGTCTGCAAGTCGCTACTTACAGTAAAAGGAAGATTGGGCCGGTCTTTAAGCATTTTCAGAGCCGCCACCCGGTCAGACGTTTGAAACCCGCTTGGAACCTAGACCGATTGCTGTTTTCCGATGTTCAATCTTTAAAATGAGGCAGTGGTTATTATAATAAACAGATAAAAACAAGATCTGCGAGCTTCTGTCATTGTTTCACATCCCTACAAGACCATTTTCTTCCTGCAACGTGGTCGGAGTGAGATCCTCCCACAAGTTGCAGACCCTGTACCGTTTGCACGGAACTAACGCTTCTCATAATAAACTTTGGCTGCTTGGTCTGAGCACTTAACGTGATTTTATGACATATTCAACATACACAGTATACATACATAGTTTCGTTGCAAACACCGCCGGAATGAATTGAGCTCTCATTGAACTCGCAATATGAAGTTTGAACCAGCATAGGTACTATGAGCGTACTAGAGTTTGTAGAAGGTACAAAGGCGTTCACATCAACCATACATAGGGGTACTCTTAAACTGCTGAGCATAAGACACATTTTGCAATGATTTTGTAAAGGTTGATGTGAACGACTGTTTACGTGAAAAAGTAGTTTTGGCTTTCAAAATTTGCAATGAAGCCCTGTGATGTAAATTTCTCCTGCTTTCTTTATTTAACGATGTTTACAGTGGGCCGTTAGATCCAATGCCGGTAACATAATATTTAGCTAAAAGTTTGCGTTTCGTGGTTGTTTCACCTTTGGCCTGTTATTAGTCCCTCTCTACCCTTGCTATAGTGGAGCATGCTCCAAATTTTAATGAGTCCTGGTTATCCTTCCACAGCCTTTAAGTTTGCGGCAAAGACGTGTCCTATCATATTGCGTGCACTTGATCTCTGTCCTATATTAATGATAATCGGAAACATCACCATTTCGCTCAATACAGGGTGATTTTGAAAGTAGTTGCCTTTTTAGGAGCAACTTAGTATCTGTAACTGAATCGATTTCCAGGAGGAACGTTTCTCATTTCATATTTTGGATTTCTTACCTTGTGTTAACAAAAAATACATTATGGTGAAAACGCCCGGGAACGTACCGATATTATAGCACGCGTCGAACTACAAGTGTAGAAGCTTCACTGACTTACTTTTTAAGATATTTTATATGTATATTTTTAAAAACTACTACGTTCAGAGACAATGACCATAAAGACGTAGTTTCATATTATTCTATAGAGCTCATTTTATGCCCATATATATTATTATACATAGGAAACATCCAGACTAGTACAAACATGTTCGTCCACACACACTATGTGGGGATGGAACCACTATGTGTTTGTTCTATGTGGGGATCGAACCCACGACCTTTGGTGTAGTAGCCAACCTCTTAACTATTACACCTAACTGGTCGTCTAAGAAACAGTGTTACAATGTTACATACAAAACATACAATGTCACTGGGTTTACAATCAGATCCGAGAACGGCACTATGTCTGCACTCATTGTAAACAATTGATGATTAAACGAACTTACCTTAAGTGAAGTTCTATCATAATTATATGAGTCGCTGCATCCGAAGGGATTTTATCACAAGGTAGTACATTTCTTCATGTACCAGGCATCAACACGTTTTAGAGCTGGTATCACTGAAACAGAAAAAAAACAAATTCCCTCCCTACGGTAGGTGCGTCGCTCTGACAGGTGACAAGTTCATCATTCTTTTAGAGACAGATTTCCCTAAAGTTACTCGGGTCAGTTACCAAAGGGTATGATGGTAACTATGGGTAGGGTGGGAGCTAAAATCCCTTCGGATGCAGCGACTCATATAATTATGATAGAACTTCACTTAAGGTAAGTTCGTTTAATCATCAATTATACTTCGTCGCTGCATCCTCGGGATTTTATCACAAGGTAGATGTTTAGAGGTCTAGGGAAATCAATATCAAGGATTTACTAAATTGAATTTGATACCAAATTTTATTTTTGATGTGAAATAGGTAACGTTTATTATAATTTTACCTGTTTACTATAAAAACGCAAAAAAATTAAGGACCAATGACCAAAAGTCAAAAGATCATCGCAGCTTCAGTATTATGTTCCAAGATGAATATATATTAAGATTACTTCATGTTATAAATATGCTTTGCATAATAATTAATATTAATTTAAGCAATGTTCATTAAAAAAACTTAATGGTAACTGTATGAACTTTGCTGTTACCACACACAAGAACAGGTATACATATACCACCCAATAATAAAACCTAATTTACTCGAATATTTAATCCATAGTAAATTCGGGATCAAAGAACGACGTCTATTGAAACAGGTTAGCAGCTTGAGCTGCAACTTTTCCGTTAATATTTTCGTAATAAATTTAAAGTAAGGTGGTACATAATTATATACAAGTACACTGGGCAGTGGTTTATTACAACAATTTAAATGCCCAGCATTGTATGTGCTCGTTGTATGGGTGACACATAATTAGTCACCTAACTTAATTCAACTAAAGCTGTTGTTTGGAAAACCTATTCCCAAATAGAACCCAACGGCAGTGGGTACTAAAGTAAGTTAGTTAGTAACTTACTCTCCTAGTTTTTGCTAATAATATTTCTTAATGTAAGTATGTTGTCTACTGCACAGAGTAAGCAGACTTTAGAATCCGAAAGAATAATAACCTAGGCATAATAAGCTTTAGTTTTTATTATTTTTCTTAAGAGTTTCTATGACTCTCATTGATTGAAATGTTCTTCCAAGATAGAAACTACACATGACCTAGTCAATGCAGCTGGCCTATGTTTTTGATCTAATACCCTAACTGAGGTATTATTACTTAGGTAATTTATGCCACTCTGGTGAAGGCTGGGGCGTTTTGTAAGGATGAGACGTCTTACTATTCTTTATGACAATGTTTTCGTGAGTGGAAATCGTCTATTTTTAACTATCGCTATGCGAATAATATCCGTAACACTGTAAGTAGGTAGGTACCTACAGTTCCCTGTTGGTACAGTTAAGGTTAGAATTGCATCAAGATATTCTACTGACTTCTCTCCTTAAATCTTCTTACTGTGAATTTCTTATTAAATGTCAAATCTCGTTTGGCTTGGTACACTACTAAAGTGTAAACTAATAAAAGAGCTGTTGCTTATGCGAAGGTGTTATTTTTCATTAAATTATTATTGTGATTTCAGTCCTATTCTCACGAAAAACTTAACTTATAACCTATTGCGGTCATTTTAAAATGAAAGACCACGATGTCTTCTACTCGTGAGTGCGTATGCAACAAATTCTTAATGGTAGGTCACCTACCTACATAATATCAAATACTATGTAATACTAAAACTATTAAATTGTAATGTAGCATCTGATTGCAATTAATTTCTTAATCAACAAACCTTGCCAGATGCGAACAATAAAAGCTAGAACTACCTACTTCCTATAAATTGGTAATCTGCAAATCATTACCAAACATTTTTGTCTTTAGGTATATGCTGTCAGGATATCTGCAAATGACTAAGTACTAGTTTTACTGAAATCGAGACAAGACAAACATCTTTTTCCAATACATTTCCTGTATTCAGAAATGCGATCAATGTGAGATGGTTTTAGTTCAATTTATAACTTTTAAACCCAAGTCAAAACCAGTCATGGCTTGAATATGGTTATCCACTATACCTATTGATTGATTTTGTTATTTCAAAAAATAACCACGGAATCGAGGTACTAAATCAAGTCTACATTACAAGTTGTGCCTATTGAACGGCTAAAACAGCAGTTCTTTATACCTTTAAAAATCATCTACTCAATCGTTAAATGACAAATTTAACGCTTGCTGAATTATGAGTAGTCACTAATGTTTGCTAAACGGCAAAAGTATAGCATTTTGCATATAAAAGAAATCCGCGTGTGTAGCACACCACTCAACAACAAGAAAATCAAGTAGATACATGTATGCATATACATATAAAAGACGGCTGTGTTTATGTACTTACACCATTATTAAGTGTTGTTATTCAACTTGTTATTGTTAAACGCGTGGCTGCATTAAATACTTACTGTGTTAATTATTAGGTGGATTAGGTTTATCGCTTCATAAGAATAAACTATTAATAATAAAGAATTTAAGTGTCTCTTCAATTCATGTTGTTTCAAATGCTTTTGCTTATTTATTATATTAAAATAAACTACTATATAAAAATAAGTCGGATTTTCCTTTCTGACGCTATAACGCACAGACCGATTTCCACGGTTTTGCATTCGTTAGAAAGGTCCCGCGCTCCGTGAGGTTAATAGCAAACAAAATTTAGCAAAATTTCAACAGAAAAGCGGGAAAATCTTTTTTCACATACAGCTAAGGCCACGCGGACGAAGTCGCGGGCGGCTGCTAGTCATAGACAATTATTTCTTGAATAATAAAGGATATTTTGGAAAACTTACATGGGTTCTCTGCCACCAGGTAAGGTTATCAAACCATCAGCAAGGTAAGATACAGAAAAATACTGGTAAGGCTAGGTTGTTTAATACATACCTGACTTTTCATAATCACTATGAAAATACTTTTCATTTCATTTTATGTTTTATTTTATTTCATTTTATTTCGATTTATTTCATTTCATTTCATTTTATGTCATTTTATTTCATTTCATTTCATTTTATTTCATTTTATTTCATTTTATTTCATTTTATTTCATTTTATTTCATTTTATTTCATTTTATTTCATTTTATTTCATTTTATTTCATTTTCTTTCATTTTATTTCATTTTATTTCATTTTATTTCATTTTATTTCATTTTATTTCATTTTATTTCATTTTATTTCATTTTATTTCATTTTATTTCATTTTATTTCATTTTATTTCATTTTATTTCATTTTATTTCATTTTATTTCATTTCATTTCATGGGCCATTCACGGATTGAATATAGGCCCTTAATTCAGATATTGCGATATCGTTACCGTCATTTTGACTCACGGCCAACTCCCAGGTTTGTTCCTTATGTACAGATCAAGCTATTAAGTCTCAAATTTGAGATCATTTTTCTGTATTTATATGCCTTCGTGATGACTCGCGGCCAACCCCCAGGTTTTTATTATACCTTCGTGATGACTCTCGGCCAACCCCCAGGTTTTTACAATACCTTCGTGATGACTCTCGGCCAACCCCCAGGTTTTTTAAGAAGTAAATAAATAAAAACATTTTAATTAGGCACCGGTACTCACCGGGATGGTTTTCGGCGTCGGCCTCTAATTACATAGCTAATTGAATAATTCATTCTGCTAAATCCGCATTGGATTGTCATTTTCTCATATGTTGTGAACTTCGTGGGCAGCAAGCCTACGTGAGTGGTTATCCCGTGGTAACACGGGTGTTAGCCTTCATCATATTATGAATATTGTAAACGGTAACCACGAAGTGGTATCAAATGTATTTAAATATACATTTTATAGCAACTAGAGTAAGTTATGATGTTAGCCATAGCTGTATAGCTACAAAAGCTGTGGCGTGGCTACTCAGATGTGTCTGTGTAGTAGCAAAATGAAACATTATTTCAATGTCAGGTACTTCCATTACTAAGACTTATTCTTAGTCGTTAGTTTTCAATTGAAATTACAATCTTATTCTTGAAGTTTTTAGGTACTAGTGTATATAGAAAGAAAGGTTTTTGTTATGCAAGGATAGCACAAAATAACTTACAGTTTGGTCTTCGATTTGATTTTCACCCTAAAATGCTTTCGAAACCACACTCGCGTTGTGGGCCTGGCCGTGCTCTCGTTACGGGACGTCCTCTTGGACAGGAATAAACAGGAACCTTTATTCTGCTTGGCTAATTTGTTGAAAATGCACCGACCAACTTGGTACGGGAAAAAACAGGATCTTCTTCTTCTGTTTGTCTCGTTTGTTGGAAACACACACTAAGTGTGCGTTTTATCGTAATCTCGTTACGGTGGGTCCATTTTGGACAGGCCTCAACAGGATCATAAACAGCTAAAATTAATGCCAACATTGATTAAGACCACTTCACGGTCTCATCATTGACGTGTTTTGTTAAATTTAAACATTGCATCGTCATGCTATTGCTTAGCTTTGTTTACAGTCATACGAAGATTCACTTTTAATCACGAGTTCTCTTATTAAAACATTTTGTGCAAGAAAATGTGGGTAGATTTTTATTGTAGATCGTATTTAGTTATTGTTTAAAACGAAAGGTAAGTACGATCTTAACGTTGTATTTCATTTAGGATCTATCGATTTACACTACTACAACTATTGCAAACACTTCAGCACTTAAAGAAACCGTTATATAAAAAATATAACGAGAGAGGGTGTGTCGATGCCCGAACACTAGAAACGAATGATGAACTTGTCACCTGTCAGAGCGACGCACCTACCGTAGGGAGGGAATTTGTTTTTTTTCTGTTTCAGTGATACCAGCTCTAAAACGTGTTGATGCCTGGTACATGAAGAAATGTACTACCTTGTGATAAAATCCCGAGGATGCAGCGACGAAGTATAATTATTATTAAAATCTTGCCCACACTTTTCCAAGTCACCCTGTATAACTAACAAAGACAACGGTAGGTAGGACCTTCGGTAGCACACGTTGTGTAGACATATTTTCAATGATCAATTCCGTTTATAAATCATGTGTCTGGTTTGTATGCGACCACATAGCGTTAGTATTCGGAGTTAATTAACATTGTAGTCGGAAGTGTGTACCTTAGTAATTGCCATGCCAGTATAAATTATGTATTTCTGATGGCGATATAGCAGCTAAGGAGCTATATGATCGTTTACTATCGGTACGATATCTATCTAATTGCACGCACATGTTGTACAACTGGAGCCGACCCATAAATTATGTAGGCAGTACTCATTAGGGATGTTTTTTATGAGTTCTGACTGCAATAATATGAAAAAACTGCAGTTTAAAGTTTACTTTTAAAGAGGACTAGCAGCCGCCCGCGACTTCGTCCGCGTGGACTTTTCTGTTGAAATTTTCCTAAATTTTCTTTGCTATAAACCTCACGGAGCCCGAGACCTTTCCAACGAATGCAAAACCGTGGAAATCAGTTCGTGCGTTCTGAAGTTTTAGCGTCAGGAAGGAAAACCCAACTTATTTTTATATAGTAGAAGATAACAAGATTACGATTCCATAATCGTAGCAAATAATACTCTTTTTTAACGATCCACTTTAAAACAAGACATAAAAAGTTAATCCATTAGGTAACAATGATGCGAAACGATATTCAGATACGAAATTGGTACGAGTACTTTCAGAACTTGTATGCAGAGAGGGTTTAAAACCCAGATGCAGTTGCCCAAAAGTTTTGTAAACATTAGGTCTACTTATAACTGAAGTTGATGGTTAATCTACGTTGAGAACGTAGACAAATAAAGGTATCTACACTGTTTGTCACTTCTTCTACGGATACAGTGCTACTTTTGCCTCATAAGTAATGTCACACAAGTACGCTGACTATCTTCTTTGTTTTTCCAGAAGAGTTGTCGTTCACAGAATACCTTTGCAAGTACTTAACAGTTGTATCAACTTAGTACTTATCTTGTTGGCACTTTTATCTTCAGATAGTTCGGGTGAACAAAAGTCTAGCAAGAAGTAGTTAGGCTTTAACGCTAGCGTACAAACTAGCCAGTTTAACTACTACACTGAGTTAGTCGTGCCAGGCTCCGCACACTGAGCTGTAGTTAGGCGACTAGTAGTTTGTCTTGTTTTATTTTTGAACTTAGAAGTTCGTACAAGCGAACAACAAGGTACGAATTTGGACTTAGAGTTGTACCCGCTTGCTGGGTGACTTAGCATTTATGATGAAACATTTCTGATGTTCACAGAGGCGACGGAACAAATGAATAAATTAGGGAAGTTTCACGGCCTGTGCCTCATTACATTTTCTGTCAGTTAATGACATGGGAATTCAATTAGTGGTGCCTGATGGTCACATATTTTCATTTCTTCGGTAATTAATTAAATAGCAGTGATTTTAATTAAATTAGGTATTAATACAATAGAATAAAATTATTCTGGTATTACGCGATTTGTTGCATTGAATATAATGGCTTTTTGAACTAGTGATCAATTTTCTTTATAGTTTTCATTCACCATTTCAATCATTAAGCTCACGACCATATCGGAAACGGAATTTTCAAAAGCCCAGCTTTCACTTAGAAAACTTTTAAACCCAACGTGATAAGAAGCTTTGGCTCTGCTTCGTTTTTTAGGGTGTTCCTTCACTGGAGAGTAACAGTTAGCCGTAAATTGTACAATGAACAAAATGAAGTTTTAATATTGTCCCTAAATAAGTATGATGTTAACTGAAAATGTGACTAGCAGCATTTTCCACAGAATGTAAACGGATCTTGAATAAGTTTCCGGAACAAAAAGTCTTCTTTCAACTTTTATCTCCGAAACTACGGCACAATGAATCCTAACAATATCTGCCATCATTCTGCGTAATGGTTCCTACGCAAAAGACTTTGACAGGCACTCGGTAGCGTGTGTAATCTCATAATGGTTCCGATTTTCCTTTGAGTTACGGAGCCCTGAAATACGAAAATGTATGCAAAGCGCTTTTTTATGTAGTTCATGAGATATCTCTGGATAGACATGAAATAGGCCTTGACGCTGACAATGCCGACAATTGTTTGTGATTTTTGCTCCCTAGCAAGAAATACATATACCATCCATATACTATGTATATACATGTATTTCTTGTCAAAGGGTATTTACATTACACAAAACCGCAGACGGGTTATTTTTTTGAATTACCTTTTTTCCAATTGAAATCATATGTATTTTATTTTGATCACCCCGTGTCACTTTCACAGTAATATCGAATCTAACGACAGCTCTCCAGCTAAAATCCGTCGAGCCGTTCAGGCTGCAGAGCTTGTCAAACACTTATACACACATACATACATAAACTCGAAAGCAGAACCCTCCTTCTCCGCAGTCGGGTAAAAAAGCAAAAAACCTTAATCTTATATGTATGAAACTGTACATAGGTTTCTTATAAGCTTTATTTTCTATTCTATGATATGATTTTTTTATTCAATGAAGGCTACCACTTTCCGGCAATACGGGCCTCAAATGGAACAGCTCATAACATCATAATCTGTTTTTTCAGCGGAAATTATCTCACATTTGATGTTTGCTTTCGGCTGTGCCTTATTAAAATTTCAACAAAAGTGTGTACCTCTATATACTGGTCGGATATAACCGGTTTTCGGAAAACATTTTACCATTTTGCTCTCGGCCGTAATAACAGTCAGTAGAGAGATGTGCCTTACGGATATGCCTCCACAGGTGTTAATTTCTGACTGATGATTTAAACACACTTTTAGCTTAAGTCACATCGTTGCGTGTCGTATGCCTGGCTCAATTGTCGTAAGTGACAAGTGTCGGCAGATAGTGTAGACAAATGGACCTTCATTATTATTTCCTACTTGTGAAAAAAACGTTCGGCCTACTCGCTCTGTTTTCGTTAGTCGCTCTATAAACTTCTGTAATGATACAAAGAGTTATCGTTGCGAAAGGAGGATCATTTTTCATCAAAATTAATTGCCCTTTATCTGACCGACGAGCGGCTAAAAATGTATCAAGTTAACTGACAGACTCGACTACGATAAACCTACCACTTGGATACGTCGTTAAGGCGTGACCCGAGGGCTAGGTGGCTTCTGCGGTGTGCGGTATGCTTATCAATTATTGATTCCCATTTCAAACAAAAAAAGAAGAAAACTTATGAGAAAAGACCTCGGCCCAGTTGAATGACATCTAGTGTCAGTCGTTAGTTAAGGCTGATAGGGAGGCCTTAGGGTGGCTTGACAACCCCTGACAATACGGTGGCTCACTAACCTTACACCCCTCCAACAATCAGCACTGAACCCACGTGTTGGAGTATGGCTCGCGCCACCTCATAGTTGAGGTGAGACCTGTGCCCATCAATGCGGCTTATTTAGGCAGTTCATGTTGTGTTAAGTATGTTTTCAAGAAGAGAGTAAATTGGCATGTGGAAGGCCGGCCATCTCATAGTCGTACAGGGTCGGATTGAGGAATCAAATGCTAGCGTACCTACTTACCTGTTAGAAAAAGCGATAATACTCACTAGTACATATTATTATATTAAAATTATATTCTCAAGAAAGGTCTCAATACATTGCGGTCCACAAAAAATATAAAAATCGAAGAAGCATTTTAGATCGTAAGCTGCGTAAAACCGTGACCTTGTCGACCCAATAAAGGTGGGTTTTCCTCAGCCACTCGTTTACAAATAGGGTAATAACGTTAGGGACGCGTAGGCACTTCGTTAGGCGATTAGCAGTCTTATCGTTTTTGACATTGCCGGGATTCTATGGCCGGGATTCTATGAACCATGCAAGTAGTCTGCCAGTCTTACAATTTCTTATTATTTTGTAAATATTACAATTATCGTGGCCATATGCCATAAACTACATTTTCGACTAAAAAGCCGCATGTTGGGAAACTGTCACCACAGCCTTTCGACACATGGGGACCCTTTTTAAACCCTATGCTCTCGGCTGTAGGGATAACCTTGACAGTTAGCTCGTTACACAACTTGACTGGCTTAACTATGACAACGGCGTATTTACTGTGAGCGAAACTTACATAATCTGGCACTACCCAAACTATCACGGAAGCCGCAGAGAACTTGCCTAATCAATTTCAAACAGTAATATAAGGGTGAGGAGTGCTAAGTCAAATATCGGATTGCAAGGGACTTGCTTGGCTTCCGGAGAAATTCCAAATCTGTCCTATTCATAGGATTCTTAAAGATTTCTCCCTGACTTGTAATCAGTAATATTATGAAGCTGAAAAGTTTGTTCGCGACTTACTAAGGCAAGCTGCAAGCTACATAACCATATTATTACCCATATAGATAAGCGGAACATCAAAAATGCAAATATGCAAATTTGTTGGGATACTAGATACGGATAAACATACTTAAATACTTTTTCTGTTGTAAATACATGTACAAACAGACATGTTCATGCACACACATGTTTGTTCTGTGCGGCGATCGAACCCGCGGCCTTTGGTGTAGTAGCCGCCTTCTCAACAATTACACCAAATCGGTCGTCAAATCAATAATAAAGACTTTCCAAATTATACTAATGTGAAGCTTTGTCTTAGCTATGTCGGTGACCTTAGTTCTAGGTGGCTCGGGTAGCCAAGCTGAAGTGGCAATGGGCAGGCCACATAGCTCGCAGAACCGACAACCGTTGTGTAAGAAAGGTTCTGGAGTGGCGACCACGACCTGGAAGGCGCAGCGAGGGGACGCCCCCTACTCGGTGGACCGCTTACCTGGTCCAGTTTGCGGGAAACTGTTGGATGCTAACTGCCCAAAGCTGGACTGTGTCCAGCAGTGGACATCTAGAGGCTGATGATGATGATGATGAACCTTTGGGCAAAGATAGTCCGAAAATAAAAAAACTCACCGCTCTATCAGTCAAACTTTTCACTCGGCAGTGCATGTAGGCAGGCTGGCCGACTGCAGCCGTGTAGTCTCTTTTGGTGGAGTTGTCGAAGTAGGGCTGGCCCATGTTCTCTGTCGTGGCCGTGGCGTTTATATACGATTCCATGGTCGGCTCCGTGGCCTCGGTGGTCTCGCCGCCACCGCCTGCTGACATCCCTGGAAAAGAAGAACAGTTTCAGTAATTTGTCTCTTTGGCCAAGAATGCAGGTCCAACTTCTCAAAAATTTTAACGTCAATTAATTTTGGCTAACACCATTAACCTATCAAATTAGTGACCATTTTAGTAAGAATTAGTTTTTAGTAACTTTTGTTCCCACAATAAGTTCTTTTTTAGTTTTTTTCTATTGGCTGCTTTTTAAACTTACGTTACTGAATTACCATTCTGCCAAATTAGAAATGCAGCAGTAAGAAGTTCTCACCGAATGAATACCTAGAGACCAACATTAGCAGAACCCTGGATGAAACAGGCAAAGGAAACAATTATGTTTCTATAGCCTGCACTTTAGGCTATTCATAAAAGCAGGAAACAATCATTCCTAATAGTAAAGACCATACGTCTTCCAGGTTTCCCATAGTAATTCTTATCTTAGAAACTTCCTGGGTGGCCTTTTTTGCTAATCGGGTTAAATAAGTAACTTTAGTAAAGAATGCTCATTCCTCAACTTTAACTGAAAATAAGCAGCGCGGCTGCCGCGCGACTCGAGATCTACTCTAATCTAAGCAAGTCGTGCTGCTGTTTTTGTAATGTGAAGGCATCCGCTGCTGTCGCACGGCTGCCGCGCTGCAGCAGCGCGATGTCAGCGCGGCGGCTGTGCTGCTTGCGGCCTAATGTGAATGAGCTCTTAGTGAAAACTTCAATTATAATCTATGGGCGAATAATAGTATAGTATAGTATGGGCTTCTAAATAACTTCTCATAAATTTTAATCGAGCCTATTAAATTTTATTATTTCCTGAAACTTTCAACATTCTTATCAGTACGTTTGCCTATTACATTATTATTGCAGTTGCTAGTTAAAATACAGCATGTTCAATTTGTAGTTATTCATGAGAGCAAAATAACAAACTGACTAATACTTGAACAGTCGGTTTAGGTAAACTGGAATTGTTACCGTTTTCACCAGATTAATTGTATAAATTTACACACAGAATGAATAGTCATTGTTTGGCCCCTAACCCAGATAGTACAGCCTTGTATAATATTACTTTCAGAGTTTCGTAGACAATCTACCCTTATAGTTTTGCCATGTTCATCTCATGCATGGCAAGTTAACGAGTAACACTAACTTATAAAATAAAATGTACTTAGTAGAAAGAAACATTTTGCGAAAATTCTTTGTGGTGTAAAACCAATTGTCTAAATTATACACAACAGAAAAAATCTAAAACATTTTACTACAAATCCAGATTTGACCTAGTGATAAGTAATTTATCTCTTGAATAGACCTTATCCGTCGACGTATGATTGAAGTCCATTGGTCATAAGAACCAAAATGCTCGCACCCCTTGGATTCTCCATCACTACTTGTTTTAACACTGCCAATATAGTATGATTGACGTATAGCGGATCACTCAGTTACGAGGGGAAAAAAGGCTTGGTTGACCATATTTTAGTTTGGATGTTGGCTTCCAAATCGAACAAATTAATTTCAGCTTAGTGAGTTGCAAAAACATTCATTTTTAATTGGCTCTTCGTTAACATGGCAATACTTCAGTTTAATAAATCAACTAAATCTGCACCCATTCTGTTCATCGTTTTTCAGGTAATTAACGGTCACTTTAGTATCCGACAGCAAAATGACTAGAATTTATTAAAGTGCCAGTATGCAAATCCCAGGATCCACTAGTCCTTAGGAGAAGGATTATGTTGATAACAAACAACTGGTTACCAGGCTATTTCTCTACTGTCGAAATAGCTGATTTTAAGATATGAGTACTCCTAATTGTCGTTTCTTATATGTATAATATTACGTGTTTTCAATCAACATCACATTTGAAAAAAATATTAACGCTGTTTTTTTTCTCAGTACGAATTACGAATAGACCAGTATACGATCTCGATCGCAACTTGATGGAAAGCGACCACTTGGTCGAAGATGGATAATGCTTGTCTAGAAGAAACCTATTCACAATAGCTTGAAGGCTCACAATGTTTTTTCTTAAGTGAAACTAAAATGCCGTTAAAAAGTAACATAAAGTACTTATAACGTGTTTTAGGCATGATACTTAGGTATCTTGCATTATGACGTAAAAATTTATATTTTAAGTAAAGAGAAAACAATATTCCATATTACAAACATAATTCCCTTCACAAGTATTTTATTAATCTTATTACTTAAGAGGGAGCGTTCTTATTAAGTAACAAAGTTGATATTTATTTCAGTTCAGCCTACACAAGTAGGCTTATGTTTTCAAAGCTTATAGCGAAAACGTTACAGAATTACTCAGCTTCTGTATCTGTAGGCTTTGTGATATTATGTTTGGTCGCTTCTCCATCCGGTATATGCGTAAATACAATGGACAACTACTAATAATGTATGAGATGGGTCTATGACTGTGTATCTTGCTTGCTCTGGCTGGATGTTATGGTTTGTGTTGATTTTCGTTACATGGAAATGTAGTCTAAAGAAACGTGGAAAAACACAAGAAAAAAGAAAGTTGCTTCTTAAAATATGTAATTTTCTCATCAGAAGAAAAAAGAAGAAACAGTTGAAAAGAGTAACTGCTGAGTTTCTTGCCGATTCTTCCCAGTACAGAAACAGCTTTCCGATCCGATGGTAGCATGACAGTTATTTAAGTACAGTATATTTATTGTTTACATTTATTTTATTATTATGGTATTCATGTTTTATTAAGTATGTTTTGTTTGATTTGACGATTTAAAAGTACTTTGTAACAGGTTTAAATGAACTTATTTTTGATTTTGAAATAACTTAGTTATTTTCAGTATCCTTTTTTAGAATGGAAATTCAGAGAATTTGGTGATTATCTTCGAAAATAATGATTTAATTCGTTATTGCTGAATGTTCGGCATCAAATGATCAGATTAATTAACCACACGTCATTGACGAGGACAAAGGTATTGTTGGTTTGACAAAAGCCATTGTAATTCTACAGTGAAAGAGTCATAAGCCGTTTGAAATTTCAGTAAAATCTAAAACAAGTGAAACGTTTTTCTAATTCTGCTTTTCAAACTCATAAATACTTAAGACACATTTGATTACTCTGCCCGCACTAATTTCGTTGCTGGCCCTACTTAAGAAAGTCCAAAGTGACATATTGGATAGGGTAAAAATAACAATGAGATTTACCTCAGATTAAAGATCTAACTCGAATCATTACAATTTTTTGACGGTCCCTAGCATCTAATGCTATCATTCCCGAGAAGGAATGATTTGTGATTGTGTCAAGACAAGTTAACGGCGTGGATTTTCGGTTGACCTAATTAGAAACCAACCACCTCATTTGGTACTTGTGCTACGCTTTGATACATCAAATACTCCTTGGAGTATACACACACTATATATAGCTACAATTACAAATCGCTTAAACAGGTTACACGACAGTTCCATTTCCTTGATTATTTGTTTCATACAAACTGAGTCCATCTTTTCATTTGTTATCAATTTCAATTTGGTTTCCACGCAAGGTTTTCAAAATGGTTTTGAAAAGTTTATAAAACCAGCAAATTGTTGAATGGGGAATGGAAGTCACTGTAGTTAATTGCGACAAAACGATGGGTGGGCCTGATGGGTATCTATTAAAATCAAGTTTTTTTTGTTGATCAATACCCTAGCAACTGAATACGAGTGAGGAGCAAGGCGACGAGCATATCGCTTTTGCATTTTCAACCACCCGCGCGCTACGCCAAGCGACTGAAGCGAGCATGTTGGGGTAGCGGCCGGCTAGACCCAAAAACGAACGGGCCCTACTATTCACCTCAGCTTATTGGACGTTATGCTAAAATAGTTTTTGTTAAGTTGTCACACAAATAAATATAGTGTGTGTGTATCTCTATGAGTCTCTAGGTCTTTCAGCTTGTACTTCTTCTAAGACACAAAACCAATTTTGATGCCATTACCACTATCATTGTGATATTTTCTTCTTTAAGGTTTATTGGTCATCTTAATACATGTATATGCTATATTCCCACTTGGGTAGTATATGTAGGTAAATTCAGGTAGTTGGTACAGCAAGTAATTAATAAAACAATGTCAACTTCCTTTTTGGGGCATTGTTGGTTGTAGCCGTGATTTCAGGATTAAATGAAACTTATTCAGAAGCTCAATTGAAAATTCGTTTGTACAACTGACTGACACCTCTTTTGTCGCTGTTGAAATTGGACGCCGTTTTGTCCGGACAGCGTGACAAAAACAGCTTTAACACGTTTATTTTTTAAATATTTCCATTTCGGTAAAATGCTAACCACAGGCTACAATCAAAAGTACAATATGGGTATTTTCGGTCGCGGTACGGTATCCTTGATGAATGTACTGAAAAAAAGATTCGTAGTTACTAATAAAACTTTGTTTTACTAGTGAAACTGAAAAGTGACTTGTGAGAATTGGGTTACACATAGCTTTAGTCAAATTTAAAAAAGAAATAAAGTTTAGCTGTATATTTTCAGGTTGAAAGAGTCCCCAGGGTTTGAGATTTAAATGTCTATAGTTATTTAAATATTGTGTTATCAATTATCATGCGTTTGGGCGGAGTAATGAGAATAACTTATACAAAATGTAAAATACCAATAAAGTATGTACTTTCGAGGTTAGCGTGTAACTTTATGATTACTACATCAGCCAAAAAAAATCTATGAAGAAATACGACTAGAAGCAAAAAGCTCTCAGTCATGCCCAATTTAGTACAGCCTTCAGGCACCAATTAATTTCATATGCTGCATTAAATAAACGGCTGAAGTTTTCGCCTGGAGCAATAAAATTTGTCAATACTGCGATCGTTTAAGATTTCCACATTGACCCTTTCCTAAGCCTCCGTTTCTAAAGTTTGAAGGTTTTGGGGCTATCACATTCACACACCGAAGTGACTTTTTACGAGTTATTTTTCGCTTTCAGCTGAGTAAAAGGGATAAGCCAATACCAGAAATCCGAGAACCGAGGATATGTATGAATGTATAATAGTATAACTTTAGAGATGAGCTTACCTGTACTTTGTTTGTTCCAACTGTTAACTATAAATCGAGAGCGGTGGGCCCAGTGGTTTACCAGTCCAGGTTGGAATCTGTGTGGCGACTTTCTTTGTGTTCATTGAACAATTTGCGTACAGTGTGAATTCATACATCAAAATAGTTCATGAAATGGGAAAATTTTAGAAAAACGTTTGGAAAACAAATGAAAAGCGGACGCCGTATTGACATGTTATTTTGTTTGTAACTAGTTACTAGTTTTTTATATTTGAGTTAGGTGGAACAACTATCCGTTTAGGAATCAAAACAAGAACCTTCCATTGTTCCAATAAGGAAGAGGTACTTACCCACATTACTTTTTCGCGATCGATTACGTAAAAAAAATGTCAATGATAGGGTCACGTTAAATAAAAGGTTGAGAATCGATTCCCTTGGCTTGAGAGCTAAGCCCCGAGACGAACTCGATGCGAATCGTTCCCCAGGGCTAGCCGCCGTCCATCATCTTGACAGCTGCCAATAACACTAACCTCTTCTTTTATCACGGTGAAAATTGTAAGGCAATGACGGGGTGCCAATTTATTTTTCATTTTCCCGAATGAAACTTTATCACTTCGTCATTTATTAAAGTTGGAATTTCGACTTGTCACTTCCAGAAGGCTAATTTTGAATTCTTTCGAAGAAATGGTGCGAAATGAGAGCTTCGTAAAAATTACGTTTGAATGACGTCTGACAAACAAATACTGTATAGTACGCTATTTTCTGGTGTAATTCGGAAATTAGGTATCGCATCTCCAAAACCATAAATTATTCGATTGAGGGATGATTTATCAAAAATCGTCAGATATTTTATCTTTAATTAAAGTAAAATTTGGAGTGTCAAAACTGTTTGAAAAATCTCTGTACGTAACTGTTGTTTTGATTTTTGATTTCCGTGTGGACTATTCTGAGCAGAAAAAATATTTTACTTATAAAGATAAAATTATTATTGAATTCGTATCCTGTCACCATGGTCTACTGGAAAAAATCTCTTATTAGAGATAAGCTCACCTGTACTTTTAGTGTTCTAATTATTTTCAATGTAACTATATTTTTGTGTACGAACTAATAAATAAATAAAATAAATAAAGCTTTATTTACACTTCAGAAATACTTCAAAACTCTGTTTCGTTTATGAAGTTATTATTAGAGTGGCAAGCATCCCAAGCAGCATCCCAAGCAGTTCCGACAACCTGGCAGACCAAGGCGCAGATGGCGTGACGAGCTGGACGCCTTTGGGGACTGGCCGAAAAGGCCCAAAATAGACTCGCGTGGAGGAGGGGAAGAGAGGCCTTTGCCCAGTAGTGGGATCCTCATAGCTGATTTAGATTAAGATTGGATTATGAAGTTGAAATGAAATCAGAAACTTAGCAAACAAACCTGATAAGTCAGAGTAACTCTCCAATCCGTTCAAATAACAAAAGTTCTACTAAGTACATTGTCTTGAAAATAACGTAGAATAATTTAGTAATACGGATTAAGAAAAAGTTTATTAGGATTTGTAATATTAACTGTTTGTGAAGAATACTATTTTACATGCCGTTCAGCGTGTTGTTATATCATAGAAAGCTCCAGCAAGTTCACGAAGCAGAAGTGAATTAGCGAAACTTCGAATTCTATTATAATTAATAAATCGAGTTATAGGTCTTCCAATTAGTGTGTAGTCCGTTACAATCTCACAAACTTCACGATCAATCGATCGTTAGACCGAGTCTTCTTGTTGTCATCGCTTGTTTCATAACCTCAACAACAAACTTATTCCGATTGCGAATGGCCTGGAATAATTCTATCACTGTACAGTCGAGACTAACAAAAAGGAAAAAAGGCGAGACGACAAAAAACTTGCGAAGCCGGTTTTTGCTGTTAATATTATTCACCACATTTACGCTTCATAATAATTTAACTTACCAAAACTAACCGCTTATGCTTAAGAGCCTATTCAATAATGCCACTTTTAATGCTACGGCAAGTTATTAAAGGCGTGCTCAACTTTAATTTAGGTTTGTAAATATGAATGCAAGATTTCCCAATCTCTGGAACTGATTCAAGTTGTCCTCAGAATTCGGTGGATTGTCAAATTTTGATCATCAATTTGACATGGTTCAGTCTGTTTAGCAAGCGTTAATTAAAACTGGTGAGCCAGAGATAATGGTTTTAGCAGCTATTTCCGCTATTAGTGCAAATTGGGTTTAATTCACAAAACGTTCGCTACATGATGCCATTAATTCGCCAAATATCAAATTATACCTTAACAGACTAAACTGGAAATACACAGAGCGCTTCAAATCCAGCCTCTTCGGTGATTTCTCTCCTTGAAAGCGAATCGTTGAACAATGCGCCCCAATGGGATGGGTGGGTGAGTAAGGGTCATTCTAAGCATTTCACAGGTCCTTAGCAAATAGATTAGTTATAAACTTCGGCAGACTTGATCGACGGATAGTTGAAGGGCATTGTTTGGTTCTAAACATTCCTACCCATTTCTATTCCTGTCTATTTTATTTATGGACGAGTGAAGCTCCTCAAGTTAAATAGTTCTTAAGAAAGCCTGAGTAATCAAATGTTTTACTTGAAGAACTTAAGTGTTCTTTTATCAATTGAAAATACAGGACTGGAGTCACGATCTGTGCAGCTTTTTCAGGCCAAGGTATGTTTTATCGAACCTATTCAAAATCAAGAAACTTTTTGCGTTTCGTATCACGTGAAACTTACTGAAGTAGGGTAAGCTATCACTGTTTTTTTGTTCGAAATATAAAGTTACAAATATTTTAAGAACCATTTGTTGTTGGCAACTGTACCACAGGCGGGCAGACAAAAAACTGTGTTAGTTTCTGTATGAAAAAAAAATGACTACAGTCCACTAAAAACCATTCTATTATTCTCAAGACTCTTTCACGCATTTACAAAAAAACGGAATTCAAATGAATTAATACAATATCTCCGAAGACGGCCCACCGTTCATACTAAACGGCCACTCTACACGTAGCGTTTGATAACGCCCTCAAAGTCACTTAAGGACTCGGTCCTCGCGTGTTACGCTAACGAGGTTCCGACATCCCGCCCTCCATTTAACAATGTTCGAGTCTGGCCAGCGGACGCTAACTTCGTGTCTGGGCGGTTCGAGTTATGAACGGTCGCGCCAGGTTGTGAGTTTGATTGCTTTAAATGCGGAACACGCAATTACAGTTCAGTAAAATACTTGGAAGTTACAAATGCTTTCATGTGCTTTAAAAGTACATTCTTTTGCGAAAGAGTAATAATTTGCTCGTGAAACTAATCTAAATGGGCTTTGGAGAAGCTACAGCAGCAGCTGGCCGAAACTCTCCCTTCTCCATGCCAGTCAGTCTTGACTCTTTTAAGGTCAACCGTCTGCCATAAAGGCATCCAGTTTATCGGGGTTTGTCGTTTTAGATGCTTCACATAATCGGCCTATATACGTCCCACTGCTGGGCACAGGCCTCACCTCAACTATGAGGCGGAACAAGCCATACTCCAACACGCGGGCTCAGTGCGGGTTGTTGGAGGGGTGTAAGGTTAGTGAGCAACCTTATTGTCAGATGTTATCAAGCCGCCCTAAGGCCTCTGACTAGGCTTAACGCTCTAGGCTTAGATGCTTCGGTGAAATCTATTTTATTCATGCTTTTACCTATGTGTGTCTAGAATTCTGTACCTATATGAGTCCAGCTTCATTCTACTTTAGCCTGACGACAGATGATCCCCCATCTTCTGCTGGTGTTGTGATAAGTAAACAACGACGTCATAAATCAGAACTCATAAAAAATAGCTATGCTTAGATTGAGGATTTACATGAATAAACAGCTAAAAACTCTCATTCTAGTTATTTCGAATAATATAACGGAAACGTTCAAATTATAAGTGCTGAAAACGAATAAAACAAAAGCTGTTACGAAAGTTAAATAGATTGTGTGATTTGAACAAAGTTCGTTAACAAATCGTTAAAGTAATTGCTATGCATACTTAGTACTTAAGTTTTATGTTATTAGCCGTGTAACATTCCTAGTAACATACCTAGACTTAGTAAAATATTTTTGGCAAGTGGCTTCATGGAGCCGGTTCATTAAACAGTTGTGAGTTGACCAGCGCGGTCCTAACTTCGTGTTCAGGCGGACCTACTTCATTACAGCCTGTCATGTGCCATAGCCTCCAGTTAACTATTGTATCGGCTTTGACTTCTTCATTGTAGAAAATGGAGCTGTGATAATAACTGGTTTTAGAATTTGTAACAGTAATAGTTTTTAACTCATTAACTAACTTTTTGAAGGCTTGTTTGTCGCTGCTGATCGTGAATTCGTGAGGGATGTTTAGTTAGACCTTTCTAGGAAGAACCAATGATGTTATGTCAGTACTGATGCGAAGTTGAAAATTGACCCCTGGCGTACGTACCTATAATTTGACCGTATGAACAACGATAGTATGATTGTTTACTAGAGCGTAAACGAGACATATACATGTTGCGTAGTGTCGTCTCAAACTGTCAATGCTTTCTTCAGGTGTTCGAAGGTTATGATTTAGGAGGCCACTTTTTTAGCACAAGTAACCTATCTACCTCTTTTTATTATAATACCATTGGGAAGAACTGGATTCGCCGATGCTATAACCTAGCGGATGAGCGAGTTAAAGTGGCCTTAGCATGAATTTTATTTTCGGTTATCGCCACTTTAGTGCCTTCGTTTCTATTGTCCAACACTTTATTCCATTCTCACGTTAGTGTATGGTTGACATATCAAACGGCAAGAAAATTATTTAATATTATAGACAATCCACCACTAATTGTCACTGGGTGTAACGGGACACAGGTTCCTAGAATCTAAGATAAAAGGAAATACCTTTGTGCCAAGTAAGTGGAATTGTGCTCTCAGTGTAAAATCCGCTTAAATTGTATCTACATTTGAGAGCTCTCGTTTATTCTTGTATTTTTTCTGTACAAGAATACCTTATTTGATTCTTGGTATTGAGAAGTCTTCACCGACGATATTTGCTTTGTTTAATATAGCTAACTTTAATGAATCAAATGCCTGGGCCTGATAGGCGTACTTTCTAATGATTTCTATAACACTAACGCAAATCTCAAAAGTAGCTGATTTCCAGTGAGCCTTGTTAATTTGGCACATTTATAATGTGGAGGACAATAGTATAATTGAATAAACTAAACAAACAGCTTCAAATAAGCTTAAAAGTGTAGAGTGGCGGAAGGCTCGCCCCTTAGCACGTTGGATTCAAATTCCCTCGGTGAAATGTGAGCTTCTGAATGTTTCGTTCACCATGACGGCAATAATCAGTGTGCCTCTGACTAATCCATTAGGGATATGGTCGTGAGGGTATGTTTTGTTATGTGTAGCGTGTTTGTAGTGTAAATATACAGTCAGCATCAAAATGGTGGGTGGGTGCAGAGTGGTCAAAAATGACTGAAATTTTAATGAAAAGCATCCTTACCACTACAGGATTAAAAATAGTGTTTCACTTGTTATAGAGCTTGATGAGCTTCCAATAACAATGAATCCGTTGAGGAGATGTCGCTACTGATAGGTCACTTAAATCTGATGGTGTCCCCACAACTCATGTATTAATATGTGGTTGGTTGAATATTGAAGTTGTGTTTGTATCTTATAATAGCACAATGAACACAAATTGCTGTTATAAATTTTGCTAAAAGCCTTTAGTAAAATAGATCGTATCGTAACTAAATTGCCATGTGTAAAGTTAAGAAGGCTTCAAGATTGTGCTGTTGCGTAATATCTCAGAAAAAAGACTCGCGCAGTAACTACAAGTGACGCCTCAGAATTTAAGGCAAAAAAAGAAAAGACGAACGGTTACCCTCCCCTCTTTGAATATACAGTACTTATATCTAGTTATCGAGCTACGATCATGATACAAACGATAGATTCTAAACGAACTAGAGCTGACAGCACGATTTATAAAGGAAGCTTTATTCAGTTATGCACGCCCTGTTAGTTTTTATCGAGTTTGACATCGCCGATTCACAGTTGAGGTGTCTGGGGGCGCCTTCACAAATTGAGTTTTTTCAACGCCATTATTTTTCGTCGATAGATTGCTGAGTTTAAAACCTTGCTTATTTCTGTTGTATTACCTTATATATACTCGTCTAAAAATTGCTGTTGTTTGGTCTACGATAGATGTAGCGTAATGGTTAAGAAATTGGTTACTAAGTACACCAGAAATCGCGTGTGGGTCATTGCACTGTACTTACAAACTTTCGTGCGTAAACCCGTTATCCACACGAATTAATGTCCAATGATATTGCTTCATTTATTTCTACATCCCACTACCCGATTGGTCATTTGTAGCATCACATCATCAGGTAAGCTCACGCCACCAACCGTTGCACTTCCTAAGTCTTCTAGGTCATAAAAGGCAAACTCATTATTTGACACGCATGTTGCGTTGCATACGCTGCAATAAGCATTACCTACTAGCTGGTTACAGTCTAGCTTCCGGTATTGTAACGCAATTTCCGTGCCGACGCAATGACGTTACCCTTTAATTTACTGAATAATGCAGAGGCATCATTCTGATTTTACTCCAACAGTGTTCATTCGTACACACACCCTAATAGTGTTACCCTAGGCTGTTAAAATTTTGGGAAATTTCAAAAATGTTAGACTGTCGTCTTGATGCATCTAGCAACTCCCTGCACTTTTATTTAGATTTAGAAAAAAAAAATTAACAATAATATTTTTCAAGCATTTAAAAAGTCCTGTACTTAATTGAGTGGCCCAGCATATAGGCCTTTAAAATTTCAATCAAGAAATTGTAATATTAAATAACATAAACTACAATCTGGGACAACTAACACTAAGATAACAATTGATTATTAATTGATGTGTGTATAATACTTTTTACATAGAGAAAGGTTATTTGAGGGAGTCATCACACAGTGGTTAAGCACTCTGGCTTGGAACAAGATGGTCCTGAGTTTAAGTCTGGCCGAAACACCTACTTTGTGTTCATTTTACAATTTGCCACTTACTCTCCGGTGATAAAAACACCGTTATGAAACCTAAACAACCCATACATAGGCGGTAAGCTCACCCCTTACTACGTTGAGTTCGAACTAGCTTGGTAAAATGTAGGCTTCTGTTTGTTCCGTTCAACACGACGGCAACTATCAGTGTACCTCTACGCCTTTTGAGATATACTCGTAAGCTTCTGTATTAGCTTAAAAATGGGACATTTAGCGTCCCGGTCAAGGGGTAATTGGGACGAGTCCAAAGACAGCAGGCAATACAACGCCCTAGCACAGTAAACAGAGAACAGTAAAATATCTACATACAAACGTGCCGCTCTCGGTTTGAATGCATGTGTGCGTGCACGTCACGCGCTGTGTCCGCTCGCGATTTCACGCACACGCAAGCATAAAAAATGGAGGAATAAGGTGGCGGCAGTACGTACGGGCTGTGCCGCGTGTCTGTGAGCACGCTAGGCTAATAACTCGGCGGGCGGCCTTAGATAACCTATTGTTATGTTTACTGTGGCCCTAGTTACCCTCATCTACAAAGCACTCAGTTGTTTCGCAGCCACTGTCCCAATAACAAAAAGTTCCGTACGCAGCTACAAAGTTTTGACTTTTGCATATTGAATTAATTCATTTGTTTTTAACATAACGAACGGGTTGTTTTAATGTTATTAAGTTTTTGCAGAACAATTTTCACTGCTTGCCCATTGGCAGGGGTATAACAAAGTTATAATTTCCTACTTCAATATCTGAAAAAGGGTTCAAAGTTTATTTTAAGGGTTTGTTTACTAGGGAACTGTGATCACTAATTTCATTGGACAATGGTCTATTTTTAGGTGATTGTTTCCTGCTTCAAAAGCTGCGCCCCGTGAATTCGACAGCAAATAGTAATTTGTTTGTGGTGCGTAGCTATATTATTTCATATTTTTTTCTTCCTTTCTTTTTTCTTTCCTTGTGTCTCTACCTAAAGGTTTTCTAGAAAAGATCGCTTTTCATTTTCCAAGTTTACATTTCACATTTTTACATTAAATATCTCGCCAAACTGCAGAAGTTGGCAAGTTTGCACTCATTTCTAATTTCTTTCTTTTAGCGATAAGGCTGCCTGAATTGAGCCTAATTATTCTGATTCTGGTTTGTGTAAAATAAAAACTCACCTTAATATTTTATTAAACCGGTATTCCAAACCCTATAACTTACAGTCTGCTTCAGCGTAAGTCCCAAGGCTAGAGATACGTTTCTAGCCATCGGAGGCTGTGTGTACTCTGGCTAGCATTATCGCCCCTAAGAGGATTGCAGGTTCGGAGTGTGCACCTCAGCAGTAGTGAGATAGTTTTGTGTGCCTTTCGGATTCCGTTTGGGATTCTGCCAGGGCTCTCCGTTGTCAAGTAGTTTAGATAATCTGCACCGGGAATGTATTCAAATTTTTATGGGCCATTATGATAAATAGAATTGGCCGTTAGATAGGCGAGGATGCAGATGTTTGTTTTGTTTACTTTCAAAATCGAATGGGTTTAAAATGATTGGAGTATTGGGGGAATTGGATGGTAATAGAAAAGAATCGTTATGCGGACTAGAAATTATCGTTCATCTTGCTACCAGGGTTTTTTAATATTTTCAATGTTTTCTCATCACCAGAATACAACATTATTGCTCTTAATAGGATTTGGATTGCAAAAAAGTGGAGAAGGCGATGGGAGCCACTCACGTTGCAGTGAGGCTACAAAGGCTAATAAAAATAATAAAGAGGTGGCCAAAAGGGGAGCACAATCACGCCGTAGGGAAGTCTAGTAATTTGAATTGTAAATGTAAGAAATCCCACAAAGGTATCGATTGAGTAAAATGAAAAAACAATCACCCGTCAGTGTTGTAGATCCAGACACTACGTATTTAACTCATTGTAACGTGTTTATATTTATTAAATAAACTGTTACTCACGATACCCCTACTCGAATTAGGGGGTTTGGGGACCCTCCCCGGGTGGGTAGGCCTTTAGGAGGAATTCGTCGCGCTGGAGCAGAGCGTTCCAATGCTCTTAGGTGCAATAATGCAGTCAGCAGTATGCATTAGTCTCCTATAGTTACGGAACGTTTTACTCACGACGTTTGTCACCGTAGCACAAACGTGCACTTTCCACCTTATTATGGTCTTGCCAACGGTCTTTATTATAAAATAGTTATAAATAAATAAACGTGATTTGATGTTAAAGGTAAGAAGTGGGCTATTAATGCAGTGGTCGCTGGTTCGATCCCCGCACAGAACAAAAATTGGTGTGCATGAACATGTCTGTTTGTACTGGCCTGGGTGTTTCCTGTTTATATCAAGTATACTTCTATAAGAAAAAGTTTAAGCACGTACCATTTGTCTTGTCAAGCATTTAATATAATAAAATGTCCACAGTATTTATTTTTAAAGGAACAGCTTACACTTGGTCTGATGCTAGTAATTTTGATAGAAAGCAGATGAGCGAGAAGTTCAATTTTAATCACTATGGAAAATTGTTCAACTAAATGCCAAATGAATTGGAGTGCATTTTCCATTGGTGAAATTTTGATGCAATTTCAATTTTGTTGCTATCCACTCTATCGTCACCGCTAAATACCTAATGTCTTCTCACCTGTCACATCGTTTACGCCATATTGATTTTTTCTGTTGCGAATTTATGCGAATTTTCCGAGAATTATTTGCAAATTTTCCGAATAGGATCGCAAAATGATAAACACACAGACAAAAAGCTCATTAGATAAGCGTTTATACTGAATACAGACTAACGTGTTTCTATTTTAAGCAAATTAATATTAATTGGTTGAATTTAAAAAATGGCGAAAAAAAATCACTTTTTTCGACTTTCACTTTACAATTTTTTTTAGTATTTAAAAATCAAATCTGTAACCTTTTTTCACTGCATCTGTATAATACACAAATTATTATTTATTTTGAAATATATTACTGTGTGTAATATGTAATAATCTATTTACAAGTTTATTTTAAACTATAAGCATGCACTTATTATCATAACATAACCTCAACATGAACTTTTGACTTTTTATTTTTCTTACTTTGACGTCTCGTAGGGACGGTCCGTTGTTGCCAAGTCGATACAAATATCATAGACAAATTGTAGAAAAATATTCAATTGAAATAGTAACAGCAAAATCGATTTGGAACGGAAAATGAGTCACCTCTCAAGTGCCGCAAAAACTGGTAGCTAAAGCTACCAGTGACAGTTGAGACGACATTGCCATTGGTAGCTCAAGTTACCAGTGACATTTGAGTGGCTATTAGATACATGGGAAAAGCGAATTGCGAACTAGGCTGTTATCCACAACAAAACCTAGATAACAAAAATAGTTCAACTTTCTTTCTTCAGTGTGTATGGCGCTACAAATATTAGTACTTAAGTTTGTGCTACGGGTATCAGAGACTGTTAAACATTCTTAAGTACATACATGCGGGTAAATAGGAGACACAGAACAAACATAAATGTTCGTCACACGAATGGGAATCGATCCATTTGGTTCATTGTTGCGGCTAAAAGATAATATCAGAAAAGGGTTGAAAATAAAAGCTTTTTCCTAAGCAATGTGAGTAGTGAGAGATAATAAACATACTTATGTCATGATCGCCTACATAGTCATGCAAAGAAATAGGAAACCTTTCTTGATCTTGATTTGAGTATTTCTATCTTTAACTAAAAATAAATGAATATCACTGGTCATTATTCCACATAGCGCCACCTAGCTCCAAAATAAGCAACTGAATGCTTATGCTTTGGGATACTAGACAACGCAAAACTTTTTTTTGTAAATACACATACACATAGTAAAAACCCAAACCAGTACAAACAGACATGTTCATGAACACAAAAAATGTTTGCACTGTGCGGGGATTGAACCCGCGACCACTGGTGTAATAGCCCACTTCTGAACCACCTGTGAATGCAAACTTACGGTAAAACATACAAACAAAAGTGTTTATACGTCCTACTGCAGGGCACATGCCTCAGCACAACTATGAGATGGCGCAAAATTTCCGTACAGCTATTTTACGAAACCAGGAACTCGCGTGCAAAAGTTAGTGTTATAACATTCATGTTATTCTTATAATAATTAGAATTGCGTTTACTTCCACCGATCCCAAGTTACTACCTTAAGGTCCTCTCGATAAGAGAGAGCATTGTATTTCATCGCCAACACCCCATTAGGACGACCCTAATTCTTATTTATATAACAAATAAATCGAAATTAGCCATGGGCGGCGTATTTTGCCCAACTTATTCCATCAAAGCCGATAAAATGATTTTACGACCCTTTACATATAACTATAATACGGGTAACGTTTTATTATAACCTTTGTTATAGGCCAGTAAAATAATATTGAAATCATAAAAATGTGTCATCGTTCTTGCTATGAAAACTATGGGAACAAGGTCTGTGCACATAGGTGAGAAGTTTAGTAAACTAGAAATATATTAATTTGGGGTTTTCTTACACATAGTCACCTCAACTTGGCAGTCTAAACTACAGTACCTAATTCATTTTAATATTGTGTAAACTAAGCATAGCTTGAACCTATTATGGAGATTGGAAACTGATTTACTTAAATACCAAGATATTTATTAGACAGATATACTTTTCACAAAGAATGTGCATCGGATGATGTCCAAATGAATTCGATTCAACTTAACTTTTAGTGGCGTGCCCATATCAAAATCCATTTTTAACATTATTTTAGTTTAGATCCGTAGCGTCAACATTATAGTTTTTATTAATTTTTTAAAATAAAACTGCAAAATCTTTAAAATTCACGAGTTTTTTTCGTACTTTTGGCAGTGCTGAGAAGACCAGTCAAGGAATCCGAACTAGATGCACTAGAACTCGCGTGGTCTGTCTGATGTCTAGTCCCTGAGGAGTTGTCCTCCTAGGCTGCTCAGGTTAAGGTACAGTTTTCAGTAGCAAGTGTTTAAAAATGCAAGGGGTTCTTTAAAAAGTTGCATGGTTTGTATAAAACATAAAATGCCTATTCAATCAAACAAAAGACAAGACACTTTATGCATAGATTGCAATGACATCGAAAATAAAGGTTGCTTTGAAATATCAGCTCAGTCGGAATCTGGAAACTGGCTCAAAAACTTGCAAAATTTGACCTACAACCTATAGGATATAGATAGTTTAGGAAAACATGGCAGTCTTTTACAATGAAATGTTTTCTTGAATAATTCTAAAACTATACAAAAAACGTATGTTTCATAGGTTTTCAATAACATCAAACTATAACTGTTATTTAACCATTAGAATGTTTATACAAGTTAACCGCCGGCTATTCGGGCTGTAAAAACGCAAAATTTTACAAAACGCTACTTGTACTGCGCGCTTAATTGTATTGCGATGTCGCAATCAGCCTAATCAACTGAACATACGAACGCCATTTTGATTGACCGAAACAAAACACACTATTTTAACGAGACTTGGTACAATATCACAAAATTATTCATAATTGCAGTCCGATTGTGCATTTAAACAGCGGAAAGCGAACATCCGCGCAGACACGAGACCGCAAATATGGACTTAGCGCGGATTCGCTATTGTCAGCTTGTTGCCAGTTGTGGTCGCGTATTATGTAATTCTCCCGTATTTCAGCCCAAATGAACTAGAAGCTGTGTAATATAGCCGTACACGTTCATTAAGACTGAAATTGCAGTGCGCACAAACACTATGGTTAATGCAAATAGAATCGTAAAAGACCGCTTCCTGTTTAGAATACTAAACAGTGGGGGAATGCGGAAAACAACGCCTTTAATCAAACAGTTTGCGTTTTTGAACTACCTAGTTTCTTGGTATTGTTCGTAGGTAGTACATGCTGAGGGGGTTCGATCTCTTCCAAGAGAAACTATGTAATTTATAAGATAAGATAAATATTTTTTTTACCAACACACGAAAAATAATTTAAAAAAAAAGTTATTTAACTTAAGAATTAAATTAAACATTTAAGCTAACTCCTTTCAAGACCTATTTTCGAAGTGTGTCTTTGATTATGTACACACTTTGATACATTCTATATTAAGTATTACTATATGATTTTAAAATCTGCTGTTCAGTAGGTTCGGTATTTTTTAGTAAAAGCTCTCCTCGACCTAAAAAGCATCGTGTCCTTAGATCGAGAGTTACAACACCGAGATTTGTTCCTCCTACGGATTTCCCGAACCACTTTCCATTCTTTAAAACAACGCGCAAAGAAACATTAAGAAAGCCATTTACTCAAGAGTTTAAACCCCAGAATTTATAACAGTTCGTACTTTCATTCACACTCGAGTGCTCCTTCGTTTGAGCTCGGTGTTAACTATCAGCAAAAGTAATTACGCGTCTTGCCGAGTAGTGACGTAAGGGATGCCTCGGCGAAAAATACGAACATTGATTGATTCAAATATAAGACGAAAGAAATTGGCACTGGCTGAAGAAATGGGCTATTTAATTTGTGTCTAACTTGAAAGCCTTCTCGAATTACATTTCAATTGGTTACATATTTTTTTCAATCTTAGAAGTATAGTGTTGGTTCATATTATGGTGGTGGCTCGCAGTTCATTAAATCTTATCCCTGAAGGAGATCCAATAATATATAGCCAGCCAAATTCAATGCCGTCAATGCTTTGCTCAGGTGTACGAAAAGATCTGATTTCGGTTGCCGCTTCTTTAACACAAGTAACCTATCAACCTATCTTTTTTATTATAATATCATTGTAGCCAGCTATGTCTTTGATCCAATTTGATCATTGTTTATTCCCTAACTTACTGACACAACTGTGTTTATTTTGGCAGTTACGCTTCTGTATTCTCAAATGTTACTTTCAGCTATGAAAACTTCTAGACAATTGAAACTAGCTCCAGTGTTTGTAAGAGCTGCTTAACTTGGATAATGACTCAGAATTCAGAAATTACCCGCTTGGTTCAATTAGCCGAGAGCCACTTACAGAAATAATTTGTATGAATGACGACTGATCTTACTCTTAATAAGAACTGGTGAATAAGAGTGCGTATTTGTTACATCACTACGCTTAAGCCTTAGCTTACAAAGAGTCCCGCCCTAATTACAACGAAAGAAAAGTGCCCACATCGTAGACTAATGAACGTGACGCGATAAAAGAAGAGAGCTTTTTTGTATTTTCACTTACGTACACTGTGGGTAATTCTATGAAACAATTGCCTCATCTCGCTCAGACAATTGTTTGTCTTGCGTATTCAAGTTCTTTTTGGAACGCAATATTTTTTTATCTCCCGTTGTAGTGACGGGCAGCCTTCGTTGACTTGACGTGATTGAGTGAGAGGCTCACATAAGCCTCTATGGTACTAAGTAGGTACTTAATGAATAGAACAACTGTTAACATTGAACTGTTAATAGACATACGCTTTAGAATTGAATTATTAATATAATGCTGTAGTTTCTTTATTCTAAATGAGTTTGAAAAAGTGACTTTAGTAAAATTAAAAATTTTGCGGTAAGCTATTCCCCCTTCAGACACAACATCTCTAAAGCTAAGAAAACAAAGAAAAAGGTTTGAAAAGAGCTCAAGTGAAGTCATTAGAGAACTGTAAGTGGTTGTAGTCCACAAACACTTAAACAATTATTTGTTTTTGTTGACTGGTCTTACATCACTGCCACTGGTTAGTTAAGTAGAGCAAAAAACGAAATTGAAGTGCTTGAACATATAATTTTGCGAGCGTCCGCCATCTTCAAACTTGAACACAGGCAGCTAATTAGTGGCAAAAATAAAGTTTTGCTACGAGTATTATTTGTCCAGAACGCTTGGCTCAGTTGAAGTAGTTGTAGCACAAAAAATAAATTAAAAGAAACGGTTTACTTTAACTACTGATATAATGAACCGAATGGTAGCTGAAAACTGGAGAAGTGTCACCTCGGTTCGGGTTTTAATGAGTTGAAAGCAATGATATCAAAATGAAGAAGAGGTAAATAGGTTACTTGTGCTAAAAAAGTGGCACCTGAAATCAGAACGATCGTGCAACAGAGCAAAGCATTGACAGTTGAAAGTTTGAGATGACACTGCGCAACATGTATCTGTCTCGTTTAGGCTCTAGTAACTAATCATACTAGCTTGTTCACACGGCCAAATTATATAGGTACGTACGACTCCTTTCGACTTCACATCAGTACTGACATAACCTATCTACTCGTATCTCTTATTTATTATATTATCATTGGTTGAAAAAGCCTCATTAGCGCGTGGCGTTGCGTTGTTTCGTAAGATTAAGTGTGTTTTACACAAAATGTGGTTTAAATTACTAGATCACTTTAACGAGAAGTAAAACTAGGTACTCGTATAACTGGTCGCTCACCTGTGACTTTGTCCGTGTGGAACCCCCTTTCCCTCCGACACAACGTGATGTCGTATAGCCGTTAGCCCTATTTATTTATTATTTATTGGACTCGGAAAGAGTACAATTGGCGGAAAAGCATTCTCTACCAGTCAACCATTGGGCGAGGCAGAAAACTTGTTGGCGGTGTCTAGATATTAAAATTGCCCACGAAAGGGTCCGGTACGCAGTACGCGGAAGGTGAGGTACCCAAAAGAATTTCCCCACCTTAACAAAAAATATTAAATAAGATATAATACATAGTTAAAAATAAAACACCATAAGAAAAAATAATAATGCAGATTGTAATGACTTACCCTGCGCAGGCGAATTTGTTACTAATCCCTTATAAATCTTCCTAATTAAGTATTCAATTACTAATCTAGTTAAGATTTGGTCCCTGGACATTAACACCCTAAATTAGGGCAAAAACGTCTCGCTAGAATCTTGTTAATACCTTATATCTATTCATTGCTAATCCAGGCTACGAATTTAGTCCCTTTGCCTTTAAATAGAGGGTCTAATCACCCACCACCATTTCGCAAGCTTGTTAATTACCTATGTTACTTGACTTCATCAATATTTTCGTTGCCAACGAAAAATAAAAATACGAAAGCAAAATTAATTAGTAAACCGAGGTTTGGCGTATTTTTATTATGAAAATACCTATATACTTGCTAAAAAAGTGTCATTTCATACAGTTTAGTAAAAATGTGTACAATGATAAAAAATACCCTGTATATAGGAGCACAGACAACAGCGTTTATACGGCCCGTGGCTGGGCATAGGCCTCTGGCCTATGCCCGACCTAAAGCTTCGATTGTAGCCAATCCACTAACACATCTGAGACACGGGCACCAGTTTTCGAGTCCTTCTCCAATACACACAACAAAACAATACACAATACCATACGACTAAAGGTATTTGTAAGCGAGTCATCGGTGTAAAGTACTGACGTTGCACCTTGTGGGTCCATCGGTCACCGATTTGCAAGTAGGACGGTGCTGACGCCCGCTACATTTCGATCTAGCTGGTACAGAGATAATTGGTTGTAGCATGTAACAGGGAAATAGAACGGGATAGCATCGAATGCGTGAACACTGAAATCAAGGTAGAGATCATCTGAGCTGAAATGACTCGCCTCCTCAGCTACACACACAAGCAAATTTAAAGTGTACATAATACACATAAACATGCAATTATGATTGGTTGTTCAGTTGACGGTTTGGCTCAAACGCATAGCGGCAACTGAACAACCAATCATAATTGCATATTCAAGTGTATTGCGTACATATTTGGCTTGCGGTAATGCGGTGGTGGGGCGCGTCATTTCAGTTTAGACGATCTCTAGTGAACATTTAATTGTACAAAAGGCTACGGGTCAAGCGAATGAATGTAATTCGACAGCTCATATTGCTACAGAAAACAATTTCCAAATACTATGTTATGTTTGAAGAGTGGACCACTTTTTCAACGCTCAATAGGAAAAACGAAATACCCCAGAACACGTTATAGTTTATTTTATTTTATTATTTATTTATTCTTTATTGCACAAAGAAAAAGTACAATTGGCGGACTTAATGCCTAAAGGCATTCTCTACCAGTCAACCATCGGGCGAAGCAGAAACCTTGTTGGCGGTGGATAAAATATAATAAACCTATACCTACTGTGATAAACTTACACATATACATATTATATAAACATACATATATTAATATATAATTATATATAAATATTGAATATAAATATTGTCATACAGACGATGCTAATGAATGAGAAATCGGTCAAAAGGAAAGGGGACAAAAAAAAATAAATTCATTTCTTCTAAGCAGATGAAATTCATTTTCGAAACTAAAATTAAAACACCACCCTTTACATAATACTAGCTGTACCGACAGACTTCGTTCTGTTTTCAAACATTCTGTGTCACATAACAGGTTGAAACGTTTGCTAAGAGGAAACTATATTGTGTTTTTTTCTAATATTCCTAGCGTTTTTTCAAGTTTCCTCATCTTTTAAACCTTTCCTGGACCTTCACAAAAACTTTAAAACTGTAATTATCCAAATCGGTCTAGTTATTCCCGGGTTTTAGCGAGACTAACGAACGGCAAACTATTTTTATATAGAGATGAAGAAATACGTAATAAACATAACACCAGTTCATAATAATTATTCTGTCAAGCAATATATCTTATTCGCTTCGTTAAAACCAAAAGCTGATCTTACTATTTTTCCTCATAATACCGAACTCATTGGTAGCCTCGCCTACCTGAGGGTCTACGGGTGAATATTACAGGAAACTCACCCCTAAGCCCACATGAAAGCAATATGATCGATTACACATTGAACCGGAAACCAACTTGGGTATGCACCTCACGGCTAAGAGAGCTATGGTGTCGTATAATGAAAGATTCATCTCTTGATTTACAACACGGAAAATTATGGCAATGGTCGTTTACTTGGAGATCAGTGGGTTGGAATTAATGTTTTGTTTGGAGAAGTGTGAATGAATGTTCTTTTCACTATGATGACACAAAACGTGGTCAGCATCTGACTATTCCGTTTATGATGGCGTTGAGCGTATGTTGTGTTGTGGAGGGAAGAAATCGAAGAAGTACATATTAACCTTAACAAAACCATAGCAAAATGGGTCTTATGTCAGCGGTACGAGGTGCCCTATGTAATGGATGATGTGAACTCTCTACATGGTAGCAGTAAGTAAAGCGGTCCCAAAACTCAACGTCAAGCGGGTACGAGGCAACTATACCGGTTCTTAGTACCGGTATCGGTCTGGGTGTTTTCTATAATGTAATAGTTCCAGTCTGAAACCTAGACCGAATGTTATATTCTGGTATTCCTATCCTAATAATAGTTTGGCGCTAACCATTTGGTGAGATAAACAAGCGTGAATGATTTTCATGGGAGGGGAATGGGGGAGAACGGACATAACATCTTTCCGGCCCCAACTGTCAACCTCACCTGCACGCGCGGACAACACATCACCCGCGGCGGTATTCTTATACCGTGGTCCCTCTGCTAGATAACGGACGAGGCAATGGCGACCGAGCAATGGCGGTATAACCATACACCTGACCAAAGGTCAGAAGAGGCTGCAGGGGCCTTGGGGTACAAATAACTCCAAAAATTACTGGTGCAGAAGGCAACGGGAAACCACTGCAACTAATCTCAACGGAAGAAGATACAAAGGAACAACGTTTGCCATGCGAACCGCTTAGCGAGCGGCGCCGCGCCGCGTCCGGGGCGAGCGGTGGGAAATGGACTACCGGCCATGATGGAGTAGGACACCAGGCTCCGCATGGAAAAAATGCTACTGGAATCCCCTTCAAACTACGAAAAATCCAGAAGATAGGCACGTGGAATGTTCGTGGTTTGCTGAAACCTGGTAAATTTGACATCGTGGAGAAGGAGGTTACCAGATGTGGTTTATGCATTTGTGGACTAGCCGAAACCCATTGGAGAAACAGCGGGCATTTCTTTACCGATGCCCATGCAGTCTACTTTTCCGGTAGTGATGACAGCAGTAGGAACGGAGTAGCAATTCTCATTCCTAAGCATCAGAACAACAGTGTGATAGGGTACGAAGCCGTTAGCGACCGCATCATAGCAATAAAACTAAAAGCCTCACCTGTAAATCTGAACCTTATACAGGCGTACGCTCCCACCAGTGAAGCCCCGCCCCCTATTCTAGAGAGTTTCCACAAAGAACTACAGGCAACAATTGACAGAATTCCCAACAGAGAGCTACTAATAATCTTGGGTGATTTCAATTCTAAAATTGGCGCAAACTCTTCTCAGTATAGCAAAAGTGTGGGAAACTTCGGACTTGGGGTACGCAATGACAGAGGTGAGAGATTCATGCAGTTCGCTGATGAAAACAACATGGTGGTGGCGAACAGTCTATTCCAACACCATCCCCGTAGACTGTTCACCTGGACGTCACCTGGAGGTGGAACAAAAAACCAGATCGACTACATACTGATCAGAACGCGCTGGCGCACCTCTATCCTTAACGCCCACACGCTTCCTGGCGCCGATTGTGGTTCCGACCATGAACTGGTTATAGCAAAGACGCGGTTGAAACTGAAAGCCGCCCGGCCCTCACAGAGAGTGAAGCGGATTGAAGTTGCAGATAAAGAAAAGTTCTGTGCAGCTTTTCAGCGAAACTGGAAAGAATGGACCGATATGAACCACAATGAAGCTACACCAGACATGCTATGGAACAAAGCCAAAGTTCTCATCCAAAATGCGGCAGCAGAGTCGAATCCAACGCCAGAAACGCGTAAACGCCAACATTGGATGACGGATACTACCCTTGCTCTAATAGAGGAGAGACGCCGTAAGAAAGCCGCGGTACAGACATAACAGAGCTCAATTTACTGTCTGCTAACATCCAAGCCTGCTGTAGGCGAGACCAAAATGCCCACCTACGTAGCATATGCGAAGAGGTCGAAAAACACGCTATGAAGCATGAGTCTAGAGATCTCTATCACAAAGTTCGTGTTATCACTAAATCTCTACCTGCCAAAACGTGGGCTATTGAGAATGATAGGAATGAGGTGGTAACAGAACTCGAACTAATCTCTGAGACATGGAGGAGCTATTGTCAGTCTTTGCTCCTGGACCCGCAGTCACGACAGGTGGTAAATACATACCCGGAAAGAGGTAATTTGGAACCCGACATCCTCCTCACTGAAGTTAGAGCTGCCATAAGACACCTCAAGAACGAAAAAGCAACTGGTAGAGATGCAATTCCTATAGAGACGATAAGGGCCATAGGAGAGCGTGGTGACCAGATGTTTCATACTATCTGCAATAAGATATGGCAGACAGGAGTTTGGCCGTCGGAATGGACACACACCGTATTCACACCCCTGCACAAGAAAGGTTCGACGAAGAAATGTAACAACTACCGCCTCATTGCTCTGATATCACATGCCAGCAAAATAATGTTACATATTCTTAACGAGCGATTGAAAACTTACTTGTCTAAGGAGATCGCCCCGGAACAAGCCGGATTTGTAAAGGGGAAAGGCACTCGGGAACAAATTCTCATCGTACGCCAGATCATAGAGAAGTCAAGAGAATTTAACAAGCCTCTATTCATTTGCTTTGTTGATTTCTCCAAAGCGTTTGACTCGGTGAAATGGCCTATACTGTGGAAGACCTTACTAGACATGGGCACACCGAAACATCTTGTGCATCTTTTGAGACGTCTATATGAAGATGGCACAGCCTCAGTACGTACAGAAGATGTCCTGTCAAGTGATTTTCACCCCAGTGCTGGAGTACGCCAGGGTTGTATAATATCACCGCTCTTATTCAATATCTACACAGAGCTAATAATGCGTATCACTTTGGAAGACTGGACGGATGGTGTGACGATTGGTGGCTATAGAATTGCAAACTTACGTTACGCGGATGACACCACTTTGTTTGCAACCAGTTCTCAACAACTAGAAGAGCTGTTGCTAAAGATGGAACGAGTAAGCCATGAGTTTGGACTTAAAATTAATCGCAGCAAGACCAAGGTGATGATTGTTGACCGGGCCGGGAATAATTCGCCTGAAGTGACTCAAATCGCGAATTGCAACGTAGTCCAATCTTATATTTATCTTGGGGCTCTGGTTTCAAGCGGTGGTGGTTGCATCGATGAGATAAAACGGCGTATGAACATCACAAGAACAGCGATGGACAAAATGAAGAAAATATGGAGGAATAGAAACATAACCAAAGCCACGAAGACCAGGCTCGTGAGGACGCTTATATTCCCCATATTTCTATACGCGGCTGAAACGTGGACGTTACGAGATGTAGAAAGAAGGAAAATAGATGCTCTGGAAATGTGGTGCTGGAGAAGAATGCTTGGGGTGTCGTGGACAGAATTCCGCACGAACGTCTCAATACTCCGAGAACTCGGTATCGAGCAGCGTCTGTTTTCGACAGTACAGTCTCGCATCCTCACATTTTTCGGACATGTTTCCCGGCGTGATAATCAGTCCATAGAACGCCTTGTCGTTCAAGGAAAGGTGGAAGGCACCAGACCACGCGGAAGGTCACCCACACGTTGGACTGACCAAATCAAGTCTGCCATTGGAGGTTCGGTTAACGACTGCAGCAGAATGACCTCTAATAGGCAGCGGAGGCGAACCGTCGTGAAGCGCATCACATCTGCAACTTATAATTCTAATTCTGATGCATAGCGATCACGACCGCTCTGTCAAGAGCGTACCGGATGAAAAGAAGAAGAGAATGATTTTCAGCTGAATGAGAGCATCAAATGGATTTTTTCCACAAAGTATTCTCATTTTAAATTCTGCTCCTTATTCAACAGAATATAAGTGATTCTAAAAGATTCTCAGTAATAATACCTATGTAAGTTCCCTGTAATGTTATCATCCACGCAAATCTTGTAGATAAACGACATAAACGTCCCTTTTTTGTTCAAAATCTAATCGTTGGAAAAATATTACAGTACTCTCCGAAATTAAATGGCCTCTGAGGAAAAATGTTGCTTGTTGTCTTTTCTTGAAACTCACAAAAACTTTTTGCCGTCTTTCTGTTGTGGCTTGAATAAAAAAGATTGACAATGTATTATTGTGTTATATTTTGTGGCTCTACAAAATTAGTATTTTTAAGAGAAGGCTGTTTTTTTGGTATATAAATTGGGTGTATTTTGCAGGAAAAACTCACATATTGAAACGATAGTCACAATTCAGAAAAGTACTAATTTATTGTAAAATCACTATATAGTGCAAACAAAGTCGCTTTCTCTGTCCCTATGTCCCTTTGAATGCTCAAATCTTTGAATCTACGCAACGGATTCTGATGCGGTTTTTTTAAGAGAAAGAGTGATTCCAGAGGAAGGTTCAAATGTATAATAACATCCTGTTGCACCCGTGCGAAGCGGGGGCGGGTCGCTAGTATAATGTATAATTTAAATAAATATGGCAACGAGAAGCACTTACTCGCTACTCGTTTGACGAGTTGATTTTCAATTCGGCTTAAACGAAAAAAGAAAACAGTAAAATTTTTTTTTGCAAAAAAAAAAATAATTTCAAAAAATTTGTTCAGAACCCCATTTTATTGATAAAGGTTAAACAAATATTTTTAAGGCCGAAATAAAAGGGACAGACATTTTGCCAAATTATATCTTTAACAGAATCCGCCTAATAAAGACGTTCTAAATCGGCCCTACGGTAAATGAGCACATTATTCAAAAATGTTCCCGAAGGGTCGAATTACTCGTCGGAGGAGACGTTTCAATTTAATAAGAAAATACAGAATGAACACCCTTAAAATAACAGCTCTGATATTATAATTATTTTGGATCATAAATTAACAAATCACAAATTTTTTGAAATTATTTTTTTTTTTGCAAAAAAAAAAATAATTTCAAAAAATTTGTTCAGAACCCCATTTTATTGATAAAGGTTAAACAAATATTTTTAAGGCCGAAATAAAAGGGACAGACATTTTGCCAAATTATATCTTTAACAGAATCCGCCTAATAAAGACGTTCTAAATCGGCCCTACGGTAAATGAGCACATTATTCAAAAATGTTCCCGAAGGGTCGAATTACTCGTCGGAGGAGACGTTTCAATTTAATAAGAAAATACAGAATGAACACCCTTAAAATAACAGCTCTGATATTATAATTATTTTGGATCATAACATGAGAAGTTTACAATACGCTGACTTACCGGGCTTAAGGATTTCGGGTTATTTCATTCGAAAAGGTCTCAAAGGTCTAAATTCGGTTTGTTTATAGCGTTTGCAATTACAAAGGGCTTAGTGTTTCATTATTGGGTCCTTCGCTTTCGACTGAGATTAATTTTTAATGGATCGGAACTTTGTTAATTCTAGACAGTTTTAATGAAAAGGATCTAAAACAAATAAGAACAGTTAAGCTTTTGGATTAACAATGAATACGGACTGAATGAACCACCTGGAATTGTTTGAAGAATCAACACTCTATCTGATCTAAATTAAGTGTCATGATTTTTGATTTATTAGATCTGTTTATTCTCTCAAAAGTTGTATAAATGTTTATAAATCAAATTTCGTTAGAACGTCAAATTAAAAATCATAGTCGCGTGTTATGATTTTCGTAGTTTTTCGAGAGTTTTACGAGAAGCGACAACGTATTCTTCTTAGAACACAGAAGAAAATACACAAGCAATAGACGTAACAGGAATATCCTCTTTCTATATGGGGGCACATTGCCCCGAGTGAGTTATAAAAGGTAAAAAACAATCCGCGATAAAACTTATTTACTCGCTTAATATGACAAAAATAGTAATATCACACGCCTAATGGGAACAGGAACCGATAGCCCAAAGTAATCCGCAAGAAATTCCGAAGGATGTGATCCCCACGCGCCTTGAGGAAATGCCGAGCTACGGCTTTCCTAGCAAAAGAATAATAGACGATTAATAAAATCGTATTACGGACGAAGAAGTTCCATCCCGAAATCCGGAATTTCCGTAAGTGCTTAGAAGTTTTCCGGCCGATCTGCCACGCAGCAATCGATTACTTCTTGTTGTTCATAGTATCCGTTTACTAAACTTAATGACAGATGGCTGTCCTGAAAGTAACTTTATAATTGTAATTTGACGTTGAGTACACCCACTGATTATCCAGGTACATAAGCCAATCAGCAATCATAAATATAATGTCTGTTGTTACAATTCGTCTGTTGGTTGCTCAAGATTTAGGCTGTGTTAAGTTTGGGATCCCCTGTTCATTATATAAGTATGCCCAAGCATACTTGCTCAAGCATAGGGGATCCAGAGGGGATTAGTCCAAACTAATCGACGAATTAGACAAAGGTCTTAAAATGCCATGTATATGTTTAGTCTAACAGACATCAGAGATCAATAAATAATTTTTCATTTTTCATTTGTTTTTTATTTTCATCAGTAGCCTTAGCTTGGCTTATGAAGAAGATGAGAAATTCGACTTCAAGTTTGGGATGGGATGAATAAGTTCACGCAGACAAATTCACAGACAAAGGTAATTTACTACAAATAACATTATCCACTATCCTATTACCACCTCACACTAACCTGTTAGGCATCACTTTTTACAAATATGAATATAAAAATAAAATTAACTGACCTTTGGGACGATACTGTTGCCATATACACACGTTAAAATTATGACTGGTTTCCTCTCTATTTGCTTATGATTTGCAACAATTCTAAATACTATTCAACCAACTGTGATTGCTTACTGACATGATGTAGGCCAGTTGAGACCAGGCTTATGGTAAAATAAAAGCACAAGAATTTATCTTTCCCTTTACGTCTATTTCACAAACGAAAAACAAATTTGAGCAACCCCTAGAAGTAAAGCTGTGACTTCGAGTTCTGTGAGACGGCATGAGTTTGAAAGAGAACTCAATTGTAATTGCCGTTTGTGAATTAGAGGTCAGAGCAATACTCAACCTCAAAATACTATACTGTTCACTAAAAGATTCTAGGTTCACAGGTTAGAATATTAAGTCCAGCAGTTGCTTAAATTATACGCATCGCGAGAGATTGGGGTGGCAGTGAGCAAACATTCACCCTCGTAGTCGGTGAACGGCGAATTTGGTACACAATCGGCAAGGTAGGGACAGGGATGAACATCGTTAGATCTCTTTTCAAAATGTAGGTGCATACTTATATGGACGAACTAATATTCCAAGCCTTTGTAAAGCACTAGCTTAAAGGCATTCCATTATAAAAGTTTTGTAAAAGTATTTTTAGATTTTCGTCAAAATGATAGGGCGCCATTAATAATGATCCTTTCCCCTCCCTACTGAACGATTGATATTGATATGTAATGTGCTAAACGATTAAACTTGTCCGTAATAAAATGGTTTTGTTCATCTAGGTGATTGGGAAACATTTACGGTTTGTGATAACATACCCGATTGTGTGACCTGAATATTCCACATTAAAGACAGACAGCACGGCAAACAAGACCATGGAATATTGTTTCCGTATTTAGTTTAGTAACGTATATCAATCAGTTGTCGCTGAGTACTGACTGCGCAAACAGTTAGCTACTAACTGATTGTTGAAACATCGCCTAGTCCAATTAATATTTCCGGCAAGTTTCTCTAATAACATTTGGTTGCCAAATTAAACTTAATAATAAAGTTACAAGTTACAAGCAAGTGAACGGAATTATCTAAGTTTATTGTGTAAATTAGGAGCATATTTATATCTATGCTTTCTTCACTATGTAAGTCTGACTTACAATCTTGTGCACCTTTTTTTAATTTCTCTGCCTGATCGTGTGCAATTTCACTTTAAAAGACGTTAAAAACATATAAAGATATATAATAGCGTTGCAGAGGAGATTTATAGGATCACACAGCCGGCCTAACTAACGGAAGTTACAAACGATGTATCGAGTATTGACGTTCATCCGACGACAACGTCAATACTCCGGCACAACCGGCTACGTACGGGATAAACCGCTATTTTATGATCCCCTGTCATAGGGTGGGACGAAATAGTGGCGACAGGGCGAGGGTCAGTTACTTATTAAAATGGTGCGGCCATAAATTGCGTTGAGCTTGATAGGCTGGTTGTTCACAGTAGAACGTTTTTATTAACAAATATAATATAGATAAGGGGAGGCACTAATTCCTGTCAAATACCCAAATTTTGCCTTTAATATTTCACTTAATATGATATTATATCTAATAGTACAGTATGATAAAAAAACTAGATAATAAACTAGAACCATTAGAAATTTAGAGGCAGCAGGTAAATCATCGAATAGAAACGATAGGTCAGGAATAGTAAGGGGCCTAAAACACTGCCTTGTGGGACTCCCATTTTTACAGGCATTCCCTGATATCTTTACCACTACATTCGCACATGTTTAGGCATTCGTAAATACCAATATTTGGTTTAATTATGTGTATTGTACTCTATCCTGTAAGAATTATTTTATACGATTTTGTGCAACACCCCTCATAAGCAAAATTGTATAGCAGAAAGTCAGTATTAACCACGTGTCATGGTTTAGGCATGTCCACTCTTTGCTAAGGGATAATATTCTAAGGCAACTCGTCATACAGTAAAATAATATTTACACAAAACTTTGCATCAATAAAAGATGTCGACAATCACAAATTCAAAACCATCCTCAGTGGTTTTCTTGAGGCTTAATGTTATTACAAGGTTGATTATTATCTAAATGATGACTTCTTCTAGGTTATCATCAATTGTGATCATAATATGTGCTAGGTAATTTAAGTTATTATAACTGTTTTAATATTTGTTCTTTAGGTCAATAGCAGTAAAACAACAAACATGCATGCACTACCTTCATAAACGTAGGTTTATGAAGGTATAAATCGTAGGATTTATAACGAATAAAGATTCATTCATTCATTCATAAATATTGACTGGTAGGGTTAGCAAAAGTTGATTGTTGCCTACTAGCACTTCCTGAAATAATGAATTGTATTTCCTAACCTTTCTATCACACGTTAACAAAACATTCGATTGCATACTCGTATCTCTTTGTTATTTTGTATCAATTTGAACGGAACCGTCAGTTCACATGCCGTTCCCAGCGGAAATAGAATTCCAGATTTTTACGAGTAATCCACAGTGGAAACCTGTATTAAAGCCAAGCGGTTACCCAGTGCCGACAATGTAACTTAACGCCGACTAAGAACTAAACGGATATTGCATAAAATTTCAATTTCGTTCGCTAAAGTCGAGAAGTTTGTTACCCCAATGTATTTACGTGGACTTGGCAAAACAAGTTTTGTGCTTAATGTTACTTCAGCCGCAGAAAACAGGGAATAAAACGCGCGAGTGCTATTAAAATGCAAAGTATCAACTAATGTTGCAATTAGTACTTGGATTTAGACCCAGTTTTAAAGTAAAAGTTAGTAAAGTAAAAAATAGTTTTCACTTTTCAAGTGCTATGGTACGAGTTTTGATGTGGTTCCAACCAGTAAGCAAAATTTTTAGGGCCCACAATCTTTTAGGCGATTTGTTTTTTTACTCAAAAACGACTTTGACTTATGGATTACCTGAGTATTAGGTCTTTTTCGTTCCTGGCGCAAACTGAAGTTGAGATAATATTGACAAAGAGTACATTTCTGTATTACTTGATTGTAGTGTCCCTATACCGTGCAAGTGTAATACTACATCCACCGCTTCACCAAGCTAGGCACGCACGGCTGCGCGTGCTGGCGGTCTGAAGAAGAAGGGCCGACCCTAGGCGCGGAAAACCACTGACAGATCTGTCACTGTCACTTGCAGTATAGTCCTGTGTGTGACCAGCTTAACGTTTATTGTTCAGATACAAACACTACATTGATTATAATATAACAACGACCTCATACCAAGGCTTAGGCTGTGTGGTCGATGTAATTTAAAAATCCAAATTACTAATATTGTATGCCTGACGGGAAAAAAAGGTACTATTTGTACGGTGGACGGCACATCACGCTACCCATTTCCGCTCAGTCCTCCTTGCTCTATTGCGAAGAAATTACATTTGGCAAGAGCGAGAGAAAAAACGGAAATGGGGTAACCTGATGTGCTGTTGACTATACATCAACATCACCACTATTAGCAGCTTTATGGTACACTTTTGAATCTAGCCCTTTGCCAGGAGTGGATCAACGGGTCACACGTTATTGTTTTGATGTGGTATGTGAAGTTTGAAACAAAAGAAATATTCCAGAACTAGGACTACTAAGAGCAAGGAACTAGAACAGCTGTGACAAATAGGTTCGTGAAACGCTTGGTGGTTAGCTGTTACAATGGACACGTGTTACTATAAGGGCACCACTTGGGCGTTGTCGACCCCATAAGAAGCCTCAAGCAGCTTTGGGAAAACTTCGTGCTGTATAGCAACCGCATAAAATTCCAATTTGCTTAGTTAAAGTCGCGAAGTTTGCAACACTGACGGGTATTTCGCAGAGAATAAACAAGTTTCGCGATAAACCTGCGAGTCATGTACAATGTACATGTTGTGCCCAATTAGTACTCCGCGGTGGAGCTCACGTAGATAGCGGATTTAGTGGGAAGTGGGAACAATTACTCGGGATATAGCAGAATATGAAACAATCTCATCTTCAAACTTTTCGCGTGAGGAAGCTTAAGACTGCAAGAGATATTGGAAAAACTTTGTGTTCATAAGTCGTAATATTAGTGTAAGTCAAATGCTTACCATCAAGGTAACGGTATTCCAGTGGAAACAGCTTTAGTAATCGAAGCGGTGCACTCAAAAGTATCTTGCTTGTTTTACGCTTTGTGTAGAAATGCAACCATAAACAGTTTGATAAACAATTCTGCAATAATAATAATTTTATCGGATGTTTTAGCCCCCGCTGGTACATTCGATTCATTTTTAATATTTAATGGTCTATCTAGCTTATCATCAACAGTGGAAGTCAGCCTGTAGCACGGAATAAGCTAGAAGCCTGTACCACCCCACAGTTTGATGAAAAACCGAGAAAAAGATAGCTTGCGACCCGTTGCTATTGCGACAAAATATCAGCTACCTACAACACGAGTGACTAACCAAAGTTATTTTTTATACTACGACTGTGGCAAACAAGCATGCGGGCTGCCTGATGGTGAGCAGCTACCGCAGCCTTTGGACACGTGCAACACCAGGGGCATTACTCGTGCGTTGCCGACCCTACTAGTATACTTATCATTAAAGTTTTGATAAAATTATCAAAATATCGACATAGAAGAGCTTGGAATGACAATAACACCCGGGCTTGTGGTAAATTACCAACATTAAAGAACTTCAAAAGCACGCGTCTCATTTTACTAAAAAACTATCCTCAATCATTCTCCCAATGTCATGTTATCGACCTCATAAATCTAACAACTTTAGGTAAATCTGCCACTAAGTAAAATGGCTGGATACAATTACAACTCCAGGCTTGGGACGCCCGACTCCAGGATTAAGCGAATAGTTTCAGCTGATTAATATTGAAGCGCTCAGGATTTGAAGAGTAGAAACTGTTACTGGAACAGCGTTGCCACAGTATAAACCATACAGTACAACATCTACATACAAACGTGCCACTCTCGGTTTGAATGTGTGCGTGGGCGTCGCGCGCCGTGTCGCGATACCATGCACACGCGATTTCACGCACACGCTAGCATAAAATAGGGAGGCAGAGGGAGGCGGCAGTACCGCCGGGCTATGCCGCGTGTCTGTGTGCACGCTAGGCTAATAACTCGGCAGGCGGCCTTAGATAACCTACTGTATGGTTTATACTGTGGCGTTGCCATCCGCTACGGAGATTAAAGAGAAGCATTGAGCGATCGAAGCTTTTTAGTTTAGAAGGCTACACTTTAAAAATAAAGTAGTTGCTCAGTACAGTTTCATTGAACTACTTTTTCAGGTAGCTAAGTTCGCATATCACATGGACAAGAGTGCTAATATTATGAAAATAATTAATACATCTCACCTTGTTTTTTTTATTAACTTATACTTAGCGGATAGGGTTTTCTATCTGAAGTGGGGGAGGTTGAATCTTAATATTCACAACAAAGACACAGTGGTGTATTAAACATATCGTGGAATTAGTAAAAGTAATGTTTGAAATGGTCGTAATTTTATGGCTTCAGCAATTAGGTAACTGGTAGTTTATTGAATTTTAACATTTTTATTATTTATTTTACGCAATGTATTTAAGTGTTTTCAATAAATTCACATAACACTGAATATCATAGAATCAACTAGTTTTGCACACGTACTATGATATAAATGTAACTTTTAAAAACTGAATATTTCTAATCCACGTACAAAATAGATTAGTAAAAAAAAGGTTATTTATACAATTCATTCACGTATTCTATAAATTGAGCAATATAATTTCATCCAAAAATATCCAGACACTCCAAACACAGGGAGCGACTGTCACAAACTGAATGACAAAGTAGACGAGGCCGTTAAAAAGGGAGATGTGACATATAATTATTTTTTCGTAAATATTAAACATAATCACTTACCCGAGAGAGCGAGGAGACACACCAGCGCCGCGAGCAACATCACGATTGTCTTTTTCACATCATTATTGCAAACACACCCTCATCATTTGATGACGTCACTTGTTACACACGGATAGTCAAATTGGTTGACACTTTTGATCGTCACTGTACACTTGGTTCTGCTTTTCTAAACACGGTACCTGAAAATAGAAAAAAAAAATTTAGTTTTTCTTATTCACATTCACATATTATTATTCACACATACACATATTCGTATTCACTATCTACCGTCTTTGTACATAACATAACATAACATAACCCCCGAATTCACAAACGTCAATCAACGCTTAATTTTGATGCGGTTTTTTAATAGATAGAGTGATTGGTTAAATGTATGAAAACATCCTATTGCACCCGCACGCGCTCACGCTAATGCTGTCCCGTAAGATCTCCATAAAACTGAAAAGGACAGCATGAGCGTGAGCGCGTGCTCAGCGTTTAATGTCATTTGTGACAGCGGGGGTAAGAGTTGTAAAAGACAATCAACATTTTTGTGACGCAACGAATATCATTTCCATAAGTCATACAGCAAAAGCCGATACAGCGAATTTTATAAATAGACAAGTATTCCATTCGTTTGCGTAACGACCGCGTCACAGTATGAACCATACAGTAGGCTATCTAAGGCCGCCCGCCGAGTTATTAGCCTAGCGTTCACACAGACACGCGACACAGTTCGTCCGTACTGCCGCCTGCCTATGCCTTCCTATTTTATGCTAGCGTGTGCGTGAAATCGCGCCGCGGCGCGCGACGCTCACGCACACATTCAAACCGAGAGTGGCACGTTTGTATTTAGATGTTCTACTGTATGGTTTATACTGTGACCGCGTCAATCGTCTGCCAAAGCCGTTTAGCAGAACTGGGCCGCTCCTGTCTTTGTGTAATACAAAACACAACTAACGAATAAACATTTGTTTTTTTAAGATAGCATTTAAGCCCTCTGAGTTGCGGTTACCGTTCTGAGCAGTCTACCTTTTAAATCTGAGGGCTAGAGGTAGAACCGTCCGTACTTTTGGGAAAACTAAAAACGTTAAAGGAAGTATGTTTTATTTTATTCAGGAAAGGCACAGTAGCAACGAAATAACATAGCTGTTAAGCTTATAAATTTCCCAGAACGACATTAGCAAGTCATTTATTATTGAACACTGCACAACGTTAACAAAAAAAAAAACAAATAAGCATGCTGTCCTGTAAAATTAAAATAGAACTGAAAGGGACAGCTATACTTCTGAGGGATACTCAACGTCGATTTGCGTTTGTGAACTCGGTGGTAAAATACCTACCTTAATTTCATACGTAAAAATACAGTTGTGCAAATAAAGAAAATGCCTACTTAGTGTTTATTTCAACAAAGAAAATAAACCCATAAAATCGGATGATAGTAATCGCTATTTGATGTTATTTTCTGAACAGCCGTTCAATGTAAACGGTTCAGTAGAAGAAATAAACAAACAATAAAGCGGTAAGAAAAATGGTACTACAGATCAAGTTTTAGCTCTATTTATTCATCGTTAAGCAAAGTTAGAGCAAGTTATTTCCATTTGGTACCCGAGATAACGATGAAAAAGTTACATTCGTACAATCATGAGGAAAAGTCTATTCATTTTCGTATTTTTCGTCGCAAATTGACTGTTCCGAAATTGTTGATTTGAATAATTACATCTTTCTAATCCATTAACCGAAATATTTTGAGTTAATGAAATAAAATGGAAGCACGCGATGTAATGTTAAATCAATTACGATGATTGAGCTTTCATTCTGATCTGTGTTGGGTAAGTACCTACTTCAAAAATGGAACTCGCTGTGTTGTGGCTAGTGGTTTCAATGATATTTGACCCCTGGCTAGGTATAATTTGACCGTGTGTCTTGTACACATAGTATGATCATTTACGCGTAAACGAGACAGATACATGTTGCGCAGTGTCGTTTCAGACTGTCAATAGTTTGCTCAGGTTTTCAAAGTTCTGATTTCGGGTGCCAGCACCAGCACACGTAAAAAACATTAACATCTTTTTTATTATAATATCATTAAGTGGTGTAGTAAGACTTGGTCTACAATTACGGACTACATTTCATTTGATCTCGGCTAGTATTGCATGGTTTTCTTGTTGTGGCTTGAAACGCTTTCGAGCCCCAGGTCCTGGTCAAGGCAAGTGAGAGAGAAATCTAGTTGAAAACTCGAGTTTCGAAAAACCACCCTAACTAACATTATAACTAACTAAACAATAATAAAAACTGAACTGTTTACACTATTCCAACTTTGTTCAAGCGGAAATAATATTCCTCTTGTTGTAACACTCCAGTCCGGAAGTAACTTTTTATGTCTAACCAGAAATTAAAAGTTAAATTAGCAATTACAAATTTTAATTTCAGTGTAACTCTAGTTATAAAGTCGTATACGAGTTTAATGAGAAACTCACTAGCCCGAAATAGTTACATTGAGCAATAGTTTCTGACTTAAAGTTAATCCTTTTAACCGTCGAGTACTAAAATTAAGACTCATGAACAAATGTTTTAGATTTTCAACCATCATTGATCTTGTGATTCAATTATAACATTGATTTGGCTCGAATCAAAATCATTCCCTTTTTTATCTACTTGCACAAAATACGAGCGTCTTCTGAAACGTATAGTCTCTTTCACTCTTATTGCTGTCGAAATTTTCGTGCAAGTGACAAAAATATCAATCTCTAAATCAATGCTGCAGCGTTACTTTACCTTTCATAAATAAGTGGGATAGCAAATGCTTATGAATCTTAATTACCAGGCAACAAGCAAGATATTACCTTAAGAATATCTGAAGTAAACTGAAGAACAGACAAGTTAGTGCCTACCTGTACCTGTAGACCATTTTTTGCTGGAATAGTAAAAGGATATTCCTACTGTAAATACAGAAAGAATATCTTAGATATAAATAAGATAAGATACGCAAACAATTTGTGTTGGCAAAAAATGCTACACCTTCTTTGATGGCATGATTCACTATACGAAGAACAACTATTTTTGAAAAAAAAAACATCTATGTTAGTTAAAGAAACTGCCTCTTTGTCACACTTTGACTTTTGATATTTAATATCCCTTTATTTGGAACCAGTTTTTCAAAAATATTTCAAATATATGTAAATGTAAATAATCTTTGTTGTTGGATTCAAAAAGTGACACGAGTGAAGCGAGCGTTTGTTTTCATTTGTTAGCGTTTTTGTTCAGGCACTATAAAGCCTTTGTTTGTAAAAAAACATTTTGGGTTACTACAATTTATAAGCATAAGCAAGTCTTGCAAAATTTAAAAAAAAATGTAAAAACATTGCCATCTACAGTTTCAGGACGTTTTTCACCGAAAATTTCAAACTACCTATACGTTTTTTAACTGCACGAAACACGATACGAAAATGTTAGTTAGCTAAAGTGCTTGCAAGTGTTCGGCAGAATGCGGATTTCCGTGCACACAGCCACTTCTGTAATGGACTATGCTTTGACAGCTTAACCCGTGGTTTGGGTAACAAGAGGCTGCAGTGACTGGGATGACAATGGATTTTCAAATCTGCTATATATCTTCCGAAAATGGTTCAAAGCGTAATTGAAATTGAATGGTGGCTCCTATCATGCTGTGGATTCAAACTGTGATTACTGTGGTGCTTTTAAAGGCATATCACAATAATATATTTCCGAATGTATGTTTACAGTGTCTGACATAAACTTTGCTTAACGTCAAGTAAGTGATCTTGAAGTCATATTTATTGTTTTTTTGCTAAATATTCTCAGTGCTTCTGGCCATGAAATTGCTTGTATGCTTTTTATGTAAAATGCGATAAAAAGTTCTCACTTTAAGTTTTTTAGGTAATTTTATCAACAACTGGTAATGATCAGAAAACTTTGAAGGCTTTGAATCGTGTTTTTTTCAAATTCAACTAAATTGTTAACCTATTTGCACTAGCACTGGAAAAAGATTTATGACAACAAACAACAACAACCTATCACACTGGGCACAAGCCTCACCTCAATTTTAAGGTGATGCGAATCATACTCCAACACGGGGGCACGGTGCAGGTTGTTGGAAGGGTCTGTGGTTAGTGAGAAACCCTAACGACAGATGTTATCAAGCCGCCCCAAGGCCTCCGACTAGACTTAACGACTGACTAGCGACGTCAGCCACCCTAATATTTGTGTTTCTATATATTCTATTGTTTTTATACAGTCATTAGTGTTGTCCGGGAGTCCGACCGACAGCCGAGTAAATTGAACGGAAAAGTCCCTAGCTCCTGTGCTAGCTAGCAGGTGCCTGTTTAATATACTGAGCACATTCGTGTTCAAAAGGCTTGAAGGTCCCGCCCAAGTCCTTTGATCAGCGTGTCGTAGGCCGCGTTTGTGCAATCATGGCCGTCAGGAAATCCCTGTTTTGCAGCTGCATTCGGAAACTTTGAAGGCAGCTTTTGCGGCTTCTAGGGAGAATCGCTGATTTTAGCGTTTGCCGTCATTAGTCATCGTATTCATAAAGACACAGAACCTTTTGCGGCCATAAAAATAAATCACTTTTCATAGGTAAGTATTGATTTATGTATGTTAATCTTACATCACGAATCTAAGAAGTGGGAACCTGATATAAATAATAATAAATAAATAAATATCCTTGGACATTATTCCACACAGCGCCATCTAGTCCCAAGTGGGCTAGTTATAGTCCGTTAATAAGGATACTAGACAACGGATAAACATACTTAAATACCTACTTTTTCTTTTGTAAATACATACTTAATATACATAGGAAACACCCAGACCAATACAAACAGACATGTTCATGCACACAAATGTTAGTACTGTGTGGGGATCGAACCCGCGACCCTTGGTGTGGGAACCCGTCACTTGTCCGAAATTTACTACTCCGAATTTCATTTGACTGAAAACTATTGACCAACATTTCATTTGCCAGATGTATTGTTTGACATATTTTTAACTCGTCGAAGTATCTTTTGACATAAGTGTCGTTATACCGAACTACGTTAAACCGAATTTCAGAATAAACTTTTTACTATTGCCCGAAGTCTTTTTCCAACTTTTTTCATTTACCAGATGACTTATTTGGCACATGATCACTTTGCCTAAATCACATTTTACCGAATATTGCTAGGCCACAACTACTGTATGATAACGTTCAACGTCTCGTCAATGTTGATTTTCAGTAATTTCAACGTCAGGGCGAATCCGACTCAGTCAACCCCGACACCACGTGGTACTTGTTTTGCCCTACCCCAAGAGTGTTATTTAAAAGCGCGTAGGCATGAAGGGGCGAGGCGGCCCGCGGGCTGAGGAGCAGGTGGCTATGAGCGAGGTGCCGCGGCTGAGGCTGGCCGGCGAAGCCGGCCAACAAGCCGAAGCTGTGGTGCTGAGCGAAAGCCTTCTGCGACGATTAGCACGCGAGGAACCGCCGGAGCCCCGTAATGCCGGAGCCGTGACAGAATTCTTGTGTTTTCCTTAAACTTGCATGTTGAAGACTTGCATGCCGTTTGCCTTTTTTATTTTAAATTCAAAAAATCCTTGACTGCTTTTATGCTGCTTGCATTGAACCCGTAACTTTTTTATGATCGTTTGGTAAACTAAAAATATGGCAATCAAAACAGTGGTCTAATGATTGTTCTGGAAAACAATACTTCGGACAATTGTTATTTCGGCCAATCATCACTTCGGTAAAACGTTTTGTGGCCTAATGAAACGTCTGGCAAACGAAAAAAATCCAGTTGATAATTGGTCAACTGATACAGTGGCAAACGTCATTTCGGGAAAATGAAAAAATGCCGAACGAAAAAAAACGAAACGTTTTCGGGAAAATGAAATTCGGGAAAAGAAAATTCGGTCTTATGATAGGTAACCCCTTGGTGTAGTAGCCGACTTCTCAACAATTACACCAAGACGGTCGTCAAATCTTGATGAACAGGCATTATCATGCTTACTTTAAGCATCAGTTTTCCACAAAGAAAACCTAGATTTATTAAGATAAGATAAGTAAAAAGTTTACAAATGTGATTGATATCTATTTGTGAAAAAAATTAAAAAAAATGTTTAATTTCGCGATGGGTATCTAATCTAATTGCTGATAGTGACAAAAAATAACAATACCAGATTGTTTTCACAAGAGTACTGAGCGTACCGTAAGCGGAGCGAAAAGGTGTGGGGCTGTGTTTTAAACAGATAATCCTTATTTCCTATAGGCGTACAGGTGTAAATCAAACTTTAAATTAACCTACTGAAGGAACCCCCTATTAGTTGCTCAAAACTTAATAATTTTAATTATGGCCAAATAATTTGTTTATGTGGCCTTGTTTGACTCTAGTACTAAAACTGAGGTGCCCTTGGCGCGAGGTGCCCGTGGCGCAGTTGTGACAGTAATCGGCGACGATCGCTGTTGTAAAGCAACACACGCCGGGTCGGAAATGGGATGGGTGACCACCCCGACCGAAATTTAGTGATGTGTATTTCGGGCATCTCCGTGCTTCGGAAGGCACGTTAAGCAGTTGGTCCCGGTTGACGTCGCTAGATGTCAGTCGTTAAGCCTAGTCAAAGGCCTTAGGGCGGCTTGATAACATCTGACATTAAGGTTGCTCACTAACCTTACACCCCTCCAACAACCCGCACTGAGCTCGCGTGTTGGAGTATGGCTCGTTCCACCTCATAGTTGAGGTGAGGCCTGTGCCCAGCAGTGGGACGTATATAGGCCGTTTATGTACTAAAACTGATAAATAAAATAAATACTTTATATGTGAAAACATTAATACAGGCATATCCTATATAATATCATTCGTCAGACTTAAATTTTACTCTGAAAATCCTTTCAGTTGGATTTGAAATATTATGACGTCTACGTCTCAAAGACCGAATCCCATATCCGTGCGCATTATGCAGAAAGTTTCCTTCTTCATGATACGAGAAAATATTGGAAAAGTTCACCTTTGTATTGAAATTCTTATTTGCTACGAGCATAAGAACAATTTCGCTCGTTGCAGATTACGACGCAATATAACATAGGTCTTGTGTTGGAAACAATATTGATTACGAAAACGATTATTCTTGAGAAAACTTTCGTAAACTCCCTAACCAATCAAATGTTCCGCATTTTTTCAAACGCAACGGTTTTGTATCTGAGTTTTTCTCCGTGTAACGGAATTAAATTAGAAAAAACTGAATAAAATTCTTAACGCGAACATACTATAACACTTATTTATCTAAATAATATTCCCATATGTTTCGACTACTTTCGCGTTTCAGAAATCAATCAGAAATGATGAGATCCGCAGGAGAACTAAGACAACCGACATCGCTCGAAGGATTGCATCGCTGAAGTGGCAGTGGGCGGGACACATAGCGCGGAGAACCGATGGCCGTTGGGGCGGAAAGGTTCTCGAATGGCGACCACGTACCGGACGACGTTCCGTGGGCAGGCCCTCCACAAGGTGGACCGACGATCTGGTCAAGGTCGCGGGAAGCCGCTGGATGCGGACAGCGCAGGACCGATCGTTGTGGAGATCTTTGGGGGAGGCCTATGCCCAGCAGTGGGCGTCGTTCGGCTGATATGATGATGATGATGATGATGACTTTCGCGTTTTGTTGGTCAGTAAGAAACGTGACATATTTTTCATTTTGGGAGGTGGCAGGTGGCAAATATTTTGCAAGGGGGTTCGGAACAAATTCTATTAAAATGTTTTTCTACCTCTGTTGGCGTCCCCGTTGTCAAAATTGTTTTGACATTTTTAACTTTTCATGGATTTATGGAAAGCCAGCGTTTCGATTCCGGCACAGCATGGATCAGCAGTAGGAAAATATTTACAAAGTTAGCAATTTATTGCAATTGTTTCTTTAATAAACAGCATTCATAATTTGATAAAGGTATATTTAAGCAATTTATAGACAAAAAACTAATTATGTGTAACAGGAGACTCTGGAGATTGGGAGGGGAGGCCTTTGCCCTGCTGTGGGACGGAATGGGCTGATTTATATTTAGATTTAGGATACTCAAATTATTACAGAAAGTCTACATTTTTCCTTTTTAATAACCCTTAAGTAATACAGCGTTACGTAAATACAGCTGTCGGAGTCTCCATTTTGAGTTCAGTTTCGCTGAACAACAAAGTCACAGCTCTTTCCAGCCGAACGAATAGGATTTGCGACATCGAAACGAAAGAAACTAAGATTTTATCCCCCATTTTAAGTCCAACTTTAGTTCACTTACAAAATATCAAAGCGCTCCCGGCCCGATTACGCTGCGGCCATAAAACTTGAAATCGAGAGAACCCGGTGGAGTCAGATGGTATTTTTTTCAAATAGTCGCACTTCTGGTCGTCGGAGTGGGCGGTAGTAAAAATTTTACGCTTCGGGAAAAAGCGTTTGTGCAATCAGAGCGGATTGTGCTCCGAATCTAAGCTAAGCCGCGTTAAGCAGCGTAGGCACCGGGAAAACATTTCGCTTCGGCTGAATCCTGTTAGGTTTTTTTAACTTTCCACGGATTTATCACGCCTGACGCTTCGTGACGGCGTATTTCAGCGTTATGAGAACCAAAATATGTTTCTGCAACTAACCCTTATTCATGAAGCACACTTGGCTAATTCATGAAACAAGACACGTTGTCTTATGCGCTCCTAAAGACGAGAAGTCAACATGACATTCAATATTTTTAAAACTTTCTTGTTTTTAACATGTTAAAGCTTATTCGTGTTTTACTCCTGGCTGAACCCCCGGGTGTTATCTGTTTGTCATTTTTTTCAATATATTTTGATGCGTATGTCATAGTGATAGGGACTAAGCATGGTTGTAAAAAAAGGGATGACGAGACACGGCAAGAAGTTAAAACGACAATAATTGTTTTGGGCCCTTCTACATATTTACAAGGTGAAGTGTTGCTAATAGCTATCTCCGCAAGTGACCCTGATGTGCGGTCGTCTGAATTAAAATTATGATAATATTAATTTATTTCTCCCCAAAAACTTAGGAAAACGAACTTATTCCAAGTAAATAAGAGAACGCTGTGGTCAAATGTAAAATTTAAAAATGATAAATTATACAGCAATTTCCTATTTTTTACATTCCGTTATTTTATTTATTATAATCTTTATATATTTGTTATAATGATATGATATTTCTGGTATTCATAACATCATTACTAAGACATAGTTGATTACTGGTTTTGTAAAAAATGGCATGGGAAGCATATAATGCCAACAAAAAATGGTAAGGGAATTTGCAAAGAAATGCGCAACTTAGGCAAATAAGGAAAGATGAATCTCTGAGAATACCAAACAAACTCACCCGAGATAACAAAAGAAGCGCTTTCTACCCAACATAAATTCTGTAATTTACAACTATAGCTACAATTTATATAGATATAATTAGGTTTGATAAAATCTGATAGTGAGGTTTTCAATCCACAATAAAGTAAGGCATCTACAATAAATACCTACATAATCACTTAAGAATCTATATTGGTTACATAAATGTTGTCCAGAGTCCTCACTGCAAGAAATAAAAAAATACACAATTACATGCTAACAAATTGTATACCCACCTTTACAGTAAATAAATCAAAAACTACCGAGAAAGTAATAAACGCGTGATTAAAATAGCGTAGAACAATTCAATTACGAATGTTTTTCAAAAGCCTTTCAACATGAGAACACACGCCCAGGACTTAAAATGTAAGCGAATAGATCTGTTTTTTTATTTTTTATATACCGTGTGAATCTAGCATTCATACCACCTTATGGTACCTATATGGGCTCTTGCAGAGTGGAGACTACATTCGCGGTTTTGCCCTATATAACCTTTTTAGAAAACTCTGAGGGTCAACTTTGATTTTTGGTAACACAGTCGCTACGTAACCTCTTTGTATGGAATCTAGTTAGTCTTCTTAATATCCGCTAGAAGCACTACAAAATGCTATTTCGATGTCAAAGAAATTACGTGGTCGCTAGTGTAGGCAAAAGCGTAAGCTCATAACAGAATCTCGGGCAATGAAATAAACAAAAAGAGGAAGATACGTTTAGTTTATACTTCACGAATTAGAAAACTTGAGTACTAAATCACAACTGAAGACATACTATCGACCTTTTTGAAAGTGAGAGAAAGGTATCTTTAATCTGCCTCGATAACCAAGATTATGGGTTTTAAACTTTCATGCAAACAGTGACGAACGGGTAACTTGTTCTTTGTCTGATTAAGGCACGCTGGGTCTGAAATGGGATGGGTGATCACCTCAGGCGAAATTCAGTAATGTTTCTCGTGCATCTCCATACTTCGGCCAGACCAAAACTGCTAAATAAGCATTTGGTCTGGCCGACGCGGCGACGTCGCTATATGTCAGTCGATAAGACTAGTCGGAAGCCTTAGGGCGCCTAAAATCTATCTGACAGCAAGGTTTATTTATCACCGACGACTAACACCCAGCCTACAATCCGCACTGAGCCAGTGAGTTGGAGTGTGGTTCGCGCCTGCTCATTGAGGTGAGGCCTGTACCCGACAGTGGAGCGCATAAAGGCTGTATTTGTTATTTTGTATTTGACCTTAAGATAGAATCTTAAGGTTAACAATTTGGTCTGGTTCTCGGGCGAGATGTAATCTTGGATCTTTCGCAGATTGGGCGCCGGTCCAAGCTGCTCTAACAATTAACCTACCAATACCATAACTGCTATGCTATTCCGGCGGACGCCAAAACTCCCTTCGCTCGTGTGAGTGAAATTTAAAATTCAATTTCTTCACAGCCGTGGTCGTTACAGAGAAAAGAACCAAGCCAAATAACATCTTTTAATTATTTACATACATAATGAGAGAAAATACTAATTCAAAGTAAAGCGTATTGATGATTGAGGTAAGCGTGAAGCACCGATATGTGAAGTGATGTCCGATGTGCACCGCCGGAATAGCACTGGCCTGCCAAATAAGCGATATTCCAACAATGGTTTAGGCATATAGGTTTACCCTTGTTTGATCGAACAACGTTTGATATAATATTACTAAATCGAACAACGTTTAAGAAAATCATCACTTTATATAATATCATTTGATAGAATTTTCAGTTCGTCGAATGTTTATTTGCTATAACAACGTTTGCACTAATGATCAAAAGGTAGAATGTTCATTTGATGTAATTTTCAGATGGTATAACATGCCAAGCAGCATGTAATGCGGCAAGTCGTTTTTTGGGTTTAAAAAAAAAATAACCACGAAGGCTTCTAACCTAATCTAACCGAGTCGGTTCCGCCCAAACTATAGTATAGGGCAGTGACGAAATAATAAATAATTAAATATTTGATACGATGTTTCGACTAAACCATTATTAGTGTAATGAAACATGCGTTCAAGTAAAATTAGTGCATCTGAAAATTCGATAATATGAAATTAGTTCAAATGAAATTCGTTCAAACAAATAATTACATCAAATAAAAATTTACCAATTAAATATTCGGTCAAATGAATAATTCTCCGAACTGATTTTATTGCAACTGAAATTCGACCAACTGATTTTCGACGAAACGTTGTTCGATCAAACAAGGGTGAACCAGGCAAATAACTTTCAACACAACAAAAGCATGCAACAAAATTTGCTTACATTAAGATCTGTAGCAGTATAAGAAGGGCTTTTATACCCCAGTCCAGTGAAAAGAGCCATCTTCAGGCTACGGTAGGTAAATAAAACATAAGTTTTGCTGTAAAATGTACCAAATATTTACGTATACTGATCCTTATTTCAAACTTTCCCCTGCGGTGTACCCCGCCCGTGCGCTGACACGTGACACGTCGCCGCATAACCGACTCCAATTATCCATCCGCGGCGGCTGATGCTGATCAAATATACATGCGGCTTCTGGAAACTACCTCTTTAATAACCTTCTTTTCAGGATGTGATGGAATAAGGATAAATGAAATAAAACTAATTAAATTTATGTGGCTGTTGTATAAAACACGAAGGAATTTATAACCATAGTCCGTTCACTTTAGGAAGGCAGTGATTTTTGAATGTAATTCTGTTGCACACAAAAAAACTCAGATGCACACCTTTGCGTTCGAAAGTATGCGTTCAACTGGTGACTGTGAACTTGACTTTCTAATTAGGAACGATTTTATTGGTTAAGAGGCGTGCTAGGTAGAAGGAAAAGAATGAAATCAATGCATCCATAACGCGAACGGACTCTACATATTTGTATGTTTGATTGTTTTAGGAATGACACGTGTTTGATAACTGGAGGTGAGATTGGCAATTTACACACACCTGTCGATGATTGGCTGCTGCCCGACCCTTTATAATAATGATATTTATGTTTATTTCTGAAGCTGTTGAGTTATGCTAAGGTTTCATTACAGTGCCATAGTAGCACATGCTTGGAAAAGTTCAGAAAAATTCAAAAAATGTAAGCACAGACATAAACAGGTCAAATACCAAGAACTTAAATCCTATTATGGAGGTAGAAATCTAAGCCTACCAAATAGTAAAAAGGAAGATATCCACTAGGTATTCAGTAACATAACTGTTAGGATCAAATTATGCTGAGATGCCAATGGTACTGAAACAGCTGTTAAGTTGTCCAAGATACTGTTCCATTGACTTAGACTTTAACTTTTTATTATATTAAAGATAAAATTATTCTCACCAAATACAAATAACAGTCACTCACATGAAAAACACAAACAAACATAGCTACACAATTAACTTCACAGTCGTTCGAACTTAATATAGTACCATAGATAAAACACAACACTAGCACAGACTTTGAGTACCTAACTAAAGATAATTTTCATTTCAAAGGTAACATTTTACAAGATTTAAATGTTGACCACAAGTCGAGAGTAGAGAGAGGCCTTACGCTACTATCAAATTTCAAACTGGGCCAATGAAGTAACCGGACAACGCCAGAGGTAGATTGTAAATCTAGTCCTAGTCCTGGCCCCAAACTAGGCAATCTCGCTGTTCTATATCAAACAATGAATACCTAGTCCGGGGGTGTCTCCGAATAAGATTGCCTAGCCCCGGGCTGTCAGCTAGTTTGCACTCATTGAAAGTGGGGTTTAGTGTATCACTATTATAATTACTTTTTTATCATTATTTTGAAAAAAAGAAGTAAAACGTTTTTTAATAATTTAGGACATCGCAATATAAAGTAAAAAGACATAACCCTCCTTCTGCCACAGTCGGGTAATAATTGTCCGTCACGTTGTTTTTAATAAAATGAGCTTTTGTCTGGGATGGATCAACTAATTCTCCGAATTCATAATTGAGCAGTACTTAGAAGTATTGCGGTAACTTACAGTCTTATTGACACTTTACGAGACAATGAGTTCTTGATTTTCAATGATGTTTGTGAATTTGGAGGTCAGATATTGGTTTATTGGGCAGCGCGTGCTATCTCTGGTGATATCAGTAGGCTTACAGTTTGCGATCAATATCAACAGCTTATTCCACCTCATAGTTGAGGTGAGGCCTGTGCCTAATTATGGGACGTATTTAGGCCGTTTATGTAAAAAAATGTTTAATGAAAAAAATGTGTCATGTATTTGTAATCAGTAAATCACGATCGTCAAATAGCTGCTGTTTTAAAATTTATTTTGAAAAATAAATACTTATTGGGGGAAGAGATAAAGATCTAAATTGTCAAAACTAATCTACGCAGAGATAGTAGTTACTTAGATTGATCCAGGCATGTTTTCAGAAGCCATTCTTAAAATAGCTGATCCACATATCAAAGGTCATCGATCTTAGATAAATTCTGCCCGATTGACCTAAAATCTATTGAGCGTTCCACCGACATAGCAATCAGAAATCATGATTCCCATTATATTATAAGCAGTAATAGCAATGAGTGGGCAAATAATATGAAAGTATATTAAGATGCTTAGGTAAAATTATATTAATAGGGTTGTCAACGTACAAATAGTGTAGCCCCCAGTGTTCTACTTCACCTAAACCAATGATATTAAAAAGAGGTATACGTTTATGTCAGTAGGTACTGACGCGAAGTTAAAAGTTGTACCCTGGCGTACGTACCTATGATTTGACCGTGTGTACAAGATAGCATGATTATTTACTAGAGCGTAAACGAGACAGATACATGTTGCGCAGTGTTGTCTCAAACTGCCAGTGTCTTGCTCAGGTGGTCAAAAGTCCTGATTTCGGGTGCCACTCTTTTAGCACAAGTAACCGATCTACTTGGGTTTTTTTATTACTAGCGACCTGCCCCCGCATGGCACGGGTGCAATAGGATGTTATTATACATATAAAACTTCCTCTTGAATCACTCTATCTATTAAAAAAACCGCATCAAAATCCGTTGCGTAGTTTCAAAGATTTAAGCATACAAAGAGACATAGGGACAGAGAAAGCGACTTTGTTTAATACTATGTAGTGATAATATCATTGACCTAAACAACCTGCGTCTGCGGTAACCGCTTACTATAATGTTACGGAAGCGCATTTGCCAGTGTTAAAAAAATGTGCGTGATTTTGTTCCTCATGTGAGTATTAACTAATGGACTTTTCCTCTTACGCACATGTCTGAACCCGCTTTTAAGACAGATCATGGGGCTCCGTTTATTTTAGGAAATCTGACAGGGGTGCCAAAATTGGATTAGCATGACGGATGCGTGTACCTCAACCGAGCGAACCGACCGCCTACTGAGGGGTTAAAAATGACGGTAAGCCGGAACAATTCAAATGTCCAAGTTAGAAAGACATGAACATTTTGAGGAATTGCAGGGCAGAGAATCGCTCCTTCACTTAATCACACACCTAAGTTTTTTTTCGTCAAATAGGTACCCAGTTATCATCAAGTTCGTCAAAAGTCATCACCTATATTGCAGTTCACTGTTGTACATAAAGCTCACCCAGGTTACGAAACACCTGCACCCCTGCGTTCGCTATCCAGTCACTTCACTACCAGTCACCATTCTTAAGTCATCGCTCCATCTGCTATGCAATTCTGGGGCATTATTACAATCTTTTATAACCTGGCAGTTTCAGTTACATGCCCATCTTTTGAGCTGCAAATTACCTTGCTTATTTACCGTCGCAAGTCATGTTTTGTGTGGTAATTAGTGTCAAAAAAACCTTTATTCTCTTGATTGCTGTAGTGACTTATTTTGCATGTTTTTGTTATTCAATATTTATTGAAATTTATCGAAAAGACGTAAACTGAGCTAAAACTGAGCTGTAAAATGATCACTCTGCTCTTTCATGTATTAAGTGGAAATACTTTGTCCAAAGTGATTTATAAATATTCTCACGGGATCAACACAGTGCAAGGGCTTTTCCTGGTGTTCAACGCGTCCATATTCTACGGTAACCGCAAATCGTCTCACAGTCAGCATGCTTATTTGCCACTAGCATTGCATAAATAAAGCAATCTGACCATTTTATTACCGAGTCAAAAATGTATTTCGTAACTTTCAGACCGCTGTAGTCCCAACTTATAACACCCAAAGCTGCCATTACTTCCAAAAACGCGCTGTCATACCAAACCCTCACAAAATAACCCAACATAAAAATGGCAGAGTTCAACAACTTTTTAGTTCAGTTATAAATAAAAAGGGCGACCCTTCCGGTACAATAACTTGCGAAACGCACGGTAACGCTTCGATAATGCGGTGGAGGAAACTTTTCAGCCTTTCAGGCTTTAGCTTGCGGTTATTGCTAAAATAAATAGTGACAGCAAGAAGATTGATGTTTTAGGACATAGGTGTTGTAAAAAAAGGTTGCTAAGCGTTTGAGCACTGAGACGTGCGTTCTGTTGATGAGGCGATTAAGCGATGGTGGGAAAACTTTACAAAATCTGACTAAAAGTAAAGGTTTTCTAGAATGATAATTTGCCAACATTCTAGAAATACAAGCTCGAATTGAGCCTGTATAAAGGAGGCATCCAAAGCTGTGTCGTGGCATCTTAATCCTAATGGCAAAGAGCTTAACTCCTACATGTCACTGAGATAACTATGGAAAGGTCCAAGGATCCCGCTTAAAAACGAATTCCAGAATGAGTTTGATTTCAGGCTTCGTTAAAAGATATCAGCATTTTATACACGAGTACATTAAGCTTGCCATAACTTCATAATACTAGAGAAGCTAACGTGCAAGTTAGTGGTGGTCTTCGAGATGGTCAGAAACGGCAGAGATAAGAAGCAGAAATGATGGTTCAATCAGTTTATGCCCCAAACAATAAATACTCTTGCAGTTATACTCGCAATATCCAATTAATTTGCAAACGATAAAGACATGTAATGAAAAAAGGCTGTACGTATTAAATCAACAAAGGAAATGAAACACTGTCATGGCGGCCAGTGATCATAACATTAGCTACATTGTCCGGCGAAGATTCGTATCGCGTTGTCGCGATAAAAACGTGTTCGGTTTACGGCGAACTACCGGACCACATTAAAATTTCATTGGGTTCGGACGATTTTTTCGGCAAAACTGACGCTGTTCGAGTACGCTCAAATAATTTGCCGTCCGGCAAACTACTTACTTAGATTTGCTAAGATAGTAGTAACCGCATCGCCAAATTCCAATTTGTGACCACGGCATTATGAAAGCCCTAAACCCCCTTATTCATAAAAACTTACACAGCTCTTCAACAACACGATAATTTTTGAAGTTATTGCTTAAGCAATGCTTTAGCGTTGCGTTCGTCTTCATGAATAAGGGGGTAAAAATACAAAAAGTAGCTGTAGAGATTCATTTATAGTAATAGTCTACATTGGGATACTCAAATCTAGAGAGGTTTATCTGTTTTTGACCTAAATTAATAATAAAATTCTAAATTGGTTAGTTTTTTTTCTAATTCTAGCAAATTGCACCGCCCAAACTCTTTCGACCCTCTATTAAGCCTTGCAGTTGACTTATAGAGAATGCCTCTAAGCATAAATACAACCAACGGTACTTTCTTTTTTTGTAATTTGGTGCAATGTTTAGATTCGATTAGTATTCATTATTAAGATTTCAGTATTGAGATAACCATATAAATTGCATTGATGTCGGACTATACATATAAGTCATTATATGAGATTGTCAAAAAAACATAAACAATATGATTAAAATAAAAATTTAAACCAAAATAAAAATTCGTTAGAAACAATGTCAAAAATAAATTACAATAATAATAATATAATGTCCACGAAAAAGTTATGTCAAATAAAAAACAAAGAAGACTTTTTATTTATAAACTTTGCCTAAGACGTTGAGATTTCTAGTTTCTTCATTAAATCGATGAATAAACCTTAAATAAAATTTAAAGGGTAATGAGTTTGGTATTATTTTTTATTTGATATTTATTTAATTTTTTTACACCAAATTAGTTACTGAAAAATAGTTGATTTTTAGTTTGGAAACTTCGGTATCTAGTAATGAAATCAATCATCATCAATTAGTTTATCTTATTTTAAAATTTTCAAAAGTATGATTACGAAGAGTCCTTTTTTAAATAAAAAAAAAGTAGTCAATTAAACCGTTAACATTTTCCGAAACCCGTAAAACTATTAATAAAACAGTGAGAATGCTTTAAACCTTACCGATAATGGTGAATAGCTCGCCTACTAAATCCAAAATGAAAATAAAAAGTCGTTACACCACACTTCCCAACAGGAAAACAACTTAACGAAGTGATAAATTCAATAAAATCCGTTTTTAAATTGTTCACGGTCGTTCCTTCCCACGATCACAAAACGGGCACGTCAAAAAAGTCCTTGTTTATTTTATGAATATTTCCAAACACGAAGTTGTGTTGTTTTTAAATTTTATTTTTAAAAACGCGGTACGTTCGAAACGTGTTTCGAGTTTCGAAATTTGAACCGTCGCATGGCGCAGGCTCGTTCGGGAACTCCACGCGCGTCGAGCAGACTGGCCCCTCGGCCGGCGCTGCAAACGCGCATGCGCGCAGAACCTCTTATAATTTGATATCTCACCGACTGTGACATTTCGTGGTAAAACCTACTCGTAAATTATTCAATTTTATTTACTTATCCGTACGCTTTTGTGTGATATCATGACATGGGTCGGTGATTCTTTATTGACAGTGGATTTGCGAACGTGCACGGCATACTTTGGCCAAAGTTATAAGAACATTTCTATTCGCTGTGCTAGTTCCCAAGCTTGTATTAGACTACAAAAAAGAGTATAATATACGACTGACACGTATTTCTTCTTAACTATTTTATTCAATGGACGTTGCGTTGCATGTTTTATAAGAAAACGTCTCCAATTTCGTTATTGTTTGATTTCAAGTCAACTGAATTGTTCGACACTTCGAGGACTTTTTAATAAATATTTTAACTTTATGAAGAATAATTGATGTGCACGAGAGAGATAAGTTAAAGTAAATCTGATAGGTAAAAGTACCTAAGACAGATACAGGGTTCACGTCACTACAGACATCACAACTACTCTCATTGATGATTCAGCTTAATTTTCATGTTTTTCTGTTACTCAATAAGCAAACTATGTTGTAAGCCTAATCTTTACTTTTAACGATTTCTCTCGTAATTTAAAACAAAGAGAGACCGTTACAGTTTCAGAACGGAGGTTGTACCCGCGGGGCTAAACTGGATAACTAGGGCCCGGGCGCGCGACCAAAACCGTTTGCTAGTGGCCGCGTGGATAATCAGTCTATGTTTTTAACTCATTAGGTGCGCAATAGGGTAATGAAAATCGCAAATGAGAATGCAATTTTGGTTTGTTTGTTATTTAGCCAATAAAATATTTTCTTTCTTTTTCCTTTCTAATTTCACACCTATTTATTATTATTATTAGTTACAAGCACGGTATATACATATACAATTTTACACTAAGAATATAACAACAAAACAAGAAAGTAGATTTGGAAACATCGGTATACCTATACACTATACAGTGATGTTGATTTTGTGTATTGCCGTTTGCATCACTGACTATTTAGGAAATAACTATTTTTCTGCAATTTTCCTCTTCTTGTTGTTGTTTAGAAGACAAACCTCTTCTGCGATTAACCCCTGAATTCACGAACGCAAATCAGCGTTGAGCATCCTTTTAAGAAGTATAGCTGACCCTTTCACTGACTTTATTGACATTTTACGGGACAGCGTGAGCATGAGCGCGTGCTTAGCGTTGATTGACTTTTGTGAATTCGGGGGTAAACTCTCTAAATTATACATTAAATAATCTATTTATAACCACACATTTCACGGGGAGAAAATAAGCCAAACGTAGGAAGGGGTGAGTCTGTCGTCATCTAGGTTGCCTGGGTTTCATCTGTATTTTCCACCCCCGGGAAAGTTAGCTACAAGTTGTACCTACTTATTCGTATAGTGAAAAAATCGATAGAAACTCCACTTGCTATGACTCCCAGTCCAGCGTTTAACATTGGGTCAAAAAATATAACGAAAGATATTTTGGTGTACACTTCTTTATCCCCCCAAAAAGGCTAGGTCTATTATACACTATCAGTTTGTCTCACCAACTTATTTCCTGGAGCTAGACCGCGAAAAAATTTGTTATCCTTATTGAATTTCCTATCGATTCTACTTCTCTACTGTCTATTGTATTGTCCTTTACGAAGTCTCTTTTTGACAACAACAAACTAAGATCATTTACCACCCCTTTTTCAAAAATTTAACAGAGAGGGAGAGGAATGAGTGTACTGTATTGAAAAGTTTAAAAAAAGGTATAATACATGAAAAACGAAGCAACAATAAAATCAGGAACAAAAAGCGACATCCTCATTGTAAAACTGAAAAAAAAACCGAAGGACAGTCAAGAGATTTAAAAGTATTAAAGAGTACTAGCGGCCGCCCGCGACTTCGTTTGCGTGGACGTAAGTGAGAAAAAAAAAGTGATATTTTTTCATAAATTGTAGCCTATGTTCTATTCAGATTTATAAGTCTCATTAAAATCCATTCAGTAGTTTTACGTGTAAGAACAACACGGCACATCCACACATACAAACGCATTTACAATATTGCAGTAGGATATACTCTGTTACATGTGTGGAGAACCTAGAAGGAGGCCTATGGCCAGCAGTGGGCGTCGTTCGGCTGATATAATGATGATGACTCCATAACAGATACCAACAAACACCAACTGTTAACGGAAAAGCATGAACAGTTTTAGATTAGACAAATTCTACCTGCTGTACGCGACATCAAAAAGGGTCAACTTCGCCATCAAAGTGTAACCGAGCGAAATGTCGGTAATTCAATGGAAAAACTTTATAAATAATGGCCGTTAAACGTAGTCGGAACATCGCGTTTACTTATTGTGCAGTTCCTGTTAACTTTACTTATCTTGTTTCACTCTTCGGCATTCAATTAACTTGTATACTTAAACAGAATTTCACAGCGTTGTTGCAGGATATCCTTTTAAAAAGGGTAAAAGAGCTCTCTCAATGAAAATATCAAGTATAGTTCAAGTTGATGAGAAGTTTTACATTTTAATCTCAATTTCACATTTTGGTAAATATCACAGTTCGAAGTTTTGGAAGAATGAAAAATCAACGGTTTTCTCCTTATTTTAAGCAATCCAACAACAATCGTAGAACTACGCTATGTTTATGTTTTGTGTATTATGTATGTCAACAACAGCATGTATTCCTTACAAATGTGTTATATTGTGTGCAATAAAGTGTTTATCTATTTATCTATATTTGTCCATAATTACTCGTATTATGTCTAGTATTTAGTATATTTGACGATTTGTGCCGTGGCCTCATGGCAGGCGAGCCTTACACACCCCCGCTTTCCCCCTGAGGGTGGGAAGTCCGTTTTTTGGGATTCCTACCATAAAAAAACGTCTATATAAATATAATAAAAAGGTTTTAAATATATCATTGGTGATTTAGTGAACTATGTAAGGTAAAGTAAAGTAAAGTAAAAGTAAAAAAACATTTATTCATGTAAGCTTATTTACAACCACTTATGACACGTCAAGACAGAATATCAAAATGAACAAAGTGACTCTACCACCGGTTCGGAAGTTGCTTCTATCGAGAAGATTCCGGCAAGAAACTCGATAGTTACTCTTTTCAATCTTGTTTGATTACAATAGTAGTATTATGTTACATATCAAGTATAGACAAGACACAAAATGTGCAGAGGAGCAGATTATATCTATGATGACCACAAATTCTTATCATTCAAATAATCATCTACTTTATAGTAACCTCTTTTCATTAATTTCGCTTTAACCAGTGACTTAAACTTGTAAAGAGGCTGCTCAATAAGAGTTTGAGGTAGCATATTAAAAAAAGTTATACTACTTTGTTAAAGTTAAATTGGCTAACAAATGATTTGTCTACTTACCTACTTTGAAGGAAACTCGAAACAAAAGGACAAGAAGAAAAAAACAACAACTAGGACAAAAGTATTAAGAAGTATTTGTTTGATCCTGAAACCAAATTGACAATTTATAATGGAAGGTCTTATTACTGACGCCTCATTTTCAACATCAGGTTTTTACATGGCATCTCTTGTCTTCAGGAATGCTTACGAGTACGTTTCCATAAGTATCAATAAAGATTTGAAAAAGGATCATTTAGATTGATTCATGGTGGAAAGTAAAAACAACTGAATTTCTATCCACACAATTCAACAATTTGTATCTTCGCTAAAAATCGCAAATATTCAAGAGCTGCCTCAATCTACAGACTGAATTGTACGAGAGGCTTCGTATAAATTTGATAGAACTTAACTCTGATTAAGTACATTTAATCATTAAATAATTGACAAACGTAAATAAATTACTCGGTAGACGACGTCACCACAGTATACTGTGACGGAACCACAGTATAATCATACAGTAGAACATCTTCATACAAACGTGCCACTCTCGGTTTGAATGTGTGCGTGCGCGTCGCGCGCCGTGTCGTAGGTACGCTAGCATAGAATAGGGAGGCATAGGGAGGCGGCAGTACGGACGAGCTGTGCCGCGTGTCTGTGTGCACGCTAGGCTAATTTATAACTCGGCGGGCGGCCTTAGATAACCTACTGTATGATTATACTGTGACGGAACGGAACAGTGTGCAGTGATGAACCTCATAGCGTGAGTAATTATTAACGCTCATTAGTGTATGAACACACTAATAAGCGTTTTGCGTTATCAATAATCAACGTCAATCAACGCCAAGCACGCGCTCACGCTCTTGCTGTCTCGTAAAATGTCAATAGAACTGAAAGGGACAGCATGAGCGTGAGCGCGTGCTTAGCGTTGGTTAACGTTTGTGAGTTCGGTAAATGTTCTAATGATCAATCCTCCACTACTCTTAATACACATACGTGTGGCGACAAGGAAGACCTTATTCCTAACTGCAGTAGAAATAGCAGCAGTGTTTAAACTTTCATAAGTTCCAGAGACTGAAAAAATATATAAATAAACAGCCTAATGTACGTCCCACTGCTGGGCACAGGCCTCACTTAACTATGAGGCGAGTCATACTCCAGTAGGCGAACTCAGTGCCGAGTGTCAGGCGGGGTGTAAGGCTAGTGAAGAACCTTTCTATCTAATGTTATTAAACCACCCTAGGGCCTCCGACTATATAGAATTGAGACTGATTAACATACAAATTATTTCTAAATATCTATACATTGTTTAACATGTTTAATTGTTTAAACAGACAATGTTTTTTTTTCAATAAGAACCGAACCCACGTCTTTCGGCGGTATAAGCAGGTCCTTTACTGATAATACCAATGGTCCAGTCAATGACATCACCAAGACTTGTCATGGAAAACAGTCATCATCATCCTGTTGTAGTCCACTGCTGAACATAGGCCTCTCCTTTTGCACGCCACTGTACTCGATCTTCGGCTGCTCGCATCCACCTCCTGCCAGCCATCCTGCGCAGATCATCACTCCACCTTGCCTGCGGACGTCTTACGCTACGCTTGCCGAGACGCGGTCTCCACTCAAGAACACGTTTACTCCAACGGTTGTCGGTTCTACGGCTAACATGGCCAGCCCACTGCCACTTCAGCTTGCTAATCCGGTGGGCTATGTCGATGACCTTGGTTCTCTGCCGTATCACCTCATTTCTGATTTGATCTCGCAGAGAAACGCCGAGCATAGCCCTCTCCATAGCCCGCTGAGTGACTTTAAATTTGTGGACCAGAAAGTGTGTTTGTGGAAAACAGTCAGTCCAAGAGAAATAACCAACCCAATTTGGCTGTTTCCTTGTGTGTGTAAGATAATAATCTAACCAAATTAAAAAAGAAAATTACAAGTATCACGGCTAAGTAGGCTTCATTAGTGTATGTACAGCACTTGACCAAATTTATCCATATTGGTTTACAATTTTAACTTTTATCTTGTGTTTTATATTAAAAAAAATTAGGAATTTAATTTATTCTAAATTTGTACAGAGCCTTTCATAGCAACCTTTACAAAACCATTGTAAAATGAGCCAGAATGTTTTTTGTCTCGGTGAACAGAACAAACATAGTTAGATCTAAAACCTTATACCCTAGTATAAGCTTTTAAATCCATGTTTGTTCTATACAATATTTCTCTCACGTTGCGACGACGCAGCGCAACGCACTAATAGGGTCACACAATTTTCTGTTGGTATATTTTTAGTGTAAAGAAAAAAAATATAGGTACTAACAGAATAATAAACAAAAATTTCCACCAGACAGCAGTGTTACGATGTTAAAAATTAAATGGACCCCACTCAGCTAATGCCTGGACCTGAAATAAGATAATATTATATGAGCTTATGAGATTACAAGTATAGCTAGCCAGTGAACTAGACAAGTATTCAGATAATTATGTGGCATCTCCGTGCTTCAGATGGCACGTTAAGCTATTGTTCATTAAGCATAGTTGGAGATTTTAAATATTTGACATGATATGGTGCTCCCACATTGCCGTTAGAAAATGTTTAATAACGTTAGTAAACATTTGTTAGCAAACATTTAATCACAAATGTTAAGATAAATTTTCATGTTAGAAAATGTTTAGTAATGTTAGTAAACATTTTATAACAAAACAATTCCTTGGCGCTTTTTCTTCTTTTTTGAACAAAAAATAAAAGCTATTCCAATGAGCAAATCTTCTTCCATTTTCGTGTAGACGTCCTCGGCCCTCAGAAGGCGAAACCAAACTGCGAGCCAATACTAGATGTTATAAAATGTTTAAACATTTTCCATCAATGTAGGAGCACTTATAACATGTAACAGTTTCTAACAAAATGCAACAATTGTTAACATTTGTTAGTAAATGTTTTGGTGTTATAAAATGTTTACAAACATTTTCTAACGGCAATGTGGGAGCACCAATATGATTATTCTTGTGTTGCATGAAAAAAATGATCAGCCCATACACCCATATAGGTAACGTCATCAGTATAATTAAACGGTGGTTAATTATGATTATCTCGATAAGTGTTTCTAATTGTCATAAATTGTCTGAAATGCTTCTATCAGAAATTAGGATTGGGACTTCATTGTACTTTAGCCTCTGTCAGAATGAAGTCGTTTAAACAAGTCGATTTAATGCAAAACGTATCTTTGCCGATTTCAGCTCTTAAAATTCTAGGTATTTGGTTTTACATACCATATTCTAGGAAATCCTATGAGTTTCGGCTGGCCGTACTTACTCGTGTACTTATAGGAGTTCTTGTATTTGTGATACCAACAACTACCCAATTTATATATGTGGTAAGGCTAATGAGATCCGACGACCCAAAAATTCAAGAAATTGCTTCTGTGTAAGTACGAGTATATTTATGACGAGTATATAAATTGTAGCACAGACCTTTTATTAAAGAGGTCTGTGCTACAATTTACTACGAAATTCAAGTGGTATGCTACGGTGTGCTACGAAAATGTACGGCAGTAGTTCGTCGTAGCAATTTCAGCGAAATATGGGATTAAATCATCGTAAATTATTATAAAGAGAGCCAAATAATACTGTTTTGTTAGAAAATGAGAATTAACGAAAGTTACTCACGAAGTTTTTACGAAAATTCTTTTAATTACATTTCAAACACGTCTCTGACTTGCCCTTTTTTGTTCAAAGCCCCAAGTCTTGTGAAATGACAGCTCTTTTGTAGTTAAAAGCTGACTTGTTCAACTTTACAAACGCCAGATTGTACATTATAACGTTTTTTGCTGTTCAAATATTTTTACTTCAACGTAGGTATTAGGGAAATTTGCGTAGTCTTATTAATTTTCAACGGCGTTTACACTTTACGACTTATTGTTTGGGAATATAATTCATACCTCACCAGGTATATTTGGCAGACAAATTTATATTAATTATTTAGAGTATTTTAAGCCTCGGAAAGTATCGTCGTGACCCAGTGTGACCCAGTGGTAGTCCAGCTGGAACCCCTTGTGGCCCCGAGTTTATTTTTAAAAGAAGTTTTAGTCAATAAAGTAGTTGTGTCAGTTACTTACAATGTAGGAATATTTATTTTTATGTTTTCTGCACCAGATACAGAACGTCAAGGGGTAATTAAGACCCGTGGTCCGTTTCCGTCTCAGACATGGAGTTTCCATAGAGGCGATACGAATACATCCCGTTGTTGTCCATACGTTTTAAAACTTACATTTGTTATCTATTTATTATACAACTTGGCTAACCATTCACAAGTTAAATGTGGGCTTTTTCACATACCATTTAACATGACAGCAACAATCACGTGGCTTTAATACCCCGTCTAGGGTAAAATCGTAGCGGATGTTAAAGCTTCGCATTCAATAAACGACAAATGTCACCTTATACAAATGTACGTCATACGAAGGTTTGAGTGAGGATCGAACCCTCTTTTCTCGGCAATATGTATTCTGCACTCATTGGAACGGTCTAAATCCCACTATATACATAGATATATAGCGAAACACTGTAATGCACACAAAATAACACATTTGTAAGTAAAACATGTTCACACGAATGTAAAATTTAGGTGGTCTTATTGCTAGACGAAATCTCTTACAGACAACCTTCATGTATATCAGGTATAGGTACAGATACCTATCATGTGTATCAGGGCCCAGAATCCATCAAGATTGCTGCCTTGTCGAAAATCTTAAAGTGTAAAACCTCTTCTTAATAGCGCAAAAAGTTGTAATGAACCATTATTTCAGCATAAACCTAGTTCTCACAGAAGCGCTGACTTCGCTGAAACTGCTTGATTTGCGCTTACGGCGCGATGTACTTACGCAACTGACGGATCAGCTCATTAGCGAAGAGTTCTATTGTTTCCAAGAATCTCATAAAAGGATTTTAGAGAAAGGTATAAAGTTTTCGAGGAGCCTCTTCGTTGGATTGCTATGTGGTGTATACTCAGACGTATTTTGTAAGTGGGCTTTTCTTATTTCACTAGCCCCGGTTTCGCACGGGTGCATTATGTTTTACATATTGACTTTCCTTTTTAATCACTCTACCTAATAAAAAAACCGCATCAAAATCCGTTGTGCAGTTTTAAAGATTTAAGCAAACATAGGGACAGAAAGAGCTACTTTATTTTATACTATGTAGTGAAGTGAACTTACACTGGGTGTTTATTCCTTCCTATGTCGTAGCCTTCGTAGCATCCAGTTTTTGGGAGCAAAAGACAATTAATATGGAAGTTAAATACCACAGGATGATACCTTTATTAATGAGAATGAGAAGAAATGTAGACGCAATTAGATTTGATTATTTATTTTTAGAACAAAATATTCACTACAAGCAACATAAATGTCATAATAAAGGAATTTTAAATAAGATCGTCAAAGAGATAAAATTGCAATTAATAAAAATCTGAGTTAAATTTCATCAATTTTACTAACACTTAAACTAAATGAAATAAATTTAAATTACAAGAAATGAATAAAATTAAGACATTTTTAATTAAAGCAGTAAATACAAAAACCCAATAAAATAAAAATAATCGAAACAAATATAACAGTGTCACGAGAAGATAAATTCATGTCATGGTTTACAAATTCGGCTGTTGAATAAAATGGGTTATTCAATAAAATGGGGTGCGTATTGGTTGATATAACTTCATTTGATATATTTTCATTTCAATAACGTTCATGAGATATAATAAACGTTTGGTATAACAACTCTTCGAATAATTTTCTTCAACATAATGTTCATTTCATATAATGCATCAAATGATATAACGTCATTTAAGATAACAATCAGTACGCCTAACAACATTTAATATAAACCTTACTTAGCATAAAGCACATTTGATGTATTTTTGTTTAATCTAAATTGCATTGCATATAACCTTCATATGAAATAAATGTTATTTGTTATATCTAATTGGTATACTTGTCTCCCCTTTACTCGAGTCGGGGCGAAACCGACACGGATAGATTAGGTTAGAAGGTTTAGGGCGGGAGCTAAGCGTAGCGAAGCTCCCGCCTTAAACCTTCGTGGTTATTTTTTTTTAAACCCTAAAAACGACTTGCTTGATTTGCTTGCTGTTTGCGTGATGCATGTTTGCTTGCATGCTGCATATCTGATCGCATACTGCAAACCTCAAACAGAATAGATAAATAAACACTGATCATTAATTTTATTTGTGTCATCATTTTTATATTATATAAGTGGTAGTTGTTTTGAATAGTATACCATGTAAGCTTTATAGCAAACGTTTATTATATCAAAAAAATTTATATCAGTTGTCCGTTATACGTTTCAAAATTATATCATTTGAAATTATATGATTCGTTCATTATACGGAATGAATAATTATATCAAACGTTGGTATATCATACGACTGTATATGTTCTGAGTGATATACGATTTGTGGTTATATCATACATTACACACCCAACAAAATGTTTCTGAGGTGGCTTCTGAATACCTCGTCAGAAACCCCCCGTGAAGAAACTTATTGATGTCATGCTCTAAATATGCTATGAACTACAAATGAACTACATACCTACGTGAATAAAAACCTGTAATGCTTTGAAAAACAATATCTTTATTCAACAAAACCTTCTTTCAGTTCACGTAGTCGTTTCGCCAGCTCTTAATGGTTTTCAAGTACTGCCTCTGAAGATGGATTTTATTTATTTCGACGTGAGCGATCCGGCCTACTTTTCCTATTTCTGCGCCTACCAGGTTAGTAGGCCATTTACCGTTGATGATGGACTGAATTCTGTTCGATATTAGTATAATTTGAAGACTGAATTATGGGATTGCTTAGACGTAAATCAACCGATTGATTAATTACTTCCTATTGTGTTAATACACAGTTCTGTTATCGGAAACGAGGTCTCTTACTGTGGTTCCTACTATTCAAGGTCAATCATTAGTGACAGGCTTATGATTGGTGTTATGTTACGTGATAGAATCAGTAAATGAGAAATTGCTTAGGGTATTTTTAACATGTGTAAACAAATAAATATAGTGATTGTGATTTATCATTTTTGGGATTATACATACATACATACATACCATCACGCCTCTTTCCCAACGGGGTAGGCAGAGACCACTTCTTTCCACTTGCTACGATCCTGACACACACTTTGTCTTTTTGGGATTATCCGCGACAGTAAATGGCTTCTATTATATTTTAGTGTATTTATAGAGCATAATAGAATGTCAAAAGTAATATTGCTCTTTTGAACCATATAAACAAAATTAACAATTACAATAATATTTTTCTTAGTACACTTATGACATGTCAAAAGTACCCAATAAATTAATAAGTGTGACTCATGTCACATACTACCTATCTTGAGACGATTATTTTTTTATTAATCTTTTTTTTTGTGACTTTTTCAGATTTTATATAAGCCAGTGATGATCACCTGTTACGTTGCTTTGCAAACGATGACGTGGGCATTAATGATTTGCGCTAGTGAGTACATAATCATATAAAATAAAAAACATGTGGATATTTTATTTGCCAATTAGAGCGAGTCTTACGTATATGTACTTCCTTTTTCAAGTTTATGGCACATAATATACACATCATTTCTCAATGAAGCATTTTCAACTTTTCAATAATAATTTATTGTATGTAGGCTAGTCTTCGATCATAGAAGAGGCTGTACAGCATTAGTATAACCATTGGCACAGTCATAATTAATAATTATTCTGTATTTTTCAAAGTATTTTAGGTAACAATATTATCTTTTATTTCATTTTATCCCACTCCAAAATGAATGATGCTATAAATTCCTTATTTTTCTTACTCCGCCATCTATCACGCGAAATGGAAATTAATAAGCAAAGTGGCCCCAGTTTTTCTAATTCGTGGATTTATTTACTTTCCAGATAGCCAATTGGACGTTTTAATTAACAAATTAGAAAATATAAAGGAGCTCGTTAAAATCACCAAAGCGGAAAGGGGCTATGACGAAAATGAGGCCTTCGAAGTAATATTTAAGAGCTGCGTACTTCATCATGCCGCTATTTCAAGGTGAATTAATTAGTGTTTTATTTTTTGTGTTTTTTCTTATAGAAAGTAATGAAAAAAACCCAAAATTTGCGAGGCGTTCAGTTCTTTTTAATCTTGGTGTTATATGTAATTAAAATGAAGGCAACGTTTGTTGGACAAGTTCAAGCTTTTCTTAGAAAGGGTCAGGTCAAGAGTACCTTTAACCGACGCGTGTCTGAAAGGATTAACGAGAGTGGAAAGTACGCAAGATGTGTGTTAAGATGGTTGGAACTGAAAAGATGGAATTTTCCGTGATTAAAAGGCATGATGTATCTATGTTTGTGTGTAGTTGACATAATTATAGTTTTAGGTCAGAAGGCTCAAGTTTGACTCTCGCATCAGCTGTATTTCTAGATGGAATATTTGTGGGAGGTATCTTTGTGATAATTTCGGTATTTCTGGTTACTTCAAGTTGCAATAAAGACTACGGAGATAGTGAGGCGCTTATTAAAATAATTCAGTAGTACACACACACACACACACACACAAAACAAACAGACACACACATGCACTAATTCAATGTTAAATTTTATTTAATATGCTGTGTTCCCCAAAGTTGTTGAAAATAGTTTTATTTAGTTTGTTAATCTTATCGAAAACTCAAGTGTCATGTCCGGTGGTGGAGGCCTGGTGGCCGTAGCACAGGTAAAATCCTATTACTGTCTCCAGTCTCTGCAAAATAACTCCTTTACTGTACCCACCCAATTAATTAAGTTTTCATGTTTCACGTTATTTTGATAAGAGAAATAAAGATTTTTATTATTATTTTATTATTATTATTATAATCCGCAGATTGTGCTTGAAGCGTTATCACGTATATTTATAAAAGAAAATTTATGAACTCTCGTTGAACAGTCTTTCTCAGAATAATTTACATCCCGATTTTGAAGAGCAGGGAAAGAGCTGATTTAATAGCAAATCAAGAAAATTCATTAATAAAAATACTTATGAATTTACATGGAATGCAAATCAATTATCTTTCACCAAACGGAATACTCATGTGTATATTTTTTGCTTATAACGGAAATCGGAAATGAGCTTACGATATTGATAAAACAACGCGTAACAACTTTATTTATTAAACAACTTGATGTACCTACTACTCAAAATACATAATTATTAATTTCAAAAACAAATCCAAAGATTTAAACTGCTAAAAAAACAAATATATTAGCGATAAAAAACTTGGGATCGTCGTTATCTAAAAATAAAAAGCAATAAAAGTTGCAAATAAATTATCCAAACTGGACCGCAAGCACGTATCGGAAAAAGGTTTGACTTAATTCTATCAGAGGTTTTAGGAACAGTCATTAGTTCCGAGGTCCAAAAATATTTGCTTTGAATATAGTACATGGCAGTGTTAGCGACAGTTTTAGCAATAAAGGTACAGTCCAAGACGGACCGCAGACCACGAACAGCAAGCGGCACTACTGGTTTCTATGAATCTCTATGAAAGTGATTCCAAGCAGGACCAAAAGTGTGTCGCTTGCAGTTTGCAGTTGCAATTTGCGGTTTGTGGTCCGTCTTGGAATTGAACCATAAAGCCACCGAAGTTGTAAACTTTTACATGTTACTCATCTTTGCCTGCTAAATGGTTACCTAATGAAACGCATAACATTTTTGGTCATAAAATCACAATGCATAATGTTGATAGCCATAATCATCACTTGCCATAATTCCTAAAAGCATAACTTCATAACGCATACCATAACATGGCCGAAATTCGTAAGGCATACTCATCAAAAGGCATAATTTCACTAACCATAAGTATCAAAAGGCATAATTTTTATTTGCCATAATATTCGAAAGACATAATCCTCAAAAGGCATACTTTTGATAAGCATAAGTGTCAAAATCCATATTTTCAAAAGGCATAACACTCATTTACCATAATTTCAAAAAGCATACATTTATTATGCAGCTTACAAATATTACATGTTAAACGCAAGCAGTATGTAATGTAAATGTAAAAAATCCAAAGAGCACTTGTCCGAAAACCGCCTTCATTTAGTTTATTAACAAAATTTTAATATATCATTTGCTCATAGTGACATATATTAATTACTTTGCTCATAGTGAAATGTAGACAGCAAAAGAATTCTGTCACGGCTCCGGCATTGCGGGGCTCCGGCGGTCCCACGCGTTTCGTTTCGCTCAGCACCCCAGCTTCGGCTTTTTGGCCGGCTTCGCCGGCCAGCCTCAGCCGCGGCGCTTCGCTCATAGCCACCTGCTCCTCAGCCCGCGGGCCGCCTCGCCCCTCCATGCCTACGCGGGTTTAAATTACACTCTTGGGGTAGGGCAAAACAAGTACTACGTGGTGTCGGGGTTGGCTGAGTCGGATTTGCCCTGAAGTAGAAAAAATGCTCTTATGTGAATTAGGCTTTTTAATATTATGTCAAACAAAATTATGAATATTAATAGTTATGCATAGTGACATTATGTCTTTTGATAGTTATGCGTACTGACATTATGCGTTTTAAAGTATGCTTATTGAAGTTATGGTCAACGACAGTATGCAAAGTGATGATTATGCCTTTTGATGTTATGCCTTATTACTATTATGGATTAAAATGATTATGCGATTTAAAATTTATGCCAATAAAAATTATGCTTTTCGATGACTATGCCAATTGATGTATGGCAAATGAAATTATGGCAATAAATGGTATGCGTTCTAAAGTGTCACCCTGCTAAATATTGTTGTCGAGAATGTTCACTAACTTAGTCAAATAAAATCAATAAAATACTTTAAGACATTTTATATTCTGAGAAACAAATGTTTTAGGTTATGTTACGATGCAGTCAGGCGCTCATACAGAAGGCCAGACAGTTCGTAGGTAAAGACAACGATATAGAGGACTGGTCTGAAAAAAAAACTGAGGATAGACTGGCAAAGACCTCTCTTTCACGCCTTCATGTGAATGGGATTCCCCGCAATGGGGTTCCAACGGCGGATTGTTGAACTCAGACACAGAACTAATAGAAATGTTCATTTGTCCTAGTTGTGAACAGTGTACGGAACCCACGTCCCATGGCCTCACAGAACTGTGCACTATATTAAACAGAGTCAACAAAGCCTATGTTTCATTCTGATGTATAAGCTATATTGCTGTAAAGATTCCAATAATTTATACGTGAAAGAGTAACAAACATCTATACAAACTTTCGCATTTATATTAATAATAGCATTCTGAATTTTGTTTTAGAATGACAAAATAGAAGCCTAACAGGTAATGAATTGGCCTAACGACATTTTAATTTGTAATTCCATAAAAGCTCTCAACGTTACAGACAGCTTTGCCCCCACTTAACAGGATCCCTGTCATTTATCCTGGAATTTTCTTGTGGCATACTACGTTATTAAATGATTTTTCGTATATTTTCCTGTTACGCTTACTTCGCTTATACGCTTCCGTGGAGCCGTGAGGAGCATTATGAAATGCTTTATTGGGTTAAGAAGGGTTAATGATGACATTTTTTTGGATATAGCTGGAAAGGTGATATTAGGATGATATTCGGAAAGGTTTTAAGGCAGAATTGGCGTTCTGAAATGTTTGATTTATTGCACTTTCACGTGTTTAGTATAGACGAAGTTGTGCTTGTTTTAGATAGTTGCCATATTAGTCGTAAATTGTTGTATCCCTAGAAATTCAAAGTGCGCCGCTGAGTAGAAAAATAAGCGGCTTCGTAAGGTTTAGAGGGATTTGAACGCCTTGCAACTGGGTGATACCATAAAATTGCATTGTCACAGAAAATCCAAGATGCTGGCCAGTTTGCACACTTCAGAAAGACGTAAAGTACGTTTTCATTTTTCATTGTGATAAATACTTGACTGTGCTTTTTTTCATGTAATGCCTGTCATCTCTTTGTGATATTTCTAGTTATTAGCATTTGTAAAATAATAAAATTACAATTGTATTATTCATAAATTTATCGTATTTAGTATTTTACTTAAGAATTAGAATAAATTATTGAATAACCGTCTTCGAATTTACGTTTACTAATACCACAACCATGACATGAGTTAATCTATTTATGTATTGGTGCCTGCATAGAAAATAGAGGTGCGCAAATCATGTCCGGCACTGGATTGAACCTGGAACGATTAACTTACCCTCCGGAACTATGTCCGTTAACATGTCCGCGGAACTATTTAGTTCCACCGAAGCGTGCACCTTTTCCGACATCGCACCGTAAAGGGTCTTAGTTCTACCATGTTCATAAACAGTTCCAGCGTTCCAGTTCTGTGTTTTGAAATGTTGTAAAGGAGGGATTTCCAACATTTCAAAACAAAATCTGCAAAGTTTATTATGACTATCGATCTAATGCAACTAGTATCGGGCGCGATGTGGAACTTCGTCGTTTCTGGTGAAGTCCACTCAAGCCCACGCGTGGACTAAGATGACCAACTGCCGGGCGCGACGTGTACCTTATCTAATGTCACTTCTGGTAATGCCCACAAAAGCCCACGCGTGGGCTAAAATATCCCACGCGTGGACTAAGTTAGCAGACTGCCGGGCGTGACGTAGAACTTATCTAATGTCACTTCTGGTGAAGCCCACACAAGCCCACGCGTGGACTAAGATATTCCCACTGTCAGGGGTGACGTGAAACTTATCTGGTCTCGCTTCTGATTAAGTCCACACAAGCCCACGCGTGGACTAAGATAGCCCGCACAAGCCCAGACTCACACTACTCTAACGCCCATGTATAGCTGTTTTAATTTTGCTCATACACGACAACATTGCCTTTGCACAGACGTCAACGCATACATTTTTGTGACAAAATCGCACCTATTGCAACGACATAAGATGACACATTGTACAAGTATCACTCAATGTGCTGTCCCTTTAGGTTACTCCGTCGGTGGGGATCGGGTCACGCTCGGCCGGGCTCGTTGGCGCCGCCGATCGTTCCTTTTCCTTACCCGTACAACTGTGTTCGGTCCGTCTCGCTGGGACATGTGAGGAACGATGAACCTGTTTAATAAGGCGCCTCGGATCGGAACGATGTCGTTCCAGTGCCGGACATAGTTCCTGGAACTATTAAGGTCCGGAACTACACATGTCTAATAGAAAACCTAAAATAAAAGCCTAACTTTAGGCCTAGCACGAACCGCTAACGTTTTGGTAATCGAAAAGTAAACGATCACTTTTTCTATTTCCTGTGTCTTGTTAAAAAAAAAATTAACGTTTACTTTTCGATCACCAAAACGTAATCGGTTCCTGCTAGGCATGTAGGCCTATTACCTGTAGGTAATGATTTGAAAAAAAGACAATTAATCGTGACCTGCGGTCGAAATGTACCGTAACGGTTACTGGATACACAAAAAGTAACTTGCTGTTGTAAACTTGTGGTTACCTACAACTACTTGAACCTTATTTCCGTAAAACCAAATGTACATATAAAAAAAAGTTTTCTAAAGTCTCGTAATGAATAATAGAGGTAGACATCTCTTATAATTCAGTATCTATTTCAAGTCTAGAGTCTATACGTACAAATTTTTCATCTCAACTCCATTAAAAATATCGCGAGTTCGTATTTCCAAGGAAGCCATGACTCTGACAAAGCGCGCTCATTAGCTCGCAGTACCCGCCCGTTTTATTTACTCAATTGAGTTTTGCGCTAATATGAAGTCGGGCTGAGCTATATGTAAATGCTCTTTATAAAACCCACTTGAAACTGAATATTTAGGAAGCAAAACTTTCATAACTGCGGAACCCAATTTGGTGAGCTCGTTGATTTTTTTCTGCTTTCTTCGTTACTTGTTACTGCATTTGGTAGGCATAAGCTTGGATTAAAATAAACAAAAATATTTCAACAGAATTATTTCAGCTAAAGCCTTTTGTAGCTGACAGAAGTGATGATGTTTAGTGGGGTTTGGTTTTAAGTAATGACTTTGTGGCCCCAGTTTTGTTCGATTTCATTGTTAAGCTTAAATTAAGATACCATAATTGTTAGAGATATTCTTATAACGCAGCCTGTCGATCAGTGCCATAAAAAGTACAGGCTGTTATTTATTATTTGGAAAAAAATGGATGTCACCTTTTGTACCAATCAGCCTGCAGTTGCTTATTTCATTGAAGCTACTTTTTTAAATTTCAGATTCACAAAAACATTTCAAGCTGCATTTGGGGGGCAGCTAACGATGACTTTGTTTCTAAGCTCATGCATCATCGGCACTACCGCTGTTCAGATATTTTCCGTGAGTTTTAGTCTCACATACCCATAACATGTATGAATGTACATTTAAGAGATAGAGTCATTTTTCTCCGTGAGCCATTTGGTATCCAGTGAGGTGTAAGGATTGAACGAGCCCAGACTTTGTTTATGCAAAGTCTTTGACCTGAGTTTGTGCAGTGAGATGATATTTTAAAAGTTGAATTCAAATCCGAGCTAACACCCCTTTGTCTAACTTTACGTCCTTTAATATACAGGGTGTCCCGAAACGTGACGTCAAGCGGGCACGGGATGGTAGGCTAGGTCATACCGGCTCTGGGAAAAATAAGGAAAAAAATCTATGTCACTTGGTTTAGTGATAATAATAATATTTTTGAAATTTTTCGAAATCGACACCCTTGACTAAGTTTTCATGTACTGTACTCAGAAATGACCAAATTTCGCAGCGTTTTATTTTTTTATGTAATCCTAGAAAACTATGCTTTCGATTATAGTCACTTTTATGATGATACATTTTGGACATTTAGTAAAAAAAAATAAAGTTCGACTGAGTCATGGTTAGGAATTTTTATGTCAGCTAACTTCATCCCTCATTTTCTTTAAAAAATATTACTGTAGCATCCTTGGCAAGTTGTTTAGAAAAATAGCCCATTTAATCAAGATTTCAAAAAGGTAAAATACTTACCATTTCCTTGTCTTATGTTTCCATGAAAAATAATATGAACCAAAATGGGTCGTTCATAACTTGAACTAGGTTAAAGCTACAGTATGCCTTGCTTGGACGATAAAGAAAAAGTGATTGTAGGTTAGCGGCAGCGGCATAAATGAATCGTTTGCTGTTGCTAAGCATTCCATGATTGGTCGGTTAATGTGATGGGTGACCACTCCAAAAAAAAAATCTTTTATAGCTTCTCCGTCCTTCGAAGGCACGTTAAGCGGTTGGTCCCGGAAGACGTTGCATGTGCCCAGTGTTGAGCATAAGTGTCACCAGTTGAGGTCAGACTTATGCTCAACGTTCACGCTTACGCTCAACGAAACTATCCTGTATTGCTACAATATCATACTCTAACACGTCTGCACAGTGAGCTAAGTGTGGATTGTGGTACAGTCACCGGCATCTCAGGCTACCTATTTCCGTTTTTTATCTCGCTCTTGCTGAATGATATTTCTCTACAATAGAGCAAGGAAGACTAGTAGTGTATTTTTACGAAATCTCCGTGCTTCGGAAAGCACGTTAAGCAGTTCGTCCCGGTTAGCATCGTTTGATGTTAGTCGTAATGCTTAGTCGAAGGCCTTAGGGCGGCTTGTTGACATCTGAGTTTTTTTTTATATCACTGAATTTACACTCCTGCAACAATCCGCACTGAGCCCGCGTGTTAGAGTATGGCTAGCGCCCACCCTTATAGTTGAGGTGAGGCCTGTGCCCAGTTGTGGGACGGATATAGGCCGTTTTTGTATGTATGTATGTATGTAAGGAGGACTGAACGAAAATGGTAAGGGTGATGTGGCATTTACCGTAAAAGTAAGATACTTGAGCTACTATTGAGCCATTTAGTCAGATGATATTAAGGCGCCCTAAGGCCTCTGAATAAGTTTCTGACTTCTGCTAGCACTTTCAGCTGGAGACAACTGCTTAATGTCATGTGTACGGAGATACTATGAAAAAAAAATCGAACTGGTCCCCATCACATTAACCGACCAATCATGGAATGCTTAGCAACAGCAAACGAGTCATTTTTGCCGCTAGTGGCAGCGTACCTACTAACCTACGGTATTTTTTTCATTTATCATCCAAGTAAGGCATACTAATGAACATCACCTAGTTCAAGTTTTGAACGACCCATTTTGGTTCATAATATTTTTCATGGAAAGGTAAGACAAGGAAATGGTAAGTATTTTACCTTTTTGAAATCTTGATTAAATGGGCTATTTTTCTAAACAACTTGCCAAGGATGCTACAGTAATATTTTTTAAAGAAAATGAGGGATGAAGTTAGCTGACATAAAAATTCTTAACCATGACTCAGTTGAACTTTATTTTTTTTTACTAAATGTCCAAAATGTATCATCATAAAAGTGACTATAATCGAAAGCATAGTTTTCTAGGATTACATAAAAAAATAAAACGCTGCGAAATTTGGTCATTTCTGAGTACAGTACATGAAAACTTAGTCAAGGGTGTCGATTTCCAAAAATTTCAAAAATATTATTATTATTACTAAACCAAGTGACATAGATTTTTTTCCTTATTTTTCCCAGAGCCGGTATGACCTAGCCTACCATCCCGTGCCCGCTTGACGTCACGTTTCGGGACACCCTGTATACTTTGCAGGAATACAGGATGAGATTTTGAAGATGTCTTATTTTTACGATTGGCATCAACAGCTGGGTGAAAAGCTTAGCGTGACGAATTAATCGAATATTGGATTCAATGACAGCTATACCAAAGAAAATTAGAGAGGAAGAAATATTGCCAAGCCAAGACTAAACGCGTAATGGACCATTTACGCGTTTAGTTTAGCTAACAAAATTCTGTCACACTTTATCTAGTACGTTTTCAGTGGTTCACAAATTCCATTAGCCAGTTGTTCCTTTCATGATGTATTTAAATACAACTGTAACTGTACGCATTGAGGTTGAAAAGAGTACAAAAACTGTTCGTGTCAAGTCCAGCTTACCTGTAGTCCAGTAGCTGGAAATGCTCAGATTCACTTAAAAGTCACTTATGTCACTTAAAGCATAAACATTTCCGAATGCTTATTAAGAGATGAACTCGCTGAGAGAAACGAGTTAAAACAAGTTAAAAGCAGAGCACCTACGGCTTTAATTTACATCTGTAGCAGCGACGTACTCATTTCTCCGAAATGCTCCAGGTATTAAAAGCCAAAATTGGATATAGCAGGCTTATGCAAACACACGGTCACTGAGATGAGTCCGTCCAGCAAGCGCGGAAGGCGTAATCTACTAATACTTACTAACAAAGTATTAATAATAGAGATTGTCCAAGCTGAAATGACGCACCCCTCCACTACATCTACGCATACAATACATTCGTGTTTGCGCAGATGCGGTGAAGGGGCGTGTCATTTCAGCTTAGACGATCTCTAAATGTGTACACTCATCTGCAGACCACCAAGTTTGGCTGCAAAAGTTCCTAATCTGTGCAAACAACAGTTTATTCGTCGAACTCAAACATTAAATACGGTAGTAGTTCTAGCGTTTTTGGTTACAATAATGATTAATATAATGTAAAAAAGCAATATATAGGTAAGTCTCACGGCTGGGCACAGGCCTCAACGCACTCAAGAAATGATATTCTATCTAAACTATCAGTTAAATGTTATTTCATTTTGAGAAGAAGGAAGATTAACAAACAACTAAGGCAAAAATTCAAACCCAAGAAAAAAAGTTGAGCAGATTTGTAGGTGCTCATGGATTTTGCACCTTTTCAGAACCTCACATCAATCAAGTTACATTATGCAAGTACCAGCTGTAAGCCCGTCCGAAATCAGGCTTCCGCGCATAATTTTGTTTTGATTGCAGATTGAGTCGCCTCGAAAAAATATAACCGAGGTTATCTGGGTTTTGGCGTATTTGTCCCTGTTCATAGGCAACCTTTTCGTGGAGTGCTATTTGGGGAACGCTATTACATACAAGGTGAGGGATTTGTGCATATTTTAGTAGTAACGATGTAAGTTTTACACGAGCGGGCGTGTTATGGGCACAGAGACGGTGAATGGGAGCTAGCCGGCAAACTTTGGGTGTATTTGAAAGTTGAATAGCTAAGCCAAATAAAGGCTGCTCAATTTATGAACACGATGCGGGAAGCACTTGAATTAATTGCTCCGTGAAGCAATATCCTACGAAAATATGCATGTTTCTCATTATGAAAATAATGAAGAGCTAAGAAGATTATTTCCTGAGAGATTATTGCGAGAAGTGCCCGTGGCGCAGTTATGGCAATGGATCGGCAACGATCGCTATTGTAAATAATAATAAATAACATTTGAAGGTCTTATCAAATATTATAATCGAAAATATTATAAAAACCCTAAATACTAACATACATACCTTAAAAAAGCATCACACGCAGGATAACGTAGATGGGATGGTGACCACCCTGACCGAAATTTAGTGATGTAATCCGTGCTTTATGCCTAGTTGGTGGCCTTTTGGGCGGCTTGATAAGAACTGACATTAAGATTCCTCACTAACCTTACCCACCAACAATCTGCACGACCCCCCGCGTGTTGAAGTATGGCTTACAATGCAGTGGCGTGACTTCATTGTCGAGGTGTGGCCTGTTCCCAGCAGTTCGACGTATATGGGCAGTTTATGTAAGAAGATTATTTGGGTTTCGCTGGCAACAGAGCGACTAATCGGGATTAATTATGATTGTTATAAAAATATTCTTTATTTACCAAAATTTAATACGAGTAGTTGTGAATATATAGTCGTCGTCTTTCGCAAAATGTGTTCTAACCATTAAGTATTTATGGTTTACAGAGCTCGCTCATCCCAACACTAGTGTTCGCTGGACCATGGCTGGACAAACCAACGGTGATGAAGCGGAACCTACTCCTGTTTATGGCTAAAACACAGCAACCCATGGTCTTGACTGCCGCCAACCTCGCCGCAGTGTCTATTGAAACTTTCACCAGGGTAAAAAAAACGTTTTGCATCATATTTTCATCACTGTTTTAATATTAAGGTTTCTCACTAACCTAACACCTACGACAGGAGGACCGACCAGCCGACAGTTACTCTCTGAAAAATCTGCCAGCTTTTTCAGAGACTTTGAGAACGTCTGAACTAGGTAAAATGCAAAAAAGTTCGTTCTTCCAGAGACCCGATTGCATTGAAACCGGAACAGTTACTCTGAAGTATCGAGAACAAAGTTACTGCACTAATTATCTTGTAGCTGGCAAAAGGAAAATTCCATGAAAGATGTGTTTGTGCTCAAAATGTTTGTTGATGACAGCTGCCAACGGCGGCGCTGCAGTAGCGTTAAGATGTAAACAATAACAATTATTTACGAGTACCAAAAACATTAAATTATAGGTGCTTTTTCCGGAAATATACATTGCGATGTCGTTTTGGATATTGTGTCTTATACTCGTAGTTATGTAGAACCATTACTTTGCTGTGTAAGCTTTTTTATTACGATGGTGTTATTTATTATCAGTTGCTCTGTAAGGCCATAATAATTACCAGGAATGTTAGTATTTTCTATTATTTTGGCATGTTAATAGAAAACTCCGATGAATTGCTAGCGAGGATTTAATACTATGTTAAGAATAACAAAACAAGTCTCATTCCTTTTACCATTCGTTCTCTACCAATCTTTCAAACTTTTAGCACAATACCAAAACTATAATAATCACGTCCGCTCTAGTTTTGCATCAGAGGGCCGGGCCTACTGTAAGTTTCTATCTACATATAAATCGATTCCGGAATTTTATTTTATTGGAGAACCACGAAACAAATTATTGTCCAGAAAAAAAATACAAAGAACAATGCGTCTGAATTTTAGACCTCACTAAATTAGTCTGTAACAGTGACACAACCTGCCCATAAAGTGTTGTCAGTTGTTTTTGGTTTCATCTGGTATATTAAGAGTGAACTACCTATGACTACACACTGTCTACACTTGATGATGATGAAACTATCGTAGTATCTCGAACCCTATTCTACGGTTATTGTCCCAAACTCTGTTACAATTCTTGACCATAATATTAGTTTCTTTTTTCCAAGCTAAGTATGCAAGTTCTTGCCATAAAATAGTTTGTCATACACAACTAATCCAATAAGTTTGGAAAGCTCATTCGTGGAAATTCACCAACTGTATCGCCGACTTGTTACGACCTTACCTTTGTACGTTATTTAGCAAGGCTGAAGGCCATTTTCATAACGTTATAATAAGATTTCCTCAACAATGGCGGTTTGAACTAGATAGCTTTGGGACCATTTGTCATCTTTCTTGTCCCGATTGTGTACTTGGCGTTATTTCCCAGAAATGAAACTGGAAGAGAATTCCTTCCAGAGAATTCAGTGAAAATGAGCCGGTGGGAGATCGATTTATGATAATGAACCTCCCGGCACTCACATGCGGAATAATGATTAATTAGTTTGGAAAGTTAATTTAAGTTAGATGAAATATGTTGTCCTTGAATACTAATTTAGGACGTTACTCGTAAGTCAAATTCAGCTTACTTTTTTTATTAGCATTACTTAAAACCTTAAAAAAATCAAAATCAGTGCCTACCTAGTATGTAAGTAAGTAATTCCTGATGCTTAGTAGGTTATCATACTACATGTATATCTCTTTCCATCATAAAATATGAATATTTTGACAAGCTAATGCATTTGTAAGTTTTACTACCTATCAATTTTTTGTGTCAACGTTGGGAACGAGGCTTCTTTATTACATTAAACTACAACTATCACACAAGCTTTGCAGGAAATATACAAGGAAAAACCTACCAAAAAAAAAGATAACATATTTAAAAGAAAGATGAAGAGAAAAAGAGAGAATAAAAGGTTACAGCTTAAACTACAAAAAATCGTGGAACATACATTGGATCGATATGTAAGGCAGCTGTTACCTGACAATGGCATGTCACCTCAAAAGAAGAAACCTAGCCACTGTTGCAAAACTTTTAAGCCGCTCTTGTGGTTGTGAATGATGATTTTGTATAAAGGTTATTATGTATTTGTATCAACAAGCTCCTTGTCAATGTGTGAGTATATCACTCGCATGTTCCCGATAGTTGGTCCGTATTTGGACGACTTCCACAATTTCGTCCTGTACCTATTCGTAACTTAGTTGAAGTGCGCTCAGCCTAACGTTGAGTTTGCAGTCATATGGGCGGCCCATATGGTGCTCCAGCAGGCATTTCCACTAAATGCTCTTTGATATCCACTTCGGTACGTCGTCATTTTGTTTATGTCAATGAAAAAACTAGAGCCGTAACAGCTGTACTACCTATCTCTCTTTCCGTAAATTTTATTATTAACTGGAACAGTTATGTGACATTACTTTTGTTGTACCGATTTTTCTTATTTTTTTGTTAGAATAGTCACTTGATCAGAATCCTTTTTTATTTTTTACTAAACCATCCCTGTCCCACTGCTGGGCAAAGATCTCCACCAAAGTATACCAAAAATCTCTCATTTAAAATTTGTTTGTTTCGTTTTGTATTTAGGTTTGTTTTATGTACTTCAAGATTATTTTTATTTTGGGGTTTTACAATTTTTATCACGTATGCTACAAATGCTTGTTTTTACGTATATGGCTAAATGGTTCCCTTGTGTCACGTTAATCAGTAACAACAAAGGTACTACAAACATCCAAACCTACCAAAGCAGGATATTTCTGTTTTATCAACACACACCGAAACAACTTTCGGTCTCAACTAGCGCTTGTTTCACTTGCTACCACCAAGCTTGTGCTATAGGAAACTAGACAACAGATAAACATACTTAAATTCTTTTTTTTTGTTAAGACATACCTTATACCTATACATAGGAAACGCCCAGACCTGTACAAACAACATGTTCATGCACATGTTTGTAATGTACGGGGATCGCAACCGCGATGGCTGGACCAAATCGGTCCTTAAAAATAATGCGATAAATCCTACTAATATTATAAAGGCGAAAGTTTGTACGTGTGGATGTGCCGTGTTGCTCTTTCACGTGAAAACTACTGAATGAATTTTATTGAAACTTTACAACAATAATGTAGCTTATACATCTGAATCGCACATATGCTACAATTAATAAAGAAATATTACTTTTTGTTTTTCAACTTGGGCTCACGCGGATGAAGTCACGGGCGGCCGCTTGTATATGATAAAAATGGATTTAATTTGCAAGTATTATTGATGTAATACTCTTGGTTAAGTATTATTTAGCTTGGATATTGCGTAACTGAGCGGTCCTTGAGAAACACCAGCTAAACTGTTATTAATTTCAAACTCGACACCGCGGTGGTTCAGACTGGTGTCAGGACTTAATTGGCTCAGATTAATCTGCAGAATAGACTCCCAAGGCTCACGATCGAGTTTCCTGATGATTAAGAGAAATGCATTAATAATAATTCAATAATTACCTATCTAACCCAAGTAGATCCTTAATTATAAATATCAGAATTCTGGGACCGATTTCACTAAGATATTCTGAACTCAAACACCTTTGGTAGCTATAACTAGACAAACTTGACTCTAAATATGTCATATGAATGTATGACATGTTTATATGTATATATGATATGTTTAAGGTATATACCTAAACATTAGTGAAACCAACCTGGCTGCCAGGTATAGTATACCAGAGGAATTCGTCCAATCTGTTAATGGTCTCGGTAGCATAATTGGTAGTGCAGTCGCCCGGTTTGCGAAAGACGCGGGTTCGAGTCCCGTCTGATGCCAGGACCGAATGCCTTTTTCTGGTTTTCCTATCTTTAGTAAGATGATAATGCATTATCCCTAATGCTAAAAATAAAAAATAACCTATCAAAAACCTAGTTTCATCTTAATCGAAAGTCAAATATTTGCAATAATGTTTCTTTCGAGTGTTTAAGGTATAATACCTAAACATCGGTGAAACCAACCTGGCTGCCAGGTATAATATACCAGAGGAATTCGTCCGGTCTGTTAATGGTCTCGGTAGCATAATTGGTAGTGCAGTCGCCGGGTTTGCGAAAGACGCGGGTTCGAGTCCCGCCTGATGCCAGGACCGAATGCCTTTTTCTGGTTTTCCTATCTTTATGTCATATGAATTTATAATTACTGACCCAACAGTGGCCTAGCTTTTTCTCATTTCTCAAGTTAAATCATTTAAAAAGTAATATTTCTATTTTAGCACCTATCCGTCCATACGAGTGCCTGTTTTTTGGAGTTTTTTTTTATAAATTCGGAAACCGGAACAAATGAAATTGGAAGACCGGACTCGCGTAGACGTAGACGGGCTCATATTATGCATATAATTCAAATAAATACTTTATTTTTTAAAACTTCAAACTTTATCTTCTATACTTATAATAAATCTGTAGAGAGGCCAATTCTGTACATGAAATATATTTAAAAAACAACAATCAAGGTGTGATTAAGGATCGCTACTGATGCCAAAAATGCAATCATTGAAATTTTTGTCTGTCTGTCTGTCTGTCTTTCAGTCTGTCTGTCTGTCTGTCCGCTGTATACTCGTTATAGAAACAAAAACAACTGGACGTGTTTTAACGAAATTCAGCACAATTATTATTCATACTCTTAGGCAGGTTATAGTATACTTTTCATTATGCTACGATCAATAGGAGCAGAGCAGTGAAGGGTAATGTTGGGAAATCGGGAAAAGTTACACATAATTTTTTTTTCAAATAATAACTACTAGATGGATTTAAATGAAACTCTACAGTCATATAGTTTATGCATCTGAATAAGACATTACAATTACAATTTATAAAGATATATCACATTTTTTTATCTCAAGTCCACGCGGACGAAGTCTCGGGCGGCAGCTAGTTGCGTACTAAGTGAATACTTACATGGTGTTGTAAATAATTATATAACTTTTTACCTATCCTAATCGATACTTACCAATTCCAAGTCCTTTTTATTCGTTTACTACATTATTTCTGATACTTATTTCCATCTTTTAAAGGAATTGAACGAACTGTCTGCTCACTAATTAAATTAATATTCGACTTCGTAAGTAAATTATTAGCACTGAAAGGAAACAATAATTTCAATTATTCTTTTTGTGTCTGAGAAAAGTTGAGTCCAACTTTGCAGAATGATTTTAAGCTTTCAGTCTCTTACTCGTAGTTAGTAATTATTCGGACAGTTAGCTGTCTTCTAAGCCGTTGCCCTAATTGAAAGTGATTTGTTATTGTCTAAGCTAGTTTGTTGATCTACGAATCTATTAAAAGATTTTTTTAAGGTTTAGGTTTGAGCAACTTTACGCTCAAAACAAATTCACTGTGCTTTATCTCTATGTATAAAAATGGATTGCTGTTCGTTAGTCTCGATAGAACTCGGGAACGGCTCGAACGATTGGACTAATTTTGGTTTTGAAATATTTGTGAAAATCCAGGGAAGTTTTAAAAGGTGAGTGAGAACATGTGAAAGTGGTAGAAATATGGTGAAAAACAACAATTTAGTTTTCTCTTAGCAACCGTTCCTACCTGTCACGTGACACTGAATGATTGACAACAGCACGAAGTCCATCGGGACAGCTAGTTAAAAATAAACGAGAGTTAAAAACACTTAATATTGCGATTATAAGACAGTGCTCTTTGCGACAGCTTCTATAAACTAAATGTTACCTAAGTGTCAATGTTATATTTGTAATGTAATGTTGTGTTAAGGGTTAACTAAATGTTCGTTCACCATGACGGCAACCATCTGTGTGCCTCTGACTACTCCGTCTGAGATGAAGTCGTGAGCGTATGTATGTATGTATGTGTGATAAAAAGTTCTTAGTGAACCGTCCAATTCCATTAACGTCAAGACATCAATTAGGGATGAAAGCTAAATTTTACCAATTTTCCATTAAAATTCATTTAAATTTATCTAGCAAGAGTATAAAGTAAACAAACCACCCTTGAGCAACGCCAAGACAAATTAAGGCATTAAGATGAGACGAGATAATGCAGTAGAGTGGTAGAAAGAAAAAGAAATGACAGTAGCTAATTTTATTATCTCCGAGTGAATTAAAGATGTGGATTCTGAAAACACTGGGTGTATAAACTGTAGATGGCAAGTTCGACGTCCTCATTTCAATTTTGAGTCTGAACACAAGTTGAGCGTTATAAATCTGAAAGAAATAAAATAAATCAAAATTGGGAGTGGAAGAAGAGGATGATGTGTCAAGATCGTAGTACTAGACAGAGGCCTAGCCTGTGTAGGATGTGTTCATGAGTAAAAATAATAATCTAGGTTGTCAATATTTTTGGAATACGTTAACATGAATATTACGAAGAAATATACTTATTCAACGAAGGATGCCTCCACTGTACCCACCTATTAAAGATATACCGAGACCAGGAACAGTGACACACTCCCGCTCTTCTGATACAAATCTTGAGCTTGTACAGTCGCCATCAGAAATATTGAAGCAGAAAAGGTGGCCAAATACTCCTGATCGGTTTCATAGCCAATACGGTTCAATATACCCGAATTACCAATAGCTGAACATTAACTACTTGATTAATATAATATGAACAGATGCTAACTCATTATAGTCTATATTCTACACAGGTAGGTGAAGTAATTCATGTTCAGATGTTTATAGATACTTGGGTGTATTTTTGGCTATGAAACTGCTCAGAAGTATTTGGTCACCTTTGTGTGCTTCAATATATCTGATAGCAACTGTACTATGGGTGTCAAAGACTGATAATTTGAGTACATCTTTTCAAAAGTTTGTTATTTATTTTCAGGTAATGAATTGGACATACAAAGGTTTTGCAGTTATGAATCAAATGAAGAAGTAATTTTAACGAAAGATACCAATCTGTGTGGATGTGGATGCGAAATTGTTATAGCGATTTTTCAGACTTATTTCATGAACACTAGAACTTGAAATCGGGTGTTGTACCTATTAACTGTACTAAATTCTCGTTATTTTGTAGTTTACTAAGGTCATCCTTTAGATTTCAGTATAAAGACTTGACGCCAGAATTATTGATCAATGAAGTCACAAAAGAAAATTTGTTTCATGTCTTTAGAGAAATAAATTAGATTTAAAAACGTAATTGCTATTATTTTTTTTGCAAAATATTTTATTATATGTCTGCCGTCAGATTTTCAAATTACCTACTTATTTTCGATTAATATGATTCATACCAACCAACAAGCTTATATAACGCATGGTGCATTAATTTTGTATTATTTATAAAGCTTGTGCTTTGCAAGTTCGGAAAGGTAACAATGCAGAAATGTGTAAAAATTGTAAGAGTTAAAAATTTAGAAGTCGTTTCAATCTAGTGCAGGTAGAAGCTTACCAGTTTCATCTATCTTTGTAAATCCCGACTAAATTTTAAAAATCACCGGATTAAGTACATTGTCGTCGTTTATCCGGATCAAGCTGAGAATCGTAGCAGCCGGGCACCTACTCTGTGTCGTCCGAACGCTTAGCGTGTTGCTGTTTGAAAGGCTACGGATGGATGGCGATACTGATGCCATGGCGAATGAAATTGATCATCATTAGGTCCAAAATAGCTTTTTTTTTTAATCCAACAAACCAAGAGAGGAGCAAAGCGAACGGATTCATTTTTCATTCCACAATAGTACCGTAGATAGAAATGACGGACTTAATTACTAGAGGCATTTTCTACTAGCCTACCACACGGTCAGCCAGATAAACTAAGGCGATGCACTAGACCAAAATTAGGACAAGGAGAAAACGAATGCGAGATGTGTCTTAACCTACCAATCACATAATTACCCGTATTTGAGATCTGAAACTCAATTCGCTCGTGGCGAGGTCACTTTAAAATTCAATTCAATCAAGAAAGAAAAAAACTAAGACAAATATCATATTTTAATTATTTACATACAAAATGAGAGAAAATAATAATAGGCATGACGACAGTATCAAATAATCAACGATTTGAATACATTAGGGGAAAATACATATTAAAAGGATTTAAAACACACATTTAGTTTGATTTTAAAATCTGAGATTAATCAGATTTTCAACAAAGTAAAAGGATAAAATACTGCAATTCGCCATTTTGACTCAAACGTCAACAAACGTCAATCACGCACTATGACGTCACTGTACTGGAAATCAACAAAATGTCACTGTCGTATTTCATACAAGTGAGTTTGACAGACACTTGATATTTATATTAGAATTACGTCACACGGACGCCATGACACCTGCGAGCTTTTTCGCGCGCTGTTGATAAAATACTAGAATAATGTCCTCAAACTTTGTTAAACTGACCTTTGAAACCGAAATAAAGTTTTTTTAGTATACTATATATGTGTACCTTTATCACGAAAGAAGATTTCAAAATTGGTCGTCATGCCTATTGTGAGTGAAGCGTATTGATGATATAAGTAAGCGTGAAGCACCGACATGTGAAGTGATGTCCGCCGGAATAGCACCCCTGTGCTTCACAGATAAGCAATGATGACTTACGAGTACTGATAGTTTTAACAGTCCACTTCACTACACTCTGGTGTAAGCCACCCCTTAAATGTGGACGTGTTACTACGATAGCTTTAACATTAACAGATTGCGGTTAGGTAATATTTGCTTCGTACTAGACCTACAGGTCACTGGGCCAAGCTATAATGCCGCCGGCGTCCCTAGACCGGCGCTGAGGGCTAGCCTAGTAGGTAGGCTTCAAATATTAATGAGCAGAAGTGAGTGATGTCACTGAAGGAAAAGAGATTACGGGGATAAAAGCATAATATCGGCCTATTTAAGACAAAGGCTTTGATCATAAAGTGCCTACTTAATAGCTAACTCCGTACTGTGTGCTATATAGGCTGCGTGATGGAAAGAGTAATAAGGAAATCCGCTGAAGAACTAAAGTCATTTAATGCGTATCACGTATATTTTTTTAAGTAAAAGGTAGGTATAATAAGGCCTTGTCTGGAAATAGTTGTGAAACGTCTAGGCTTGTCATAAACTTATGTGTAGTTTTTTATTATACTTCCTAACTACGAAAAAAAAAACACATTTTTCGCATCTATCTATCTAGTTGAAGTGGGAGTGGGCAGGACACGTCATCCAAATGCATTCAAGCAAATGGTCTCTTGAATTGTTATAACATAACATTAACTTTTGAAAACCACAATCTAACTTACTATTGGATATGAAGTTGGCCAGCATGGTCTCGGCTGTCTCGGTCAAAACAGTGGCATCACTCTGCTTAGGGATGGTTTTCGTAGCAAGGCCCGGAAAATGTTGGAGTGACGATTTGAGACATCATGCCTCCTGAGGTTTGAAGTACTAATACTAGAATAAATCGCTATTCAATAATACTCTTTCAGAATAGCGATTTGGGGTCAACTCAGATCCAAGTAGACCTTCAATCCTTTTATTGCTGTTAGTGATAATGAAATCTGCCACAAACTGCCAGAAGCTGAAAGCTTTTCTATAATCAAACAGTACTGCTCCAGCTGGCTAATGAGATAACCGATGACAATGTCCGAATAGGAGGAATAACCGATTCATCCATTAGTGACAAATGTTTGGTGCAATCAAACGCGCGTTGCGGCCGGACGCATCAATCAAGCTACAATACTAGGTGCCTATACGCAATGCGTAGGCTAGCTTCTGACGGTACGCAGCATCGGTACCAAGAAGGGGTGGGTAGGGGTACTACCGTGTGACTCTTTTTTTCTTTTTTGTTATTCAAACAAAGTTCCAGAAGCTTATTTCGTACATTAAATACAGAAGAACATGTTACTTGAACTTAAGCTAATTATTGAAACATACTGCGCTACTTAAAACTAATAACATCTAAAATATGTGGCAATGAGAGAATGCAATGGAATTTGAGAGTGCGATTCTCTGTGTTTTTTCGATGGTTTCGATGGTACAAATGTTGTTGTCAAACATTAGAGAACCCAGAAGACGCATTCTACTCGTCAATTTACCTCATCATCGTAAGTTCATACTAGTCCAATATTGGTTAGTAAGGTTAAGTTACCCCCGACCACTGAATTACAACATAATCTGAGGCTGGCGCCTGCGCCGCTGAGCTAAGCGGCTTGTTGCTATGAGGACAACGAACTATCTATTTGATAGTTAACTAACGCGAAAACGTAGATAGGAATCTTCACGGCTACACATTTACCTACAAGGAAAACGAAAGCAAGTACGCGATTTTGCTACTAAGATGGGTAACTTAAGTCTAAAGGCGTCTATAATAGTGGCAATACTTCTGCTGAGCTATGGTAAAAAGTGCCACTTTGTCTGTTACGATAGGTGTTCTACAGACTAAATTATACCTACCTACAAACAAAGTCAAAGACTAGCTATGTTTCGTAGTTTCTGCACCAAGGCAAAGAAAGTCTGTCCTATAACTTCCATCAAATTACGCATCGTGGGAAGCCTGCTTTATATAGCGTATACGCGTCGGCAAACAATGTGGTACTCTGTCTTGACATTGTCCCTGGAAATTGATGGAAATGTATGTGTGTGACCATTGCATTGTTAAACAGGCACACTACTTACTCTACAAATTGTAATTTTTACTATGCACCTACGTTGACGGCTCATCATGCTATCCATCTCAGTTTTATATCTTGCTCTTGGCAATCCTTTGTAATAGATTTTTCTCGCATCATAAGTTAAAAAATTCGTTAGGAAGCGCAAAAAAGCTCCAACGTCATACAGTTACTCTACTGTGGGCGTAAATCGTCTTTTATGTCACTGGACAAATTTGATTCCACGGGTTGGGAGGGACTCACCCAGGATAGAGATAAGTGACGAACAAGTGTTCAGAACGGTCGCAGTGTTCATGACAAGATCTTAGGTTAAAAGCACGATAAAAGGCGACGAGGTTATGTCGGACTCCTACCGACTAAAACCCCACGTAAAGTAAAGTAAAAAGTAAAAATAGTCTTTATTCATGTAAACTTATTAAAAAGTACTTATGACAAGTCATAACATAAAAATTAAAAAGTAATAATGTGATTCTACCACCGGTTCGGAGGTGTTGATTCGGCACTCGACCGTGGCACTTTGGCGGCGAAACTGGATCCTACCGTTAGTAATAGCGCACTACTCCGCCGCCAGTGCTAGCCCCTAATGGGGCCCCCTCCAACTGACCCCCTAACAAAGGGGGGAGGCCACGAAAGTGCCTGGAGTACGCAGGCACATTCACTGTCTGGGTGGACGCCGTGCAATGCAAGCCAGAGCACCCCCGCACTCCGGCCCGCTGGCATCCACTGTACGCAGGCCCTACTGGGCCCGCAACCACGAGCCACCCAAAGGGCAGCTCCGCTGCCGCAACCAGTGGAACGGCCCCCTCGGGCCGCGACGCACAGGGGGGATCAGCCTCGGATCACTGGCCCCCACCAACCGATTGTTCGCCGCGGCCTCCACCACGCGCCTCAGGGCGCTTGCAGGCCCCACTGGCCCCGCAACCCCACGTGTCGCCCTTGCGGGCTGCAGCGGGTGAGTGACCAAGCCACCACACTGCCACGCCTGAGTTCTCTTCGCTTCCCGGCGGTTCACCCTGCCACCGGTACTAAGCCCCCTCGCCACGCCTAGGCGAGAACTCATGATGGGGAAATAACACAACCTCACCCAACCCAAACTTCAAATGTAGTTTGTGCGGAAGGCTATGCCATTCGTGGAAAGGCCTTTTCGGTAACAAAAAAGTGCTCTATCTCCAACGTCACTGCATAAATCGTCTGAAAAGGATGCAAAGGCCATGAATGATGATGATTACATAATTAGAGGGTAATTTGATTAACAACAACTAACTACAATGGTATGTTATTATGCATAAATAAAACTTCCTCTTTATTCACTCTATCTATTCAAAAAATCGCATCAAAATCCATAGCGTAGTTTTAATGATTTAAGCAAACATATGGACAGAGAAAACGACTTTGTTTTATACTGTGTACTGTAAATCTACAAAATGTTGATAGGTATAAAAGTAGCATAATATCTTATTGACTATACTAACAAAGTAATTTTACATATTTTAGACTGTTATATAGAGCAGGAATATCAGCTTATCATGTTGTGCAAACCGAAGAACGGTATCCAAATAAATGGTTTACATTTCCAGAAGTTTTTGCAATTATGAGTTTTTAATTAAAATCTCTATTTATGCGGTCGTTACAAGCAAAACCGCAGGGAGAGCCTCGCAATACATATTGAGGAGATATAACGTTATTGGAGATTCGGAGTTACGTCATCAATTATTCAACATACACATCTGCCGACGAACGCAACACACATTTATGTATGCGATATAGCGTCATCTGATACAACGCATTTCCGAATTCCATCGCATTGGAAATTTTCCGGGTGCTTGTGGAATTTAAAAAAACATTGTCAATCCTCGAAGTTCTGCCAGCAGGACAAAATCTTCGAACAGTTCCTTTATCGTTAAGTTTCACAATAAAATATTCGTTCAGACAACGACCTAATTAAGCTGCATGAACTGTAATTCATTATTCTATTTTAGGTAGGTACAACCCTTCTAAATTTAACATCATTTGCCGAGTTCTCTGTAACATACTTAAACGGTATACCAGTTTTTGCCAAATGTTTTGACGACAATTTTTCACGATTTTGCAGTCAGGATTAAGTTTTTGTGTTTTTTTCTGAAAGTTTATAATTGTGAGAGCCCAGTGGTTTAGCAATGACGCTCGGAGCACGTGTGGTCCCGAATTCAAATCTACCCGAAACACCTAACACCCGAAACCTGTATGCTCATTGATACAACTCACGGCTAAAGGTCGTAGCAGACTATACGGGCACCGCAACTGCCAGACCACCCAACTGTCAGACCCAGCAATTATCTTGCCATTCAGAGTATTAAATTGCAAGGTGTATTTTGCAATATTCATCATCATCATCATCATATCAGCCGAACGACGCCCACTGCTGGGCATAGGCCTCCCCCAAAGATCTCCACAACGATCAGTCCTACGCTGTCCGCATCCAGCGGCTTCCCGCGACCTTGACCAGATCGTCGGTCCACCTTGTGCAGGGCCTGCCCACGGAACGTCGTCCGGTACGCGGTCGCCATTCGAGAACCTTTCCGCCCCAACGGCCATTGGTTCTCCGTGCAATATTAGTATGAGAAACCAACGGCGAGTTGTCAGCATGCTTAATATACCACTCAACTCGCAGCTTGCGTCCGTAAGGACGTAAGTCAGTGTGTTTCTGACTACCCTGTCACACACTGAAATACCTAAATAACTAAATTCTATGATTAGTCGTGAGCATAATAAATAAGTAATGTAACCATTTTGACAGACAGACGATAAACTACGTGTACTCAGTGAAGATTCTAACACATAGTCTATATTTATCAAACTGTTGTTTACATAAACGGCCTATATACGTCTTATATACGCTGGGCACTGGGCACAGGCCTCACCTCAACTATGAGGTGGATTGAGCCATACTCCAACACGCGGGCTCAGTGCAGATTGCTGGAGGGGTGTAAGGTTAGTGATCAACCTTAATTTCAGACGTTATCAAGCCGCCCTAAGGCCTCTAAGGGACTAGGCTTAACGACTGACATCTGACGACGTCAGCCGGGCCCAACTGCTTAACGTGCCTTCCAAAGCACGGAGATACCCGAAATACATATCACTAAATTTCGGTCGGGGCGGTCACCCATCCCATTTCCGACCCAGCGTGTGTTGCTTTACAACAGCGATCGTCGCCGACCACTGTCACAACTGCGCCACGGGCACATCCACAAACTTGTTTGAAATAGGAATATTCATTCATCAAAAGAGGGTTTCCGAAGTCGAACATGCCGCCAATGGGAGAAGTTATATTGAGCAGTACAATTCACAAACCGCACCAAAATTGCTGCCGAATTAATGACCGATGATGCCGTAGCCCATGGTCACAGTATAAACCAACAGTAGAACATCTACATACAAACGTGCCACTATCGGTTTGAATGTGTGCGTGCGCGTCGCGCGCCGTGTCGCGATTTCACGCACACGCTAGCATAAAATAGGGAGGAGGCATAGGGAGGCGGCAGTACGGACGGGCTCTGCCGCGTGTCTGTGTGCACGCTAGGCTAATAACTCGGCGGGCGGCCTTAGATAACCTACTGTATGTTTATACTGTGCCGTAGCCCATGGTGCTTCAGCTATTTCATTACATGCAAGATTTAATGGAATTGCATTCAAATCATTACGAATACCACTTCGGATTCACGCCCGGCCGTTTTGTGTGAATAAATTATCATTTCAGCTCGATTTACGTAAACGCTCAGTATTACTGCTGCGGGTATCTGTGATTAAGAATGGTTACTAGGAAACTGTGGAAAACGAGGTAGATAGTTAGTGTTATCCAAATTTACGATGGTATACAGGGTGATCAATCCTAATAGGTCAGAAGGGGGAAGTGAGGAACTAAGTATGAGAGATGGCGAAATCTGCCCTTATGAATGTCCATGGCTTCAATTTAAGTTTTAATTATATTGGCATACAATCTTTTTTAAATCTACATATCATACGTGACCGGGGACCGAACCTGATGGTTTTGTAAGAAAGGGCACCCTGTATTGTTATGTAAAAGGTGATCATTACTTGACATTGCAATAAGTCCAAATTCGAAACTTCTGCTGTAAGTGAGTGAGGAGTTCGATATTTTGCTGATTCCTAGTAGGTCTTGTCTCAGTATCAGGTAATTGTAGGTAATTATGTTTATGCTGTATCTTAAAAGTAGCAGATTTCTTAGTTTGGCATCGATACTCATAGCCTTTTATTGAATAGAAATGTGCTGATGATTTCAAAAATTCGGGCATGAGTTAGATTGGAAAAAAAACCAGTAAGTTGACATGGCCCCGAGATACCACCAGATGATAGATTCACAGATACACATATCTTAATAACATCCCCTTTCTATGTGGTTAAAAATAAAATCCAACCGAAAGATCTAGCAGTCTGATTCTGGTTACAAATTAGTGAGGAATGAAAAGCGATGGTCGCTGTCAAAAGCACGTGGAGTGGACGCATGCCGCCCAACCCCCCACTGACACAGCCCCCGCACTGACACAATTCAATTTGTGGAGTTCACCCCGTCACAAACGCCCACGAAATCCGCTTTCAAGCATTGCTGAAATGCTAGGCTACTTATTACCATACAATTAAACTAGCGGTTGTTCGCACCTTCATCTGTTTTATCCTGTTCGTGACTCATAAAGAACTTATATCAATATTGTTATGTTTTATTACTTAAAATGTTGAAATATTTGAAACATGGTTTAAAGTGATTTTTGGCAGTCAATTTGTTTTCAATGCAAATACAAATTTTAATTACACATCAATAAAAAATACATAATTTAATAAGATAATTTTCCTTTTGATAACAGGTAAGTATTTTATTCATGTATGTATGTATTTTAATTTATTGCCTATCTATACAAACACCACTGAGGAACTTGAAAACGTACACTAATTAATTATTTCATTAGTGCTAACCAAAAAAGTATTAAATTGATCAACCAAGCTTCCCATTTATGTTCACGCAAAAAACACCCTCTCAGGGTTAAATCAAAACGTTGAACAATTACCTTGTAATATCTATAAGTATGCACATAAAGGACAAAATTGCAGAAACCTTTGTTCGATATTGAGTAAACACATTTTACATCATTTACCAATGATTGATGTTTATCTTTAAATATGCTACGACTATCAAAAGTGGTTTAATTGTAAAACAAAAAGGATTGTTTCATTTGTTTACATTTCTCGTACAGATTGTCACAATCGCGTTGTTAAATACGGAACTGATTTAAATCAGGTACATTTTAATACAAAAACACAGTAGAGAGAATTTCTGCCAAAATGAAATAAATTCCCTGTACTCGTACTTCCAATCTTTTGAGGCATTTAAATGTTGGGCATACTTTACATCAAATAAATTGATATTGGAGATATCTGTCACTCAATTTGAAGAACTTAAAATAGATACAGAAACAAGACATACAAACCTTAGTAAATCGATAATCAGTGTATTACATGCATTACCCCAACGAGACAACCAATCTTTTAAACGATTTTTTTGAATGATTGCGATGCGATACATCAAACCAAAACAACTCTTCTACCTTAACAACCCGTCTCTTCTATCTTTTCTGTTTTGTGCCGATTATTTTTTGTCTCTATACTTTCTTAGTTACCACCTAAAAACATCTAAAAATGGAATATTATATCTACCAGGAATTGGTAATCGGTGTTTTAACAAATTATTTGTGTCCACGCCAACCTATTGCTACGAATTACTACAAATGCTGTGACGAAGACATGATAAGCACCAACGATATTATAATAAAAAAAGCCGTAGATACTTACTTGTGCTATAAAAGTGGGTGGAAATCAAAACTTCGAACACATTATTATTATTATGTTTTGAGTGTTTCTTTTTTTTCACAGCTAAAGCTGGTAAATTGAGTGCCATTTACGGGCCAAAACCAAGTAAATGACACAGTACTTAAATCCTATATTCGTCGATGTCGTTGTTGTCTTCGCCTAGTTGCAGGAACTTTCTAACTATCCGGCATGTATTTAGAATTGCGGCTTTTTGAAGTTGGATGTAGGTATTGGGTTTCAAATCTATGGTTTTCAAGCTGTGGTGGAGATAATTCGGTATGATAACGGTGGTCGAGAGGACTATTGGTACGATATAAACTTTATCCTGTTTCCAAACTCTTGTGACTTCTTCCTTGAGATCGGTGTACTTATGTATTATTATTATTATTATTATTAGCAAATCATTGACAGTTTGAGACGACACGCGCAACATGTATAGATACATGTTGCGCGTACGTCGTATCTGTCTCGTTTACGCTCTAGTAAATAGCCAAACTATCTTGTACACTCGGTCAAATTGTAGGTACATACACCAGGGGTCAATTTTCGACTTCTCATCAGTACTGACATAACGTATCTGCATATTATAAATATCATTGATAAGCACAGCTTAAATAACATACATCACATTTCCAGTAATGCTTACTAACGTGTTACTTACAAGCTCAAAAGATTATGACGAAAGCTCAAAATGGCGAGCAAAAAGCCGTAGTTCATTTGTTAAAAGACACGTGGCTGCCGCCAATTCAATTTGTGGCGCTTAACCCTTCACAAATACGCATTCGGATCCACTCGCCAACCGTTGAAATGGACTGGCTTATTACGGGTTAAAGCCTAAGTGAGAATCTGCGGTGTTCTGGCAAAGCTGATGGACGCAGTTATTCGTTCACGAACTGATTGAGTGAACTTGTTTGTGGATTTGTGGAAGAACTACGAACTTAAGAATAAGCAGACTCATAGCAAGTTTCCTTTTTTAACTAAGCTTTTTAGTTTTTGAAGGTGTCATCGCTCCGACTGATGGGAAACAAAAATATCTTTAATCCAATAGACCTGTTACAAGTGCTTCCGAATTGACACTAACCCAAGAAAAATATATACTACTTAGGTTTCAGACATACAAATTATAATATTAAGGATGAACTTAATGTGATTCTACCACCGGTGTCGGACTGTTGTTTCTGTACTGAGAAAACCGGTAAGAAAATCACAATATAGCTATAACACTGGTTATCAGGACCTGTATCGAGCTGAGGGGTTCTTCCCAGGCATTTTCATCCGTTGAGTAATCCTTTGTGGTATATAGTACCCCGTTTGACAAGTGGACAAGTACAGTGATACGTGATACTAAGTAGGTAGGTAGGTACTACCTAGACCTAGTCCATCACATCTTGAAGGCCTGCATAAACGCCTCAATAACATAATTTGGAGCAAAAAGGAGACGCCCATATTTCATCCTTAGAAACGTTTTTCTCTCAATTAAGGACTAATTAATTAACTTGAGAAATGACTGCAGTTCATTTATTTTTTCCTCAACCCTTTTCATTGTGTTAAATGAATGCATTTAGTGAAATTTGATTCATTTAGTTTAGTTCTCAGTGTTTACAATGGCCTGTTAACTTCGCAGTTTCACTAATTTTGTTGAGTTAACACCCGACTTCACAAACGTAAATCAGCGTTGAACATCCCTCAGATGTATAGCTGTCCTTTTCAGTTCTATTGAAATTTTACGGCACAGCATGAGCGTCGCGTGCTAAGCGTTGATGACGTATGTGAATTCGAGGGAGAGTTTCTGTTTTTTTTATACCCTCAACGCCAAAAAAGGGGTTTAATATACATTTACCGTGAACCTATAGTACCTATAATATGTCATTGTAGTTTGTAAACGAATAAATTGCTGCGGAAATTGTAGCCAAAATAAATGTCGTTATTAATTCTTATTCAAAAATACCCATCGAACCTAATTCACTGACAAGAAATACCCATTCCCTTTGTTTTCACTAGCGTAAGAGGTTTCCAAGTCAAGTATTAAGTTATTGAAATCATAACTTGATCTAAACTTGCCCAAAATAGCCTCAGGTTGTGCTTGTAAGGCATAAATTATTAATGATTAAACGAACTTACCTTAAGTGAAGTTCTATCATAATTATATGAGTCGCTGCATCCGAAGGGATTTTATCACAAGGTAGTACATTTCTTAATGTAGTGGGCATCAACACGTTTTAGAGCTGGTATCACTGAAACAGAAAAAAAAACAAATTCCCTCCCTACGGTAGGTGCGTCACTCTGACAGGTGACAAGTTCATCATTCTTTTAGAGACAGATTTCCCTAAAGTTACTCGGGTCAGTTACCAGAAGGTATGATGGTAACTATGGGTAGGGTGGGAGCTAAAATCCCTTCGGATGCAGCGACTCATATAATTATGATAGAACTTCACTTAAGGTAAGTTCGTTTAATCATTAATTATACTTCGTCGCTGCATCCTCGGGATTTTATCACAAGGTAGATGTTTAGAGTTCTAGGGAAATCAATATCAAGGATTTACTAAATTGAATATGATATCAAGGATTTACTAAATTGAATTATATTCAATAATATGATATATGATTGAATACAATTTTTGATGTGAGATAGGTAACGTTTATTATAATTTAACCTGTTTACTATAAAACCGCAATAAAATTAAGGACCAATGACCAAAAGTCAAAAGATCATTGCAGCTTCAGTATTATGTTCCAAGATGAATATATATTAAGATAACTTCATGTTATAAATAAAAACTTAATGGTAACTGTATGAACTCTGCTGTTACCACACACAAGAACAGGTATACATATACCACCCAATAACAAAACCTAATTTACTCGAATATTTAATCCATAGTAAATTCGGGATCAAAGAACGACGTCTATTGAAACAGGTTAGCAGCTTGAGCTGCAACTTTTCCGTTAATATTTTCGTAATAAATGTAAAGTAAGGTGGTACGTAATTATATACAAGTACACTGGGCAGTGGTTTATTACAACAATTTAAATGCCCAGCATTGTATGTGCTCGTTGGGTGGGTGACACATAATTAGTCACCTAACTTAATTCAGCTAAAGCTATTGTTTGGAAAACCTATTCCCAAATAGAACCCAACGGCAGTAGGTACTAAAGTAAGTTAGTTAGTAACTTACTCTCCTAGTTTTTGCTAATAATATTTCTTAATGTAAGTATGTTGTCTACTGCGTAGAGTAAGCAGACTTTAGAATCCGAAAGAATAATAACCTAGGCATAATAAGCTTTAGTTTTTATTATTTTTCTTAAGAGTTTCTATGACTCTCATTGATTGAAATGTCCTTCCAAGATAGAAACTACACATGACCTAACCAATGCAGCTGGCCTATGTTTTTAATCTAATAACCTAACTGAGGTATTATTACTTAGGTAATTTATGCCACTCTGGTGAAAGCTGGGGCGTTTTGTAAGGATGAGACGTCTTACTATTCTATATGACAATGTTTTCGTGAGTGGAAATCGTCTATTTTTAACTATCGCTATGCGAATAATATCCGTAACACTGTAAGTAGGTAGGTACCTACAGTTCCCTGTTGGTACAGTTAAGGTTAGAATTGCATCAAGATATTCTACTGACTTCTCTCCTTAAATCTTCTTACTGTGAATTTCTTATTAAATGTCAAATCTTGTTTGGCTTGGTACACTACTAAAGTGTAAACTAATAAAAGAGCTGTTGCTTATGCGAAGGTGTTATTTTTCATTCCATTATTATTGCGATTTCAGTCCTAGTCTCACGAAAAACTTAACTTATAACCTATTTCGGTCATTTTAAAATGAAAGACCACGATGTCTTCTACTCGTGAGTGCGTATGCAACAAATCCTTAATGGTAGGTCGACTACCTACATAATATCAAATACTAAAACTATTTAATTGTAATTTAGCATCTGATTGCAATTAATTTCTTAATCAACATACCTTGCCAGATGCGAACAATAAAAGCTAAAACTACTTACTATAAATTGGTAATCTGCAAATCATTACCAAACATTTTTGTCTTTAGGTAGGTATATGCTGTCAGAGTATCTGCAAATGACTAAGTACTAGTCTTACTGAAATCGAGACAAGATAAACATCTTTTTCCAATACATTTCCTGTATTCAGAAATGCGATCAATGTGAGATGGCTTTAGTTCAATTTATAACTTTTAATCCCAAGTCAAAACCAGTCATGGCTTGGATATGGTTATCAACTATACCTATTGATTGATTTTGTTATTTCAAAAAATAACCACGGAGTCGAGGTACTAAATCAAGCCTACATTACAAGTTGTGCCTATTGAACTTGGCTAAAACAGCAGATATACCTTTAAAAATCATCTACTCAATCGTTAAATGACAAATTTAACGCTTGCTGAATTATGAGTAGTCACTAATGTTTGCTAAACGGCAAAAGTGTAGCATTTTGCATATAAAATAAATCCGCGTGCGTAGCACACCACTCAACAACAAGTAAATCAAGTAGATACATGTATGCATATACATTTAAAAGACGGCAGTGTTTATGTACTTACACCATTTTTAAGTGTTGTTATTCAACATGTTATTGTTAAACGCGTGGCTGCGTTAAATACTGTGTTAATTATTAGGTGCTAATTCACCTATCGTTTATCGCTTCATAAGAATAAACTATTAATAATAAAGAATTTAAGTGTCTCTTCAATTCATGTTGTTTCAAATGCCTTTGCTTATTTATTATGTTAAAATAAACTACTATATAAAATTAAGCCGGGTTTTCCTTTCTGACGCTATAACGCACAGACCGATTTCCACGGTTTTGTATTCGTTAGAAAGGTCCCGCGCTCCGTGAGGTGTATAGTAAAGAAAATTCAGCAAAATTTCAACAGAAAAGCGGGAAAATCTTTTTTCACATACAGCTAAGGCCACGCGGACGAAGTCGCGGGCGGCTGCTAGTCATAGATAATTATTTCCTGAATAATAAAGGAAATTTTGGAAAACTTACATGGGTTCTCTGCCACCAGGTAAGGTTATCAAACCATCAGCAAGGTAATTTCCAGAAAAATACTGGTAAGGCTAGGTTAAAATACATACCTGACTTTTCGCAATCACTATGAAAATACTTTTCATTTCATTTTATGTTTTATTTTATTTTACTTCATTTTATTTCATTTTATTTCGTTTTACTTCATTTTATTTCATTTCATTTCATTTCATTTCATTTTATTTCATTTTATTTCATTTTATTTCATTTTATTTCATTTTATTTCATTTTATTTCATTTTATTTCATTTTATTTCATTTTATTTCATTTTATTTCATTTTATTTCATTTTATTTCATTTTATTTTATTTCATTTTATTTCATTTTATTTCATTTTATTTCATTTTATTTCATTTTATTTCATTTTATTTCATTTTATTTTATTTCATTTTATTTTATTTTATTTTATTTCATTTCATGGGCCTTTCACGGATTGAATATAGGCCCTTAATTCAGATATTGCGATATCGTTACCGTCATGTTGACTCACGGCCAACTCCCAGGTTTGTTCCTTATGTACAGATCAAGCTATTAAGTCTCAAATTTGAGATCATTTTTCTGTATTTATATGCCTTCGTGATGACTCGCGGCCAACCCCCAGGTTTTTACTATACCTTCGTGATGACTCTCGGCCAACCCCCAGGTTTTTACAATACCTTCGTGATGACTCTCGGCCAACCCCCAGGTTTTTTAAGAAGTAAATAAATAAAATATATTTCACTTTTCACTTATAAGTATTTTAATTAGGCACCGGTACTCACCGGGATGGTTTTTGGCGTCGGCCTCTAATTACATAGCTAATTGAATATTTCATTTTGCTAAATCCGCATTGGATTGTCATTTTCTTATATATAAAGCATATGCTGTGAACTTCGTGGGCAGCAAGCCTACGTGAGTGGTTATCCCGTGTTAACACGGGTGTTAGCCTTCATCATATTATGAATATTGTAAACGGTAACCACAAAGTGGTATCAAATGTATTTAAATATAAAATTTATAGCAACTAGAATAAGTTATGATATTAGCCATAGCTATATAGCTACAAAAGCTGTGGCGTGGCTACTCAGATGTATCTGTGTAGTAGCAAAATAAAACATTATTTTAATGTCAGGTACTACCATTACTAAGACTTATTCTTAGTCTGCAGTTTTCAATTGAAATTACAATCTAGTTCTTGAAGTTTTTAGGTACTAGTGTACATAAAAAGAAAGGTTTTTGTTATGCAAGGATAGCACAAAATAACTTACAGTTTGGTCTTCGATTTGATTTTCACCTTAAAATGCTTTCGAAACCACACTCGCGTTGTGGGCCTGGCCGTGCTCTCGTTACGGGACGTCCTCTTGGACAGGAATAAACAGGAACCTTTATTCTGCTTGGCTTATTTGTTGAAAATGCACCGACCAACTTGGTACGGGAAAAAACAGGATCTTCTTCTTCTGTTTGTCTCGTTTGTTGGAAACACTCACTCAGTGTGCGTTTTATCGTAATCTCGTTACGGTGGGTCCATTTTGGACAGGCCTCAACAGGATCATAAACAGCTAAAATTAATGCCAACATTGATTATGACCACTTCACGGTCTCATCATTGACGTGTTTTGTTAAATTTAAACATTGCATCGTCATGCTTAGCTTTGTTTACAGTCATACGAAGATTCACTTTTAATCACGAGTTCTCTTATTAAAACATTTTGAGCAAGAAAATGTGGGTAGATTTTTATTGTAGATCGTATTTAGTTATTGTTTAAAACGAAAGGTAAGTACGATCTTAACGTTGTATTTCATTTAGGATCTATCAATTTACACTACTACAACTATTGCAAACACTTCAGCACTTAAAGAAACCGTTATATAAAAAATATAACGAGAGAGGGTGTGTCGATGCCCGAACACTAGAAACGAATGATGAACTTGTCACCTGTCAGAGTGACGCACCTACCGTAGGGAGGGAATTTGTTTTTTTTTCTGTTTCAGTGATACCAGCTCTAAAACGTGTTGATGCCCACTACATTAAGAAATGTACTACCTTGTGATAAAATCCCGAGGATGCAGCGACGAAGTATAATTAAGGTTTATCAGTTTTCTGCCCTGAAAGCAATGTTTGGTGGTAGGTACCTATTTCCACTTTTTGTTATTACACAGGAAAAGTGACTTGCGAATTTAAGTTGTTACCTTGACCAAACTCTTATGCCTCTTAACTCGTTTAGTCGTTTAGTAACCAAAATCATTTTGTTTTGGCGTATATCGTGAAACAGTGGCTAAATACTATGGCTTGAATCGACGTGAATCTGGGTCAAAATCTGGCTGGAACACCTACTTTGTATTCGTTGTACAATTTACAACTAAGCGTTACCGCACACGGGCCACAAAACGCCGCAACCGGTATAATTCTTATAAGTAAGTCCAAGTAAAAGGTATGAAAACTATAATCATACCAGTGCGGCGTTTAGTGGCGTATAGCCCGCGTGTGAGGACGCTAACTGTCCGGCAAGGAAAACACTGATGAAAGAAAAGCAATCCTGAAATAAGGGCTTTCATCATAACGACAATAATCAGTATGCCTCTGACAGAATTTATAGTTTCGAAAAAATGATTATTTGATACTATAAATTCACAAGAACAAGAAAATTAAATCACAATGAAAACAAGACACAACGGGAAAAGAGTTTGGGACATAGTCCAAGCGAGTATAAAGGTAGGTATATCTAGTATTTTTTACCATCTAAACGTAGGTTGAAATAACAAAAATACTGACTATGAGATTGCTGATCAATCTCATACGCCTAATTTGTAACAAACAGGTATTCCATTGGCTGCATTCCTCTCGTGCTTGATGAATGTGCATTTGAGCAGATCCCTCGCAGCGCGAGTACATTGAATACAGTACGGGGCGGCTACGTGACTAAAATTTGTGGCTAAGTATAGCTTTGTGTTGGAATTTCGCAGTTTACAGCGGAACCTAAAATAGCAGAGTGGCTAGTGTGTTGAACGTTTAGTTTTCTGTTTTCTGCAACGATATTTTTAGTGATGCCACTCAGGAGCACTATCCGGGAAACGGCTAACGGGATGGCTGATTTATTCAGGTTTGGAATAGTGCAATGTGTGGTACTTCTATGAATGAGTTACGATATGCAAATGTTCTTTTAAGCAACCTACGCTGTCCTACTGCACGTCATAGGCCTCCCCAACGTTTATACCTCAATTTTCTAAAATCTATTGCATAACCGTTTCAGGAGTACGAGTCTAGCTCATCCCCTCCATCGCGTTTTAACGGCTTCGGGCACCCAATTCATCGATATTTTAGCCCAAAGCTCACAAGCAGGTTTTGATTCTTTACTAATACGACGTTCGCATCGTTGTGTGCATCCTCGAAAATTCACTGGGAATAATTGTTTTGAGTCATAGTTTAAGAGAAATATGATCCAACATAGCTAAGCTGTACGTCTAACGGCTTGACAGAATATAACAAAGACCTCTTCTGTGACCCTTCACATACAAAACAAAACCAATATCAATAACAAATATTAATAAGGAAAACCGATTGTTGCGTGCGTGGAGAACGTTGTGGCCCTATGGTTTAACACTTTAACCCGGATGGTCCTGAGTTCAAGACTGGCTGGAACATCTACTTTATGTTCATTGTGCAATTTGCTACTCTACTATTACTACTCTCTACTCTCCGGTGTTGGAAAATACCGATAAAAACCCCAAGGAACCCGAATAACGCTGCGGTAGACTCGCCTATACCAACTTGGGTTCTAATTCACTCGGTGAAATGTAAGTTGCTGATTGTTCCGTTTACCATGGCGGCAACTAGCGGCGTGGCATGAACTATCCCGTTTAGGATGAACATATATTAGGTTTTGGAGAAGTATACGGAAAACAGACTCTTTTCTTACAGTATCTAGACTCAGACTTCTGCAATTAGGTATTGTTTTAATCTATGCCCAAAATGTACCGCGACCTGGCAAGCTGGTGCGAGACAGCTAATTTATTAGCGCACGAAATGAGTGGCACTGTGTTAAATTATTATACTATTTACGTTACAAAATTTCATAATAAAGCCTTTATTAAATTCCGGTACGGTGCATGCGAATAACGACACCTGGATACAGGGAATTTTTGGGAGGAAGGCATAGTTAGCCAACCTCGTCTAAAGCGGTTGTAGGAGAGAAAACAAACGAACAATGTTTCTGAGCAGTTTCACAGCAAATAAGTATATTGCACCGAAGTTGCCATAAATATCTGAACATTAATTACCTCATTAATACCTGACTGGAACATGACAGGTGACGTACTCTGTCACGTGTGTATAGAACATAGAGACTAATAATAGGATAGCATTTGTACAGATATGAATGAAGTTTTGAATGTTCAGCTATTAATGGAAAATTGGGTGTATTGAACTTATTGACTGTGAAACTGATCAGAAGTATTTAGTCACCTACTCTGCTTCACTATTTCGGATGGCGACTGTAACAACTGACATCGAACGACGTCAGCAAAACCAACTACTGAACGTACATCACTAAATTTCCTTCGGGGTCAGCCATCCCTGTTGGCGACAGACCTTTTTTTATGTTTACATGTTTTTATAAAAGTATTTTTTGATATTTAATTTTAGAACAATCTTTTTGTTTCCTTTTTGGACATTTGTAATTTTGTTTCAGTGCTTGTCTAGATATGGTGAAGTGATGTGTCTATTGTAGGAAAATTGTTGTGAATTTCTAATAAATATTTTGTGTAACAAGTGCGTGCGTTTCCCTCCGTCGCCAGACTGCTGCCCTGCCTGCCCTTAGGTAACTTCACCCTTTTTATTGGTCCTTCTCCCGGTGTAATTATCAGTAAAATTTTCAAAACCTTTCCTTTTTACCTTACTTCTTACTTCTCTTCCTAATTAATTATGGTGAAGACCAGAAGCATGGCAGCGGTCCCTACGGAGGGACCCGGAGACTTGCAACCTAGCAGCTCTTTGCATGGCTCACGCCATTCTTCTTCGTCGCTTCGGGCTCAGAGATTGGCTCTAGAAGCGGCCCATGCACGCCGGTTAGCAGAAATAGAAGCGGAACGTGAACGCGCTGCCGCAGAACGTGAGCGTGCTCTCATAGAACGTGAGCGTGTTGTCGCCGATGAACGCGATCGTATCGCTGCAGAACGCGAACGCGCTGTAGCAAATTTGGAGTTGCAAGCTGAATTGGCAGCGCTAGAGGACACCGGAAGTTCACAGTCCTTCAGAAGTTCACGTATAGAAAGGTGGGTATCGCAATCAAAAAGCACATGCTCAAATACTGTTTTCAATCTGCAGGCGGATACGGAGCCCACTGGCCATGAAACTCCCAGGCTAATTCAAGCAATGCCTACACCGTTGCTTGAGGGGTGCGAGCGTGTGCCGTCAACCTGCGCCGCCGGCTCGGCAGCCGCGGCGCTCGAACACGCGCCCGCCTTTGCCCCGGCCTGGACGCCCGGAGCCCTGCCTATGGGGCGCGAGTGCGTGCCGTCAACCTGCGCCGCCGGCTCTACAGCCGCAGCGCTCGAACACGCACCCGCCTTTGCCCCGGCCTGGACGCCCGGAGCCCTGCCTATGGGGCGCGAGTGCGTGCCGTCAACCTGCGCCGCCGGCTCGGCAGCCGCGGCGCTCGAACACGCGCCCGCCTTTGCCCCTGCCTGGACGCCCGGAGCCCTGCCTATGGGGCGCGAGTGCGTGCCGTCAACCTGCGCCGCCGGCTCTACAGCCGCAGCGCTCGAACACGCACCCGCCTTTGCCCCGGCCTGGACGCCCGGAGCCCTGCCTATGGGGCGCGAGCGTGTGCCGTCAACCTGCGCCGCCGGCTCAGCAGCCGCGGCGCTCGAACACGCGCCCGCCTTTGCCCCGGCCTATACCTTGGCTTCGAGGCTAGGAGCCTTGCCAACAGTCACATTTGCATCGGCTTCCAATCACATTTACACTAACCCAGATACACCCACTGTAGGTACACACCACAGTTTGAAATGTAACAATAATAAGACTTTTAGCACTGATCTTAACACTTCCCACGAAGAGCGACCTAGTGACATTCTCAAACTGGCTGAGGTCATAAGTGGCCTCGCCAGTAATAACAGCGCAAGGGTAAGTGTAGAAGTTAAACTGCCTTTATTTTCTGGTTTGCCTACGTATTGGTTAACTTTTAAGTCAGCTTATTTAAATTCCAAAAAGTCTTTCACGGCAACAGAAAATATAGGCCGGCTTAATAATGCCCTTCGTGGAGCCGCTCGTGATGCAGTGGTTTCTCTTCTGGCGCTCTCACAAGACCCAGATGAAATCATGACGGCTCTGCAGGAGCAGTTCGGTCGGCCGGAGCTCCTGATACGTCATTTAGTATCAGAGGTGAAGGCTATGCCCAGATTGCCAGCATCTCTGGATGGTGGCAGGGAACTCCATCAACTTGCTTGTGTGGTACGCAACTGTGTTCACACCATTAAAATGATGAATTCTGTGGAGTTTCTTGCCTCACCAGAGCTGCTGCACAATCTGCTTGTCAAGTTGAACCCACTGTTGCGTGAGAAATGGGTAGATTACGCTCACGCTAACTCTAACCCAAACTCATTTAAATTGGAGCTATTCTCATCTTTTCTCACTCATCAGTCAAATGTTCATTTACAATTTGGCATAATCGATGACGGCACGCGAAGGCCCATAGACAAAGCTCATTCGCATGCCATAGTCGACACTACAGATAAGCTAACTAATGCTAGCAATGCTTGTTATGTCACTTCGTTTAAGACCGCCTTAAGAAAGTCAAAAAATAGAGTAAACCCTACTGTCAATTCCACAGACAGCTCGGTTAATTCAAAACAGTTCATGACAACGCCACCTGACGTAGCTTGTTGTTACTGCGAAAAAATTGGACATAACGTTGCTGAATGTGAGAAGTTTAAGGTTCTTTCTGTGGCAGATAGATGGAGTTGGGCAAGTGAAAATAAAATATGTCGAAGGTGTCTTAAACGAGGTGGACATTTCTATCTAAAATGTAAGGGCAATTGCACAAAAGCGGATTACAATGCCAAAAATTATCATCATATGTTACTTCACAGAGATACAAAGCCGCAACCGTTGGGATCTGTTACCGTAACTCACGCCCATGATTCGCAGTCCACGTCACCGCCACCACATCAGCCATTGAAGCTATTGCTGAAGGTGCTTCCTGTGACGGTAACTGGGCCAAAGGGTGAGATGAATATATATGCGTTATTAGACGATGGCTCCACTGTGACCCTCATTGATCAGGAAGTAGCTGAAGCTATCGGAGCTCAAGGTGTGAAAGGTACAATCAGGGTCAACTGCGTTGGTGGTCTCTCGAGGGATTCAGAGGTGACATATGTTGATCTCCGCATCAAGGGTAAGTTCTCTCACGAGACTTTCCCTATAAACAATGTTCGCTCTATTCCCAATTTGGGGATAGTTGGTCAAAGCGTTTGTGCCAGGGAATTGGAAAAGTATCCCTACCTCCAGGATCTCGCCGTAGAGTTAAGCTACGAAGAAACTAAGCCTTTGATGATAATCGGTACAGATAACTGGTTTCTTTCGCTTCCTCGCAACATAAGGCGTGGCGCCAGAGACCAACCTGCCGCAATCCAGACTGCTTTAGGGTGGACGGTGTTCGGGAAGTTCAATGGTAAGCCCGTCGAAGCTATTTACCACAGCTCAGTCTCGCAACTGGAGTCTTTGGTTAAGGAACATTACCACCTCGACTCCATTGGCATAACTAAAAAAGACATTCACAGCGAGAACGATCAACGGGCCCTAAAGATTCTTGAAGAAACTTCCCGGCGCCTTCCATCAGGAAGGTTTGAAACTGGATTGCTTTGGCGTGCAGATATAACGAACATTCCTAACAGCTATAACTTAGCTCTGTCCAGGCTTATTAGTTTGGAAAAGAAGTTCGATAAGGATAAATGCTACGCCGAAGCTTACCGTCTGTATGTTGCGGAAATGGTGAAGAAAGGGTATGCAGAGGCCTGCACAAACTTACCTCCGTTGGGAACCTTGTGGTATCTGCCACACTTTGGTGTATACCACCCCCAAAAACAAAAGTTGAGGTTAGTGCACGATGCCGCTGCCAAGTGTTCTGGAGTCAGCCTGAACACACTTTTACTGCCTGGTCCAGACCTTTTGCAGCCATTATTAGGTATACTAATGCGTTTTCGAGAAGGTGCAACAGCTCTCAGCGGGGACATCAGAGAGATGTTCCCGCAAACCAAGATAAGGGAGGAAGATAAAGACGCTCAGCGCTTTCTCTGGAGATCTGATCCATCGTTACCTGTTGAGCAGTTCAGGATGTCGTCTATGATTTTTGGGGCCGCATCCAGTCCGTGCACGGCAATTTTCCTGAAAAATAAAAACGCCATGGAGCACCAAAAGGACTATCCTGAAGCGGCAGAGGCTATCATCAGGGACCACTACGTAGACGACTATCTGGGCAGTGTCGATGATCCCAAGCAGGCAGCTCGCTTGGCCTGCGACATCGTAACAGTCCATGCGGCGGCTTGCTTGGAGATGCGCTCTTGGGTATCCAACGACCCTGAGGCTCTCTCATTGCTCAAGCCCGAGTTGCGTGCTGTCAACGCCTCCGTAGTGGGCCTTGGGCCATTGTCCTCTTCCTCTCCGAATCAGGTACGGATCCTGGGTGTGGCCTGGAACATTGTCGGCGACACTCTGAGCTTTAGGAAATCTGGCCAGCTCCCAGATAAACTCACCAAGAGGGTAGTTCTTTCTCACCTGATGCAGGTATACGATCCTCTTGGTTTTCTAACGCCTGTCGTTGTAGCTGGCCGTATCCTTTTTCAGGATACCTGGAGAACGGGCTTAGATTGGGACGAGGAGCTGCCTCTTTCTGCTAAAGAAAAATGGTGGGCTTGGTTCGCGACTCTGGCTGACATTTCGGCAACCCTTAGTATCCCGCGCTGTTACCGAACCAGTCCACCGCTAGAGAGTCAGCTCCACGTCCTGGCGGACGCCAGCGAACTAGCATACGCGTGCGTGGCTTTCTGGCGTTTTCTTAAAGAGGACGGTTCCATTCAGCTGGCCCTCATAGGTGGTAAAGCTCGTCTGGCTCCTTTAAAGCCCGCTTCTATACCGCGTTTGGAGCTTCAAGCGGCTTTAATGGCGACTCGTTTTGCAACCTACATCTTGGAGGCTCACCGCATAGTTGCATCGAAAGTGTGTTTTTGGTCTGATTCACAAACAGTGTTAAAGTGGTTGCGAAGCGATGCTCGCTCGTTCAAGCCGTTTGTGGCTCATCGGGTTGGAGAGATATTGGAGACATCAAACGTTGCTGATTGGCGTTATGTCCCATCGGCCTTAAATGTGGCCGACGACGCAACGCGAGGTCAATGCTCGCTTTCGGAAAGCTCCCGCTGGTTCACGGGCCCAAAATTCTTATACTTGCCACCGGATGGCTGGCCTTGTGAACCTGCAACTGCTATCGCGCCAGTTCTCGAGGAACTTAAAACTGAGCACGCATTAACTTTCTTATTGACTGAGCGACCTCAATTACCATCTCCTGTTGTAGCAAACTACAACCACTTCAGCAGGTGGAGTCGCTTAGTCAGAGCCACTGCTCGAGCGCATTGGTGCGCCAAACGTTTTAGATCCTTTTCGGCCAATTCCCAAAATTCTAATTCTAATCGTGTAGCCTCCGGGGTTTCTCCCGCAGGTTTAGACCCTCTGTCAGCTGGAGAAATTCAGGAGGCTGAAAAACATCTGTTTCGCAGGTCGCAGTTAGATTGTTTTAGTGAAGAGTTTCTGAGACTGCGTGCATGCCTTCCCCCAACCAATCAGGGAAAACTCAAAGGTTTAAGCTTATCGTTGGGAGAAGATGGGTTGATGCGATTGGATGGACGAATACGCGCAGTCCTAGAAGCTCCTGCGCAGGAGGTTAACCCCATTGTTTTAGATGGAAGACATCCAATAGTAAAGTTACTAATTGACCATTACCACCGCAAATTTGGTCATGGTAACACCGAGACTGTGGTTAACCTTCTGCGTGGTCAGTTTTATGTGTTGGCCTTAAGGCCTAATGTTAAATCTGTCGCCAAACGCTGTTGTTTTTGCAGGACCAGAAAACTTCTTCCCTCTGTGCCCCGGTTCGGTGACCTTCCCGGTGAGAGATTGGCTCATCATCAACGCCCATTTACATACACTGGCTTAGATTATTTTGGACCGGTGGAGGTGACTGTCGGGCGTAGACGGGAGAAGCGTTGGGTCGCCCTCTTCACATGTCTCACCACCAGGGCTGTCCATCTCGACATCGTCGGAAGCCTGTCAGCGGACTCTGCCATCTTAGTGCTGCGCCGGTTTATTGCGCGTCGAGGATGCCCCGCCAGGATCATCTCTGACAACGGGACAGCTTTCGTCGGTGCAGCCAATCAACTGGAAAGAGTCTTCGACTTTGCCGCGGGTCAGAAAATGGAATGGGCATTCATTCCACCAGCTGCGCCTTCAATGGGAGGCTCCTGGGAACGATTGGTGCGGTCTGTGAAGGTGGCACTTTCGGCTACGCTTAAAGAAAAGGCGCCAAGAGAAGAAATGTTAACAACCTTGTTGCTGGAAGCGGAAGCCATAGTTAATTCGCGCCCTTTAACCCACGTTCCTGTAGACCCCGAATCACTGCAGGCGCTAACTCCTCTCCATTTTCTGTTGGGTACACCATCAACCGAAGTCGCTCAACCTGGGTGTGACGCAGACCTATTCCGCCGAGTCCACTTCAAGAAGGTTTTAAGAATGGCTGAAGGCTTTTGGACCAGGTGGCTGCGGGAATATCTGCCAACACTTATTCCCAGGACAGCTGGGTCGTCCCGTTCGCCCGCTCAAGTTGGTGATCCTGTGCTGGTGGTCGACCAGAACCTGCCACGAGGAACATGGCCCCGAGGGAGAGTAACGCGTATATTCACCGGACCAGATGGAGCAGCCCGCGTGGTGGACATCCAAACAAGCAAGGGATTACTAAGGAGGCCGTTGCGCAAGGTAGTGCCCTTATTACTGGAGCAGGGCACTCAAGACCACGGCGCACCGGCACTGTCGCCTTGTTAGATTGGTGCTTTGCACCGGGGCGTGGCATGTTGGCGACAGACCTTTTTTTATGTTTACATGTTTTTATAAAAGTATTTTTTGATATTTAATTTTAGAACAATCTTTTTGTTTCCTTTTTGGACATTTGTAATTTTGTTTCAGTGCTTGTCTAGATATGGTGAAGTGATGTGTCTATTGTAGGAAAATTGTTGTGAATTTCTAATAAATATTTTGTGTAACAAGTGCGTGCGTTTCCCTCCGTCGCCAGACTGCTGCCCTGCCTGCCCTTAGGTAACTTCACCCTTTTTAATCCCATTAACCAATTTGGCATGTGTTGCTTATTGTCAACGGCGATTATTGTTAATCCGCTGTTGCCACTATGCTACTACCACCTGCCCTTGCGTCTGTTCTGCTCTGCCCATCGTCATCATTATCATATCAGCCGAAACGTTATCTTATCTACAACGTGTCTGAAAAGTAAGGTGACCATCTTTCGGATAGGCACGTTAATAGTCGGTCCTGCGCATGCACCTCCTGTAGTGTTGATGTGTCGTCTTTTCTGTCCGTAGAAAGGTGATGAAAGAGAGAGTGTACCGTGCACATAAACATATCTTGCATAATCGATCAGGAAGCTCTTAAAAATGCTAATTAATTTACAAAATCTTCATTACACCACTGACCGTTTCAAAGCTAAAACGCGAATCCATTACCAAAACCATAATCCTTTTACAAATTAGTTTAGAGATTATCAAATGGAGATAAATTATGCGTATGTAAATAGTAGATTATTAGGATTTGGTTGCTAATTAACTAAAATTACAGAATTTCAGTTGCAGTAGCATGATTTATGCCGTCAGACGGAATCTGTGGTGCCACGCATCGCTGTATCCATGAAAATGAATTTCAGAATTAATTTTATTAAGCCGTGCTCTGGAATCATGGAACTAAATTGGGTCGGCCATAACGACATTTCGCATTTTATGAATGGTGAAAATCTTCATATTTTAGTATGTTATCTTAGCACCGACTTCATGATCATTCGCCTATATCGAACTGTCACTGCTGGATGTAGGCCTCCCTGAAACTCACTCGAAATCACTTGTTGAACCTTCTAATTACTGAATTGGCAGCTATTTTTTATTTATTTAACCTGATGTGTCCCACATCTGGGCAAAGGTTTCCCTCAAAACTCTCCAACTATGCCTGTTATGAGCCAATATTTGCCATTCAGTGTAGCGATGGCTCAAGTCGTCACACCAATAAACGGACCGCTAGTATTAATATAAAAATAGACATCGCGAAAGAGATGGAATTAAAATTATACGAAATTTACCAAGTTTCTCAATAACTACAGCTACTACTTGTTACTAAGTCAAATAATAACGAAGTATGTATTAGTATTTACTAAGTTTTCGTCAGAATTTAAAAGTAGCAGAACCGACCCAGTCTATAGCTATTTACTGGAAATAAAAGTTTCAGTACCTCATGCTTAAGTTATGAGAAATATCATTAATGCTATATTATAGCATTGAAAATTGTAACAACACCTACCAAAGCAACAGCATCCTGTTAATTTGTCAATTAAGTGACCTTTTGAAGCAAATTTCATTATGATCTAGGCTCCTCAGGTATGCATAAACAGGGTTGAAAAAATATATTTAATTTTGTAAAGATGACTCAAGGAAGCGAGAAGTAGTCCTTTCATTCTTCCAGTCTAAAACAACAATATCTCAGGTCATTTTTCAAATGAAGTTACCTGGTACTTGGAAGTTTATTTAAGCGCACTCTTGCCAAGTTCCAGCTGAAACAAATGTATCAACGTCAATTCGCTCATACACTCTCTGGGATGAAATATTTGGACAATGGGTAAAGATGGAGGGCATGTCAGAAGTTCAGGGGTTTATTCTCACGCCTTATCTCGAACGTATTGTCCTCGAAAACGTACAATAGTTTTTGATTTATTAAGGCGAAGATCTACGTGGTTAAAAATAAAGTTTAGTTTATGACCTGTCTCGATTTTTGCGAGGTTTACTCATTAGATATATCATCTGTGTACAGTTGCGACCTCAAAATAAGCAGCCTTTAATCTCTATAAATTAAAATCAATTGCTGTTCGTTTGTCTCGCCGAAACTCGAGAACGGCTGGACAGATTTGGCTGATTTTGGTTTTCAAATGTTTGTGGAAGTTCAGGGAAGGTTTGAAAGGTTCACATGAAAAAAAATCTAGGAATATAGTTAAACCCACATTACAGTTTTCTCTTTGTAACCGTTTCTACCTGTCACGTGACACTGAATGTTTGACAAAAGAACGAAGTCTGTCGTGACAGCTATTCATCAATAAATAGATCAAACACCCAGGCACATTCCTAACAAACACATCCTTGTGTTGAAGGGAATAATTTCACGACCTGCGGCTTAGCAGGTAGGGTCAACAGGATTTCGCGTCTCGACCCAAGTTCCGAAGTTAGTTACTACGCGATAAATCGATTAACCCATGACGACTCTGTTCTATTCGATTCAGTAATCAGAACCCTGAACTTTGTTCGGCACTATTATCTCGTAGTAACAGTGTCTAGAACATAGTACAGTCGGCGGGTGAAGTTGAGAATAGGTATTGGGGTCGTTTAGTGGAATTGAGCCCGGATTCTCCGGAGGATTGTTCAGGTCTGGTTGGATTAAAGTTTTCTCTGAACTTCGGTCTGGAAAATTTCGCTTAGATGCCCATTTGTGCGGAATATGCAAAGTAGCTGGCTGATACTATGATACCATGTTCATGTGTTCGTGAAACATCGACTTACTTAACTGGTGTTTTTTTTGCATTTTTCTATAATGTTGTTTAAACTAGTGTTTGGCTTGGTTTAGATTGAATTATGTTTTCTGTCAAATGTATACATAAAGGAAAGGTATTGAATATTCAACAAGCAAAGTTTTTTTTGTTAACATTTTAATTTTTTATACTTTGAATAACAATAAATAATCTTACACGACATAAGCCGAAAGGTTAAGCAGCTCTTACAGCTGACACTTTCTGTTCTATTGCCAATTTACGGAACGGCATGAGTTTAAAGGCGTTCTCAACCTTGATTGACATTTGTTAATTGTTGGGTAAGCTACTCAACTATTATTATGCACTAGTTGTCCCGACAGACGTTGTTCTGTTGTCAATCATTGACAAGTATAAATGGTTGCCAAGGGAAGCTGAATTGCTGTTTTCACTGTATTTCTAGCATTTTCTCATGTTTTTTCATCTTTTAAACCTTTTCTGGACCTTCACAAATATTTCAAAACGAAAATTAGCCAAACTGGTTCAGCCTTTCCCGACTTTTAGTGAGACTAACGAACAGCAATACATTTTTATATATAGAGATGATTGTCAAGTTGAAGCTGGTTGTAATGTGACGATAAATACAATTTGGGTACTATTTTTGAAATACATTAAGATTATTTTTTCATCATTTACAATATTCTTCGATCAGATAACCCAACACTTCATTGTTGTTGACATTGCGCGAGGCCACACGCGAATTATCAATTTCCTCGTCATAAATTATGCGCGAAATTGTAATTCACCAAAACTCAAAGCTTGCTTCATAACATTATGAAATGATTAACAATAATTTATTGTGACAGAGATTACAGCTTTAATAATTTTGTGAGATTAACTATAAAAAATAATTTATTTTTATTATGCAACAAAAGGGAGGTGCCCGTGGTGCAGTTGTGACAGTGATCGGCGACGATCGCTGTTGTAAAGCAACACACGCCGGGTCGAAAATGGGATGGGTGACCACCCCAACCGAAATTTAGTGATGTGTATTTCGGGCATCTCCGTGCTTCGGACGGCACGTTAAGCAGTTGGTCCCGGCTGACGCTGTTAGATTTCAGTCGTTAAGCCAAGTCGGAGGCCTTAGGGCGGTTTGATAACATCTGACATAAAGGTTGCTCACTAACTTTACACCCCTCCAACAATCCGCACTGAGCCCGCATGTTCGAGTATGGCTTAATCCACCTTACAATTGAGGCACAGTTAGGAATACCGTGGTTGAGGTGAGGCCTGTGCCAAGCAGTGGGACGTATTTAGGCCGTTTATGATTGTAACAAAAATCTATGTTCAAGATTATTTTTGTTGTGTTTATTGCAGATGTATTTTTCATTTATTTATATTCATGCACGTTATACGCCACTATACCGATGACTTGCCAGAAATCAGCCAAGACGAGATCGTGCTGGCTCTGAGGCAGCTCAAAAATGGAAAGGCCCCGGGTGAAGACGGAGTTACTTCAGAACTTCTGAAGGCGGGGGGTGTTCCTGTACTGAAGGAACTACAGCGCCTCTTTAACTCTGTCATTCACTCCGGGAGGACTCCAAAGGCGTGGAACAAGAGCATTGTAGTTCTATTTTTCAAAAAAGGAGACAAGACTCTTCTTAAGAACTACCGACCCATATCACTCTTGAGCCACGTCTACAAGCTGTTTTCCAGAGTCATCACGAACCGCCTCGCTAGGAGACTCGACGAATTCCAGCCTCCAGAGCAGGCCGGGTTTCGAGGAGGATTCGGCACCATAGACCACATCCACACAGTGAGGCAGATTATACAGAAGTCCGAGGAGTATAATCGTCCTCTGTGTCTAGCCTTTGTGGACTATGAAAAGGCCTTTGACTCCATCGAGACCTGGGCGGTCCTGGAATCCCTGCAGCGATGCCAAGTGGACTATCGATACATCGAAGTGCTGAGATGTCTCTATGAAGCTGCTACTATGAGTGTCCAAGTACAGGACCAGCAGTCTGAACCCATCCAGTTGCTTAGAGGAGTGAGACAGGGGGATGTCATATCCCCGAAACTGTTCACTAATGCACTGGAGGATATGTTCAAGACGCTGGACTGGAAAAGTATGGGCATAAACATAAACGGCCAGTACATCTCACACTTACGATTCGCAGATGACATAGTCCTGATGGCGGAGTCGCTCCAGGATCTGCAGCTGATGCTGAACAGCCTAGACTCCTCTTCGCGGCGAATCGGTCTCGGGATGAATTTGGATAAAACCAAAGTCATGATCAATGACCACATTGATCCGGGACCGGTCACTGTCTTCGGTCACCATCTCGAGGTTGTACAGGAATATACCTACCTTGGGCAGATATTGCAGTTAGGTAGAAACAACTTCGAGAGGGAAGCCAAGAGGAGGATTCAGCTGGGTTGGGCAGCGTTCGGAAAACTTCGTCGAGTCTTTTCGTCGCCTATACCACAATGCCTGAAAACTAAGGTTTTCAACCAGTGCGTCCTACCCGTCATGACATACGGAGCCGAAACGTGGACACTCACAGTGCGGTTGATGCACCAGTTCAAGGTCGCTCAGCGAGCTATGGAGAGAGCTATGCTCGGAGTTTCTCTGAAGGATAAAATCCGAAATGAGGTTATCCGACAGAGAACCAGGGTCATCGACATAGCTCTCAGAATAAGTAAGCTGAAGTGGCAGTGGGCTGGTCACATTTGCCGTAGGACGGACAACCGTTGGGGTAAGCGCGTTCTAGAGTGGAGACCACGTCTCGGCAAGCGTAGTGTGGGACGCCCTCCGGCTAGGTGGAGCGACGATTTGCGAAAGGCTGCTGGCAGGAGATGGATGCGTCTAGCCGAAGACAGGGCGCGATGGCGCGCATTAGGGGAGGCCTACGTCCAGCAGTGGACCAGCATAGGCTGATGATGATGATGATGCACGTTATGTTCATATTACATTTCGTTTGACTCATATTCGTCTTTTTGAAAAGTACTTGCTTATTGTTTAATGTTAATTCAGGCCAAATACTCCACTTTCACTATTTACTCAAGTAGGTACGCGACCTGAATTTTTCGAGTAATAAAAATTCCATTAGAGAATATTCCAAAAACGTCTTTTAAATTATTAATAGAGCTTAGTGTTCATATTCTTCTTTTTAGGTTTGGATGATAGCATCCACCAGCCTATTATGTGATTTAGAAAATCACTTGAAAAAGACAGGGCCCTGCAATTCGTTTGTTCACAGCTGTCAAAAGCTGTAATGAGCTGTAGATATTTCTTTTAAGTTCACAAAATCTCAACTTATATATTTTGCGAGAAATCTGTAATAACTTAATGGAGTTCTCATTTTGTTTCTGTAAAATTAAACTTTTATAAGCAAATAAAAGCACCTATCAAAAGCCTTTTTTTGGAATGTTTCGTTGACTCGCTGACCCAAGGTAAGAAATATGAGCATTATTTGAAAATAAAATATAGAAAGACATGTTCATTTATTATAAACTTAGTACTGAAACATACTACTTATGCTATTTATATAACATACCTACTTAAGTAGATGTTGTTAACAATGAAGCGAGCTGGACCAGGCGTATGTTTAAAATAAAAATAGAAGAGTTCTTTTTATTAGTGTTTACCATCACCGGAGAGTTAGAGCTCATTACAAAAACGGATGCCTTCACATTACAAAAACAAGCGCACCTTGACCGCGCGTTTTGCTTAGATTAGAGTGCATCACAAGTCGTGCGGCTGCCGCGCTGCTCAGTATGAAACTGTGTACCGCGCGACCGTCGCGCTGCTGCAGCCACGCGGCTGTCGCGCTGCTTGCGACCTTATGTGAATGAGCTTTAAGGCGCAAATTGTACAGTGAACACAAAGTAAGTATTCCGGCCAGTTTTGGACTCATGAACATCAGGTTACAAGCCAGAGTGTTTTACCACTGAGCCACAACGCTCTCACGAGCTTTTCCTTTAAACCCTGAGTTATCTTCATTACTAACGAGCCACCGCGGTGGCACCACGAACGAGTGGTGGATTTATCAGGTGGATCGGTGCACCGATCCAGCTGACAAATTTTAATTTACTACACACCCAACTCAATAAGTAGTTTAAAAAACAGCCACCACCCTGTCCTAGTACCAACAGTAACTACACACCCAACTCAATAAGTAGTTTAAAAAACCAGGCACGACCCTCTCCTCGTAACAAAGACTGCAACACTTTGTTAACTACAATCTGAAGTCGTAAACATAAATTGGTTACAAATTCATGAAATCACAACCTAAAGAACCTCTTTCTGTAGCCAAATCGCAGCTAAAGTTGGACATGAAAATACAAGAGATTGTCCCAGTTGTTTGGAGTTAGCGAAACGTTTACTCCGTAGACAACTCCGCGGGTCAAGTTACACTAACGTTTGCTGTTCAGTTTGCATTGTGCATTTGTTCGGAAAAAATGTTTTAAAAGAAATGCAAAAGTTACGCAGCTAACAGGAATTAAGTTTGAGACGCTAGTTCTTGAACATAAACAGGTTACATAAAGGTATGTCGATAAGAATGCTCGAGCTGAAACGATCTTTTAGAAGATTGTTTTTTATCGATGTATTTGAATTTATGCAGAACAATCATATTACTGTGATATGTTATAAACAGTTTCAGCAGTGTGTATTCTAAAGGTCTTTTAGTAAAATTTGGCTCTTACCTCTCTGAAGATATTTAGCTTTCTTACACACACCTTTTCCTGTTTTTGTACTGCTCAATTGATAACAAGATTATATTGATAAAAAAAGGTTAAAAATGTTTTTGTGGTTGAGACTTGTACATAGTAGTAAGTAATTCGCTCTCAGTGTCAGAGTTAGGCAGACTGTGTTTTTTGTAAAGCACTCTATCTTAATTTTTGCAATTAATAAACTTAACCTAAAAATACTCCACGCTTAACTAATGAAGCAGTTCACGGATGTCTACTCCTAACAAAACTCTTTGGTATTAAAAGTGCAAGTTTCAATACAAAAAAAGAGAGAACCAATCCTCTATTGATCACGGAACACGGCAAGGCGATCGCTAACGACAATCGTTAACTCAGTCATTAGTCCCGTATCGTTACGTATCGTTACTTATCGCTACTTTGTCTCGTTCTACATAGCGATTAGGACCGCGCTGACACGGCGAAGGAGGAGTTTGAATAGATTACTTCGAATAACCGTTGGAACTTCCGAGGATATTATTTCACACATCGTTGAATTTTTATAGTACTTCACCCTCGGATGGTCTTGTGGTTTTAATACTATTTCTAGATTGAAAATGAAGATTTTGTTAGGTGTGAAAAAGCTTAACACGGTACTTGCTACGATATTGAAACAGTAAGTATTACGGAAATACGGCAAAAATAGCACAGTGGTGGCATTCCGGCCAACATCACTACTTCACATCACATCTCGTACATCAATCATCGATATGCTTCACTTTGAATTAGTATTTTCTCTCATTTTGTATGTACGTACACACGTGGTAAGGTGCGAGCCTACCGCCGCTATCCGGGTTGCGCTTGGGTTTTATATCGATGTTTTCCATCACCGGAGCCGCAAATTGTACAATGAACACAAAATAGGTGTGTTCGGCCAGATTTGATCTCGGGACCGTCGGGTCGAGCCATATAACTTGGCATAACTAAATTGAGATGCCTGTGGCTCAGTTATGGAAATGGATTGGTGAGGCCTGTAGCAGCAGTAGGAGATGGCCAGTAATAGGACGGGTTAATCATTTTTAATAATGCACTAGCTGTCCCGACAAACGTTGTTCTGTTGACAGGTAGAAATCGTTTCTAAGGAAAACTAAATTGTTGTTTTTCACTATATTTCTAGAGTTTTCGCATATATACTCCTTTTAAACCTTCCCAATTACTCAAATCGGTCCAGCCGTTCTCGAGTTTTAGCGAGACTAACGAATCTCAACTCAATCAATACTGACGTAGTATTTATTGATGCGAAGTCGAAAAACTGTCCCCTGGGGTATGTACCCATAATTTGACCGTACGAACAGGATAGTGTGATTATTTACTAGAGCATAATCGAGACAGATACAGTTGGGCAGTATCGTCTCAAACTGTCAACACTGTCAATGCTGTTAATGCTTAGCTCAGGTGCACTAAAGTTCTGATTTCGGGTGCCACTTTTTTAGCACAAGTAACTTATCTACTCATTGGATTTAGTGACATTTTGTAATTCAAAGGTAAGAGTCTCCAAACTTTTAATCATTGGTTTTTTTTTATAGTGGTTTTCAAGATGACCTCACTCCACCTGATGGGAAGCAGCCGTAAGGTCCAGATATGGGGTTGACAAGCACAGTAATGGACAACTACTTTGCTGGTCAATCTCATTTTGAAGGCCTGCATAAATGCCTTTTCACGCCCCGCTTAAAAAACCCGGGATTGTAGGAAGAAGGGAACACATGCGCTGGAAGAGCGTTCCACGTCTGGATAGCACCACACAGGAACGAATCACCGAACCCTTTGGTACGGGCCGACAGTCGCTGGATCGTGTGTGGATGTTGACGCAGACCAGCGCGTGTGGTGCGGGAGTGGATGGGTGAGGATGGACATTGGACTTTATTGCAAAACTGTCAATGACACCTCACAATTATTTCAGGCAGTGAACTGTTTAACGGATCCAACGTGTGAATGTATCCAATCTGCAGTAAAACGGCGACCGTTACAAGACTTGTGGTGATTACGCCCGCATGGAGATGATGTGATAAGCATATTACGAACAGGGGGGCTAAAATGGCGACATTTGACGTTTCATATCTGAAACATAATATGAAACACTTTTTGAAATCCTAAAATGGCAACTTATTAGGTGAATCATATTATGAACTTAGTATGATTCATATTTGTTTTTCATACAATTTGACAGTTTTGTATGGGAATTCGTAAAATGGTGCACTTTTAAACGTCAAATTGGAGGAATGTTAGATGTTTAGGATCAGTTCGCCTGTTCGCGTCCACCCCCCCGTTCGCGTCCACCACCCCGTTCGCGTCCATTTTACGGAAAAACCTCGAAATTAAGTAAACTAATACAACAATTAAAAATACGTCACTAATGCCAATACTTCAAAGTTAAGTTCAAAGACACACGCACATAAGAACAAAGTGTGCAGCGGGGCATTCGGATGTTTTTTATTGATTTATGTGAATTTTAAGATACATTTTTAACGAATAAAATGAGGAAGACGCGAATTAAATACATCTTATTTAGAACATAGCGTTTGCGTCCGCTATGGCCGCAAACTATACCTACAGGAGATAATCTTAAACCAAATTGCGTCCACTACTTTCTTGAATGCAATAAAATTAACTTGCTTGTAAAAATAATTTCAAATGTATTGTTCATAATTATGATATATTTTTAACTAAGACTACGGCTAATAATTATATTTTTAAATGAAATAAGTAATTCCTTTCATTATTTTTATCAGTCAAGACATTAATTAGGTCTTCGGTGACAAGAAATAATCATGAAGAGAGAACATAAACTGAAGACCATTTAAAGAAAGCGTAAAATGAAATGCGAAATGAAGAGACCTGATTACTGTTTATTCATTCATAGACAGACCACTGGAGAACAGACACAGGTGGTCTTATATGCTACACAGACGGATTCAGGAAATAATCAATCAAACTCTTGGTTGCTGGCGTGCACAGACGCACTTTGTGATGATGGCTCGGCGATAAAGAGATCAGTACGCTTGAGCAGGCTGGCCAGCGTTCTTGAAACCAAAATTTATGCATTCTGGTTTGCGCTTACATAGCAGGCAAGCGTCACAACGATGTCACAAAAGTGACGTTCTACAGCGACAGCAAGGTAAGATTAGCACTGCAAGCATTCAACAACCAGCGACAACATCAGCGATTGTTAAGGAATGCAAATCAGCGCTAGGGAGACTAGCTGGCAAAGCGGTAGTTGGATGTGCAAGGGTCCCCTGCCAAGAGTTAATGCTGGCAGTAAAGCAGCTGATAAATTATTCCCGCAAAATGGTCTACAGTGGACGCTAATTGTCATTTTTGGAAAAACACCTAATTCTGTAATTTATCTATTAAAAATATGCAATGTTTCGAAAAAAAACTTTAAGTTGATCCTAAAATAAACTAAAATATAATGGATACATTATATATATTTTATATATAAATCAGTGCTGGAGCATTTTTTGATTCACTGTCAAATTTAGCAACTGCACTAAATGGACGCGTACAGACGAAATTACCCTACTAGGTGACAGCGCTGAGCTATTAAATTCACATAGCAGTAAACATTATGTAATCGTTTTTAGTATAAATTTAATTATTCCTAGTAAAATGTGTTACTGTGAATTATTATAATGACACCTAGAATACATAATAGTGACAATAAATTGAACCAATTTCCAAGACCGTGGTGGAAACGACACTGAAGGTTTATCACATTTTGAATGAAATTCCTGAGAACTTAGTTCATCACATTTACGTTAACTAGTTGTCTTCTGGTGAATATTCCAATATTATCGAGAAATAAAAAACGTTTTTGTTATTATAATGTGTATTATTTAAAAAATGTGCGGCATTAAAACCTAAAAATCTGCTCCAAATTAAAGTCGTCTTGTACGCCATTGCCGAGGCAGAAGTTTGGCAAATCACTCGGGCTTTGTTGTTACACAGTCATGTCTCCTTGCAAATATCTTCAATCTCAAGAACGCCTAGCTAGCACCAATTTCTTGTCTTCATTCATCGTTTCCGGTCGGAAAATGATTTTTATCACAAGTTTTCACGAACATTATTTACAATCTCGATTGACAGCTGTGACATTATTGTTCTTAGGCCACCTGTCACGGTCCTCATTGCCAGACATAAAAATTTAAAATTAAAAACATTTTACAATTATTAGTGATAAGAAATCACACAAATTCAATAATAAGCTACTTTTTAAGCCTTAAATTATTAGTTGTAATGATGAAAATATTTGTTTAATGAAAACCGTTAAGTTTACAATTATTAGGCCCGACACTATTTTTTTTGGTCATCAAACTATGTCTAAGAGTCCAAGCCATGAAATAAATTTAAAAAAGAAAAATATGTCTAAGATATGAAACGTCAAGTAGGTGTTTCACTTTTCATGTCGCCGTTTTACCGTTTTTAGCAATTCACCAGATGAAACGTCACTTAGATGATTCTTATATGAAACACCTAAAATGTTGCCGTTTTAGACCCCCAGGATAGTGTGATCATTTACTAGAGCGTGAACGAGACAGATACAGATGTTGTGCTGTGTAGTCTCAAACTGTCAACACTGTCTATACTTAGCTCAGGTGCACTAAAGTTCTGATTTCGGGTGCCACTTATTGGTTTTAGTGACATTTCGTAATTCAAAGGTAAGAGTCTCCAAACTTTTAGAAACGTCAAGTCATAGGACATTGGATTTCATTGCACAACTGTCAATGACACCTCACGATTTCAGGCAGTGAACTGTACGTGTGAATGCATCCAATCTGCAGTAAAACGGCGACCGTTACACGACTTGCGGCGATTACGCCCGCATGTAGATGATGCGATTACTTGATAAGCATATACGATGAATAGGTTAAATAATAATGATTTGACCTCATTGCTGGGTTGAGGCGGGGTGGGATTTACATACTTAATATTATTATGTATGTTTGTTTTCCTAATTAAGACAGCATTACTAAATTAAGACTTGTGATGTTTGAAAATAGCAATAAATATGGTTTCGACATTTTCCTCACCCAGATTATGCGACCACGCGTTATAACGCCGCCAAAAATCGTTTTTCAACTCACGCCAATAAAAAATATAATTTCCTCAAAGTTGCAAAAATTTGTGCTGTCATTCAGTTATATGCTATGTTGAGCGTGATTCAGTTATGAAAACGTTACGAATTTGCTGTCGATTTTATTATTTTTCTGATTTTGAAGTGAACAGTGTAAAAATTTTGGTGAATGACTTTCGAAAGATTAGCTTTTATGATAGAAATATATTTTTTTAATTTTAATTCTGCTCATAATTTGTTAATAGGGGTATGAAACTTCAAAAATATTTACTTTTATCCTACTGCACAGTTAAATTACTTGATGTTTTTGGTGTTTGAATACCACAGGTGTTATAACGCCTGGTAGCATAATCGGCGTCTAACTCGTCTATTTTTTATTTCTCGACTAAAACATGACAAAACACTAACCCCCTTATTCATAAAAACTTAAACAGTTGTTATAGAACACGATAACTTTTGTATCGCTTTGTCACTGTCATTCTTGTTGCTGCCGCCATTTGCGAGTAAGTGACAGAACACGTCAATAGCTTAAACAATGCGTTAGCGTTGCGTTCGTTTTTATGAATAAGGGGGTTAGACTGCATGAAATATTAGAATAACGTAAACGATTCGATGATGTCGATGACACACCTTACTCTGGGGCTATTTACCACCTGAAAATGCTAATGCTGCGGTGACTAACAAAGACTCAGTCATAAGTCTTCCGATCCTAATTATGATTTGTTTTATAATGCTATGTCTCGCTATAGTTCAACTTTATAATGGATCACATTCACTGCTGTGATAACAAGTTGAGACAAGAAAGTGATGACCATCTTAGTTTTCGAAGAGCTGTGGCAAGGAGCTTACTAGAAACTCGTAAGAGAACCGAACCCGTGGACCATACCCTACTCCCAGAATCTACAGAGAAACTTCTCGTTGTGAAAGGATCGGCCATTTTGTCGAATATAAAGATCATCATGATCATCATCGTCAGCCACAAGACGTCCACTGCTGAACATGGCCTACGTTCAGCAGTGGACGTCCTGTGGCCCACAAATTGTCCCTCATAGATTTCCAGAGCGGCCAGTTGTAAGCGGCCTGCATCCACCGAAACCCTGCGATCTTTATGAGGTCATCCGTCCACCTAGCTGGTGGCGCCAGACGCTGCGTTTGGCCTCAATTGATCTTCACTCGAGGACTTTCCGGCCCTGACGGCCATCAATCCTTCGTGCTATGTGCCCTGCCCTCTGCTACGTCAACCTGCTAATACGCTGGGTTACGTCGGCGACCTCAGTTTTCCTACGGATTTCCTCTTTTCTGATTCGATCTTGTAGCGAAACACTCGGTGTTTCGCTACAAGATAGCACTAGCACTCTCCATAGCCCGTTGGGTGAACTTGAGCTTTTTTATGAGGCCTATAGTGAGCGCCCATGTCTCAGAACATCGTTGTTTGTGGTAGCACGATCCATTCCGGGGATTCTTCACACCTCCTGCCCCGCCGTGGCCATGGCCGCTACCAGAGCCAGGATAGCGGGGCTGCCGGAGACTGGGGGGCTGGGCTTTTGGTTGTATTTCATTTTGGGGGGGTTTGCCATGCTTGGAAGGCGGGTTGGTAAGCGCAGCGAAACGCTTTCTTCGCACCGCGACGCTGCTGCCCGTCGCGGCCTGGCATTTGGAGACGTTACATCGTGATGGTTTTCCACCATCGGTTGGTCGCCAAAGCCTTGTCTGTTAACCAACAGGACGCACCGCGTGAAGGTGAGGTTGGCTTGGGGCTTTTAGGTCATAATCAAGGTCCTTTACACCCCATGAATGAATAATAAACATGTGAGTGATTTCGTTTTTATCTTTTTACATCACGTAAATACCCTATATTTGACTGGGAGAGAGCGCCTTATGATGTTAAGGCCGCCAAATGCACTGTCTTTTGTAGTAAAAGATAAATAAATGAACCAAAGAATATGTTTTTAGGTAATCCCTGGTGGTAGGGCATTATCCGACCAGGCGTTATAACGCCACCCATTTTCCGGATTTCCCACGCCTCTGGCATTTTTTTCAATATTTTTCCTGGTCTTTGGGAGGAGTTAGTAGCAACATATAAAAAAATCATCAAGATCTGAGATGCAAAATAGTTTCAGGAGAATCTGGGTTAATGATTAGTAGTTTTGGCATGCGACTTTAAGGAGAACAATGTTAATTATGTTTTGTAAGGTACGAGTATATGAATGAAGAAAAAAATGTTGTTCATCAAATTTTCATCGGAAACATAAATCTCAGAAAATGCCTCTACCATCGTAAGAAAATCACCATAATTCTACCAAATTCAAATTAAATATTTCTTTATTCGTGTAGACCATAACACAGTACTTTCGAATCGTCAAGAATCTGATAAGAATATATTAATTTATTTAAGGAATTAGGATCGCCAACAGTACATTTATGGTCGCAATTTACAAATAACATTAAAATAAAATTTTCTCATAAATATACCTATTACAGGCGAACACAACATTTTTAATAACAAAAAATATGAGCATAAGAACCGAAAAATACAAATAAAACTATTCTCATAACATTTAATATGCCAGAAACTTAAATTTAGAATGACGATAACTATAGATCATTTCTTCATCACAAAAAAGTTGTTGTGTTTCAAGTTAAAAAACTGAGTTTGCCTGGATTGGGATTAAAACCAAGACCATTCACTTTATCACTAAAATTGGGGGTGGTCACCCATCCTGCCAACCGACCCGGCGTGCGTTGCTTAACATAATAATGTGTGATCATCTTTGCACTACCGAGTCGCTTTGTCGTCAATGTAGTTGAAGTAGAAATGCATCCAATTCGCTGAGTTAGCTGCCGACTGTGACGATTATGTCCATTTTTATCCAAGTCGATTGACTTTATTCCTCGCGTTACTTCTTAATGGTTCCTCTGTATTGCTTTGTTCTAGTTTTAGTACGAGAAAACGTGTAAACAGCTTTTAAACTAGCGTTTCTAACTGGAGCAGCTTCAGTTTACCTTTGATTTTAAAAAGCTGTAATTGTGAGAAGTCTAGTGTCTAGCAATGTTCTACATTTCGGTGAGCGGGAGAAGGGATTACGGGAGTTCGTTCAGCTGACACACTTGTACTGAAGACTATACATAGACAGAAAATAATAAAGACGAGAAGGTTCACTTTAAAACTTGATTCAGACAACAATGAACTTTCCCACTCATTACCAAAACTATTTCTAGTTCTGACTGCATCACAAACCACAAGTATTATATTTATCTACCTGTCAATGACTTTAATCCAAAATCTAACTTTGCCACTCGCTCGGTATTTATAAACCTTAATAAATAAATAAATATTGATGGACATATTTCCACACAGCGCCACCTAGCCCCAAACTTAGTAGGGCTTTTTTTACAATGCGAGTAAAATTTGTCCGTTGAGATGCCTAAATATTTTATAACATACATTGAAAACACCCAAACAATTCAAACAGACATGTTCATGTACGCAAATATATTTGAGTGGGCGATTTTCAAAAAAAGTGTACATAGGTGAAAGTCAGTGTCCTACTCCTTTCTCGATCGATAAACGTTTATTGTGTTGATTTTTATTATCAAACCTGAATTTTACAGTTAGAGTAACAACATAGCTCTTTTGTGAACTAAAAATAACGAACAAAGATTTGAAAAATCTAAATAGATTAAATATAAACAATCTTACAGATCGCTGTTTCTGTGATGTCCTACACCCACCTCTACAGATTTAAGTCCATTTTTTTTAGTTTTTTTATACCTAACCCAGTATTTATTTCTACTTGTACTAATAGATAAAGATCTTAGTTTTGAGTTGAAACCCTAGTATGATCCGTTTTGGAACAAAATCAATTAAATAATCCAGTTTTTATGTTGTCCGGCGAAATAGCGCATGGCGGAATTTCCCTCTACGTCACCGCATTATTGACTTCTTCTAGATGAAATATTCCCAATTTAGTACTTTTTTTTAAAATGTAGCAACATTATTACAAGTATAGTGGCGGCCATGTTTAGTTTTTGTCAGCCAATTTGCCAAGAAATCGCAACAGAAGTGGTCGCTTTGGTCGGTGAAAAAAAAGTATTCCATCAACGACTCCAGATTTTTCCATTTAAGCAAACCCAAATTGATTTGGCTCTCTTTGTATTCAATTTATTGACTTATTGTTATATGAAATGTTTAGTTAAAATGAATGCAATTTTCTTAATCTATGAGTAAAATAAGTTTTCAAAAATATTGACGTGGTTACGTTATTTCCATTACCGCGTCACTTTTATGATCCATTACAGTCTCATGAATGGATCATAAAAGTGACGTAATGGAATCCTAAAGGTCGGTTCACCAGACTTCAATTAATAATGGTCATTGTCGAGTACTATTTGAAAAAAATGATTATTTTCCAAGCATTCATTCACTTAAATATTATTGTTATCTGTTTTCGTTCCAGTTTTGAACTTTAAAACGCCTACTCGTCTAGTACCTACCTACCTACTAATACCAACTGTAATATTTCAATTCATAAATCTAACTAGGAACCCTAATTATTGCTTTAAAATCTTGATAATAATAAAGTGTTTAAGAATTTCGGTATTCAACCGCCGCCGCCGTGGCATGCTCGCTTCGCTCGCTCAGCACGTGCTTCGTTGTAACCTATCCTAACTCTTTGGTGGACTGGACAAATCTATTGTGGTAACGCAAGTTGACGTTAAGTGGTTTCGTAGAGACAGTCTGTTGCAAAACTTGACTTCCATACCATATTGGAATTACGCATATTTTTCCTTCAGCTTAGGTCAAACTAGTTAATCCTAATTTGTTTAAGACAAACACTTTTGTTAAAGCAGTTTATCCTAAGCCCCACAGTCTAAAGCGATGAAGCTTAGGCCAAACTAGTTTATCAAATAAACAAAGCAAATTCTGAAAGAGTGCTAAGTATGAAATAATGTTGCCCTTTCTGCTTAGTGACTAATTTCAGGCTAAACTTGTTTTTCTTCAAGTTTTTTGATTAAATCATTGTCATGTGAACGCTGGCTTAGGGTTCCTAAACGTTACCCAAGTGCTCTTTTTGACGTCACTGTCCTATTATTACTGTAGTTTATTTGCTAAGATTAATTAATATATCTCAAAGATATTGTATTTTGTTTTTATAGATTTGAGTCAATGATGAGTTAATAATTTATTATTAATAAACGTTCTAAGAAAAAAACTTATATTAATGTTTCTAAAACAGATAATATGTAGTCCAAAGTATCCAAAAGTTGCGTAAAGGAATTATTTTGTTTAAAAACTTATTATTTCAATTATATGAGCGGACTTACTCATATTTTTTAGAAGACTGATTGTGTTTAAATTTCGGAAACAAAGATTTGAAGTTATTTACTTCTCTTCATTTTCTTTAAAACGTTCATGAAATTAGTGACGTGAAGGAACTTCTTCCCTACAGAATTAAATTTCAATTACATTTATTTGCAAAGTCTTTTCATATTTTATTTATAAATTCGATTTTTCATGCAGTTTATATATAACTAAATTAATGTAGGCATATATTTAATCGAAATTCAAAATTGAAATGATTAAGGTGGAATTCCTATTACATCACCGACACTTTTTTTGAAAAACGCCCGAGTACTGTACAGGAATCAAATCCGCGAAAACTTCTTAACTATCACACCATCAGTCGTCATCCACATCTTAGCAACCATTTTCGAGTTTTCAACGCAATTTCACATGTTTACCCATTCACCTTTAATTAATTTGCGAGTAGGTCATAAACACAGTCATGTGAGTAAAATCACTCGGTAACTCATTAGACGTGAGCGAATGACAAAGTGAGTCATAAATGTAATTTACTAGCAATTCAACAATTTTAATGCCTTTCCAAGGAACGGGTACACTCACAACTGCAGGTCTGAAGGTAATTGCTGAGTAATTTCGTCTGGTATGCAGTTATTAAGTTGAAATTCTTCAGTGTTAGCGACTGAATTATGTCCTATTAAGTCCGATGTAGGTTGGGATTTTTTCCTGTATATTTCATCGTGGAATACTTTGCGACCCATAATTGCATTCTTGGTTAGGGATACAGGTCGAGTTTTGGAGTGATAGGCCGAATCCTGAGTTACGGAGAATACCTATTAGAAATGCTTAAGTTAATTCCTAGATCCAAAAGGCTAAGGTTATAACTTGGTTTTGGAAAACTGTCCGTTCTTAAAATAATGAGCCTGTATGATTACGCCATCCAGTAATGTAACTTATGAAAATTAAATTCATTGAAACAATATATTACGGTTGGTATGGTAAACTAATTACAAAAGTTTTTATTTCTAACAAAGAAAATATCAATTATTAATGATAAGAATTGCTTAGGAATGGTTAGAGAACATTAAAATGGGGCCATACTTAACACACTTAAATGTAGTCTCTTTACTTAAAGAAAACTGTTCACAGACAGTGTACATACTCGTAATTACTAAAAAAATTTTTTCTGCAATATGTGTCCATTCGGCTGTATTTTTTTGTAACTGTAAATCGGTTGTAAATTTATTTATATCTGAACTTCCAAGTCTTTTTGCCTTTATATTCATCCAACTCGTGAATGAAAACCTCCCTTAACATCCAAGTAAGATAACCTATTTATCTTAACTTAATCTAGCAATCTTGATTATAGCATCCATTGTGGTCAGAACAGCGAGTCGTATGTTCTTACACATGAGCGCCTAACTTTTCTAGTAACTTTTTCTAATACTTTCGCAACTTTATCCCATTAGCGCGAAGGGCAACAATTAAAAGTTGCTTCGGCTGTAGTTCGCTATCGGATGTCAAGTATCGGGTCAGGATAGATACTCTTGTACCTACGAGTACTTGAGACGGATTCTAAAGACCGGATCTAAAGACTGATAAGATTGGAACTAAAGTTGCCATTTTGAAAGTAAAAGAAAATGTAAAAACGACTTATCTCTATTGGAAACTTTTCCTTTTTACTGACATCAAGGGTTGGTATAAACTGAATTAATGACAAGATCACACCGAATACTAAAATTTATTATTAAAACAGAAGCCATTCAGAAAAAAAACTGTCCTTGTCTGTTGTGTGTATTATTTTCCAAGTGTGGAATGTTTAGTTTTTTCACCATTTTTACTCCATGCAGTAACACATTGATCAATAAAAACTAAGCCATAAACACCACAAAATTTACCTCAAAAGAAAATAAATTCTGATATGATAACTGCTTTCTTTCCATTAATATTCTTAACTGATCTTAACCATCATAGACCCACAACCACTCAAAATCAGCCAACAGGGTTTGACTTTAAAAGCTTGTATTCCAAACTCCAGTAAACCCTTGCCCAGAAAGTCATATAGTCCCTCTGCCTCTGGTTACAGAGTTACCTGTGAGTTTAAACACTCTAACAGATGAATGGCGCAAATCTCCCTTTTGTAACACAAGTCGTGGCGAAAAGCAAACATTCCCAAAAAAATCGCTAGCTGTCCCAGTCTGACAGTAACACAGGTGTCGAATGGCGGAAAATAAAGGTGAATGCCTCACAAAGAAGCAGAATTGGACAGGCAGACGACATTTCTGGTAAAAACAATCCCTTTGTCGTAGTTAACAAAATGGCGGCTATAACTAGGTCATTATTTGTCAGCTATTGGGGATTAATTACGCTACAATCATGTTGGTAATTATTGGTTAGATTGGGGTGGCGATCGATTTTTTATGTATTTAATAAATATATATGAATGCGAAAGTTTATATGTGAGAATGTGCCGTGTTGCTCTTTTGCGCCGAGTCAAAAATGAGATGGGTGTCCACCTCGACCGAAATTTAGTGATGTTTTTTTACTGTGCATCGGAAGGCACGTTGAGCAGTTGGTCCCGGTTGACGTCACTAGATAGTCGTTTAGCCTAGTCATAGGCCTTAGGGTGGCTTGATAACATCTGACGTTAAGGTTGCTAACTAACCTTACCCCCCACGTGTTGGAGTACGGTTCGTTCCATCTCATAGTTGAGGTGAGGCCTGTGCCCAGCAGCGGGACGTATATAGGCCGTTTATGTATGTACTAGCGACCCGCCCCCGCTTCGCACGGGTGCAATAGGATATTATTATACATATAAACCTCTTGAATCACTCTATCTATTAAAAAAAACGCATCAAAATCCGTTGCGTAGTTTCAAAGATTTAACCATTCAAAGGGACATAGGGACAGACAAAGCGACTTTGTTTTATACTATGTAGTGATGCTGTTGGGACTGCCTTGTTTTTTAAGCCAAAAAACTGATGCTTTTAATGCTATCTTTCACAAAAAGGGTGTTATCCCTAATTAGCAGGGTACGAGAAAAACTTCAACAGCATACTGAGACCTTTGCTGATAGATATCGCCAATTTGGCGAAGTGTCGCGCGAAGGGTGGTTCCAGAACCCCTTTTCTGCTGATCTCTCTTAGCGGATCTCTTATTGGAGTCATTGCTAATTGAATTTATTAATAGTTACCGTAGATAAGTAAATTGTTTAAATTAGGAATAAAATATTTTGTTTGTTTTAGATTTCTATTTCTCGGCCTTTATTTTTTTTATTCACCTACAAGATTGTGGTTCCTAATGACTAAGGGTAAGTTGCACCATAGTAGAAGTTATAGTTAAAGTTAAAGTTATTGTCAAATTTGACAATGTTAGGCCCAAAAATTACGTCAAATTTTCAAATTTGACAAAAACTTTAACTTTAACTATAACTTCTACTATGGTGCAACTAACCCTAAAACTTCCAGGTGACATGACACGTATTTGATATGACAGCTTTTTTGAGTACAATACTTCCGTTTTTGCTAGCCATATTATTTTTAAATACATAGGTATTTACGGATTTTGTCCGATTTACTAGTTCAGACGTTCAGAAACGTTCCTGTTGCCAAACATTTAGAAATATGAGAAAACTAAATAGTGGTTTAGTTCTACATACATTCCTAGCGTTTAAACATGTTTACTCACCTTACCTACACTTTCAAAATTATTTCTAAACCAGAATTAGCCAAATCGGTCCAGTGGTGCTCTAGTTTTAAGTAGCGAGACTAATGAACAGCAGTTGATTTTTATAAATAGGAAGATATATCAACTGCTTATTGTGCTTCCCTAAGCGAAAAGACCGAAAAGTAGCAAAATTCAGTTGGATTGGAAGGTAATCCTACCTAGCGCGATCTGCTGACACGAAGGCCCGTGGCTTCGTACCACCTCTGGTTGGCACCTCCACACAATTTTATTTTAGTTGCCGGTCAATGCAGTCAATGCTGTCTTAAACCAACACCGTTCCATTCTATAGCACCATCGCCAATGCAAGCATTAGCTGTATTTGTTTAGGCCCTCGGAAGTGAATGTACCTACATACAGTGACAAGTTTGTATGGCGCAAACAGGGGCAACTGACCGCAATGAAAACGTTAGCTGAGCCTGTAATCACAGCTCTCCAAACGTAGATTATGCTGGAAGTAAAATGTTTTGCTGTGTGCACACAACTGGATATTATGTGCTACAAACAAAGTGCGTTGTGCTTACAATTTTTTGCCGTACAATCTGTCCGATTTTGGAATCTTGCCCCTCTCCATTAGATAGTCTAATTCATCATCATCATTCAAGAAGTCCACTGCTGAACATAGGCCTCCGCCATTGATTTCCAGAGCGCCCGGTTGTGTGCGGCCTGCATCCACCTGCGACCTTTATCAGGTCGTCCGTCTACCTCGCAGGCTGGCGCAAATGGTCTTCAGTCTAGAACTTTTCGGCCCCAGCGGCCATCAGTTCTATTCGCTATAATCGCTATATTCGCGCTATACGCGCTTCTATAGTCTCATTATTTACCCATTTTCAGAGAAATGTAGCCCTTGTTTTAAATAAAGGCAGAGATTAAGCTAAAACAACATGCGTGCCAGTGGCCTCTCAGAGAGGGATGCAGAAGACCGGGCCAAATGGAGAAGCAGATGCAGAAGAGCGGACCCCGGGCACCGTAAGGGTAGCAACCGGGATAATCGCTAAGATGATGATGATTTAAGCTAAAACAACAGTGAAGGTCTATTCATTTTATTTGCTCGATGTCATATTTTGCCAGAAAATTACGAACAAAATACTTACTGCATGTTGCTAACCTCAAATTTACATTCAGACCAGAACTAAGCAGTCCTTCCAAGTAAGTACAGCTGTCACCTTGAGTTCTATAGACACTTCACGACAGTTTCATGCTCAACTTTGATTAACGCTTGTCAATTTGAGGGCCTGAAACTTAAATATTTTGCAAAATTTACAATAACTGTAACATCTCCTTTATGAGAAGGTAATAACAAATGGAGGGTCCACTGCAATAATGATGAAAGCCCAAAAATATTAAAACCTTAGTGACTAATGTCATTCGGTTCAGTCGACCACCACCAGTCGAGTCACTAAGGTTTTAATATTTTTGGACTTTCATCATTATTGCAGTGGACCCTTCAAATGTGATCTGTGTGACCTATTCCGAAGTATTTATGGGCAGTGGTGACGTTATTTTATTGTATTCCTTTTCCTACACAAAAGTAGTTGAATAGGTTATAGATTGCTTCTACTTAATTTCGTTTCCTTGACACAGTTAGGTACAGTCCTCGAAAACAAGTTAATACACAAGCACGTAAAAAATGACGTCTATCTCATTCGATTTACACATTGTTGAATCATTCTCGAATTAATGTAGAGAACACATTGACAATTAAAACATCACAGAGAATCTGTAAAACCAAACAGTACCCTTTGTATTACAAATACAAACTGAACTCTGAACCCCTTTGTCCGTCCTATTTCAACACTATTGCTATGGATTAAGGTTGAGTTTAATATTATTATTTTACACAAACCAATTCTATGTTTTTGGGCAAGTTCAGAACAAGTTATCCAAATATAGCAGAGAAAACTGTGATTAAAATCCGTAAAATAATATCATTTTCAAAGAGTAGGTAGCGGTTTTTCCAAAAGCAACATCATTTTACAAACATTACATTCAAGCTTTATAAAAAATAGGAAATATATTTTTCATTGTACTTTTTTAACTTATATTTCACAGCAACCTGAACACTTCATTGACAGGGTAGTGTGAAATATAAAAGAACAAATAAAAGGTGTTGTTTACTAAACGATTATTCTTTTACGATTAAAAAGTTAAACGAAGTAGAATTTCACAATCTCAATATTCATGGTACTATAGTAGTTTATCTGCTTTTGTTTGAGAATGCAAAAGCGCCGTGATATTCATCCACTACATCATTTTATCCACATTGTGGGAGCACAGTAATTATACTTCGTCGCTGCATCCTCGGGATTTTATCACAAGGTAGTACATTTCTTCATGTACCAGGCATCAACACGTTTTAGAGCTGGTATCACTGAAACAGAAAAAAAACAAATTCCCTCCCTACGGTAGGTGCGTCACTCTGACAGGTGACAAGTTCATCATTCGTTTCTAGTGTTCGGGCATCGACACACCCTCTCTCGTTATATTTTTCATATAACGGTTTCTTTAAGTGCTGAAGTGTTTGCAATAGTTGTAGTAGTGTAAATCGATAGATCCTAAATGAAATACAACGTTAAGATCGTACTTACCTTTCGTTTTAAACAATAACTAAATACTATATTTTATTATTGTTTTTAGCATTTTCCATGCAGTATCTTTCTAAAGAAAACCAGAAAAAGACCTAGAGGTGGATGCCTATAACATTGATGAAATCACCCTAGCTCATAGGGCAAAATATACCAGAAAGATTCGGCCGGTCTGTTAATGGTCTCGGTAGCATAATTGGAAGTGCAGTCGCCCGGCTTGCGAAAGATGCGGGTTCAAGTCCTGCCTGATGCCAACATGACCAAATGTCTTTTTCTGGTTTTCTTTAGAATAACTAAATACGATCTACAATAAAAATCTACCCACATTTTCTTGCACAAAATGTTTTAATAAGAGAACTCGTGATTAAAAGTGAATCTTCGTATGACTGTAAACAAAGCTAAGCAATAGCATGACGATGCAATGTTTAAATTTAACAAAACACGTCAATGATGAGACCGTGAAGTGGTCTTAATCAATGTTGGCATTAATTTTAGCTGTTTATGATCCTGTTGAGGCCTGTCCAAAATGGACCCACCGTAACGAGATTACGATAAAACGCACACTGAGTGTGTGTTTCCAACAAACGAGACAAACAGAAGAAGAAGATCATGTTTTTTCCCGTACCAAGTAGGTCGGTGCATTTTCAACAAATTAGCCAAGCAGAATAAAGGTTCCTGTTTATTCCTGTCCAAGAGGACGTCCCGTAACGAGAGCACGGCCAGGCCCACAACGCGAGTGTGGTTTCGAAAGCATTTTAAGGTGAAAATCAAATCGAAGACCAAACTGTAAGTTATTTTGTGCTATCCTTGCATAACAAAAACCTTTCTTTCTATATACACTAGTACCTAAAAACTTCAAGAATAAGATTGTAATTTCAATTGAAAACTAACGACTAAGAATAAGTCTTAGTAATGGAAGTACCTGACATTGAAATAATGTTTCATTTTGCTACTACACAGACACATCTGAGTAGCCACGCCACAGCTTTTGTAGCTATACAGCTATGGCTAACATCATAACTTACTCTAGTTGCTATAAAATTTATATTTAAATACATTTGATACCACTTCGTGGTTACCATTTACAATATTCATAATATGATGAAGGCTAACACCCGTGTTACCACGGGATAACCACTCACGTAGGCTTGCTGCCCACGAAGTTCACAACATATGAGAAATTGACAATCCAATGCGGATTTAGCAGAATGAAGTATTCAATTACCTATGTAATTAGAGGCCGACGCCGAAAACCATCCCGGTGAGTACCGGTGCCTAATTATTTTTTTTTATTTATTTACTTCTTAAAAAACCTGGGGGTTGGCCGAGAGTCATCACGAAGGGATTGTAAAAACCTGGGGGTTGGCCGAGAGTCATCACGAAGGTATAATAAAAACCTGGGGGTTGGCCGCGAGTCATCACGAAGGCATATAAATACAGAAAAATGATCTCAAATCTGAGACTTAATAGCTTGATCTGTACATAAGGAACAAACCTGGGAGTTGGCCGTGAGTCAACATGACGGTAACGATATCGCAATATCTGAATTAAGGGCCTATATTCAATCCGTGAATGGCCCATGAAATGAAATAAAATAAAATGAAATAAAATGAAATAAAATGAAATAAAATGAAATAAAATGAAATAAAATGAAATAAAATGAAATAAAATGAAATAAAATGAAATAAAATGAAATAAAATGAAATAAAATGAAATAAAATGAAATAAAATGAAATAAAATGAAATAAAATGAAATAAAATGAAATAAAATGAAACATAAAATGAAATGAAAAGTATTTTCATAGTGATTATGAAAAGTCAGGTATGTATTAAACAACCTAGCCTTACCAGTATTTTTCTGTATCTTACCTTGCTGATGGTTTGATAACCTTACCTGGTGGCAGAGAACCCATGTAAGTTTTCCAAAATTTCCTTTATTATTCAAGAAATAATTATCTATGACTAGCAGCCGCCCGCGACTTCGTCCGCGTGGCCTTGGCTGTATGTGAAGGGGGATTTTCCCGCTTTTCTGTTGAAATTTTGCTGAATTTTCTTTGCTGTAAACCTCGCGGAGCGCGGGACCTTTCTGGCGAATGCAAAGCCGTGGAAATCGGTCTGTGCGTTATAGCGTCAGAAAGGAAAGCCCGACTTGTTTTTATATAGTAGTTTATTTTAATATAATAAATAAGCAAAAGCATTTGAAACAACATGAATTGAAGAGACACTTAAATTCTTTATTATTAATAGTTTATTCTTATGAAGCGATAAACCTAATCCACCTAATAATTAACACAGTAAGTATTTAATGCAGCCACGCGTTTAACAATAACAAGTTGAATAACAACACTTAATAATGGTGTAAGTACATAAACACAGCCGTCTTTTAAATGTATATGCATACATGTATCTACTTGATTTACTTGTTGTTGAGTGGTGTGCTACGCACGCGGATTTCTTTTATATACAAAATGCTACACTTTTGCCGTTTAGCAAACATTAGTGACTACTCATAATTCAGCAAGCGTTAAATTTGTCATTTAACGATTGAGTAGATGATTTTTAAAGGTATAACTGCTGTTTTAGCCGTTCAATAGGCACAACTTGTAATGTAGACTTGATTTAGTACCTCGATTCCGTGGTTATTTTTTGAAATAACAAAATCAATCAATAGGTACAGTGGATAACCATATCCAAGCCATGACTGGTTTTGACTTGGGATTAAAAGTTATAAATTGAACTAAAACCATCTCACATTGCTCGCATTTCTGAATACAGGAAATGTATTGGAAAAAGATGTTTATCTTGTCTCGATTTCAGTAAGACTAGTACTTAGTCATTTGCAGATACTCTGACAGCATATACCTAAAGACAAAAATGTTTGGTAATGATTTGCAGATTACCAATTTATAGGAAGTAGTTTTAGCTTTTATTGTTCGCATCTGGCAAGGTTTGTTGATTAAGAAATTAATTGCAATCAGATGCTAAATTACAATTTAATAGTTTTAGTATTTGATATTATGTAGGTAGGTGACCTACCATTAAGAATTTGTTGCATACGCACTCACGAGTAGAAGACATCGTGGTCTTTCATTTTAAAATGACCGCAATAGGTTATAAGTTAAGTTTTTCGTGAGAATAGGACTGAAATCACAATAATAATTTAATGAAAAATAACACCTTCGCATAAGCAACAGCTCTTTTATTAGTTTACACTTTAGTAGTGTACCAAGCCAAACAAGATTTGACATTTAATAAGAAATTCACAGTAAGAAGATTTAAGGAGAGAAGTCAGTAGAATATCTCAATGCAATTCTAACCTTAACTGTACCAACAGGGAACTGTAGGTACCTACCTTCTTACAGTGTTACGGATATTATTCGCATAGCGATAGTTAAAAATAGACGATTTCCACTCACGAAAACATTGTCATAAAGAATAGTAAGACGTCTCATCCTTACAAAACGCCCCAGCTTTCACCAGAGTGGCATAAATTACCTAAGTAATAATACCTCAGTTAGGTTATTAGATTAAAAACATAGGCCAGCTGCATTGACTAGGTCATGTGTAGTTTCTATTTTGGAAGGACATTTCAATCAATGAGAGTCATAGAAACTCTTAAGAAAAATAATAAAAACTAAAGCTTATTATGCCTAAAGTCTGCTTACTCTGTGCAGTAGACAACAGACTTACATTAAGAAATATTATTAGCAAAAACTAGGATAGTAAGTTACTAACTAACTTACTTTAGTACCCACTGGGTTACACCGTTGGGTTCTATTTGGGAATAGGTTTTCCAAAGAACAGCTTTAGTTGAATTAAGGTAGGTAACTAATTATGTGTCACCCACACAACGAGCACATACAATGCTGGGCATTTAAATTGTTGTAATAAACCACTGCCCAGTGTACTTGTATATAATTATGTACCACCTTACTTTACATTTATTACGAAAATATTAACGGAAAAGTTGCAGCTCAAGCTGCGAACCTGTTTCAATAGACGTCGTTCTTTGATCCCGAATTTATTATGGATTAAATATTCGAGTAAATTAGGTTTTATTATTGGGTGGTATATGTATACCTGTTCTTGTGTGTGGTAACAGCAAAGTTCATACAGTTACCATTAAGTTTTTTTAATTAACATTGCTTAAATTAATATTAATTATTACGCAAAGCATATTTATAACATGACGTTATCTTAATATATATTCATCTTGGAACATAATACTGAAGCTGCGATGATCTTTTGACTTTTGGTCATTGGTCCTTAATTTTGTTGCGTTTTTATAGCAAACAGGTAAAATTATAATAAACGTTACCTATTTCACATCAAAAATAAAATTTGGTATCAAATTCAATTTAGTTAATCCTTGATATTGATTTCCCTAGACCTCTAAACATCTACCTTGTGATAAAATCCCGAGGATGCAGCGACGAAGTATAATTGATGATTAAACGAACTTACCTTAAGTGAAGTTCTATCATAATTATATGAGTCGCTGCATCCGAAGGGATTTTAGCTCCCACCCTACCCATAGTTACCATCATACCCTTTGGTAACTGACCCGAGTAACTTTAGGGAAATCTGTCTCTAAAAGAATGATGAACTTGTCACCTGTCAGAGTGACGCACCTACCGTAGGGAGGGAATTTGTTTTTTTTCTGTTTCAGTGATACCAGCTCTAAAACGTGTTGATGCCTGGTACATGAAGAAATGTACTACCTTGTGATAAAATCCCTTCGGATGCAGCGACTCATATAATTATGATAGAACTTCACTTAAGGTAAGTTCGTTTAATCATCAATAATTAATTGTTTCGAATCGTGGTAGAGGCAAATTTTATTAAGAACCATCGACTTATGTAGTTGTTAGTAAGCAATTCGTAATCATTTGTCGAAGCCTACATAAGTGTTTTTGACTTTGTACTAAATACGTACGTTTATTAATCAAATGTAAAAGCATTAAAAACCAGCTCTTTTATCTAAGAAATAACCGTAAAAAGCCCTCAAGCTGTGAATATTCAGATCCAAAACCCGTATTGCGTTCACCGATCTAGTGAAGCACTTTCGAATTGCACTCCACAATAGCTGTTTGTTGTTTTATAACGATAGTTGGTAGAATTTATCGTCGTCCGCGAGTCCCGGACCGACTATGCGCTTGTTTATAGCGCAATAGTGCGTCCGCAACGCAACGGAGCCGTGCCAAGCCGCGACAAATAGGTGGCTCCACTGTTTCAGTTTTTAGTGCCAAAAGAACACTGAGGTTGGCGCCAGATATTATGATGAAGCGAAAGTTTGCTAACTAATATTGATGGATTGCTTCTTATGAACAAGTTTTATTATTGGAGTATGTTTGTTCATCTAGTTATACTAATTATTTCAGATAACAGCCAAGACTTCGCGTATTGTATAATCTGATGAAATCATCAAATGAAATGATATCAATTGAAATTACTAATCATTAAATAATCGCTAAGGAGTTTGAGCTAGAAACTTCCAGTTCGGAATTCGTGATATCAATTAATATAATCATTAATTGATATCACGAATTCCGAACTGAACTTCATTATTGTACAAATTATTTGAGAGTAAGGAATTGGATCAAATTGAATTGAGGTGACGCACACTCATATTGCTACTAGTATCCACTAGTAAAAGACCCAAAAGGCACTAAGAGGTAGACAGGTACGGAAGATAACTACTAAATAACGTAAATAAGTCTAAGTTAGCAATAAAACATTTGCTACCCAGTCAAACAAACCCAGCACTAACTTCACCCCAGCAATATTGGCTGAGAAAGTGATCCAGCGTTATCACAGCAAGTACAAACTATCGCGCGAATAAACGGTAAACGGCAAACTTGTTCTGCAGTACTAATGGCAAGGGCGTGTCACCCGTCGGATGCGGCCGAAACGCACGAGTTACCCCGCGATTTACCCCTCAGGGTAAATAGTAAACACCCCCAACTAAAAGCAGCCTCTTAAGGAATGAAGAGATTCCACTGAATCTTCTCGGCTTTTGGAAGCGTTCTGGTTTAAAATGGGCTTTTTGTTGGAAACTGAGTGCAATGGAGCGAGTACTTAAGAACAATACGAACAACCGTTTTTTATGTAGACGACTTATGCAGTGTTTCGCAAACCAAAAGGACCAAAACCACGCAAACCACATGCATTTTTCTTTGCTATTTAAGCAATAAAAGAGTCTTTTTACACTTTATTATTAGAGTTGTGAGAACCTTCAAACTCATGCTGTATCGTAAATTGTGTATGGAACTGAAAGTTATAGCTATGCTGGTAAGAGCTGCTTTACTTTGATTTTCATTTGTCTATTTGGAGGTTAAATAGAAAGTTTAAAGTAGACATTGACATTTGATATGTTCTAGAAAAAGAAATAAATGAAGGAAGTGGAGTTTTCATTGTTATACCATTTACAAAACCCTTTTTGTGAATCATAAAATTGTAGGAAAACACAACTGTTGCCATTGAATACAGTTGAAATATAATTTGAAATTAATGCTTGGTACCCTCTTCACACAGAACCATTTGAATAGAAACAACCCAATAATCCGCCTGCGTCCTTAGAATAACATTGGAAGAATGTAAATTTTACGTACCTAAATTGTTAAATTGTATTCTTCTATTTTCCTTAAGATACACTGAAAGTAACTAAGAAAAATAAAACGTACAATGTGGCCTTAGGCCCATCATTTATTCAATATTTTAGACATACTTACTGCATTTCAGTGAAATTCATAACAATTATATATAAAAAAAAAACAATTTTATTAGGCATATTCTTTAATTTTTTCCTGGGAAAGGAATTAATTACATTTTGAGTACTATAATTACGTCTTACTAACCAAGTTTGATGTTAAAAAGCAGAATCTCAGCTACATCTATACAGATATACTTTCTAGGCTACGTTTAAAAAATATATATTCCTGGGTATAACTAAAGAAATCCATTTACAAATCTACGAGGTTTTTCTGGAACTAAATGATGTTAACAAAATTAGCCTTTGAATGTGTCGTGTTGATTACTTTTAATGTACCAACCTATATGCTTTCCAAGAATGCTTTGAACTGTATGTTTAAAGCGCATTTTGATTGCGTTTCTAATCACTGCCGGAAATTGTATGGAAATGCTAGAAATCAAAAACGTTTTAAGATTCCTGATTTTACCTCTTATTCAACTAATAGGTATACTGAGAAATAACAAAGCTTTGATGAGACGATCACCCGCTGCGATATCGCCCCCAAGTGTGCAGCGATCTCGCGGCGAGTTCGCGGCGTGCTCGCAGCGAGTTCGCCTCACCGTGAAATCGTCCAAGAAACGCAAGTGTGGACGTGCTAGTTTGTAATATTAGTTAGATTAGTAGGATAAAGATTCCTTATCATTTCCACTATCTACATTATTAAAGAAAAATCTTCACTTTCGAAATACTTCGATTTATTTTCTTATTTAGTTCGGAAAGTGGATAAAGTTTAATCAGCAAGCCCTGGCTTTGACCGGGGCTAGTTCTGAGCTGGCTCCCGCTATCTAACAAGAAAAATGTGCTGCGCTATCATAACTAAGACTTTAATTAAAGAAATCCGCAAAATGGCTAGCGAGAGAGCGACACCGACATTTTGTTTAAGGGTTAATTTAACAGCTTGATTGGCAAGAGTTATCAGGAAACCTTTTTTAAATGACAGGGTTTATTTCAAAACGTCATAGTCACCCTTACAATTGCTTAGAAAAATCTATTAAGTACACTAAAATCGTTAACAACGGGATTTTACCATGTACCACGATATTACTATAAAAAAGACGTAGCTAGGTTAAGTCAGTACTGACGCGAAGCCAAAAATTGACCAACCCGTGGTCAATTTATACACGTCAATTTATACACGGCTATATTTTTCTAATATCATAAATGCTGAAAGCTTGTAAGCTTTCACGTACCTAAAAACTACTGGACGGATTTAGATAATCTCTTTTCTCCTTTCTTTTTCTTCAATCTTGTACGTCGGAATAGCACATAGCTTACAATTTCTAAAGATATTGTTCAAATAACTAAGGTCCACGCGGACGAAGTCGCGGGCGGCCGCTACTTCTAGATTAAAATTGATTGAAATTAAAATTACTTATTTGTTTAAGTTCATTTCCTTCACCTATACTTTGAAAAGCTAAAGTCCACATGGATGTTTTAGGGGCCAAAAGATATTATTCATGTAACTATAGGAAAACGTTTTGAAATGTTTACTAACACGAAAATGGTGATCGGAATTTTGATTTAGTACTACAATTCCAAAACTAAAATTGAACCTACCTAAGTTCAGTATTCGTATCACATGGCATTGTTTTGAAAAGAATTTCAAATATATTCACTTCATATTTTGATAGGACTCTCAAATGATTTTGATGGAATTCAGAACATTCGGTCTGAATTTTTATCTAATAAATCATCAAATTACCCAATGAAAAACAGTAAAGTCTGAAAACTCAAATTGAATTACTGAAAAATGACACACAAAAAGTACGAAACTGGAAAATGTTATTTTCTAAAATTGTTAGTACAAAGTATTTAATGTACAAGTATTTTTGCGTCTAATAAATTTACAACCCTCACGTAATACTTTTGGGTAAAAATATACACAAAGGTACCTACTATACGGTGTTGGAGAATATATTTCTAGAAATGACATTGTAAGAAACTGGGCATCAATATTAAAAAAGACAATAAAAAAATTACCAAAACCGATTATATTACCAACTATTCGTTGAACGTTGTAAGTACGCTCCATAGCAGACCTTTTCTTTCACATTTTCTTAACAATCAAATGCAGTATCCGACTCAATCTGCGGCTATCGAAAGGCCCAAAGGATCTATTTCCATAAAAACCCACCTAGAAAGCAGCCCATGCGCAGCTGTAGAGATTTAAAAAAGTCTCACGATCCCGCGTAAACAAATGAGATGGTAATGACGACAGTATTCCGTTCAGCAAAGAGGGAATACTCGATATTCTAATGCCAGGCAATAAAAGTCTCGTATTAGCATCGGAAACGCTCGGCTAGGGACGAAGGGTATGTTGTCAGCGAACAAATAATAATAGAAGCGCTCCTACTCGCGCAGACGCGTTCTCATCAAGCTTTACACAGTCATTGCAAAGTGGGTCGTACCTACGGTCTTCCTATGTCAAGGTTAATGTGAGCCAGTCCATAAACACTCAATACACAATTAGTTGCTGTTGATAAAGAAAATGAAACATTTATTAATTTAAGGAGAGTTTTTTTTAAGGTACTGAAACTGAAAGCATTCTCAATCTATTATTTTTAGTTTGGACGCCTCATACCTATATTCCTCTCTTTACTACACGATCGTCTGCCATATTTTTTGGCCCGAACTAGCGTATTTATTTATTCTAAAATAAAATGGCGTCTCTAGTAATATTTAATACACACAACAACAACAATAGCATACTAACATGAACTGAGCACAACTAGCTGTGCAGGACCTATGTTTACCATGAACCAGCATGTTACGAGTCGTTCGGCGTCATTTTTCGTGTATCGTTGGCTTCTATGGTTTTTTGATTCGTCCTGTTTACAAAGGAGTAGCCAGCTTATGTAACGCTATTGTGCTCGAACAGAAACAGGTCAGATTGAAATCGTAGTGGTGCTCGTGCACATTAAAATAATGATTTCACGCACGTACGTTTTAAAAATATTAATCTGAGCTGCTGGAATTCCGCTCGGTGAAATTTAATGCCCAACTCAATTTTAATTTCCATTTTAATCTCGATCTCTGCATTTTTATGGTTCCTTGGACTAATTATTCACTTACAGTCATTTTTTTGTATATTTTGGCTTTAAATGTGGCAGACTTATGTGTTGTGTATACCGTACTTTTACTGTATCATTCATCAAAATCTTATTATTGTTTAAAATATTGAGGTTTTTACCTACTTATTAAGGACTTTTCTAAAAATCGATCCCCGAAATCTCGACGTAGCTAAGCCAAGTATAACAAATATTGACTGGTAGAGAATGCATTAATTTCGAAAATTGAACCCTACTTGAGCAGGTAAGTTAAAATAATGTTGTTGTCTAATTTGTAACTGTAATAAAGTTATTTTCTTTCCTTTCATTCTTTCAAATAATAATAATAGCTCGACTATCAGGGTGGCGTCAACCTACTTACCATATTGAGGGCGAAACTGTAAGAACTAAAATATTCCTTATCGGCGTCGACGTAGAAGGTTGCAAAATTCAAAAGGATGGTCTGGTGCGATATTAACACGTAGGAAAAGTTTACTTGAGCTCGTAATAGTAAACTCGGTATTCATAAACCATGATGGGAGGTGTTAAGACACAATTCCGATAAAAGCACTGTGGTGAAGTAATAAATAGGCAAAAATTTTGAATTTCGCATCGTCACATGTCTAGATAAGGCTAGTCGGAGGGCTTAGGACGACTTGATAACGTTGGACAGCAAGGTTTATCACTCATCCTACAGATTCCTACAACACCTCTTCAACTATCCGCACTGAGCCCACGTGTTGAAGTAGGTGGGCTCCGTCCGGGGGAACGCGTAGAAGGCCTCGTGCCACTTATCATGTTCCCCCATTATGGACGATGAGAGGGAGTAGCAGGGCTTTCAGTCGGTAAGACCACTGGGGTACCACCTTCCCAGTGGAGCGTCCGACATCGGTGGACCGGAATGCGTAAAAGCATTTCCTCTACTAAAAAAAAGGTACAGCTCGCTCCACCTCATAGTCGCGGTGCAGCCTGTGCCCTGCCTTTCCCAATACTGGGTTCTTGAAGCCAGGATTGTCCACTTGTCCAGCTATATCGTAGCTGTATTGCTGTACAGTTGTTCTACCTCACGAGTGCGAGTGAGCCTTACTTGTGTTGTAATGCGTATAGACACGCGCATTTTTGTGCGCAGCCGGCGACTCGTCCTATGATTTGTTCAGATTCAGAGCGTACGCGCGCAAAGACATCCTGCTGTACACACGCCATTTTGACAAACCAACTGTTCTATTTTTGGTGGACTAAGGTCAACTTGGAGAGAACTTGGGACTGTCACAAACAAACATTTTAGAATAAGGGGTTAAATGATAATAATCAGCGTCCAAAGTTACGTGGAATAACAGCTGGTGGGTTGCTCAAATTCACATCAACCAACCGTTAGTAGACGGTAGCAACCTAGCAACTGTTTATTATAATTCATTCATTTCTCAGAAATAAGCTTGAAACACACTTGATGTTATTTCTGTGTAAACATATAATTTTCAAGCGTCGGTAAAACATTTTTCGCGCTTTATTTATCACACAAACGATAGCCTTATTTGTGTTTTCGCTGACAAATGCAAACAATGGCGTAAACAAATAACGAACAGCGATATTCAAGCAATTTATCTACGTCCAGGTGAAATGGGAACCAGGTGTTTCCCATTGAAAATTTCATAATAGTTTAATTTCCGTGTGTGCTCGGTTGAAAAACAAGTTTAAACACGTCCTGTTAACATGTTTGAGTAAATTTATGAGCCCTAGGTGTTTTATTCCGTGAACAGCGAATATTGAATGCTTTATTAACCAGGCATAACAAATAAATCGCTGCTGTTTAAAAGTTTCGGAATATCTTTTGACATTGTTACGGTGGAAACTATTTAAGAGCTTTGCCGGAAATGCTTTTTTTTTTTTGTTATTACTGCATTTTGATTGAACATTTTGAAGTTTTTTTTACCTTTCAACACGATTCATCTGGCGTATGTAGCTGTTCAGTGGATCGTCTGTTTTTGTGTGCAGGAGTACTTTTGGTACTTCAGTATTTTGGTGCACCATAGCTCGACTCATTAGGGACGAGACTGGTAAACAACTTGGTTGTTGTGCTATTGCAGAATAAGTTAGTTCAAAAGTTAAAAATACACCGCTTAAGTCAAGTTCTGAGCAAAAACCAATCATTTAGCCATACCCATACCAGGGGGGCTAAAACGGCAACATTTCGATGTTTCATTGAATCATTAAGTGACGTTTCATCTAGAGCGCGGTCCGTTTTGAGTTAAAAGTGATTAAAGCGCGCTCACGTCGCTCACGCTCATACAATTTATTAATTCGGGACGCGTGTAAGCGCGCTATTATCACTTTTGACTCGAAACGGACCGCGCTCTAGATTAAACGTCAGTTAGATGATTCATAATATGAAACATCAAAATGTTGCCGTTTTAGCCCCCCAGCTCTCTGAGGACTATTAAGCTTTATGAGTCGTCATTGCAGTGTAGTAAATGCTGTCATTATGATATTATTATCTCAAAGCTAAATTTACGAACATAGGTCCACGCAGAGGGCTACATAAATTATTATACGTAATTTTTTCACACGTTACAGATAATGTGAGTTATGACAGGACACAGATAACAATGTGCGTCCAGCCGGCCTTTGAAAGAATCGACCTGATATATAGCAGTTTCAGTCGCACCTACCATCCTCCATCCTCATCCATTCACGGGATAAAATATGAAAAATATCTAACCCTTTTCAATAGAGACTATAAACTGCCTAAGTGATGGTAGTAAGTACATACAATACATGAACGGTTCGCGTTTTCAGTTCACGAAAGTAACTGTCTTTTATTTCATCAATTTCAGAATTTCACCCTCGCTGTTTGTCAAAGGGATGTGGACCGTAATATAATTGATTTCAAACTGACGGACTACAATAATCCTAAACCCAAGTTGAAGACGTCTCCAGAAAGGCTCAGCTGAAGTGGGACAGTGCTGGGCTTCTAGCAGTGGGCTAGAAGAACGATCAATTGCGTGCCACAGGGCACAAAAGTGGCAGACCAAAGGCACTTTTGTGGATTGGTAAGTTACGGATCGGGACAGTAAGTAGTCAGTGGAGGAGGAGTAGGGAGGCTGGTTATTATAATAATAAATGGAAGATTTTTACTAAAATAAATATGGTACCCCATATTTACAAACAGGACGGAACTGATTTTAATTAATATAATAATAATTACCTATTGCTTGTCATACGCATAGAATTTTCAATAAAATAAGGGTTATAAATGTAGCGTTGGGGTGGTGAGAAAAATGCCAATTTCGATAGTAAACCTTTATTTTTCAAAATTTACGAACACACCGCACGTCTTAGTTATAGGTCCTAACGCCATCTTGCTTTTCTTCCAGTCTTCCCTCTCACTCACTCACACACATGCTTTCTCGCTCATCGTAGCTAGTTCCTTTACATCTGTTTTTTTTTCAATCCTACACTCGGCCATCCTGCTACTTGTCTGTCCTCAGACAATCTCAAAAAATTACTTAACAATATCTTTCACTTAGGTTATACAAAATTTAAAAACTTCAATCACTCACTATTACTTTAGAGTTACTGTCTTTTACAGATACAAATCTTACAATATATTTTTTTATTTTACTAACTTTACTTAGGTACTAAAGTTAACTAAGCTAACTATTATTTTATAACTAACTGTTATAACTAAGCTTAAAGTCTAACTTATCGCTAAGTATACTAGTACTAGTAAGTCTTACAAATTGAACTCACTGAAGTTCATGCTAATCTCTAACAACATAAAACATTGACAACTTGACCACTAAGTACTTGTTATCAGTATACAAAAGTTGCATGGAACACAATTCGAAATCTTATTTAAGTATAAACAACCAATGTATTTGCTAACACAGTGATCAAACATGTTATGAAATATCTACAAAATATGCACTCTGATTGCATTGTGTACAACATTACAATTTAGAATTAGACACAATAGGTAGGTACTACAAAATACTAAATAAACGTCACAGCTTTTACAAAAAGAGGTTTAGTTTTATTTATTACTCATTCCTTTCATCCATCTCCACTAAAATATTTACCAGTTCACAATGTGAAATGATAATTCACCTACTTTGGCCATGGTTTCATCTGATCGGCTGAGCTTGATGTTTTGTTAGACCCTTCAGCAGTAGGATCCACCTTCTCCACATCATAACGATCGTTGCGCTTGACCTTTGTCACTCGATATGGTCCTAGATATTTTGGTTTCAGCTTTAGTCCTGGGCCAAATTGTGTTCTTTTTATAGCAACCAAATCTCCTTCAGTATATTGGGTACTTGCTTTTCGCTTCTCATTAAATGTCTTCTTATTTTCATCTTGTACTTGTAGTATCTGTTGCTTTGCTTTGATTCTAATATCGTCTCTATTTTCTTCGTATTGATAAATCTCTTCTTGTCTCAACAGTTCTAAAATCTTCAAGTCTTCTTTACATCTCATGCTTATCCCAACCATTAGGTGAAATGGGGTGGTATTTATGCTTCTCTGAAAGGTACTATTTATAGCCCTTTGCACTCTGCTGATATGTCTATACCACAATGATGGATTTTCTAGACATATTTTAGTCAATACAGCCAAAATAGTCCTGTGCAGCCTCTCCACTTGGCCATTTCCCCTTGGAACTCCTGTGGTTATGGTAACATGCTCAATGTTTTCTTCTTGACAGTATTCTTGAAATTCACCTCCAGTGAATGCTGTTCCTCTATCGCTTATGATTCTGAGGGGATTTCCATAATGTTGTTGGTGTATCTTCAACTTTTCAACAGTCTCTTTACTTGTTGTACTTTTAGTTGGAAATATCCATGTGAATTTTGTGAAACCATCCACTATTGTCAATATGTGATTGTAGAGCTTCTTTGTATGCGTCAATGGTCCCAAATGGTCTACATGGAGTGTGTGTAATGGAATACATCCCTTATCTATTGGATTCAAATAACCTTCTTGTTTCCCAGCTTTTTTCGTAGCCAATAGACATGGTATGCAGGATACAACAAACTCTTGAAGTTTCTTTTCTAAATCTTGAATATAATAGTCTTGTCTTATAATTTCTTTCATCTTTTTCATAGAAAAGTGACCCTTACTGTGGACTTGTTTTATGATCTCTTTCTCTAGTGATTTAGGTATAACAAGTTGTTTTTGCTCTCCTTTGTAGAGAAGTCCATTATGTAACCAGTAATCTGAAAAAGAACTATGTTTCAGCACTTCGCACACTGCCTTCAATCCATCATCACTTTGTTGAGCCAGCTGTATTTGATGTTGCAGACTATTGACATTAATCATCAAACATGGATGTCGGCTTAAAGCATCGGCATGCTGCATCTTCGCACCAGCTCTGTGTTCCACCTCATAGTCAAACTGGTCTAAGTATAGCACCCAGCGAGCAACTTTTGGAGACAATTCTTTTTTCTTCAGGGTCATCTCGAAAGCTTGGCAATCTGTAACCAATTTGAAATGTATACCATATAAATAAATCCTAAACTTTTTTACTCCTTCTATGATGGCTAATGCTTCTAGCTCATAACTTGAATACTTTGATTCTGCATCAGTGGTTCTCTTGCTCATATAGTGAACAGGATGCCAGCCATCTTCGTGTAGCTGCAGCAGTATTGCAGAATAGGCAACAGCAGAAGCATCTGTATGTAATTCAGTGGGTAAATTAGAGTCATAGATCTTAAGCACTGGGGAATCTGCTAACTTTCGCTTTAGGTTTTCAAATGCCACAATTTCCTTTTCTCCGAACCTAAATAAAACATCTTTTTTGAGCAGGTCTGATAAGGGTTTGGCTATATGCGCATAATCTTTTATGTATTTCCTGAAATAAGACGTCAAGCCAAGAAAACTATGGACTTCCTTTGGATTTACCGGTCTTGGATACCTCATCACTGCATCTATCTTCTCAGTAGTGGGTCTCACCTCTCCATTCTTCACTAAGTGCCCTAAGAACTCTACTTCCCTGGTAATCAATCTTGCTTTTTTCCAATTTATTTCTAAACCATATTGCTCTGAAATCATAAGTACTTTTTTAAGACGTTGCACAGCTTGGATCTCAGATTCAGCTGGAATCAAGAGATCGTCAATGAATATTATCACCTCACCTTTCATGAGTAAGTCTCTGAAAATTATAGATATGAATCTCATGAAATATTTAGGACAGATACTCAAACCGAAAGGAGCTCTTAAAAATTCGTACTGGCCATTGTGTGTAACAAAAGATGTGTACTTTATTGACTCTTCGCATAGCTTTAAATGAAAAAACCCATTTTTTAAATCTAGCACACTGTAGACCCTAGCCTCCTTTAGTTTATCAATCAAATCCTCTATCACTGGTAATGGAAACTCATCTTTAAATATTTTTTTATTCAACCTTCTATAGTCAACACAAACCCTAACAGAATTATCTTTTTTGGTGACTAAGACCAATGGACTACTGTATTCTGAATGACTTACGCGTATTATGCCCTTCTCCAACCATTCAGCAACTTGATTGTCCACTATCTCTTGCTCCTTTAATGCCAAACGTCGTGGTCGTTGTGCCACAGGAAAATCATCCTTGAGCACAATCCGCAGTTGTAGTGGTGCTTCTTTGGTCTGCTCCGGTTTGTAGTTCTGTACACACTTGATCACTTCTTCTTTCAGAGCCAGATCCTTCATATGACCTACAACAGAATCATAAGAACATACCTCACTTGCATAACATCCTAGTCGCTCCCATTCTTTACTATAAAATTTCACAGAACCTCTTTTTAAAACAACTGTGACGTCATTTAGGAACTCCTGACCTATTATAACATCGTAAGGTATATAGTCTTTACATAAAACGTGAAACAATACATCCGGATAGCACTGCTCGTCCACGCACAATTTCAAACGACACTTCCCTAACGAACGCACTGTTGATTGTCCTATGCCGGTCAACAATAGTTGGTCTTTGTCGCATTTCGGTTTGCCTATTGCTTCATAAACATTCTCCGAAATAATATTTACGTCGCTGCCGGAGTCAATTAGCGCGTGAATCTCACGATCGTTTAACTTCATTACAACTATTGGCTTCTTTTCGTCAGAGGTTGACATTGACAGTTCTTTCTTCTCGTTGTAAACAAACGCCGCCATCTTCGATTTATCGTCCTTCGTATCGAAGCCGCTTGGGGCGCTGTCTTCGCTGTCAGTAACTTCCGCCGCGAACATCGTATTTTTCGTGTTTTGCTGTTGGTAGCTCTGCCGTGTTTTGCCGAACTCTTCCGATCTTGCACGATGACTGTTTGTCGCTGCCGACGCACCGCAGGCTGATCCAACATGGCCGAATTTGTTACACTTGAAGCATTTTAGGCCTTTGTTTTTGTGTGGGCAGTCAGCAGATGCATGACCGACTTCTCCACAACTATAGCACCTAATCCACGACTTTGCACTTGTCTGATGCTTGCTTGAATGTACTGAACGCCTCTGCGCCTGCACCGCACTTTGCATTTTTCTTGATATTGTTTCGTAGATTTTCAACTTCTCTTTCAAATCACCATAAGACGTTACACCATACAGCATGATTTTGTTTGTTTCTACGTCAACTATCCCGTCCACTATGTATTTAATGGCTACGTAGTCTGGCATCTTGCCGCGTTTGCCAAGTTCTTTCATCACTAGCATGTAATCTTGACAGGTCTCGTTTGTACGTTTCTTTCTGTTGCTCATGAGTTCGTGTATGGCTTTAATATCGACGTTATCCGGGAATTCTTTAATAAGTGCCGTCTTGAGATCTTCCCAGCTCTTGTGTGGTCGCTCCGCCCGAAGCCAGAGCTGTGCCGTGCCGGTCAACGATCTCCTCGCAATTAGAAGTTGCTGTAGCGGTGTCCACCCGAATATTTCGGCGTTGGTTTCTACGTCTTCTATCCACCGCGTTGCCGAATAAGTGTCGTCGCGTCCGCTGAAGGTGGGAATCAGCTCCGCCGTCATCTGCAGCATGTTCGTGTCACGTTTTTTCGCCTCGTATACCTCGTCGCCGTCGTCGTAATAGTCGTCTTGCCGGCTTTTTCTTCTTTCCTTAGCGTCTTTAGGCATTTTGTCGAACCGTCGTAAGCGTCTTCTAATTTCTAACCGCAGAGTCGTATGCGCACACGCGAGCACGTGTTAATCGATTTTGCCACGCCGTTTTCTCACCACCCGTGATGTTATTTCTTACTTTTTTCTCCAGATCCCGGACGAGCCCCCAAAATGTAGCGTTGGGGTGGTGAGAAAAATGCCAATTTCGATAGTAAACCTTTATTTTTCAAAATTTACGAACACACCGCACGTCTTAGTTATAGGTCCTAACGCCATCTTGCTTTTCTTCCAGTCTTCCCTCTCACTCACTCACACACATGCTTTCTCGCTCATCGTAGCTAGTTCCTTTACATCTGTTTTTTTTTCAATCCTACATAAATGAATTATTGGAATTCATTCATGATTTTAATTAACCAAATCTAACTAACCAATAATTAAATGTACTATGTTACATTTAAGCTTTTAAGTATTAATTATGAAATGCACCGTGGCCGAAGGCGGTGCATGTTCAAATTTATTTAGCACAAATAGTTTCATTTCAGCGGCAGATATTCAAACGGAAAATAATTAACTATACTAGCTTCATGGCCGCTGTCAGTTGACAGGCAAGCGGCCCGAAGCTATTATCTAATTAACTGTAAGCCTAAACACTGTTACATTTTAAACCAAACGTTTTCAATTTCAAAGGTGGTTGAACAAAAATAACATAATCAGCTGTTACCTAAAAAAAAATGGGAAGCTGGATTTTACAATACTGAAATTAAAGCAAATTTTGGTTGAAATAAATTTAGTTTATTGACCTTGAAATCTTAAGCCTAAAAATAGACTAGTCACAGAAACTTAAGCCCTACTGGAGCCGGCTAGACTCAGGAGCCTTTGGGTTTGGGTGACGAGGGGTACCGAGCGTTTGTTTTATCATAATATTGAAATTTAATAATTTAGATGAGGGGCGCCACCACGCTCTAATCGCGTGGAAAAATATAAAAAAGGAAAGATCCTACTTCTATATCCTGGGGGATCAGGTGGGACACAGCACTGAGGGCCGCAGCATGCAGGTCCGGACAGCCCGTGGAATGTTTTCGGCCACTCCACGGAGACAGTCAGGACACAGGCATGGATCGGGCAGCACCTTCAGGCGGTGGTGTGTCGACTTCCACACCTACGGGAGCTGACGCCCGTACTTAACACCTACGGGAGCTGACGCCCGTACTTGACACCTCCTGTAAGCGTTACAGGCACCAGCGTTAACACAAGACACACGTGTCTGGGACTGAGACGAAGAGAAGGGGTCCCAAGACGCAGAAAAATGCAAGAAACCGCAGTTGCAGAGGCAAAGCGAGGGTGCCGCGGCATAAGCAAGCAGCAGATGCAGTAATTAGGCGTGCTTATGGCCTAGGTGCTCAGAAATAGCGGCGTGAAGTTAACTTAACCTAGCCGTGCCTCGACAACGTGCGGTGCATGGAATCCCTAATCAGAATAAGCAATGAAACATACCTATTGGAGGTTAATGCTGACGCTCAATGCTTTCTCCAGCAATTCAACTCCGGGGCATTGTTCCGGGTTGAGAAAAAACGAACACTTTCACGTAGACCACGTCATCGGTCACATCTACACCAAGCACATCACGAGCTGGAAAAAAGCGACACTGATTAATCAGCACACCACAAACACGATGGATTCCACTAATCCTGGTCTTCGAGCTGCAACTTACCGGTATCAGGGGTTTAAGATATTTGGAAATACAGCGCGTACGCCGGTTTCGAAAAGTAAAATAGCAGGGCGCAATGACCTACGCAAAATCGATATCGAGCCGGTGTGTTGCCATGGCAAAGACCAAAATCCTCCGAAAATGTTCAAATTGAAAAAGGTGACTAAGGCCATGCCTTTTAATGAATTTATAGAATTAGGCTTAGAAAAATACCTTTATGAAAACTACTTGGTTTGTTGAGAACAAAAGCACTGAAATGAATTAAAAACCATAAAAATAGTAATATTTAGTAGTCTGAAGTCTTCAGAAGCTGACATCCCTCGTGATCTCCAGTGATGCGAACAAGACAAAGCTGCTAGTGTTGTCTCTGTTCAATTTTTGAAATCGAGAGATTTAAAAAAAAACACAAATCGACAGACTCCTGATAAAATAAATGAAAAGAAAATCAACCTCACGATTTTCTACGTAACACAGCCTTAACTATGAGGTGGCACGAGCTATCCTCCAGCACGCGAGTTCAGTGCGAATTGTTGAAGGAGTGTCAAGTCACATAGAAACCTCAAATGCCAGATGTTATCAAGTCGACCTAAGGCCGTCTAGGCTTAACGACTACCATATACCTTTTTTTTTTTAACCCGGTGAAATGCCTTTACGCACTTCCCGCTGCTTGGGGGGGCAGCGGGGGAGTGTGGGACTCGCTCACCCCTGCAAGGGGTAAGAATACCCACTAAAACACCGGGGCAGCCTTCTTCTGCGCGTGACCAGGGTTTACCGAGGACTCTCCCAGGGAGGCACTCTACCGGTAAAACCCTGGCGCGCTGTGCCGGTTCCGGCTCACCTCGAGGGGAGTAGTGCCTCCCCTCTTACACACCCGCCGGTGTTCGACAGTGCGAGGCCACCCCACACTGCCGTCCTCCTCGGGGTCGCTTGTGCAATGAAGGCACACAGCCCCCGCCGTGTACTCTCCTAGCGACCCCGGGGCCCCCCTTTAGTCGCCTCTTACGACAGGCGGGGGTGACCTTGGCTGTATTCTTACGGCCCAGACCACAGGGCGAGACTACCATACACCAACGTCAACCCGGGCCAACTTCTTATCGTGCCTTCCGTAGCACGGAGATGCACATACAGCACCAAATTTGGGTCGGAATGGTCACCCATCCCGTTTCCGTCCCGGCGTATGTTGCTTTTCAAGAGCGGTCGTTGCCGATCCGCTGTCACAACTACACCGCGGGAACCCCCTTCTTCCAACTATTGAACGAAAATAACCCGAGCGTTTTGCTTCAACGTTTGTCCTTAGCAAACATTCACACGGGTAAGGAACCCATTTCACTAAGGAGTGAAACTGGAATACCAGAACGTATAACGATAAAAACCTACCATTTTAATTTTATAATACCTTAGACAATGCACATACTTCTGAAAATTGTAACTTATACGAGCATGCTTGAAAGTCCTTTCTAGCCGAGGATACTTCATACCTCAAAAAAAACACGGATAAAATATTATGTTTGTTTTGTTTTACTTTTATCTTAAAAATGAGAAAAAGTAGCTTACACATCCGCTAAAGACATTCCACAAGACACATAACATTCACAAAAAGGGATCCATAAGTACAAAAGTAGGGTAAGCATAATCGTCTTTAAAGAGTGAGTACGTGAAGCGAGTACTTACTCAGATTAATATAATTGATGATTAAACGAACTTACCTTAAGTGAAGTTCTATCATAATTATACGAGGGCTTCATCCGAAGAGATTAGAGAACAATTGTAGTTTCGCATAACTACTCGCTAATCTAACACTATAGTTTAAATATACATTAAATTTAATGTAAAAATAAAATAATAATATTTTGACAGTAAAATAGGAATATTTTGTCTTTTACACTGGCAACCCAAAGCCTACTAGTACGCAGTCGTTTCTGTCACGTCATTTAGTTAAAAGTATTTGGTAGACAACAGTCAGTAATAATTGTTATGTATAAAACAAACTGTAAATAAAACAAACTCTTGTTTTATTAACGGCCATTCAAAAAACAGCGTCTTTTCAGATGTTGTAATAATATTTCTTATAGGGTCTGTAGGGAGGGTGGGTTCTAATCTCTTCGGATGAAGCCCTCGTATAATTATGATAGAACTTCACTTAAGGTAAGTTCGTTTAATCATCAATTATACTTTGGGCTTCATCCTCGAGATTAGAGAACAATTGTAGATGTTGAAAGAGATGGAAATATTATTGCAAAATCTTAATTAACTATAATCCCAACATAATGCTAAGAATCGATTTATTGCAAAATAAAAATATCTCTCACAGTCACCTTGAGAAAAAACAATGTACAACTCACATTGTTATCCTTCAGCATATTATTGCCACAATTTAAAAAATAAATGTTACTTCTTTAATAAGATTTATCATAAGAACTAAAGAACACATAATTGGCTTTTGGATGAAAGAGAAAAATTAAATACTGAAGACCCCAAATGGATAAAGCTGATTCGCTTGGATCGTTATGGACAACTTCACTGTTGTAAAGTTTACCAAAAAACGTTAGAGTCACACTCCACCCAGCAGTAAGTATTTCTAATTAAATCTTTGTTGACACCAAGCCTGCTGGCGGCAAAGGTGCTCGCGTGTCGGGTAGAGTGGGCAGACAATGTGGAAGTGCCAATACTGCTATAATTCAGGGTAGACTTATCCACTTGCTTGAAGGTTTGACTGCCAACCGAATGGAATGATTTTCTGCTACTGATAAATAGGTTATAGTCAATTTGGTGGTGTTATGTATTTTAACAATGCATTGGCAGGACAAATATCTGGTTTAATGTCCTATAATGGAATGATAAGACAGGACTAATGGGTGCCTAACTTGTGGTTCTTTATAGTTCCTGGTATCTTGATATGTATCGAATCAGAACAACGATGTGAGTATAAGTGACAATGTCTGGACTATGTGGGCTGTGATTAGGACTAGTAAAGTCACAGTCTTTTTCGCAAACTGATCTAAAAGCAGATCCTCATTTGGGTATACATTTTCCAAGTAGTCTAGTACGATGGGGGTATCCCAAGTAACCTTATACTTGGGGTCGGAGTTTGAAAAAATAAAATAAAAACCTTTTATCAGTCTATTGAGTCCATCATCGGTCGATACTATCGATTCTATAATTAAGGATATGGCTGACTGGTAACAATTCAGTGTCCCGTATTTGGCTCATGAATTGAACGCATTTCCTTAAAAAAAATCCTTTTTTTTTTTTTTTTTATTGAAAAAAATAAACCAACGTTTAAAAGCTTCTGAATGTTGAACTATTGAATGTAACTGTAACTTAAAGATGTACAAATGCTATCTAATGAACTTAATGGCACACTTCTTTCGAAAGGTTCCCTGATAATTTTCCGGTCATAAGTCTGCACACTGGAAGCTTCGTTGTGCTGTTAGGAACAGAATTCAATGGTTTATCACTCGGCTTAAAAATTGAACAGTCAGGAACAATCAGTTGATATTACAACGGAAACCACGGTTGTGTAGACCAATAAGGCACTACAACTATCCCTTGCGCTTTATCCGTTCTTATTTTTCGTAGAACCTTTGCAATAGCAGAAACAGGGGGAAACGCGTAAAAATGTTAGTTACCCCAGTTTATAGGCAAAGCGTTTACTGCACGGGTCCCAGGATCTCTGAACCAAGACAAAAAAGTCAAGATACTTCGTCTGGTTGCAAAAAAGGCTCTATTTCGGGACTGCCAAAAGTCTGAAACTATGCGATCAAAAGCTTGATTGCTTAATTCCCACTCTGTCTTAGGATGGAGTCACCTGGGTTCCGTGTCTGGTCGCTGGTTTTTTATCGAAATGATATTTGAAGCGTAAGTATATGAAAATGTTTCTTTTTTCGCAAAAGTTCCAAATATTGGTTTTGGTCAAACTGTTCAACTGAGGGAAACGAACGCCAACTACCCGATTGATATACGAAATAGCCGTCGTGTTGTCAATCCTTAATAATATTTGGCATTGGCAAAATTTTGACGCAAATGTTTTTATACCAAAAAACGCAGATAATAACTCTAAAAAAAATGCATGTGTTTTATATATAGCCTCTTCAGAGCTCAACTGGCCCTTTGCGGTCTTCTCGCCGCATACTACCCCCTTCCAGGTTTTAGCTTGCATCGGAAAAGATTTCTAAGGTGTAAGTATTTTGACTAATGGGATTAGTCGCCTTTATTATGGATTTAATCCACCATTGCATATTATCTTGTAAATTATTATGCAAGCAATCGTAACTATCATAGTCTCCTGACTGTAAAAGAGCAAGATATTTACACCTTTCGAAGTCTTAGCAAAGAGGTTAGCAATCCGACCACCCGTGCGTAATACCGAATGAAGCAACGCTGAAGCTTGCTCAATTTATACAATTCGGTAACTATATTTATTTATTTATTAATTCTTAATTGCTCAAGGCATATATATATATATATAAATATATATTTTTGTATCAATAACGAATCCAAGATAAGTTCATTGGTCTGATGAAGAAAAAACAGCTTTTTTATGCATTAATAATAAAACCTAATTACTCAAAATAATGTCTTAGTTTGACTTTTATCATCCAAACATTCTTGATAATTAGGGGCTATACAGCCCCGGTCATCTAAATATATAGATGACCTAATATGACCCCTAGATCTCAGCAGGGACATAACTGGTTAGAGTCATTTGGTAAACACTTAAGGGGCTGCCTGTAGTACATAAGCCAATTTAACATCTTATAAGTTCAAAGAGTTTCCCCGATAACTGAACCTTAGGTATTTTCTATATTGTTTATTAACTGAAACCAAAAAATAAACGTTGTTTAAGTCTAAAAAAGGCCATAAAATAATCCCTGAAAACTAGTTTTTAGGTTTAAAATTGTTCTGAGGTCCTTTAGCTTAAAGTTTTCAGTTTTTATAAATTTGTTTAGTGATTTTGAATTCATTATAAAAACGAGATTTACCATCTTTCTTTTAAACAAGAAAATAACTTAATAAGAATTGGCCTACACGACTATCAGATTCTGAAATAGCCCTAGAGGCTATTAGATCAACAATGGCTTCATTATAAGTTATACCTATTTTCTGTCTTTTACAGTCTTTGGAGGTCTTGGGATACTCTTTTGTATTACTGGCTTATAAAAATGGGATAGCGTGACGCTTTAAGCATGTCATAATGGTATACCTAGTCATTTGTTATTTGACACCATTGGTTGTAAAATGAAGACAGGAGACCAGAAAAAAAACTTACCCAGTCTACTGTCGCTGCTAAGGGCGTTGCCTGAACCGCTGCTGCGGTGGTGGCGGGGCCAGAGGAGGCGGTGGCGGTTGCGCTGCCGTGCACCCCTTTGCGGCGCGCCGCGGTCTGCGCTTGAGTGTGCGAGACAAGATGTTGTGTCCTCTTGGCAGGCTGCCTGCTGTTCGCCAGCCGAGGTTTCAAGTTAAAAATTGTGAGGCTGGGGACGCGATGTTGTCCTTGCCTATCATAGTATCTGATAATGCAGCCTTAATCTCTGGGTTCAGAATCGGCGCAGATAATCTTTGACTATTAACAGGTACAGGTAACAGGAGATGCCGGTAGAGCTCTTTTCTCCTCGTAATAGCGATATGCTCCCATCGAAGGGCGATATCTTTCTGAATATTATCACCCATCTTTTTAGATTTTTATGGGGTCGCCCAGTAACTCAAGGATATTCTCGTGTAGTGGGCATTCATCGGCTGAAGCTGTAACCGGCGCGGGGGCCGCCTAGGCGGGTTCCCTAACCTCCAAATCCACCTTTTAAGCAGGTGGGCCAAGTTGTTCGCTCGGAGCAATGGAATCTGTCAACGGCAGTTCTGAGAGGTCTTGGCTATCAGGAGGTAGTGCATAAAATATAATATTTTATTATTTTGCACGACTAATCAATACCATAAATGGATTAGATTAGTATAATAATTACGCAAACAAAATTACTTACAAAGCGATGGTCGCTAAGTATTTGTTTAAATCGTAATACCACGAGTGCATGGTTGATTAGTTCAATACCATTAAAATGGATTGGATTGGTAGGTATAATTACGCAAACAAATTCACTTACAAAGCGAATTTGTATAAATCGTAATACCTATTTACTCTTAACTATTTCTCTTTGAATAAATTGAAACACTTAAAGAATTTAAGATAGGAAACCCTGAAAAAAAAACATTCGGTCTTGGGCTCAGACGGGACTCGAACCAGCGTCTTCCGCACTCAGGGCGGCTGCACTAACCAACTGGGTTTCCTTTCTTTAGTAAGATGATAATGCGTTATCGCTAATGCTATGGTAAAAATAACATATTTGAAGCATCTATTGAGTCATGCATGACTTTTATTTAATCGAATTTAATTGACTTTCATTTCATTCGTACGCTTCTTAGATACTGCTCATCAATTACTCACCATTTAATAGCTTGATGTTACATAGCAGTATTCGCACGGTCATTTCAAACACTGTAATTTATTTGACTTTTAGTGGTGCGATTTTTAGATACCGCTCATCAATTACTCGCCATTTAATAGCTTGATGTTACATAGCAGTATTCGCACGGTTATTTTAAATAAGTGTATTTGTACATACCTTGAAGCGAGAGCACAGGCGACGCGTTGTATTACTGGAGCTAGTAAGTAGGTCTAGAAAGCTTTTTGCGTTTTCGCATCTTCTTTTCGATCCTCCTAATTTTGCGTCTAATGTATGTATTCATCGCTATATTCGTCACTTTTTCTTTTCGTGTAATGTAACTCCGAAATGCGGGTAGAATGAAAAAAAAATCGGAGCTGAGAGCAGTGTAGACTAGCGAAGCACTAAAACGCGAATGACGTGACAGAAACGACTGCGTACTAGTAGGCTTTGGGTTGCCAGTGTAAAAGACAAAATATTCCTATTTTACTGTCAAAATATTATTATTTTATTTTTACATTAAATTTAATGTATATTTAAACTATAGTGTTAGATTAGCGAGTAGTTATGCGAAACTACAATTGTTCTCTAATCTCGAGGATGAAGCCCAAAGTATAATAGTGAGTTCGGGCCCGGTCACGTTTGAGCGGCGCAATTTAGTTTTAAACGTTCGCGTTTGCACTTTTGCACTTTCCTGCCGCGGCTCCGTGTTAAAAGTATTTAAATGTGCCACAGATATTGCAATGCAAGCCATATAAGGAATCGTCCACGTAATTTTTGTAAAGTAACAAGTACCTACCAGGCTACGAGAATTGAATTAATAATACTTAAGTTTTATATTGTAATTATTTTATTTTACTGATTGTAATTCTTAAGATTTTATAATGTCATAAATCTCTGTTTTATAGATGCTCTTCAACTGATGCTATTTAGTTTCCAAACATATAGAAACCTAATTTTCAAATCTCATCTACATTTTTAATTATGTAACCGATGTTCACAGTAATTACTAAAAGCTTTCCAAAAATTAAAATTGCCATCTTTAAATAAGCTTCTTCTTAATTAAAGCTGTTGGGCAAAGTCACATTCTAAAATTGCAATTTCGCTAAATGTTCAGCATCGCACTCTGTAGCACAAAGCTGTGCTATGTGAACCTTTTCTTTCCTTTTCGTATTTTGTGCATTAGAAATATTTTGTGTTGAACATTAAAAGCGCAATTACTTTATTCTATTTCACAAGTAAGGAGAGAAGTCGTATGTTCACTTCACTTAGTGCACCGCAACTTGAATGTGATGTGGGTAGTTGTATTTTGAAAGAAGTAGGAAACCGGAAGGGGGTAAATAGAGATCTAATAGTTCTTGTTGCAGTCTGCGCAAAGTAATCATGGTAAATTTGTTTTATTTTTTGTATACATCTATAAATAGAACGTCGAAGTAACGATTTTAAAATATCTTATTTTTACCATTTTGATGTTAAAATAGAATGACTATGCCTATGGTACAAAGGTGAATCCAGGTGAACCTTGATGTTTTAAAAAAAAATTGTATTGTGTGTAATTTACTCCTTTCATTTCGATCAAATAGAACCTAACCAAAACTTGGCGAACTTGATGAATTGTGTCTTTAATTTGTTTTTTCTTCTAAAAGATCATTACAATTGTGTTATTATTATCTTAGCATTTTCCATGCAGTATCTTTACTAAAGATCCAAAAACCAGAAAAAGACATCATTATATTTTCTTGCCAAACCTATGCTAACAGTTTTTTTTAAATATAAATACTTTTACTTTCATTCAATTTAAATGAAACCATGTTTTACAGCTATTGTAAGGCTTTGACAGAAGTTCGTATGGCCTAGAAAATAATGCCTTATGTACACTTATTTGAGTGCTATATAAAAGTTAGGCTAAGTAAATAAACCTTTCCTTCACAGCCATTGCACGCGGACAATGTTGTTTCAAATTGGGTCGTTTGTCAGGGCCAGATGCGGCTGGATTCGGGGCGTTGCGGAACGTCCAGACTCTAGAAGCGAAAAGCGTCAAATCGAACTCATTTTATTTTTAAAAAGCTTTGTCGTTTTTGTTAATAAATCATCAGCGGCTTGTATCTAATGCAGACTATTTATGTACTCCGTTGAGGTCTGTTCCAATCTTAGGTTCCAATCAATAAGACTGCCTACTACAAAACAAATATGAATGGCAGGTATCAGTTTTCATAAACGGCCTATATACGTCCCACTGCTGGGCACAGGCCTCACCTCACCTATGAGGTGGATCAGATGACGATGGTGACTATCAGTTTTTCGCTTAAGGTTAATTGTTTATTAATTGTTATTAACGTTGTTACGTAGACGTGGAACGCTCTTCCAGCCCATGTGTTTCCTTCTTCATCCAATACCGGGTTTTTTTAAGCGGGGTGTTACAAGCCATATGCAGGCCTTCAAAATGAGATTGACCAGCAATGTAGGTAGTTTTTAATTACTGTGCTTGTCAACCCCATATCTGGACCTCACGGTTCCCATTAGCTAGAGTGAGGTCATCTTGAAGACCACTATAAAAAAAATAAACCTGAGTAGTCCATTCCAAAGTAAGTTATTGTATTTCCTTTTTTTGAAAGAGGTTGCAAAAAACATAAAATACAGAATACGAGTCTAAAAAGGAAGTAGGTAAGTATACACAGCAAAAGACCATAGCTCATCGTCTGCGGAAGTACCGGTGCAAGTGCAGAGTATCTGCAGAGCGTTTAGTGCTAAATTGCAACGATCCGACCGAGACTCTGCAAGAAAGTTTATGCAGCCTGAACTGTAAATGAGGGTATTCTGTTAAAGACCTTCTGCATAAAATCTCATTCTAATTCTCCAAGGAATCCGAAATACGAGCTAGGAGTTAAATTTGAACCGCGAAATTATGTTTTAGATTAGGATTATTGTTTTTGGTACATTTTTTTGATTATGTTTATTTTCAAGGTCAAACAATCATAGAGCGTTAGGTTTTTAAATTTCAAGCTTCAAAAAGTTTTCCCAGAAAAACAAAAAATATATTTTTTTAAAGCTGATTCCGTTTTTTTTTCTGTAAGTATATAGCACTAAAAACTATGTTCATTTACCCAGTTTCACAGTTTCTTCCATACGTTGTTTTCTTTTACTCTTGTAATAGCAAAAATAAATATTTTTACATTGACATCGGCCAAAAAAATATCACAAACGTAAGCACAGTTGTAAGCTCAGGATGGGTACAAATATTGACAGCCATGTTTACGCGGGTGCGTCGGGACCGGAAGTCAAGTATTTGACGGTGTATTTGCACAAGAAAGAGATATAAGTAAATACAACGGATAAAAGTCCGGCGAGTTTTATTTAAAAGCTCTTGTGATGAACATGAACATTACGAACTTAAGCTGCAGATTTTTTGGAGAGCTGCATGTGCACACCTCTAAAACATGCAAACATCTAACATCAAGATCACTTAGTGAAATCCAAACAAAGTTGGTGATGTGAGTATCAGAGACATAGATAAATGGATGATAACACCCAGACATAGAGGAAACACAAATATTCGTCACATAATTTGTATTGTACTGGAGTGTTATCACATGTTTTGTATTGTTTTTTATACAACGACTATGGCAAACAAGCATGCGGATCGTTTGATGGTGAGCGGTTACAACAGCCTATAGACACGTGCAACACCAGGGGCATTACTCGTTTGTTGCCGACTCTACAGGAACCTTTTCAAACCCCTCTTGAAGAACTCCATTGCATGCCAATAGCTCATCATACTGGAGTGTTTTAACATGTTTAACTAAAAACCAAGTGATTTTTGTGAGTCTATTCTTTGACTACTCAACGGGAAAGCTCTACAAAACATTGTAACCGAGTTTTTTGACATAAATGTTTTTTTAACAAATAACTCTTTTTTTTACCAGAGTGGAATAGAACCTATAGCTCCAACGTGCCATAGTTACCTACAGTACATACGTAAAGGCTGTTTGAGCAGATAATAAAAATCCACTCTTTTCTACGGCTCGTACCTTAGGGAGCACGTGACTGAGGATTATTACGAGCCACCCAGAGGAGTACCTGCACGCGTCACTGCTCCGGACGTGATACTTTATACGGATACTACTCGTTTCACGCGACTTCATTCATTCAGATGTTTCCTCCTGTATCTAATGTAAGATAGGAATGCTGCATTGCTGACGCGAAATTACAAAAATATAAAAACTAGTTATTTAGTAGTAGGGACGCCGTGGCCCAGTGGTTTAACACTCTGAACCTGGTCCCAAGTTCAAGACTGGCCAGAAAAGTACTTCATGATCATTGTGAAATTTGCAGCTTGCTTTCCGGTGATGGAGTACACCGAAAAAAAACCAAACAATCCGGTTAATGGCGGTCGGCTCGGTCGAAATGTGGGCTCCCGAATGTTCCGTTCATCATGACGGCAACAAGCAGTATGCCTCTGACTTCCCCGTTTTGGGTATGTTATTGGGTAAATTCGTTCTTTCCTACAGCTCGTACCTACCTTAGGGAGCACGTGACTGAGGATTATTACGAGCCACCCAGAGGAGTACCTGCACGCGTCACTGCTCCGGACGTGATACTTTATACGTATACTACTCGTTTCACGCGACTTCATCCATTCAGATGTTTCTGTATCTGACGTTAAATAGAAATGCTGCATTGTTGACGCAAAATTACAAAAATAATAAAACTAGTTACTTATCTAGTAGTAGTACCTAGGAAAGCCGTGGCTCAGTGGTTTAACACTCTAAATCTGATCCCAAGTTCAAAGCTGGCCGGAAAAATACTTTGTGGTTATTGTTAAATTTGCGGCTTGCTCTGGTGATGGAAAACACCGAAAAAAACCCAAGCAACCCGGTTAGTGGCGGTAGGCTCGCTCGAAATGTGGGCTTCCGAATGTTCCGTTCATCGATGGCAGCAAGCAGTATGCCTCTGACTACCCCGTTCGGGTTATGTCAGGTTATGTATGTAATAACCTGAAAGACTAAAGAAAAGACTCTGTTAATTGAACCACAACTGAAACAAAAGAAGAAATCGTTAGTTATTGAGTATTTTTAGTTAATTAGCTGTTCTTGCTAATCATCAATGGCGGCGTCAATAACAAAGGGAATATGTACAATATGTTCCTGACTAATTGAAAGCAAACAACAGCGCTTTAGGAAGATAAACAGAGATGATTTTAATGATTTCGTCGGAAACTAGGCTTTATTGCAATTTCAACAGGGGTTTTCGATGAAGATAATACGTCTGAATCTGAACCAGCTCATTTTCATAGTTACATAAACTGCCTATACCGGGTGAGTTTTCATTTACATCACAAAACTAACTCTTGAAACAAAATTGTACAACTACATAAATTGTGAGAATTTGGCGTACTACGCCCACATGACAAACTCCCCCTGTTCGTCCCACTGCTGAGCACAGGCCTCACCTCAACTTTGACGTGGTATGAGCCATAACCCAACACGTGGGCTCAGTACGGATTGTTGGAGGGGTATAAGCTTAGTGAGAAACCTTAATGTCAGATGTTATCAAGACGACCCTTGGATTCCGAATTCTCAACTTCTGACATCGAGCGCCGTGAACCTGGAAAAACTGCTGAATGCGCCTTCTGAAGCATGGAGTTAGCCAAGAACACAACACTATAATTCAGTCTGGGTGGTCACCCATCCTGTTTCGAACCCGGAGTGTGCTGCTTCACAACAGCGATCGTTGCCGATCCACTGTCACAACTGCGCCACGGGCACCTCTATTCATCGGTGAGGGAATTTCCAAGGCACAGGTAAGGCCTTCCCTCCCAGTTTTCCACGCGGTCTAATGCCAGTGTCAGCCAGCCTGTCTGGGTAGAATTATGTTTATCCCGCCACCTTCTCTTAGGTCTTCAGCACACCTGTTGCCCCTTTTTTTGACCCGGAGGAAATCCCTTTACGCATACCCGCCCGCCGGGGGCGAACGGCCCCCGCTGCGTGGACAGGGGCCAGTAGAGACAATCGAGGGCGTCAAGCCGTCCCTACTAGGCAGTGGAGCAGGCCTGTTCAATGCCGGCGTGGGTACCCCCGTACCACGCGCACGCCGGCCTACTCCACGGAGAGATTGGAGACGATGGGCAACTGTTCATCGTCTCCCTCTAGGATCTTGCTCCCACACGCGCTCCGCAGCTTCCTTGTCGTTCACCACCTCCTCACAAAAGGTGGCGACGGCTCTCCACCAGTCTTCGCTGGCTAGCATCTTAAGCACAACGGTTGACTGAAGCCTTGGCCGACCTGAGCGACCAGTGCGCTGCATTGCGGGGCCCATTTCTGGTACACCGCTAGTGTGTGGTGGGCCGTATCTTCCGCAGCGCCGCACTCATGACTTGGAGTGCTCCCTCTCGGCGGATGCGGTGCAAGTAAGACCCAAAACATCCGTGCCTAATCATGACCTGCACCATCCTGAAGGAGAGGGAGCCAAGCGGTCGCTCAAGCCAACGTTTGAGAACCGGAGGCAATGCATCCAGCGTTCGTCGCACGAACTCGGTGCCCCTCAAATCTGCCGTCCACAGGTTGACAAGGCTCTCATTAGCCTCCCTGCGGACGGCCGCCCGCTCATCTAAGCAGAAGGGCTCACCCGCGGCCTTCTTGGCGGCCGTCCAGCGGTATACGGCCGCCAACACGTCCGCCTAAAGCTCCCATGGAGCAGTGCCCGCCAGGGCGCAGCCCGCTGAGAAACCTACGATACGATAGGCTCTCACGGCCCGTTGCGCTATCGCCCGTTGCGTCGCTCGGAGGAGGCGGACGTTTGCTCTCTTGGACCTCTCCAAGAGAGCAAACGTCCGCCTCCTCTGCCCAGGTGCGCACCTTATAACGCCATGCTGCATAAAATGCCGGTGTATAACTTCCGGCATTTAGAACCCGGCTCGCCAAGTCAGCGTAGGCTGTCTGCCGACATCTGTTGCCCCTGCCGGAACGCCCACAGCTCATCCACCATGCGACAGACTTGCACAGCCCAGTCCCCCTTGAGCTTGTATACTCGTACGTCAAAAGTAAAAAATATTGTTAATATTTATACATATATTTGGTTTTCTGTGCTTGCTCACAGCTTGATGACGTTTATAAACATCGGTGTTGGTGATAAACACGGTTATTTTTACCAAGTAAATAATATTATAACCAATATTGTTCATTTTATTATATTCGGAAAACAAAACTGTATAAATTACTTAATAAAATATAGAAAAGGATAACTAAAAAAATACCATTAAAATGTTTTCACATACATTTTATTGTGCTCATACCTATATCCCAAACGGAGTATTCAGAAGCATACTAACTATGGCCATCATGGTGGACGGAACGTCCAGACGCCCACACTTTACAAAGTGATATTGACTCGAACCTAATTCTATTTTTTTCTTCTACAATAACTAAAAAAATATGAAAATTAGTGCACTGAAAAAACCTCATATTTGTTTTATTAACAAACTTTTGTGCTGGTCCGAAAGTTGAGCTTAATTGAATTCAGATTATTAGCAGAGGATTATGCTTAATGTTTAATTTAAATAATGCATATTAATGTCATGTGGAGTTTTCCATATAGAGTTAAATAATTTAAGCATGTGTGTAGCACAAAATACCAGAATGGAATACATATTGGGCCGTTTTCTTATTTGTTGTGTGATTTAAACGAATAAGTTATACCCCTTGGTAACCGGATTACCCCATGTATGTTCCGAGATTTGAAGAAGTTTTCATGATACGTTCTTTCATATTTTCTGTCAAATCCTGACTGTAGAGTCAGGATTTGACAGAAACAATAACATGAGTTACGAGCTACGAGTACAATAACATGGTGGTGATTCTGGTACCCCTAGAATCGCTCTATATCTGGACGTTGACTGGACAGTATTTTTGGAACAGGCTACATTCCTTTGCACCAACGGCTTTGTCTATATTCCGTTTTACTCCTGGACAAATGTATTCATTGTTGAAATGAAGGCTAAAATCGAGAGGGAGTTTATCATCACAGCTGTGGATAAGAGCTGTTTACACCTAGCGTTTGTTGGGCAATAGGCATGATGACTGTATTTTTTTTTTGTTTATTATCGAAAGACCTTACATTTATGTAAACAATCCTCAAAGAATCACTTCATCTGGATCAATACCACCAGAGATATCACAATTTGAAATGCACATTTTTGGACTTGCCCAAAAACGCTCCATACAAAAGTGACAGCGATAGTGACGTCACTGTCGCTGTTTTTGTAAGGAGCGCGTAATAACTTTGTTCGACAGCTATATTCAATATTGCGTTTATGATAATGGTCTCCTAACATAATTCCTTCATAATAGTTTGGGTTACAAAAAAGTGATATTGTTTTACAAAAATTTAACACATATGAAATGGACTTGCCCACTCAAGTTTGCAGGCCTATTGTAGCCTCATTTTGAAACGAATTTCGATTGTGGTTTTACAATAACATTTGTAATCAATTATTATTTTTGGGGAACATAAAAAAACATGCAAAATCACTCATAGTCATCTACCCTATTACACAGCAAGACGATGACGCCGCGAGCGCGCGATGTGCTCTCGCAGATTACTCGCCGCGAGTTCGCTGCGCACTCGCAGGCGATATCATGGTATCGCGGTAGGTGAACGTTTCATCCAACAGTTAAATTCAAAGGGCTTCGCGGCGTAATCGCGGCGAGTTGATGGAGTGCTCGCGGCGTTTATTTAGTCGCGGAACTATCGCTGCGAGATTGCAATGTGTAAGTACACTGCGAGCACGCCGCGCGCTCGGGCGATTCTTTTATTTACGTTGCTTTAGTAAAATCTATTGCATGCCGTTGTTACCTATAAGTAAGGCTTCATTTAGCATTGCTTTTGTTGAACCACTTACAACCGTGTCACATTTAATCTAAGATCTGTGAGCTTTTGTTTGTGACAGATATAGGTCATGTAGTTACGTATAATAGGCCAAGACAACTTTAAAAGCAAAGAAATCGCTAAGGGTATCTTAGGAATCCTGTATTATTGTATTAATAGTCTTGTTGGTGACCTAATAAATAAAGTCGATTGTGCACACAACTCCTAACGATAAGTGAACATTCTTCGTAAAAAAGCGTTATGTGACCGTCCAGACAAATGGATGACAAAGAAAAAACTAACAACAAGCTTTTGTAAGCACATGCACAGAATACCGAATGGCATTTATCCATAAATCCCTAGTTTCTTGTTTAAAGATTATTGAAATTGTCCATTGAGTTCATAATAACACAAATAACGTTTGATAGTTGACGTGGCATATTTTTGATTGGTAACAATCGCTGTTGTAAAGCAACACACGCTGGGTCGGAAATGGGATGGATGACCTTCGGACGTTAAGCAGTTGGTTCGGTTGACGTCGCTAGATGCCAGTCGTTACGCCTAGTAGATGGCCTTAGGGTGGCTTGATAACACCTGACGATAAGGTTGCACACTAACCTTACACCCGCGAGCGAGCGAGTAAGTGTTGGAGTATGGCTCGCGTAACTTTAAAGTTGAGGTGAGGTCTGTGTTTCTTTATACATTTTTGCTTGTTACTTTACAAAACCAGGTTAAAATGTACTTCAAAGACGTTCTCAAACAATGCGATTTGAAAAAATACGAGTACAAAATGCATAACAAAGGAAAGCTCTACTCATACATCAATAGATTAGCAGGGTTTACATCTGAAGATATACGTTAGCCGAAAGAAACTCCCTCCTTAGATTCACAAAGAGGAAAGTTTGTTCCATGACGCAATCCCACACTCTGTTAAGCAAATACCCGAAATGAGGTTCCGAAGTTTTAATTCCTTATGAACATTCGAAGAGTACGTGGAGGCAAGAAAAATAGAAAAGGTAAGTGTTGCGAAATATCGATAATTTTATCTTATAAGGCACTATTGTAACGCAAATGGTAAAAAATGATTTATTTCAAACAAAAATAACTCAAAGCATAACCATTGGCACAAAAAGTGATACCAGATGAATATTTTTGGACTTGGCTTTAGGCAGGGATTGGCCCCGCCTGAAAATTCAAAATTCAAAATTCAATATTTCTTTATTCAAGTAGACCAATAAACAGTACTTTCGAATCGTCAAGAATCTTAATTATAACCACTTAATAAACATACACATAATAATATAATATATGAACAATACTTAAAATACATGTACATAATGTGACTCTACCACCGGGGTCGGAAGGTTGTTTCTACTGAGAAGACCCGGCAAGAAACTCAGCAGTTACTCTTTTTCAATCGTCCAATGTTTTACAGTACAAAGTGAATGTTTGAATAAACCAACCAAGTCAGTAAGATACCGTATTGGTAATGCTAAAAAACAGGAAAACTTAAGGTTTACCATGCCGTGTCTACCTACCTACCTGTACTATTCCGCATAGTCATAAGGAAGTCTGGTAGAAAATACTTTATTGGCATTCAGTCCCTCTTTTGTACCATACATTGTGCATTGTTGTCCTTTTTTGAAGTCGGTTAATAAATGAATAAATATAATATATTACAAAATTAGAATATTATTAATAGACTATCGATATTTCAAACACAGTCGAGAGCGCAACACTAGAAGATTGTGGCTGAATAAGTAGGAAACGGAAAAGGAACTGGCTTCGTACCAAGACTAACTACTTACTATCTTTTACTAACAATTTGACATACACCCGTTGGAAAATCCCCAAATATTTCGTGGTTCACTAAGGAAATCCTAGATTCACTACTAGATTTTTAAATGTTTTCTTTTGCAGTTTCTTGTATGCGGCTCAGTTTCGTTCATATCATAATTTTCATTTTCATAAGTTAGATTTCTAGTTGCAAATCCTCGGCCTTTACCACGGGGTTCAAAACTTCAAATTTGCTGGGCGAATCAGTGTGTCTTTAAATAGCCCTTTTGTCGTCAGCGTATGTTATGTTACGTGTCATTTATTTATTATTAAAAATAAAACTTCCGGACAAAGCCAGGGTGGAGCTTGTAGGCTACCAATTTACTAAGTAGGTAGTCATAATGGCACGAGTAACACGGTTAGCGTAAGCGTCCTGACTTAGTTTGACATCTCTTTGTGTCCGACCGGTTTCCCTGTACCCGGAATAACCACAAATATCAATTTGCGTCCTAAATCACAAGTGCCCCAATTTAATATCTAGCCCAACATAAGGCCCAACTTTATCAACATAATTAGTTTGCAAGTAACACTCAAAAGTAACAAGTCCCTAATGGGAATTCATAACCAATAAATTAGGAGAAGCAACAAACCTAAAGGACAATTGGACAATCACTTAAATAAAATGAAAGTATTTTTAGGATCATTAATAATTAATATTTGATAAAACGGCAAGTTGTTAATGTCGATTTTCATGTTGTTCATAAGGTCAAACATTTCTTCCTATTTTAATGCTCTTTGTTGCACAAAATGAGTCATCACAACAAAGACACTTGACTATTATGGAATAATTTCGACAGTCTTATTAGGTACAAAACGATCAATTACAGTTTTTAATGTATTTTAAACATATTTCATCTGTTACTGTAGGAAAAGAACAAGATTCTAAAGATATCTAACTGTATGACATAGCATTGGTTATTTATGAAAGTCACCAAACTTCCTTATTCAAATACAGCCCTTTTTTCGCATTGTCACAAAAATACTTTATCGCCCGTTCCCAGGGATCTTTTCATTTTTCCGGGATAAATCCTCTTCATCCTGGGAGCCCATGTCCTTGGGCAGTATGCACATGATCTCTCATTTTAATCGGTTCAGTGGTTCTACCGTAGAAAGGTAACAAAGTAATGGACGTATATTTAATTTTCGCCTATTGCTAATACGCCTGGCCGCGATTTTTGACGTACCTGTTTTGACATTTGAACGCTAAGGGTAAGTTGCACCATAGTAGAAGTTAAAGTTAAAGTTAAATTTTTTGTTAAATTTGACAAATTCGATGTCATTTTTGGTCGTCAAATTGTCAGATTTGACAAAAACTTTAACTTTAACTTTAACTTCTACTATGGTGCAACTAACCCTAAGTACCGTTTGCAACTTGGGTTTCATGGACTTAAGTATAGGAAACACTCAACTTAACAAAAAAGCTGAGCTTGAAATTTCTAAACAAATGAGTATTTGCTGGGAGAAAATACTTGAATGCCATGTTAATTCATTTAGATAGCTCATCAACAGTACGATGGCACCTACCCACAAAGCGCAGACATGGTCATTAACGTTCTGTCAGAAGTCGGCCCTTGGGGTTTGCCAGCGAGCAACGACGCGCAGTATTATGGTGGCAACCTCGTAGACTGCACTAAAAACTCGGGATTACGCTCTAAAACAGTATTCTCTGACACGTGGCCAACCAACCCCAAGTGGAACTGTGCTAGACACGTCTGCCACATGCCGGCTGAGTTTTGAGCTGACAATAACCAATTGGATCCCAAATGGGCAACGGGTGCGCGAAGGTTTAGAAGAAGGTGGCGATATGAACTGGATTTCTGTGAGAGATTGTGTGTCTCACATGTCGGCATTGTGTGAAATGCCTGGGATGGGTATTGGGAGAGGAGGTCTCTGCCCTTCAGTGGGACGGAATAGGCTGATTTAGATTTAGATTTGGTACAAACACATACAAATAAAATCATTTTTACTGTGATCTGACCTTCACATCAACAACGTAGTGTTACTACTAACTGAAATTTCCATAAAATTTATTGAAGAAAGAAAGAAAGAAAACCCGTCTATTGGACCACAACATGTGACATAAAAAAACAAAAATAGATTTTTAAAAAATAGTGTTTATGTTTTAATACTAAAATAAAAACTATGAAAATTTGAATAATGCCATAATGGTACTTACTACTTATACAGCCGTTTTACGAGAGTGTGCAAATATCAGCGTTGTTCTGTTTAAGCACCCAATTACCAGCAGCTCAACTGAACTTCCCAGAACTGAAAAAAGCTTTTTCATTACTCATACTCTGAAAGTAGGTCATTACTGACCTGAGAAGCGGGTTGAAAGTAGTACTTTTCATCCCTAGGGAGAATCACTTTCAACTGACAGCTGTCAAATTATTAAAAACAAAACTAGTTATTTTTCACATATCTATTGAACCATGTTCCAACTTTTTATACAGCCACGATGTAAAATTGAAATACTTAAAGTTAATTATGTATTGATTAGAGAATATATAATTTTAAATACCTTTATTATAATTCAGATTCAACAATTTCTATAAAATAACTTAGCTTTGAGCAAAATATTTAGCATTTCTTGAATGATGAAAATAAAAAATAATGGCTGAATAGCGGGCCGGCCACAGAAAAAAAAACAAACAAAATAGGCGGGAAAGCGGCAATTCGCTCTTCATTTATTTTTGTCATTTTTTCTTTAGCTAATTCATGTTTTTTTTTTTACTTTCCTCGTATTTGTAATGAAAAGCACAGTGTTTACCTCGGGTGAAAGACTTAAGTATTTAGGCCCTCGAACTATTGGCGCCCTCACTTCGTTCGGGGCGCCAAACCCCGTTTCGGGACTAAATAAGTAACTTTCACCCCTAGGATAACAATGTACTATTTCATCATCCTAAGTTAGCTTGTTATCGTTATACCTACTTCCACGAATTACAAATGTTATTTTGCAAACCTTTTTTTTCGGTGATTACTCGGACCAAAAATACGATAGATTTAGTGTTGGAGTTTTATTTTAGTGAGCTAACCGGTGATTCCTACAAACAAGAGTTAATCGTTTTTTAAATATCCCTGGAAACTGGATCGAGCATAAATCAAACGTCCCTACCGAATAAAACGCAAAATGATATGTGATAAAACATATAAAACCGCAACCCACAACTGGCGGCAGTTGGTCAATCTGCGCTTTAATAAAACCGGATAATGGTTCAGAACTAAAAACTCTATTTCAACGTTTTTATTTATGTGACAACTAGCTGTACCCGCGGTTACGTTCACGTAGTACGTAGGCACTACGTGAGCGTAAAAAAGTTTTTCACTTCAATAAGACACATAATTTTGAAGCCTAAAGGTAGCCTTTGACTTTTTCAAGGTTCAATATTTTATCACATGTAACAAAACCTTATAAAATTGCTTCAGCTGATGAGACGTGAAAACTTTACATCCAAACAAATCACATTATGAGAGTAAATATTGCTTTTACGTTTTTGACATGTTGTTGCCTTCGATATGAAATAATACTTGATTGCACTGGAGATCTATCAATAATCGCACTTTAATACTAGCAAATAACGCCGCCTTTTTCCCCCTTTAGAAATTAATAATATTATGTTAAGGTATAGGTAGAACACCTTTATAATAAATGAATCATTCTAGAAGCAATCCGATAATACAAAAAGATTTTAATAAATCTACGTTATAAGATAAAAACTTCTTCGTCTTTTACAGCACGAAACCTAGTAAAAGCTAAAGTTTACAAAAAAATGGCCGCTTAGATTGAAGTTTCATTCTAATTAACTATTCTACCTGTTAATTAAAATGAGACATAAATATAGCACGATACAGTGTACATTTGTTAAATCAGGCAGCACGTTCAGTCTACGTGACGTGACAGACGCGATTCGGGCTCTCGACAAGGGCGGGGTGAAAGCCAGCCAGTGGATTATGTCAGAAACAGGTGCCATTACGACGAGGGGCTGGCTTACATCTACCCACAGGTGAGATAACAGAGAACTTGGCGTATTTAAAGGTCAGCAAATATAATAGCTTTGAAATTTTAATGAGAATATTTTAAATTAACTTTTATATGAAAGTAGAAAGTTTAAAGCTTATGGCTTTAGAAAATTTTGAGCAAATCTCAAGGCCTCTTTATACTGGGATTTTAAAAGGTTCCAAAATTGAACGCCGTATCTTCAGATGTATTTTCTGCTCAATGCAGCACATGCCTTGATTTAAATATTAAAATTAAAATTGTTAGTTTTACCAAAAACATCTAGTAGTAATGATTGATGTTAAATTCATTCTGATGAGATTTCAAAGGTGAACAAGCTGCGCTTCAAAATCAAACGCCGACTCTTAAGATGTTCAGAATTCTAGCTCAATTATGCTCCTTCTTGAATACGTGTTTAAACTAGAACCCATTCAGGCGGGAATCGAACCCACGTCTTTCGCAAACCGGGCGACTGCACTAATCACTGTGCTACCGAGACCGATGAAAGACGCGAGTTCGATTCCCGCCTGAAGCCAAGACCGGATGTCTTTTTCTGGTTTTCCTATCTTTAGTAAGATGATAATGCATCATCCCTAATGCTAAAATAAAAATAACCAATTGCTAGTCTTATTGAAAACAACTCGCACAGCCACTGCACTAACTGGAATGTTTGTTTGCACTCACGAATAGGCAGCGGCAGTAGATTAACACACGTCTCAGGATTACAGATTACAGACTACAGTGCAGAGGCGTGTGTAAGCGGATAACCGGCGGCGACAAACAGCACTGAGGTTGATGGAAAAACTATTTGCTCAACCTGACAGTGAAAATTGGCTGGTTAATGGTCTAACAAACATGACCAGAAAGCACCTGCCTTGATTTAACTTTTTCAATTAAAGTTGATAGTTTTACCAAAAACATCTCGTTGTATTAATTGGTGTTATATCGATTCCAATAAAGTTTCTAAAAGTATAAGCAAGGCAAGGCAAGGCAAGCTCCGCTTTAACCTCTTCAGACCTGAGTCTTATGGAAGCATGTTTAAAGTTATTTGAAGCTAGAATATTATTCGTTGGGCATCAAATAAAATACGTGTTTTAAATAATTTATCATTTTATTTTTATTTTACGAGAAAACATAGGTACACATATGTGTACCTCAGGATCGAGGATGTACTTTAGGCACAAAGCACATTATTTTTCGCTGTGGAATAATTCAAAACAATTGTTTCTTGTGACACAAAGGTATAGTTGGCATTTTGTGCAAATGGTTCGGCATCGTGAGGAGCATTGTGGATGTCTGCATTTTGATGCATTTTTATCATCCAGGAACCGCGGTAGATGTCCAACGCCATCCAGCCGGACCTCAGGTTTCGTGAGGGGCACCACTGCACGATGTTTTTTTTTCGGTGGTTCTTTTTGTTCATAAATTGATGAAGAATCTTTCCCAACTTCTCCCCTGCTTGTGCTGGGCCTGGACGCGAAGTCAGCGACAACGTTCCCATCCGCATATTTTACCATGGCTGTCGCTATGTTCACCCTGTACTGGAGCAGCCCAAGCTTGTCTTTGGGTTCGACGCCTTCTTCATTGCAGCAACGAACGTACATTATCCAGCAATTAACAATAACTAGATCCACAAAGTGACTGAAAGCTCTAACTGTCCACTTATTTGTGCGCATAGCGCTTCGGTAGTATGCTATGAGCCTATCACAGAGATCAATGCCTCCCATGCAGGTGTTATAGTTTTTGACTACAGCAGGCTGTGGTACATCTATCTTTCTCTTTTGAACTTTGCACCATCGCTTACATGTAGTCATGGGTGAGCTTCCGGTGCATGTTGAAAGCATGGTGACGGCTTTAGTGTCTTTCCATTTTATTACACATACTCTTTCGTCATTTCGGACTTTCTCATCAAATTCCCCACGTTTCAGCTGTTTGTCAGTCTTCAGTTTCTTGGAAACATCTCCAAACCGATTGCTCATCACGGTACCAGTCAAGTAAATATTGTTTTTATTTTCATTCAAATAATTAGCAAGTTTTATGCTTGTGAAAAACCTGTCTGTGTACAACACGCAGTTTTCATGAATCGTGCGGCAAAGCAGTTTTACTATCCCTGCCCCTAGTCCTAGAGATGCCATATCCTCCTGCGGTATCGTATTTGAACCAACATATATTTCAAAATCTAGCACTAGGCCATCTTTAGAAGCCAAAACGAAGTTTTTCAGCCCTAGTGGGTTTGGTTTTGACGGGACATATTGCCGATATTCGCACCTTCCAGCAAAAGGAATCATTTGCTCATCAATGGACATGTGCTTTGATCGGGGTAAACTGTGACATTTGTGAAGGATTCTTTGAATAATTGGCCTTATTTTCCAGAGTTTGTCACCATCAGCATTTGCTGTCGCATTGTCCACAAAGTGGAGATAGTTTCGTAGTTCGAAAAATCTATCACGAGTCATCGTATCTTTGATGAGGGGTACAGAAAGGTCTCTGCTCCAGTAAAGCCTTGCTTGAGGGTACTTCAGCGTCCCCATGAGAATCTGTACCCCAGTGAATTGTATCATCTCTCTAAGATTAGTACGAACAGATCTCAAATCTCTTGATTGTGCAGAATATAAGTTGGTTTGCTCTGCTGTTTCTTTCCAAAAGTCTAGATCAAGATATTCAAAAAATGAAAACAAACAATTGGTACCTGAACTACCTTGGGTGAGGAGTACATCTTCGCTGATGTCAGGACCGCGGCAAACCATCTCTTTGGCAAGCCAGAATTGACGCGATGAAGACAATACTTCATCATTTGATTGCTCCTCCTCTAACTGTGCTTGCTCCTCTTCCGATTGTGAAGATGAGGGCCCATCAGCATCAGGTGGCAAATACTCGAGATCATCCTCGTCTCCAGAAAAACTCACATCGCTCGCGTTAAGTAACACCTCGATAGCAGCATCATCCATGATCTACAAGGCAAAAATAAAATAAGGTTTTTTTTCCATACTAGCAAACACCCAATGTTACAATCCTGAGGTACACAAATGTGTACTTTGACAAAAAACATATTTTTTTACAAAAAAAAACAAAAAATTCGTAAACTTTTTATAAAATTATTAATAAGTAACACTTTTTGGACTAAATTACACAAAAATATTGTTAAGTTACTTGGTCTTTCCATATTTACCTGTTTTTCAAAAACTCTGCGTGGGTGTCGTGAAAAAAACGATGCACATTTGAAATTCAAATAAAAATGTCAAACACTTGTCGCACTTGCCGCGCTTTGTCAGTGGTTTTTTTGTGAACTATTATGTTTAAAGAACACATCCTAATAGTACCAAACTATCAAAACAGATGTCGCAAGTAGTAAAAACGAGATTTAGGGAGGTACACATATGTGTACCAAGGGTCTGAAGAGGTTAAAATCAAACGCCGACTCTTGAAATGTATTCTAGCTCAATTTACGCTCCTTCTCAAATACCTGTTTAAATTATTGCTAGTCTTATTAAAAACAACTCGCACAGCCGCTGCACTAACTAGAATGTTTGTTTGCACTCACGAATAGGCAGTGGCAGTAAATTAACACACGTCTCAGGATTACAGATTACAGACTACAGTGCAGAGGCGTGTGTAAGCGGATAACCGGCTGCGACAAACAGCACTGAGGTTGATGGAAAAACTATTTGCACAACCTGACAGTGCGAATTGGCTGGTTAATAGTCTAACAAACATGACCAGAAAGCACCTGCCTTGATATAAATATTTGACTCAAAATTGCTAATTTTACCAAAAACATCTCGTAGTATTGATTGATGTCATATTGTTCTAATGAAGTTTTCAAAGGTGTGAGCAAGCTCCGCTTCAGAATCAAACGCCGGCTCTTGTAATGTATTCTAGCTCAATTATGCTCTTTTCTAAATACTCGTATAAACTACTTAGTACCTACCTGTTTTACAATTTCTAGTCTTACTAAAAACAACTCGCACAGCCACTGCACTATCTAGAATGTTTGTTTGCACTCACGAATAGGCAGCGGCAGTAAATTAACACACGTCTCAGGATTACAGATTACAGACTACAGTGCAGAGGCGTGTGTAAGCGGATAACCGGCTGCGACAAACAGCACCGAGGTTGATGGAAAAACTATTTGCTCAACCTGACAGTGCAAATTGGCTGGTTATTTGTCTAACAAACATGACCAGAAAGCACCTGCCTTTATATAAATTTTGAAATTAAAATTGCTAGTTTTACCAAAAACATCTCGTAGTATTGATTGGCGTTATATTGATTCTAATAAAGTTTCCAAAAGTATAAGCAAGGCAAGGCAAGCTCCGCTTCAAAATCAAACTCAGACTCTTTTAATGTATTCTAGCTCAATTTCTGCTTCTTCTTAAATTCCTGTTTAAACTATTGCTAGTCTTATTAAAAACAACTCGTACAGCCGCTGCACTATCTGTAATGTTTGTTTGCACTCACGAATAGGCAGCGGCAGTAGATTAACACACGTCTCAGGATTACAGATTACAGACTACAGTGCAGAGGCGTGTGTAAGCGGATAACCGGCTGCGACAAACAGCACTGAGGTTGATGGAAAAACTATTTGCTCCACCTGACAGGGTTAATTGGCTGGTTAATGGTCTAATAAACATGACCAGAAAGTACCTGCCTTTATATAAATATTTTAATTAAAATTGCTAGTTTCACCAAAAACATTTCGTAGTATGCGAGAAGCCGAAGATCGAGTACAGTGGCGTGCAAAAGGAGAGGCCTATGTTCAGCAGTGGACTACATCAGGCTGATGATGATGATGATGATTTCGTAGTATTGATTGGTATTATACTGATTCTAATAAAGTTTCCAAAGGTTTAAGCAAGGCAAGGCACTCAAATACCTGTTTAAACTATTGCTATTTTTATTAAAAACAACTCGCACAGCCGCTGCACTATCTGGAATGTTTGTTTGCACTCACGAATAGGCAGCGGCAGTAGATTAACACACGTCTCAGGATTACAGATTACAGACTACAGTGCGGAGGCGTGTGTAAGCGGATAACCGGCTGCGACAAACAGCACTGAGGTTGATGGAAAAACTATTTGCACAACCTTACAGGGTTAATTGGCTGGTTAATTTTCTAACAAACATGAACAGAAAGCACCTGCCTTGATATAAATATTTAAATTAAAATTGCTAGTTTTACCAAAAACATCTCGTAGTATTGGTTAATGTTATATTGATCTAATAAAGTTTTCAAAGGTATGAGCAAGCTCCGCTTCAAAATCAAAGGCCGACTTTTGAAATGTATTCTAACTCAATTATGCTCCTTCTGAAATACCTGTTAAAACTACAGTCCGTTCGCGTTAATAAAGCAGTGTTTTCATTCTTGTCCTTCGACCTAGCTCATCCCCTTACCAATCAAATCGTTCCTAATTAGAAAGCCAAGTCCACAGTTACCAGCTGAACGCATGCCTTCGAACGCAAAGGTTGTGGATTTGAGGTTTTTTGTGTGCGACAGAATTAAATGTGGATATCACTGCATTCTTAACGCCAACGAACTATAGTACCTGTTTAACAATTGCTAGTTTTATTTAAAAACAACTCGCACAGCCGCTGCACTAACTGGAATGTTTGTTTGCACTCACGAATAGGCAGCGGCAGTTGATTAACACACGTCTCAGGATTACAGATTACAGACTACAGTGCAGAGGCGTGTGTAAGCGGATAACCGGCTGCGACAAACAGCACTGAGGTTGATGGAAAAACTATTTGCTCAACCTAGCAGTGCATATGGGCTGGTTAATTGTCTAACAAACATGACCAGAAAGCATCTGCCTTGATATAAATAATACATTTAAAATTGCTAGTTTTACCAAAAAACATCTCGTAGTATTGATTGGTATTATACCTATTGATTCTAATAAAGTTTCCAAAGGTATAAGCAAGGCAAGGCAAGGCAAGCTCCGCTTGAAAATCAAACGCCGACTCTTGAAATGTATTCTAGCTCATCTGCCCCTTCTCAAATACCTGTTTAAACTATTGCTAGTCTCATTAAAAACAACTCGCACAGCCGCTGCACTATCTGGAATGTTTAGATAGCTAGATAGATAGATATTCTTTATTGCACAAAACATTACAGTTGTATTAAATTACAAAGACCAATGTACAATTTAGGCGGTCTTATCGCTAGGGAGCGATCTCTTCCAGACAACCTTCAGGTAGAGGATCGTGAGAAAACAAAAAAAACAAATGTGGGTAAGGTAATTTAGTAAGATGAGAGAGTAAATAATAAATAAAAATAAATAAAAAAAGAAGATACGGCATACAAACCACAGATACATAAATTAAATTAAATGTTTGTTTTCACTCACAAATAGGCAGCGGCAGTAGATTAATGCACGTCTCAGGATTACAGACTACAGTCCAGAGGCGTGTGTAAGCGGATAACCGGCTGCGACAAACAGCACTGAGGTTGATGGAAAAACTATTTGAACAAACCTGACAGGGTCAATTGGCTGGTTTATTGTCTAAGATTACCATTGAGAAAGTGATTGGTAGTAACTGATTCTACTTTTTGGTACTGGTTACACTTAAAAAGTGACTGATGAACTGGATTGTTACCTACAAATAAAGTGTTTTTGTAACTAAAAAGTTTTTTTTATTGAAAAGTAAAAGACGTGAACCTTATTTGTTTGCAGTTTTTTGTTTCTTTTAGTGTTTTACTCTTTACCAAAATCGAAATAATTATAATAATCCAGTGGCCCCTTTTCTTGTGTAAGTTTAATTTTTAGTATTAAGTACTCTATCAGACGTTTGATCAAATCAGAATGCAGCATTTTTTTATTTCAGTAACTTTGGGTAGTCTGCAGTAGTTTTTTTATCCAATTTAGATCTATTAGAGCTCTCTATATTTACTCCATCTTGATGATCACAGTAAAACAATGATTTCTCTGTCGCGACCAATGCTAAATTAGCCTTAAGGTTTGTGACAGAACAAACTGCTGACTGCTGTCCAGACATCAGATGACGCGAACCTTCGCCAAATCCCGATAATGGAGCCGCAGCACAAACAGAAGAGGCAGACGGGTTCACTGGCGCGAGACGAGATTTAGTCGCGCAGCGAAAATGTTGACTGAGCATTTGAATTTATCGTTGCACAAGATGTTCGTTGTGGTTTACTCTTTGGAACTGTTTATTCCTAATATAAACCTTTTACTGCCTTGTGTAGTAAGCACGAGCTCTCCGTGCATGCACAACGGAATCAGTGTAAGATTGTGAAATTGTGTTTTAAAAGTGACACTAGTATTGAATGGTGATATCCAACAGTTGATTAGCGACTCTCACTGACGTTATTTCACATCTGAAATTCCCTCAGGAGTGCACGCTGACTTCAATTATATTTTTTTTCCACCTTGAATTAGTGTTCTCCTAAATGTGTATGGAAATAATTTTAAAATCTCATGTGGCCCAGTTCTTTTCACTCAAACGATCACATTCGCGATGTAATTGAGTTTTACAGAGCGCCTAAATTAAAGTAAAGTGAAGTACCTATGCATTGAGAATGACATCAGTCCCCAAATTTCATCTAGCAAAAGAGACTTATTGACGAATCAAAGAAGAACTTTTCAGAAAGTCAAATGACAGTACTTAACTATTCTCTTCAATGGACGACTCTGAGTGCGGTTGTTTTAACGACTTTACTAAAACGTTCTTCAAACAAAAATGAACAAATACATAATAAAGTACCGACATCTGTGCTGTATTTTCAGATTTCCGTAAAGTACATCCAATGAATCGAATGGACCCAAGCATATGGTAATGTGGCTAGCTTTCCCTTTACTTAACCTCACTTCACGCTGAAGACGTGGCCTGCCTTTAATATATTTTCGGCTCACGTAGGTACTTACATTATAACCGATATAAATACAAACTAGCAAATTGCTGTATAAACAACATAAAATGGCTATAAATTTGTTGATATAAAATACAAATAACTACTTCACTAATAACTTTCCACAGCTGTAAAGAAAATAAAGTATTTCTTCTCATGTCTCATTCTCATTTTACCACATGAAGCATGGCTTATGAAAGTAACTATACAACTTCGTCATTGCTATTACAATATCTGAAATTGCAACACTACTAAGGAATATTTTATTTTAGAAACACCCTTTTTAATAAAGTACCAAACAGCTGCGGTGGTGGATTTACAATTTTATATAGGCTCATGCGAACCGATTCGAAAGTATGTACTGCAAAATAGTCCACTTGAATAATAGTACATTATGGTACAAGTGTGTAATGTTGGTGATTACCGCTGAGGCGCCATTGAGACCCGAGCCGTAGGCGAGGGTCTTAAGAGAGCCGAGGACGGTAATCATCAATACACACGTGTATCATACGACGTTTTTCAACACAATTGTGAAGAAAATAATGTTAGAAACTCATTTTATTCAGTAAATAAAAAGTTGATTTTATATACTACCTGCTCGTCAATGGTACATTATGTGTCATGTCATGTAAACCTTTCCTAAAGTAAGTCATAAAGTGATTTGAATTTGGAATGCAAGGCCGTGTAGTCAAAAATGTTTAGGTGCAATGAGATTATAATGATTATTCTGAGGTAGGCTGTATGTTATCGTTTTCTATGCATTTAAAAAAAAAGAGAAACATGAAAGCTTTTCACCAAAGACGATTCATTTGAATGTCGAACTGGCCACTAATAAAATAGACTCGGAGCATTCTTGTAATATTATTGTCTTAGAAAATAAACGACAATAAAAGAAAAAAGGCGCCAAATAGCTATGCTGATAAATTTAATGTACCAAAGAACCTTACCTTTACCTTTGCACATACTTAATGTTTTCCTTATTCATTCTTATAATTTTAAATAAATATTTTTACTTTTATTATTAAACACGATCTTCTTTGTATCGAAACTTTTTTTTTTCCAAAGCTATTCAACCAATAAAAAAAAAGTCTGTAACTCACTTGTGAATAATAGTAATGAAAAAGTCACAGTTTGATTATAGGTGTCATTATGTGCCTAATTGCAGTGAAATAAGAGCCACTTTATGAGCAAGTGTGTTGAAAAATATCTTAATGAGATTCTTATTTTGAAATATACACATTTACATAATATTTCTGAGCTGCAGATCGTTTTAGAGACCCAGTCAGCCTTCAAACTGTTTGAGGACAAAACTGAATTTGTTTTTTTGACACAATTTTTAGACTTGGATCTGCACCTCAGTTCACTTAAAAAAATAAAATGTGCTGATTTACTTTATTCATAGTATTTATTTGCTCTACATAAATCATATAATTGTGCAAATAATTATACAAAGTAAAAAATACATAGACCCCGTAGGGGTTCGAAATTGTTTTTCCTATTTACACTCTTTAATAAAACACCATAATATTTTGGGGGTACAAAACATAAAGTTCAACTAAGGTCTTGCTTAAAAGTAATATTCTTAGAAAGTTATCTCACGAAATATTTCTATCACCATTTCCAGAGTAAGCTGCTGCTAGATAAAACACATTTTATAAGCAGTTTGCCCCAACCGCTCCATCATCATTTTTCAGTATTCGCAGTTTAAATTTAGAATAGCGTGTACTATGGCGTTGTGATGCAGTATATGGCTGTACAATTTTGTTCGAGTAAAACTTACTTCTGAACTCCGAAACCTACTTTTCCCTGCAATTTAATGGTATGGAGGCGAGTATTACATTTGTAAAGCAGTGAAACGACCATTACATTGAGTAATTTGTTATGGTACATATTCACGCATAGCATGGAAAAAAACAAAACATACAATGTTACACATAACCAAGCATTACAGTGCACTCTTTGATTATTTATTTATATATTTAATTTTATTATACAAGTTGTGACCTACTTATATAATAAAATACATTATTGGTGAGATTCACACTATAGGTTATTTACTAAACATGTCGTCTAGTGCAATCATGGCAACATTAAAAGATGTGCTGATGTGACTGTTTTCTGATTGGTCGATTTGCATTGTAAAGTGCAGTTAAGCGAGAAAATCATTCCTTTATTTAGGGCTAGGTGGCGCTGTGTCAAATTATGTCCAGTGATATTCCAATATTTATTTCTCGATCAAAATTGAGTCAGTAATGTTAAATGACAAACAAATGCCGGGTGGAGAAGCACCTAAACGCAAATGTACTAGCCTTTTGCCTTTGTGTTTCGTTACACATTGTCACGCATTTCTAATTTATAGAACGTTGTTGATAGGACATGTTGATTTATTGATATGGCCCCACAAAACATGGAGAATTTGTTATCCAGTTAGCGATCGCAGAGTCATTGTGAGCGTGACAAAGCAGTAATAAAGTTAATTTGATTGTACCTAAACCAGCACAGTTTGTTAGGAGTAGGCCAATGCAATGTATTAGTAATCAAACTGACAGATTAGATGAAATAATTTTTTTTCGAACAACAGGCTTTTATTTCGTCTGAACAGACGAAATTCCGAACATGGACATGTGAATTTTACCTTTCCCCCTTAATAATATAATCTAAATCAGCCATGAGGATCCCACTGCTGGGCAAAGGCTCCTCTTCCCCTCCTCCACGCGAGTCTATATTGGGCCTTTTTCGGCCAGTCACAGTCACGTTAACTGAGCCTTGGTCCGTCACCTAAAATAAACTCTATGAAAAGTTAATTCGAGATGAGTTCATAGAATTACTCTTGTAAAACCGCCGGCCATAGAGCGTAATAATATCGTAATACGAGTAATAGACAGCTCGTATTACGATAGACAGGTATTGTCATGAATGGATGTCAGACTGAAAATGATGCAAGCTTTTATTGTTATCTGAATATTGCGATAATCTGTAATTTCATCTAGTGAATAAAAAATTAAAAGTTAATATTAATTTCATGGATAGAAAACAACCGTCCCCGACATCTACCCTGCTGACGTAGAGCAACAATCCCGCACAAAATGTCCTCCAGGACGGTTTTGTCGTCAAGCTTACAGCCAGTGTATGTCCGATTATGAATTCTTTGCGTGACTAAAACCATGCATCGTGTACAGTGAACGCAAAAAGTGCCTGATCACTTCAATACTTTGTCTAATCTATCAATCTGACCGCTCCTTTATATGATCTATGGCAGCTGAAGCAAAGATAATGTGACATTCAAAAGTGCATAGACACAATTGTCGTTGACTGTACTACCCTCTTGCAGGGTTGGCGTTCCTCCCCTGACAGTACAGTCTGCACGCTTTACGATCACACTCAGTGAGATCTCTAGCGGAAACCCCGAGAGCTCACAGACTGGCATGCAAGAAACCTCATGTGGTTTTAGTTGGTAAGAAGACGATATGAACGACCTCGTTTCGAGTAAGCTGTACACACGGCCGCACGCTATACATTGTGGACTTTGTACCGAACGCGCTTAGTATAGAGCTTCCTTACTTACAAAGGTCTGTTTACGGTGGTGTGTAGCGTGATGTACAGCCGAGTGTACATTAGAGACTTGATGGACTGATAGCTGGATCAGTCCTTTTACATTGTAAAGACGCAGACTTGATTCATTCAGTAAATTTTAATTTAGTACTAAAGTCAAATGTACCTACTTTGCTAGTATTGCTACAAAAACAGTCTGCCAATAACATCTCATCCGCAATATTTCCCGTTACTCCGTGACCATAGCGCTTGTAACAGTGCCGGAATAGCGGAAACTCTAAACAAATTAGGTCATCATCATAGAAGTAGTCCCGTATTTTACGATTAAAATCACGGTATTTGAGGGCATGCTTTTTTTTTTAATCGTTGAACACAACGATAAAATGCATCACATTTCGCGAAGAAATCGCGCTAGAGACGCCATTCGCCTTTTTCAGTTACTTAAATAATATGTCAGAATATAATGTAGAATGAATATGTCTCCAAGCAACGACACAAAAAAGTTCAATATTTCAATTACTCTAAGCAATTTTTTCAAAAAAAGAATTGTATGGAAACATCACAGAAACATTACTTAGTTGAGGTTTAGTGCTGTTCAACGTCTTTCAATAAATCAGTTTTAATGTCATTTACCAGATAATAAAAACATGTTTTTCCTCTTTTCTTATTAGCAAACTTTCTTACCTATTCACCAGCCCGTTAAAACGTTTCCACACGGAAAAAAATGATTGCTATAACCAAGACGGATTAAATTCTCAAAAAAAATGTTTTAAACTAATTGTTTATTTTCTTAATGTAAGTATATGTTCTCAATCCAAAAAAACGTGCATTGTTACGTGAACACTAATATAGTCTTGTAATAAATTCTTGCAATAAGTAAAAAGTTTTAGTTCAAGAATATTACTGTTTCATTCGAAGAAGATATTCGTTTTGCCTTAAGACTTTGAAAATAATCGATATCAAGATGATATTGTCTTATAGTAAGATGATATTATCATTCATTTAAGACAATTTTATTTTTGTTGACCGAAGATAACATTATTTCTCAATCTAATAAATGTTTACTCTAAACAAGAATAATTTTACTCCTTTTAACCCTATTTAATGATTATCGGCTGAACAAAACATATTGTCTTGACCTAAAAGACGTTTTCTCTATTCGAGAACATAGCACTCAAAAAAGGCTCTGTTTAACCGAGACAAACCTGTTCTCAAAAATACTGTTTTAATCCAACAGTTTATTTTCTTAACATACGTATAATGTTCTTAATCCAAAAAATCGTGTATTGTTACGTGAACACTAATATAGTCTTGTCATAAATTCTCGCATTAAGTGAAAAGTTTTGGCTCAAGAATATTACTGTTTTAATCAAGGAAGATATCCGTTTTGCCTCAAGACTTTGAAAATGTTCAATGTCAAGATAATTTTATCTTATAGTAAGAAGATATTATCATTCAATTAAGACAATTTTATTATTGTTGACTGAAGATAATATTATTTCTTAATCTAATACCAAAATGTTTACTCTGTACAAGAATAATTTTACTTCTTTTAACCTAATTTAATTATTATTGGCTGAACAAAATATATAGTCTTGACGCAAACGACGTTTTCTCTCTTTGAGAACATAGCACTCTCGTTTCTAATGATTATTATCAACTTACCTCAAGAATTATAAGTTTACCCGTATTCTTAATTCAACAATCAGTCAATTTTCGTCCAAGAATATTAATAACTATATTCAAACTGAAAACTAAAAATATGCTTGCGGTCAAAATACATTTTCCTATGCAAAGAAGCTATTTTACTTAATTAAGTAATGTCGCTTAAATTTCACTATCGTATAGGTATCGTGGATGCTCCATTGGTTGATAACGTACCAATCCTTGAAAGTTTCGTTCTAAATCAGGAAAATAAAGAACACCGTGTGTTTAATACGCTAGGTGAAAATAAAATTACAAAGATTGAACATCTACCGGTCCTCTCGCTAAATATTACAACGTTTTGACCCTTTATCATGAAATGGTGCGACGAACGAAATGATGCGTGCAATATTTTCCTTTTTGAAAGTAGATGGGTTTGACATTTTGTTTTTGAAATTATTGTTTTGTTGTAGATTAAACAATTTCAAACTACGAAATCTAACGATATTTGGCAAAGAGCTCTAGGCAAGATTATTGCCGAACAAAGTGACAATTCACGCTAGTGATTAGCGTAGCGTGTAAACCTAACCTATGTTTACAAAGTATGGTACAATTGTAATGAAAATTATAGTTCTCTTTTGATTCCATAGTGTTTCTATTGATTGATGAGGGATGACTCACCACTCAATGTTAGCTAAAAAATTATTTGTTCTTAGCTAAAATGATCCTTGTTGTCTAGTCTATGTATTACCTTCGAAATTCAACACTAATCGACAAAAATACTGGTAAACTCAAAATAGTGTTTCGAGTCATCCCATTTAACCGGTAGTTTTGGCTGTGCTTAAATCGTTTCTCAGGACAATGACTCTCCTAGACTGGTGTTGCCAAGACTGCAACAGCACCTGCAGCACTATAGGATTTCGGGCTGATTTCCGTGAAAGATTTTGGACAGTATTTTTTTCAAAATTCGTTAATCATTTTCAGTTTTTGTCATTGAATTAAATGCGTATATTACCTGATTAAATCACTGTAAAATGGTAGTATCGAGATTCAATAAATAGCAAAAATTATAGCTTGAAATATACGACTCTGAGTTAAACTGACCATTATTGGTACCACCACGATAGGCATTAGGTACTTCGTTTCAGAATACGCCATAACCCTAACACTCATTTCAACAAAACGTTATCAAATCTTAAAACTAAAAAAAAAAACGTTTTTGATTCTTGCCACGTTGGGTGCAAATTCCCTCGGGGATGTGTGGAAAAATGTGGGCTGCTGAATGTTCTGTTCCCCATGATGGCAACAATCAGTAGGTATGTCACTGACTACCCCACCTGGGATATAGTCGTGGGGGTATGTGTGATCCGAAAACACTTTCAAAAAAAATTAAAAGGACACCTTACTTTGTATACCTACATCTAACTATGCGGCAACATGATGAAAAACATATTTTCTTGGTTCAAGAATTTCTGTCTTGAGGTAGGTAGTTATAACTATGTGCCTACGAAATCTTTATGGCAAGTCACGACGAAAATCAAGACATCTTTTTCTTGCCTTAAGTATTTCACCTTCTCTTTTTTATATGAGTTACCAGAAAGATAAAATTAACCTTTTATTAGTAAATGATTCATATTATTATCAGTATGCTTAGTGGACGAAAATGTATCTCGAATACGCTGCGGAAACATATTTATATGGTAAACTTAAGGTAAAACTTAGCAGATTGTCTTCTGAGATGTTTTATTATTTACCTACATATTTACTTAAGTAACTTATTTACAATAAAAATGGAAGGAATTTAATATGTAACACATATCAAAAAAAATGAACACCCCGAATCAGAATCAAAATATTTATGTATGTACAGTGGCGCACACATCAACCTTTACAAAACCATTGCAAAATGAGTCTAGTTTCAGCCGCATAAGGTGCCCCTATGTAAAGGTTGATGTGTGCGCCACTGTACATATAGCTTCCAACGATCCTACTAATATTATAGAGGGGAAAGTTTGTATGTGTGGATGTACCGTGTTGCTCTTTCACGTCAAAACTACTTCATGGATTTTAATGAAACGATGGAATAATGTTGCTTTTACATCTGAAAGGCACATAGGATATAGTTTTTTTTTAAAAAACGACATAGCTATATTTTTTAACATCAGTTCTCGCAGACGAAGTCGCGGGCGGCCGCTAGTTAGTTCATAAATATTAGCGTAATGAGAACGAAGTAAAACAACATAAGTATATTTAAAAAACCTGTATTTTGTTACTATTGTTCATTTTTAATATACGGCCATTGTATATTTTTACCTTATAACTCAATATACCTATGGCAGTTTTGAGTTTGAGAAACGGCAACCCTAAAAGAGCGGCGCGCGCGGCTTTCGCATATCGATCGATCGCGTCCGTCAATGGCGTCAATTCAATAACTTGCGCGGTCAGTGTTAGTGTGGAACCTCATTTAGATTATTTCAAAACTAAGGTAACTGTCCCTATTCACTGTATTTTTATCAAGTGACTGTATGGTGGAAATGGAAAAGCTGAGAGATCTGCGTTTAGCTTGGAATATCGAAGAACAGACCATCGAAAATTTCACAAGTAAGTTGCCTCGCATTTATTCTTTGATTCGTTTTAAAAGTTCCTATCTAACATAATTACAAGTAGTAAGTCCTCCTACTTTTTATATTATGCAAGTTTTTTTAGTTTATGTACTTAATAGGTATAAAGTAAAATATTTTTGTATCAAGAAAAATATTCTTCATTGCACCTACTGGTTACTGTAATTTTGATTATATTTAAATTTAATTTAAAAATTATTTAAATGATTTGCACAACTACTGAAATATCTTTGACAAAAAATCAAGAACTGAATGCAACTCTTTTTCTGCAAGTAACATCTTAGGAAAATTAACAAATATTCCGTCAGCTTGTTAGATGTGACCACTAAATAAGTTGCTGTTATACAAATTAACTGCCTTCTTGCTTAACCAGTTAAATACCTCATTTCTTTTTAATTGCAGGATACATACAACACGAGTATCAAGACAATGGAATTGAAGAAAGTAATTTCAAAGACCTGATTAATGATTTGTAAAAGATCTCTGTCCTATAATCAATGAATATCTAACAGCTGCGCTGAGGTTAGTAATTTTTGTTATATTTGATCGAAAATGTAACAAAACTGATGATCGTGCAGTCAAGGGTTTCTTGAATGAATTTCTGAAATATTGCATGTTTAGTAATGACTACAAAACTATTTTGAGGATTACCACATATAGCCTGTTATTCTTTTTATAGCACTGCACAACGATGATGTCATTTGGCTTAAGTACAGTTCAGAGCCTTGGGAAGGTGTTTTACGAAAATGTAAAGAGACATATGAACTCCACAAACCGCGGATGGTACTGATGTTTCAGTACAAAATTTTATAGAAAAGTGGCCTGTATTGAACGATACGAGAAGCGATGTTTTGGTAAGTTATCAAAAAATAAAAGTTATATTATTACTACAATATTTTTTTTCATAATTGTTTTTTGCACATACTTCTTCTAATTTCATTTTTTTTTGTTATATCGGATTCATCTGGACTTCAGTGCCTGAATATCCTGATCGAGAAAACCTGAATCCTGAATGAAACATATTGTGGAACACTTTCATTTAAAGGGTCAAAAACATCAAATAAACAAACAGTAATGATGAAGCAGCGTTGATCGAATACATAGACTGGATTAGCTGATGATGGTTGGTACTATATTTCTTTATCCATTTTATTAACCCTATGATTACTATTTGCTACACAAATTAATCTGTCCTTCTTTCCGATTACAAAATAATTTACTATGGTTTATTTGCGTATTTCTTGCAAATGATGGATTATTTTATTTATTTTTTGCATTTTCTATTCAGATTATTAAGGTATACTTACTATAGGTTGACAAATAACATATTTTTTTTCAGAACACAAACTTCCTTCTTAGATGATTTGCAAATTAGTTCTTAATAAAGGCCGCTTTAAGCAGCAATAATTTTCCACCACTGAGTGCACCCAAAGTTTCATACAAAAGAAATTCGACGAAATTTCGACGGACACGTCAGGAAACAGAAAAACTGAGCAACCATACATCATTCATTGCACAACCGAAGAATATACTGGTGGAATATTATATTTAATTAAAGACAAAGTCAGGTATGTTTTCCAATCGGCCTATAAAGCTTTCGACACGCTGTTTGAATGTTATCACGCGCTTCGTGTTGTATCCAAAAGCAGGTTATCACCTGTGTTTATTGTTCCAAACATGATGTCAGTACTAAATACGATGTAATGTCACCATACATTTAAGATCATTTCTTTTGAATGTGGTAATGAATGTTATTAGTTGATTATTGAAGTGCTGTATTTGCCACATATTTCTTTATTATTGTTGTCACTTAGATAGCTGTAAGAATGTCAGATTTCATATTTTTTATTTTTTTAATGTTATTAATTGATTATGATGTACTATATTTGCTACTTATTTATTTATTATTTTAAGTCTCTTAGATACTGACAAGAACGTCAGAAGTCATATCTTTTGAATTTGGTCATGATTGTTATTATTTCATTATTAAGTGCTATATTTGCCACATATTTCTGCATTCATGTTGTCTCTTAGAAACCGCCAAGAACGTCAGATATCATATTTTTTTTAAATTTGAATATTAATGGTATTAGTTGATTAATAAGTGCAAGATTTGCTACATATTAGGAAATGTATACGTAAATGAGCATATACAGGATCTTCCATAATGAGTGATTCAACCGAAAACCCTAGATAATTTATTGGATTACCTACAACTGATTTGAACTGTTTTTGGAAATTCCTCAGGGTTGCCAAAAAAATGTTTATATCGGTTGAACTACCACTCAACAGCCTTTATATTTTTTTTATAGTCTAAATGTCAAGTAAATACCTACACGTCAAAATGTTAAATGTTTAATTAAATATTTTTAAGTTTTGAGTTGATTTAAGTAACGTTGAAGAAACTACCTCGTCAAGTAATCCTGTGGAACTTTATTAATTACTATTTTGTATAAAAATATATAATTTATTTGATTGAATAAATACATTTTAAAAATATATATTTTTCATTTATATGCCGCTACCAGAAGTCTTGTTTCATTTTTATCTTTATGTCTACTCGTAATATAATATATTGAGATACCTACTATTTCTTCTGTGTCAAGACTTAGATGTTTCCTGCTAAAATAATATTATAATCTTTGATGAAATTATTACTATTCTTAGCTGAAAAATATCTTTTATATGTTTAAAACCTTTTAAACATACAACTGATTCAACATACATATAGTTAAGAATAACAATAATTTCATCTAAGAATATTTTATTTAAGCAGGAAACATATAAGTCTTGTCGCAAAACAAGTATCTTTTCGATTATTGAGAATAGCAGAGGCTTCATCTAAGATTACATTATTTTAGTAGGAAACATTATATGCTTGATAGAAAACGAGAATCTCTTCGATTGAGAATAGCAGCGGTTTCATCTAAGATTAAATTATTTTAGCAGGAAACATTATATGTCTTGATAGAAAACCAGAATCTCTTCGATTGAGAATAGCACAGGCTTCATCTAAGATTAAATTATTTTAGCAGGAAACATTATATGTCTTGACAAGAAACAAGAATCTCTTCGATTGAGGATAGCAGAGACTTCATCTAAGATTTAATTTATCTTAACAGGAAACCTACAAGTCTTGACGTAAAACAAGTACCTCTTCGATTGAGAATATTAAAAGCTTTATCTGAGATTATATCATTTTAGCTGGAAACATATGTCTTGACGCAAAACAAGTATCTCTTCGATTAAGAATATGAGGGGCTTCATCTAAGATAATATAATTTTAGCAGGAAACATAAGTCTTGACCTAAAACGAGTATCTCTTCGAATGAGAATAGCAGAGGCTTCATCTAAGATTAAATTATCTTAAAAGGAAACATAAAAGTCTTATCACAACACAAATATCTCTTCAACAGAAAATAATGAAGTTTTGATTTGACACAAATATATCTGCAACTAAGAATAATACGGCCAAGAATATAATTCCTAAGAATATTATTGTCTATTTATAATACTAATTTGATTATTGATTTAAGACTTTGCAAGTCTTATTTCAAAGATTAATATCTTAGACGAAGACAAAAAATCCGAGACAATATTTTACTTTGTTAAAGAATATATTGTTTCCGCCATATGGGAAACTACAATTGTCTTGACCAAGTCGATATTGTCTTCTTTTAAGATACTTTTTTTTTCTGTGCAGGTGCTAACAATTCCCGATAAACTTTAATAAACAACTGAAAGTGTAATAGTTTGGGCCAACACAACAGATTTACGAATGTAAATATGGGGACAGTTTGCCAAAGTTTACCGGGAAGTTCGGAGTAATACCGCTTTGTTTACTAATTTAAATATCCAGGTGCGGCCACTGTGTACAGTAGCCATGTTGACTTATCCTATCCTACTAATATTATAATAAATGCGAAAGTTTGTTAATATGGATGTTTGTTGCTCTTTCACGTTAAAACTAGGTACTGGACGGATTTGGATGAAACTGTGTGTGTGTGAACTGTATAAAATATAGCATAAAAATGATATTTTATCACAGTTACTATTTATGAATATATTAGCTAGGTATTTAGGTTCGTTGTGCTTACAATGTTTACTATATTATCTACTAGCAGCCGCCCGCGACTTCGTCCGCGTGGACCTAAGTTGAGAAACTGAAAGCAATATCTTTCTAAATAAGCGCTATTTTCGATTTTGTATTAATTCGGAACGCACCCATAGTTACGCTGATGACAGCAGTCTTTGTCATCAACTGTCATGCCATACCACGTGATACCGCGTACATTTTCATATTTTACTTGAATATTTTCAACAATTTACACAATATCTTTATAAATTTGTAGCCTATGTGTTATTCAGATGTATAAGCAACATTATTGTAAAGTTTCATTAAAATCCATTCAGTAGTTTTTACGTGAAAGAGCAACACATCCAGACATACAAACTTTCGCCTTTATAATATTAGTAGGATATGAATTAAAACAGTATACAGGTAACCCAAACCTCAGAAAATATTTTTTCAGTATTTCATATTCATCGTAGGCACAAAGCCATGCTCCTCGGAATTACGGATAGAGGACCCCATAAATCTATCTCAAAAACTTTTCAGTAACATGAGGACAAAAAAAGTTATGATAAAAAACAACATTGTTGTTGGATGTGTTTATGATTATTATGAGACGACCACTAATAGGACGTCCGTCCACCTTAAGGAACGGCGCTCCACTGCGTTTGCCCTCAAACAATCTCCAATCTTGAAACTTTCTGCCCCTACGGCCATCAGTTCTTATAGCTATGTGTTCAAATGTGTCCAAATAATAATCTTATTATTCAAAAAGTATTCATTACTAGATAGTGGGAGAAGTCGATAATGTATTTCCAAAATGCAAGCTGTGTTATTTTCCAATGGCATATTTACTGCCCGAGGAGGTCGCAGTGTAAGACATACGACGTACCAGAATATTAATCCGGGCGGTATACAGCGAAATTTCAGGCGCGCGTCGAATCGTTGATGTAATTAATGGTTTGGTATTCACACACCATTGGACTTGAATTCCAATCCGATTTGTAAAGGACCACTCTAATTTTTTGTCTATTTTGTACCGGTCTAGTTCTGTTTTTCTGACTACTACTCATTGATTGATCCATAAGTCGATGGTGGAATCGTTCTTGGTTCTTTATTCCAGTTGTGACTTCTGATAAATTTATATTTAAATTCTCAATTTCTTTAGGACTTTTGCAGGGCTTGACAATCCTTGTTTGTGTTTAACGTATAAGAGCTTTTATGTTCTTCTTAAGTGCACGGTAAGCACTTAAAAATATTTTCAATCAAATAAGTAATACCCTAGCTTCGCTTTTATGTAGTGCAACCCACAAAGTACTTTGTTTTGCCATAAAAAAAAATTAAGCCTAAGGCGTTGACGGCTCTTTCTCCTTAGATTAATAGAAATAGTAATAAAACAAGTGAGTACTTGCTATACGTAGTATTTTATGAAATAACTATTTAAAAAAAACTAAGTGTTATCATGTTAGGTGAATCTAAAACAGTGAAAACCTCATCAAAAGTTTAAGTCGGGAAATCGAAAGATCACTCGCATTTTTGGCGTTTTTTCTTTTTTCATCTTCAAAATGACGTATTTTTTCAACTGATTGGTCGGACAATAGCAGTTTTCTCCACGGTAACAGTTGAAAGATCCACGTTGATTGAAAAAGAGCGTGAAAATCGCCTTGTGGCTGCGCACGGGGGCTTTGAAACTGTAATTGTGCAGTGGTCCTAATACAGACACGCGGTCACAAAGGAAAATCCGATAAACGTCACATCGGCGAAGCGAGGCGGACACGAGTTTTGTGGCCCGCATGCGCCGCTCAATCTGGAAATGTCTGTCATGTTATTAGGGATGGGATTACCATTGCTCATCGAGCTTTCACTAGATTTGTGGCCGATTACGAATTAACCGGCTGATTGGAACTTTATAAACTGACCAGATAAATACTTGCGGAAAATGCTGCAATCGTGTTTAATCGGTTTTGGGTTTAGACTTTCAAACAGATTACAGTACAACAGATTCATTAGACGCAGAGAAAATTTACTTCTTTTATTGTTTTCTGTGTGAATTCACAAGGATAACACTATACGTTTTGTGTTACGATGAATAACTCTTTTTCTAATAGGGGATGTAGGAAGACTTCTATGTAGCTCTTCAATTGTATTGGGCTCGCCTGTAATGATAGATGTAAGCTTAGATGAAAATATATAAATAACAATCTACTAACGCTAGTCCAGTTATGTGTTATCAAGTTTGTATTTTTTAATTCGCAACTAGCACTTGTAAAATGTGATGCAAACGAAGACTAGAATTATGAATAATTCATTTACAGTCAAATAGGTGTGAAAGTTGGCTTTCAAATAAATTTCAGAACACGAAAATGAGGTCAATGGTTTAACGTTTGGCGGCAGATCAAACAGTGATGTTGTACCTACAGCGTGTTATAAAATCTCCTTGTGGAATTTACTTTTAATGTCGAATATTTTTCACAACGACATTTGCTATGTCGAAATTTCGCCATAACGAATACCTTAGTACTTCTCCTTTAGTACCTTATTTTATTTTTGTGTGTTTGATCGTAATAATTAATTTGAAGGAGTATTGTCGTTAACTTAGAGAGTAAGCGGTTTTGATTTTTTTACAACAACAGCAGATAAAAAGTGAATTAGTGTTTTCCCTCCTTAATTCTAGTACTTACTTGAAGTTTAGTATGACACGCGAATGTTTGTTATGGCTCATTATTGAACCCACAAGTTATTAGCACATCGCCTGCTCTTGTTGTCAAAGCGCCAGTCTATCGGGCTTTTATTTTATAGTACATGAAAATCGTAAAAAATAATAATATTGAGAATCGTACCACATTTATTTTTGTAAGGCAGTTTTTTTATTCTTTATAGAGCAAAATCGAAAACGACTACTAGGGCATTATATACCCATAGAAATTTAATATCAACCCAATTAATCAAAATTTTTCACTTAGTTTTTGATTTTGTTTTTATTCTACCGGTTCTTTCGCCCTCCCAAAACTCCAACCTCCCTACCCACTAGGGAAACATGTATCGACAACGCTACTAACCTAACAATTCGAACGGTAACATTTTAGAATTCTTGCTCAGGCTTCCACTCCATTTCGTATCAGGCACATTCGGTTAGTCATAGTACAGGAATTGGCATGGAAGCTTTGTTATAGCAACTAGCATGTTTGTAAGCGCACAGATTGTAGTAGAATACAAATAAGGTTTAAAGTTCTGTATTTTAATGCAAAAAAAACTCTACTTAAGTACATCTAGATTTGACGACTGATTTGGTGTAATGGTTTATAAGTAGTGTAGTAACACTAGAGTTCACGGGTTCGATCCCCGCACAGTTCAATCACTTCTGTGCATAAATATGTCTTTGTGTACGTGTGCAGGCTGTCGCGAGATTGACCAGTCCCGTAGTGACTGTAGGTTTTACTGTGCTTGTCAACCCCTTATCTGGACCTAACGGCTGCTCCAATCAGGTGGAGTGAGATCATTTCGAAGACAACAATGAAAATATAAAAAATGTGTATAAAACTTTGTAAGAAAGAAAGAAATAAAAGTAACCCATAGTACAAGCATTGCTTGGTTTGGGGCTAAATGGACCTGTGTGGATTGACGGCCGATGATATTTGTAGATGAAACACCCGCACAGAACAAACACAAATACCTTTTCGTGACACGAATATTAGTCCTGGTTGAGAATCGAACCCAAGTCTCTGTGACGGCGCAATGCTTCCTCCCTAATGAAGACCTAATAAACTCCAAAGGTTTCGTTGCATGCAGTCCTCCTGCAACTTTCGGCGAAGCCTATGTTCAGCAATGGTACCATGTGGCTACTAAAGATGAGCAAATTGAAAGTTTTTTCCAATCTTTTATATACTGAAATTGCCAGGTATAATGCAAATCTACCCTGAAATGTATATTCAGTGCAAATGGATGCCTGCTACGTGAGGGATTTAGTAGAAACACCGAGTACGTGCTGGTATACTACTATATACTCAGTCTGTATATGATCCAGACGGAGGAACAAGAAAGGGTTACTTAATTAACTATTAAATGAAACTCGCCCATGGTTCATAGTCTTTTTGAAACTGCTGTCTAGAACTCATTCATACCAATTTTGGGAGGAAAGCATGGGAATGTATGTATTTACAGCATATTAAATATGTTTAAAGTTTCATCATTCTTTTATTTAGAAGTTACCGGGAACCTATTTTCGACCTATCAATTTTTTTGTGAAAAAGTGTATGCACTTGCAAGCAAAAGTCTGGAATCACTTACTGACGGATATATTGAAGTAAGTGATTCATCCTTCTGCTCGCAAGTATAGATCATCGGTTAAAAACCTACATCATCACAACATCACGGTTACAGTCAATAAGGCGTCCTCTTGACTGATTTGGTATCTGATCAAAATACTGACTATGTATGAGAAATCATACAAATATTATTGCTGGCCATATTAAAATCAATTATAACAGCTAGCAAAAATGTATAACGTCCAAAATTGTATCTTAGAATTAAAATATGACTTACTAGTGGCCGCCCGCGACTTCGTCCCTGTGAACTTTAGTTCTAAAAAAAATATCTATAAATTGTAGCCTAAATCCTATTCAGTTACTTAAACTACGTTATTGTAAAGTTACATTAAAATCCATTCAATAGTTCTTACGTGAAAGAGCAACACGGCACGTCCATCCACACATACAAACTTTTGCATTTATAATATTAATAGGATTTCACCATAAATAACTTGGGTTTTTATTCATTTAAAACAACACAAAGAAAGGACGGATTTAACTTTACTTTGACATGCGAACTCTGAACCTTCTGAATGGAAACCTTTATGTTTCTAAAACATTTCATTTTCTGAAACAAATGAACTCAAGAAAAGGTTAATTTATTTTTATAACAAAGGCCCTGAACTTGCGTATGTCGCCTGGGCTGGCATTAGGCAAATTTGTGGCCAGTTGTCTTTCTGAGACATTTTTTACATAAAGCAATTTGAATATTTTTCGTAAAGATCAATAAAATTGTTATTTTTTCTTTCAATTTCACTGTGACTTTAATCACAAATATTTTTGTAGTAACACTAGCTTCCGCCCGCGACTTCGTCTGGGTGAACTTCACCCCTCAATTCACCCCCTTATGGGTTAAATTTCTGATAATCTTTTCGTAGATTAATTAAGTTCGCCATTTGTCTTTTTTATCTTAATATGCAATGAACAATAAATAGATTCAATTATGTGAGTATGGGACTCATCCTAATCCACGCGACCTTGACAGGGTTAGGTAAGGACACTTAATAACCCCCTCATGAGTTCTCGCCCTGGCGTGGCAAGGGGGCTTAGTACCGGTGGTAGGGTCCAACCGCCGGGAGGCGAAGAGAACTCAGGCTCGGCAGTGTGGTGGACTAGCCACCCACCCGCTGCAGCCCGTAAGGGCGACACGTGGGATTGCGAGGTCAGTGGGGCCTGCAAGCGCCCTGAGGCGCGTGGTGGAGGCCGCGGCGCACAATCGGTTGGTGGGGGCCAGTGATCCGCGGTTCATCTCCCCTGTGCGTCGCGGCCCGGCGGGGCCGTACCGCTGGTTGCGGCAGGGGAGCCGCCCTTTGGGTGGCTCGTGGTTTGGGCCCAGTAGGGTCAGCGTACGGTGGTAGCCAGCAGGCCGGAGTGCGGGGGTGCTCTGGCTTGCATTGCACGGCGTCCACTGAGACGGCGAAAGTGCCTGTGTACTCCAGGCACTTTCGTGGCCTCCCCCCTTTGTTGGGGGGTCGGTTGGAGGGGGCTCCATCAGGGGCTAGCACTGGCGGCGTAGCATTGCGTCATTACTTTTGGTAGGATCCAGCTTCGCCGCCAAAGTGCCACCGTTGAGTGCCGTGGGGTTTTAGTCGGTAGGAGTCCGACATAACCTCGTCATCCCCCCGGGTGGCGAGGTATCCATGAGGATTTCCCCACGATAAAAAAAAGGACACTCAATGAAATAGTGTTTCACTTGTTTTCGATTTTAGTGAGACTTTAAATGAGAAACGAATCTGGCTTTTACACGTAACTTTAATGGAGACTGTACCATAAAATATGCATGCGTTTAAAAATGCCTGATGACGCACAGTTTCCAACCGACAATGTTGCCAGTACCTTTTGATCAGCTCTCGCCGAACAGGCTGAGTTCAGTTGACAAAAATACACCTATAAATTGGGTTTAAAACCCATACTAAAGTTTTATTTCTATCATTTAAAACGCCTTTTCTCCTCGTTCTTGGTGTTGGAGAACAGACCAATTAAATTAATATCACAAAGGCCACCCCACGTGAGTGCTAGCCTTTGTTCAAGTAACACATTAGGCCATCCGTCCCCACATTCCAATGTCACCTTTATCACTGCGGCATAAAGTCCACAGGCGTTATCGCTTCCCTTTTCAGGATTGCGAATTGTCATGAATTGTGGTACATACTAATGCGATGTTCAGAGAGATTCATTGAAACCTTGTTACCAGTGTAAGCAGAGTAATTATGTCGAGTGAGAAATTAATGTGTAATATGGACCAGCCCTAATGAGCTCATTGTTTAAAAATGTTCTCTGGCTGTGCAGGGTTCTTGCAGTTTCGCAAATTTGAAAATAATACTTCCACTGTTTAGCTGAGGAAAATACCAAATACATATTATCGGACTTGGAGTGAAAACCGTACCGGGTTTCCGGCCGAACGCTCTTATTCCACCAAAGTGTTTATCATTTTGAATCAAGAAACCAACTTCAATAAATTTTTGTAGTCTTATAAATGATCAACTTGATGATAGCAGAAGGTCCTGTAAAGTACCATTTTTGTTTGTTATGTTATGATTTTCATCTATACCAGAACCCGACCAGCAGTGGTATTCCGATTGGCTTCGAAACTCACTTCGCTCGTGGGGAGTTAACTTTAAAATTCAATTTATTTGCGACTGTGGTCGTTTGAGTGATTGGAACTAAGCCTTTTTTTATTATTTACATACAAAATGAGAGAAAATACTAATTTAGAGCATGATTGAAGTAAGATGAGAAGAGATGTGATGTCCGCCGAAGTGATGTCCGCCGGAATTCCACCCCAGGCTTTTTTTTTTGAATTGACTAGCTGTTAGTCCAAGGTGTGACTTTCACAGCTTTACCGGGCAATGGGGTCAGCGGAAGGCTCACAACCACTCATCCTAGGCTAGCAATCCATACTAAATCGTTTGTATTGTACCACCTGTATTGTAAATTAAAAAATATCTTTAAGAATCGTTATGTAATTTGTTTTCTTTGTGCAATATAGTATATCATTTCTTATCATATACCTGAAAAGCTATGACCGTTACCTATCCACTGTTTTCAGTGAGATACGGGAATATCGTAGACATATCAAGTTAGTTCATATACTGGCGTATTTGGATGTGATTATGGCTACCGATAAGTCGACCAATCCCCAATTAGAAAAAATGAGTTCTGTGACAGTTTCCTAGATATTGATTTGAATGATTATCTATAAGTAGGTGAATCATGTGGTACCCAACATAGCACTCTCGGCTTAGTTAGAAGTACCTATGATGTAGGGCCACGTCCTGGACGAACGCGGTTTATAACGTAGGTTTACTTCAAAATGATGTCTTATTAGTATTTTACCCACCATTCTGATGCTGTCTGTCCACTGAAAGGCGAACGCTACACGCAAGATTCATATTATGATCCGTCAATATACAGTGTGAGTCTTCATAAAGTGCACATATTGAAATATGGCATTCTATGCTCAATTTTGTCGAGGGAAAACAAATTTAAAAAATCTAAAAAAAAAAACGCTATTTTTTATGATTTTTTAAAGGTTTTGTTCCCTACTGTGACTTTCGTGTAAATAAAACCTTGTTTCATTCATAAATATTTTGATGAATATTCATCGACGTGGTTGGACGGATCACAATATGTATCGCTGGATTTTTGATGGTGTAGGGTGTGCTCTGATCCGGCCCAAGATACATCAGTAAATTTCATGATTTTTATTAAGATATTTATTGAACGTGTACCTTTCGACTATGGGCACGGCGAAACTGATCCCCGCTGTCGTCCACACGTAGCCTAAATATCTCCAAAGATATTTATTTAATATTGTTGCGTTATGAACTCGCGCTAAAATTGATGTAAGAGGGATCCAATCATTGTTTGTTTGTTATATTATTTCTAAGAACGTGACCTCATAATCCGGAAACGGATAAGGATTGGAGTGTGCGCTCTTGTTACAAATTGATGAAGCTTCTCTCTCAGTGACTTCTTTAATATTGTGTTTTTATCTTATATAATAGTTAGAACAAAATGAGGAAGGAAAATACCCATAATTCGAAGAAAAAATATGTGAAAGACTTTCTAACTATCTGACGATTCTGCATTTTTTTATTGCCAGTCTATTAAAAACCTAGCATAAACCGATAAAGTTTTAGTAATCAAAAAGTAAACGATCCTTTTTTGCTTAAAGACATAGAAAAAAGAATGAAAAGTATCGTTTAAGTTCCTTGACCAAAACGTTAGCGGTCCGTACTAAGCCTACTGTATTGTTTTTCGTTGTGAAAAACTATGTGTCTGAAACTCTTATGACAGCGGGAGAATGAGGACCAGAGGACCTAAAAGAGGGTTTGACTGGCAATGGTGTGATTTCAATCTACAAGACTGGACTGATTTTGGTGGGGTTAACTTAAGTATTACGTCAGTAAAACCGTAATTTTTACATGAAACTTCATATTATTGTTAATTGCATCTGTGATAAGGCATTAGTATTTATGCAAGCAGGTTAAATTTTTCAACTGGATCGGCGTGGCAGATCCTAAAGAAAGAAAGATTATGGCTAGGTAAAATATTTTCTTGAAGAATTTTATAAAATTTAGTTTTAATTGTGCAAATTGGCCTCCCGTGATATTTTTTTTTTTTATACTCAGTTAAGGATTTAGCCCACTCGAAAAATTCGCTCTGCTCTTGTGCTCTGTGTGTGTCTGTGTGTTCGCTCTGGGTATATTTCAAATTTATTGGACAATTTAAATAAACTTTTCCAAGACGACCATCTGAACAAAGACATTTTAGTTCGATCAGACATGTTTAAAAAAATATAATTCATCTTAAACCTTGTACAAACATCAATAGAGCTTTCAATAGAGAAGAACAAGCTTTCTAGTGGGCCATCCGGTGCACATGACAGCTGGATACTGGCCCTTGTGAGAAAATTGCACTCACTTCAGCTGCAGTGAGATGCACTTGGAGTACTCCTGTTGTGGCAGCGCGCCACAAAAGCTTTGTTGGGCCATAATGCAACAAAGCCCTGCACTTTTATAGCCGATTTCTATAATGCATTATGTTGGCTACCTGCATCGTTACATTTTTTTGTTTAAATATTTAATGTTTTAGTGTTGTCTTTCAAATTCCTGTCAGTGAGTCGAATCATCAGCATGAGCTAGTAAAAAACCCTGGCTTTTAATTCTATTGGAAGCTATTAACAACTGTCTACCTACCTCATAAAGGTAGTAAATTTATGTTGCTAAGTCTTAAGGTTGACTAGTGGAAAATGCAACATTGGCATTAAGACCGCCATTTGTTCCGTTGTTGTTGAATCTATAAAAAAAATGAATCGCTAAACACACAAAACATTGTTTTATTGAACTGTTACTGTAACCAACATTAGTGAGTATCTGACAAAAAAATGTCTCTACAGCTAGTAACAAATGAATTAAGCAAATAATTTATGAAATATCGCAAAAGACTTTGTTTTAACTATTTACATAACAAGTCACGAGTTGCTTCCATATTTACTACCTACATATCTGTGGACGAATGGACCGATTTATTCAACCGTGCATTCAATACCTTGGACAGAGACAAAAGTTTGTTTGCGCGAAACTATTCATATAGTACTCCCGACAATACCTCGTATTTTGATCTCCTTTCACTTTCCCATGGGATTCTCTTGTTTTTCTTTTCGTTACTATGTCTGGTCAAAACAAACTTGTGATAATGGATTACTGAGAGAACGTAGACTTAGTTTATCTTTCATCCCGCTGATTATGTGATACCCAGGAGACAAGGAAGTTTGTTCCGTCTCTATAGCTTAATTAAATTTGAGTCAAGGCGCCTACAGTAAATGATAAGTAGTTTTACACTTGAAAGGTAAGAGGTTTAAGCAGAAGGAATAATCTCCGAGTTTGCGCTTTAATACTGGTGTTATTCTTCTTCGGCTTAAAGATTTTAAGACTACTTAACGGTAGGAAAATTATTTATTTATTTTGCAAGAAATTATCTAATGTGCTACTGAGTGTAATGTAAATACTTTCAATTTTACTGTCACTTTTGGATTCAGAAAGATAAAATTTAAAAAGTGGTTATATCATGGCCCATTTCCTCGTTTGGTTCATTCGGCGAAATGTGGGCTTCTGAATGTTCTTTTTCCTTTGAAATAAATATTCAGCCAGCGTGCCTTTGACTACGCCGCCACGGGAACAGTCGTATGTATTTAAGTATGAATGTATGGATAAAGTATGTACATGTGATATACACTTTGGTCCCAAATTAAGGTTACAATAAGTTCCATAGGTTTACCATATGGAACCGGTTAGCATATGGAAACCAGAAACAACGGAGGTACCACAAACACCCGAACCAAACACAAACATAATGTTTCATAAACAAACATTTGTGCTGGTGCGGGCACCGAATTCGCGACCTTTTGAGTCTCTACCGGCGTTTGTGCTATGATGAAGATCTCGGTATTCTAGACTACACTTCAGTCTTAGCTAACTATACAAGATGAAGATGAACTATACAAGTGTCCCACTTGAATATTTTCCAGGCAAAAGGTGAATACGCATTTTACAAACAGACATCGCGTACTGTCACTTGCCGTCAGCCGAGATTGTGATCGAATGTCTACTTAATACATCCTTTTTTAACCTATAACCTCCCACTTCTGAACAAAGGGCAAAGGTCTTTACAGGTTTCACCCATGCGTCTCGTTCAATTTAAAAATTCAGAATTACCTACAGCCTCATCTTAAATGGTTTTAAATCATAATATTTTAACATTTACCGCACACCTGATTTAATACGTTCAGAACCCTTATAATTTCCTTAATTTTCCTTGCTAAGAAATAAAACAAACATTAGGGAACATTCATTCATATTAAACAGCCCCGTCTTAATTAGAGCTCCTACATCATACGGCATACATAATATTGAAAACATTTAAATATATTTCAGGAATGTTTACATTATGCCTTTCAGTGGGAGTAAAACATTCCTGCGCACTTCAGGCTCGTTGGCGCAGTAGTCAAAAGTTCTGCCTTATCTTCTAAGGTCGGGAGTTTGTTCCTCATCCTGGACAATTATGCATGTGACAAATATGTCGATTAGTTAGCCTACGAGGTTTAGTGACTGTGTGAGTGAATACTCAAGTGCCGTAGAGACCTAATGGATTTTGTGGATTGTATAGTAGAAAAAAAAAGGTTTTATAATGTTTACCTGTTCAACTTTCCTAAGTGCCTTGTCCACTACCACTTAAACTGCTGGTCTAAGTCGACTACTCCATTATTTATTTAAGTTGAAAAATTTCAGCATAAACCTAACACTCCATCGCTACATATTTTTATGTATGTACAGTCAGCATCAAAATGATGGGTGCGTACAGAGTGGTAAAACATGTCTACAGGAATGAAATAGTATTTCACTTGTTATAGAGTTTGCTGACGATTTTGAATCGTCGACATGCGACGCTTCCACTACGGTATTAAAATTGCTTTTGTCAAACCGCAAATACCTTTTTGACCACTCTGTTAGGTCACAAACGGTAGCTAACAAAATGCGAAACGCTTGATAACACCAGGGAAATCACTTTCACGTCGCTGCCCCTAAATAAATAATAAATTAGTAGCATGTTTCTTTTTAACTCCATAAATCAGCGTTTATAGTTTTTGCACAACGTTAGTGCTAAGAAGTTTGAGTCAATAAAGCTTATGTCTCATCGTGCCACGACCCGGCATAGTTGCACGGTACGACGTCGTTATTGCGACCACGATATTAGAATACACAGAAGATGCTGCTTCCGAGCATGAATAACGAGTCACGAGAAGACGACGTCATGTAGCTTGCTCCTAGTAGATTACCAAGAAATGACTTACCGTACGATACGAACGATGCCGCGACGTAGCATAGTACGTCGCGACGTCGTATCGTATTTGCGTGTATGAGCCGCCTAAAGCCGTTTTAGGAAAGACATCCTAAAATTGCCAAGATAAATCACAACTTGAAAACTCCTTTATAAAAGAAATTATGACCATTTCCAGTCAAAAACGCGATAACCGAGAAGCGTGAAAGCGAGTTTTGTCGTATACCATGAGCCTCGATAAATACATGTTAGTAAATTGAACATGCTCTCGACATTTCTGAATCAAATAAACACAAAGAACTAAAGGAAAAAGTAATCTCCCAGAGTATGAAGGTTTCCTCCGGGAAAAGTTATTCTTTGAAAAGCTAGTGAGTGGCTGGTGGACTATCAGTGACTTTTTTATCTAATAACGGCAAAGACGAGTAAGAGTAAATAAACAAAACAACAGCCTTAAGCCTTTTCTCGAAGCCATTAGAAGCTCTTTTGAACCCTTTTTAATTAAATTGTTTAATGTGTATGTATTTACAAAAATAAGTATTGACGTAATTATCACTAGTAGTAGAATAATAACAGGATATTGTACTTTTTGCACTAAAAGCAGAGCAATTTATTCAAAAGTAGTAAGTACAATATTAGTGTTATTGTAAAATTTTGGCGCAACGCTAAAATGAATCACTTGCAGCCAAGAGGCAACCTACAGGTTAAGGGAAGGAGATAGACAAAAAGTGCAAACAGTTAATTTATATAGCAATACTCTCTCAAATGAATATTTGAACCTACAGTATAAGAACTACTGAGTAGTTGAAAGTACTAAGTAGTTGTAAGTAGTATTAAGTAAATGAAAGTACTTACACTGGTGACAGGTCACCAGTTTTTCACTAACACAATCACAGAATAAATTTTCAAGTTTGTGTAAAAGAAACTCATATTTCAAGAATTTATGACATCCCGGATATTCGGTCTCGTTTTATTAATTCCAGTTTGTTATGCGTCATTCCTCTGCTTCGCTCTATGAATTTATTTAAAAATACCTACGTCATGACGAATGACAACATATTTCACTATCAGTAGAAATGAGTAACTGCTAAAGCTTTTGAGAAAATCAACATACACAGAGAGATATGTAGCAAATGAAAATTGTAGTTCGGGACAAAATTCAAAAAGAAAAAACGAAACATACCTATTTTCCAGCTAACTTTGGTTCATCTACTTGTGCTGTCTGTAAAACCTAATAAATTGTAAATAACATTGTACTGCAATAAAGTCTTTTATCTTATCTTACTAGAAGTAACTGAGATCTTAGAAATAAACATACAAAAAAAGTAAAAAAGCAATGTCGTGAAAATTCCAGCTAACTTACTTAGACTAAACTAACTCGGCTTCTTAAGTTAGCTTCTACAACTTTTCACTGGGGCAGGACTGCGTTGCGACACTTGCATTTTTTGCCTTTTTCTGTTTTCACATACCTGCTTGTTGCATAGCGTGGGACCCACTCATATGTCACGTGTATGGATGTGTGGACGCCGGCGTCCACGTTGCCGCCCAACGGAAAGAAAGCTCGAAAGAACCTTTCAGAACCTTTTAGGGAACCTACTGGAATTTTACTAATCACTACATACCTAGTATGAAACAAAGTCGTTTTCTCTGTCCCTATGTTCACTTAAATCTTTAATACTACGTACCGGATTTTGATGCGGTTTTTTTAATAGATAGAGTGATTGAAGAGGAAGGTTTAAATGTACCTATGATAACATCCCATTGCACCCGTGCGAAGCCGGGGCAGGTCGCTGGTAAACTATAATTTTAGTGGCACAAGGTGATTCAATCATTTTTATCCAAACTTACATAAAAATTGCTGAATTAATCGAAGAAAGATACGAATAAAATATAATATAAAACGGATACATAACCCAGCAGTAGGTACTGTTGGTAGAACAGAGTATATTTATTTCATCTTAAAATGTTACACAACATAAAGACACGAAAACAAAACGTTTCGTTCCTATTGAAGCGGTCAAACGTGTAGCGACCTACTCCTACAATGGGTAATGAAAATTCCTAAGACTTTTGTCCACGAAACGAGGTTTCTAGTTTCAAGTCCAGCTTTCCAATAAAACAAGATGCGAGCTTGCTATCATTCTCAGCTACAATTTCTCAATTCTGGTTTTCTTCAGTTGAATACAGGGGGCCTACTCTGACTCAGGCATCGAATTGCGACTGTTCAATAGGGAATATGCACTTGAAACAGATAAGCGTCATATTACTTTTTGGAGTAGTATTTTGAATTCTTATTACGTCTCTATCAATATTTCCTAAATTTATTTCTTTGTATATGTAAAAATAATTATTGAACAGTGCAAAAAAATGTGGCAAATTCAAAGTGGTTGAAACAGAGTGGGTCGAGTGTGACGTCACAGTCTAGGCGTATGTCACTGTCAAAAGCGCGACAAGAAGAAGAATTCAACAGTTTATAGGTTACATTTGTGTTGTCATAGACTCACGTAACGTCCAAGCGCGCCATAATGGCGGCGTTTGAAACGCTGGAAAAAGGTTGAAATTTGTAACACTTTATAAATACTACATTTTGCATTTTTGGTGATGAATATTATTGATCAGTCATGAAACGTGCATATTCCCTATTAATGTTTTAGGGACAGTTAAGTTATATTACATGCGTGGCAGCGACGGGCAGAGATGCAGAAGACCGTGTAAAATGAAGTACTACTCCACTTCGCTTCTACGGTTCTTCCCATTACTAAACTTTACCCGGGTTATACCCCGTGCACTGCTACGGCAGCTACCGGCATAAATATGATGAAAAATATCTAACCGATAATCCGACCACAATCTCAACAAAATTTACTTTTATGTTCAGAAACTAAAAAAATATATTTTACTTAAAAAGTTACTAAATATTTAAAAGCACCCAGAAATAAAACAATGCCACCATTGTTTTGGTTTTTCTGTGCAATCGTAATCAATTGCATTATTTTTGATGTCTAGACACCGTTACAAGATACGAAGTGTAACTCAAATAAATTGAGACACCAGAATGAGGTCCCTGTCCGTTCCTTCACCTCTGTGATATCATTTTATTTCTTCGTTGCAATCCATTCTTACTAGAAACTTTGCCCATTGAATTTTGCACTTCATCGCAACTTTTTACTCCTTTTGAAAAGTGCAAGAAACATAAAGAATAAGTTATAAGTATACGTTAAAGTTTACAAAAGTTCCAATGATGGTGGAGTACGATTAGAATATTTTTGTATACTTTGATCATTCGCCAAGTTTTACACAAAATTTCCACTTTGAAATATTGTTATCAGATTTGGGTCAGTTGATATTTCATTTTGATAGAAAATTTTTACTCAGCAAGCATTGAATACTTACTTTTCCAGTATTTCTTTTCACGTAAAAAGCCAGGGCAGAATGTTATACTTTTTATCAATAAATTTTAATATGTAAAGAAAAAGCGGCCAAGTGTGAGATGGACTCGCCAATGAAAGGTTCCGTATCAGTTATTTTTTAATTAACCTCTATTTAGATCTCGTCAAAACCAATTTTGGTTTGAAGTTTGCCATGTGTTTCTAAAACGGATAAAATACTGAAATATGTTTAATACATATTCAAATATTTCAACACAGTGATGGCTCAAGTCGTCGCCAAATAACATTTTTTAATTATTTACATGCAAATGATTGAAAATACTATTTCGGAGTCAAGCATATTGATCATTGCAGTAAGCGTGAAGAACCGAGATGTGAAGTGATGTCCGCCAGAATGCCACCCCAGTTCAGACACAAACTAGAAGAAAGTTGGAGATATAAGCGCTTCAGCTCAGGCTGTAGCATTATGCTGAGCTAGCCAGCCAATTTGGCTGTTACATTTCATTGTTTAATAGTTAAGTTCAAAGTATTTTTGTTAATAGTTGTAAGTTTATTTTGGTTCGTTTATTTGTTCATTGTTTTTAACTTTGTGATTTTATTATTTTAACACCTTTTTTTGAACAGTCGAATAAAGTTTCTTTCTTTCTTCTTTCTTTCTTTCATATAAACCCTACAAATTTAAGGCCGCACGCCCACAGCGACTTTTTGGAGCGATACAGTAGCGATACTATCGCGCATTTTCCTACAAAAAAGTTGGCGTGGGCGAGCGCCCTAAGATTACAACGAGGAAATTTTTGTTTTCCCCAGATAAGAATACCATTAGTAAAGTCGTATTATACCAGCGCTAATTATTGTCGTGGCCGCCGGTCTCGTTGAAAAAAATACAACTTCTGTAATGACGACCTCTGAATATTCATGAATTCCGAGCTTCTGCACTACCTCTTTCATAATATAATTTGCATACTACAAAAATAGCTTAGATATTGCAGCAAAACTACCTTGTACCGCAACCGGCTTAAAGATCTTGTAGTATATAGCGAATTTATTAAGAAATTTATATTTTCAATGCAGTAGATTTTATCTGGCTCCCTATAGTTAAAGGGCCGCTGGTTAGGGACAAATCGTTTTTTATTAATTTACCACATACCACAACCACAATTACACGCGGGATCATGGCGGATTGTTGAAGGTGCGGAAGGTTAGTGCCAAACCGGACTGTCAGATGTTATCAAGCTAACGCTAGGCTTAACGTCTGACAGTTAGCCACTTCAGCCCAGACAGTGCTTCTTCGATAAGCACGGATATCCCCTCAAAATTATATTACTTTTCATAATGGTGCCTTTAGACACTTACTTATTTTTGCAATGCAATTTATGTGTGACCACTCTCACTCTCAACTTGGCTCACCCAACACAAACCCCACTTTTGTCTCCGAGAGTTGGTCGCCAGCTCATAATCCAAACTTGTGGATATTCCAAACAACTCCGGTTACTTTTAAATCCGGTTAGCAGCGGAACACAGACAGCTTTTGGTCCAACGAATCTGCTAATTGGAGCAATATTTTTGGCCCCAATTACGGCTTGCATTCGATTTTTTCTGTTATTTTTAGCTACAATGACCGATTTATTCAAATCTGAATTTATTGGTAAGACTGGGAATGTTTCTGACATTTCCAAATAGGACCAAACCCATAATTATTAAAATATGGACTCTTCAATTAAAACTATTTGTGATTTGCTCTGTGGTTTACAAAAAAAATCGCCAAAAACGCATCTCAAGTTTTCCTCTTTAGCCAGTTCACCTAGCCCTACCACCCACTTAGTTTTCAACATTAGATCGCTAGCTCGCGTCCTAAACTTGCTTAAATATAAACAACGCCTACCTTTGAATTTAGATAACTAGAAATCACAGACAGCGGTAGGTCCAACACTGCTCTTATTGGAACAGATAAATATTGTTGCGCGCTGGGGAGATCGCGCTGCTCAAGACTCAGCTTAAAGACGCACAGAACGAGCAGACGGCCAAAGGGCATGAGTATCTCACCTTAAAAGCAGACTGCCGCCAACTAAGAGAAGCCCTCGACAAGAAAGAGAAGGAAATAATGAGGCTTCGAGCCGAATCGGAAGAGAAAGAAAAAACCGCGAACCCACTGCAAACTGACGTCGACAGACTCAACAATGACCTCAGGGAGAGCGTCGCAGAAATAACCAAGGAAAGCTAGTAGCATTTACATTTGGTTACCAAATCTAAATGCTACTAGCTTTCCTCGGATCAGAATCTATCTGAACCTCGGATGGAGGTTTCACAAACCGCAAATATTTCGCTAGTTAGACCCTCGATGCAGTTTGCCATATTTCCGCCGTGTGTCGACATACACATAAATAAAACAGTATAAAAGAGCCCTACACTCACCCAAAACGCCGATAAGTCACAAATATCCAATAATTTCCAATATCTTGATTTTCCAATTAAAATAGTTAGTAAGGCGGCCGCCGCGGGAAATCGTCCATTTATAGTTGAGAAAAATCTTCAGTGACAGCAGATTTTGCCGCCAAATTTAGCGTTGCCCGCCCATAAAGAAAAGAGTGCGGGAGGGAGATAGAAATACATATAAATGAATACCAGACAAGGACAGTATGTGTGTTGAGTGGATGCCGCGAAAATAATAACTTTTTAATACAGTACGATTGCTAACTAAAGGCAACGATATCAATAAATCCAAAGTATAAAAACTAAACATCCCCCCGCCCGAGAAAGGCTAAAGCCTTTATCAATACCGCAAATCATCCAAAAAGATTACAATACCGCAATAAGTAACACAAAATATGAAATTGAAACACCGCAAATCATACAAGAAATAAACCAGCTAAATACCACTAAAAATTTTAAATTATCATAACAAAGAAAAATAAACAGAAAAACTACACCGCGAAATTCAAAAGTTCATAATACCGCAAAACACAAATATAATAGAACCGCACAATATAATAATAACGCAAGGTTTTCAATAAGTTATTTAAAAAAAAGACTGAATACTTACAAGAAAAATGAATATGCATTTATGCAACCGAATACCTAAAACTGTTAACAGAACAGTCTATAACATAACTAATCTAATTTACACTATCTTTACAAAAATAACTAACCTAATCAAAATAAAATTTTACCGCGTTTTACATAACCAAACGTACATTTTCCCTCTGTACTAGTACAAAAACACCAATTTTAAGTGACAAATTCATAAGACAAAGTTCACCTATTAGCTACATATTTAACAACCGTTTTATATAAAATAAAATATAATAACAATTTTTAATTTATTAAAGTAGGTGAATAAAATTAGCGCACTGTGACAAAAGAATTCAAGACTCGTTTTGAATGGCTGTTTGTAAGGCTGTTGTCTCTACGTGGTCTCGAATTCTTCGAAAATGATCTAAGATCCGACAATTTGCTATAAGGCACTTTCCGTTGGCCTGGCAAATAAACATACCTACAGTCACCGTGAAAATGTTTGTACATTTTTATAAATTCAAAATTTTTATAATCCCTACTCCTAATCTTATCCGCAACAACATTGGCGTGAGAAGTCCTGTACATATTATTTACATTCCTATTACTTACAGGAGTGGAAACCGCATTACCAACTGGTCCGCTAAGGACATAACCGAAAATTGTGTTCATGACACGAGGAAAATTATCATTAACTTTGATTGATCCGCCTAAAACAATATCACCCATGAGATCCGCTCCGATCAAAATTTCAACCTCCCGGCTTAAATAAAACTTATCGTCCGCAAGATAAAAGGCTGTATAATTATCAGCAATAGAAGCTGGTAGGTTGAAATTAGGCAAATTATAAGTAATTTTAGACAAGACTACAGCTGGAGTTTCAAGAACAGGCTTGTTCGCATGGCAAGGACTAATGGATAACATAACGCCGCCCCTGCAACCGCCAACAGGAGCGCCGCTAAGTCCAGTAACCCTTGCAACATCCGACTTAAATCGCGGCAAGCCCAATCTCTGAGCACAGCCTTCCACAATGAATGTACTCTGACTCCCAGGGTCCAAAAGCGCGCGCACGGTCTGATAGGTACCGCAACCATCCCTGACACGCACCATGTGATGGCCGTCGAGAGCAGAACCGACCGTTGATATGACAATGTAGTTTGTGACGTCAAAGCCGCCCCGCTACTGCCCGGTACTGGGGAATTCACCCTATCCGCTTGGGTGTCCGACACCGGTACATCCACCCTAGATGTGGCTGGTGTCAAATTAATTTTATCAAAATGTAATAAATGGTGATGTTTGTCAGATTTACACTGAAAACAATGACCATTTGAACCGCAATTATAAATATTATGGGCCCCGAGGCACTTAAAGCACAACCTATTCTCAATAACATACTGCTTCCGTGCAGCAGTTTTCAAGGATAAAAACTTGTCACATTTAGATATGTGATGACTACCAATTTCACACAGTTTACAAACAGGTGGCGCCGACACACTCTGTTCGTATGAAACAAGTGACCTACTAGGAGTGGTGGTTGGTCTACTCACCCGCACATCTGAGCTAGCCTCGAGAATGCGCACCTCATTTTCTAAAAAGTTAATTAAATCTTTAAAACTTGGTAGTTCCTTTCCAACATACCGCTCCTCAAACTGATTTTTCAAAACGGAATCAAGCTTTTGAAAGTTTATGTTGAACAATAAATAAGACCATTCAGGTACTGGGAAATCCATTTTCTCCAGCGCCTTTGTATTTTCCAGCAAAGAATTTAAAAAATGTTTTAATGAGTTCAAACTTTTATTCACGTGTGTAAAATGTAAGAAATTGTTCAACAATTTATCCGCTAACAACCTTTTGTTGTGGTACCGTTTCTTTAAAAGCTCTAAGGCAACCGAATACGTTACGTACGTTATACGTTTCAAATTATCACCAGTGATTGATAAGTGCTGGACTAAAGTTTTAGCCTCGCCTCCTAAGGAACTTATCAAATAATACAATTTCTCAGTCTGAGACAAAGAAGAACCACTACCGATGAGAGATTCAAATAAATCAATAAAAGAAATAAACTCTTCAAATTTACCCGTAAAGGTGGGTAATTGAATTCGAGGGAGAAACACGTTCCTAGATTTAGTATGTTCATCTCTAGAGCTGGTGGATTTGAAACTCTCCTCTAAATTACACTCAGGAAACAGATCCAAATATTTACACTTTACAAAATAATACAATTTATTCCATCTTTCATAGTTCAATTTATGTTCAGCCAAATTAAAGTTCTCATCTGAATGTAACTGAATTTCCAGATGAGAAGCTGATAAATCTTTAAATATTTTATCAATGTTCAAATACCGCAATTTAAATTCATTAAGTTCACTTTCAACGTCAAGTGATTTCTGGGAAAGACCGTGAATCATATCTAAATCCTGCAAAGCAGTTTGATATTTAATTTTAGCAATATTCAATTTCCTCGCAGCCATTTTACTATTTATCTATACACAAAAATACTAAAAATAATGTTACCTAACTAATAACAGGCACTAAGTTATCAAGATATTAAATAATAAGCTAGGTTAAAGATCACTTCAAAAGTTAACAAATGACACAATAACTTTATTAAATAGGCAATTTTCAATAAGTACCTACCTATCCACAACTAAACCTTCTGGAAGTAGAAAATAATAAAAACCATACCTAAACCTTAAATAATCCGCAATACCTACGTATAGTCATGTAAACAAAAGTAAACCGCAAAACTTTTGTTACAATGTTTAACTAAATATCAAGAAATTAAAAATAAAATAAAAACTCAGGTAAACCGCAAAACCTAAAGTAATTATATAAACCGTCAAACCTTTGTTACTAACAACAAAAAACAAAAAAGGCAAAAACACAAAACTAAATAAAATGACCGAGAACCGAACCTACAACCTATGGACTCCGCGCGACTAGCCTACACCCAGTTAAAATAAGCAGTGTTTTCCGTACACATCAATGCCATTCCTTCCTTCTTGTAAGTAAATTCCAATGAAAATTGTCAAATAAAACATAAAATGCGCTAAGAACACAAAATAAATAAAATTCGTAAGTAACCCCAAAAGCTAATTACGCTGCATGAACAATAATCTTGTAATAAACCGCAAAATTACAAAATTAAAGTTAATATCATTGTCCGATTTAGTTACCAATTGCACTGATAGATGGCGCTAGTTGGCGTATGTAATGTTTGTGAATGAATAAAATTAATGTTGTAAAATAATAACAAGAAACAATAAAAAGGGACTATTGGAGGGCAAAAATAATAATAATGAGTTAGGTACCGTGTGCAGTGTAAAAGGTGTGTATCACTTTTTTCACGCAAATTTGGAAAATGTATCCGACAAATTTTCCGTGTATTTTGTTACGAACGAAAATACGGGAAAATGCATCGAAAATGCTAATCCGCGGCTCGAAGGACCAAATGTAAATGCTACTAGCTTTCCTCGGATCAGAATCTATCTGAACCTCGGATGGAGTTTTCACAAACCGCAAATATTTCGCTAGTTAGCACCCTCGATGCAGTTTGCCATTTTTCCGCCGTGTGTCGACATACACATAAATAAAACAGTATAAAGAGGGCCTTCACCCACCCAAAACGCCGATAAGTCACAAATATCCAATAATTTCCAATATCTTGATTTTCCAATTAAAATAGTTAGTAAGGCGGCCGCCGCGGGAAACAGTCCATTTTTAGTTGAGAAAAATCTTCAGTGACAGCAGATTTTGCCGCCAAGTTTAGCGTTGCCCGCCCATAAAGAAAAGAGTGCGGGAGGGAGATAGAAATACATATAAATGAATATCAGACAAGGACAGTATGTGTGTTGTGTGGATGCCGCGAAAATAATAACTTTTTAATACAGTACGATTGCTAACTAAAGGCAACGATATCAATAAATCCAAAGTATAAAAACTAAACACAGATTTCTGACAGTTAGCCACTTCAGCCCAGACAGTGCTTCTTCAGGAAGCACGGATATCCCCTCAAAATTATTTTCATAATGGTGCCTCAGACACCTAATTTATTTTTGCAATGAAATTAATGTGCCACCACTCTCACTCTCAACTTGGCCCACCAAACGCAAACCCCCCTTTTGTCTCCGGGAGTTGGTCGCTAGCTCTTAATCCAAACTTGTAGATATTCCAAACTCCGGTTACTTTTAAATCCGGTTAGCAGCGGAACACAGACAGCTTTTGGTCCAACGATTCTGCTAATTGGAGCAATATTTTTGGCCCCAATTACGGCTTGCATTCGATTTTTTCTGTTATTTTTAGCTACAATGACCGATTTATTCAAATCTGAATTTATTGGTAAGACTGGGAATGTTTCTGACATTTCCAAATAGGACCAAACCCATAATTATTAAAATATGGACTCTTCAATTAAAACTATTTGTGATTTGCTCTGTGGTTTACAAAAAAAATCGCCAAAAACGCATCTCAAGTTTTCCTCTTTAGCCAGTTCACCTAGCCCTACCGCCCACTTAGTTTTCAACATTAGATCGCTAGCTCGCGTCCTAAACTTGCTAAAATATAAACAACGCCTACCTTTGAATTTAGATAACTAGAAATCACAGACAGCGGTAGGTCCAACACTGCTCTTATTGGAACAGATAAATATTGTTGCGCGCTGGGGAGATCGCGCTGCTCAAGACTCAGCTTAAAGACGCACAGAACGAGCAGACGGCCAAAGGGCATGAGTATCTCACCTTAAAAGCAGACTGCCGCCAACTAAGAGAAGCCCTCGACAAGAAAGAGAAGGAAATAATGAGGCTTCGAGCCGAATCGGAAGAGAAAGAAAAAACCGCGAACCCACTGCAAACTGACGTCGACAGACTCAACAATGACCTCAGGGAGAGCGTCGCAGAAATAACCAAGGAAAGCTAGTAGCATTTACATTTGGTTACCAAATCTAAATGCTACTAGCTTTCCTCGGATCAGCATCTATCTGAACCTCGGATGGAGTTTTCACAAACCGCAAATATTTCGCTAGTTTGCACCCTAGATGCAGTTTGCCATATTTCCGCCGTGTGTCGACATACACATAAATAAAACAGTATAAAAGAGCCCTACACTCACCCAAAACGCCGATAAGTCACAAATATCCAATAATTTCCAATATCTTGATTTTCCAATTAAAATAGTTAGTAAGGCGGCCGCCGCGGGAAATCGTCCATTTTTAGTTGAGAAAAATCTTCAGTGACAGCAGATTTTGCCGCCAAATTTAGCGTTGCCCGCCCATAAAGAAAAGAGTGCGGGAGGGAGATAGAAATACATATAAATGAATACCAGACAAGGACAGTATGTGTGTTGAGTGGATGCCGCGAAAATAATAACTTTTTAATACAGTACGATTGCTAACTAAAGGCAACGATATCAATAAATCCAAACTATAAAAACTAAACATCCCCCCGCCCGAGAAAGGCTAAAGCCTTTATCAATACCGCAAATCATCCAAAAAGATTACAATACCGCAATAAGTAACACAAAATATGAAATTGAAACACCGCAAATCATACAAGAAATAAACCAGCTAAATACCACTAAAAATTTTAAATTATCATAACAAAGAAAAATAAACAGAAAAACTACACCGCGAAATTCAAAAGTTCATAATACCGCAAAACACAAATATAATAGAACCGCACAATATAATAATAACGCAAGGTTTTCAATAAGTTATTTAAAAAAAAGACTGAATACTTACAAGAAAAATGAATATGCATTTATGCAACCGAATACCTAAAACTGTAAACAGAACAGTCTATAACATAACTAATCTAATTTACACTATCTTTACAAAAATAACTAACCTAATCAAAATAAAATTTTACCGCGTTTTACATAACCAAACGTACATTTTCCCTCTGTACTAGTACAAAAACACCAATTTTAAGTGACAAATTCATAAGACAAAGTTCACCTATTAGCTACATATTTAACAACCGTTTGATATAAAATAAAATATAATAACAATTTTAAATTTATTAAAGTAGGTGAATAAAATTAGCGCACTGTGACAAAAGAATTCAAGACTCGTTTTGAATGGCTGTTTGTAAGGCTGTTGTCTCTACGTGGTCTCGAATTCTTCGAAAATGATCTAAGATCCGACAATTTGCTATAAGGCACTTTCCGTTGGCCTGGCAAATAAACATACCTACAGTCACCGTGAAAATGTTTGTACATTTTTATAAATTCAAAATTTTTATAATCCCTACTCCTAATCTTATCCGCAACAACATTGGCGTGAGAAGTCCTGTACATATTATTTACATTCCTATTACTTACAGGAGTGGAAACCGCATTACCAACTGGTCCGCTAAGGACATAACCGAAAATTGTGTTCATGACACGAGGAAAATTATCATTAACTTTGATTGATCCGCCTAAAACAATATCACCCATGAGATCCGCTCCGATCAAAATTTCAACCTCCCGGCTTAAATAAAACTTATCGTCCGCAAGATAAAAGGCTGTATAATTATCAGCAATAGAAGCTGGTAGGTTGAAATTAGGCAAATTATAAGTAATTTTAGACAAGACTACAGCTGGAGTTTCAAGAACAGGCTTGTTCGCATGGCAAGGACTAATGGATAACATAACGCCGCCCCTGCAACCGCCAACAGGAGCGCCGCTAAGTCCAGTAACCGTTGCAACATCCGACTTAAATCGCGGCAAGCCCAATCTCTGAGCACAGCCTTCCACAATGAATGTACTCTGACTCCCAGGGTCCAAAAGCGCGCGCACGGTCTGATAGGTACCGCAACCATCCCTGACACGCACCATGGCCGTCGAGAGCAGAACCGACCGTTGATATGACAATGTAGTTTGTGACGTCAAAGCCGCCCCGCTACTGCCCGGTACTGGGGAATTCACCCTATCCGCTTGGGTGTCCGACACCGGTACATCCACCCTAGATGTGGCTGGTGTCAAATTAATTTTATCAAAATGTAATAAATGGTGATGTTTGTCAGATTTACACTGAAAACAATGACCATTTGAACCGCAATTATAAATATTATGGGCCCCGAGGCACTTAAAGCACAACCTATTCTCAATAACATACTGCTTCCGTGCAGCAGTTTTCAAGGATAAAAACTTGTCACATTTAGATATGTGATGACTACCAATTTCACACAGTTTACAAACAGGTGGCGCCGACACACTCTGTTCGTATGAAACAAGTGACCTACTAGGAGTGGTGGTTGGTCTACTCACCCGCACATCTGAGCTAGCCTCGAGAATGCGCACCTCATTTTCTAAAAAGTTAATTAAATCTTTAAAACTTGGTAGTTCCTTTCCAACATACCGCTCCTCAAACTGATTTTTCAAAACGGAATCAAGCTTTTGAAAGTTTATGTTGAACAATAAATAAGACCATTCAGGTACTGGGAAATCCATTTTCTCCAGCGCCTTTGTATTTTCCAGCAAAGAATTTAAAAAATGTTTTAATGAGTTCAAACTTTTATTCACGTGTGTAAAATGTAAGAAATTGTTCAACAATTTATCCGCTAACAACCTTTTGTTGTGGTACCGTTTCTTTAAAAGCTCTAAGGCAACCGAATAATTATCACCAGTGATTGATAAGTGCTGGACTAAAGTTTTAGCCTCGCCTCCTAAGGAACTTATCAAATAATACAATTTCTCAGTCTGAGACAAAGAAGAACCACTACCGATGAGAGATTCAAATAAATCAATAAAAGAAATAAACTCTTCAAATTTACCCGTAAAGGTGGGTAATTGAATTCGAGGGAGAAACACGTTCCTAGATTTAGTATGTTCATCTCTAGAGCTGGTGGATTTGAAACTCTCCTCTAAATTACACTCAGGAAACAGATCCAAATATTTACACTTTACAAAATAATACAATTTATTCCATCTTTCATAGTTCAATTTATGTTCAGCCAAATTAAAGTTCTCATCTGAATGTAACTGAATTTCCAGATGAGAAGCTGATAAATCTTTAAATATTTTATCAATGTTCAAATACCGCAATTTAAATTCATTAAGTTCACTTTCAACGTCAAGTGATTTCTGGGAAAGACCGTGAATCATATCTAAATCCTGCAAAGCAGTTTGATATTTAATTTTAGCAATATTCAATTTCCTCGCAGCCATTTTACTATTTATCTATACACAAAAATACTAAAAATAATGTTACCTAACTAATAACAGGCACTAAGTTATCAAGATATTAAATAATAAGCTAGGTTAAAGATCACTTCAAAAGTTAACAAATGACACAATAACTTTATTAAATAGGCAATTTTCAATAAGTACCTACCTATCCACAACTAAACCTTCTGGAAGTAGAAAATAATAAAAACCATACCTAAACCTTAAATAATCCGCAATACCTACGTATAGTCATGTAAACAAAAGTAAACCGCAAAACTTTTGTTACAATGTTTAACTAAATATCAAGAAATTAAAAATAAAATAAAAACTCAGGTAAACCGCAAAACCTAAAGTAATTATATAAACCGTCAAACCTTTGTTACTAACAACAAAAAACAAAAAAGGCAAAAACACAAAACTAAATAAAATGACCGAGAACCGAACCGGTAACCGGTAAAGTAATATAACAGTAACATGACTACATACAAGCGGGCGGAACGCCAGTTATACCTACGCGCCCCGGCGCTAGGCTGATCTTAGGCTGATTCAGTCGCGATTGCGCCGCGCGCCGTGCAGTATCGGACGGACAGTTTTGTGTGTTTTGTGCAATTTGGAAATATAATATTGTAAATGTACTATGTCAGAGCAGGGTAAAAGAGTTTATTGTGCTGTGTTTGGTTGTTTAAATTCATCAAGAACGCACCCAGAGATATCATTCTTTAAATTACCTGGAAACTCCGAAAGGTAAGTTTAAAATGTTTCGTTACGTACCTACATAATAGCACGAAATTTGTTTAATTTTTTTTAAAGACAGGTATTTCGTTTTTTCCTCCAAGTAATACCTACACCTGGATTATTGAATAAATAAGTAGACAGGCTGAAGAATAGTGACAGACAAGTGAAATAGATGGTTCCGCGGAAGATTAAATAGGCAGGTAAGATAAGTAAGTAGGTAATTCGTGATACTTCACGCTTGCATTAAAATTTGCGGGTTTATAGTTTAATTCAACACCGGGTGAATGAATGTCCTTAAGTCGGAGTTTCATTGTGCGCACGATACGTATCAATTGGTAGTGAGATTATGTACCTACCTACATAATATCTACTCTTCGAGTACTTAAAGGATAGTTTTAGCTCACGCAATAGTTTTCTTATATAGCTAGTCCGCCGCAAAATTTGGTTGATTGCAGGTAGGTATTAAGATAAAATAGTCAATAGATATTTAATGTGTCAAAGTTATAACTTCGCTTTTTAAATACAAAATTTTAAACCAACTTAGCGTGCTTTATGGAATATATCCTGTTTCCATTCACATACGAATTTCATTTCTTTAAATACAAATACAATATTTACCATCACAAAAAACAATTTCAAAACAAGAAAGAAACAAGTATCCGGATGTTTTCAAATACTACAGGCGGCAGCCCTATCGCGTGGCGACGGACCGCGCGGCAGTAGGCACTTAACTCAAGGACGGGGCCGAGTCATATTACTGTTATATTACTTTACCGTGACCGAACCTACAACCTATGGACTCCGCGCGACTAGCCTACACCCAGTTAAAATAAGCAGTGTTTTCCGTACACATCAATGCCATTCCTTCCTTCTTGTAAGTAAATTCCAATGAAAATTGTCAAATAAAACATAAAATGCGCTAAGAACACAAAATAAATAAAATTCGTAAGTAACCCCAAAAGCTAATTACGCTGCATGAACAATAATCTTGTAATAAACCGCAAAATTACAAAATTAAAGTTAATATCATTGTCCGATTTAGTTACCAATTGCACTGATAGATGGCGCTAGTTGGCGTATGTAATGTTTGTGAATGAATAAAATTAATGTTGTAAAATAATAACAAGAAACAATAAAAAGGGACTATTGGAGGGCAAAAATAATAATAATGAGTTAGGTACCGTGTGCAGTGTAAAAGGTGTGTATCACTTTTTTCACGCAAATTTGGAAAATGTATCCGACAAATTTTCCGTGTATTTTGTTACGAACGAAAATACGGGAAAATGCATCGAAAATGCTAATCCGCGGCTCGAAGGACCAAATGTAAATGCTACTAGCTTTCCTCGGATCAGAATCTATCTGAACCTCGGATGGAGTTTTCACAAACCGCAAATATTTCGCTAGTTAGCACCCTCGATGCAGTTTGCCATATTTCCGCCGTGTGTCGACATACACATAAATAAAACAGTATAAAAGAGCCCTACACTCACCCAAAACGCCGATAAGTCACAAATATCCAATAATTTCCAATATCTTGATTTTCCAATTAAAATAGTTAGTAAGGCGGCCGCCGCGGGAAATCGTCCATTTTTAGTTGAGAAAAATCTTCAGTGACAGCAGATTTTGCCGCCAAGTTTAGCGTTGCCCGCCCATAAAGAAAAGAGTGCGGGAGGGAGATAGAAATACATATAAATGAATATCAGACAAGGACAGTATGTGTGTTGTGTGGATGCCGCGAAAATAATAACTTTTTAATACAGTACGATTGCTAACTAAAGGCAACGATATCAATAAATCCAAAGTATAAAAACTAAACACAGATTTTATCAAGCTAACGCTAGGCTTAACGTCTGACAGGTAGCCACTTCAGCCCAGACAGTGCTTCTTCAGGAAGCACGGATATCCCCTCAAAATTATTTTCATAATGGTGCCTCAGACACCTAATTTATTTTTGCAATGAAATTAATGTGCCACCACTCTCACTCTCAACTTGGCCCACCAAACGCAAACCCCCCTTTTGTCTCCGGGAGTTGGTCGCTAGCTCTTAATCCAAACTTGTGGATATTCCAAACTCCGGTTACTTTTAAATCCGGTTAGCAGCGGAACACAGACAGCTTTTGGTCCAACGATTCTGCTAATTGGAGCAATATTTTTGGCCCCAATTACGGCTTGCATTCGATTTTTTCTGTTATTTTTAGCTACAATGACCAATTTATTCAAATCTGAATTTATTGGTAAGACTGGGAATGTTTCTGACATTTCCAAATAGGACCAAACCCATAATTATTAAAATATGGACTCTTCAATTAAAACTATTTGTGATTTGCTCTGTGGTTTACAAAAAAAATCGCCAAAAACGCATCTCAAGTTTTCCTCTTTAGCCAGTTCACCTAGCCCTACCGCCCACTTAGTTTTCAACATTAGATCGCTAGCTCGCGTCCTAAACTTGCTAAAATATAAACAACGCCTACCTTTGAATTTAGATAACTAGAAATCACAGACAGCGGTAGGTCCAACACTGCTCTTATTGGAACAGATAAATATTGTTGTGAGTTGTTGTAAATTTTTGAGCACACAGTACCACCTCTAGTAAGCCCTGGTTATTCATAGTTTGTTCCACAGTCTTAGTACTCGGACGACCCTACTTGGACAGAGAAAGACTCGCAATAGCGGTTTAAGATTAATGTGATCATTACATGATGTTGCACTCAAAGTAAGAACATCATTGACTCTAGTCTAGTTTATTCAATGTACGGTAGGGTACCTTGTAAAGGTTGATGCGGACTACATCACTTGTGGTAAATCTGCGCACAAACACGACTATGTATCTACCTCCTATAATGAAGCAGATTTACCAGGTTTTACTATTTAAACCATAAGTTTGAGCCCACTTATAACTCGATCAATTTCACGCTAAATTTTTTTTCTTCCTTTTTGCGAAACCCTAAACATTTCTCCAAACACACAAAGAAAAGAGCATTACCCAAACATCTTTAAGTAAATTGTTTTGTGTTTGAAAACCGCATAGGTCGTTTTATCTCTGCCAGCCATTTTCCTTAGATCTTCATTCGGCTGTTATATCTTAAGAATATTTTCCTATAAACGTTTTTACGCAAACGCTCTTTGAATCGAAATTAAAAAGAGCCTGCACAAAGCGGCGATATATATTTATATACTTCTCTTTGATATTTATCCATTAGAAGAAGCTATTATTGTGTGACGCTGCTGAAGTGGTTTCTTGGTAAGCACGGATTAGGGTAAAATAAAAGTAAAAAGCTGAATTTAATGACAATGAGGCAATAAACGAATAACATGAGGAAGAAAAATGCAGTTTGATTCAATGTGTCATTTTTGTGTTAAGAAAGATAGATATTTATTTTTAACTGTACCAAAACATATTGAAACAACAGTAATAAATGTGACCCATTATGTCAATGAAATATCATTTTTTTAAAAACTGACGTAAATAGCTGAATAAGGTCGGATTATGATACTACCAAACTATATTCCTAGCAAATAATAAGATAAACAAACAAATTGTTTCTCATTCTACAGCTCTTCGGAAAAATCCCGGCACGGAGTTCATTCCACAATTTGCGCAATATTTCAATTTAGAAACAGATTGGATTTTATCGTCTCACACAATTCCCCAAACTTAAAGTCATCTTCAATAAACCTTCCAACTTTGGCTTATGAAGACTATCTATAAAATTAATGAGCTATAGTAACAACAAACAAACAACTCCCCCGAAAACAATAAGAGGCCTTTACCTCTCTGAAGCTATAAAACTTGCTAACAATAAGAAACATTATAAATACAACATTTGCTTTCAGTGAATTCTCCATTTTGATTTACCTGATTTTCTAAGGAGCTTGTTTTGTACTAATGTTGTCATCATAATTATTTGCCTTACAAACGCAGAAGTTTGTTGGTATTTTCGAGCAAAATTAAATCAAACACGTAACCTCTTCAAGTTTCCCCGTTATTTTCATCTTATTATTATTAAATACTAATTAATAATAATAAGATGAAAAAAAACGGGGACAATAAAACTGAAATAATGTCAATTTCAGTCAATGGATAAGTTGTTGGAAAAAAGTCTTCTGTACACTATACTCAATGACACTAACTACTACATAGTTCCCTGTCCCCATGCATGCTTTTTTTAAAAACTACGCAACGGTTTTTGATGCGGTTTTTAGGGTTCCGTACCTCAAAAGGAAAAAACGGAACCCTTATATGATCACTTTGTTGTCCGTCTGTCCGTCCGTCCGTCCGTCTGTCAAGACCCTTTTTCTCAGGAACGCGTAGAGGTATGAAGCTGAAATTTATATCAATTACTCAGGTCTACTGTCCCTTGAAGCTGTGAAAAAATCAAACTTCTAAGCCATCAAAAGATACAGCCGTTTATGCCGCAAATTTTCGACACTTGAAAGGGAATCAAAACCTACAGGGTGCTTCCCGTGAACTCAGAATCTTGAAAATTAGTACGAAGCAACGTCTTATAGCATAGATAAAGGAAAAATTACGAAAACTATAAATTTATAGTTACATCACATAATATATATTTTTTTAATAATTTTAAACTTACTACCCATTTCCTCATAAACGCGTAGAGGTATTAAATTGAAATTCATACCAAATACTCAGGTCTATAATACCTTTAAGCTGTAACAAAATCAAACTTCTGTGTCAACGCAATCAAAAGAAACAATTAGCGAATCAATTTAAGCTGCATATTTTGAAACTCGCAAGTACTCGCAAGGGAATCAAAACCTAAAGGGTACTTCCAGTCGACCTAGAATCTTGAAATTTGGCATGAAGCAACGTTTTATAGCACACATAAAGGAAAAATTCCGAAAACCTTAAATTTTTAGTTACATTACAAAATATATATTTATTTTTTAATAAATATAAACTTATTCCTTTTTTCCTCATGAACGCGTAGAGCTATCAAGTTGAAATTCATATCAAATACTTAGATCTAATTGCCTTTAACCCCTGAAAAAAAAAAACTAAGTCAACTCAAAAACGCAAAACGCAAAAGTACAACCATTGATACCGCATATTTTGAAACTCGCAACTACACGCAAGGGAATTAAAACCTAAAGACCACTTCCCGTTGACATAGAATCTCGAAATTTGGTAAGAAGCAAAAAGACTAGAACAAAACAAATTGATACCATATTTTAAATTTTTGCAAACACCTGAAGATAATGCAGTTCAAATTGTATTTCATAACGTGCAATCATTGCGCAAACATTTTTCAGACGTCATCATAGATCCTATTATTCATTCCTCCCATGCAGCATTGTTTGTTGAAACCTGGGGATGTCGTAGAGACACTTTTGAACAGGATGGTTTTTATGAGGTGTGCAGAGTAGATGGTCCAGCTGTATCTAATGCAAATCCAGGTTGGGGATCTATCGCGTACGTCGCAATCTTAAGGATGCCGTGACAGATGGATCATGTAAAAGATATTATTTAAATAACCCAGGCGCTACAAACGGCCATTGTGAATGCTTGCGTTTTGAAATGTTTAATATCAGAGTGATAACTGTATATAGGTCACCACAATGTCAAATTAATGTTGCAATAGAATGTATAAATACAACAATATTCGGCAGCAACCTCAATATGTACTCTTCATCTTCTCGTCTAATTGTTGTGGGAGACTTCAATATAGATTTTAAAATGAATCCCCAAAATGGAATTTCCACATATTTTTCATCCATAAACATGTTTCCGTTAATAAACAGTAGCACTACACGAAGTTGTACAACTATTGATAACGTTTTTTCGTACTTCAATGTTCAATGTGGTACTATTCATAACTTTTTCAGTCACCATTTACAGGTCTGGTTCAAATTTAATACTTAATGAATATTTTTGAACCAGATTTCTAAATGGTGACTAAAAAACTTAGTAAATAAATAACTTTAATAAAAGAACTTTCGCAAGTCTGCTGCAAGGCTAGTATAAGTGTTTCAGTTATATTATAGATAAATGATATGTGTTAATATAAAATAAAGGATTACTTAAACGATAAAGAGATCTTTGTCTTAAATTTATGCTCCTCCATCTTTCCCCATTGTAATGTTATGAATTTCATTTTGCAATAAAAATACCATAGTTATGACTCGATTGTCGTAATGAACGAACTTTGTAAACCTTGCAGGTTTGTACGGAACCCTCGGTGCGCGAGTCCGACTCGCACTTGGCCGGTTTTTTTTAAGAGGGCGCATAAAGCAAAACTACCAATCTTTTTCTTGATTTTACGTGATAAATACTGGATGAAATTTTATAAATTTATTAAATGTTACGCTACATGATATTTTCAAGGGTTGTGTTTGATCAAAAACATAAAATAATTAAATTATCTCGATAAAAAAAAATCACGAAGTTACGTCTGATTTTCCCTTTTTTTCGTTTTATACTGGACATGGCAATTACTATGATGACAATTTTTTTATAAATAATTATATTGAAAAATAAGTAAGGGCTATGTCTAGTAATTTTTTAAAATTCCTTTTAGTTTTGGATTTATAACGATTAAACACTTTTGGCACTTGATACGTTTTGATTCCGCGGAAAAAGCCATCTCCCGTCGCACGTTTGTGAAGCTTGACACATATTTCTATTTCACACATCAGTAGCGATCGCTCCGTTGAGACGAGAAGACTACGCTCAAATTCTTAGCTGCTCCGAGTTTCAAAATAAATAGGGAAAAAGAAAAGGACTTAGTAAACGAGAAATAAAAAAGTTACAAACTGAAGGATGGCTAAATTGTCGAAGGTATGTTGTATTGTATTTTAAGAGAAATAAATTCATTTGAGTCGCTCTAGTAAGATGACGTAAACAGATGGTGTAAAGTATATGCTAAGTAATCACATGACTTTAGTTGGTCTCTTCAAATAATAGGTTGATTTCGAAGGAATTTGTTTCAATCCACCAGGTATTTATCGTAAGTAAATTGTTTTCAAATAATATTTAATTTTCAAAATTGCTGTATCTCAAAATATTTCACAATCTGACAGGTGTGATCAAAATGAAGTTGTGGAGGCATGCGCGTCGTCGACTATGTAGGTTTCTTTAAAAATAGTATCCATACTCGCTTTTCCATCTTGGGATAATTTTTTTTTTTAGTAAAGTTGAAGCTGGCTGAAACAATAACTAGTTACTACCACATGAGTAAATATACTAAGTACTGTGTTTATTTTACAGAACAACATTGTATTTGGAAAATGTAGACCCTAATAGACAGCCTATATCTACAGACTATTGTCAGCCAGAAAAAAATACTTACCGTAATGATTACGCGAGGAATGAAGAGAATACTCCAGAAAGGTATCCGCCTAAATCCTCACAGTACAATCGATAACATTAAAACTAGTGGAGACCTGTCATTAGAAAAATAACGAATGGGAAATAGTCATTTGAGAAATAACGTTAGATAATTTCCGATAAAGTTATCACTTTCCAAACCATCCTTTCTTAAATCAGTAATTTGAAAGTAACTCAGCGCCAACAGACGCCGAAATTAACCATTTCCCGCCTACTTTTTTGCCTGGCCGCTGTTTTGGACTCTCCTGTAAATATATAATAAATCCGATCAGTTGAACGGAAAAGGGTGGATTTGGGTGGGGTGGTTAGAACTGCAACCACAAAACGCATGAGCCGAGCGATATTTTGACTCAGAACGCCACTTGCTACGAGTACTTTAATGCTTTATTGCAAATGACTTTCCTAATAGTGGGTAATTTGACTAATTTGTGCCTTTTTTTATCATAAATTCCGTAAAATCGGAAGCCATCTTCCGCATTACTTTTTTTCTACTGTGTCATTTTTGCATGTTTTTTTTTTGGAAATAGCTGAACTTTTTCATTGCAGTTCATTGAAGCGACGACGCACTCTAAGTAGTCGGCCACAAGCTCAGAATGAAGATCAGGCTGAAAATTTGTACGATGCAGCAGAGAGAGTGATAATAGACAAGTTGTACTTTTTTGAAAAATTAAAAATGGTATCTAATCATGCACCTCAATTCGGTTGCACTCTATCTAACTTAAACATCACAGGAGAAACTAAAGTTGGTTTTTATTCTATACTGAAACTTTCGTGTAATATGTGCAGAGGTGAATTCATACTGAACACGTCAGATCCACAACCAACCCAGAACCTAGACATAAACACAGCCGCTGTCACTGGGATTACTAGTGTAGGCATTGGCTTAGAACAATTTCAATCTTTCATACTTGAAATAAAGATGATGTTTTTGGCATTCATTTTCATTTTTCATTCACCTTTCAACGCCCTATAAACCAGATACAATTGAAAATCTATTATTATAATCGCTGACAATCGCGCCAGGCGGGATGCGACCCTTTAATTCGTCTTCAGTTGGTGGAGGAGAGTCAAAGCACCCCCTCATGAGTTCTCACCTTGGCGTTGCGAGGGGGCTTAGTACCGGTGGTAGGGTGCAACCGCCGGGAAGCGAATAGAACTCAGGAGTGGCAGTGTGGTGGACTAGCCACCCACTCGCTGAGGCCCGTAAGGGCGACACGTGGGGTTGCGGGGCCAGTGCGGCCTGCAAACGCCTTGAGGCGCGTGGTAGCGGCCGCTGGGTTTTAGTCGGTAGGAGTCCAACATAACTTCGTCGTCTCCCCGGGCGGCGAGGTATCCATGAAGATTTCCCCAAGAAAAAAAAGGTCTAATCATGACACCGGGAGCTTTTATTTATAAATATACAAATGCGTCCACCTATTACCGTCTCTAATATGGACAAAGAACGCAAAAAAAACCCGCTTGTGTATTTACTTTAAAATATTTTATTTATATTTTATATTTCTACTATATAAAAATAAGTCGGGTTTTCCTTCCTGACGCTATAACTCCAGAACGCACTAACCGATTTCAACGGTTTTTCATTCGTTGGAAAGGTTTCGGGCTCCATGAGGTTTATAGCAAAGAAAATTCAGAAAAAAATCAACAGATAAGCGGGTTTTTTTTTTTTCATATACAGCTAAGTCCACGCGGACGAAGTCGCGGGCGGCTGCTAGTTAGTATATAAAAATAAGTCGTGTTTTCCTTCCTGACGCTATAACTTCAGAACGCACGAACCGATTTCCACGGTTTTGCATTCGTTGGAATGGTCTCGGGCTCCGTGAGGTTTATAGCAAAGAAAAATCAGGAAAATTTCTACAGAAAAGCGGGAAAATCTTTTTTCACATACAGCTAAGTCGGCTGCTAGTATTTAGTATTTATTGTGAAAAAATCAACTGGTGACAGATTAGACAGTGTAGCTATGTAATAGGGTCCTGTTTTCACCTTTTGCATACCGATCCTTAAAAATAATTTAAAAGATGAGACTACTATCTACAACATAACATTCAACTTAAATACAAAGTAAAATTACACACATTAAAATGTAATGTATTCACAAAAATAATGCCCACTGTGTTATCTGATTGTTTTACGTATACTACGGAAGCTACGCGTTGAGCGAGCGAGAGAGATGTATTGTGGTTCGGCGGGCGATAGTGTTCGCAGAGAGGGGGGCGCGGGTGAATTTCAATAATTTGCTGGGTTTATACGCACTCTTAATAGATAGAGTGATTGAAGAAAATGTTAATATTATGCATAATAACATCCTATTGCACCCGTGCGAAGTCCGGGGTGGGTCGCTAGTTATGTAATAATATTTTATTATATAATTTTTATATTTTCAATTCAATTTTTTTATTTTCGTATAAGAGTAGCAGGAAAAGAAGAGTAAGTACTTAGTTTGTGTAACTAAGCTTGTGATGATCTAGATTTTGAAAAAAAATATTGAAGGCGCAATGAAGGTTTTTTATGCGCTGGTTCTGGTTCAAACACTAGCTTGTAAATAATACCGACACAGTGTAGGTACGAGTAAGTTTCAGCAATCAAGTTACTTGCATGGGTGAATAAGTTGCTTTACGCGCAGTGCCGAGTTCGACGTTGCTGTCAAATTGTCGAACGCAGCGTAGAGTGTTAATGAGAGAATTACAGCTTGCTTAACAGAGTACAGTGGGCATCAAAAAAATGTGGGATAAAAAATTGATAAAGTTCATGTAACTTTTTGGGGCTTTCCACATATTTCTCACGGCCAGCCTCCCAGGAACAACTTCTTCAAAATGGACAAACACGATGTTAGGAGCATAGTAGGTAAAATCAATAAACACTAGACTATTAAACAAGTTGACGACATTGATTATAGTCGAAGCCTTCAAAGCGTTCTTTCCCCGAAATACGGCAATTCTCGTGAAATACTTAGTGATTCTAATACATTAAAGAAACCTTCAGATTTAGGAATGTTTATGTTTAGAAACCCCAATGAGTAATACAAATATTTTTAAGGCTTTATGATAGTTATAAACTCGAGAACACTCGTGTGGTCCTGAGATTAAACTTCTGACCGGAACACCTGATTTGTCGCGTGTATAAGTGTGGGGTTTCATGCTCCGCGAAACGGTTAAACAATCCCGGTAATCATTTATTCAAGTCATTACAAAACTTCTCAACCTTTTCTTCCCTATCATCGCTACCGGATCGTACCGGACCGCTTCTCCCAAAGCATATGTCAGTTTAACCTCTTCAAGAAACGTCCTATGCCGAGAGCCACTCCATCTTTGGTGCTCTCTTGGGCATATCTATCCGTTGAGAGCCCTCTGCAGTCAGGCAAAACGTCAAAACCATCTGCTGCTAAATAGCAGTAGTCTCTTGGAATTAAAAAAACACATGGAATGGCTTGTCTTGTCGATGTATACTTAACATAAATAATCATAAAAAATATTGTAAAAAGAAACTCGTTTTAAACACCCCTATTTCATGCAATTGAAAATACCCGTCTCACCCATATCAGTGGTTTTATTGAAACTTAGTATACCAGTCTAATGCGTCTACCGCCATTGTAAGCGAAGGCTTCGTGTTATCCACTTCACGCTTCATTGGATCTGCTCAATGGGAAATATTCTTACTGCCAGGAAGATACAGCCGAGAGCGAAGCTTAATTCCACTAGAAACGTAAAGTATGCATGTATGTAGAAAATCAGGGTTAACCTTTGACTGGTGACCTGGTATTTGTGGGACGTGTCTAGTGACGTGACGTATAAGAAACGTAAATTTAAAACGGGCAATACTAAAAAATGTTAGTATATAAGAAATGTTCGGTTAATTATAGCATAGAATACATATTTCCATACATAATTAATTGAACGTGGGTTAAAAAAAACAACATATTTCGTGGTACAAATTAGTCTTTATTAATGCATGGCACTTTATCATTATAAAAGGAACAAACCTAAATTGGGCCTTCTAGCACCCTATTATTTAGTTAAAAAACTTATTCAACGTATTGTTTTGTCTTTTAAGGCATAAATCAACAAAATGTTGTTATTTAAATACCTCTCAAATACAAGAATAAAAAAACTGCAACAGTCAAAATATAAGTCCCCAGACTGCTCTGATTCTGCCTCATGCTCACTATGCAGAATAAAGTCAGGATCGTCTATGTCGTTGTCAAAATCACTGAACTCATCGTCAGTCTCTGTTAACAACTCTTGAGATATTTCTTGCTGGCTCCACAGACGTAAATTATCCTCCTTTTTAAAGAACTTGGATAGTTATCGTGCGACATTCTAAAAAAAAACGCTACTACCGACGTGACGTTTGTAAGACACTATGAAATCGCGTACACTAACTGTCAATAGACTATAGGTAGAATCACACTATTACTGACCTGACGTCTGTGAGACGGCGAGAGCTTTACACAGGGGACACGGGCGTCGTTGCGCGGGCGAGCATGTCACTAAGTCAAAGGACACGTTAAACGCGGAAGGTACTGAGGCGCGCGGGGGGAAACGACGTACAGGTGGGCAGAAATATCACAAAAATATATCGCGGTGTCTGTGAGACAGGCAGGTCACCAGTTAAAGGTGCTTCGTAATATACGATAAGATATACTTTTTTGCTTAAAGCAGTCAGAGAAATTGTTCATTGGAACACTTCATCATCATCAGCCTGTGGCAGTCTTCTGCTGGACATAGACCTCTCCTATTATATGCCACTGGAATCGGTCTTCGACGAGCATAGACCTCTCCATAGTCCGCTAAGTGACTTAAAATTTGTGGACCAGCCGTGCCGTTAACACCGTGCCGTCTTGTTGGAACACTTCAATAGTTACAATTTCAAAGGTTTCGACACTCTGTTAGGCTGGGTATTTCTATGTATATTATTTACGTATTTACAAAAAAAAAATTCTAAGCAGGTTATTCTGTTGTCTTGCTTAGTTGGGGGTGATGGCGCTGTGTGGAGTAATGTCCAATGATATTGATTAAATTTTAAAATCCAATATATACAAGCAGCTTTTTGTATGTTACACTAATTAAATTTGAAACGCCATAACTACCGAGAAAACTAATTAAAAACTTCAGCAGTAGCAGTCGAGCCGGCTCAATTGCGAGTAGGAACAAACAGAACATACTTTTACCTATTCCACGCATGACAACATCTCTTTAAGTTTGTGAAACTTTTGTACCAATACCTCCTTCGAAAACTGAGACAGTTTGTAAGTAAAGCATTTGTTTCTGACGTCAAAGTCTGTCTCGGAAACTTAAGTTTGAATCAAGGAATGTGTCCCGAAGAAATGCTCGCTGATTTTGGGTCCCCACACACGGGCAACATGCCACAGCCACAAAACGCCGGTACCTGTATTTTTCCTTAGTGTTCGTTCAATTCTTTATTGCAAACCATAGTTAATGTATTTTATACGGATTCACCGCACATGACTGACGCTATTGGCCGCTACGCATATTTTTCTAAGCGTAAATGGTCTTCAGACAAATGAATTCACCCGCTATATTTATAATTCGCGCTATGTTTCGTGTTCCAAAAAACAGACTCGGGAAGTGTTCTCTCAAGCCAGGAGAGGTGCGTAGTATCAAAATGGATGCTGACCAAGAAACATTACGAATCGCGCTCATAGGAGCTGATAAGCTTAGGCTTGATTCCGAACTTGGCAGCAAGTAGCAGTGCTGCCACGGAGGTGCTGCCCAGCAGTGCTGCCGGCCGAGTTGATTCCGACCAAAGCGGCAGTGCCGCCCTGTTCGCGGTGATGCGTTGTTGTGATTGGTTAGTTTACTTTGAGTTGACAAGATACGTGTCAACTGGCCTCTCCATTTCTGCCGCGAGATTGCTGCCTAACTCGTAATGTAATCTCATAATTATGCTCATACAAATTGTATGGGGTAACCAGTAGTGTCGCGGCAGCTCTGCTGCAGAATCAAACCTTTACGCAAATACACACGTGCTTCTAAAAAATAACTTGTACGAAACGCTGATCTGTAAACCACCCTTACAAAATTTCGGGTCTATGAAAAATGTAGAGTTTATTTTATTTTACACTAACAAGGTGCTTTTTAGGGCTCTTTCTTGTCTGCAGTTTTGTGTGATTTTCTTTTCATGTAACCATTTTATATCATGACTTTTACTGCCTGTTGGCACCATGGGCAGGGATCATGCATAGTAAAAGCTTTGGCACCGTTCTGAATATGTTAATCAAAAGGGTAAATTCTCATTTATTAATCAATTTCTTTAAAAACATCCTTTAAAGTCAAAAACAGTAACTTCGGAAAGTTTGCATTTTAATTAATTGTCTATTAACTCTCAGAAAATCACTAGCAAATAATAGTACTTACTAGCTATGGCTATTTAAACTTCTTTCATATTCAAGATAACTTAAGATAATCAATGAATGGTACATTATATTTAGTTAGATCACATTTTATTGTTCATTTTTGCACAAAAATACATGTACATCAAGTAACAATATCAATCCAATCACAATTATCTAAACGTATTAGCTGCCCAAGATACACGCGAAAGCTAAATGACTAAATGACGAACACCAATCACACGCAATCAACATGAACTGAAAGCAATTTGTTCTGAACAAGCACACCCTAAATTAATAGGGATTTTATCGACACTACTCTAAATGGATGAAAGCGGAACAAACTGATACACTTAATGGGTTTAACGCAAACGTTAATGTGTATCCAATTTACACGGCAGATGGAAAAGCCTGTGCTATGTGTAAGGTTTTTGGATAAACTCAATTATTTTTTACAGTGCATTTGCTGCAGCTAGAAAAAATGTAAACATAAACGGCCTATATACGTCACACTGCTGGGCAAAGCATGAGCCATACTACAACACGCGGGCTCAGTGCAAATCGTTGGAGGGGTGTATCAGGGGGGGAGGGGGGGACCAACTGCTTTACGTGCCTTCCGAAGCACAGAGATGTCCGAAATACGAAATACACACCACCAAAAGTCGGTCGGGGTGGTCACCCATCCCATTTCCGACCCGGCATGCGTTGCTTTACAGCAGCGATTGATTTGTGAACTAGATTATTTTACGTGACAAAATCCCGTCTTTCCGCCTCAGGGAGTGGAGGGATATGTGGTGCGCACTAAAACATCACGGGAACCTGCGTTCGCCGAGGGACGAGCCGTATGTCAATCGTAGCGCATGCTACAAACCCGTCATTTGCGCTACTCGCATTGAGCCCATCGCGTAGGTAGGAGGGTCCTTGTTCCAAGAGGACTCCCCCCCGTCGCAGAGACTAGGTTTAGTGCTACGCAGACAACGGACACCCCTAACCCCCCAATTCACAAACGTCAATCAACGCTAAGCACGCGCTCACGTTCCTGCTCATGCTGTCCCGTAAAATTTCAATAGAAACAGCAGGACACACACAGGGACAGCATGAGCGTGAGCGCGTAATTAGCGTTGATTGACATTTGTAAATTCGGGTGTAAGTCCGCTACCTGGTGATCCCCACTAGGGCGGGTGTGGCGATTGCAGCTGATGCCATTGTCGCCTCAGCTGCCTTGCTCTCCTACGTCGCTACACATCACATGGAATTTTTCATTTTTAAATTACTAATAAATTGTCGTTGCGTCACGACGTGCTACATTAACCCACATCTTCCGCCAATCAGACGGAAGCCCTGACATTTAAACCACCGCGATCTGAAATAATTCGAAAAATTTCATACTAATAATATTTAAGGCATACCTACACCGTCTGTGTCTCGTCCTACAGTTTCTGCGAAGAAATTTGACAGCGGCATTCATAAACTTTACTGTCTCTTAGAATCGAACAGCCCTCTCTAGTTGAGTTTGGAACAGTTCTGACGAAGTTTATTTTACTTTCGTTGCCACTCACGTAATATTATGAGCATAACAGTATCCGGTTGACCACTAAATTGAACAGTCTTCACCAGCATCATTACCAGCCGCAAGAAGTGCACTGCTGAAAAATGATTTCCAGAGCGCCCTGTGGATGCATGCTAAAAATAAACTTCAGCGACCATCAGTTCTATGTGCCCCGCCCACTGCCACTTCAACTTGCTTACCCGCTGGGCCACGTTGGCGACTCCAGTCCTTCTACGAATCTCCTCATTCCCGATTCGATCTCGTAGCGAGACGCGGAGCATAGCCCTTTCCATAGCACATAGCATAGTTGAATTGAACAGTCAACTTTAAGTTAAGTGGGGACGCCTTCAGATTTAAGTGACCTATTTTTCGCTACTTAAATAAGCCACTTTTTTACATTTCAGAATTTAGAATTCATTCAAAACCCCGTGTAAAATACCTAAACGATTCAACAAGTCCTAATTTAATCATTGAAACTATGTCGCCGGCAACAACGAGAATTTAAATTAATTTAGAAAGTTCGCAATTAATCTGAACTTGTTGATAGGTGCTGTTTATCACTCAATTTCAAAGTTTGATCTGATTTACTAACTATTCAGACAATATTATCTACTCAATTTGGATACTGTAGTTTTGAGCAGTAGGTTTTAATATTTTTCCACATAAATTATTATATCCATTTATTTCTTCACACAAAGGCAACTTAAATTAGTAACGTCATAATGGTGTAGTACAATATGAAGGTGCTATAAAGTTTAAGCTACGTTTAATAAAACAAAAACGTTTATTGTGAAACGCCAAAGCTTTTGAAACTATGAACAACCTGCATTTGACAGCCATTGAAAGAGACCCATTTTACCCCTTGGCTTTACGGTCTATGCCAATATTATATTCACACAAAAGGCTAGCATAGTTAGTGACGAACGACGGACTGACGGATCAATCTATCGAAATAAAACTTGCGTATTGAACAGGCCTTTCAGAGAATTTTATTATACACCCGGGGTGGGTGAACACGTGTGGCAGTTTCCCAGCGTTCTAAAAGAAAATGATTTTATTACTGATCTAGGAACTGAAAAAACTCCTAATTTTACCTTATCGTGATCAGACTACACACACCATCTTGAATTATTTTATGTATTACCATTTACCGAAGTACCGCTTAGTCATGGGGCTTCGGGTGGCTCCCGAAGTCAATGGTCACCTTTAAATCTGTAACGGAACGCTCTTAGATACCCCTTTTCATTCGTTTTTTATGCAAGCAAACAGATAAATTAATTATGATTGATACCGGAAGATGGCGTTATACTCCTTTAGCTCGCGCTAATAAAGTTTATAGTTATTACGTAAATAGGTTATTTATACTCGGCAGGGCCACCTGACGCCTGACGTCTAAGTCAAAGTAGAACAACTAACCGACGACGGACGAACAGACAAGCGTATTTTGTAGAGATGCGACTTCATACTTAAATAATCGATTAAGTAATAATCGATTTTTTAAAACAGTAATAACAGGTCAGAGGACTAATTGAGACGTAAAAGGATGTGGGTTCGATTCTCGCACTAACGCATGTCTAATAATTAACTGGTTGTTTGGAGCAGTGGTTCGAGTGCTGTTTAAGATTTGGACGGACGCGAGTTCGATTCTCGCTATGATACGTAAACGATGGTTGATTTTCGGTTATACTTCATACGATAATGAATAACTGGTACTACTGGTATTTTATAGGGTTTTATGAGTGAATTTGACATTTTAATGCGATGCGTTATCTTACCTACGGAACATCTGAGATAAACTGGGTGACAAAATGCTGCCAAAGAATATTTGACCATGACATAATATCGATTTTAGTTATTTACGCTACTTTACAACAAACTTCACGTATGTACCACATAAAACCTAGCTGCAAATCTTTTAAAAGCCTTTCATTCAATTACTATTCCATAATTATAGTTCAATTTGAATGTTAATGGTGATGACCTTACATGGCCTGTGGGCATGTACATCAAATGTTCGTATCACATAAAATATACGACACACATACCTATATACGTCATCTACAAACCTCCATGATGTACATTTTGACAGGTTATGGATTGTCATTCCAATTATTTTATTATACCTATTATGCATTGGCTTATTCGGCACTCGTCAGGTCATGCACGATAAAGGTTACTGTTGTTGCTAAAAATGATCGAACGGTGGTGAATCTGTTTATGTATAAATTAGATATCTTTTAAGTAAATATAATTTATTTGCATGGGTTTTATGAATTCTGCCACACTGCGTCTATTATTTCTTTAAAATAGTGTTTTACACATAAATTCAACTATTTCTATTGAAGGCAATAGATTTGGAATCTTCGCTTCTTTATATGCTTAAAAAATGTCAGTTTTTGACACATTTTATTCAGATATAATTTAGATACATTATTTCTCGTCAATTGAGTCTTATCAAACCTTAGATTACTGCTTACATACCTCATAAAAGAATACTGGGTCTACTACAAAACAATACAACGTAGAACGGTCCTACCATAGTTAGACGATCACATCCACTTGGCCAGGTTATTTATTTTGCATTTATTGTATCATTAGGAAAGGGGTTTATTTTGTCATTATTTAAATAGAGTTTAAAAATATTATAATTGTCAAAGGGGGGGAACGTTACAAATCTACTCCACCTGCCTAAGCAAATGATGACTTCAGATGAGTACATAATGTATATTTTAAATGTGTTAGTGTCTAAGTTAGCATAAATAAATATCCCTGGACATTATTCCAAACAGCGCCATCTAGCCCCAAGTGAGCTACTTACCTGACTGTACTTTGCGGGGTGTGGGACTGTACGAGTAGGTATGAGAATATGTAGCCTGTGGCTTGTGGGTGATGATGGAAACGGATCACAGCAATTAAACCAAAAACTTGAATGAAGAAAACTTTCATACAAAAATAGAACTTCTAAATTCAAACGCAGTTTAACGAAAGAAGCTGCGCTACTGGCAACATTCCTATTCTGAAAACGGAGGCCTCTAATCAAGTTATCACCGCAATTTTCAAGGTTTTTACAAGCTTTTACAACCACTTCTAATAAGCCACTCCGTTTGCTCGTTTGCTATCAACGTTATATAAAAAAAAACTTGTTGTGTAAAGAATAACAAGGATAACAGTCCGTCAGCAAATATAAATTAGCGACCCAGACGGAGAATCGGGAAATCTTCCAAATAAATATTTATAGTACCCGCCTTCGGAATGGCAAGTTACGAGGTTCAGGCCCATTTGTTCACTCTTCTGTGTCATTTTATCCGTTGGAAACTAGAGCCAAAGCATCTAGCGATAGAATCCGTTCATGGTTTTAAAAATGGTTTACGTTTATGTAGAAAACGAAAAAATAATAATATTGGCTTCAATATCGCAGGCAAAGGCAACCGAAAGATTAAAACAAACAATAAATAACTTTAAACCCAGTTACTATGGTTTGCCTTCAAAATCTGGCAAACTCCGAATTTCATTTAATGGTTTCAAATCGATTAGTAGTGTAGCGACATCTATCTCGCCACACAGGAACTACGAATACAAAAGTTTTCGGAGGGATTGCGCATAGATAGAAAAACCCGACAGCAACCGTCGACAGCACCAGACATAACACCCTTCTGGTTGGAGGATCCTCCCTTTTCTATGGTGGATGAGGAACTTAATACCCTGTTCCTCATATCCCCAAAGTAGGTAGGCAATGAGAAACAAGGCGTCATTGTCAGCATGTATGAAGATACGAGTAAAGTAAATACCTATGTGCGGTGGTTCAACAGGATATTATTTCTCAGCTCCCAGATGAAATCCGGTAACATAATTACGCAGCTACTTACACATTGAAAACCTTTTTCCTTAATTTGCGAAGTTCCGCTAAACTCTCCCTTGAGAAATTGAGCGTTTTCAAATCGCATCGAATAATTTTATTAGAGCGAAGAAACGTTCAGTTTTAATGGGCTGTCAATCATGGCTTCTAATTTCCGCTGAGAATTCGATACACCGACTACAGGAACGTTTGTTGACGAATAATTGATCAAACAAATTCAATCACTGTTGATGGGTAAATAAAGACTACCGTTGAACAATGCTAAAATTGACACAGTGAAATGTCATTGTGAACCCTGCCTAGTTAATGATGGCATCGATAGATACGTGCTTGCAGTTGGTGTACTTTCCTGTACTTAATCCATTATACTAAATCACCGAAGCTTTATCTGAACATAGGTAAACGCCTTCACTTTTAAGTGACCCACCTAACCAGCGACATCTTCGCGACATAGGTCACATAAATGTGGAGGCGACCCTACATACAGCCAGGTACCGCCAGTAAATCAATCATTGAAAAAATGGATCGTTACAAACAGTTTATAAGAAGTTTTAGAATTATTTGTTAAGTAAAAAAGCCAAGTAACCCCAAAGTTATCAAAAAAGGGTGGCTTGAAGGCTAACAGATTTTATCCAAATGCAATTCAATATATCAGTAAAACTTACAAGCTAGTTTAGGGGTTAGTCAAAATAATAACAACAATAATAATTAAAATGTCAAACACGAACAAATAGGCAATTACAAATGTCAAAAAAAATATGTTAAGTTAGAGAATTAAATGAGTCATTCACACATAAAAAAACATTGCATTAAATAAATATCCGAACCGGTCAGCAAATAAGTCAATACGTCATGTCAATATATTTAATGGGTACTTACTATTGATTTCTAATTAGGAGTTGACATTTTAATTTTCTGGCCCTTCAATATCTCACTAACCTCAAGCCCGTTTGCTCCCTCTACTATGAAACAAATGTATACCCTGTACTAAAAGAAAACATTTTAGAAAAACTTAAGAAAAATTAAATTAAGATTTAGTAAGCCGGCAAAATGTGTTCTTTTAGCTTGTTGTTCAAAAGAAACCAAAGCCTAAAGAAAGAGTTTAAACTCATTCTTAAAATTATTCTTAACTCAAATAAGTGTATTACCATAAACTGCGAAGGAAGCCTGTAAATCATTGTTAATGATATGGAAAAATAGTTTACAGTCCTCAGATAACTACGCAAATATTTTCCGTTTCAATTATTTAATGCTACAACATTGTACAGTTGAGGCACGTTCGTCCACTTATGCTCTAGGAGTTTCCCGTTTGACTATGGACTTTATTATAATGGTGGTAAAGTCTGTGCCTATCAGGGGAAGTATGCAATCCATTTTTATGATGTCGACCCCGGGGGTAGGCGATATGCATGCGCGGAATGACGTACGATTGTTTGTTTGTCTTCCATACAGTATGCATGTACCTACTCGTGTGGTGGACGGCTTTGTGTTAGGGCTTTCTTCTACTTAGAGGCCCCGCTGGTGAGTGGCTCCACTGTCAGCACTGTCATTGCGCCCTGTCTGACATTAAATTGGAGTATCTCCCAAACCAGTTGAATTTAAAACATTAAAGGTAACTAACTGCACTGATGACTCGAAGACTATGATATTATTTTCTATCGACATCCTCAATGGCAAAAGAAGGTTGTTGAACGTTGAACATTGGATAGCCCATTTATCGAGGGAGGCTGTAACCTATTACGCTACGACTAATGAGAGCGGAGTATCAATGAAAAATGTTGCAAAAACGAGGGATCATGCCCTGATTTCTTCGAAAACGGTTATCCAGCTCCTATTGAGGTCTGACTATCTTACTCATATGGCAATGCAAACACAGCCTTAGCAGCTTTATTAGCATCTATAGTATCTATAAAGACTTTTCAATTATTTACGTCGCGCGATAAATAAAAGCAAAAAACCGTACCATTTATACGGAATCTAAACACAGGGAACAACCACAGGGAAGAAGTGTTGAGTTGTCATCAATTTTGAAAAAAGGTTACTCATTATTCGTAACGCTATTGTTTTTCCACCATGGCATCACCACAGACGTAAAAGAAAGAAGGACGTCACATCGTCTAACCTTGAGGGAAGCATATTATCAGCTGCCAGTTTACGTGAGTGCGTGACTAGCAAGTGTCCTTGGCGCTGTCACACGGAGTAAAATGGCGTAGTTTGACCTAGTGGGTTTGTGTGAGTGTAGCAAGTCGTGTACAACAAATAAAGTTGTAGCATGCTTTCACATTTTTTTCGTGCGATGTTCCGCCCGTCGTTCTTTTACGTCCATAGGCATCACGTTGAGACAATGCCCTAGCAACATGAGCGACCCAAATTACCGATCGTGAGCGTAGCGCCCGGACGAATGTTTGCGCGCATTCGTTTATTTGATGTAAATCCGTTTAGCTGCCACAGGCTCCGCTGTTTGTGCTCAATGGGTGATTTCATGACACAGATACCGGCTGTTGTTACTCTGCCGGGCGCATTCGGAGGTAGTGTAGTCTTTTGTTTAGTTACTAACTGGGTTAACATTTATCTTCGAAAACCAGTCAGTATAAAAACCATGATAACTTTCAAAATTGTTAATAATTTATACCTAAGCTGTTTGAGAAATATAGGTTGTATTTGCAGGTTGCATAACAATAATATAGTGTTTCCCTTATTTAAGACTTAGGTAACAGTACAAACAACATACGACTCCACTATTGTTGTTAAAAATTTTCTGTACTCTGAATGAATTCACTAGGATCGCACTGTATATTATAAGCTATACAATTAATAAGTAGAATTGCAAAAATTGTCAAATCGTTTTGAAATAAATAAAAAGCTGTCCTATCGCATCAGGCTAAACTCTAATGATAGTACAAGAATTTGATCAAATAAATAAATAAAAAGCTATTCAAATTGCTTTTCACAAACAGCATAGATTACAGATAGATTCTAAGCACTATGAAAGGTCACTTGATTCTGATGCTGGCTATACAATCAGAATAATTGTAAAGGGAACTCTCGAAGGTAACTGATGGTACCTAATGAGAGACATTGATAGGAACTTCTAGATTACGTACTGCGTGCCTCTGAACACGTGTAGCTTAACAAACTCGTGTAATACCAAGGACATCACCTTCGCGATGTTGTTTTACCTTGTAACGACCTTTTATAAGCTCTCTTTTTATTTTTTGTCTTTTCACTTATTTGTCTTAGTGCTTCGAATTACTTCTATCATGTAACTTGTGACATCTCGGTCATTCGCAGCAGGCCTGGTTTTGGTGCGTCCGTGCAAATATCTGACTAGTTTGTTATATTTTGAAGCTGTCAATTTTTTACTAACTAGATCTAGCATTCATCTTTTAGGAATTTGAATTTGAGACACATCCTCTTGTAAAAAAGCACTGAATTATTTTTTCTTAAGTTGTTCTCCTAAGTTCCGTTCGCTGTCCAGAACCCGGATTCAAGTACAAAACCTTCAATAGTGTCAAAATAAGTCACGATTGGTTCATTCCAGTAAATACAATTTTAAGATTAATAATTGAGCATTATTATTCACTAAAAATATTCTGTTTAACTTGTGTATTTTCTTAGACAGACCGAAAAATATGTTCGTCCTGTCATCATGCCTAATTTCAGTCACGAGTATAAAAGTAGCGAATATCTTGCTCGCAGAGTAAGTAATACCTTTCCCTAGCGCAACGTCGTGTTTGATATGTTGCGCCGCGGCAGGCAACCGAAGCGTTCCCGTGTTACTTGCTCCGTTGGCGAACTACGACCGTAAGTACCTAATTTCTATTCGCTTGGTTCACCTCTTTTCTAATTTCCGTTCGCTCTTTTAATTAATATTTTAAAATGGATACAAACTGGTCTGTGATAATATCATATGCAGGCATTTGTTGGCTACCTCATACTTGCAGCAATATACTGTATTGTTTACCATTTAATTAATATCTCATTAAAACCGTCGTGTTCCTAATTTCCGTCACGCTAAACGTGACGGAAATTATCTAATACCTGACAGCATTTGTTTTCTTAATGTTTTTACCTTAAAACAGGTGCCTATTTAAAGTTTTTGGGTAGGTATACATAGCTTAAACCATTGTGTATTCTTATTTTACAGAAAACATGGGTAAGTCAAAACGAAGTCGAGAGGAGTTTTTGGAGCAACAAAGGCTTAAACAGCAACGAAGAAGAGAAAGAATCAAGAATGATCCCGATCCATACGCTGTGTATAAAGAAATAGATCGTTGTTTATCGGTTGTTTATCGTTCAAGTTTCTAATAAATAGACAGCCAAAATGGTTCATTTGCATAAAATATATTTTATGTTTGTTTTTTTTGAATTATCAGTCATCGGTAGGCTACCGAGCAATTTTTTTGTTTCATTAAAGAGGTTTTTTTGGTTATTTATAGACTGCACAACAACTTCTGAGGTTTACTTTTCATTAAAGTCTGTTTATTTTCTATTTGAGTTTTATTTCAATACAATTTAAATTTAAGTAAGCTATTTTCTAATTTCCGTCACACCCAAAACTTTGTCACGTCATAACTCCATAACCAGTCGGCACATTGAAGTGCCAAACACATAATTCTGTTTATTTTATCGTCTTTTCTTAATTGAATTGCCAATTAAACGTATTTCTTGCGAAATAAAAATCGTGACGGAAATTATACGAAGAACACCTTATCGTGAGAATGACCGATCTACGGAAGATGTCACAACTCTACTCCTGTGACAGGCTAAATTGATTCTGTTTTTGTGACACTTTTAGTCCTAAATTATTTTGTTTTTATATTAGTGAACTAGCAGCCGCCCGCGACTTCGTCCGCGTGGACTTAGCTGTATGTGTAAAAAAAAATCCCGCTTTTTCGTAATTTTAGTAAGGATGCCTATTTTTTTTGAAAATGAAATATAGCCTATGTCACTCAGGAATGATGTAGCTTTCCAACAGTGAAAGAATTTTTCAAATCTGCCAAGTAGTTTCGGAGCCTATTCAATTCATACAAACAAACAAAAAATCAAACCTTTCCTCTTTATAATATTTGTATAGATATACTAGGTCACTGATTAAACTTCTTTCATTTTTAGAAGCTTAGAATATCTCTGAAACTACATTGTGTTGGTCTGTCTCTAAACATTTTGTGCATAGAATATAAAAAAAAAATCGGCAAAACACTGTTATTGCCGAAGGCATTGAATATTAATATTCACTTCTTCACTTATTAATGCAATTTTACATGATATTTGGTTTGGCCAATGTCAGAAAGTTTTAGAATGATTTTGTTTCTTTTTTGTGGCGGGAGACTAGACTTTTTTGTGTATAGACTGAACTGTTCACTACAGTTTCTATATGCATTAACCCAGAGGTCCTTAAAAATTAGATTACCCCAATGCCAAGTCTAATTTACAGAAAAGGCTTCACATTTTCACTCTCTGAAATATTACTGTTCTTATTAGCATTTATCGCGCTTACTTCCGAGTTGAGTGTCAGTAATATAAAATCTTTGAAAACAAGGTTATTCTGGGAAACCAACGAATTGGACAAGCGAGAAGCTTTTATTTTACTGATTATGTCATGCACGTCAAAAGCAGGATTTTCAGCTGTAACGCGTTGACAATTTTTTAAAAACTGTTAAAATCCGTAGAAAACTGACGTGAATTATAACAGTAATTATATACTCTCACATCAACTCACATCAACCTTTACAAAACCATTGCAAAATGGGTCTCATGTCAGCGGCATAGTGTTCACATCAACCATTACATAGGGGCACCCCTATGTAAAGGTTGATGTGAGCGCAACTGTACCTGATATAGTTAAAGACCAGACGCATAGTCGTTAAGAAAAACAATAGCTCTAATAGCTAAACATTAGCTATTAGAGCTATTAAAAAATGGTAACCACGAATGTCATACAAATCTGCGTTAATTTTTTCGATGCGTTGGGTCGAGGCAACTCGCACTAGACTACTTACTAGATCAGTTGAACTATTTTAACAAAAATTTGTCCAATTTATCATTGTTTATGATTTCGACAATAAATCAGCAACCTCAACGTTATGAACATCACATATATTTTATCTTGAATCATTAATTGTTTAGACTGTCATACCTATATCACCAGAGAATTGGATTGCGACCGTAATGTGGAAATGGTTCGTTGAGGTCGCAAAGCACTTAGTTTGCTGACGTTTGATACTAGCTTCATACGAATTTGGGTAAACCGCTAAGTAACAGCTCTAAGTTAACTAAGAAACCTATTTAATTTACTTGTTGATATAAATTACGTTCATGATTATTTTAGCCTTACGAGCCGGTAAACAAAGTTACGAGCGCCAGTTAAGAAGCACAAATGTATAACGACGAAGACGAAACTTGTGATGGTGATTTATTGTGATGTTGTCTTATCATGCTATCCTATACCATGTGCATATATATCGTTTTTGTAAAAGTTAACGCAGGTGATTATGGGAAACTAGAAAATATAATTAAACTTATGTGGAATTTAAACACCCAGGTGTTATGACGGCAGGTGGTTTTAGGAGTTGCCGGGGGGCTTTCACCCACATTGCATGGTGTCACCCGTCTGGGGGGTATTCATCGTGTATCAGAATATCCCCCCATAGCGTGAGGAGGCCCGGCGCGAAGGCTGGGCCGACCGCTCGGGGCGAAGTGGAGATATTCAAACGGAATCCCACATCGCCCCACGCAAAGGCGAAGCGGAGATACACCGGGGTCGTTTTAGTGCGGTAGACCTGCCTTTTACTGGCAGGGAGTCCCACACTCCCCCATCGTTCCCCCGAACGGTGGGATAGTGCATAAAGCATTTTTTCCCCGTCAAAAAAAAAAAAAAAAAAAAAAGGTGGTTTTAGGAGACAAAGATTCAGATTTAGATCACCCAGATGACCCTATTGGTGATCATAGTGGATTAATCCTTTATTTTATTTACTTTTATGCGCAGTGCTACATTCATACCGAGTGCTACGTCGTAGCTACCGACATCATGTGTCGTGCTACGCGTAGCAGATACTTAAATAAAGTCAAATAAGCTTTGCCCTAACAGCTGTGACTCGAATAAAGTTACAACATTCGTAAAAATCGTGTTAGTGATTGAAAATTATTATTAAATTAACCGAAATTTAATCATTTAAGTGTATTGACCCGAACCCACGCGTTCACCAGTCTTGGTTATAATTATTGCCACAGCTGTTTGGATCGGAAAATACTCTTATGAAATATGAATTCGCATATAGGTACCACAACATAAAGTTACTTTTACCATAATCCAGCTCAAATGTTACCTTTGTAGCTCAGAGTTCTATTTCCTCTTTGTCCGAGTTCTAATAAGGTTTCCTAATCTGTGCGACACAATTCGGAGCGCTGTGCCCGTCAGATTATTTATGTACTCATGCATGTTTATGCCTGTCCTTCATATCTGCTCCTAATACTGCACTGCGGATTATACAGCCATTGTGTCCCCGCTTATATCAATACGTTAAATAATTCATCACGTGGAACAAAACGGCGTGAATACAGCCGTTGCTTGCGGCTATAAAATTTTCGTCGCTTCGGACTCAATGTGAATAATAAACGAAAGATAATTAAGCTAACAAATACGTATAATTTACACTTAGGGAAAACGCCTGTAATTGACTCGGATTTTGCTGTTCATTGAGGTGGACGCTGGGTGTTGTATTTTACAGCAGGTGTTTCCGGGTGTGCAAAATTATTTACGTAAAAGCTAAGGTTATTGTCCTTGTATTAACTTTTCTTCATGTTTAAGTGTGCCAGTATGAAGGACTTTTTCAGAAGTATTATGTGTTAAAAGACAAAAAGAATACATAGGCTATTCATTTCGAAAAAAGGTAGCATTTGGTGAGTGGTAGCGGTACCGGCAATTTTGGGTTCGAACCTCAGTTCTGAACTTTGTCGGCGCGACGAGTAGAGGCATATACCCAAAAATAGTACGAAGCAGAAATAGAACGAATGATTCATAATTCAATATTCTCAGATAACACTTGAGATACTGAGAAGTTATCGATACTAAAATTGTAAATGCTCCTATAAAATAGTTTAATTTTAAGTAATTAAGACCCGCCCACTTAAAATCAAAGGGTTTGTTTAATATTGGTTCATCGTTCACGTAAGCATATCGTTTCATGGGAATCTATTTACGTTTACTATAATTGTACGGTCTTATCTGGTTTTGAAAGAAATATTGGTTTATTGACAAGCTATAAAAAGCAGCTACTCACTTGATGGCAACATTGCAGAGATTTGTCTTAGGAAACATTTAATGTTTTTAACTTAAAAAGTTGTTTTGACTAGCTCAGGAAATATCATCTATACTAATTCAATAGTAATTCAATTTGAATCGTCCTGTCGTCATCTTCACTCTATCTCTCAATCTCACGTTAGTTACGTCTTTATTTTTAACGTTCGTCTTGTCCCTTGGGGTAAGTCCGCTTTCGCGCTTTTCCTTTTCCCACATTGCATTAACCTGAACATGTTCATTGCTCCCAAAACGTTGCCCCGATTTCGTCAAAAACAAGCCAATAAGGCCAAAGTTCCAAGTTTGAAACCTTCTAGTACCCGGCGCTAATACTTAAGTACTCGTATACACAATACATATCGACTTTTGGAAAGAGATGATCGACGATTTCAGCTTCGTTATTTGTGTCATGAGGTTTGATTGCCAAACAACTATAGTTAATACATAGGTACATACCCATACGATAAAGCGAATCGAATTGATAAACAACGGACATGGAAATTAGTTCGATTGTATTTGGAAATTCGATGATTGCAATATTACCTCCGCACTGGGTAGGTACTCTTGATCAAGTTTTTATGTGGTGCTCATTTTGATGTGGTCTCAATTAAAACGAGGAATCGACTTATTTTAGAATTTCAGTAATCGTGAAATCTCATAATTTGTTGGTCCTCCGTTCGAAAGATACAGCGAGGTGTTGGTTGTTTTCTTGGATGGAAATAATAAGTGTACAGTGGCGCGTTTTAAAAAAAAAATAACGTCCATCAAATTACATCGTCGAAGGTAGCCACATAATTTAAAAGAATCTCTTGAACATTTTTTCATACCGCCTAATGTAGTAAAAATCTAGAGTTGATTCGAGCCTAATTAGAAGTAATCTCTAAAGACTAGGTTCAAATATTTCTCCCTTTAACTTTGCATTCCTGGAAACATACTAGTTGAAAACCTAATCTTGCTACACCGGCATAAGAATTTCTAATTTCGCTTGCCGTAATTATTCATCATCAATCATCATTAGTCCTTCTCGTCTATTTCCTGGCAGTACTTACTTACTTACGTAGTAGCTATACACATTTTTTATGTACAGATCAACACAGCACATAATAGTGCCGGCATTAAGTAACATCTCTTTGTTATGATGTGGCATGAAGTCAATCAAGTTCAAAATGAGATTTATCAGCTCTGCGTAGTTAGTTCACAGCTGTACCCACTTACATAAACGGCCTATATACGTCCCAATGCTGGGCACAGGCCTCACCTCAACTATGAGGTGAAATGAGCCATACTCCAACATGTGGGCTCAGTGCGGATTGTTGGAGGGGTGTAAGGTTAGTGAGCAACCTTAACGCAGCCACGAAATGCTGGAATAATATTCCACCACCTATAAGAAATTCAGTCACAGTTGACTCTTTTAGTAATTAATTTAAATTGTATCTATTAAATACACACGTGTGGTCACTTTTTTAAGCCATAAGTACCTATTTTTAGAGATCTAAATGTCTATTATTTAAGAAAAAACATCTGTATCATTATTGTAAATCACGGAACTCTTAATGATGTAAAAAAGTAACTAATTTTTGTTTTACGTGGTGTAACTTCTTCACTTTGGTTTTTGTCTTTTTATTTTGTTATAAATAATTATGTATCCTAAAATTAAGTATGTTCGAATGTTGTTCCACTTCTCCTTCTCCAATTCAACAAGGCGACTACTGAAAACCAGCGTCGTGGTGCTCTTCTGCCACCGCGGCATATGCTGAGTAGGAGCCTTTTTGACCCATTTTATATTTATTGTTTATATGCTTTTTCTTGTATGTCTATCTTATGTGTCGAATAAATTTATTTTCCTTTCTTTCTTTCTTTCTAACGTCAAATGTTATCAAGCCACCCTAAGGCCTCTGACTAGGCTTAACGCCTGACATCTAGCGACGCAACGTGTACGCACTTGTCAACCTATCATCTGGACCTTTTAATGGACGAAGAGCGACATCTCCAGTGTGGTATCTCTAGGAAATCCAAGCACGGCGACTCTGCAACTGCAGCCACGGCGTACAACGACTTCAGGCTGCAACACCATCGCAAGACAGACGCTGTGTTGCCGCGCTTGGAATGGGACCGCAGGCAACACTGTGTCCAACCGCAGCCGCTCACCGCAGTGCAGCCTAAAGGTGGGTCTACGCTAGACGAACCGAGCACGAGCGAAGCACGAGCGGAGCCGCTCTCGGCTTTGTCGTTCGCGGCGTCAAGTGTGGACGTACAGCGAACCTGCAACGATTACTTCCCTCGAACGTAGTTTTCCGCAGTGTGCTCGCGGCACTTGGCGAATATGGACGATATTAATAATATTGCGGCAGCCGCTGCTGTAGCAGCGATTTTTATAGCAGTAGTCAGCAAAAAGGCTAAGACGATGGGGATTTACAAATCTATATAAAATGAGATCCAAGCAACAACATTTTGATTTATTTTGATATAATTCAATTAATTGCAAGGAAGCGTCTTCGGTCAACGTTTCCATGATGCTCGGCTCGAGCGACCGACGTCTGTCACTAAGCACGTCCACGAACGCACTGCGAGCGCGAAGCAAATCCCTTTGTGTTCGTCAAAAAACCGACAACCGGTGGAACGCAAACGAGCGTTCCACCGCTGTGCGCTCGTTCGAGGCTTGTAAGTCAGTCCACATTAGACGAATTGTGTTCGGCTCGTGCTCGGCTTGTGCTCGGCTCGCCTAGCCTAGACGCACCTTAAGGTAAAGTAAAGTAAAGTAAATATTCTTTATTGCACACTAAAACAACAACAATATTACAGGACAGTAGCTAAAGTAAACACGTAAATGTACAACTTGGGCGGTTTTATCGCTAAAGAGCGATCTCTTCCAAACAACCCAAAGGTTGGTTAAGGATGGTAAGGTTGTAATTTGCAGTCTGTCTTGGAAAATGCCTTTTATTGTTGCTGTTATTACTGCACTTACCATCTCAAAATGGTAGGTAGTGAGTCTAGTACCACTGTACGGAAAGATAAAACATTATAAATACCAGGAAATTGTTTCAACAACATCATTAGTCAGCTATTTGGGTAAATAATATTCCACATATTCAAACATTATTAATGTAGCTCACGGCACGTGTACCTAATACACTGAAAAAATTAAGATTATATTTCTATTTTACATTTAGCTGACTTCTCTACCGGTTGCTACGTTGCCAGAGAGGCGTTTGTTTTGCCAATAATTTTGCCCTTTAGGCACATTACTTTCTTTTACTTTTATTTATACAATATGCATCATGTACAGAGTCAGGAGGAATTTTAATTTTAGAGGTTGAGAGCCTACCGCTGACCCGATGGCCCAGTAAAGCTGTGAAAGTCACACCATAGCTGCATAACGTAACATACATATACGGCCTATATACGTCCCACTGGGCACAGCCTCACCTCAACTATGAGGTGGAACGAGCCATACTCCAACACGCGGGCTCAGTGCGTCGATTTTGGTCGGGTGGTCACCCATCCCATTTCCGACCCGGCGTATGTTGTTTTACAACAGCGATCGTCGCCGATCACTGTCGCAGCTGCGCCACGGGCACCTCATAGAACATAGCTGCATAGAACATAATAATATCTAGTCAAAAAGAACCCTTCAAAAGGTTTTGACCTCTGACATATTCAGCCCCGTTTCCGCCCGCCCAAGTCCTCTTCGCATCCTGTTCAAACAAATTTCTAATTGGCCACCCACTTGACCAACTCCAAACTCGCGTAACTTCCATAAGTTTTTCCAAGAAATACACTTCATTATCATATTTTATTCCATCAAATATTGTCTTTTGTTGAGTGTCCTTTTAAGTTTTCTCACTTCGTCATGGCTACTTTAAAGCTTTTGCAAATTGTAATTTATAAATAGACGGTAGTACGTTCAAAATCGCGAGTTTCTACTTGGTGGAAAATTACCTCCAATTGTATACTAATAATAAGTTTAGTAGGAATCAATGTGGATTTATATTTTATGGTCCATAATTGAGTGGGCATGCCCGGATTTGCCATCTTGGAGACACTTGGGTGATAAGACCGCAAACACAGTCGCAGTTTTACTTTGCACTGTTTCACTTTGAGAATTATTAATGTAACACTTTTCTTAATCGTCAAAGAAAATGCATCCGATACAATCGAAAAGTATCCATTGTCAGCGGTTTTGGCGAAACTTATTGTTTTATATTGCCAGGACTCAGGGTTTGGTTTTTAACTCCGGAGCATTTCACCATCACCTAAGTAGTCGCGTTAACACCATGTCCCCGCAAACTAGCTTGGTGCAAACGACCCCGGAATCAAATTTAATGATTCACAGCGGCGCGGCCTCCCAACTCGATTACTGGGGTTGTCAAAGCAAACACAGCGGCGGCCTTCTAAATTAATTGCGCGATTCGACGTGGATGTGACGGGAGCTGGCGCTGATTGAGAGCCGCGTGGGCAGCAAGAGGACCGTTTGCCAACTTTTAAAAACCACTTTTAATTAGCCTCGGAATTAATAAGCCTGGATTAGTGAAGGCCAGTAGTTGGGAGCTACAACATTTACGAGACGTATATTTGTGTCATTTCTGTGAAATGCATTAATCTCTATAATATGACGTCAGCACTTCATAATTGATTGTGACAGATGGCATAATCAGCCTTGATGAAACCAGCTAAATATGACTTATTGAGTAATGTTGATTTTCAATTCATAAGTTGTTAGATTTGAATTTTTGATTTTATGGACATCCATTCAGTCAACTTCAAAACCTATAACTGAAGCCGTGAGTAACCCGTGCTCAGTTACAGAACACTCGATATACCTTGACACTTTGATACGTCTCTCCAGTGATGGAAAATTCCGACCAGTGATGGAAAAACAAAAAACCCAGATAAAGTACACCCGAAAAGGCAAAGTGAGCTTTTGAATGTAAAATCCCGTAAAATTGCGAGCGAATTCCACAAATTTATTATGAGTTTGTCATTACAATGAATATTAATTATGTGAAAGACATTGTGTGTAGTGTGTGTTATCCTGGATAAGTTATTGTATGTTTGTTTTGCTATAATTATGTTATTTTTTTCTTTTTTTTGTATTTTGAATGTATGTATCTTTAATTATTGTCATTGGCTTGCAAGCCGTTTTAATTAAAGTAAAATAAATAAATAAATAAATAAATTAAGTTTGAACTGATAATTGAATTGTTATTTAAAGTAACATGCATGGTAATCGGTTTAATGCATCGACACTGAAGGCACTTCAACACAAATTCATTCTGCTTATAGTTCAAGCCACTGTTGACATTTTTATAAAGAACTTGTTACAAGGATATGCATGAACCGCTGAATTTTCCTCGTAACTTACTAAACTAACTCAAAATTAGCATAACTTGTTATGCTGGCTTTGAAGCCAAAACATGAAAATGTTACGAGAAAATTAGCAGTTTTTTAGATACGTAAATTCGATAAGATTTTAAATTAGATTTGTGGTAGGTGGTACAGCCTTGTTTACACCAGAAAATTAATTAACGCCAGTAATAAAACCCGCGATTTATCGCTGAAACAAAACTGAAACTTAAAACTAAAACTAGGTTACGGGAACAAGTGCCGATCAATTAGGGGAGTGGGTACTTACGGGCTCTCAAATTCATAATAAATGTACTTGCTCCTCGATTTGGGGAGAACTCGTTATCGCAGTTAAGCAGTAATTAGACGTGGGACGAAATACTTCCTATAAATTTTCTCGTTATACGTTTTGAGTGACGAGCTTGATTGATTTTTGAGTTGTTTTTTTCAAGTCAATTTTGGCTTCTCTTGTTCTGTTGTAAAATTGAAGTATTTTTGTATTTCCTTATATAATGTTTTTTGTAATTCGTTTAAGCATTTTGTTGTTTATTGGTGTAGATTATTAGAAATTATTAAACGTCTTGATTTAGGAACTTAACTAAAATAGTTGATGATAGTTAAAATCTAAATGTAGGTCATTATACTGCGTAAAATACTTAGAAGGCTGACCATATCCACGGCCGCGGTAATCCTCCGGGAGTGATAACTACTCGATTGCTTCTTTAGCTAATTTTAAATTGAAGAGTCCACCTAACCTAGTTTAATTGAATCCCAAAGAAATATTTAATCAATTCTATGAGTACTACGGTTTAGATTCATTAGTTACCTTTCTATACCGGCTTAGTTAACAAAACCAAAATCTTAGGTACATAGAATCAGCGTATTTAAAATTATCCGCTAAGCTGATACAGCCAGGAGCAACTTCGCGGGGATTTTAATTGAAATAAACTAATTGTGTTTAACTTAGTTTAATTAACCGTCTCTTTGACAAAGTTAACTTTAGAAATGTGAAACGGGCCCTTCGTCTTAATTAATTTCAAAAGGCTTTATTAGTTTATCTTATGTACATTGGTTTGTGTAAGCCGCAATTTTGAGTCCGTGATCAGAAAGATTACTTTATTTTTGAACAACGCCAAATGCTCGTTATCTTTTGGAAATAGAATAATTAAAATATTGCGAGTAAAGTATACTCGTATTGTCTACTATTAAATAATTACTAAAAAGAACTTGAAGTTCATTTTTGTAGCCCTTAATTAATTTAATGAGCCTGATTTTTCAAGAATAATGTTGTAAAATGAACTCAGATATTTGTTTGCTTTTTAAACAGGGTTTTGCAAGTACTTGCTTATTTTTTAGGAGCGACTTGGTATCTGGTACTAGTAGATATCCTTTATTTTTCTCATCTGGTATCTTTTTTTTTGTTATTACACCTACTTAATTTATGTATAAATTCGCCAGCGTATGCCACGATATTATTGCAGGAGTGGAACTACAAGTGTTAAAATGAGCCCAATCTTTTATTGACTTACTTTTTAGGATTTTGTGAACATTTATTTTAAAAAACAACACAACTTCTATTATTTAAATTAAATTGTCTAATTAAGTACTGCCAACAATTAGGTAGCTTATTTAAAATTGCCAAGTACAGAGGCGCACACATCAACCTTTACATAGGGGCACCTTATGCGGCTGACATTAGACCCATTTTGCAATGGTTTTGTAAAGGTTGATGTGTGCGCCTCTGTACTTGCAGAGTCACCCTGTATAAAGTACCTAGTTACCTTTCTATGTAATTGGAAGATAAGATAATCAACCATTTATTACACATTTAATTAACATAGTTAAATATAAATAATACATTTTACGATGATTCCATCGAGGCGGTCTTATTGCTATAAGATCTCTTTCAGACGACCTACTGGCAGAGGAAAAAATGATAATGATAGCAAGTGCACAAATAATAGAGAAATGGAAATTGTTTTAATTGGGTAATAAATTAAAAACATAAATAAGTAGGTACTTATCATAAACTTGAAAACCATACAATAAATTGGAATTAATCATAATTTGAGTTATTTATCAGTCCGACGCTTGTATCTTTTTCTCATCGAATCACAATATTTCTATTTCAAAACGCCAGTGTTTTGTACGTGTTAGCCATACGTAATACTAAACGTTATTATATTTAACCAACATGCTGAGCGGAAACCCTCTTAGCGCCACACGCTAGATTAATATTTTTTGTAAACTTTAAACTATCTTGTGTGGACTAATAAAATTTTCTTTCTTTCTATCTTTCTTTCTTTATCGTAGAACCTCAGTAAATCAGAACACTGGATTCTGAGAAGCATACATATGATTTTAAGAACATGCAAGTGTGTGACTGAAGGAAACGACTGGATTTAATTAACAGCCCCTAACTCAATCAAGGCTCTGAGGTGGGCGAGTCAATATCGCTGACCGGCACGAAGACCTTTAGCGATGTGGTCCAAGATATAGGATAGAGCGAAGGCTGATAACCAAACATAAACGGCCTTTATACGTCCCACTGCTAGGCACAGGCCTCACCTCAACTATAAGGGGAACGAGCTATACTCCAACACGCGGGCTCAGTGCGGATTGTTGGAGGAGTGTAAGGTTAGTGAGCAACCTTAATGTCAGATGTTATCGATCCGCCCTATATGAGGCTTCTGACTAGGCTCAACGACTGACATCTAGCGACCTCAACCGGGGCCAACTGCTTAACGTTCCTTCCGAAGCACGGAGATGACCAAAAAATCATCATCATTATCATTAGCAGCCACAAGAAGTACACTGCTGAACATAGGCCTACCCCATTGATTTCCTGAGCAGCCGGTTGCGTGCGGCTTGCATCCACCGGCCAAAAAATACGTCACTAAATTTCGGTGAAGGTCACACATCCCATCCCATTTCCGACCCGGCGTGAGTTGCTCTACAACAGCGAATGTCACTGATCACTGCGCCACGGGCACCTCATAATAAATACTGAATAAATTACTTAATCGCTTCAAGCCCATGTCTTGTCCCACACTCAGCACACTGTATCGCTCCCGGCTACAGTGTTCTCGTACGTGCTTACCTGAGCCTCTCCCAGCCTCCGGTACGTGTGAGCTCTCCACGACTTTCCTGCACCACACCGGCAATGATCGGGGAATATCAACATTTTCCTGTTCAAGTTTATTCACCTTAGTTGAAATGAGACTACAATAAAAAAGACGTAGATAGGTTATGTCAGTACTTACATGAAGTCACAAATTGTCCACGGGGTCGACGTAGTTAATGTGACCGTGTTATTACGTGTGAACAAGATATTGCGATTATTTACTAGAGCGTAAACGAGACAGATACATGTTGCGAAGTGTCGTCTCAGACTGTCAACACAGTCAATGCTTTGCTTAGGTATACGAATCGTTCTGATATCGGGTGCCACTTTTTTGTGGTGTACATCTACATCATTTTATTACAATATCATTTGTTGAAAGCGTATTTACTAAAACTTAAGCCATGTTTGCGTTTTAAAACTGAAAGGAATAATCTTATCTCAATTGTAATAATTCTCAGACTTTAAAATTGGACATGAACACGCTAGTGATAGGGTTGGCTTGGCAATAAAACTTAGCGAATGAACATGTATCATATATCATGAACATAATCCGTTAAAACGAGTATTTATGTTCAAATTTATATTTATGCTTTCTTTTTATTTATTTATTCTTTATTGCACAACAATGGATGTTACAAAAGGCGGACTTAATGCCAATGAGGCATTCTCTACCAGTCAACCATAAGGCTAAGCAGAAAAGTACAGTAGGCGGGGCGACAAAAATCTTTCTAATTTTTAATGTAGTGCATCGCCTTAATTTCTCTGTCTGACCGAGACTGGCAGAGAATGCCACCTGGTATTGAGTCCGTCATTTACATCCTTTTATCTGCAAAAAAAAAAATACAAGGCAGTGTCAGTGAAGAACACATTTCGTGAAATGGAAAAACGATATGGAAGACCTATTTCATTATGAAAATAAATTGACCAGACATCATAAATTGATTATACGAAAATGTTCAGTTTACCGATTCCTGAAAATAGTTTGTAGAACTCATAAATAGACGCTTAACGTTTAAGTGATGGCTATTAAATTATGTACAGCTACTTATTTTGCTTTCAAACTGGTCGGGTTATTTATAAACATACCCCACATGTTATAGTTGGTAGTTACCGACGTTTGTTGCCTCGAAAACAAACTGAACTAACTTTCGGCCTAATTCGGCCTAAACGTCTAACTGCTAGGCACAGGCTTCATTTATTTATACTGTGAAGCAGTGAGAGACTCCAACACGGGGGCACAGTAAGGTCTTTGAAACCTTCTACAAGATGGTATCAAGAGGCCCAAAAGCCTATGTCTAGGCCTAACAACCGACTTCTATCGACGTCAGTTGGGACCAACTGTTTAACGCACCTTCCCAGCCACATAGATGCACGAATAATACTACAAATAGTAGTAGTAGTGAGTGAGTACTGAGTACACACTACTCGGTTTGGCATGCTTAGCTAGACATCTGTGATCGCTGTCACCAGGACATCCTCTGCTGTAAACTGCTAATCTCTCCCCCTCCCCCAGGGCCCCCTTCACCACAACCGACTCTACCACTGTTTGTTCATCCAGTCACTGACAGGCACCGTTTTAGTTCATAGGGCGTCCAACATAAAGCCCTAGCCTCCATTCGAGAACCTGTCTACATCACCGACCTTCGTCGGATCTGCTACAGATTGGGCCAACCCACCGCCACTCCAATTTGCTACACTTGTAAACCCTCTTACCTAACTCTAAATATATTCTAACAGGTTGAAATTAACTTTAATTTCCCCTAAATACCTCCCTGTTGTACAAGTGAACATCTCAAAACATCCCGTTCACAGTTCGCAAGCCCTCCGGCCGCACTCGCGACAGGCGCGCATCCAGGCATGAAATTAAACAGCTTGCACCAAGTTGTTAATCGTCTGGACTTTTGCCAACGCCCAATTTGAAGGAATTGCTGACGATTCCGCGAACTCTGATAATTGAATACACGCCTTTATCGACGCTGCGAAGTTTGCTAGAATTGGCAGTATTTTTTGAATTTTCGTCAAATACCTAACACTCGTAAAGCAGGCCTGTTTTTTGCTTTTTGTTTTGTCAGAGTGTGAACGGTTGGCATGTAGTCATCTTAATGTATTATTCGTAACGTAGGTATCTTTTATTTATTTGTTGTTAAATTCACATAGACTTATCTGAGTGTATCTTTTGTATTAAATATACTTTCGGGTTGGTACTTATAATATATGTTGCTCTTTATCATATTTTGTAGTAGCTGTGTCGTTATCTGATGAAAGCCTAATTATTTGAATTAAGTCCAACAGTTTACTCTAACTATAGTTTACTATTAGTTAGTTGCTGATAAACTATAAGTACTTTGTGTACAGTATATTTTATGAGAATATTCACTTTATTACTTCGAATTTTCTTAACCAGAGATACGTCAACACGAACAGCTCTTCATTAAACATTTACTTAGGTCCCAAAATAATAAATGACTTCCAACTCATTTTGTTTTATGCCATGACCCGGCCTGAAATGTTTTTAAAAACAATTTTAATTGAAGGAAGCATTTTGTAAAGGCTTGTTAAGGCACAGTATAAACCATACAGTAGAACATCTGAATACAAACGTGCCATTCTCGGTTTGAATGTGTGCGTGAGCGTCGCGCGCCGTGTCGGGATATCACGAACACGCTAGCATAAACTAGGGAGGCATAGGGAGGCAGCAGTACGGACGGGCTGTGCCGCGTGTCTGTGTGCACGCTAGGCTAATAGCTCGGCGGGCGGCCTTAGATAACCTACTGTATGGTTTATACTGTGGTTAAGGTCAGGACTTTTTCCAGCGCCTATTCTAAAGTAATTGCTGACGATTCCGTTAATTCCCCGCCAACTGCGCTAATTGAATAAAATGCCTTCGGAAACTGGCGCTGGCTCTTTACTAGAATTAGCCTGAGAGCTACAGAATATTTCTACTATCAGTGTTTAAGAAGCGATATTCTCTTTTGAAAAATGTCAGGAACGGAGGAAATTTCATTTTTGGCCTTCATTGTTATTTACGATTGTTAATTGTCTTTTTTCCGCATTGGCATGTTGGAGTTGTGGCTTTTGGTTTTATCATTGTTTGAATGTATGTATGCATGAAAGTCAAAGATGTCTTAGAAAGTTTACAAAACAATTTCAAAATTTACGAAGCATGCAGCTACAATTCGAGAAAATAATATGTTTGCTAAGTTACGAAATTCGATGAATTGATCAGTTCCGAAGGCACGAGAAGCATCAAGATACCCTTAAAACATGAACATGATGTCGGTCAAAGTGGTCACCCATCCCATCACCTTACGTATTTCGCCTAACATAAGTGATTGTGGCCGATCCTAAGCAATAAAACCTTAACTACTAATTTCCGAAGGGTCCGACCGTTACGCCCTCAATCCGCGAGGCGCTCGGCCGGGACGCCCACGATTTTCAGTATGTTTAACCGCGACGCCCTCTTATAATTCGTGGGCGCCCCGGCCGAGCGCCTTACGGATCAAAGGCGTAACGGTCGGCCCATTCCCCAGACCATCAAAGCCAAGATTCTATAGCTCTTTAGCTCAATGGGTAATCTCGCGCTCGCTTTCTTTACAGTTTTTGTGTCTATTATATCGTTATGCGCTATTGTCTCGTCTTTTAATAAGTTTAGTGGAAGTCATTTTGCCGCTACTGTTTAGCGAAAAGCCAATATTATATTTTAGCAACATTTCGCGAAATTAAGACAATTATGTTCAAGATAACGCGGCTTACACACGCTGTGTTTTAAACGTTATCTTATACGAATTGATCCAGGTTAAATGAGCTGTTAAAAGTTTCAGCGTTTATTTTTAATAGCTTCATGAGTAAATATTTTTTGTAGTAATGTAATTAATTTTATATCTTATAAGTTACGTTTCACAAAACGTGAGTCTTATCGGTGTTTTCCTATCTGCTTCTTGTTCCTGCATTGCCATGAACACAAACTAGGTGTTTGGACCAGATTTGATCTCGGGACTGTTTAAGAAGAGTGTTCATCATCTGGGTAATGGCGCACACACTTCATTGACACTTAAGAGACCGGTTAACATACTGATTGCTAATTCCTCTTCCTTGCGTCGGTCTCCTCAATGCTGAGGGTCGTGATCATCTTTATGGAGCACCTTGCCGTGGACAATTTGTCGCCATCTGCTTCTGTCAGAAGCAGAGTGAAAGGCACTGTGGACAGTGTTGTATTAGTGTGAATCTGATCGCTCTATCGCATTGGACTCCTACCCCTCGGTCTTTAACCCTCGATTGCTAACTATGAGAACATAAAATTGTTCTTTAATAGATTGAAACACATAGACACAAAACAAAAACAAATTTTGCCAGGTATAGGATCTCTACCCGCCTGTATAGTAGTACCATCTTATCTTACATTATTTAGATACAGAAAATAATACATGGAAGTTCCAACTGCTCTTGTGTAAGTAAAACAAAAAGGCACTTCTATTTATTCAGAACCTCTAAGAAAATGTTGTTTGTGTTTAATCTAGTAGTCTAACATAAAGATTCCTGTTTATGTAGCAAAATATAACCTTGCGATTTTAAGACAACATATTCTAAGATTTTCAAGGGAGGAATATTGTTGGTTCTTTTGTTCGTTCTGAAATAGGAAAAGATTTGAAGGTTTTTCTGTCCTGGGGAAAATTTAAATGGGATAGATTTTTTCCTAGTTTTTGTAACATTAGTAGCTAAGTCTATTGTCTTTCAATCCCTTCTGCAAAAAATTTGCTTCACTACGGGTTTCACGTAAAAAAGTAAGTAGGCAACCATATAGGTGACCGTACCGTCACCAAGGCATACCTTCCTACTATATTTAACGTGGTGGATTTTAAAACGAAAAGGAAAAATAGCACACATCGCTAATTAAGAGACACCCCAACTTTTTAAATTGAATCATAAAAGGTCACAATGTCAAAAAAAACCTCTCTGAAATGTTTCGAGTCTGGGATTAAAATGTAGGATATATTCTGAATAATCCAAAACTTCGCTCGACCTGGGAATTTAATCCCGGAACCCCGTATCAACGGGTTGAGTACTACTAAAATATACAAACACGAAATTTCATAAATTCCTACTTTCACGGTCATAAATCAATTTATGTTAAAACCAGGTCCGGAAAACTCAATTCGCTTATTTCCACTCGTGCCCAGAGTGAGTATCGCGTCAAACCCCACAAGAAATTTACATAACAGCAAAATACCTTTGGGTCCGAACCCCTTTCACGGGAATCAACTCTGTAGTGCGAAGTTGTGTAATTTTTGTCATAAATACGCAATGATATCAAAATGATTCACTATCTTTTGAAGCAGCAAACTTATTGCAAAAGCTTTGCAAATTAAAGAGTTCCGGATTTCAGAAACTAATGAAGTAAACCGCACTAAACTATTAAAATAAGAGCTAAAAATATCAGGAAAGAAAATGACATTAAATTTTGTGGAAAAAAAAAACTTATTGTAATAGCACACACAGTGCATCCAGCATCATGATAACATGTGTGGTATATACTCATTATTTTATGCAATTATTCAAGTATCTAATACTTGAAATTCGATTCCACTAAAGTCAAAAGTTGACCAAAGTCAATTTTAATGTAAGCTATGAATCAAACACACCTACTCGCACCCAGCCAATCCTACCTCATCAATATTCATAATTACCACTTCACTGCACTATTCTCTACTGATAAAACTTGCATATAATTAGATCTATTTCCGAACATTACCGCACAAAGCACAAAGGGAAATCACAATGGACGATCCAAGCAATTTATTCAATTCAGCATAGTGGGGCTTTTAAAGAAACACTTGATGTTGAATTAGACACGCCTTCTGCATTAGACCCGGTTTCCACCAGAGATGAGCGGAGAGGAGACGTGTAGAGTGAAGTGGGAAGAGTGGGGTGATTTCCACGCAAGCGGAGCGGAAAAGTGTGCTGAACGGTTCACCACACACCGCTTAAGAGCGAAACAGAGGATTCCTATAAGGGTCTTGGCCAGTCTTAGGTCGTTTCATACCATGAGTAGCTCGGACTGCGGTGTCAATTGTAGTGTGCGTGAGTTTCACACCACCGTCCAAGCCGCTCGCTGTGTGAAACGCCCCAAAACCATAGATTGAGATTAAGATAGAGACAAGAAAGGTACTAGACAAGGGACAAAACAAACAAGCGAGAGTAGCGGTACGGCTGGTGACTAGCACGGCACCACTGTAGTCCTGCTGTGGATACAGCTCTCCGATGCACACGGGGGGGGGGTTAGCTCGACGGTATAGAGCGAGGAAGAGCTAGCTGGCAAAATCAAGAGAAATATGGCGAGCTAGGCTACCACAGAAGATGATAGTTGAACTGTTTACATTTTGATAGTTTATAACGCCCTGTGCTAATGTTTTAAAGGTAATTTTTCTGCCCTGTCACGCTTGACACTCTACCGCGACTGCGCGCCTAATCGTCGCGTGTTTTCTACAAAGTGGAGCGTAGAGGAGATTTTAATAAAAAGTCTCTACTACTACTTAGGTGGATAGCAAGCTTTAGACACGCCTTCTGCATTAAGCTGGGCAACCCGGTTATTGTGGCTACACTCAACACATAAAACGTACTCTGTAGCAGCTAATTGCGCTGCCGACGTGCTAAGAATAAGTATTCTTCAAGAGAATTGCTTCCGTTGTTTCTTCTGCTGTTATTTGCGATATTTGTGTCTGGGATTTTGGCGAATGATGGCGGTAAAGTACGATTGGTATGCACGGACTGTTCTGCCGATTCGCGGAATTAAGAGTTTCGCTTCAGCCAATACCTGCACCGTTCGAAATAATTGGTACTTTTTACTGTACACTTTTTTGTTTTAGTCACCGGTGTGTATTTGAAAAATTGTTTCCTTATTTACAGTAACCTTTTATTTAAAGTGATCACCTTTGGCTTTTTAAAACGATACCTGCGGGACCTTTTACACCTTTGAATAACTGGAAACATAATTTGAGTGGGCTTACTTATTCACACTTTGTACTTGATATTAAAATTGACGCTTATTTGGTTTGTCGATGCCTCTTGATATTTTTTTTCGTTTACTCACCCCGAATTCACAATCGTTAATTAAGGTTGAGCACGCCTTTACACTGCCGTCCCGTAAATTGTGCAAAGAACCGATAGTGACAGCTATACTTGTAAGAGATGCTCAACTTTGATTTGCGTTTGTGAAAGACGAAAGTCTGTCAAAGACCAGAACCGATCTTCAATCTGCAATATGAATGAGGTTTATAAGATAAGGTAATAACACTATATAAAAGTTTCGGGCAACCATAAAATATTAAAATTCGCGAAGAATTAAACTCATTAAAGTAATTTTAAAACACCTACAATACAAAATGACCGATAATATTGCATTTAACGTATTAAGGCAATTACGGTGGAAAATAATTGTATCCCGATTGGAAATTAAATGGGGTGGAAAATAAAATGCCCACGTTTTCAAGCATGTTTAATAAAATGGTAAGTGCCTACTCACTTTAACCTGTTTTCAAGAACAAAAGTAAAATGAACCTAATATGTCACAAAATTGTAAGGTTTACATGACTGTGTCTTAGCGAATTCCTAAAAAGTCTCCACAGTATCCGAGTAGTGATTTGAGCGCCAAAGGCTCGCGGCTTCGATCCCGCTTTGTTGGTGAAAATGTGTGTTTTTTCTTACTGTGCAATGGGCACACCTTCAAAGAAATCATTAAAAACAATACCACTCTGAATAGTCAATCGAAATACGAGGAAATAAAAACTATGAATTCAAGACACTACTGACTTAAATATTTTTTCATTATGAAATTCAATTTAGTGGGTAGGTAACTAGGTACTGTAAAATAATAAGCTCTTGTGTTTCTGCTGTATAGAAGTTATAGGTATGTTGCACTTACTGAATACCTGTTCCTGAACTCTGAAATAGTTACTAGGTAACCTACGGCAAAGATTTTTTCTAGTAGTGTATATTTTAATACCTTTAAAATACCTTTTTTTTAATATATCGTACAGTCAACGGTCATCGGGCTACTCATTTAAATCTTTTCAATTTGCGCTGTCGATTTTTTTCCTTCACCTGCATGCCGTTAATCGTACACACATTTAGCCAGGCCTGTATATCTTTGTGCCATCTCCTTAATTGTACTCAAATACATTGAACTTAATTGTTATGTTAAGCGATTAGATCTGTTAAACGATTCTAGTGTAGGCAATATACTATGAAATACGTACCGGAAGCCTTGCTCAATGCGCAGCCCATAGGGAGATAACATTTCAAATCCTCTATAAGTGGATAGGTAGATTCTACTAAATACGTTTAAGATTGAATATCGTAGTGTATCGTTTAAGAATTTGAAGAGCTTGATATATGCTGTTTTTATTAATGTCAGATGTACTCATTAGATGAAGACACTAAGTCTGAGTCAAGACTTGACTGTTCTCGAGTGTGAAAGAAATAAGTAGTGATGATTTTCAATGATATCCTTTTAATATTATAAATGTGAAAGTTTGTATTTGTCAATAGGCCGTGTTGCCCTTTCACGTTATAACTGCTGATTTAAATGAACTTTACAGCAATATAGCTTATACATCTGAATAGGATATAAGCTACATTTATTAAAAACTAGCTCACCCGGCGAACTTTGTTCCGCCTTAAGGGCAATAAATAAAAAAAAGTAATAAAAAAAGAAAAAAAAAGTTTAATAAATAAAAGTATCCTATGTCCTTCTCCTGGCTCTAAACTACCTCCATGACAATTTTCAGCTAAATCGGTTCAGCCGTTCTTGAGTTATAAGTGGAGTAACTAACACGACTTTCTTTTATATATATAGAATATTTGGAAGTCACGGGCGGCCGCTAGTTGATAATAAATGGGAACAGATCAACGTGTATTTGTATAATAGTGAACATTCCAATTTTCATGATCATGATTAACAGTATAAATCAGTTTCATCATGATCATTTACAGCCCTAAGACGTCCACTGCTAACATCGACTGATAACTTGTGATTTTAATTATGTCGTTCGTCGACCTAGTTGGTGGGAAATCCACGCTGCGTTTGGTTTCAAACAGTCAGAATTCAGGAATTGTTTGCCCTTAGTTAGATGCTCCACATAACAATATATCGATCAGAGCCCGTAGAGTTGATTGACCTTGAGCTTTAAACTATCTTATGGCATCCTTCAATGGGTAACATGTTGAAGAAAATCCCATCGTTGAAAGTTTATTGACTTTCTTAAGACAATTACCTTCCAATTATGGAACGTCATGACCAATGGGTTAAACACTCTAGGTCGGAATTAGGGTGGTCCAGATTTTAAGAATGTCCGGATCAGCTACTTTGTATTCAGCTTAGCACGTAGGTTTCACCTTCCCTCGGTGAAATGTGGGCTTCCGAATGTCCGAATGTTCCGTTCACCATTCAGTGAGTGTTCAATCTCTGTCTACCCGGTCTGTGGTATAATCTTGACCGTATGTGTTGTTATCTTCCAAACGCCAAATAAAGTAAGTTCCGCCTCATCATGAGTAAAGATTACAAGGTTACGACTAAAACCAGCCATATAAGCAATTTATCCAGCTCAAAAACTACCAAGCGCAACTTAGTTATAAGGGGCAAGCCAAGAACTTTAAGCATCCAACATTAATGACGTCTGATGAATATTCAGGACGGCGAGAAAAGAGTTGTGCACAACTTTGTACGAGTAAGTTGGCATAATGATGCTGCTGGCTTTGTCTTCGCATTATTGCTGCTCTTGCAGTAGCTCTGAATATGAAATGATGCTAAAATATTTAGGTAACAACTAATTCAATTCAATGGAGGAAAAGGTGAAACTAGCTCTAAGGAGCTATCTAGGTATCTTAAGAATTTAACTGAAATTAAAATGCAATATAGATTTTTGAAACATAAATAATACCAAAGGTTCATAAATGTCCAGATGACCTACTTTGTATTCAGCCCGTTAGCACGTAGGTTTCACCTTCCCTCAGCGAAATGTGGGGTTCTGAATGTCCGAATGTTCCCTTCACCATTCAGTGAGTGTTCAACCTTTGTCTACCCGGTTTGGGGTATAATCTTGACCGTATGTGTTGTTATCTTCCAAACGTCAAATAAAGTAAGTCTTACCTCATCATGACCAAAGATTATAAGGTTACGACTAAAACCAGCCATATAAGCAATTTATACAGCTCAAAAACTACCAAGCGCAACTTAGTTATAAGGGGCAAGCCAAGAACTTTAAGCATCCAACATTAATGACGTCTGATGAATATTCAGGACGGCGAGAAAAGAGTTGTGCACAACTTTGTACGAGCAAGTTGGCATAATGATGCTGCTGGCTTTGTCTTCGCATTATTGCTGCTCTTGCAGTAGCTTTGAATATGAAATGACGCTAAAATATTTAGGTAATTAATAATTCAATTCAATGGAGTAAAAGGTAAAACTATCTGACAGCTATCTGGGTATCGTAAGAATTGAATCGAAATTAAAATACAATACAGATCTGAAAACCAGAAAGAGACATTTGGTCGTCTTGGCATCAGACAGGATCTTTCGCAAACCAGGCGACTGCACTAACCACTGTGCCACCGACTGCGTGTCTTTAGTAAAGATCTAATAACCATACAATACCGAATTTTCAAACTTTAAATAATACCAAAGGAAGTAGTTAAAGTGGTTCTACAGCAAGGTTGTAATGCTAAGACGGTTGAGTTCTATACCTATGGCATTCTTGTCTTTTGACCGACACTCTCGTTTTAAATATTTTAACGTTTTTTTATAACCGGAACAACTACACACTTGCCTCCATGTTTTAAGCCTCGTAAATCCTTAGGGAAGATCGAAAAATTAAAACATAAATACGACCTCCTAAAGAGGCTCCTAAAGATTAGGATATATCTCTTAACAAGAATCAGAGGCCATATTACAATCTCTTATAACCTGACAGTTTTAGTCACAAGCTCAGCTTTTGAGCTGCATATTTACCGTCACAAGTCGTGTTTAGTGTGGTAAGCAGTGTCAAAAAAAACCTTAGTTTTTCTTGATTGCTGTAGAATGAAAAGACATTAACTGAGCTGTAAAAAGATCGGAATTAGGCCAAAGGGTGTACAAAAACCATCGCACTTACACGTACGTAAAGAGCAGGTTTGTAATACAGTAAAATCTGACGTAAAACCTGCTTGTTTACCAGCTACGATGAATGTTAGTCGAAATAAAACTTGTCAACTTATTTACCTCTAGCGAAGTTGTTCCCCAGACAGAATGCGGAGAAATGAAATTCATGCACTATGCGGTTTTGACAGCGCTCTTGCAAATACGCAAGAAAGCAAAGTTTTCGAACAAAAATGAACAAAACAATCCGCTCTTTCAGTAAGTAACTAAATAAGTAGCTGTTGGTAAAGTAAGAAATATTTTGTGAGTTTGCTAACTGAGAAACTTTCGAAATAAGTGGTGGTGTTGGGTAAAGCCCATTTTGTAGAGACAGCTAAACAATAATTTATTGGTTTTAGTATTTAAAATATTAAAATTACATAAATTGCCCATATACGGGATGGGCACGGGCCTCACCTCAACTATACTCCAACACGCGGGCTCAGAGTCAGATGTTATCAAGCGGTCCTAGGGCCTCCGACTAGGCTTAACGACTGACATCCAGCGACTACAACCGGGACCAACAGCTTAACGTGCCTTCCGAAGTACTAAGATGCCTGAAAATTACATCACTAAATTTCTGTCCTGTGTCCTGTGTCGGTGGCCACACATCCGATTTCCGACCCGGAGTGTGTTGCTGAACAATAGCGATTGTTGCCATCCCCTGCCACAACGGCGCAACGGGCACCTCAATTTATTTAACATATTGGTAAAAGATATTTTTGGCATATCCCGAGCCATGGGAAGGGTCACCCTTTCCCACAGGTTCAAATCGGCAAAGTGTGGGCTTCTCAATGGTCGGCTTGGCTCTAACTACCTCGTCTACGAAGATATAACTGTGGCCGTATGTTGTGTTATTTTAAAAATAGATAGCAACGCCCAGTCATAAAACAATCACAAATAAGAATCTTCCCGAACGGGATTTGAACTTGCCAGGCTGGACGCTATAGCAATACCTTTACTCAATACACCAATGGAGAGTCAGCCTGACAGTAATATTTAATTTAAAACATTACAATGTATTTTCATTAAACAATTTAAAGCGACGAAACGAAATACGCATGCCTTTCAAATGGATAAATGTAACAAACGATTACAATTAGCTCTGTGTAAGTCGACATTTCGGGTAGGTACAGAGGCGCCCACATCAATCTTCACATAGGGGTACCTTATGCTCCTGATATAAGACCCATTTTGCAATGGTTTTGTAAAGGTTGATGTGAGTGCCTCTGTAAGCACGAATGGATTTAAATCATTTAAAAAGGCACTTGGGGCAGAAAGTTAACAGTGCAGTACGGATGCAGCTTGCAGTCGCAGTAATGGGCCCCTATTTGTCTTCTTAAGAGGCGCATTTAGGTCTCACGCCTGTCTCTATGTTGGCGTAATAAACCCCGAAGATGGTTCATTTTTAAACTTTATGCACTGCCTTTAAATAAATGCTGACGTTGCATTTAGCCTTGTGTGTTTTTTTAGCCTTTATCCAGGCAGATTGCTTGAGTGAAAACAAAGAAAGGCTTTTTAGGGTTCCTACACAAGAATGTACAAACGGGACGACATACAGCCTGTAGCCTTCCTTAGTAAATAGACTAAATTACACCACAGAATAATATTTTTTTCAATTCCAACCAATAGTTCTGAGATTTAAACCAACAAGCAAACTCTTTAGCTTTATATTATTTATAGTATTTTCATAAATATGGTTCAGAACTACGGAACCCATCGTGCGCGATTCCGAATCGCATTTGATCGGGTTTTTTTATCCGGCTAGGTACCACAATATGAGTTTCTACTTATCAGGTTTTTTAACTGCTGTCGGTGGAAATGTTTGTTTGTTTTTTTGTTTTTATCTGTATGTTGCGATGTCTTAGGTGAAACTTTTTTCTGTCTTTCTTTCTTTCTGTCTGACTGTGAGCACCTTTGTCTTTTAACGGACCGCACCCGAGGTTATTGACGTTGACGTTTGGCACCTTGGCTTCGTTCAGAAACTGGACCGCCTCTTCTACTACGATCAATTTCACAAAAGCCATAATAATTTAAAGCTTTTCTCAAGCTCGAGAGCAATGAAATAAATATGTAGATCATAATGTTTTTTTTATTTTCCTTAATAAAATAATAATAAGCCGAAACAATTTTCTTTCTATTGGCGTAAAACATTTTCACTACAATCAGAGTAGGAGGAATGGCCGAATAGTACCTTAATAGTACCTTAATGGCCGAATAGTACCTTTTAAGTACTTACCCAAATGAGTGCCTACTCATTTGGGTACATGAATCTCACTTGGGCTAGGCAGCCCATTAGATTCATGTCCAAAACAGGCCGTCTATCCTTCATAGAAACCGCAATCATTTGACCGCAAACTAAGCAGAGCTTGTACTCAAGGTGGTCACTAATTTGGGTATCTTAATATAAAATCAACTGTTAAGCTTGACTAAAACTTAACATTTTAATGGAGCGGACATTGTACGGACCATCTGAGTGACTGAGTGTGCGTGTGTGTTAATAATAGCTACAGACTCATTTTGTGCCCTAAATTTGCTACGACTACGTCTGTCTACGATGGTCTACAACCATGCATTGCCCTTATCATGACCGATATTTCGTAGCCAATAGGCTCATAATGACAGGCGAAAGATAGACACGAATTGCCTAAGTCTATCTACAGAATCTACCAGCCAATGAGCTTCTACCAGTTCCGCGACCTATCAAGCGACGACGTTACAGAGTTGTCATTCTCTACCTTTCTCTACGCACACTTCACGCTTCACCTAACTTCGATTTTGGCCCTCTGTAAGACTCAATAACTTAGCGACTGAGATCGTTTGAGTGAGAAGCACCTGGGCGAATAATAATTTGAATTAATCTTCATAAAAATGAGTTGGATGCTAATTCAAGAGGAAGCGAATAGTTGATTGGAGTGAGCGTGCCGAATCGAGATGTGAAGTTATGTTAGTAAATCAGCAGGCTGAATGGTTTAAATAATACATACAACAGAAAATACTCAGTTTTCCAGTAATATTTTATTATTATAATGTGGATATAAGTTCGTATTAGTCGTAAGAGAAAAAAGAAAGAAAGAAAAAACGTTTATTGCTTTTGGACATCGTACACATACAGATAGGTTTAAAGAAACAAAACAAAACGGTTAGAGAAAAAATAAATTATAAAAATAACAAAAGAAAATATAAACAAAAAAATTCACCAGACAGTAGTGTCACGATGTCCAAAATGAAATTATTTAATAGAGAGTTTTACCTAAAAATAAAACTTACCTATTATTTTTTATTCAATATCCGGAATCCATCTTGAGTCAAGCGCCTGTCTTTTTACTTTTAGGTCAGCTTTTCCTGTTCCTTTCCGTCTGTGGCGCCCCCTTTAGTGAATGTTTGAAACCTTTTTGGCGAGCTGCCGCCATGTTGTCATTATAGCACTCATGATGCACCAGGTAGGACTTACCTGGATTCCGGATATTGAATAAAAAATAATAGGTAAGTTTTATTTTTAGGTAAAACTCTCTATTATTTGTTTAGTAACAATATCCGGAATCCATCTTGAGTGATGTGTTTGTTTTCTCCTGGTGCAAATAACTTAGATTAAGTTATTCACGCTATATTGTGTATAAATGGTATTATAGGAGCAATTTAACAAATATTAAATAATATTAAATTGCAAAGAAACTTCATTATGTTTCAATAATAAACAACAATCACAAACTTAACAAAAATGCATTAAAATGCTATCCGCAATAAAAAACTTTTGCTCTCTAACTGCATCAAATAATATGATAACGAAATAGACATTATTTGAATCAGATAACATTAACTCTCTCTGATAGTAATTTCGAAAGGTATGTACTGATTTCCAATTATTAGTTGAAAGTATTTTGTCTGAAGATAAATTTTCTACCCAATTTAAGGACGCCACAACAGATCGCACTGACCCTGGAGAGGCCTCAATATCAGCATCATTTAGAAGTGATTTAACCCAGCCGCCGGTAACGGATCTGGTTGCGGGTTTAGCATCACCTCTTGCAGTTATAAACAAGTTATTGATATTACAACTACGATACATTGACACTTTAACAACTGTCGGATCCAGAAAACAGTATTTAAGTTTTTATCAGGATGTTCTCTAAGCCTCCAACCGGATTGTCGATGATTTACCCTATCAGTTATGGACCCAAAAACTGGCTATAGAACAATAATAGTTTGTTCATCTATTAAATGGCTGCTGTGAACGCGAAACAAAGTCAGATCGTGCACTCTTTGACCACTATAAATTAGCAGTATGTTTTGATCCTACTTGATAAAAATTATTTTCATAAGGACGACATGAACTTGAATAGTGTAATAAAAATTTGGTAATTCAAATAGGTAGGTTTAGTACGAGCAACATAGCATTGTAGCATATGTTTTATAAAGAAAATCGCAAAAAGATATACATTAGAACTTACGTGGGTGAAAGTTCAGAATACAGATTTATGGACCAAAATAGTCTTAACTGCAAGACCTATGTCACAATGTAGAAAAACAAGATATCGTGCTACCTGATCAGCATTGGGTATTCAAAACTTATAGAAAGTGACCCACACCACTTTTTTTTTCCGTCTTGTTCACGCTGGTCTATATTTGTGATGACAGTGGAGGGCCGCTAGCCCGACATCAGTAGCTCTTGCTCTTGGACCTTCCACTCTGTTGACATATCTTGCCACCCAAAATCAGCCATGCCCATGCTTCTAATAGCAGCTCCCTTATCTCCGACGGGTAGATCCCTATCTGTGTGTGGATAAGAAGTTCCGCTAGGTCTGGAGTCAGAAAAGGAGGCAGCAGAGCTCGGCGTTGTATGTCTGCTCGCCGAAACACTTTGTTTCATTTGGGTGCCATCAGTTAGTAATGGCTGCTGGCTTGGTTTAAGTGACTGAGAACTCTGGGAACTAGGATACATAGGTGGAAACAGCCAAGACAGTCTGAAGTGCCACTAGTGACAAAACGTGTTGCGTTGTTGTGCTTGAAGGTCCTCTTCATCCATCGAGGCATACCTCGGTATCCCGTAAGCAGTTTTTGATGCAAACAAATCCACCTCGGGCACTCCCCAGATTTGAAAAATTTGACAATGTTGCTACTTCCGTGAGGTGCCATTCGGGGCAAATCTTCTGGCGTGATAGAGCCTCTACTACGGCGTTGAATCTCTGAAAAGTGCTGAGCTACCAGATGGATGTTTTGAGTGTCTAAAACAGCAAGTAGATGTCGAGTATGTTTCAATAGCTTCTTCGATTTCGTGCCGCCCTAATAAGTAGGTCACATCTTACATGTGTATTGGCAAGGTGGTTCCAATAGTTTTGAACGACCATTTTAAGTCTGACTGAACTGGTTGGGGCATTTGCAGCTTGCAATAAGGGGTATTTTTCAATAACTGAAGACTGAAGAATTGCAGCGTTCGACAGTGAAGAGAAACCTTATTCGTTACAAAAGTGGCAAAATTTAATCTCCCTATTAGCGTCTGATACTGTTTCAGGGACCACTTGCCTGTTTTGAGCTGTTGCTGAAGTGCTTTGCGTAGCGATAGGCACTTCGACTCCGACAGGGACATTGCGTTGCGTTTGGCGTCCCAGGTTATGCCGAGGTACTCGAGGCATAGTGTCGGAGCTAGAACAGACTTTTTGAGATTCATAATCCAGCCCAGATGCTGCATGATATTCAATGTCAAGGCTATATTTATCGCGCAGCTGCTGAATAGACTGGTTTGCGAAAATAAAATCGTCTAAATAACATATATTATGCCGTGACTTCTCAGCAGGTCGGCTACCCAGTTGGTAACAGTAGTGACCACTTGCCTGTTTTGAGCTGTTGCTGAAGTGCTTAGCATAGCGATAGGCACTTCGACTCCGACAGGGACATTGCGTTGCGTTTGGAGTCCCATGTTATGCCGAGGTACTCGAGGCATTGTGTCGGAGCTAGAACAGACTTTTTGAGATTCAAAATCCAGCCCAGATGCTATATTCTCGCGCAGCTGCTGAATAGACTGGTTTGCGTAAAAACACATCTTTGGCCGTGACTTCTCAGCAGCTCCGCTACCCAGTTGGTAACAATAGCGAACGTTCTCGGTGCTGATGCTAGACCAAAAGGAAAGCAGGCCACCTGGAGCAGCTGGTGCTGATTCGGATCGTGACAAGAGAGCCTCAGGAATCGGCGATGCTGTTGTGCTATAGGAACGTGAGGCACATAGGCATATAGATATAGACCTATAGGTCCATCTTAGCCATCCAATCTTGGCGCTGCAAAAACGTTGGTACACGAAAGTGGCTGAATAGCTGAAATGGTTTCGCTACAACGAATTTGTTTATTTATTTTGCTTTGTAAGAGTATTCGAAAATATCAGTGGCGGTTTTAGAATGAACGGAAATAGTGCTCCGTTTGCTAAACGGCATTTCTCGGTTGCACCCATGTTGCTCGATACATGTTGAAATAGCTTGAGGCAACCGCCGTGAAAAGACTGACAGTCATTGACGACACTTGTTTTCAAAAAAATGCCTGATTTTGTGATGTCTTGCCCTTCTGCCATTTTTTCTTCGTCAGATTGGTTGTACGTTCGACAGTGGTGCCGTTTCGAATTTGCCTTAGGACGAAAAGATTAATCGTCTGCTTGTTTACTGGTTGAAGTTGTTTACTGGTTGAAGTTGTTTACTGGTCTGATTTTGATAAAAACTTTCTCTTCGGCGCGATCGACCTACTGGTTGTGTTGAACGGTGGACGGCACATCACTTCACCTATCTCCGCTCAGTCCTCCATGCTCTATTGCTAATAAATGACATTTGGCAAGAGCGAGAGAGAAACGGAAACGGGGTAACCTGATTTTTTGTTGGCTGTACTCACTAATTTATCTGCTCCCCCAATTTTTGTAGACAGATTTGAATTAAATACCTAGTCGTTAAATACATTTTACACACTAAGGAGAATTTTATAAAAAGAATTCGATGAAAATTCCTTTGGTATATCTATGACGTAAAAGAGCATCTCTCCTCCAAATCTGCACGTCTGCCACACACTATGTGCAACAAGTTATCAGTCAGTTTACTGTACGAAGATTCCTTTGACAATAAAGACTAAGTTTTGTCAAACAACGCATTAGCATTGACTGACTGATTTGATTCGTTTGCCCAGTCTACTAAAATTTGCAATATTTTTTGTAACTTTGCCTTTTGCGAAAGCAAAGCATTTACCAGCATAGGAACGTTCTAACAAATGAGAACGCGAATTATCACGTACCATGGGAGCTTCACATCGTTTAACATTTGGCGCTGCAACATGGACACGTGATATGGATGTGAGGACACTTAGTTGTTACTGTCTGTTAACATTTAGTTCCACAAAACCGGGGGTAGCTAAATATTTTTTCAGGGCGTCGGCAAAACGAACCGCATTCCAATCATCGCACTTGAACCGTTGTAGGTATTTCTATTATTATTATTTTTAACATATTTGTCGTTGGCATAGGTTCTATTGGCCAAAGTACTTACCTGAGACAAACTAAGTTGGTTCGGTTTTGTAACAGTTTCAGTAGGACTGCGCAAGTCACCCTTGAGTTTTCTTTATTCGATTTCGAACAAGAAATGTTAAAAATTCAGTAGGTTGTTGAAGGTACTACAAAAATTAAAAATGTGCATAGCTCACGGTTCGATCAACTTTCCTTATTTTTTATATCCTTGGTCACTCACTACTGCTGGACGAATCGCTGCTCGGCGAACTTGGTGATGGAGTATGGAGAATGATCCCGTTTTCGAGGCGAAAAGTTTTCCTCACTTACACGGTCGGGATCATTGTTTTCCATTTTGATTTTCGAAAAGGAACGCAATAACAATATTTTAAACCTTACTAATAGTTTGAAAGAACGGTTATTTTAAAATAAAAATTTAAATATTATTGCCCTAAACTGACATAAAGCGAAGAACACGCTATAATGACAACATGGCGGCAGCTCGCCAAAAAGGTTTCAAACATTCACTAAAGGGGGCGCCACAGACGGAAAGGAACAGGAAAAGCTGACCTAAAAGTAAAAAGACAGGCGCTTGACTCAAGATGGATTCCGGATATTGTTACTAAACAAATAATATTCATATTGCTATTTTTAATTATTAGGATTTGAATTTTATACTAGGTATCTACCTACCAGGCCGAATACTATGTTAAGTAATTACATCAACATCATAAGGCTCAATTGTATTCTAGCAAAATATATGTTTTGTTGACGTGATAACGTCTTTAAAATCGTTTTAGTCGGGTGACATGTGCAGAAACTTGTGTCACACCAAAACCTCACGAGCGCGATCGCAGGTATAACGAGAGAGAGACGGACCGATCTCCCGTCTCATCTCAAGCGCTGCCAGTCATTCCGTGAAATGCCGTTATCACGTAAACATCTCGATCGTAAACCTACTTTACAAACAACCAATTTTTTTGTTTGTTTGTTTGGACAATCAGCGTCAATGGTACGCTCAGATAATTAACAAGCTTAATTTCATACGATAAATCAAACACCAGGCGTCTAGTGGCTGTCAGGTCGATGTCTAACCTTACGAAGTGCACGCAGCTCTTCACGCCATTTTTAGGTGGCTGTACATTCCCGCCCAAGAGTTCAATGCATTACAACAACGTAGGTACAAATAGTTTATGAACGAATACGTCAATGTCAAATGCATGCTGCCAGCTGGTTGTCACTTTAATTGTCAAATTTACAGCAACTTGGCTCATGTTGTGAAACATATGTCGCAGTTTTGGCTCATTTTATTTAAATCAGTGTATTTAAAAATCGACAGAACACTCTAGCCATTTCCTCGGACGAGTCCTAGCTGCTAGGACACTAAACTTTCATAATGCGGCTCGTAGATTCGTCGAAACTTTTAGAACTTCAAAACAAGCCCAACAATATTCGGAATATTTGTATTGTGGCACACGTGGACCATGGGAAAACTACCTTAGCAGACTCCTTGATATCTAGCAATGGTATCATATCACAGCGTATGTCGGGAAAGTTACGTTACATGGACAGCAGGCCTGATGAACAGGAGCGCGGCATCACGATGAAAAGTAGCAGTATTGCTCTCTATCACGCATCAAATGAGCAAGAATACCTGGTGAACCTCATAGACTCACCAGGACACATCGATTTCTCAAGTGAAGTGTCCACTGCAGTGAGATTGTGCGACGGAGCTATTGTTGTGGTAAGTTGTTTTCAATTTTAATTGAAGGTCTTGGGTTCCAATAAGAACTTTTGTTTAATTACTTGATCGACATTAATTGCAATGTTCAAAAATCTTAACTCTGACCAAAATGAATGTGTTTTTGTTTTAAAAATATATTTGTGTAAACATGTAAATTGTCACTCTGCCATTGAGTAATAAGTAAGTAAGTTGAGTAATATTGCACAACAATCTTTAATAATAAGAATTGAAGAACAAAAACAAAAGTCTATTATAAAAAACAATATCAAAAATATAATATGTACCTTATTTTAAATTCAAATTGGTGGATGTTAGTACAAAGTAAGTAAGTAGAGTAGCAATTAAATGACCGCTATTAGTTTGACTACTGACATTTTTTATTTTTGAATTTGAATTTTTAATTTGAATTTAACTACCTAAAGTGTTTTCTACATAACAGGTTGATGCTGTAGAAGGTGTTTGTCCGCAAACAAGATTAGCACTAAAACAAGCATATGCAGAGAGTATTCAAGCAGTGCTTGTGGTGAATAAAATTGACCGCCTCATTCTAGAAGTGCAGTTGACTCCGCTCGATGCCTACCTCCACTTGATGCGACTGTTGGAACAAGTCAATGCTGTTATGGGAGAATTATTTGCTACTGAGGTGTTTGATAAGGAAGAGAGCTCTTTAGATAAACAGGTATGTTTGTAGAATTAGGCGTTTTTGCAATAAATAATTGTGCAATGTTGGTTATAAGTAGTGTTTGAAATGAAGTTGTATATCAAGCGTGAGTGAATTGATGATTAGTGCTTATTGTGTTAAATAAATGAAAATTCTAATTCACAAAATATCAAATGGGTTTCTTGTTGCGTAGTTTAGCAAGCGTACTATTCCAGTGCATCACTTAAGTATTCAGTTTGCACTAGTCATGTCATGATTTAACTGTTTAACATGAGGAAACAATAAATACTACATACTACTTGCAGGATTATTCTCTATCCCATTTTGGTGTTGTCTGCAACACCTAGTTCTATTTCTATGACGCATAATTATCACGTCATATATTTTTGCAAAAAAAAATATCACAGTAGTTTAGTTCTCCTAATATTACGAAAAAGTAGGCAACCTGATACGCTTAACACATTCCCTGTCCCATGAGCCACAAGTGGTAATATTGAATGGACTAGGAATGTGAACAAAGCTATGGGTCCTGATTGCATGTGATAATTGACTGAAAATTGATCTTTTTCAGCAAAAGCAACAAACTCCTAAAGAAGAGAACAATTTGTATGATTGGACTTCTGCTTTGGAAGATTCGGATGACTCTAATCTTTATTTTTCACCAGAGCAAGGAAATGTTGTGTTTGCAAGTGCAATTGATGGCTGGGGTTTTACTACCCACACTTTTGCCAAATTATTCTCTCAGAAACTAGGTAAGATTGTTTACTTTTGTCTATTTTTTTAACTAATTTACTTCCTATTTTTCAAGCCACTGCCATAAATTCAGTCACTACTCCTTCCATACAACTTAACATGCAATCCATTTTTTTCATAGAATTACTTTACTAAAACAAACAAAATATACTGGTGGTATAGTTCAACCTTAGGTGAATTGAAATACTTACTAATTTTCAATTATTTGTGTTCTAGGTGTTAAAGAAGAGATATTAAGAAAAGTTTTGTGGGGAGATTATTATTTGAATCAAAAAACAAAACGCTTTATGAAAGGTGCCCAAGAAAAAGCAAAAAAGCCTCTTTTCGTACAAGTAATACTCGATAACCTGTGGAGTATACATGAAACAATAGTACTCAGAAATGAAAAGGATAAAGTACCAGGGATATGTGAGAAGCTTGGTATTAAGCTGACCACTCGTGACTTAAGGCACACAGACACGAGAATCCAACTACAATCACTTATGATGCAGTGGCTGCCCTTATCATTGACAGTCCTTGATATGGTATGCCTAAAGCTTCCTTCGCCAAAACAAATTCTGCCTGAAAAAGTCGAGAAACTGATGTGTTCAAGAATACGAGACTTCGACTCATACCATCCTGATACTCAGAAACTTAAAGATGACTTCCTTACCTGCGATAGTAGTGATGATAAGCCTTTAATTATTTTTATATCGAAAATGTTTGCGGTTGATAAGAGTTCTTTGCCGGAAAATAAACCTAAATTATTGACTCCTGAAGAAATGGCTCGCAGGAGAGACCTGGCGAGGAAAATGCGTGAAGAGCTTAAAAATAATGCAGAATCTAACCCAGTTCCTCAGTCTGAAGCTAAATCAGAATGTGATAAGCATCCTGAAAAGGACAGTAAATGTGAGAAAGAGATAGAAGATAATCAACCGGCATTTATAGCATTTGCTAGAGTATTTAGTGGTAAAGTAAAGAAAGGAGATAGAGTTTATGTCTTAGGTCCAAAACACGATCCGTCCAAAATACTTAGTATAAAGGATTATAAAGTGGATCCTGATAAGAAATTGAAAGACTTGCGAAGTGATGAACATATTACTGTTACAGAGTAAGTTTTAAATAAGTTCTTGAACCAATTACAACTACCTACTAGTAACTAGTATCAGGGATTATTCCCTCACTTTAAATACAGGTAAAGTGAGGAAATAATCCCAAGATGATGAATAAGATGGTTAATGTCTATATCCTTATATAATATATCATTTAAATGTTAGTAGTTTTATGATGTCTTTATTTCTGAAGTAAAAAAATGCAGTAGAAATCTAGTCTAGATCTCGTCGTCGAGACACTTTGTTTACACACTTAGGGTGCGTCTCGATTAAGCGAAAAGTGAGCGGCTGACTGTTGGTTGCTGATTGTAATGAAATAATATTTTGCGGCGTTACGCGCTGTATGGGCACCCACCTAAAGTGTATTGGGAGGCAGACTGGACGCAAAAAAAAAGGCTGCGAAACGGGATTTACTGCATGAAAATACAGATTTGCAAATTTTATCAAACAGCAAATAATGAAACCGTTTTTATTTGCAGAATCAAGTCTCTGTATATTTTAATGGGAAAAGAATTAGAGGAAATTAATGAAGCTGTAGCTGGCAACATTATAGGTTAGTAAATGATTTTCTACACACTTAGGCACAATAAGGCTGCCTAAATTGTACATCAAAATGTTGTGTGAAATAAAGTGTTTGTTAACTTATCTTTCATCAATATATATTTTTGCAGGAATCGGTGGTTTGGATGACCATGTACTGAAGACAGCCACCTTGAGCAGTACGGTCGCCTGTCCTGCATTCAGTGAGATCCAGTATGCTGCTGTACCCATCTTGAGGGTGGCCATTGAACCGACGTACCCTTCGCAACTGCCGCAACTAGTCAAAGGTATGTCTTTACCCGTAGACATTTTGATAACGTTATCCACACAGCGCTCTCTAGCTCTAACGAAGCAAATCTTGTAGTATAGGATATTTGCCAACTAATTAATAAATTATAATAGGTTTATTTTTTAAAACTATACCTATAAACATACCCTCACGATTGACACTGATTGTTGCCGTCCTGGCGTACGGAACATTCAGAAACCCACATCTCGCTGAGGGAATTTGAGCCCAACGTGATAAGGGGCAACAGCACATAGTATTCACCAGACCAATACAAACAGACTTGGTCATGCCTACAAATGTTTGTGTTGTGAATGTACTATAGGTTTGTATTGCTAAGGGTGACCAACCCAATCCACTATCTGATTACCTTAACATCGGTGTCCGCTGTAATAGAAATAATCTAGAAATTATGAATATCAAATTTTGCTGATTATACGTTTAATACAGTCTCATTAAGTTCGCTATAAAGTTAACTTGGTGCTGCTCGTTGCATGTAAGATTCTGGCAGGCGCAAAAAACTTCGTATTTTACTGGTAATGATTGTAACTACCTAATAGAGGATTGTGTGATTTGGGTAGGTATTGAGAAATACATGTTTTTTTCTAACCTATATAATCCCTTTGCTGAACAAAGATTTCTCTCAATCCTTTCCAAACATTTCGACCCCATGCCAGGCTCCGCCAATCTCTCATGATGTCTCAAATCGTCACTCCAACATTTTTTGGGCCTTCCCCTGGGACGTTCCCGGGTCGTGAATAACCGGGAATACAATTATCTAATCTAATTTATGGAACTCAAATTATTTCTGATCATTACATTTTTTATCATTACAGGTTTGAAACTGCTGAACCAATCAGACTCGTGCGTTCAAGTGCTGTTGCAAGAAACAGGCGAACACGTTTTAGTCACAGCAGGAGAGGTTCATTTAGAGAGGTGTTTGGAAGACTTGAAGTGAGCATTATTAATAGTACTACTCCACTATTATAGGTTTTGTTAGAGGGTGCCTATGGCTCAGTGTGGTGGCAGCGAACCATCAATGACAATTAGTTGTTAGTTTAATAAATTATCCTTAATAATTAGTTGGATTATAATAGGTAGGAATAATAGTAAGGACGATTTGTACCAGATATCCAAAGCCAGGACTAAATAAATGGTACGTGTAATATTTCAATATGACTCTGTGTCCCGGGGCAGTATGCAAGGAAATTTTATTTGCTGCTTATTATTGTCTATACACCATAGACATAGCTACTTGTTGACACTACCTTTTATGGTAAAAACTGTTCTTGATTTGACAGAATAGTCGCTATCTGTGGAAAATCTTGGGTGATTTTGATAATTTATGCTAAGGTACCTCCCATCGCGTCGCTTCTCTATGATCAAAGCTAACAGATTTTTTTGTCTCTGTTGCAGACACCATTACGCAAAGATCCCGATCACAGTTTCTGAACCGATCGTCCCATTCAGAGAAACAATAATAGAACCGCCAAAAATAGATATGGCTAACGAAGAGATCGACTCCCAAAACGTCGATGAAGGAAACAAGGCCCCAGAAGACCCAGTCATAACAGTTTATACTAATAATAAACAAAGCAAAATAAGAATACGAGCTAGACCTATACCTACTGAAATAACGAACCTTCTAGACCAGTCATCAGACTTACTCAAAGCCATATCACAACATATTAAAACCTTACAAGGCCTAGCAAAAAATGAAACTTTAGAAACTAAACTAGAATCAATACACCTCAATGGCACTAAAAATAAACTGTCAGATAGAATGCTGAAACTTGTACAAAATTTCAAAGAAGACTTGCAGAAAATTTGCTCAAAACTGGGACCAGAATGGAGAGATTGTGTTAGTCAAATTTGGTCTGTCGGGCCTAGGAATTGTGGTCCGAATATGCTTTTGAATCAGACCTCGGATTACAGTACGAAATACTTGCATCATGATAAAGAGATAAAGGAAGATCCTAGGTTTGAATATGAGAGTAGTTTTGTGAATGGGTTCCAATTGGCAACGTTGGCTGGACCACTTTGCGAGGAGCCTATGATGGGAGTAGCGTTTTGTGTTGAGGAATGGACTATGGATAAGGGGGAAGGAGATGACGCTAGCAACTCTTTTGGGCCACTATCAGGTAGAAAATTTGCTACGAATGTTGCCTAGTTGTTGTAAAACTAAAGTCTTTTTTTGAAAGTCTCGTTGTTACAGAAATATGTTCCACAGGGGTGGCCTCTGGTGGTGGCATGACGTACTTATAAATTTTCTTTGAAAATTTGCGGTCACGCCCTCGACGAGTGTAAACACATGCAATTCACACTTTCAAGATTCTAACTTTATGAAGTACGAAATCTCATCTGAAATTTTATAGGAATCACTAGAAAACTATATTACAACTCTGCTTCATGCTACAGTCTACAGTTTATTATTACGACACGCTGCTTTGAAAACAAATGCTTACAAACAGAAGAATGTGACTGACTGGCTGGCAATTCTTGGTTTCTATGAATGAATATGAACTGTCAGTGTTGCCACACTTGTAATCGACTTCATAGAAATTAATACAAACTAGTTAACATCGGTTTGCACAATTGCAACCCTTCCATTGTACCTATATTCGTCTTGAAATTATTCGATATTTTATTGTGTACTTAAATTTTTTCATATACACAGGTCAAATCGTGTCAGCCATGAAGGAGGGATGTAGAAAAGCTTTCCAAGCGCAACCACAGAGGCTGATGGCTGCTATGTACTCGTGTGACGTCGTGGTAGACCAGAGGGTGTTAGGTAAGTACATTAACCCATTAAACATGTTTAACCTATTACAAAAAGTGTTTTTAGGGTATTTCGGTCAGTGCAGATGCCTGCTAAGGAACCGATTAAAATCGGTTGCAAACACCAAGTCAACAATTTTTTTCTCTTGCAACCATTAATTGGCAACTGATGAGGTTGAAAGTATTTGCTAAGCAAATGTCGAACTTCATATCGACGCGTTAAGGTTCCACCAGTCGCCGACAGGTCCGCGCCATCGACCTCATAGTCAATATAATCCTGATGACAAGCGAGAAGTAGCCTCTCGCCTGTCAAAAAGTCAGACAAATACGTCTTTTGTTAGAAAATACCACCCAATGAGTTTATACTTTTTCTGTGAGCTGTCAGGCGAGGACATTACTGATTGGGACAATAAGCGCATTGACCATTCAATGACGTTGCTCCCTCAGCATTCAGCAAGTTGATAGGCTTACTTTCATACTAGAAATCAAACATCCAGGCGTCTAGTGGCTTTAAGGTCGATGGCGGGGGAAAACGCAATGCCTATAGTTCGCACGGCGAATGATGATCCCTATGACGTTTCAACTGACAGCTGTAATAGTGATGCGAAACAATTTCAAACAATTTCGATAAAATACTGTCACACATGTCAAGTCATCCAGCCAGATCATTCAACATAATAAGCAATATTTATTTATTTGGAAAAAAGATTACGCGCATTGATGGACAAAAGTAACAGCCTTATTATATTTTATTTTGCTATAGTTTCATTTTTATTCAAATTGCATAATTTAAAGAGTTTAGAATTCTTTTTGATTTCAATTTTAAATTTTATTTTATTTTAAATTTTAAAGAATTCATAATTGCCAGCTTCATGGAAAAATATTCAAAAGGAGGCCACAGACCAACCATTTTTTTTAGTCTGTCACGTCTTGTCACGGATAGCTGCAGTTCAGACTCAGATTCTGAAGATCCGCTTGAGCCTGTATCAGATTTAGATTGATTTAAATAATATACAAACTCAAAGCATTTGTTAAATTTTTCCAACAAATTATCGATATTTTGTTTATCGATGTGTCCCTTCTTAGTCGATAACAGCTGGACGACGTATCTTCTGCAGCACGTACCATGTACATTTGCATTGAGCTTTTTTCCATTATTTATGAACATTAAGTAATATTCTCTTAATATTCATCTTTAAAATTTACAAATGTACACAATTATGATTTTTTCAATTTTTTAATGGACCTTTAAAGGATTTGTTGTGACAGGACGTCTGTACAATGTTAAGCGCCAACGAACTGTCATAGTGATCATCATTCAGCGTGCGTAGTATAGTTGGCTAATACTATTCAATATGCTTCCTGCACTATTACTGTGCCGTGTATTATTGTGCCGTGTAGTGCCGGCACGTTAATAGAATAGCACTACCCCCTCTCTTCCCGTGGGTGTCGTAAGAGCCGACTGAGGGAAAACAGCCACCAGGAGATGGGCAGCAGCGTCTCCACACAACAGCAGGCCCTACTGCGATCGCCAACCCGCCTGCCAAGCGTGGCGATTATGGCAAACCCCCCCCCAAAATGATGGCACGACATAGGAAACGGCCCCCAGTCCCCGGCGGCCCCGCTATTCCTGGCTACGGCAGCGGTTATGGTAACGGCGGGGCAGGGGGTGCGAAGAATCCCCGGGTAGGATCCGGCTGCCAACATCGACGACTCGACCTGGCAACTTATAACGCGCGCACACTGAGGCTCGACGCGAAGCTGATTGAGTTGGAAGAGGCAATTGGTAAGTTACATTGGGATATTATTGGGTTATCAGAAGTCCGAAGAGAGGGCGAGGACTCGATAACCCTGCAATCCGGTAACTTACTATACCACCGGGAGGGCGACCAACAGTCCCTAGGTGGTGTCGGGTTCATCGTCCACAAGTCCCTTGTCAACAACGTTATAACTATCGGAAGTGTTTCGAGCAGGGTAGCGTACCTGATACTCAGAATATCGAAACGATATTTGCTGAATGTCATTCAGGTCTACGCTCCGACCTCGAAACACGACGATGTCGAAGTGGAGGCTATGTATGAGGAGATCTCTAAAGCCATGCATAGCCATAAAACCCACTACACAGTTGTGATGGGGGATTTCAATGCGAAGTTGGGGCAACGTTGCGGTGATGAGCTGAGAGTGGGGCAATTTGGATTTGGGCAACGGAACAACAGGGGCCAGATGCTGGCAGACTTTATGGAGAAGGAGAACCTCTTCATGATGAACTCCTTCTTCAAGAAGCCCGTAAGCCGCAAATGGACCTGGTTCAGTCCGGACGGTAAGGTGAGAAACGAGATCGATTTTATCATGTCGACGAAGAAGCACATATTCAATGATGTCACTGTGATCAACGCTGTTAAGACAGGAAGCGATCACCGCATGGTCAGAGGCACATTGAATATCGACATAAAGCTTGAGAGAGCGTGACTGATAAAATCCACGCTCCGACCAATACCGGCTCAGATTCAAAACCCCGAGTGCTTTCAGCTCGAGCTTCAAAACCGCTTCGAAGCCCTTGAGAACAGCATCGATGTGGACGATCAATACAACATGGTGGTGGATACTGTCCGTACGGTAGGGTCCAAGCACTTTAAAACCCGCCGTCCAAAATTAAAGAAACTCTCCAGCCATACTCTCCTACTCATGGATCAGAGAAACGAAATGAGGCTACAGGACTCAGTGGATGCCCATCGTTATCGGCAACTCAATAGACAGATATCTAAGCCTTTGACGAGCGACCTTCGCCAATTTAATACCCAGCGTATTAAAGAGGCCATTGAGCGGAACAAAGGCTCCAAAGTGTTCGCCAGAGATCTGTCTATTGGGCAAAGCCAACTCACGAAGCTGAAAACTGAGGCAGGTAGCATCATTACGTCCACACCTGAAATCCTGAGGGAGATTGAGAGTTTCTATGGACAGCTGTATTCCACGCAAACACCTGTTGAAAGCAAGGCTAAAGACCCTAGAGCCAAGCTTACCCGACACTATACCGAAGATATCCCGGACGTCAGCCTGTACGAGATTAGGATGGCTCTCAAGCAGCTTAAAAACAACAAGGCGGCGGGTGATGACGGAATCACAACAGAGCTTCTGAGAGCGGGCGGTCGGCCGATACTCAAGGTCCTCCAGACGCTCTTCAGTTCTGTCATCCTCGAGGGCAGAACGCCTAAGGCATGGGGCAGAAGCGATGTGATGCTGTTTTTCAAGAAGGGTGACAAAACTCTCTTGAAGAACTACAGACCCATATCGCTTCTGAGCCATATCTATAAGTTGTTTTCGAGAGTCATTGCGAATCGTCTCGCTCGCAGGTTTGACGACTTCCAACCTCCCGAACAAGCCGGGTTCCGAAAAGGCTATAGTACCATAGACCACATTCATACGCTGCGGCAAGTTATACAGAAGACCGAAGAGTATAACTTGCCACTTTGCTTGGCGTTTGTGGACTATGAGAAGGCCTTTGATTCGATTGAGACCTGGGCAGTGTTGCAGTCTCTCCAAAGGTGCCAAATAGACTACAGGTACATTGAGGTTCTTAGGTACCTATACCAAAACGCCACCATGTCGGTCCGATTACAGAACCAGAGCTCTAATCCGATCCAACTACAGCGAGGCGTGAGACAAGGAGACGTCATATCTCCGAAATTGTTCACAGCTGCGTTGGAGGATATTTTCAAGCTTCTGGACTGGAAAGGACGCGGCATCAACATCAATGGCGAGTACCTAACACACCTACGTTTCGCCGATGATGTAGTTCTTATGGCTGAGACCTTGGAAGACCTGAACATAATGCTCCAAGATCTCGGTAATGCTTCTCAAAGAGTGGGTCTTGGGATGAACATGGACAAGACGAAAATCATGTTCAATGCCCATGTTGCGCCCGTTCCAGTTAACGTTGGGAACATTACACTCGAAGTTGTTGACCACTATGTTTACCTGGGACAGGCAGTCCAGTTAGGTAAGTCCAACTTCGAGAAAGAGATCTCTCGTCGAATCCAGCTCGGATGGGCAGCGTTCGGGAAGCTCCGGCATATATTCGCGTCCGAAATTCCTCAGTGCCTCAAGACGAAAGTCTTTGACCAGTGTGTGTTGCCAGTAATGACATATGGGAGTGAGACGTGGTCGTTCACTATGGGTCTCATAAGAAGGCTCAAAGTCACCCAGCGAGCAATGGAGAGAGCGATGCTTGGTGTTTCCCTGCTTGATCGAATCAGAAATGATGAGATCCGCAGGAGAACTAAGGCAACCGACATCGCTCGAAGGATTGCATCGCTGAAGTGGCAGTGGGCGGGACACATAGCGCGGAGAACCGATGGCCGTTGGGGCGGAAAGGTTCTCGAATGGCGACCGCGTACCGGACGACGTTCCGTGGGCAGGCCCTCCACAAGGTGGACCGACGATCTGGTCAAGGTCGCGGGAAGCCGCTGGATGCGGACAGCGCAGGACCGATCGTTGTGGAGATCTTTGGGGGAGGCCTATGCCCAGCAGTGGGCGTCGTTCGGCTGAAATGATGACTATTACTGTTTGCTTATTTTTTCTGTTTTACATATTTTTGTTTTACTACTATTTAATCCAGGCAACATTTATACCTCTGGATACTTTCGTCTATTACAGCCATGGTCGAAAGACCAAATCAAACAAACAAAAAGATTCCGTTAACTTTAATTTTCGTAATTACAAATATTGTAATTAACACTACTATTTACATCGTAACCGTCTAAGTATAAATATGGTTTACTTAAATAAATACTGTATCAATTATAATTAATTCTTAAATAGCTATAAATGCATCGAAAAATTACACAAATTCCACTGAATTTATCACATTGTCTCGTGTACGTACATCCTTACAATATTATTAAATAGTTCATTCACGCCCATAACATTTGAAAAACAATCCTTATGTCTTGGTGGGGACATTTTGTTCTATTTCTTCCACGTAATTTTTCCGAATCAACCTTACAACTATAGTCACGGTTACTTCTACATGTCTGGCAAATAATATTTCTAAGTTAATAAGAAATTAAATGATATGTGAGTATAATATATGATTTAGGTACTAAACTGTAGCCATACAGTGACTGCTTCCTCAGGCACCTTCTATAGAAGAGATGTTTTTTTAATCATGCGATAAAGGGTTAAGCCTATCAGGATTATTCACATTACACTGTTTCTTACTAAACCGCTTACATTCGAACAGATTTTAAATGTTATTTTCTAATCTTGCTATTTCTAAAACTATTTAAATGCAGCTGCAATGAGTATTGTATAGGCAACAAGGACTTTCAACAAACTAAACAAGAGTTTAGAATGGGAAGATTATGAATTTGAGGGTAGGTAGCATTCTACAGACTTACATGGAATGAATGTAAATGTAAGCGGAAGCGTTTCGGTTATGTAGTGATGCCGAAAATCGTTCGAAATATCGATAGGACTATCGATAGCTAGAAATGTAGTTTCAACAGTGACGGGATCGCACCTCAGTAGTTGCTATTTTATTCATTTATATTGGAACATTTTGAGCTTTTAGTGCTATCGGCAGTCTTATCGATAACTTTTCGATGGCTGTCGAATGACATCACTAGTCATTGAATAGTCTGGGTTGAATTCAAAAAGGCGAAAGTAGCCTCTGTGAAAACAACATTATTTTTAAGACTACACCAAATTTGTTCTAATCAATCCAATGTAGCGACCGCGCTAACTCTGTGACTTTGTACCATGGGAACGGGGGGTATTCTGATATCGCTCGCCTCGAGCGTGCCAGTCTGCTTCGCCTGTTATAATAACTAGGTTCTGAGTAGCTGTGGGAATGGTATCGGTTGTACACAGGCTTGTCGGGGTACGGGTGTGGCTGAGAATAGTCCACTTTGTAGGTACTTGTGGTGCTTTGAACACTGGCGCTGGAGAATCGGTTCGTGTTGAAACCTGAAAGCGAAATTGCACTTTAAGTATTGCACTTTACACGTGATGTTTTTTTTAACATAATATCAGAGTTAGGGTCGATTTATATGCGTCTAATCAGCGGGGTGTAGCCGCATCGCTCTTAAATTGCAGGTTGTGGGGAAACGCTTTGAATAAAATTATAAGTCTACGGTTCGCCTCTTTAATCTCTATTTCAACTTTCTGTAAGTAGAGTCATAAGAACTAAATAAGAAGGTGTTGTAGTTTAAGTAATATAGCTGTAATGTTTGTCTGTGTAAACATATTATTCAGTCTTTCAGCTGAAGTTATTAAGTTTGAAATTCATGTATGCCTTATGACTTACGGATCATCGGTATCTACTTTACATGGTAAGGAATGTTAAAAAACTTCAGTTTCAAAATAACCCCCCAAATTCTGCTACCTCACGCAAAATATAGGAGCTCTTTACAACTCCTTAGAGATGTCCCTTTTCGCTTATGTAGACATATTAAAGGGCATCTTCTCTATGATTGCTGAAGTAAGATTTTAGGTATAAATATATGTTTTATAATAGAACTGACCGTAGTTGGCGGTAGGCCTGACGCACATCATTCCATACACCCTGATGCCTGGCACCGACGCGTACGTTGGCTGGTCATGCGACATTGGACCTTCTGTAATGTGTAAACAGAATTGGTTTTTATAAATATTAAAAACAAAACATATTTTACTTAGTTTTAAATATTAATGTCCTCTAAATCATACCAATACAATAAGATTAAAAAGTAATTGAGAGTACTCGGGAATTAATTTATGCAAGAAAGTTTTCCGTCACGCCTTTTGAAGATGATATTGTTATTCTTTGGAAATGAAATATGGAATATGCTAGTATAATTGTATATTGCTTCAAAAGAAATATAGGTAAAAGTAATTTAAATTACTTTATGTAATGATATAGATATTCATATAGTTCGATATCTTAAACAGACTATGTAGTGTAGGCGCTTCTGAATCCCTCTACGTATCTTTCAAACAGGTATTTCACAGTTACTTTGTACACTGAAAAAAAAAATTGGTCAGAACCATCAAGATTGTGATAGTTATGACCAAGCATCTTTATTCCATATGAGCCTTTCAAGACGTTAGACACTTCTACCAAGTGGGTTTTTATTACTTTGACCATTGCTACCTAGCAAAGACAGTTAAGATCTTAATTAATCGAAACATGAAAAGTAGCTGCACTAACCGATTCACCTAGTGAATTCAACCAAGAACTTGTTTTTGATTTTAACATCAAAAATGCTTGTTCTAACTATTTGATGAGAAGTCTTGATTCAGATTTTGACAAACACGTCAAAAACTTAGCTTGGCCATAAATCGACTCTTTTCATTTTACAAAGTTTTATCAAAGCTACTAAGAGTACCAGAGCTTAACGTACCTAGTATGTGGTTCTCAGGACACCTGCATATGACCAGGTAATGCGACTTCCCGGTCCTTATGTTCTGCAGCGCAAGAAGCGACCAGTCCCTCGGCGCTCGGCATTCGCGCATCTCTGACACCGCCTCGCAGGTCTTCACCAACGTCACTGCTTTGTAAGCATACTGAAAAGTAAATACCATTGAATTTTAATCTTCAGCTAAGTAGTGAAATAGTTATATTATGGCTACCGATTTACATACATAAAACCATAATCGTACTTAAAAAAAAATCTCACTGATACATAGATTCTAGCATGTAATTGGTTGAATTTCAATATTAAGACCTATCACAGATTTGAATCTATTGTGGAGAGCCAAGATAAAAAGCCAAATCAGTTCGACGAAACTTTATTTGTAAAAATAATACTCATAAATGATCAGTTATTTGAATTACCTATCGGTAATTGGTTCACTTTTAATGTAGCAGGTAAAATGAAGTTTAAACAAGATTTACTAAAAATAAGACAAATTCCACTCAAAACTTGTTTTAGGTGACTTTTTTATGTAAATAGCTTAGAAACTGCTTGAACAGGCTATGGTATTAATTAAATAGGTGCAAAACTCTTATTAAGTGTAGTTAGATCCATTCTGGGTAAACATAGCACTTTCCAGGCATCCGTAGTGGGCTCGAAGAAAAATGTTGAACATGATAAACAACTTTCGTTATCAACATTACGAGATTTACAAGTTACTAAGCCAAATAAAGTTGCAATGTGTAAATCTAAAAGTGAAATGAATTCGATCGAAAGAAAAATAAATAATGCATGATAGATTGCCATGTTATTGGCGTTTAATCGACGTTATGTCAAATTGTTTTTATTTAATTTGTAGAAGGAGTGATTTCACTGCTTTTATGGAGTTCACTAATCAATCTGTCAGCGTCTTTATGCAAAAAATATATTGCATTAACGGGATAGTCTGAGACATTTGTAGCCTTCATAGTAAACGGAGCATTCAGAAGTGAAGACGAACCATCAATAGGTACCAAACGAGACTGACAATTTTATGGACAGAACTTAGGTTGTAAAAACTAATCTGTCCACTTCCTGACTCCTGATGTATTTTTAATGTTTTGGTGATTGGACCTACACCACTAAAGGTACAAAAAAACTAGACCATTTATCTTGCAATTTCGAAGCCATTACCTTAAAAAGTCGAAGCTCTAATAACGTAACTTTAGAAAATCTTAAAAGGAATCCTTAAATTCTCTCTACGATTGTTCTGTCAGTGAAGGAATGCTTAGTCGGCAACAATGGCGGATAGTCCATTACGCGGTTGAATGTAAATTGTAAATCGGTTGCCGGATTGTTCTGCCAGATGCTTACCATGCTTACCTTCTTTTTGGAATCCGTGGTTAAGCGCGTGGTATGCAGGTCGTCGGCGTTGAGGCTCGCGGAGCAAGGGTCCCGGTAGCGCGAAGGGCACGCGCAAAGTGGCTGCGTGTAGTTCAGTCGCACGTATACTGCATTGCAGACCTGCAAGCATTTCAACACCATTCATGGTAACCACGTGCCAAGTCTGCAAGCTTTCAGACAACATTTTGTGCGTTCTTTAAACCTTGCGCTAACGTGCCTCTACTTACGAGGCTGGCAAAAGACCGCCTTGAATGATTTCTACGCTTAGTAATGAATGGATAAAATATACATATTTGTTAGGTACTTGATGCTTGATTAACTGATTACCATTGTGAAATTTTAACAAAGAAAGAATAAAAGCCTTAGTGAGTTTTTAGATGCACTAAAGTATCTTTACGTCAAAGAAGTTATTGTTTGCCATCTACAAACGTCGACTAGTTATACAATCAAAAAGAGTCGTTACTAGTTGAGTTTATGGTTGTAAAACACCATTATGGCCGTGAAATGTGTGTGTATTACTCGCTAACAGTACACACCATTCACGGCAGAAAGCTTTTATTCCTCAAAATCATGAGCATTACCTAACTGTAAAGTTAAAGGCTTAACGCCACCGGCGCCTGCGTTGAATTCAATGCGATTTATCTGGGTGTCTAGCACATCTGGATTTGTTCCACCAATCGATGGCTATTGTGTTGATTGGCGATCACGACCTGACACATTTTCGGGAATGATGGTCACGCCTCGTCGATGTATTGGTTTATGAACCCAGTTGTAATTGTTTAGTTCCTTGATTCGATTTCGCTTTCATGCGAAGAATCATAATTGATGTAGTTGGATTCGTTTGGTTAGTAACACAAACAATGTCATGACTTGATTGTTATGTTGGAAAAATGAGTGGTAAAATAGCTGGCCAAGTGATTAGATACCTGCAAAGTGTCTGTCTTAAAATTAGCGCGTGTTTATCAATGGGTGTCAAACAAGCTACTTAACAATTGTGGTATTGGAAGGTGCCTAGACTCGTAATCAAAACGATAAATTGGCTTCACTGGTAATATATCCCTTGAGACATTTTGCTCACCCCCTTACTAAACGGAGCCTGCACTGGTAAGTTTAGGTATTAGGTGTATTTTTAAGCAGAAGAAATGGCTGGATGTGACAAGCACAAATGTTTATCATATTTTGAATATAAGGCGGCTTCATCATCACCATCAGAACCTCTAAGATTCCACGGCTGAACATATCAAACCGTGGACTATGAGAGGTCTCTGACGTCCCCGAGAGAACGCCACAGGGAGCGGCTTTGGCCCTATAAGGCTTGTCAGGCAATATCGCTAACATCCACACTCTAAAATTGATTGAGTTAGTTTACCTAAAAAGATCTTTAAACCAGCTTTACCTGCTGAATAGCGCACTCTGGTAGCAAGTAGATGTGTTGGTTGTGAGGGTAATAGTGGTACTTCGTCGGCTTAGCTAACACTGATGTAGAGCCTGCTGGCAGCGGTACAGTCTGAAATCAAGGAGAAAAGAGACGTTAAGAAATTAAGTTTCCGGAAAACGATATTTGAATAATTTTTTTTTGACGCCGTTCAGTTAGTTTTTATGGGAATCTCCTCGGTGTGTGTTTCATGACGAGGTACATTGACAGCCTCATGACTAAGGCGCAATACCTGGCTATACCAAATCAAGTAATGGCAAAATTAGACGTTTAAAAACTAGACATTATACATACATTTGCGTCATATTCCGGGGCTTAAAAGATATATAATAGATTCTCGAGCCGAGTCTCTAAAAACCGACCGAGTCTCTAAAAACGTTAATTTTTAGAGACTCGGTCCATTTTTGCTCAAATTGACCGAGTCTTTAAAAATTAACGTTAAAAGTAGGTAGACGCTATAGTCTACGTACGAGTATTACTAGATTTAAAAGTTGTTGCTCGGACAAAGAACTCTTTAACTAGACTAGATAACTATCTATTTTAGGACTCAACATTGTACCCAGTGCTTCCACGAACTACATTATTCTGGTCATTTGAAAGCTAACCTCTAAATGGTGGTACCAGTTCATGGCGATGAAAGCGCCAATAATCCAACTTGTCATTAGTTATTGTCAGAATGATGAGAAACGTCTCAAAGACGACCTCAGCCTTTGCTACACTATAACCTTATTCACTAGTGTTCATAGCTACTGTGCCAACAATGCGTTCTAACTAACATAAGTACCTATAAGTAGGTGTATATTGGGAAGTATACTTCATTTTTTTCTTCACCACTCGCTCTCTTCGTTCGCTCATTCGAAAAAAATGAAGTACCTTCCCAATATACACCATTGGAGCACAAAATCAGAAATAAACCACCTAAAATATTTCAGATGGTTTATCATGAACGATGAACTTCAAACATGTTATGGAATTAAAAATTTTGATCAAAAAACCACTAACCGAAAGTTAAATAATTATTCGCTTAACAGTTTGCATGCACTGTCATCATTTCCTAGCCGACCCACGAGCGCTCGCGCTGACGTCGTGCGTCCGGTCTTGCGATATGACACCTCTACGCTACACATACCTAATGCACCGATTCCTGATTGTTTAACTAAATCGTTGAATGAAACTTGATACGAGTTCATTTTGGTGTAAGACGCAACATGATTATTCGAAAAGTGAATTATTATCGTCAATCATAAAATTAATAACAAATTCATAAAAAACATACCTGTGATTTTTTTCCCTTGAGATCTGGTATTTCACAAAAAACACAACATAACTACACTGATTGATAGATCATACATGGCGCTCTTAGATACCCGATTAGAATATGACGGCACCATGAAACTACAACGACCACAAGTGGTGGTTTCATGCCAGATTGGTCGTGCCGATACAAGTGATACTCTATTCAACCGCGTGTTATCCAGCAGCAACATAGTCAATAATCACATTTATGATAGTAAAAATGTCGGCACCATGAATCCTCGGTAATTCCATGATGGAACAGAGATTCATGCCTGATTGGTCGTACGGACAAGTTTGAATGCAATTTACCACAACTATGAGCATGGACGCGTTAACTCAAAAAGGTGTGTGGGAGCCGCGACGATCCCTTCAATACTGATGCAATGTATGAACAAGACCAGTAAATCGTAATTAATTAGTAACGCTTTTTGTTTCGGGTTCCGTATAATTGTTGTTAGGACAAAAGTTTATAAACATAATTCTACTAACTGGTTAATACGTTGGTGTAATGCTAAATACATTCAGTGAGGAACCTCATCATCTTCAATGATGCAGTAACAACCTTAATAAAAATCAAAATTATGATTATTTCGCATTACCATATAAATCCATATTAAGCATAACATTAGGAATCATATTTAAAATAGATTTTTTGCAAATAATACAATATAACTGTAAAAACAGAAATAAATGTCAATTAACTTAAAACAAATAAAAAACATATTTAAAATAATATTTGATAACTACTTATTAAATCTAATCAAACAGATAAAAGTCCGCTGTTTATTACGTAAAGATAGGAAGGAACCCTAATGCAATAATTAAAATAGATTTTTAAAATAAGTCATATCACTGTAATAAACAGAAATAAATATCAATTTACTTAGTAAGTAAGTAAGTAAACATTTATGCAGAATAAAAACTTAACCTATGAAACAATGGTATCAATACATTTACTTAAAACAAATAAAACTCATTTTTAAAAAATATCAAATAACTAATTATTAAATTTAATCAAACACAAAAAAGTCCGTTGTTTATTACGTAAAGATAGGAAGGAACCCTAATGCAAATGCAACACAAGCAGGTATTACTTTGAACAAACAAGTCACTACATTTTGCCAACGCTGCACTACCTTATCTGTAAGCTCGGTAATATGATTCAAGATTCAAGTATAGTCAACCACAATAAAAATGATTTTTACTTTCATAATTTGAACGTATTTCTAATTACTTAATTGTGTAATGGTTCAGAAGTTGTTTACTACAATAGAAGTCGCGGGTTCGATTCCGCACAGTACAAACATTCGTTTGCATGAACATGTCTGTTTGTATTGTTCTAGCTGTTTCCTATGTAAACAAATGATGTATTTGAAATATGTTTATCCTTTGTCTAGTGTCCCATAACACAAGCTTTAAGAAGTTTAGTTTATCACTAGACGCTGTTGTGTAGGTAGTGCAACTCTACACATGACATGTAATATCATTTAGGAATGGCTTAATGAACTATTACAAGGTTTTCGCCTTCCTCCGTTTTGCAGTGCCAGTTGCCACAAGTTTGGTTCAAAGTCAGTCAATTCAGAAAAAACTTTTTTTTTTTAATTTTCCTGCGTCTGGGAGTTAGTTTGTTGGACTTACCATACACGGATATTCAGTTTCTTACTTCTGGACCTTAACGCTTACAAATGGCATGTTCCCTGACGCATGTATACACAAATAATTTTACGTTATTAACAGCGAAAAATGGGAATTTTCTATCGTTCATTAATAACAGCGCAACATTTTTTCTTCTAAATAAACTCAAGTCAACTGTACATAAGTACGTACCTTTCAGCCGACCTAGTTAGTGAATTAATATTTTATTTTTCACGAAATGTATTGACAAACCGAATTTTTTGCTGACAGCTTACAATTTTAGACAGTGTTAGCTAACCTTTTATTGGAAAGACTTTATAGGTCGTTTTTGCGATCACTTCCTAGTAAAATTGGAGTTTTACAGTAAAAATGTTATGCTCCTCTTTGTCTGAGTTTGCAATATTTTTGAATAAATTAGGAGCTATAGATCAATGAAAACCATAACATCAGTGACAGTGAGTGATCATCAAGGACCATCAAGAAGTTATTCAACGTTATTAGTGCTACAGCAAGAAAATTCAGCAGAAATCAATCATGTTCGTAAGTTTTATCTTCAATTTACTATGTTAAAACGATAAAGATTTTATTTTACATGTTTGTTTTTATTCTTCATATGATAGGTCTGACATCGAATGCAACTCCGAGGTTGAAGTTAAACGCCGGGCAGTGCACAAGCACTCAGAGTCTGACGCCGAGCCCTCCAAACGCCGAGCACGGAAGGCCACTCCAGCACTTTGCGATTCTGACGCCGAGCCCTCCAAACGCCGAGCACGGAAGACCATCCCACCACTTAGCGACTCTGAAGACGAGTGTGCTAAAAAACGGTGAGATAACGACCTGCATCTCAGTATTGTGACAAACAGTGAAGATTCTTATAACCACTTATAACGCTTATGTTTATGAACGTGAATACTTAACATTTGAACCAATACTTTTGTTTTCATTTTCAGGAGCAACAAGACGGCTGGGGCCAAGAGGAAGGCGAAATTTATAAAAGAACTTTTTTACACGGACGACGAAGTAAATAAGCGGTAAGTTTTATGTAAAATCATAGCGAGGAACGTAATGACCAGATCTTTTCAAAACAAATCTTTTTTAAACCAAACATTAGAAAATATTGACTTTATAAATTATGAACTCTATGTACCTTATACCTTTATAGTTATGTACGTGATACATACCTTTTTTTTCTCCTGATTACGTCAAAGCAAAGGAGGGTTATGATTGTTTGGTACCTAGCAAACTTATTAATTAAATAATCCACGAAGCATAGTAAGTAATAGTTTCTCATCTAACTTAATCATTTCAGTTCCAGTAAAGCGGCTAAAAGACCTACGAAGCGCAAGCCAGCTGAAGGCAGCGTACCGAAGCGAGCTCGGTCTGATGGATGGTGTCTGGACTTAGACGACGAGCCGGAGATCGTCGTCAACCGCACGCGCGCCGCGCCTTCCCTGCAATCCGTGCTCACGCGCCGCGTGGCGGATGGTAACCTACGTCATACCGCTGACCTATCCGGCGATCTGTTCGTGGAGCTCCGACTCTATAACTCAGCGGACATCAAGTCGATACCGGCGAGAGATCGCTGGCAGAAGGCGGTATTATCGCTTAAATATAGAACCGATTCTGACGCTGAACAGCTGGACTTGCTGCGCAAGTTTGTCAAGCGAGCACGCGCGGATTTTACCGACGAAGGACGGTTTTTTGTCGATAACAAAAAATAAGTTATCATCCTAAACATTAAGAAATAAGAGTCCAATCTATTTTAGTTAAATTTAAATCAATCTTTTCTTTTACATCAAGTAACAATGTCAAACAGATCGATATATTGTTCCGTTTGTAATATTTCTGTTAAAAGCAAAGCGTTTTCCGCTCATCTTAAGAGTACAATACATAAAAATAACTCTGCTATTGAAGAAAGCGATGGTATTGAGAAAATAGGTAGTGCTTTCCGCAGTCGCATCGCAGGCGCCGGCCTCGTTCATGCGCAGCTTGCGCGCGCGCGCCGCTCAGCTGCTACGAGCGCGCCAGTTAACTTATGATAGCATCAAAGTTAACTTTGAATTATTCGCTGAATTTCTTTTAAGATCGAATGATTCTAACAAGTCCGAAATAAAGTCATTTGCTACGGAAAACATTGTAATAAATAATAGTTTTGATTTTGAAGAAGTTTTCTCTCAAGTTATCAACGTGATTACTTCTAAAGTAGACGAGTTTGAAGAACGAGATAGCGGTTGGTTATTTTTACGTAATTGTTACTTAGAAATTAACATTAATAAGTACAATCCTCTGAGAGCATCTAGATTCATTGATTTGCCAAAAGCATTGAAACTCAAACGCGCATGTGTTAACATTCAAAATAAAGATGAGTTCTGTTTTTTATGGAGCATAATGGCAGCTTTATTTCCTGCAGACAGCAACGGGCATCGAACATCTTCTTATCCTCATTTTAAGAGCGTGCTCAATGTAAATAAAATGTCGTTTCCGGTTAAGTTTCCCGACATAAAAAGATTTGAGAAAAATAATCCTAATATAAGCGTTAATGTATATGGACTCAAAAACAAAACAAATGTTGTTGGACCATTGTACCGCACGTTGAGTAAAAAAAGCAATCACATAAACTTATTGTACATAGAAAGAGGTAATCTTTCACATTATTGTTTGATTAAAAACCTAAGCCGCTTAATAAGGTCGCAAGTAACAAAACATCATGGTCAAATATTTTTTTGTGACGACTGCATGATATTTTTTCAAAACGAACGTAAATTAAACGCTCATGTGTGCGGTGGGGTTGCGACTATTTTGCCAAAGTCGGGTACATTTATTCAATTTAAGAACTATGAGAAAATGCAAGACATGCCTTTTGTAATTTATGCTGACTTTGAATCTTTATTGCAGCCCAGTCCTAACGAACCCAGTTCCAGTTCAACGAAACTGTTTCAAAAACATGTACCGGCTGCGTTTGCGTATTATGTTGTTTGTTCTTATAATAGTTCTTTAAATCGATACGTAACTTATCGCGGTGAAGATTGTGTTGAAGTTTTCATAAATAACCTAAAAAAGGATGTATCTCAAATTTTACAAATTTATAAAAATACAATTCCTATGAAAAAACTAACCACACAAGAAGTTTGCGCATTCAAGGAATCAAAAGTATGTTATTTATGCAGTCAATTATTATTCGATGATAAAGTTCGGGACCACTGCCACTTGACAGGCAACTATCGCGGTGCAGCTCATTCTTACTGTAATCTTAACTATCGTTTACCACAATTTGTTCCTGTCTTTTTTCATAACTTGTCTGGCTACGACAGTCATTTATTTATAAGTCAACTGGGACAAACATCAGGACCAATAAAAGTTATAGCTAAAAACAAAGAAAATTACATATCATTCACTAAGTTTTTTACAACACATGACAATAAACATATGGCGGTTCGTTTCGTTGACTCTTTTAAATTTTTGGGAACAAGCCTAGAAAAACTTGTATCGAATCTAGATAAGAAAGATTTTATTCATTTGCTTAATTTTTTCCCAGAATCTGAGAGGTTCGAATTGTTAAGACGGAAAGGCGTGTATCCGTATGAATACATGTCTACCTGGGACTCGTACAAAGAGAAAAAATTGCCTCCACAGCAATGCTTCTATTCGAGCCTTAGTGACACTACTGTTTCAGAATCTGACTATAGCCATGCTAAACAGGTCTGGAATGAGTTCAATTTAAAAACTTTGGGTGAATACACAGATTTATATTTGAAATCTGACGTTTTGTTACTAGCAGATGTATTTGAAAAGTTTCGTTGCACTTGTAAAACAAATTACAAGTTAGATCCTTCATTTTATCTGACAGCTCCTAGTTTGAGTTTTGACGCAATGCTCCTTAAAACGAATGTAAAACTTCAGCTAATTGATGACTTAGAAATAATTCGATTAATACAGAAAGGTATTCGCGGGGGAGTATGTTTATGTTCTACGAGGTATGCGAAAGCAAACAATAAATACTTAACAAATTATGAAACGTCATACCCCGATAACTTTTTATTTTACATAGACTGTAATAATTTGTACGGCTATGCGATGTGTTCTTATTTACCTCATTCGGATTTTAGATTATTGAATGTTTCAGATATTGATCAAATTGAAATCCTTGAAACACCCGATGATTCCGAAGAAGGGTTTATTTTAGAAGTTGATTTAGAATATCCCGAGAATTTACATGACCTGCATAATGAATTACCATTTTGCCCACAAAAATTTTCACCACCAGGATCTAAAACTCCAAAATTAATACCGAACTTATATGACAAATTTAACTACGTTATCCATTATGCGCATTTGAAAACGTGTTTATCACATGGTTTGAAGCTCACAAAGATTCATAGAGTAATTAAATTCAGACAAAGCCCTTATTTAAAACAATACATTGATTTGAATACAGAGTTACGAAAAAAGGCAAAGTCAAGTTTCGAACAGGATTTTTTTAAGTTATTAAATAATAGCATTTTCGGCAAAACTTTAGAGGACACCGAAAAAAGGCTTGATGTAAAACTAGTCAATCAGTGGGTTGATACAAAAAATAGAACGAAAAAAATGGTCACTGCAGAACAACTAATAGCGAGGCCTAATTACCATAGTTCTACCATTTTTTCAGAAAATTTTGTGGCAGTTCAGTTGAAGCCAGAATCAGTTGTACTTGACAAACCTATTTATATTGGATTTACGGTTTTAGAAATTTCCAAAAGCCACATGTATAATTTCCATTATTCTGTAATGAAACCATTTTATGGTCGTAATTTAAACCTTTGTTACACAGATACAGATAGTTTTTTGTACTCGGTGAAAACTAGTGATATATATAAAGATCTGAGACACAATTTTCAAGGATATTTTGATACAAGTAACTATGAAGAAAATAATACGTACGGTATTAAACGCGAAAATAAAAAAATACCTGGATTGTTCAAAGATGAACTTGGCGGACATCTTATTACAGAATTTGTTGGTTTAAGATCAAAATTATACTGTATCAAAACTGAAACCAAAGAAATTAAGAAAGCTAAAGGTATTAAAAAACCTGTAGTCAACAAACTGTTTTTCAAAGACTATCATAAAGCTTTGTTGGAAAAGGAAATAATTCGCAAAAGAAACATTGTTTTCAAATCTATCAAACACCAAATATTCACTCAGTGTGTTGATAAAGTAGCCTTATCATCTAATGATGATAAACGTATCTTATTAAGAAACAATATAGACACATTAGCATGGGGACATAAATCTAGTACCTTTTAATTTAGCTACAATAGATTGGACTAGTTAAGTCAAGTATCTAGTTTTAAGTTTGTTGTTATGTTAGATTTAGACCACGTAAGATTGTATGTTAAGAATAATTGTGTTTAGTTGTTTAATAAATATTTCACCAATTTTTTTGTTTCATTGCTGAACTCAAACCCAGGTTTGAATTGCCTACTTAATTAGTTCATAGCTACTGCTCAAAAACCTATACAACATAAGTAGTGCACACGTGATGATTTCTGCAAGTTTCAACCTGTTATGATTACCTAAGACTACGAGGGTTGTCAGTTACATATTATGAAAGTTAAAAAAATATTTTTGATAATGTTGTTTTAGTTTCAATACGTTAATTACAGCTCATACTTGCCAAAACTTGTTTTATGAACATCATCAAACTATCACAGTGCGTATCGAGCTGTGATATAAGAGAGTCAATTATAATATAGTAGGTCACCTAACAACAGGATGATTGTTACTATAAATTATAATTCGAACCCAAACTAACTGCAAGACGATAAGATTTTATAATCAACTTTAAAAAGGAGTAGGATTTAATACATTACAGATAAAATCATACATTGTAAAATGTGGATTGACAGCCCTGCATGTTCCATTTAAAAGTGTTTAGCTTGTAAAATTTTAAAACTATGCAAAACTATTTTAGTGAGGTGTTGGTCATGTCATTCTTTTAGTTTCTGAGCTCGAGTGAAGTGGTGTGCTATTTACTTATCTGTAAGTATACTATTTTTTAGAAAATTGTTTGAAAGTTACATTTGTACAAATGATTGATAATATGTATTACTGTTTTTTGTTACAGAAAATGTCTGAATCCGACATCATGTTCAGTCAGTTCGCACAAGATCCCTTCTCAACTGCTAGTGCGTTTCGGCAAGCTTGTCCTGAACTTTATCGGTCTAGCCCTGCACCCAAAGAGAGGCAAGCGAAGCGGAAGAATCATAAATGCAAGAAGAACCGACTGCGCAGAACCTCCTACGTGATTAATAATGAGCATCAGCGAGGAATACGCCTTATTAAAATAAAAGTGATAGATATAAGCGGTGAATCTCTCAACAAATCGGACATTGAATGTGATGAAGATAATGTAGTGTTAAGTGCACAATATATTGTGAAAGAACCGTTGGATGACATAATGGACGAAACAGAAACAGTGATTAAAAAAATAAGTAGGAAAATTAGTGATAATAATAATTATTAGCTTTAAACTTTATTTTAGATATAAGACTAGTTTTAACCTGTACACTTGTATAAATATCAGAAATATTATTAAAATAAATACGTCATGTGAAAAACTGTGTTTGTTATTTTTTACTTATTATTTAAATTCGTTAGGTAGGTAGAATTAAATAAAACTATGCATTGATCATATTTAATGTTATGTATATTCACAATTACTTAATCAATAAATTATTTAGTAAAAACAGTCAAGTCAAATAATGAGTATCCATTCAAAAAACACCATTTTTTAATACACAAAGCACTTCTTAAAGCACATTTATTTTTGTGAACCAAGCAATTAAACATATTAGTTTTGTACAGGTCATTTAAACTATTAAGATTAGGTATACCTGTATAACTTATATCTACAATATTATCATGACCACACAACTCTGCCACCCATTTAATCTTTTCTTCACCTTTTACAATAATTTTCATGTCTTTCAGAAGAGGCTTGATAGTTCTATGAAATTCTTGAAAATCGATGTACCCTTCACTCCATTGGTAACCTCTGTTTCTTTCTATCCATTTAACATGTCGTTTCTCTTCCTCAGTTAATTTAGTAAATGGATATGGAGGTTTGATTAAGAATGTTTGAGTAAACTCCAGAGTTGCTATAACGAATTCTTTTACTAAAAATTCATTTTTACGGTTTTTGAATCCTTGCAAATCCACAATCACTGTATCGTTATTCATGATAATTTCTTCACAATATTGCTCAAAGGTTTATACTCAAATACACAATCGTTCAAAATTAGACAGTATGCAGCTGTCTGATCTGGTATTTCTTGATCTGTTTCAATTTCAACTCTTACGTCTATCGATCCTTTTAACGTCTCGTGTTGGCGTGAACAGTCGATTACAAACATAGGAGCAATGTCTCTGAATTCTTTCATGCTCATCAACGGCTCTGGTCGGCGTCCGTAGTAAGACTGTTGGAATCTAGCGTACTGCTCATATAATAAACTAAATTTATCTTCTGAAAAGTTGATGTTTAAACCTTCATAAGGATAATACGATGAATTCAAAAATACTTTAACATCACGCACGTGACAGTGGTCAAATTCAGCCATTGAAAGGGCAGCGTTATGTTTACGGTTGGTTTGCATTGCAATAACAACGAACCGTGGTTTTTCGATTTGTGATGAAGTTTTTATCGACCAAGTATGCTTACGTGTCTTAGGTAGTAGTGGATATTCGTATAGATCCCAATTACGATACGCGAGTTGAATAGCTCGATCTTTCTCTAAATGTTTTAGCAAATTAATTCTTTCCCGATCAGACACTTTGATGTGTGGAACTCGCCAAACAATTTTATTAATTACAATATCGTCGACAACTTCTCCTGCATTTAATTTGATAGAATTGAGATTCGTATTGCTCCTAAGCAACACCAACTCATGTTTACAGTTTATAATAATTTTTTCATAATCTTCAGCGAATCCTAAAATTTTGTTCAACGGTATGGATGCTGAAAATGCTCCACTATCAGTGTTATTCGATCCTGTAGTTGACCACCCCCAAACTCGACCACACTTGGATTCATCACCATTTAAAGATAGGTAAGATTTGATAGTTGAAGTAACACCAGCATTTTTAATTTTATCTATTTCTACTCCGTTCAATTCATATCTTATATCTTGAAACAGAAATAGTATCGGATTATTAACGAAATGAACATTTGTTATTTTTGCTTTAGTGGTACTGTTAAACACATTCACTTTTCCCTCTATGTATAAACTACTTAGTGATGGCAGTACATACAAATCTTGTTGGTTGATAGGAATTCGTATTTCATCATTTTTGTTGAAACTTGACACATATGGTTTGTATGAATGATACTCAAAACTTTCAATACTGGTATCGTATGAAGCTTGTTGTGATATATTTAAAATATTCATTTTATCAAGCCTACTAATTTAAGAAACTCCTTATTACTTTTAGTAAGCTTATTCTTTAGCTGAATCGGTGTGTCTTTGCGGGATGTTTTTTTAGAACTGAATTGAACACACGATGTAGACGGGTTTTTATGGAAATTTAACATTTTTTTCTGAAATGTAAATAAAGTTGTACTTCTTCACCTCGTAAGTTTATCTCTTTATTTTCAGCGTCCAACAACCTTATATTAATAGCGCTAATAGAACTTTGGTTTACCGGAAAGTAAATTAAATTTTTAGGTATTTCAATTATACGATAACCGGGTGGTACATTAGGCACGAATTCGTAAATAATATGACTTCCTTTTCCGTTTACAAAAGAACCACTGACAACATCGCATTCGATCCTTACGATGGTTGTTGATAGAATGTTGACAGGATATTGTGAATCAGTTCTTATATTTGCGTTTATTGTTTGTTGACCGAAACCTAAAATTTGTCCCAATGATTCAGCTTTATCAAAATAAATATTCTTGGAGCAGAAAATATTCGTTTTTAATGTATTGTTATTGCATGTTAATGTTAACACGGTATGTTTAATATTACTTTTCAAATAATCGCAAATATCTTGAAGCTCATAAGACCCTTCAGGAATTTTGATGACTTCATTTTCCCCATAATAAAACTTATTGTTCCTTTCATCTATATTGGGAATAGAATTGAAGGTTGAAAATGACAAAAGTCCGCATTCGTAATCTCCTCGAAGTTCCAACGTAGGGGAATAGTTTGTGCTCAAGGAGGCTCCGCTTCCAGTTATAGATACAGTAAAAGACATGTTTGAACTGATACTTTTATTTATTTCACACAGTATTTAAATGTTTTTCCAATAATTCCTCAGAAATTTTAAACATAAATGACCGCAGTTTGTAGTGCCAAAGGTTTGCTGTCGGTCAAAGTTATAGTTTATAGATAAGTTACTCATGTATTTAACAAATTCTAGAGGAGGCTTCAAATTGCCAAAACTATCATAATACTCTACGTAATTATTGTGCTTCACGAAGGCCACCCAATGCGTGCCGGGGTTTTTATTGCTGTCTAAATTCAATATTCCACATTCTATATTTTTGGGTTTCAAAGGTAATGTATCTCTCATGAAGACTCCACGAAAATAGGGAATATCATAGGCATGTTCTAATATATCTATGTTGGTGAGAGCACGTTTGGGTAGCCGCTTAATTAGTTTTTTGATGGGTTTAGATATAAACCAGTGCCAGTTTTATGAGGTTTAATATATAACCCTTTCCCGATAGAAACAGCTTCCATCATTCGGTTGTGTCTTTCAGATTCCTGAAGACTTTTTTGTGCAGCTTTGGAATCGTTAACAGCTTTAGCTATACCAGCTGCCCCTCCAGCTAGTGAACCTAAAGCTGATAACCCTGCGAATATAGGAATAAGTGGTAAAAGCCCTCCGCACTTTGGAAGAGGAATGCAACGCGGCAAACGTATTCCTTTTTTATTACTAAATAATTTTTTTGCAGCTGCATAGGCATATTTAATGGCAGTGTGACTGTCTTTGGATTTGATTTTTTTTAACCGTGATTTAATTTTCCTAACACCCTTTTTGAATGACTTCATACCACTACCAGCCCTAATTTTTGCGTTCATCGCTTTTTTCACAACCCATGATGCAAGTTTTTCTCCTTTTCCGGCATCTTTCGAGTTCAACCTTCTCTTTGCCATATTCAACAGTTTTAAGTCAGCTATCTGTCGAGCACGCGAATCTTTGTTAATATAGGCAATGTCGTGGTGCATGCAAGCTTCATCCAATTTGTTCACCCCTCGATCACCTCTAATTAATCGTTTCTGAAGTTTCGTTCCGGGCCCACAAAATTGATACCCAGGTAAATGTAGTTCAAACGGTAAACGATCTATCAAGTTATTAATTATACCACTGCCTTTCTTCATCGATAGGCAAAAAGTGAGATGATAGCACAAATTATTTTATTTATATACTATGAAACTAAATCACTTTTTTTAACCCAACTGTTGTCTTCATCACTCAAGCCTAGCCATTTTACATAAATTTTGTTTCCTTTTTTCTTAATAATTTTCTCAATAAGGTAAATTTCCGGCACCTTGGTTTTCTGTAATTCGTATCCATAAAAAGAACCTAGAATATTTTGTTTGTGTTTGTCTTGTATTTGATACGTTGGGGGACTAGTTTGATTATCTTTTACTATGAGAAATATTTCGGTTGACCAATTAGGAGTGTAACCCTTGTAAAAATCTCCTTTGTGTTTACTTATACGTACACAATCACCAACTTGAAAAGTTTTTCCTCGTCGTATCTTTGACTGTTGGGATTTGATTATATTAGACTTTACTAGAATCTCATTCGATTGATTTACATCGATTGGTTTAAATTTAGTTATGCGATGTAAAGTACTGTTATAATTCTCCACAGTGATGTCTAAATTATTTTGAAACCATTGATAGTTTCCATATAGACTGAAAATTTTGTAAAGGTGAGATTTAAGAGTTCTTATCACACGTTCTACTATGGAGGCTTTCTTTACAGAGTACGTAGAATAATGATTTATTTTATGCCTTTTCATCAACTGCTTAAAATAATCATTATAAAACTCTGTACCCAGGTCAGTTTGTAAATTTTTAGGCTTTCTTCTTGTCTCTGATAGTATACTGCACATTGCGTCCGTTACACACTTTTTTGATTTTGACTTCAACGGTTTAACCCAAACGTATTTCGATAAAGTATCAATAACTACAAGAACATACTTGTGTCCGTTATTATACGACGAATATTTTTGAAAATCCATGAGGTCAGCTTGCCATAAATCATCCATTCCTTTGATAATCGTATGCCGACGACAAAAATTCCTTCTCGCTGCTTTGTGCAACTCATGAACTAAATCTTCTTTACTCATTTTGAGTAGGTTTTGGTGAAATCATGAGATCAACTTCTTTTTTAGTGTAATACAATGTATTCAAATTTTCAACAGTCAGTTTTTCTAGATTATTTAGGTATTTTTTAACATTACTTTGAACTGTTTTTATTTCTTGTTTTAGTTCGTGAATACATTTATCAACGTATTCTTTACTTACAGCTTCATCGTCCTTCTCGGGAAGTGACAGTCCTTTCAATTTCGATAATTTTAAATCAAAATCTCCTGCTTCGGACCTTATTAATGCATCTGTAATAATATCAGCATTTAAAGATTGTCGTAAACGCTTATGAACGTGATGACCGAATTTGTCTACATTCATTATCGTCTTGTCGGCTTCTCTAGTGCAATGGTACTGCCCGGTCCACCAGATGGAAGCTTTATATATTTCTTGTATTTGATAATGCCAGCTTCATGCAATTCTTCGATTATTGCATAAATTTCATTTCTTACTCCTGTGTTACCAGCTGTCCATGAAGCCAGTAAAAGTTGTAATCTTTCCACTAACTCATTAGGATCGTTCCAGTAAATCAAATCAGTATCATTCTTAACTTCTTTTAATATATTTACCCCTTCTCCTTGCGGAAGACTTTCAACACTACTGGTATGATTTCTTGAGAACTTGAATAACGGTTTAATAATATTCATGTATTTAAAACCTTTATTACTGTTTATGGGTTTAGAAGGATTGCAATGACGTTTGTGTGCATTAGTATCAATAAGTAATAATCTGTAATTTTGCAAGTCCTCGTCTGTAACGTTTTCTAAATTTGGTACCTTTTTGTACAGTAATTCTTGAAGCCCTATGGTTTTTTTCAGGCTACGGTTTCCAATTTTCAATATTCTGTCGTCGTCATAAACACGAGTTTTGCCAAGCCATAATTTTCCTCGCTCATGTTTAACACCATAAGGTATATCTTTCATTACTTCAGATGACACGGACCAAGATAGAGAATCGTTAGCAATACTTGGTGATGACTGGAGAGATTTAAATGAGTTCTCATTAACATCATGATCCTCTGATGGGGATGTAGTAAGAGTCTTGTTAGAAGGCATAAAAATCTCATGATCTGTGATTTCCCCATCAGAGACAGGTTCTTCAACATTTTCGGAAGAGGTACTTGATGACTCGCTCTCGCAATATTTGGTTCTTTTCATTAAATGGTTCACTGGCGTTGATTCTTCATGTTTATATTGTTTATTGTCATCTTTTTTACTTGACATTTGGTTTAGGGGGTTGATAATGGGTTTGAATAATGTTTCGAGGGCTATGTCATTTGTTCTTTTGTAATCTTTCATAATATCCACCTTTCTTTTCACAGCTGCAGCAGACTTTACAATTTGTTCTTTGAGATTTCGTTCCATCGTTAAAGACTCCACACTGACTGACAATCTTAATCAAACTGAAACATCAGTAACCTAGCAACTATTTAAAAAGATTAGTCTACTTCTATGAATGTATCGAAGTTCAGCCGGTAACATCCTTTGTTTCGTTCACAGTCCTTATTTATAACTAAATAGTTGAAAGGTTTTCTCCAAACAGTGGAGCACATTTCACGAAACTTACACCATGACATATCAGAGCCTACATGTTCATCATAAACGTGTTTAAGGTTTACATCATCTTGCTTAAATAATATGATAAGATTAGAATTGTCTCTCACTAATTGTTTGGGTATTTTGGTGTAAGTTTGATTGATATAAAAACAGTCAATATTTCTATGGCGACCCATTGCAAAGTAATCTCGTATATTATTCTGATTTTCACAAGCAACGTCGTCGAATATGATAATTGAGTTTGGTAATGCTTCGTGCGGACTCAAGACCGCATTATTATCATTGTATTTGTAATAAGATATGTCTGCCACCTCATTCAACACGTTCTCCAGGAAGATGTATTTTGGTTGATATAATGATTTCGAGTAGACATAAAGGTTACAAAAACGTGGACCGTCCTGGTGTAGTAATAAACTCAGGACCAAGTTTGTCTTTCCGCAGTTGGAAGGACCACAAACGATGCTGCGTATTGTGTTTGGTAGTAAAGGACCATGTCGCTTAGTTTCTGTTGATGACGTAGAAGGACAGATGCATTCCAATTGCAATGAATCTTTTTGCTTCAGGAACTTCATTTTTGTTGAATAAATTTGTCTGGCAAGTTCCACGGGTTTCATAAAAATGACTACTTTTAATGTTGTCACAAGTTATAAACCATTTAAAACGGTTTCATGAATGCTTTATGCTCTTTTCATCAGATTAGACACTACAGGATTGAAATTTCAGAACAAAATCGATACGTTTTTACTAATTAATGGTGTATATTGGGAAGGTACTTCAATTTCAGAACAAAATCGATACGTTTTTACTAATTAATGGTGTATATTGGGAAGGTACTTCATTTTTTTCGAATGAGCGAACGAAGAGAGCGAGTGGTGAAGAAAAAAATGAAGTATACTTCCCAATATACACCTACTCCTATAATTGAATATAATACGGATTACTAATCGATATAAAATCTCAAAATCCATGTTATAAGGAAAATCTATTGCAATTATGTTTTCTTGCGTCCTCATATACTTCATTTAATTATTTGAATTCTAACCACAAAAGTAATCATTTTTTATTTTTATGTTGTAGTATGACAGAAAACTGCTGAATACATTTTCATGAAACTTTATACAGTTATACTTCCACAGTTTGGCTAATATCTCCTTTAAATTCATATACAGGTAGAAAACTTTCGACGGCTAAAAGTCCACACGAACAAAGTTGCTGAGTTGAAAATATTCTCAATCCAAACCGCAGACGTCTCTAAAACTGCAAAACTCTTTTGATTACTGCAAAATAGACGTTCTTATCCATTTATCGAAATAAAGGCTATTTTCATCTTGTATTTTTTTGCAAGCTTGAGCCTGGCCGGACGCTATACTGTTTTGGTGTTGGCTGACATATCCGAAGTCAATCGTGCGCAAGATTCTTACTCGATACAATAATGTTTCACGGTCATGCACCTGACGATTTAATACGATTACGTCGTCACGTTGCCAGTTCAGGTTAATAAACTGGTTAACGACCATTATCTGTTGCATTTTTTAAAATCACACTTTTCGTGAATCTAATTCTATTTTAGAATGCGCTTTAGGCAACGTTGTCAGTATAATACAGAAGTGTTGAATGGGAAAAAAGTGTAATGCTAACATTCGCATTGAAGCTATTTTCTTCGGTAACAATAAATATTTACTGTGGCGTGTCGTTATAATCTATAATGAACTGATAGTCGGTCCGAAGTGCTTAAGTAGTGCACGCTTTTTGATGAACAACAGCAACAATTTTAATCAGTGTTATAGTCTTTAGCGTTTTCTTGATTTTATTGCCGTTTATCACGGAAAGAGTTAAAATACTCGGCTAGTTTTGAGTCCGTTACTCTCCGATAGCTTAGCTACGTCAACAATTACAATGTTCACCTGCTGTGAGATTTAATTTCGATATTATCTGCACCCACGGATCTTCCCTCTCATCTGATCTAGTAACCTATATTCATTCATGGGATAAATTAGATCATAAATCGAGCTTTTGTCAATTGTCTTTTATATGGTAAGTATTCATTTTTATTTATTTATTCTTTATTGCACATAATCAATTGGTACAAATGGCGTACAAATGACTTAATACCGATAAGGCATTCTCTACCAGTCAACCATGTGTTGACTAAACACAGGACCGGAACTTTTCTGGTACTAAGGTACTCTAAGTATTTCGTAGAAAAATGAAGAGCATGACGTTTCCACCACGTGTCGTGTCTATCATACGAAAACACTGAGACTGTTCCGTTCCCCGCTTAGTAGTTCCCAAGCCTAGTATTTGTCGAAACTAACGCATGTGACTTCCCCTTTTTAGCCATCAAAGTTATATTTCTGCTATAACTCGTATGTTATATCGCGAATTAAATGATTATTTCGTGCGTGACGCGTCTTCGTCACCGATTTGCTCTTGTTCATCGCCGCTAATAAACCTAAAGCATATTTTTCTTTTATCACCACCACGGAGACTTTCACTGTTTTCTATGAAACCACAGGCGTTCTTATTAACTTTTGCTCTTTTTAAATCGATTGTTTCTCTCTCATAAAGAAATTAATTGTTCAGGTCAGATTCTGCTCTGATGGCTCGCTTTCACATTGTCTTTAGTTAGTGTAACTTGGTTCACTAATTTTGTTTTTGGTGATTACTCGATTTACTTTTAATTACGATACTTTATTGCCACTTAGTCAAATAGTAGAAGTTTGAATGTGTTAGTTAGTACGAGGCTAGTGACCTATAACCTCGAATGTGATCTGTGCCTACACAAAAGGTTTTGACTAATATTAGTATTTCTTGTTCGCAGACTTTCGGTTACCTCAGGATGAGCTCGTAGTGACTTACTAGATTTTTCTGTTATATGTAATAGGCGTAACATGTCTCTCTTTTTAAAATTATATTATCAGGACGCAGAAACAAATAACTGTTGTAAAGTTAAAGTTTATCGTTAGATATGATTTTACTGTTCTCTTGTAGCGTCAGTACCGTACAGATCTGCTGTCGATAAAAGCAACGTTGGAGAGATGAGTCGGGACTCAGAACTGATCCTTTTTCAAATATTTTAGGGTTTTGAATCCCAACACAAAAACCGCCTGCTAACTGTTTTTGCTACTGCATAACATGACGATATAATTATTGTAGCTAAAAAGCTGTTTCGCACGTCGTATGGTTAGCTACTGTATACGACATCTGTGGCTGAACGAGTGTATTAATTCTTAATTTAAATAATGAAAAACTCAATTTCTGATTATTTTATTTACTTCATGCTTATCACCGCTACCTCATATGCTAAGTGGTTTGTGCTTACTGTGTTTGATAACTTTTTTAAGCGTGTTCTGGTAAGACTAGTTCAAAAATGATATTTTTTCAATGTTAGCCTACTGCAACCGCAGTTTTGTCGGCGGAAGTCATATCCTTCGGATGTCTCGTTCAAGACTCATCTATTTTTTATCATAAACGTAAAGAATCTTCAAAACAAAACTCCTCTCGCTCTTACCATTTTGTACGAAGAAGCCGGACGTCACGTCTTCCTAGATCGACGGAATTATAGCGGCAGTGGTTACGGTTACTGTCTGTTATTATCATACATTGTCCTGTGTTTCAACACAAAAGCACAGTATAAACCATACAGTAGAACATCTACATACAAACGTGCCATTCTCGGTTTGAATGTGTGCGTGCGCGTCGCGCGCCGTGTCGCGATATCACGCACACGCAATTTCACGCACACGCTAGCATAAAATAGGGAGGCATAGGGAGGCGGCAGTACGGACGGGCTGTGCCGCTTGTCTGTGTGCACGTTAGGCTAATAACTCGGCGGGCGGCTTTAGATAGCCTACTGTATGGTTTATACTGGGACAAAAGGCCGTATACTTAGATATTGTACAGGTGACTCATTTTACGCGTGAGTTGAATAAAACCGAGCTAAAAGGAAAGAGTTATCTCGTAAAGCTAATGAAAAACCTTATTACTTCATAATAAGGCTATATGAAAGCTCTTTAGGGCCAGTTATGCAGTCACAGTCCGCTTTAGTACTCAATTGAAAATAAATTGACTATAAAAAGCATTTACTGCAAGTACTTATTTCAACATAAACTCTATTATCTACACTTCTTCGATGCAGTTACTAATAGCCAACATTAGGTTTATAAAGCAACCGAAGTATTGAAAGGTTAGTTCTTTTTGTAACTAGGGTTTCTTCAAGGTGCAACGAACCATAATTATACCAAAATGATTATTCAATAACTTAAAGGGTTGATTAATTAATTGATAAGCTGATACCATGTAGGTGTCTTTTTTTGTCTCTATTTTAAAGTTTCGTTCTAATTGCCTATGTAGGTACCACATAATATTAACTTTGACTCATTCATATGTTTTAATGTACATACTTTTCTGATTTTCGTATGATTTATGTTAATTTATCGACGGTTTCCTCAACAATTAAAAACAACTAACCAACTGCGCACGCACTAAGGCGGTATAAACCGTTTAACTTTCGATAACAAAGTCAGTAATGCGATCGATACGCAATCTATCACCATTATTCAGCATCTTGTCTTTCACTGGACATAAACATCAATTAGAAACTAAATAACGAGGCCATAGAACAGTGAAGTGTTTACATTCCATGCTCGGAAAACGCAGTAGGCTATCGTCGCTCTTAAATACTTTATCATTGCATTCACACGTCTCGAACACAAAGTAAGCGCATGCAGTGTGCCAAGCGCGTGTTTTATTTGATTACAAGCGTCGATCACCAACGTGACTTTGGCAGACCGCGTGCGCGATGCGTAAGTTCGAATAAAACTCGAAAGACGACCAATTCGAGTTTTGTGACAAAGTACCTGAAGCTTGTTTGTGTCTAGGTTTATTACATAGGTTAATGTTTATATTATTATGTTGTTCATCAAAATATATTTCACAGTAGTATTCAAAATCGGCCCTTATTTGCAGTTCTCCAAATAAGGGCCGAAGTGAAGGTGAAACATTTTAAGTAACATAATGTACATTGGATTCTTTAACCTTTTTTTTTCTTTAATACGATTTTTAAATAATTAGAGTGCCACTTGCTGGCCATACGAGTATGAGCCTTAAGCTACGCTCGCCGGGTCAGGATAGCAGAATGGTACCCTGCACGAAGCAATGCACTTTTCGGTCAACTCATGCTTAAGAAAGCTGTTGGTCCCGGCTAACGTCACTAGATATGAGTCGTTAAGCCTATAGAAGGCCTAAGACAAACGAGGTGTAAGAGCGCCCTCCGGCCAAGTACCTACATCCATGACTAGTGAATGGCAGGAAGTGGATGCCGCTAGCATATTTTTAAGGTGTGAAAAAATATTCAAAACTAATAGCTTGATAAAGCTGATTGCAAAATTTGTTTTTGTAAAACCTCTACTACAACTATGTCATATTTCAAAAGGTCGATCCAAGTTAGTTTGGGTAGGTATGTAGACAGATGTGCGACGGTACCAATGTTCCAGGTATATTGTTAGCTTTTGCAAAATTATGATATACACACATCAAAACTGTCTAGGGATATCATAGGAATATAATTTTTCAAATATTTCGTAAAGTTAAGTTTGTTTACAAGTTGAGCATTATCTCAGAATAACGCGAGGACAGTGGCATAAGATAAAGGTTAGGAATATTACAAAAAAAACGTTTGATTTTGCTAAAATTTTGTACAATCATAAGGACGTTAAAAAAAAACAGATTTTTTTTTAACGTCCTTATGATTGTACAATAATGCTACAACAATAAATTTCTTTATACGATCTGAAAGGGCAGATATAGCAGTTTTTGTGTTCTAAAAATTTCTACGTTGGTATCAATATTTTCATTTTTACAGCCTCCCAAATAGCTATACTTTGTATGAAAATGCTTGAGATATCCCTAGACACTTTTGATGTGTGTATTAGATCACGAGTTCAATCTATGTTATATGGCCCCTAGGCTCAATAGATAGGTATAGGTCCTGCCTATAATGACGAAGGTCGCGGTTTCGATGAGCGTGGGCCCATGACAAACATTAATGTGTAGGAAATGTTTGGGTGTTTTATTTTGTTCACGATGTGTTCAAAAGATTGAAGTGTGTTCATCAGTCTCTGAAACCAATAGCACAAGCCCTGCTTAGCCAAGGGCCAGATAGTTCCGGTGCGAATATAGTGAAATCCATTCAGTATGCAAGATTTCCTTCCAAGTCTTCACCGTACCTAAAGCGATCTACGAAGGCATCATCACAGTTAATCTATGACCTTCCAGATCCGTTACCATTATCGAGGTCAATGGTGAAGCAAAGCCGAGTTCACACGATATGTTTACTTAACCGGCGCATCGGAGGTTCGCGATCTGAGCCCGCCGTAGCTTCGTGACATAACCGAGATTCAGATAAGTGGCAGGCTGTATAGACGTCATGTTGGCTGTCTGGGGTTTTTGATCTTTGTGTTGTTGTTTTAAAATTTTATGGAGATTCGCCCTTTTGTTTGTCTTATAATGCGCCAGTGGTAGAGTCAAATTATGTACATGATGCGTGCTAAGATGTTCATGTATTGTATCATGTATATTAAAAATAAGTGATGTCTGACCATCATACAAGCTCTTAGGTACAGTCAGCACCATCAGATGTGTCATAACAGAGTGGTCAAATTGACGGTTTGACAAAAGCAATAAAATTGTAATACTACATTGGCAAATTGGAATGTAGTATGTAGCGTCTCTAAAATCTGAAACAAGTGAAACACTATTTTGATTCTGTAGTGATAAGGTCACTTTCCTAAATAATTCAGTGAACAAGTGAAATTTTATTTAATTCTATATTGATAAGGTTGCTTTTCTTAAATACCTAATTCAGACATGTTTGACCACTTTGTTAGCACACATCATTTTGATGCTGACTGTACAGTGGGCAATACATCAAGCGCAACTTAGCAGTTGGAAAATGACCCTTAAAATAATTACCGTCTGATATAATATCCGTTCGCCCCCAGTGTAAGGGTATGCGTAACGCGATTTCCCAGCGTTAAAAAACGAACAATAAGAACTGTCAAAGTTGACCTCACACCTGTACCTTTAACGAGCTTAAAAGTTCATATCAGTTTGTAGAATAACATTTACAATAACAATTTAATTAATGCTCGCTGATAAATTTTCCGTTATTTTCTTTGACCATACCATATCATTACTTAAACCAATAAAAACTTGTAAAATGGCCCTAGGCGCCTTTGAATACATCGACTGCAGTTTTAATTAATTCATATTGTGTTACGTAATGAGCCGATGGTAACTAGTATGTCGTGCTATAAATGCTTCGGCTGAAGTACGATTAGCAAGTCTTGATCCTGCGAAATCAAATGTTTGCCTAAAATTCTACACCTTTAACAAGTTAAAATTACTAAATTAATTATTATTTTGTTCGACCATTCATGATTGAATGATCTTGAAAATATAATAGTTTTTCTCAGTTTAGGCTTCGATTTTAAAATGCCAGCATAATACAGAAACTCTTCAGCATATTCTTATATCTAATCACCCCCCCCCCCCCCCATTAATTATTAGTTTACTCAATAATGTACTTTATGCTAAGTCAACAACTATGTTACGACGCTCCACGGCGCCAAGGTTGCCCAGTTGTAAAGGCTAGAAATAAGAACAAAACGTACCAAGTGTCAAGACGTATAATTCCAGGTAGCGCACGCGATTTGCGTTCGTTGCCCGCAACCAGCCCCCTTCAGCTTGAGGGTTGTCAATATTGGGTGATAAGTTTATGATCAACAGGTGACCTAGGGCATTATGACAGTTGAAGCCTTTTAGAGGCTCTTGACCAACTCTCAAGCCAGGTTCATATTACTGTGTCGGGGTGTGTCGTGCCGCGACACAACGCTATCGGTTCCGTGAAAATGTTATGACTAGATTCACATTGGTGTGTTGTGGTGTGGCGTCAATCCTCCAATCCGGTAGCCCTGTCGCGCCACGACGCACACCAACACAGAGATGTAAAGCCAGCATTACGCAAAAGTCATTTGGTACACATTTTACTGATTAAACTGTGTTCTTTAAAATCCCGCTTTAAACCAATTTTCATGTTGTTCCCTCATGTTCATCCCATTGGCATACTGATTTCTGATTTAATTAACGTCGCTAATATATCTCGTAAACGTATGCATACTTAGGTACTACCATTCATTTTGAACATGTGTGGTCTAAGGCGATATCGCTAATGTTGGCGATAATAACGATATGCAAATTTCTTTCCTTAAAATGGTCTCTTTCTTTCAATTTACTTGTCAGTTAAAAATACTCGTCAGTATCAATATTCGTCAAATAGTTATATTCATGATAAGAAAAACAGAGAAAGACATTCGGGCTTGGCTTCGGGCGGGAATCGAACCCGCATCTTTCGCATACCAGGCGACTGCACAGTGGGAACTGTGCTACCGAGAACATTGGTGAATTAAACCTGGCTGCCAGTTAAATATACCGTCGTATTATTCGGTTGGCCTGTTGATGGTCTCGGTAGTGCAGTCGCCTGGTTTGCGATAGACGCGGGTTCGATTCCCGCCTGAAGCCAAGCCCGAATGTCTTTCTCTGTTTTTCCTATCTTTAGTGAGATGATAATGCGTTTTCCCTAATGCTGTAATAAAATAACTTAGTAATATTCAATTCGCATACTAACTACTCAGCCCTAGTAGCGACGAACCTCACAGGTTCAGAATTGTCAGTTAAGTAACCCTCCGTCCTGCAAGGAGACGACAACTTCCGACACGGCCGATTTGTTGAAATAGGCATTAAACGCGTGCGCAAACGCATACTATCCAATTATCAGGTTTTTTCTACAATTAATGAGCTGCCATACTGTAGCTTAACGATCGATTCTGTGTGGCACGTACATGTCAAAGAGGCTGGGGCATTTGCCTGCAGTGTAACTTTACGGATTTGAGCATTACAACAGAGATGTAGGCGAACCGAATGTTACAGTGCGCAGTGATGCTACAGATTCTGCCATAACACTTGTGATTAAAGTTAACCGACAAATGGTCAAGTTAAGGAGGCAATATTGTAATAAACTTTGTGTGAATCAGATCTCAAATGGTACAGTACGGTAGTAATGGTATGGTACGGTAAACAAAAAATAAGTACTGTATGAAATGTTTAATAAAAGTTGGGTCCTTATTTATTTTATTGTATGTAGAATGCCTTCAATACAACACTCCCTACTGCGCACATGCCCAATGAGCTGCCAGCGGTGTTTAAGTTATTGGAGAATGGTGTTGCAATTTATGTATATGAAGTTCAGCTATTTGTGTTCAGTAAGCATGTAAAGGTTTCTCACTTTGGTGAAATTGCATGACACTACATTGAGAATTTGCAGAAAAGGCTCAAATCGAACAACGTTACTAAAGCTAATATTGTTTTTTAGCATATTACATCTGATAATTGTTTTATATACAAGTTCCTTAATAATTGTAATAAAATTAAACAAAAAACATCTTAATTAAAAAGGGTGATCTGTTTGAGAACTACTGTCATGCTCATACATAGCTAGGTAAGAAGAGTTAAAATTAAAAGAGAATGAAAGCGTGACAGTTGTAAGCACTTAATTCAAATTAAAACCTATTTATTGATATCAAATCCGTCAACGAAAGCCTCGTTCACTGTATCCAAGTCACCACCATTACAAACGAGTCCATCCCTGCAATTATCTAAGGTCGGTTAAACGTCAGTATTGCGGTGAAATCCCTAGAATCCAGGATTCGCGCCGGTTACCGTTCACTAAGCCATGATGGTCGAGACAATTTGTTATTTATTGATTCTAGTTAGCTCAGAGAGAATTTCAATGCGCCCTACTGCTAATTGGCTCGCGTCGTAATCATACTTGGCCTACAAGACGTCTGTGTTGCTATGTTTGACGAGAAAATCTCCCATTATTCTGAGGTTTCGGTTGCTACCAATTTCAAATTTATTTTTCCTAATGTGTTCCTTCTCTTTGATGTTTTTTTGGTTTGCTGTTCCATTCCAAGGTTCTGTATTTACCAATAAAGTAAAAACAGGACCCTTTTACTAATCTTCAGCTGTCTGGTTTAGTACTAAGGAGCACTTTTGACAAATCCAATTTTTGGTTGATATTGGATGAAACAAAATTTCGTCCAAGTTTATTTGACATACTTTAAATTGTTGCTACCTAATGTTAAATCCAAATAAAACTGTAAAAGTGCACCATAGAATATTTTTGTTTGTTTTTTAATGTTTTTGCTTGTTTTTCTTTTCTGATGGTTCACTAATTTTAATAAACACCCTCACATATGGCAACACTAATACAGCTGCTCTCAGACGCATGATCACAGCGTGTCTTGTTTTTGCTATCATTACCATGAGTTGTGTTTAAATGCCATTTTCTAGAGGGCAAAAAATCGCTTTAACTAATAATAGTACTGCGTAAAATATTGGCTGAAATATCTTACGTATAATTGCTAAATCAACGTTCTTGTGCTTAGAAATCTCCCACGTAATTAACATAGCAAACACGTCTGCCAGGGCTATAATTATATTTTTGTCATTCAAATGAATGTTCAGGAGCTATCATTTGGGCAAAAAATACATTTATTTAGGCAAAAATTTAAGTACGCACTTAACGTAATATCCATTTGTATCAGCTTTGTGCAGTTAAGATTAAATTAATGAACACAAGCAGCCTTATCATGAACTGTCTCCATCTTCTTAAAATGTTATACTAAATTATGAATGTAAACTTCAGTAAAGTGCTTCAGTAAACTGCTTTATTGTTGCAATACCAGTATCGCAGTTATAATACTGTCTGTTTTTTACCCGAATGCGCCAAAAGGATTGTTATGTTTTTACGTAACAGTTTAGTTTAAGATTATAACTACAGAATAATGAAAGGAGATCACAATAGATGTTGCATTGTTCGTGGTCATACTTTTTGTACAGTTCCGGCTTTTGTTGCTACTACAAAACATGAAAAAAGAGAAATATGTCGACGGCGCTATTAAAATAGCTTGTATCTATCGGTGTAATATCACAAATCTTAGAATAGAAAGCACTTAAGAGCCAAACACAGTTTTTCATTATGAAAATGATAGTTTAATCGGTACGGTAGTGGTTGAAAGTGAAATGCCTAATGCGTTTAGAAACTTGTAGCTACCGTATTCATAGGAAACATGTGTTTCCATTCAATTCATGAATGTTTATTGATCAGTTCTGCTTATTTAGCGCTCATGTAATTTTAATTTGTCGTGGTTGTGTCATCATTAACATTTACCTGTTTCTGTTTGTATAACTGTTTTGTATTTCTTTGTAACGTTGTTTTTGTCTAGGACAATCGACAGTTACCATTGGCAACTGAGATTGTTGTTTGTTTGAATATAAGACAATTGTATTGTTATTTACAGGCAAAACAACAACAGAAGCCTTGTATTGCAACAAACTGGTGACAGTTTAATAATAGGCCTCAATGTGTGAATTGAAAAAAAAAGGGTTTCTCGAATAGATAATTTGGTACTTCAATTTCTGTCAAGCATTTTAAAAATTTTATGCAAATTATATTTTATGTCCCATTTGTTTTCCACTATGTAGTATTTTGTCCCGCGTCTACCCGTGATGGTTCTACGTTCTACAGAAGTCTCTTGTTGATAATATTGTTTTATGTAGCTTTCCTCCTTTGCTAATTTATATTACAAACACACTAAGTTCTCAACATATCTATAATAGACGTTGCTATAAATCGCTTCCACGTTTTCCAAATGAATATAGGAGTAAAGCGAGCCATAGGTAGATCCTTATCGACTCACGACTCCTGCCTCCGTCCCAAACCTCCTTTAACTTTAATAACATTAGAAAGTTTCTCCGAGTATGGTATTTCGTAATAATTTTCTATTATATTTGTGCTTGGGATTCCACTGTTTGATTTCAAAACTTTATTTAATTGAGTATGGTCAGCATCAAATTGCTTAACAATTTAGCTCCGCATTACTTTTACTTCTTGATGATTTTTAAAGGTACTTTACCCACATAAACACTTTGTAAACCATACATAAATTATTGTTATTTAAAACAAGTTAGGTACACAGTCATTAATGCAGACGTCACAAATTGATCTACCACTTGTTATAAAGGGGTGTACTCAAAATCTGGTCTGGAGTAAGAATATTAAACATAGAATAAGATAAGTTAAGTAACAGTTTATTGCCTACGAAACAGAGTGATTGATAAGTAATACGTTTTAGCGGATTTTAACACAATAGATTATGACAAAAGAAAAACAATGATTTTATAAAATACGTTAGAAGTGAGCATTAAGACAAATCACATTGCCATTAACAGCCTCTTAATCTTTAATAGCATGTTCACGCAATCCCTTCCACCGCATACAGTTACCTCACACTGCTAATAACTCATCTGAGATATTGCGATACTATTAGTAATAAATCTCAATTACTAATTACTGCAGTTAGAAGCCGCTTGCGATGACAGCTGATCGATTTATATAGACGATTCCTGCTATCTATTTCCTGATCCAATATTTGCTGATAAGCAAAAACTGTAGTAGTTGACAGATTGCAAAGTGTCGTGAGGTTTGGAATTAATTAGCTAAGCCGGTTGTACAATACTAATTCAAATGTCGATATGAAAGTATGATTGTTTTTTTTGTGTTCCAAGAAAGTAATTTGAACGTCATTCAAAAACTATACAAAGCGGCGTCTCGGCAGACCTAATAGGGGATGACCGGATGAATTGGACTCCGATGTGAAAAATCTGTCCATCACAACATCTTTGGACCGTGAAGAATGGAAAAACGGACACCAGAAAAAAGATGGCTTGGCTCAGGATCCTTGAAGAAATTGGTAGAGGCTTTTCCTTAAACGAGGACACTAAATAAGATTATAGATATATAGAGTAAGTTTTTTTTTAAAATTGCACCCAATTCGTTCAAAGAGCATGAGGCAAGCCAAATTGGCTGGCGATTAGAGACTCATAGAAACTATACGTTAAAATCTTCTGGATCGAAATATAATCGAAATTACTGGTGATTCTAAGCATCTTACTTAATCATTAGTTAACAGTTGCAGTTCCTGCATATATACCTCTAATTTTACCGCTTCAATGCACTTGTTCGAATCATTGCTTAGAATTAACTTAACGCTGCAATTTAATTCATTATTCTTAATTGTTATCTTTACTGGCTTATTAAATCTAAGCTAGCCTTTAGTTAAAGGGCATTTATTGGTGTATGTTTATCGTGGGTTTTATGTAACAGATCCTTTTATAAAATACGAGCATGAACCTGCCGTAATGTAAATTACGTTTAGAAACCTATTTTATTGCTTGGAACAGCTCGTTTATTTAACCTGTTATAAAATGGTCTATAATAGCTCTAATTAGAAGGAAAGATCCATAACATTTGCGGTGGGTTCGTTGAATGGTCTGGTTGCATTTTTATCTTTTTTTTCGTGTCTATAAAGGGATAACTCAGGTATTTACTCGTTTGTGTCAGAACTCCATTCTAATAAAGAACTTGTTATTTGAATAATATTCAAACGGCATCTCAGTAGAGAAACTACCAAAATTTCTGAAAGCCTACACATTTTTCATTATCATCATCATTCAAATATGATGCTTGGCATACCAAGAATGGTTTCGAAAACAAACTAAGTACTTAAATCATTTTAACAAATTATTTCTGCTGAAACCATGGCTAGTGCATAGCGAGTAAACCACCGGTTTCGCTGTGGTGGAATATCATAATAGCTAGAAAAGAATAAAATGTTTTTATGTACTTTATCAGCGCAACCACAACCGCTCTGACAAGAATGCTTGACTATGAAGAGTGAGATATGATAAGCCAGGTCCTAACTGGTTCATCATCGCAGAGTCTTACGCCAATGGACTAATTGAACCACAACCGCTTCAACAAAAATGCCTGACTATGAAGAAGTGGGATATGCTAAGCCAGGTCCTAACTGGTTTATCATCGCAGACGCCAATGGAACAATTAAAGTTAGACAAAAATTGATTGCGGCTAAAGGAGCAGCCAAGACCTAGTTAAAAACAAAACACAATCACGCCCCTGGAATGAAGACGGCAAATCCTGTAAAGTCCTTTAAATTTCCCAGTGCAGCCAATAAAAACGTCCTACACAGTGTCGCCTGACGCTCACGCACGCCCGTTATCTACGGCACCGCTCCCCAGATCGGGTTTCAGATTGTCGTGTAGTTGTCAAGGGGGGATTTGCTGCGACCGCCGCAACGGATGACTCTAACAAGCTCCCGGAATGGCGTGAAAACAAAAATAAGTGACATGGACGCCGGTCGTGACTGGTGACATAAATAGTGCGTTAACTGAGGTGAATTTCGTCGGGAGTAATTGATGTCCTTCATTTTCCAAAGCTCATCGCTACAACGGCGGTACTAGAATAGGATGAATGTTTTATGTGCTTCATCAGCGCAACTACAACCGCCCTGACAAAAATGCTTGACTATGAAAAAGTGAGATATTATAAGCCAGGTCTTAACTGGTTCATCATCGCAGAGTCCTACGCTAATAGACTTATTAAAGTTAGCACAAAAATTGATTGCGGCTAAAGGAGCAGCCAAGACCTAGTTAAAAACAAAACACAATCACGCCCCTAGAATGAAGACGGCAAATCCTGTAAACTCCTTTAAATTTCCCAGTGCAGCCAATAAAAACGTCCTACACGGTGTCGCCTGACGCTCACGCACGCCCGTTATCTACGGCACCGCTCCCCAGATCGAGTTCCAGATTGTCGTGTAGTTGTCAAGGGGGGATTTGCTGCGACCGCCGCAACGGATGACTCTAACAAGCTCCCGGAATGGTGTGAAAACAAAAATAAGTGACATGGACGCCGGTCGTGACTGGTGACATAAATAGTGCGTTAACTGAGGTGAATTTAGTTGGGAGTATTTTCAGTAAATCTAAATCGTTGAATTTACCTAGGTGTAAATTGGTTCACTGGCGAGAAATTAACAAAACAAATCAATATCGTCGAGAATTCATTAAGGCTTTTTTCCTGTGGTTTTAAAAGTCGTATCACCATCAATGTACATTTTTCTACACAATTTAGGCTTGACGAAAGTTTTACAAAGTGTGGTATGCTTAATGCAAATATGTATTTAAGACATCTCAGGTATGTTTATCCATAAAACAAGCACTGCTTGCAAACGACACAAGTTCACACACCTAACCCGAGTGTAGAGATGACCCAGAGATGTTTCATCCATTAATGAACTAACGACAACTGCGTTTAAGACTTACAGAGTAATCATAACACCTTCAAAGTGTTCCATATTTTTTATAAAATAGTGAAACTGCACACTTGAAGCCATTAGACTGTAAACTTTTGGGGTATAAAGAATGAAAAAAAAAACAAATTTTCGAAAAATAAAAGGGAATAAGTGGACAGTCAAACAAAGTCAGCACCAATACGATAAAAAACAGTATTTTTATTCATAAAAAAGCAGTTATGAAAAGTTTTGAAAGTACTGTCTTCGTTTTCTGACTGCAAGCCAATTTATTTAAGCTCCCGAATTAGGCTTGTAAAAGAGAAAATTAAATCCACCCTGATAAAATCAACAGCACGTAGGCAATAGACACGGGTAATTGGGAGAACATGTTGGACATGTATTGCGCGGCCAACTAGACGAAACGAAACTGTTATCGTGCGACAATTCTGTCGTAGCCGGAGCGAACATTAGCAACCATGTCTCGTGGTTTCTACGCTCACCCTCTAACGATGTCTAAAGCTGCACTTCAAAACTACCGCAAACCTCTTAACGGGCATGAAATGACTTTCGATCGAATGCATTTCAAGTCAAAGCAAAAAGATTTTCTGTAGCTACTTCGAAAATGCTAACATTTGTTCCGGTTTATTTACAATGCGTGGGATGTGTGATACGTGTTTATCTAAATGTTGCAGTGAAAACCTTTCGATAACGTAGGAAGAACTCTTCAGCCCACACTGGCTTGCGGACGCGACATTGCTTGCGAATAGGGATAGCCGACCTCTTAGAAGATAAATTGAATTTATCGCCTATTAAACCTACTTGTAGGCTTCACGGTCGCTACGTTCATTCTTATTATACTCTTGAATTACGATCGCTGTTAACGAAAATACAAGTTCCTTAGATCGTTACAAGATATTATCCTCATGAGAAACTATTATGAAACCTTCATCCAATTTGTTGCAATAAACATTCGCCTTCCTTGTACAGCGCTCTCGAAAGTAGCCGGAGAAATTCACTGAAATTGTGACGTAAAATAGAACAATGCGAGGCATTGAAAACGAGTTGGTAAAGATTTACATCTGATCGAGAGGTAGTGGTCTTTATTGTGTACGCGTTTTAGCGAGAGGCTCCCAGGTCGCGGAGACACAATATTCTATTCGATATCGACTATCTCTGCGGTTTCATCTATGCATGCGAAGGCACGTGCGGTGTACTGGAGAGTCGATGTCCCGATAAGGCGGCCCTGATCGTACGTTACGCTTATCCGCGCTGTGGGAGCGTTCGTCTATAGTCTATACATTCACCTCAGTCTCAGCATCCCCCTGTAATGAATACTTCGCCGACGCGTAATTGGCTGGCGCGACGATGGCGAGTGCCCGTAATCGGCTCCATTTGCCTACGCGGGTAATTCTCCTGCCACCATTGTGTCTCCCACTGTATCTAAAACAATGGGAGTGAAATATTTCCAAGCTATTCAAGGTAGCATCAGGAAGTAAATTGAAGTAAATTGGCAACTATTAACTAGCATCTGCTGTAGTGTCGGTAGACTTTGTTGCATGTTTTCCCAGTGAAACTGTACTGTAATTTATCTGATACCGATTTTAGCGGGAGTAAAAAATGTATTCGTGAAATAAGGTGAGGTTCAATCGCCGTTTTTCCGGCTGTCCATCGTGTTCGTATAGCGGGCAGAGTGGCCGCGGAGTAATACCGTTCAATCTTGCGGTAATCTGATACTTAATGATAGCAGATTAGTGTGTTTTTCACTCAGTGCATTGTCTTCCCTGTTCGTTGAGCGTTCGACGTCGTGATGTTTTAACGGTGCACATTATGCAACCCGTGTGACAGCTTCCAAACGAGTTTTTGCAGCTTGATCAATCGATCATAATTGCATTTTTGTATCGACTGTCGTCGGCTGTGTTAGATCTGAGCTGTGCGTAACGGGTGATATGTCATCATTAATGTCACTTGTTTCACTTTTCTCAGTAGCAGCTTTTATCATGTTTACATTGTTTTTTTCTATCATATAATTGATATCATATAGGTACTGTACAGTGTTGCATAGTCATCTGTGTGTTTTTTTTTCACCGTCAATTAGTACGGTAACAGCGTTGTAGATATGTAATAACATTTGAATACCTGATCTAGTAGCTAAGTGCGAAGCTCGTCTATCCGCTATCTTACTTGAACTAGGTAGTCTCCAGTCTGACGTTTTCCAATGTCGCTATGACTTAACAGGATCTGCAGTGACAATGTTGTGCAAGAGTAATCTTACCCTCGTTATGGAAGCAATAATTAGTCGGTTGGCTCATTATAAAGGCATGTCACAGTTAAGTTATTCCTGTTTCCTGGCGGACTAGCCAGTTTACTGATTACACTATCGTTAAACCGCCTCTTCTGATTTTATTTCACATCCTCTAGCTAAATAGGATTATAATTGGTCTAACAATGCCAAATAATAATATACTTTATTTGTCTTATGTGACGTATTTATTGAAGCGTTGTTATCTGTTACATTTTCTGTTGAGTGATATGATTAAGATAGATTTAAATATCCATGGCTTATGCCATACAACTTTCTCTATTTATTTCATTTCCGTTTTTTCTCTTACTTTTGTCAAATTACATTTCTTTGCAATAGAGCAAGAAGGACTGGCCGGAAATGGGTGCCTGATGTGCCGTTGACTGTACATACGTAAAAGTTTCAACAATTCCTATAGCCTATTGTTTCCCAGAGGATCTAACAAATCGCGTGGCTAACTTCCATTGAACTTCCTATAAGTGAGATCAACGTTATACTATTCTATGACTACGATCATCATAATCTGCAAATCCTTCGAACGTGTTTACCGCCTTATAACTCTCCCTTGTAACGGTCAGCGAATTGCTTTCTCGTGCCGTTTCTCAATATATTAAATTAAATCGTACATCACACAACAATGTAGTGCGCGAGAGGGCCGTGCAATCTTCCCCTCGTAAGTTTACGGAAGAATTGCGCCTGTCAGTTGTTCCCATCTCGTCTGAACAACAGTCATTAGTCGGATCTTCCGCAACAGGCGTATGTGCGAAGCACGTTCCCCTGCGTGAGCGCAGATCGTGCGTATCGCCAACGTAAAGGCGCATCGTCTGCACTTTAGTGCGTTTGGAACAACAAAAACAAGTAAGGTAGCCTTCAACCTTCGCTGCTTGGGGTATTTTTTCTATTTTACACCATATTTAAAAGATTAACTTTTTTTTTAAAAGGGCATGCGTACGGGCCCAAAAGTACACAAAATAACATGCCTAAAAAGGCAAGTCAGAAATTCGTTGGCAATAAAAGAAATGCATCTCTTAGTTTTTGAACGAAGTTAACAAACTTTCGTAGGTCTAGGACATTCAGTTTGTTCAAAAGTTAGTTTCGGTAAAAAGTGCCTTAAGAATTTTGTCGTCAAATTCAATTCAAATATTCTATATTGTTAGTTCAATTTGTGTAGTGTAGATATCTATTTTTTTATTTTGCCACTTCAGCAAATCACTAACAACATTAAACAACCGTTTTTCCTATATTAAACTGGAAAATAAACATGGCGAGCTATTTAAAATTAATTAACGAAATGTCAAAACTATTAATACAGTACCAGCCATCGCAAATGTTTATTAAGCTATTGTACAGTCTGCTAAGAATAGTGCAGTAACAGAAGTGGGCCTAGACCGTTAAATACTAGAATCCGCTTGTCTAGAAATTGGTGCCGAGTGCAAGAACCCTAATGTTTTCAGGCTTAAATCATGTATTGAACGTTTGAACCCACGTACACACCAGTACAGAGTACCGGTCGGATAAACGTGCACCCATCGGCCAACAATAAAATTTCATGCTTGCTGACCTCTGCGAATGCGCTAAGATAATTGATCGGCATTTAAAGTTATATTCAAAGGTTTGTCTTGAAGATAAATTACCATTGGTCCTAATTAATAGCAACGAAATGACGTCTAGCGCTAAGTTTAAATAAACTTGTAACATAACATAAAATATGTAATACATACCCGAAGGTCCAAAGTCACAAGTAAAATAAATGAAATCCTAAAATAACAGGACTCAAAACTTATTACGTTATGCGGTATCTAGGTGAAATTTTAACCCAAAGTAATTCTCTAAAATACTATGACCCTAGTTCCAAATTTAGGCAAAGCGCTTTGTCGTTTACATTACCTCTTGTTTTAAGCTTTAAAAGCAGGTTTTCCTGCTAATACCGCAAGACAATAATTGTGAAAGTAATAAATGTTTCATGTAACGATCTAACCGGTGCATATTATCTTACAGTTACGCAATCTGACGAACTTCGAAATACCAAATTTATTTATTTAGTAGCCCAAATTTGCTAGTTTTTTTAAATATCATGCCTATAATAATAAAATTACTGAACTTGTTGTAATTTGCATTATGTTTAGATACATATTTTTTCTACACATATTCACTGTTGAAAGCGTTGTAGCGTTATTCCTACAGATTACATATTGTTATATCAGCAAAATGCGCTCATGATTCCAAAATTGTATTTGAAGGAATACCTGCCCTTAAATCGAGCGACGCCCTATACATCAAAGCAGAGTGTTCGCCGATCACGATTGCACCTTGACCAACCCCAATAGCAACGCCGACCAGCATTTATTTCCTGTCGTGAGGGCCGAGGCCATTATCCAGTTATTAACGAAGTTTATTACATCGCTTTCAAACTGAAATATTGCACGTTTAGCTGAATCGACTAGTTTCATCATCATCATCAACGGTTAATCGAACCGACCGTTCTATATATTTCTAGTTGTGGCAGCTTATACCCACTAAAATCCTGCGACTTTTATTCAGTCTTCCATCCAGCTCACTAAGCGCCCAAGCTGCGTTTGCCATTCGATGGTGTATCTAAATTAATTTTTTTTCCCAATCCCAAAAGTTTTTACAGACGCTGAAATGTATAAGCATTGAATTGCGATAGTGCCCTTAGCATTCCTCCCGCTTTCTCGTTATATTGCCAATTTTTTCCGTAGTTCTGATTTTACGTTACACCGACAACGGGTCACTGCCATTCCAACTGCTGATGGATGCTGTTTCACGTCGTCTACTTTACTTTTCATTTCTGAATCCTTGTTCTGAGCATAGCGATCTCCATAGTTGTTAACTAGTTTAACCGATCGCGAATGTTTGCTCTTATTCCGCATTACATTTAGTACTAAAGCGCCTCATCTGCGCAAATATGCTTTCTATGTATCTCAATGCCCCGGAGTCAAGTCGTGGCATTAAAATCTAGTAGCGAAAGATTACTCGCAACGACGTCGTATGCATTAAGGCTTGCCGTTTTGCATAGCATCGTTTTAATCTAGAAACAGGAGCACATTTCACGTTTATGAATTATTAAGTTTTAGATTATTTCTACTCGTTTACTGGTTGTAATAGTACATCTAAGGAGCTGTTTCGCTTCTCACGGATGTTTAAAATATTTATGTATATTTAATTTAGGTTAAGAAATTAGTCCTACGCACTTTTAGTGTTGATTACTTTTAAAGTTGTGAAATTTTACTGATATCACTGAAATAAAACCTCACCCTAACTCAAAGATCAATAAAGCGGCCATGACTGAAGTATACCTGTATGCATTGTGTCTTTACTGCTATTGCACTGTGCATCTGAACTCTGATGTATTCTTATGTGAACTTTTGGTTACACAGCAGAAAATATTTTCCCCGCTCATTACCGATCATAAAATTTTCTACTTTATGTTCTTTTATAGGGACTATAAAACTAGCATGCAGTTTCATTGTTTGCCTGTGAATCGCGTTCAGTATTGCATCGATTGTTGAATGCTGAGTTCTGGTAGTAAAATCTTTGATGTTTATAAGTTTCTTGCTAGCTACTTATAATGTAACTTTAAGTATCTACTTCAATTCGGGGTCTTCAGCTCGTACCTAGCCGGGAAACTAACTTTGCGATTATTATGCAACGCTTGGCGATGTGTGGGTTTCTGAATGTTCGTTTACTACGACGGCAACAATTAGTATACCACTGACTTCACTGTTAATATGTATTTTGTCGTGAGCATATGTTATATGTATTCATCCAAATATTTATTTATTTATTTATTTATTTATTAGGTCACCAACAAGACTTACACTAATACAATGATCCAGGATTCCAAATTTTAACAAGAATAATGCTAAGTGAAGCCTATATTGTGAATCAAGTTATTTCTGCTTATTCTAATAATAACTTCCACGTTTTACTTCATTCAAAATTAAATTCCTATACCACGTACTTTATAATATTTACACTAATGCAATTTAGGTACATCACTATTATCTATATAATATGTTCAGTATCCCAGATAGGCTTCGAAGTTATGGTCTAGCCTTAGGCCTTTCTACAACAGGAACACAGTTAACGCTATCGTCAGAAATATTAATGGTTATGATGCCTCGGAAACTTTACAAAGGATATTTTAAGTTCAACATCTTGGGTATTATTCGACGCTGTAACTTTGTTAATATTGTTTGTATGAGAAGCAAATTGGTAATGTATTACATTAACGTGGTAAATCGCATGATCGCCTCATAAGTCGAATAATCTTATAAGTAAACCGAATAGCACATTTTTTATTGCTAGGCATTTGTTATGAATTGTTCAACTGTTCCACCGGATTTTATTAGGCTCGATTAAAAAAAAAGAACATCACACCAAGGCCTACACTCTGTAATGTTTGATAAAAGCTGCACTTTTACGTTATATTTTTTACATAACATACTCTCATGACTTTATCCCTAATGGGGAAGCCGAAGACACGCTGGTTGTTGCCGCTATGTTGAACAGAACATTTAGAAACCCTCATTTCTTCAAATGCAAACCTAACGTAGAAAAAGGCCAGCCAGCATACCGTTATAACCCAAGATCTTTCTTTCATAAGGTGTCCATCACCGAAAAAAAAACATATTGTGTAACTACTTAGACGCTGCCCGCGACTTCGTCTGCGTGGACTTAAGTTGAAAAACAAAAGTAATATTTCTTAATAAATTGTAGCCTATGTGCGATTCAGATGTTTAAGCTACATTATTGTAAAGTTATGAAACTTTTAATAGTAAATCAATTCATTAGTTTTTACGTGAAAGAGCAACACGGCACATCCAAACATACAAACTTTCGCCTTTATTAGTAGGATTAACACAAAGTAGGTGTTACAGCCAGATTTAAACTCGAGACCACATTGGCTTCTAATATACGCCATTGTAACCTCTAAAAGTTCTAAATCTCGATGATCACATCAAATGTCATGAACCGTCCATAAGTGTTGTCACTCAAATGACAAATGGACTCAGATACAATAAAGAACTAACTTCATTAATCAATCTTGACCCGAGTTACCTTTTGTAGCGCAGCGCGAATTCATTAGGCAACACACTAGGTTTTGTTAAGGAATAAAAAACTCCTACTCAGAAACTGAATTCAAATTTGTGCTAAATAGCCTATAAGGCTTACTAGTTTCTATTGAATTACGATATTTCAAAAAAAGATTTCACAGGATTTTTGTAACTAACTATGATGCACTCACTTTTAATTGAGGACTCTTGACATCTTACTAATATTATAAATGCGAAAGTTTGTATGTCTGGATGTGCCGTGTTGCTCTTTCACGTTAAAACTACTGAATGGATTTTGATGAAACACAGAATACAATTTATAAAAAAATACGTCAATTTTTTTTTACTTTAGTACACGCGGACGAAGTCGCGGGTGGCCGCTTGTAAATAATATATGAGAGTAGTCCATCAAACTAATGTTTCATCACCAAAATTTGTCATTCAGAAAAGTGTTTTTTTAGTTCTATATAGATAGATATATCTTTTGCATAATGCAGTTTCGGGTCTAATGAATCATTAGTTTTATTGACGTCTGTGGCTGTTAGTATACACGTACATAATAACTAAGCGAAGGTTTTACAAGAGTGTTAAAGATACAAACATGAATATTATTAAAATTAAATAATCATGAGGCTAATGGAATAGTAATGTGCGATCAGTATCATGACCATCAGCCATAGCATACACAATTTAACCGTCTCTTATTACTGAAATTACCTCCCTAGTAATATGACTGATGTATCCAACAAGGGATTATCTTGTTTCGCCTTAACCCTACGACTACGCAGTTTGCTGATTTAATTCCCCTATTCCTGTAACATTAAAATTGCTTCTAAATCAATCTGCCTCCGCCCACGGTTTTCGTAAAGCAGCGTCGTTGTTGGACGTACAATAAATCCCGACGCATCGCTATCATTACCGTGATTTATTTCATCGTTCCTTCCGACCACGAGTTTTAGGGTTGGCAGTTGACCGTGGAAGTCGGAACTACGGTAATCTTGAGCAATGGCCTTCCCATCCTTGAAATGCCAGGTAAAAAAGGACATTGGTGCATCAAGAAAATCTCGAATGCATTAAACAATTCCTCATCATCAACCCTAAAACGTCTACTGCTAAACATGCTCCTCACAAACTAAAAGTTCCCACAGGCTCGCGACCCCAGTAATCCCCTGACCTTAGAGTGAGGCAATGGTGTTTGGCTTTTCCGATCCCAAAACGTCTATTTCCTATCTTTGTTTGTAAGCTTTCGTAGTGTACAAGAAACCCTCATAGTAATCTCCATCTTGTCCAGGGTTCAGCTCAGAGACGTTTACCCTTGTATTAACAAACGTTAGTCACATAGTTGAGTACGCCGGCAAAGTTATATCGCTCCGTAAAGTGTCTATACAGAACTGAAAGTGAGGGGGTGCTCAACTTTGACGTTTGTGAATTCAAGGTACTATAAAAATATTGCTTGACATGAGTGTACCTACCATTCACGCCCTCTAAGTGGTAAAAATTGAGGTTCGAAAGTTTTTGTTTCATTCTCGCGCTGTCATAGTGTAATTAGCACTATAATATGTAGCTGATGTCAAACTTCCCAAGACCGGACCCTTTTCCGGAATCACTCGCCATCCCTGCTGTGTGCACGGAACTTTTCTTTACAATCACCGCTCGTGCTTCAACTTAACATAGTCTTAGAAATTGCCCTTTCGCCGACAATGATTGCCCTGGCTAATGCTGCTGCAATAACACAGCGGTGGCTTCCGCGTGGCTAAGGGGTTATATTTATTTTGAGAAAATTGATAGTTTTATGCCATTCCCACAACTGTCATTAACGAGCCCAGTGGAGATGCCAACATTGTTTGCCACCGCGACGGGCCTGGGAGAAGTCGTGAGCTCGCTCTCTTGGTTACGATTTGCGGAAATTGGATAAAGTTGTTAACTGTCAAATAACTTACTTTTTTAAGCGACTAAAACGTTATTGCATTTTGATTTTTTTGGTATCATATAAATAAAACAAAATATTTTTATATTAATTTATGACTGTTATTTTAAGTCTGACCTCATTTTATTTTGCGTTGGCCCGCCCTTTGCAATTTTAGCCTGACTTTTACATACATACATAATATTAATGGCACATGCAAGGTCTACATTTAAATCAGCTTTGGGAACATTTTCAGTACTAATTATGCCAACGCTTGCTCAAGTATGTACATGACATGTATGGTTTGGGAACCAGTACAGTTCAAAGCTAAATAATATAGACTACTTTGTATATGAATCTTCGATCATTTACTATGCATTTAAAATAGGAGAGTAACGAGTCATGCCAGCTACTTTACTAATACAGTTTCCAATGTTTTTTATTTTACTGTTGATTTACTGCACGCTTTGTAAGTTGTAGTTACGCATCCTTTTTATTTCTAGAAAATTTAAGATACTCGTAGATGGTGATATAAAAAGGGTAAAAAGGTTAACGCGTGAATAGTCGCTACATAGAGAGCTCGAGAGTAAGCTGGGCTTACATTCTACTTATTGTATGCACTTAGACCTAAATCAATTCATAAATAATTTTAAGAATAGTGAAATTATTTTTGTCGTGCAATCTTATGTCATACGTATGAAAGTGGGAAGTCATCGAACAAACAGTGAAAGAAATGTTTTTTGCGATGTAGTTCTATCCAATGTGTTTTAAAATGATTATTTTAATACGTGAATAAAACTTAAAAAACCCAGTATGTAATACTTAGTGAAATTTCATAGAGTTCAATAATAAACGGGCACTGTTATAATAACTGACAAATAATTACACATTAACAGCGCGAACGAGAGTAAAAATACGTTAAGTATTGCATGTTTGTGTATCGACAGTTCCATATAATTAGGTTTTTATTTCACTAGTGTTTTAAACGTTTAACCCATTATAATCTGCCTTGCCATGTTACATGTTCTGGCTCATGTTAACATGTCATCATTGGCATAAAATGAGAAGAAAAAATGGAGTATGCAATGTTTATTAGTAACACTAGTAGTATTCTCCAGCGCGGTCCGAGTTGTGCCCGTTGCGTGCTCGCGTGCATTTCCAGATGCAGTCCTAATGATAACACATAGGCACAAGTCTTTGCTCTATTCAACGTCTAATTATGCATTTTCAATTTACATTTTTTAACGCCACTTATAATTACTGGCAACTATGCCAAATTGTCTTCAATTATTTTCTTCCTTGGTATTGTAGGAAATACATTTCAAATATCTGCACACTATTAGTAGTAATTTTCGTGTAACATTTTGGTGTTTTCATTTGTAATTGAACTGCCGATAGCTGAAAATTAGTCGAAATTAACACATTCAATGAAAGTTTACAAATAATAAATTATTCATTTGTACGCACGCAATATTTACCTAATGGTGGATTTACCTAGCTTTTAATTGCGTTCTTGGCTGTAAGTGTTTTTAATGAGTAATTAAGAATACTATCCATCTAAGTATCTATCTCACCTGCTTACACTTGACCTGTCCCTTATTCATTCAAAGAACGTCTTCCATTTCCATTCTTTCCCGATAAAATACAAACTTTTACCGGGTCTGGGTGTTTCTAACTCATGTGGGAAAACCTTACTGCTAAACCAAGACTATGTATGTGAAGTGGTCCCATATTAATAATTTATTGTTGTCTTAAACCAGTATGCAATGAAGACTGTCAATAAAGGTGTTCCTTCCGTAATAACCGTGATCGTGAGTTTCTATCAAATTCCTTCTTCCAAATAAAGTAAACATCAGTAATAAACGTTTTGTACGTCACACCAAATCAAAAACACGTCTACTGTACCTTTGCTTTCTACTCCCTTTTAGAGAAATGTCACTGCACGTACTCCGAACGTGTACTCGACTGCTTCATCTAATTCTATTTCTTCCGACTTTGTGACTTCACTTAACCTAGTTGCCTTATCGTTTCCGTGACGCATTGGAATTCGTACCAGATTTAAATAATCGGCCTTCACTCGCTCCTTGACAAGAAACCCGAGAAAAAGTCCACTATCACAACAATGGGTGACGACAAAAATGCCGTTGCACCGTGCTTCGTGTTGAACGCAGTTATAAAACGCATTTCAATCATGTTTACTAAAAATATAGGCATTCAGTAATTAAAAATGAGTTTTGGAAACATATTTTGACACATGAATCATGTGCTGCTGATAAATCAGATACAAATACAATATAGGATTCATTGTTTGCGGTCGCCGGTAACAATCGTGTCGTTACATTGATTGAGTTTCGCATAGTGAAGTTGCAACTTTGAATACATTTACTTGGAAACAAAATGCGAATGAGACATAATATTACTACTTAGCTTAATTTAGCATGAGTAAGAACTGATTAGTATTTTGTTCTTGCGCGAACAATGTTACTTGAATTAAATTGGATCATCTCTGTTGAAGAAACTTTAAAATTGTTGATAAACATCCGCACCAAGTCTTGAACATCTGTTAGTTAACTGATGTCTGCAGATAAAGTAACCAGCTTACTTAGTCTACATATAGTCTTCTATACATTTTTATCTGGTGCACTTAGATCACCTTAGCCGAATTACATGAAAGTTGTACTATACTATTACTAAAATTCTTTAGGATAATACCTGTTTTGCATGATCTCGACCCCTTTATCAACAAGTAAAATAAAAAAAAACGAACTGTATTCCCTTATTTCAAGATTGTCTAGTAACACATACATGTCGAGCCTTGACACATCGCTAAATCAATCGCTCGTGTAACACCGAGAAAAAGTAAGGTGTAAGAATTCTATTATCTAGAAAAACTACGATCAATGGAGTCTGACCTAAAATGGAGATGCCTTTCGCACCTCGCGCTTAGCGCGTTCTTACATTTATAATTACTGTGTCACTTGTCATGTGCCCGTCGCGCGGTTGTGATAGTGATCAGCGACGACGATCGGTTTTGTATAGCAACACACGAAAATGGTATGGGTGACCACCCCGCCCGAAATTGAGTGATGTGTATTTCGGGCATCTCCGTGCTTCGGAAGGCACGTTAAGCAGTTGGTCCCGGTTGAAGTCGTTAGATGTCAGTCGTTAAGCCTAGTCGGAGGCCATATAGCGGTTTGATAACATCTGACATTAAGGTTGCTCACTAACCTTATACCCCTCCAACAATCCGCACTGAGCCCGCGTGTTGGAGTATGGCTTGTTCCACCTCATAGGTGAGTTGAGGCCTGTGCCCAGCAGTGGGACGTATCTAGGCCGTTTATGTGTATTGTCATGAGTACTGAGTTATCTCAATCTCATGTGTGGCTTTCATTTTGTATTCAAATGTACATAAATAATACATGGGACCGTCTTCTGTGCTTGTTATGGCAAGCTCGCTTTTCAGATATTATGGATAAAATGTACATGAATGGACAAATAAACTATTACAGCGGTGAGCTAGAATAGTTTATTGTCGCTCAAAAAAATATAATGTTTCAGCAATATATTAAAATCATAAAGTTCAGTTATTTTTCTTTTTGTTTGTGGTTTAACCCCTTTATTCATAAAAACCAACGCAACGCTACAGCACAGAATAAGCTATTGACATGTTTTGTCACTTAGTCGCAAATGACGACAGCAACAATAATGAAGGGGACAAATCATTACAAAAGTTAACGTGAATAAAGCGCTCTTTAAGTTTTTATGAATTATGTCTCTTCACGTGTTTTCTTGTAAATAAGTACAGTAATGCTATGAAAGCTGGGATTAAACCTTGCTTGGCTTGCTGTACTTACCAGATCATTTACAGACTGCAAAGCTTGAAAGCCTAGGTCCCCGCAGGCAAAGCTGCTTATAACAGAAAGTATTGCAAATAAGACCATTCAATCAATTATTTATTACAGGAAATAACTATTCATCAATTAACTTACTTATTTATTAATTTAAATAATAACAATAGTTATTTCACAGTTTACAACCAAAACGCTAACTAGGTACCTATCTTAAAGAATTGTCCAAGAATATCCTTTGACTAGACTTCTAACTCGTACTTGAACAATTTTCCTTCCTAGAATTTAATTTCTACAAGTCACTTAACGAGACACAAGTTGATTATAGCTATCACGTTTACATGGACTGCGTGACAACAAAGCCAGTGTTACAATGCTAACGCCGAAATTGAAAGTGGACGATTCAGAACACGGACTACGCGCCTGTGACGATCTGTCACATGGTATGGCCACAGCTGTAATTGAGAGACAATGGAGGCTTGTTGTGGTAAAAAGCTGTTTTTTTCGGAGAAAATTCGAATGAACTTTGTAATCTGACCTCTGATTCTTATTGAATTCGATGCACTTTTAAATCTGTCTTTTAAAGTCTGGATGTGGTATTGTTACCAACACTGGTGCATGAACTTGGTACAAGAAAACATGAAAACTGAAAGAGCTGCCACATAAAAGTCAAATACTTTTTACATTGTTCTCTTGAATTATCGTAGCCGTTAAGAGTTTATGAGTGCACCATATACATATTTCAGTTTCATGCTATAGACGATATATGTATACATTGACAGAGCACGACCTTGAGACCATAACAAATTAGAACTAAAAAAGTAACCAATAATGGTTACATCAAAGAATACTTATTTAATTGCTCTCATTGTGAGAAAATATGTATTTCACAAGCTTTTTGGTATACATGGGTGAGAATTTCTAAATTATTTTGAAAATTCTTGCTAAAAGACAAATTGGGTTCAATTTTCGTGCTAAAAATAGTTAAGCACTCGATAAAATCGCCTGAAGACAGGAAGTAAACTCCGGGATTTGGTCATGAACATAATACTAATATTGCAACAGGTTTTATGGAGCTCGTGTTACTGTAATCGGATTATCACACTATGAATGAATATACTATAGGGGTATAGCTATTGGTTCTTTACTATTCCGGTAGAACGGATGGACTTTAAATTAATATCAGCTCTTATCTAGCTACTAACCTTTACTTAGCTCAAAAAAGCGAGTAAAGGCAGGTATCTCATTTTTATTAACTGGGGTAAGGCTTGACTACACCTTTTCCGATATACCTAGTGAATATTGTTTGCACTGTTTTTTGCCTAACAGGCAATGGTAAAAGATTAAAGTAGATAAATCTCCCTTCGCGCACAGGTATTATGTTAGCTGCCCTCGCGATTCCCGTCCTATACCTGTCTCTATTTCCCGAGCGTTCTCTTTTATCGTGTTAACATGCAATAGCTCGATATTTTTCGAATCTTTCTTGGTATAGAAAGATCGTTTCATAAGAAAATTGAGCCTGCGTAAAGTATAGAACAATTTATATACGGAGTAGTTGTGCCTCCTTTTAAATATATTTTCTATCTCTCGCGTCTGATTTAATAGTGGAAAGCGGGAGGGGAGGCCTTTGACCTCAAAATAATAATAAATAGAATAATAACATCTGATAATTGAAGAAAGACGTATTTTGAAAATAATGGCCTGAGGTGGCACCTGAAATTACATATTTCCTTCAAAGAGAGATTGAGGGGCCTCTTTGCTCGATCTGACATGGCCTCTCTTCCTGCAAACCGAACATTCTGATATTCGAGCCACCATAATATTACAAATTGACGGTGCGTGTAAAAAATCCATGTTCGAAAAGTAACACCAATTCTGTCAAAAAAGATCCAAAAAGAAATAAATTAAGATCAAAATACACAACAATGGCGCCAATGAAATTGCAAAACATAAAAATAGAAAGGCCCCAGAGAAAGGGCCCATGTGGAATTGTTACGACTTTTTGTATCTACACAATACATTACGGGCGTACCGTACGTAAGGCCATTTATACGATTTCACCTATAATTCGTGTACAAATTGCAGGGTCTCAATCGATCATACATAAAACTGTATGAGACCATTAATGTATTAGTTACATTCACAAAAAGATACGCGTTACTAAATAACAAAAATAGTAAAAGAAATATCACATTAAGCTATTGTACGATCTTTTGTAGTGTTGTCGTGAGAATATTCAATTTAAACTTGTATTACACTAGTCTCTGCTCGTGACTTTGTGCACCTAATTTCTTTGAAAGCATTTTTCACTACAAGTTCCAAAGTGTAACCCAGACGTACTTTCCTAGCAGGCTAATAATTTGAGTGAAGTAGGTTTAACCGATCAGAAGGTCTGTAGACCTAATATTCATGTTATCGGAAAATAATCACATTAGAATGGCCAAGCAGCCATTGTTTAAGGGCTAAACTTGTTTGCACATCATACATCACTCATGGAATATCCTTAAATGGTTTTCACATGTTTGTTTCGATTGAGACCAGGGACATAGTGCACAGGCTGTCCTCCAAATGATTCAAACTTTTTTTATTATTGATAATTTTCATTCTATTTTCTAGTTGTTACTGTCACTTTTCATGTCTTCGGTGATACTTCGTTATGACGTCTCATATTTTTTTTCGTATGAAGAACTCAAAAGCTATTTCAATTTCTCGCAGCACTCATTAATCAAGAGTTCTTCTACAGCCTGCGTCTGCGCAAGCCAGCGCGGCTTTTTTGTATCGCCGAAGCACGCGACTCGACTTTCTTCGGTGTACACTCGAAAAGCTGACAAATCTCTTTATAATGATGCCTAATTGATCGTTTGCTATGATTCGGCGCCTGAACTATCATTACACGGTTCGATGTTTATGTTTTAGGCTCAGTCAACAACACTTTTTGGGAGATGTTTTTCGCACATTAACGCCTATTATTAGATACACAGATTGTAGATTACAAGTAAAATGGTGTAAAGGGGTCAAAATCTACAATGAGTTTCTTTAAATAAGGAGAATCTGAGTAACACAACAATATGGTTTGTTCGTATACAAATAAACATATTGTTTTAACAAATGTAATACTTAAGGAGATACATGAATAGATGATATTATTATGCTGTTTAGCTGTGATCTTAGGTTTCTTCCTAGCAATTTTTGATAGAAATGATTCTGATTTTTTTGTAAAGCTAAAGTTGTTGATACGAGTAGGTAATGTTGTGATAAAAAAATCTGCCTACATTATGATTAGTAATAAAAACCAGGTTTTCCAACTAACTAATTTACTACCGTACATCCATCGGAAATGTTTGAGGAGCAAATTTCACTACGATGGGGTAATTTTCAATATTTTCTCTTGTATTAATTCACTTAATGAATAAATATGCTTCGGAAACTTTTGAACCGAAATAGGCCACAGAACAGGTTAATCTGGTTCTGAAAACATGTTCATTATTGAATCTTTAGTAGTCCAGTTTTTTTAAATCTAATGATGTAGAGAACCACGAGTGCTGAAAAATCGGACGAAAAAAAGGTTAATTGAACGAAACTATAACTGAGTACTATCTAAACAAGCCCCTCCATAGAATCAGACCTATGAAAGTAAAATATCTTCTTGTTAACAAAGATTTAATGATATTTGAAGAGAAATTTCTAAATGACTCCCTAAAGGCGAATGCGATTGATTCAAAGCCAAGTTTTTCATTAGAAAGCTAAGTGCTCGCGTGTGGATAAACGCGGGCCGTGTCATACAGATAATTCTGACGCTTCCGGGTCCAAATCAAACATCTTAAAAAGCCAACTGCTCTCAAAATAATCGATACTAATAACATTTATTACCTCGTACATCGGCTCTACTCTATCAATTACACCTTGTTATGCGAAATTCAAATTATACACCGTATAAATACTTAACACTATTAAACCGTAATAGCATTTGTCATGTCGTGTTTCATTTATATCATTACATATGAAATTACATCAATCATTTGGTAACGAAAAGTGTTCGCATAGAAAGCTTATTAAGTCGTGGCTAAAATCTTAAAACCTTCGTGACAGATTATTTTGCACTTTTCCGATATTACACTAAATGGATACTTAGCTGCAAAGGTGTAAATGGTCGAATTTATAGAAAGGCTTTTGATTTCAATATGTTCTAGTGAAACCTAGTCAATTTAGATGGATTGGCTGTGATGAACGGTGCATTTGTAACTGTCCTCTCGAGCGGTTCTGTAAACTACTCTTAAGTTGTTCTGTAAACTAACTCCAAATCAGAATCTGCCGTGACAAAACAGGAATTGAATGAAATTTGGAAAAAAATAATCGAGAATTCTTGGACAAGGAGTTCGAATATGAATCGCCATGCCGTTCAGAAGCTATGCCTCAGCCAAATCGTGCCAATGATCATAGGCAACAATTGCTCACTGATCATAGGCTCAGACGAATTCTCAAGTCATTACTATTTACATACATGCATATCTTACAAGTGATTGCTCATTGTGAGGCATTATTACCATCACAGGAGTTCGTGGGAACCAGTCGGGAACACCGTCGTGCACTGAACCTTTGCACCCGTTTTTCCCCATCATAGCCTTGCATGACTGCTTTTTGCTAGCACATATTAATTTTACTTTGACAGAGTGTTCTCCGGCAGAGCATAAATTATAGTGAGCCATTCAGAAACGCCCTTGGATTTGTTCCTGATTATGATAATGTCCCAGTTCGTGATTATTAGTTTTGTAATAAATTATTATTTTAAACCGTTACTTGCTACCGCTAATGACGTTGCTTCATAAACATTTCTTATGTTAAAAATAATAGACTTTTGTGGTAATGATAGGCCGGCTGGCTTTTCTTTACGATCACTTGAGAGTATTCTAAGATAAGGTCTTAAGGAAAAAGAACAAGTCTTCTAAGCCCTAGGGACATAATTGAAGAAGAAATTATATGTATTTCTGTGCGAATGGCAAATACTGAAGAAGCTTAATTTCCGGACATAAAACAATAATGAAAAACTTCAGTCTGAAATGAATCCTAAGTCATTAAACTAGTTTATGTTGCATAAACAGTACCTCCGGCGTTTATTGCTCAGATTAATATCAGCATTCAAATCTAGACTCAAACCACTGACCCGTAGCTGTTTCTCGATCTACCGATATTTATCTTACAACAATTGAACTTGTTGATCGTTGACCTATCATAACCGGTGCTAACCCTGCTTTCGGAAGCAAAACAGAGTTTTATCCGCGTCTTCATGTTCCGTAGATCGGAATCGGAGTGAAAGGACTGACCTTAAATCACAGGTGCTCGTTTTCCTACCCTTTCGCCAGTAGCTCGTTTTCTATCGTTGTTATCAATTACATTCAGACCGAAAGTTAAGAATTCACTCGTAAGAGACTTTTCATTTATGTAAAGGGGCTCTCATGGACATCTGACTTTTCAGAAAATCGATTTTGTCTGACTCCTACCGAATAAAATCCCACGTACCACGTCACTTTTGTACCACGTCACTTTTACGTGTATAAGGTTTCGCAACGCTTCTTCGGAGTGTTTGCAACTTGTAAAGGCTCTTCACCTGTCATTCCAATAAATGGGATTTTGAGCCTTAAGGCTTCTTTAAGTTTTCAACACACATCCTCTAGGACGTTACTGATAATAACCACGCTATCCGTCGAAGGTGGGTTAGTGAGAGCGAGGCAAATCTTCTCAATACGTGACGGTGGTGTCCATCACGTCCTGTGCACTAAGTACATCATTCAAAATAGTTATCGCGCCACCATAACTTCAATAAAAAAAAGTAAAAAGAGACCAAAATCGATTTGAATATTAGCGGTAATACTGGCATAAATATTTCTCACGTGAAATGTTGAAATAGGCCGCGATTTACTGATCCACAAGTTATAATAACCTAAAGCGTCATCACGTGACGTATCTTATTGGTTTGCATAATTATCTGTCCATCTTCGACGTCTCCGGGGCTAACTATGACAGGTGCTTGTCACAACTGCGCCGGCGCACATCGATTGCTTATCGACATTTGGCACAATGAGCCCTCTATTTTGGCATCACGATCATAGTTTCAATTGACGTCTGCGCTGGAAAAAGCATTGTAATTGATTGTGATACTTTTAACAGTAAACAGTTAGGTCACTTTTGAGTAAACATTGAATTGTTAAGACGAAGTTGTTTAGAAGCGGCTCTTATATTATTTGGTTTGTAATTGCGAATAGAAATTATAAAATTACTTTATCTGGATTGTGAAAAAAAACGGGAGTTGTTGAAAATATGGTTATTTTAGTGTCCCTAAACTACGCAAAACGGCAATGGAGCAAGGGATATTTTAGAGATACACAGGTGCTTAGAACGAGTTCATTAAAAAGTAGTATAAATTGTCAAACCACCTACACTTTTCATTTAACCTACAATCGTAAATGAAAGAAACATAATGAATTTAATGATAGATAAAGACTGCCACAACTGTTACATCTATACCGATACATACAAGTCTATAGATGATTATTTTCTCTTGCGAGCATTTGCTGTCGGCAAAAGCTTTAAAGTCGTCGTCGTTTCAAAAATGTATTTCTTTGCAGAACATCATTAGCTCGATATGGAAGATATTAAAAAGGATGAGCATCTACGTGAGCGCTTATCGTAACACAGTTTATAACTCGCCCGTGATATTGCATTTTAGTTTATAATGGTAGTAATTGGATCAGAGATGTGTTGTGAATTATTTTGACTAATGAGAATAATTTATGGTTGGATTTGAGTCAAGACTTCTTTAGTAAGGTATGAATAGTTTGCATTGAAATTGGGTCATGTTGCTGATGTTTTTGAGTATTTGAGTCGATCTTTAAAGTTAGTAGGTGACTTAGAGTCAAAATATGACATTCTGAAAAGTTCTTTATTCAATTTGTTATAAAGTCTCTTTTCAAAAATGGAATTTTGACGCTAATCAACCATTAAAGTTAATTGACGTCTCTGAGTGCGGCGGTTAGGCCATAAGTTTGCTTATTAACTTACAGACAAATGGCAACTTTGAATAATAAAGCATAAAAAGATCATCAGCCTATTGGAGTTAATTTCTGAAAATTAAGCCCGCGTCTGTTTCCGTTTAGTCCATGTGTGTTATGAGAAGGCCATATTGCACGACATTGGAAACAATAAAATATACCTTTGAGCATAGATAATATACGTCGCCTATAGTTTTCTTATGGATCGCAGTAAAATTAATATTTTACCGATATTATGAATTATAATCAAAATAAATGTTACATTTTAACCAGACACTTTGCGACCCAAATAAACTTACTTGTCCCCTTGACTCAATGTTCGTTACAAAAGAGGTGTGATTGGTGCATTTTTATTTATCCATTACAATATACAATGAAAGGTAAAAGTGACACAACGAGTGATCGAAATCTCGTCGCTATCGTATTTGATGTACGAAGACTTAGCGCTCTTTCTACACTAAGGCTTGATATTTTTACTTTAACCATGTAAGACATGGAACTGCTAGTTTGAACATACTAGTATTTTCTGTTCTGTTTTTTCTAATTTTTCTGAATACTGGTAGTACTTTATAAGGAAAGCAAGAAATAAAAAACGTATATGTTAACTCCTATGTGATTTTAGAAGTGTGCAATAGACTAATCAGGACTCAAGAGTTTACCGCCGTTCTATGGGTTGCTTAGGTTTATTTGGGGTTTGCCATCACATTGAAGTTAACTACTATTTTTTTGTATTTTTTTTCAGTGAGTGTACTTTTGTTCTTGAACAATCAATCAACTCACTGTCAGTTTCGCCTCAGATTTTCAGATTTTTCAACACAAGTCACACTATTTCCCGATGGCCGCATAGTGTGGATGGACCGTAATGTTAATCGGCAGATAGCTGGTAACCGCGGCTAACGCGCCGGCAAATTGGTAAGAGTGTTGATTCACTGTGAGTTATTTTTTTCACCGGCGGATACGTAACAGAAGCCAACATGAGAATTTAAGGCGACGACTGATGCTATCTAATGTCATTAGAATCATTTTTTAAACTAGTATTTGCATTAACTGTTAGTACTTCTTACCTTAATTTGAATCCATGCAGCTGTCTTCATGATATAATGGTACCAAATAGGTATGCAAATGTTATAGGTATACCAACTTAAACCACCTAAATCAATTACGCTATATACACTCTGCACCCGCCCCTTTTAAAAAAACCGTGCTTTTGTTTGTTCATAAAATATCGGCAAATTCTTTACCTACTCACAACCTACTTAAGATGAAACTATCTTAAGAATTACTGCACGGGACCGCAGTAGTTCAAGAATGTAGGGATGATACTCCTGAGGATAGAAAGCGGTCGTAGGCATCATGTCAAACAGCTCTTTAGAACGGATACTAACAGTTAAACACGCATAAAGAGGTGATTAGTAATAGATAACTGGCAATTACTTTGCTATTTACAAGATATTTACAACGTCAACGTTACCCGGTGGTCTTCTAACTTTTCTGCAGCAATTTGATCATTGGTACCCAAATCTGCTCCTGCTAATAATTATATCAAGAGGGTTGCATCATCTTTGTTTTGGCTTGCTCTTATATCTGTTCTGCTTAGTATGCGATCAACGTCTCCGTAGAGAGTAATGTGCGCAATAAAGCATAATTTCTCGGTTGATCTCTCAACGGCCAGTACGCGTAGTGCTGGACGCGTCGAAGTGTATCAGAGGCGAATTAGTTTCGTTACTTTCGTATTTGTCTCGATTACTGAACGCAATGTTGGACGGATGCAATCGGATGAAATGATTCCAGCGATTGATTGTGCGCGCTCATTTGTTTGAGTGTCGTTATATCTGGATCGCTCTTCCCGATTCAATCATCGACATATTATTATCATGAAGATGTATCCCAATTTGATTAGCATACTTTTACTGTTTTCATTTTCAAACATCAGTAACATTATTTAAATAAAGTACAAACTGATGTTTAGACATGCTAAAAGATGAGTTATTAAATTTTACTCAATAGCGAAAGTTTAAAAAATATTTTAATTAATATTTATATGCTTTATTCTACACTCTTTATTACTTGATTAATTAGAAACCTGTGTTAACTTATGGAAAACACATGGTTCATTATTTTCCAGAAGTTGTAGTTTTTATCATTTCACCAAGGCTACTACAGCTCCGCCTTTTTTATGTCTACCACTGTAGACAATGCGGCTTTTGCGGCTGCGTAAACACCTTTTTGCAAACTTTCTTTGTTTATTTATAGCTGTCCGCTGTGTTCCTTTCTACTGATTGCCCTATTTACATAGATAACTGCCTAATACTTCACCGACCACCAAAAGAAATTTGCAAAAAGTCCATAATTCGCAGTAACCGCTGGGTAATCTTCATGATTTCTAAGAAATGTGACCAAATTAGATTTTTTTCGCTCACGTTTCGATTAGCAAAAACCTGCATCAATAGTCTTAATGCGTGTTCAGATTGTTCTTTCGATGAACTACGCAAATAGGTTTCTAACGTAAGAAATTGCTTGTCATCAAATCAACGGGCATCGGGTCTTGTTAACAATTTGCTACGTGCCTTGCTGTAATGCTCTCAGGTTAATCGTAGGTTGCTGGTTTCCTGACATTGTATGTAGGTGGTTGGATAAAGTGTAGGTCATTGGAACGCATTGCGGCACGGGCTTCGCTTTCCTAGGCTTAGGCAGATGAGCATAATAACCTGATAGCAACGACAACGTAATTTGTGTTATTATGTTATATTTATAATCTCTATCACTTTTGTGGTTATGTCCTATTGACAATTAATCAACCTCCAAAACTTAGCACACTAATTGAATTACTTCATGTTCGACATTCAGTGTCCGATTTCATGAGTATTCCATTTAAATACGACTTGTTTTCTTTTCCTAGAAATAATCTTGTAGTGTTTTGCTTCTTACTTCTTGACGCAAATAGGTGCAATTATAAGACGAGAACTCGGCTGTGAGAACAATAATTCCTGTGCGTGAATACGCTTCGAAGATTTCTATCTCTTTATTAGACTCATTGAACTTAGAGACTTGATTGCTTATTAAAATTGATCACAGAAAACCGGTGGAACTTCCACCTTTTGTTGTCCATCCCAAATTCTTGTTTCGTTAGTTTTCAGTTCTTCAGTTTCTTTTTCAAAATATCTTTACGAATTAAGATCCACTTTATGCTAAGAATTAGACACCTTTGCTGGTGGATGAATAAGTACAGCAAAAGAACTGAAATTATTCATTCTGTTCTGTGCTTCTTTTGCTAAGGCAGCTGAAATGCATTTGTTTGTTTTCAGTACAATGTAAGTGATTTTTTCAACTGAAAGTAAAGCAGTCAAAATCTACAATGCAAAAAAACATTCGAACTCGGACTCAGCAAATTGAATAAGAGAAAAAGCTGGGCCAGTTCCAATTATACATTTCCGTTTCCCAGACATTTCTAGATCAATTGAAGCTGTAAAAGGAAAGGCTTTTGTAATTGTCAATTTTATTGCCCATTCTTCTGCGTGCTGCAAATTTAAAAGAACGCCTGATCGTATATCAAAGGTAAATCTTACTTGGCCTACATACGCTGGGTGGCCTCATGTTACTCGTAGCTAGTAAACACGATTTAGATACTACGTTTGCACGTCTCTGATATAATCTTACGAGCATTGTTTTCTCGTCGTTTACGAATAAACTTATGACTCATGCTTTTACGATACAATTTTTAAGATTGCATCGATAAACCGTTTACTTTCATGCACTTTGTATTTTGTTTTAATCTAAGATAAGATCACCCTATTCAATCACTAGACTACTAGTAGTTTCCGATTTTAAAGTATGTCACTTTTGTTTAGTCAGTATCATATCCAAATTGAAAAATATTGATCGCATAAAATCAAGCATTAACTAAATACTACCTTCTATCTAGTTCAAAACAACGAATGTAGACTTTAAAAATGAGCCCGAGTACGAATTAGTAATTGTAAAAAGTTATACGGTTCACTTAGTTCGTCCGCCACATCGATGGCACCTGTTAACGCATCTGGGTCAGTTTTTGTAAGTCGTTTTCACTATTCAAACAAATGCAAAGCCTCTTCACCTGGAACTTCAACTCCAAATGTGTCTCTTTGTGTTTAATTGTCTGAGAAACAAAAATATAATAAAGTCACTACAATAACATTTACTCTGAACAATCGTCTTTATTTTCCCAACCATTTTAAGTTTTGACACTTCTCTTAATGTATCGTTAAGGCTTTATTCTTTTTATGTAAAAAGAAAGTGTTTGTTTTTTTTTTCAAGGTTATGTGTGTAATGGTGGTTATCGTTGTTGCTATTTTTAATTATGTAGTAAATGTACCGTGGCTAAGATTAGAGATCATTAAGCAGGCAGTAAATAACATGTGGCTATCCGCAACAAATTTCACACATAATACTGCCATTCCTCTTATATTTTCAATGTTGCGTGGCTTAGTTGGGCGTGACGCACCGTTTTGTCGGCTGCTCTTGCCGACACGGTCTACATGCTTCGGAATATCCGTCAACTAACCCCTGGTTTCGGCTTCCAGTTTTCTTCTAGGGAAAGTACTCAGTTTCCTTTGAGTATCTTGTGTCTGTACTGTAGGTAAAGACTGTTTGAGATACCTTACCGCATTAATATCTTCATTTGAAGATTGATTTTGTTTTTATCTTCCAATCTGTTTTTCATTTATTCATCTTTTGAATGGGTTCTATTATTATTAAATCTGACAAATATACGCTCATGACTATACGAAACAGAGTAGGCATATACAAGCTGCTTCCGTCATGTTTGTGTGGAATATTTTATTTTTGGTCTGCTGTGCAACCTTTTTCCTTTTGTCTGTATCTATTTTATCTGTTAACTGCTAACAAGTAGGTGTTAAGTACTCATTGGTGATATTGTCTAACCTATTATGACAGTTCATGCAACAGCTTTTGTTACAAATGCGCTTAGTTACCCTTAAACGTAATCCCGTACTTATTTTTATCCCACGCATTATTGATTATCCAGTCAATATGCAATCTGAACAGAGTTCCAACACAATAATTATTCAAATTGTACAGGTAATGCGGCAACAAACTTTTCTTTTTGTTCTGAGAACATTGCAGCCTTATCAAGATCATGTGCTGTAATTCTAACTATAGTTCTATAATATGTTTAGTTTTGATCATCTTGTAGAAGAATCTGACTATAGTATCAAAATTGACATGTCATAGTTTATAATGCACTACAAAATCTTTATGTACACACATCAAAAGTGTCTAGGGATATCTCAAGCATTTTCATACAAAGTATAGCTATTGGGGAGGCTGTAAAAATTAAAATATTGATACCAACGTAGAAATTTTTAGGACACAGAAACTGCTATCAAAGATATTAGATAATGCTCAGCATTATCTTAGAATAACTCGAGGAAACAGGCATAAGATAAAGGTTAAGAATATTACAAAAAAACGTTTGATTTTGCTAAAATTTTGAAACCTTTTAAAAGAAAAATCTGTCTTTTTTTTAACGTCCTTACGATTGTACAATAATGCTACCACAATGAATTTCTTTATACAATCTGAAAGGGCAGATATAGCAGTTTCTGTGTCCTAAAAATTTCTACGTTGGTATCAATATTTTAATTTTTACAGCCTCCCCAATAGCTATACTTTGTATGAAAATGCTTGAGATATCCCTAGACACTTTTGATGTGTGTAGTATTTACCAAGTACTACTTTATCAAGTCTATCAGTATTCCAAAATAATATTCGAATAAGAGTTAAAATTTTTGAGCCAGTTCATGTTATTTCGTGTTATTCGTTACGTCAGATTGAGCGGTTCTCAAAACGGTATTACAGATAGCAATGCAATTGTATCATTCATTAAAGTGGGACTTTCGGGCACGACCACAGCCCAGTTCTGAGGTGAAACGCAAGGTCGGGAACCGCTTACTTATTGTGCTCATAAACTTTTTGTCATGCGTCTCACAGAGTTGTATTGTTGCAGACGACTGAACTACTCCATTGAGACAGATATGCCGTGCGATACTCAACTCGGAAACTTGGTTTTTACTATCTTCCGTGATCGCTGACGATCGAAAGCCCCACTTACTCTGACGCAAATATGCGATTAACTTTGCATGCATCGGCATGTAACTTCAATTACGCGTTCGCCGATGTAAATTGTTCGGCCTTAACAAGAAATTAATGATTAATTTATCTTTCAGTATCTTCAGTTTAAATTAATTTCTTAATAACAATACTAGAAGCGTTCACAATAACACCATCAGACATTAGAGAATACTTTCTTAGTAACTCTGCAATCTACAAAAACTACATTACTATATTCTAAGTTTAATAGTGACGTATTTTTCTCTTAACGATTGTTTTTAGTACTAGTATTACAAAATACTATCTCTTAACATACATTTTGTTTAGCTATTTAAATGTTTAAAAACAATTTTTTTTACTGTTCGCAGTAAAACTGTATTTATGTGTTCTTAAAAATCGCAGTAAAACGCAATAGCTCTTCATTATAAGTTCTTCTTCTGTTGTAAGTCTTTGAACTCCAAGAAAACAGAAACAATAGACAGTCTTTGTTTTGGGCCTCGGATGTGCCCGTAACATTACTTACGTTGTTTTATTTTTAAAACCAATTTCAAAGCTGCTGTTCCGTCTCCACCGTATCCAAGGTATATGGTCCAGTTTAATAACTCAAGTAACAGCTGCCAAGCCATCTTTAGTTCCTACTCCCTGATGGAGACTTGAATTGTATGAGGTAACGGCCTATAAAGCCGTTTTACCCGATGCGGTGCTTGATCCCGTCGCTGCAAAGTGGCTGCGGTTCGCTTCAAATCCGAAGTGGAAATGAGCTCGCTGTTAGCGTTTGTATTCCACTCGCTGCTCAAACCACAAATCGAGGGGAGGCTGTCTTTATAGTCCCATCCCATAATAGCTCCAATAGTCCCTGCTGCGGATGGTTGATGTCACCTGTCGCATGCCGTTACGGCCTCGAATTACGTTATAGTCCGATATTACTGCACTTGCATGAGCTAGCACGGAAATGTAAGTGCATGTTATAAATAGCCTGTCGCAATGAGGTAATATCGCGTAATAGTGACTGATGTGCATATCCCGAGCTGCTTCATCATTCTGAAATCTCATCGGCAAGTAGTCGTTCACCGTTAGGTTATCTGCTGATCGTGTAGTTTATCGCTTAAATGGTAATTTTTCACAATTTCTTCTAATTCAGATTTGAAACAGCTTTTGGAAATCAGTGTTTGGAGAAAAAAAAGCTCAGTTAATATTGTGTTGTGTTCATTTTGTGATTTTTTCTTAAAGTTATTGATCATGACGTCTTAATTTATACTACACTCTTCGGTGTTAACTTAATTCACTCTAAGGCAAATTTGTATTCTAAGGCTATTTTCAACGTATGATCTACCACCCCAATCCGTATGTGTAATTAATCTCTATTATTTAAACCTATCCCAATAAAAAGCCAAGCAATCGAGGCGTCTTACTACGGTTTGAATTCGTTTGATGAAGTATGGGGCTTTGACGGTAGTAGTCTGCTTCATTTTGGTATATAGCCGTAAGCTTATGTATGGATGTTCTCAAATAAAACGATACTATTTCTACATCTCAACCTCACAGTTGACAATCCTGCGCAGCTGACGTTGTTAGTGCATTTTCCGCTCCTTTACCGTTCAATGTTAGACATCATTACCGCGGGCGAGTACCGCATGTCACCTGACATTACATTACTAGTGACATGCGCACGAGTGCATAATGTTCCTGGTCTAACATGCGCTCTTAAGAACATCGATGTGTTTATTTATTCCGCTTGTTAACATGTTGCAATGTGTCGGATATTTGTGCTGCATTTACATTTTGAAGTTGCGATAAATGCTGTCTGCCTATATTACCAGGCACAGGGATTTGGTTATTAAATTACTTACTGGAAAACCTGATCAAGCATATACAACTCTTCAGATCCCTTGTTCACTCGGGTGTTTTGTTTTGTCAATTTCTCACCGAACTGCCGCACTTGCAAATTGGCGGTTTCTGCCCTCGTACTTCGCACTGGAATCATAGTTTTCTGTCTTCCGGTTGTGGGTCGTGTGTGGTGCGTGTGTCACCCCGGCGGCTTGAACTGTCAATCAGTGTGAAAAAAAACAGTAACGCGCAGTCCGACACCCACAAAAAAGGCTTAATTTGTTGTATGTGATTATGGTCGCAAATGTTAACTATTGTTTATTTATTTAACTGCTTCGAGATACAAAGAATCTCCCTTTTAAGAAAAGTGATAGGCTAACTTGAAATACGCAAACGAGTATGCAAGAATTTTATCTTGATACCTCAAAATGGCAGTAAACTTTCCACACAAACTTTTCACAGTTTTATCAAAACGGCTATCGATGAATCTCGTATGGAATCTTTATAGCTACTGCCGAGCAATATGAGTTCCCAGTGCCATCTATCTTTTAGATTAGATTTCCAGTTGGTTATTTATTCGAATGCCTAGTGCGTATCCTAGATCAGCTTCATGGGTTCAGTATTTTCCTGCGCCTAAGTAATGGGTGGAATCTTGACTAAGATTAGTCGCTTAGGTCGTTCAGTTTATCGTAACGCAGCGGGGTGGGTCTGACTAGGGTTGAAGCTTTGTTCTTATTCAAAAGGTTTTAGATTTGGTCCACAAGTGAAGTTACTATGTCCAAAACAACGAAGCAAAGGCGCCTTTTCTAAACTGTACAAAATAAGTTCTTGAAATAAGAAAGTAGATGAAAAATAGTTTTAAATCACATTACAGGTCACAAACTGCTGCCAAAAACAGAAACAACTAACGGCTCGGTGACAATAGTTAAAAGACTAAATAACTCTATGAGCTTCGAATATTACAAAAGTTTGTAGCAGCGAAACGCATCGCGTGTGTCAGAGGGGCAAACCTGTATGGATTTGACATGTGAATAGCAGTCGTTACTCACGGCAAACTCACATTTTACTTTTTCAAATTTCTAGCTGCTCCCTGACTTAATTCCTACAGCCTTTGTTAAAAGTTGACGACCCTATTCTGACATAGACATATGAGTCCCATCTGATTGAAAATTCGCTCCGCTCTGACGTGAATATATCTAACACCGATGGCTCTGTTAGCGGTCTGCGTCTGCGCAGAATTGTGATTTATGGTGTCTTTATTCTCAGGAGACACATTCTCCTCATGTCTTATGTATAAATATGACAGAAGAACTCGTTTACTTAATCTGCTAAGGCGAGAGAGAGATATGAAAGTCATGGACTAATGCCATCGACATTAATTTTTCTTTAGGTTTTTCACTGAGCAGTTAGTTGTTTATAAAATTATTTCGCACTAAAAACATCATCTATCGTTATTGTTTTTCCACGTGTTTGATGACATACTACATAAAATAAGTTCACGACTATTTCTTTTGAGCTTAACAAAGTTTCTTGCATCAGACTCGAAAACAAGAGGACTACAAATAACTTTAAATTGATTTGCAGTCATTTTAAATATAATATGTTCGTAGGCACCGACAGACAAAAGTTCCTCTTAGAAAGCACGCACACAATCCCTGAAAGGGCAGAAGCAATATGAACTCAGAATGTGTCGCGCGTGACTCAACCGCAGAAATGCCACTAACCTAGGTCAATGCATGTTACCTAAGGGCAGGTCGGATTCAATTTGGCCAGGAGTACGTCGCAAGTGTGTCACGAGGTTACAGTAATCCGAGAGAGCTGTGGGCCGTTGCGGGTTCATTGCGGGAACGTACCATCCAATCACTAAGACTGGTGACTTTTCATCTTGACCTCACACCGGTGAGAGGAAATGTCAGCGCTTATTATTGTGAAGGAGAGCATCTTTCCATTAAAAGAAAACTACTCAAGAAATGAAAGTCTGTACAAGTTTGAGATGGTTTGAGTTTGAATTAATGAAATTGTATTATTGCTTTTTTTAAAACCTAATGCTGTGAATGAGATGGCTTTTACATATATTAAAAATTTAACTTTTATATAATTTATATATTGACTATCATTCAGTAAAACTGAATGATAGGCCAGTCCTTCGCAAAGTCATCCAATTCGTCGCATCACCTGGAAGAGGGGAAGGAGTGCCTTTGCAGTGGGACCCCAATGACTGATTAAGATCTATTTGTTCTAGCCTTGTGTAGCCTATGTATGTATGCAACGTTTAGGTATGCTAGATTCAGTCACGTGCCGGTTGAACGTTTGGAGAAAGACACTATGACTGCAGGCCCATTACATTCATGCCAGCCATCGTGATGGTGCTGTTTGTCTCCTAAGTATGATTGGAGTGACATCGATTCATCCGATGTCAACATTGATAGTTATCGCGACAAAAAGCGTAATCAGGCAAAATAACGTTTCTCCGGCTATCCGAGACGTCATTATCACGTCAGGTGCGCGTCTAACTGTTCCGTTTATTGGCACGTGACAGTTATTTTACATTTGCAATTGCACTCATCAGTTCAAAGCGACTGTCAAGTTAATATCGGTTAGCGTTTATTTTACTTAACTAAACTGACGAGAAAAAATAAGTTGACTACTCACCGTCACCTCCATAAATGAAGATACTGCATAAACTAGTTAAAATAGCGCGTTTAGTTCAAGAGTAATGTCGAAGTGAAATTGGCTGTGTGATATGGCATGTGTTCTGAAAATTACATAGAGGCAAGCATTTTTTATATGTCTGCAAACAGCTATTCGCGACTAATATTGAGGTAAAATCATATACTTTTTCGAGATTCATTATTCAAGCCTGCAAAAGGTTGCCAAAACTAGGTATATTAACTACTGGACATCATTTCACACAGCGCGGTCTAGCCCCAAACTATGTAGAACTTGTATTATGTGACACTAGACAATGGATCAATCCCCTTTTTTTGTAAATACATACTCAATATAACACAGTAAAAAAGTCGTTTGTATGAACTAATCCTTATATTTGCTGGCCTGCGGCGACTCTCACGCAGACTTTCCGAGTCAATGCTATATTAGAAGAGAACTTCGCTTTAGTCTGTCTATACCTTTGTACAGACTCCAAATAAAAAGGGCAAAGAAAATTGGAAGGAAGATTTTCAACGTAACAGTCACCAAATTCGTCTGCCATTAAACATCAGATGGTCAAAATATGAAACATGCGTCCTTCCATTTTTGCTTACTTGAATCTCTATTAGTAGTGTCTATTTTATGATAGATCATTTTCTATTTAAAGGTCGTTGTCTTTAAAAAGAAAAACTTCTGGGATCTCTTATAGGTATACCGTTCCGATTTACCATGCTTCTATTTTACATTAATAATGTTACGCCGATCTTCGTTTATTCTCACGCTGCGATAGACCTCCGTGGTTAGTATATCGGGAATAAGTACAGAATTTAAACCTATGCATTATTCAGATTCTAAATTGCCTATACGCGTTCCAATTTCACCTTTATGACTATAATGATATTGTTACGCTGATCCGGATATATTCTCTAAGTAATAGAGCACAATGTACTTTACATTTATCCGAACAGAAGTTCACATAGATTCGAAATTGATCGACTAAGTATTCCAATTCCGATCTACCATGACTGTTCTTATTTTCTACTTCTATATCACCAGAGCAAAGCTTGTCCGTTACGATTCTCACGCCATTCGTCGAAACTGCAACTGCAATAAAACTGAAAACGAATCGATAACAAACATTCTTCAATTCGCTATTGTCAATTTTTAAACTAATATTTAATCTGTCGTTGAAATTGGCTGTTAACTTCTTATTAAATATTTAATTAGAATTTATTGTCTAGTGGCGAAAAACGTGTTCGCATTCTATAATTAAATTCTAAATAAAATTTTACTCGTAATTGTTAATCAACGTCAGCGTACGTGTGAGAGTTTTCTCGCTGTCTAATTATATTCTCGAGCAAATTATCTTATTATTACTCTGAAGATAATCAAGTGCTTAAATGTCATGTAGGGTTTAAATGCATCATCCTCTTAGTTGCTTCCGCTATTTGGTATAATGTAGGTGTTCGCTGCATGGTGACCATACCGGTCGCCATAAATTTGCACGATCTATTGAGGCTTGAATTCGCTTGCGGTGAGCCGGACAAAGGCGAAAGACTCTGTAGAAAGCCGACGCTTTGATGAAGGTCATGCGATTCTATATGGAGGCTCGGTACTCGGGAGGCAAGAGTATTACTAACGGAATTTCAGTTAGGCACGTGCGTAAACTAAGGTGATGGCAACTGCCGCGGTCACATTACAACTAGACAAACTACCTCAGTCGTGTTACGATAACTAGCCATAACAAGAAGATAGATATGGCGTTGTTGCTAAAGTATTTTGAATCGCTTGCTTTCATAAAGTCTTGAATAGCTTCCGTGACTTTAACGCTTAATCAGCAGGAAAATTACAATCCTTAGATCTTAATGCAAGCTGTGTTAAAACGAGTATATTTGCTAAGGCTTTAGAGATAATTCAGCCACTAAGCTCGCATAACAGGGTTATTAATTACAGGTGTTTGTTTTCATTGTTATCGTTGAATCTTATCCAAACCTCGTCTAGGCGTTCCATTAGCAACCTGTCTATTAGATGCCGGGGTTGTAAAATGAATTAACTGCCATTAGAAGCCTTAAAGCGCTTTAGGATTAGGCATTTGTACCTCACTGCTGCGTTAGAGGAACAGTGCATGTTGTGAGACTACGCACTATAAGTATTTTTTTTAGAAGTCTCTCCTAAATAGCGTTACTGAGATTATAATTTGTTTTTCTATATGACTTAACCCATGTGTCGTACATTTCTAGACTCTTTCAGTAACTCGTGCACTTATTCAATCAGTTAACATTTAAATAATACAACGACATCGCGATCCACGACTGTGACTATTTTAGACAAATATAAAACGTGCATACCGTTCTCCAAACACTCCAAAATGCTATTGTAAATGTGTACAAAAATTGTGACTGTCATAACAAAAATGTGTGCAGGATTTATTTACGCCTCTAAAAACGTTGCTAACGGTAGTTCCGTTTATCCGCGTCGTACTTCGCCGTATCGAATAGTACGCGACTAATTTCATCTGTCTTTGCGTTTTTTCCATCGATTTCAATTAATGTGGCGACGTTTTTCCGGTCCATTGGCTGCTCGTGTTAAAGTGCCTTTTCACGGCAGAGGCCCTTCGGCAGAACACAATATGGACCCAAATTATCCACCGATGGAATCGCTCAACGGCTTCTTTGTATGCCGGTCGTGGAATTTGTGAGTAACGGTAGATATCGTGCACTTGACTTCTCTGGAAACGAGTGGAGTGCATCTCGCTATACTGTCAATCAAGTTCACTTAGCACTGCGTATTTTGATACCCGTTCTTTTGAAATTCTTATTCTTCTTTTTCATGAAAATTCAGCGCATAAACGTTGTTAAAGTATAGTGTTTGGCCATGGCTTTTCCTTTCCTCTCTTAAGTAAAGATGACAAACAAAACACATTTCTCTGTTTAGATACTATCATTTGTAAAGTATTCGTTAATACATTCGATTTCTAAGGTTATATCTACACTTTTTCTAGCAATCATTCATAACATTATAAGCCGTTAATTACAAGATATTATGTGGCTATTTTGGTGTATCAACCCCATTAACCTTTTTATTACGAGTATATCTGTAAACATGACCTTTTAGTTGATCGTGTTGGAATTGTAAATCTAATGGGTAATTCATTAATTTGTTTTATATTGAGCATTACACAATTTTACTCGGTGTCTATGCTAATAAGCCTATCGCATATTCAAGCCACGTCTCTCTTACATGTAACCGTCTAAACGGCCAATTTGATATTTTTATTTCCCCTTTTCTAGTTGATGTTAATGTTACAATTACACGCTCCATTCAGCAATTTGTTTTATAACCATAGCTTATTTTAATGTGTTATTAAAATAAGCTATCTACAACTGTGTAAATATTGGTCTTTATTATATTTTATGTTGATATTTATTCTCTCACATAACAGTTCGTTCGTTTGTTAGTTTTTCGGTAGTTGTGTGTTTTGTAATATAATAAAGACGTTCTAACTTAGGTTTTTACACCACCTAATAAGGTCGTGTAAAAAGTCTACAGGATATTCAGTGTACATTTAAGAAGTGCATTAACTACATCGCTTTCTCATTATTCAATCTAATGCAAAATGTTTTTTTTAAAGTTCAAAAGCCAAATTAAACTTCGAGTATTCGTTCTAATATATTTTTTGCCATAAACATTATCACTCAGGTTTCAAATGGTCAACAAACTTGAAAGCTGGATCGCGCTGGTGAAATTATATTAACTACCTTCAGTACAGCGAGAAGATACTATTTCCATGAAATATTAAATGTTGAATCTAACTAATAAGTTTGTTCGTTCCACAACATGATTAAGTATATTCCTCGAGAATTGCATCTAATCATCCGTACGGTAGTATTTGTAGGCCGTCCTAAAGGCAAATTGTGCGAACGTGATTTCACACTCAAACAAGTCATACAACTCTCAACAATATAATTTTGTGCTACTGCGTGTCTTAACGATTCAACCATTCATTCGAGCACGTGGAGTCAAGAACAATAAAAATGCTTTATTACAATCGGTGAGAATTCGTAACAGAGATCATTCTCTCCAATTTAGATATCACAAACTCCCATTTATCGTCAACGACGAATTAATAACACCTCCAAGTCATCAAAGAACATCTTTATTGACAGCTCAAAGGTACAAAGGCCACGTGAAAGCTCCCATTGCCATTGTGGTCGACCACATCGATGACTTATACAATGCTACCGACGACTAATAACCCATCTGCGACTCAGTTTTACAACTGGCAACTCATTTAGGAAAATGAAAAGCTAGCGTTTGAATGCACCCGTCTTCTTTATTGTTGGTTACTGCCAGCTCGCTTCACAATGGCAACTAAGGTTATCAGACCGGATGATGATGCTTCAGAATCAATTCTGTCGCTTTCACCCATTACCTTGCCTTTTGTACGAAGGCCCGTTGTCAATAAAATTGTTATATAATGATAACACAAATTGAAATAAAATCCTATACACGACCGTAATAAGATAAGTTTGAAGCTTGGCTTTCTCCATTAGGCGCACATAATCATGGGGCTCTGGTGTTTGAACCCTGGGGTTAATTACCATCTACCACTACCTGGTAACATAATACGAACCTGAGGTTTTTCTCGGAAGAATTTCCGTTATGTCTGAGTTTTGACTTAATAGCTAGAATTAATAAAACCTTAACTTCAGTGCAAATTGCGTTACCGTTAAGTTCCAGCATGAACGGAACATTTACATCAACACCGGTGACATTCTTGTAATGGCTACCATAATTTTCCCTGATGTCTTGGATAAATGAAGTCCCAGTAATGTTAAGTCTAAATATGTTTTCTCGTTATGATATGCATGTTTGAATTTAATCTTCTTGTGATCGGAATTACCGTGGTGACTTTTGTGTATATTTGTGTTCGTTTTGACGTCGACGTACATATCCATTCAAATCTCACGATCGTTGCCGTTGAACCGGTGGGTCGGTGCTGTGGGCTGTGACCCTATTCTTATTATCCCAATAAGGGCTCCATTATTTACGTTGAAGGAGGGCAGATTATAATTGTCTGAACATTGTTGTTCCATTTTATCTATGATTAGACTAAAATGTCTGCCCTTACACATGTGACCTAAATGTTGAAATAATGGAATGATTGCCTTTAGTGCTTTGCTTTTAACTTCGACAGTGATTTTTATAACTGTATGCAAAATAAGTCCTTCAAAACATAAAACATCACAGTTTTTTAAAAGGGTAAAATGTTTTATTAAAGAACTTAATTCCTAGTGTTTTTCTTAATCACTTCCTTCGTGCATTCTGCCTTCCTGTATTAAGATAATGCGTATTCTAAAGAACTAACTTTCTACTTGTATGTACAGTTTCTAATATAACATGTTTATTTTATCTTCCTATTAGTTACGTGTTGCCGCACAAGAAAATTCTATGGTGGTTGCTAGTTTTCTGTTACACATGTTATGAAATGTGTATTTAAGACGGGAAGCAATTGAAAGCATCCCATCCGTATGCAAAACGTAACAAATTATTCCGCTAGACCGATACACGCACGCATCACTAAGTTGCATAGACAATCTTGTGATGCGTTTGTTTTAGGGATGCGAAACGATGTTCGTTTTAATCAAAATGAACAAAAGCTTATCGATGCATCAACAAAAATCTATGATAAATAAAATTGCTGTAATGACAGATTTGACACCTTGCTCATTATTGCTGGCCAAATTCGGATGAATTCTTTAACTTTTAATGAGAATGCGTCCTTATATGTACCATTACGGTAATTTTAAAACTGTTTTTGTTTTTGGCTAAGAGAAGAGTATAAAGAATACAAAACCTGTTTTAAAAACTGTCATCTGCTTTGTCGTTACAACCCTAATCAGATAATAGGAATGCTCGGTTTACATCTGATAGAGAGATTACTGAGGATTAGATTAACTGAAGGCGTGAATTTCTTCATGCGTGTGCGGCGCGAGTAGAAAAAGGTTTTCATGGAATCCTCGATTTGTTCTGAGCGTTGGAGATAGCCGCGCGATATAAACTAGGCGGTCGTGCGCCGCGCGTTTGTCGATCTCTACGTGATAAGCTCCTCGTGTTATCTGCCACATTCGCGGCTTTGTTGCGCCGCAATTCAGTATAGTCTTTTTTGATGGTATAATGTATGTTTTTTTTGTCATTTGCCTTCGGTAATTTAGAACCAATTCGTTTTTCTGTTCTTATGTAACAACGTTTTAGAAAGCCAAACTTAACATGTAAAATAGTGTTCAGTCAGCGTCAGAACTAAAGTGCTAACATAATTTTGACACTGACTGTACACACCTATTAGTTACATTACCATATCTTTTTTCAATCAATGGGATGTAATTGGATGCAGTCCAAGACCTTGCGTCAAGAGCTGGAAAAAACCTCTTTGCAATGTCATCTTAACAGAACTGATTTTATAATACTGAAACCGTGTTTACTAACGTTGAACTATCAAGATTTTGGTATCAGTAAGTCTAAGTAGACTCCTTGGCACGAGCCACAAGCGCGCAAATTTCGCCTAGCGCGTGCGTCGCATGCTCATCGACATTCATCACACTCACACTGACACATTCCGCAGCCTTTGCATTCATTCCGCACTCCAACACACTGACATAAATAGAATTTGACCTGCGTCAAAGCAGGGAAATTGTCAACGATATATACGTGCTCGATCCTAATGTAGGTTGACTTTCGTCCGCTTATAGCTACAACCGCAATGCAAACAAGAACATTGGTCACGTTTTCCAGATTGCCACCGGATTCTCTATAGAACACGGATCATTGATACCGCCCACAATATTTATTTTAATTTGCGGAATGCACTACAAAGCGATATTGCTCGGTCGGCAGTTCACCGACTTAACACTCGTCGCTATGAATATAACTCTCCAATGACAGCTTCCCACGTTCGCATGCTCCAAATACTGTTAATGACGTTTCTTGCAGTCTATGTTACCTTTATCACCTTCCGTGCCCAGCTTTATTTAATCTCTTTCTTAGAAGTCTACTGTATTTTCCGTAACAGAATCGGTAAATAAAGCTTTAGATCCGAGCTATAAAACTAAATACGTTGATTTGAAACGGCAAGTGAGAGGTGTACTCGAACAATTTGTAGGATGCTTACCGTCGAATTTTACAGTTGCAAAGTCAATTTGAGGAGCAGTGAATGAAAAGTGAATTTGACTATTATTAAATGGGTGTGTGGAGCTTAAATCTGTAACTTTTGCTTTCTGTCATAAGGTGCCCATACTTGGAAATTTTACTGATGTTGCTGACACGTCCTTTCTTCCTAGGGTTTTCTGTTAATAAGTGGTTTGATATTCAGTAAGTTAACAGATAAAATTATCATGTTTATTAGTTCGATTAAACTTAGCTTATCGAATCGCGGCCCGCTGGAGTACGGTGGATCGGACCAGGCAAGGGAAAAAAGCGCATACCGCTAGCTGACACAGTGCTTTATTGAACACAATTCCGTTGGATGCGCAACGGTAGAAGAGATCCACCAACTGCAAGATGCCTATGGTGTGATAAATACATTGCAAATGTTTCTCATTAGATATAGATACCATGACTATAGATTGCTTTTCGATAAGTTACTTAAGTATTAAGTCGAAATGAATATTGTTCGATGCATTAAATTTAAAAGAGCAGTATTTCTCCTTAACTAGGTCTTTTTATTAGTAGCTTTACTCCAATTTATATGTATGTGTATCTTGTATTTAGTCACCTACGAGCACAATTAAATTCATGTATGACATATTCATTACTTTTAATTAAGAGCCAGGTTGTAATATTAAGTCTCTTGTTATTGCTAAATATTTTAACGGAATCTCGGTACAACATTTATATGGATTCCTTGAAATACTTACACTTACACTCAATTGTCTATTCTACGACATTACCTCTAAAGTTACCTTTTTACGACTTCTACTATTGGTTCCCAAACAAGCTCTCGGTGTTTACATACAATAACAATTTGTTTGACAACCGTTTGCGCATCCACTTCAAACTTGTCGTGTTTGTTGTCATACTTAGTCGCGGTTTACTATGTCAAGTTGTTCACACGCGTCTGCTGCTGCGCGTTGTCGCTGAGTGTTTGCATCCGTTTCAAGTATAGTGTCTATGATATTGAGAACTTTATGAGTATTGACCTGAATGAAATTATAGTCAAAGAGTATTATTTCTTTCATTTCCGAAAAACATATTTCACTGATACTTTTACCGAATTTACTGCAAACTATTGCAATGCAAAAGTTCTGAAAAAAGAACATGTCAAGATTCAAGAAAGGTGTATTCTGAACAGTTATTTTCCTAACTATCTAACAAGGTAAACTGGCGTGGTCTGTAATTATACAGCAAAACGCCTGTATATATTTTTAATATGTGCATTTATTAAACACTGATGAATAAAAACTTCGAACAGTTAACTTTCTAAAGAGATCATTACTGCGATGATGCTGATAGTAGTTGTTTCCATCACCGTACAATTTTATGATATGAAGCGTACTGTTAGCGTATATCAGCTGGTACTGTAGCAACGATCTTCAGATGTAGTCTAAGTATAATTGTTATAACGGTCTTCCCCGATAAGCAGAAAACACGTGCAAATATTTGTGAATTCCTCTGAAGCGAAATTAGGATGTACGAGTCGCTGCATAAAACTAGTTCACAATCATCATTGCTATCCTAACGACTTGAGATTGCAATCTTCTTCTTTGTTGTTTTCTACTATATTTCCTGATTTATTATCAAGGGATTACGATAATCCGTGTGATGAAACAGGTAAACCCGCTTCATGCATAAGTCCATTAATTCCTTCCAGTACCAGTTCTACCGCTGCATCACCATTTCTGTCACCGATCCTAAACGAGTTGAATGGATTAGTATAGTACAGTTTCGCTTAACTAGATCGCTTTGTCTATCTCATTTATTTTGATGACTTTCGTAAAGATGCGCTGTACTGCCTTAGCATTCTGAAATTATTATTTTGGCCATCTTCGTAACTATATAGTTAGTTTAAAGTAACATTATACTACTATGTTGATTGCAACGATTTTGTTTTGGTTCATTGCTCAAACTGTGCATTTAATTTTTCTAATCTTATTTTTTTTTGTTTAATCGTAACGCCAACTCAGACACTCATTGCCTTCATTCGCATAAGCACTGCTAAACATTATGGCTCCTTCTTAAAACTCCCAAAGTAAGTTGCTTTTGGCCAACTTGCCCGAGATATATTTATCTAAATTATATGGCTTTTGTCCTTTAATTGTTAATCTCCCAAAAAATAATGAACAAAATACCTCCTTGAAGTGTGGAAGTGTTCAGTACAGATATGTAATGAACAGTCTTGATAAAGAAAATGATCAGAAAATAATTTTCTATGACACTATTTGTGTGGTAAATCAGTCCCTTCATTATTGGTGTTAGCTATTCGATTATAACTCTGCAAATTGCGAAAGCTGTTATTCTCGATAGCTTCCTATTTACTATAGCAATTTCGCACTTAGCCAGGGCATTCACAAAGTTGAAGCATAAAGATGCCCCATTTAGCAGGCACTTGTTACCTGTTCGTCCTACATGGCTGCTGATCTTATGTCAACCGCAATAACGGTATCTTCCGTCTCATTAAACTTGGAGATACTTTAAGACTAACCATTAAGGTTGCCTCTGTTACTATGCAACTTGTGCTAGTAGCTCTATTTTCATAATTATTTTTTGATGCGCTTCTTGTCAAATTAGTTGGCAAATACTACGTTGGGTACGAAAAAAAGACAATCACTTACCCATATAAGTGTGTGACTGTCTCTTTTTCGATTTAGTTGTCAGGAATATAAAGCTGAAGTATTTTAGTACTAACTTGTAATACAAATGAATAAGAACGTACTCAGTAATCAATACTACATTAAAATTTGAATGTATCCTAACAAATAACATTTTCGATAAACATCTCTTAATCGCGGATAATCAGAGTCACAAAAAGCCTCATTAAAAATTGTAAACGATTACTCAACACTTTGAGAAACGAGTGTTGATTTCAATAGATGTTTCGATTTGTCTAATAGTAGCGCCAAACACGTGTTAATAAAATCGCTGTCAAAATAATCTTGATGTCGAATTAATTTCACTTTCGATTATCTTATAATGAATTGAGAGGTCAGTCAGGCCGGTAACTTTCGCCCGAGGCTTCAAACGAATAGTATTCGGTATTATGCATACAAGTTGTAATTCGTAATGTTATGAAATAGCAATGTCATCTATGAATACGATTTTTAATTTGTTGTTCTTTATTTCAGGTAAGCAATCATTAATTCGGATTTACCAACGACGGATTTGGCAACGTAAGCAGATAATGTTCTCGTCTGAGTAAGTTTGTCATTCTTTGGGAAATTAGTAAAAAGTAAGTTTCTTGTAATTTTAGTACTGGTTTATTTTACGTGCAACTCCAGCTAGAAGGAGGTCAAAGTTATTTTTAACTTGCTAGTTAGGTCATAGAACTATGGTAACAGTAGACCCGTCGTTGCAATCTGGTGAGGTTAAGTGATTTAGCGAAAGGGTATTTTCAGGAAGCAATCGCGTAAAGCACTATCTATGTGCACTATCCCATAGTGGGAGGCCTATGCCCGCTGAGACCACTAAAAACTACCTAATGGTTTATTGCATCCACAATGATCAAAAAGGTATTGACGGTTTGACATAAGCAATTGTGATACGAGTATTACGAGTAGGGTCGTATGTCGTTTGAAGCGTCACTAAAATCTCAAACACATGAAACCAATGATTATGTAAGTAGTGCGAAAACTACTTTACCTAAATATTTCAGACAAATTTGATCACCTTGTACTCACACCATTTTGTAATGACAGTACTAAATGGAGAAAAGGGCATTTTTGAATTAGTAGTGAATGTTTTGTTTGTTTCTTTGAAAGTCTTTAAAGGTCGATCTTTCTCTCTTCAACAATAGCAGGGTATTGAATAGTTTAATTAGATTGACGTAGGGGTCAAAGGCGAAGAATTCAAAATTTGCATTTCGATACACGAGTAATAGGGATTCGGTGAATACTTTCACTTATTAATTGCTAGTACTAAAAACCGTGATGTGTATTTTGAAATAGTGCCACAAATATGTTTATTCCGTACAATATGTATTCAGATAATAAGTACTCTGGATGTTACAATTGCCTGTGACAAATTTTCTCATTGCTCTGAATACATAAGTATTTATTCGCGATACACTGAGAGTGAAACTTTTCTACCAACAATTACTGACTAATTAACATACTTCTTTTGCTTTCTAAATGTATATGCCCAGTACTGAAGAAGAGATAGCAATCTGTGAAACAATTCAATTCACTGGCTTTCTCACTTCGTCCTTTAGTAAAAATAATGTCATGGGAATAAAATATACGATTTCAAATAAGCCTTTATTAAATAACTAAATTTCCTTTTAGAAATGTTCTGACCTTAATGGCCCCGCACTAAGATTAATGATGCATTAAAAATGATCTTTAAATCAAACCTAATAGAAGTACGATTAAAAACCGTTCAATCATATAATATCATGTGTTCAAATTCTGCGCTAGTAAACAAGTTTATAACCAATAAATACAATTCTGAAATTGCTTCTAATTGTAAATTGCTGTTTTATGGCCATCAGATGATAAATCATCAGTGTTTCGGTAACCCGATACTCAAACTGCTTTGGAAACACACAACTGAATTGCTATTACATTGTTAGTTCAATTGACACATAGTAAAAAATCAATTATGAACACTTTCTACAATTGTCTGTTTAGATTCGCTTTCGTACTGCTGTTGGTAGTCTTTTAATGACGCAGCATGTTGTTTGAGCTGCAGTAGTCGGATTAAATTGGAAGGAAATACATAGATACATCCGCTCACAACATCTCAAACGCAGTATTCAGAAACAAACTGATTGTTGGCGTCATGGTCAACGGAACATTTTGCCGAAAGAGTTTGAACCCAATGTGCTAAAAGGTGAGCCTGCGTCTGGTATCCGTTGGTGATCCGGGTTGCTTGGGTGTTTGTCTGTGTTTTCCTCACCGGAGGATTAGCCGCAAATTTTACAAATAACAAAGTAGAAATTTCAGCCTGGATTGATCCTAAACATCTATACTAAATATTTTAGTAAGGGTTAGTCCATAAGAGTACAAAAGCTTTTAATAAATGGTCATCAAACTATTACATAAGTCCAACAGTTTAACTGTCTATCGGTTCCTTCCATAATAGAACGGTAACTTAACTCATTTTGATTCACGTGTGGCATTCGCGTGTCAAGTGTAGCGGATTGACATATTTTACGGTATACCTCGTGACGCCATCTTTAATAGGCCCCGACGAATCGGTTATGGCATTGGACGCAAGTTCGCAGAATCTAATAAAAGCTCAGATACAACTACAAAATGTTTTATTCCAAAGAGGCAATTCATAACTTCATCTTCTTACAGATGTACAATTAGCAATGCATAATTAAGATGCCTAGTTCCACGGAGTAAATCAGAAATAATGGGCTGTTCACCTGTTCCATAACTAACTCATTACAGTAATAATGTCTTAAACAGGAAGTGCAATCGGGATCTACCGCTGTTCGTGGTGCAAATTCATAAACTGGTTTGACAAGTGAATAAAAAGCAAACCTCTTATGCAATAGCAACTGTAAATGCAACAGATATCAATTGATGCAAAAATGTAAACGTGTTCGCAATCGGAACTGTTAAATGAAACATTTATGCAATAACAGATGGCCTTGAACGACGATCGAGAAGTCAATGTCGAACGTTGCATGCGTTCGGTGCACAAATTATGACATAGCATGGAAGCTGGCTTTCAATGTTGCTATATATGACTATGATGGTAGTTTTTCCTCAAAAGAAATAACAGTACCGGTATAGGATCGATTTGTTGTTCATCTATCCATCTCTCAGGACCTTTTTCTTGAAATTTCATGAAGCAGTTCAGAAATTAATCTTTTAAGTCGACACAATCAAAATATTTGATCGTTTATGCTCCGTCAATACCGCATATTTTGACACACGCAGGGGATTCAAAAATAATGACGGTGTATTGGGCTGGTCCGGTCCTATTGACCTTGAAGCTTGGCAAAAAGCATTGTCATGTAGCACAAGTTAAGGATGATATACTATAACTTGTACTTATACTGTTGACAGACAGTCATTGTAAAACCGTAAATTTTTGGGTACATCATAAAAAGGAAATCTACCAGTTTGTACGGAACCTCTGATGCTTAACTGTAGCTAGCACAGTATTGTTTTTAATTTCTAGTTAAAAATGCTATAGTTGTCACAATGTTATATTAGGCACCACTCTATCATGATTCATGATGTGCATGATTGTACACCTCACCACCGTTAATTATTTGAAACAGTAAACTTACTTTCTGCAAGTTTCCTGGCAGTTAACTTGCTTCACCATGCTTTGGTGCTCAGGAATTGGCGTATAACTGAATAGCGGGAAAAGCATTTCACACCATCTCGGAAGAAGTCGTCAACAAAAACTTTTTACAGCGACTTAATGGTACTTTCCTCTAATAAGCGTCTAGAATTGGAAATGCCTTATTCATGAACGCTCTAACGAGATGTTTTTTAGCTGTGGTCGTAGCTGACTGTCTAACGTTTACAGTAACGTGATGCACCTTTCACCATGACACTTGACATACGAAATAATGTCAATTTGCATTACCTTCGTTAGTTTTGCATGTCTCCCATCCGTCATTCCTGGCTGCAGCCTGTCTTGTCTGTGCCATGCAGTGCCAAGTCGTGCTCGTTTGGTGTCATTAGAGCTTATCTATTCTATCTTTAGCAACGCGACCACACTATCGATGGGAGTAAAGTGGTTGCACGCATTCTCTGGACATTGATAGAGAATATTAATACAGTTAACATAATTTAGTTATTTAGTAGTTCAGATTATCCTGTTCTCGGCATTTCTTCTTATTCACCATCATATTTGCGGATAATTTAATTATATTTCGATCATTATGATCCATATCATGCGCAATATATGTATATTCCGCAAGAGCCTTGAAATGAAAATGTGCTGCGATTTCACTCTTTATTTCAATGTGTTTTAGTTACTCGTCGTGAAGGTGGCTACAATAAATGGAAGAGGATGGACTGATGAAATGTCGGAGTCAATAAACTTGCCAGGTTGATGAGAAAAAACCTGTGGTAACAGTCGTTGTACTTGGTAATTAAATTTAAAACCATAAAATAACGGGCAAATAATAACATTTTATTTCTCATATTGAATATCTAGGTGCCACACTTATCCGTCGAGTATAAAATCGCCGTCGTTAATCTAAAAAAGCACTGTCCAGTTATAAAACGTGCACTATATGAAGTGGATTATTTTCCAATCGCCATCACTCGTGTCATTAATTAAATTCTCTCAATCATTTCAATCATCTCTTTTCCCATGTCTGATCCAGTAACACACTGCCGCCGCTACCACAGTATAAACCATACAGTAGAACATCTACATACAAACGTGCCACTCTCGGTTTGAATGTGTGCGTGCGCGTCGCGCGCCGTGTCGCGATATCACGCACACGCTAGCATAAAATAGGGAGGCATAGGGAGGCGGCAGTACGGACGGGCTGTGCCGCGTGTCTGTATGCACGCTAGGCTAATAACTCGGCGGGCGGCCTTAGATAGCCTACTGTATGGTTTATACTGTGCCGCTACAATGAGTGCGCACGTAGCTTTGGTATAATTTTCACGCGCTGCGAGTAGGTCATTGTCACCATACTATGGTAATTTACACTAATTTGAAACAAGCGAAAGTTTAAAATGCTTGCAATTGTCTAGGTAATGCTCACGATTTATAAATTATTGTTAAACATTGCCAGTATTTCAAATTAGTAAACAAATCCATGAAAAAAAATGCAAAGGAATCTGTGATTCCGTGTATTCATGGTATATTTTTTTGGCTGCATTGCTTCATTAATTTGAGATCATTGTGATCAAGTTTTCTTTATAGTCCTAACGTTAAACGAATGAGCAGATTAACATCAAAATAAATTTTCCGGATATCATTCAATTATTATTCCTACATAAAACTAAAACTTAAAAACTGTTTCGATGTCCGCAAAAATAATACACTGTTTCTTGCAAAGGTTTTTTTTGTTTTGTTATAGGAGGCCTACAAGCTCATTCTATTTAGCTAGTCGGTACGCTTAGCTTGCGTAAGTTTTTGTCTGTTTTGTTTTTAACCTTTGTCATGGTAAAATCGTGGTATTTGGGTTAGTAACTTTGTCAAAGTTTTTGTAAACTTAACTATACCGTAAATCAATTTAGCTCACCTTACCAATTTTATTTTAAAAGATATCTAATTTATTATGAAGTAAGTGCTTATTTCTATATTTACTGTCCTTGTTACATCGTGTTAAAGAAAAAGTATCCAAAATAGTGCTGACAAAAGTAGGAATGAAAGGTCATACAACATAATACACAAATTGTGTACAAGGCCTATTCGCTATGAATGGAATTATTCGCACACAACAATTACATGTAATAAGACCACAAAGCCAGACCATTCATAATATGACTTCACGATAATTCAATTTTACACTTGAGATAACACCTTAACTGCCATTTACGAAAACTTATGCAATACATTATTTAACTCTGGGAAAAAAATAAAGGAAACTTGTTATGATGCACGCTTTTTCATAATTGATTTTAATGAAAATGTCACGACGACAGAGTGCGATTTGAAACGGATCTAAGCATAGTTATGCAATTGCTATAGTAATGTGACTGTTTCTGTTAAACTTATACTAACAGCAAATAGGTAGTCGCAGGAGTTTACTATCGCTATTTTGATCTTAACGTTTTAATTAGCGTCTGTTTATTTTATTTTAAACAGTATGACTTGAATTCTTATCTATCTGAAGATCTAAATGCTGCTCGAATACTTATTAAACATTTTACTAACGCATTCAATTCACACCTATTTATCTTCTTATTGTATCTTTCTACATAATTGCATGTTGTACTTTATAAGGCAAGCTGTATTCTGCGAGTTATTTCTGTCATGAAGCACTTTCGTCCGTAGTACATTTCTAAATACTATTCCAACCTAGTTCTTAGGTTACGTTCCTAAGGTACTATGCCCCTTTCTCTTTGGACCATCGGCCAGATCCGACTATCCACTTTCTAACCGTAATGCGTACTGATTAATTAGACACGATTAGTATCAATAAGAACTACGAATTATTTGCCAAAAAGTGAGATTATTTGGCTACGTTTTAATCCAAATTAACAAGGTGGATCACAGTAATTGTCGATTTCTAAACTAAATTTAACCGATCGTAAGAATTGGTAATTCACGCACGCAATTTGGACTTATTATTAGATTAATTGCGATGACCCGCTGTGAAAGGGAACATTGATAAGTTAAGCGATTTTTTTAATTATATGATATTTCGATTTGAATATAAGGTGCGAAAAAAACATGCGAAGAATAACAAACGCAAATTGACTATAAGATGATATCAATAGTTTGCATTGTCGCATAAATAATTGAAGCAAAACAATACACTTAGCAAAACTTGTAAATTTAATGACATTAGAAATGCAAATACTTAGCTGCTAAAATACGGGATCACTGCACGAGCACATGGTACGCATTTCTCAAGCTCTTATTTGATTATACTTAAAGGGCAGAGTTGTGCAAAAACGTGTAACACGGAGTCCGGCTGCCATATGAGGCAGGAGGCCGTTACCCCTGGAGGCGCCTACACACAGACTAATTTATGGCCCTAGTGCCGAAGATCAGCTCTCATGGGAATCAGAACTATTACCTTCAATATTCTTTCAAAGATCTAACTACCATGATTGATTTCTTTGTAAAAGTTAATTAAAACAACCTTTCGGTCGGTTCAAGCAAAACGACAGAATGTTAATGAATTTTTTCACAAGTAATATTGAATATGCAAGCAAACTAAAAATGCCTGCGGCTTCACTTGACTTGAACCTGGTTTTACTGGTTCCCGTTTGGTATCGTTAGATTATCCTGATCGTAGGCGTTGAATTAACCAACTAAATACTGTCAGATTTAATTAAAAAATCATATTGTTATAATTTTAATTTTGTTTTGTTTGTTTTGGTTGAATCGTTTTCTACAGCTAAAAATCACGGTTTTTCAATCAAGTACCTACTACTTTATCAAAAATAAGTGCAGCATGGTGATGCAGTAATTAAATACCAAACAAGAAATGTATGTATGATTCCGAGCCGGAAATATCCCCCTCTATCCTTTTTTTCCTGTGTGTAAAAAGCGGCTCTGTGGCAGAGCCGCTTTTTACAATAAATAGATATTTTAGCCCACACGTAATCGGCAAACTGCTCACCAATCTCATTTCAACTGAGCAGCCTTTTTGGGAGACGTCGGTAATTCAAATTTTCTACTGAAAACCAATTAGCGACAAAGCTAATGCCTTCAACAAAAGATCATTCGGCTTTAGAAAATGCCTGCTCATTCGGTACTTATGATAGATTGACTGTATAAGAGTGAAAGTTTCCTTTAGTGAATAGCGTCTTCGCAACCAAGCTAAATTTGTTTCTGTCCAAAAATTCTGCGGACTTCCGCCGCTGCGGCTGCAACCACAAAGATACTAATGACAGGAAAGTAACGCCTTTTAGATGAGTTAGTGTTTTTTGGATCACCTCGGCAAACCTAAGTAGACGGAATAGAAACTTTGTGAAACCAGAGCCGCAAAGTTTGAGAGATTCTTCATTACTTCGCGCAAAATTTCATGGCTACATTTTTCATTTTAGCTATTTCAAAAATAGCTTTTCTTCATTTACACATACTTCTTTAAGGAGTTGATAGAGTGCGTTAATTGTGCAAACAAGTTAAGTAAATTATTAAAAGTAATTAACAAGTGTGCTAAGTGTTAAAATATCTTCACAATTTATCATCCTAGTGTTCCCTTAACGCATATAATTAATATTTCTTGCAGAGCTTCTTACTTTTTGTTCTGTGTCCGGTGCTTAACGACTGAAAATAGGTAATATTGCCTGATAATTGCCTCGCTTTTTGCCAGACTCATAAACCTAATGGTTTCCATTGTTGCTGAGGTTTTTGTGAGAAGTAATGGGATGTATGCGAAACAATTTTTCCATGTTTACAGTACTTATCTATGTGTGAATGGTGCTTTTAGGTAAACGTTTACATTCAACGGTGAAATAATAAAAGATTTACTACGGAAATACAACTTCGTTCCTTGCGATTTGAATAAATTGATGTTGCAGTAGAAAATAGTGATTGCGCGATTTTATGACCGACGCCACTTTTGATGTCTTATCTTTAAGACGTGAATTAAGAATTACTGTTGTTTCATTCTTTACATAAGTATCTAGTTTAAACTTTAATATTTTAAATGTGTTATTATGAGCAATAAAAAGAATGTAATTGCCTAAATTTGGAACTATTGTTCCGACATGCCATGAAAGCAGAATTCATTTAGAAAACACTTGAAATATACATTGACGCAGTATTAGTATGCTAACGAGGTATTAAATTAATTTAACTGGAGCGGCTAGCTGGCGTAAATACCTGTCATGTTTTTATCGACAAACTTTTTCACAACTCCTGAACATTTAATCGTGTTGCTGATAAAAGCTTGTAAGAAATAAATAATTTACATCGATCTACACGCGTAATGTGGGAACGCGCGCAGTGATGAATGCACTCTAACCTTTCCGAAGCCTAATTAGTAGAAAATTATGTACACCCCGCTACGCACTGGTGTTTGCTATGGAAATACAGTTTTTGCTCCCCTAAGAGAGTTTTATTCTTACTGCATCGTATTATTTATGTAAGGCGATCGCGTCGATCGGAAGAAAATTTACGACGGCTCTCTTGAGAAAATACAGTAACAGGAGCCAAGAAAGTCGCAGCTATTAGACTGTAACCGTTTTAGAAAAACAACGCGTTGGATAGTATTTGTATTAAATCACTGACCTCTTTCTTTGTTTGGTCGTTTATTTTGACGTGCGTCTGCTGGGGTTTGTCGCGGAGAGGCAGGTAGCCCTCGCGGCTGTCGGCTGGCTCCGCCGTCGCGTCCGTCGGGGTTGTCGACTCCATCGTGGACGTGCTGAGCGTCCCGGGGTCCGTCGACCGGACGTCCTCGGAAGTACTCAACGTCGGCACTGTCTCCTTCGCGTCGTCCGCCGTCGTCCCGGCCGTATCCAAATCGGAAGCGGTCTCCGTACTATCGCTATTCGTGGTCTCCGTATCTTGAACTGTCGGGGTCTCCGTCCGCACAACCGGCCGTATCGTGTAATGTTTCGTCGGGCGATATGTCGACGGCACAGTCGTGACTTTAACCGTTGGGGGTGCCGTTTCGATTTTAGGCGCTGGCGGTTTTGTTTCGAGTGTCGTCTCTACTGGGACGGGTTTTCGGGAAGGTTTTTTAGTTTTAGGCTGTGAAGTGACAGTAGCAGGTAATGTAGATTTGGTTTTAGTAGAAACTTTCCGTGAATAAGTAGTGGAGCGTTCTTCGAGTGTGGTCGGAGCGGGTGTATTATCGAGGGTGGTTTCAGGGATGGTAGGGGGTGGTTTTCGGTCGGCGGGTGGGTCGAGGCTGGATTGTTTGGGTGTGCGTGATGGTGGGAAGAAGTAGTCCATGATGGAGGGTGATCTGTTTCGGTTGGTGGGTAGCCATGCGAAGGGGTTGAAGTCGATGAGTCGTGGTGTTGGCGGTTCCGAGGTGGCGTGGGCCGCGAGCGCGGCGAGCGCGAGGAGCAGCAGCGGACGGGTCATAGCGCGTGCGCGTGTGGCCGCGGCGACTAAGCGAGCGGGACTGCGCGCGCGACGCACCACGCCGACAATCACCTACTTCAGCCCGCCCTACGGACTGGCTGCATCTGCAGCGTGCAGTCCAATGCACCTATTATCTTCCCTGACGGTTACTGTCTCGGAAAATTGCTGTATTGAATACCATTTTCAATGTTATTGTCGAAGGTTAAGGTTAGGCCCAGCTTTTTTTGAATTGAGTAAACAAGGCAGAATAAATTCCGTTGTAAGTATAATGATACTTCAAAAACTCAATTTGGCAAATAATATTTGCGATAACTTTTTCTTAGATTTCCAATTACTGTGTGAAGTACGATTTTTAGAAATACAAAATACAAGTATCCTTAAATATGTAGATTAAATTGTAATTATGAAACATCAAATTTTTGATAAAAGATAGAGTGCAGTAATTAATAATCTCTCATAAAGATTTTATGTGGTGTAATATAAAGTTAACGTCCCTTTCTGATCATTTCCTATTGGATAATCTTGGCGGCTTGACATGTCGTTTTTCCTGCGTAAGTTTAACGGTGACTTACACGGAAGCTGTAAGGGGCCTTTTAGCGAACTGTATCCATATTAATAAAATTAATTATCAGCTAACGAGCGTCGAGAGTTACACTGTTGTATATTATACGGCTGGAGCCAATCTTCTTCCCGTTACCCCACGTAACAGGACGGTTTCCTACTGCACATTTTGTTTATAATATGGAAAAAGTATACAGTTAATATTTACCGAGAAAAGTATTTATTGTAAACAGTAATGACTAGAAAGGTACCTACTTAATTGTTATAATTATGTGTAAAAGAATACAAGCTGTGTAGTTAAAGTGTTTTTTGAAGTAGCTTCAAAAAAGGTGAAAGGTAATGCTTTCCGATTTACGCTAACTCCTTAAAATTAACTTGATTTCGACTCGATTTAATATTTTTTTACAATTGAAATATATTGGCATTGGAATGCCAATAAAAGACCAGCACAGATGCAACCTTACGCTAATGAGCTTAAAGCCTAAAATTATCCAATTTGTTGTGTCCAATAATACTTTTAACTCAATTCTAACTTCTGCGAGCACCTACTAGTAATAAATCATAAAATAGCCCAATTCCGTAACCACACGCATCGCATCTCTTCAAAAGTGTGCCCATACTAATCTGAATGCAATTTTTCCATTTCATTTTCGCCCTGTGGTGTACTGTACCGCTATGCAATCTCGGCGTAATCGCTGCGTGTCCGCGCCGTTCCCGCGACGCACGTCGGTCGCCTGAAATTTGTGAAGTATCAAATACAACCGCAAACCGTGTAATGTTCCGATTGAAGGTAGTTTCACACCTAATGCGGTAGCGGTTGGGCCTAGTAGCCGAATTGTAGAGGAATGTTGAACGGGAAAATGATGAAAAATGTGAATTCAGCCATTTGGTTTCTGAGGACGTCGTCCAGTAGTTTACATACTGGCTTGGAACCAGTGTTCAAATCCGGCCGGAACACCTACTTTGTGTTCATTGTAAAATTAATTTTATAATGTTTTGTTTTCATTCATTCACGATATCATTCGGTACTTTTAGATTGAGGACTTCTAAGGAATAAAGAAAAGCGGTCAGTTTTTCTGTTCTATTTTTAATGTAAATATTTAGTCCACTGCTAGACTAATTTTATCAATATTTTAATGATATTTGACTTGATCGCAAAAGCAAAAAATAAACAAATTCAATCTACAAAAGCTCAAGCCACGTGCATAGTTTCAAAAAAACAATCATTTGAAGAAAGGCATAAAAATCAATAAGTATTAACGTTGACAGAGTACAAAGTGCACAACCATGTCTTACGCATCTCGAAACGAATTTTGGTAAATATCGTAGGCGCGCTAAATGGAGCGGTTATAATGCTCGTTTCAAAGTGGTGCTATAGCTAGTGACGTACAAGACTCGAGGCGTCGAGTCCTATTTTTGAAGCCTCGAGGCGGAAAGGCAAGCCTCGGTGAGCTCGTTAGGCTCGGAGTCCCGAGCCTAGCCGAGCTGCGTGCTCTCTGACCCATGCCTCGTGTCTTAAAAAGAGTTCGTGCCTTCAGAAGAGCTCGGGCCGTAAAAAGCATGAGTCTTAAAATAAATGCAAGCCTCCAATAAAAGGTCAAGTTTACGACTTCAAGATTCCTAGTGGCTTAGTTATACATTAATAACGTAGTTACTGGTGTTCAATACTCAATTTTACGTAAAGAGTAATGAACATTCATGGATGCCTAAACACATTCTTAAAAACTTTTTATTATCAGGGTATAGTAAAGAACTAAAAATAATTGTAGGAAGGAATATAAGACACACATCAAAAATCCTAAAAAACAGCGCGCTCAAAGGCTCGAGCTTGCAAAAAAGCTCGAGCTGTCAAAAAGACTCGAGCTCTTCTATAGGCTCGAGGTCTTTAAAATAGGCTCGAGCTCTGCAAAAGACTCCCGAGTCGTCGAGCTCAATGCAAAACGACACCGAGCTCTAGGAAAAGGGACTCGGACGCCTCGAGGCTTGTACATCACTAGCTATAGCAAACAGTATGCGCCCGCGTCACCGTTGTACCGGTTGTTGTACCGATATTACCTACAAACGAACTGTGATCGGACAATAACTTCTTTGTTGAAAAAGCCAATCCGTTTGATAAGAATGACACAATTCGCCCTTAAGAATAGATCGACGCAACTGTGGTATAACGAATACTTTGCTTGGTTTTGCATTCCTGAGATTGACTGAAGTTACTGTCACGAAAATTTGTTGTATATAGTAAAGATGTTTGCGCACAGACTGCTGTTATTTTTTCATACAAATAGTTCGATGACATCCGTACCGGGACATGATAAATAACATAAAAATTAGCACCGTATTGTGTACGGTGCATCATCGACCATGTTTTAAAGACATGGTCAATGATACTTTTTTTGAAGAAGGCAATTGCAAAAAATAGTGAATGTAGGTTCATACCAAAATTAGGCAATAAACATGAATGGTAAGTATTATTTTAGTGAATAAATATAGAAAAGAAAAGCAAGATGGCACAGTTTGCACGTGCTACGATTTCGTTTTCCCTTTATTTCGCTATGTGATTTAAGTATATTCTGTTGTTTTGTCGATAAAATATTAGTTTACATCTGAGCCTCCTCTTAAAAAAATAAGCTACACCTATGACTACGCGGTCCAAATCATTCAGACAGTCAAAAACATATTTGAGTCTCTCTCTCTGTCAGTGCAGACGCTTAGTAAAAACTTCTTAAGACTACAGTGTATTGATTTTTACTCCGTTCAATAAATAAATCTCCCGCTAAGTTAAACGCTTCAAATAGCCCTCCCAATTCGATTGTTTGATATCTAGCCTGTCCCGCAATATTTCTCCAAACGGCCTCTTAAAACATGGCGTCTCCTATACCTTTTAACTCTTGATAAGAACAAGAGTTGTTGCTGTTCAGACGTCCACAGAGAAAATATGTGCAGTGCAATGGAACCGGTGATTTGCTGCATTGTCTAATGGAGTTACAAGATTAGCCCCGTGAGAATGGTTTTTGTAGGGGTTCTGCAATGGCACTATATGTGGCACTTGGATATAACTGGAGTGGAAATCGTGCTGTTTTAGAATCGATTAATATTTTAACTGATAAGGCTTGCTGGGTAAGGAGAAATCGGGAAGTCTGGTTTTAGACCAGCGACTTGAGATTGTTCATATCTCTATATATAAAAATGGATTGCTGTTCGTTAGTCTCACTAAAACTCGGGAATGTCCAGCCATTCCCGAGTTTGGGAATGGCTGGACCGATTTGGCTAATTTTGGTTTCGAAATATTTGTAATGGTCGAGGGAAGGTTTAAAAGGTGAGTAATCATGAGAAAATGCTGGGAATATAGTAAAAATCACAATTTTAGTTTCCTCTTAGTAAATGTTACTACGTTTGACAACAAAACGAAGTCTGTTAGGACAGCTAGTCTTGAATACTTAAGTATTTCCAAATACATGTCTACATGAGAATAAATAAAGTACCAACACAAAAGCTCGTCACGTGTACCTACATCCTAGATGGTAATGTAACCTACGACCTTCGGCGCCTTAAACGTGACCTCTTCCCATCAGGCTCACGGGGTCTCAGGCCAGTCAAGAACCCATCAGTAATTCAAGCAAAGTCCTAAGTTTGGTGTGATTTATTCGCAAATGCTGGTCCACTTAACCGCTTAACGGAATTTGTCGTTTCTCCGGACACTGTTTAATGCTGTTTGAGGCTTTAACGTGCAGGGTTGCCCACTAGTGTCCTAATTGATGCAGTTTTGGAGTTACCAGAATAAGTTAACTTTAATAATTCGTTTATTTTTACCCCTGCTCAAACATCGAACCGGTGATCAAAAAGCAGACAGTATCATAATCGCTTTGCATTTTTGTGAGCCTAAAATACAACAATTTAGTTTTTTCTGCAAAAACAGGTCTAAAAAACCTTAATAGAAAAACATGAACAGCGAAAACTTGTGAATCAACCTCCATATGACAAAACATTTAAAATTTATGAATATTACAAATGCTAAAGCGTGAAGTTTTAATGAATTCTAATAGTGTATTGTTAATAATGACATGAACATTATTTATTTGCTTATAATAACAGTACGAACGAAGTATGGTATTGTTTCCTACACTTACTATATTTAACGCATCTTGCATAATGCATGCGACGTGAATATTCGCATAAAATAATCTTTTTATGCGTTTTCATTGAAAGCTTGAAGTACAATCAAGTTTCTCTTGACACTTTAATGCATCTGAATGCGGCAATCGACTTTACTGTAAATACAATATTAATAAATATAGGAAGGTGTTAAGTCCGAATATACTTTATCTACTGAGGTTAACTTACTAGCAAAAACTAAGATATAATTTACGAAACTTCATCCAGCTTACTGAGTAATTTTCTTCGTTCTGAGTTCACTGCTAAATAAGTTAATGTTTTGAAATATGTTGTTATAGCAATATTAGAACAGTCACGGCTTCGAATATCAAATCTTGCGGACATCTTAACCACTAGGCCACCGAGACCTGTCGACTTAGATGCTCACTGCGACCAGAACTTTGTCATGCTTTATGGATTGTGGAATTCATCTGGTTCTGGAGCCGGCAAATAGCTCGACATAAGTTTGTCACAGCGCTTCTTAGGCCCGCTGAGATATTATGTCTGTGATATTAGGGCAGCAGGCAGTGGTTCCACCTCACGTTCTTGAGGTGGGTTGTGGTTTTCTTGGGCAAAATAATGCACTTTACACTTACATCAACATGTGCTTATGATTGACAGCCCTATTTCGGAAAGTACCTACCATGCGATAGCATGCGGCGAAACGCGAATTCACGGTGAATCCGGAACAAGATCTGCGATACGAAACTAAAAGTGCGTGAGTACGTAAACAACTGACGTCCTATCTGTGCTTTTATCACTGGCCGGCAAATTCTGACACCTGGCTGACCTAGTGAATAGCCAAACCATACCGTAAGGAAAAAATATGAAAACTGAATCATTGCAGCAGCTGTAAAAGTTCGTGCAGTATTATCACAAGTCTGGTTGATCTTCGATTTGTTGGCAAAATTCTGTTTGTCTTCATGAAAGATAGGATTCACGTTAAAAAATAAATAAAACAATTAAAAATTGAAAACAGGTTGGGGTTTTCAGAATCGGACAAACTTTCAAGGAGGTTTAGGATCGGGCTTGATGCCTACTTAAAATATTGTTTTCTGAAATTGTAGTTTCAGGAACCACTTGAAAATTATCGATTCGTTCGAAACGGGATTGTTACCATAAATACTTTATTTATGACGACTTTCGAGTTTTTAATGTCGGTGACCATGGAAGTTTAGAGTAATACCCATGAAAATATTCCTTATTATTAGATCTGCATACGTTTCTATTATTTCAGCGACGTAGTCAAATTCCGTTGGGTGCATTAGTTTAGGTGTTTTTATTTGCCTTTGCAAAGTTTGGCTACCGACGGACTCGTATATGTACACTTGAAAGAGAATTCCTCAGGCTGTAAACCAGCGCTGCACAGATCCACGGCCCTTGTACTGTCCGAAGATCGTACCTGCTACCTCTAATGTGATAGCCAATTTCTTAACCATTTTGCGATAAGTTGGCACATGTTTCGTAAACATTTTATGTGCGGTGGTTATCAAGCAGTCTCTATACCGTGTGTTTTTGTTATATTATCTTAGTAGCGTTTTAAACATACGTCTTTAAAGCTCTTCGAATTACCATACTTTATAGAGCTGAAAGTAAAATGATCAAGTTAACCAATACCCACTGACACGAATAGTTATTCCAATTGTTCACACCGATAATTACCGGACAAAGAGCGAATCAGCGCAGTTCTCAGTCGGTGGCTGACCCAGCTTTCAATCCGATTGTCCCCGAAATCACTTCCTATTGCACTCGGTCTCAGACTCAGTGCGTTAACCGCTCGAGTAGTCGTTATAGTAATCGACTAAATGGTATCGACTTATTTGATTGATGACGATCAATCTTTATGAAATTATTTTTCACCTTTCATGTGAGGTAGAATAGAAAAACCTCATTTCAACATTTGATTTTAATGTGGTTACATTACCTATAAAAGATGAAGTAGTTTCAAAACGCCGACGAAACCTTTTAGGCGCGGATACAATAAATAAATGGCAACCTATGGATGTTAAAGACCGTGATTTAAATGATGTTTATAAGGCGGGATTATTCGTGAAATTAGTTTTGTTGATTGATTTATCATGATTTAAACTAGGCGATGATAAATGATTAATTCTAAATCATTACTTCAAAAACATTGACATGAAATCACCCTCATATAATGATGCTACCTGAACTGAAAGTAACAGACTTGTATGTACTTAACAACTACAAATGAACATTTAAAAAAATCGATCGTAAGTTTGCTAATTAATCAAAATTCAAAAATCGTTTCAATGACTAACATTTCAGGAACCATAATGCAGATTTTTAACCCTACGCATGTATACGTAACGTTTTATTTACCTAAATTGCCCAGTTCAATTGATCCCATCACATTATTAAAAGCATTTATAACCAAATTGACTTTGCCTTAAATTATGTTGCTTTTGATCTACAGTTTATAAACATCTCTAGCCGGCTCTATCAAGCTATCCGTCGTGCATATTAAAGATAACACACTTCCAGTGACTAACAAGTGGCAAGAGATTGACTATTTATACACCATTGAATGTATACTGATTTACATAGACTAGTTAGTCTGTGTGATCTAAGTCGTGTCCTTTCCACTTTCGAATCCATAGATATCCGGACTACCCGTTTTTCTAAGGCTCATGACAGTAGCGACAGCGGAGGGTAAATTGAAAATTTCCATCCATCCATGGAACAATTCCTATTTAGGCAACTTTACCTCCAAATGAAGTCGGAGCGGGGTTACAAGTTTATAGCCACATAATGTTTGATGTTTTTTGAAATTATATCACGTATGAATTGATTAATGATGGTAAAAAGTAAATGAATTTAACAATGTGAATGGTTGTTATTTAATGTTAATCAGTAACTTTTAATATAACAGCATTAAAATCACTACAGAAATGGTCCATACACTGCACTACTAAAGTCAAATAAAAAAGTTCAAACGCATTTGTTTATGTTTTATTTGGTGTTTATACTTTCCTTGTATTAGGAATGAAGAGTAGAGTGTTTAACTCTGGTGAAAGCACCCATTCCACCCTCGAACTATATGTCAGCAGTTTCAAAAAAAAGTCTGTTCTTATTTTAAAATTTTGATCCTCTTTGGCTCGATTGTGGCAAACAAGGATCCAGTCTAGCTGCTAAGAGCCGGTTTTCACAGCCTATAGATACGTGTAAAACCAAAGACATCAGTCGCGCGGTGACTCAGTTGTTGCGAACTTTTAAAACATAAGCAGCGGTTTCCGCCTCTAGTTTCACTATAGGACTGGCATTATCCGGCGTGTGTAGGCAGGGATAACAGTGGTGAAATGTTAGGTATCCAGCCGTTCCCTTAAGTTATGTTGTGGCTCGCAGCTCCATTAATGCTGCTTATAATAGTATCTGTCATTTTAAGACCGTTAGTTCAGGATTGTCGTCATTCATTTCGGTTGTAGCTTACTTGTTCGTTCTAACCTTATTTGCAGCAGCGATAAATATCAAAACAATTACCTACATAAAGTTAAAGTCTTCGAAACTAATCATCTGATAATTTGTAGCGGGAGACAAGAGTTTATTGTTGTAACTCTATTTTCGTGAATTATAATGGAGTAAAGACTGAAATAACAGTAGTCAACTTGATTAAGATATCAGGCAATATACTATTTGCAACATAATATGTTGTGTTAGCTAGTGTCTCGGTAGTTTTGGATCGTTGGAGACCCGGCTTCGATTCTCGCCTGATTCTTAACTTGTGCGAGTAGATTTTTCCTAGTGCAAGCTTTGCAAATACTAAATTACAGGATAGAATTATGGAGTAAATACTTTAAACATATAAGTATTTTTTAGATCATTGCTAGTGTATTGCGTGCTTTAGCTCGATTTTATCCTCACTTTCTTTCAGGTGCGACAGTAATGAAAACAGACTGGAATTATTTTTATTCAATATAAGAATTACTTTCTTCTAGCATCTCGCTCACACACGTATGAAACAAATGCTATATATTATATATTTCCTGCTCTCGGGTGTAATAATGATCGGTGTTTTTTTCACATTTATATCAGAAAAACTTATTAAATTTCTTTCAGATGGCAATATTTATTAGTCTATGTGCAGCGTTGTGTAAAATATGTGTTCTGGGTTTGCTTTCACTGTTTTGCTATAAACAATATTGAACAACAAGTTTTTTCGTCTTCAACGTCGGTTTCAAGCAAGTAAGCGAACTGCCTTTTAGTGTGCGGTAACCGTAGCTCATAAGCTGCTTTTATCAGTCGCGCGTTGCCCGACCCTAAGCCAAATGGATGGTTATCTTTTAAATATGTCGTGTCAATAACTTATATTATGAGGTAACTAGGTAGTAAATGTCTTGGGGAATATTTCTAGTAACGTGCTTTTGACATTGCATTTAATGAAAAGATATTCAGCTTAGTGCTTACGCATTAAGGATGCTGTTAAACGCACCTTTTAAGGACAGTACATTATTTAACTATTATTATATCGGCCGCCTACAAGGGTTCATTCCGTGATACAAAAAAAGGAATTTATGAAATAAAATCGCGGGTGGCCTATTGTAAAATAAAGTGTTATTATTGTAGGAGTAATCTATGCTACTTTTCTTCGTCTCGGGTCACATAATCCTAATGTAAGATATTATTTCCTCCGCTTTATTTAAACGACTGTTAATTGAATTAACGAGAACTTAGCGTTAATTAAAATACATCAAGTCTATCCATTGTTTTCCTTAACATATTGTCTGCCTGGCGTTTTATTTGCTCTGGTAGAGAAACAGCTATCTACTTAAAAAGCTAACTGGGAAAATTATGGGTGAAAATCCTTTTTGTATCGTGTATAACTACGTGGTTTCCCACGAGGGACGGGCCGTATTCAAATGTCAAGTTCACATTAAAATTTACATGGCTTCAAGTAAAGTTCCTTTTAAGAAAATGGTCAGGTCACATGGAAGGCCGTTGGAACTGTTCTAATGAACCTAACTGGTGAATTAACTAGTTATTTTTTTATACTTATCAGACTTGATGGTTAATTATTTATAAATATTCCTAATTTTTAGTCTTAACAAAATCTAGTACATACAACACATCACATTTTAAGGAAATTAATAACGATTTTAAATAATCGTCAAAAGGTCTGATGCTACGAAAGTAAAGCAATGAAACATATAAAAGGTAATATACATGTGGAGCATAACATCTTAGTTTTTATAAAATCAACCTCAAGGCCCTTTAGATACAGTGAATCTAGTTCACGCAGACGAAGTCGCAGAAAAAAGCTAGTCATCTAATAACAACATACGTCCAGTACCTGTCAAAAAGTATGCTATTTGAAATCGTTGCTAACAATTTATAACTCAATTGCACTAATTTAGATTGCAACCGTTGATTAAATAGACATGCCTAAAAGATCTCTAACCAGATACATAATCCAAGTGCTAAGAGAAAAACGCGCATATTCACTAAAGTGCCAATTAAATATTCTTAATGATAACATTGATACAATCATGGAAACTAGGGAACGTCTATCAGAACATCATACTTAGGATGCGCTTGGGTCCATTCTCATAATAATCAATGCGGTGATCGCGAATTAAGAGTATACCTAACTGAACATAATGACCCGACTGGTGCTGGGTTCTACGCAGGCACATAATGGTGTGAACACACTGCAAACACTTTTACTCGTCATTTCATTCCATAAGTCATTACAGAACCTTGATTGCTTAATCATTTCATATCTCGACGCATGGTGACAGTACGAGAACGTGATTGGATAGTAATCTCCGAGCAATTGTCATAGAAGGAGCAATTTGGGGGGCACTTTCGATTTACTATTGCTTTGTTGAATCGGCATAGACTTTGTAATTGACCTTTTGCTTTTGATACCGAATTCCATCGATTCGGGCTGAGATTGTGGGTAACGAAAAGTTTCAAAAGACGAGTTTCAAAAGTGGCAGTAATATTATGAAAGAATAATCACGACATCGCAACTTACAAAACATTCAATTTAGAAACGAGTATTAGACCAATTGACATACGATAAAAACAATGAAAATAAATAAACAATTCTACTCTTTGTCGAAGCTAAATAATATCGTTAAGCAAAAAATATGATGTTTTGCAAAAATTCCAGCTTATAAACATTTTTGATTTTTCTGTCTCAAAGCCGGAATAAGTCAAGGTAACTTTTCTATCAGCCAGGATGACGATGTCGTATTTTTCCTGTTTGAAATCTGCATTTCATGCTTATTTTCTGAGAACACTCAGCCGAGCCGGCTTCAAAAGCGAAATAAACACATTGCGTAGACGTAAAACATAGTCATCCTAGTCTGCACTTTGTTTATGGTTTTAGGCTCTGCTACCCGTAATTCCCTCACAGTCTACTTTAGCTTCCGGCTATACTTGTAACTTGGTACCATCTGTGCCTGAGCTGAGTACTAAACATCAGAAACAGATTACCCTCAGATTACCCCCGGGTCCGAAATCCCGGAAAGCCAACTGCTGTCTGGAATTAAGTAACTGGGGTGAATAAGAATATCGCTTATTCATGCGAATTTGACTTGATTACATCCTTAACTGATACATTTTTTAGATTTCAAAACATTGTTTATATATGTCAGATGGTTTTCTAAAAACCGCAAGTACTGCGTACCTTAACAATGATCAGTTTGCACAAGCAATAATGAGGAAAAAAGTGTTTGGCAGAGATTATCTCTTTGGTTCCATAACTGTTTGACATCGTGACTCCATGGAAGTCGCCGGGCAGTAGTTGCTATGCAACCTGGTCAAACGTTTGAGGGGTTACGCTCTCTTGACCTTTTGCCCTCGATTTTAGCCGCCAAAGCTAGGGCATGCAATCCGCAAATCTGTTTATTTGTAACTCCTGAATTTCGCACTTTATTCGATATTTCAGTTTTGGAATTAGGCACCAAATGTCGTTACCAAAATTTCGTGGAAATTTATTGGTAGCCAGATAGGTGCTCATGGATGGAGTTGTGATAGTATATCAGCATCAATCGCTGTCGAAATGGGATGGGTGACCACCCTGACCTACATTGGGCGATGTATTTGACTAATACGGAAAGCACGTTAAGCAGTTGGTCGCGATGACATTAAGGTTGCGCACTAACCTTACACCCCTCTAACAATCCACACTGAGCCCGCATGTTGGAGTAAGAGTCGCTCCACCTCAAAGTTGACATGAGGCCTGTCCCCAGCAGTGGGACGTATATAGTTTATTATAGTCAGGGAAAAGCCATAGGATACTATGTGGTGGGTTGCTATTACATTGGATATTCGTATGTATTACGCTATGCTGCAGGAGTTTGTACCATTTTCAATGAAACGTTCATGGTCTATCATCATATTGATTTCATAAATATTAATACCGTAACATTTGTTCCCATTCTCAAACTTTTCAAAGCATAATATTGCGCAATAGTAATTAGTAAACTTCAAGAGGACGTAACAGATTAAGTTTCAGTTAATTATTTAGAAATAATTAATTAGTCATCGTAGTGCAATCAAACGAATGGCCAATGTTCTCTTTGAGGATCACGTACAGATGTTTATTAGCGACACTAATAAAGCTATCGTATCGTATCGTGAAAGTTTTGTACTAATTAAGCTACGGATTTTCTATATTTTCTCAATCAACTTTTCACTGTGAAATGTTGAGATATTAATTCATAATGTAGGTATTTTTGGTGTCAATTGTTTTCTTTGTGAAAATTCATTTCTGTACTTAGCCTGTCAAGCCCGTCTGTCTGTTCGCGACTTAGTTCAGCTTTTTTAGAGCTTATGGCACGGTATGAGGTGTGAAGGCGAAAATCGCATATTTGATTACAGGTTACTTAGGCGGTCCGTAACGAATTTTACAAATTAACAAATGCTATTATTTTGTACTATACTACACTTGTAATATACAAGTATTATATTATTGTGTATCTACATCTTTTTAATTTAAATATTTTTAAAATTTACTTATGCAACTGTACTAAAAGCAAAATTCAAAATTTGATCACGGATATTTTTCCTATTCACAAGAGCATAATAAAAAGTCGCACACGCAGAAAGGCGAATTTGAATCCATCATTCGCTCGGCAAGTTCAGCAAGTGATTGAACGTTAATTAAGCTGGTGGAACGCGGGCGCTGCGCCCGTGGGATCGGTCCCAGGCGGCGCGACACCTATACCAACGGTACATTCAGTTCTGACCCCGATGTTGCACTTCGATTTTGCTCAGATTTCGATAAAAGTTGAGCCTTAACCTTGTTTTCGACACGGTTAACGTGGATGACTTAAAGCAAAGTTTTGGATAGCACAATCGCGAATAGCACAAATAAATATGTTTGGGGATTTTACAAACAGCACATGCCAAGAATTTTAATTTGTGCTATTCACGCTTGTGCGATTCAAAACTGTGCTATAAGTGGATTAGGTCGTTTTTTTTCATTCTTATGAATGTAGTGTAAGTTTTTATTGTTCTTTTTCCTAAATGTTTTTATAGTGAACCTAAGAGGCCGATAAAGTATTTCTTTTTTTTTGATGATTTATTCTGTTTAGCAGCTGATTGCTTTGACAGTTGTACCAGACTCTGAGCGCTGAGGGCTTTCAGCCCTAATATTTAAAGTAGCTTGCCTAAGGGCGGACCTCGGCCTAAAGGGGAATGTTGATCAGTCATCATCCATCAGTCATGTATGTATGGATGTTTGTATCTATTTGTATGTGGTGTTGTAGAGATCCTTCGATTTTACATGTTGATTATAACTTTTAGCAACATTCTTAACTACTGGGCTTGTTTATTACTTTCTAGTTTTTTTACTCAGTCGGGTTTGTTATTTTTCCTAGACATCGTCAAATCTTTGGCTGTGGTTATTTTATTAGTAAGCTGGTAATCATTCTACAGTCATGATGACTTTTCGTTTAAAAGTTTAGTTTGGCATGTTCGTGCTTATATTCAATTCATTCGAAAATGCAATGACAAAAAACAAACGTATTCCGAAAACCAAATGTATTTTTATGTTTTTCCTATCTTTAAACGCATGCCGTGTCTCTTGTAAGAAAAATAATATTTTGTAGATATATATTTTATGAATTTGCTGCTTAATAAAGTACTCATTGCCATTCGATTACGCTACAGACGTATTCTCATCATGATCAGGAAGTTCAGAACAGATGCTTTATGAAGAATTCATTTGTCAAAGCAATCTCGTAAGCTCTCGAAGCCGGCATAAAACCTTCACCGCTATAATCAGCGCTTCCTATAAAGGAGACGACTAAATACATTCGCGGGTGGTCGTATAACGATTCCTGACCGCAATCTAGTGATTCCAGGTGTCCCGATTTACTTGTCCCGGTTATATTTGTTGATACTGATTACACTAGTAAAGACTTCATACGTAGGAAGCTTTTGTTGGAGTACTTCTTTATAAGTTTCCGCCGAAACATAAGATAGTGCGTGGGACGAATAGTTCAGAGTATCGAACTACACTCTGTAATGGTTATTTAATAAACGTTTGTTATGCGAGTTTTTTTGCGTTATTTCCAGTCAGCAGTAGAGTTATTATTCCATTTGAAAAAAAACCCATAATGTATAGAACTCCTGTCGTCATTTTCTCGTGTGTTTTAATTAGCTACACCTTGTCGCTGCCTGTGCCGGAGATTTTCTTTCTACGAGTAGGTATTACATGCTTCTAGTAAATTAAAGAAAATACTTCATTATACAGTCGGACTTTACTTACGCTATTTAAACTATCAATCGATAATTGCCACACAACTGTTTCTAAACAACCAAATAATATAATCATTACTCTCATGTCCCCTTAGCAACCCTATCCCGATTCAGCAAATGGCATCCGACAGCACTGCGGCAGTCTCGTGGACATGTTCCCAGTCACGAATGCATTCCGCTGTGCACCATTGAATTACCGCTACTAATAAGTCACGGTCAAAATATAAACCTCGTGAAATTAACTTGTAACAAAGCACGTTGGACTCAACGTGAAGTGTGGAGACGCCGCGGGACATGATCAGAAGGGATATGTTTCTTGTAACCTGTTTCATAAAGCATAGAGTCAGTGTCGGGTTGCAAATGTACAATTAAATAATTGCACACTGAAAATCGGACGATTGTCGTTCATGAAACGGGTCGAAACGCAATTACAAACTTATAGAATTCTCGCAAATTTTGTCAGGATGAAAGCTCACATGTCGAGTTACGAATAAAAACAGTCGCATTGCTAACCTTCTCCTTCATTTAAGTCGGTTATAAAACAGCAAATCTCGTGATTTGTTATAGCAGGAACTTTGCAGGCTTATAGCAGGCGCTTTGAACTTTTTCATACCCCGTTTCAAGTATCGTTTATTTATTTCTGTAAGAAGGCTACATTTTTGGTTCGCTAAAAGACTTTTAGACAGTCGCACCATTATTTTTTTAAACTTTGTTTATCTTGAAGCCCGTTTTTTATTGTTATCAATATACCGAGTAGCCATTATATTAATACTATTAATGAGGGATATAGATAATAATTCTCCACAGTTGTACAATTCGCTTTCTCGCCAATTAACGATTCAATTTAAGCTCACCATAAAATGGTAACGAGCAAGCAGTGATTTAATGATACGATAAATTGAGATATCCGTATCAAAAATGTTATCCGACATTATTTGCAGAAGAAAGCCTACAGCGGTAACTACAATTTCGAGAGCGTTAGAATTATTGACCTTAACTTTTACACAAGTTGAACTTGTACAAAATATGATTATTTTAACTAAGACTTGGTTGGTGCGTTTGGCTTAGTTCAAAACATGCGTGAAGTTAGGTCAGTCTTTTGTTTTTAATAATATGGGCGTAAGTTTCCATTTTACTGCAGAAAAGTGTTGCATGAAGTGAAAGTGATTGGGTTAGTGCAATAAAGTAATTCACGTAATAATAAAGATGTTTCATAAAAGGACAAACTCACATCTTCAATAAAATAAGGGTAGCGTTTAAGAAAGATCTGGATGATGAGATGAGATTAGTAAAGATACTCATATACCCCGACATTAACTGTCGTCAATCAAAATTGAGCTCGCCCTCAAACTGACGATGCCGTCCTGTGAAGTATCTCCAGAACAGAACTGAAAGTGATAGTTGCTTCTGAGGGTTGCTCAACTTTGATTAATCTCTGTAAGTTAGGGGTAAAGCCTGAATGAAAGTGGAAAAAGTACTGAAACGCAACAGAAAAAAAATTGTGTTTAAAACAATTTTATTCTACTAACTACACCATTAAAACAATTATAGTAAAATTCTCTTCATTTTAATTCACTTATAGTGAAACGAACTGTCCTGAAGAGTTAAGGAATTATTGTAGTTTCTAACACTTAATTCTGCTTGTCAGTGTATATTTCCTTTTCCCGATTTATCATTTGACTATCTCATATAATTAAATCACTAGAGCCTGTAAACCTACTTCCAAGAGTTAATGGAAAGAGTTAATTTATTTGTTAACTCTTCTGAGTGATTGCACGTTTAATTAGACTTTGGACAACATAGACAGATATTGCGAGGCATATGTACCGTAATTATCACTTGAAAATAGCGGAGAGTTACATTTTAATATGTTCAGCCAGTAAATAAATCTACAATACTGTTAGTTGAAGAAAGTCACGCATATATAACTTGACTTTGCTGTTGCTTGCTTGACTCACTTCGCTCGTGGTGAGCATCTTTAAAATTAAATTTCTTTGTCGTTTGAGAGAAAAGAACTAAGCCAAATATCATTTTTTAATTATTTACATACAAAATGAGAGAAAATACTATTTCGGAGTGCAGCATATTGATGATTGAAGTAAGCGTGAAGTACCGAGATGTGAAGTGATGTCCGCCAGAATGCCACCCCTATTACTGTAATATCTGTAAAAATTACACTCATGTTCTTTACAATGATTTGAGCGGCATAGTTCTTCTCCTTTCTAGTACCCATATAACATAATTAGCAGATGTAATCATATTGTAATGAAAAGCTACAGTTACTAATACAACTAATTGAACAAGAGTTCGAGGCACTTTGTTAAAAAATTGAACACATTGTCCTTCAAGTTATTTTCCTACCTAACCTATAATTTGGCCGTGTGTACAAGATAGTATGATTATTTACTAGAGCGTAAACGAGACAGATACATGTTCCGCAGTGTCGTCTTAAACTGTCAATGCTTTGCTCAGGTGTTTGAAGTTCTAATTTCGGGTGCCACCTTTTCAGATCAAGTTACCTATCTTCGTCTTTTTTATTATAACATCATTGCCTTATAGCGTATTTGCAACCGAATTTGTCAAGTTAGACCTAAGAACGCCTGTTTTAGTTGGGACTAGGGAGTTGAACCCACGGCGCAGAAGCCAAGATCAGTAACTATTTTGCTAACGGGCTACTCTTGCGCTAATAGGCTAATCAATCTGTGTTATCAACTTTCCTGCAGGGGCAGCCAGTAGCTTCGATCCTTACGCGAGATCTATGTCATTTCGCACGCCAGAGGCCAACGCTACACGGTCAGTCGACGTGTAGGATAGTGTATTGACGGATCACAATATTTATCTCTGGATTTTTGATGGTGTATGGTGTGCTTTGGTACATCAAGATACATCAGTAAATATCATGATATTTATCACGATATTTATTGAACGTGTAGCCTTCGCCGGACAGAGTGTCCCTAGCAGAGTAAGGAATGTTTTTCCATGCCCTTAGATTTTCTCCAGGGACAAAACTAGAACAAAATCTTCCTTGTAATTTGCTGTGGAAATGCAGTAAATAAATGATTAAACATTCTTCAATCAGTAAGTGAAATAACTGCTCCAAGACCACATTGCACCGTTGACAAGATACTAGAATGTTTGTCACGAAACCCATCTATCATTACAATATTGTTAGGTATGCATTTACTTGCATAATATAACTAATAGCGGTATTTTCATTTTATTCATGATGGAATACTCTGCTGCAGCATTGTTCCCATAAAGCACAAATATCGTAGAAAAACAACGTCCTATCTGCAATTCCGAATTGAACAAAAAGAAGACCTAAAATGTTGTATTTAAGATTCAATTTAAGGTGCGATGATTGTTGTAAATGGAACTTAGCGAATGCTATCTGTGGATCACGAATTATTGAAATGACGTTACTGGTGAGATTTCCGCTTAATTCGGAATCGTGGTGCTCTAACTGTTCAGATTGTTAGGGATAACTGATCGGAATATAGATTGTAAATATTCGTAATCTAGTAGGTATTATCAATTTAGGTGCCAATTCCTAACCCCCTTATTCATAAAAAGGAACGCAACGCTAAAGCATAGTTTAAAAGCAATTGACGTGTTGTGTCACTTACTCGCGAATGGCGGCAGCAACAAGAATGAAAGTGACAAAGCGATACAAAAGTTGAAATGTTTTTGAAGAGCTGTTTAAGTTTTTATGCATAAGGGGGTAAGATTTTTAGTGTTATTATTTCCATTTAAAAGTTCCGTAGTGATGATTTTCACTGTGAACTGAACGGTACAGTATTTAGGTACATAACGCACATACGCTCACGACTTTATCCCAAATGGTGTAGTCACAGCCGCTCTGATTGCTAACTGAATATTCAGAAGCCCACATTTGGTTCATATTTGCACGGTACCACTAACAGATGGGCCTACCACCGCTATCCTTGTTGCTTATAAACTACTCGATTAACTTTTCGTCTAACGATCGACTTTTGAAATTACCTACGTAAGAGACGGGGCGATACCTTTTAAACTTTTTTTTATCACTTTTGAAATGGGCTCTTCGAATAACAACACGATTTCTGTTCTCCGTAATTTGTCGTTAACGTCGCTGATGGCAGTCGTTAAGCCTAGTCAGGGGCCTTAGAGCGGCTTGATAACTTCTGACATTAAGGTTGCTCACTATCCTTACACCCCTCCAACAATCCGCACTGAGCCCGCGTGTTGGAGTTTGGCTCATTCCACCTCATAGAGGTAAGGCCTGTGCCCAGCAGTGGGACGTAAATAGGCTGTTTACGTTACGTACGTTGTGTCTTCCCATTTTTAAAGGCATGACCATAACTCAAAGCAATCATTATTATACCATGTTTTGCTAAATAACCTGTACCTATAAGTGGGTGTCCTTGTACTAAGAGAAACTCCCGGAATTTCGTCCCATTCTATCGGAGGCCCTGTAGCCATCATTAGTTCGACGCGGGTTTAAGCAAAGCTTTCTCCAACTTTCGCCGGCGGAAAACTTACGGTCCGCTAGATAATGCTCCTTTTCAAGACAAATATTTATTTGGGATTTAACGTCGATTCTGAAAACTCAGGGATTATCGAAGTTGAAGGATGACGATGTCTAACTGTTATTTAACTCCTTGAAAAATCAGGTAAGTAAGAGTAAAACAAAATGTTTAGTGTAAACTATAGAAATAGCACATATTTATTGGTTTGTACACAAATTGATAGGGATAAAAGTTAACAAAAGGAATAGACATAGTACAGGTGAGCTTATCTCTAATCAGAGATTTCTTCCAGCAGACCATGGTGACAGGATACTTTAAGGCACGCACTAGCTGTACTAGTAGGCAGTAGAGCTGCTTAACTCTAAATATTACTTAAATATTAAGAAACGCAAAATCTAAACGACTGTAAATGCCTTGTGAACGCAATTCATCTTGAATAGTTTTCTAAAAATAAGTTTACTGCTGTTTGAGTAAAAGTTCATAAATCATTCACAATAATTACCTTGCCAGCCTCAAAATTAACTCACTTCTAAAACAGTACAGTGTTCTTTACTCCTATCTATATTATATATTGTGAGAGACTGGAGCCTGATGTAGGTTTTTAGCAAACAGTGCTAAAGGTCGCCAGGGCCTTCGCAGACATAATGTATAGAATACGCTGCAATGCATTCTAATATTTTATTCTGTAATTTCTAAGAAGATAACAACAATAATACGAAGGACTTTTGCCGTTTTGACAGCGTTTAGTACCTGTATTTAAGTTAATGCAACTACTTAATGAGAAAATAAATTAAATGCCAAAATTGAACAGACAAGTTCTGTGACCTAGGTAGTCAAACTCATCTGCCCTTTGTTTTAGCGGAATATTGGCAAAGGCCAGTCATCATCAGATGAGCACGTCATATTTCCCGTTATCAAGTCCAACAATTAACGCACGACTTATCAGACCAATATCTTCGCAGCGCCAGAGTCAATGAATCGGTCATTTTTTTGTTGATCGACGAAGTTTTCAACGTTTAGTTCTCTCCAAGCACTTAAAACAAAGGACTGTTTTTTGTTGAATCAGTTTAACTCTGGCTTTCAACTGAGGTAACTAAGATTATTAGGATTACAGAGGTTGCCATTTTTGACAACCAGGATCCAATATCTACAGGTTTTATGTTGTATCTACAGGTTAAACCTAGTATGTTAAGAACGCAGCTAACGCAACAAACATACTCAAATACATACAATAAACTGTCATTTCATCGTTGGCAGCCACTAGGTGGGTACGATTTAACATATTCCCCCCTTTTTTCTGAGTTGTAGATAAAGAAGGTTGAAGGTGTGATAATCCGCCCAAATCCTGTGAATTTTAGTGGTGAGTTCATCCTCATACATTCACCAGAACATCATGACATGAGCGTCTGCATTCACCAGAACTCTTCTGCCACGAATACAATGGCCATTTCTATATGCTATGCCTGCTCGTCCGCTTACTTATAAATATCTTATATCGATCATGTCTAGTAATACTAAGTGCAATGTCATTTCAGGCATTTGATAATGCAATCATATGCACTGAAATCGATTTTTGGTCGTGACGATTATAGATTTCAAAAACAGCAAAGTACGTTATCTTGAAACTAACAATTAAAAACCAAAATAGTTCAGGAGATCATATTATGAGTCATCTCATCTTTCACTTGGATGTGGTCTTTAGGGTGATATTGGTTATGTGTTTGCGAATTTCTTGGTGCCCATAAAATCTCACTTTCTACTGAGTTCAAAATCGTGACCACTTCAAAATAAATCGATTGTGTGAGTTAGAATTCGATTAGTGTTGCGGAAATATTTTTATTGGTAACGGTTTATTTGTTTTTGGATTGTTGTAAAGTTTCTGACAGATTTTTATGTCATAAACGCCAGCAATTTTAACTGTGGTCTTCCGTAAATTCTGCCTTAGATCAATCTATATTGGCCCCACCAGCCCATAGGTTGGGATACCATATGATGTCATCAACTTTCTCTAACTGTTGTTATGAAGCCCAGTTTCAATCAGCAACAGCCGCACGACGTATACTGCTGATCACAGACCTTCTCATAAATTTACAGAGAGCCCGGTTGCACGCGTCCTGCTACCTTTATCAGTTCATCCGTCCACCTTGAGTCTTTGTCCCACACTGACCTCTCCCTCACCTTGGAATGGTCTCTATTCAAGAATATTTTAGCCCCAAAGCGCATCACTAAAAGCGCATCACTAGAAGTGATGTTCAGTTAGATACCCTTTGAAAAATATTAGAAGTCAGTGCTCTTTTATCACTGCTACCATGCTTTATAAATACAAAATCAAACGCGAAGAACGGAACCAAAAGCGTACGGTTCGAGGAATTCAATTAATTTCTTAATCCGCCATGAATTCATCTTCATAAATTCTGGTTTCGAATTCATATTCAAATTTCAATCGCATCCCGAACGCCACGTAATTGAAACTAGACACGTTCGTTGCTAAAATAAAAGTTAAACAATGCAGTGAGCTTCCTAATCCTTTAGTCTGTTTCTGAAATTTAAATAAAACAACTAGGTACACACAGTCAACGCTTTGGGATCTGCTTGTCGATTCTTAATTACATCACTTCACATCTCGATGCAGTACCCTCACTTCAATCGTGTATTCGCTTTACCTTGAATTAGTATTCTCCCTCATTTGTAAAATTTCAATCAGCTTCGTTATTTTCACTCAAACTATCACATTTGCGAAGTTGTTGAGTTTTACAGAAGGCTAAATTCAAATCTCCTTTCGTGTTCACTGTCCGAGTGTTCGAAGTGCGCATAGAAAATGCCACCCCTGATCCGAATAGCATTTTATACTGCGAGAGAACTCTCGCAGTATAAAATGATTCCATTTATTTGAGTAACTGCATTTGTAACAAGTCTCCCTTATGCCATAACAACCATTTCTTGATTCAGGTTTTTGTGTAAAAGTCCGTACTAAAACTTAGTTTTATGACACCGAATATTTATTTATTCGAGTCTTAGAAGTTTTCTTGTTTCTGGCGTCAGATAAAAATACGTTTCCAAGTTTGCAGCTGTAGAAAAAAAGTATCTCAGGCTGCGTTCCCGATGCAATCGAAAAAACTGAATGACGTCGCAAATTAACGGAATCGCCAGGCTTTTTCTCGAGTCGTTTGTTACGTTATTATATCGTAATCTCCGATTTGTAACACTCCAGCGGCCTACGGGCGATCGACATTGACTTTTAAACGGTTGTGTAGTTGCTAGGTATTCTTAACATGCGTTCAACCTGTCTGAAAAAATATATTTTTCTACCTAACAGAAAGCCTGTGCTTTAGGCAATATTTTTACCATAATTATTAAACTAACAATCTTATCGGTCCACTACTACCACCACTTTTTAATAAAAACAGACTAGATAGGTGTGATGGATGTTCTAAATGTGTTAGGCAAAATTTTACTGTCTCGTTGTCCATTTTTTGTAGCGTGAGTGAACAGTGGCCCTTAAAGATTTGATTCGTTTCATTTTGATTGACGTTTTGTTACTTGGCAATCCCATGGTGATCAATAATAACTAAGAATTAAATAACTTAGCTTTAATCATAGCCGTTATTTAGACTGTGACTGGAAATATCGTACTTTTCTTGTTTTGGAAGTTGGGCGATTTCAAATTAAACATTTAGAACAGGGTCTCTGTAGTTAATATTTTTTCCATAATTATTTAATGAACAGTGTTATCGGTCCAATGTTTTTAATGGAATCACTAGGAAAGGGCGATGGATTATTTAAATGTGTTAGGCCCAATGTTACTGTCTCGTTGTCCATTTTTTGTAGCGTGAGTGAACAGTGGCCCTTAAAGATTTGATTCGTTTCATTTTGATTGACGTTTTGTTACTTGGCAATCCCATGGTGATCAATAATAACTAAGAATTAAATAACTTAGCTTTAATCCTAGCCGTTATTTAGACTGTGACTGGAAATATCGTACTTTTCTTGTTTTGGAAGTTGGGCGATTTCAAATTAAACATTTAGAACAGGGTCTCTGTAGTATTATTCCTTCTCGTGTGAATTCCCAATCTTTAATTTTCACATTGAAGTATTTGATTTAATTATGACACCTTCATAGGTACCTATATTTTGTTCTTGCAGATTGCAAGTTTTTTTGTCCATTTAGCTCCCATATCACTAAAGCTTTGGAAAATTTTCGATAAAAATTTCAAACAAAATAATTTGATATCGAAACATTTATTCATCTTCTCTCAATAATTTAACTTAAAATAGCTATACATAAAACAAATAAGGAAGACACACCACATATGTGGTATTGTTATAAAAATCAACATGCTTTTCTTCTATTTACATAGTTACACCGGCATAGTAAACCAATTGTTTAACAGAAGATAGCCTAAAAGTTGTTCATAATGTCTGCTATAAGATATAAGCTAATAGACTATAAATGCCTCTTTCATTTAAGCTAAATCTTGAAAGATTTACTCTCCGACAACACAATATTCGTATAGCATTTAAAAACATTTTATAAGTATAACAATTTTGTAAAACAAACAGGTCCGTTCAAGATTCTAAATGCTATGACAATTTGTAGTATCATTGAATACTATGTACGGTCAACGGCATAACAGGCTACCTAGGGCAAGGGCTCTATTATTCCAAAGAAATGTCATTTGGCAAGAGCGAGAGAAAGAAAGGGAATGGGTGGCCTGATGTGCCGTGGACTATACGAAACATACAATTACTTTCATATCATTTAAATCTACACTTTCATTGTCATGATTGTTGTTAACGTTAATATCAAATTACTATGTCTACATCATCATAAAATGCTAAGCAATAGTTTACATTCATGTTTACTTAAACCTCGTCTACGTAACAAAAAATATTATACAAATCGTTAACATAAAACAAAACAATGAACAAAATAAATTGTCTCCGTGACTGAAATGGAAGACTCGGAATAACGCAACAAACTACGTAGTTATGGCAAGAAAATAATTAAAATATGAAGAAAATAATTTAATCTAAAACGTTTGGAATGATCACCTTATAAACTAAATATTATTTACAATGCAACAGAAACATAACTCAATACCGCGTCTTAAAGGTATTTACAGCATGTATCACTTATTTTTACAGGTCCATACTTATGACAAATACATACATCAAAATGATACAGAGAGTCCTCATTATTGAGGCACCTATCTAGTAAATAAGAATTATATAATTATTTTAACATAGCTATACATTTTTTTTTGTTATTTATAACCATGTCAAATAAGCCTGAGTGTGAACCCGCTATAAGTGTCACTATTCTAAAAAACTTACAAATTAATTTTGTTCAATCTTTGATCGCGTCTCCAAATCGTCAGTTTTAACAAATTAGTCATACATAACCGAACAATCGTCAACATGCTGAATTATTTTTGTACTAAACAGGTAATGAGCAAAATAAATTGTTTAAAATGTTTAAACAAATGTACTGGTTTGGGTACATTTTGATCACGCTTTCGATAACACTGCACTGTTATGTCCATAATTTTCGAGTTGTGAAATCAGTCCTTATCGCCTACGAATCTGAAGACGTCTGGTGGAGGTTCAGGCATGCAGTACCCGTGGTAGGTGCGGATGTCTTCAGCCGCGTACGTGACCCCGGCGAGGACACCAGGCTCGGTGTGGTGTCTGGGGCAAGTGTGGTCTCTGGGACACTGGCATATTGTGTTGGCGTTCACTTCGTCGATCTGCTCATGCCTCCTCCTTGCGCTGAACAACTTGCAAGGCTCTTTTCGTGAGCATCGGAGCCTCTGCAAAATAGATATTCATTCGTTAGTCCTTAAGTTAAATGTCACAAAATATTTTTAGTTATTTTTAAAATTTTACTAGCCGCCCGGAATTTCATCCTATTTCAAAAGGGTTGACTTTTTGGAAATCCTTTCTTAGCTCTCACTTCCATCGTGGAAAGAAGCTTTGTATAAAGTTTCAAGTTTCTAATGGCGTCGATTTATAAGTCAGTCAGGTTTGCCTTTTATATATTTATAGATTTATGAATGTACTGTTATTTGAGTATAACCAAAAAAACTTTTCCTTGCTGAGCTTTACAAACTTCTAGAAAGCTAGTCGCTCAAACTTTACAGCTAGTAACGCCACCAACCGGCAGCACCTTTCACTAACGCAATACTTACACTTTGTGGCGAGCACGCGAACTGGTACTGGTTCCCCTGTTCGCCGCTAGGTGTCGTGTACGCCAGTTTCTTCAGCAGATACGTCACGGAGTTCTTGGGGCAGTGACAGTTGACGATCTGCTGGGTCGCGTTGCTGTCAGGGAATGAGAAGATGGTCCATGCGGCTTCTTTGAAGTACCGGCATTTCGGCAGCCGCTTGACAGGCTCGCAAGTCTTGTATAATGTCGTCTTGTCGGCTAGTGTGTGGTTGTCATCAGCAGTTAGATCACTGGAAGGTTCAAAATGTTTCAATAAATAATACACCAAAAATATTTTCACGAAGTTTTTTTTGACACACTGCTCACATAAATAATATCTAGTGACATTAAATGCAAATAATGGATGTAATGATGAATTTACTGTTTGTAAAACCGCCTTTAAAGAGAGCGCTTGAATCGGTTTAGCCATTTCTCGAATATACTGTCACAAAATTCTAGTGAAATTTCGTAAATGTTAATTTTAGATTTTAAAGCTAACCTGGAACAAGGCCTATGTCCTAGACAGCGGCACTTCCTCTCAATCCAGGGCTGGCTGACGTCATAAAGGTCCACTTTACTGCACACCTGTCTCGCTCTGCAGTCTGGCAGATCGTCTTCTGAGACCTGGAAAGAAGAAACAACAAAGTTAATACTGTTTCCTTGTAATGATAATTTCGGGCGTATCCTAACCTCCTTATGAACAACATCGAATAGTTTATCATGGAAAAAAACACCCCACCATTAGTTTCCTCATAAACACATTGTCATTTCGTACGTGACACTTTTTATATTCCAAATAATTTCATTTTCTGGGTTCAATCTTAACATTAATTCAATCTTGTTATGTATTTTGTGAAAGTGAATCATTATTCGTCTTTAGGCTGAAAATAAACAATTCGCAAAAAAAAAACTTGACATTCAATGAAAGCGTAAATATGAAACAAGCTTTAGAACAGAACTATCACAGATGACCCTTGCCGTTCATATTGCAAATATTGCCAAATTTATTTAAGCCGACTGAACCGTAAAGGGCACAACCTCTTGTTATTTGATCCATGAATACCATCTCTATTTCAGTCTTCAAATAATGACATTGACCTTTATCTTTTGTCTGAAATTTTACCTTAGGACTTCAGTAATAATACCTACTGAGCTGAGCTCTGAGCTACTACTGACTGTACAAAAAATGTTCAATATTATCACCACGTACAAACCTATGTATTTTTTGTCCTCTGTCTAGGAATGCAACGCATAAGTCATCAGAAATTCGCATCTATCACGAAATAGCTCTTTTTCGGATTCTGATCACACCTGACGTTGGCCAACACTCACCATTGTCTCATTTGGTATAGCAAATGAAGAATGGGAAACGTTAGGATTTTAAACAAGTGGCAAGTGATACTTTATATAATTAAAAACTCATATGTAATCATTCAGTAGAAAAGTTTTTCGTAACCTTTAGTTGCTAACTAGGTGGTACATCACCTAATTACTACCTCATTAAAAAATATTTTAACTATGATTGAAGAGTGTATTACTTAAAAATATAAAAAAAGCTTACACACCATTTTTCTTAATTTAAATAAGTACTTTTATTTTCCTAACGTTGCATGTGTTTTTATTTTCTGAATGAAACAAAAAATAAGCGTGATTTCCTATCACAAAAGATAATTTAAAAAAAGCTAAGATTGCTCGTGGGAAAACGCACAAGGTGTCCAGACTGGAGCACACCTGCCCCACCGGGCAGACATAATGAAAGTGTTCATTATGTTCTGACGAACGACGTCCGAAAAACTACCGCCTCACCTCCAGGTGCACAGTGGGCACATTGCCAATATCTCCTAACTTACAAAACTAAAAAGCATACCAATATGCGTTTTAAATACTACTGATGGTAGTATAAAAATACATGAAAGTAGCATTTCGCAGTATTTTGGATACAACAGCATCCACGAACAACAAACTCCCACAGTTTCTTAAAAAAAGATACTATGTAGTAACTAAGTAAACTCAAAGGTAAAGGATGTGTTAAGTTTAAGGATACAACAAAATTATCTGTAATTTTTTTAAATGCTTTGTAAAAATAAATACGCGAATGGACTTCAAAACAGATCCATTTGCACCACACTTAATTTTCTTCATCAATTTTGCAATAACTTATTGGATGCTTCATATGTTTTTCCTTCTCAATGTGATGCGGCAAGTAAAATACTAAGTGACAATATACAATTTTAAAGACACTATTTATTTCCATGAATAAACTTACATTGCCATTGAGTCAAATTTAAACTCAGCATGTGCTATTCCGTTAATAATAGCCCACTATTCGGGCACATGTGCGCCTTTTTTTCGGCAAAGGACCAGGCACTTCCGACCGGAAGACATATCGTTCGCCAACCTGTTTGTTGTGGGAACATTTTTTTACGCGCACACGCACTTCAGGGCTGTTGCAGTCGTTAAACACGTTAGTTGTACGTAGTTTAATTAATTTATTACGGCATTAGTACCGCTTGTTTATGACGAGTTTGTAAATAATGAATGAGAGGCTGCTTCAAATAGAAATGAGTTGGTTTAAGTGCCACGGTGTATACCTAATTGCTTTATAATAATAGATTTTCAGTTTAATCTCGTGTTAAAAATAACTAAAAATAAAAATAAATAGCGTTTACATGTTAACTGTGTGCTCTTTATTATTTGAGTAGCTAGTAGCCCAAATTGTAGCTTTCAAAAGTTCGCTGACAAAAACGTGAGCTCTAATCTCTAAGTAACGCCTAATGCTCTTACAATATAAGTGAGTACCCCCTTAGGACGTTATAGGGAGATGGTGCCCGAGCACCATCCATTCATTTAGGAAGACGATGAACACGTATAGGTCCGAACCTATGCGTGTTCATCGTCTTCCTAAACCGTCTTCACATTTTGCGCCAACCCTAACTAGCGATAAAGTCTTAAAAAAACCTTTTTTTTCGTTGTTCCGGCCACACTTCCCGTTCGTTGTGCATCGCGATAGTTTCGCGGAACCGGACGATCTCTGTACAACCGGATGTAGCCCTTTTGTGTCGCCAACAAAGCTACAATAGACGCCTGTTGACTTGTTCCTTAAGTCGGTTAAAGGGAACCGGAACTAACGTATTTCGGATGCTGTGGATATTACATCGGAAGCATAATCTGGGCAGATGTTTAGCCATGTCAGTGGCACAATAGTATTACAATCACGAAAATACACTGGCGAGTATTCCTATTTTTCTTTTTGCATTTTCTTCTTTTACTTTCTATTTTCTATGACATGCTTATGAACCATAATGTTACTGATTGCTGTAACTCTTAATGCATTATAATGGCTTCTAGTTAATATATTTTTATTCAATATTTTGAAAATAATCCAATACGTTCAGACATAATATATTGAAATATGCTAAAATTATAAGTTATCCATGTATTTCCTGACTAACACTTAAATGTAACATGTAGTTACCTTCAGCATACTGGCTGTTGTTTCCTATTACAGTTTTGTTGAAAACGTATTTTAACCCATACACAAAACATTCAAGTCAACCTAAATCAGTCATATCATAGTCCACATTGACAAGTTGACATCCGTATTACGAATTATTGTAACGATCGTCGATGTTTCCCTTGTACAGTCATTTCATCTTTGTTACAATCACGTCGCTGCGGTTCAAAAATATACATTCACTTGACGTTTGGCGAGTCAAGTAACGGAGTAACGACGCCGATCAGAATATTAATTGCAGCCGGAGTTGTAACAGAAATACGTTTATTGACAACATTGAATACCTAATAAGGCGGTCGATAACATGTCGATTGTAATGTTTTATGTTGTCGATAACACTTTGGTATTCCATTTGACTTTCAAATGATTTAGTGGCAATAGTCCCTGTTTTTATGTTTTCTTTTTAATTTTTACTTAGATTCTCCTTAGCCAAAACGCAAGCAAGCAAAGTATCCATATATCATCACATTATTTGATAAATAAATAATTAACTTATTAATGAACTAGTTCCTATTGACAAATCACAGCAAAGTTATCACATTTACATAACGCCAAGTACAAGTGCTTTCGAGACAATATCTTCAAAAACAAAAAGAACCAAAATTTAATTCAGCGAAATGGTTTCCTTTCCCTGCTTTTCAGCAACTAATCAAACCCTCTCAAAACTTCCTCCCATTACACCGTGTTTATAATAATAAAACACTTTTCTGCCGTACGACCTAATCAGAGACAACCGAAAGTCTAATCGTTCTAATTTGGGATTCGATTCTTTCTGGCATAATATATTGACCGTGAAACTGATTACCATAGCCTCTCGTGACTGTAATTTCATTGTCTTTCCCGACGACGGTTCGTATCGCTCCAGGGGTACAGTTAAGGAAGTTGAATCCTAATCCACCATGAAACTATGGATCGAGTTAATTAAGGTAAATTACAGTCTAGTGTTTTGTAAGTGTCTTTACGTCGACAAACCTAGTGCGAAGGATTGATTAGACCTGTCGATTTAGGTTTTACAATTTTACCTACGAGTCTTATTTGTCAGCAAAGGCAATTCTTTAAAGGATAAGTCTCAGGCAGTCACGTATTGCCATCATATTTTTTGAAACATTAAAATAATATTACTTAATGTATGTTTTTTTTTTGTTGATTAACCCACAGTGCAGTTGCATAGTGGTCAATCTTGCATAGGCAGAATAAATGTGGCAATAAGTGTTTGCTTTGTGTGTAAACATAAGTAATAGTATTCATTTATTTATGATGATGATGATGATGATTGTGCACCACACCCAGCCAGGACAAGCCCGATCCGGTCAAACCGGCAAACCAGGGGACGCGTATTTTTGGGGAGTGACACGCTCTGGGATGGGAGAGGAAGGCCGACTAGCCGCAACCGGTCGACCACAACCAGCCGGATAATTCATCCTTAGAACCAGTATAGGAGAGTTGGACTGGGTAGGTTTATTGTTTTAGGAGAGCGTTGATGAGGTGGTGGGCAGTCTAGCCTTAGATGTTGTTAGGTTTCTTCCATGCCTTGTTGATCTTCTGTATGTAGTGTTTGTCCAGTCTCTTCATGATCACTGCCGTTGGCTTCGCTATCTGATTCGCTGATTTTGTTTTTTTCTTGGCTTTTTTTCAGTTTACTGCTATCCTGCGATGTTTTTTAAGGGTTTGTTGTTGTTTTCGTCCTTTCTTGTATCTAGTCGTAGTCCTAACTATTTTTCTGTTGTGTACGGCTGTTAAGTAATTATTGAGTTAGCGATTTTCTTGAGATATTTTCAGGTCGGTTGCCGCTGTGCTTAAATGCTGAATCTGAATGTTGAAGGGGTCCCAAATGACTATTTTTGTTTTTGTTCAATTATTTTTTGTGATGTTTACAGGTTGGTTCCTGCTGTGCTTATCAAATGCTGAATCTGAGTGTTGAAGGGCTCCAAAATTACTATTTTAGTTTTAGAGCTAACAGTTCAGGTTCTGAATATATATTTTTAATTTCACTTTCCTTATATGGCTCAGAGTTTCATTTCTCCGACTGTACATGGCCCCATGCCCATCGGATGTTCCTCCAAGATTTTTTGGAAACGATATTTGAGACGACGCGACCGTCGGCCGGCCGCCTCGAGCGACACACCTAAGCTTCTTTTCGTCCTTTTCTTAAGTTGGAATTAGCAAAGCGATGCTGTTACAGGAGTTAGTACCGTATTGTTGCGCAATATGGCTGGAATTGCAGTGTGAATGTTTAATCACGAAATGAGTATCTGTTTAGAGCTGAGGCTACACTGTAACGACTGACCACTTTCTTACTTAAAGACATTTTACATAGTTTGAGCTGAAAGAAAATATACTCGTAAATTATACGATACTTTATCGTTATAATTAACTACTAGGCAGTGAAGATGTATCAGAATTTTCAAACCAAACTGAAATTAAACTTCTGAACTAAAATCATAACAACTTAAAATTATTAAAATACCACTGATTACGCTTTATTAAATATTGTTTTGAAATAACTTTCAGGTTTTTCAAACCCTATGGTTTATTGGTAGAGAACGCCTTATAATCCGCATATGAACTCCGCCATTTGCACCATTCATTGTACAACAAATATATAAAGAAAGCTCTAATCACCCACACTTCCAATTTACTCCTTCGTCAGTTTTATGAATGGGTCTCATGTAGACCAAGTTTAAGGGCGGGGTGCGGGGCCGCGGGGCGGGGCATCCGGTCCGGTGGACAGGTGGCCTGCGCCTGCGCAAGTGCGCCGATTTGTAGCAACCGACCTAACACAACCTCCTAGCGGTGAGCTGTTAGGCAGTTTTTAGGCCTAAATCGCGATTTCGATAGGGAAAATACTAAAATAAAGCTTTTTGAAAATGAAACCTTTTCTAATTTAAGTAAGATGCAATACTAAAAAAAAATGACGACTAAACCTAAGTAAATTATTTTATATAGAATAATCTTAAATAATGTTAATCGTTAATCGTCGTTAATCGTCGCTAGACGTCAGTCGTTAAGCCTAGTCAGAGGCCTTAGGGCGGCTTGGTAACATCTGACATTAAGGTTGCTCACTAACCTTACACCCCTCCAACAACCCGCACTGAGCCCGCGTGTTGGAGTATGGCTTGTTCCACCTCATAGTTGAGGTGAGGCCTGTGCCCAGCAGTGGGACGTATATAGGCCGTTTATGTTATGTTATGTAATGTTAATCTAATCTAATGTTAATCATGTGTTATGGGGTGCGGGGCCGCGGGGCGGGGCATCCGGTCCGGTGGACAGGTGGCCCGCGCCTGCGCAAGTCCGCCGATTTGTAGCAACCGACCTAACACAACCTCCTAGCGGTGAGCTGTTAGGCAGTCTTTAGGCCTCAATGGTAGCGATTTCGATAGAGAAAATACTAAAATAAAGCTTTTTGAAAATGAAACCTTTTCTAATTTAAGTAAAGATGCAATAAAAAAAAATGACGACTGAACTTAAGTAAATCATTTTATATAGAATAGTCTTAAATAATGCTAATCTAATCTAATCTAATGTTAACGGGGCATCCGGTCCGGTGGACAGGTGGCCCGCGCCTGCGCAAGTCCGCCGATTTGTAGCAACCGACCTAACACAACCTCCTAGCGGTGAGCTGTTAGGCAGTTTTTAGGCCTGAATGGTAGCGATTTCGATATAGTGACGTGAAATACTAGAATAATGCTTGAAAAATGAAAACTTTTCTAATCTTAATAAGATGCAATACATAATAAAAAGTATTTAAGACCTGAGTAAATTATTGTATTTAGAATAGTCTTTAATAATTTTGGTCTATTTGTTGACAAGACAAGACTAAAATAAGGAAAAACTTAATGGAAGCGTCTCATTCAGTGAAACAACTCATTTGTTTTTTTTTTTGGTTAGATTGATCATTTGATTGTGTGCTTTGATTTAGCCGCTAAGTGGTAAGATTTGAAGTAAGTAGACTATTTAAGAGACTGCAACTGGTACATACAAAATCAATTACCAACAGTTGCTATAATATTATATCTTCTAAAGTGCCTGAAATGCTTAACAATGTTACTGTCTTTGATATGGAGTTTGCAATCGGTATTAGGTATCATACGCGCCACATAAGTATCATAGCAGAAATGTTTTAAAACTTTTACTGTCGGGTTTTAAATTATTTATTTAACTGGATAACTACAGTACTGTAGTGAACAGCACCAGCTGCTCCCAAGGCTGTGGCAACCGTCCAAAAGACATTGAATCCTTGCTGATGTAGAAATTATAGGCAATTTGCATTCTAAACCATTCGATTGTTGTAGCTATTATTTTATTGATTAGAAAATTGCATTAAAACCATTTGCTGTTCAATTTGTTCTTTTTTTTGTCAAGAAACTGTACTTCATTTTGGACCCTCTAAAAACCTTCAATTAGTTTCATAAAAAAATGCAATGAGTGTGCTAACATTTTCTAGAAGCATTTTGGTATAAACTTTTTGACTCAACCTAAGTTAAACTACAAACTATCACAAAGAGGCTTGTTCAAAAACGAACAAAAAAAATTTGGTGAAATGTAATTAGATGTTATTAATAAAAGCGAGATGGGCGCCGCGAGCGACGGACGCGCGGGCGGATGCCGCGGCGGTTCCAGCGAACACAGGTAGCTCTAATACTGCTAATTACACTTCACCGGTACACTCAGGGCTGTTATACATCAGTTGGATCTTTTAACAGATTGGTAAACAGTTTAATAATACGTCTTTGGTGAAATGTAATTAGACATATGGGATTGTAGAGACTCATCGGAAATCTATGAACTGAAAAAAATCCGTCATTTTCAGACATAAATCCACACAGCGCCAAACTCAGCAAATCTATTACTACGGGGACCAAACAACGGATAAACATAAATACATACTTAATATAGGTACATAGGAAACATCCAGGCCAGTACGAACAGACATGTTCAATGTTCATGCACACGAATGATTGTACTGTGTGGTGAACGAACACGCAACCTTTAGTGTTATAGCCAACTGCTTAACCATTACGCCAAATAGGTCGGTAATGTTTCAAATCACTATGTCAATTTTAGCATTGGTATCTTTGTAGTTGTGGAACAAATTGTGCAAATTGTCTTAATACATAATTAAAAACATAGATATTCATTGATATTTTGGGAATTAAGGTAAAAATGGCTAATTGTCTATTGTTCGAAATGGTAGTCCAAGTTATAAGATCAAAAATCCTGTAAACAACCCTGATGGTCTTTAAGATTATCTTTATAATAATCAAACCTAATAAATCAGCGAAAAGTAACCCAAGGCAACAGACGGCACCAAAAACACAGGTAGCCGAACATAAATTACTAAACTGAACTAATTACAATTCACCAAAAAGCAGGTGTCTAACCGAACAGTTGTTATTACTTGAACATTATTTAGAACAAATCTCAGTGGCTCCCTCGGGCGCGGATGCTGTGGGCCGGATGGTTGAAGGGAACACAGGTAGCAAAGCATAAATTACTAATACACTAATTACACTTTACTAAAAGATTTAGGGTTGCCATTTATATATTTTTTAGGGAATTTAATTTTACAAATTCCAAGGTTAAACATAACATAACATAATCGGCCTATATACGTCCCACTGCTGGGCACAGGCCTCACCTCAACTATGAGGTGGAACAAGCCATACTCCAACACGCGGGCTCAGTGCGGGTTGTTGGAGGGGTGTAAGGTTAGTGAGCAACCTTATTGTCAGATGTTTTCAAGCCGCCCGAAGGCCTCTGACTAGGCTTAACGACTGACATCTAGCGATGTCAACCGGGACCAACTGCTTAACGTGCCTTCCGAAGCACGGAGATGCCCGAAATACACATCACTAAATTTCGGTCGGATGGTCACCCATCCCTTTTCCGACCCGGCGTGTGTTGCTTTACAACAACGATCGTCGCCGATCACTGTCGCAACTGCGCCACGGGCACCTCTGAATTCAAAGGTTGCTGCTTTTAAAATATGTCAAATTTTCAAAAGAGATATAAAGTTATTATGAAACGTTTCTGGGAATTTTATCACATACGGCGGTCTCTTGACCTCAAACTGAGTGAAGCCTACTAGGCTGAACCTTCAGAAAGTGTCAAACAAAACAAACATCAACGTATATCGCATAAATATTTGTCCTAGTTAAGGATCGCTCGTCCATAGCGAAGCGTGGTAGACAGCCACCAAACGAATAGTCAGGAATTTCAAATTTGTTCTTATAACACCACTAGCCTGCGACATCGTCCTCGACTTTCGGCTATGCGTTGAGCAAAGCATTGACAATTTGAGACAAAACTGCGCATCTTGTATCTGTTTCGTTAACGCTCTAGTAAATAATCATGCTATCTTGTACACACGGTCAAATTAGGTACGTACGCCAGGGGACATTTTTTGACTTCGCTTCAGTACTGACATAACCTATCTACGTCTTTTTGTAATATCGTTGCCCTAAATATATAGATTTCGCATGTCAGTCAACCCTAGCAGTAAGTTGTAATTTATTACACATGTAATTAGTGCGGCCCGGGGCGCGATTCGGTTGCCAACCGCTTTCGGTGATTTTCCACATGTTGCTGAGGAACAGGATATTACCACCGATGGGCTGATCGGGGATCCTAATCTCACTGGTTCGGTTTTTTAGATCGAACATATAATTTATTCTTGTAACCCTTGAGGTACCTATTATCTTACTCGGAAGTAATTTGTTTAGCAGGTAATCAATTTTATTAACTCAAAACCTTAAATGGTTTTGAATTAATGTATGGTTTATAATAAATTTTGGGTTAAACCGAAAGGAAGATCCGGCCGGATAAATATCAATAACCTACCTCAAGATAATAAGAATTCGAAAAGAATCGTCGAAAGAATTTGCATATCACAATTCGTGATTAATTCAATAACTTACCTACGAATATCTTAATTGGTTTGTCGTATCTTTTTAAAGTAAGAAATGAGAAAGATTTTAAATTATGTAAATAGTAGTATTTCAGTCTTTTGAAGCTAGCCTGCTAATTGATGTCACTATAAAAACTATGGTAAGCTCGCCCTTTACCACGTTAGGTTTAAATTCAGTCGTCAAAATGTGGGCTTCTAAATGGTCTCTTCACCATGACGTCAATTTGTGTGCCTCCTACCGTATTTATGTATGTAAAAGCTAGTTATGCTAAGTTTGCTTTCATATGGCAGTCCGAGCCATATCGTAACGCCTGAAAGTTGGTAGTCGGTTAAAAAGACTTCAACGGGTTGCCTGCGCACGCGCTAGTTTTGTACTATTCCTAACCAAATTAATGATATTATAATAAAAAAGACGTAAATAAGTTACTTGTGCAAAAAAAGTGGCACCCAAAATCAGAACTTCAAATACCTGAGCAAGTCATTGACAGTTTGAGACGACACGACGGTTTTTTGGGTGTTTTCCATCACCTGAGAGTAAGCTGCAAGTTTTTCAGAATACACATTTAGTGTGCCGGCCAGATTTGAACTGAGGGTCACACAGGCTTTCAGTCAGATTGCTAAACAACTGGGCCACGTTTTTTTTTAAGTTTTTCTCTTCGTCCTGTAAAACTTAAACCAGGAAATACGGCTAAATATTACAATACATTTTAATGATCTTACTAACACGATTCTTAATTGAGCAATTTAGTAAGATCTCACCATCTTGCCTGGTGTAAATTGAATTAACATAAGAATTGAACATCACACGTTCACAGCTGTTTAACTCATTGTGTTAATTCGTTAAGAGTTTTATTTTACTACGCAAAGAGGTTTAAACAGTCGAATGCACATATCATTTGCATTTTACAGGTTAAATGGAGAAATTCGTTTTAACTTGTCTAATAAACTCTAGTTTAGTAGCGTATTAACTACGACACTAAAGTACAGGCTGCTACAGTAATAATGGGCGTACAAAATAAAATCATACCGCTTACGACCAAATATCTAATGGGTTAGTCAGGGGCACACTGATTGTTGCCGTCATACTGAACGGAACATTCAAAAGCCCACATTTCGCCGAGGGAATTTGAACCCAACGTAGTAATGGGTGAGCCTACTGGCGTTATCCGGGTTGCCTGGTTTTTATAGCACAATAAAATCGAATGTCGCTATTACAATACATATTATAGACACGTTCAATATCACGGGGCCAATTAAGGGTTATATGTTTATTGAAGGCTCAACGTTACTGAGCATTGAGAATTGAAACTTTTATAGCTAACATATTTTTTAGAAGTTTGTTTTAACTGTGAATGGTTTCCAGATCTATAGTTCGTAAAATAACCGTCATACTCGAATCAAAACTATCAGTCTCCATGCCAACAGTCACCCCGAGAGGCCTGACAATAAAATCAATAGAAGTAATGAGATAATTTACGCTTCGCCACGGATGAGGAGCACAAAAAGCGTGACGCGAGACACGCGTCAACAATGGAAAGTGAAGGTAAAAACCTTCGAGGGACTCGAGCCATTCCCGGTTAAGGCACACGCATATTGACAAGCGTCTCTTAATTTTAAAGAAATATCAAATCTTACTACAGTCAGATGTTGTGCCCAGGCATAACAGCTGACGTCGCTAAAAGGCAAAAACCGGAGCACGGAGAACCCCAATTTGACATCCCTCTAATTGAGTTAGCTGAAGTGTTTTTTTTCTCAATTTGTCATAACCTGATCTACTGTTCCCTGTACCATCTAAGACTACATATTCGTCATGTTCTTCAAACCGCATAACCACTTGTAATGTGTATTTATTTTAGGTAAGACTGGTCACAAAAATAACAGTAAACTGCTCCTTGTTTCAAATAACTTCTAAAATGCGCCTGTGTGCACTCACCTCTATCAAACCTCTTAAAAAATAAAAGATTTCCCAAACAGGACCGGAGCGACACCTGCGTTACGCGACAAAAAACCTAAACACGACTCTTTTTACTCCTGCCACTGCTCAAAAATAAACATCGGCATTGTGGCAGACAAGACGATTCAAATTATTATTTTTTCCTATCAAATCGTGCATAGTGGCCTGGCTAGGTTGATAGTGTTTATCAACTTCAATAGTGTTTTCACATGATCTAAATAGTGTTTTTAGTAACTGAAGTAATGGACAGAATCAGCATTTTGTCATTTGGTATTGAATGAGCAAATACAACACTGTTTTTTTCAGGATGCCCTCACAGAATAGAACAGTAGGTATATAGCACCGTGCTTGATTTAACTTTTACTTTTTCTGTTGTTAGTTTGGCCTATTGGTTTTGTTCTGTTGGTTTTTAATTTTTATAAGTTGCGATGTTCTAAATTATTAAATATTTCATTTTCTTCCTTGTTTGTCTGACAATACCAAGTCCTGAGTTGGTGTCTCCACCAAGAACAAATGCCTTGATGCTTCTGTCGAATTAAGGACTTATATTATATTAACGAAATCTGTTTACCTATTAGCTTGGGACATCCATAAAGCTTTATGTAGATTAGATGCTAATGGCAGTGTGAAGATGTCCCAAAGAGATAATAAAGGAATTGTTCTAGCTACTTGTAAAACTTTTAAAAGAGCTTCTTCAAAGGCTCATAGCTTAAAACTTCTATCTTTATCTACCGTGCCATTCACAAACTTTTCTTTAAAGCCAAATCTTTTGTCTATTACTCAACCTTAATCATTACGCAATTGTTCGGTGTGGGACGAACCACATTACAAATTACAATGAGCAGCTTTCAGTAAAGCACTCCTCAAAGAAACTTAGCACTCGAGGGTATTACGGTTACGACCGGGAGTCGAACGGCGCATCCGTCTCAATGGGACAGGGCCACGTGCGTGTTGAATAGGGGGCTCTCCGGATGCCCTGAGCGACAATGGGAATGCCTATGTGCGCTTAGATTAATGTACTGGGGGACAGAATGTTGGGACTTAGGCATCCACTTTTCGACTTCTTCTAATTTTATCTTCTTATCACAATCTTATGTCACTAACCGCTAATTTTGAATTGACGTGATCGGTTGACAAAGATTTCGACCAGAAGCAAAGTATTTATCTTTTCATTTGATCAAGTCTTCAAAAATGAGTGAGGACGTCACTAATTTCGGCTAGTTAGTAATGCCTATTTAAATGTAATTCTTAAACATCATTTATTTGGCTAACTAGTAACGCCTATTTAAATGTCATTTAAAGCGACATTAATACTTTGATTACAGCCTAGGTATCCCGTTCTACCAAACCTTTTTCTGTGACATGCAAGTCTGCATGGCGCTTAAACAAAACGTTACATGTTTGTTTTTAGATTAAAATTTGCTGTTTGTTTCAAATGCTGATTACAAAAGATAACAAAATCTAAATGCAAAAAATATAATACAAAATTAACAAATTAACTTAATTTTGCTACGAGAACGGGAAGTCATGGGTAGAATTACAATTAATTTCTCATGGTGACGTGTTCTTTAAGTATTTTGGTACATGATTTACTTGATAGACATATTGATTAAAACCACCTAATTTCTGGTACTCAGGCTGTCTTGAGTCACGATGACTTTACACGTTTCGCTTTAAATCAATTGTAGGTATCATTATTTTAACATAACTGCCGCGCCTTCCAACAACTCCATTCGAATTTATGTTTTATTGATGTCAAGTTAGTTCCTACTAGTTTAATTTATTTCAAAAGCTAGGAGTATTATAATTATAGTATTCAATCTTCTGTAACTGAATCCGTAATATTCCACAGTAATGAATTCCTAACAAATACTTCAAAGACATCAAATACTTAATAGATATGTGAATAAAGTGGTAAATTGCTCACTGATTCGTGAAACGGAGCTCAGCAGTGTAAACTAATATTGTGTACAGTAACCAGTTGGTTTGGCCGCAAGTGTATGTAACCTTAGCGCTTACCATAAACATAGCGATGCATATGATGTTCTCTTCCGCCCGTATCGCGACACTGTTCCTATGTGCATTTTATGCATTCACTTTGAATCTATTTTAGGTTACCTAGTAATACAGAAGACTGTTTACTAGTAGCTACGGACTCGATGTATAATTTTGTGGGTTTTGAATATTTATCATTGGCGGAAAATATACGTTTGTTTACGGTTACGGTTGTTATTAGTAAAAACATCTTTATGCTGCACTGATCGCCATATAGAATGTTGTTTTAAAAACCTGCTTATTTTAAATACAGATTCAGAGTCATACTAACTAATAATTTTACTAAATATTTTGGGAAGGTTTTGGGATTTTTTATTCATAACTTTGCATGAAGTTCTTAGGTTAAGGGCCAAATGGCGCCCTTATGAAACACATAATGCAAGTTTATTTATGTTGCAAAGAGGACAAAGTTTTATTTGTATTTAAAACAGAAAATATAAATCAACAAGAATCTAGTGGTTATCGGTCTAACTTACGACGTAGGTATGTAGTAAATATCAGCTAAACCAATGAGCCAGTAAACGAAAGCGAATATCGTAATAAATTTTCGACAGAAAATATCTAAACGAACTAGCCTTCTTCATGACACCGAGTAATGGTATGAGAGTGGTGATTGATGATCCTGTACGATAGTGTACCGGTAATATCCGGAACCAACCAGTCCACGTGTTTCTTCAATATCCGGATTGAACCAGTTTTAATGTTCTGCGATTTAAGGCTGATTAAAGTGCCTATTAGCTTTAAATTTGCAAAAAAAGTAAAACTCATTTCCTAGTATGTGAAGTGAGGAAAATCACAAGGCGCTTTGAAAAAATTGCTAATGAAAGACCAGTGCATACAGTCTTTCAATATGTATTGTAGGTCGACTTTCAATCTTGTCACACATTGCAGCGCCACCCAGCCTGGTTTTTGCCTATGAATTAGCTCCATTTTGTTTACCTGTGGAAATTCTTCATGATTATAAATCCCTATTTTGACTGTTCTAGTGGTTAGTTTCGGAAGAATAAACATGATTAGGGCAAGATGTTAAGCTGTGTTGTCAATATTTCAGATTGCTTGCTAACTATTAGTGTTTGTTGCAAAATGATTCTAATATGTATAAGTATATACGTTTGATTGGACATTTAGTTATTTAGCCTGGAGTTCCAAGCTTGGTTCAAAATCTTGATGATCTGCAAACCAGACACTGTATAACTCTATTTAAGGAGTAATACTATGAAAGATTGTGAAGAAACAGTTAAATCAATGTGGTAATCGCACGTCATAACATTGTGTAATCTTAGTCTAATGAGGATATTGACTATCACTAGGAAATCGTTAAGATAAAGTTCATCTTGGCATCCGTTGCACAGTGGAACAGTGGTGGGTGATAGTGGATCAGCAGAGATATAAGCTACTACTAACAAGTCGAATAATTGGATGGGTGAAATCCATTGATATAATTATAAGGCACTTTTTGCTGCGGATCACTCGGCTAGATATCAGTAGTTAAGGCCAGTAAGACAACCAGAGGCCCTTTCAGACCAGAATGTCAACTTCTAGTGTATTTTACATACCGTTGGAGCCTTGCACATGGCATGCTCAGCTTAAGGGCCAACCCACACGTACCACGTCCACACCACATCACAGCGTCAAAATGTAGTCAAGCAGTGGCAACGAGTGAATAGTGTCGCTGCAGCTTTTTGTAGTTGCGTTGTGGTTCCGACAATGTCGATGTGGTTGTATTGTAATAACGTCGTGTGCACGCGTAGTGCGAACAAACTCATGAAATCCGAAGAGGAAACATTGTTGACGCAGCGTTGTGTTCGCGATGTGGTCGGCCACTAGTTCTCTTTGTCGCTGGTAGTTGCGTTTTGGTTGCGTTGTCATGTCGATGAATGAAGTGGTCATAACGACTGGAAAATGTGGTACGTGTGAATAGTAATTTTCAATACAAAATATACGCCCGACCACGTGGTGTGGTTGTGGTCGTGGTGTGGTTGTGGTACGTGTGGGTTGGCCCTAATATTGATGATCGTTGCCACAAGCCACGGACAATGCCCTAACCGTATTTGATTGTACTTCATTACTTCGCAAGATCTGCTAATATTCACTCAGGAACAAATACAATGAGAGTCAGTAACCGCCGACAATTTGCAAGCCAACCGAATAAGGACCCTCAATAAGCTGATGATTGCAACACTTGTCCAATTGGCTGCAGCTGGCGAAGGTCGCGATATATTTGATCGTTTGAGTAACTGTCTCCTTGTTTGAGGTCATGACTTGGGCATCCTAGCTAGTCAGTGAAATTTGAAACGCTAGATGAACTCAATTGCGTCTATTATTCTGCTCGTTGCTAAAGTCAGTAGCCTGGCAAAGTAAATTAAAGAGAGACTGATGGCTGGACAAAAAACTTGGCAACCACAATATGGGATGCCTGCCTGTTAAAGGGTGGAAGATTTCAGCGGATGAATGCTACTTACAATCGGGTTAAGTGAACCGTCACACATTCAAACTCAAAACTACTTTTTATTGTCTAAGTAATACAATTTTGGTCAGTAATCATAAACAATACCTGTAATTAATTTGCGTGGCAAATGCTCATGGAAAATAATATTTTTAAAAACCTTCTTGCAGCGGTGTTCAAAGTCATCAATGAAGACCGGCTCAGTTAAGAGAGGAGTGGCCCAGCGGCGACTTCTAAAGACACCTACAGACCTGTTGTTCAACTGCCCATTCAGCGGCCTTTACCCAACCCACTATGAGCTCCCGCTGAGCTCTCAACGCTTAATTACAGCCAAAAACGCCGCTCCGCAACTTTACACTCACCATTGTCATCGCCTCTTTCAAAAAACAACCATTAAAACCATTCCTCAGAAGTAACATCATTAATATTTTCCAAATTTACAGATAAAAATCAGAAGTAAAATAAGATTTAACACTCGTCGTATATCTGTCAAGATTAAAGCCCTCGCATAAACCTTAATTCGAATTAAAAAACGACAAGATACGTTTAAATTCCATACCTTAAAGAGTCGAACGATCGGAAAGACGGTTACCGTTACGAATGGGCTTAAAGGCGACAAAAAATAGTTTTTTTTTAATAGCATACACGGCCCGGGACCGAGCCTCGGCCGTAAGTCATCGAAGCTGTCAAGATAAGAATGAGAGAATGAACACCTGCCACTACTGGTGTTACGCAGCGCCCACGCACCCGCGCTCCGCACCGATTTTATAATTCCATTAAAAAAAGCAATCCTCCTTCTCACAATATCTACTTTAAAAGATCCTGCGCAACGTTCAATTTCGATTGTAGTGCGTTTTTTTAACTATTGAACGGACGCAATTACAGACCTAGTCTGAAGCGATTATCTTCTTGGATCGACTTCGAAATTAGGTATAATAATGATTATCATTGTTTTTGAAAAACAAGATTTGACATCCGGAACTTTTTATTGAGTGGAGAATCGAATTATTTTGATTTATACTATCGAGGTTATTCTTTGATTTATAACTTGTTTGTTGATAATGTTTTGTTTGGATCAGTGTGTTCGAAGTAGCTTCCGTTTGGAGTACTAAGCTTTAGAGGATTCCATAAACGAACAATTGGATATCTTTCCTGTAATGTCATAGCCGTTCCGGATATCTTTATACGTAAATTCTATTGGTTAGGATCCTAAGGAAATCTTTTTGATCAAAAATATACTTGATATCTGGGAATGATCGCAAATTATTTTGTATTACATATAAAAGCTTCTGGATACGCGGTTGTTTCTCGTAAAAAATTAAAGAGTTAACAAACCTGTCATAAAACGTGTGAACTTTTCAATAACCAAGCAACATTTCTGTCCATTTAATTAAATCTACTGACCTATATTGTGTGCTCAGACAAAAAAAAAGAATAACATTAACTGCCACAGTTGCATGTAAAACGAAATTTAAAACTAATTAAACACTATTAGTGAATCGGGAAACTCACTTCTTATAAATTACCTACTTGTCATAGATTGTTATACTCACGTGTCTTAAAAAAGTATTAAGGAATACGGAATTATGAATGTGAGTACGCTTCGAACTTGACCATTTTTAACATATTAGTCATTAGGGCATTTAACGAAGGCGTGTTTTAGAGCAGGAATGGGTTAATTGGTGGGAGGGGCCCTTCTCCGTACCCATCAGAGGTCCCATGACCAACATCTTGAACATTCTTGGACACCGTTGTTCATGCGTCATGGCTCCCTGGTACATCTGATCACTTACGGGAATAAGAACCGTGGCTAACAAGGAAAACAGGTTATTTTCGAGTATTTTTTAACAAACATCCGCTCTATCTGACAGAAATATGAGAAGCAAGGATAATTTGTTAGCTATTTTTAGTCTGAATAGCAGTCGTATTGCGTACTTAAGTTGATTGCGTGCTTTCTTAGCAATTTTAACTGATATTGTATCCAATACACGTGTTTCTCGAGTCTTGAATCTGAACGAATATAATATGTATCAGGGACGGTTTAATTTATCGTTATTTTTTGCCTAACCCCAAACTAAGCATAGCTTGTGCTATGTGTGACAGCGACAAATGAATGTTTGTCATGAACAAGGATCGAAGGCGCGGTCTATTGCGCTATATTCAAGCATTCATCAAACTTTGAGCCAATTGCATTGTATGGGAGCATTTTGTACATTTCATTATATTTACTAAATCTTACGTATTACCAAGTCGATTCAGCCACAAATCACAAGTAAATATTGTATTCAATCTACAATTCAATACATAAGTAATGACGGCATTGTAACTTACAAATTGTCACTCAACGAGCTTTGCATAGCAAATAAATTCAAATGGTTATGTCTGCGCTGTAACCTTATTAATAAACTATCGGGCAGAAATGCAGAATTAGCCAAGTCGTTTGTTACAACGAATTGTGGCTAATTAATATTCGTAGCAATGGTCACGACTGGGGCTTGTACAGTCACCAGCACAACAGGAGGCCAACTCTGAATAGCAGTTCAATAGCAGAAACCGATATAATATCACACTTGATTAATATTTCGGGAACTGCCAAAGTGTCATCTGAATTTGAGGTTCTCTGATTCGTATGTTGTCGGTTTAGATCTGTATTTACTAAACATCGCTAGTTTTAAGCTCTCCTATTAGGTTACTAGGTATTCAGTATTCAATGTGACATCATTCTAAATGAACCATTAAGTCCTGGGGGGGGCAGCCAATAGCACCTCTCCAATAAAGTTTCTGGGAGTAGAAAGGACCCAAAAAGTCTAGGATAACGCTAAGATAGGCGACTAGTCAATGTGACAGCGAATGTCATAGCAATACATTTAAACAGTTTTGACATGTAGAAACTTAATGTCGTTTTGTTTTTCGCTAACCCCCTACATGTAAGGGGAACTATTGCAAACTCAGGTGTAGTTGACTGTACTATAATCAAGGAAGGTTTCGATTTGTTCACAGATGTCGTGACTCTCAGTGGTAATAGGTAGTGTTTTTTCGCTTATAAAAAAGCGAAGGCCTATTCTGTAGCCCATGCTAACCTGACAACAATTGGAACATGTGTTTCCAAAATGTACCTGTATTCATCAATAATGAGCAGAATGTACTTAATAGTTTATATTCATGTCACAGTTATTTTTTTGCATTCACTTATCTGTAAAACAATATGTAACGTGGTAATTGAGCAAGTATTTTCGTTCAAATAATTTGAAGGTCATCTAAAAAGCTATCAACATATGCTTTAGCCGCAAACTGCTACAGTACTGTCAAAACATGACAAACATTCCTAGAAACCCAAAATACTTTGTCAGTTAACTTTTAGCAGTAAATAAGTAGCTAGATTATGTTTAAACCAGCAGCTAATTCTCAGCAGCAGCTCAATCTGCGAATTTGACACATTTTCCATAAAAAATATGTCAAATTAGACAGTTGAGACTCAATTACGATTCAATTGAAGCGTTCTAAAATTAGCAGACATTGGGCCCAGTTGATAACCATTTGCCACGAATGATTTTCGCTTCGTTAACACTAATCCAACTTATTTAATAATAAATGTTATTTATTTTAGTTTCTAAATATATCACACACAATAATCTCTTATTTCTGGAAGTAAGAATAGGTAACACATAGGAAGTACTGGTGTATCATTTAATTATGTATGTTTTATGTCTCATTCATACACAGTCAATTCATTGTTATTTATCGTACTAAAATAGTAAAACGTCATGTTATTATCAAGTTAGCTATTATACAAACGTGTCGTTTAATAGGTATCGCCATAAATACCCACCTAATGCCTTTAACGTGACAAATGCGTATCTATTTCGTTGATAAATATTCATCGTTCATCCTACACGATATTAAAATACTATAGTTGTGATCTGTCACATAACGTTAGGTAAAATTAGTACTTAAGAATCTTCTCATAGTATATTATACTAGATCTCTATGAGATCTAGTATAATATATTATTTAGCAACTCAAACATACGAAAATATAAATAAAGATTTTAGACTACCTATTCTATTTCACTAGTTGCAAATTTCGCGTTCGCTAAGTAAAATATTGATTCGTCCAATTAAAAAAAACACTTTATGTTGGTTCTGGATAAGCCTAAAATAATTTTTCATTACATTCGACCCGTGATACCTGTTAAATAATGTTGAATCTAGCACAGCAACTTGAAAGTTCTCGTAAAAACATGTCAGAACGTAAACTTACCCCGGTCTGGTATAGGATTTTGAGTCCGCTTTTTGGCGGCAAAGTCGTCCTCCGGTGCGGGAGTAGGGGCAGCTTGTCTGGCCTCCTGATGTGGATCTCCCCTGAGGGTCTGAAGGCTTCTAGAGGTGTTCTTATTACGGCGCGGACGCCGGTAACCAACCACGCGACTACGAAAGGTGCTAGCACTTGCATTGTCACTGAGTTCTTCGAGTTCTAAGTTTACGAGTTCGATAGGACGAGTTCTTGCGCGTGTCACGTCCGACGGTCGGCTGGCTCGGACTGGCGGCGTTCTCGACGATCAGGTACGACTTGGCCTACGCGCCTCTATAAGCACCTTAGACGTCGACGCGGACGTCTTGATACTTTAAGACCGAGCTTTAACTTTGAAGTTTTTCAATAAATATTTAAACTTCAGATTTGAAGCTTGTTGATAATATATTTCATGTTGTTTTGTATTTCATTAAGATAAAGGTTTTAAACAAGTAACTCGTAAGAAAATACGCAACTCATGTCATAATCATGTGTGTGTGTGACACTAATTGTTATAATACGGTTCCCAAAAAATACTTTGGTGTTTCTTGTGTTCATAGACTACAATAAATACTCCTACCTATGAGGCCGTTATTATTATTCATTCATCAGATATATTGTTTTCTCTAGCCCTTTTCTCAAAGCTTAAATAATGCCAAACATTTGCTTCGTATGAAGTGAAACAATAATTACATCGGATTTAACAACATTTTAATGTCTTGAGAGTTAAGTTTGATTTATGTAGGAAATAGTAACTTCGCTATTCAATTTATGAATTTGTATTTTTGTTTTAAAGAAACAAGTAAACTCAGATATCTCTCGTATATCTCGTAATCAGACCAAGTCAATAAAGTTGCTTAGAGTAGAACCTCAATATCCGCTCAAATTTCCCCTTCATCGGACGCGGATCAAGACCGTTGGGTCGCCCTCGGGTTGACTTCCTACCGACAGTGTTTTTTTACACAATCTTGTTGCTCTGATATAAAGCTACGTTCACAATGATCTTAAGTTTGATCTAAGTAAGAAAAAAAGGATTTTGTTTAGCTCACTGTTTATGGTGTTAAAGTAAGAATAAGTACTGCCTACATATATTATGTATTATTTTTAATAAAGCAATGGGCATGGTAAATTTATTATATCGTGTATTCTGGAAAAATAACATAATCTCTTTACTAATAAGTGATATATTTTTACGGTGAAAATAAAAGCGAACGCTTACAAACGTTGAAACGGCGACTTCTAAATATGGTATTTTACGTAGGTATCAATGGGGGGTTTCATAGCCACTTTTGCCAACATAATGTGCGATCTGTATGTCATGGAAAAAATCATAGATAGGAAAGCAAACAATGTGAGAAAATGCATAACTAAGAATTTAAAAATGGTTAAATCTGAGAGCAAAATACTTAGTTACTCTTTTTGAAAACATAATTAAGAAAGAACATGTACCTATGTCCCTAATTTGAATTATTCCTCATTTTCATGCTCACAATAGTAACAGTGCTAAAGAAATAATATTATCTGCGGTAGCTTGACTTTGATAGTTGCCGACAGCATACCTTCAAGGGATTTCCCTGTAGTTAAAAAAAATGTGCTGCAACAAAAAGGTGACAAAGAAAATACCATCATAATCCACTTGAAGAATAAGGGGTGCGGAATGATCATCATCTGACAACACCCACTTCACGGACAGAGCTCACCGGCCACCATTCAATTGTTTTAACACAAAACAATGAGACGCATTTCGTAGAACAGGATTTCAACTCATTCATGGTAAACGAAAGAGAGGCCATTGTAACGCGACCTTACGGATGCTCCGTCTCTGTCGCTCCCATTCACCGGCGCGGCCGCATGAATGAACAGCTTCTTATGAATGGACGCGCTTACTATAGATACTTGCGGGGGTACCTGTGTTTGTATCGAGTTATATGGCCATCGGGAAACGTATACGTTATTTATATAGCGGTGGAGGCCACGGCACGTGTTTGGTCTTTTATTTTGTTTAATAAGAGTTTGTTTGAGCTCGCGGCCGTTCGTTGGCTCGGACATGGAATGTTATATACTTGCAAGTCCGTTGAAGGCAGCTCTAGATCTAGTTGATATAAATTATCAAATAGAACAAATAAACATTCAGACCGTTTATGATAAGCGGTTTCCTAAATGTGATAGGATAACTGCTTTCTAGACCCATGAGGGACAGTTTCCCGGCAAACTTGATGTACAGAAAGCCACGGGTCAAGTTTTAGCTTTCACCTTATACAAACGCATCAAGGGTCATTTTCCCACTGCTGTGTTTTACCGGCTATGTTGCCCTCTGTATCTATGTTAACTATGTTGAATTAAAATGCATTATTTTGTACGTTATCTAAACACTCCCTTTTTCAAAACAAAGCTCGAAGAATTTATTTTCTTATAATTCTTTCTTTCGTGAGTGTTTTTAATCTCAGATATAATACATTACATTATATACAAAATTTGAAATACCGCCAAGTTTGCGCCAAAATGTTATTGTGTTTTTCACTTTCTTTATAAATAACAACTTGTGTGTACAAAAATACAGCCAATCTAATTTCATTTTCTTAATAAAGTACATAGGTAATATGCTTGAGAAAAATGTAGTGTTCTGCAGATATTCACTCGTATTTATTTTTGCCAAATCACTATTTTACTCCAACACGCTATATTAAATTACTAAATCCAAGTCCACTAACTCGTTCCGGTCCAAAGTTCAATTGGAATCGAAATACAGTTTCGGCTGTCTTAGGCAACGTTTCATATTTAGTTATTTACGTAGGCTCTTTAAAATTGTACTCTGCACTTATTTGCACACACAGCATAATTTAGGGACGGTTCTAGATTTTAAACTATTTACTAGCTATTTTTACAATTGTAGATTAGTTGGAATACAAAATACCTAATCGGTTCTTGTACACTGGTTGAATTTCATGAATTCAGTTAGGTAATCTATGTTGCTGTTCAATTTTAATTCTGATGAAGATTTTAAAACTTGGTTACATCTATTGTGTTTTTGAAAGAAATCCCCAATGCCAAAGGATTCTGTAAATTTTCTCCATGTTTTAGTACTTGTATAAGTAAATTACTTTTCAGTCTGTGGCTTCATATCTTGTATTAAATCGGGCACGTGTGTTATTAAAACAAATCTTATTGTATCTTAACAATTCTGACCAGCGGCCATGGCAACAGTTTTCGCTGTATAAGGAATGATTCATAAGAGTGTATTAATCCAATCAAATGAGTCATTGTCGAACTCCCGCTAAACCGCCATTACTCACCTTCCCATCACCACCGGTTAATGGTGAGAATTAATCAATGGCCATAAAAAAGCTTATAGTTCACACCCATTAAAATATCGTATGTTGTGAGAATGAATTATTAATAAAGCCGATATAATAATAATTTTAAATGTTCTTGGAATTGTGACCGGCTTGTTGGCGCGAATTGGCTGATATAGACTATAGATAGACTTAGATTATTCTAAGGATATAGACAGGATAATTGGCGGAGGTCGTGTCTTCGATTCCTAACCAGTATATGACAATAATCCGCATTTGTGCGGTCATATTTCTTCTGTCATTGACACACTCATGTTCGAATAAACTTTTTCTTAGTTTGTGACTTACTTCTTGTTCTTCTTTCGGATTTGGTGACAATTTCTGTGTTTACTACAATTCTGCCAGTATCACGTAGTTAGCCATTACAAGGTTTGTGACTTATTTCATATGGCTAGTGAATTGAGGCAAGTCAAGTAAATAACAAATTACAATAAAGCTAACAAACAACAACACATAATAATCTCTGGTTCGTGACAATTATCTAAGTTCCCCAAAGTTCCAGAACAATAAATGGTCATCCCCATTTTTGGTCAACTTTTAGTACTTCCTGTCAAATATATCGTAGTATGGTAATTTGACAGTAAATAAATAATCACGACCGCAGTTCGAGACACCATCAGTAATACACGAATACCCCGGGCTAAAGACACGAAACCACGAAGTTAGCGCTATAATAATGTCCTAAAATTACAGTGGGCCAAAAGTGAATTCATGAATATGTTAGTTTATTATTAAACGCAACTTTAGGGACGTATAACGCAGTGTTTCTACTATCGATGTCGAACCATTCTCTTGTTAAAATATACGACTGTCGACTAAACACTTACGCCTAGGTATCTGCTTGTTTGTGTAGTCTAATAAGGTCTTAGGTTAGAGCTTTGCAGCAAGCGGTCTTGAGATCAAGTACAGGTTTGTAATTTAAAGAATTATAACAAATTTCTTAACAGTAACAAATACAAATACTAGTCTAGGTTTTGGCTAAAGATATGAATAGTTGTCGTAATATTTTTATTGGTTGCCTGTTTAAATTGACGTAGCAATACCAACATGTTGGATATTAAGCTTTTTATTCTTATAATATGCTATGTTTGTGATTGATTTATTAAAAAATATAAATTCCTTCCTATATTGGGTTTGGGTATTTCTGGTGTCCGTAGCACAAAAGAAAACGGGGATTCGAGCAATGTGTGTGATGCTATCTTGCGTTTATTGTTATACTATCGATATCGATGAACATGCAAACGGACGTCACTATAAATAAATGCGCATGCAACGGTTTAGGCAACACTATATTTCGTGAACCTGTGTTTTAACTCATCGCTTATTATGAGCGAATCTCCAAATAATGTCCCCTGTGGCATATTATGTATTGATTATGTGACGCCTTCGTTGCCGAGTTGTGATAATAATACTATTATCAATGTCCTGGGTTTGATTCCCAGGTCAGCAAAGTGATTTACAGAACATAGACAAACCAGTGATGGCTTTTCAATGAGAAACTGTCTCTTGCCATTTGCCCCATATGAAACCTCAAGTTCACCCTCATTTTTCTATTTACAAAACCAACGGCGTTACATAGTTTGCTATGGAGAGGGCTATGCTCAGCATTTCGCTATGGGATCAACTCAAAATAATCCGTCCACCATGCGAATTAGACACAAATGTGCTCATGAATGGACTGGTGATGATGTTGAATTATAATGTTGTCTACGAGACTTACTTAAATTGCAGTTATTTATCTTAAATCAAAGACATTGCCCTGAATTATAACCTGCGTGTCGGTTAAACATTCTAAACTCCAAAAACGACGCCGGCGCGGTTTACGCAATCAGATTGCAACTCCCTTTATCACTTACAGTTGCGAAGTTGACTCGCCTCTAATAACTTCGCGTGACATAACAGTATCGTAGGCACTTCCACAACTGGGACAAATGCCGAGGCAATTGTTTCTAATGAATGGAAAGAATGGACTGTTCCGAATTCTCCGCAGTGCTAGGAAACCACGCGTCTGTGATTATACTTGTACAGACAGGTTAAGGATTATGGGATCTTTCGAAATGGCTACATAAACGACCTATATACGTCCCACTGCTGGGCACATGCCTCACCTCAACTATGAGGCGGAACGAGCCATACTCCAACTCGCGGGCAGTGCGGATTGTTGGAGGGGTGCAAGGTTTTTGAGCAACCTTAATGTCAGATGTAATCAAGCCGCCCTAAGGCCTCTGACTAGGCCAACACACGCCGGGTTGGAAATGGGATGGGTGACCACCCTGACCGAAATTTAGTCGGAAGGCACGTTAAGCAGGAGGCCCCGGTAGACGTCGGTAGATGTCAGTCGTTAAGCCTAAATCGAAATGGTTAAATATGTCTAAAATATTTGGCAGAAGCAACCTTATACCTACAGCTTCAAAACAGTATTTCACTTGTTTTAGCTCTGAGTGTAAGTGACGATGCAAACAACATACGATTCTATTACTGAAACATTGAAATCGGAAATTGTTTTTTCCAAACAATAAGGATCTTATACGCTCTAAAAGCTCACATGGTTTTGATGCTGACTGTACTCATATCGATTAAATTGCAAACAAAAGCCGTAGTTATGTATGGCAAGTCGAAAAAGTTTAGGAATTTAACAACACTGAGGTGAAATCAACTGCTGAACATAAAGACCTATTTAAAACCGTAGTCATAAAGTCCAAAATAGAATACGAAAATAAGTGGTTTACGATATCCTTTTCTACAAAAGATAAGAAAAGTGCAGCACTCAATCTTGAGTACTTTGTGAGGTGCAATAGACAAAGCCCACTCCAAATTCGAGTGGTCAGCGTTTTTTTTCACACCTCATACAGAGAGACAAGGACGGCTATCAGGGTTGTCACTACCCGTCCATTAAAGTTAAATCATAAGGTGTTTGAAAAACAATTGCTTGTTGTTAAAAAATGCCTATTGGTACCCAACCCAAGCCAAGCCAAGCTTAAAACCACGTACAATATTTGTAGTAAATCTTAAACTGTTTAAATTGTCCAGTACTTTTCTCCAAACACTAACAAGCGAAATATGTTATATTAATAATACGAATATTGAGCTAGTACTAATGTAGAAACTGTGAAATATGGCCGTACCGCAGCCATTGTAAACTAATTGTGAAAAAGAGGTTTCGTTTTCTGACTTAGGCTAGCGCTCAAACTATCGCGAGCTATAATAAGAAAATAAACTTTAATGTTGATTGACACCTTCCTTAATTAATCCTTGATGTAGCGCTTAGACACTCACAGCACACGAACTTTATCGTCACAAATACTTAGTGGAGGTTAAAAAGTGCTAAATGTGAATAAATCTCTGTTTCTACCACAGAACATAAAAACTATGTTCTGTGGTTTCTACAGATACTCTTAGCGCGCAAGATGAATGATGGATGACTCTGTCTACTTCATATTTCTTCCCTTATTCGGCCCTGAACAGAATCTTGACATTTGCACAAGTTTTGTGCTATGAAGATTGAAATCTTTTTTTTTAAACAATGAATATATTAATTTTTATACCTGTATTGGACACAGGTTTCCTAAATGATCTCAAGCGCAGCAACCCTACCCGGCACGCGTCCTCGAAAACCTTCGTTTCCTTTTAATAAGACGACATTGTTCCCTACTTGGAAGTGCCAGATCCGGTCCGGCCCTCGAGATATCCGTCGTGACGTGACAGATAAGTCTCAAACTCATTATGACCACTTTGTGTTTTCTTTTATTGGAGCAAATTATAGGGTTCTGCTGCGAAAGTGTTTTTTGTGTATTTTTTTAGGTGATTCTGATTACGTACTCTGTTTTAAAGAAGAACATGCTCTAAAAGACTGTTCTATAGTAATCTGTTCACTGTTTCGTGGCCTGCGAATAGAATAAGAATTATTTCCTAAATACGTACTTACATACACACATACCATCACGCCTCTTTCCCAACGGGGTAGGCAAATACCACTTCTTTCCACTTGCTACAATCCTGACTTACAGCTTGCGCCTCCTCTTCTGTCATGAATACGTACCTAAATCTATTTATTAAAAAAGTTTAAAGATGACTTATTAGTTGCCGAAATAACGTTTAAAGTTACTGAGGATTCGTAGATACGGGAACAACTTATATTCCCTCATGTTCTGCCTGTTGAATTTTGGTTTTCAGCGCGTAAAACAACGTGTACTTAAAGCAGCATGCAATTAAACTATCACCTGTCATTGGAATCTTGATAAGAAGTTGTTCAGCACGAAAATGATAGCCCAAGCTTAATTACCTGGTAGATATCAAAACTTGACTGAGTTAGATTGGGGTTGCACTTTGAGCGGATAGCTTTGTACGGCAGGTTGAAGTTTGATCTTAAAGCCCAGGTTGAGAGTAAAATCATTTTGCCGCATAATTTTTGCCTGCTCGGAGCTAGTTTATTGAACAACAATCTGTGGAAATAAATATTTGTACTAGCAAAATAGATGCTGAAATAGGTTTTAAAATAACCAAAAACCATACACACAAAACTTTAAAACTATATTTATTATTAGTGGTTTGTAAATTGCTGTTAACGTATATACCTCTCCACAGACGCTCCCACTTTAACCCTTTAACCGGTAGTGGCTGAATAGTTGCCACCTTATTTTGAACCTTATACTATTGGAATAGGGTCCAAAACCAACAAAAAATGGCAACATGTTCTACCGGTTAAAGGGTTAACCAGTTCACTGATGGATTGAAGTTCTATCCTGTAGTTTTATGCTCTGAAACTCTGTCACTGCAACCACACCCTTACATCAAACGCTCAAATTTAAGCACGAAATTAAACTTTCCGAAAAAGTTGTAACAGTGTAAAACACGCAATACAAAGTTTCAACGTGAAATACTTCCCCACTTCACTGTCACGCTTCCGAAAGTGCTTAAAAACCGTAATTTATCGTTTATTTACGTCCAGATTGGGCCTAAATCTGCCCAAATGTGGCCTTGATTATGATTAAGTGTCTCAGATACACGACTACGTGTTAAACTTGTATCAGTTACGTAAGTTCTGACCTTGAATTTGACGCCCTTAACTTGTACTTGTTTACTTTCCAGTTAAATTCTTACGTAATAAAACTCTCTTGTGACATGTATACTGGGTTTTTATTGTTCTTGTAATTAATGTAGTCTTTGTTAGAGTAGTTAAGTTTTTTATTGTTTTCTCGTTAGGGGTGATCTGATAAAAGTTTTTCAGCAGTTTGATTGTTTTAATGTGTTACTTAGTAAAAAGGACATGTCAATTTCTTTGCTAATTATGAAGCTCATATTCTCATCTAGAAGTTAATCAAAATGTCTAGCCAGGAGCGAAACCCCAATAATTTTCTAGAACCTCTATTGTAAGCTGTAAGTATCGAAATAACATTATTTTATTGACATTTTAACGTGTTACAATATGGTGACTTCTGATGTCATTCCATACATTTTTGGCTTTTTCTAGTACGAGTATTTACTGGTGTGTTGTTCTTGGCCATCGACCTCATAGCCAATAGACTCCTAATTACAGGCGAGAGCTATGGTCACAAAATCAGATAAATACGTTGGAATTGGGAATCTATACGCAATGAGTTTCTGCCATTTCCGTGAGCTGTCAAGCGACAACGTCACTGATTGACAATAAGCGCATTAATCAACCAGTGAAATTTCCCCCCGCCTCAGGTAGTTGACGAGCCGAATCTCATACAAGAAATCAATCATCAGGCGTCTAGTGGCTGTAAGGCCAATATTCTTGGCCAACCCCCTGAGCGACATTTGACAAATCTTAACTCATTTTTTGTTGCAGTTTACTCATGTTTACTTTTTGAAAACAAATATTGCCAAAACAAAACAGGCAAACACCTAGTGAGAAAATTAAGTTCTAGCCATTTCGGTTCGGCCTAAAGTCGATTGCACTGACAATATCGCCTTATGTAACGAAGTAACACCACCCACGCAGGGTAGTGGGTTCGAGTACCTGCCCACTCGCAGGCCCACTGTTTCCTCCTCTTCTTATATGGACGGGTAATTAAACAGGTACTACGGTTTCTTTCATAAAATCTAACTAGGTACAGTCAATTGAAACCAATTGTGTAGAATACCTTGATTGTTAGAAATTATTGCCTTATCGTTGAAGAAGGTAGAATATTATACTTACAAGAACTACCTGGGGATATTTTGATTAAACTGAATATTAAAGATTTCAAAGAATAGTGACGAAAAGCCTGAAATTTTACTCACGATTTAACTTATTGAATATATCGATTTGCCTACAACTATAGTCAATAATAATAATTGAATATTGTCGAATCACATGTCTATTGTTTCGAGAAATGACCTAGCTCAAAGGTAATAATAACCCTATGATATTAGCATAATATCAAAAGGTTACCAAAAATAACACGGTATATCTACGTTGCAAAAATTATTTCAATTTTAGTCTTTGGTTTTTCCATAAAATGGTGAAGGTTTTATTAAATAATCTTACCATAATTTGTCAGTGTGTACAGTGTGTACTCGTACAGACGAGGCGCTTAACGCCCACGCACGGCACTGCTCCCATTACTATATTTAGCACCTGCAAATATGGTTGAAGTAATTATTTAATAATTACGCTATTTCATGTTACATTCAACACTCTTAATATACCGATTTTAATGACCGTACGTAAGGCTTCACATCCTACTAATATTATAAATGCGAAAGTTTGTATGTGTGGATGTGCCGTGTTGCTCTTTCACGTAAAACCTACTTAATGGATTTTATTGAAACTTTACAATAATGTAGCTTATACATCAGAATCGCACATAGGCTACAATTTACAAAGAAATAAGTATTACTTTTTGTTTTTCAGCTTAAGTATACGCGGACGACATCGCGGGCGGCCGCTAGTCATTCATAAGTCCTAATCGACATGCGACAGAGTCGTTTGCGGTGTCCTCTTATGGTATTCGTTTTATGTGTAATAATTAGCTAACTCAACAAGAACAAATATACATATCTGTTTTTAATGGGTTTATGAGTACATTTTTTCATAAATTTAATTTTAATGTCTGTTATTTACATGTTTTATTAGTTATGTGTATAATAAATAGCCTATTTGTCGATAGTTTAATCGACAATTCCAGATGATTAGATTAGATTATTTATTTCTCAAATAAAATATCACTATAAGCTACATAAATGTCATAATATAGGAATTCTAAATAAACACTGCCTAATAATCATTAACTATTTTTTTTGACGTGTAGGCGCCCCCTATGTAACCTATGTATGAATAGCATAGGGAGGATCCTAAGTTGGCGACTAGGTGCCCTAGCGTGCTTATTAATTGGTTCTGTGATGTTGGTGAAGTTTGAAGTGGAATATGACCAGGAATAAAGGAGATCTGCTGCCTAGGAATTTGTAGTTCATAACTGCGTTTTCTGACGCAAAAAAGGACTTAAATCAATTAATAAATTTGCATCGATACTCATTCTTGAGCCACATTAGCATGCATCATCACTTGAATAGGGCGATTTCGAGGTAAAACAGAAAAGAGGGGTTGTGTTACTTAAAATATGCCAAATTGAATGAAATTATACAAAACTCTTGGGAGATTTCTTACTGCTTCCAAAGTGTGTAGGTATTATTTGGCCGTGTGTTATGGTTATAGAAAGATGTTAATCGTTAAGTTAAATGAACGCAAAGCGGCTCCTGAGTGAGCGGTGTGGTAGGCGGGACTCGAGCCTCCCCCTCCCCCCACCCCCCTCAGCGTTAAGTAGGTATTTCCTGCACAAAACCTGTCACTGGCCTCCGTCACAGCTACTGAACTAATAGATTATTCGCTTACCAACCACTTACGTATTAACCTATATTACAAATAATGTCTGAAAGTTATGTATTATGTAGGTAATCTAGCACGTCTTTTATTAAAAAAATACCGGATTCTCCTTAAACTTATTCTTGTATGAACACTAAAACTACTCTTACAATGTAAAACAAGCTCAATACAAATAATTTCAATGTAAAACCAGCTTTATACAATTTCGTGCATAATACTACATTTTACCATCTAAGTCTCACCAAATACGAGTAGATACATTATTTCATATTGAAGACGTTTCTCGCCTAAGAAACTTAAATGGCAGTTAATCTTACTTTTTGTGCATGTTGCGTTTTCAATGTTTTCATGACCACTTCCAAGTCATGAATTTCTTTTCAGAACAGTTTTTCTTTAAAAATCCATACAATTTTCATTCATCCTTGTGCCACAACTTTCGTGCACAGTTTGTATGTTGTAAGGTTGTATCCACCCACGCGGTCATCTCTGCTGGCCTTAATAATTACAGTTCAAGTGTTGTTGTATTGCAAAGGTTTTTGCAACAAATATCATATTAAGCTTACGTTCACAGATTTACATGTGGTCGAGATGTAGGTGACCTAGGCCCAATTACAACTGTGATTTCACTGGCAGACTTGATTTCAGCTTGAAATATAAATCCTACAAAGTCGGTTAAACTTTTTTGTTATGTCTTTAAATAAAATTGATAGCTTATACTTATCTGGAATATCCAGGCCCACGTCAGCAGTTCAACGACGTTGTTGAAGAATTGAAGATAGAACCTCGAACGTGGACCCCTGGGTTTTGTACCGAAATTTCAGTCTTTGCCTTGTTGTCGCCTAAACCTGTGGCATCGAGGACAAGATACAACCCTCTTTAGTCATAACAACATATTTCAGAGTTATTTCGTAGCTTTAACGTTACTGTGTCCAACTTTTTTATCTTGCAGTCCATGAACTTGATAATGGATAATGCTTACTTTAGCATACTTTGCTACAAAAACACTCGATCAGGTCTGTAAGCTCGGAATCGGAAGCTGCGTGACCTAAGTGTGTGAGATTGAGGTCAATTTGACTCTAAATCTATAATGAAATGTCCCCGATATTATCAACAAAATGTCCCCTGGAGGTGTTCTTATGAAGTAACACAGCTAATTTCTTCGCTCATTTCTCTTTCCGTCCACCATTTGCGCCTGAACTTGAATCACCCACGGGATGCAATTACCTCAGCACATTCAGTCACAAAAACATGATCTCCGTAGAATCGGAAGCTGCGTATTTGTCGCAGGCGTGTAGCCAGCCGGTGATTACTGGCCGACATAACATTTTTACTACCTTCCTGCCGACTTCCCGTCACGACAGCGCGGATGAGGGCATTCTTAATAACACCCAACTTTTCCGTTGAAAGTAAAAGTATTGACCAGACGGGTTTTGGGCATGACACATGGCAGTTTAGTTAATGAAATGAATAGGTTTGATTGACGGTAAAACAATCAGAACCACGTTATCGTACGATTCGGTAAATTTCTTAAAATTTTAATTCCTGTTTTTAATGCGCCTTCGGTCTGTATTACGAGTATTTTCTTCATAAATTAAAGATGCTATTGGCTTCTGGATATAAAAATATAGAAAGAATCCAGGTGAATATATTCCCTTGAGGATTCAAGAGTTCCTGTTCAGAGTTATGTACAGCCCAACTCGAATTAAACGTAAACCTTACTTCCGTCCATTTTAAGTACCACATACCACCAGTCGCCACATCCTACCGACATTTTCGTTACAAAAACACTTTTCTCCGGCTTGGCGGCGCAAGCACATGCCGTATTGCTGTTAGAACGCACACAAATACAGTAGGTACACTTCACAATTTTACACTAGGTATACATTACAAATGGTACATACATTGGGTATGTTATAATTTTCAAAGTTAAATTATTATTCACTTGAAAGCTGCTGCGAAGATCCATGTCTTCACTCAGTTGGGCTCACTGAAAATCAGCGCTGAACCTTTCAGGTGCAGGCATTAGCTGAGTGCGGTCCATTTAATTTTGGACATCGAAATTTTTGTTGATTTTTCTGTAAGTGTTTTATTTTTGTGTAGCAATTTTGTTTTGTTCATCTTGCATGTTGCGATGTCCAGATGCAATAAAAGTTTTTTCTTTCTTTCTTTCTATTGTAAATAAGTACTTCAATAAATACTGGTCTGTTTCCGCAGGCGCGCAGGCGATAACACGGCATCTCGCCGCATCCGCCGCCGCTCTTAGAAAAACAGATGATAAGCGGTAGTACCACACGGGAGGGCTTGGACAGGACTCATTTGAGAAATTTTAATGTACCTGTTCCGGGCAATTTCTTCCCTGATATTCATTATTCAGGGAGAAATGGGCATTTAGGTTACCATTTGATAGCAAGGCTAGCGTGTGAGGCAAGAGAGGATTGTTAAGCGCTTTAACTCTGTTGCGTTAACTATAAGGCGGTGTCCTAATACATCGCGATAACGCGATTACACGATGCGACGATCGTGTTGTATCAAAATCTGGAAGTCCTAATAGAACGCGAAGACGCGATCACGATCTCCCCGCTCACTATCCACTAGATTGTGACTAGATCAATATGTTTTATCGTTGATTAGTACAATGGTCGCATCGCTCATTCAACGCTTAATACTGCTGAGAATCAAGAGCATACCTTTTCTTTAAAAATATCTCCAGCCAAGTTAGGCCTATTTACAGGTCCAGACCTTAACTTAATGATTTCCATTTGTTTTTGAACATCGTAACGCCGCTCTATCTGGTAGTAAGTATTTGCGATGTTTCTAAACTAATCAGTGCTTTTCTCCTACTTCTTAAACAAAGCCATTTTGTGTGGCTTAGACTTTTATTCGCTTTGTCCCGATAGGAAAACAAATCGCTTGGACGTATGAATGACAAACCACACGACGGATCCCTCTTGACGTTTATTGTAACGGCACCGTGATACCAATTGAACCAGGAAACAACTGCCTGGAAAAAGTGCATTGGGTATCTGGCGACCTAGATGTAGCTGCTCTAATGTGTTGAATGATGTTTAATGACTCGTGATCGTTTCTGAACGGTCTTAGCACATCACTTATAATTGAAGTTTACAATGGCTTAAAAGATAATAAATACATCTAATTTTACATTATGGTTTTGCAATAAATGATTGAGTATTGAGATGGTGTACAACTTTTACAACCTTGTGGAAATCCGCATGGATCACTTGAAGAGCTTGTGTACGTCAGACGAAAACCAGCTAAAGTTAAAAAGGTAAAAGATAAGACATCGCAACACACAAATAGAACAAAACGAAAGTGATTAATAGTAAAAACAATCACAAAAGCAATGAAGGTCAGTTTCAGCGGCTGGAATCTTTACTTCGAAACTTCACCAGCGCTCGTCGTAGTAGGAGACGTCACGTTGTGACACAACCAATGTGGATGGTGGGATTAGTGGCATCTTCCCCTTTGCACCTGGGCGATCAAAAATGCAAAACCTAAAGTGAGACCTCTTTGCTTGATCGCTTGAAACATTCACGCAACGTCGCAATGTATGAGGCCGCATGTCGTGAACGCCTTCATAAATAAGACCCATCTAACTAGCGACATCTTTGCGGCATAGGTCATTTAAGTCTAAAGGCGCCTGTACAATAGCGCAGCGGTTGGCACTGCGACGACGCAACACAACGCAACGCGCTAATAAAACTACACTCTTACGCCGAGTCCTCTTTGGTGCTGTATTGTGGCGCTCTGGGTTGTATATCTCTCTTGTACAATTCGCGAGCTCTAAAATCCCTCAAAGCGGTTTAAACGACAAGCTATGCTATTATATGACATTAATTCTGCCAACGTTGATATCTAGAGTCGAAATAAAAGTATACGGTTTAACCAAAATTAGATTAAAATAAAGCAAATATAAGTACCTCTTGATTATCCTCTTCAACGGATTTCTTGATCTCGTATACTGATAGATCAATTACCGATCGTAGATCATAGAATTTATACAATTTTAGTAATCCCTTTTAAATATAACTTCATAAATAAGCAAAATACAAAGCCGGTACAAGATTGTAGATGGATGGTATCTCAGACGGGTTGAGAATATTAAGTCTGGTATAATTAATAATAATCTAGGCGAGGTTCAGATTAATCACGCTTAACGAAGTGCTGCCTTAATTATAATGAATTATTTATGAAATCATCGATCACTGTCACGGGTTTGTATTACGCTTTAACACGGTTATATTTAGATGATGTCCTTTATGATAATAATTGACAAAAATACCTCATGAACGCGGTGGGTATGGCAATACTCGTCGGGCAAGAGGGATGTTGACTAACTTGTCTACTGGTTACTGGTCAGAAGTCACGTATATTGCTTAATAAGAACCCGCACCATGGTTAATTTTAGTATAAATACGCGTTAATTTTTACTTCAGTTCGAATTTTTAATCTTGTTGGATACAGTTACAACTGAAACTACAGTTGAAGCGATATTTTTTCCCACAGTGTATATAATAAGTGGATGTACTCAGATCTTAAAATCTAAAGTTTTATTCGATAAAGAACCCATAACTGGACGCGATTTACTTATATCACTATGATAACCTACGGTACCTAGGTACGAGCGAGCCGCTTAGGAAATATTCTTTTTTTTTGAGATCGTATTGGATGAACTTTTCAAAAAGCCCACGAAGTTTTGACGCAGATCGAAGATATCTTTTGGAGTAGCGAATCAACAGTAAACGAACTCAACTTTTTGATGAATGGTTCCCACCACTGATAATTTACCAGTCAGTGCATGTTAAATGGTTGTATCAGACGGACGTCCTCACGGGAGCGCCGTTAGTAACGGATAGGGATATGGGACGTACGCGCAGCGGTAACGGGATCCGCGATTATAGCTGTCTGCGCCCGCGTCGAGATGCTGCGTGCGAAATGCACTCTTTGCTGTATGACGACACTGATAATACGTCATCAATATTCGAAATTAGGCCTGGGTCGCAAGTTAATTTAAAAAAGCTTCAATTGAATCGTTATTGAGTCTCAATAGTCTTCAAATGAAGCGCTCTAAAATTAGCAGACTTGAGGCCGGCCCTGGTCCTTAGGCCAATAATAAGGAGTACGATGTTTATAGGTTTTATGTAGAATGATATGGTCTGTGGCCAAAGATACCAACACAGGGTCCCACCAAAGCTGCCTAGACTACCCGGCCAACCACGACGTTAACGGCGCGATGAACCAACTGGATGCTTGCCTAGAGAACAGGTCTGTAATAAAGGCTCAGGATTGGCCTTTGTCCAGTAATGGAGTCCAAACGGCTGATTTAGATTTAGAAAATATGATTCTTACAACTACCAAAAAAATAAGGGCAAAAGTACTACAACGGGGTAAACAGAGGCCAGCCGGCTGACACTGACATAGCTATCGGAACTATTAGGAGCTTCACTGGGTTAATTTAAAGCACGACATTGTAAAGACTGCCTATCGCCATTATTTAAGTAGCTTTCATAAACCCACCGCATTCAGGCAGGCCAAGAATCTTTAACTTTGCCTGACATGGGAACCACATCTCAATAACGTTTTTGATCACAACAGCGTTTATTTCAACCATGAAACAACGGTCATAACCCGTCATTACCCACCGCAACATTCCACACGAGCAACAAACATCTCTGGTATGCTGCCGATTGGTCGCGGCGACTGTTTCCCAAAACAATAGGCCAATAGTAATTGAGCCCAAGTTCTCGGCATACATACACTTTGGGATAACTTTCTCAAGATCGTTACTTTGAAACGTAGGAATACAGAAGGTGTAGTCACTACTGAGCACGCGAACGAAAACGATTAAGGCGAAAGTATGAAGAAAATATTGGCCGCCCGCGACTTCGTCCGCGTGAACTTAGGTTAAAAAAAAATTGTAGCCTATGAGCGTGCATTTAAATCCATTCAATAGTTTTACGTGATATAGTAACACTTACATCCATACAAACTTTCGTATTTATAATATTAGTAGAAAGTAGGATCATTTCGTTCACAATTATTTAAATTACAGAGTGGTACAAAATAGCTAACTTTATTTCGCAAATATAGTGCTGCCTATTACCATAGAGCCAGCCCAGTCGAGTAGACCTTCTGTATTTCTGTATGTTCTCATACAACTACCGGCGTAATTACTGTACGAATGAACTCAAGAAATGGGCAATGGAATCTGTACAACCTTCACTTACGTCATTCTTCGGTAACAGCACTATCAACTATTTCGATAGTCAGTCGTTTATGAAATAGGCTTTTACACTCGCGGTAGATAGTAGGTAATCGCGTGTATTGTCTTTAGAACATAAATTGAACGACCCATATACGTCCCACTGCTGGGCACAGGCCCCACCTCACCTATGAGGTGGAACGAGCCATACTCCAACACGTGGGCTCAGTGCGGGTTGTTAGAGGGGTGTAAGGTTAGTGAGCAACCTTAATACCAGATGTTATCGAGCCGCCCTAAGGCATCTGACTGAGCTTCACGACTGCCATGTAGCGACGTCAAGCAGGACCGACTGCTTAACGTGCACGGAGATGCCCGAAAAATACATCACTAAATTTCGGTCGGGGCCTCACCTGTACACCTGTATTGGCTTTATTCAAGTTGAATCCAGTGTAATAGCCAACTCCATAACCATTACACCAAATTGGTCGTCAGACCGAAAGCAAAACCATAAAACCTATCTATTTGAACAAAAACCTTCAAATGTATGAGGTGTACCCAATGTTTTATCACCTTGAAACTAAAATGATAGTAAATAGAACCCTCTTATTTAGTAGGCAAATACGCCAGGGTGAGTGTCCGTCGAGTGGCCAATGAATGGGACCGCTAGTGATGTACCAAATACCGTTTTACATACTTATACCGGTATTGCGATCACTGAAGGTAAAAATAAATGTATCAATTTTATATCTTTGTGTCGGGGTCTTTGAGTCCGCTTGTATTCAAGTTATGTATATTTAAGTCGCAAGAATCTGTAATTCCTAGTCATGTCAGTTAAAAAACCATTCAACTTCGTAAAGCTATCTTGTGACTTTAACGAACTGACGTGTGACATGATGAATCATTGTGTATTTTTAAAGGACTTAATTATTCATTTGATAGGAGATCCGCACTTAGTGGTTGACCACATCCACTGGCACTGTGATGTGGTAGTTGCTATCAACCGCAATGTTGCTTGCGGTGGCGGTTGATTAGTAGACAACGAGTCGTACAGGCTTTTCATCCTGCAAAGATTTAGACATTAAAAAAACAGAGTGATTTTGTAACACTTAGGGTTAGTTGCACCATAGTAGAAGTTAAAGTTAAAGTTAAATTTTTTGTTAAATTTGACAATTCGACGTCATTTTTGGTCGTAACTTCTACTATGGTGCATCTTACCCTTAGAGCCAAAATTTCACAATCTAGTTGTTTTTAATTCGTCACAAAGTATCAATTTTGGGACTACTGAATCATAAACTTTGATAGACGTCTCTAAGTGCGCCAGTATCACATAGTATCTTGTTGAAACGTAGTGCTTCGCATCTCACAACACGCGAATCTGTCAAATAAATATGAATCCCAAAAGTCAATATTTTACCGAGTCCAATCCTACCGATTCAAAAACCGATGTCACGTCTCCTCTCGCACAGCATCACCGACCGGATACGCGGCCGTGACCGGAAGCCCCCCTTTCATCTCAAAATGGCCGCGTCCAATCCGTAAGAAGCGAGGAATTTTTCTACGCGACTGCCCACTGAATATTTGTCAGGCGATCCCGGTGACATGACAGCACGAAGCGAACTTTTTTGCCTGTTGAAGTTTTTTGGCTTCCGATCTACATCACGAGTCGCAGATGACGAATATAGTTTTTCAGACTAGTCGGATGAGGTTGGCGATTTTGAACTTGTCATTTTTAAGGCAGCAGTTTCGTGCAGTAAATATAACTAACTTAGTCACTGATGATTACCAGTGGCTTAGTAAGTTCACATAGCGCATACGGTGAAAAACTGATGGCTGACCTTCATTTCTCTTTCTGGCCTAGGAAAGAGAAATTAAGGTCGTCATAATCGTCATAATGGTCGTCTGTCGGCTAATGAAGCAACCTCTATCAGCTCACTGCTGGACGTAATACATAATACCTACTTGTGAATGACAGTTCCAAGTTTTGTTTTGTCACATCTTTAGTTTGCTTAACAACCGACTGATTTTTTTTTTCAAGAACATAGGTCAAGTGATATATGAAACAGGAAGTAAGTAAATCGATGTACAAAGTCTATCACATTACGCTTTTATAATAATATGCTTACTTCGGCTAAATAATGCACTGCAAAGCAGAAAGAAGTGTAGGTATAAATCAGTATTCATGACGATATAATTTCATAATGAACTTAATGCCACAAAAACACTTGTGAAAAAAATGAATTTAAGTGTGAAGTGCTACTTGGAAAGCTAGCCCAGTATCGAAGGACATAGCGTGGTCCATTTTGGGACACTTCGCCATCGTAGATAAATGGGACTAGGTATCGTTATATTAGGTAGGTTTTGTTATTGCCTTAGATGTACAATATTCGGTACATCGTGTCTTTAAAGTCTGTAACCAAAGGTTGATTAATTTGTAATGCGTGCTGTTTGCATTAAATTATTTATTGATTGATAAAAGAAGTTTACTCCAGCTTTCACCACCCCCCAAATGTGAAGTCTAAAATGTACAGTCAACAGCACATCAGGTTACCCCATTTCCGTTTTATCTCTCGCTCTTGCCAAATGACATTTCTTTGCAATAGAACAAGGAGGACTGACCGGAAATGGGTAGCGTGATGTGCCGGCCACCGTACTACTAATTGGCTTTATTCACACGCTAAACGGTTATCATTATAAGTAAATACAAGCTGTCAGGTTATACACTGAGTGATTCATCAGTAATCCTCAATCATCGCAATGTTTCCTTTTGTGTCTCTGCGCACGCGTCAGCTTTAAATATCCACACAATTTGTTTTAAAAACATTACAAATATTTATCATATGGTATTCTCTACCAGTCAATCTACAGGGCGCGCAAATATTATTCAGTTCGGGTGAAATATACTTAAAGTCGTCAACCGATGTACCTATCATGATGTGTGATATATTTTTCAGCATGTTTCATTCACATAGCACCTTCCCAAACATTGCCAACGGAACGCCATAACCAAATGATGGAGGTGTTTTATTAAAAACAAAAATAAGAAAACATTTAAACACATTTTTATTTAGAAAACTTGCTAGGACATACGAGTACGTACTGGAAACAAAGCAAAAATAGCTTCTCTTCGTTACCAATTGTAGCAAAACTTGCTACCGATACTTACTATTGGTATACAAAACAATCAAAGTGATATTCCATGGAGAATATTATAGGTATTTCAATTATCTAATTGAATTGACACTGTCGTTTAATAATCGACACACAACTGCTGAATCACTACATGCGCTCTTTGACCATTAACTATTGAACAGATCGATTAATGATCAGGATTCTGATTTCTGCCCCATCAGTAAATAATGTAAAATATTGTTTTAGGAAAATTGCTCTCTATTACCAACGTATAAATAAAAACCTGTTGTTCCAGGCAAGCTGTACGCGTCGCTCGGCCGCCGCGGAGGCCGTGTGGTCGGCAGTGACCTGCAGGGCGGCTCGGCATCCTTCATGGTGCGCGCGCTGCTGCCGGTGGCTGAGAGCTTCAAGTTTGCACTGGAGCTGAGGACACACACCTCGGGGCTGGCAGCGCCGCAACTGCTGTTCAGCCATTGGGAGGTAAGACTGATCTTTAAGACCCTTTTTATCGACCTGCTGAGTAAGTTTTTGGCGACTGTTGGGCACTCGGCCGCTGCAGTCCCTGGCAGCAACCAGTAGGCCGGTTCGGCGTCGTCCATGGTGCGCGCCCTACTGCCAGTGGCCGAGAGTTTCAAGTTCATGCAGGAACTGAGGATACACATCTCGAGGTTGGCAGTGCCAAAACTGCTGTTCAGCCATTGGGAGGTAAAATCTTTTCGTGTCGATGGCAATTTTAGATTTGATGAGATCAGTATTCTACCACTTTTACGGCATCTTTATTGGCGCTAATTAAGTCATCCCATGTGCAGCTGTTGTAACACATCGAGCACGATAGTAAATGAGTCATAATCTGGGGAAGAAAAAAAACACTCGCATAAAGTCAGTCAGTAAAGCTGCCCAGCCTTGCCTTCTTCGTGGTGCTCGGCCTCCGCGGGGGCCTTCTGGTTGGCAGTGACCTACAGGGCGGCTCGGCATCCTTCATGGTGCGCGCGCTGCTGCCGGTGGCTGAGAGCTTCCAGTTTGCGCTAGATCTGTGGACACACACCTCGGGGCTGGCGGCGCCACAACTGTTGTTCAGTCATTGGGAGGTGAGACTGGTCTTAAAGACACTTTTTATCGCCGGCTGAGTCGGTGTTGGTGGCAGCGCCTCAACTGCTGTTCAGCCATTGGGAGGTAAGATTACTGTCTCAGATACTGATGACGATAGGGCGGTGATGGTGAAGTACGGTCGTTCAACCAATGCGTTCGTAACGGCAACGACGTAATGTGAGCACTGTGAGCTGTTTTGATAAGTTCAAAGTAGTTAGTGATTTGGTTTTGCTCGCCAGTGTATTTACTTATGCTACTGACTGTCCATAGCTGTTGACGCAATATTAATTATGTTACGCAAAATACTGGTACTGTCATTTACTTTTCTCCCGGCCTTCCGCAATAAGTACAGCCGTCGAATTGACATCACCGTCGAAGTGAATAGGTAACTTAATTGAGTCAGCGCAATCATATTCGGTAACAATTTATCTAATAGACGCAATTTTTCTTCAGCACAATTAGGTATTTGTTGGTTGGCAACAAGTTAATTTGTAAAAACAACTAGAAGGGAACGGGAAACCCATAATACCGGAAATCTTGTAATCTGCAACGATACCAATTTATCTATTACTATTGCTCAATTGCGTCGCTTAAGTTTAATACCGGCACGCTTTGGCGTTAGATAGATGCTAAGATTAGTATTATAAGTCCCTCATAGAAAAGTTTGGGGATTGAATTCGGACCCAGGCGGAAATCTTATCGCCGAGCCTTATTCACAAACGCCGCTACCATTGAAATTAAGTCAAGCATGGTGGCCAGAAGTAAGAGTAAAAGGCTCTAAATCCATAAGCCCTAGATTCAAATCACAGGCCAGGCGCAGGCGGTACCAGTTTACTCAATTATTTGAAAAAACCCATGTTCGCCTTCTTGCATTTGGCAAGCATAAATTGTCAAGCCATACCAGTCGATTGTAGCATTCTTCTTTAAATTCCAGGTCATAGACATCGATCCATTCTGGCGTCCGCGCACCGAGGAGGAGTACCTCCACTGGGGCGAGAAGTGGGACGGCGTCAACCGCGCGAAGGCCTACGTGGACTCCGTCAGGGCCCGGAAGGGACTCTCCACTGATAAGCAACTGGTACAACACGCGGAGAAGCAGAGGACTCTGTCCAAGAACAAATAACTCTGAATTTTCTCACCTGTCTTATTTACATCAAAATTCACAAACGCCGATCATCAACCAAAATCATGTCGTCCCGCAGTGTCTATAGAACTGGAAATCAGTCAGAACAGCTATGCCTTCTTGTGAACACGACGATTGGCGTTCATGTATAGAAATCCTGGAGTCAGTCATTGATATACACAGAAAGAGGAAGATAGCTTCCTCGTACCAAAAGTGGCCACCCTTAAGCAGGTCCAATGGACCTGTTTGCAAGCGAATATGACAGCGGCCAGTTTGCGTGCACGTCTTTTATACGTCAATGTCATGTGCCAGTTTTCGAATACGCGAGGTATGAACGTAACGTATCTACCTTTTTTTGTTTATTTCAACGGACCTTATTTAACAAAAATTTTAATTTTCAATTTTGAGTTATTTACCAATATTCAATGTAAATTAATACCTACCCATAACACTGAAATCTTTTAAGTTTACTCTAGTTTGTTCATTTTATACAAGTGTTTTCTGAAAACCATACTGTACTTTTAAGCCGAACGGAAGGACTGTGACGAACTAACTCTATGTGCGTGTGGTGTGAGTGCTCCTTTTTGAAAGTTGATCGAAACATTACGAGATTCAAGAATATTTTAGGAAATAATTGTCAAAACTTCAATAGCGCTAATAAAAATTTGTCAAAAGTAGGTGGAAAAAGATACGGTCAATTAACTAGAACACTCAATCGGCTGATCTGAGAAAAATACTTTATCTCGTGTCTCACGAAGTACTTATCTTTCTGTATATATTTTATTGTGAGAAATTTGTGATTAATTTGTTAAATGTATCGACAAATATTCGATGGTTTTTAACGGTTTGTCTTGATTTTATAAAGGTATCTGTAGATCACTCAATCCTCCAAGTGTGCCGATGGAGTGTTCCTAAAATCTTTAACTACGGCTACATAAATTCTTGACCTTTTTACTCTATTACACGCATACTATCCCTAATCAATTTGTTAAACAAAAATATTACAGTAAAAAGGAGTAGTTCGAGAGTAAATTGAAATATTACTTTCTTTGATAGGTCCCGTCTGAGTGTTCCATATTTAAGCGTATATTTAACTAACCAGAACTTGTATGCAAACCGAGACTACATTAGAAATTGTCAAAATGCTTTTCCTAAAATTCAACATGTCTTCTGTTTCTGTAAAAGTTTAGTTAACACCAATAGTCAACTTTATCATATTTATAAGCCGAAAAGTACTACGTTGTTCATGTAGGGTAGATATCATTTCATTTTTGTAGGTCATTTTTTTCATTTACCCACATTCCGCGCTAACTATTCATTCAAAGCTTGGTTTTTGTTCGTATACAACAGTACGCAACAGTATTATGAGTTAGAAGTTAATAAAGACATTGTAATATGTGCTGAACCAGTTATTGAGTTTACCTACAGTTGCGTTACGCTCATTATTGTGTTTGTCTATATTGTCATTTTGATTACTAATAATAAAGAACACTGTAAGGACCAAATTTCGTTTTAACTTTTTTTAGCGATATATTTATGGTAGTCTATTTTTCTCGAATATTAAGAATATAGAATGGAATATTAAATATCTGACGGCCGATTTGGTGTAATAAGGTAAAGTAAAAACACGTATTACGGAGGTGTTTCGCAACATTTGAAAATAAGAAACGAAAATAAGAATTTGTTAGTATTTTTAAAGGTGCCAAACAATTTTATAGTCAAAAATGGAATTTGTATTTTGTGTTGCAGTTGAGTCTTAGTTTATTTTCATGATATTTGTACAAAAATATATTAATAGTCAGGTCGATTTTTTCTAATACGGAGGTATGATATTGGTCGGTGCCTATTACTGTGGTAGACGGCTCCTAACACGGAGGGTCATTAACTATATTCATTGAAGTCCCGTACAAATATTTTTTATTAAATAATAGATAGATAGATAGATATTCTTTATTATACAAAAACATCACATTTTAATCAAATTACAGAGAACAATGTACAATTTAGGCGGTCTTATCGCTAGAGAGCGATCTCTTCCAGACAACCTTCAGGTAGAGGATCGTAAGTGAATAAAATAAATGTGTGTGTAATAATAATATACAGCAGAACATTCATGTCGTACCCGAAAATAAAAATTCGGCCGCCCAGGCAACAATAATACTAGAATCTTATTGGAAATGACGCCCTGAAAGTTACTTTTAGCACAAGAACCATCTACAATTAACCCTTAGACTGCTATTGGAGTTCAACTAGATTTCTAATAAAGAACACATACCGCAGAATATGGTATCTTATTTATTTTATGAGTCAAGTTAATGAATGGAAAGTGAAAAACAATTAAACATGCACAATATTTTTCATTTCTGAGTCATACCACCGTATTAGGATTAATCCATAAAATTCGTATCATTTAAAAAGTGTGTTATTTTTATAAAACCATGGTCACCCTAATCAATCTCCTCGCATATGAATATGATAAAGTTGATTATGGTGTTAACTAAACGTTTACAGAAACAGAAGACATGTTGAATTTTAGGAAAAGCATTTTGACAATTTCTAATGTAGTCTCGGTTTGCATACAAGTTCTGGTTAGTTAAATATACGCTTAAATATGGAACACTCAGACGGGACCTATCAAAGAAAGTAATATTTCAATTTACTCTCGAACTACTCCTTTTTACTGTAATATTTTTGTTTAACAAATTGATTAGGGATAGTATGCGTGAAATAGAGTAAAAAGGTCAAGAATTTATGTAGCCGTAGTTGAAGATTTTAGGAACACTCCATCGGCACACTTGGAGGATTGAGTGATCTACAGATACCTTTATAAAATCAAGACAAACCGTTAAAAACCATCGAATATTTGTCGATACATTTAACAAATTAATCACAAATTTCTCACAATAAAATATATACAGAAAGATAAGTACTTCGTGAGACACGAGATAAAGTATTTTTCTCAGATCAGCCGATTGAGTGTTCTAGTTAATTGACCGTAACTTTTTCCACCTACTTTTGACAAATTTTTATTTGCACTATTGAAGTTTTGACAATTATTTCCTAAAATATTCTTGAATCTCGTAATGTTTCGATCAACTTTCAAAAAGGAGCACTCACACCACACGCACATACTAACTCTGAGGGTCACATGAGCAACCGAAATAATTACAAAAATTACAACGAGTTTTATCATTGTTTATGATCTATCCTCCTTGGTTGTGATACTTATATACAGGGGGTTCTTTTCATGACCGAATTTTGAAATGAGATTCAAAAATTCCACCCCCAGAACATTTCACTTTTCAGTGAAATTTGCTTCATTCCTCCTCCGAAGTATGTAGTTTTATTTTCAACATCAGGCAAGCCATTTGAAACAATGATATTATAATGAAAAAGAGGTAGATAGGTTGTCGGTACTGATGCGAAGTCAAAAATTGTCCACAGCAGGTACGTATGTACATATGTTTTAAACGTGTAAACAAGATAGTATGATTATTTACTAGAGCGCCAATGATACATATACCTACATGTTGCACGTCGTCTCAAACTGTCAAGCTCAATAAAGTTCTAATTTCGGGTACAACTTTAATCTATCAAGCACAAGTAATCCATCTTCCTCTTTTTTATTTTAATATCATTGATTTGAAATGTATTTTTCTATTGGTTCCGACCTCCTTTCCAAAATTTGGTCGTTTTGACTGCTAATGTCATCCCATAGATATTTGGCGCTTTCTATATTTCGACCGGCGACGCGTATTGCTCATGGAAAGCCCCCTGTACACACGTGCGCTATGAAATCGTTAACATCCTTATTATTTATTATATTATCCTCTTGATTATATTTCCTGATAGTAGGGAACAGCGTTCATTAGAAAGTTGCTTAAAGATTATCGAAATCAGTTATCCCTATATAAATGGATGTCAATGGTTTTTCTTTATTTTATTATTTTTACGTTTTAAGTATATAAAATGGCCAATAATCGGTGAAATAACAGCTAAATAGAAAAATTGTACGTGAAATTAATGTAACCTTTTGTATTATCACATTATTGTATTACGAATTCATCGGTCACAATACGAAGTGATTTATTGTTAAATTTTAAACGTGTTGATAAGTATTTACTTACTTAATAAGTTTTATACTCATGTAGTGTAACAAATGATGTTTTGTTATGTTTTACTAAATGGTAATATAATGTACAATATTTTGATATGTTGTTTTATTATGAATTCTGCTTATTAAATAACCAAATACCAACTGTCAACATCATAAACTTTTATCTGTGGCTTCTGTGCTTGCATTTTGCATGCTATGTCGTAAAGTGTCTATAGAACTGAAAGTGACGGCATGCCTTTCAATACGTGCTATGACGTGCAAATTACTATCAGTCATTTGTAAATTCAGCTGTGAAGGGTTTTCTGCATCAATAAAACCAATTTTTAGTTAACTCATCTATCTATTATTTACATTAAACAACAAACGAATTATAACTCTGAACAAATATACAAAAAATACCATAAACCAAATCGGTTAACAATTCCTACGCGGTAGAAATAAATTAACAATATCTATAAAAACTGTTTATCCATCCCTGAATAATACATTGCACTCATATCGTGAGTCGACATAAAATTAAATTCCGAACGGTCTCACTTTTGGTATGTTAAAGTAGTTATTGTAACTGCGCCGATATCAAATCTAATAATCAATCAAAAATAATTAGCATTTTGGGGTTCATCAGAATTATATTCATTTTGTTAAGAGGTATTGGTTATCAGATTACAGCAAGTTCAAGGTCAATACATAATTCAACCTTAACGTTTTGTAATAAGCAAAATATTTTTTTTACAAACAAAATTTTTTGCCAAAAAAAATTTAACCAAATAGTATTAATTCTGATTCACTCCTATAAAATCATATGGCTTGAAAATGAACATCATTTTACATTCATAACTGGTAATAACAATTCCAGAATTATTTAAAACATAATAATCAAACATAAAAATAGGTAATAATAACATCATAATATTCCAGAGGTAAATTATAAAACACACATGGGCTACTTAAAAACTATCTATTGTACAAACCTCACTATATAATTCTATCTACGCCTGATATCTCAACTACCCTAGTGTTGTCTTTGGCAATATTGTTACAGTAGCTATTCACGATAAGTCGTAGTTTCTTGAAGCAGAGGTCCTTGCTTCATGAGTTTTTATTAAAACACATGGATTAGAATTAGGCAGGTAATTTAAGCCATCAGTTGGTGTCTATTGGAAAACTATTTTTCAAGCAGGTAATTTGGAAAACCGGATGCTTGTAGTAAGATAATAAAAATAGGCTGAACGACGCTTGGTTAGTGAAGTTGAAGCGTCTCAACCTCAACAGTAAATAAAGGTTCAAACTTGTGTAGAACTGTGAAATTCAGACGCTTCGGATTTCTTTTACTAATGTAATTTGCGTTCTAACGCGCACCGTTTTTAAAACCATACTGAAACTCATTGTATTTTTGCCAAATTTTATAGATGTGGTTCAAAGTCGAAGGACCATGTTGAGCGTAACGAGTCGGTTCAAGGCCTAATTCGTCGATCGTCACAGTAAACAGAACAACCACTTTGGCACTGATGGTAACCTAGGACGAAATTAGGCCTATACAATTAATAACAGCCAATTATTTAAAGGACAAGTTGTAAATTAACATTAAGTATAACAATTGACGCGCATAACGTCAGGATACAAACATTCAAGAAAGCTCTTGGATACACAATAATAAATTATCACTAGCATTTTAAAAATCACATCTATTTTACGCTTTACTATTTTTTCGAAAATATTTCAAGTTTCTAGCATTTTGTTAAAAACTAATATGTTCTAAGATAAATCCAACTTTACTAAAGAACTCATGTTTGCGAACGCCATCTGTGTTTATATCGACCAACTATATGGATCCCAGCTCCACTTACTAATTGGTCAAAGCAGGTAAGTGACCTAAATTATTCAGGATTTTAAAAGTGAACCGAGAATTCTTTAAAAACGGTGGATTAAATAAACTAGGTACTTAACGGTTTTCTTAGTTTATTATTAACGCAACAATCTTACATCTAACGCAATAAAGGAGGAAATGTTAAGCATTGGATTTCCGTTCCGCGTGCGCTAGATGGCGCTGATTTGACATTTATAGGTACCAATCTTGATACGCATTTGTTTTTAACATTTTAAACTGTACCATCGTTAGACACAAGAAGGTTGCATCTTAAATGCTAAGACTCGATATCAGTCGATTAGACTGCAAATATAACCCACACCTTGTCACCAGATTATCTATTTTAAAAAGATGTTTATTACATTTTAATCAAAAACATACTAATGCACGGTATGAAATGAAAAATGCACCTTTTTATGACGGAATGCATGAAAGAAATCGAAGAATGATTAAGCAATATTTTAATTAATGTATTCAATAATATCCATGATTTCATAACAACTTATGCGTGCCAGTACAATCAACCTCCGATACAATATAATTGGACAAACATAAGTACAACTCTAACTCATTTCAGAAAATCCTTGAGCTTTATCGAAGACTAGAATAATAAATTAAATTTAAGTTTATATTACACAAAATTTACAAACGGCGTTTACATTATGATTAAACAGACACCTAAGTATTTCAAATTTCACGCATTGGGTAACGAGTGATAACGTGTCTAGTTAAACACAGCTTCATCGTACTTTGTAGTACAACCACAGTTCAAGCGTAACACAGGACTTGGTCCGCCGAATGTAAGTTGTTACCAATAAGAGCACTGTAGCAGTACTGGTGTTTCTCGCTAGCTATGGTTAAACTACCTTCAACCACTGTGGTATGTTACAAGAATACCATATTATAGAGTATAGTGCGTTATTGTATTCATCATCATTTAAAAACTCCGCTTACTGGCACAATTATGGAAATATTATCCTCAAATGAATGAAAAGGTGAAATTATTTTACCTGAATCTTAATTTGTTATGTTGTTATTCATAATACATTAGTCAGTATTACAGTCAGAAGTCAAGAGTCATATCTGACATAAAGTCAGAAATTCATCATCATGCTGTTTTACCGTATACAGGATAAAAAGTGAATTTCATGTGTCAATAAGCGAAACCCACAAATGACATTTACATTGGCAAGAAACATTACAAATATTTGGCAAACCATCACGAGCAAGCTAACATTGGGCCCAACATTTGTTTCGCATACTTCCAACATCACCCATTCACCATTGAGGAATGTTCGTACATTACTCTTACCTTATTACTAGCACCACTGCCTTTCACAACTAATCTTAATGACAATCGTGCAAAAGACATTTAAAACAATGTTTTGACCACTAACTATTTACATATTTTGGGCAATCGGGCTTTACTCTATGAGGTTTATTGGATACCTAAAGGGAACGAAAAGACTGTCCATTTGAAATCGCTTAAATCTGGTGCCAGTTATCGGTCATTCCAATTGGAACAGAAAAATGGTTGGTAGTTTCAACTAAGACATATCTTACTAGTTTTTTATTCATGTCGGACTGTCTTGCACACTGTTAGATTAAGCGCAGCATATTAAGGGTAAGTTGCATCATAGTAGAAGTTAAAGTTAAAATTTTTGACAAATTTGACAATTTGACGTCATTTTTGGGCCTAACCGGTACTTTAACTGAAATTTGGATGATTGTTATTGTTAAAGTCAGATGGTGCAATCCACCCTTAGTGTTGTATGCAATTTCAGGTAAACAAATTGAAAAGCAACTTATTGAATTACCCGATTGTCATTACGACTGTAACTACGTAGCCATGGACCAAAATATATAGATGCAATTTGGAATTAGTCGTTGACATCTGATATTCAAATATTACCGACTGTACAATCTTGTTTCTTGTATTACTAGTTATTTGTCAATTGTGAATACAACTCATCATACATTTTTTAAATCCTTAAAATCATAACCGAATTGCTACGTTTTAGAAAAGTTAATCAAGTGAATTCCACGAACGAATTTGGCCTTAGCTCCCAACCCAACGCTTACTATAATGTGTTTGACACAGTTAATATGACGTAGACAGTGCCTCACAGACACAAAATAAACCACACCTACACTATTTATACAACACACAAAACACCAAAGAGACTTATACACCCTTGGACGACCTCATACAAGATTAAACAATTTTACATTTTATAGCATTTCGCAATATAAGTAAACATAGTAACCACTTAAATTGTTTATACTCGTAGATTTAAATTGAACTTATATGATAAAGGTTGCAAAAAATATTTACGCTTAAAAATTGTTATAATTTAAATATCAAACCAATGTGTGCATAATTGTATATTAGACATCGAGTTCACATCCAGAGATAGTAAAAAATTATGTGCAACAGGACCAAATGATAAAATACTAGGATTTTTAAATAGTAGGTGATGATAAACTTAACACTCCGCTATAACTTAAATTTATCAAAGCTTTTTTATACTCATGTAAAACAGAATTGTTATTCATAAACATTTAAACTACCTTCATCATTATACTCGTAATTTTTAACCATGTGATATTATAGGTATGTATATTTTAATATCGCACGTAGAATACAAAGAAGGAACTCCTAAAAACGATTATTCTTGTGTTTTCTTAATTATGGATGAATAGATTAGCAAAAATGAAATCATTAAGTAGGCATGAAAATAATAAAAAAACAAAAAATACTAGCCAAATAAATAAAAGCTAATCTGGTATGTTAAGTCGCAGAAATTGAAAGTACGTTTTAAATATTATGAATTTTATGTTGCACACTTTTATATAGAATTGTGCAGTTTTGCATGACACCGTCCCTATATTTGCTCTCTTTACCCGTATTATCGACGAAGATACACCTTTACTCTGACACAAATGTATAAAATGCTGTAGCTAGCTGCTGCTGTAGTATAAAAATCAATGACACACATATCATTGATTTTTATGTATAAATTATATCATGTCTAGACAAAAACAGATTTTACTATTTTGTCTATGTTATTGTATATTCACAAGGGCATATATTCTCCTAACCGTAGTGTTGTTACCTTTTATCGTTTTTTAGCTATTTTTACACGCATTATGTCATTTTTCTTATTAAAGAAACATAACTTCTCAAGAAATCATAAAGTGGGGTTTAAATAACGGTAAAATCAACTGCGGCAAAATGCTGGCCGAATCTATACCTAAAGAAAATGCAATTTAATTTTCAGTACCGTATTTAAGTTCTGTTGTTCTATTCTGCATTAACAATTTTCGAAGCTGATGATTACGAATGTATAATATACATAAGGCTAACGAAACTAGATAAAGATTGTAAGCAAACTATCCGAGACTGGTATAATTTTCAAGGAATAAACAGTCCCAAAATGAAGAGTCAAAGTCATGAACAAATGACTTTCGCCCAATCCTCGACACAAAGCCATAGAAAAGGACAGAGTAGGCATATAGCTCGCTGTTTCACCTCTTTATCTAGTTTTTTTAGTCTTTTCTTGACCCTTTTAGCGAGAATTTGGATCGGAATATGTCATTGTTTTTGAGCCTCATTCACTTAGATTTCATATTAAGCTGGTTCCTATTTCTTACTGCTTAAAAGGATAAAGTACAAATTATCATTTTTGCAGACCAGCTCCAGTGTTGCAGCCTTTTTCAGGCTTTTGTAGGCAAATATACAGGTCACAGACCTCATGTAGAGTATTGTTCAAGGTCCGGAGTGTCGCTAACTGAAGACGGTCTCGTTGGGCACGTCCAGGGAGTGTTCGGACTGCGCCATATCTGTGAGGATCACGCCTGATAGGGCTTCGAGAGATTGACGCACCTGAGGGAAGAAACATTTGGGATTTTATACAGGTTGTTATTTTTAAAAGCAGACCAAAAAGCTATGAAAACTTATCTATAACAATAGAGGATTTGGAAGAAGTTGAAGTTTGAAAGATGTTGGTAAATATACTTTTCTAAAATTTTGCGTTATTTCTTCTTGTCTAATTTTGTTTATTGAATTCAGATTATATGCGACTTAGTAACAAGCAATTAATCATTTTAGCGCTAACATCCACTTACACCTTGACAGGTATAGCTAGTAGGTATAGGTAAATGGAGGTTTCTTTATAGTACTTGAGTCTTGAGTCTCTATAAAAAGAAAAATTATAGGATGCAATCACATTGCATACCATAGCAAGACATTTAGCTTCAAGTTCTACTCCCTTATTCATAAAAACTCAAGGTAACTTTAGTAACGCTGTGTCCCTTGCATTGTTGTTGCTATCGCCTTTGGGGAATAAGTGACAAGACACGTCAACCTCTATCTCAATGTTGCAGCCTAGTTTTCAAGGAGAAGGGCTTATAATTGCCAATTATTTTAATAGTGCATGTGTCAATCTTATGGGTTAAGTCGTAATACATAACATAACATAAACGGCCCATATACGTCCCACTGCTGGGCACAGGCCTCACCTCAACTATGAGGTGGATTGAGCCATACTCCAACACGCGGGCTCAGTGCGTATTGTTGGAGGGGTGTAAGGTTAGTGAGCAACCTTAATGTCAGAAGTTATCATGTCATGAGTCACATTATGTTTGTATACTGTGTATTTATTTGTTATTTCTATTATAGTATTTAAGTCTATTATTAAGTGTATTTTTGTTTGTTTGATTAAGTTTTTGACGATTTGAAAGCACTTGTAACAGGTCTATGTAAATAAAGATATTTCTGATTCTGATTCTATCAAGCCGCCCTAAGGCTTCTGACTAGGCTTAACGACTGACATCTAGTCGTAGTGAGGTATAAATAGAAATAAATATGTACCTTAGTGAGTAATAGTAGATTGGTAGTGAGAAAGGCGTGCAACTCGTTGGCCGCCCTGCCATGCAGTTTCGTTCGCCACCGGACTAGTTCTGAATACAGCTCTTCACCTGACAATTTGTTCAGTTCCTGAAAATAAATAATAATTATATTAGTAAAATGGTCTAATAATATTCGCAATTGTATAGAATTTGGCCCTTAAAATTTATTTAAAAAACTCTACGTGTTGTTTAATGTGCAACAAAAATGTTATCCTTCTAGTACCTGTCCTAGAATGACACATTCGCCTAAATAAAGGACTTATGATTATCAAGTTGAGCCCGATTTTTTTCTTTATTGGTACCCACCAACGTTGACATGGCAAAACACTACTGTCCTTAAAACCCTTTAAGGACAGTAGTATTTTGCCGTGTCAACGTTACCAGATTGTTTGTAAAAATACAGCTTCGCATCTCGGCATCTCCATTTCGGTCAGCTTCAGTTTAAAACGTGCCTCAAGCAACGTCCGGGCTGCCGGACAGTAGTACTGGCTGCATCACTGCTGCAGTCTAAAACGCACCAGCGCCGCCGCACCAGCGGCGCCGCTGCAGGCTAGAATGTGCCTTGAGCTGTGTAGTTAAGGTCCATTCTCACCATGGCGTGCGTGCGCGTGCGGTGCAGCTGCAGCAGCAGCAGCGCGCAGGAGGCGCACAGCAGCAGCGCGAGAGATATCAGCAGAGCGCGCACCAGCGGCGCCGCTGCAGGCTAGAATGTGCCTTGAGCTGTGTAGTTAAGGTCCATTCTCACCATGGCGAGAGATATCAGCAGAGCGCGCACCAGCGGCGCCGCTGCAGGCTAGAATGTGCCTTGAGCTGTGTAGTTAAGGTCCATTCTCACCATGGCGAGAGATATCAGCAGAGCGCGCACCAGCGGCGCCGCTGCAGGCTAGAATGTGCCTTGAGCTGTGTAGTTAAGGTCCATTCTCACCATGGCGAGAGATATCAGCAGAGCGCGCACCAGCGGCGCCGCTGCAGGCTAGAATGTGCCTTGAGCTATGTAGTTAAGGTCCATTCTCACCATGGCGAGAGATATCAGCAGAGCGCGCACCAGCGGCACCGCTGCAGGCTAGAATGTGCCTTGAGCTCTGTAGTTAAGGTCCATTCTCACCATGGCGAAAGATATCAGCAGAGCGCGCACCAGCGGCGCCGCTGCAGGCTAGAATGTGCCTTGAGCTATGTAGTTAAGGTCCATTCTCACCATGGCGAAAGATATCAGCAGAGCGCGCACCAGCGGCGCCGCTGCAGGCTAGAATGTGCCTTGAGCTATGTAGTTAAGGTCCATTCTCACCATGGCGAGAGATATCAGCAGAGCGCGCACCAGCGGCGCCGCTGCAGGCTAGAATGTGCCTTGAGCTATGTAGTTAAGGTCCATTCTCACCATAGCGAGAGATATCAGCAGAGCGCGCACCAGCGGCGCCGCTGCAGGCTAGAATGTGCCTTGAGCTATGTAGTTAAGGTCCATTCTCACCATGGCGAGAGATATCAGCAGAGCGCGCACCAGCGGCGCCGCTGCAGGCTAGAATGTGCCTTGAGCTATGTAGTTAAGGTCCATTCTCACCATGGCGAAAGATATCAGCAGAGCGCGCACCAGCGGCGCCGCTGCAGGCTAGAATGTGCCTTGAGCTATGTAGTTAAGGTCCATTCTCACCATGGCGAAAGATATCAGCAGAGCGCGCACCAGCGGCGCCGCTGCAGGCTAGAATGTGCCTTGAGCTGTGTAGTTAAGGTCCATTCTCACCATGGCGAGAGATATCAGCAGAGCGCGCACCAGCGGCGCCGCTGCAGGCTAGAATGTGCCTTGAGCTGTGTAGTTAAGGTCCATTCTCACCATGGCGAGAGATATCAGCAGAGCGCGCACCAGCGGCGCCGCTGCAGGCTAGAATGTGCCTTGAGCTATGTAGTTAAGGTCCATTCTCACCATGGCGAGAGATATCAGCAGAGCGCGCACCAGCGGCACCGCTGCAGGCTAGAATGTGCCTTGAGCTCTGTAGTTAAGGTCCATTCTCACCATGGCGTGAGATATCAGCAGAGCGCGCACCAGCGGCGCCGCTGCAGGCTAGAATGTGCCTTGAGCTATGTAGTTAAGGTCCATTCTCACCATGGCGAAAGATATCAGCAGAGCGCGCACCAGCGGCGCCGCTGCAGGCTAGAATGTGCCTTGAGCTATGTAGTTAAGGTCCATTCTCACCATGGCGAGAGATATCAGCAGAGCGCGCACCAGCGGCGCCGCTGCAGGCTAGAATGTGCCTTGAGCTATGTAGTTAAGGTCCATTCTCACCATAGCGAGAGATATCAGCAGAGCGCGCACCAGCGGCGCCGCTGCAGGCTAGAATGTGCCTTGAGCTATGTAGTTAAGGTCCATTCTCACCATGGCGAGAGATATCAGCAGAGCGCGCACCAGCGGCGCCGCTGCAGGCTAGAATGTGCCTTGAGCTATGTAGTTAAGGTCCATTCTCACCATGGCGAAAGATATCAGCAGAGCGCGCACCAGCGGCGCCGCTGCAGGCTAGAATGTGCCTTGAGCTATGTAGTTAAGGTCCATTCTCACCATGGCGAAAGATATCAGCAGAGCGCGCACCAGCGGCGCCGCTGCAGGCTAGAATGTGCCTTGAGCTGTGTAGTTAAGGTCCATTCTCACCATGGCGAGAGATATCAGCAGAGCGCGCACCAGCGGCGCCGCTGCAGGCTAGAATGTGCCTTGAGCTGTGTAGTTAAGGTCCATTCTCACCATGGCGAGAGATATCAGCAGAGCGCGCACCAGCGGCGCCGCTGCAGGCTAGAATGTGCCTTGAGCTATGTAGTTAAGGTCCATTCTCACCATGGCGAGAGATATCAGCAGAGCGCGCACCAGCGGCACCGCTGCAGGCTAGAATGTGCCTTGAGCTCTGTAGTTAAGGTCCATTCTCACCATGGCGTGAGATATCAGCAGAGCGCGCACCAGCGGCGCCGCTGCAGGCTAGAATGTGCCTTGAGCTATGTAGTTAAGGTCCATTCTCACCATGGCGAAAGATATCAGCAGAGCGCGCACCAGCGGCGCCGCTGCAGGCTAGAATGTGCCTTGAGCTATGTAGTTAAGGTCCATTCTCACCATGGCGAGAGATATCAGCAGAGCGCGCACCAGCGGCGCCGCTGCAGGCTAGAATGTGCCTTGAGCTATGTAGTTAAGGTCCATTCTCACCATGGCGAGAGATATCAGCAGAGCGCGCACCAGCGGCGCCGCTGCAGGCTAGAATGTGCCTTGAGCTATGTAGTTAAGGTCCATTCTCACCATGGCGAGAGATATCAGCAGAGCGCGCACCAGCGGCGCCGCTGCAGGCTAGAATGTGCCTTGAGCTGTGTAGTTAAGGTCCATTCTCACCATGGCGAGAGATATCAGCAGAGCGCGCACCAGCGGCGCCGCTGCAGGCTAGAATGTGCCTTGAGCTATGTAGTTAAGGTCCATTCTCACCATGGCGAGAGATATCAGCAGAGCGCGCACCAGCGGCGCCGCTGCAGGCTAGAATGTGCCTTGAGCTGTGTAGTTAAGGTCCATTCTCACCATGGCGAGAGATATCAGCAGAGCGCGCACCAGCGGCGCCGCTGCAGGCTAGAATGTGCCTTGAGCTGTGTAGTTAAGGTCCATTCTCACCATGGCGAGAGATATCAGCAGAGCGCGCACCAGCGGCGCCGCTGCAGGCTAGAATGTGCCTTGAGCTGTGTAGTTAAGGTCCATTCTCACCATGGCGAGAGATATCAGCAGAGCGCGCACCAGCGGCGCCGCTGCAGGCTAGAATGTGCCTTGAGCTGTGTACTTAAGGTCCATTCTCACCATGGCGAGAGATATCAGCAGAGCGCGCACCAGCGGCGCCGCTGCAGGCTAGAATGTGCCTTGAGCTGTGTAGTTAAGGTCCATTCTCACCATGGCGAGAGATATCAGCAGAGCGCGCACCAGCGGCGCCGCTGCAGGCTAGAATGTGCCTTGAGCTGTGTAGTTAAGGTCCATTCTCACCATGGCGAGAGATATCAGCAGAGCGCGCACCAGCGGCGCCGCTGCAGGCTAGAATGTGCCTTGAGCTATGTAGTTAAGGTCCATTCTCACCATGGCGAGAGATATCAGCAGAGCGCGCACCAGCGGCGCCGCTGCAGGCTAGAATGTGCCTTGAGCTATGTAGTTAAGGTCCATTCTCACCATGGCGAGAGATATCAGCAGAGCGCGCACCAGCGGCGCCGCTGCAGGCTAGAATGTGCCTTGAGCTATGTAGTTAAGGTCCATTCTCACCATGGCGAGAGATATCAGCAGAGCGCGCACCAGCGGCGCCGCTGCAGGCTAGAATGTGCCTTGAGCTATGTAGTTAAGGTCCATTCTCACCATGGCGAGAGATATCAGCAGAGCGCGCACCAGCGGCGCCGCTGCAGGCTAGAATGTGCCTTGAGCTATGTAGTTAAGGTCCATTCTCACCATGGCGAGAGATATCAGCAGAGCGCGCACCAGCGGCGCCGCTGCAGGCTAGAATGTGCCTTGAGCTGTGTAGTTAAGGTCCATTCTCACCATGGCGAGAGATATCAGCAGAGCGCGCACCAGCGGCGCCGCTGCAGGCTAGAATGTGCCTTGAGCTGTGTAGTTAAGGTCCATTCTCACCATGGCGAGAGATATCAGCAGAGCGCGCACCAGCGGCGCCGCTGCAGGCTAGAATGTGCCTTGAGCTGTGTACTTAAGGTCCATTCTCACCATGGCGAGAGATATCAGCAGAGCGCGCACCAGCGGCGCCGCTGCAGGCTAGAATGTGCCTTGAGCTGTGTAGTTAAGGTCCATTCTCACCATGGCGAGAGATATCAGCAGAGCGCGCACCAGCGGCGCCGCTGCAGGCTAGAATGTGCCTTGAGCTGTGTAGTTAAGGTCCATTCTCACCATGGCGAGAGATATCAGCAGAGCGCGCACCAGCGGCGCCGCTGCAGGCTAGAATGTGCCTTGAGCTATGTAGTTAAGGTCCATTCTCACCATGGCGAGAGATATCAGCAGAGCGCGCACCAGCGGCGCCGCTGCAGGCTAGAATGTGCCTTGAGCTGTGTAGTTAAGGTCCATTCTCACCATGGCGAGAGATATCAGCAGAGCGCGCACCAGCGGCGCCGCTGCAGGCTAGAATGTGCCTTGAGCTGTGTAGTTAAGGTCCATTCTCACCATGGCGAGAGATATCAGCAGAGCGCGCACCAGCGGCGCCGCTGCAGGCTAGAATGTGCCTTGAGCTATGTAGTTAAGGTCCATTCTCACCATGGCGAGAGATATCAGCAGAGCGCGCACCAGCGGCGCCGCTGCAGGCTAGAATGTGCCTTGAGCTATGTAGTTAAGGTCCATTCTCACCATGGCGAGAGATATCAGCAGAGCGCGCACCAGCGGCGCCGCTGCAGGCTAGAATGTGCCTTGAGCTATGTAGTTAAGGTCCATTCTCACCATGGCGAGAGATATCAGCAGAGCGCGCACCAGCGGCGCCGCTGCAGGCTAGAATGTGCCTTGAGCTGTGTAGTTAAGGTCCATTCTCACCATGGCGAGAGATATCAGCAGAGCGCGCACCAGCGGCGCCGCTGCAGGCTAGAATGTGCCTTGAGCTGTGTAGTTAAGGTCCATTCTCACCATGGCGAGAGATATCAGCAGAGCGCGCACCAGCGGCGCCGCTGCAGGCTAGAATGTGCCTTGAGCTGTGTACTTAAGGTCCATTCTCACCATGGCGAGAGATATCAGCAGAGCGCGCACCAGCGGCGCCGCTGCAGGCTAGAATGTGCCTTGAGCTGTGTAGTTAAGGTCCATTCTCACCATGGCGAGAGATATCAGCAGAGCGCGCACCAGCGGCGCCGCTGCAGGCTAGAATGTGCCTTGAGCTGTGTAGTTAAGGTCCATTCTCACCATGGCGAGAGATATCAGCAGAGCGCGCACCAGCGGCGCCGCTGCAGGCTAGAATGTGCCTTGAGCTATGTAGTTAAGGTCCATTCTCACCATGGCGAGAGATATCAGCAGAGCGCGCACCAGCGGCGCCGCTGCAGGCTAGAATGTGCCTTGAGCTGTGTAGTTAAGGTCCATTCTCACCATGGCGAGAGATATCAGCAGAGCGCGCACCAGCGGCGCCGCTGCAGGCTAGAATGTGCCTTGAGCTGTGTAGTTAAGGTCCATTCTCACCATGGCGAGAGATATCAGCAGAGCGCGCACCAGCGGCGCCGCTGCAGGCTAGAATGTGCCTTGAGCTATGTAGTTAAGGTCCATTCTCACCATGGCGTGCGTGCGCGTGCGGTGCAGCTGCAGCAGCAGCAGCGCGCAGGAGGCGCACAGCAGCAGCGCGAGAGATATCAGCAGAGCGCGCACCAGCGGCGCCGCTGCAGGCTAGAATGTGCCTTGAGCTGTGTAGTTAAGGTCCATTCTCACCATGGCGAGAGATATCAGCAGAGCGCGCACCAGCGGCGCCGCTGCAGGCTAGAATGTGCCTTGAGCTATGTAGTTAAGGTCCATTCTCACCATGGCGAGAGATATCAGCAGAGCGCGCACCAGCGGCGCCGCTGCAGGCTAGAATGTGCCTTGAGCTGTGTAGTTAAGGTCCATTCTCACCATGGCGAGAGATATCAGCAGAGCGCGCACCAGCGGCGCCGCTGCAGGCTAGAATGTGCCTTGAGCTGTGTAGTTAAGGTCCATTCTCACCATGGCGAGAGATATCAGCAGAGCGCGCACCAGCGGCGCCGCTGCAGGCTAGAATGTGCCTTGAGCTATGTAGTTAAGGTCCATTCTCACCATGGCGAGAGATATCAGCAGAGCGCGCACCAGCGGCGCCGCTGCAGGCTAGAATGTGCCTTGAGCTATGTAGTTAAGGTCCATTCTCACCATGGCGAGAGATATCAGCAGAGCGCGCACCAGCGGCGCCGCTGCAGGCTAGAATGTGCCTTGAGCTATGTAGTTAAGGTCCATTCTCACCATGGCGAGAGATATCAGCAGAGCGCGCACCAGCGGCGCCGCTGCAGGCTAGAATGTGCCTTGAGCTGTGTAGTTAAGGTCCATTCTCACCATGGCGAGAGATATCAGCAGAGCGCGCACCAGCGGCGCCGCTGCAGGCTAGAATGTGCCTTGAGCTGTGTAGTTAAGGTCCATTCTCACCATGGCGAGAGATATCAGCAGAGCGCGCACCAGCGGCGCCGCTGCAGGCTAGAATGTGCCTTGAGCTGTGTACTTAAGGTCCATTCTCACCATGGCGAGAGATATCAGCAGAGCGCGCACCAGCGGCGCCGCTGCAGGCTAGAATGTGCCTTGAGCTGTGTAGTTAAGGTCCATTCTCACCATGGCGAGAGATATCAGCAGAGCGCGCACCAGCGGCGCCGCTGCAGGCTAGAATGTGCCTTGAGCTGTGTAGTTAAGGTCCATTCTCACCATGGCGAGAGATATCAGCAGAGCGCGCACCAGCGGCGCCGCTGCAGGCTAGAATGTGCCTTGAGCTATGTAGTTAAGGTCCATTCTCACCATGGCGAGAGATATCAGCAGAGCGCGCACCAGCGGCGCCGCTGCAGGCTAGAATGTGCCTTGAGCTGTGTAGTTAAGGTCCATTCTCACCATGGCGAGAGATATCAGCAGAGCGCGCACCAGCGGCGCCGCTGCAGGCTAGAATGTGCCTTGAGCTGTGTAGTTAAGGTCCATTCTCACCATGGCGAGAGATATCAGCAGAGCGCGCACCAGCGGCGCCGCTGCAGGCTAGAATGTGCCTTGAGCTATGTAGTTAAGGTCCATTCTCACCATGGCGTGCGTGCGCGTGCGGTGCAGCTGCAGCAGCAGCAGCGCGCAGGAGGCGCACAGCAGCAGCGCGAGAGATATCAGCAGAGCGCGCACCAGCGGCGCCGCTGCAGGCTAGAATGTGCCTTGAGCTGTGTAGTTAAGGTCCATTCTCACCATGGCGTGCGTGCGCGTGCGGTGCAGCTGCAGCAGCAGCAGCGCGCAGGAGGCGCACAGCAGCAGCGCGAGAGATATCAGCAGAGCGCGCCACCAGCGGCCGCCGCGGGGGGAAGGGGGAGGTCCACCAGTGAGTAGTACTGGCTGGATCACTGCTGCACCTATGTACGAATAAATATCATTCATTCTTGCCGTGAATTTAGCTAAACTTGTATCCAACTCCTACTAGATATAGGATGAAGATATCAAACACAACATGTAACTTAGCATAATTCATTATACACCTAATCTAGGTTAACTTGGTACATATAAACTAAGTTTCATCAGATATTTGTACTATTTTAGGTATATGAGATCAAACTGCACTAATCAGGCATCTGTCGCAGGGAGACACGAGTTTTTTTATCAGGATGCGCGATTCATTGACCGCGATTCACTATCATCGACCTGACTACCACTAGACTTTTAAAAACAAGCAAGCGTAGTCTGTCAACGGATCAGACTCAGACATCTTATAACGAATATTTGAACATAGGCCTTTTATTTAGTGATCATTCAAATTAAGTTTTGTCAGAAATCTTTGAAAAATTGGAAGTGGCAGAGGAGTAATGGTGGTGGTAGAAAACAACAAACACACAAAATACAAAAGCCAATAGGCAAAAAAGGACAGGCTTATGTTTAACTAAAGTCACTAAAGTCAACGTCACTGAAGCAACTCAAAGCACAATTGAAACATACCCGAAGTAATAATAGCTTTGGCTTCAGACTCTCTCCTGGCGGGCGGAGACGGCGCGTCGTGTTGGTCGGCGCCGCCCGAACTGCTGTCGTCTCCCGGGGAGTACTCTGATGGGTCTAGTTCCGCTTCTGATGCTCGAAGGTCCTGGGGACATTAGGGGATATTTAGCGTGTTGTAATCTGACCACAAACATGAAGATGTTATGGGATGTTATGTGTGTATCTTTAATTAATGTCATTGGCTTGCAAGGTGTTTTAATTGAAGTAAATAAATAAATAAATCGCCTCTTCGCATGAAAAGTGTACAATTCCCGAAAATATTCGAAATTAAGTTTTTACGCGGAAGCAGTTGGTATAACCAATATGTTTCTCTTAAACACTGACAAAACAGCGTAGTTCAACAAAATCTCGCTAGGTGGCGCATTGTTTAGTTTTGAATTGGCCGAAGTGAGAATTTGTCTCGCGCGAATACGATACAGTTTTTAGTTACGTTCAAGCGCCCGAGCAGTGCATGTGTTGTGTCTCTTCAAAACTATACAAAAACGAAAATTTAATCACCAGGTAAGCGTTCTATTTCATTAGTACTATACAAACTCGAAATTAAATACTTATTGCTGTAAATGTGTAACAAAATTTGAATAAATTTTCTCTTAAAAATTGTATAATTCTGTAATTGTACAGTTTTTGTGACAAAATATTAATAATAGCGTCCAAATATTTTTCATTAAAGCTGTGTTTTTCCTAAATTGTATAATGTATCTGATATTTTTTGTGCAAAGATAATATGTTTCAGTTGAAACATAAACTTATAATTGTCTACTTTTTATCATAAATCTGATGTTAGAAGTGGCTGCGAACGAGTGCGTTATAAACTAGCTTCTGGCTGTATGGGTGGGACCCCCACCAGACACCAGAGAGGGATCTCATAATGTTGATATTTTTCTCGCATTTCTGGATGATAGGTTTAAAGAATTTATTTGATGATGTGGTTGAGATGTGGAATACCAGTCATTTTGGAGTCGAGAGTGACACCCAGGAATTTTACTTTGTTAGTAACTGGGATGGTCTGGCCATTGCATGAAATATCAACATCAGGGATAGAACGCTTTCTTGTGAAAACCACAGTGGTACTCTTAGGAGCTGATAATGTTAGCCCATGTTCCCCCAACCATTCTGAAAGGTAGTATAAAGCTGAATTCAGTCTGGAATTTATATCATCTATAGACTTGCCTGTCGAGTAAAGGCACAGATCGTCAGCGTATTGGAGGATGTTACAAAAGCACGAGACGCATTGCTCGAGGTCATAAGTGTAGATGTTGTAAAGCATAGGACTCAACACGGATCCTTGTGGCAGGCCTTGCCAGACGAATCTAGCTGGCAGCATGTGGTCGGATGAACGGACTTTAATCATTCTGCCCATTAGCAGGTTTGTTGCACAATGAACTAACCTCACAGGGAGACTCATACGAAGCATCTTCTCTTTGAGCACCGGAAGTTGAACATTGTCATAAGCAGCTGTGATATCAAGGAAAACACCTACCAGGTACTGACCCTTTGTGAACGCAATTCTGATTTCTGTGGTTAAAATACCTAAACTGTCGGTGGCGCCTTTGGACTTCCGAAATCCGAATTGGCTGTTGGCTAGGATATTTTTATGCTCGACTAGCCATTCTAGTCGGTTTTTAATCAAGTGTTCCATGACTTTGCACAGGGTGGAGGAGAGGGCTATGGGTCTGTAGGAGGAGGCTGTTGCTGGGTCTTTACCCTGCTTCAGCAGTGGAATGACCATCTGGGACTTCCATGCTTCGGGCACTTGGCCTGACTGAAAAATGAGGTTAACTAGTTCCAGATAGAATCCTTCCCCTGCTGAACCCAGATGGGAAAGGAAGGAGTATGGTATACCATCTCCTCCTGGCGCAGAGTCTTTAAGACCTCGGAGGGCAAGTCTAAGTTCGAAGGAAGAGAAAGGTTGATCGAATCTGCTGTCACTGTGAATAGTTGGATTAAGTGAAGGGATACAATCCTTATTAGGAGCAAAGGGGGGGCATAATCTGTCTGCAAAGTCATTGAGCCATGTTGATGGGTCGTTTGATGTGGGAGTTGTGTTGGACATGGAACCACGAAACCGCCTAATATGTTTCCATACCTTTGAGGAAGGGGTTCTAGGGGAAAGGTTTTCGCAGAAATCAACTGAGAACTGTCTACTGTTGGGTTTCTTCTTGGGCATACTTGAATCGGCGGCCGATATGAGTTCCTAATGTTTGTAGAGCTTACTTCATCAGTTAGACTGAAATAACTTTGCTAAACAAGTTCCTAACTTAGTGCCATTTCGTTTTAGTTTTTTATGTAATAATACATAATTAGTGTACTCATTTCATAATTGTACTGAAAGAAATAAATATTTCATAAAATATTATTGTTTTACTGCCGAAAATACTATATTTTTCCTTTATTTTAATCGTATTTCATAAATTAAATATTCTTGTTCAAATTAAATCGTAAAAATTAAGCAACATTTTATCTAGAAAACTCTTAAAACTCAAAACGACTATTTTTTTGACCTACGTTTCGGCTATTACATAATAAAATTAATTTACAATTTAATTTTACTTTGAAAGACAGATGATGTAACTAGCTAAAATTACAAGAATAATGTTGATAAGACCATTATTTTTAAAAATATTATACGTCAAACCTTAAAAATGCTCTCCTGTAAAATTTGTAAATTTTGAGTTTATACAGTTTTAATGCGAGAAGACGAAATGGGGTCAGTGTTATCATGCTGAAGCTGTAAAGACCGAATTTTAGAAGGACCATAAAAGTCGTTTCGTGGCGGCTTGTCGTATAACTTGCGCGGTTTTCATGGTTTAGACACGAGGAAAAATTTTGTATGTTATTTAGTCAAACGCACTAACCCCCGAGTTCACAAACGCAAATCAACGTTGAGCATCCCTCAGAAGCATAGCTGTCCCTTTCAGTTCTATTGACATTTTACGTGAGCGCGTGCTCAGCGTTGATTGACGGTTGTGAATTCGGAAGTAAGATGCGCACCGCGATTTAATTTACTTAGTTTTACGTTGAGTATCTCATGCAATTTGTACCATTTTGGCTCGAGAAAAAGCGTGTCATAACGTCGATTTAATTGATTTGTTCGAAGTACTAATATTTCTTTAGGAGTGGTTTCCGAAATTGATCATAGTAAAAGTGAAAATAGTTACAATTTGTAAGAGAGAGAGAGACAAGAGTAAGTAAAAGGAGAATGAAAGATGAAGATAATTAGATCGGAAGTAAAAAAAGGTGAATTGGAAGGTGAGAGACAGAGTAAGTAAGATGTATTGTTCAAAAGATTGTTTTTCTGGCAACTTGCACCCACAAGCCCAAACTCCCTACACTCTCTGTTGAGCCTGTTGACTGGTAGAGAATGCCTTTTGGCATTGAGTATGCCAATAGTTTTTTTTGGAATTTTGTGCTGTAAAGAATGACTTAATAAACAAAAGTACCTGTGGTTTAGGCGCGGCCAGCTCCGGTGCTCGAGCCGCCTTCCACACGTGCATCATCAGCTTGTAGGTGGAATCCCTCGAGAGGAGGGAGCCGAAGACGTGCCTCTCATCCCTCGTGCACACACCCACGGCATTGGGGATTATCCTCGCTACCTTCTCTTTTGTTATCCTGAGGACTGATGTTGTGGGGATTAGGAGCTGAAACCAAGGAGAAAATACTTCTATGACTTCTGTTTTGTTTTTATAAAAAGCTGTAGTTGTAGTTTACTTCTGAGCAGATTTGAATTTATAATACAAAGATCTATTTTTTCTGTTACTGAAATGTATTCTAATTCCGTTCAGAACTCTTTATCGATCATGAAACTTAAATTTGTTTACCCTTCACATTGTTTAAGTTATTTCAGTGAATTTATAATTACATTCGTTAAATATTCACTACTTTTAGACGATCTGATTTCGTTAGTCAATGTTATTCTTAATTATAAATAAATATTCAGCAATAAACTACATCAAGGACAGTGCCTTAACGCACAGAAAGTAAACTAACTTTATTACTATATACTACTGACGCCAAGAAAAAGTACCCCACTAAAGTAGATCAACGCCTCGTCAAACCCTGACCGAGCGTCCCGACACAAAAATTCGGGTCAAGGAACATTGGCCGCTGTAACTAATACAATTTTAGGGTTTCCGCCGAGACGCGCATACTCGGTTGTTCTATTTGAATATAAGAGTAATTAAGATTGATACAAACATGCATCTTTGTAGTAGTTTGTTTGGTTCACAACAAAACGCGGAGTACCTATAGTTAAAAAATATTTGAAGGACAAGTTAACCTGATACTTGTAATTCAGGCATACTCTCTGACGAATTGTTCGCAGTTTCGGACAAAACTAAGATAGCACAATTATACCTATTTCGAAAAGAGTCAGTTTTTATCACCACCATGTGAATTCTTGAACCGCGTGGATATGATGCTTGGCATACTACAATATTGCATCAAATCTAACTGCAAGCAAGCCAAAAAGACACATGTTAAGTGTTACCAAAACTACGGAAGTTTTGCTAAAACGTAAGCATAAGCGTTTCCTACGTGAGGTAGATATTCGTCGCGTAGTGGCGACGACGCATCGGCAACAATAACCGATGTTTTGCCAGTCACCCTAAAAAGCGGTGACACTTCAAAACGCATACCATTTGTTGGCATAATTACATTTGGCATAAACATATTTTGAATCGCATAATCATAAAAATGTAAGGCATAATCAAAAGGGTTAATCATCAAAATGCATACTTTTGTTCGGCATTATTTTAAAACTCAATGTTTAGTACGCATAACTAACAAAAGACATGATGTCAATATGCATAATAACTATTAATATTAAACTAAAAAGGGTATTGGGGTGGTTAACCACCCCGACCAAAATAAAGTTGTGTGTTATGAACAGCCTTTGAGGTGATTGCTCTTCAACAATCTGCACTGAAACGCATATTGGACTTAAATCACCCCATAGTTGGGGTGTGGCCTGTGCCCAGCAGTGAAACGTATTTAGGCTGTTGTTGTATCTTTTTATAGGCATTACACAGCCACCAGAAACTGTATTTGTATTATACTATTACTTGAATGCTATGCAAAGACCGCCCTTAGTCCTCAGCTATGGTTAACTGCATGGGTCTTTAGGCTTTTCGCACCGCAAGAGATTCGAACCGCAGTGCGAATCGCCTAAGACCCCCTTTTGAATGGGTCCGTTCGCACCGCGGTGCGAATAGTCTATGAAATCATTTTTGAATTTTCAAAAGAAACCTGAGCGATTCATACCGCTGTAACTACTGCGGTGCGAACGGACCCATTCAAAAGGAGGTCTTAGGCGATTCGCACCGCGGTTCGAATCTCTTGCGGTGCGAAAAGCCTAATGACCCAACTGCGGGTCATCAGTCTCCAGAACGAATTCATGCGTTTGTTGCAGTATATTATGTGCGTCGTAATCGGCAACAAAAGTATAGTTGCGCGACGGAACGGTAATACGATATTACCTCTATGCTAAACAGGTCAAATTATTCGGACCGCGTACCAACACGCCTACGACCATTTGCGGACAAACGCTCGTTTATCGCGTATCAACGAAACGGTTGAGAATTTTAAAACAGAAGCATTTTATTTATTTCCAGGAAGTTAGTTACAAAATTGCTGATGAAAGCAGATTACTTTGTAAGAGTCAATCTCCAGGCAAGCGATTTTACTAATTTTGAATGTCTAACAACGGCATCCGCACTGAGATAAATTGAGGGATTATGACATTATTAGTTTAAAACGATGCGAGTATTGTGTTCCATAACAGGTTAATTAAAATTAGCCAATACAGCATTAACTAGTGATTTAAGATATGTATTTTATTCTTTATTGCACACAGAGTCATGTACAAACGGCAATACCCACAAACACTCATATTATCTCTAGTGTATATCCTGGCTAAGTATAAATGAACATGGGTTTATCTATATGCACTGTATTGTACCACTAAGAGTGCTCAAGATATGCTCTTAATATTCTTGATCCCAGTGGATAGAAAAGAAGGGTAAGTATCCCTTAGAGAAGTTCAAATTAAGTGTAAAATATACAGCATGGTTTTTGTAAACTGCAGCCATATTCATGAAAGGAATGTTTAGAATCTATCTATCATCATAAATCATATTTTTATTTACAATAAATATGTCTTCGGTAAAAAAACAAATTCGCCTAAAAACTGGTTTTCCCTAAGTATTTAGGTTTTGTAAGTTTATTTGAAAACAACAGCCTGTACACGCCATTTTCCTTTTAAATGTGCGCACTGAGCAGTGTTCTATTTATTACAGATTGTCAGCGTAATTCGACGTAGTTTAAATGCGTCATTTTAAACTTAACCCCAATCAGATTTGAAGTGCAATGTCAATTCAACCGAATAAGTAGGTGTGGTAAAGCTGTCATTCCAGTGCAGCACAACATTATTATTCTACAACAATGCTTGAACGACGTTTCTGAATTCGAATTTTAACGACACTTCATAATGATCTTTGTGAATTATTGACCTCGGAACCACATTATCATTTCGAAGTTTACTTCGTCCTCATTTGAAGAGCAATGAGATTAAAATATGAATGAATGTAAAATCCACTGAGACGCATCGAACAGGAAAAGTTATTGAACATTGAAATTGTGAATAGGTACTAAATAACACACATATTACTAAATAACATACGTTATTATTAGTGACGACTATTGCCGATATAGCGCCGGCAGAAACTGAAATAGCGTAAGCATTAGTTCTTTAGTTTAAGCAAGGACTTATTGCAATTTAAGTCAGTATGAAGCCCGGGCATTAAGTCTTGCAATCTCTAGGAACTTCCAACGCTGCAGCACTGACTGAACTTTCATGAATACTAAAGCTATACTTTACTTCTCTGCCGGCACTGGACAGCTAGCCCCCGTACGGTACTCCGTACAGGTCTCAGCTGATTAATGTCAAGTGAGAGTAGTCCCACGCCCGCTCACCTTGGTCACGTAGCCAAAGACGTTTGAGTAGAACGCGAAGTAGTTCTTGGTGATGTACAGGTGCCCCTGGAGAAGGAGATCGCCTAGGAGTGCGCACGAGTAGTCTGGAATGGGAGGAAAATATGTGAATAAATATATGGCGGCGGCAACTATCGTATACCGGTTTCAAATAGTGCAAAATCCTGTTTTTTAGCAAAAAAAAAATCGGCTGCTCGATTGGAAATAAACTTAGTAGATTTAGGTACATTGGTTTAATGAATTTTTACTTAAGTTTTCTCCTAGAAGCTTGCTTGCTCCTAAAGCTTGAAACATTTTTTTTAAGATTTGGAACGACGTAATTGAAGTATTTGCTGCGATAAATGAATAGAGTTTTTCTAGATACGAAGTAAACTTTTACTCATTTTAAAACTGTTACACTTTAAACTAGGGCTCACTCATTACAATCAACCTATTGTTTGTTTCTACAGACACAACAGACAGTTTGTGGTCTTCTCACCACTTAAAAGGCTAAAATCTAAATTAATTAGCACGATTTCGCAATTGAAAGAAGAAAACTGCAAAAGGATGTAAGGTTGATTAATATAATTTATTCAATTTCTAAATATGAATCTATGTATAGAAAGATGAATTCCATTTTATTCTTAATTAGCGACCCGCCCCCGCTTCGCACGGGTGCAATAGGATGTTGTTATGCATATAAACCTTCCTCTTGAATCACTCTATCTACTAAAAAAAAAACGCATCAAAATCCGTTGCGTAGTTTCAAAGATTTAAGCATACAAAGGGACATAGGCACAGAGAAAGCGAGTTTGTTTTATACTATGTAGTGATCAATCATCACCAATTATTAAATGGAGAGGGATATAAATCAAGCAATTACTTTACCTAAAAGTGACATTGTAAAGAACACCAAAGTTGTGATATGACATTATGTAAGCGGCTTAACTGGTTTTTCTGGCCGATAGATCCTGCAACCTTGATCCAAGCCCGTTCGCTTGTCCATGGCAGCTATTTTAATGATACACCTAAAAGTTACGTGTTACGTGTCAACAAAAAGACTTCTTTTGACTGTGAAATAACAAAGTTCAAAATATCTTTATATAAATAGACCTGTTCTGTTAAAAGTGCTTTTAAATCGTCAAAAACTAAATCAAACAAACAAAAGTACACTTAATAATAGACCTAAATACATTAATACAATAACCTCATTCTCATTTCATTAATTTAAATCGTTTTTAGATAATTTCATTGGAATTTCATAAACGTCATTATCTTCATTAGTAAGAAAATCTCACAAGAAAATAGTACTATTGAATTTACAGGGATATAATCTTTCTCCTTTATTGTCTAAGCCTTTTAATAAGTAAATAGCTGGTAAGTTTTTGTGTAAAATTATTAGACTTCGAATAAGCCTACTTCACCTTAACTGTAAACAAACGTAATGTGAATGAAAACAATGGGAAATATATTTTGAACTACATACGAGCAGTGATGGATGATGACAGAAAACAACAACTTGCCACTCACTAATCTGACAGCAGATAATTTTCATGGAATATTCAACAACCTGTTACTTACTGACATGACGACAACATAAAATATAACGATGCTCATGAAACATGACAATCTGATCCAAAACTAAGCAGAGCTTGAACTATAGGAAGGTATCAGATTGATGAAGTCATAGTAGTACAAGTTACCACGACGTAATATAATAATAAGTATAGCATGGAAGGACGCCACGCGTTCATCCGCCATAGGAATGTATGTACAGTCAAAAGCACATCAGGTTACCCCATTTCCGCTTTATCTCTCGCTCTTTCCAAATGTCATTTCTCTGCAATAGAACAAGGAGGACTGACCGGAAATGGATAGAGTGATGTGCCGTCCACCGTACTTAGGTGGTGATCGAACTAACAGCCTATGACTTAAAGGCAGGATCAACAAAACAAGAAAATCGGTTGTTGATCATATTCTATAAGTGAGATGAGCACTCGCAGTCAGCCACGAGAATGGCTTGCGATGCTCAAATCTTAGTGGAGTGAACTATAGTAAAGTTCTAATAATAAAAACCTAAGCCTGTATAGAACATTCAGCTGAATAAAAAATAAACTAGTTATTAGTTTCTATAAACTTGTAGAAACACGACAATACTCATGAACATCGAATAAGAAGAAATATCTAGAAAAGTTGATATAGAACGGAAATAGCAAAGCAGTTGGCACTAATTATTTAAATCATACAAATTATATATAAACTGACATCCGTTCTAGTCACGAGGTATTTGCGTGCAGAAACGAACCTTAGTAAACCGATTTTGTTATCTTACCAAGCAACAGTTACAATATTTCCACGACTAAATTATATTCATTAGCAAATCACGAAAAGCGATAAAACGAGACGATTTCGAAATAAGTTTATCTTTAGGATGACTCTAATTATATAACCGACAGTATCCGCTAACTGTGTCAATGGCACACCCGGTGTTTTAGGATATTTGGTTAAAATAAACTATAAATTAACTAATTTGAAGAAATAACACTTAACTTACTTGATTCATAGCTAAGAACAATCTCAATCGAATCAACACCTGAATATTCAAACAGAATTAACTACTTAAGCATGTGAATCAAAATGAGTTCATCCGTTAATTAGGTTCATTTAAGTATCTACTGCATAAGTACTCCTACATTGAACTTGAAATAATAGGGGTTATAAATCATAACATAAGGTCACGACTATAGGTATATCCCAAACTAAATGGAGTCAGAGGCACACTGACTGTCGCCATCAGGTCAAAAATTAGTCAGGAGGTCCGCTAGTTGTAGTAAAAATTAAGATGAATGAATGAATTTTAAAAGATTTCATTCAACTTAAGTTTTCCTTTGCTTAGGTCAAATCTTGCAAGCTAATAAGAACTACAATATGTGTTTTGTAAAATGTAATTGTTTTTAATTTCAAGACAGTGTTTACTAGAAAACCGCGTAACAGAGTGCTTATGTTTTTTTTACGTCAGTATGAAAATAGCGAAGATAAATAAAATGATAAACGACCAAATAAACCAAAATGTCAATAACTTATCACTATTTTGTTTATGAATATAATTGCAGGGCAGAGGCCCGCAGTTAAATTAAATTGTTTGCTTCAGTTATGCGCAGCTACTAATACACGAAATAACAATTCTACCTACATTACTGAAGTTAAACCATTATTTAAATTACAATAACAGCACAGTGCTCTTGCCAGCTGTTTTTGTAAATTACTACCTGCCATACAAACGTCGTTTCCATCGAGAATGATTGACGATTTAATGGCATATTGTGTTAGAAAAAACTATTTTTACTAGCTTTTATTGAAATTCCACAGAGTTAACATTTGTAAATCTCATTTGTATGATTTTCCTTTTTTTTCACGATGCACATGGATATTATCCTCACGTTATTGTAGTTATTTGGAGACTTAGAATGAAAACTCAATAGCTCCGCCCTCAAGCTGACCTGAGATATAAAATAAAAGTATTGAATTTGTCTCGAGTATATCTTCCAACGCGACTATACCCAGCAATTGAGTGTGAAACTAGCGTTGACAAATAACGAGCCAGTTGCTTCTGCAACTATAACAAGCTTCTGGTGGCAAAACGAAAACTATGCCGAAAATTCTCTGCCTCACTTAGGTACAGGACGGCCAATAGAAGAGGCAAAAGATCCAAAGATGAAGGATTTGGCAGCCGAGTTCGACATCATTCACATGGAATTAAGTGTAAAATCGTGCAAGCTTTCGCACCGTCGTGGGGCATTCGAACGTTAGGCGGATGACCTAGATGTCCCTGAGGGGACGAAGTGAGTAAGAATCGGCGCAAACCGATTGATGACTGGCCTGAAGCCGAGGTGAATAGAAGAAAAATGCCGTTACGTTGTGTCCGACGCCTTTTTTTTTAAAATGACTCATCATCATCATCATGTCAGCCGAACGACGCCCACTGCTGGGCATAGGCCTCCCCCAAAGATCTCCACAACGATCGGTCCTGCGCTGTCCGCATCCAGCGGCTTCCCGCGACCTTGACAAGATCGTCGGTCCACCTTGTGGAGGGCCTGCCCACGGAACGTCGTCCGGTACGCGGTCGCCATTCGAGAACCATTAAAATGACTATCGCTGTTCAATCGCTGATGGCTTTGACAGGTCTACCAGACTGTAGTATTTTTTATTTGTGCCAAATAAACTTTTTCATTTTCATTTTCATTTTCATTTTAGTATGAGCGCAGCGGGCTCTCAACCCTAACATATAAAGTAACGTGCCTGAGGGCGCCTCAGAAATGGGCGCGGACCCTGGCCTAGAGTGTTAATTGGAAAGGGCCATCTGACATAATGTTTGGAGAGAAAAGCGACCTGTCACGTGCTATCTTTTATCGTGACGAAGAAGCTAAGAACCACTTTGGATCGCTGGGCGTAAGTAGTGAGCAAAAATACTTACAATTAAGCACCCGTTCCTCCGGGCCGACTTGAGGGAAGTGCCTCTGGAACTTCTTCTGCCGTGACTTGCCAGGTTGCTTGCCTTCTGTGGTGTCGCCGGAGCCGACGGCCGTCGCCCGCACAGACGGCGCCGACCCGGAGAGGGGCTTTAGCGTTTGTCTGTGGACAAGAAGAATATTACTGGCTGGTACATTGGCTGGTAGCGCCGGCATTAATGGTAACGCGATCAAAAAAAAAACCTACTTACTACCACAAATATACAAAAGAACTACAGCTCAGCTCAGAACATAACATAACAACCGCTCACGACCTTCATCCAAACAACCACCTAGTCAAAAGCTTTCAGAATATTGGCGTCATTGTGAATGGAACATTTTTTTGGAACCAACATTTTAACCCAACGTAGTAATGGGCGAAGCTACTGCCGTTATCGTTGGCTTTTATCGGTGTCTTCCTTAACCGTAGAGCTAGCGGCAAATAAAAAACAAATTAGCTGTTCAGGCCAGATCTGAACTAAAAAACACGCGGGTTCTGAGCCTCTTTATAACTAAGCCACGAAAGACAAAATACAATTTCGTAGAAAATCTTTAAAGAGTTGGGAGTTAGAGTCGAAAAGTTACTGGTGAATAACCGGGATACTGTAATGATAAATGGCCAAGATAACGGCACAACTGCCGGAGGCCATTCACCACCAAAATAGGTCAACCAACACGAGCCAGCACCAAACATCTGTGAAATAGTTTCGGACCAGTTGTAAGACTACTGAGATAGATACAAACATTTCCAAGAGCTTCTTTTCATGCGTATTCCCAGTTCCGTTATTTTGTTTGTGTAACCTAAAAACCGTTGAATAAAGGTTGATACAAGTTTTTATAACCACAGATTACAATAAAACCCCGTTTCACCCGACCATGATTTACGATGAGCATAACCCGAAACTTTACTAAAAACTTTACGATTTTGGAAATAGACTGAATATCTGTGTGATTGTTTGAACAAATTCTGTGCAGAAGAATCAATTAATTAGGTGATAAACCTGAGAAGAACAAAAACAAAACAGAATCAGAGCAAGCGATTTTAATTACCGATTCGAAATAGCAGACACGTGAATTAGGTGTTCTTATATTTAGCCTGTTTGCAAGCAGCGATGTAACGGTAAGTAATAAATAACGATTATAGAAACACTTTGGTCTGGTTGCATATAATATTTCTTTCGCCGAATAGAGGAGTGCACGCGAACTTTCATGCTTGGTAACAGTGCAGACAAGGACGGTTGATTCGAAGAATTGAAAGGAGCAGTAAAATTTAATAAATTGAAGATGTTATGCATTTCCTTGGCTTATTTAATGCCACTGTCACTATTTCAAGATCACGACCGTAATAATATTGTTTTATTTAATCTAATGAAGTATGAAATAACAAAAGTGATAACTAGAGTATTTTTTACTAGTTTTTAGCATGCACAATGTAGTAATTTTATCTACATACATACAGGAATACAGAAATATTAGTCTAGCATTCGATGCAGATACGGCTTTACACCTAAACCACGTTTTTTTGTATTTCTACTATGAATTGGAGCATTTAGAGTGGAGTCCTGGTAACGTAAACCTTTACAAATTATTAAACGATTTCAGTTAACGCAGAACCACTATTTTATCAATTCCAAATTGGATTAACATTGGATACAACGCAGATAAAAATGACGACGTTGAAAATACAACACGTGCAAGCAAAACACTAATGAATCATAATAAGATTGGTGATTGGTGACAAATCAGCCAGATTACCCGATACTAGTTATACAAAAGATATCTAACTTTATTTGTTGACATACGCTCACGACTACATCCCAAACGGAGTTTAACTTCATCTTAACATGAAGTTAGTCTCCGTTAGTATCCAACTTAACAATCATTAGGTTATCAAAAGACTCTAACCGCCGCACTTAGAGACGTCAATTAACGTTAATGGTTCATTAGAGTCAAAATTGTACATTCTTAAAAGTTCTTTATTCAATTTGTTATAAAGTCTCTTTTGAAAAATGGAATTTTGACTCCAATGAACCATTAACGTTAATTGACGTCTCTGAGTGCGGCAGGAAGCCGCCTATACAGGCGGCTATATAGGCGACTCGTAGGGAATACTTATATAAGTATTCCCTACGAGTCGCCGTCATTATTTCATTGTCGGCTGTGACATCCGAATCAGCCAATTCCAAAATGCGCTGATAAGAGTTTTCGAACGACGTAAACTCCGTATTTACCGTTAGTAAACGCACCGTTAACCTATTATTATGCTCAATTAGATCAGCACTGTCTGAAATGAATGAATGAATGAGAAAAATATGATCGTATGCCATTAGGAGATGAAGTACTTCAAACACTCGGAAGTGCTTAGATTTTAGGCAAACCTTAAGTAGAGTTTAAGATATTTAATATAATGACAAAGGCAATTACATGATAATGGAAGCAGGAAGTCACAGTTTGACAGGAGCTGGTTGATGAAGCGACACAATGATCGATTAACTGTTAAGACATTGTTATATCGATAGAATGGTTTCCTTAGTCTTGATTAACTATTTTCCATAATAAAGTAGTTTGTTAAAATATTGTTTTACGAGTATACATTGATTTAGAGTTTACTTTCGATTGTACAGAACGATGATCAAACCATAATGTACGGTCAGGAAACTAACTGGTTGTAAGGCACCGCCTTCAGGCCGCACAAGAAGGGAATATAAGATTAGGAAGGGGAATTAACTCCCTAGAAAGCCCAGAGCCCCTTGCGCCGAGAAGCTAGTTCGCTAGAGCCCTAGCTCTACCTAACAACAAATACATAGATATATAGTGAGGAGAGGGAGCTTACTCCCGGGGTGCCCGGGGTGCAAGCGGCAAGAGTTAGGACAGTAGGTGGGGTTGTAGGAACCGCTGCCAGTAGAGCAGGCTCATTCTACTGATCATGATACTGACGGCTAAAGGTGTCTTTTGGCCGCAGCGATGGGGAAATGAGAATTCAACACGGTCGGCTGAAATCTTGATCAAAACAATGTGTTCGTTCGGAGTGGCCAAAAAATTTTGAAACTAAGACATATTATTCGTGAACCATAGGCTAGATAGAGGTTTCCTATAATATGGGCCTTTCTTTGGACTTTGGGGAAGTGAGGAACAGGGTGTGAAGTTCCTCATCCACCATAGAAAAGGGAGGATCCTCCGCCCAGACGAGTGTTATGTCTGGTGGGCTACTGCTTGACGGTTGTTGTCGGGTTCTTCTATATATGCGCAATCACTCCGAAAACTTTGATTGCGCGTTTCAGGATTGTAGTTCCTATGTGGCGAATTAGATGTCGCTACAGGACAATAATAAAAAATCTTTGAAAATTCAATACGGCATACTACTTTTGAGCCTTGGCTTTATGTATAAAACATCTTCACATCACCTTGACCAAGCGGCTTGAATTTCAAGACCTAACACCAGATTGGCCTTAGTGGTTAGTTATAATACATAGCTACGCTAACGACTACTTATATCCCAATCGAGGTAGTCAGAACCACATTGACTTTTGGTCATGTAAGACGGAACATTCAGAAGCCCACAGTTGAAGGAGTAAGGCGCAGTTTGTAACATAATAAACTCGGATCACACAGATTACGATAATACAAACGGAATAAGGAGAATTTCACAAAAATACACAAAAACTCATAACAATGAATTACTCAGCGGATTATTAGTACACATCTTAATATTCCCTTTGACCGACACGAGGACAATCTAGTCTGATACAAATACATTTGTATTTTAAGGTAAGTCACAAATGTACGTACCTAATTTTACCAAACAGGTGTTGTAACTTAGCTATCAGTACGTACTTTTTCAAAGCAAACACGCCCATTTTCAGCTAAGAGGACACTTATCTTCAAAACTCCAAGACCACAACACAAACTGACCGGGATTCGTGTTTGTCCCAAGTTATATGCATCGATACAAAATCCGAGATCCCACAGCAAAAAACACATCGAAGATCTGATACGAAAACACATCTTATTATCTGGTTCATAAAGAGCAAGGTTTGATGGTGGTCTAGATACATAAAACATTGTATGACGCCAGGACTTGCTGCGTAAGTTATTGAATTTTAATATGGCACGGACTGTAACTGTTATGTTTACTGTCATTGGGGAGAAACGGCCTGGATTTACAACTAAATGTTACCTGTTACACCATAAATACCTACAATAATAAAGTTATGGGAAACCAGAAAAAACGAAGGTAGGTAGGTATCACGAACACTTGTATACATATTGCTGCTGGTGTGCTTAAATAAATAAATAAACACTCACGAGTACTCAGACCCAGCACAAATACCTATTTGTTTAATTATCATCGAACCTGCGACCTTTTGAGTCTCAACCGCTGCTCGTAACCACTGCGCTAAAGGGGTAACGAATGTGTCAGAATCTCAAGAACGACAATTCTGAACTTGTCATCATACAGACAAATTAAAAGTACTGGGAAACTTCAGCCGGTACTTTGGTATGAAAAGAGAGCTAGATTTGTTTTTTAACTGTCTAAAACTAACAGATTATAATAATATGAGAGACAGCGCAATGCAATAAATAAATAAATATTTATTCTGCGATACACCCAGCTAATCAACAACAACGATACAGATCATTATGATCGAAACAGAATAAATATTTGCATAACGATCGCAATTAAAGAGCAAGCAATCATTTTCGGCAAATCGAAATGAGGTTCACAAGGTCAAAGTCAAGGCTACACCGATTAATGAAACTTGATAAAGACATAGAGATAAGTTGGATCCAGAGAAAGGGTGAAGGTGGATCACCACCTGAATCACGTAGAAACATCAAACCAGAAATGATATTCCTTCTCGAAATGTATTCAATATTAAAAAGAGTAAAAGACATAAATGCCCCCGGTGTTTAAATGCCCGACCTTTAATAGTGTTTGTAACTAACTGTATTAATCAAATTGCAAACTATTTTTAAAAAGGCATGAATCATCACATGAGTCACATAATCTAGCATAATATCAGCCATCGTTTAAAACCGAAAGCATAATAAATTACTGAACATCGATTAAGACAAGTAACTATGTAGATAATACTAACTGAATAGCATCGAATGGATTGAAGAACAAGGTAAATTGTTATGAAATTACAATTCATGATATGAATAACTTACCCATCTTCCCCACTGGACTCCTCCGAGTACTCAAACGAGGCATTATCGACCATTTTGGCTAATGTTCACTACACTTCACTAAACATTGTCTAAATACACGTTATGCACTTCATATTCATAGATCTCTAAAGACGACAAATAAAAATATCCAGTTTAGTCTTCCAAACCGCAAAAACGCCCTGACGACAGCAAAAGAGTTGCGGAACTAATTACAACTGATACAAGAAACAATTCGTAAAGACATTTGAATATTTATCAATGCGTACGCTAAAAACACGTTTAATTGACGTTGATCAAAATATCGTCACAAACTTAGATAGAATTAGGAGTCAAGCACTGCACAGCTATATTGTTAGTGTCCACAACACTACTCAATGCTCAAACTAAATGAGAACCATTATAAAGCAACGTGTACTAGTCCGTTACAGATTAGATAAAGCAATTTTGTTGTCATCAAAACTTTATCAAAATATAAAACAACTATGCAGATCGCGAAGAAGGCACTACAATTTTACCACGAGAAGCGTTAATTCAAAAATACACTTTACCACTACCGAATAAGAGCTAAATAGGGACATTATTCTCGTGTCGTAGTGACACAAATGATCACGTCTCCATGCAATGCGCGGTCAATAGAAATTGTTTAGATGAGCGAAATGAGATAGTAGATGGAACCGGTTCGGAAAACTACACTACAGCAGAAAATAACCTCCAGTTACAAGCAGTATTCAGTGATTTAGACACAAGATACTACACTACGGCACACAATTGGGTTCTGGGCACACTCCAATACATACACAACACGTTGTGACTGCAGCGAATCGTTTATCACACGGTACACTGATGTATCGAAAACACATGATTTATATAATTCCAATTTTACGTTTTTACGAACACCACAAACGGCGATGCTTGGCTCAGCCGGGCTTTACGATGATTGAGTGCCAACAAAAAGTAGCAAAACCACGAATCATTAACAGCACAATGAGGCAGCGTACAGTCCGCGGTCGCGAGAATCACTGTTGCGAACAGTATAAACGTATCTGGAACGTATCGACTGTATATCGACCACAAAACAATTTATCGCTATGCTACGATAAGATAGTGGCATCGGAGCCACACAGAACTTCGACATTACTGCGTTTTCAGGTAATTTTCCAAGCAGACGAGCTCTTGGAAGCATGAACTTTGACTCTATCAATTAAACTATAGAGTACAATAACCTCCACCGAATTGGGACGAACAATTTTGAACTGAGATATCTGCTGGCACGCTTAAACTTGAGTGTTAATGACATCGAAAGACGGAAGGAGAGGGGCCGATCGTACGATCGGTGAAAGACGCGATTTGCCTAAGTCCCCATTCACTGAACCGCTTCGGAACGGTACAGCGCGATCGGTCGGCGAGAAAGCACTAGCTTCAGTATGTTTGTAATGAAGTAAAGGCCGATCGTTTATAAACACAACGTATGGTCAGCCGGAACAATGGGATGTTAGCAAAGAATCTCTATTAAAATATATAGTACACAACGATTTGTTGTTACAACACGAGCACAGCACAAACTGACTCTCTGTAAGTTGCGTTGGTTTTTTGTTTGGTCTTTATTAGGCAAGAGGAAAACATTTTGGTATTTCTTTAAATATCTTTCAACATGTTTTGCACGTGGATAAATAACAAAAATTCCAATAACAAAAATTCCCAGACTTTCAGATGAATATCAGAATACCGTAAATAAAAGTAAGCGTTAATCGAAAGTAGGTGTACCTAATAGATATTGTTTACTTGATTTCACCTCATCTGATATCTCATTCAGAGTACTGCTGCTGTAACAAAAACCCTGCTATTATTAACTTCAAGATTTTTTTAATTAACTTGTGGCATGCCCTTCCCATGGAAAGATCCCCATTACTTCCTTCATGCATTTGTTATTGGGCTAAAGAAACGGACTACTTATTGACAAAAACCGAATGAAACTCTACAGGAAAAGCCACTTTTAAACATAGGCATGTCATCATACTCCTTAGATTGAGTCAATTGACTGCAGGCCAGCACATTACAATTACAAATGATAGTCATGGTCGCAGGTGTGGAGCTAAATTCGCGGAAACCTCAATTGCCAACTATACTGTCAGTAGAACACCGGTTTTGCTTGGATGGTTTGTTTATTTCAACATATACAAATACTTACACATTTATTTTCCAAAAAAGAACTAGGTTTGGCCAGGGATTACTCATATTTTTATTATAGTTAAACAGTACAGCCGATCCCTTTGTTGAAGCCATTTTATCAACATCGTTATCTTTAGCAGTTATTTCAGCATTCGCATTATCTCTGGTAACCTTGTTATTAATAAAATGTTGTCAATTGTATATTTTCGTTGCAGCAAAATTATGTTTGTTTTCTGACTCTACTTCATACGAATCGAGGGCGAGCTGGGAACATGAATATTATCTACGTTGATTGGACAAATGGGCACATCACAACAACCATGTGCTATCAACGGGTCCATGCACTTTATGCAATGGTAATAGAAGTGGTTTTAGAACGATTTGTTATGATCTATCTGGTGTGCCATGAACCGGACTTCGCACGTGACAGTTTGCGGCACGAGCGGCAACGACTCAAATTAATTTTAATCCAAGTCATAATTAATTATACAATACTGATGATTGAGTAGGTAAACGAGACCTTTATGTCGGTTTATATTCGGTCAATATTAGGAATTCAGTAAATTTGAAAATTATGGTCTATTAATAAAGAAATCTCTTTTTACATATACAAATAACTTTTACTTTCGGGCAGAGTCCATATATTTTAGCGACCCTGACACAAGTCCGTCGCTTTTTTCTACCGTCGTCGTCACTCACTGTGCAAAGCAAAAAAACCGTTACTGTATTAACAAAGGCAAATATTTATTTCTCTTTTTTAATCTCAAATGAGTATTTCATCACATTAGCTCGTCGGGAATTTAATTAACTTTATAAAGCGCAAGCTCACATAAAGAGGGAGGAAGGAGCATTAAGCTATACTGCTTTCAAATAAAATGCAGCCGAAGAATTCGTTGCAACTAGAGAAAATAAATTAAAGCCAGGAACGACATAGAATACTGAAGTTTATTGGACTGGCAAAGCAATTTCCAAGAAAGTTGTGGTTAAGATCGGCGGGAAAGTTGATGCAGACTGAGAGCTTGTAATTCGTACCAGAACAATTGATCTCGCGGAATAAGACATGTGACTGCGTAATACAACTTTTTACTTTGATAGCTATTGTGTTAATTTATCTGATTAAGCGTGCACTTCTGTAACATCACTAATATGTCATCATTACGATAGTGAAGTTTCACTAATTAATCTCTGAGAAGATTTTCACTTCATGAGCTTTATTTCTTAGTAATCTGAATGCTGTGCTCTATATTCTCTATCACTAGTTTTGATTGCGATTTGAAACAAAATTTTCATAGTATGAAAATCTAAGCTCACCGCGAATTTCGACAAACTGTGTAAGTAACATCATATGATCATATGTGTGGGACTAGTCACATCAGAGCCCATCGCCAGAAAGACCCAACCTGAATAGCTTGCAGGAGTCACCGTCGCCGGACACGGTGTGGACGACATGATGATGATGATATGTGTGGGAAGAATCCTACTCTGCATTTTGAATTAAATCATCACGAGTATGCTACTGAGGCTTTCAGAACAAACACGCAAAAGTACACGGCTCGTATAATACCGTATCCTAATGAATATTTATGACATGTGTGGCAATTGACGTCAGTGAGTATCACATCACAACTTTGAAAAACATGGCCACCTAGATATTTGTTTACAAACTTATTTATCAGACCTCCAATTAATAATACAGCTACTGATATAACAAAAATAACAATATTCTGCGCAGCAACTGTAACAATGTTGAATCCCAAAGTTAAGTGGTATCGAGAAGAATAACTTTATTGCTAAAAAATAGTTTGCTATTAGTACAAACAATACGTGATGATAAAGTAAGCCAAATGATAAAAATTAAATTATCTGTAGATAAGTTATTGATTTTACTGGACGAGATACCTAACTAGTCTGATGTTAACAGAGAATGCTCAGATAAATGTAGTCAAAATCTGAAATATGAAATCCGAATTCGCGATACATTCTGCCAATGTCAAGTGGTTTATGCGGTCGCATGTAAACACCAATTTAGTTGCATCGTGTAATTTATTGCTTAGTGGAGTTTCTTGGGGTTATTTATTTTATTTATTTATTACTACAGAATCCGGAGCCTTTTAAAAAATTATACAGAAAGTAATGTCCAACGACAAACCAGGTACCTCAAATGGTCCTAAGCTGTTATTTAAAGCCATTTATTTAAAATCATTTCAATAACAACATCAATAATACAACTTACACCACTGCGGACTTTACTGAATACTCCGATACCTAATTTAATAACTAAAACGCCTTCGTATTGAAGACAGTTAGAAAAATAAATCGACCATGCTTTTTTTGAGTACTCGCAAAAAGGACGACTGTCAACTATAACATGTTTTGAAACAATCGGTAATGGAGTTCACTAAAAGGTGACCAGGTGAAAAGGCATTTAATCGCGTTGTGCAAATTGTAAACGCATATACTTTTAGAAGACATCATTTGCAATAATACAAAAATTCGAACAAGTGTCTTTAAACACGATTATTAAAAACCATACTTAGCAAACATTTTACATGATCAAACAAGGAAACCCTTAATTATGATAATAGTGACACTAACATTGATTACGCACGTTACCAAGGCAATAAAAGTTTATAGCAGGCGTCATCGAATAGGCAGCTAGCAATAACCTAAAACTACTATTATTACATTGTACAATAATATTTTAAACGGAAAATTGCCAACAGAATGTCGAATGTTTGTTTGGTAATTCATTCAGAAGCTCCAACCAATAGATAGGTAACTGTGAAGACATTTTCACACAATCTTCTAAATTCAATAAAATATATTCGTGTCAAAACGTCCCTTATTTATTTTTTAGACCATCAACCAATCTGAAACGAAACAATCTCTTAGTTTCATGGATACAATTTATGCTCCCACTTTGTATCAATAAAACTATAAATTCGTTGCCGAGCGATAAATTGGCGATAAGCTATTTGTAATATCAATAATCTTGTAAAGAGGGATCATTTTATATTTGTTTTAAGTGCTTTGAATAAATTGATATGAACTAAGATACTTATCTCTGTAACTGTGGTTTAATTTCACAATCAACATTACCTACATAGAGCTTTATCTTACATTTTTTGTGACAACAACCTTGCATCTTAGACCGAAATGCCCGGATCTGTAACATTTAAAAAAATCGCTATTGCTAACCTATTAAACCCACCTATCGAAATGATAACAATACCACAAAAACACGTGGTTCTGAACATGAGAACAAGATGAACTAGTGTATAACAACACATCACAGCAAGAATTCCGTTGATATAGTTCTAAAGATAAAAATCAGCTAAAGCCTTTACTAGTAAATTGGTTATTGATCGACCTTACCTACCCACCCACCTAACTCCTTCATAGACATAGTTGTAAGCCGTGACTATCCTCCACTCCTGGTCATCCTCAGGATGAGCCTCAGGATCTTGCGCCATGGTATCTGATTCACTATTCACATCACAATCACTTTTTATTTCTAAATGACTACTGCTGTGTGGCCTTGACAGCTTTACCGGACTTTAGGGCGAGCGCTGAGGGCTCTTAACCCCTAATATTTAAAGTAACGTGACAAAGGGTTCCCAGAATGGGGCAAGAACCTCGGCTTAGGGCGTTACTTAAAGAGGACAATCGGACATGATCACAATCACTGTCACGCTCACTCCTGAACAAAAAACACGTATCGTCGATGGCACGGCGTAATTCGCTACTGATTAGCCGGTAAATTGTAATCGCTGTAATAGCTCCGCTGCTATAGCAGATATAGTACACGTAAATAAACGTGCAGGAGTTATTGTACATAATGTTTGTTTACGCATTTGGCTTTAACCACTCAACAGTTTTTTTTGTTTACTTTCTGTACTAATAGAGAAGGAGTACGTTTGAGTTGAACTTATAATCTTGTAAAGGTGTTATCACTAATGTTCTGATTGACCTGGGGGGGGTGACCAAAGACGACCAACTACAGACAAGAGATTGCAATGCTAGGGAGAGAAGATTATCGGGATGAGCTGGATACGGTTATGAATGGTGACCGTCCTGAAGAGATAGCCGAAGCCTTGGATCATAGAACCTGGTAATAGCGAAACGGAAAATCTTTCTTCCAGAACCAGAATATTATGCTTATCAAAATTTAGAGACTTATTTACTTGCTACAAGATACGCGAACAGATATAGAATGCCAAATCTGTAATATATGCACAAAAATAGTCATTCAAGGTTAACATAACGCAGAAGTCTTCAGTGTGAATGTCTGTGGCCGAGTAAAATATCTCAGAGTCCGAAACCAATAAATAAATCGCTATAACGCAATGCAGACTTAAACAACTGCTCCTGTTAGCGTGGTTTAACAACAAAAGAAACTATATCTCATATTAAGCCGGCGTTTCTTACCCTGACATAGTTCTTTAGAAAACCTAGTTACAGTTAGAGAAAATATTCTCATCATTAATAATAAGAACCTCGGACATACATGTTCAAGACCCTTAGAAAAGGTCAGGTCAAGAGTTCCTCAACCGACGAGCTTGTATCAAAGAATTAATTAGAGTGGAAGAAGCTTTTGCCGTGTTTCAGGACTTTCAGGGTCGTACTAGAAAAGGAACGTAGTCTATTTTTGAAGAGAAACCAAATAAACGAACAACTACCGCTACAAAACAACAGATTTCACATAAATCAAATAACGACATGTACTGAATTATTTGTTCTTCCTTTCTATATTTATCCAATGAAACAAGATAAATTATTATTTTTCTAATTGTGACATAATTTACAATTATCATTTCACCTACAAAGGACGCTTCTGTTTAGCAAATTGCCTTCTTTTATAGAGATGGACTTTACTCTTTGTCTACCACTGTGATAGTTAGTATGAATGTAATAAAATAAACTAAATGTAATGTACTAAAATGTAAGTCATAACTGTAGCCAAAACCACTTCTACAACTTTTTCGTTACAAGTTCCAGCAAGTTAAGGAAAACGCAAACGAATGTAATAATGTCTTTGCCATTCTCAGAATGTTACTGAGTTTGTAGAATTTGGCAAGCTTATGTGCGGTTAAGGCAAATAAGGCGGAGCTTCTTTGGAATGTGATATGCTTAACTATCTTTCTGTCTGATTATGTGTTTTTTCATACGTATTTTTTTGAGAGTGATATATTTGTAAAATAGAGTGCGTCGTAGCCCAGTGGTTTAACACGCTGGCTCGGAACCAGATGGTCCCGAGATCAAATCCGGCCGAAACACACCTACTTGGTGATCATTGTAAAATTTGCGGCTAACTCTCCGGTGATGGAACACACCGATATTAAACCCAAGCAACCCGGATAACGGCGGTAGGCTCGCCCTTTACCAAGTTGGGTTCAACTTCCCTCGGCGAAATGTGGGCTTCTGAATGTTCCGTTCACCATGACGGCAATAATCATGCCTTTGACTAACCCTTTAGGGATATGGTCGTGAGGTAATGTTATGTTATGACAACTTTGATAGTGGCAATAGCGCATTACTTACTTGTCATGCTTGTTGCGAGAGTGGGGTTCGAGCTGCAGCGGGGTGGCGGGGGCGGAGCGCGGGGCCCCGCACCCGCCACCCGCCGCGCTCGCCGCGAAGTTCCCTGTTGACCTGCAACAAGACAACTAAATGTTAGGGCTTCAAGGTGCTGGCACTTAGAAGTTAAAGGATGCAAGGTATTTAGTAGGTGTCCGTGGCGAAGTTCTGACAGTGATCGACGACGATCGCTGTTGTAAAGCAACTCACGCCGGGTCGGAAATGGGATGGGTGCCCACCCCGACCGAAATTTAGTGATGTGTATTTCGGGCATCTCCGTGCTTCGGAAGGCACGTTACGCAGTTGGTCCCGGTTGACGTCGCCAGATGTCAGACGTTAAGCCTAGTCAAGAGGCCTTAGGGCGGCTTAAACATCTGACATTAAGGTTGCTCACTAACCTTACACCCCTCCAACAATCCGCACTGAGCCCGCGTGTTGGAGTATGGCTTTTTCCACCTCATAGTTGAGGTGAGGCATGTGCCCAGCAGTGGGACGTATATAGGCCGTTTATGTATGTATGTGTATGTGCTTTGGCGCATTCTAATGACACCGGTAAATCATTATGAAATTAGACGTGACACATACTACGCACTACAGTGTGTAAATCTCTTTTAAGATTTTACTCATTAGTAAATAATATGAAGCGCACATTACTATAGGTCCTAGTAAAAAAGTTCAGACTTTGGTCTTTTAACTAGCAAAGGTCACACAAATATTTTTTATGGTTTGTAGTAGGTACTAACTTATATTACCTTTTACGTCGTTTACTTCTACGAAATGATTGGTTTACGACAAAATGTGGATGCCCAGCTTTGTGAGCATTTCGATGGAATTCTGATCCTTTTAAAGTTTTGGTCATGATAAAAACACACTTCTTTAACTAATTGAGACACAGGACGTAAGACAAACTACTGGGTTGAGCAAATATGCCTCTGTGTGACGATACTTCTGCTCTTGCCAATGCAAGCACGTTTAACACTGAACATCCATTAGAGGAGCTATCACGTTAAGTAAAATGGAACACATTGCAACCGAATCGTTGCTCACTGTGGGCGCTAAGCCAAACCACTGTGTAACTAAGTTATGTCGTTATCCAGCTGGCCAAGTAAACGTTATCCCACTATGTTCGTTATCCAGCAGGCCAAGTTAAAGCCATCCCACTATGTTCCAACCACGTGCACAATCACTAAAAGAAACACTAATCATAACGCACTTTAAACAAGAAACAATCTTTGCAAACTATTAAAAACACATTAACTTTTACTAATATCGTTCACCGCGTAGAGTCAAGTGATCATATAGACAGTCAGTTTACAAATAAAAATACCTACTACAGTTGTTCAAACAATACTTGTGCCACTAAGGTCAACTATTATTGTCTCTTTTTTGAACATTACTCTAGCGTATTCGAACAGATTTGTATCTAAAATATCGTATTACATGTCTATAAATCATTAGGAGGTATCACTTGCTTGCTTATTATGTACTAATTCCTGACACTGTATATCAGGGGTCACCAAACCTGCTATTCAAATATGTATGAACAAATAAAGCAAATTGGTTCCGGTACATTATTTTCTTTAATAAAAACTAATTTTATGGCTAAAGGAAATACAAAGGGTTTTTTACAATATTCATAGGAAAAAGTTCATTTTATGCCTTGGACTATTGATCAGTAGTTTGGACTAAAGTTAGTGCATGCAGCAGAGATAGGACAAATCCCATAACATTTTTTGTATTGCTAACACAAGGCACGGTAATTTTATATCAAGGTCTACAGCGCTCCACCATTTGGTGACCCTGCAGCATAATATCATTACTCAAACTACTGGAAGTAAGTCTGTTATGGTCGTAATTATTATACTTATACATGTAGAGTTGTTGGGTCTGATATCGCTATAAGTTAAACAGATTTTAGTAGGTACCCGTAGTAGAGACATGCTAGACTTGATTCCTTCAATATGGAAAGTTTTTGGAGTTTACTAAAACGCCATATTAACGAACCTGCATTTTTCAGTTCTCTGCATTGAGCAACCAAAGCATGTCATTAAAACTTCTCGAGCGTCGTCGGAAGGTAGGTAAACGTGTCCACTTATTAGCACTGACCTCAAAAACCACTGGCCTTATTTTAATGATGAAGGCAAGCTTGCAAGTTGATGGGAGACTCCTCTTCCAGTGGTAGAAGGGTTCCCAGCTAATTGTAGTATCTCAGACCAAAGACAAGATAGTAGTCCTTTGAGTCAAACATTATAGTAGGATGTTCTTTAGGAGATTTGCATTTCAAGGTATACAAGCTAGACTTAGAATAAATAATACATTTAAGATTCATAAATAAGAACTTGGAAATGGGATTAAATTAATCAGCATAACTTTCAGAGTTAGATCCCACAAGGGAAATACTTACTATAACGCATATTCCGCTGTAGTCCATTTCTAGGACATGACTGACTCTCGGACTGACTATTCAGTCTGTGAGCTAACGGAATTTTCACTTGTATGTCTGAAGTATTCAAGAAAAGCAACCTTATCACCACAGAATAAAATAGCGTTTCACTGTTTCCGATTTTAGTTCCATACGACTGTCATTTTAGTATTAAAATTGCTTTTGTCAAACCGTCAATACTCTTTTGACCACTTGGTTTAAGCACATTAAATTTTGATGCTGACTGAGATAGTTTCTAGGTTGGTTTCTAAGTCTTGCTTAATGTTTCAATTCAATTCAATTCAATTCAATTCAATATTTCTTTATTCAAGTAGACCAATAAACAGTACTTTCGAATCGTCAAGAATCTTAATTATGACCACTTAATAAACATATCTAAACATAATAATACAATGTATAAACAATACTTAAAATACATGTACATAATGTGACTCTACCACCGGGGTCGGAAGGTTTGGTGCAAGATGACCTTATTTGTTCCTTATTCGTCGGCATTATGATAAACCGGACTGTGTCTCATGTGATATTATGAATGAGGTTTCTGGAAACTAAAACAAGGGTGCTTTTAACCTTGCCGTCGATCAAGTTTGATTAGGTTATGTGCGTCAACTAAACTGCTTCGTCATCGCCTGACAATTCATTAACAACAGACATGTCAGGATTTATTAAACTAATGTTAAGTCTATAACGAAGAAATACAGGCGGTCTAGGACGAACAAACAAAACAATATCCTTGGGGATGTCCAAGGTTACGTTTTATTGTAATAGCCTACGGTTCAGGGACGTTGGTAGACAAACTCATTTGCACGGCCAATAAAGATTGCTTGTACATAGATCTGCGAATGGATTCATTTAACTGTTGAAACTTCTTTATTTGCATACAACCTGCCTACTGTTTACACCACTGTGTAACTAGATTTACGATCGTAATTAACAATATACTGTTTTTCACCTGTAGCCTGTTAAAAATCCACATCATCATTCCTTTCAAATTTCTCAACGGCCAAGAGGCAAGCCCCCTGAATTCTCGGGGTTTTATTGGATTGACCAGCTGTTAGCTCAAGTGGCTTTCACAGCTTTACCGACAGTGAAAGCAAGGACAACTCCTTCTCAACTCTTCTCAACTCCTAACATTTAAGTGACGTGCTGAAGCCCGTTACTTGTGCCACGGGAATCGTCCGTATCCTGGATTTAATTTCTAGTCTGTTGCCAATTTTCGGATGAAATCGCGCGAAATCATTTTTTTGGATATCAGGATATCGCCAACCTGCTTTTGGTAACCAATCAAACTGACATGCTCGTCGTTACGATAATCCGGTCAGATAAATGAACAACAGTTAAGTAGCTAAAACGTGTGGATAACTAAAGCTACTGAACCGCACCTATTTAAAAATAAACCTGAAAGCGCGTCGCCGGCTAGTCTCGTAGGTGGTAATGTTACTACTATTCCTAGTAGTAGTAAAGAGATGAACGCGAGAATACGCAAATCATCAAGGCATTAGAATACGGGATGAGTCGATAGATTGACCAGAACTTTAAGTACAATCTTATCGAAGAATGAATAAGACAAAGGTAAAGATCTATTCATCAATTAGGTTCTCGACTCTAGCAAAATTTTTATCGGATCACCGAATTTGAAGGTAACTTTCACGAACTTCATCATGGAAAGAATATAGAGTATAGCGAGGCTTTCGTTGCTCAAATGAGGTGTTTTAAAACATTTTAGATACGAGCAGTGCAAGTCTGGCGAAGACAGTGAACTTTTAGATTTAAATCATAAAATTCAGCGCCCTCAAACATTTCATGATAATCAATGTTTCTTCTACAGACCCTGGACGACGGCCTTCAACTAGTGATCAAATCAATCGAACCGCGGCAAAAATGCTTTTAATCAGTTTCTAACATTTTAGAAAGTAGATAATTTAAACATCTTTAAATCGCCAACAAGCATTCAAATAAGAAGTAATTAAGAAATCAAAAATGTAGTAACTTATTTAAATACACAACAATGCTAGGTGGTTTAAATGTCTGCTTATCAATTAGGTATATATTGATTTAACTTCACAAACGTGTGCAACAATAACAAGGAAAAGGTCAAGGCGAAATGACGTCCACAAGAAGAACGAACTACAATTATTCATTTAATCAATAACTTTGAAGAATAGCCTACTTTTATTTACCACAATAACATTAATTTTATTTTAGATAAAGAATAATCAGTAAAAGTTAATGAACATGAAATAATCAGTTTTGTTGTTTCTTGAACAAAACATAAACAAAACCATTCCTTCTTTGCTATCCCAAATAATTCACCCATTGAAATATTATTCTATCTCTCGACGCAAAACATTGAGAACTAAGAAATAATCATTAACAATGTTTTGACATTCAGTAAAACCTTCGGACTCTTGCGTATAGCATTAACTGTATAGGAGTATTTAATACTTACTAAATCGTTTACTTTCTTGTTGCAGTTTGCTTCACACGACTTTTCCGGTAGATAAAATGTGCGATACTGTGTAGCTAATGATTTTCAATCGCTACTCAACCTCTCAAAACAATAACGATTTGTTTTAAAGCGGAACTCTCAAATTAAGACGAATTTGACACTGTTTATAAATCGTGTGTAGCAAGCGCTTGACCTGTCAGTCATTCTGTCTGGGGAAGCAATAGCAAACGGTCTATAATGAGAAAACTAGTTGTCCTAATTGCACTGCTGATAAAATTCACACTCATTGAAAATGTAAGGCGGAAAGACAATAAACATTTCCATTTATATCTTCTCGTAATTGGGCTCAATAGGAGGTTTCAGTCAAAAATCAACCTTAAATCTCACTTCATTTGGGATAAGCAATCAGTGTTTTTAGCATCGTTGTTAGTAATACATATTTTATTATACATTTCTTCCAGAGAATGATATCAATGAACTTTCCGACTCTTCCGACTAAAATCGAAGAAGCAGAAACCACATTGGACGATAATGATGACATACCCTTAGAAAAAGTCATTGCATTGAAGAGCTACGAAGGCAATGATCCAGATGAATACACAGTGAACGAAGACAAGCAGTTTAGGGAAAGAAATAAAAAGGTAAACAAAACGCCATCTGTTTTCAGGAGTATTTCGATTCGAGATGAGCTGCTTGTGACTGTTCACGTTATTTCCAGCCGTGCGCCATAGTTGTGCTGTCGAATATACAGAATCCAAGCATGCAGTCACTTTTGCGCAAGTACAGATATGACGCGAATGGTGAGTAGGACATTTTTACATCTCCACACATGATATCGTGCAAAAATAATAACTAATCAGCATATTATAATACAATAACAATAGTGGCAACATTCAGAAACAAGCCACCGAGTTCAGATTAACAAGACTTATAATATGGCCGTCACAATGCAAATCAGCATCAGTTTTAACGTTTCTTATGTGGCGTTCTATAATTTGGGCAAATATGTTTCAAAGTCTACAATAACATTGCTGAAAATTTTATTATCTCATTATCTGGAAAAACACTTTGATCATTTCCCCGATATTTTTCTTAGCATGCCTATCTTTATCAGTGGATTGTGTCATGGGCATTGTTTATAAACGCAGGTGTGCTGATTCCGAGTAGTGTGAAGTACTTCATCAAACTACCGCAGGGTTTGCGTTCGTCTCCTCTACTAGTGCCACTGAACGATAAAGCATTCTCTCCTAGAGGAGGCTTTGTTAGGTAAGTGTTTTTATCACTGCAACCTTATTCATGCGTAGTAAAAATTCAATACTGTTGTTCTATTTTAAAACTGCATGAGTCTTTTAGATGGAAGATCTATTTATTGTATCGAAATAAAAAAATAAATCCGTGATAACGAAATGCGAATCTACTTAAGTCGAACTCATCAGTCGAATCGTCATGTGGGCATAAGTAAGTGGGCTTGATTAGCTAAACAAGTACATACAACATCAAACGTCTGTGAAAGACTTACTGTATATGTACTAATGTGTTAACAGGCTCGTTGGCAATGGGTAGAAGCCCTGTCAAGCTGCGCCAGGGGACGAGAGTTTCCGTCCGGGGGAACGCGTAGAAGGCTTTATGCCAGTCACTGCAGCTCCCCCAACAAGGACGATGAGGGGGAGTCCCGGAGTTTTTAGTGGGTATTCCACTGGGTCGCCTTCCCAGTGATGAGTCTCACATAACCCGTCAGCCCCGGGTCGACGGGGTATGAGTAGTCATTTCCGCCGGTTCAAAAAAAAAGGGGGACGAGAGTTAAATAATCCGAAACCATTATTAAGTATTTTGTGCCTTGATGATAGTATCTATTTTAGAACGATACGTAGTTCTAATATAGATGACCCTGAAGTGTTATTTGTTGATTCAACGTTTTAAATGGGTTATTCCTATCATAGCTTCTTAATAAATTGTAGATTGGGAGAACTTTGATTGATAAGATCAGCGGAACAAGACTTCAAACGATAAAACGCCACAGGTGTTCAGCTTAGGTATTGTTTATTACCAGCTGTTTAGGTATCGTTTAGATAACTTGACTTCAACCATCAGTCATTTATCGTCACTTGAGTTTAGGAAATGTATGTCATTTATCTAAAGAATAGAAAAATACGCCCAAAATGAGTCAGTCAGGGTTGGCTGTCGTATATTCCATTCGCAATAACAAGCCACTAGTTATAATTTAGTGAGCAGAAAATTAAGTTTTTTTTTTATTTTATACAAATTCCAAAATAATTCACATACATTTCAGTTCTAATGTATAATTTAGGTGGTCTTATTGCCTTATCTAGATAGCCTACAGGTAATGGAAAGATGTCAAAATTGGTAAACAAGTAGTGCACAAATACCAAGTAATACAAAAAAACCGTTCTGGCTGACAATGTCTAGTCTCCTAAAATGTCCAATATGCCAAAGAGTCCAGTGTCCTATTACGTCCAGTCTCACAATGTCCAGTGTTCTAAAACGTCTAGTCTCACAATGTCGTGTTCTAAAACGTCTAGTCTCACAATGTCCAGTGTTCTAAAACGTCTAGTATTTATCCTTTAGGAACATAATGTTGAAACTCATAATGTTGAATTCTCAAAAAGTTGGATTCTCAAAATGTTGAATCTCAAAATGTTGAATTCTCAAAATGTTGAATCTGAAAATGTTGAATTCTCAAAATGTTGAATCTCAAAATGTTGAATTCTCACAATGTTGAATCTCATAATGTAGAAAAACAAATGAATGCTGTAAAAACAAATGAACATCGGAAAAACAAATGAACGTTGGAAAAACAAATGAACATCGGAAAAACAAATGAACATCGGAAAAACAAATGAACATCGGAAAAACAAATGAACGTCAGAAAAACAAATGAACTTCAGAAAAACAAATGAACGTCGGAAAAACAAGTGAATACCGTAAAAACAAATCATCATCATCATGTCAGCCGAACGACGCCCACTGCTGGGCATAGGCCTCCCCCAAAGATCTCCACAACGATCGGTCCTGCGCTGTCCGCATCCAGCGGCTTCCCGCGACCTTGACAAGATCGTCGGTCCACCTTGTGGAGGGCCTGCCCACGGAAAGTAAAAAAAAAAAAAACAAATGAACGTCGAAAAAACAAATTTCCGTAAAAACTGAAAATGAAATAAAAAAAATATTTTTTTCACAAATGATTCATGTCGACGTTCATTTGTTTTCACGGTATTCACTTGTTTTTCTGACGTTTTGTGTTTTCGATGTTTATTTCTTTTACCGAAGTTCATTTGTTTTTCCGTAGTTAATTTTTTTCCGGTGTTAATTTTTTTTTTCCGATGTTCATTTGTTTTTATGGCATTCACTTGTTTTTCCGACGTTCATATGTTTTTCCCACGTTCATTTGTTTTTCCGATGTTCATTTGTTTTTCCAACGTTCATTTGTTTTTCCGATGTTCATTTGTTTTTCCGATGTTCATTTGTTTTTACAACATTAATTTGTTTTTCTACATTATGAGATTCAACATTGTGAGAATTCAACATTTTGAGATTCAACATTTTGAGAATTCAACATTTTGAGGTTCAACATTTTGAGAATCCAACTTTTTATATCCCTATGGTATAAAAATTTCTTTATTCTAGATCGATTGTTTTACATAAATTTACCAGAGCATAGAATCGAAGCTTCCGAGTTTTCTAATTTTACATTATGTGACACGCTGGACATTAGTAATTCTGATATACTAGACATTATGTTTGGACACTTGTCATTATAAGACACTGGACATGTTTGGACACTTGTCATTATAAGACACTGGACATTGTGAGACTAGACGTAATAGGACACTGGACTCTTTGGCATATTGGACATTTTAGGAGACTAGACATTGTCAGCCAGAACCAAAAAAACTTAGTAAAATTTTTAGAACAAAATGATGCTGATGTTTCAAATAGAAGTTTAGTATCGTTTCTTTAAATGTTAGCTACTCGTAATACAAAGTTGCCTTTCCGTCTGTTGGTTCGTTGAGTTCTGGGTTAACAGAACAAGTGCAAACCGTGCACTTGGCAATAAGAGCAAACATAGTAAGTTCATTTGTTACTCTTCAATCGTAGCATTTTGTTTTTAAGACCATCTTTTGTTTTACGACCGCCTCGTGTTTTGCTGCGCTGCTTTTGTTTCCCCGGTTCACATTAATTTGTTTCTTTAACTTGTGATTGTAACAGGTTTCAATTTCTTCTTTTGTTTAGCAGGCATTATCTTGGTATTACTTTCAAAGTCTGGCGAAAACAAAAAGATGTTGAAAAACCAATGCCCGCAAGTTTCCCTAAACTTTGCTCTCAATACACCTTTGTAAAAAAACATAACCCGGTATACTTTTCCCGGTTCTGTACTGAAGCAACAGTCCTACACCGGTGGCAGAGTCGCATTTTTTAAGTCTTTTTTTGTTTAGTATTATTTTTGTTTTTATTAATTTGACGATTTGAACAACAGATTTATGAGAATTATGATATAGGTATTTAATTTGATTCTTTATTCCGATGCGGTTTTCAATATTATTTAGAGAATCTCTTTTACAAAGATTTTATAATACATTCAAAATTGTCTCAGATAGCCATACGAAGCAAGGGCAGGTCACTTGTTTATATAAAACGTGTCTCCACTTTAACATTATCTTTTTCATTACAGGTATTACAAAGAAGTTCCTCCGATACCTCACTCGTGGTAAAGTGGTACTCGTTTATTATATTACCTACTTAAACCCTTTTATGTAGTAGTTGTGAGATGGGATTACTATTAATACCAAGCTTAACATTAACGGCCGATGTTGATAACTATCATACATTTTATTTTGACATATTATTTTTAACGACATTCATGTACTTAATAAGCAGTAATAAATACATGTATATTATTAACTGGTTTACAGAAAGTGTTTATCAACCTTATACCTTAAAAAAAAATTGTTTGTCCCATTATTTAAATTATTGATTACAGCGGCGAATATAAAAAGAAGATTAAATATTGATAATTTATCACACTAAACGTGACTTGTAACAATAAATGTGCAGACAGAGAATGTCTGGATATAAGAAGTCGTAATCTTCACTATCTTAATATTATTTGGAGCCCATAGTACCTAGCTTATGTAGACTTGTGCTAACGCTAAAGTATAATTAGTGGTAAAAGATAGAAAATCTAATACGCTTAAGAACTAAGTAAGCATGTTGGTAGTTTCAGTTGCAAGGTGAACTTCCTTAGAGAGTACATTTAACGTTAGGAATATAATTTTATTGTACTAGTAGCCGCCCGCAACTTCGTCCGCGTCGACGTTGGTTTTTTAAAAAAAAACATGTTTTTCCATAAATTGTAGCCTATGGTCCTATTCAGATGTATAAGCTATATTATTGCGAAGTTTCATCAAAATCAATTCAGTAGTAAGAGCACCACGGCACATTCAACTTTCGCATTCATAATATTAGTAGAATTTGTTTAGAAATATTTATTTTTTTACTAGCGGCCACCTGCAACTTTGTCTGCGTGAACTTAAGTTTTAAAAGAATATGTAATTTATAAATTTTAGCCATGTGTTGATTTGGTGTAAAGCTATATTACTGTAAAGTTTTTCCAAAATCCGTCCAGTAGTTTTGACTTGTAAGAGTAACAAACATCTATACCTACCTATATCTAACTATCGCATTTATAATATTAATAGGATATATAAAAAAACAAAATTCAGTCACAGTACTCGCGAAGTCGTGACCGTTCTTATTTGAATAGCACTTACTTAAACTTTGGCGTTTATACAGATACTAGCGGCTGCCCGCGACTTCGTCCGCGTGGACTTAAGTGGACTTAAAATGAACGGATTCGTCAAATTGTCTGACGTTAGATGGACGTTAGCGCGATGTCTCAATTCGGAACGCACCCATAGTTACGCTAATGACAGCAGCCGTCTGTCATGCCATACCACGTGATTCCGCGTACATTTTTATATTTACTTGATATTTTCAACAATTTACACAATATCTTTATAAATTGTAGCATATATGTTATTCAGATGTATAATTAACATTATTGTAAAGTTTCATTAAAATCCATTCAGTAGTTTTTACGTGAAAGAGCAACACAGCACATCCAGACATACAAACTTTCGCCTTTATAATATTAGTAGGATAGGATAGGATTTTGATACCTATTCATTATGTAGAATATGGTTCTATACCTAAACATCATTAAAACAAATTAGTTGAGTTGGTGCACCATACAACTTAAGTCGTTGGCCCAGCAACTCAAAAATGTGTCTAGGCCGGTAAGTACAAGATCTGGTGATCTGCCCGACCTTGCGCCTACAACCTATTACAGCTTTACAACCTACCAGCTAACTAACTAGGTGTACTTAGTTTACTTAGTGCAAACGAGTTTTGCCTTTCTACATTTACTTAACTGCTAAAAAAATGGAACTACCTATGTAGGTATTTCAATATGTTACTTAAAATTTAAGCAGTTCGATCGATATATTTTCTAAATTATTAGATATTAAAGACTTCATGATTGATGAAAACATTCATAATCTTTAGTGTGTATTCTTACATTAATTAATTTTTACGAAACTTTTTATGCAGTTAACAAAATATAAAAGTTGACCCTATTAACACGTTAACATTTGCGGTACATTCGATTATACTGTTTACACAAGGCGAAGAATTGAAAAGGCAAAATACAAGCGAACGAAGTCGCTGGCTACAGCTAGTTAAAATCCTAATAAACAAAGAAAAGGAGTCTTTTGTTTCAGCTACAACAATGGACTCGAAATTCGTTAGGGCAATGACAGTGAATTCCATATATAGAATGAAGCAAGACAAATCCTATAGAGGCGTCCAAACCGCTTCTCTAGGTATCGCGTAAGCCAAAGACAATTTTTGGAAAAATGCCAACTCCCATACACGCTCTGGTTCAACTCTATAACGGGAGGCGCAAAAAACATCTAGCCACCCAAATTTGGGAGGGCTTTACACATCAAAAGACTGTGTCGCGACGTGTCTCTGTTTAATTCAGCAGGATATTAGTCAGCTTTTGATGCCGTAACCTTGACGGCACCCAACGATGTGGACTAAGAAAACAGTCACGTTCAGAAAATTCGTTAGGATCGTAAAATTCCTACAGCGTTATGGTGATGAATTTGATAATACGCTATACCGACGGTTATACTAATATTTATTCTAATCGCAACACTGACAAATCATCATCAAGATTGTATACCTAAACATAAATCTTTGAACGGAAAGACTGACTGCCATATGTGAGCACAGCCTGAAAAACAACGAAATACGGGAACTAAACAATTGTTATTAAAACAAATGACAAACAATCTATTGAGCTATACTATGAGCTAACGAAAAACTCCTTTCTAATTTCTCCTTTTACTCCTTTCTTACGTAAGAGAAAAAAAATATTACAAAGCACCAGAGGATCAGAAGTTCAGAGCTTATTGTTAATGTCACAGATTATAATATTAATTGTACAAAAATTTAATACGATTTGCGGACCACATCGCCAATGGCGTTCTCTACCGTCAACAACATGAAACGCGACCTTTTACACTAGCCGAATTATTTCAAGTACACAACACTTCCGAAAAAGATTCTTTAACAAGGTTAGGAAGGAAAGGAAACCTTAGCGCGTAATCCAATCATTCAAAATTAACTTTTGGGTCAAGTTGCATCGCACCAGAATATCATTGCTATGCAAATGTTTTGTTACTGTGTGCGCTTGAATCAATACACGATTCAGACCATCTAATTCTTTGAACCAATAATCCATTTTCGTCATCAAAGAAACCCGATAAGTATAGTAAGCTAGTTGCAGGTTGATAACGCCGGAAGTTATTGAATTCATTCACAACATTCATTTTGTATCGGATCTGTGTCTGGGTGTTGATCTTTTAAGTAGTAGCTCACCCGAGAGACGTCGTTCTGTCAAGTGCTATAGGACTGAGACAGTTCAGTAAGACAAAAGACAGCCAACAAAGGTCGATCGCGTTTTCCGATATAATTACTTACTCAATTCTCTATTTTCTAATATTGTATATCTTATGCGGTGGACCAATTTGACCAATCAAAAACCATAAAAATCGGTCCAGCAGTTCTTGAGTGAGTGTTGTAACAAACCGGCTTTGTTTTATCGTCCACTGCTGAAGATAGGCTTGAAAGAAGTTCATGGTTATCTTTTTTCCAGACCTTTTTAGATTGTCATCAAATGGTCGCTATTCTGGAACTTTTTTGTTCTCAGGGCCAGACGGTGCTGGTGTCACATACTTATTTCTATGTATAAGTATAGTAGATGTAAATCTACTATACTTATTCGCTGTATGCCGCTTATTATTTAAGAAATATTAGACGTAGGTATTTAACTCGCTAGAACTACAAAATGCTATTTCAAGTAATCAGCAATCTACAAATCTAGGACATTGCGAAATACTCAAGAATGTTAACCAATGATATGAGCGCAAATTGACATGTGCAGCGTTAGAATTGCAAATACTAAATACCAGTAGGAACTAAATTTCCTTTTACAAGATAAGCATCTATCGAGAACAAATTAACAATGCCAGGTAATAGTCAAGGTGAATACCTTTATTTCGTAACGTTTTATAGCTAGTCAAGTGTTCGTATTTCGTTTTTTAGCTACAACTTTGGGTGATAACTCATAGGCAATCCAACGTTGTCAACACTCTCAGCACCATATGAATCTTTTTCTTTAGCCTCATGTTTCTGTCAATATATTTTTTACGCGCACGGTTTTCATACATATCATACAATGAAAATGTAGGTCTGACTTTAGGAGTTTTTTACTAAATCATTAAGCATATTGGCATATAGGGCTTGGCGCTGAACGTGTACTAGCCTCCATAGTTCATTTATTGCACTGTTTGAATTTAACGGAATAAAGTCTAAGTATCGTGTTGACAATTTAGAAATTTCGAAACTAATGAACCATCAACTATAATTGATGTCTCTAGGTGCGGGAGTTAGTCGGAGGTCTGTATTTAGATGTAATTTGTAATTGTGAGGATTCAAGCGATGCTTATAAGCAAACTGACGATGCCAAATCTACTATATTATCCATCTACTTAGGCAGATGTCTGCTAGAATTAGCTTCCAATGCGGGACTTAAAAATAATAATATCGAACCGTTATTATTATTGAACGTGATCAGCGGCCACCCACGCCAAATTAGGAGCTTCCCTCCATTGAACTCATAGCTGTGACATCATCTACTTCTAACTTTGCATACGTTAAAATTGCTATTGCTGTGGTCGTTTATAATTTGTAGGAACATTTTTGAAAACTATCTTGAAGAACTAGCGAAACGGTTGAGAAACCATTTCAGAAATTAAAATGTTATTCATGGCGGATCTAGCTTGAGGATGAGGTAACTGAGGATGTACCCCCTTAGGATGTCGTGTATGACGATGATAGCCGTGGGCATCACGTGACACTCCATCAAATATACACACATCAAAACTGTCTAAGGATATCATAGGGATATCATTTTTCAAATATTTCGGAAAGTTAAGTTTGTTTACAAGTTGAGCATTATCTTAGAATAACGCGAGGACAGAGGCATAAGATAAAGGTTAAGAATATTACAAAAAAAACCTTTGATTTTGCTAAAATTTTGACACCTTTTAAAAGAAAAATTCGACATCTTTTTTTAACGTCCTTACGATTGTACAATAATGCTACTATAATGAATTTCTTTATACAATCTGAAAGGGCAGATATAGCAGTTTCTGTGTTCTAAAAATTTCTACGTTAGTATCAATATTTTAATTTTTACAGCCTCCCAAATAGCTATACTTTGTATGAAAATGCTTGAGATATCCCTAGACACTTTTGAGCAGTGTATGTTTAACGTAGTTCAGGTAGAAAAACTTTGGTAGAATAGGGAGATACTTGACAGTAATCGCGTATATTGTATTATATTGTAGGGCTCCAGTTCCCGACTTCCCTCAATATAGGCGTAGCACCTTCAATCATAAGTATACAATTATGATCGAAACGTAGCATATGGTTATCCAATGTAGGTAGTAAATAAATGGGGTTACGTTATAAGGGAAACCGACCGCATGTAATGACATTTCCGCAATTTAAAAAGTTGTAACTAGTGTTTTAAGAATAACTACCTAGTCAGCAACAAGTTTCTGCGTACGTACTGACGACTTCTGCGTACGTGATATTATGATCATACTTGGGAATAAACAGCCTGTATTTTTTACAGAGTTTTGAGGAACTAATGAAGCAGTACTAAGTATTGTATAGTATAAGGGTAAACATGACGGTTTGAAATAAAACGTAGTAGTTGTTTGGTTTTGATCAAACAAACCTTCAGCTTGCAGTTAAATAACGAGAGTTCTGTGCGATAGCTGTACAGCTGCAATCTGCCTTCTAAGCAATGTTTAAATCTCTCGGAATTATGTGATCGCGGCCTTAAATTACAGCTGTCGCTACTCAAGACCAATTATGCAGACATGACAAATGAATCGCCTACCAAGGGTGGTCAAAAGTTTAGACACGTAGATGCTGGCCTTGATGATTTACCTACCCACGAGTATGCGAACGGAGCAGTCAGAGTATAATAGAAGTCAGAACATAAGAGACGAGCCTATACCGAAATCTGGTTTGCTTGTCTTTTTTACAATCTGTTTGGTTTAATAAACACAAGGTAGGCGACGCTTTCCCTCGTCTTATAGTCAACCGCAGCTTTTTTACAGTTAGTACACATTCTCAACAAAGCAATAAAGGCTATTTTTCGAACGCCGTGTATGTATGGTCGACTGTATGATTACCTCGGCACCAACGACACGTGGTCCAATATTAACCCATAATTTATGTGTGCAACACAACGAAACTGCGATGCATCCTGGCCTAAACAAGCCGGCTATTTTGGGTATTATGCTGTGGCGAAAAGTAGGTCGACGGCATAGTGAGAAACTACCTATCATACAGATTGCAACATCAACTCCGGCGCAAGTATTTTTTCATGCAAACACAAATGTGTCTTCGGAAGTTTCGTAGATAACACGTAGGTGTGTGGCTGTTTGTTTCATACCTCCACTCTTTTGTTAAATAGTGGTAGCTAATAGTAAGGTGCATAAACAAATCCAGATTTACGCAAATAATTAGGTATGAACCACAGATTTAAAATGTAGAAGGTGTATGAAAATTAGACCACAGCTTTTTAGACTCATTTTGTGTTTTATGTGACACCTAGTGACACACAGGTGACACACCATGACACCAGTGTTGATCTTAAGTTACCGTGTCTTAAGTATCTGAGGCTGATTGTCCACTGTTTTTGTCGAATGGTGTAGCCAACCCACTTATTCGAGAAGTTGACATTATTGACAGCAAAACTACTGATACTTTAAGGGTTCCAGCAAGATTTAACTTGGGACCACATCAGTTTCAAGTCAGTGTCACTAAAATACTTTAACAGAGTATCAGAGCCAGTAAGGCTCAAAATAAAATGGTAGAAAATATATTGACAGTAAAAAGATGTGCTTATTTTATATGAAAGTGCAATTTTTCGCAAATGCAGTAAAATGTTATTTTATTAACCACAAACTGATTAAAATTCAGATGTATGACACCTAACCAAATAAATAGTAGGTATGTCAGTAGATAAAGAGATGTGTACATGAAGTGTGGAGAGTGATAAAACCTAAGAGCCTGTATTTTTATGAGTGTTCAATTCTTTTGAATATCTACCTATTGAATCATATATCAAACTAAAATAACATCTTATGTCATCCATCATCACCTCTCATCTTATTTTGCTGACAGGCAATGATATGTCAGTAGAGAACAATGCTACAAATATGGCATTAATTATTTGATAGAATATTCAAACGTATTTATGGGTTAAATACCCGCTAAATCATCGAAAGCCATAACCCATATACATTGTTTGGGTATACTCATTTACGTTGTAAATTCTAACAAGAAATGGTAAATTGACTTAGGTTGTCCAATAAAAACATTTGGGAATTAATGAATTATGTTTAAAATACTACAGGAGTTTGTGTTAACGTTTAAATCAGTTTCTGACATCCATAGTATAATCCCTATGTGGAATTAGAATTGTTGTGAGGATTATTCAAGTCCTGGATTCAATTTATACACTTATCGCTACACTGGTCATTAACATTTGGATTTCTATTGTTATGGAGCGTTATGCAGGGACGAAAGACTAAATCAGAAGGCTTGAGGTAAATCTGGTAGCCAGGTTGACAAGATTTTTCCTTCTCTGAAGATAAAATCTAAAATTTGTTTAAGAGAGATTATGTACGCTATAAAACAATAAGAATATCAAACTAATTGGAATACTAACTACTAAACAAAATAATGTTACCCAGAGCTTCCAGCAGGACTTCTATAAAGCAGCATAACATGATCTGGTAAACTGTTATATGATATTCTATTTTCATTCCGCTCAAGATACAAATTAAGACTCATGTTTGAAGATAAATAGTATCCAAGCACTGTGGAAATAAAACAAAAAAGACTGTTGTTGCTTACATTTGAAAATCAACAAGGAATTGCCAGGAATAGTAAGAATAGTTACCAAGTCTTCCGTATGGTCAACAATGCCCGAGCAGGTCTCTTCCCACTTGCATCTGTGACAAGTGAGAAGCGATCGCTGAAGCTTCTCTTCACCTCCGGCAAGTTTGCCAGCTGGTCTCCAGACGACAGCCGTAACGACTTCCCAGTGACTAGTCCATCAGACTTTCTAGATTTAAAGTCATCAGACCTGTCATCACTGAAATCTGGAAGTGACACCCGCTTGCTGTGCTTCTTCTTATGCGATCTGTGCTTGACTTCGTTTATATCGCCTTCAGTCACCTCTTTCTCTCTACTTTTACTGTATTCTCCATCACCAAAGCCTTGGACAAAACAAAGCATAATATCCTCAGGATAGGACTCCTTCATTTAGACGGTCATTTTTTGTAGGTCGATGAGTGAGTGATTCCGGGCAATGATGAATAAAGTTAAGAGTATTTCCAATTCATTATTCAAACGAACTTTTAAACATCAGGATCTTAGTCAGGATGGGCGAGTAGAAAACCACAACACAACAAGTAAACGTCAAAATCTTGCGCAATAAAATTTCGACCACTACACAATAATTATTTCAATAACTTCACAAATTTGGTTAGTCACTAACTAATAAATAACTGAAATTATTTTCACATGAGAATTCGAAATTGTTTTTCACTTTCAGGCTCAGCCGCCAAAATACGTCAAATGAAAATGACGTTTATTCGTTCGGTAACTGAAAACTCGTTAGACGTTCGGAAACATGCGTGGAGCAAGCGCGCGGCCCTTTAGTGAACTGACTGATTGACCAACCGGTCTGCCCCGCTAGCACGGTCGACGGCTACGCTACAGAGACGCGCAACCGTACGTTGAATGAGAATGAATCAGTCTACTTTGTAAAATTCTTCATACTATGCCATAAGAATTCACATAATACTACACTTTTACAAGCCCCAACACTTGAATCTCTACCAAGGAGGAGCCATTTATTTCTATTCTTCTCACGAAGACCCACCGGAGGAGGATACAAAATAAATGTGTTTAATTAAATTGGTCCTGACCCACCATGTGTCTTCGTTATCCCTAGAATTAGGTGCACTGATTGGCATTGGCATCGTGTTTCGCTTCAATTTTATGGCTGGACTAATCTACGACACAACGTTAAATGCCAAGGATACGTTCTCACTCATACGCTTTGTAGGGGGTAGGTTCTCCTCTAAGTAGGTACAGACCTACCAACTTATCTGTGAACTGAAGGAGGACGACACCGTCGATTCAGTGTTGCTAATTAATATAAGGTGCCTAAAATTTAGCAAGTTTTACAAGTAGGTCATTTGTCATAAGAAATAAGTATTAAATAAAAATAATAAAATTAAATATTGTAATTATTTATTAATAAAAAAAAATATTTGTAGTTAAGTAGGTACAGTTGTCCTTCAGGATTAAAAAATGGCTTTATTTAGAAAGTGATCCAGTGAAATTAATAAAAAGAATTGAAGAATTGAAATGTTTGTAAATTCGATTTAACGATTTGAAGGTACTTGTAACAGGTCTATTAAAATAAGTTGTTTGTTTGAAATGGAAATCCTGCAGATATTAAGGTTTGATAGCTAAAACAGTTACTAGAGAGATAAACTAGAATATGAAAAACTTAACAATCAAACTAAATGTTCCACACTCAAAACTTTTATTCAATGTGATGTATGTACCCTCCCTGCATCAGGTACCTGGTACTATTTGCAGCATTTAGTTAAGACTTTACCTAACCACTAACAACGATATACTAATCATAATTCGCAGTGGTAAGTACCTAATGGATGTAATAAAAAAATCAAATTGCTTTACAATTATTTATTAAAAACCAGATTTACAGTAATTATGATTTTTCCACCTCATAGTTGAGGTGAGGCCTGTGCCCAGCAGTGGGACGTTTATAGGCCGATTATGTTATGTTATGTTATGATCTTTAGATGAACCTGCACTACCGACATCATCAGCTCTGTCCTGTGTAATTTATTTCTTTCTTTAAGACTTCTAGACGGTTTTTAACAGTAGGCACCTCGTTTTTAGCAGAATCAAATTCATGTACTCTCCTCCGTATAACTCCCATGTCAAAATCATCAACGTGTATGATTCCACTTCTGCGTTTTCTATCCTTGCCTTGTGTCCGAATTTTAGTAACAGTGTCTTCTGCTGCATGCCCTTCTTTATCTATTTTTGCAATAAGTCCTTGACACACCTGAAACATAGGACTATTTTTTTCATCGAAATTTAAAAACCAGCAGGTTATTTGGCTCACCCATTTAACACGTAACTTATTAGATGTACGTTACCGTTACGTTAATCTACAGTAAGAAGAATATATACAAATATTCCGTGGACTTAAATATTTGGTTAAGAATATAGGTATTTATAAAAATAAAGCTGACAACACTAACCTGTTGCAGCCGAAATTCCTTTGTATATTTTGGTAAACGGAATAATCGGGGTCCGAGCCCCAGGCTTCTTCTTTAAAAAAGGTTTCAACCTTAAGAATAATGTTTAGAGCATCACTTTTAATGGCTTTCGGCATATTCAACTTCATAAATTCCGAAATATCACAATAAAACAACCATAGTACTCAAAAATTGTTGACACGGACAATCAAATGACATTTCAACATGGCGGTCGTAGTTCCAATTTTCGCCATTTCACAGATAAGTTGGTAGGACTGTAACTGGTTTTTATTAGGTGCAGTGAGCTGACATAAAAAAATGACATATTTTTCGACGAAATCTGACATATTTCCTGGCAACCGAACTCAGCTGTATCTACACAATTCAAAATCATTTATCATCACATGACAAAACATAAATATAGGAAGTGACTATTTTTAAAGCCCGACATCTACGAACTTTTAAATAATCCGCCTCATAGCGTGTTTGATCAATAAGGCGTAAGGGGAAAATAAACGATGGGTTTGCCAGGGCCGGGAACTACAAAAAAGCTTTAGAGGGAAAAACCCATTGAAACTGATTATTATGTAGTAATGGAATGTACCTTGCTTTCTTAGAGAAGGCAAATTGTGTTCCTATGGCTTTATTCCTGGGCATTCTACTACGTAAATCGTGTTATTAATTATTATTTCAAATGGAGAAGTATTTTGCTCCAGATTTAATTTAGAAAAACTATGTCGAATAATAGGTAACATTCACGACCAAACTGCTTAGTTGCCTACATCACAAAAAACTTAGATTTGAAATATTGAAGAAAAGTTTGAAAGCCTAGGTTCATGAAACCGTTACATTACAAGTTAGCTTCAAGCAAGCAACAGCCTTCATACTCGTGTATGCCTCTGCTGGGAGCAGGCCTCACTTCAACTTTGAGATGGCTCTAGCCATACTTTAACATGTGGGCTTAGAGTTGAGAGAATTGATGAATGGTTGTATTGCTAGTGATAAACCTTGCTAGACGATGTTATCAAGCCGTCCTTAGGACCATCAACTAGGCCAACGACATATCTTTCAAGCTCAGTCGGCAGTACAAAAAAAAACAGACCCGGGGCATGATGAATTGAGATTATGGTACCCACATAACTAACCGATTTTTTAAACACCACGTCCATAGGGAGACATTTAAGTAGGTCTTATCTTTAAGTTGGAAGGCACGTCGTAGATCCTGACAGGGTGATGGATGACAACAACAACGTGATACAAAAAAACGCTCGCTTTCAAACAAATACTACCTCAATCGATTGTTACCTACAACAAATTCCAAGCTATCTCGGATTACCTAAATGGCAATTATTATTATGTTACACGAGAATCGGGGAATGGTGCTTTGTTCTGAAGGTGAATGACCCCAAAACTTGAAGGCGGGAAGTTCATTGCTACAAATACGACATTTGAAGACCATGTGATGTTGGGGAAACTTACTTCTGCTGATGCTGTAGGCTGTAGGTAAGTGTATCCAGTCTAATGAGATGGTGCAAATCTTTAAAAAATGATAAAACTGAGATCTTTTTTAAATGCTTGTCCTGACTTGAGTTTAGTTCCGTTGGCTAGTCAAGCAAGCATCACTTCATTTTTAATTCATAAGTTTTATAAATTGCTAAGTAGCTCCTATGTAAATCCTAAGGTTAAGTAGGATTTACATCCTTCCCAGTTCTATTGACATTTTACGGGACAGCATGACAGCGCGTGCTTAGCGTTGATTGATGTTTGTGAATTCGGGGATACCTAGGTATTTAAAAGGACTAAAAGGCACTGAGCTTAAAATCCTAGTTCACCAGACCTAAGTTCATACTTGGTTCTCAGACGCCAGCAAGTAGATTTACCAAATAAGTGGCAAAAAAAATAGGATTGCCATAGAACACAGATAAGAAAAAGCAGGTAGAACTCGGAAGGAGTTAGGTTCCTACTTAGGTAACACTGCTCAGTACATTCAGGATCGATATCCCGAACGTTGCCAGGATCACCTAGGAAACCAGGAATCAAAACTTTTCACCCCGCTACAAAGGGATTTCCCCTCTTCAACCTTTGGTACATAAATCCAATTGAAATTAATGGATTAGGGTTGGGTAGTTGTACTTTGTGTGTTGGACCACCTATTACGTATTTTAAATTATTATTAGATAATCTCCCATTTGATCCATTTGTCTTCATGAGTGGGTAGCACAACTAAAAGAAGTTCGTTTTTGCGTCTGTAGAAGTAGCTGCCCATCTATTCGTTCCCATAGTAGGTATGAAGATTGTGGTAAAGAAGTTGAATGGGTACCTAAGTCGGCATTGCATTCATAAATCAGCTTAGCAACAGTACCTAATTACCCCACTTTTCTGTTATAAAATCTGTTTGCACTATGAACACCGCAACGCAACCAAAGAAACTAATCTTCGTGGATAAGTAACAAAAACCGCCTTTACACGTTTCGTAGAGATACAAGAAAATGATGATGTGAATGAGGGGTTAGAACCGATGATCAACTACTTGATAATTTATTACTTGTAACTGTCTCTGTAAGTAGGTAGATTGCTGGAATCCAACCACTGGAATTCTTACAGATTCTCCTCCTGTGAGTGTGTCTAAGTGTAAGTTGATTAGATTTGCTAAAGAGCTTAAGCTGGCGAATGAGGTGTCTAATTAACTGGTAGTACATTGCTCATAATCAAAACAGATAGCGCAAAAATAAATATCACTCAAAACGTAATGTAAATCTTAAGTGTAAATTTTTGCTTAATTCACAAGTTAGGATTTTAAGAACCGAATATTAGCAGCTCAAAATCAATCGTTTTTTTGCCAATAATTTTCTAGTAGATGCGAGCTTGGATGTTTGACATTGTTTTGTCACATAGCCAATGGTGTTAAAATCGTAGTGTGTAAAACCATCGCCATGATGCCTACACACCGGAACGTTCACAGTTGGAGAACCAAAGGCCATTTAACATAAGGTATTCCGTTGATTATCGTACTCAGATTACAGATCTTGGTAGGGGCTTCCTATGTATTATTTTCTTGTAGTAAAACTTCATTATAATCTGTTTGAGGCCCTACACGACTTTTTAGGAAATTAAGCTATGAGAAGCTATATTACTGCGCCTAATAGATTTGATGTTAGGTACTACGACTTGGACGCGGGTTCGATCCCCAGTACAAATATAAAACTTTTTTGGACCACTGTCGCTGAGCCACCTTGTATTATTTCTATATGCCACGTGGCATGTGACTGACGTCATGGTATAGTCAGAAAAAACATAATAATTATATACTAAAGATCTGAAAACAAAAAAAAGACATTTGGTCATCTTGGCATCAGGCGTGAATCGAACCAGCATCTTTCGCAAACCGGGCGACTGCACTGGTTTGCGACCAAATGTCTTTTTCTGGTTTTCAGGTCTTTAGTAAATATACTGCATGGAAAATGCTAAAAACAATAACAAGCATAATGATTATATATTGCGTTTGACGGTACAAGATCGATTAGTTATTTTAGCCAATTAAATTTCTATCCAAAGTCCGAGAGTAGGCAGGTACCTGTAAGTCATCCCGTATAGCGCACTGAACTTGATATTAGTTGAGGTCGTCGCATTACTTCATCAAGCTAGTTTGCGTTGCTTCCTCTATTTGTCACAGTCATTTCGCTCTATTGTCCTCTACCCATGTACCTCTATACTATATTACCTACAAAACATGCATTCCACGAATCGTATAACTTTATGTATTATGTTATCTAATATGCAGTGAGTGTCAGTAGGTAAATAACGATGTTATAGTTCTTTATTATTCATTTTTAGTTAGTTGTTGGTACCTAATTAAGGGGGAAGTTAAGGAATAAGGACGTTCAGGATAGAAGTAATATATTTTGGTTATGATTTTAAGATTGTTTTATCTGAAATTGATTGTTGGGGCCATCTTTTTAGGGTTCCGTACCTAAAAGGTAAAAGCGGGACCCTATTACTAAAAATCCGCTGTCTGTCTCTTTGTCACCAGGCTGTATCTCATAAGCCGTGTATCTAGAAGGCTGAAATGTTCACAAATTACCTAGGGTATTTTTCGTATTTTTGCTCAATAAGCTTGAAATTTGAAGATTTAGTTGTATGTTTTGTTACCTTTCATAATAAATATTTAATAAAAAAAAATAAAGCTTCTGTATGAATAAAAATGCAAAAGTGAATTAGGTATCTAATTCGTATGCTTAGATCCGAAAGCCCTCATTATTGGATAAGGTCGAGAGATTGGAATAAAGTACAATTACATTATTGGGTATTATTCACCCAGCTCCAAGACAAGACAATACTAGGAATCGCAAATAAAATGATGTGCAATCGTATTCAAAACTGGCAAAGCTCCTAAATATGTGATGATTCGCATGACAATCATTCGACATAGCAAGAGATGACGCATTGTTTACATTTAACTTTAATTTTAACAAAAGTGAATGGTTATAGGGCATGTTATTAATAAGTTAGGCAGTATTTTTGATTTCAACCGCGAAAAAACCTTCACGGGGTCCGGTACCGGTTTGGTTCTTACCAGGGCCAGTATGGCGAGGCAGCCGTCTGATATAAAGTAAATCAGGGTAAATGAGAGCCCATCGCGTCCCAGTCTGGAGGACTCTCGCGTTGTACAGTCAACAGCACATCGGGCTACCCATTTCCGTTTTTTATCCTGCTCTTGCCAAATGACATTTGTTTGCAATAGAGCAAGAAGAACTGACCGGGAAAGGGTGACCCTATCATGCCGTTGACCGTACAGTAGGCTGCAAGACAAGTCTGAATATTTCACCTAGTTCGTGTCACCTTATGCAAAGTATGCACTGAAGGTAATTTTGCTTAAAACTGTGATATGCATGACATGTGGACCCACTGAAGATAGGGAAACCAGAAAAAGACATTCGGTCTAGGCTTCAGGTTGCAATCGAACCTGCTACTTTCCTACCTTTACCTTTGTCTAAAACATTTTTGAAACAAACCTGGGGCTAGATAAAATATCCTAGAAAAAAACGGCTGATCTGTTAAGGTCTCGGTAGCACAGCGGTTCGTGCAATCGCCCGGTTTGCAGAAGACGCGGGTTCGATTCCCGTCTGAAGCCAAGACCGAATGTCTTTTTCTGGTTTTCCTATCTTTAATAGGATGATAATGCATTATCCCTTAAAATAAGATTATCTATGTGAACCCACTGTTCACAGTTAAAAGCTCGGGCTGAGGAATAAGGTAGTTACACCCCCTAACCCCGAACTTACAGACCCGTAACTAAATAAATAAATGAAGTAAATTGAACACGGAAGACTACGTTTGTGAATTAATTTGCATAAATTACTAAAAGAGCGGCCAAAATGAGATGAATTGTCAATTATTGATCCCCCTGGGAAGATATGAACCTACTCAGTCAGGCAGGAGTGTGGGCGTTAGCGACGCAAGCCACCGCCTACAGCATCTGCAGTCTTGAATATATTTTTTAATTAGCATTTAGCTTTGTAAGGCTCTTTTTTTTAAAATTAAGCAGAGAAAACGGTTCTTAACTCAAGTAGCTGAGTGAAAATCAATACTTATTACTGAAAATGTGAACATTTTACTTCTAGTTCAATTTAGCGTTGAGAATTGAATGATGATCGAAGATTCTTCATAAAATATTTAGCACCACCAAGGGTCCTCGCAAAAGTCTTGCCTCGCAATAGTTACTCGTCCGCCACGTTTCAGAAAAGACTTTTAGTTTTGATAATTGATAGTAGGTGAACTATTTATGAATGATGAAATGAGCAATTAATAAGAAACAACATAATCGCTAAATGTATAGCTAAATTTTATAGTTATTGTAGCTAATAAAACCTCATGCTGAACATAACGAAAAGTGACAATAAGAAAGAGAACCGAAGTAAAAGTAACTAGGATTATCGTTATTAATACCAATAATAGCAAATGTAAACACATTTTTCACTGAACTATTAATTATACGTGAATCAACGAATACGCCGTAATATAGGTACAACAAGCTCTAATTATAATTTTACAGGTAAACATTTTCTTGTTTAGGCACAAAATGTTGACGCACTTAACGTTTCTCGGAGGCGGTACATCAAAGATTTTCATCTGAAAATTACCGATATCTTCGTCATCCTAACAACACTCAAGTTTAACAGAAGATCCGTGATCGAAATAGACACAAAGAAAATATTTTTAAAACTATATGGCGATATTTTATTTACAAAGATTTTTCGACTTAAGTTTATTATTATTGGCCTTATAACTATTAATAAAATGCCACATTTATCCTTCGAGTTCTTTGACTAGAACTTGTCTATTTATGGAGTTTATGTAAATATATAGTTTTTGAAACATTTTTCGGCACATTCATTACTATATAAGACCTACATAGTACCTACTAAGTTGAAAGCTGTTTGATCGTCACAACTTTGGTTAGGGTTGTCTCATTTGAAAAATAATTCTAACAATTAGCAAATTGCAAATCTTCATTGTGTTCCCTATACCTATTACCTATACAATACGTACGGATCGCTGATTATGGCATGAAACTATATCTTATAAATTAGGCTTTATAAATCTAACATTGAAACCAACATCCCTCATAATATTAAGTCTTTTTGGAGCTTCATAAATAGTAAACGGGGCAAGGCTTCATCTATACCTGCAAAGATGTTTTTAGGTGACACGTGTGCACAGAGCGGTGTAGACATCTCCAACCTTTTTGCCCGTCAGTTCCAATCCACATATACAACCAACGTTTCTACCTCTGCAGTCTTGCAGCGGTCCGAGTCCTTGAATCACGACAAACAACTTGGAAGCTTGAAGTTTGTTGAAACTGACATATTAAAAGAAATTAAAAAAATTGACACCTCTAAGTCCGCTGGTCCAGATTCCATACCTCCACTTTTTGTTAAGCGCTGTGCATCTGCATTGGTATTTCCTCTGACGATCATATTTAACGAATCGACTAGCTCGGGTACTTTTCCCAGTGAATGGAAAAAAGCGCGGATAGTACCGTTGCATAAGAAGGGCGATGAAGCAAATGTGGCCAACTATCGGCCTATCTCCATCCTTTCTTGTTTCTCTAAATTATTGGAATCCGTTATACAGCCCACATTTTCATCTTTCATTAACGACTTTCTTTCGGAACATCAGCATGGCTTTAGGCGCGGACACTCTACTTCGACAAATTTGGTGGCCTTCATAGCTGATCTGTGTGATACTGTGGATTCTGGAGCACAGGTCGATGCCGTGTACACCGATTTTCGCAGCGCGTTCGATAGTGTTGACCACTCTGTGCTTTTGTCAAAGCTTCAGGCCTACGGTGTTTGTGGTTCACTGCTCGGCTGGTTCCATTCTTACCTCAGACAAAGACCCCAGAGCGTGGTAACTAATGGCTTTGAATCAGAAGTATACTATGCAAAATCTGGTGTACCCCAAGGTTCCCTCCTTGGCCCTTCACTTTTCTTGGTTTTCATCAATGATGTCATAACACATATAAAACATTGCCGTGTTTCTATGTTCGCAGATGATTTAAAAATTTATAAAACCATCCAATCAGCTCACGATGCCGAACTAATTCAAACAGATCTAAATAGCCTCAAATCCTGGTGTGATTCCAACAATATGTCACTAAATATCAGTAAATGTCTCCACATAAAATTTTGCAGGAAGAAAATACCTTTCCAAACCGAATATTCGATGGGTGGTGCCACACTGTCTGAGGTCGCTGAAATAAAAGACCTAGGCGTCGTGATTGATAACAAATTAAGATTCACCTCTCATATAGATGCTACTGTTATGAAGGCGGCTAGAATGCTTGGATTCTTAAAACGGAACTCCACTGGCTTCTCTTCCAAAACAAAGCAGATTCTATATAACGCACTTGTTCGAAGCCACCTCGAATATGCCTGCACATCCTGGTCCCCTTTGTATTCTATACATTCCCAGCGCATTGAGAGCATTCAACGCAACTTTACCAGACACCTAGCCTACCTGTCGAGAGGCTTCTCCCACAGAAATCCGTACGCACAGCGCTTGAAAAAGTTTGGCATGACTTCGCTGCGAGATAGAAGACACGTTCTGGATATGTGTTTTCTACACCGACTTCTACACGGAACCCTGCACTGTGGCCCTCTTTTGGGTAAAATTTCTCTGAGTGTCCCGTACAAATACCCCAGAACCAAAATTACGAAATTATTTAATGTACCTCGGGTTCGTACTAACCTTGGCTTTTTTTCCCCCCTTAATAGAATGTTGAATAGTTATAACGCCCAGAACAAATCACTCGACCTAGATATTTTTCACGACACATATGCGACGTTCAAAAATAAAATCATTAAATCTGTCATTTCACCAGTTAACCCATGAATAGTTTGGCTTTCCGTCTTAGTTTCAGAAGAAATATTTTTGTTATCATTATATTATTCTCTTAACTTTATTACATATTTCGGCTAATGTTATGTACGCCGTAATTGTCATATATATAAGATTGATTACCTATTATATTGTTTTTTGTCATTGTGTTATATGTATGATGTGGCTGTGCTTATAAATAAATAAATAAATAAATAAATATCTTGTATAGGTATTATCTCCGGTCAGAAAAAAAACCGACATTCACAAACATGAACACCTATTCTATTACGTTAGGCAACCGCGTCAAATTTCAACTAAAAAGTTTAAAAAAATTATGACTAAAAACTGTTATTTTTCAAAATGTTGCGTAAAAATCAAAAAAATATGAAACATGTGATTGACTATTTTACAATCGATGCAGAGTGAAACAAATCATAAATTCTATGTAAAATGGAAGGATGAACATCCCAACTGTTAACCCTTAACCAATCCAATCTTCCCAAAGTTGTCTGAAAATTCAAATGAATCCCGTCTGTTGTGTGTAGCTGAAAGATCGCTTAACATTCGGCAGACCACACCACTACGGGAGCATAGCCAAAACGTGTCGTGCATATGCATTATTTCACGGATCTAAACGAACAAATCCAAAAATTTAGGTCAAAACACTTCAGGGTTGCCAATCGCTATTTAGTATAATTTAAAAAAGGAAATTATAGCCCTGAATCAAGATTTCAACTCTAATATACATAATAAGGAAACACACATTCATTGCTTTAGTTCCAAAGTAAGGTTATCCCTTGAGCTATGGAAACAAGAAAACCACGAAGGTATCATAAATGCCCACACCCTACGTTTGTTTCATCAACAAATGCTGCAAACAAACACTTTCGAGTCTCAACCGGCAGAACTGCACTAAACGGTTCACCTATGTACCCTATATACTAGATATATACCTATATACCAGATGTGTGTGTCTAAAAGCTTTCCTTGATTGCGTGCATTAACCCTTAGGGCCAGTCGACAGCATGCGACAGTAATTTTGTTATCATCTCTAGACCTACATGTATCTCTCCCGCAATCCCCACTAGACTCTGAAGTATAAATGCTGTTTTTCTTAGAAGAACTCTAAAGTACCTAATCTTAAGCCCTTTTAATGAAATAGTTAGTCATGTTTCCCCTCACCAATGTGTTAGAGATCGTCTAAGCTGAAATGACGCGCCCTTCCACTGCATCTACGCATACAAGCAAGCACTCTTTGGTTGGTAGATGCGGTGTGAGGGCGTCATTTCAGCTTAGACGATCTCTACCTGTTAATTTATTTTCGTAATCGTTACAAGTTAGCAACCCTAGTGCACTTCAAGAATTTCGCACAAGTAGGGCTATGTCTATTTTTAAACACCTAAGTAAAGACGCTGACTCATTTCACTCACGCAAACATTCAAAATGTTTTTGGAGCAATAAATAAAACGTACTAATGTTTCTCCAGTTGGAAGAAGAAAGATTGGTCGATTCTAAATGTATGAATGTTTACACGTGAAATCGTAAATTTTCTCAATACATTACTTAAGTAATCCACTTACAGACAATGATGGTCTGTACACAGTGACTCATCCAAGTGGAACCAGAATTAACTAGAATTTTTATTTTTAGAACCGGTTATTACGAGTATTAAAAAAATATTCGCGATCAGCCCACGTTGATTGAAAAATTCTTAGATTCACACTAATTCGAATATTTCTTAACATTTATTGATATATGCCTACGAGAAGGCTTAGCAATAAATTCAAATATTTATGATTTATAAGTATTTGAAGTAGAGATCATCTAAGCTGAAATGACGTGCCCTTCAACAGCATCTACGTATACAAACGAGCACTCTTGTATGCGTAGATGCAGTGAAGGGGCTCGTCATTTCAGCTTAGTCGATCTCTACTTACTTATATAAAAATGAAAACCAAAACGCAATACTCCATCATCAATTTAGAACAACAACATGAATTAAAACGTCAACACCACCCATGTTATTTTCGGTCTAGCATCGGTGGGAGTGTCTCCAGTGACGTAGAGTTCAGCCTGGCTAGCTTCCTACGCGTAGAATTATACGTCAGCACGTCACACATGGCAAGAGTGCCAACTACATTACATTCTGTTTAGCTTTCTACCTATGTTATGGAGTAAATACTCCTTCGCAGTTTAAAAAGATTACTGACTGTCAATTCCCCCCTGCCCAAACCCCTGCCCGGGCAACCGGGTGGAAGAGGCTGCAGCGACCTTGAGGCCAAATAACCTCTAAAATGTCTGGTGCAGAAAGCAAGGGGAAACTACTGCACTAATTTCCCATAGAAAGTCATCATGAAAGTTTCACAAGAGCAGAATACGATTTTGCCATGTGACCCGTCTAGCAACCGGCGCCGTACTGCGTCCGGGGCAGACGGTGGGAAATGTGCTACCGGCCATGCGGCTGTGGTAGACCAGGCACCGCATGGAAACGCAGCTACTGGGAAGTCATTCAAGTTGCGGGAAGAAAAGAGGATAGGAACGTGGAATGTGCGTGGCTTGCTTATGGCTGGAAAGATTGACATCCTGGAGAGTGAAATACTAAGATGTAACGTCGCGATTTGTGGGCTTAGTGAAACTCATTGGAGAGGTCATGGCCACTTCTTTACTGAAAATAACGTAGTCTTCTTCTCTGGAAATGATAGTGAAAGCATAAACGGGGTCGCTTTTTTGCTGCCGAAAACATTAAGACATTGTGTTCTGGGCTATGAGCCCGTAAGTGACCGCATAATGAGCATAAAACTTAAGGCAACACCCATAAACCTAAACATCATACAGGTCTATGCACCAACGAGCGCTTCTAGTAATGATATGTTGGAAAGTTTCTATTTAGACCTAGAAAAAACTATCTCTAAGATTCCAAATAGAGAAATGCTCATGGTAATTGGAGATCTTAATGCCAAAATCGGGGAAAATGCACAAACTCTAAGCCAAGTTGTTGGTCCATATGGATTAGGCGTGCGAAACGAAAGAGGAGAACGTCTGATTCAATTTGCAGCGGAAAATAACTTTATGATCGCTAACAGCTTCTTCCAGCATCACCCTCGAAGATTATACACTTGGACATCTCCCGATGGTAATTATAAAAATCAAATTGATTACATTCTCATCAGAGCAAGGTGGAAGAGCTGTATCAAGAATGCTCATACTCTTCCCGGAGCCGACTGCGGATCGGATCACCAGTTGTTGATCTCAAGGATGCAGCTTAAACTCAAAGCAGCAAGAAAGATAAACAAGCAAAGACGGATGGATGTAAAGGAAAGCACTAAGTTTATCGCAGCGCTTGAGAAGAACTGGGATCAATGGGTTAACACTGGGTCAGCAGGACACTGCTCAGAGCAACTGTGGATCAGTTCTAAAACCCTTATAGCGAATGCAGCAAAGGAGTGTGAATCACTTTCACCAAATTTGAAGCGTCAGCACTGGATGAGCGATGATACTCTGGCACTTGTTGAGGAGAGACGAAGACTGAAAGCCATGGGTGCCGACGTCAAAATATTAAATGGCGTCTCTGCTAAAATCCAGGCTGGTTGTAGACGAGACTTGAATGCTAAACTGCGAAACATCTGTGCAGAAATGGAGGTCCATGCAGATAAATACGAAACCAGGGACCTTCATCAGAAGATCCGATCTATAACAAGGACTCTCACGTCGAGAACCTGGGCTATAGAGAATGTTAGTGGTGAATTGGTTACCGAAATAGATAAGATATCTGATACATGGAGGACTTACTGTGAGACTCTGTTTCAGGATCCACAATCCCATGAATATCCATGTACAGAGCCAGGGACGGATTTAGAGCCAGACATTCTTAAAGAAGAGGTGCGCGCCGCTATCAAACACCTAAAAAAAGGAAAAGCTACTGGTATAGATGTCATCCCAATAGAAGTCATCAAGGCTGCGGGTGATTACGGTATTGAGATATTCCACACACTGTGCAATAAAATCTGGCAGACCTGTACATGGCCAAAAGAATGGCTTCATACAATTTTCATCCCCCTCCACAAAAAAGGTTCTACAAAAGTGTGCAGCAACTATAGGCTTATTGCTTTAATATCTCACGCAAGTAAAATACTGCTTCACATTTTGAATGAGCGCCTGAAGACTTTCCTTTCGAAAGAAATTGCGCCTGAACAAGCAGGGTTTGTGAAGGGAAAGGGCACTCGAGAGCAGATTTTCGCTGTTCGTCAGATTATCGAGAAATCCCGTGAGTTCAACAGGACTACATACATCTGCTTCGTCGATTTCTCGAAGGCATTCGATTCTGTAAAATGGCCGGTCTTGTGGAGATCCTTGTTGGATATGGGCACGCCAAAACACCTGGTCCAATTGCTAAGAAGTCTATACGAAAACGGGTCAGCATCAGTTAGAACCGACGGAACACTCTCGAATGACTTCTATCCTAGTGCAGGAGTACGCCAAGGTTGCATTATCTCGCCTTTGCTATTTAACATCTATACAGAGATGATAATGAGAATTGCCTTGGAAGATTGGACGGACGGTGTAGTGATTGGTGGAAGGAGGATCACAAACTTGCGATACGCGGATGATACGACCTTATTCGCAACCAGTGCTCGTCATATGGAAGATCTGCTGCATAAAATGGAAGCTACCAGCTGCGAATTTGGACTGAAACTTAATCACTCCAAAACTAAAATAATGATTGTCGACCGGGCCAATAACAACTTACCAGAGTTAACACGTATAGGGAGTTGTGAGGTTGTCAAATCGTACATTTACCTCGGAGCTTTAATATCCAACGAGGGCGGCTGCGTGGATGAAATCAAGCGGCGCATGGCGATCACTAGGTCGGCTATGGATAAAATGAGGAAAATTTGGGGCAATAGAAACATTACCAAGGCGACAAAGACCAGACTCGTTTATTGTCTCATCTTCCCCATATTTCTGTATGCGTCGGAGACATGGACACTTCGAGAGACTGAGAAAAAAAGAGTTGACGCTCTGGAGATGTGGTGCTGGAGACGAATGCTGGGGGTGTCGTGGACAGAGTTCCGTACAAATGCTTCCATACTAAAAGATCTCGGTATTAAACAGCGCCTATCAACCACAGTGCAGTCACGAATCCTGACTTTCTTCGGCCACATATCTCGTCGTGGAAACGACTCCATAGAGCGTCTCGTGGTACAGGGGAAAATAGAAGGCACCAGGCCACGTGGTAGATCTCCGATGAGGTGGACAGACCAGATCAAGGCCGCAACGCAGTGCGCAGTTCACGAATGCACCCGGAAAGCTGCAGTCCGCGAAGAATGGCGCCGTTTAACTAAGTTAATCACTCATCGTGATACATAATGATGACCACGACCACTCTGGCAAGAGTGTAGCGACTAAGAAGAAGAAGACTGTCAATTGTTTATTTTCTTCTCTGACCTTTATGAGTTGTCACCAGTTGTCACTTTTATTTGGTTCTGAGGCTTGGTATGTTTCCCTGGTTTCAAAATTTCTTTGTTATCATTGTTTTTTTATTATACTTCAATTTTCCTATTTTAATACAGTACATTGATTTTATTTCCTCTCACCCTACGTTACAACCTATTTATTAAAAACATTATACTACAATGCCATACTGGTTCACTTCAGATCAGAAAGCCACTGTGTAGCTGCTATGGAAGCTACTCAATTTAAATTCTTCCCTGAACTAACCCACTTTGTTTAGTAGGAAAATGTTCGCATTAATTTGAAAAGCTATACACAGTTGAACATTTTCAAAGAAGATTCCATATCTGCCGTGCTATTCCGGCGGTGCACATCGAACATCACTTCACATCTCGGCGCTTCACGCTCACCTCAATCATCAATACGCTTTACTTTGAATTAGTATTTTCTCTCATTTTGTATGTAAATAATTAAAATAAAATTTTTGGCTTAGTTATTTTCTCTCAAACGACGACCGTCGCGAATGAATGGAATTTTAAAGTTAACTCGCACAAGCGAAGTGAGTGTCGGCGACCACCGGAATAGCATAGCAGGCTTACAAAAGATTCCACTAGGTCCTTACTTTTTTGAAAAAAATAAGTGTAATGCTGCCTCTACGAACTAGGTATACTCGCACTTTTTAATTAGTTTCAGTAAAATACTAGGCAATTTGTCAAATATTTACCTAAAGTTTACCGTTGCCAAATTACAATTCCGAATTTAAGGAAGTAGATTTTTCAAGGACTTATTTGTACGTAACTAAGTTAATGAATTGTTGAAATTTTTCAAACGTGATGCTGAAGATCGTTTGAAAATGATCGGGTCTTGAAAACAGCATCATCTAAACATTTTTTCTTAATTTATAAGCCTCAATAATAATAGTAACTGTGGTATTTTAATGAGCCCGAGCCAGTGGCGCGGATGAGGAAAGTTCCGTAACAAGTGTCGTGTTTTTCCTATGGGTGAATTGATTGGCGCAAAAGTGAAATGGAAAGTTATTTGTGACTGTTAATCTTTCTTTCTCAATGATTTCCCAGGAGCTTTTATTGTTGTCTGGGGGTATGTGTTTGTTAGACAATTTCTAATTGGAAGCGATTCCCTTTAATTTTAATTCTGAAAAGTCCGGTTAAAACGATTTCGAGTGGACGCGACCTTATAAGTGGTAATTGTATGAAGCTTAGAATGAATTGTGAAAGAATGTCTGAAATGGTGCCTGAAGTTACAGGGACCATTCTGATAGAGTAGCGTTTTATTCACCTTAAATCTAGACTTCATGTGGCAGTGGCAGTATTGTTACTATAAAAAAGTAAATGTTACTTTAAATTCGTTTCACTTATTCATCCCAACCCATCCACCATTCATCCCATCACTGCCCATCACTGCCACCTCATATTGAATAAAGAAAAAACTGTCCAGTAAAAAGTGACAATTAGAAATAAAAGACCTTTAATTAATCTAACAATGCGATGCGACTGAGTGGACGTTTGCCCATTCACTGCTAAGTAGATCACTTCAGCTGAAGCTTTTAATGTGCAGTGGGTCATCAAGTTTAAGTAATGTGCATGCTGAAGAGAAAACGAACTCTAAACAAACTAACTTAGAAACTATATTTTCTTCAAAAGTGACCTTTAACGATTCTAATTTCTGTATGCTTTATTTACGATAAAAGCAATCGCGGTTAAATTGTAAATTTTAAATTTCCCAATTGAACGTAAATAATCTGGAAAACAAGATGTTTAAATTTTCATCAAACGTTTTTTAATTTATAAGTTTAATGGTTTTTATTATTTTATTTTGCTTGGTTATAAATTCAGATTACGCTTTAGGTACATCTTAGTCCGGGGAAGCGACACCAGTAAGATGGAAAGAAGATAATTATTTTGAATTTTTGAAATCGTTCTTCCGTTGCCATCGCTTTTTCACGTAAAAACTACTGGATAGATTTTATCAAACTTTACAGTAGTACCTATAGCTTATGCATCGGAATAGGACATATGCTACAATTGACAAAGTGTTTTCTTTCAACCTTAGTCCACGTGGACGAAGTCGCGGGCGGCCGCTAGTTTTAAATATTTACAAGTCGAGTTCTCCTTAACCCAATCCAGCGTTTAATACTGGTGTTTATTTACCAACTGAATAACACGTGCCGATTTGTCCTCGATGTGAAATCGGCTGTGAAAATTATGTAACAAACGTGTTCTGTTAGCAAACTGTTTGTTTACAACCTGCTCCAGTAGGACAATCAAATTAACACCGAACTTAGTATCTACTTATATACTTTCATTAGTGTAAGTATCTGATTGAAACTTGCGAAAGTTGTACCTAACTTCTCAAGGTATCTGTTTAGGTTTGGAAACTCAAAGTAAAATCTCCGTTCATAGGCGGGTGTTTGTTATCGAAGAAAAGGTTAGCCGGAAGATTAGTTTTGCTGAAATCTCTTTTTAATAATTGCACCGAAGATTATACAAGAATGGGTGAAAAAAACAACTTATTATCTGTTATCATGAATTTTTTGTTGCAAAACCAAGCTAACCAAACATGAAAAACACTGAATTAATCTGTTTACTTCACTGACTGAACATTTTGAGACTGAACTGCAAGAAACATGGGCTGAACTTCACCTACTAGTAGTAAGTAGTTCGTAAAAACGATGAGCACGCCAGCGCAGAATGCACATACAAACTGGTAATAATCATTTATTTTCACGGCATTCATTTATCTTGACACTTATAAGCGCAATTTGGTTATGTTCGTAACTAAAACTACAGTAAGCGCACCTGATAACAGAGTATCTTTATTTACTTTTACTCTGTGAGCACGAGTGGGAACCATGACAACAGACTGCCTACTTGCATTGGCGCACGTTTTCATTTTGATATCATTTGCATTAGGAATATTACTTTATTTATAACTATAGTGGTCCGACAGACATTGTTCTATCAATATTTATGGACTGCGACTGTGGTAGAAAACAACAATATTTGACAGCAAATATGTAGATTTCGTCCGGCTTGACAAGCACCAACCCCACTAACATTTTGGAAAAAAGAGGATAAATCCTCATTACTTGTTGCTTATGACGTATAGATATCAAAAGCTTACTTAACACAATAGTCACATATAAAAAAATGACATACCGTCTCCTCCATAAGAAACTCTCAGGCGAAATACTGCGCTTTCCTTTGAGCAATGCTTGCCTGATAGATGCCAGAGGGAGACTGTCTCTTCGAAAAGCTGAAGCAAACCGAACAGACCGCGGCGGAGCGGAGAATGAGCTGCTTCTTTCAATTCCTTCTTCAGCCAATTCTGCATCTCTTTCTGTCTCATGCTCTTCGTTTGTAACTTCATTATCTGTCTCATTCTCCTCATCGACGACTGTGGATTTCCCATTGACTTCTGTTTCAGTATCCTCTGTAATTTGTGCTGTATTTACTTGCACCTTAAGACACGATTCTTTGGCCAAGGGTAGGCTGTCTCTACGGAAGCTAAATCGAACTGTTCGTGGTGAGGAACTAAGAAATGAAGCCCTTCTCTTAGTTTTCTCTTCGTTGACGACATTCTCTTCATCCATTCAATGTTTTTGAGTTTCAATAAAACTATTCGTTTGGTAAAAGGATATATTATTTTCGACTTAGCACAGTCAGCGCCAAAAATAACTTAACAGGTAGGCATTTTAAAAATTACTTCATTAAGTATGCAAAACCTCAAAAGTACCTGCTTAAACCAATATGAACATTAAAATATTTTTTTTGTTATGCTAATGGCAGTACAGCCATACTTTGTCATATTTTTGTGCATATTTTATTGCGTAGGTAATCTACGTTTCAATTAGGCATGATTTTCTCATACATATGCTTGTAACTCGGTTGGGACCGCGCTTAGAGGAAAAACGAAACTGTCCAAAACATTTGTTTCAAAATTAATAGATCATTTTAAAACAACTGTTTTGGACAGTTTCTCAACAAAAAAGGCACATTGCATGGACCGTACAAATCCAGTATTGTATTAATAAATATAATAATCAGAGGAGTCGAGTTTGATTATGCCACTTGCACTGACGCTACTAATGTTGCATTAACTAAGTTTTAGTATTCAGTTATTTTTAACGTCTGCCTAGCGCTGAACCCTGACTCAAAACGTCACCCTAACTTAACTTCACGTCCGAAACGCTTACAAACATGCAAATTTAACCGGAAAACGAAACAGTCACAAATTCACCAAAACACAACTTCACCATACAAATGCTGAGGCAAACTGAAAACTGCCTCGTTCACCCGCGTGAATTACATTAGGTATTTGTGTTAAGAGATAGGGGAAAATGAGCAAATAATGCCATCTGATACGAAAGTGGTCATTGTCACAAGAGATTTAATTGTAACTGCAATTTCTATTTAGAAATTAGAAATACTTATCTCGATTAAAAACAGGGAGAGTATCGTGTTCTAGACCATGACCACCACACCACCAACCAACAACCACGAGGTTTAACTAGAGGACTAGAGGCACGAACACAAACTAGCGTGTATGTTAGTTTTTTTATATAACGACAGTGGCTAATAAACTATGGAGCGCCTAAAATATCGTTTCGGTAGCCTATACCTGCAAAACGAGAGGTATCACTTGCACTTAGCTGACGATCCGAAGGGGTTGAAATAAGTTCAAAAAGAAAGGCGTAAAAACCGAATTTCACGCATATCCTTCAACATCAATAAATCTAGTATTACTACTGCTGCCCGTGTTATCTAGAAGAGAAATCTTCTCCTAAACTGTACACTCGTTTCTGTAAATAAATACAAGCACATAATGTTTTTCGTGCAACAAAGTATACCTATCTGCTTGTACGAGAAATGAAACTTTTTTTCAGATTTCCTTCTTTATTTTTAATCAATAAATGTGTTCCCATCATACGTATTTAGTATTTACCCCCAGTATAGTATTTCTAAACTCGTGATTCATAGTCGTTTGTAAAATCTAAAATATCGCTAAATTCTTCGTAAAAATCTTCTTCAAGCTAGACGATAATATTATGATTTCTGTTATTGTGTAGAGAAAGTTTCTGGTCTAATTCATACCTTTAATGAATGTTACACTAAGCGTGCGAGCTGTAACAGTTATCTTACCATCTTAATATCATTCGTATTGTTACATAAGAATATCGCCGTGACAACAACATGTACAAACAGTTTGTAATTCTTTGTGTTTCACTCTTATGAGAAAGATAAGAGGGATTCAAAGATACTACCAAAATGGTAAGAATAAAGTAAGGTTTACTATTTAATTGGTTGCATACGAACAAACGCCTTTTCCCTGCATTTGTGCGTATATTCAAATTATGATGGCTTCGTAGCAATGAGACTGTCTGATATTATGTGATCAAGAATAACTAGGTGCCTACTATGTGTTTTTGTTTGTGCAAGTATAGTTATTCATCTTATTCCTTTTTTAAATGCTGTATTTTCATTATTTTGTGTGATCTTACAATTCTGGTTTGTGGTGCCATCTTAGGTATTTTTAGCATCTAAGAGTAAAAGCCACGCTGCCTTCAGCAGGGATTGCAAGGTTTACATATTTTAAATTTTAAATACACAGAGAGAGTTGAGAACGGTTCCGACAATCACATGAAACCTTGAAAATATTCTTGGCTTTGGTAGGAAGAGTATAGCTAGACAATATTTAGTAAAAAAACACAGGAAAAGATCAATAAATAAAGGCCCCCATGACCCCATGGCCATGCGTCACATGATATATGAAAGTTTGTACAGTCAGCATCATCACGTATGTAGGCCGTTTGTTAAGTAACGGAAAGGTACTCACTGTCCCACGAGGCACGCGGGGGTGGGCACGCGCAGATGGTGTCCCCTGCGCGGGCGCTCGGCGTCGCTGCCGTCGCTCGCCTCCTCCCCGGCGACGCTGCCCGAACCACCCGCCGACCTACGCATATTACAGCTTTCAACTCAACGTGTAACTGATATTCATACATTTTATAATACATTTGTCAATAGTCATACTATAATTATGACCTTTACTGCGAAATGTAATTTCGAGTTTTCGACGCACGAAACTTGTTGTAATTTATTGGCCTGATGAATTTTATCTGACTATTGAAGAATTTGCCCTTAGTTATAGGTACAACTGAATTTCGCTGAAAGTTTACCAATTTGGAGCCTTTCAATGAAATGTAGACAAGACTAGACTTTACATGTACAGGCAGCATTAGAACCATGTTATATTTTAGAGTGGACTCATCTACAATATTCAAAAACGAAAATTGCTTTGCTCATTGCTTTAGTTTGAGATTTGATGACGCTACAAACGACTCTATTATTCATTGTTCAAAGAGTATAGAAATTTTCGGTAACGCTTGACGCTCTCAAAAATCACAAGTTTCTGACGCTGACTGTACCGAATACTCGTAATTTGTAAATAAACATATAACTCCAAGTTATACACTGCTCAAAAGTGTCTAGGGATATCTCAAGCATTTTCATACAAAGTATAGCTATTTGGGAGGCTGTAAAAATTAAAATATTGATACCACCGTAGAAATTTGTAGAACACAAAAACTGCTATATCTGCCTTTTCAGATTGTATAAAGAAATTCATTGTAGTAGCATTATTGTACAATCGTAAGGACGTTAAAAAAAGACAGATTATTCTTTTAAAAGGTGTCAAAATTTTAGCAAAAGCAAACGTTTTTTTTTGTAATATTTTTAACCTTTATCTTATGCCTCTGTCCTCGCATTATTCTAAGATAATGCTCAACTTGTGAACAAACTTAACTTTACGAAATATTTGAAAAATGATATCCCTATGATATCCCTAGACAGTTTTGATGTGTGTATTATTTAACCGACCCTTCTACAAAAATCAATAATATGCAGCATTTCAATTAAAAGTTGATAGACCCTAATCCATCCACAGCCTTAGGGTTTTTTCGTTTTTATCATAACCACAACCCACGGCCAGACGCTAATTTAAATGTTTTTTTTAATTCAATACTCACGGACCACATTATGCTCTATTTTGCTGACACAAAGTACAAACGACATTTCTTGCGATATGGTTTAAGTAGGTAGTTGTGGTATGTGTGAACCAACACAATTAAACTTACCTGGAATTCATTCACTTCAACTACAACTGGCCTCGCAAAAAACTACCGACTTAAAAATTGCTTTCTAAAATAATTCAATTTATCCTTATCACAAAAATTTGCCCGCCCCTTGATTAGCCGAATCGCAATGGACTGTGTTGCTAATCACTTGCTATTTGATAGCTCGTCAGCCAATGATGATGCATACTTGATTGATATCAAAAACGTAAGAGTGGAGGAAAGAATTTGAAAGACAAGTTTCCATGGAAATACTTAATCCCCAAACTTTAGGTAGGATCTACAAGGTGACCTTTTTTTTGAAGTACAGATTTCAAAATATTCTATTAAACTTTTGTAGGTAAGTATATGGTTTTGAAAACTATTAACATTCACATCAAAAACACTGATATTTCGAACATTTGATCCAACTTTACATTTGTAAATATTTTAATATAATTCATCAGACACGATCAAACCGTTTGATATCTACTCGTAATAACACAGGAAAGTTTTGCTTTTGAAGGTCAAAGTTTATTTCAAGTGATAAGTCAAACAAATGAAAGCACGTTTATTTAATAGTTTCAATCGGTTTGTGGGCGTTGGAGCAGTTACTTTAGTTTTATTTAATTGATGGGTTTTAGTTAGTCTGCCTATCTAATTGCTCAATCAGGCAACAAATCTAGACAATCTCCTATACTTTTATTTAAGCTTATATAGCTATGTTTGTATTGAAAGAAAGCAAAAACGTTTATTTACATCGGACATTGCAACAGGATAAAAACAACAAAAAAAACACCTGAAAGCAGTGTCACGATGCCCGAAATTAAATAGACCACACTGTTTTAAATGTAATGTGAACATATTCGTCAATTTTGTCTAAAACTAATTCGTGTAATCCTAAACTAAAACTAAACAGATTGGAACAAAGGACAAGACAAAAAAGCTTAACACATATCCTAGGTCTAAATATTTTAATTAAAACACAGACACATATAATATAGCTTACATCGCAAAACAGAAAACCAAACGAATACCTACTAAACTTCACTAATACACAGATTCAAAAACAGCAAACATAAACAGCAAAATTTCACAAACAGCAAATTCACGAACAGCAAAACTAACGCACATATAAATTCCAGACATTACGAATTACGAAGCACAAAGACAACGAATATTTTTAAATTTTTTGGAACGTAGGTTGGTATCTATTCAATTTGCTCGGAACAAATCAATTCATGAGTAAAAACACAAATAGGTATTTAATATTTTTTGTAATTATAACGAATTACTTTCAATTTGCTGAGTCAACATTACTTTTGGATCTGACCCACACGCAGGTAGGCAGGACCACAGCTTTCAATCCGCCGAAAAGTTCGAAGTTATTAGCAGTATTAGTCAGGAAGCTGTGAGACATTCATAGTCACAGCCTGTTAGCGAACTGATTCCCGTACTCGGTTCTGATTTGTTTAATTTGTGTAAACAATACATTGTGCTTACATTCTTGTGAGGTTTCGTCGCAACCTCATTATCATTGACAAATAGGGCAAGCATATTTACGGCAGACATGCACATGCAATTAAATGCACTCCATTTAGTACCTTGGCATGATAAGCTCTCAAAAAGCTGCAAGCAGGAACTAAATCTCGTAAATGGGTACAAAGTGATCGCACGCCATGCCGTAAGGTACCTAGAAATAACAAGGCATGATTGGCGGTAACTACTTGAATTATCTTCATTAAAAATTGGGAGATTAGTATGGACATTTAAATATTAAGCTTCAACAGTTATCAACGATGCTTGCTAATATTAATAACACTTCTACGAATTTAATCACAAAACATAACAGTTTCAAACAAGACTACAAATAACTGACACCAAAGAAAAACTGTTTCCGATTTGCATTCATAAGTAGGTATATCATCTGTAAAGATTATAGGAGCATTCAATGCATCCATACACAAACAGTATCTTAATCAGTGCTAAATTTCGATAATTCATTATAGGGACTAGTACCTATATGATAGGTGAATCGTGAAAGAGGTGAATCGTGAAAGTCAAACAAAACCTGAAGTTTCATTTTAGCTATTTTAATGTAGCAATATTCCATTGCATAAAAATATTGTAGATGCATTTGAAAGTAGTCGCTAAACAGTTGGTAAAAATGGGTCTGGAACTAAAATAACTTTAAATACTACTGCTAAAGTGCTAAATCTACAAACTCACCGAAATATTCTCTTCAGGCGACTAATGACTTGGTATTTTATGTACACTTTCAGCACACAGTTTTTTAAATTAAAAACACACCGTTTTTTGTCTTTTCATTTCATTGGTTCAGCTCGCACATTTTCATAGGTTCCAGACATATTGTTTTTGGATTCAATCGACACTATAAAAATACAATTTCAAAGAAATGTGATCGCTACATTAGATAATTTAAAATACCTACCTACAATTACGAAAGAATTGTGATTCATTTCACTTTCAGTTTTTGCAGTCTAGACGTTCTAAAACTTAGCAAATATCATAAGTTTCAAGAAAACATGCTAATTTGATTCAAATTGTTGCCAATTATTCAAATAAAAAGCTATAGAGAATTTGCCCTGCGGTGCAACAGTTGATAATATTAAGTTGTGTCGGTTCTATAGACCTCGTTTTTTTTTCAAATTAGTGTAAATCGGCTCTCACAAAGGAAGGCCTATGTAGCACTTGATTGATAGTCACAGGCTAAAGAAGAAGTCTAAACAGCCCTACAGTACCTATCATTGCAACCACTATCACGTTTTGTCTGTTTCATTGTTATTTCTGTCGACATTTGCGATGCATTTCATTTGCATTTGCTAAGACAAGACAGCGTTCCTTAAGTTTTATGATAAGAGGCTTAATTACTAGGTACTAATTCAAAGTCTTATTGTGCACCATCGTATCCTCTACCCGCCATATTATAGCCCTATAGGATGATCACTGTAACTACAGTAACAGCTTCGTCTTATTCATTGGTGTCGACATTTTTATGTGACAAGACACGTAAATCGCTAAACCATTTCTGCAAAGGTGCATTAGTTTTTTTTTCATGAAGGATGATTCTTTATCACTATGCTAGCTAGCTGATCCGATCTGATGACTGAAGGATATATTCAACGAAAGAAAGAAAAGTTATATCAATGCCCAAAAAATTGAAGTCTACCAAACAGCAAACAGCCGCAATTAACAGTATATATGAATTGCAATAATTAGGTCTTCTAGAATCTTCCATTGGTAAGGAGTTTCTTCTCTACTAGGCAGTACATTATACAACAGTTTTGTAGCATCGTCAACCATTGACGTAGTGGATATGTACTGGCCATAATATCTTGACCACTACTTAACTGGGATGACCTACAACTTCATTGGATTACATTCGATAACACACTGGATTTAATTTGAATATATTGTCTTGTTTGAGAAAATCTATATTATTATAAGGTTACCGATGTCTTGAGAACTTTTCGAAAACATTGTGATACCTACCATGATCTATTGTGTAATTACATTAATAAATGATACTCATATTTATAGATGGAACAATAGAGTTGTCCCTCTATGTTGTCTGATAATACGATTACCTAACCAAGTAACGTAAATATACTACAGTAATATAAACAATTAAGAAAAAAGTATTGTACGAGTATCCTATTGCTGACATTACGATTCAATAACGATAATAGTATTTTTACTACAAGATAAGTGTTTTCATAATGCGAGTTATAAATATTTTGAATTAAAGTGACGCTTATTTCTTTTTCGCTATTACCGCACATGATTAGCGAGTAGTTATGTAAGTAAAATTAGTTATAAGTAGGTATGAAGATAAGATATAACTTAAGGAAAAAATAACAAAAATAGTTCTCAGGGTACTAAGGATTAACATGTCGGTAATCAATGAAATAAGGTTTTTTAGGATATTCCCGGAAATATGTGAGTCGAAGTGAAATTAATCTACTTAAAATTGAAAACCTTTGGAATGTTCTACGAGTAACGGCTTATGAAGAGGGTTTTTAACTAATTTAATAGTACAATTGAATGATTTCTCAAACTAATACTTTACTTTTTAAAAGCTTGGACCGCCGTCAATAGTGTTCTAGATAGCCCAAGATACAATACAATGCAGGAATTCAGTAGGTACAGCAAAGGAATTACATCAATCAGACTGCGGAAGCGAACCAGTAATGAGGTTCTTACACGCGTTCTGGCTCTTTAATAAAATACCAACTTGGAATACCAATGAATACTAAATGTGGAGTCAGAAATATTACAGTAATCGTTGTTTCCTTGAGTAATGTATGAAATGCGGCATCAACACATTCATGATTGTCATATTTGGATAAGAATCAAATGTAATAAACTACTTAACACGTAACCGAAGAATGAAACGACCATATATCTTTGATAAAAACTACTATGGCGGATTTTTAGGATGGACTTTGCAAGGAATTATAGATGAGTACCTATAATGGCGTAGGTACTCATCTATAAATTTAAATCTTAATACCTAGTACCTCGTTTCTTCAACAAACTCGAATTAATTTCAAGAAGAGATTTTGCGAAGATCGTGAGTCATCGAAAAAATCAATGATTAATTTGATTATTGTAATATTTTTATTACGATTATGAGAGGTGACTCACTCATCAACGCAGCTTATTAATATCTTTATGAAACAATATAAGATAACACAGTGGTTTCATACCGATATGATCCGAATATGAATCATTAATTTTACCTATTTGAATAGACAGGTTTACACTGCAACTCTTGATTAATGCAAAAGATCACAAATGAATTGATTGTTTCCATTTCACAATTAAACATGGAGAGTTATATTTAATTCGACTTTTACTAGTTTTCTTAATTTGATTTTAAGAAATTCTTAATTTGGTTTATAACTGTTAAATGAGCTAATGTCGTATCTAACAGAACAATGGATAAATCCTAAATTTCATTATCTCATCATCACTATTCTTACGAGTAGAAAACATACATACATAAATCTGAAGTTAGGTAGGTTATAAAGGCATCATAATGATCCACCCTAATATATGCACACGGAGAATAACTACTAACACTTGCTGAATTTTAATTAATATATTCATATAATCTATGAATATTTCACTAGCTATTGCTTTTAAAATGACATAAGATTATATTTTACTAAATGCATTGGTGAGGTCAAAATTTGTCTACAAAGTACCAATTCCTATGATTAAGTTCACGTAGTAATGTGGCACGTGTAAAATCGTGTGTTTCACATACCAAAATTTAACTTTTGTTTCTGTTAATAATCGCATGTCGTAGTCAAACGACTTAAATAATCTAATAACCTAGCTGATTTAAACTTTTCCTTTGTAGGGATTATTTGTACATCATAAAGCATTGAATGTTTTTTATAGTCACGACTTATTTCTAAAACATGAATGGAATCCCTCTTTGTATTTTTAAATTTGTTTATTCTCGATATTTGTTTTTGAATCTCATCTATCATAATCTCTACGTTGAAACTGAATGATTGGTCAATGTTAGAGATGAGTATAATTACTACATCTAGGTAGGTAATTCTATTAAGATCGTTCGAAACATGTGACAGAATTTGTATTTAAAACTCCTTTCAGTAGACTTCACAGAAAATACTGTTTTCCTAATGAATTGGATATTATATTCGTATGATTTCAAATTCTAGTGGCCAGCTTCTACAAGTATCACACCTTTCGGCATTAAGAACATTTCAACAAAGCCATTCGTTGAAGAAATACGCACAATGAGAGAAAATAATTAAATAGCTAACGATGAAAATATTTTAGCAAATATTTTTTTATTTAATATTCAATTATTTAGAATACTGATGCTATTACGAAATAAACCTAGCACTTTGAGATAAATATAAAATAAATCGGAATACGTTACGATCACTGTCAATAAAACACACTTAACACTTTTGATATAACACTCGAGTGATCACTTAGCAGCACTTTTTGCAACACAACATTGTAGCTTTTTAGGGAATCTTAGATAATTCCCTGTTCTCAATAAAATTCACATGCACACTGTTTCAAACAAGCTACAGAGCTGTCATCTGAATTTCCACTAAACTCTTACTGACATTCTACTCTATACACTTCACAATAACACTCCAATTCAACTGAACCCAGCTAAATCCTAGGGAAACATGCGCAGTGGTGCATTGCGCACGATATTGATTGCAATCATATGTATGTATGATAGAAAAAGTGGCGGCAATTTCACTTTATATACAAGCGTTATCATTTTAAAGTGTGCTGGACGTTTTTATTTGTTTAAACGGACGGTTTATTTAATTGGGTTTAAGACAGCGCACGTAACAGACGTATGAGTAGAGAATTTTCGGCAATTTGGTAGAAATTACTTAGTAAAAACTGATTTAAAATTTGCGATCATAATGCTTCTGAACATATGGCTGTTTTGCCGGTGGATCGATCTCTTGTTGCTATTATATTGAGAAGGATATTAACTTAACATATCCTATTTATTTGAAACTCTTCTCGAAGTTAATATACCGACTGAACACTCGAACGTCGTTTTTTTTCATATCTGTGATATGGACTCCTGTTTATGAATGATCTACTGACAAAGATATGGGTCACATCTCGAATTATAATTTAGAGAAAATTAATAATTTTTCGATAAATAATAGAGCAAAATGTGTAAATAAAGATGTCCAGAAACACGTTGGGCGCCATTTTACAGGAGACTTCATTCACTCGATGACAAATTATGTAGGATAGGGTTTATTTGATTATTTTCCATCTGGCAGTTCTGGCATTAGATTTTTTTACATATTCTTATCAAGCCGATTACCTAGGTATTAAAATTGGTATAAAAAGTTAAAAAACAACTGTAGTATCTACATGATGTCATGTAGTAACTGAAATTGAAGGTGATATTTTATATTATGAAATACCTTATTGCTTGGAAGTATGGATAGGTAGCTCACAGAAGGCAAATCAGATAGAAGCTGTTCACCGATTACCACTGCTGGTCACCAACGATAACAAAGGCATGCTGACGAAGGGCTTGACGACAGAAATGTATGCAAGAGTATCAAGAAGGCTGACAAAAATAGGGAACAAGCCATGGAATTGATTGATTGGTATGTTATAACAACATAGATTGTAGACATTCGGTCGAAACTAGATTAGATAGCGTAGCAGAACTCGGTATCCGAGCGCGCTTGAATCCAATTTAACTAGGAAACGCGATTTTTGATATATCTGAATCTGTTTTCGTAGAAACATTATGAAAAATTGTTTTGCAACTCTTCAGAGGAAAAAAAAGACTGAAAAAACTGAAACTGACGAGACGCTAAGGAAGTTATTTGCGTCAAAATCAATTTCAAATTCTAAACACTTGCCATGGTGATACAATCCTATTACGGTAAACTCGAAAGACCACATTTTGAGTTAAAAATAAAAAGCATGTGACTATCTATCTCGGGAACTACTGGTTCGAATTGAAAAAAAATGGTATTGAATTGCCCATTTCTTGAGGAAGGCTAAAGGCTAATAACATAGGACATCCTCACCCTGGCTCACACTTATCGGGAGTCACTTCGCTTATCTGTTTTACATCTTTAGTTTAGAGTACTTATGTAAAAGTTAAGGAGACTATTTTGTAAATATCACTTGCTTTGTAAGTATATCATGTTACGAAAGTATTCGTTAGTACCTAAATCACTCCCTAAATCAAAACTGTCCAACATCGGTGGTAGAGTCACATAGAATTATGTAATGTGAAGCATTCAATATTACAGAATTCATTTCTATTGTCATGTTAGTGAGTCAGACTCGATGATTAGAATTTACTTTTGTAACTGTATTAGTGGGAAAGACATATCTACTATCTTTACTGAGATGTTATGTCTTTTCCACTTATTTCTACTAAACCAAAACCTGAAGCAGTTTACTGAAACTTCTAGTAAAACGTAAATATGGCATTGACAAGACATTTCAATTCTATTCTATCTAACGATAATCAATATCATCGTTAGATAGTTCTACCAATACTTAGGTTGTTTACCCACTGTCTGAAATACGAGTATATTACCACAGATACCCTATCATCAATAACACGAGGCGATTTATCTACTTATGGGGAAACGGAGATGAGGAAAACGCTCTCGGATCCCCATCCGAGGTCGCAGCTGAGCCGGTCAAGGTCACTCGAGATCAATACACATCTGTGAGTACGTGTGCAGGCGCTTTGACACTGTCGAATGCATATGACAAGTCACGTCCGTCTTTCGCCTTTCTGAGGTAGGTCACGGTAGCGTGAGTTCACGCTCCAGTTCTGTAGAGTACATCCACCTTGTATGACAAATTTTGACAAGTTTTTTGAAGTAAATTGTTTTGTTTTACAAGAAACTTACTGCCGAGCCGTATTGCGCATTTATGTTAAGTATATTTCTTAAGTATTTCTGACTTTTAAGGCCCTCCATTTATAAAAAGTTTCTTGTCATAAAATTTACAGGCATTCATTCATCGCTGCCACATCATCAGCCTGCAGATTTCCACTGCTAGACATAAGCCTCTTCTAAAGCTTGCCATCGTGCCCTCTCTTCAACTAGACGCATCCACTTGCTGAAAGCATCCTTTCAAAAGTCGTCTCTTCAGGTTGCCCCATACTAAGCGTTCCAAGACGAGCTCTCAACTCAAGAAGGCGCTTACGTGCAAGAAAAGGCGCTTAGCTATGTCAAAGACCTTGATTCTCCGCCGGAAGAATACTTTTCAAAATTAATACATTTCTAAACCGACCGCGAAAACTAGTAAAACACATTTTCGTACTGCAAAAGATATTCCGGGTCCGTTGCCAAAATGTCCTCATACAATGCCAGACATCTAAATCATCTTTTGAATGTAACGACAAACTTGATATGATTGTCCGGGCTGCACTATCTTTGACCACCTGTCGAGGCCGTCGTCCATAACGAATCACGAGTGTATCCAGGAATATCTAACCCGTGATAAACATCATTAGGGGTGCCAAATTAGTTTCTTATCTAAATTAATTATCAATATTATAATTATCGTCGTTCGCACCAATTGCAGACGAGGGGTCGCTCAAGGATCAATTTTGAGCCTTTTTCTTTATTTTTGTCTCTAAGTAAAATACAACTTCTGAGAAAACACTCCACTCGTAAGATTCCTTTCCTAAAACAACAGTTGCCTCTGATATCTGATCATAGGATCGGTGGATAAAATTCTTTTCATTACGATATACCGGTTATTATACGTTATCTTAGCCATGTATCGATTGTAATCTGTCAGTGTACCTTTTTTTAAATAGATAAATAAATAATGCCACAAGTAAACTTATTAAGGGGCCGTGCTATGTGGTTTTGTAAAATAACAGTATTAGTACATGCATCAGACACAGGTATGAGCATCCTTAGATGAAATGAAAGAAGCCAATATTGACAAAAACATGTTTACTTACGAGATGCAGAGCGCAGGGATGGCAGTACAGTCGCTGGTGCTGCATGGCAGGCTGCCAATCTGCAGGGACCGGCGATAGGCCAAGAGAGGCAGCTCCAGGTAGCTGCGGAAGTGTGAGTCTGAAAGCGCAAGAACCAATTATTGTGGCCGTTCTTGGCTATAAAAAAATGACAAAGCCCCTTGTCGGTACAAGGGCCTTTGAAATAGCATGCTATCGTATGCTGAGAACGAAAGGTACAACACAACACACAACAGGCTTTATAAGTTCCACTAGGCACAAGCCTCACCTAAAGAGGCTTAAGCCTTTTTCCAGGTTAATATTATACCTTCAAGTCTATATTATCAAGCCGCCCTGGGACCTAGGAACTCCACCTAATTTACTAGGTGTAGCGTGTATTTGAACAAAAACTACGATTAGACCTTGTGGGCCACATACTAAGTCCGCTCAGATGAATGGACTCTGGAGACCTATTGAACTCCCTGACATGGAGCTGAATTCCAAGAATTCTACATCTTTTCTTTAATATTATCCATTAAACTAACTTGGGCAACCCTGTGAGCAGATCAGATATGTTGTAAACATGACAGTCAGACTAGTCTGGTAATTGCGTCAGATGGGCGTACCTTACTAGGTACGCTTGCCAATAAAAAAAACTTTTTCTACGTAGGTACATAATATACCTATTGTAAGATAAGATAAGATAAGAAACACTTTATTGCACACAAACACAACAGAGAAATTAACAAAGAAGAAAAACATTTAATAGCTAATGTACATTTTAGGCGGTCTTATTGCTAAAAGCAATCTCTTCCAGACAACCCACAGGTAAAGGAAAGAACACAGAAAGGGTAAGCAAGTGCACAAATATGACAGGATTGAAATTATTTTGTTTTGTTTCTTTGTTTGAATTTATGTGATGGAAATGAATTGATAATCATACGTCCATCTTTTCATTTTTATAGGCCAGCTCAACTACTTAGTGACCACCTCGGGATATCCACTGAAGAAATGCTGCCCGTCGCCTTATAACAAGGGCCCATCTGATGAATTTTCAAGAGACATCCCCGATGTTAGTTACTTTATTGTGGATGGCAAAGTATAATTAACGTAACTTTCGGTTATTCCATGAATTGTAGTTGAACCGTGACGCCGGGGTTTAGATACCAGCTATGCTATTCCGGCGGACGCCAAAACTCCCTTCGCTCGTGTAAGTGAACTTTAAAATTCATTTCTTTGCAACTGTGGTCGTTTGAAAAAAAAGGGCCTAGCCAAATAACATTTTTAAATTATTTACATACAAAATGAGAGGAAATACTAATTCAAAGTAAAGCGTATTGATGATTGAGGTAAGCGTGGAGCACCGACATGTGAAGTGATGTCCGATGTGCACCGCCGGAATAGCACGACTGATGTGTGGGAGAGTCACAGAAGTACTGGTGGAATACGGCAAAAAACATTTGTGAATCATTTGTTAATGTTTTTGTCTTCACTTTCAGCAGCACTATGCTTCGTGACATCCTGTTCAGTTTGTTGGTAGATGATCCCCAGAGGTATTAACACCACTGAATACTACATAAACTACCTCTCGACATCGAGAGGTGTATATTTACCATTGTCAATGAGGTCACAGAGGCCAGTGTCGGACACGGAGCGCCCCCGAACTCGGGCTAGCAGCGCAGGCCTGTTCCGCCGCAGCCGAGTAACCGCAGTCCGCAGCAGGCGGTTGAACCTATCAATAAAATAAATGTGTTGAAGACTTAGCACATTTAGAGTGAGGTCCTACTTAATAACTCGCTGCGTTTCTCGATTTATACATTGCGTGTGCCGATGCAACGCATAATGTGGCCATGTGATCGAATTATATGAGTGACGCAGCGATTCACCTCGCGCTGCGGCGTCGTAACGCAAAGCACTAATGGGGATCTAAGGCATTAGGCATTATTAGGCATTATTGGCATTTAGTCCTCCATTTGTACTTTTTCATCATGAATAGTAAGTAATCAATAGATGGTTAAGAAAGAAGTTAGCTGCTTCACCAGAGGTCGCGGGTTCGATCCCCGTACAGTATAAATAGTGTGTACAGCGGCCGCCCGCTACTTCGTCCGCGTGAACTTAAGTTGAAAACAAAAAGTAATATTTCTTTATAAGTTGTAGCCTATGTGCGATTCAGATGTATAAATAAGCTACATTATTGTAAAGTTTCACTAAAATCCATTCAATAGTTTTTACGTGAAAGAGCAACACAGCACATCCACACATACACACTTTCGCCTTTATAATATTAGTAAGGATAAATGAATATGTAGGTATGTTTGTTTCAGTCTGTATGTTTCGGTATGTTTATCCGTTGATATACCTAGGTATTGGATCACATCCCCTAGTCATCCTGGAGTCATGTCCATCATCATCGACAGCCACATGATGTCCAATGCTTAAAATAGGCCTCCACCATGGATTTCTAGAGCGGCCGGTTGTAGGCGGCCTGCACCCACTGAAACCCTGCGATCTTTACGAGATCATCCGTCCACCTTGCGGGTGGTCTCGATTATGACTAATGGTATTTAGTTTGAAATAGAGTTTACCTATGAACACATCAGTGCAGGTGACTGTACTGTCCTTACTAGCTGATTTGACACCTCTTATCATTGTTAGGTCATTGACCCAAACTACTAATGAAAACGGCGGGCGGCCTCCTAACATAAACGACAAATTAAAATGAGATAATTATGTATGTATTTTCAAACTACTTACTCAAGGATAGGAAAACCAGAAAAATAAATTCGGTCTAGTATCAGGCGGGGGTCGAACCAGCGTCTTCCGCAAACTGGGCGGCTGCTCTACCTGATAACTAGAGCTGCCGCCAGTTTGGGGTGTTTGTTACTCTTTCACGTAAAAACTACTGGGATTTTGGATTGGATTGGATTTTGATGAAACATAACGGCAATATACCATATACATCAGAATTACACGTATGCTTCAATTTATCCATAAAGATATTGTTAAAAAAACTCAGATCCACGCGGACGAAGTCGCGGGTCCGCGGCTAGTCTTATATAGAGCATTGATGCCAAATAACAGAAAATACTTGGGTAGTTTGGGTACTCTAATACTTGTTCGAGTTTACACTTTTTTACTTTTTGAAGAGCAATCACGGGCATGAAATAAGATGATTATCGATTTATTGATGCCTATTACTTTCTCTATATAATCCTTTTATAATTTAACAGAGTTCATTTTTCATGTGTTCAAATAAACAATCGCTGAGAAAAAAAGGATAAAAATTTAAGAATGAAATAGGTAGTCCTTGCCTGTCAGCTCGCCTCATAAGCTGACCAAATGACCATTTAACTGATCCAACGAAGCAACCAATAGGTAATTGACCAGATTGCCACACAAAGGGGGAGTTGCAGGCATAGTCAACGTCGCGCAAATGGTTTTGGGGCTCGGCTCAACGCGAGTTAGTATGTTTTATTATTGTTTTAGCATTTTCCATGCCGTATCTTTACTAAAGATCTGAAAACCAGTAAATGACATTTGATCATGTTGGCATCAGGCAGGACTCGAACCCGCATCTACGAGTTAGTAGTTCTCGATCACACTCTTTCTGATAACAAAGCAAATACCTATTTATGGAAATACATTATGAAACCTATCTAATCTTAGATAGCTAATTACTTCGATTATTCGAAGTTATTACATCAGACACAAGCATTCTTGTGCATAGCATTCAGCGAATCATCTTACCAAAGTTGCTGACCGACGTGCTTAAATAGTGGAATTAAATAAATATATAGGTAATATAATAATCTCTGAAAATCTTAAACAAGACCAGTTTTGCATTCACTTAAGCATAACAAATATTTAGGTAGAGAACGTCTAAGCTGAAATGACGCACCCTTCCACTGCATCTATGCATACAAGCAAGCAGTATTTTGTGCGTAGATTCGGTGGAGAGGCCAGTCATTTCACGGTCTCTTTAACAAGTTATTACCCTGGCTGGCGAAGGAACTGACATCATGGTGTTCTGCACAACCGAAAACAAGCGAAAATAAAAATCTTTAAACATTATTAAACCCAGCGCCGTCTTACCCCAAGCTTGTACTATGGGATACTAGACAACGTTTAAACCGACAATAACTTAATATAGGTACTACGTGGAAAACACCCAGTCAGACTTACACAAAATGTTTGTATTGAACGGGGATCGAACCCGAGAACTCTGATTCTCAGTAGCCAACTCGTTACAGCAAATCGATCGTTGAAGATAAAGATAAGTTATGAAATTCACAGAACTCCTATGAATACCACTGATAGTGTATAACAACATTAATGATTCACTCTCCGAGAACCTCAAATCAATGTCGCATCCACCTGGCCTAATCACACCCAATCGTATTCGAAGTAAGTAGATACGCATTAAATGGAACGCATGATTCATTTAGATTATTTTACTACAGATACTTACTCGCACTGTGGGCTCGTCTCCATCACAACATCCATCAACCATCGAGGCTATGTGGTACTGTGATGCACACCACTGCCGGCTAGGTAGGTGAGGTGAGAGCTGCGTTTAGTGACTGGCCACAACGACAGTGGCTGCGACTACTGAGCTACAGACCCTTGCAAGTTGTGAGCTGTGACTGGGCCCCATCTCAGCTCAGCGGGGCCGCAGCGCTGAATGCGGCAGATCATCCCCAGAGTGGCTCATGGTTGCTAGCCCAGTAGGACCCGAAGGGGCAAGGTCTGACGGTGAGGGCATCCGGGCATCCCGCTTTGCCACGTGACGCGCCCTCAGGTCGAGTTCATGGAAGTTCATGGGATTGCCTCAATACAATCAAAGATAGATAAAACTATCAATTAGTCACTGATAAATATTTGCTTGTGTTATTGTTTATTAATGCTTAGTAGGTAGGTGTGACTGTGTGTAGGTATACTAAAACACATGAGTAACCCGATATCTGTATGCAATAATATTATGACGCCTGTAACACGTGGGAACATCTGCTCAAAACCAAAATAATTACCTACCCACAGTTGTTGTTGTCGGGTGCTCAATAGGTATCTATGTACCTAGTTATTTATGTGTCTACATACAATCACAGCATTGACAGTTGCGGAAGATACAGGACGGAACACATGAGTCAAAAATCCTCCTTCAAGGATTGAACAGCTGAGTTAGGAATTTGACATAATATGATATTACACCAAGACCGACACGTTGACTGGGTACTGATTCCTAATGAGACGCGGGTGGGTCGTGGGTTCGATCCTTCACAGATATAACATTCATAGTACGAACTCAGTGACGAACCTCATCCTCATCCTATCCTAACATATCAGATTCAAAGGGACATTTTGTGCATTGCCACACGGGCATATAAACCAGTCACGTGTCAAGATATTCTTATTGCTTTTATGCCCGTCTAAAAGCTCTCGCAAAGTTTGCAAAAGATAATCAATCAACCGCTTAGCTTGCACATCCCTAACCTAATGACTAACTCGGTGAACTAACCCAATTTTCAGTTCTTGTAACTTCATAATTACTTTAACCTAATTTTGACAACCTTGCGGCATCTGCAGTGTTCACGCGAAACTCGGGAGTTTATTCCCGGTTGGATTAATTCAGGATACACATTTTTTCAGGCATCAGGGGAGCACTCGTTTAAGTAACTTTTCAGGATAAAATATTTAAGATTCAAGTCAGCTATGGTACCTACTCCGGTTGGCGCTAAGACTCACTTCCCTCGTGGTCTTACTTCAATCACCGATACGCTTTACTTTGAATTAGTATTTTCAATCATTTTGTATGTGAATAATTTTAAAATGTTATTTAGCTTAAGTAGTTGTCTTCTCTCAAACGAACACGGTCGCAAAGAAATTGAGCGAAGTGAGTTTTGACGCCAACCGGAATACCATAGCATGACTCAAAATTTTTGATAAACGTCTAAATTTTTGAAACCCTTTTCTGGTTTTGTAATCTTCACTTTCCTTCAAAGCCTTTCCCTGCAAGCATATTTCTAGTGAGTGTATGAGTTGGTGTGTGTTTGTGTATGTGTGCATCATCAAAACCAAGTATGCTTCCAGTGTTCAAAAACATATGAGCTGTTTGAGAAAAGCAATTCAAATTTAAAACACATGAGGTAATATTTCGATACAGGAATAATAAGGTTCCTGAATCCTAATCCCAATACTCAGACAGCCCACATAGTTCTACACTGACTGTACATACATTCGGACTTCACTTGCGTGCAAGTGTTCATTTCTTTTAAACTTTTATTACTAAGTTATTTATAGCTAATATTTTACTTACTTTGTCAAACGTTTGCCGCTATTTTCAGAAGACAAACTAGAAGATGTTGTCGATACATCGCTACTCGTAGAGTTCACATTCTGATACACTTGACAACTGGCACTTTTACGCAACATATTCGCACGCAAAACTAGACCTTTCGGAGTTAGAATAAAATTGATCTTTTAATAAATCATCGATTCGCGTTATATTAACTCACTGATAACGTCAAGATTCCGCATGAAGTGTGCACTTATCACCGAATTCATATTGTAACTAACAAAATTCACAAACTGTATGGAATACACTTGAAATCATTTGTGACTCGAGTTGGCTATTTTAAACCAGTCGTTTGGCAGGAGCACACGCGTCGCCCGAGCGGGATTGACTCATGAACTGATAAACAATTAGATCAAATCGGTAAACTGAAAGCCATTTATTTCACGGCTATAGCACATATTCGTCCGAGATACAGCATGTGTTAATTACCGGTCGGTGTGTATAGGGGCTCTTACGAAATAAAACGGTTTTTAATTTTATGTTCTCTTTATAACTCCCGATGTGAGTGACGAGATGCGACAGAGAACGGTTTTAAAAGTATTAAAAAAAAACAAATATTTACAAAGCAATCTCCGGGTTTTCTTGTGAAATAGTGTTATGTGATAAAAATCGAGAAAATTGTGTACAGACAGATGTATGTGCCTGTTTGTATTCGCTAGACTCGGCGACGGCATATAAATCTATACGTCCCCATACACGAGGTGTTTTGTAGCACCACGTCTTATGAACCCAATAATACTGTATAAGCTGAAGAATTTTTTTCACATATTTTACTTAAGCCTTGTTACGATTATTTTTGAAACTGTAACTCTAAATCTTAAACTTTTGTAAAGATAATATAGAAAAAACCCATGATTTATTTTTAAGGATTTATTTTAAATTTAACAATACATCTATACCATAATGGAAGCTTAAGAATAATCTCAAACTGTTACGTCTTTGCAATCGAAGCCATTTTCAACAATTTGAACTTACTAGGAACACAAACGCTACATTGGAAGTCATTCATGCTTTAGAGCTGCGTTCCAAAACGGGTGACTGTAAACTTAGGTAGAGCCAAAATGAATAATATCATTTAAGAGTTTTGAAACGAACACATAGTCCTCATAAGTCTAAAGCTCTGTTATTTTTTCGGTTAAATAACCCTTTTTTTAACCAGTTTTTTTTACAGGGCGACAGCAGTCCCCCGATTTGGAACAAAACCTTAATATTAGACAATTTTTATTTTAGAACGCTTATTTACAGAATTATAGTACCTTAAAAACATTATTCTATGTGACATAGATAGACATAATTTTTGTTATTGTTTATGTACGAAGTTGTAAATATTAGTTTTCTTACAAAGAAAACAAAGGATTTTATAAATCGTTTAAACAGTTGATTGGAAAGTTGTAAATACCATAAACAATTTCAATTACTTACGGAAGTCAGTTATAAATCCAAAACGAATTACCTTCTTATATTACGAAAATAGTATATTTATGTACTATAAAATTTTAACAACTGTAGGAAAACATTGAGAGTAACTTTCTCTTAAATCATTTCTACTTAACTTAATATTTTAAGTCTTCTTAGTAATAGGGACGTCGTGGATTGTTCTGAAAGGAAAATAACAATAATGAGTACTTCATGGTTTTCTCAAATTAGATTTTTTGGAGATATACCCGGCCTGTAGTCTGATTTACAAGGTGAATTTTTCAAGTTGGCATAGTAGGCCAAATCCCAAACTATGAGGAATTTACAAAAACAATCAGACAGATCGAGACCAATTTGGACGAAAACTAGAATTGAATACAGATTAAAAAAATAACGTTTTCTTAAGCAGGGAATCAAACATGTTGGTTTTAAAAAAACCGTCACCCTGTTTTAATATGTCAACTCGTTGTGTACTCATAATTAGGCCTACCACATCCACATGGAAATTTCCCCCTAAATAGCTGTGTATCAGGGTTTAATGCATCAGGTTAAATTAATATTTATATAAGTTGCTCTGATATAATAACCAAAGAAAACCTAAGCTCGGCAAAGAGTGGACTTCTGATCGTTCCGTTCACCATGACGTATGGTGAGCGTATGTTATGTTACAAATTGTCTTTTTCTCTGACTTACCAAAGGGTTAGGTCGAAATCTGTACGCCAGCATCATGCGTTTGCGGTAGGCGTCGAACTCGTCGTCCTCGGGAGACACCCCGTCGGAGGCGGAGGCGCCCAGCCCCATGTTCGCTACCGGCTGATTCGACCTAACAACCAAATGTTCTACTTACATAATTATCTTCTCAATCTACTAATATTTAGACCTTATCGTGATTATCCGCCTCTAAGAGTCGTATAGAATGCCAGCGAGCGGCGTTAAACGGCTTCCCGCAGGCTACCCAGCCTGATATTCGCACCACAACGTTTAGACACGCGTTGTCGCGTTAGACGAACGTTTCCTGTGGCCTTATTATGATCACTTGACAGTTCAGTTTCAGCTCAGTAAGTTGAAAAAAGTTACTATAGCAATGAAGAAAAATTAAGGTCTTTTTTGACACTATTTACTACACATTACACGACTTGCGACGGTAAATATGCAGCTCAAAAGATAGGCTTGTGACTGAAACTGTCAGGTTATAAGAGATTGTAATGTGCCCCTGGATAAGTTCAATTTCTTCTCAGAAAGGGTCAAGGGGCTACCACGCCGCGAGTAAATCTGAGATAGAAAATAGCCAATCACAGGTCGCCTTGCTGCCATTTCTCTATTTTCTCTACTGTTGCTAACATGGCTGCTTATGTCAGTTTTGAAATATTGTATGGAAAATAGAAATTTCTCGATAAACCCCTAACTTGGCACCTCTGTTTTATCACGGATATATCGATTTTTGACATTTCACGGCATGCTCGTAACGTGGACGCGCCGTGCTTGCAGGGCGCTCGCAGCGAGCTCGCGGCGTACACGCGGCGTGCTAGCAGCGTTTATTTTGTCGCGGAACTATTGATGCGAGATCGCGAAGTGTACGCTGCGAGATCACGGAGTGTACGCTGCGAGCACGCCGCGCGCACGCAATGTGATCGCCTCGCTGTGAAAACGCCCAACAAACGCTAGGTGTGAGCGAACAGGCTCTTATAATAAACGTCAATTCAATGCTTTAACAATAGGTACATAATCTACTTAGAATTCGAAGTTATAGGTAATTACATTTTCGAAATTTGCATCATCATAAGTGGGAATGATAATGGGGCCGCAATACTATCCTACTACCATCGGCGGGTTAAAGTTTGCGATAAGTGTTTGACAGTGACACACTGATTTAAGAAAAAAATGGGTGTTTAATACACTTTCGACAGCTGCCAATGTCATTGAAAATTGTACTTCAATCCAATAGAAATACGATTCATGAACCGTGGCTCGACTTTGAGCCTGACGGAAGTGACGGAACACTTGAACCCTTTTTGCGTTGCATAAAGTTTAATTTCAAATGACACTGGCAATTGGTAAAATGTATTTCTTATATTAAATGGACTATAAGTATGAACAACTTACTTATTTATAGGGTCCACGATTCCTGTACCTTCAGCTCCCAGCCCCTGACCTTCATTCCAACCAAGTTTTTGCAGCATTTTGAACCCTATAATAAGAAAAAATAAAACTTTATTACCTGCCAGCATTAATGAAAATAATAATCTCGATTGGTGTATTCAAATTTAAATACTTTATTTCCGGCCAGACCCAAATCCTACTAATATTCCAAAGGCGAAAGTTTTTATTTGTGCATGTGCCGTGTTGCTCTTTCACGTAAAAACTACTGAATGGATTTTAATGAAACTTTACAATAATGTAGCTTATACATCTGAATCTCACATAGGCTACAATTTATATAGAAATATTCCTTTTTGTTTTTCAACTTAGCTAGTACAGCAATAAAAGGGAAAATAATGAAACAGATATTTGGGCTGGATCTAGGTGTTTGTACTCTTCGTTGTTTTTGGTTTTCTTTACTCAAGGATTAAAACTACTTTGAGACTAGAGCTGTGTATGTAATGTTGTCTCATATTAACCTAAATTGTTTATTAATAAAATACTTAGAAAATTCACATTACATGAGCACGTCTTTAAAGCCATTAACTTGAACTTACCAAGATTGTCCTCCTTCAATTTAAATTCTTTGTAATCACTCAAATCAGGTTCTTTGCCGCTCTTCACTGCTGAATACTTCTCCATGAACCTGCAATTAATATTAACCTTTAGTTTTCGATATTAGTTATTTTACTTAAGGATATTTTGCATAGCTGTTATTTCATTTTGATTTTTATATGGTTTCCTGTCTAACACGGTCTGCAGGATTCCTTTTTAAAGATAAGCTATTGTTTTATTGCCTGAACAATTTATATTGTAATGTTTTTTTTAAAGAAACAACAATTTCAAATGTGACCAAAGCCCTTGCCAGTTTGAATAGCTTTAAATATGCCTTAAAAGAATACACAATCTAGACAGGTCGTTTGCCAAATTCAGTTCAATTTCCCTCGGCGAAGTGTGAGCATCTAAATGTTCAACTGAACGCAACTGCGTCATAGCCGTAAGCGTATATGTGTATGTTATTCCATAAACTCACTTTTTCAGTTCCTCTGGTGGTAAGAAATCGCCAATGTGATGTTTTCCGGCGGCTTGCTTCGTCAGCTCAGTAGCCCATTTCTCCGTAGCGTACATCTCTTTAGCTCGCAATCTTAAAATAAAATAAATTCATATAGTCGATGTCGATCGACAACAGAACATCTAATGCGCAAGATTATATAGACAACAAGCGTAGGAAAACTACAACATTGATATAACATGCACAATACGAACCTGTACGACACATTGGCGAAATGGGTTTTCCTTTCCAAACCCTGTTATCTTGGTAAACTAACAAAGATAACAAGGTTTGTATTATGCAACAAGACAAACAAACAGTCGGTTTTAAACAATATCAATTTATCAATTTGGACATCAAAAGGACATCGTAAAAAACAATAAGGAAAAACAAACGTAACAAGAAGAACCAAAATAAATTATGAATTCGGACAAACGCGAAGTAAAGTTCAGCACGCCCTCAAGTCATGTCGTCGCTTTCTGTTCCATAGACAATTTGCGGGACAGGATGAGTTTGAGGGCGTGATCAATTCTGATTGACGTTTGCGAACTCAACTGGAATGTACCAGAAAAAAAGGTGTCACAATGTCCAATATGAAATGAACTCTATTCACCGAATGCTCTAGGGTTGATAAACTCACGACGCTAGCTTTTAGTGGGGCCCAGCTGAGGGGGCGTACAGAAAATATTGCAGTTATTATGAACTGCTTATAACGTGTCATAGTTATGTTGAGGCACGTAAAAATGACGAAGGCCTCCACAATTTCAATGCATTTACAAATAAAGGATCCTAATTTCAATTTAACTAAACCAATAGATTTTTATGTCAACACACAAAAGACTTACAAAATTCACACGAAGCGTTTTGCTAGCCCAAACTAAAGTGTACACATGTTAATGACCTGTAAAACTCCTAGGCACTACTATATGTACAGAGTTTACCACAAACGATCAATTGTCCTTAACCTGTTTTGAACCTTCTCACTTTGATGCAAAGATCAAAATTTATCAATGAAATTGTCTTTAGAAATAAAACTATTTATAATAATCAAAAATACAAACTTATGTTCCCAAGTGCCTTCAGCAGTGTCTTCGTCACTGTCATACTCATACTTGTGCTTGCCAGCTGCTGCCAATTTCTCCACTTGCTGTCGTTTCTTCAACATGTCCTATAAGAAAAATATGAAAGACTCAAGTAACACGAAAAATCAAAACCATTAGAATATGACCCCTTGCCTCTTTCTCGATTCCTTTTTTGGCGTATGAGAGGAACTGGTTGTTTATATCCTGGCCACTATAGAAAAGGGAGATTACTCTAACCAGATGGGTGTCATGTCCGGTGGTTCCTAACGGTTCTTGTCTGGTTCTTGTATCTATGTGCAATCGCTCCGAAAACTTTGATCGTGCGTTTCAGGATTGTAGTTCGTATGTGGAGAGATAGATGTCACCAAACGTTTGATTGGCGAAACTCGCAGTTTGCACTCTGTAGGCCTAGTTTGGTAATGGAAAAGTAAACGATTCTCTTTTTTCTTTTTCCTTCGTCTTAAAAAAAAGGAATCTTAAAAATTCGATTATCAAAACGTTAGCGGTTCTTGCTAAGCCTACTGGTTGCCTGAACACTTTTTTGCGCCAACGGCAACTAGTTCTGGGCACTAGTTCCAGGCCTACTGCCATATAACTCCTAAATGCTCAAACCCTTGCCTAGGCCCCCTGATTTGATTTTGTAGTAAAAAACGACTCTCTTACCTGATACAAAAGGTTGAGTTTGAAGTTTTCTTCGCATTTCTTCCAGTCTTCGGCACTGAGGTTGGTAGTGCCATAATTGGTCATGGCGTACTGCATTAGGGCTTGATTATTTCGATTCACGTTGGTAAGTTTCAAGCCTTCCTCATCTATTTTCGCCAACTTTGGTCCTGAGACTGAAAATTATTCATAGTCTCAATTCGATCTTACATTTTTGCTCATAGAACTGATGATGAATTTTGTATAAACATTTAATCAAGACATTGTGGGTTTTTGTCCGTGTTTATTTTAGTTTTAGATATACCAATACCAAAATAAACACGGTTTTTAACGCAGGTGTAAAAGGTGTAGTGTAGTATTTTACCGATTACAAGATTAGATTCACAGTTGCGGATAGCCTAAGCAGGTCTAAAATGTATGGCTCCCTCGACCTCTGGTGTCAGCCAACTTCCTAATCATCACACCAAATTGGTTATCAAACCAAATAAGTCACAGTTTGTCTTTCCTTACCTCCTGGCGGTCCCGGAACTGGTGGCACTAGCCCGGGCGGCATACCAGGCATGGGCGGCATCGCAGGCATAGCCGGCATCGGCGTGAACAAGCCAGGAGGCTGTATATCCGCCATTGGGGGATTGTCGCCCCAACGGGACTTCCGCTTCCGCTTACGGGCCTCGCGTTTGCTGTCAGACTCTTCGTCGCTCTGGGAGCTGGCGTGCTCGCGTTTCACTGAGTCGTACTGGCCCAGGTTGAAATGTGATGAGTAGTTGCTGGAAAAGTATTAAATATTACATGCACGGTCACTCTATTTAAAGAGCATAAAAATGTAACATGTGTATTTCAACACCAAGATAAAGATATGGCCCTAAGGATCCTAAGCACAGCTAATAAAGTAAAAGCTAGTGTTAAATAATCATGATTAACAGCCCCATGAAGTCTACTGCTGACATAAACCTCCATATTTTCATAGTCGGTTGCAGGCAGACTGCATCTAGCAATCCAGTGACCTATAATAGGTCGTCCGTCCACCTTGTTGGATGTGCCGTGTTGCTCTTTCACGTAAAAACTACTGAATGGATTTGAATGATACTTTACAATAATACACTTTATTTTTCTTACTGAAGCCCACGCGGACCAAATCGCGGGCGGCCTCTAGTAAATAATATTTCCTAGTATACATGATAGTAAGTCAATAGGTACAGGTACATACTCATCTTGACTCTCTTGTTTCATCATCATAGCCGGTCTACTGTCGCCACTGCTGTCGTCATCCTCCAAACTAAATTCCGGCTCATATTTATCCTCAGGCTTCACTTGATGCTTCTTCTCATCATTCTCATCATTACGGAACTTCAATACTAGCTCCCGGAACTTCTTGTATTCACTAGAGTTCGTATTATGGAGGAACCTGCAAGAATAAGAAGAAGTTAGCCACTGAACAGTGAGGGCAAATTGGATATAAGTTTGAGGTCTAGCTAGAAATACATGGGATTTTAGGTTATACAATAGGTGAATACTACAGGTGTTACCGGTGTAGGACTTTTCTTATCAATGGAAATGGCGGCCTGGCGTGACGTCACATGTTGCCACTTGCAATTATGAGGCAAAATCTAGGACAATACGTGAGCTATAATAATGACACATTGAAGAACTTTAAAGTTTTGATGCGATATATGAAATTAAATGAAATGTTTTTTTATCTTCTCTCTTCAGAGATTAATTCTAAAAATAAAGAAAAAACTTTTTTTTTATTATGGCCTCACCCCCTGTTATAGAGGGTATTGTGTCACACACAAAAGTTTGCACATTCAAATACTGTTATCGAGTATTTAAAGGCCTTGTGGAGTTTTTGGGATTATTCAGACGGCTGCAATTTCTCAGAGAATTACAATCGCACAAATCTTTTCTTTTCGACTGTGACATCACTTCAGGATTATTTTTATCGCATTGCAATTTAACATTATTATTTCATGCCTGTAACCTGTTCCGTGCACCATTTTTAAGAGAGCAGTATTTTCAAATATGCAATTTATATAATACAAGAGTTTTTTTATCAGACGATCAAAATTTAAATTTGGCGTGCTCAGTTTTAAAAAATAAATAAAATGGTATGATAAAGGGGACTTTTGCCCTGAAGAGGGGTCATCTTTGACCCATAAATAAATGAAACACACTCATGACAACACCCTTAATGCGGTAGTCAGATGCAAGGTGGTTTTTGAACTAAACACAGGGTTGTATTATGAAAGCGCATTTAAGAATATATTGGTCTACATATTGGAATATAAGCAAATAGAGCCTGAATCGACCACCCAGTATAATTTCAAGATACGGGCTCGTAAACAGGCCTAAAACTACGTACATTTGCCACCAACTATGTTTGTAGCTTTTTAGATTTAAAGTCCTACAAATACTAATGATCTGACGATGAATAATGATTACAGAAGTGTGATGAATAAATAAGGAAACTATAATTGAACAGTCAATTTTTGAGTTAGTGGTTTAGCTTGAAATAGCAAGAAATTAAAGCTACGCTGGTACCACCTGTTTACAGAATAAAGACTCAAAATTATAATAAAATGTAAAAATCCCATATAATTCCAGTCAGATTTAGTAAACCTGTAAATGTGCCAGTGGAATAGTGTTACGTCTAACATTAAAACTTAGTGCAGGAAGCTTTACAGTTAAACTGGAGGTATGAAATGATAATTTCTTTACGCCATTCCACAAGGTAATAATGAATAATACAAAAATGAATACAGCACGTATCGTCCGTAAACCGTGGTCACTATTACCACATATTTTGGTCTTGTGAGTGTATTGCTTTCAGGACATTTTCCCAGTGGTCGCCGTTGCTTGCGACGTCGGAGGCGGCCCTCAGCACGGACGGCGGGAACATATCTGCAGAAAGAACTGCGCACCACGGGTCAGCATTTTGTCTTTCGGCCACGCAGCGCCCGACCGTCAACTCGTGCGCAAACGATACTCTGGCAGTAGGTTTGCGCCGAGACTTGCCGTTATTAAGGTCTCAGATGTTACAGGATTCGATATTATGAGGCTATTTCTGGAACTACCCTCGAATTTGTTGTATAAATAAAAAATCTTATAACAATTTTCAATTATCATGAATGAATCATGAAAATACTTTATCGCACTAACCATTAGTGAATGTAATTGTGATTAGAATAAATAACTTTACAAATATTTTCTGTCTACTTTTGCCTAACCTTGTTGGCAAATTTTTGATGTCAATTTTTATTACTGTAACGAGTTTAGAGAGCCAACTACCTACCATTGACCTAACTAAACAGTGCAAGTGCGACCCATGATACACTCTTATTTGTTGAAACCTATACACTAGCCTACAACAAATTTCATTTAACAATTCCTTGCACTGATTAACTTAAGTTTTTTTGTTGTTCTTTGGCCATAAATCAATCAACGTTCAGTTTACCTACGCAGATAACGTACTGAGAACTCGTGTAACATTGAATTTCAGTAAAAAACTGCATTGTAAATAGTTACTTTAATTACAGTTAATGGTAACAACCTATATAAACGGTATAGATCAAAAGTAACTATTCCATGGTGATCAGAATTGTGTCTTATGACTTTCATTATAAGGTTCCTTATCACAATAGTAAGGCATATAATTATAATCGAAGAAATTCTGTTAGCAATAACAAATAATCTCGATACGCCTAATTAGTCGATTCGACTCGCATATATTAATTCTTACCGCACTGCAGTTTGTTTTTAAGAACAGGCAGTAAGTTATGTTGTATTTTGGTAGGCCAAATGATGATGATGAAGGAATCACCCTTTATTAAATCCTGGTCCTCATTTTAAAACCTAACTTCAGAAATCTGTTATGGACTTGCTTAGAGCCAAGAAATAAATCTAAGATTTAAACATTTCGTTTTTGCAATACTAAGAGAGAAATAAACATCTAAAAACGCAACTTTATTTGATTTGAAATCAATTAAAAATGGTCTGCTGCCTCATCTAAAAAGTCGCCTTTAGCTGTAGACTAGGTACCAACTTTTGCATGTGTTGTGATTTATTTCTCATCATCATAATTTATTTATTTATATTTCATTATGATGCATGAAAATGAAAAACTCAATATGCCAGCAATATCTGAGACCTTTATGTGAGCATTAAATTCAATAAAAAAACAGAAAAATCTTCTGCCATATTATTTGCTAAAAGAATAGAAATAACACAGCAAAAGTGAGTAAAAGTAGAAAATTATTATGATTGGTACCTGGCGTGGATCTCGGCGGTGCTGGAATGTTTCCTGGATCCATGTCTTTTGGTTTTGGTATGTGGTTAAGTGTCAGGGGCATTGGTGGTGGAATGTTCTGGATTTTCATCGGCTCAGGAGGAGGTATTGTGACAGTCTCTAATGGTTTCGGCTCGGGAATTGTGTGAACAGGGCCGTGGGAACTTCTAGGGCCGAACGGAGGCATAGGAGGACCATTTCCAGGTATATTCGGGGGACCATTGCCATTGGGCCCGAAATTAGGGCCATTAGGGCCGAAGGGAGGACGCGGCCCCATAAAGGGCATGTTATTGTTCCCATTTGGAGGCATCATCGAATTGGGAGGTCCTGGAGGGCCAGGAGGACCGTTAGGACCCATAATATTCGGATTATTAAAGGGTGGACCGAAAAATGGCGGCATTGGCCCGTTAGGACCTGGGCCACGCATGTTAGGCGGCATAGGACCATTGGGACCCATGAAATTAGGTGGCATAGGGAAATTTGGCGGGCCTCCCATGAAGGGAGGCATAGGACCCCCGGGACCCATAGGGCCACCAGGCCTCATTTGTCGATGGCCCATTGGACCACCAGGACCCATCGGTCCACCAGGGCCCATGGGCCCACCAGGACCCATAGGTCCACCAGGACCCATGGGACCGTTAGGTCCCATAGGCCCACCCGGACCCATTGGACCTCCGGGACCCATCGGACCACCAGGACCCATCGGACCGCCAGGGCCCATCGGACCACCCGGACCCATCGGTCCTCCAGGTCCCATAGGCCCGCCAGGTCCCATTGGCCCGCCAGGACCCATAGGCCCACCAGGACCCATAGGCCCACCAGGACCCATCGGCCCGTTAGGACCCATTGGACCACCAGGTCCCATCGGGCCACCGGGACCCATTGGACCGCCAGGACCCATTGGGCCACCGGGACCCATATGACCACCATGCCCCATAGGACCGCCAGGCCCCATTGGACCACCCGGACCCATCGGCCCACTAGGACCCATCGAAACACCAGGGCCGATTGGGCCACCTGGACCCATTGGACCACTATGGCCCATTGTACCTGGACCCATTGGACCAGCAGGGCCCATTGGTCCATGTCCCATCGATCCAGGTACTACAGGACCAGCGCTCCCAGGGGCAGGACCCTTTGGTCCAGGTCCTGTCATTCCAGATTCAGAATGATCTGATTCATCTTTGGAATCTTCTGAAGGTATCCAAGGGTGTTTATTAGAATCTGATTCATCAGGAGGCATAACAGACAGTTGCATAAGAGACGGGATGTTTGTGTCAATTAGCTTCTTTCTGTCTTCTATAACTGGTGTTATGGGACTGTGTGTTCGATTTCTCCCCCTGTCACTCCACCGGCGATGTCTTTCCCTACAAAATAAAAAATGGTTAGAGTGTATTCTACAGTTGAGCCTGAAAACTCTCATTCAAAAAAAAGGAGTGCAACCATACCAGGCTTGCCTATGTCTAACGAGAAATACCAGACAAAAACATTCAGTCTAGATTTTAACTGGTATTTAGTCAGTTTCTTCCCAAGTGAATGTGCTTCAACAAAAAGCCAAAGTTAGCTCTGTTACAACACTTATAACGCAACAACGGCCGGGCTGATTTTCATTGTTTATAATTTATTGCTTTTGGCTTCGCTTCAAAATTATGATGATAAATAAATATTTGAAAAATGGAAATCAAATAAAGTAATATGTCTTGTGAACCTTTTGAATGGGACCAGATATTTGTTTAAAAGCTGTCACAGTATAATAACATTTCACACCACCTCTGTCAGGACAGCTAGTGTGATATAACAACTAAAAATAAACTACTCCCTTTAACACAAATATAGGGAAGTTTTAGCTTACCGAGACCCTCTCTCATTGGACTTCCTCCTATCCTCATGTTCCACATTTGGATGTTCTTGTTCTTCAGGTGCATGAGTTTCTGTGTTTTGGGCCTGAGATTTCTTGGGCTCATTTTTAATAGATTTCTTTTGAATTTCCTCTTTTTCTTTGTCTTCTTTGTCTTTTTTTTCCTGCTGTTGCTTCTCTAGTAGAGCTTTGAATTGACTCATGAAACTGCCATCATTTGAGAAAATATTTGCAGACTTGTCATCAAAAGCAGTAGGACTGAAAGTTAAAGAATGTAGTTCAAAACACTATCTGAGACCAACCACTGATAAGATAGTCATGGAACATACACAACACCCAACAACCTACACAATAGGAAATAAACTAGGTACTATGTTTACCACCATTTAACAGAATTCTCTAGATGACATGTCATGCTCCTTCAAATAAATTATCTGTGACATCTTCTAAAGATCATCTGAACTGTGACTTAGCATTGCTTGTACTATGGATGTCCAGAAACTGACAAACATAGAATGCAGTCAGTTTTGAGCCAAGAGTGATAATAGAGAACTCACACACATCCTGAATTGATAAATTTTATTTTTATATTATGAGTGGACCAAATTAAAACGGACCGAACTAATGGAAATGGGGTAGCCTTGACAGGCTACTGCCGTGAAACTGATGCAGGTTCTCAATTTCCATTCTTTTAAGTGACCAGCAGCAATGAATGTGCTTAGGGTGTTCTATCACAAATCTAGATTCAGTAAAAAATACAAGTATACCAGGACAATGGATAAAATTCAGGAAGATGATGTTCAGAATGTCACTGGGCCTCTGTGAGCAGGCTGTCAAGGAAGAGGGATGATTGAAAAGAGTGTGAGAAGGCCTATGAGGAAGGATAAGCTGAAAATGTGTGAAATTATGAAGGCCTATTTCATTTTTTCTTTTTTATCACAAATTCAAAATGTACTGAATATTGGATCCAAATGTAGGTGTGTAATTGGCCTTAAAAGAGTTTTATTCGCCGTGCAGCCACTATGCAGTGCAGCATCAGAAATGCCAGTCTCTGTGTCCATAAAAGGAAATATTATGTGCATTACACCAAACTTTACAGAGATAAAAGCACAAGAACCATTCAGACAGACTTAACACTAAAGGCAACCTCATCCACACAACCTCCAAGAAAAGAAACACAAGAAACAATAATAATAGAAATAAATATAATTCAAAGGACTTACAAGCAATACTATGGTCATATTTATAATAACTAGATGCCTATGAAAATGAACAAATCCTAAACTCATTCAGAGCAATACCTAGAAATAATAAATTACAAGACAAAACTACAAAGTTCACTAGGTATTTTATTATCATCGTGAAATCTTGCTAAGGTATTTGTTACTACATAGTAACCTGGTGAAAACTATTGTTGAATTAGCTTGGCTTTAGAATGTAGATTGTTTAGGTAACTAAAGTATTACTTGGTTAATTTTGCTTGGGCAGCGAGGGCCGCCGCCTGTTTCTGGGCTTCCGCTTTCGCCTGAATTTCAATCTTCTTCCTTTCGATTATCTGTTCTTGTTTTGACATTTGTGCCCATCTTGTACTTAGCGCAGACTTATTTTTGTTATCTTTAAAATGAATCATGATTACTTTAGCATTATTTTCACTAGTAAAAAGAAAAATCCACAAACGAATTTCAGCAACAACTCGCTGGCATGGAGTAATCCATAGACGAAAGAACATTGATTGACTGACAGTTTTATTTTTAACAACAGACTAAGAATTCTAAGAAACGTTCTACTTTATTTATGACACTCTGGAACATGGAATAAAGCCGTGGAATAAAGTGTAAGTTTGATGATGATAAATAGGGTCTTTCATGTTAGAAGCAATTTACAGTGTCTTCGTTTGCATTGTTGGCGATTGCGCAAGTGCACAGCGCGACCCCCCTTTAACGCATGGGTATATTAAAAGTTGTGAAAAAAATGTATAGTATAGATTAGGTATTCTGATGCTTAGGAAAAATATCTTTAAAACTATACAAGAACAATTAACGAAGAAAGTTTAGAAAAAAAGTAGGTTCCAAAGGTAGGTTTGGAACACCATGCATTCTGGTCATGAAAATTCTGTGTTCCATATTTGGCACACTACCAATATGCATTAAGGGAAATGAAACTATGTAAATATTAATCACTTTGTTTCTAATTAGTAATGGAAGATACTAATTTGTACATACTAATTATTTCTTTGGGGAATTTTGTTGGTTATTTTTTTAAGTATCCTAAAGCAACGAATGAAATTCTCTAAAAAAGCTAGAATCCTTATTTAAACACAAGTAACATTTGCATTTCTGACATTCAATTTGCAACATGACCGCATCCTTCTTGTTTGCACCTCTGCCAAATTGCAATCTATTCAGGAAGATGATTGAACCCATCCTTCGCAATTCGATACAACGTCACTTTTACCCTTTTTAATGGTCCCAAGTTCTGACTCGCGGGTCTACCTCGTAAAATAAAAAAAATACAAGTGCATTATTTCTAGTTTCGTCAAAAAAAGCCCTTGCTTCGGAGACCAAAGTACGCTTCGATCATGGTGAATAATATGTAAAATCAGTAAATCAATTTGAAAATAAAATGTAGCAATCCCGTTTTTAATATTTTTAACTTACGTTTTTGTTTTCAATCCATTGTTTTAGTTGAAAAAAAAAACCGATAAGTCTTTTTGAATCACTCAAAATATTACGAAGAACAATGACAAACTCATACGCACGGAAATTTGCTACTTCGACTAATTAGCGCCCGATTTCAACTACTGACAAACGTTTTTTGGCAATCCAATCGCATTGCATCCAATTGTTCAACTATAACAAAAGGAGGTAAAGCCTAATCAAATCCAAAGATGGCACTAGGGGAATTTTAAATGGAAAACATTTACGTGTTCCAAATTCGTTCCGACATGCGGTAGAGGGGTTAACAGTATCACGTTAGCCTTGGAAATCTGGGCTGCTGAATGCTCCGTTTACCATAATGGAATAGCCGTGTTGCATCTTGATCCTGCGATACTCGGGCTTTGGTGGAATAAAATGACAGGCAATCTAACTATAATGATATGTACGTACAATGGGTATTACGTTACGGTACACTTATGGGTATATGATACTGTATTAGGTAATGTTTTTCCTGCATAATGCCAGACCCACACTACTCGCGAGGTAGGACGAAGTTGGACGAATGCAGTAGTGTAGACCTGCACCTCGGCTTATTTCAGCGAACTTTCTATAGTGCTTCAGCATTAAAGAATTTATTATTCACCTTTAAAGAAGCTTTTAACATTTGGCGCAACAACGTGGATACGTGATATCTTAGAGCATTAAAGACTGTCTAAGCGTGATATGGATGTCTGTGCTATGATGCGATAATTAGGTTCTGTAGAGTTAGGAACAATTTAAAGTGTCTTACAATATTTGTTTAGTCTGTGGCAGTGTGAAAAATATGGCGCGAAGCTTAAATCATCAAAAAAAGGAAACAAAATTGAAAATAGCGCGCTGGCGGAAATAAACCAACCAAGGGCTGTTAAGTAGTTCTTTTGAAATTAGATGAAATAATATTATGGGGAGTTGTAACATTTTATTTTCTTTAGTTTTGAAAATAATCATTGCGTTTCGTCAATAGAATATTGTAACATGAAGACAAGTTATTACAATTTAATGAAACATTTTCTATGGGGCTTAAGCGCGCTACGAAAATTCGTCGCATCTCATAATGCCAATTTCGCAGAATGCCTCGCAAAATTACAACTTCTCGAAATGCGAAATTCTCAAAATGCCAACTTTTGAAGGGGCAGAGCGGCACGCACGAAAAATAAGTAAAAAACTCGAAGTCTCGAGGCCGATTTTGACAAAAACTATCTACATGCCTACTTACTCAGATTTCGAAAAAAATCTTATTCCCTTGAAGGGAATCGAACCTGTTTGTTGATTTTGAAAAAAGGTCGCATTTTTTTAAATAACATTTTTGTTTTCGAAAAATAGTTCAGAGATACTTTTAATTAAAATCATCAACTGAAAAAAAACGATGCGAGGCTAACAAATGACTTGCGCGTATAATTCGAATTTTGAATATCAAGTGCCCTTTCGAACAATTATGAGAGCCATACCCAAATTCACTACCGACAATCAACGCTAAGCACGCGCTTACGCTCATGCTGTCCCTTTCAGTTCTATTGACATTGGACAGCATGAGCGTGAGCGCGTGCTTAGCGTTGATTAACGTTCGTGAATTCGGGGGTCAGTTTTGTAAATGTTAGGAAAACTTAAATGTTTTCTTGAAAATGAGGCGAATGTTACTTCCCAGGATTTGATCCTTATACCAGTATAAGCGATACTACGAGATGACTTATGACCTTTTTTCAAAACCATGCAGGTTCGATTTTCGGCAGGTAACAAGTTTTTTTTTAAATCTGAGTTTGAGTTTTGTCAAAATCGGCCTCGAGACTCTTTTGTAAATTGTACATTCTTAAAAGTTCTTTATTCAGTTCGTTATTAAGTCTCTTTTGAAAAATGGCATTTTGACTGTTAATGAACCATTAACGTTAATTTGATGTCTCAGAGTGCTGCAATTTGAGGCATCAATCAGTACACTAAGTATATAGATAGATGCGATAGTTCGCCAATGTTCGACATCACTAGTTCAAAGGAGAGCTGGCCCTGCATCATTATACGGTGGGTACATTGTGTGTGAGTGATGTACAGAACGGCTCATCAGGCTACCAATTTTAGTTTTTTTCCCCTGCTCTTGCCAAATGACATTTCTTTGCAATAGAGGACGACTGACCATAATTAATGACATAAAGATGTACGTTTTCTTCTGATCAGAAAAGAAGCTCCTTAATTTCATGAATACATTTTTGTATTTTCATATACACTTGTGGATAGGCTGGTACTTACGAAAACCTAATGTATTATCCTTCCTCGATGTCTCACTAGCATAAATTCTAGATATACCTTGATTAATTCTCACCATTATCAGCATCTTTATCAACACCCGATAAAACCTTTCTTACGGAGGATTACAAATAAAACAACGGATTTCATTGCATATTATTCTTTTTATATTTTTTTCATCAGTTTAAATGGAAAATACATTTTCATTTATTTATAATGTTGTCATTTATTTATTGTAAACAAATATATTATAAAAGATTTACATATTACTATCAAAACAAAATATTCACAAAATGGCAGACTAACTAAACAATTACTTAGCTGTTTCATCAAGCATGCTAACAATTGCATCGTTTTGAGCTAAAAGAAGGAGAAAGTTTGGCACTGATTCCACAATTCAAATGAAGATGGCGTAAATGCATATTGCAGCAACACTATCCGTCCTTTAAATGAGTAAGTTAGTCTGTTTATCCAGATTTTGAATAGGTACCTTTTATAACGATACTCTTCACAACCTCTCTTCAGCTCATGTTTTTTATTGCATGATGTAATACTGACTACCTATCTGTTCTACTTAGTGCGCCGACCGAGCGACTCGCGCGCAGGTCGGCGCCAAGCTTGCAACACTTTAAGGGCAACGCCAAAGAGAGCCTACACCTGACTATTGTTTCTGTGGTAACTTAGACAGTTTAATAACTAATCTGCTGCCTCAATTATAATCGAAATTCTGACTTAAGAAAACAAAACAACAAACTCTGGCTCCTTTCGTAACAATACAAAATCCATTGAATGGATAAAATCAACTCAATTTAAACATTCAAACAAATCATCAATCATTTCAAATTAAAAAAGTACCTCTTCTCATTTCTGCATCACCCTGCCTTAAAATCATACTATACACTTAGACAGTTGACAAACAAAAATAAAAAGCAATGGAAGAGGACATGAGCAAAAGAAATCACAAAATATATAGAAAAACGACATAGTGTAAGATTGATTGAACGGGCGAGCTCTCAGAGCGCGCTAGATAGCGCTTTCTTACACAACATGAGTAGCAAATAAAAGCTAGTTCCCTTCCACTGCCACATGAAATGCCGAAAAGAAAAGTATAATTCATAAATTGTACCTATACTTTGTTTATATTCTAATTTTTTTTTACATTTTAATAATTTAAAAACAACCAGACTTGGTCGAGAAATTTATATCCATTTTTTTTTGTGTATTTTATATTTTGATGAAATATTTAAAAGCTAATTAACGTGAGCCGATGTCAGTATTCATAGCTAGTCGTCGTCGCTCGAACCGGCTGGCAAGATCCGCTCGCGCCAGACTCGAGCTAGTATAAACGCATTTATACACAATAACACTACCGCATCGTCTATACATCTTGACTCATATTATAATGCACTGATATTTCGAGGGGCACAAGGAATATCGCAGCATTGTTATTTCGCGCCGGGACGCCGGCCGCCGTCGCGCCCAAGACTCGCAACCACCTTATATACCACCTTTTTATAATTTATATACTCCCCCTCGCATACGTAATAAAATTAAAACACTATGATTACATCCCTTAACGTGTCTACATGTCTAATTCGTACTCTATTTACATTGACATAATACATATATTCAAATTGTTCGGCGAATCGACAGTCTTGGCAGATCAACGCAGAGCCGCAGCGCGCGGCGGCGGCCACTTCTGTTTACTGTACAGCAAATTTACAATAACATTTGATCAAAATACGCAAACTCAAAGATCTATATCTAAAAATTAAAATAAGGTATGGATCATCATGTAATGAACGCCCGCCTTAAGCCGCTATAATATCAGCTATGTTAAGTAATATAACTTGTAAGCGCTTAACAACACCGTCACTGTTAAATACATACAATAATTAAATAAAATAGGCCAAATTCATTGTTTGATAACTATGGGGTTAACACAACCTCACTGATAATATCTACTTAAGTAAATGTTGGCAAACGTAACGTTATAATAAAAACAGTGGCCATGTTGCCAATGCGCAGAGAATGATACATATTTGGGAATTAGTACTCCTAATATATCACTAACTAGGATTTAAGAAAAAGACGTCACTAGATCCTAAATATCGTCTATTCTGTACAATGGACTATGATATTTTCATTGAGATATTTTTTCCTTTGTATAAACATGACAAAATACAAATATTTCTGTCCAAACATCCTAATAACTTATTCGGTAACAATCGAGCAACATTTGACATTTTATTACTCCCTTTGTGACAGTACATTAGATATTATTAATGTTAAATAATTACGTTAATAAAGGGATCTCTTAATGTTTAATAGTATGTATATAAACTTTAAGTGGTCAGGTTGTAAAATACGGATCTAAAGTGAGCTTGCACTCCTGTACACGTTCCGACATGCCCAACACTAAGGCATGGTCTATAAGATAGATAAACGGTCACTGTTACTACCCTTAAGTACGGATATTCAAAGCCTGTAAAAATATAATCTTTTTTATACACTATTCGCGTAATAGGTGCATCGATGAACAGTGCAAAATCAACGGTTCAGACAAATGGAATGCATCATTCACAATATCCACTTCAATCATTAACAACCTCCCCGAAGATTAACAAAAGAAATTAGTACCTATCTCATGTGAAGAAACAAATAATTCATTTATAATAATCAGTAAAATTCAAACGTTACTACATACATATTATAATAAAACAACTGATAGTGCTTATACTAGTGGTAACAATAACATTTTAACTGTTTTCCTATTAAATTGATTTAGAATTGATATAACACATTTCTTTGTGTTTGACAAAGTTATATTTCTATATTGTGTGAAGGATGGGAGTGTATAATGGTGTTATTTCTATAACAGCAAAATAAAGGCCAAATTATACCACTTAAGTTGGTGTCCACATCCCTCAATTTATGGTATTATATTGAGGGAGATAGTGAAATGATGTACGAATGTATAAATAACACGATGGAAAAGAGAAATAAATTAAAATGCAAAGCGAATTTTAAACGTCTAATATCATGTCCACAATATTGAGCATTGTAATTGAAATGAGTAATAAGCGATATAATAAACCACAAAAGTCTCAATGAGCAACAAAAGGACACTTACGTTTGAATTGACGAAATAACTTGACAATTCTAATAAAAATCTAATGCTTCTGTATATACAAAAAACAATTGACAATTTATAATAAAAAAAAGAAAACTAGTACAGCCGTTTTGACACATTAATTGACAAAAACTAACCGAAACAACAGTATCCTTCAACAAGGTTTCGTAAACCTATCAAATTGTTTTATACTATACTATTATCTCATACATAATTAATATATGCATTTTATTAACAACGAAGAAGTTAATATACATAAAGGTCCACATGCACACAGCGCTAAGTCCAGATATAACTAAGTCTTGTCTGCCGTCTTCTGCTTGCTAAGCGCGAAAGACACTTGTCAAAATGCGACATCTACAGTCCCACTTTTCTAAGAAATACATTTTGACAGTTAAATATCAGTGTCATTGGAAATTGTACTTCAATCCAATAGAAATACGATTCTTGAGTTGTGGCTTGACTTTTGAGCCTGACAGAACACTTGAACCCTTTCGGCATTGCGTAAAGTTTAATTTCTAATGACACTGGCAGCTGTAAAAATGTATTTCTTAGATTAGTGGGACTGTAACAAGATTAAGTATCACCTAGAACGCGTTATTGTACAAGTGGGCCTCAGTGGAAATAATTTCAAGACATCTAATGAATTTAGGGACACACCCAACTGCGATTGGAGTAATTGGACTTGCATAATGACTTGCCTCAATTCGTTAATGATAAAAAACAGAGTTACTTAACACTAAATCATTTTCAAATATAATGGACGTTATTATAGGACAAAGTATGCAAGACGGTTTTTCTCACATTAGGACCAGGGACTAATTTTGAGTTTATTATTTTTAACTACTTGGACCGCTAGCGCACGCTTCCAGATTTAACTTAATATTGCCTGTTGCCACTTTTTTGACTAGCGTATTTCGCACTTGCCAAGAAAATGACACCAGAGAAAATTAAAGGTAAACCTGGATTAAGTGTTCAGTGCAAGTGGGCTTCAAGAGTACTGAGATTAACGGTATCGGTGTTGCCTCGACACTGAATGCAAAAAAAGGAGTTGTAGCTAGGTCGTCGAGTTGAGCCTGCCTAACTTAATAAACAAATAAAATGGAATGTAACCAACTGGCAACATCAAGATACAAGATGATACTAAATTTATATCGGAGGACGTCGACTGGCCCAAATGTGGATTAAAATTACTACTTTTATCGTTTGGAGGGTTTCTGAAGAGGACCAGAATAATTCCTTACTTCTAGTGGATGTTTTTAACACTGGCCGGTTGTTGCTAACTTCCAAGACATTTATTTGGCGATCAAAATCAACTTTTGTTAATCATTTTTGGCAATTTTTTTAATTATAATATACAAACGAGCTCCGACGTGCTATTTCCGCATAATCACTAACCTACAACATTAATCCCGATCTTTTGAATAGTTCCCTTTGTGACATTGTAACCTTTAAAGCCTTACCGATATTTACAAGATGTTCGATGCGGAAATCACGCGACAGAACTCAAAATTGAATAAATAATTGCTTTGAAAGAAGAGAAGAACATATTACACTACCCATAACAAAATTCAACAAGAACAAGATAAATCCTTTTTAATAAGATACTACTATATACAACATGCAAGCTGGGCAAGACAAATAAATGAAAATGTAAGTCCAACATTAAAACATGGATGGATTGTTTAGAAGCAAAAGGGACGATATCAGGCTAAATAGTATAGATAAAAATGCGTAATTGTTATCAAGGCCAATGATACTCTAAATTGACTTCTTACAATTGTTGATGTTCAAAATTGATCTAGTTTAAAACGTCGACCCTCATTTTATAAACACGTCGCAATAAGAGAAATAGTAAAAATAATTCAGCCATCAGTATAAGCAAATTTTACTTGGACAACAATAAGTTTAGACGGCAATACTTTTCCAATGGAATAAAATGTGGACGAACAAATATCTACTATTGGACTATTTTCACTTGTTAAATTTAAATTTTATATAGGATATTTACTATTTACATGAAAAACAACCGGACTAATTTAGTCTTTGATAAGGAGAATCGATAGTTTCGTCATGAACTATCGAGTGACGAATGAGCATGCTCGCTATTGTCAAACTTATGACAATAACAACCAAATAAAAGCAATGACCTTGTTCACTCGACTTTTTCTGCCTAAATTGCAATACACTAACTAAATGACGCTGCAACTTTTAGACAAAAAAATGCAAGTTTCAGGTCGTAGGAAAGCAAGTTGATACATAAAATACACATTACATACAGTCAATGATGAAAATATGCTAATATTTATCAGTATGGGCCCTCATGTCCGTGTTTTACGATGACCTAAGCATCATCGTTATAGTTTATATTAAGCTAAGTTATTAGATAGGTCTGCAAATTTAATGGAAGAACTTTAATAACTTAAGATACATTAAAACAAGTGTTTAATTCGCAGAGCTATCTAACCTTAGCGGTGTACTTCCCGATGTATTCGCGTTGCCAAATTGGCAGGGTGCCGATGTGTAGGGTCGCTGTCAAAACGAGAGTCTCATTGACTTCCAAGTTCATGGATATCTGTCAGAGAGGCCACGACACAAATTGTCCGATGACAGTCGTTAATTATAAAACCAAGAGCAGAATCATATAAATATCTAGCGTACTCTATGAATAACATCAATTGGAAAAGGAAGATAAATTCAGTCGCTTTGATATTTATAGAAATATATTTCTGTACACATTAGCACGCCTCCAATACGACACCGTTTTATAAATCTGTGTACTTTTAGGGATATTATTATACTATATGACAAAGACAATACCACATAAACGTGGGTAACAAATAATTCTAATCCATGTAAATATAATTGCATAACAGTCAGCGCGGCTTTGACAAGACTGTCCACTGTTCAGAATACAAAGACTTAACGATTTCGTTACCTGTCACTATTCGGGAGATACTGACGTATAAAAATAGAATCTATATAGACACTTGCAAACAAAACTGCATCAACGAGGTTCTACATCTTACAAGAAACTATGGAGTAACTTAACTTATGCACATAGAATTAACTTTCGTATGAATCAAACCGCTAACAATTCTAGACGCCCGCTCTTGACAGTTTGCATAAAAATAAACAGTCTATCGACAAAACGTGACCTAACGAATTCTATTTCAATATCGAATAACGTCACGTTTTAAAAACAATGACACAACCAAAATTATACATTTCAATAGGCAGCGGTATTTACGATCTAATCTGTATCGTTATCTAGAAATAATAAATATCGGTAGCTTCGAATTGTTTTTTTAACAGTGACGCTACCTTTAAATATAAAGATAGTGTAATTCAAACCAGTTAAATAATGGTTTCTTCGAAGTGTAACTACAGAGAAAGTTATCCCTGCATACGTTGTATTGGAAAAGTGGTGTACGTAATGATTCTAGCGAGTGACCGACTTTGTACGAGTTACATTGCTATTCGGTTTGCTACGCTCCAAATCTCTTGCGCTCCGAGGCAGAGTTAGTAAGGCAATTCGGACCATTTCACTTTCCACGCGAACCGAGAGCGACGTCTTAGACATTGTGTTGCACATAGTATGAAAGCTATCACGCAATGGCGGACTAAGTGGTTAGCGCTAGGACGCTTATATTTTAGGGTCTCAATAAAAAAACTAGAATCAGATCGGTTACTCTAGCTGCGATTTCGCAAAGTTAAATCATTTTAGCCATGACCTGTCTGGTATTTGAGCCGTGACTTGCTGCATACCGTTTATTAATGGCACCGCAATATAACAAGGTTACTTGCTTTTTTTTGACTAAATTATTACTTGACAACTGAATTACAGCAAAATGTATATCTAATTGTGTATAGTTTGTTTTAATATATGTAAAGAGACTGCAACCGTGACCTTAAAAATCTAGATTTTTATTTGCTACATATATAGCTATAACATAAGGCCCCTTTACGGCAAGCCTAGTCTTACCTTAGGCCGCCACTGACAATTTTTACAAATTGCACATATTGCATTATTTAACGGTAATATCCGCCCCAGGTAATATTCGCGCATATAAAAATGGCATTGCGCTATTTACTATCTATCTCACACAAACTATCTGACTTAAGTATCGCTACTACTGGTATCAGTCAATAGCAACGTGCTTCAGAAAGCACGAATTCGCTCAGATCTTTTGCTACGGTCACAAATGTATAAGCTCAACTATTGATAAATTTAAGTTAAACTACGAGATAGGCTACTCCCTAGTTTCTAAAAATCTGACCAAAAAATTAGTTTATCAGCGTGTCCAAGTATGTGATTAGTTGATCAAATTTGTCAGCCAACCACGCTAGACTTGTCATTTAACTTGTTGATTAGCCTGTTAGAAACTATGGGATATGTGTGAGAGAGACAGTCAAACGCTGACCCTGTCTTGCTTTAACGCCGCTAAATTGTACATCTTTCATCTCTTTCTCTCCTATGTACCTATTTAGATGCAGTTTGTTCGCAAGCGTGGCGTCGGTTAGTAGAGCTAGAGGCAGCGGGCGGGCGGCGAGTAACTTGAGTGTCAGTATGCTTGCGTCGTGCTTGCTGTCGCGACGCGTTCCGGTTTTAAGTTGCGCTGTAACAGAAATTATTATCATTTAGATGATTTATATTTTTTTTATAATAGACTAGCTGTCCCAGCAGACGTCAGAATGGTTTTGAAACCTTCGCTGGACCTTTATAATTATTTCACGACCAAAAATTGAAAAATCGGTTCAGTGGTTCTCGAGTTTTAGCGAGACTAAAGAACAGCACTCCATTTTTATATATAAGATAGAAATGTGCAACATTGGCTAGTTCATAAGACTGAACCGCAAATTAAATTTTCACATTGCATTTGCTGAATCTCCCTCTTTAGACCCTCTTAGATGTCGTTTCAGATTCAACAGATCAGTGTTGATCAGTTGTTGAGTAGTTATGAATGTCATGACACAAATAGAAGCAGACTACATGGTTTTTATAAAACGTCACTCAGGTCTAGCTAAAGAACCATCAAATATTTTTTAAGAATTTATTAAATTTCTAATATCTAAGTGAACAATAAACATATATATCAGTATCTGACAACCATAGTGCAAGCTACGCCCTTTCTAGCTACAGATCATGCATCGAACTAATGAACTCACAGGTATATCTCCACAATCCTTCCTATGTGTTACAGTCTTGAAATAACAAAATACAAACATGGTGTCAACATGATCTAGCCCACACAAAACATATTAAACAGGGATATGAGAAATGTCGAACAGGACGAACAATGTAAGTACTTGCAGATTGAATCCCACCTTATATTTGAACCTTATATGATAGGAATAAGGTAACCTATGAAAATTGGAACACTTCGCGGTACAAAGGATTTAGAAGGGTGGCTGGTAGTGACTGGATGGCGAAAGCGGGTTTTGAAACGTACTGTGAGAGAGGCCTATGACCATATTACAACAAAAAAGAGGTATATAGGTTATTTGTGCTAAAAGTGGCACTCAAAATCAGAACTTTAATGCACCTGAGCAAAGCATTAACGGCGTTGACAGTTTGACTCAACACTGCGCAACATGTATCTGTCTCGTTTACGCTCTAGTAAATAATCATACTACTTTGTTCACCCGGTGAAATTATAGGTATAGACGCAGTGGTCAATTTTTGACTTCGCATCAGTACAGACATAACATCTGCCTCTTTTTTAATAATATCATTGCCTATGACAATGTGGCTCGTAGTGAGTATATGATATTGTATGTTTTGGTATATATGGTACAATATTAAGTTATAACGACTGTGAAGATAATTAGGTACCTATGTTTGTTTGTGTTTCTCATGTAAGTGACTGTTTTCTGTCTTTAGTGAGAATGAATATATCTTTAATGTTATGTTTTGTTAGACTCACCAGCTGATCGTACTGATGGACCATCCGTTTGATGTGCGTGAGCTTGCGATGCAGGAAGTTGACGCGCCGCCTCTGTTCCTGGTATTGTTGGTCGTTGCTGACGCGTCTGTACTCTTCCTGGATGCGCTGCTCTATGCTCTGGAATAGACAAGGAACGTCACGTTATGGTTTATGACGTTTCGTAAATATTACTTAATTGAAGACCGATTTGGTGTAAAGGATTAGAAATTGGCTACTGCATCAAAGGCCGCAGATTCTATGCTTAAACAACTTTTGTGTGATGAACATACAGAGCGATTATTTCGTCAGTTCAATTTGGTCAAAACAAAGAACGATTTCCACTATCACAGTCAAGGGTTAAAAACGTAGTCCAGTTCCGCTCGGTTGTAGTGGAAATGGAGCTCTAATAAGCCTAATTGAAGTGTGATTTTGTGTAGAAACAAACTAAGTTCCTGGTAGTCTAAATCAAAGTTCTTCTTGTCCACCACGGCTAGAGGATATAGGGCTCTATTGCGTATGTGCTAAGAGTCTTGTTGCGTACCTGGTAGTCGGGATCAGACTTGTGCGCGCGCTGCAGTTGCTGCTCCAGGCGCGTGAACAGCGCGGCTACTTCGGCCACGCGCTCGTAGTTCGCTCGGCTAGAGGATATAGGGCTCTATTGCGTGTGTGCTAAGAGTCATTGTTGCGTACCTGGTAGTCGGGATCAGACTTGTGCGCGCGCTGCAGTTGCTGCTCCAGGCGCGTGAACAGCGCGGCTACTTCGGCCACGCGCTCGTAGTTCGCTCGGCTAGAGGATATAGGGCTCTATTGCGTGTGTGCTAAGAGTCATTGTTGCGTACCTGGTAGTCGGGATCAGACTTGTGCGCGCGCTGCAGTTGCTGCTCCAGGCGCGTGAACAGCGCGGCTGCTTCGGCCACGCGCTCGTAGTTCGCTCGGCTAGAGGATATAGGGCTCTATTGCGTGTGTGCTAAGGGTCATTGTTGCGTACCTGGTAGTCGGGATCAGACTTGTGCGCGCGCTGCAGTTGCTGCTCCAGGCGCGTGAACAGCGCGGCTACTTCGGCCACGCGCTCGTAGTTCGCTCGGCTAGAGGATATAGGGCTCTATTGCGTGCGTGCTAAGAGTCATTGTTGCGTACCTGGTAGTCGGGATCAGACTTGTGCGTCCACCTCTGTTACGCGCTCGTAGTTCGCTCGGTGCTCCTTGTACACTCGGCTAGAGGATATAGGGCTCTATTGCGTGTGCGCTAAGGGTCATTGTTGCGTACCTGGTAGTCGGGATCAGACTTGTGGGCCCACCTCGGCTACGCGCTCGTAGTTCGCTCGGCTAGAGGATATAGGGCTCTATTGCGTGTGTGTTAAGAGTGATTGTTGCGTACCTGGTAGTCGGGATCAGACTTTTGCTACGCGCTCGTAGTTCGCCCGGTGCTCCTTGTGCACTCGGCTAGAGGATATAGGGCTCTATTGCGTGTGTGTTAAGAGTCATTGTTGCGTACCTGGTAGTCGGGATCAGACTTGTGCGCGCGCTGCAGTTGCTGCTCCAGGCGCGTGAACAGCGCGGCTACTTCGGCCACGCGCTCGTAGTTCGCTCGGCTAGAGGATATAGGGCTCTATTGCGTGTGTGTTAAGGGTCATTGTTGCGTACCTGGTAGTCGGGATCAGACTTGTGCGCGCGCTGCAGTTGCTGCTCCAGGCGCGTGAACAGCGCGGCTACTTCGGCCACGCGCGTAGTTCGCTCGGCTAGAGGATATAGGGCTCTTTGCGTGTGTGCTAAGGGTCATTGTTGCGTACCTGGTAGTCGGGATCAGACTTGTGCGCGCGCTGCAGTTGCTGCTCCAGGCGCGTGAACAGCGCGGCTACTTCGGCCACGCGCTCGTAGTTCGCTCGGCTAGAGGATATAGGGCTCTATTGCGTGTGCGCTAAGAGTCATTGTTGCGTACCTGGTAGTCGGGATCAGACTTGTGCGCGCGCTCGTAGTTCGCTCGGTGCTCCTTGTGCGCTCGGCTAGAGGATATAGGCCTCTATTGCGTGTGTGCTAAGAGTCATTGTTGCGTACCTGGTAGTCGGGATCAGACTTGTGCGCGCGCTGCAGTTGCTGCTCCAGGCGCGTGAACAGCGCGGCTACTTCGGCCACGCGCTCGTAGTTCGCTCGGTGCTCCTTGTATACTCGGCTAGAGGATATAGGGCTCTATTGCGTGTGTGCTAAGAGTGATTGTTGCGTACCTGGTAGTCGGGATCAGACTTGTGCTACGCGCTCGTAGTTCGCTCGGTGCTCCTTGTGCGCTCGGCTAGAGGATATAGGGCTCTATTGCGTGTGTGCTAAGAGTCATTGTTGCGTACCTGGTAGTCGGGATCAGACTTGTGCGCGCGCTGCAGTTGCTGCTCCAGGCGCGTGAACAGCGCGGCTACTTCGGCCACGCGCTCGTAGTTCGCTCGGTACTCTTTGTACAGTTCGGCGAACTCGTTCTTGTACGCCCGGCGCGTACTCGAACTCGTAACGGGCGGGTATCGCCTAAAACAAATGGTTAATTTAACTTTTGGAAAGGTAAAAATAATCAATTCTCAATAACTGTTCCCCCAGCACCATAATTGTGAACCTGTGATGACGAAATAAAAATCATTCATCAATTCAATTACTCAAATAATGCACTTCTACGCCCAAACTTAATATAACAATGTTCAAATTATTGAAATAATTATTCAGTTTTCTAGATGAACCTAATTCATATGCAATAAAGGATAAATATTATGTAACTATATCACGGACATGTTACACCAAGATAAGCTGACTTCAAACTAAGTAAAGGCTTGAACTATGAAATGATTCATATTCGGCCAAGTCCTTATTTGAATATTATAATCTGTAGTGCCGAAGCTGAACTGTTATAACCTTTATCTTTAATCGGTCACAGACGAAAATCCCTCATTAGTGGGCGTTCTTTCATACCACGTCTAGTACAAGATTAGATCGCAGATCACGCCCTGCCCACGCTATCGTCATGTCACGTCATATAAATTTTAACCAATCAGGGACGTTGCCCCCATCTCATGTAGTCAACTTATTTTCATGCAAGAAATCAAACATCAAACGTCTAGTAGCTGTAAGGTTGACGATTTATTATTATTATTGATGGTAACTATCCTCCATACTATAAATTATAAAGAGGTAACCCCTGAATTCACATTCTACGTCAAACAAAAAAAAAGTAACAATTCCTTGAGATTTTGAAATGCTTAATTTTGTTTGATCTTGTGATTTCAGGGGCACGCAACCTAGTATCAAAACTCACCTTTCTATGTCTTCCGGATCAGTCATTTTCTCATCAACCACCGCAACAGACGCTAATTCTGTATTTTCTAAAGGTTCCGTATTTGTGATGTCTTTTACTGAAACGAAAAAAGAAAACTGTTAAATCTTTGTAATAACGCACACTATTATACATAAATAATTTATAAGTAAACCAATGGAGAAAATATATTTAGGAAACCCTAAACAAATATCTGAATTTCGCTATTGTTTTGGAGTTCAAATAGCTCTTCAAAAGAGTTGAATGCTCCGCTATGCTGGCTTAGTGGTAGAAAATATGTATTATCTTTCTATAAATTGTTTGAATTCTATTTACATAAACTGTTTTAACTTAGGTTTACGAACTAGGTAAATCTAGACATGGTTTCATTGTTTAATTTTCACTTGTTGTATATTTCGATCTTTTATGTAGCTTAATACTTTCACCGCCGCCGGTCACTTTAACAATCGAATTCCTATTGTTTGTGACCGGCGTGGCGCTCAACGTGTTAACACAAAAACAGTTTAAGTTGGACCTCAAATCACAAACATTACAATTACAAAAAAAAACACTTACCTGTGATACTACTAGTTTGCTCTACTATGGGACTATTTCTAAAACCGTTCGTTTTCACAGGACTTGGACAGAGTTCCTTAACAGTTGTATAGTTCAGGGTGTATCCGTTGTCCTTTTTAACTGTAATGAAAAAACAATTCGCCATTACTTTTATGGAAAAGCCACTTACATTAAGCCTAATAACCAATCATTTATAACGACTTTTTAACGAGCTTAAGCAATTTAGTAAGGTATATATAAAGACGCGCTTGCAGTGGATTTCAAAGAAGCAGTTATTACGGTAAGTATTGGGTTCCTTAATTTATTACTGATGATACAATTTATACAATTTTTTGACTAATTTGTGTGCAAGTAATTGCTTGAGTCATCCATCATTGCTGTAAATTTATATTGTGATTAACCCATACACTATTACTAAAGACACCATTTACTCTACGACAACCCGTTAAGAGCAGTTTTGTCGAGCGGCATTTCGGAGTCAAAGGGTCGCAGGTTCGATTCACGCACAAGCAAATATATTTGTTGTCCAAAAATATATTTGTGCTGGGTCTGGGACCTGGGTGTTTGTTGTATCTTCTTAGTTTTGTTGTAATAAAGGAAAATTCGGGTTCTGAACAATGTATGTGATGTTGTCGCATGTTTGTATTGTCGTTTGTTTTCATTGTTTTTTTCATTTCACTCCGGGCAGTTTTGGTTACAGGGACAAACTAAAGAGACAGCTTATCAGTTTGTTTTGGCCGAGCTTTTTGAGTACTTTGTGCAAGGAAATATAGACAAACAACTGAATTAAAGTGATAGACTGTAATTACAAGAAAAGGTAGATAAAATCAGAGATAAATTCAAAAATATCAAATATTTTTTTATTTATATTTTTTTCCTTATCACTTCTCACGATAATCATTCAGTAAATATATTTCTTGTATATTTCCTTTTTGTTTCCAAATGACTCATCGAATAACACTGTTTTTCTCAATAGAATACCTATTAGCTTCCTTATTTACTACATTGCAAACGCGGTCAGTCGACTAATATTTGCTTAGGAATCTAGCTCAGTATGTATTTACACAACAATGCTAATATTTGGACATTTAATTTTGAGTTAGAATTATGTTGTAGGTTACCATTCAACCAAATCAGTCAGTTTGGGTTCAACCTATTTCTGAATAATGTCAAGTGATAAAGAGGTGGAGAGTGGCATCACGCTTGCTAGCTAAGCATATTAGGAGACTTACTATGTCAGAGCACGTTTTCAAATGTTTTGGAATCGTTTTAATCTGCATAACTTTATCTTTTCTGGAGGCTGTCGTCAAGTATGTATAGTCAGCATCAATCGTAATCCTACAATGACACAGTCGTTTGTCGTTTAAAGCGTCACTCAAATCAAAAACCATTGAGACACTATTTTAATACTGTTATAAGGTTGCTTTTATCAATTGTTTCAGACAAACATTTTACACATCATTTTCATGCTAACTGTAAAAGTTCATAACAAATGATTGACGAAGCACCAAAAACAAGATTTAAATCATTTAAGTGTTTAAATGTATTATGTGTATTTATCAAGCTACTTTAACGTTACCTGTTGTGACCGTAAGTTGTTTGTTATTTCACTTGATTGTTTGTTATCTAATTTGTATTTTATATGTATTTATGGCCATGTATTTGTAAATTTCTTCGTTGTATTTGAACAACAATGTAATTAAATATTGTTATTTTGTGCATTGAAAAATATACATAATTTGAATAAGACTATTAAGTACGTTATGATAAGGTGTATCATTCAATCATTCGTTATCATAATGTTTTATCAATCAACGAAAAGGATAATCTGATGTATTCTAATCCCATTTAATCTATTAAAAATACCGCTACCGGTCAGTTTTACCGGTTTCCAACTAGAGTCAAATTACCTATCATTTTACTGCACATATTTAGCGAAGTTACCTAACCCAGAAAATAGGGTTACCGTCAGCCCGGATACCTCCAGTCGAGACCAGATTATTAATGTGCTTGCCATACAAAAGCTTTGATTATAATGTAACGGTTATAATGTGCAATACATTTAAATGACATTACAAAATTATATAATTCAACAACTGAGTTTTATTTGTACTGCTTTCAGCCAGCTTTTACTTCTGCCCTGGTACACTAACTGCGAACCATTATGAAATGATGATGATGATGAGCGAATGCTAGTTTTAATCAAAACTGTGACGAAGATGATAACATATTGCAAAATATTGCTTAACAAAATGTATGAGGTACCTATGTAAGTGTATGCATCATCGAAAAAACCTACAGTCAATTTAAGGGCTACTCAATTATAAATGAAGTTACCACGCGTATACTATAAAATACCCACTTAACGATTTGAGTGCATAGAGTTATGTGGTCAGTTGGGTTTGCGGTCCCATTGCACAACGTACTATCTTATCAACAATACGAACTAAAATGTAACTACAATGCGGTTAAACGCTCTAATTTGTATTACTATTCGTCCAACACTATGGTATGGTGTTGCACAACAGCCACCAGCAACAGCTACTACCCCATTCTAAATCTTATTTGATTGGAATATAGTTTTAAAAATGTCAGTCGTTAAGCCTAGTCAGATGCCTTAAGGCGGCTTGATAACATCTGACATTAAGGTTGTTCACTAACCTTACACCCCTCCAACAATCCGCACTGAGCCCGCGTGTTGGAGTATGGCTCGTTCCACCTCATAGTTGAGGTGAGGCCTGTGCCCAGCAGTGGGACGTATATAGGCTGTTTATGTGTTTTGTGTGTATAGTTTAAAAACAATAGTGCAAGAACTCACCAGCAGTCCGATCATCGTCATCGGGAGGATGCCTTTCGACCGCCGCAGTGTTAGTAGCTGCCGGTGGTGAGGGCCGCCTATAAGCCGTCCGCGTCTTAGCCGTCGCAGGTGGCACGTCCTCGATCACATTAACGGCCGCGAACCCAGTCTGACTGGCCGCAAAGCCGTTTTGACTGGCCGTGAAACCATTCTGACTGGAAGCAAAGCCGTTCTGACTGGCCGTGAAGCCCGGCTGACCGGCCGTGAAGCCGTTCTGGCAGGCTGCCGTCCGGTCGTCTTCCGTGTCGGACGCGTGCCGCTCGCCGGATGACGTCGTCGCGTAGCCGGATGAAGGCGGCGACGGTCGTCTATAGTGCGAGATGCGTTGCTTCTTCGCGGGTAGTTCGTCAGACGCACCGTTCGATGTTCTCTTGTTCGCCGGCGACGCGCGCGGTGAGAGCGAATGCGCTGAGTCACTGCTGAGTGGCGGCGTTAGATTTTGAGGTTTCCGCCTGTTGGTATTACATAATTTTGCATTAAGACGTTTTCATGACGAATAATAAGCGCACTAATCAACGTGAGCCAAAAGGCAAAGTAACATTTGAGGCACATACAAATCTGGCCCGATTTCTTAATGTTGCAGCTGTAACATATTTGAAGATATTCACGGCAACTTAGATTTAGTGTTCAGGTTGATGGACATTCTATAGAAATATAGGGATTGGCTAGCGAAAAGGTACGTCAACATAGTTGTTGACATTAGCCAATATGCAGCTTCTAGAAGGCTATTTGTAACGCTGTTTAAATGTAACTTTGTCTCAGTCTCGAAAAGTGATGACATAGATCAGTTCTGTGACTGCGTTTATAATTATACTATTTTTATGACAAACCTTTTAACATTTTATAAAGCTATGAAACATTACAATAATATTAATTATGCATGCAATATAAATATTACATACTGAAATCAACTGCAATCAATGACACATGCATGATTCACAGGCCACTACACTGTAATCATATCATTACACAACGAAATTCGTGAAGAAATTCGATTAAAAGATAGTGTTACTCCACAAAAGAAAATGCGTAATTTGAGTGCTAGGATAAAAATGTACAATTATTTGACTAGCATGCATAATACTAAACCAAAGAGTAAACCAGAGACTAAGCTTCAAACTTTTATTAATAGGGACTGACTTGAAACGTGAAAAAGAGATGGAAATAGATTATGTTCTCTGTTATTTAGCATTATCAGTGCTGTAGCTTAGTGGTTAGAGCAAGTTACCGGTATGCCGAAGACCCTGTCTAGCTTGAAACCTAGACCGAATATATAATATTTTCGGAATAACCACATTTTTTTGCACCGTCACTTTTAATACCGTCTGGTGTTTATATTTAGAATATTATCTTTCCAACTAATCACTAACAAACAACATTAATCATTGAAATGAAACGTTCAGTTGTTTATAATTAACCAATTTTTGAAAGTGCATCTTTACATGAAACTTTGTCTCTGGTGGATAACTCATGACATAACAAAACACACCTCTTGAGCATATGTTTCTCCTCCTCTGAATAGAACGGCCAATCTTCATTGACGTCGTTCCATATGTGCCTACGTAAATGGTAACAGTTGTCCTTGAGGGAACCTATCTGAGGCAATATCTTGTTCACCAGACTGCGTTCCCTCTCCTTGATACCCTCTGCAATGTTAGGTGTTGCATTAATAAAAGTTGAGATTCGACTCAAGATTGAATCTCGTAGAATGTTTACTCACCACTGGTAAGCCTCGCGTAGAGTTCTGGCTTCTTGAAAGGTTTCAACGCTAGTAACTGTATAAGTCTTTCCCTGAAATAGAAAAAAGCATGTGTTACACTCTAAAATGGAACATTCAGTGAGATTAATGACAGTCACGAGTTTATGACATTGCAAAATTGCATTTATGCTTTGTCATTAAATTACAAGTTAATTGAATTTGGCAGATGACGTAATATAGGCTTCTGAGACATACAATAGGAGCATTTCTGTTGTACGAATACTAAAACTGAGCTAACATTATTATTTAAAACTCTCCTAGTAAATGATATTAAACCTATCAAAACAAGACCTGTAATCTTATCACATCCATAAAACAATTTTAAAAGGCATGTTGGAAGCAGCACTACTTGAAGACACCGAGAACCTACAAAACATGTACATAAAGTTTGACAGTTCTGCAATTTGATTACATTTTCATTCATTACATTAACTAAAAATGATACCAATACAATTAACATTTTAATCTACATCTTTTATGACTGCCAACAATTTCGCTGTTCTCAATAAAAAATAAATATTGATAATGCAGAATCTGCTATTTATACCCATAAAAAGGTATAATTTTCAAAAAATCCTTTACAATAATCTGTTTTGAAAATAAAAGTTGATACTCAGAAAAACAGTAAATAATTAAACAACAATGCTACCTTCGAAATTATTATCTAAAAATTAATATATCGGACATTATCACAAACAATTTTAAATTAGGAATTGTAAGGAAACTTCATTGACGTAACTAGATAACAATAATGTCAGCAGCACTCATTTGTTTAAATACGCAATATGGCGGCCGGTAATCTAAATTCGTTTCATTAAACAGAAACATTTTCTGTTATTTATTTTGGGTATGTATATTATTATTTGAAAGAATGTGCAGTAAATATAGTGACGTCAACAGTTACAATTCTTGGCGTAATACTTCCATAAAAGGGGATATGTTGTTATGAAAAACATACAAAAGAATATTATAGCATCTCGGTTTAGCTATAGTAAAGTTTTCTTAACATTCACAAACCGCGTGTTCGACTGTGCTGTCAATAATCCGAAGGTCATACTCCTTGGATTGGGTAAATAATTGCAAAAGAAACGTACTTCTATTAAATATGAGGAAAGATGTTACTCTTCAGACATGCAATTCGAAGAAACGATCAGGTTGTGATGACGTCATAGTTTATTGCACGAGATTGTAGAGCATAATGTGACAACAATTGGACAATGTTTTGATAAAGTCACCGCTGTTTTTTGCTATGATTAAGAAAAAAGTCATTCCTGGTAGTCTACATTTAATATCGTATTCTGCAGTATTGCAACGTGATCCTTAAATAATAAATGAATCATTGTGAAACCGTCGTGGTTGAAAAATAAAATTCACCAGTTTAGTATGGTGTGAATATAAAAACCGCAATTGCTTTGAGCAGCTGCCACATATTATCATATAGGTTTCAAAGTGATAACGATACGACGAAATTATCGGCGTTTCAACTTCGAGAACGTAAAGTTTAAGGTTTGTGTTGAACAATGTTGTGAATTAGGTATGCAAGATACCTATTCGATTAAAAGACATTTATATTAGAATATTGGATACTTAAAATAGCGATCATACAATTAATTCAGTATTAAAATGATTATATAAGTCTATTAATGTTCCTTCAGTAGTACCTACATTTTTTATTCATTTTATTTCATTACATGAACGCGCTTATTTTTCGGCCTCTAAGATTTTGACTATCTATGGCATATAGGCAGGTAGTGGCAGAATAGTTGCCACCTTATTTTAATTCTTAAAAGATCGGGATAGGGTCCAAAACCAATAAAAATAACATCACACTCTGCCGGACAAAATGGTTGCGTAGACACTCACTTTATTCGGGGGAACGCGTAGTAGGCTTCGTACCAGTCACCGCATTTTCCTCACCATGGACGAGGTTTTTAGTGGGTAGGCCACTGGGTTAACCTTCCCAGTAGGAGAGGGTATGCGTAAGGCATTTCCCTTGGCGTAAAAACAAAAAAACGGTACTCACTTTATGGACCGCCTAGTGAGATCCGGGTTGGTGATAGGCCGCTGCTGTTGGTGTTGCGGCTGGTGGCTGTGCTGCGGGAGCGGCGCGGGCTGCGGGCGCGGCGCGGGGGGAGCCACCGCGGGCCGCTCCACCCGCTCTCGCTCCCTCTCCCGCTCTCTCTCTCTTTCCCGTTCTCGCTCTCTCTCCCTCTCCCGCTCCCTTTCTCTATCCCGCTCAGCGGCCCGGTCAGCCACCAAGCGGGCTGAGGCCGAGGATGGGTAGATTTGGTGCGTCGAACGCACCTTGATGCGACCAATGTCCGTCTGGTTAGGCTTTATCACGCGGGTACTGGAATGAAGTATAGAGAGTTAGAAGAATACCATAATTTTATTGCATAGATTCGAATTGGCTAACAAAACATCAGGCAAAGCTGTTATGCAACTGCACTTCGTGACCTTTAGTTATCGGACAATGTTTTTATTATTTTTCTACTTAAAGATTGACAATCTATGAAAGGTGCCTTATCTGCATTGCATAGAAATGTTAAAAGTAATACCTAATATTTACTTATACTTCTCAAGAAATGAGTAGTTCGTCAATAACCACTAAATCGCATTCAAAACTATGAAATGACTTCAACGATAGCTTTTGTTCTGCTCGTGGACATTGATAGGCACTTTGCTTTTTAGAACAATGGGTTCTTTGATAGCTGAAATGAGCCTTAAAGCAAAACTATAACGTTCGCAATTCTGGCAATGAACGAACTGGTATACAACCTTCTCGTTTCCTCCTTAGCAAAGGAAATGAGGCAGACTAAACATCACTGTCTTTGGACACGATTGACAGTAAAAAAGACAGCAAAATCATCATAACGTAAACTACTACTTGGACTTTTGCCTGTCAGTTGTTAAGATTTGTTTTATTACATTGACATCGTAGAACAGGAGAGAGGCATAATGAATGAGTTTCGTAGATTCAACTGAGTTGCCAATCTATGTTTAGCAAATTAGGTTTCAACTGTTTTATAAACATAATGATACTGCTTAAGTCAACGGAAGTTTTTAAATGGTGTGCCGGTTACAGTCATAATTAGGAATAATTATTTATTTTTATGTAAAGTGGGAAACCATTACTTTTAGACTCTCAATTTAAATGTTCTCTGAAGGTTATGAATTTTGAGGAGTTTTCATCTTGTTTACAACCGACATAATTTTTTGATAAGTTCTTATCATAATTCAAGAAATTTCCATTAATATCAAGATAGTAAGTACGCTTGATCTGAGATGGTATAGTGACCGGTGTAAAATGTACTTCAATATTTTTTTTTATAAAATACACCGGTCGAATGATCAAAAGGGCTATTTGCGCAGGGTTTTAGATGTATTAGTACTAAAGCCAGCTAGTTTCATTTCAAGTGATAAGTTCAATGAATGGGTACAGTAATCTATTTAGGTACAGTGATCATACATCCAATGCGCAATAGTAGTCTCTTGGCGGGATTATGAAAACGGGGCGCATAAAAGGCACAAGCAATGGAGCAAACCCAGAAGTCCAACTCACCATTTACTCTGCTCCGCCGCGACAGACCTCGCCATCCTGTCCTTGGTCGCCTCATAGGAGTCGTCGTTCGCGTGCACACGCATCCTTCGCGGCAGCGGCCCGCACGACTCCAGCCGCCGCGCGCCGCCACTCCTGACGCACTCGAACGAACCCTGGAAGGCAAACGGGTATGGTTAATCATCTGGTCAGGAGGAAAGAGATAGAAGACTCTCCAACCGCGCTATTGTAATCTACCTTCAGTTTCAGCATTGTTCCGGAGGAAGTTTTACAATGTTTGCCGAATAGATGAGCTTTACTTACCACAGAAACATTGATAGTTGGCAGTGTTTTTTCTAGTGAAGAACCTATTTCTCTAAATAAATACTTGGAGGGAGCCTTTGCCCAGCAGTAGGATCTCGTATGATAATAAAACTAAAAAAACTATCAAAATCTTACTGGATTGAATATGAATGGGTAACTTCGTTACAAGATGACACAAATTGGGTATATAAAATTCACTACATGAACGTTGCCGTACCGACCGGCGCAGAAAAACTTGGGCATAACAAAAATTGCGGAGACTTTTGACATGTTTTCTAAGCTGTGTTGACATGTTTTCAAGATACGTACAGAGTACAGGTGAAGAGTATCATAGCATTTGGAAAAATATCTTTAACGCACTAGAATAAGGCCATACCCATCGTCAAAGACAACTTGCTGCCGTTTGTTTGTACCATTCATCACGAAGCCTAATATTGAATGTTTGTTTTCCTCGTTAGATTGGACGACTTGAGATGTTCTATTGACTATTAGTATAGTTATTTATAAATATTATCATTTTCGTCAATTTGCGAATTTTCGTAGTTCTGCTCCTTTTAACTTTTGCGAGTCTCACTAACATGTTCGCTTCGCGCTCACGTTTGATGACCTACATGTCTACAGCTCAGTGATATATAGCGAATTTTCGCTGATAATTTAGCATTCCAAAAACTTAAATCAAGTATGTCCGATAACGGAGATGTGTACCACACCCACACGACATTCCGTTTAAGAGATTAAAACAACGGAAGTGGAGGCTGCGCAAAAAGATGACACAGCAAATCGGGACGCAGATGGCGCAATTTGACAGCTCTAAGAAACAGTTGGCGAATGCAATTTGATGATGAACAGGAAGTATCTTTGTTTAGCTGAGAATCATGAACAGGATAAACCTTTCTATCTGATTTACCATGCAAACTACTTAGGACATGACTCTTCTTGGATTTTAATAAAAATAAATATCTAGGACACCTTCACACAAGGATCCATCTAACCCCACACTTTGAGGGCCAGAGAAAAACATACTTCAATAAGTATAAATAAAATGATTCCCGTTTTACTTGCACACAATCAAAATACACAAATATCTCGAATCTGAATCCCATTTGCAGAATCCGTGGGAGGAGGACAGGTGAGAGTTTACGCCCACAGCGTAATCGGTTACTTATTATGATGGACGAATAAAGAATCTCAGGAGCTTTGATATTTTTTAAGTATTCCAACAAGTGGCAGGTGAAGTAAAATACGTAACTTCATGGAAGTGTAAAATTACCAAGAAGAATTCTTTTAAAATAAGTTTTCCTTCTGACTGTGGGGTGGGATCCTTCTGGTGTTTGGATAACGATAGCAATTGCTTCGTGTTTTAGATTGTACTTTCTAACGGCTATTGAGTAACGTTTTTTAACGCTTGCCGCATTCCGATTCCCATTTATTAAATAAGCAGTAAGTCCACAATTTGATATTGCCAAGGAACAGAAGTGTACAAATAAAATTCTAATAATCCCAACAAGGATTGGGTATTGATAGATAACTCGTTAGTGACATGAATACACAGTCTGTATTAGGGGCATCAGCTGACTCCACCTAATCAAAATATTTAGGCCGTAGACCGAGGCTTCCATACGTAAGTTTGCTCTGACGAATTTGTCGGCCACAAGTTATCCACTGTGACCGTTTCGCGACCCACAAACCCACGGCAGCGCACGCACGTTGCGTGAGGGGGGTTACCACAAAGAATATTAATTTAGCAAATTGTACCCTTCATCTATGGCTTTGACCACACTAGCGTTTACACAGTGCGCGTTTTTCGGACGTTTAGTCATAAGTCATTTTCCTGCAGTTTGTAGAGTGTTGCCGCCACCGGCTTCACCTTGTGAGGCAAGACCATATAAAATACAAGAAAAGTACAGGAAATATGAGAGTGCCGGCGTTTTGTAGCGCGTGGTGTGTGGCCCGTGTGCCTCACGCTTAATCAGGGAAAAGGAAGAGTAGCGTTTCTTTGGATAGGTGATATGTTGTTTTCGTTCGCCTAATGTAAACGCAGCGTTCGGCAGTGCGCCGAAGCAGCATAAGTGATCAAAATCCTGCATCGGTTGTTGTTAGCACCACTTTAGCCGATATCGAATGACTTCGCCTTTCTTCATTCGTGACTCTGTTGCGACAGGTTTACCGATTACTATTTTTTATCTGCATAATAAACGACTCGCGCCGGCGCCCGCTTAAAGATAGGCTTCAGGCTACCTACAACTTTATTATAATTATAGCATAATTTTATAGGTAAATGAATATAAAACTTTAGTGTCCACCGTTAATGAAACGGACCAATGTTTAGCAATTCCATAGACAGAAGACACGTGCATATACATAGTAAATTTTATGACTTGGTATTATAATGACTTATTTATTGCTAATTAATGTTACTTGAAAGTCGCATGACGTTAATGTAAATCTGTAACACATGTTATAATCGGAATAATAGAAATGTTGCTATGCAAAAACGTTATTAACAGGGCGAGCGCGAGTCTCTTTATCAGTGTTTTACTTAGCCATGCAAAAATACAACAGAATTGATACAATTTTGACAAACATTACTACACGTTACGAACATTGAGTGATAGAATCCAAAATAGCGTAATATTAAGGGAACTGTGTGGTTGTTGCTACCATTAAGACAGGAATGGTCTGATGGTTGGGTCATATGATATGAAGAGAATGTTTAAAAGTTTGGAAGGAGGAATCTTGGACAAGGACTTGGATGTTCTTGGAAGGCTCAGAGTACCTTCAACTGACGACTGGTAATGGAAAGATTAATAAAAGTGGTTCTAACACTGATGAAATTTCTATTCACACTCCAGGATGTGCGTCAGGATCATATGAAGTTAAAAGATTATATCTACCCCATGAAGAAAAAGGCATTATGGTATTTATGTACGTACGTTAAAACAAACGTCAAACACAGTAAGTAACAGGTGACGTACCTAACTATTTAAAATTCACTTGTACAAATACTGTTTTCAGTATTATTCAACAAAACTTATTTCCGTTAAGAAGCATATTGATTTAAAGGCAAAAAGTAAAATTATGTATTATTCATATCTCGAGCGTATTGCCTGTTACTAACCTTGATATTTAATGACAATGCTTACTTACTTGCATACATGCAAGAGGCGATCGTAAAAAGCTTAATCGATGACTTGGAAATAAATAAAAAGATCACATGATAAAAACAGGTAGTGCAACACCGAAAAACGGGATGTCGAAATTATGCAGAATTAATAAGATCACCTTTAGATAGTCGAACCCGAATTCTAATTTTGAATAAACTCCTATATTGCATTCAACAATACAGGAAATAGGTAAACTAAAAACAACCATGATGTTTTTGCACAGTAAACTTTTGACTTGGTGAGAACAAAGAAGCCACCAAATATCATTTTTCTGGGTAACATAGCATAGCGCATAGCTAGAACTAGAAATACTCAATTAGATGCATAATTTAGCATTAAAATAGAAATTCGACCTTGACTTCTGTTTTTTTCTAGAAATACTTATTGAAATGTGCACATTTTAAAATATGAAAATTTGGATAACTTCTTTACTTGTAAGTATATTAGAGTTTCAGATTTCAAGGGTTTATCGATTTTCACATCGCTGCGAATGGGTGGTGAAAGTGTATGGGAGCATTCGTGCATACATAGATGATGGAAGTAAAATTTGTAGTCGAGAAACATACTTTACAACAAAATTCATACTAAATGTGCTTTGGAGGCCATAATAACACAATCAATAACGTTTATGTAACTACTACACATGTAACAGTTAAATCAGCAATTAATAACAGTATAATTTTGAAGCAGGATGATGATATTGCATTTAATGTTCCATTTACCTGTGGACCCTCCATTTCTGCATTGCTATTAACACTGAAGTGAAACGTAGCCTCGCCTGACGACCCACTGCCATTGGCTGGAGCCGGAATCGAGATTTTCTGAAAATACCAAACAAACAACTGGTTAGAAACTTTAATAAGATTATCATGCCGTTAGTACCAACTTTTGCGGCTTCACCGTGTTTATAAACGTATGTCAGTTTATTCTCATACAAATCGCCTATTCTTATACGAACACATGTGCCAACTATTCAGTGATAATAAAATGATGTTTAATCTAGATTAACAGCATTATTGTTGATTGTAATATGATAGTTTACGCTGTGCTCTATTCAACCTCTAACTATTTGATGTTTGATCATGATTATTGTATGAAAGAGTCAGGACACTTTAATAGCAAAAGTCAATTAATGTTACTAGAATACATTGTGTCATACAAAAATGTCGTTGAATTTGAAAATATGTAGTCTTTTTCAGATAACAGAAACATGTTCAAATCATTCGCATAGTTTAGGGCAGAGCGCAGAGTGACGTGAATCGGTGACACGTTTTGCGTCAAGCCGGAAGAGCACAGATAACGAAATGTATGCATTTAGTAGAAAAGGGCATTGAAGCAAAAAAAGGCACGGATATCATGTTTATTAAATAACATTTAGTCAAAAGAAGCTTATGAATAATTAATAGAAAATCCTCTACTCGAAAATGGGATGTCGAGTTCCGACGTGGGAAGCCTGGCACGAGTTCACGCGATTTCTACGTGAATCACGTTCACAGCTCGGTAAGACTACTGTTGTTAAATATCTATACTATATTTACTGATAATCAGTGCTGTTGAAAAAACGCGTAGACTCCTACGAGAAACTTGCGTTTAGAGTTGCAGCACCAAATAAGGGTATCCAGTCTGTAGCATACGGTAAGTGCGCGAATGTAACTGTGTGCGTATTGCGTGTATTCAAGTGAGCAATTACTTTCATCGCCTGGAATGGCAACGTCGCGGCTACACAAGTGCTGTTCGACGCTAAACGAACGCGAGCAGATCATACCGTTTCACCGTCATGTGACGATACTGTATATTTATTTTATAAGGGAATAAATTTAGAAAACAAAAGAGAAGATTCACGGAATCTATTGAGGTCATTGGAGAGTACGACATCATGCTCCAACGCACGGTGCCAAAAAAAAATGGTCATTTCGTTTCGTTTTATTACAAGTTCTTTTGTTTACTAAGTTAATATAAATTGAAATGCAAACAGCCATGATTATATTTTTGTTTCAGAATTTCTAATACTCTGTATTTCATTCTGTTTAAGTTTAATTTATACGTTTAAAATGCAAAATTTAAACAGTAGGGTCCACATTGGGGTTTTATTTTAATTTGTAATGTTGTTTTTGATCCTACTTTTTATTTAATGTTTCGATTGTAACTACTTCAGTTTTTGGGTAGGTTAACATTCAAATATTTTATTTTCAGAACAAATTATGGTCTCCAGGCTGGACTCGGTTGAAATCTTAAGAAAGTTGCGCACAAAGCGCTGAGAATACTATTGTAATCCGAGTTATATTTGTGAAAGGTCGGCCATTCTAGAGACAAGATCACAGAAGAACGCGTTAAGTCTAGTCCACCTAGTGCTTTAATAAACACAATAAAAAACGCAGTAAGGTCACTAGTCCAGGCGCGTCTCATTTGGTGACGCGAACACCTACATGCGTGGCCGCGAGTCGCTTTAAGGTCGCGGCTGACGATATGTGCCAGCACCACAATGCCAGGCAATTAACCTATTAAAGAGTGCGCTGCGAAGCGGAGACTGGTGGAGCAATAACCCGGCAAGTCCCGCCGCTAACGTGTTAACCGATACTCGGAACATTCGTTACGCAACCCTGCTCTTCCTGTGGGGGATGACTACTACTATTGTTAGGATACTAGACCGACAAGCTTGACATAACAACCGTACATATTCGCATGCTACTGCATAATATACAATTTCATAAAGAAACTGAGTCCATACAGCAAATAACAGTGTACTTGACTGCTGTGAATACAATGCCCGCAACAATATGCCTTTCAAGCATTCAACCTAAGTAAATTTGTACAAAAACGTTAATAACGCCAATAATATAACAAAGCGGTGACGTCTATCAGTACGCGAGTCAAGTTTGATAAACAACGAAGGCATAAAGTATAATATGGAATTATGGATCTAATGAGGAAAAAACCCGCTACCGACGGAGCTCAGTGCCAGCGCGGGGAAGCGCGGGGCGCGGCTTTCTCTGCGGTACCAACGGCCGATATAAAGTGAGCCTCGCGATGGAACACTTTGGCATTCGGCGAACAGCCGTCTCGCCCGCATCACCTGGCTCTCATGGTTTCCTTCATTGTTGGCTTTGCTGCTTGTTTATTGTTTTCCATTTGTCACTAATAAATAACACACATGAACACTATCTATTCGAAAGGTAGGTTATGAGTCCGGTGCATCTGCATTCTACTCATTTCAAGGTCGTCAGTTTTATTGTTTGTCTTCATGTGAAGGTCGAACTGTACGCCTCAGTTGGACCGGAAAATACGAGGAAATTCATCATCCGTTTTTCAAGGCATCATTCGAATGCCACTTTGTCGATTAGGTCTTAGATGCCATATCTGAATACGCGATGGCCGTATCAGTTGCTGTTGTAATTGCGTCATCGTTTACGTGTAGTCGAGAATTTTCAGTTTTTAGTTTCGATTTAGCTGGAGTGATTTCATTATTGTTTATTGCCCGTAGTGCGCAGCGACTGCCTTTGGTTGGTTACCTAATTTCACAGCAAGCGGTACACGAAGTTGCAAAGTGAGAGGCCGTCACAACCGGTCCGCTCGGCTCACTCGACCGAGAGATATACAGGCAACGAACATGTATCTACGTCGTAGGCTTAGGTTGTTAACTCCTGATATGTAAGTAGAACTAATAAGTTCCGTTTCATAATTGAGAATTTCTTTGATTACTTGCATGATGGTATTATAAACGGGACAAACCCGGACACAAAATGCGATCGTGCGCCACAACCTCGAATTAAAGTGTTGTGTCTTATTGACGCAACACCGCGGAGGTGGTACAGGTCGTGCGAGGCAAATTGAACTTTAAACATATGCCGCTGTGAATACATTACCAAGTATTCATATATTGGCATACGTCAGAGAGCCGTCGACGATAATAAATGGATCGCTTCAACGCGAATCGTAGCGGGAAATCCACGCGACCAGCTTGTGATCGCCTCTATGTTAATTGGTTACCGACTTCATATTAATTTATATAAGATAGTAGTACATGTTGACAATATTAATTATAATAAAGTTGTTTACAGTTCAACCTTCAACTTTGGATTAAAGGATACTGCCAAACCAAGTGCAACAACATTCAAAACTCAAGTATGTAATTAAATTAAAATAGGTACAATTCTCATTGACGCATGATAAGATAAACTAGTAAATTCGATCACAACCATTATTTAATTAAAAAGTAGATTCAAATGTAATTGTAAAGAAAGACAATAGCCAAATATTCTAAATTGATGACACGTATAAATTCATTCATGATTTAGGACAACCCATCCACCTGTCACCTAGTTATAAGATTGACAATGACATTCATTTAATGTTGATCCCAGAATTACGTAACATTGATAATCGTTACTACATACTTGATACAACGCAAATTAATTACGTAATAAAAACTCCCGGAAGTTCTTTGATGTACAATAGTCTAAAATGTCCATATCTTACTATGATATAAAACATTTTGCAGATTTGTTAGGAAAGCATATTATTCATGGAAAATTATGAAACGCTAGATTTAAATAAAGCAACAATGTCATCATTTGCGATTGCCGCCATGTCTCAACGAACCAGATAAGGCTTTGTTATCTTTTGTTTTGATAATAATACTTCATTAAATATTACTTTTTCTTTCACTGTAGGCAATTAAACGATGAAGTTTAACGTGAGAAACGAGGTTATTCATAAGTAGACAAATGAAAACTAACCTCTAAGTAGTTGAAATGTTGATAAACAACGTCGGTATGTTTAATCAACATGTTTTCCATTTTACATCGTGTCATTCCAAAGTAGCAATCTTCCATGAGAAGAGATGCAATATTAGTTAGAGAATTCGGTAATATATTTGCGGAAGAAATGATTCTAACACAATTTAGTAACGGTAATAGTCACTTTCATCGCAGCACATTTAAAGGCGAAGTGAGTGGCCAGTTATTCGTGAGGTTTCTACGATACTATTTGCATATTCGCCGACTTTCTAATGGGCGATGCGGCTCTTGTCGCAATCGTCGGCAGCGGTGAGGTAACACCGATTCATTTAATTATATGTATATGTAGAAAAAACAGTATTCAAGTCTCGCGCATTGTTGCAAATGTACACTCGTGTGCGCCCGCCTTACTTGGGTTTTTTCTCATGCCCACAGCTCTCTGATTGGCCAAAGCAACTCTCATTAAAAAGTCGCACTGGAACCAGAATACCTTGCCGTTTCATCGTTCCATTACGTTTTAAACAAAATACTCGAACCACGGAAAACTACTCGCCAGAACGGTATACAAATATAGTAATTTCATCTGATGCATTTTTTATTTATTAGAACACCGCAGTATGCCCGCAGATCGAGCATACTAACCTCGATAGCATGTATCACCTTATTACTAATGCAATAAAGATATTTTTCCAACTGGCGTGTTACACTTTGCGTGGCAGTCCGTACCGAGCGTCATTCCATTGCTGAATTTTACCTACAATAAAGTCAGTCATGTCAACGGTCAACAAGTCATTAGGATTATTCCTATTCCGGTGAATGAACGTATTATCATAATTATTTTCCACATGACAACGATTAGATTACATTTCAGTCCACACGAACGTGAAACATTTGATAAGAATTTCCGCCGATAATGTTTAGGCGTACGTCGTGCTATTGATTAGAGAACGTTAAAATCGGCCATTATCTTGAGAGCACCTGCAAATGGCAAATAAACATGTTTTGGTTTATTGTTCGCGTTGCAAGCATTGGTTGGTTGGGTGGGTCACCTCACCGCAAGGATCCATTCTGATCCGTTCTCCTTCGCGGCGGCCGCTCGCGACCTTCCAACAGAGGAGGGGCGCCTCTCACCGCCGACGTGACGGCAACTGCGGCCTTACATTGCGAGGCTGTATTGAAACTTCTACGTAACGAAGCTCTTTCCAACGTAGGTTACTCAACGCCCGATAGGAGTTCCGTCGATATGTACATACCTGCATCAGCATAACCACTAACAGATCACGTGAACTCCTTGCGTAACCAATATTGCAGGCACACCTTTTGATACAACGTGAAAAACATAGAAATCTTTCATTATTGAGACATTTAATAATGGTGTAACCAGTATTTGATGTTGCGAAAACGTACGCCACTAGTTTATTGCCGATGTCTAACGTAGTTTTAAGCAACTTACATTCAGTGTGCCCGCCCACAAATTTTCAAATGTCGCTCAAAGATAAGAAGCCTTTAATTAAACTGATAAATGTCCCAGAATAAGTCAACTGCAAATAACAGCAGCAGTTCTAGAAGCAAACTTAACTTTAAGTGATATTTTAGAATTTGGCGTTAACAATAATGTCAATGTAAATGTTCATGATTTTTAGCAGTCTTCGTCGAATGTCAAACAACACGTACGGTAAGTAAAAGTCGAATGGATGGATGTTCTCACTACAGTCAAACCACCATTGTGCATTCACTCAAGTCACTTTTACTAACTAACCGACAAATAACAATTCCATTGTTACGTATACACGTCAAATAAACATCAAGCCGATTTTGCGCCACTCATTATTATAATTACTTCATAATTTGAAAACAATTAATCCGTGAGCTCTGTTCTTATAGATAGAAGTAACCTCTTTGAACTGATCATTACCTATAACCTGTTACATGAACCCGAAAATATTATTCGCAGAAAAAGCAAAAGTATGATTATATCAAATCTTCAAGGCACAAAATCCGATACGCAACGAGCGAGACCTCCTTTGAAAAGTGGCATAGTAACGTGAAAGGGGATTGACCGAGGTTATTTCCCTGGGGAGCCGCAGCTGAAAAAGGGCTCTAACGAGGGAATAAACTTGTCTCATGAAACCTTAGACTGCTAAGATGTAGCCTCATCATCTTTCTAATTCGGTGCTTGATGTAGGCAGATTATAATTAGATGTGGTGATGAATTGAAAAGAAAAATCTCATTGATATTATACAGGAGGTATAGTAACGACGCCAGCAGACAATGTCGCAAGTATTTAGATCAAGGTGCGAAACACGCGTTCGAGAGTCGAGATCGGATCCGTGGAATTTTTGCCGAAGATCACGCTCGTGCTCGCGCAGTAGAAGCGCATAAATTTAATACAAGCTGATGCGAGAGTCTCCCTCTCCTCTGTATGCAATTTGTACACAAACTAGAAACTTTTATGACTTTAAATATTTCGAAATGTATGCAGCAATCTATGAAAAGTATTTTATGCAAATGTCAGGGAAGTTTAAAATATTTTGATAAATTTAATTGCACTGTAGCTAGAGTCTGGCGAGAAAGATGTGCCACACATTTAAACAAAAAGTAAAAACATTATTGTCAATACATGGAAACCAATGAGTGAAAGGCCGATCGCGCTATCTGGCAACACGCATTTTCGCAAAGACATTAGTCAACAAGTGGAAGGTACAAGCACGCTGAAAAAGCTGAAGCTTTTTTCGTATCTATGTGTGGGTGAAGATGGGTCATGAATGCTGGATTGAAAACAATCAAGTAGTGTAGACACGGCGCCGACGCGACGTGACGCCGGCCACGCCTCCGTCGCTACAGGCTTTTATTACGTCTGAGAACAACACAATTACTGATGTTGGGGGAAGACAAAATCTATCTATACTCTAATTTACATGTGAGAGGCAATTAACACTAGAATATTTTATTCGTGATCTGACGTGTGGATACTTGTAAGATGAATATGGATTAGGTCACTGTTCCAGCCACATATCATGGGTAGTGGCCAACTAGAACAAAAAACGTAAAGAAACTGTTTTATTTAAAGAGCTTGTTGCTTATAAAAGAATTAGCATAAAATAAAGAACATCAGCATTTTAAGATGACCTATCTGAAGCAATTAGCGAATTTGAATCACACAAACAAATTCACGAGAGGATTGCTATTGATCTCTTGTTGAAAGAAAATCTGTTGGCTTGACAGATGTATAAGAGCGGATACCATTGGCCTTTCTCCAACAAAGCGGAAGAATGACAATGAGTGTCTCGGGACTCTTCGGTCTTCCGAACTACGTCAATATGCGTCAGTGTAAGTTGATAAATAAATTCGCTGTCTGTCAATGATAGTCGTCGGCAATGTTCCCCGGCTGAAGGCAAATAGCGGTGGCGCACTACACACACAATAAAGCAGACAAATTGACTGAGAAACCATTCTCGGTGGCTGAATTCAATATGCCATCGCCGAGCGCTGTGCGGAGGTGCGGCATTATTGTTTCCAAGCGGATATTTTGCTTTACTTCATACTAAAAGGTCGAAATCTTTAAATGTCACTCCTGAAATAACTAACTAGGAAATATGTCATGTAGTTTATCCATCGCAATGAAATGTTTCGTTACTAAAAATGCGTGTAATCATTAACAAAGACGAGATAAATATAACTAATGAAATGTTTTTGGTTTATTCGTACCAATATGATTTCTTTTTATGAATCGTTTAGTTTTTTTTTGGTTACTTGACTAGTTAAAATTACATACTTATTGTCATAAGTAGACCGGAAGGTCTATTTAAATAAAGACCTTTTTATTTGGACACGTAAATAACAAGTTGTAGTCAATTTTGCATTTCATTGGATAGGATCCATATTTTACATTTGGTAACGGAATTTTTGAGATTTCCAGTTTTAGATTGAATTTTTAGATATGATGCATTAGGGCAAAGTTTCAAAAGAGTTTCACTCTCTGCAAACATAGCTGTTGGTTTAATATATTTACTACCTACAAAGCAAATGTCTCAGTTGTTAAGAAATGACGCTAAGGCAAGTATCATTGGGAACCATTATAAATTACGAATTAACGGTATAAATGAGAAAAATAGCTGAGAGAGACGGGCAGACAAAATCTTGATGCGAAAGGCTCCTTCCTCTACATTTTGGCACGGAACCTTAAAAAATCGTTATTCCAACTGAGGAAACTAGCGTTCATGATGCAATCTTACACGCTGCAAGGAATAACAAAAAAACGGTTGATAATATAATTGGACATGCGCTATAGGAAATTGACCAAGACGGGTGTGGTATAGATGGCACGTAACTGTTGTTTTGTAGTTCGGCTAATAAGATTTGTTGTATAACGGGCGTTACGACGTCGCTGCGGCCAGCAGGGCGAAAACAATTGTGAGCGAGACCGGTTCCTAACTTATTCCGTAATGCATTGAACTGATTTAGATATGCACCCTGTAATTTATCACGCTGACTGCAGCTACGTGCCAGACATGGTAAAAATAGGAGTCGACCATGAAGGCTAAATAGGTTCCAGAATACTTGCAGTCAAAAAACCGAATTTCAAAATTGGAACAGCTAAAGCTTAAACAAAGTTGAGCTCCCATTACTATACTCACTTACAAACAGCGGTTCTGTGTGGATCTGCTACTATTAAGCTGTGGTCGTTTGTAAGTGAAGCAATACCTTCATAAAAGTAAGAAAGGTTGCGATTACATGACTGTGTGTTTAACTAACCTTTAATATTAATCACAGAATGGTTTCTCAATGTTAGAGCTGTTTAACATTCAACCAATGCCTTAAAGCATATTTTCATAATCGTATAATCCAAAGTCATACAGTTTTATTACCAGGTACTAAACTTCTGTAACATAAATTTAACATTTTGTAGATTTTAAATATCACAAATTGTAACAGTAAAAAGTAATTCTTGCGAATGTAGGTCAAGGTTACAAAAGAAGAATAGCAAAGGAAATATTTGCAATCAAAATCCGACTTTCGAAATCAAAGTTTTTTTCTCCTTTTTGTCCTTATAAGCTGACATGACAATTTCAGTACGAATACTAGTTCCTCGTACATTGAAGAGTCAATTGTCAGACGAACAGCTGAAGTTCAGAATAGTGCCGCGAGCGAGAGGTAACTTTTACCTGGGTTGCGTAAGTCTGTCAGGCACAATAATTTATTATCGGCTCCACAGCGAGCTTTCGTAATATAAGCCAGCACTGCTTATGCACTACACTATACGTCTACTTGTCCTCTTTACATCGACACCCGGATGTTGTTTGACTGGTCAAATCCAGGACTGTTTTATCAATAAATCTATTGAAAGGTGGTAAAGTGGTAAAATACGCGTTAGTACCACTGAAGTGAAAGCTGCCGTGACGAAGTCAGGTGTTCTTATTTGTTTTTTAACTTGTCAGTTTTGATCCAGTCGAACCGTTAGAATACATTCGGCCATTCAGAGTGTCAGTTCATGACTGTTGTGTAACATTACTTTTGCTTTTTTACAAATTTTGTAATCATCTGTTAATTATTTGAGTAAAACGCATTCAACGTTCACTTATCGTGACCTACATAACTGTCGTTTTTTTAGGTTACTTACCTTATTCTTCAAAATACTTGGTTAAAAAGATTAGGGATTTCCCATCCAACCTACTACGAAATATCCATTGCCTTTAATGTTCACATCATCGTTAAGGAATATCTCGTTTCGGATATTTTCGGGTCGTCCGCCACGAAGATTTAGTGTTTTTATTAAATTGGTAAATCTTTCAGCTACAATTCTACACTTGGATCAAAATAGCAAAGACTAGAGAATCCTGATTTTATTTGGTGGGTCTATTTGAGGACGACAAAGGCCACAAATTGTGGCCCACGATGAATTGAACTAACTAATCCTACCAGAAAAGAAGTTGACATAACTGATACCCAAGTATTGTTAACTAATATTTCTGAAACTAACTATAATGGTAGAAATATAAGCAGAAACTATGAAAGAAATATAAAATTTCCTGAACTAGAAAACCTACAAAACAAACAATAGTTATTGGTAGAGGTACTACTTTTCTGATCGGTACGATTCAGCCCAATTTAATGCAGGGGAATCAGTATAGCACAAACATAATGTATTTGTATAAGGTGTAAACTCATTAAATAACCTTTAAAGTGCATATTGTTGTCGTTGAACGTCGGTAATCGTTCTAGGTGCATACAAATTTGTGCTTAACAATAACATTGCTATCACTGTTATCAATAGGTCACAGATACATTACCAAGCTACGAACAAAGTCACATTGCACACTTGATATTGCCTTCAATATTCATTATTATCTTTAAACACATAATTTGTACTTTCTTAATTTTGTAGCTCAGATATCATTTGTTGTTGAGACGCATGAAATTACAGAAAAATCTTTTGACATCAAAGGCACGAACGAAGCTGAGAAACTAGCATATCTGGTGAAACATTGCAGGTTCAGAAAGTAGTTTAACCCCTCACGTCCCGTTGATGCGATATCGCGCCCACATACAAAAGATTTTCTATTATGTCTAGTTTCACGGAACGCGAGAGGTTAAAAGAGCTCAACTCAATATGTTTGGTCTGTGAGCACGTTGAGACGCTTCACGCTTGTTCCCATTACTATTCGTTACTCTGATAACTATGTTATTTTCAATTTTTCCACTGGTATTTGTTTTATTAACGTTGAAAGGAATAGGTGTTGTGACAAAGCCTACAAGGAAGGCGTCAATTCGCAAATTAGCACTTCTGACAATTTAGCACTCGAAAACTAACGACTGTCCCCAAGGGTGTAATGACAGCTTTTACGAGCATGCTTACGATTTCGCAAATCTACAGACCGTCTCAACGGCATAACTAAAGTACCATAAATATTAATTTATATATGCACTTCCTCGTTAGGCATCGAAAGCGGTATTAGCTATGTATGATGTACACGCGGCGGGCAGCGCACACGACAACTTTCCCTTCTTTAATGGAAAAACAGCATTAAAGCGACCGCTTTACGGATAAAACTTGTAAGGCACATGTGGCTGGCGTCGGATACCGGCTTGACCACAAATTTATTTACTCGAGGCGTTGACAATGTTCAATAAAATTCTAGTATAAGGTGTGTAAGAACAAACATTTCGGTCTCAAAGTAGACTGCAATTCTGTTCATGGGTTTGCGTTCTTATTTCTTCTGAACGAGAGTCGCAATCTTGTTCAAAAGTATTTACTGCATTTAAAGAGTTTATCACGCCACGTCTTACCAGGTAAATCGCTTCTATTGTATCAAACGCTTGCAGCAATAATGTAGCGCTTTAAAAAGCATTAACCGCTAGACGATGAAAATCTTATAGCACTAAAAGCAGCGACTGAAGCATGATTCTGTTCTGTTGTAATGGTAGCTGCAGTGTCCTCAATGGTCGAATGGCGCTTGCGCAAAGGTCGTTCGTTCAAATAGCTTCTACTAACTTAATTCGTACTAACGTAAGCCGAAGTGGGCCAAATCTTTAGAAATGAGTGCTAATAACTATGTTGGAGAAGTAACAGCATTATAGCAAAAAATTGGAAAGTGAAAGCTCGCGAACTGTCCGATAATGTCCGAGCATAGTCTCTTCTGATAACCCGTTACGGTATTCTTTTAATTTGAAAAGAATCTGAAGAAATATATTGCATCTTATGCAGCTAAAATTAAATTGATTAAAGCAATGAAATCTTAATAAAAAGTAGTCCTAATTCAGAAAGATCTTGATCTAGATCTATTGACCTAAGTCGTCAACAGTATGATATAATTTGAAATTTTTCAGTTTTTGCATAAACCGACACGCGAATCTGACACATCCGTGACCAATTTAGTGCTTGTGAATAGATTTTGTCTAGTTTTTATGGCCTTAATCTCACGCCGAGCCAACATCGCTGTCCACTAGGCCCGATAGCTACCGCACGCGCTGCGAAGTGAAAGTGAACAGTGTGCCTGCGCACGTACGGCCCGCAGCCCAATAAGACGACACCGCCGTCCGCATACTTCAGCAATTACCACGAGGAAATCAGAACCGTTCCGCCGGTCGCTCCCAGCACCCTGCTTGGGAGTAAACAAGCCGACGACGAAACGGTGTCAAGCGTCAATGGATTTTTGTTCCGTTTTTGCCCGACTCTGCAATCCAACTTCTCAACTGCTACTACGAAACACATTTTTTATCATTGACTTTGGATGTTGTCTTTGAACAGCAACATTATCTGCACGGGGTATCAAATGAATGTATTTTGAGACCCTGACCTCATGGCCAGTTTGTCTAAGTAGCCGATCGACCTTAGTGTAAGGCTCCTCCAGATTTGTTCCGGTGTGTGTGGCAGAATTGTTTTTAAATAACTTAACTTCGTGACTTATAAGGTTGCGCTACTATAATACTATTAAGCAAGCATTGGCTAGGAAAATGACGTTTAGAAGGAAAATACAAACGCTAGGCAAAGTGTAAAATCCCAGAACAGAAGATATATTATTATTTAAGTATGTTTTTAACAAATTTCTATACAACATGGGTTTTTTTGTTCATACGAGTACCTTCTAATTAACAACAGTCCTTCGCAGTGCCGTCTATCGTAAGAAATTCTACAATGAGGAGTGTAATCTTGTATTAACTCAATAATTTAGTAAGTCGAAACTATGATTTCTATCTAGAGAATTGGGAAGCACGCAGCTTTGTGAAGAGAAATTTCATAATGACATTAGTTTGAAGATATTTAATACATAGTTATTATAATCAAATAGTCTCAAGTTCCGTTTTTTCGAGTTAGAACTAAAACACAAGCAGCTGAAATTGTTTATTCTGCATGAAATCAAGAGAAGCGAACCGTAGTGTTGAATGACGTCAATATTCAACGAATGTCAGGACAAAAACAACGTCACGAACAAATGGCTGCAGAGTGTAAAGTGAGCTAAGTCGATCTACTTGAATAATTACACAACTGAATCAGTCATTCAAAAGATAATCTGTGTCAATTTTGCACATTCACGTTCAACGGGGTTTAATGATAAAGAAAAGGAGAACAACCATTTCGTACCCAGAAACGAAAGTGCCGGCCAAACAAAAATAATACTGGCATCCTATTGAAAATGACGCCCTGAAAGTTTCTTTATAGCACAAGAACCGTCTACAATTAACCCTTAGACTGCTACTTGAGTTTCAAATTAAAGAAATATTATTGTTTCCCAGGATTAATGGATGAACGGATTTCACCTTGTGAGGTGTCGTTAGATTCGTCTTTACTGTCAGAGTAACACTGGGTATATCAAAATAAAAAAAAAACAAAATGGCGGATTTTTTGGCGCTAAATTCAATGTTTTTACGCTCTGCAGCCTGAACGGCATGGTGGATTTTAGCTGTAGAGGTCTGATTTGGATTTACTGTAAGAGTAACACTGGGTACATAAAACTAAGAAAATATATAAATAAAAGAAATTGAAAAAAGGTATTATTTTTACATACCTGGAGTCACTCTCACAGTAAATTCGAATCTAACAACACCCCTCCAGCCAAAATCCCTAGTCGTTCAGGCTGCAGAGCGTGAAAACATTGAATTTAGCGCTGAAAATCCGCCATTTTGTTTTTTTTTATTTTGATATACCCAGTGTTACTCTCACAGTAAAGACGAATCTAACGACACCTCACAAGCTGAAATCCATTCATTTATTTATTCAGAGAATTAATGTTATTTTTAGAATTTCAAACTGAAATAGCAGTCTAAGGGTTAATTGTAGATGGTTGCTGTCCTAGTAAGAAATCCTCAGGGCGTCATTTTCAATAAGAATCCAGTATAATTTTTGTCTGGTCGGCACTTTCATTTTTGGGTATATTTTGTACGAGACGTGGTTGTTCTCCTTTGTATTGTAGAACAAAAGCAAATCAGATTAAATCAATGAACGATAAGAACACAACAGACTAAATATTAAATTAAGTTGCGGAATTCTTTAGCATCTTTAATGGTTTAATAAAAACGAAATCAGTGTTATTTTAGGTAACTATAAAAGATCTGAGGATAAAGTTGGTAGCTCACTTCGTTCCAAAATATAGTCAGTTAAGACATAATTCACTATTCTCAGTTAATTCTGTAAACTCTTTCATCCTTTGTTGTTTAACATTATATATGTATTGTCTTTACTGCGGTTTCAAGGAAGAAAATTTGATTTTCCTTGTAACGATTAAATCTGCAGACTGTATCAATGTCGACTTCAAGATCGTCACAATTTTAGATTGTTTTTGTCACATTCATCAAGAGTTTCGTTACATTCATCAAGCTTTCCTATAATAATTTCAGCGTCTCTTATCGCGTGACATCGGCTGTAAAACAATAGGCCGAGTAATACCAGATCTTTATGAACTGGACGCAAATACAACAGGTCGTCCTTGTACCAAGTGTAAACACTATTGTTTGATCACGTGGTTGCACCCATTATGATTTGATAAAGGGGTCCACGCCACCTTTGTTCCATAGCGAAGTGACGCTAGCAACAATGTCAACTGGCAAAAACTAAGTTTAGCCTATTCAGGCAAGACGCGGCCGAAATTAAGTGAGCGAAACATTATTTTGATCAAGTCCATTTGAAAGCCATACAGTTTTAGTAACTCAAATCTTAAACGAATACGAAACCAGCAATCATGTTTTGCCTCTATGGTATACCATCTATGAGTTGTTTAAGCAAAACCATTAGCTTTCTAATAGGAAAATCTTTGGTAAATCAGTTTATAAGGTCAGGAGCATATCCTATGTTACCCCAGCAATAATACCTATGTGCCAAAACTAACGGCTATTTAGGTGAAGTAACACATCCTTGGTTTTGAATATGTATAATGTTAATCAAGGTTTCTTCAAAAGTGCACCTGTTTTTTGAGTAAATGATTTAGAAATTAAAGCTTGCAATAAAAGTACGGTTCGGATATTCAACCAGAAGTATTGAAATTCAAATCGAATCCTGTTTTCAAGGACTGCAATAACGTTCCGTAAACCGTTGGTGAAGGTAATAAAGTGTCTCGGGAGGACAACGACCTGACCGACTCAAATTGTGTCCATGTACTTTGCGATTCAATTTTGTAATACAAAACAAGGTACAATAGTCATAGATGATTCATTAGACGGCTAGACCACAATCGATGCAGGAACATTACAGGTTCTAAATGTGACTGTGGATACTGTTAGATTTCTAGCTACAGCGATAAGAGTTCTAAGAAATAAGGGGTGTGGATATTATGTCAGAAAAAGTAATCAAGGGGAAACGAGTGTCGCGAATCGAGTAGTACTGGTGCAAAGGGGACAACGTCCGTCGCACCGCAACGCACCTGGGAGGTGCAATGCATGCCCACTAGCGACTGGAACGGTTGCTATTTTTACACCGTCCACTCTATCTTATTTACTATTCTGGTCCGCGACTCATTGAATTGTGGTTATTATGTGCAAGTTGGATATGTGCCAACGAGTCTCGGACTTAACACACCGATAGCGAGATATTCGAAGAATGATACGATGGTTAAAGCGGTTCAGAGAAGAACATCTCGAGTGTATTCTCGACAGTGTTAAAAAAGTTCACAAAGCCAAGGTTGAACTTTTCCACGTAAGTGTTTTATTAATAAAATAAACGGTGCTACAAATTGGGAATTTGAGGAAGCGTTAAGTGAGCGTTCTGTTTCCAATTTTGGTAAATGGATCATTTAGACGAGGAATAAGGTTGACGAGGTCGTTTACATACGATACGGGCAAGTGAGTCTCGACGAGCAACAAGAGAAGAGACCACGTCAAACCGGCAAACGAGTTGAGCAGTGGCTACAGGTAAACCGGTCGACGGCGCCGAGTCCGCGGGGGGACGGGGGTTATCACCTTGTAAACAAAATTGCATCGTCTTTGTTTTTTGCAATGACTAAATTTATACGGTCATGAATTTGACGGATCGAACGGGAAGACATCGCGAATGTGCCTGACAAAAAAAAACAAATCGTTCACAGAGTACATTGCCACGCGGTTAAGGAAAAGGTTACAAGGTGATGTTATGTCGGCTGACCGCACCATACGGATACGTGTGTGTGTTTGTAAGAGATAGGCTGACTATCGGCTGAAGGCCTCCAAAGGTGCAAAGTTACTTTTGCATTTTAAATCACATCAATAATATAAATCAATTGGTCACACTGTATTGTTTTGCCTTATCACATTATTAGTTTTTTGGTCTTGAAGAATATAATAGAGCTGATAGCGACTTGACTATTACAATATTATAAAGAATCAACTATTTCTGGTCAATTTAATCAAAAGACAAGGATCTAAAAATGTTACTCGGTTTGGACTCAAAGCAGATTCGAATTTTCCGTATGAAATGACACGCTCAAGTAACGTTTTGGAATAAGGAGCTAAAGATTTAAATATCTCGAATGAAGACTAAGGATTAGTAGACTTGATTTAGGCTAAAAAGTTAGAGTGCGACGACAAGCAGCAAAACGAAATCGGCTAAGTGGGTCATCATATAATTTCGCAAGCGTATCGAGTGCCGCAAGCGTGAACTGGTACGCGGCGAGTCAAGGCCCGGCGCCGGTAAGGCCGTCCTTCCTGACGCCCTGTGGCTTCATTATGCTAATACTATCTTCCTCGAATTACAAGTATTGATAGTACTCTGCCATAGCAGCTGATTTTTGATAGTCCCAAGATTCATCCAAAAAAGTTTTTGACATCAACTTCAAATTGTGTTTTGTTACGCTTCCGAAGTGTGAAGCTTTTCGACGCTCTGTGTCTCCATTATGCCGATACTAGGTATGTTCCTCGAATCGCAAGTATTGGATGTAGAAGCACTTGTTGATTTTTGGGAACCTTAATATGTCTTTGACAAGCTCAACAAATGTTATGCTACTGAAGTAAAAAGCTTAAATTATGTAGCTTTGCGAGCTAAACAAGGTAACGAATGCACTAACTACGATTAAGAATATGATCAAAAACTTGAAAGTCATGCCATCTTGTAAAGGGCGCAACGTATCTCTCAGATATAGAAAACCCAAGCTAATTTGAAACTGTTCATATTTCAATCCGTTTCCACCCAGAACTTCTGCATTTCTGCGAATGAGGCTATTACTTAAAGCTCTTCCTCGTCGAGTTCGTATTCGTAAAATAAGGTTCATCATGGTTTGTTTGCGAATTTTGTCAGCAAAAGAAAAAGTTTTGAATATCGTCTTGTCTTACGTCAATAAAGCTTTAAAAGGGTTACCTATCATAAGACCGAATTTTCTTTTCCCGAATTTCATTTTCCCGAAAACGTTTCGTTTTTTCTCGCTTGGCATTTTTTCATTTTCCCGAAATGACGTTTGCCACTGTATCAGTTGACCAATTATCAACTGGATTTTTTTCGTTTGCCAGACGTTTCATTAGGCCACAAAACGTTTTACCGAAGTGATGATTGGCCGAAATAACAATTGTCCGAAGTATTGTTTTCCAGAACAATCATTAGACCACTGTTTTGATTGCCATATTTTTAGTTTACCAAACGATCATAAAAAAGTTACGGGTTTAATGCAAGCATCATAAAAGCAGTCAAGGATTTTTTAAATTTAAAATTAAAAAGGCAAACGGCATGCAAGTCTTCAACATGCAAGTTTAAGGAAAACACAAGAATTCTGTCACGGCTCCGGCATTACGGGGCTCCGGCGGTTCCTCGCGTGCTAATCGTCGCAGATGGCTTTCGCTCAGCACCACAGCTTCGGCTTGTTGGCCGGCTTCGCCGGCCAGCCTCAGCCGCGGCACATCGCTCATAGCCACCTGCTCCTCAGCCCGCGGGCCGCCTCGCCCCTTCATGCCTACGCGCTTTTAAATAACACTCTTGGGGTAGGGCAAAACCAGTACCACGTGGTGTCGGGGTTGACTGAGTCGGATTCGCCCTGATGTTGAAATTACTGAAAATCAACATTAACGAGACGTTGAACATTATCATACAGTAGTTGTGGCCTAGCAATATTCGGTAAAATGTGATTTAGGCAAAGTGATAATATGCCAAACGAGTCATCTGGTAAATGAAAAAAGTTGGAAAAAGACTTCGGCCAATAGTAAAAAGTTTATTCTGAAATTCGGTTTAACGTAGTTCGGTATAACGACACTTATGTCAAAAGATACTTCGACGAATTAAAAATATGTCAAACAATACATCTGGCAAATGAAATGTTGGTCAATAGTTTTCAGTCAAATGAAATTCGGAGTAGTAAATTTCGGACAAGTGACGGGTTCCCCTTTAAAAGGTTTGTAAACAGTACTTTTGGTATTTGTTTACACTCACTTTTTGTAATTCAGATTGTCCTTTAATCTATACGGTCGTGTAAAACTAAGTAAATGTAGTTGAACATTTTTAATCTGCAACTAACCCGACCCCGTTAATAGTCGCTACCTCAAGTTTGTTGACGAGTTATAATCACAAAGGAGGCTTAACCGAAAACGTGACCGATGAATAAATTTTCTTAGGACCTTATCATTAGTAGATTGTGCAGGTCACAAAGCCTAATGACTCGTTAACGTCATCTTATACGTATCAGAATACTAATATCGTATCAATCATATGTTCCTTATCTAAGAAAGCCACAGGCCGAAAACTATTTCACGTGCGTGTACATCAACTATTTAAAATGATAGACGATGTGGCTCTCAGTCCAATTTTCATAATTACATATACTGTGGCTGTGGCACGTTACAAGTAAAATGTTAAATTACATATAATGATACTCACGATACACAATTAATCTGGTAACAATTATAGTTTCCCAATACTTGTAGTATCCCTGTCTAGCAAATTCTGATAAGTCCATTTTGTTATGTAAATCACTCGGATAAGTACGTGTATGTTAAATACATATAGATAACTTTCAAGATATTGTTTGTTGCATCAATCAAATGTGTGCGTCATAATAACAAAATATTTTGTTAGTGATCCCAAACCTTTTATTGCGGTCACAAATAAAGTCAAAACTTACTGTAATATTAAGCCTTCATTCAAATAATGCCTTCTGATTGTCTGAAGAAAATTACGAATTTCGCAGTAAACTTAGCAGTCTAGGCCCTTACCCCTCATTAACCTCTTTAGTGTGTGACATAATTTATGAAAGTACCCCAAGCGAGTGGCGCCTCTAAATAACTCTAGCATATTATGTGCCTTACTTCCACTGGTTATAAATAGGCAATTTTCAAAGTATCTGTTACAAATAGAGACAACAGATAGTACCTATTTATCATCACTTTACGAAAATTTACAAGTTTCGTATAATATTGGATTACAACCTCTGCTTGCTTGCCTTTAAAACTGACTGAGGCTGATTGGTATAATACCACTAAGATCATGATCTCATGAGATGGAATTATTTGACATCTTTGAAAGAATCATGCTCAATCAAGGCACAGCTTTTTCTCATGCTTCCAGATGAAAAGAATGCCGAAATTATTTCCTATGTTTATTTTGTAACACATCCTCACTTTTGAAATTTTCGGAAATCATGAAACCAGAATATAGGTAAATAAATAACTTTCTTGAACTTCGGCACAATCCAAGTAGATTTCTTATAGTACATTGGTGTTGTCTCCTAGGTAATAAGTGACACATTGAATATGACGTTTTTTGTTTACTGAGTAGGTATTCCTTACCTCTTGACGATTTCTAAACCGTGAGGTCTAAACTCAGTTTTCTTGGTTATCTGAATTAAATTTAAAATTGGAAATGGTAATAAAAATGATTGTTTGAATCGTCTCTGGGAATTCGTTTTTGATTTATAGGTATTCTTCTGGGCATGAACTGTACATTCAAAAGCCTCGCTCAAAACGCTTCTAAAGCCTTGATCAGATCTGATGCGATATCTGTAATATGGACCTAGAAACCTGCCCTAGTGTTTGCCCGCTGTTTATACTCTCGAGTGAACACACCTGGTAAACCTGTATTTAACTGATAATGGCTTTAACTTAATGACTTACAACCATTTACAGATTTCGTTCTGAATATAAAATCCTAGTGAGTAGTTTACCCTGTTAATGGTCTTGAAGCTTTCTCTCTGCATATTTTGAGTTTGTTCTGTGCCCTTAATTGCATCAACTAGGTTGATTCGGTAGGTTATTTAAAGATTACTGAGTACTATAATTAAAATTACTGGATTGTTTAATACAGAACTGAGACACTTGTGTATTGAATGTTTATTTCTCACTATTTTTAGCAAAATAAGAGGCGCTTATCACACTTGCGTTGGTGATGAAAAATTGTATGTGCTTTTTACCAATGAAACTTTTGTTTGACAAAACCAGTAATGACGTAAAGAAGAAAATAAACTTACCCCTTCATTTCCAGGTAGGAACTGTATTTTAGGTTTTGCCAATTTGTCCTGAAACAAAAAGGAGAGAGATTAGATTGCGAATGCTAAATGATTGTTAAATCACAATCTTATACTAATCAGACGATAACTTGTAATCAATTACCGTTTCGTATGAAGAAAAAGTTTTTTCCGAGATTATGTCGTTAAGACAGGAAATGGAGCGTCTGGATTAATTACAGTTAGTACAATAATCTGCCCATCTTGTTTGTTTATAAGTATCCCTATAGTTATGATTCGTGCAAAGAAATTGAACCTAAAATGAATTTTTTTATTTTATTTTTTATATTTGTTTTATTCACAGGTGATTACCATACTCGTAGCAGTATTTTCTGATTGCTGAGTTACCAGTTTCCTGTCTGGTATTGGAAATCTCATTTGTGGATACATAGGAAAAGCCTAAATATAAGATTATATTTTGAACTAGTATAAATAAATACTTATTGCATTCTAACATTGCATAATTATCCTAAATGGCCTATAACATAGTATTCTGCGCCTATATATAGGAATAGCCAATACCTACGTACATGTAAAAAACGAGCATTGCATATTGCGACGTTATAGTTAATGTTTAGGAGTAGGTAGGTAGCATTAAAATTACAACAATGAGCGGCTATGACACATACGAAGTACGTTGGGATTTGGTTTTTACTAAAATTGAAGGAAAATAAGTATTGTAACGTCAAACAAACGCAGGTTGCACAAATGGAGAATAAATATGAATCATACACATAACATGACATTAGGTTGCAATGTGTGAAGCAATGATACGCGTATAAACATACAGGAGCTAATAACTTAGATCGGAAAACCAAAAGCTTCTTACAAGAAATTCATTAAAACATCAATGAATTATCATGTACCAACCCTATGATACTAGTTTCCATAACTACATACAGCAGTAGCTATTGGGTAACTATCAAATTAACTAGACATAATATATTGGATGAGCGTATTTGGTCAGGATGTATTTGGTATCCTCTTTGATGGACTTGCGAAAGATTCCAGAGATGCTTCAGCCAAATTCGCATCGATTGATGTAAAGCTGTATTCATAAAGTTAAAATTTCCTCACAATTACAAAGCATAACCTAATGAAACGTCGTAATTAGACGACAAGTAGCCAAACTAGTTGGGCAACGAGTCGAGTTCGCCACAATAAGCAAGTGTCGGCAAGTCGTGGGGTTGCACAACGGCGATGGTCGAACGCGAGAAACATAACTAGGCTGGGCGGCAGTGCTGATGATGTAAACTTAAAAATTGCTTTAGTTACTTACTTAACCGCAGAACTCAATGTGAAATTTAACGAGTTGCATCGGCGTCTAGACGCGGGGACGAGAGGGGATAACCCGGAACTGGTGGCATCTGGCATCCGTGGCCGTGACATTTGACGCGACGATGTCAAAATAGGACGAGTAAACAATTTTGGGAAAAACGGAAAGGAAATCAAACGATCAGCCAAATCATAGGACCTTGTGGTGTGGAGTTGGTTAACGAATTTGTACCAAGTGAATTTAATAGTATAAAAGAACAAGGTAACATTGTACCAAGATTGAAGTTGCGAACGTCAAACCAGTTTCAATTAGCAAGGTCGGAGTGGTATTAAATTTTGCATCAATTCTAATTCAATCAATATGTAAAATGGAATTTAAGTTTTCTAAAGCGCTTCTGACAATCTCTATTAGTTATAGATAAGAACAAAGACAAGAGGTTCATGTAAACTCTAGGGTTGATGTTTCTTCCAAAAGAGAAAAGGGAAGTAAATATTTCATCAAAAAACAGAGATATTATGGAGGTTAACACGACAAATAACTTAATTACCATACATGATACAACAGCTAAATTGATGAGTTATCATTAGTTTCAAATTTTTGCATTATTAACGTTCAAACTAGAAAATCGACTGCTAACATTCGAATTGGTATGAAGCTAAAATATCCACTTATACGTGCAGTCATTACATTATTATACAAAAAATATATACAAAAGTAATTTCGGCCTTGCGTTGAATTGCTACGTTGTACAGAGTGAGGCAATAAAATACCTGCACAAAGTGACCTTAGCGGAATATGCTGGCGACCTTTAGCGAAGCAAAAAAGCTTTTACAAGCTTATGATTTTAGATGCAAGAGAAAATTATCAATACTAAAGAGTTCAGTTTATAACAGTATTGTACTGACTGCACTCAGAGTAGATAATCATTAAAGATACATTGCGTGTAGATGATACTGCACTGATTTCCACTCCAACAGGTAAACAAGCCCGCTGTCTTAAACTATGTCAATAAATTATACTTTTACCGTTAGGTTTTAATTTAACGTTCCATTTTTTTTAATAAGAGTAGCCCTCTCCAGCTAAGGGCGATAATTCATTATATGTAATTTAACTTATTTCTTCCTTGATACAAGTATCTTTTCATTGAAAACAAACTTGTGATTTCAAGTAGAGGTCAGTTCAAGGTATAATGTACTCACGAGTGGTTTGACAAGAAAGCGGCAATTGCGAGGTGATGGTGGAAGCGAAATCAAAGCGCTTGAAGAAAAAAATTACCAAATAAGAACAAAAAGGATAAATAAATAATTAGGTAGATATTAATAAATAATAATATCATAATCTTAATCAATGTCTAACAATAATCATTTTTCTTTTTCTTTCAAAAATGAGGACTTTTTAGCTTTACATCCATCTATTTTCCTTGTAAAATTTGTTTTTTTTTATATTTCGCAGGTGCAGTCGGCATAGATAATGACGAAAAGTATTAGGATGAAATATAGTCAGAGAGTATTTTATGGTAGTACAAAACTAAGAAAGGATTTATTATTTTAAATGAATCTTTCATTTCAAAAACAACATGTTAAACAAAGCGCTGGGCTTGAAAAAACTGACCATAAGAATAGTCCTACTACCTGACAGAGGAAGTTCCAAAAACACCGTTAAAGGTTCTTAAAATTAGATTGGTGATTAATTTACTTTTACTTTGTCATCATCACACAACACGATGATACATCTGGAAATTAAAATATGTACTGCTAATAGTCTTGGTGTCATGTTTCTCTCCAAATGTAACTTACATTAGCACAAATTTGAAACGTTTACCCATACAAAAAATCGATTACAATTACAAAATTAGTACCCAAAGTTCTTACATAATCAATTTATCATTTAGTCTTATTAAGTACCTACATAATTAGCGTTATCATTTGTATGCCTACCTGTTTCAGAGCTAATGAAGTGACTCTGTGTGGTTAAAACAAATGAAAAACCGTTATTGTTCAATTAAACCACCCTATTACTAACGCATAAGTAGCAAGGGAGGTAAGGTACCTTATGTTTGCGTCCTTTAACCTCTCCGTTGAAATCGGCTGTCTCTTTCTATTGCGTCCGGACTTTTCTCCGGAGCGGCATTCCTTGCGACCGTAAACGATGCCAACCTTCATAAAAACACCACATGATTCGTAGCCTCGTAGGTCCATTTCTCCTTTACTACCGTTTTACATCTAAGGGATACCGCCCATCATGTAGCCTAATGGTTGTTCAGTCAATTAAGTTAGGACCAATTATATTTTATGCACAGTATGTTACGTCAATTCAGAAATTGTAGCTGCAGTGTATACCCAAATGCATTAATGAGCAATAAAATTTAATAGGAAAAGTAAAGTTTAAGTAAAATAAATAAATAAGTCATAGATTCCTTATTGCCTATCAAGTTATTTGAATAACTTTAAGACTTAGAAGTTTGCGCCTAGGTAAATGAAAGATAGGTTTCGAAGCAACATACATTTACTACTTAGGGGCCAAAAAACTTAACATAAAAGGGTTAAGACCCTTTTAAATCCAGCCTACATTTCGCAAGTCTTCGGGTTAGTATCTATGTTATATAGGCAACTGTCTGACATTTTGCAAACTGGGTTTGCTGTAGCCGTTCAATATAACTTTAGAGAAGACAAACAGGTGTCAATATTTTAAGGGTTAACAATAATGTCTAGTAAGTAAATTTTGAAATAACAGAATTTTGAGCGGTCACAACTCGCAAAAGCAAAAATCACAGATCGAATTTTAAACAGTTGAAGCCCTTTCTAAGAAAAGTAATAAAGTTAAAATCCTTACGGTACAAATAGAATCGTGGGGCGGGAGCGATTGCTTGAGAGAGCTAAACATCTGTTCGCAAGTAACTTAACTATGGATAACCAGGTGCTAAGGCTTGGGGGGCGAAGGGTGCGACGACCCCGGACCCTATCACTCGTGTTCACCGTCACGCGCGACACATCTGTCACAATCCGATCTTAACTCTCTCTCACTAGAGATCAAATTGAAACGACAACTCAAACCCAGCCGGGGTTAATGCCGTGAGCGTATTTAGAAGACTAAAACGTGATTAAGTAGAATTTAGCGAATTTTACGGCTTTTTACTAATTACTAACAGACATGTAACGTCCTATAGCAACTTGTTTTACCGCAATATATTTAGTTAGTGCGAAATCCATTAAATGATGACCACAAATGACATACTAATACAAATGCATTAGCTTTGAATTAAAAAAGAAAGAATAACAACTTTCAAAATAGAATGATCAGTAAACAACACTTTTAAAGTAAACAACAACAAATTGTACAAACAACTAGCTAAGTGTTAAAGCAATAAAATACTATTGTAAGTATCTTTTAAATTTTCAATGTCAATAACGAAACTAAATATGACGGATATCCGTAACGAAAACCTAGTTAGGAGAGCACGTGACAATTGACCGCGTAATTACCAACTCTATTATCCTAGTTCGCATATGTTTACCAAAGTAGTTCCGAAGGCATAGTAATTAGCGCGGAAATATTGAGATAAAAATTAATCAAGTTGAAATACAAGCGCAGACATCAATGCAAAAGGTTGTAATTTTAAACAGAAACACTGGACACTACATACACCGGCGTAACAAAAGTGATTCATGCCTTTCAATGGAGTCTATAGCCAGGAAAAAAGTCCAGGTGGCACGATCACAAAGCAGCAACAAAAAAACGGACACCAAACCTGACGCAGGTCAGGGGGAAGGTTAGACAATTTTGAATTTTACAATGTAAACTGAGGGTTTATAATCGTTTGGCGGGTCCGGTGAATAGGCGCCCATAAGTTGTAAGCAGGCTCTAAAGATATAATCGGAGGCGAACACGTGCACTGTAGCATAGGGAATCTCAATCAGGTGAACTTGAGTAGCCTTACAAAACAGTAAAGTTTCCTAAAATGAAGGTCCAGTTATGAAAACAATTCAATTTTTCTTACATGATTTTATGTAGGTATAATCTTTCTTTTTAGTTTTAACAATCAGTGCTTAATCAATAAATTAAAATGGTTGAAGGATTTTGTTATAATTGTGATACTCGTATGCAGATGGCTCTACTTTCGGAATATTTAGTTTTATTATTATTTTCCTTTCGTCTTCCGGGTTTCCAGAAAGCGGCGATGCGTCAATATTTGTGAACCGCCAATGAACATGGCACCAGGTGCATTTCGATATTTTCATAAGGATATTTAGACGGTCCACTTCTACTTGGTCACTATAAAGTAAATCAAATAAAAATAAGTTATTTGTTGTATAGCTACACAGGGGAAATTAGATATAAGGCTGCGAAATAAAATGTTATAGAATCGTAGACACAAAAATGGGTACGCTTCGGGGTAGGTAGTTCAGACGAGGTCAATTTAAGGATCTTTCCTCTTTAACTGAAGACAATGAACTAGGTATATGTGCGAAAATTGTTATGGGGAGTTTATGGGACAGCTTTCTCGTAAAGCACGCACCTAAGTTCAGATTGCCTGAACCCGTCACAGTATTAGTTATTTATGTGATTTCGAAGTAGTGATGCCTTAAAATTCGTTTACAGGCCTAACATTTTTCAAAGCCTACAAAAGTACTGAAAATATCTCCTTGGAATAACATTGTATTACAGTAGGACTTTTTGCACTTTTGTGCGTAAAGGCTTATTTTTTATATTCAACTGAGTTGGCAACACCGTTTCGGTGGGGTCGGTACTATTTAAATTTACAGAACAACGTTACAAAAATAATCCCACGTGGAAATATTTTTGATGGCGATTTCAGCATTAATCACTTTCATTTAAAAACATCGTTTATCTTTAACATCAGTTCCACTATTTTCTTGCTTTTTTTTAGATCAAGATTCGGTAGGTTCTACTAATCTGTAGTTAACACAATAGTTGACTGTACACCACAGATGTTTCTATAACACAAGGGGTACCTAAAAGTAATCTTTCAACACTAGGTAGTGTAATAACTATGTTTTTTATAAATATGCTCTAATGGTTATTTATTTAATTGAACAGTTAAGTTACGTCAAAAACTTTTCTATCTCCACGTATAATCTCGGTGAAATACCAAGTGTAGACAGGTCAGCTATCATCAGATCATTATCTATTCTTTCATTATACATCCTGTAATTATAATGAGCAAATCTCTAATGAACGCTTGCTTGACCTATCATTACTTTATTGACAAAAGGGGAATTTTGATTATCTAATCAGGTGAGATCTTCAACGGCAACTGACAACTGCTTCATCATTATTAACAAATCGCACGCGCATGTTAATGAGCTATGAATTAAGCTACGAAAAGAAGCCCATATTACTTAAAACCTCTATAAAGGCATCTTTTAAATCTGTATTTCAGCATCCCGTGATCAAAGTGGCGTGGAGTTCCACTCTTTGGCTTGGAAATCTTGTGGTGCAATCTTATCTAAGCATCAGACTATCTGTCGCACTGCTAGGCACAGGCCTAACCATGGCTATGAGGTAGATGCCATACAAGTATTCCAACAAGCGGGTTCAGTGCGAATTGTTGGCAAGTGTTTTAAGGCAAGTGAACCGGCAAGTTAGGTTCAAAATTAGCTAGGCGAAATGTGGTCTTCTGATATAGTCGCGAGTGTATAATTATGTAAAGATGCAAGTCTAACGTTTTCTGGGATTTGCGATCGGCGTTACCCGTCACCGGAGTTTGTTTAATTAACACGCAGTTAGTGTTGTGGCCAGATTTGAATTCAGGAACACAAGCTTCTGAATCTTAATGCTTAGCCGCAGTACTACAATTCTTTCCATCACTTCCTTGCTCATTGTTGACTCTCGCTTTTGAGTTATATGAATTTGTAACCAAAATAATTTCCCTAATAGCATCTTGGCCGTTTCGCTCAATTAGGTGCTAAATCGCTAGGGGATTAGAAAATCGATTGATAATTACACATAAGTAGGTAAGTACTTAATGCAAAACTTATGGCGGTATATTTTTGAAGGAGTTTCAACAAAATACCTAAGTAAATAGAAGACTTGAATTACATTATTATCAGGCAGTTCGTGAGAAATTTGATTAGTGTAGAATTACTCGCGCATACATCAACAAACACAATATTATACTGTGACGACAGTAAATTTAGCTAAGTAAGCTAAACTTCACAAATTACCATTAAGCAAGTAGGTATTAATTTAATTATGTGACTATTATTTCATTTTCTAAGTATTTGCAATTAAATAGAATAACTATGACATTATTACAGATATTAACGGCTATTATATTAGTTTTACTCGTGTCAATGATAACAAAACAAAGAAAAAGGAACTTTCTTGAATGAAAGCCCTCGTTCCGCGAGGCGCTTGGCCGGGACGCCCACGAACTTTAAAATTTGTTTTTCCTCACCATAGGTTCATAATGTAAGAACGCTTTAGACTACACAGTCATCGAAATATGATTGGTATTACGCTATAAGATCGTAACAAATGAGGAAATCTTTAGAAAAAGTCAAGTCCGACATCACGTACCCCAACGAGTAAGCAAGTTGAAGTAGCAGTGGGCAGGGCACATAGCGCGAATAGAAAAGTTCTGGAATCTTGCCATTTGATGGTTAACGTAGCTTTTTAATACAGTTTTATTTAACTAATTAGCGGTGTCATATTCGTAAATGACAGATCAGTGGATTAGCCGAAGTAGTACCGTTTTTTTAGCAAGGGTCTAGAATTTTGAAACAACAGAAAATAAAAGTAAAAAAATCCGCGATTTATGTGCCAAAAATTTCATAACACAACAAAAATTAATTCTCTTTGAAATTCAAAAGGAGGATCAAGGTGATAATTTGTTTTCTTAACATGACACAAGGAATCCGGCAGCTCTCAAAGCATGTACTTTCACCGACGCAGGCGCTGCCCCAACATTGTCATGGCGGCGCACGCGCCCCAATCGCTTACCTAATCTATAGTTTGCGAAACTGGACACTTGAAATGGAGCCGACACGAAATATAAATTAAAACTGTTATTCAGAAAAAACAACATTTTACATGAAGTAGGTACTGAAATAGTCACCGATTTCGATCTTGAATACGTATACGGCTATCAGACTACTTTCGTCATTTTCGTAAAAAGATGTTAAAATGATCTCACTCAATTTTGATAGGTAATTTAACAAGTAACTAATTACCTACTCTGTTAAAAAAATAAGTGTCTACCTGTTACCGTTATTAATATTGAACAAGAATGCGAAAAAAAAGTATTTTATTTTTAAATAGGTTTTTGATGTTATAGAGAATTAGTAAACATTTCAGCCTTCTAGCTAGAGCCATCACGGTTTATGAGATGAAGCATGGTTTCCCTTTAGGTACGGAACCCTAATATCAAGCTAGGACCTAGCACCTGCCAAAGAGGACGGGATAGTCGTTGGTATTTGTTGGTATTTGTAAAATCAGGTAGGTATTATATTTTGTAATGACATCTAAAAGTCCTTGATAAAGTGACTCTCTTAATATTAAACACAGGTGAAATGGCATTAAATGGAATTGACAATCATTTGATTGTAAATAATTTCTTACCTAACTGACCTAAAGAATTAAAAAGCTGTTTTCATTTACTGAGAAAAAAATTGAAGTTTTGCTGTAGTCATAAAATATGTAATTTTGAATAATTTGGCATTTTAACCCCCCTGATACTAAATCCGAAATGTGTTATTAATTGACAAAAGTGACAGCAACTAAGATGACCATTGCTGGCATAATGGTACTTTCAGGGAAAATGTTTAAATGCATGATTTCCAGCTTTTAGTGAAAGGGTTGACCTCAACCTTTTTGAATTTAGACCATGAGATTAAAATCATATCTGCTTTTACAGCTGTTATAGGATAGCATAGCCCAACAAAATAATCTTTCTTTTTAATTGAATAAAATAAAGTAGCAAAATAAATACACATTCTATTATGCAATCAAAATTAACAATAATATTTTTATAACATTTATTGTAGTTTGTATTACGGTAAAATTCTTGTTTAAAAATGAATTAGACATTAACCATAAAAACCAGGGAATTTACGTCAGGTCAGTGCTTAGGTATCCAATAAACAGAAAAGGTAGTACAGAATTTGACAAAAAAGATATTTAAGGCTAAATGAAATAAGTCACCAGTGATTTGTTTTGTAGTAAACAGTGAAACCATCATAATATTGGTTTGTCAGAGCTTTGTAACTTTTACAAATTAAATTATACTATACTTTACTTTTTGTAAGAAATATAATGAACAAAAATGTAAAATTCGCAAATAATGGTTTATAAATGTATCGATTTTAAAATCAAGTCACTTCATTACTAGGTCAATCAAAAACAAATTACCATTATTTCAGTAAAACTATAATTATGGTATTGATTGATTAAGGGTGATGGAAAGAGGCAAGAAATCATTGGTGATCACTGTAGGCTGGCATAGATTTGAATAAGATATTATTATTATCAGATGTTACCTATGTTACATATGATGTTAAAGTATAGATAGTTAATAATGACTTCATAGCATCTAGTATTCTGACTTCCTTTGATCAGTTTATAGTAGTCTAGAATACAGCAAAAATAATAATCTAGCTAACTCATAGGTAATTGTGGTTCTAATGCTGTCTGTGCAGTCAGGGACAGATCAAACAGTTACAAAACAGACAGTTGGAAAATGACCTATGATACAAGCTAACAAAGTTCATACAGTTGACTGGTCCTCTTCTGCACATTTTAGTTGAATATTGATAGTATAACAGGGTCAAATAAATGAGCCAAGTTGTAAGTTGAATGGCTAGAAATACCTACCTACCTACATATTTAGTAAGAATTCTGTGTCTATTGGTATTTTTGTAGAACTGTCAAATAAACTGTTATCAAAACAAAAAAAGTAAGAAGAAAAATAATTGCGTATTCTTTTACAACTTAATTTTTGTACTTGTTAGTTATTGTTATTTTTGGAGTCGGTGTCAGCAGGAAACACTATGCGAGAATACTTTAAGAACTGCCATTGTCAGAACTATAAATCATAGACACCAAACGGGAAGCACTAGCTTTCAAATAAAAAAAATATCATCATCTCATCATCAGGTCACCCAGTCAAAAGTTTTGAGGTACTTAACAAACATTAAAAATACAGTTGAATTGATACCTCCCCTTTTTTGAAGTCCGGTAAAAACCAAATTTCATCAAGTAATTTTTTTTAGTGGTATATTTAGCCCATTATTGCAAGAAAAGGCCCTAAAGTATTTTTGCAAAGAGTTAAAATGGACCAAGTGCCCTGAGTACTAAACACATCTGGAAAAGGTTGATAGTTGAACGCGATTGATTTAAGCTAATAATACTTAAAATAACTGATGCCTGTGATCCAAAACTGTGATGAGTGTTAATTTTAAAACTCATTTAGTCACAGCTTTAATATATTTTTAACTTTTGAGCAATATAGGCAAAAACACTTAAAAAAACTGATCCCATGAAGGTTCAATAAAGCTATTACATGCTAATTTTTAAGGATTTCAAGGGTTTAACATAAAGAGCAAAAGCAAGACAAAGTTATGTTTGTTTAGATTGTTTTTCTTAACTATGCATTAAATTGTTTGTTCTTGTATACAAACTTCTAGTAGACTTAATGGCACATCACACTTCCTATTTCTGTTTTTGATCCTGCTCTTGCACATGACATTTCTTTGCAATATCAAGCAAGTTTTGTTTTTAAATGGTTTCTACATCTAATTCACAGCTACAATGCAGCTAAATAAAAAGGAACTACAATGAAGAAATCCCAAAACTTCATAAGCATTGTTGCTTTCTATAACATTTGCAACTCATAGAATAAAAAGTAAGATTCACTTCCATTAAGAGGTACAATTTAGGAGGTAGGTACCTAAATACCTCTGCTGGTGATTAACATTGGCCAAGAAATCAGAGCAGCAAGCAGTACTTACTTAAAATTACAATAGAACTATGAGGTAAGTAGGCCACAAGAATTTATTCAATATTGACACAATTCAGTGTTGGTGATATCAAACAAAATGGTATAGTATTTTAGAATGGTGACTTGGCTTTATTTTTTGGTAATCCAGTAAAACCAAAAACTGCTAGGTGTAACTATACAGTTTGGTATAAAAATCAATATTTTCTATAGGACAGCGACAGAAATGCACTAGTAGTAGTATCAGTAACTGGTGAATGATACTACTCAGACCAGTGAAATGGAATTAAATAAATCCTACACAATAAATAAGTTCTTTTACATAATGGATATAAATACTAAGTTTTAATGTAAGAAATATGTACCTACCTATTTAAAATAAACAAATGAATTATGTCCTAATTTAATAATTAAAATGAAACCATACTAAAATACCATGGAATAACTGTAGAAATCAATTTGAAAAAGAATAAATCAAAGGTTATTTCCCCCTTTGTTGGTTCTTTGACTACCAGCGCCATCTTCCTTGTATGTTTAACAACTTTTAGTAGTAATCAATATCAAATAGATTATGCCGTAAACAGTTACAATCATTTGATAAAAAAACTATTTGTACTGCAATTCAATGACTTTTAGTTATAAAATGAAGTCTTTTTTCTTAAGATTTCTTAAGTTTACAAGTATTTTATCTTTTGAGTAAAATGGAATAAGGTAGTTATGCACTATTTCAGTTGAAGAATTAATGAAGCGGATCGTGAAAGGTTTGGGGCTTAGATTTCTAATTCAGTTCTAGGCAAAATAATGATAGTAAATACTGGAAATTCAGTAAAATATATACTGAAGTAGGAACAAATTATGTGAAATTATAATTGATTAAAATAAATTACTAGTATTCTTTCTGGAACACTCTTGAATATTTCAATAATTTTATTGTGGTTATCTTTCAAAAGGTATGTTGAACTTTTAGAGACTTAAAAATAGCATAAATTTCATATTAACTGATAAATTATGGTATTTTTCCAGTAGGTAAACCAGATAGGAATGAGAGTGGTTGCTCTTGAATGTTTTTAAAGTTAAGCATAAATTAATTACAAGGTGTCTCCACAGATACAGAGGCTAGAATGTGTAAAGCATTTTGATCGTAACATAACGCTACGGTAAACGGCGAAATCCGTAACAATAAGAGCAGAATTCTCTAATTATAGCCGTATGAAATGTAAATCTTCAAGAAAATAACAGAGTAAAAATTTTGCATGTTGACGTGGCGTGACATTGTATTGAAGTAGTTCTCGCGAAGGTTTATAAGTTAATACATGTAGAAGTCCACTTTCTTCAAAATGAAGTGGTTAAATAGCAACAAAATCAGCTATAATTGCAATTTCATTTCGATTACTTTAGTAAGTATGGCGCCTCTGACATTGTTGGCTTATCTATATTTTGGTCAACAACATGGCGATTGGGACTTACCCTATTATTCCTAATGAAGTCTTCAATAGCTTTCAGCGCTGAATCCGTTAATTTCACAAACACTAGTTCCTTGTTTTCTTTATAACTAGACTCCGATGATAACCCATACTGAACACCTGCTGGCAAGGCCGCCATTTCTTATTCACTATTCGCACTGTTGACCAGCTGACTCCTTTGCTAGCCGTCACGATTCATATCATTCACACATTTTCTTAACCGTAATCACAGATTCACAACCTATATAAAATTATAATTACAACAACAAAAGGGTTTTAGTAGTCCAAATTAATCTTTTTGTAACCCCATCGACTCGGCCTTTGTTGGCAGCGCTCTTCAGTCTGCAAGGCCGCACTGACTGTCATGCGTAGTGGCGCTTTTGACAGGAAACGCGAGCATTCACTGCAACACTAGCGCCATTTAGCAGTTGGCAACAAGTAATTTTAGCCGCAGCTAACTTCACACTGTTTCTAAAATTACAATATTTTCCTGTTAATTTCTAATTTGGCGATGAAAGTTTATATTCCACAGTACAAAAGTGGAAGCAAACATAGTATATTATCCATTGAAATACTTTTTTTATAATTTGTAATTATCATTTATACAAGAATCGGGTTTTGCGAATTTTTATAGGTTATGTTGCACTAGTTTGCTAAGTTTCACATTTTACATACGTGTTACACCTTTCTCAAGTGGTCCCTGATCAGATTTTATCAATCTGGATGTTGTGTAGTAAAATAGTTGTCAGTTGTTAGATTTGGCAAGATTCAAGTAGTTTCCAAATCCCCAGAATAAGGTAAGCTTTTATGCTTTCATACTAAATCTAGATTCTACTGGAAAGTACTGTATTGCGAAAGTTGCATCAGAAACTATATCCACTATTTTTATTAATTACAGATTCTCCTGCAACCATGGCTACCTGGGAGGAGAAAAAGAGCCTTATCACTCGCAATCTTCAAGAAGTACTAGGCGATGAAAGACTTACTGAAATAATAAAGCAAAGAGATCTCAAGATATACTGGGGAACAGCAACCACAGGAAGGCCTCACGTCGCATATTTTGTCCCCATGTCCAAGATTGCAGACTTTCTGAAAGCTGGTTGTGAGGTAACCATTCTCTTTGCTGATTTACATGCCTATCTGGACAATATGAAAGCTCCATGGGAGTTATTAGAGCTTAGAACTCAATATTATGAAGCAGCTATCAAAGCTATGCTTCAATCTGTTGGGGTCCCTCTTGATAAGCTGAAGTTTGTCAGAGGGACTGAATATCAGTTGAACAAAGAATATACATTAGATGTATACCGCATGTCTTCTGTTATAACTGAGCATGATGCAAAGAAAGCTGGAGCTGAGGTTGTAAAGCAAGTGGACCATCCATTGTTGAGTGGCCTCTTGTACCCTGGTCTTCAAGCATTAGATGAAGAATACCTTAAGGTAGATGCTCAGTTTGGTGGTGTTGACCAGAGAAAAATCTTCACCATGGCGGAAAAGTATCTTCCTCAACTTGGTTACGCAAAGAGAGTTCATCTCATGAATCCTATGGTGCCAGGTCTGACTGGAGGAAAGATGTCTGCATCTGAAGAAGATAGTAAAATAGATTTGCTCGACAACCCAGCTAATGTTAAGAAGAAACTGAAGAAAGCTTTTTGTGAACCTGGCAATATTACAGAAAATGGAGTTTTGCAATTCACTAAACATGTAATATTTTCACTTATGAAACCAGGCGAGACATTCAAGATCTCTCGAGCTCCCGATTATGGTGGTGATATTGAGTTCACTAATTTTGAAGACCTAGAGGCAGCTTTTGCTAAAGAAGTTGTTCATCCGGGTGACTTGAAACAGAGTGTGGAAGCAGCAATCAACAAGCTGCTAAACCCTATTCAAGAAATTTTCAAAGATCCTAAACTTCAAGAGTTAACTAAGAAAGCTTACCCGCCACCATCTAAAACTAAGGGAAATGCAAATGCAGGCACAGAGGAAATTACTCCTTCTAAGCTGGACATTAGAGTTGGCCGTATAGTTGATGTATCAAGGCACCCAGATGCAGATGCTTTGTATGTAGAAAAGATAGATTTAGGTGAAAATGAGCCAAGAACTATTGTTTCGGGTTTGGTAAACTTTGTGCCTATAGAAGAGATGCAAAACAGGGATGTAGTAGTTTTATGTAATTTGAAACCAGCCAAAATGCGTGGAGTGGAATCGAAAGGTATGGTGCTTTGTGCATCAGTGGATGAACCTAAACAAGTCGAACCACTTTTGCCGCCGGCAGGTAGTAAACCAGGCGACAGGATTGTAGTTGAAGGTTATGAATCTGGAGAGCCTGATGATGTCCTAAACCCTAAAAAGAAAGTTTGGGAAAAACTGCAAGTTGACTTAAAAACAAGTGACAATTTATTTGCAGTTTGGCAAGGAAGCAAATTGATAAGTAAAGTCAATGGTAACCCAGTAACTACAAAGTCTATGAAAAATGCTCCTATCAAATAATTCAGATATTTATTAATGCCTGCCGTGTTGCTCATGGTAGGATTTTGAAGTTCAATGAACGAGCCATCGCATTTCAATATGTTTAGCATTTGCTGATACAGATGTTATTTTTTATTTTTTTGAATAAAGTTATTTATTTATAGATTTGTATCTTTTTTCGATGTTTTAATATGCGGTTTACTTACATTTCCAATCCACTGATAGTCAAAGTGCTCAAGCTCAAGTGAGTTCAGTGACTCACTTGATTTTGAGCCCTGTTAAATAAAACAAAAAGTAAAGTAGTAGATAACTTCATATAAATATATTTTTTAAAAGATGAATTAGTTTACATCGGAAGTTACGTTAAATACTTACCCCCTTATTCATAAAAACGAACGCAACGCTAACGCATTGTTTATGCTATTGACGTGTTCTGTCACTTACTCGCAAATGGCGGCAGCAACAAGAATGACAGTGACAAAGCGATACAAAAGTTATCGTGTTCTAGAAGAGCTGTTTAAGTTTTTATGAATAAGGGGGTTACTCTCTTATTCATGAAAACGCACTCAACGCTAAAGCATAGTTATAAGGAATTCACTTGTTATGTCTCTTACTCGCAAATGGCGGCAGCAATAAGAATGAAAGAAACAAAGCGATACAAAAGTTAACGTGTTGTTGAAGCGCTGTTCAAGTTTTTATGAATAATTCTTTAATTTGTGCTAGGTATATCCTTTTAATACAAAGCTATATCACAGTTGTTCCCTCTGTTCCTCCCCGCAGGCATCGGCATCGCCCGGCGCGTTTGGCAACTGGCTATTCATCAAAATGTTTTTTACTCCTGTCGGACTTCCTAGAATTCACGAACATCAATCAAAGTTTTATTTGTGAGGGCAGAGGTACCTACTTTGTCAGGGATGCCCAATATTGGCCCTCATGAGTTCTCGCCTTGGCGTGGCGACGGGCTTAGTACCAGTGGTAGGGTAAACCACCTGGAAACCAAAAAGAGAACTCAGGCGTGGCAGTGTGGTGGACTTGTCACCCAGTAACAAACATCCATACCTACTTACAAACTTTCTCATTAATAGTATTAGTAGGATTAAGAACTGTATGTTATTCTAACTGTCATGACCTTCATTACAGTACCTAGTTGTCTGCCAGTAATTTTTCGACTAGGATTGTGGAATTGTTTGGTTTTCTATAATCCGAAATGAACTCTATATGGGGAGCTGAGCGCCATCTACATTTTGACCGTGTTTACTTTATGGTTTGGTAAACAGGAACTAAAAGTGGCAGTAGTAGTCGATTACATAAAGTTAAAACAGATGGCGCTTTAAAGAGTTTTATTCAGGTCATTCTGTAAATGTTTTTTTTTTAAAGTAGAGAATAGTTTACAGAATTTCAGATTTTATTACATCACAGCCCTGGGTTTGTTCTTTGTGCCATTGGTAAACTATCTGTGTGTCGCATTGGTTTGATGCATCTCCAATTTCATCAATAAGTGCCAAAACTTTTCTTCTAAATGCTCTCATTTGACTTTCTGTAAATTCGTTAACTTCTGGCAATAAACTGAGGAGAAACATTCTTCGCGGATCATCAATTCTTTCATGAGGCCTAGGTACTTGCTTTAAAATTATGGGTTCTAGTGTCCTCATCTTTTTTCTAGGTGGCTCTTGTTGAAGTGCGTCTATATCGAATAACTGTTGATGTGGTGATTGTCCGTTGTGAACTAGTTCGATATTTTCTTCATCTGTGTCCCCGCCTTCTATTGTAAGAGGCATAGTACCATGTTTAGGTACCAGCTTAACAAAAGGTAGAACAAATTCCATGTCATCATGTAAATAATATTTCTTCTTGACTGATCCATCTGGATTTGGTCTTAAACTTCTGATAAATCCGTATCGCAGGTTTTTCCATTTTTCCTTGCATTCGCCAACTGAAATAAAGGAATAATCATTAGATATTGTTGAAATAGGTACCTATCTAGTTCTACATGTTAAAATCATAACTATTAACATAAGGGATTAATGGGGATCTAGGAGGTAGATACCTACACCTACCTACTTAATGATCTAACTCTGAACAAAATATTAAAAATTCATCCGTATTGCAGAATACCTAGATTTTGTTTGTAAATATAAAAATAATAAAGGTAAATGTAATAAAAACAACATATTAAAAACAATAGAGCAACATGTTGTTATTTCCTTATAGGTACCTACCTACCTACCTAGAAATTACGTGTGCGACAGAATGACCGATGACTAATGATAATCTGTGCCCTAACTGAGCTACGTTAGGTTCAAAATTGCGTATCTAACTTAGTGCAGAGCGCCTGTTAGCTGCTTGGGTGTTATCGTTCAAAAACACCGCGATTTATTACGTAAATAAATAACTTATGTAAGATCATCTAATCTATAAAACAAACTATTAGGATTCAAAAACAAAGTTATTACCCACATAGGCACTGTAGCTACTCCTAAAAGCAACACACAATTGTAAAAAACGTGACTCACATGGACTCACCTGATAGTTTAGTTTCATTAGCTACTTCGTTCCAAGATCTATCTGTGATTTCTTTTTTGGAGTAATCACTAACGTGGCAATTGTATAAACATGGAAACTTTTCTATAGCCTTGACTAAAATTAGGTTTTTATCTACGTCCATTGCAACAATATGAAAACGTGCGCGACGTAGTGTAGCGACGTTGCCAATGTCCGCCACAGGCAAATTTTGTGCTGAGAGACTGGCGGCCGCGGGCTCTGATTGGTCGGCATGGTCGGCAACATGACGCGGTGGCGGGAAGCCAGTGTTGCGTTGTCGTTGCTATGACGCAGGTCATTATGATAACACATACCTATTGCATGTGGCTGCCTCGTTCGGTCGTTACTGAGAGGCTCGGTGCACGGTGGACGGCACAAATGTTCTCTTGTAAAATAGCGCGCACATTTTTCTGCTATGCGCGCACTCACCGTCGCGAATGTTGCTATGTTGCGCACAACTGTAACGCACACAAAATGGGCACGTCATTAGATAAACTTAGAATAATGACACCTTATTCTAAGTAGATAAATCGTTTAGCGGTACTTAATGACGTGAGGAGAGTAGTTAGGGTAATTAAACACGGATGCGATAGAGCGTGCCTATTGAAAAACCATAATTAGAAATAAAAAACATTCGGTCTTGTGCTCCGCGGGACTCGAATCAGCGTCTTCCGCAATCCGGGCGGCTTCACTAACCACTGTGTTTCCGAGACCATTAACAGACCGGCCGAATCTTCGAATGTTTCTTTTACTCACAAAGCTCACAAACTGATTCTTTGAATATCCGATCGCACAGCTGCTTTCCTCTAAAGTTACCTACTCTTATGATGAGGCAGATTTTGGAATCAGTCTTGTGGAAATATCAAATTCAATATACCTATAAAATAGGTATCTTTATTCAAGTAGGTAGAGCATTACACAGTACCTTCGAATCGTATAGAATCTTAATTTTAATCACCTATTCAAGATACACATAATACCTAATACGATATTTAAACCTTAAAGCATTAAAAACACATAGAAGGTGGTAGAGTGGTAGAGTCACATAAGGTAAATGTAGAACAAAACATTGTGACTCTACCACCGGCGTCGGAAGGTTGTTCCTACTGAGAAGACCCGGCAAGAAACTTAGCAGTTTACTCTTTTTAAATCGTCCAATGTTTTACAGTACAAAGTGAATATGGGTATGAATAAACCAACCAGATCGAAAGGAGTTTATTTAAACAGCTCTAAACGTCGATCTATTTGGTCACTAAAAGCCTGCTCGTCTTCGTCTCCGTCTTTTAGCTTGCCAAGATTAACGTTTATTTCGATAAATATGAATTACAAAGTCTTTATAACTATTAGGTTATCTGCAATACTTGCCTGTATTTTTTTCTAGTTCTCAATTATTCTAGGTATTGCAGCAATAAAGAAAAATAAAAGATCGTCGACGTCGTCACAGTCGTTAAATACCTACTTTCAGTCTCAGTTAGCATCATCTTCGTCTAGCTCCAAAGTCATCATCCAAACCATAATCGTACCTCTCCATGTATATTAGGTATATGTATCTATATTTATATTATATTGTATTTATATTATTCATTTTAGGTTCCCCCCTCCATTTTAGTTATTATAAATTTTTATATGTATTATATTTACAACTCTTTGTCTTCTTTGCCATTGTAAGTCTTAATTAACCCACGTCAATGTTATTTTGTTTTTGTACACCGCCTACTGTGCTTTTCTGCTTAGCCTTAGGCCCAGACTCCACCAGAGCTGAGCGGAGATGTGCGGCGTCGAGCTGTGTTTTCAACAACCAATGGAATGGAGATGGAGATGTGATTCTATTGGTTGTTGAAAACACAGCTCGACGCCGCACATCTCCGCTCAGCTCTGGTGGAGTCTGGGCCTTATGGTTGACTCGTAGAGAATGCCTTTTTGGCATTAAGTCCGCCTTTTGTACCATCAATGTTTTGCAATAAACAATAAATAAAGGGGGCCACTGTAAGATAGAAATACCTACTACAGATCCGTTCTATCCTGCTGCGCGTAGTACTATGCATAGGGCATAGTGTCTGGCGCCTTCTTGTGAAAACAAGACTTTTTTCTCCATAAAGGCGGGAAATTCATTCAAAATGTAAACTTAACAAACCGGTAGCAAGCCCGTAGCTCTTTAGGTCCTGGGAATACGGTGGTATTTGCAGACGAATTAATGTTTATTAATGAATGAAAGTATTAATAATACGAAAGTAGGCCGATTGTGCACCAGAGCCGATGTATAACAATGAATGCATGGCGATAAAATTAGATATTCAATAAAGAGTAGGGGGTTGAATGTGCGCCATGTTGGAGTTTCGGTCTAGAGGGGGCTACGGGCGAAGGGGGACCGCGCATGCGTAGAAAGGCAACCCGCACCCTGTTATAGGGCCGGGATCTTAGCAAGAGTGATGTCAAAAAACACGTTATTCTCGCCCCTTATTCTACTAACCTAGTACGTCTCAATACAAGAGATTAATGGTAAACCGTCTAATTGCTTGGCTTAGAGTTACAAATCGCAGTTAGAAGGCGTCAAACGCGCCCGACGAGCGGGTTCGTTCGGGACATTTACGGACAATGACAGGCAACGGCTGATCAGGACTTACTCATTATCAAATCATATCCTTGTGATTGCAATCGACAGACTTACTCTAGATGCAAACTTCAGTGACTGTGATGTGATGTTGTGAACTTTAAGTGCGTGCGTGTAACGTTTTCTCCCACGGATTCACATAATAATGGGATGACAGCAAATACAGATTCATGGAAAAGGTTTGGCGTCGAGTCGGCCTCCATTCCTCCCGGAAGAAGAGGGATGGAAGCGGCACTAGTCAGGAAGTGACCTCGACGGCCCCGGCTGAAGCTGAGTACCAGAACATACACACTTTAAGAACTGCTGATTTGATAAGGCAGAGACAGGGGGAAGAGAAATCGACGCTCCGTTCATCGTACATCATCAGGAACGGTGATAATTTTATTCTGGTTGAGAGAAGGCGAAGACGTCGTCGTAGAAGCGGAACTAGAGCATCTTCTGGTAGTAGACACCACACTCCTCCAGTCGAGGAAACTACTCGTACTGAAGTGAAGCGTAGACCGCCTGCTCGATTGAAGATTTTTGGGATACAATGGCCCTTACATTCTAGTGACACAAGGTGAGTTAATGAGAGATACATAAGTGCTCGTTATTTGGGATCCATATTTTTGGACGGTCTAATACAACAACAAACAAACAGAAGGACACTACATACATCCTACTGATTTAGAAGTACTACCTATTAATACAACATTTCCATCTTTTGTGTATGAACACACATATTTTCATCAAAACCTAAAGTTACATACGCGCAAACCTCAATGCAAATACAATAGACTTACATTAGGTTTTTTATCAACCTCATTAACACTTCTCGGTCCTTCACGATTTGCGAATTCCTATTATGGGACAGTAAAATGGACTTTCCCTATGATTAGCCGTGGATTTGAATATTCCGAAGAATAATATAATGCCGCACCGACCGCACTGTAACTGTAAATAATTTCATCAGCAACCCCGGTGACTTGCATAGTTTTGTCATTTTCGGCTAAGTACTTTCTTAAAGAGATGGCCAATAAAAAGTACAAGGCTGCTAAAGGCAATAAAATGAGCTGCTTGAATTTTTTAATGATTTCAATAAAGCCAACCCGAGTTGTAAGAGAATGGAATGATTCCTGTCACTGTGTCGTCCAAATAAGTGCCGACAACCGGCAATTTACTACCTAACATATTCGAACTCGAGGCAACTGCGACACTAATTCATCCTATTTCTCGAAAAAACTGTGCTGAAAACCATACCTTTGACAAAAATCCTAGTTAAAATATGACTTTGGAATAAATCGGGTTCGATCTTCTTATCTTAGATGCACATGTCCGTGTTAAATCAAACAAAGTAGGAATTGTCCTCGCGTCATTCGTCATCGACATAGGTAACGTCTACAAGTAGTTTTAAAAACTAGGATAGAAGCTTTTACCAGCTCAACACGAAAATGTATTGCTAATCGAACCTAGATTCTTGTGCAATGATCCGTGTAGAAATCAATCCCAGTTACCTAGTTGCTATAATAAAATCGTCTAAGTAGTTTCAGAATATCCCGCAAAAACCTGCGTTGATCAAGTTTATTTAGAGCGCAGAGCTTTTGCAATTTCTATTAGCTGAGCATATCCAATTTAGATATTGCGAAGATTTTGGGTTCAATTGAGGCCAGTGCAACAGTCACGTTAATACTCTTTCCCTTATGTCCGATTGCCCTCTCCAAGTAACGCCCTAAGCCGAGGTCTACCCCACTATGGGGGCCCTTAGCTCGTTACTCTAAATATTTGAGGTTGAGAGCCCTAAGCGCTCACCCAACAGTCCGGTAAAGCTGTCAAGGCCATCTGAGGCCACACAGCAGTAGTCATTTAGAAAAAAAAAAAAAAAAAAAAAAAAACTCTTTCCCTTTTGGGAAAGATTATTACTGCAACAATGATTGCTTGTATCGGAAGTATATTTTATGGGTCCTATCAATAAGCCCTATATATCAACAACGACGCTTACTACAAGGAAATAAGCATTTAGATACATAAAATACTAGCAACCGCCGGCGACTTCGTCCGCGTAGACTTAAGTTGAAAAACAAAAAGTAATATTTCTGTATAAATTGTAGCCTATGTGCAATTCAGGTATATAAGTATAAGTAAGTCAGGTTATTGTAAAGTTTCATTAAAATCCATTCAGTAGTTTTTACTTGAAAGAGCAACACGGCACATCCAGACATAAACTTTCGCCTTTATAATATTAGGAGGAAGTAGAATGTTCGCGAATAAACTAAAAACACGTGTATACTCGTAGTTTTAGACATGTGTAAATTACAGTAAGCAGCAATCAAGCTAGACACTGCAGTTTAAAAATGACCGTTATTGCACAATGGCATAGGGATCACCCTATTAGGGATACCCCTATATCCCTATAATGTATAATGGAGCATGGCTTTCTGTGCAAGCCATGCTCCATTGTCGACCGCGCCGTTGCTTTCCATCAAGGCGACATTGCGGTCAAATGCAAATACTTTATTTCCGTTCTAAAAGTTATCAAATGGCAAAGAAAGCGATTTAATTAACAAAATAAACATCGATATGAGTATCCTAACAGTTTTTGAAGACAGATTTACTCGTACTTATCAAAATGATTTAAGTAGATAGATATTCAGTGTATCACTTCGTTTCAGATTGTGTTCCACTTGCTACTAATGATGCATAGATAGTAAATAGAATAAAAGACTAGCGTTACTCATTTTTCTGTAAATAGGTGTTTACCAAAAAAAACACATATTCGCGATCCATTAGCTGGATCGTAGTATTCGAATTTGTGTTACGAGGAAGTCTTCGAGCAGGCCAATGCTCATCAATTGCAGATATAACCTGATTTTGAAGATAAATGGCTATGCCTAGCACAATGCCGGAGACAGCTCTTGATCCCGGTAGAGCGACATCATAAATATTACATCGGCTCCCTTTGTCCTTCCCTAAAGACGTCCGATGTGTTAGTTGAATTTAATTTTGTCACCTGAGACCTAAAGCGGTTGCTACTCTCACTGATAGTCGACACTGTCCTAAAAGTTCTTATACCGCTTTTTTATTGACGCCCTTAGCTGAATCCATGCAAGTCCGAAGGAAGGAGAGCTAGAAATCTACATTTCTAAAGCGGCTACTCCTACTTATATTCTGACCTTTATGATCAGCTTCCTGCCTTGCGCATGGGCTGGCGCAAATACGATCAGAGGTCGTCTGTTCTCAAGAATTTCTTGCCCCAACAGCCATCAGTTCTTTGTGCTACCAACCAATCAGTACCCAACCATCCTGCTGATGATTTAAAGTTTAAACTAAGCCATATTAGCTATATTAAAGCAGCTACCTTCCATCGTTTTCCAATACTTAGTAACAGTTATCTCGTTAAGAAATAGGTCAGTAACTTCACTAAGTGTTAAGTCCTGGGTTCGATAACCGCAATACGGTAGATTGCGCGACATGATTACAATACGGCAGACTTATGCAAACATGCAGTGAGTAATGCATTCGTACGAAACAAAGATACTTTACTGAAGTGTATTAAAACGGTGGCTAATGACATACAGGTGTTATTATTCTAAGCACCTGTGTACGATAATCTGTGAAATATGATTTTGATTATGCATTTTTCAAAGATAGCTCAATACCCAACGAGATTGAACTCCTTGAAAGATAAGTTTCACTTCTAATCGTTACCTGATTGTTTTTATAACTGGCCTGTACACAGGAATAATTTGGCTTTAAATCTTCAATAACATTTCAAGTTTCTTGCAGTAAACTGCAGTTTCTTGCGAACCTAATTTCTTTTTTCTTTTCTTGTATGGGCCTCAGTATTCTAACTAGCTGGGTACTGCAGCTTGTTCTTGTCTTCAAGAAGATCTTAAGAATCTACCATAACTTTGCCTACGTCATCATCAACATCAAGTACGCACTAAATACCATCACTCGTAGGACAGTTGTTTAGGTGGAAACAGAAGCAATAATAAAACCGATTATAACCAAAGTCAGCTAAAATGTATATGATCATTTAAGGGATAGTTAGGTATCTTTCCGCTAATAGCCCTATGAAGTACCCTGTACTGTTTCCGTATCCTGTGACGGTAACCGTGTGTCCGTTCACATGGACAGTATAATTAAGTTAGGTGGTTCATTTGGAGTTACAAAAGCCATTAGTTGGATATTATTCACGATTTCCAAAACCACTAAAATTATAAATCACTTAACATTTGAATTATGATCTTTTTTCAGTGCTGAGATCTGTTTATTAAACGGTATTTATACTGGTCTAAGTATTGGAGCCGTTTAGTATTCATCCCCAGCGCCCTCTGGCGTTATTAATTCTTATGGCGTCTAGGTACTCGCTAAAGTACGTCCGTATCTACATGAGTACAGCTTATTTGTCTGTTCGGATCACTTAATAAATCCTAATCAAAGCATTAAAGGTCATCATATTTAAATATTTCATTTGCAACAATTAGCTTATACAACAGCATATATGGTCCCGCCACAGATAGACAAATAACATTCGACCCTATACAAATACTGGATTTTCCAACAAAGATGTTTTACCCTGTTCGCCCGACGTTTGGGAAGGCGTTTCGGCGACAATTGTATGTACCGTGATCACGAAAAATGTGGAAAAATCTTTTTATTTTGTGAAATAAGCATAAAAAATCCCTTAGATCATTTGAATTTACAATTTGCCAAAGTTTCCAGATAACCCATTTTTTCTCTTGTCCAGGCACACGTCCATAACTCGTCGGTTCTGCCGCGGCAGGCGCTCGCGGGAGGACAACGAGCTCTATCGCTCCAACAGCTTCAAATTCGAGAGGTTCACCAGGGAGCCGCCTGCAGAGGAATCTACGTCTGGATCACAGGTGAGTTTTTAGAAGGCAGGCATTTGTTATCAATCGTTCCTGGTCCAGCGCGGCAGTGCTCGAAACCTTTTCTCTCTTTGCTGCCGAAGTGATGAGACTGCGATCACAAACATCAAGTACCGTAGAGTTTTAAGTTTTTCAGTTTGAGTAACAGTCTGACATAACCGACGTCACTTGGGGGCTAGCTATCCATTATAGTGCGGAAATCCTCAGGGATACCTCCGACAAATTGTAACCTGAAGGAAATTATCAACTGCGAAATTCTGTAGAGTTGCGTGGTGCTTGCCTGTTATAATAGGTTCTGGATTCGGGGCTAAACCGTTTCCGTTAATTTAGGTTAGAAGGTAAGCCTCGTGGTTGTGATCTAAACTCAAAAAAAAACTGGTGTTCATCGTTCGTCGGTTTGCCACAGATAGAAGATTATAAGCTAACAATGTTTACAATAATACGTGACACACTCGGAGACTGCTGTTAATGCCAACTTCTTCAATTATACTGTGACCTTAACTCAATTGTAGAGTTGCACTTTTCTTTTGTATGCGGAATTGTACAACGACCTTTTAAAATCAACTCAATAGAAAACTTAATTAAACTTGTTATTGTATTGGACAATACTGATGGCTATCGACTCCCGACTCCTCGACAGACCATAGACGATTGAACAAATGTATTATTATTTATTTTCCTCTATTGGATTTTTTCACATTTCCCTGATGTTGAAATTCGGAAACAACTTTTTCTTCTTTGTGAGATGACGTTTAGAAATGAATATTTCTAAGATTGTTTGAAGATATATCTCATGAACTATGAGATATATGAACTATGAATTATGTCTAGTAACAAAAGCACTAAAGCTAATAGGTACCTACCTTTTAAAGCCAGCTAAAAAATATCCGCAATGCCTACGCTTCTTTTCGTATCATTTCAGGCGTTAAAGCCGTCGCCTTATCCTAATTTATTAGGTACTTCGTGAACTTCGCAATAATGCTTTTTGCTCTAAAAGCGAATCGCTTTGTTGCCATTTTTCACTTCTAAAATATACATAATATCTTAGGCATTAGTGAAAAATTACCAGAATTTTTGTATATTGAATTACAAGCAAATTTGCTAATTACTTTCTCGATTAGGGATCTATAAATGGCAAAATGAAAGTTCTATGTTCCTTTTCCGAATGATTTGGAGTATCTACTAATAACGCGCGCAGCTATACCGCCGGTCATCAGGTTCATCAACTGGTTTAGGGATACTAAGAAGACCAGTTAGAAAGAACAATAGCTGGTTGCTTCCGAACTTTACGAATTGATTATTAAAGAAGATTATTAAGAAATTATTTTCTGTACAATTTTCCAAGTTATTAATTCCTGTTTTGCTCTAGCTACGAGTATGATGTGATGTAACTCGAGTGGATGACTCACTGGGATATTCTGTAGCATGAATCATGTCTGGGATCGAGGGTACGTGACATGGGAATCCTAATAGGGGGTTTGGAAAGTGTTCTATTTGACGTACAATGAAGCGTAGCAATAGTTTTAGGGCTGTATTGAGTAAGTACAGTTTGACTTTACGCGCTTTGGGATTTCTTCCCTGTCTATGCGCGTTGCGAATTGAGTTCTACGATCCTATCTAGATATATTCAAGTTTTTACAGTACAAGTTATATTCAATGCTAGCTGACCCGATAGACGTCTTACTTTTTTACGTCAGAAAACACAGTTTTGCGTGCTCAGTGCCCTAAGTTCGGGACAATTGAGTATGGTATAGTGTACTCAGTATCCCAAAAAAAAGATATGAGGACTCCTATTAAATCATTGTAATTGTCCCACTCCACAAAACTCCGGTTTCCCCGAAAGAGGCTCCACGAAACCCTCCAGAGAAGTGGTACTGTTTAAACTTCAAAATGTTGAACTTAGAATAGCTGGAATACGTATCACTCTCTAGATTAGTTAAACATTAAGCGTGATTATTCCTTTCTCTCTTGTTTTTTTCCTCCTAAAACTATTCATGACTATTAAAAATAAAAGAAGGATTAGACATTGTATAAGCTAGATCTACTCACTACTGACATTTCTCTCACCATGAAATCCAAATAAGGACTCAAAAAGTCTAGTCGTTCTCAAGTGGTGCACTTATCAACAAACATCATTGCATTTTTGTGTAAACAGATCATTTTGAACCCAATCTCGTCTCCAATATGCATCTATATCGGCTTCTAACACAATTTCCCCGTGATATTTACGATGAGGTTCAATAGAGGTTCCTTTGCGGAAATCCTCCTTCTCGACGCCGGTAAAGTGGTGCCTTTGTGGAAAAGATGGCTCATCTAGATAAGAGGTTAACGCTTTCAGAGAGCCTGCCATACAACTTCCTCCCAGACTGCCTGTATGGAAACGATTTTATGGCGGACTTCAGATGAATATTAATACGTTTACTAGCGTTCTCGCTTTGGATACGCATAGCATGCCCAACTCTATCAAATAGGACAGTGTAGTTTTAAATGAGTTAACCACCTGTGATCTATGGTTGTGTTTGCACTGAAGGTGCAGAACTAATTGCAAGGATACCATTTTTTTAATGAACGCAATGACATTGTCTACTATCATCATCATCATCATCCTAGCGATTATCCCGGTTGCTGCCGTTGCGGCGCCCGGGGTCCGCTCTTCTGCATCTGCTCCTCCACTTCGCCCGGTCTTTTGCGTCCCTCTCTGTGAGGCCACTGGCACGCATGTCATCCCTCACGACGTCAAACCAACACTTTTTGGGTCTACCCCGTTTGACATCGTCTACTATCCACATTTATCAATTTAGAACCATGTAGGTTCATCATCAGCGGATCGCAGTCCACCGCTGGGTTCTGAGCCTTCCGCTTCCAGTATAATGAGATCCCGATATTAGAACTTGCAATGTCGAGATTTCTAAGATCCCTTAGTTTGTTAGGTTTGAATTTAAAGTCACTCTGATCACATCCAACACAAAATAATTCCAGATTTTAGTCTAGAATTTGCTTGTAAACTTGGTCTGTCAAGTTTATCTTGCTTATTGGTTGTTTTCATTATAATTTGTCGTAAAGTGTTTTTGTCATGAGTGCTTATAAAAGTTGCAAGCTTGTTGCAAGTGGCATGACCAGCGCAGTCCCATTTCAGCTGTGAATCTTTTATGAAGTCGTATTTTGAGTGTGGCTTACGGATAGACTATTTTGGATGCAGTCCGCTGAAGCAGTTTGGCAATTTGTAATATTTTCATTTGTTTCTATTTCGTTTGCTACCTATTGTCCCTTTTTTATTCTGATTGTTTAAAGTCGCGGGATGAAAAGGTTGACCAGTTTTCAAATAAATTCACTTAAGCGTTGCAAGTACATGTTACCTTTTTGAACTGTGTAACAGGCTAGAGTATGTTGAAAAGTATGCTTTATTGGTTGAAGAAACAAAATTCGATTAGACGTAGGTAAGGATGTTCCCTCACGATTAACAGTTGAACCAATACTTTTTATTGGATTGATCTTGTCAAAGCAAAAACAGATCTTAGGGTGGTCAAGCCTTTCATTCCCCGACTGTACAATTTTGACAGGGTGGAAAAACTGTCAACACACGCTTTTGAATGCCGGCTTGCAGTTGCAGTTGGATACAAGATACAACTGTTATCTTTTTGCCAACCCGAGAAATTATTTTGATTTCCTCGTCCAAATGACATTCAAAATTATGCCGCAAGTCTGCACGAGCTCAGATACAGTTTACTGGAAAATCTACTGCATATTCATGATTGTGAAGTCCTAGCTTTGCACCGTTCAAGATAGTGTAAACCTACCTTTATTTTATAGCGGCGAGGTGCTCATGTTTTATGAAGCAGGTTCGACGTTATTTCAGCTTTTACTGTTATTTCAGTTTACTTCCTGAGTCTATTATGGGTAGGTAGAGAATAATTGAAATATCTTAGGACTAGTGCCAGTTTCTAATATTAGGTACCTATTTAGACCAAAGACAGTAGAAATACCTATTTAAGAAGTGGGATTGCTGAATTGCGTCTGCTTGTACTGGTCTCGGTGAAGGTTTGACCCATAACATGCTTCGCGAAAGCATGTTGTAGGAACCTATATGTATAGAGAAAAAAGTATTTAAATATGTTGTTTACTTACCTACCTGTTTTCCGTTAAAGCTTTGCTTAGATTGAGCGTTAATAGAGCGCTCGAGCGCAGTGAATTATTGTACGATGGTAGGTATTCCAATTTTCTAAATATGCAGAACTTGTAGTAATTTCGAATAAGGGCCGGCGCCCACTATCGGCATCGGCACGCTTCAGGATTTTAAGGTGGCAAATAGCAATATACTTTAACATTAGAGCAATAAAGTAGAAATTTCCGTGATGTGTTCTCGTAAAAACAAAATGCATTTGTTGTTTCTGTTTCGGTATTTTCTACTTTATTGCCATTACGTTAGAGTATATTACTATTTGCCACCTTAGGGCCGGCGCCCACTATCGGCATCGGCACGCTTCAGGCTTTTAAGGTGGCAAATAGTAATATACTTTAACATTAGAGCAATAAAGTAGAAATTTCCGTGATGTGTTCTCGTAAAAACAAAATGCATTTGTTCTGTTTCTGTTTCGGCATTTTCTACTTTATTGCCATTATGTAAGAGTATATTACTATTTGCCACCTTAAAAGCCTGAAGCGTGCCGATGCCGATAGTGGGCGCCGGCCCTACTACGACGAGGTATGCAATTTAACCCACATACGCCATCTAGGTTTTTCATCTCAAACCAAATACCCAACTCCTTGCCAGTGGTTCTCATGAAATTGGCTAGATGGCGCTGACTGCAGTTGAAATAGTTCAGCCAAATCTTCAAAGATGTCGCTTCAAACAAGTTTTCTCGTGTCACTATAACACTTAACAACACACTTAGGGCCGGCGCCCACTATCGGCATCGGCACGCTTCAGGCTTTTAAGGTGGCAAATAGTAATATACTCTAACATAATGGCAATAAAGTAGAAAATGCCGAAACAGAAACAGAACAAATGCATTTTGTTTTTACGAAAAAACATCACGGAAATTTCTACTTTATTGTCATAATGTTAAAGTATATTGCTATTTGCCACCTTAAAATCCTGAAGCATGCCGATGCCGATAGTGGGCGCCGGCCCTTAAGAATCCCATTTTTTATAGGTATAATAAGTAATAATATGTGTTTTTATACCACGGCAAGCTAAGTTACGGTAACTGCTTGCGGCTTCTCTGTCACCTTCAAAGTTTAAAGAACAGTTTAATAATTAAAATAAAAACAAAGTAATAGAACCAAACTGGAAAAAACCCAGCTTATAAACAAATAAGGTAAGTTATTTGTTTCTAAGCTGGGTTTTTTCCATTCCAGTAATGCCTATTAACAACAACTCACCTATATATAGTGATAGTCTGTGATAGGTAGGCTGTGGTCTAAAAAGGCCATAACACGACTACAAGCGCGCAGGGGTGCGGTATTGCGACATAAATTGTGCACACACGTTGCGGGGGACATTAATATCATCTGTCCTATCAATTACGTGGTCACCGCTGCCGACGGCCAATCCAAGGAAAATACGTGAAAAATTTGACATACCTACCACCCTAATTTATTCTTCGAGTGGCAGGGGTGTCCCGTTTTGTAACTTGCTCAATAACTATATCTCTGATGCGCTAAGTATTCTTTTTTATTTTTTGAACCTCTCCCTCCCCCAGAATATGTACTTATACCCTTTAGACCCCCTTAAAAGATTTCCAGAAATCAGCATTTACAATTTTCAGTTTCCTTCAAAATCATCGCTAAGTGCCTTGACACTTGACGTGTCCTAATTTAGTAGGTAGCAAATTTTGTTGGTCTACATCTATTCTAGAGAAAGGCAATAATTTCAACAAACAACTCCTGTTGCAAGCAGCGGCATGCGGCATTGCTACCATGTTCTTTATTTGTTTCGCGTTTCCGATATTTCGGCACTGTACCAAGGTAGTAGCAATCATGTTATGTGCAATTTAAGTCTTATTGACCATGAAAATTTTAAGAAATATTTCTGCTAAAAAAACAACTGATTGACTCCACAACATGTTGGTTGACCATAACACCCAAGGACTAGGACTATATCTTAGATCCATAAGTCATCACATCTACACAAACGGGACACTGAGGAATGTTGTAAAAGAAAATACAACGTTCATTAGAGATCATAAATCATTGTTGGTACCAAACACTGATTGTACACCGTAAAGCAGTTTGCCGCTACGGAAAATGCAGAAAAATCCCCCATATAGCCAGCCAGCCCTGTGTCCAATATAAATCCCGTTATCTCCTCGCTGATCGCGATTGCCTCATCACCATACTAATGCGAAGAGCGCCAGATGCGCGCCTAGTCTCGCTAGTCGCTACCCCAGACTCAATGCTGTAAAAGATCACTTCCCTCTTATACTTTGTCTAGAAACTTGGCAAGCTGGGTTTTCTATTACATTTAGGAGAATGTGTTTATGCTAAGTTTTTCAGTTTTCCCTTTTTCAAAGTTTTTCGGTACATAAGTATCTGCTGTGTGAATTTATGACAAGTAAAAGGAGGCTGAACTTATTCACTTGAACACAATTTGTAGCATAGCAATCATACGATGGAAAAAAAATCGTTCATATTTATACATAATGGCATATAGCTTTTTTAACGATGGCTGATTGATAGACTAATCCTACGGGAAGATAGATAGATAGATAGATAGATAGATATTCTTTATTGTACAAAAACATTACATTTGAAGCAAATTACAGAGAACAATGTACAATTTAGGCGGTCTTATCGCTAGAGAGCGATCTCTTCCAGACAACCTTCAGGTAGAGGATCGTAAGTGAATTAAATAAACCAAATGTGGGTGAGCTAAAATAGTAGAGGAAAGTACTAATAAAACTACTATAAATAAAATAATTGAAATAAGGTCAGAAGATACGGACTAAACACTACAGATACATAATTAAATTACTACAAAAATATACAGAAGATCTTTCGATAAGCCTTGAAGAAGGTAGATTCTCGAGCAAGAACTTCCCCAATCACATCTGCGTCTAATATCAAGCATGTTTTCTGACGATAGTTTAGTAGGTTGGTAGGTACTATCTGATCTACATTTCCTCTTTGAATATGTTGACTCTCGTCGTTCACAAGCCTGGTAATTGACTGAAATCCTGGAGCAATTTGCGATCTCGTCACGCTACGTCCATGTAGGCATCAGAGCACTTAACATGACGTCACTCGATTCAATTGCTCATGAGGGTTACGTGCTCCAAGGCTTACTATGTTCCGTATCGACGGATTGCTTAGAATCTTTATTAACTGTAAGCGTAACGACTGGTGCTAGGAGACCATTATTTAGTTACGAGGAACACACGGCGGTCTGGCACAAATCACATGGTGATGGAAGGATGCTTTAGAAAGTTGCACACTTTGCTTTACTTTAAACAAAAACAAATCATTGTAACCCTGCAAACACAAGACAAGTCAGCAGCCGAAATCAAAGAATTCTACATGGAATTTCATAGAGCGTGCCGTAATTTGATGTAAATATGCTTCAGAACACGCTTCAGAACGTTTCAGCACATTTAGTTGTACTGACCATTGGACCTGAACCAAATCATTAAACCTTTATTCCCTCTATGAAAACCTATCAGCAGCCGAAATCAGAGCCATCCATTCGGAATTAAAGCTAGTGCAACAATGCACAACCCCGCAGCGATGTCATCACGCCGATTAATTAGCGGAAAATGAACATCGGCCCGACATTTTCAATTACAACCCATACCCAAACCGAAGTTGATTACAGGATACCCGAAGGGATCGGCGGGCGATTTAATGTCGACAGTAACAGGGTTAAACTATGGCTCCGATGTATTGCAACATGTACGTAGATGATAGAGGTAATGGAGAACTTAACATGTAAATCAGATGTGGAATTTGCTTGTGAATTGAAATATAGGCTAGTACTTGATGAAAAAATAACAGTTTTCAGATCCGAATGCAATGTATAGGCCCAATGAATGCCAAAAACAATAATTTAACTCCGTCCGTACAAGGGTGCTTTTAGATGTTGTTGAAGCATCTTTTTTGAGAGTTTTTGTATGAGTATAGTTGTATCATTTATCAATAAAGTTTCCCAAGATAGCATTAGTAGGTAAGTTCAAAACTTCTTTCACGTAAATATTTCGAATATCATTTTTTTTTGTTGAATGTAAATTGAAAAAGAAGTTTTGTGTTTTTTTTTTTTTTCAATCAAATCATCATCATCATCATTAGCAGCCGCAAAAAATCTACTGCTGAATATAGGCCTCCCTCATTGATTTCCAGAGCTGCCGGTTGCGTGCGGCCAGCATCCACCGGAATCCCGCGACCATTATCAGGTCGTCTGCCCACCTTGCGGGCGCCCCACTCTGCCTTTGGCCTCAAATGGTCTCCAGTCCAGAACCTTTTCCTTTCCAGACCTACACGCCTGTGTCAATCAAATGAGTGCAGTGTAATATTTTCCAAACACACGAGTGGGATTCGATCCGTATCTTTGCTGTAACAAAAATTTACTAACTGATGCTTGAGCTGCTTGACCTTTGTACTATATCATTCTCATAGTTACGTAAACTTTACTCCAGATAAATAGGACACACGCGCCACTTAAGTAGCCGTGTAGCATGACGTGCTTCCTCACCTCCCTTCAGGTCTCTCGACCCCAGGGATGGTCCCGCACGTGTTTGTCCAACATTTCGCGAACTATAACATTATAAAGCCAGGAACTTATCTGATCATCAGCTACAATCAATCTGTACACAGTAATAGTACATCATATTATTATCTCTTGAGTCTAAAATTGGTTTGGGCTTGATACAATGTGACACTAAAGATTTTTGAAAAGCTGCCTAAGATTCCTTTTACTTCAACACTAAATCAAAATCACACGAACATCAAGGGCACAAAGTTCTTGCACACACATTTAACACACCCACCGATACACACACAAACACTTTTTGGTACATCCCTCAAACTAAATTTTGCTCCTAGTTAAATTTATAATTTTGCAACGTAGCAAGCAAGTAGGTAGTACTAATGTATCACTGGAATACCGATATCTTTACCCTGGCTGAAGTGGTGACTAAATATGATTCTTGTCTACTCTTGTTAGAATATAATGTGTTGTGTGTGAATTATGTATTTACAGCAAAGTCTTTTAATAAATATTGTTTTCTCAAAATACTTTATGATATTTACGTACAAAACACCTGCTTACAGTTTGCAGAGATTCTGTTAAGCTGCAAAATTGGGATTGATATAATATATCCATGATCTGATTCTAACAGTACCTTAAGGTTCTAACTGTTTTCCCAGTTACAAATAAAGTGGTCTACACTGTTATAGTAATGTTCAACATGTTTCTCGTCCTAAAAATATCTAATTACCAAACCTCTCACGTAAAAGTATGCAAAACTTTGCGAGTTGAAAATTACGGTCCGTCGCTACGGTTGAAACAAAATGTTCCTCATAAGTTTTCTCATAACGAAAGTGCTGGCTCAATCGCAAGTTTTTTTACAACAAACAATGTTTTGGATGTTTCACATAATATATTCCACATCTTTGATAAAAAAACTCTATACGATTAAGAAATAACATAGAGTTTTTTATCAAAGATCGCTGGTAAGCCACCACCCTTTATTTTCTAATCTATAATGCCAGCTGCTCCTCACAAGAATTTGATCTGTGTATAGGAACTCATTAGCCGACGCTCACCAACTAAACACCTAACTTCTCAGTCCTCATTTCAAAGTGTTTTTCTGAATTACTCGTAACTGATCAATTAATAAATATCAAAGTCTTTTTATTGGTTCTACATACGAATGTATATCCCCTATTTCACTGTCTTCAAAATTTAAATGATCAATATCAAGGTATCCAAAAATACATCGAAATTGGTTTTGCGGATTAAACGTGAAAACTTAAAAACTATATACACGCTTTTGCATTTATGTCTCTGCTTTATGTGGCACTAGAGAGGTGTTGGTTTTTCAAATTAATCAAGTTCGTTCCACTTTTCGCCAGCGTGTCGACTGGTAGTAGTAGTAGTGTAGCGACATTGTGTTGCAACTCACTTTACCTTTTTTCAATTGATTGGAGAATAGTAATAATTTCAAACAACTAATTCAATTTGACCCTTCATTTTATAAGATTACACATGAGTCGTATGTCGTATACAGGTCAAAATCCTCTTTTTTTGCTTCGCCGTAGTTGGGTAATAACGGTTTAGCTGTACCTTTTTTTAGTAAAGTCCTTGAATTGAATGTGGTAGTACTCGAAGTTCATGCCCAACGTAACAAAGGCAGAAACCATACAGCAGCTCAAGTAGCAACTTCAGGAACACAAAACAACCCCCTACACGGCTACCCATTATTTCACCATCAACAATAGTTTATAGAAACATTACCTGGCATTAAACGAATCCATTCAGCTTTATTGACTGTTAATCATCGAGGTAGTCGCGGGTTAAACGTGAACGATCCAACTTTGACTATAACCGCTCGAGACTACACAAAGGATAACGGAAATGTTGTTTTGACATGATATGGGAATAAAAGAGTAAATGGTCTGCGGTAACTCTGTTGGGCAACTTTGCAGAGGAAATGTGTGCCAATTTTCGGGAGATCGTCCCGCTACTGAACATTTTAGAGCAGGTCTTCTTTGAAAAGTGTATATATAGCCTATATATGGCCGAGCGGCATCATCCGCGCTTTTTTGAGATATTTCGATACGTAATTTATAAAAATAACGCAACAACATCCAGCGATTATATGTAGGACAAACTGGATGTTAGCATTTGGCTTATCAAAAACTGCAATAATTTTAATTGAAAAGGCTTGCTATTGAATTACCTATTATTCGAAAAAGTTAGAGCTTTGGACTAGTAAGCGAATCTGCACATTTAAGACCTGAACCCTTTTCTTTTCCTTATTCAGAACCTTTCTTTATTCAGAACTTCATGACAGGTTTTTTTCTCCTAATCAAATACGTAGTGCTCGTAACGGTATTCGATCGCAAATGTTTAAGTCATTTTATTACCCATCATGTGTTCCGCTCGGGAGGTTTGGTTATTAAGTCCATATTAATACGTTTAATGGCTTCTAGCTTCTAGTTTTATTGGGATTTACTGGGTGAATTGTCCTTTATGCAAAAATACCTGTAACAGCTAGGCCCTGTTAGCCCTCGTCCGATTCCTCGAATTTCTGCAAAGTACGAGTATGTAACAAAACCTGTGGCTATACAAAAATGATAAAGATCGCGTTTACATCGAGTATTTGCAAAACGCTTCAATTTTCTCAATTTAAATAACGCCGTAACAAATAAGATTACCCAGTGTAGTATTACAAGTTGTGAAATACGAGGACAAGTCGACAAACATTGGGAACTAAATAGGGATCGGGGTGACTTTCCCCCTTTATCCGGAGTTCCCGACTCTCCTGCTGGTGCCGGGATTTAGAAGCAAACTTTACCAATATCACACGAATCAATTTACACGCTTACAATTTGTTGAATAAATAAGAAGAAACAGTGATCGGTTTTTTCAAAGAGATACAGAAAAGTTTTTGATTTGAAGTAAACATATTTTTTCATTGACTTACCTGGAATGGGACAGGTTGATTATTAAGTTTTTAGGTGAGATTTTATAATGGAGCAATGGTGGATCACATAAGGCCTATGACCGGCCTAAACAAATGTTTTACCATGTCCCGCTATCCTAAGTTTGATGCATTAATCTTTCAGTACCTTTTGAAGTTATCGTTTTGCCTGACTAAAATTAGCTTAGTATTAATACCAATAGTAGTAGCCAGTAGGCTTAATGTTGCAGATTTTTGTGATCATTAAACGATTTTATCTCCTTTGTAAACGACTTTTGTCAGAAAACGGCGAGTTCAAGACCCTAGATCCCGTCAAATTAAGAACTTGGGTTTCTTTTCATCATTTTAAATGGAACACCAGCGGTGTTTTAATAGCACAGCTAGAATTGTGCTAAGAATACTAAGTTTTGAAGGAAAAACAACCTAACCACGAAAAGCATCGCTCAGTCAAAGCGTCTGCACAAACATCATAATAAATATTTAGATAAGATCTGTTCTCGCCGCGTTGTGATAAATTGCTCCGTTTTGGGAACAAGCGGAGTAGGAGCGGTTTAGATCGTAAAAATGACTGAAACAGACACGCTTGACTTATGTCTGTACGGAAGCACAATGAAGATTCCCACTCATCCCGAAGGCTATGAAGACAATTTGGGAGAAATACCTTGGTGGATTTTCAGATCATCCGAAATATGAAAGTTGTTTTCAATGCTCTGACAGAATATAACCTAATGAAATCCTGTAACACGAACCAGCTATGTTTTTAGAAAAGCTAGACATCGCTAAAGTGCTGCAAACTGGACACGTTGACAGGTACTTGCGCGCCGAAGTTCACAATGTTGAGTGCAATAGAGAACCAGACTGCAGTCCAAATTGCAAGCAATTGATTCTGTGATTGTGTTGGTTATTGTTCCAATAACGACCATTGTTCCTAATTTGGAATTTATTACTTCTTCATGTCTTTCACCTTTTACCTAATTGCAATTTAGAACTCTATCTTCTGCTTGTTGTGAGCAATAATTAAAACGTGCTAAGGATAGGATCAGTTTTGTTCACTCAGATACTGCACATTACAAAACAACAGTTGTGACATCGAATGCAAAACAAAAAGAGCTGCCAATCGATGTGGAAAGAAAAATAAAAGGGGACACCAGAGCTGGGCGAGAATCAGCACTAGGCTTTGATCTTACGTTCTGTGGCATTAGAATTTACATATTTTCCGTATGTTCCTATTTGTGTTGCCACTTTGATGTCCTTTCCATGGTTCGTATTCAAGATCGATCGGCTTTCGAGGACTTTCTTGTTTGTGGTGCGATGTCACCCAGAGATAACAAAGTTTCGGTTCCTTTAGCTTTGTATCTGCTGGGGTATATTCAAAACAAATGGAAATAAATTATTGAGACTTTCACACCTTGTTGTATTTGAATGGCCCGCTGGTACATTGGGTAGAAATCTGTCCTATATGACCTGCAGAGGTAGCACCAAAAATCGTGAGTTCGATTTAGATGTGGGCCAAACATTGATGTCATGGAGATTCGTAAGTGGCCTATGTACCTACATTTGTTTGACAATATGTAGTTTGGTTCATTTGTACCCACAGAGGATGCCCCAGGTCAACCGGTTAACTCTTCGCAAAATAGGTCCTATGTAAGCAGCATAAGGTGGTACTATGTAAAGCTTGACGTGGATATGTGTGTACTAGACATAAATCCTAGTTTTATCAAGTTAAGTTCTTCTTCAGCCCATTTCTGTTGAACCACTCTAATCCTGTACACTCCCGGTAAGATAATTATGTGTGATTGACTTAGTTTCGCTTCTTCAGACACAGAACTTTACCAAATTAGCTCTCAAGATACACTAATTTGGTTTCAGTTTAACGCTTAAACACGATATAGACGTGGAAAATACTACCGTCTCCAACTGTCATTAGAAGACGGTGTCGTACAAACTTGGTCTGGAATATACGATGTGATTTGCGTAGTCTGGCGTCGCGACGCAATCAGCCCGGTGTATTGTGTGTTTGTCGCATCTGTCGTGCCGTACTTTTAGGATATTAGATTAGACCATTTTCTCTGTATGATTTTTATTGAAGCATACATGGATGCTTGAGTACCTACTGACAGAAAATCTTTCCATCATTAATAACTTATAACTTGCACATTGGATAATATCGTTTAAAGTTGAATAGGAGAGAACAGAACACATTGACATGAACACAATTTTGCTATTGTGTTCATGAACGCATGGTTCATGATAATCACAACCGTGATTTGTTCTCGAGACCACATACCTGAAGAATAGTCGTGGAATTTCATACTAATATTAAATATGCAAAAAAGTGTCACGTATGTTAGTTTTATAAATTTTTAGGGATAAACCACTGAACGAATTTAGGCAAAGAGATAGGTTTGACTTTGGAGATGGATGTCCTTCTCTTGGCCTATACTAAGTATGTACTTAGGCTACTTTAGTTCCAGAGAAATGTATGTTGTTACGAGATGCCTAGTAAAGTTTTTCTGTGACAGAAATTTCAAGTGGATTCCGGAAGTAATGAATTATGTCTAAACACTACAAAGGTTTAGCCTTTCTGGTTTTGTCTTTTACGAAGTGGGTATCCAAACTTGCAAGGATGAAGGGTGTTGCATGAAGGCAGTCTTATTTAAATAACTTTAGTGGCAGCCGGTAATTTCGGCAAGACGACGCCCCTTTCGTATTTTACGGCAATACTTTATGGCTTCTAAAGTTCGTTACCTCTGAAGTACAGTAAATGAAATAAGCAGTGAAGATGCGGATGTTATTGTTTCGAATATTTTGTTTCAAGTACAAGGTTATGCTGGAACGTGTTTAGTTGCGAACGGAGAGTGGCAGAAATCACCCGCCAGTTGTAAGATAGTTAGGATATCTGTCACAATATAAAAATAGACTAGACATGCTATAAAATAAATGTCTGAAAAATCTTCTTGTACTTGAAAATAATCTGCTTTACGGATTCTACTATAGATTTTATTTCAATGTGTATTGTGTGCAAATTTATCATTTTGCACACGAAATAATTAATCTTCTATTATAATCTATTTTTATTAAAAGCAAATACTGCAAGTCAACTGGAAAGTTTAAAAATAGAGTTGGCAGGCGCTTCTAATGTCTTACTGATAGCAGTTAAACTGAAATAATAATTCCAAAGAAAAGTATAGTTGAAGTAAGAAGCCTTTTTTATTGTTTCACTAAAACCTCGTGTAAGCCACTTTTTCATTCTTGTAGTTTCCCTTAGGATTACTCTAGGCTAGTGTCTAGCAAACGAAGCCTTTTGCATTTTTAATAAGGTTAATGAAGAAATTATGACTTAATCTTCTAAGATCTTTTACTGAGTAAATTAAAAACTGATTAAAGTATACGCGCTGGTATAACTAGAAATGCCGTTGAGCACAATTTAGATTAGGCTTTACCTTCGAAAATTATTAATTTTTTGAACCTAAATAGATTCACTGGATTATTTTCGGACCACATCATTAATTCTTGTCAAAGTTGACTTAGTTAAAAAGTATTGGAGCATTCTACATCCTCAAAATCTACAGCGGGTATCTGCTATTGTGTAACCTAAGTATCTTTTCCGTAAATCTTATTTTATTTAGTCAATGTATTTTTTGTGGGCTAAGAAAACCCTTGAACCAGAATTATGTTAATAGTTTCTTCGAAATTTAGATACCCTCGAATCCCTAATGAGGCCGCAGATTTTCGTATAATTAACTTTGAAAATAAAACAGCAAAGTAATTTGAATAACATTTCTTACAAAGGGAATTCGAAATCTTTGTCTAGTTTGTTTGTACCAAATCATAGTTGTTGATAAATAAGACCTTTTTTGTGAACACATTTTTTTGTACATATACCATAGTCAAGTAGAAAAACTTTTGTTTGTTCGAAGTTGTTTTGTCTTCTTAACAATTCAACAAGGCTGATTTTTTTAATAGGCTACTTGATATTGCCTATACCTCATGAGGAGCTTCAGTGTGTTTGTATACTGATACTGATGATGAACAACAGGTTCGTACTCCGCTGATTGATTTTATAATGTTTTATTTTATGTCGAAAGCTAAAGGCGTAAATAGAGTGCTCTTAGAGTGAGAAAATTAGGCCTTTCTACTTTTTAATAATACCCTACTTGATCTGAAAACTGTTATTATTAGATATAACTAAGGATAGAATGTGAATAGAATTGCAGTTCCAATAAATGACAGCCAACATCCCTTGATCCAGCTATTTCGTTGATAGACACTATTAGTCACATATGAACGCAGAACACAATACTCAAAGATGACAGGAACAGCCACCACACGCTGCTGTTGAAAGGGAAAATAATAGGGTTTTTAATAGCCTTTCCGAACACAATGCAGCGTTAGTTAGTTTCAAAGGACAGAGTTTTGGATCTTTTTGTGGGTTTCGTTTTCTATATTGGCAAAAAGAGTCCATTTTTTAACGATTAGATAAAGTTTAGATATCAAATATGTGAAATTCTTTCTGGGGTACCTGTCTCGTTTTGTTTTGTTTATCACTTGCCTACAAGTTTAGTAGTTTAAAATTATTAAGTATGTTGGTTGACAAGTCTGCAAAAATAAACACATAGTGAAAGTAACTGAATTATTGATTACAGTTCCAATAGTAAGGTCTCGACATAGGCAAGCATCTTTTTTTTCAATTTGAAATTAGGTAAATCTTTAATTGATATTACCCTGCATAAAACAATAAAGGTAAATGATAGTAAAGACTACATTTGGACTAAAACAAGTTAGTGCCTTCAGTATTTAAAGTAAGAGTACTATGCGTCAATTAAAATAGGCTCAAAAGTTAAGATCTGTTAAGTAATTAACGATAAAGTGTGGAATGAGCAAGCTGGTAAACAATGAGAAAGAATCTTGGAATATTTTGTCCGTTACGCTTTCAGTGCGGACGGCGAGTTGACTCGACGAGATGGACACGCGATACTTACTTACTTTCGAACCCAGCTTCTTTCGATAGTTTCTATAAGCCATTCTTTTGGAATTTTAACGTTAGGCGTTAGTTTTCGCATCCAGCTATCTTCCAAGATAACTAAACATTAGTAGGAGCTACATAGGAATGGAAATGTATATTGTGTGGTAATGTTCAAGTTACAATTTGAAATGTTTAGTTTGAATGTATTTGTAAAGGGATATGTTGTGTTGTGTTATTATGGTAGTAATGGTAAATTTTGTTAGGAGGTAGTCTGCCTAACTAATGCAAAGTCTTTACGAGAAGAAAAAAGAAATCAAAATCGGATATATCTTTTTAAAATTATTTAGTTATCTATTTCACTTAAATATTATAAGATACTTATTTACTAGTAAATGCTTCATCGGCAGAAATTATTTACAAAATAACATATTGAAATAGCAGTCTTGATCACAATAATATTTCTATACGAACGTTGGAGGCATGTAGGTTTTCATTGAAGGCCCTGCACGTCCTAAGGGAGGTAATCCAGCTGAGTGGTGAATTTTAACTGGAGGTGGAGTTAATTCTCTAAGATTTTGATACGAATTCAAATCAGAATGCCTTGCGTGATTGTTTCGCTGCAACACTTTGTAGTTTTTTATAATTCCACGCAATTCTTCATGTTCGTGATTTTTTAAACTTCGTAAACTGTTTTTTGGCTGTTGTAAATTATGTTCTTCATCTTGACTATTAGCATTAAGCAATCTGTTTTTGGGCTGTGGCAAACTAAATTCTTCATTTTCATCTTCATTGTCATCGTATTGAACAGGGCTGTAACGCATTTCGTTTCTATTATCATAGCTATTGTAGCCAAAGTTTTTTGGTTTAACTTTGTTAGATTCAAAATAATTCTTCATATTTATGTAATTGATTACGTCTGATAAGTCCATAGGCTTCTTTTTCAATGATTTGACCTCATTATAAGCTTTTGGTTGGAATGGAATGTATTTAGGAATTTTGTCGGCTTTTGTTTCTGCTGCGGCTTTGTTATTTACAACTTTTTTTGGTTCTTCTGCAATTTTATTGAAATTATTTTGTACCGTTGTCTTAGGAGTTACGAAGCTTTTTAAGAAAAAGTTGGTTTTAAATAAATCTTCTGTACTCGATTCAGGGGCGGCAGTAGTGGTACTAGTAGTGGTAGTCGTTGTCGTTTGTCGTGGTTCTTCTTCTTTAGGCAGTAAAAACGGCTTAAACGTATTGTATTCTGTATACTTTTGAACATTATTGGTATTTAAAAATGCTGGTACCTGTGTAACCGTTTTTGGCTCATTCTGTAAATGTATTTGCAAATCTTTTGCGTTGGACCAAATATTGTTGTAAGAAACTTTTTGTTCGTGGTTGGACAAAGGAATTGAATTTATTGGACTGACACTAGATTTGGTAGAGCTGTCTACGTGAAGAGCTTTAATTCTCCTTGACTCGTAGGCGTTATCTGGGTAATCATAGTTTTGTGTTATTGCTTCAATTGGTGACTCAATATTCTTTGGCATGATATTATTTGTTGGTTTGTATGGTAGACTACTGCTTTCCTTCCCAAGAGGGTTGTCTGGATTGTTGGTCGAAAAAGGATTGGCAAACGTTGTTGTACCTTGAGTTGAATAATACGGTTGATGGCTTTGTTTATCGGTATTGTAATAATTATTTATGTTATTATTTTGATATTCGTTATTGCCACCTGTTTGGGATACTGTTCCTTCTGTCGAAATAGGCAGCTGGTTTGTCTTGTAATAACTATTGTAATTATTGTTCTGGAACTTATGATCATCCGATTTTGGTGTGTAGTGTGGAACTTGACTGTTTTGTTGGCCACTAGCCAAGCTAGAAGGGACACTATTTCCTTTTTCAGAAGGGTCAAGTTGTGATTGTAACATTTTTGTGTATTGATCTGACGTCATGTCACTAAAATTTATCATTATGTCGTCACCGTCACCAGATGATCGAGATATTGTATTCTTTTCAGGATTTTGATTTGCATTGTTATGGTTCAAACCGTACTGCCATCTCCATAAGCCTTTATTATCGTCCTGTCCGGCTTCCTTGATACCTGCGTCATAATTAATTAATTGAGGCATGGTTGATCTCTCAGTTGTAAACATTCGAGATATTGATTGCTGGGGAGAACTATTTAGAGAGGGCACGTGGGCTCCTTGAGAAGCCAAAAAAGTTACTTGAGGTGAAATGGGTCCGTTAGATTTACCTCGTGTTTGATCTACTGTGAACTCGTTATTCGTCTTGACTGGAACTTGAGAACTTGCTGCTGCAGAAACACTGTTCTCATTGTTAGATCCTTGACCAACACTGTTAGACACTTGACCAAAATTATTGGAACTTTGGCCAAAACTGTTGGTCCCTTGGCCAAAGCTATTAGATCCTAGGCCAAAATTATAGGAAAATGCCTCAGGTGTCCTGCCTGTAAATAAACTCCTTGGGGGTTGTGCCGGTGCATTGTAATATTGAAGCTTTTCAATAGATTCGTAGTCTCCACCGTCACCTTGCCATGATTTTAAGTGAGGTGGCTTTTTGGCTTCCTCAGCTAAATTATATTGAACGGCTCTAAAAAATAAAATATGAAATTACCTATATTGTCATCCTGGCTTTTAAAATGAAAGCTCTTATTATATTGACACTCACCTTTGAATAATTTCCGGTATCGGCGGGGCTACTGGTAAATGGTCTCCACTAGCACGAAATCCATTTGAATCGGCGATGTAATGGACGGTATACGTTTGGCCGTTATCACCGACATAGGAATACGATCCTTCTACAACTTGCTCCTCCTTTTCAGTACCCTGATTCTCCATGTGACTGTGTTGCACGTAGTGGGTCTGATCTGCTCCTAAAGCCCTGGAATATAGACTTATTTGAATATTTTTCATACATTAAATCATTTAAATTATTCAAAAATGAAAAACTAAATTAATTATGCATGCTAGAGTTGTTTCACTAAGATACTTTTTATTTTAATAAACATGGAAATATTGTAAACACAATGTTAAAACAAATATTTGAAGCGTGTTCTTACTCATAACTAAAGCTTCCGTCCAAGTCCATTTCATTTGATAAACGAAGTATGGGTATTGCTGGTTCCGTTGTTGAAGATATAGAAAATGCAGGAAGAGGGAGGTAATGAGGGTTTTGCGCCGAAGGTGCTCTAATCTGGTCAATTCCGCGGTCGTTTCTGTGCGTGTCGACCGATATTATCATATTTCTTGGGCTTTGATTGATTGGATTCGCTGTCGTTGGTCCCAAGGGAAAGTCTCGGGTTGGTAATCGCATATCGATTCTATCGATAGGATTATGATAATTTGGCATTTTGGGCGGTAGCCTCATTTCTCTCCTCATCGCTTGTTGCCCATTGGGACCATTTTCAGTGACATTATGTTTCATTTGTGGCTTTGGCGGTGGTGGCGATGATATCCTTATCTTATTTCTTTCTTCACGCTCTTCTTTCTCATCATCGTCATCGAAAATTGGGACTAATGTTGAAGATAATATGACTGGAAATGGAGATGGGTACATTGATGGCGCTTTGGTTCCCGTTGGCGGCAAATACGGAAATGGAAGGTTATTTATATTTTTCATCGGGAAATAGGGAAGCGCAGTGTGTGATTCTGGAGGCAAGTACACTGAACTGTCTGAGGCAAATATTCCCGAGTTAGGCTTTTGAAATTGTGATGAAAAACCATATTGCTCATGGGCTTTGACGTCTCCTGTATACTTCAAAACCAAAGCTGTTAGTAATATCTGGAAGAATTAAGTCTGAGTTAGTATTAAAAACTTACTGCGAAAGAAATCCAATAGAAAATCCCAAAAAGCACTTTTTCCGAAACCAACACTTTCACACTTACCAGCTTCATTTTCGAAGCTGTTGCTAATATTTAACTTTCAGATTTAAAGATGTTAATACGTCACTCCTTAACACTTGTAGAAAATAGACTGGTAATGAAAATGAATTCCGCATATATTTATACGCACGCGATCTGTCTGTGGCCAGGCATTCGTGAAAGATCGCTCTGCTCCAAAGTGGTTTTCTCCTGTGTATGAAACAGTTTTTTTGTGGCAGTTTTCCTGAGTTGAATGATAATACACTGCGTTTGCAGTGTTGTAATTGCTAGTTTAGAACATTCATCTAGAGACATGAACTGTGTTAGAAGAATTTAATCCGTTTGGCTTTGCACGAAAAATTGGCAACCTCCTTGAAGCAAAGTAATGTTTAGATTAAGCTTTATTTGATTTGAAATCGAGATTATTTGTAAGAAAGTACAGTTTAGATATTTCGAGAAGGGTAATGTCCGATAAGTGGTCGATAAACCGTTCCAGGTTTATTTTGTGAAACCATTCCAAGATTCGCAGTCACAGTGATGCAATGAGCATCGCCATGTCATTGGCCTGGCCGACCGGTTTCCGAGTTTTCGTAACACGCCCTTGCACTTCAACATACGTGGTTTTGGCAATTAACTGTCGAACGAACCTGTCTTTTCATCCTTTTCTCGGAACCAGACGGTTCGTTAGGGTTAACTTTTGTTTGTTTGATTGACTGCGAGTAGGTATGACTACCCAATTAAATCTGTAAAATGAACCGTTGTCTTGTCAGGATAATAGGATGTTCGTACTGATTTTTAAGTTTTGTGCTTATTTTATTGTACGATTATTCAAATATTCAGTTTGATATTTAAAACAGACATTTTATTATGCCGTTGCACAGTGTTTTAGCACTCAGTTTTTTATTTATCAACTTCTTAATTGCGGATGATAATAAATTTAAATTGGCTTATCTATTGATGTTGTTGTTAATACCTAATCATGTCAATGGTCCTGTGGTTTTTGAAAACTAGTAATGAATTTCGTTATACTTATTTAATACATGATTCAGTAAATCAATAAAATATGTATGTTGACAGGCCTATTGGGCAATGATTAGAGGTCGTGCCTAAAGCGCTGATGATAGTAGGTACTTAAAAGTGATTATTATTGTTTTTTTTTTACAGTATTTTATCTTTGTGCTTTAACAGAGTCTGATCGACATTGTAATTGTAACAGCCTTGTTAAGTTTGTGGTCTAATCATCTGTATGTTCAATGTTTATTAGTTCAATCATAAAATTGCATAGCTCTCTATTTATAAGACGGCAATAATTATATTGTTTTTTCTGATAGACTGATGATATTTTAGTGAAATAATCTTTGATAGCCGATTGATTATTTCCAAGATTACAAACATTTTCCTATTCATAATATTCGTTCATCTTACATTTAATTGTTTATTTGTTTACAGGTATGTTCGATGGGCTTATTCAGAAGGTTTTAGGAAGGTAAATAATAAAAACAAAGATTCTTTTAAAATTACATTTATTCCTTAAAATTATCACTGTCTTGGAACATTCTCATTATTATATCACAACCTTTCGCACCAAGCAGCCATCTCGCTCACAATTGTACAGTCGTGAGCAAAATGGTTGCGCTAATTAATTTACTTTATACTTATTAGAGGTAATGTTTCGTATACCAATTCTCAAAAGACCAAGAAAAATACCTGCTCAGTTTTGAAATCTGATCTCGAGTTTTTCTTAAGTCTTTTTCATAGTAATAAATTAAGACTTTTCGAGTTTGGTGATGAAGTAAGTAATATGGTCTACATAAGGTGTGAATCACTTATTTACCATAAGAAGGGTAGTTCTGCTGCTGGTTGTACGCAGGTTGGGTTGGGTAAGCAGTGGGTTGGTTAGGATAATAAGTGGGTTGGTTCGGGTAGTAAGTAGGCTGGTTCGGGTTGTAAATGGGTTGGTTCGGGTTGTAAGCGGGTTGGTTGGGGTAGTATACTGGTTTCTCGGTTTGTTGAGGGTAGTAGACTGGCGGTTTGTTCTTTTCGGCTTCAGCCCTTTCAGCCTCTTCCTTGGCGATTTTGTCGAGGGAACTGTAAATAAAAAGAAATTTAGTTTATAAAACAATAGACAGACAGGCTCTAATTGAAATGTCAAAAGAGGTCTTGCAATCGTTATTATAATCTACTAGCAACATTTCTGTTAATTCTAAATGTAAGATACTCGTAGATAGATTGATATATCCTTTATTGTACACCTAAACTACAGAAATAATACAATTCAGAAATACTGATTAACGTGTTAATGTACAATCTAAGTGTATTAAGCCTTTAAAAATAAAAATATATAGTTGTAAATATTAGACCCAGCACCATACCCATTGTACAGAAGTATAATTTCTCCAATAGACTTTGATCTCTACGTAATAGGGCGGAAACCGCAATGTCAATTTACTCGTTTTCTAGTTAAATTCTTAAACTAAGCGACGGACAGTCAAACAAACATGTCGAATCTGTAAGAGTTCCTTATATGGAACCCTAAAAACGTAAGCAAGGATTTTCACACTTAAGTTCAAGTAGGTTACTGTGATGATGATAAAAGCTGTTCTAAATGGCCTTTATGACTTAGATAAGAATAAGCACTCCATAAAACTTTTAGTAGTTCAGAATATAATGTCTTGTAAATATTTTTTCTTTTTACATACATTGCAGTTACAGAATCTACTAGCATATTGAATATTTATATATTAGAATCAGATTAATTCTGCGTGATTTAAATCTTAAACTGCACTCAATATAAAGTTTTATGATATTGATATTCTCTAAAATATGACTTTTTCCTGTATACTACTGCTGAAGTGCTGAATTTAGGCTTCTTTCAGATATTTATTTATATCTGACTAGTACTAGTATCTATCATAGTACAAGCTCTGCTTAGTTTTGAATCAGGTGAGCTCAATGTCCCAGGTGTCCCAGGTGGCTTTCTAGGTCACTTAGGATGCCTAACAAAACCTAACGCACCCTAAGAAAATTCTAGTAACCCTTATGAAGTAGTTCGAACGAGCTATTAGATCTATTTATAAGCTTCGAGCACGGGCCTCTCTCAGGGAACTTTTTAAGGAAATTGGTATTCTAACTGTAGCTTCGCAATATATTTACAATTGTATTATCTTGGTAAGAAAAAATATCAATCTTTTTACCAAACACAGCGATATTCATGCTAAAAATACTAGGAATAAAGATAAAATAGCGCTACCATTTTTCAGATTGCAGAAAGTTTTAGGGTCATTTATGGGGCAAGGTGTACATTACTATAACAAAGTTCCGGAAGCAATCTGTAAGCTGCCATTACATAGATTTAAAAATCACATTAAAGCTACGTTGCTAAAAAAGGGATATTATACCACTAGAGATTATATCATGGATAGAAATGCTTGGGAATAAGCTCTCTGCTCCCGACGGAGTCTAATTAACTATTGTAATATCTACAATCATACTTAGGTTAAGACACTTACAATGTTTGTTTTGTTTTATATAGCTTCTCGTCGATGTACTAACTTAAAGAGTGTTATTCTTTTCATAAATTATGAATTTTATTATGCTTTCTTGTTTTAAGTTCATGTTAAAATACTAACAACTATTGTAAAAAAGAAAAACAGTTGAAAAGAGTAACTGCTGAGTTTCTTGCCGGTTCTTCTCAGATCAGAAACAACTTTCCGATCCGGTGGTAGCATCACATTTATTTAAGTATAGTATATTTATTGTTTACATTTATTATTATGCTATTCATGTCTATTATTAAGTATGTTTTGTTTGTTAATTAGATTTGACGATTTGAAAGTACTTGTAACAGGTCTATTTAAATAAAGCTATTTTTGATTTTGATTTTGATTTTGATTTTGATTACTTTTGTTCATTTAGTGATATGGATTGGGTATGAATATTATAAAATATATAGAGATCGAATTACAATAAATAATATCAACTTATATCTCTAAAGTAATATCATTCAGAATATTAAGCGATCTATAAATATAATTGCTAGATTATATAAGATTGATTGTGTCAAGAAACTAATAATCTTAGTTTATTAAAACATCAACCAGCAATAAAACAAATTACAACGTTATTTTCTTACGTGTCTATTGCTAGCAAAAAAATAACAGTTTTAGTTACGCCCAATCAGATACCGTCCAAAGCAATGACTTATGTAGGTGTGATAACATGTGACATTGAGTTATTTGAGAAATACCGCCTACCATGTAAACGTTTGAATCTGTTGACCTATGTGGGAGGAATGGTCATGTTCACAATTTAAATGAAATAAATAAATATCCCTGGACCACACAGCGCCATCTAGCCGCATAATGAGGTAATTATAGACTGTTTCTATGGGATACTAGACAACGGATAAACTAAATTAAACGTACTTAATTGTAAACATACTTAAATACTTTTTCGTTTGTAAATACATGCTTATTATACATAGGAAACACCCAGACCAATCCAAACAGACATGTTCATGCACACATGCACACAAATGTTTGTAATGTGCGGGGATCGAACCCGCGAAATTTGGGGTATAGTAGCCGACTTCTCAACAATTACACGAAATCGGTCGTTAAAATTTAATAAAAGTTATTCACGTACAAGTAAGTATTAATGACATCTCTACTATTACCAAAAGAATTAACAGTATAATAGTGATTAGGTACACCTTTTCGTCATTGTTATCAAATCGTGCCTAATTTCACTGGACACTGGACATTATTCCACACAGCGCCATCTAGCCCCAAATTAAGCAGTTTATTGCTTGTGCTGTAGGATACTAGACAACGGATAAACTTTATTTTTCAAATACGTACTTAATATACCTACTTACATATCATAACGACCAATTATAATTGTATGTGTATGTGTATTGCGTACATATTTGAAATTGGCTTGAGTGCGTAAAGGCGGTGGTGGGGCGCGTCATTTCAGCTCAGAGAATCTCTACAATGTAAAAAATAAAAAAGCTCGACTTTAACAACTGACAATTGATACTGCAGATTCACTTTATTTCCAAGTTTCTGACATCAAGAATATCAAATTCACGAAATGCTTAGACAAACGTTTCAGTTACATTTTCCGTTTGTTGTCTTCCTATATAGAGAAAAAATAATTTCTGATACTTTTACCGATAAATTTCTACCTCTGTAGCTATATACTATCAGCCGCCTGTGATTTGTCCGCGTAGACTTGGGTTGAAAAAAATTGATAAATCTTTATTAATTGTGGCCTATGTGCTATTCAGGTGCATAAAGCTATATTATTGTAAAGTCCCATTAAAATCTATCCAGTAGTTTTTACGTGAAAGGGCAAACCGGCACATCCACACATACAAACTTTCGCATTTATAATATTAGTAGGAGTTATTAATTATCTTGTGGAGTATTTATCCGTCTTTATGGTACGAAGTAATTCGATTAAGTAGACCATATTTGTCTTATGTTGTTATGAGTATTCGCCATTTGTTACGGCGTATTACTAACAACTTGGGCTCATAAGTCACTGGCTCCCGGGAAAATGTGCCAAAGAGCAACACGATACAATATTTCCTCGGAATAAGACCCTGAACTGCTATATAAGCTTTATTTGGAAATTGTGCTTTGAAGTTACTTTAGCAAAGGTTGTTTTGTGATTGATTTTCGGTATTGTCGATAGAGTGGTTTATTCTTTCCGCTCGCATAGCAGAATTGCAGCTCAAGCGTAACAACAAAACACAAACAACTTTAGACGTTCCACAGCTGGGCACAGCACAACACAGGCCTTGCCTCACCTTTGTGGTGGCGCGAGCCATAATCCAACACGCGGGATTCATGCAGATTATTAGAGGGGTGAAAGGTTAGTGATAAACCTTATTGCCCGATGTTATCACGACGCCCTTAGGCCACTGCCTAGGCTTAACGACTAACATAGCTAGATCAAGAGCCAAGAGCCTTCAGTGCACGGAGATGTCCGAAAAATACACTACTGAGTTTTGGTCCAGGTGGTCACCCTACCCGAAATTGTTTTATAGCTGTGTCTATCTTTGACACTGATAGTATAATTTTCAACTCAGGTGACCTGATGTACGAGATATTTTTTGACTTCTTGGTAAACGACACAATAATCATTTGCCGGCTAAAACTGATTTACCACTAACTGGTTTCCACAGTTATCTCGTCCGAGCCATATAAGGAGCGGTCACGGAACAAACACATCTAAATACTTTGCATTTTACATTTTCGCTCAAGCTTCGAAGCGAAGCAGAAACATATTTTGAAAATAACCCTTTAAATTTTCCGTGGTAGAAATTTAGCCAGTAATTAAGTTACCGCCGCATTTTGTCGATAAAATGTTGTTACAATAACTTAACTGGAACATTCTTCGGTTATGTAGCTTGAAAGCAATTTTCGTTTAGAAACTCCATACTCTTGCAATTATCGGTTGTTGTTTTTCTATAGGAACGTAATTTTCATAAAATCACTGGACATAATCCCACACAGCGCCGTCTAGCCCCTAGCAAAGCTCGTACTATGGGATACTTTGTTTGTAAATACATTTATAATATACATGGCAAATACTCAGTACAAACAGAAATTACAATGTTCTATTATTGTTTTAGCATTTTTCCATGCAGTATCTTTACTAAAGATCTGAAAACCAGAAAAAGACATTTGGTCATGTTGGTCCTGCCTGATGCCAACATGACGAAATGTCTTTCTCTGGTTTTCAGATCTTTAGTAGAAATTACAATGTTTGTACTAAGCCCAATCGAACACGCAATCTTCCAAACCCCAAAATCGGTCGCCAAACTCGTCAATGATTTTATTTCATTCAGTTCTTCATGATTACCACGCATTTAATACGTGTCTCAAACGATCGTTCATGTTAAGTGTTGCCAAATAACTAAAAATAAAAATGTAAGTCGGATGTGTTAACATTTTTGACGACATGACCACTTAACGTTAGACAAGCATTGGCGAATACTAAACACAGCAGTAAAAATACGAAAGAACTGTTTTACAAGACAATAACGTAAATAGGTTAATAATGTTTTTTATTTACTGTCAGAAGTTATCGAGCCCGTGCTTTAAGTTAAGGGTTAAGGCCTCATTAGCACGTTATTTTGTGCTGTTTGTGTCAACGAAGTATGTCATTTTCGTTGCGTTAGTCTCACGATTGTTACAGCGGATTGACTAGACGTAGCGTAATGCAACGCGCCAATCAGGACTCATCCTTAACGTGCCCACTGAAACACGGGGATTTCCGATAAATTCATCAACAAATTTCGTTCGGGATCGAAAGTCACCCACCTATTACAAAACAGACACAGAAAGAGAGTGTTACTGGTAGAGAATGCCTTCTTGGCATTAAGTCCGCCTTTTGTACCATTCAATGTTGTGCAATAAAGAATAAATAAATGAATATTACCTTTATTAGTTTCGATTGTCATATTAGTGTCGATTTGTCACTGAGCCACGGGCATCTAATAGTTTTTCTTGAATTATCTTACTCTTTGCCAGAAATTCTAGCTTTGGCAACGTAACCGCACAAAAGGATGGGCGGCTGGACCTCTAATATCTAAGTAACGTGCCTCAGGGTGACCCCAGTGGCTGGCTTAAGGTGTTACAAGGATCTCATCAAGGCATAAAGGGCATCTCGAATTTCATTATTAGGATGAATACTCACGCTTGGATGGCAGCAGGCACAGGTGGAGGAGTGGGCAGGTGGTCACCGGTAGCGTGGAAGCCAGTGTGGTCGGCCCAGTAGGTCACGGTGTAGATCTTGCCATCGGGGCCAGGGTAGGAGTACCAGCCCTTCTTGACGATGCTCTCGTCCGGGGTGTTGGGGTTCGTAGCGTATCCCTCCTCGCCTACGTGGGTTCCGTCTGCGATTTCGTATCTATGGATAAAGATAAATATAGTTTTGTCTTCATACAAATCACATCATGGCAGTTGGTTTAGACATCAACCAATACTTTGAGAAAAAGAAAAATAAATATTTTAGACAAATAATTCTGTCTCCACCGCGTTAGGGTTAAATATAAATAATGCGGTAAAACTAAAAATATTAATTATTTCTTACATTTACGTTAATTTTTAAAAAAAAACAATAATTTTTTTGAGAGTTATGTATCGACACCCAACATGTAGGGTACCTATTTAAAAAACAACACTACACAGAGAGCTTAAAATAATTCTAACGCCAAATATCAAAGACAATCTGAAAGCTATGATAATTCAACATAAATATTTCAGACGACATGCATAGATAATTTAAAATAAACCTACCAACTTATGATTTAAATTCCTGCTAACTAGGTTTGGACTGTTGTTTTGGTCGAGCGTTGATTGATACTCGAAGCAATTAAAAAACGAAATCTTTGAACCCACAAATTCAATGCTTACTGTTATTTATTTTGGATAAAAAGTATAAAACATTTCGGTTTCGTTTGTTCGCAGACGTTCAAACTTTTTTTGTCCGTCTGCCAGTGACCAAAGGCCGTACGGGTCCTTATAGGTCTAATAAAAACCAACCAATCCCATTCACCTTTTTAGGTGAACCCGTTCAACAGTTAGATTTTCAATAAATAACCGGATTCGTTGTCATTTTTATGACAAACTTATACCGTGTCGATTGACCGTTACAATCACGTTTCTATCAAATATTACTTGTTTTGATGCTTTGCATATTATTAGCACTAGTGGCCTATTTCTTTTATCAATATTATTCAGTGAAATTTCTTGATTAGTTAGTTTAGCATTTCAAACGAGTTCGAGGATTCTTAAACATCGGTAACCAAAATGAGTTCATGGAGTAAGCTTTATTCAAATAAATTAAGTGTTGTTTGTATGTAAGTTTTGGCACACTTAGCAAATCTTACTCTTATAATTATTTAGCAAAGGCATAAGTTATGTTTAGCAAAATATGGTAATTTCAATATTCTTACTCGTATTTGTAGCCGCCGTTATCGCCGTAGATAAGCTCGTTCTTGATGATAGGAATCGGTGTGGTGGTGGTCGAAGTGGATGAAGGGTAGTAATTGGAAGGATAGTTGTTGTTGTTGTTTGCTGGGGGGTAGTAAGTGTTCTGAGGAGGAACGTAGTTGTTCTGGGGTGGAACATAAGTGTTCTGTGGTGGCACATAGGTGTTCTGCGGTGGCACATAGGTGTTCTGGGGTGGCACATAGTTGTTCTGCGGCGGCACATAAGTGTTTTGTGGCGGCACATAGGTGTTCTGTGGTGGCACATAAGAGTTCTGGGGGGGAACGTAGTTATTTTGTGGTGGAACGTATGAGTTCTGTGGCGGCACGTAATTGTTGTATCTGTTGTCGCTTGGGACGTAGCTGTACGCGCTGGCCGAAGCTTCTAGGCCTTCTTTCGATTCTGTTAGAAGTTCGGTTGAGGCGACTGCTTCTGAATCACCAATTTCGGCTTCTACGGATTCTTCAGCTAGTGCAAACGCCAGTACGAGGGCAAATATGCAAAACTGTAACAAATGACATACAATTCGTTAAGACTTTTTTGAAGAGAGGTGGAAAAAAGTGGGAAACCTATAATCGGCTTTACTGATAGCACTATCCAACGCCAACAGTGGCTATTTATAATATGTTTTTTTAGTAGATCATTACTGGCCGGTCACTTGAGGTCTCGGTAGCTTTAGGTTACTGGTATCGAATCCTGCTTGACATCCGATGTGTACCACAAACTACTGCGTTAGTTTTTCCGATATGGGTATCTTTAAGTAAGACTCTACATTTGACGGTCGGATCGAATAAGGTAAAGAAGCAGATTTGATATTTTAGATCAAGTTAGATGTAATTAGAGCAGCTACTTCTGTTCTGTCCACTCAAACACTTAGGGTTGTAAGAAATTACGTGCATGAACTGATTGTTGTTCAAAAAATTATGAAACCTTTCGATACTCCTTCCATGTCAGTCAGTTCTTCCTATGTATTCTCAGGAGAGCAAATTATTATACTGATTATACTTTTTAATGATTTTACTATAGGTACGTTATCGTGAACCCACATGTGGTTAAACAAATCAAAAAAACTTCTGGATTAACTTTTAATTAAATTCGGATAACATGATAACGAGTTCCTAATTATAAAAACGTGCGAATGGTTTCAAAAGGCTTCATCTGATAACTATGACAGGACACCCAATTAAAATGTGGTCCATTTTTTGTTACCTTATTGTTTCGGGTATTTAAGTTATGTTTAACTGCTTCTTATTTGATGTATTCATTGTAACATTACTTTTATGGCTTGAAAATTCGAATACAAGACTTTAATGCGATTTTATCATGACTAATTTACAAATTAGCAATCTTATTTTTTTATTACATGTTAAGGCGTTCGTTTCATTTTCTTCATTTGGACCATCAACATCGTTGGTTTAATGAGATGATAAAAAATTTGGTAAAGCTTCTTTCTTGCACTTTTTAAAAATATTTCAAATTTAAACAACATAATGCTTTTCGGAATTCCACCATTATTCCTTTTTATGTTTAACAAAGAATAAATATATATATTTTTTGATTTTTCCTAAACGATGCACAAAAACACGCACTTCAAATCCAAGTTTTTTCACGATTATTTCACTTCACATTTTTAATTTTCTCAAGGACTCACCAGCTTCATCTTGAGATCCTTCTGCTTGGGCTTCCTTTCCGACACTGTGTCCGTAAGGTGTCGCCCCACAAATTTATAGGAAGATCCTGCCAGAGGCTGCGTATGCGCCGAATTCCGCGCGCGATACAATGACCTCACCACAGATGATACATGCGATTACAGAAATCTAAAGATTAGGGAAAATTAAAATGAGTTGTTACATGTAATTGTGGCAAGTGACAAAAGAAGGAAATTGAAGTCCAAGGTGTACGTGTTAGCCGTGGTCTTGAAAGGACAGAAATAATAATGACGTTAGTAAAACAATGTCTTTGTCAAGGTTTGTACTTTGATATGAAGTTGGTCACATCGTTACCCCTAATTGTAAAAAAGGGCCACCCATCATGTTATAATAGACATAGGTCGATTTCAAATAGGACCTCAATTTTTCACGAAGTGGCGAATATGATGATTTATAATTAGTTTTGTCAGTTTTTCAGGCTAGTTGTTGTTGGAACAAGTTTTTATTTTAAAAGCTGTAAACTGTATATTGAACCACTTTAACTCCTCATTCCCAGAAAATCTTCCTAGTTATTGTCCCCTGTCCCTCAAAGAGGTTTTGTGTATAATTCAGTTGGTCTAAGCAAATTTGGCACTGTCGTCTCAAAACCGTCTTCTTAACATCTTGACAACTCTTCGCCAACGAACCAGACAGGTGGATACACTGGTTTAAATGTTATTTCATCTTCAGAGCTCTCTAAGTCAAGGGTATTTTCGCATTGCAGGACATCTCTTGTGTGTTTACGAACTAGAAGAATAACTTTCTGAAACTAGACTTAGGCATTTCTGCACAAATTATGGCACATCAACTCCTTATAATAATTCCTACATGTGTAAAATACAACCTTACTTTTTTACAGAACTGGCAAACCAAGTTGTGGGTAAGAAACCGTTAAGTTTAGGCTTCAGGCGGGATTTGAACCTGTAGGGGTATCTTCAAGCTACCGAGACCCTAGCGGCCTGTTCGAATATTTCTTGTGAACTTTGAAGAAAGTAAAGAAAAGACATTGACAATCTGAGGACATACAAACTGATGAAAGACAAACATTTTACTGTAAGCCAGCGTCATTTCAATTTCTGAGGATAAATTACTTTTTTACGGCGTGTTTTTTTTCTTTTGTTTCTATCTTTTCTATAATTCTGAATGAAAATAAAGGTAATATGACCAATATGTTTTCACGCCCAACTTATTCCCACCAGTTATGTAGGTCACAGTCGGATATATGGCATAAATAAAACAAAGTCCACGTCCATTGACGAGCACAGTCCAGGCCAGTACAAGACATGGCTCATTCACAAACGGCAGAAGAATCTATGTTTATCTAACCAATCGCAGATACTCTTACCGCCGTACTCAGAGATGTCAATTAACGTTAATGGTTCATTAGAGTCAAAAATTGTCATTCTGACAAGTTCTTCATACAATTGTCTCATTTGAAAAATGCAACTTTGACTCTAATGAACCATCAACGTTAATTGACGTCTCTGAGTGCCGCAGTTAATTATTATTAGTGCATATTCTATCCCACAGCTTGGCAAATGATGAAATTAGATCATGGAATGAAAATAATGGCAAAGCTTTTGGCCGCCAGTCGTTGGCCACTTGCGGGTCCGTAGATGATGGACCCGGTGTGTCTTTTATTTATTTATTTATATCTTTAGGTGCCCGTGGCGCAGTTGTGACAGTGATCGGTGACGATCGCTGTTGTAAAGCAACGCACGCCGAGTCGGAAATGGGATGGGTGACCACCCCGACCGAAATTTAGTGTAGTAATGTGTATTTCGGGCATCTCCGTGCTTCGGAAGGCACGTTAAGCAGGGTCCCGTTTGACGTCACCAGATGTCTGTCGTTAAGCCTAGTCAGAGGCCTTAGGGTGGCTTGATAACATCTGACATTAAGGTTGCTCACTAACCTTAGACCCCTCCAACAATCCGCTCTGAGCCCGCGTGTTGGAGTATGGCTTGTTCCACCTCATAGTTGAGGTGAGGCCTGTGCCCAGGCAGTGGGACGTATATAGGCCGTTTATGTATTGCACAAAATTACGTCCATTGATGAGCAGATTCCAGGCCAGTACAAGACCTGCCTCATTCACAAACGGCAGAAGGCGTGACATTGTTTGGTTTATTGCTTAGCTGCCACCTTTGCTCAAACCTCGCAAATTGGCCTAATTAGCCCATAAGGCCGCTATCACCAGCAATATGAGTCACTGGGACTTAAAACCAAGTTATGAGTAAGAAACCATTCGGTTTAAGTTTAGGCTGCTCTAACCACCAAGCTACCGAAACCTTAACAGGCTGTCCGAATATTTCATGTGCACTTTGAAGAAAGATACGAAAAGACTTTGATAATATCAGAATATCGTTACTTACAAATTGAAGAAAGACAAATATTTTAACTGTAAGCCAGTGTTGGTTCAATGTTTGAGACAAATAATTTTTATCCCGTTATTTTTTTTCCTTTATATCTTTGGACGCAGCATTAATAATACTAAATAAAAATAAAGGAAATATAATTTTCACGCCCAACCTATTCCCACCACTAGAATGTAGGTCACAGTCGGATATATGACATAAATAAAACAAAGTCCACGTCCATTGACGAGCACAGTCCAGGCCAGTACAAGACATGGCTCATTCACAAACGGCAGAAGGCGTGACATTGTTTGTTTTATTGCTTAGCTGCCACCTTCGCTCAAACCTCGCAAATTGCTCTAATTGGCCCACGAAGGCCGCTATCACCAGCAATATGAGTCACTGGGTTTATTTGAGGCCTTGTACTGTTATTTATTAATTCACTGAAAGGAAGAAAGGAAGAAAATTATACTTTTTATATATTTCTCTATATAAGTACCTAAAAAATGGATTGCTGTTAGTCAGTCTCGCTAAAGCTCGGGAACGGCTAGACAAATTTGGATAAATTTAGTTTTCGATTTAGACAAATGACGTTTGTCGGGACAGCTGGTATATAATAAACATATACATTTACTTGTTAATAAAACGTTGTTTATATTTATTAATTTGACTACGTTTTTGTACGTGACATTCCTGGGAATTGCCTTACAAAAATTCTTCATTATTAGTACCTAACTCATTAACGATCAGTAAAATATTTTCCTTATTTTTAATGAAAATTCTTATCAAGCTCAGTTATAAATCTGGGAAATAATCTAAGGTTTAAAAATGAAAATAAACGATATAGTTAATCATCTAAAGAAAAAACTGAAATGAATGAATCCTGTGCAGAAGTGGACTTTGGTCGAACTTCAAACAAATTAAAGTTATTTTCCGCCCAGTGCACAAGTCGCTACATCTCTATTAGTCTTTGTAATTAGTTCTGAAATCCTATTACCGTTAGTAGGTCACAGACAGACAGGTGACCTATCTGTGTTACTATTTTCAAGATATTTTGTGCTATTAACAAAAAAATATCTTGATATAAATATAAAAAAAATCAATATATAAAACAAGGAATTTAAAAATTACAAATACGTAAATACACGTGATTTACAAAAGTTGTCATGGACATAAACCAGTAATTAACCGTTGTCCTTATTTCACGGATTTATCGATGGAACCATGGACGCATCAGCTCTGGATTTGATGTAAAGTGTACATAATATACTTTTTATACTACCTGCTCGTCAATGGGACATTATGTGTCATGTAAACCTGTCCTAAAGTAGGTCATTATAGCCCTACGGTCTAGCCGGGACATAATGTTGTACTGAATTTCATTATTTCCCTAGGGATTAAAGTGATTTGAATTTGGAATGCCGAACCGTGTAGTCAAAAATGTTTAGGTGCAATGAGATTTTATCCTGAGTTCGAATGTCGTACTGGCCACTAATAAAATAGATGCCAAAGAAAGAAGAAAGGCGCCAACGGCTCAAATAGCTCCTGAGTCCTGTGCTGATAAAATGAACGTACCAAAGATTGTAATTCATCTTTCCAATGTCTTCGCACAACTGTCTTATGTTTCTAACATCACTTTTAATTTTTGATAAATACTAATGTCTCATATTTAATTACCTACCTATTTTCACTTGAAATAAATGCTTAAGCACTTATTTTTTTCAGCCATTAATTTCGATTGCCTCGCAGAAAGTATAAAAAGTAGAGTATGCATCGCGGGCTTAAAAGTGTATTTGTCTTGGGCGGTCTTGAACCCCGAGTATGAGGGATTCTACGGTTAACTCCCTCGCTCCGCTCGGGAGTTAACCGTAGTTAAATATGACGCCCGGGACATAATACACTTCTTTAAACCCTTGTGGCATAATCTACTATTACCCCTTCTAACAAAAGAAAAAAATCCGAATCGTTCCTGGAGTCATTCAGTAATCAGGGCACTTAAACAGAGAAAGATTTCGATAAATTGAAAATCATAAGTCATTTGAAATACTCGTATGTGGCTTGGTTTAAAATTTAAAAAATAAACCATCCTCTACCTGCACTGTTTACCAGAAGCTCTCATTTAATTATTACTAACAAAATGAAGGTCCCGTGCAGTAGCGAGGATTATTTCGAATAAAAGTTTGCACAGAGCCGGCATTAGCCTGAATTTCTAAGTTATCTCCTGCAACATCTCCCACAGTCGTTATAATTAGTCCTCTAAAGGTCAAGCCACACAGACGACAGCGCGACGTTGACCAGTTGTAATATACTAAACCACAGTATAAACATACAGTAGAACATCTAGATACAAATGCGCCGCTCTTGGTTTGAATGTGTGCGTCCGCGTCGCGCGCGCGCCGTGTCGCGATTATACGCACACGCTAGCATCATAAAATAGGGAGGCATAAGGCGGCGGCAGTACGGACGGGCTGTGCCGCATGTCTGTGTGCACGCTAGGCTAATAACTCGGCGTTCGGCCTTAGATAACCTAAACAGTATGGCAGCAGCCACACAGAGCCGTTGCGTCGCGCTGCGGCCGCGTCGCGTCGGCTGTGTTTCTTGACCTTTACCGCTAAGTAGGTAGGGCAAATACAGACATTACATATGTTATCTTACCAATTGCGAATAGTAATATGCTGCTAATTCATGAAATTAGGTCATGGAATTACAATAATAGTAATAAGCTTCGGCCGTCGGCCGTTGGCTGCCTAGCGGCCAAAAGGTACATTTTCGGAAGTACATAAATTGCCTATATAGGTCCTACTGCTGGACACAGGCCTCACCTTAACTATGAAGTGCTCCAAGACGCGGGCTCAGTGCGGATTGTTGGAGGTAAAGTTAGTCAGCAACCTTATTGTCAGATGTTATCAAGTCGCCCTAAGGCCTCTGACTAGGCTTAACGATCGACCTCTAGCGACGTCAACCGGGACCAACTCCTTAACGTGCCTTCCGAAGCACGCAGATGCCCGAAAAATACATCACTTAATTTTGGTCGGGGTTGTCACCCATCCCATTTCCGACCCGGCGCGTGTTGCTTTACGATGCTTAGCGATCGTCTAATGGTTTTTAGTCAAAGGACATATTCCGCTCCTTACTTTTTGTATATAGTTCTTCAACGTAGTTAATCAAATTAGAGGGAAAACCCTATCTGCTTTGGGTTTAAACCATAAGCCATACACTAGACATTATAAAACATTAGATAAAGTTATATGTTTTGTAAATAATATAATTTGAATAATAGGAGAAGAATCTCAATTTATGAATAGATTGTTTTTTTTGCTGTGGGTTCAGTATGAAATGAAGAATCTATAATCTTCTTAAGCAATAATCACATTAGTATCTCTTTCTTTTGTGCTTTTATTTCAAACGTCCTTGCTAAATAAATCGAAGAATAAAAATCCTTGGCAGGCATAAGAATGCATAAGCCCTTTTCAAAGGTAAACCGGAAACGCTTAGAAATACCAATTATCTATGCGAGTTTGTTATAATACTGTTTATCATTGATTAATCATCAATCACATCTTAAAGTTGCACTTTAGAAGATTCTTAAATGAGGCGTCTTAATTATACAGTCAAAAGAGTTAGCACTAGCTGCAATTGTAATAAAATATTACAGTTTAAGATTGGCTTAAGAAACGTTTTAGACGTCATCTGTCCAAAATACTAACCCCCTTATTTATAACAACTTAACTGCTCTTCAACGAGATGGTAACTTTTGTATCGCTTTGTAATTTTCATTCTTGTTGCTGCCACCATTTGCGAGTAAGCGACATAGCACGTCAATTGCTTAAAGAATGCCTTAGCGTTGCGTTCGTTTCTATGAATAAGGGGGTAAATGTAGAAGAGCAGCAAAATTTTGAAAGCTTCTGAACACAGAATTAAGGGTAGCGTTCAGAATCGAGTCAATTAACAAAACATGTACAAGCAAGACCATCAAAAATGAGCTTTTTCTTCTCCTTGTTAACGTTGGTAGAACCTATTAATGAAATTATTATTATATTTTTGGGCACGTAAACTTCTGGATCAACTTACGCTGGTCTTCTTTCGCCAAGAAATATAGCTCGGCATTTGCTCCAACTGCATAGTTCACGACTTAAAAGATAGTTTGTACATGCTCTCTTACCAGCTTTAAAAGGATAGTCCCTTATAAGAAGCGTGAAAGAAAAATAAGCAAAAGATTTACAGCCGTAATCGTATAAAAGAAGCATACTTGTTCGAGTAGTTGCATATCCCACTGTATTTCTAGGAACTTCTATAGATTCCAAGTTATAATGTGCGGACGCATATACACTGCTCCATAGTGTCTAGGGATATCTCAAGCATTTTCATACAAAGTATAGGAGGCTGTAAAAATTAAAATATTCATACCAACGTAAAAATTTTTAGAACACAGAAACTGCTATATCTGCCCTTTCAGATTGTATAAAGAAATTCATTGTAGTAGCATTATTGTACAAGCGTAAGAACGTTAAAAAAGACAGATTTTTCTTTTAAAAGGTGTCAAAATTTTAGCAAAATCAAACGTTTTTTTTTGTAATATTCTTAACCTTTATCTTATGCCTCTGTCCTCGCGTTATTCTAAGATAATGCTCAACTTGTAAACAAACTTAACTTTATGAAATATTTGAAAAATGATATCCCTATGATATCCCTATGATATCCCTACACAGTTTTGATGTGTGTATTACATTATAACACTAGCGGGAAAACTTAGTTCGGCTGCTTATGCAGTAAGAACGAGACTCTTGACTGATGTTCAAACAGCGAGATTAGTTTATACCAAGTATTTTCGGCAGAGGAGCAAAATACCATTTTTGGACTACAAAAAACAGCCATTCACCTGGAAACGGTACTCAATATCGCTATACGAATGATGCTACTTCTCTATGCAGTTCCTCATGACAATCGTACCGCACTAGATTTTCCCAAACACATACTTAGTTGTTGATTCTCCTCAAGATTTATTTAAACAACGACGGTCTGATAAGAAGCGGTTACTGCGGTAACCACGGATACATATAACACCCAATGTATATTTTTATTTTATTTAAGAAAGGCACAGTAACAACCAAATAACAAAAACACTGTTAAGCTTATAAACTAAATATCACTGGCATGCTACCGACCATGTAAGAACGTTTTCAAACTCATCTTGAAGAACTCTAATCTGTAGATACTGTAACGGTAAAACCTGCCTGGAAAGTCTATTTGGTGATTTAAGTATCCTAGGAAGCCGACATCTCAAAACCAGACTATACTCTGGCGATTTATGAATTGATTTGAATGACTATAATATCCATTCGGGAGCACTGATTGTGATACCTTACAGTATTGTGGAGGATGGAGTTTTTGTGTCATTGGCTTCATAAACGCTTTAAAAAGTTAAAGTGCTTAATGTGCTTTAATAAAAGCTCATAATTCGGTTGGTAGTTATCTGCACCTTAAGTGACTTTATATCTGAACAATAAACCAGCGTTAGGAAAGGTACCGAGGATTTATTTTAAGTGACGTTTTTGTAAATGTCCAAACACTCGAAATAAATCGTAACGCAAGGAAATGTCTCATCGATAACATTAATCCTGGCACTGAAGGTTTATTTTAAGCAGGCCAAACTTATGACCAACTTCTTACAAAAATCACCTAACTTATAGTTTTTACGTGAGAAAATAATGCTGGCCAATCGCAAGTAACACAATCAGGGGGCACGTGGCGTAAAGAACTACTTACTTTCTAGTAACTTTTGACCGTTGGAGTACAAAAGTTCTAGAAAGAAGAGCATTCGAGTGCAAACGGGGCGTTGGACGCTCACCTGTAAGGTAGATGCAGGTGATGAATGCGCTTTTGGGGCCTGTAAAGCAACCGCAGGTGTGGACAATCGGATACAGGCACTTTTTAGAGATATTATTTTTTAATTTTATACCCCAGAGGAATTCTTGTTTTCCAAATCTTATTAGTTTGGGCACGCTATAATGACTCTTTGAGAATCTAGCCATTGTGCTACAGGAACATGGTAACACTGCTATATCAATGGTCATAAGGACTTTATTACGAAGATGTGCGATCTGTTGTCGTCCGGCAGTTTTAAAGGATCTTGGTCAATATTTATCGAGGTCAAAGGCCAAGCCATCGGATCTCTGAACCAACGAAAGTTAGCATAAAAGTAGCTAAATTCCATCTTCAAACATGAGTTATAACAGTACCCATTCTCAGATTTTTAACATTTATGAAATTATCATATTACGGTGCAAACATCGATGTTATTGCTATTGTAACCGTACAGCATTGTATATTTATTAGTCCCCCAGAGGCACGTAATGTAAATTTGATTTTGAATATTTTATTGCCCTCCTAACACTGCTCTTGTTATGTTATTGAGTTACTTGTGTTATCTCCGAGTGTCTTTGTGGTTGATAAAAGATGTCGGCATACGATTTATTTAATAACGTATGGTTTGTATGATAAATGTGAGTGGGAGGTCCGATGTATTTGGTTTTGAGAAGATTTATTCGATGAGTCATGTTTTGATATCGTTGCATTTTATGATTGATACTACTTACGTTAATGTTTTTATAATATCCCATGTTGTTTTTGTTTCTCCATAGCGTCTAAGGATACTCAACGAGCAAGGACAATGAATGCAACACTACCGACAGCCGTTAAAGAATATTTAGCAAAATTTGCGCTTGGCCGAGAAAACGTCGTCCTACGCAATAATAAAGATTCTTTATTTTCTTCATAATAAGTAATTATTTGAACATGCAATTAGTAAAAATTTAACTATAATTAGTTCATTATAATATAATTTAACTAACCGATCGTCCGCCTATCTCACTTTTTGATTCTTCTCGAAGACATTAAATTTATGAATTAACAGTTGTCAGTTAGAATACTGCAACAAATAGTAAGACCATATTGTTTCCACCATATGAATTTATGGTAGAGCGCTGTTCCAGAAATCAAATGTATTATGTATCTAAATTGTGAGCATTTTCTTTTTTACTTAAGTCAGACTCAGACTTTCGTTAAATAATATAGGCATTATTATTAACCTTTTAGGTCTTATTTTAAATTGCAAACTAAATGACGACTCAAATTCCAAAAAAATGTCGGGATATTATTATATTTGATTCATATTTTCACGGCTTCTTAATAACAACTGGCATTGACTAACGTCGATTGACGTTGCGCACGATTCGTCGTACTAAGCCCTTATAAAATATGATACAACAGCTTTATCATGGATTATGATTATGCGTCTGCGCATAATTCCTTGTTGCATGTCAATCAATTTAACTCTTATTCATGTTAGTGTTTATAAATTCTAACGAAAAATTATATGTGAGGCCTAAAACAATGCGCTGTTTGTTTAATTGTCAACCGTGGGTGGCATTCCGGCTAGTATCACTTCATATCTCGGTGCTTCTCGTTTACTTCAATCATCAATATGAAGCACTTTGAATTTGTATTTTCTCTCATTTTGTATGTAATATTGAAAAATGTTAATGGCTTATTTCTCTTCTCTCCCAACGATTACAGTCGCAAAGAAATTGAATTGTAAAGAAACTCACCACGAGGGGAGTGAGTTTTGCCGCCAACCGCAATGCCATAGCAGATCTCTCAAATTAGTTTTCGTTGGTCTGTTTTGTCTGTTTTTTTAAAAGCCAACTCTACATGGAGTGCCAGCGTGAACACCTACGCCACTCCGCCATTGGAGTCTTTGGGTCTGACTGATTTATACTATACACAAAAGTATGACTAAGAATAAAATCGATGCAATGCTTACTAATCCCTCCGTTTTCCCTAAAAACTGTCGTATTGCATTTAGGTCGCTGACCCGAAACCCGAGCCGTTGTCCCAACATTCCTCGACCGTTAAATAAAAAGACTTGAGTATTTTGCTTAAAAGAATACCGTTAATATTATCAATGGCCAGTTTTGAGTAAAGGACGGAAATTGAGGAAAAGGTCAGTCAAAGGATTTGTTTGTCAAACGGTAGGTTTGCCCCCGACGGTCGCCGTCGAGAAAACGAGCAAATATCATTTCAAGAAACTCATTCGAGGGTATGTTTGGTTAGTCTCAGATATTAGTTCGGTTTTATTATTATGAACTTCCCTTTACTTTTAACCTTGATTAATTTCTTAATTCCATGATCACTCTCTCAAACTAAGATTTCGTGCTTAGCTTTAGTAGAATTTCGTTTCAAGAAAGCTTTTCAACTGTCGAAAGCCTTCTTGATTACTAAATTCAATTACTGAAAGTATTTGAACAATATTCGGTAAGAATAGATTTGAGTAATCAAAACAATCAATTTCGCCATATAAATCTAGTTTTAACACAAGATACTAAAAAATATATCATCATCGACAGTCACAAGACGTCCACTGCTGAATATAGGCCTCCCCATAGATTTCCAGAGCGGCCTGTTGTAGGCGACCCGGACCCACCGAAATCCTGCAATCTTTATCAGGTCATTGCATCCGTCCACCTTTAGAGTGGGCGTTCGCGGCTACGGTAATTGAAAAGTGTTTACCGTAGAATATGAAAACACTTTTCATCAAAGTTTCATAAATCTTCTGTAGAGTTAACAGTCGCTAAATCCTTTCAAATGCTGAAAAGTGTTTGTGTAGTACGAGTTGCAGTGAATTTATTACCACAAGTAAGATGTGCTCTTGCAGGGAAGTCCTCAATAGGATGACCAACCGTTTGTGTTCGCTGGGACTGATCCCAGCTTCGGTTGCATACGTTCATTTTGGAAACTCTTATGTTTAATTATGAAGTAGAGTAAACTCCATTCCAATTAGTAAAAGAGAAACGATCAGAAGTTGAAATTCACTAAATTTATTAAATATAAAATGAAGTGAACCTTCGATAATAATACCGTGATAAAATTTTTTCTTGTACTTTTTAGTACCTACTACAATTTGTTTAGACTGTCTTGGAGGATTCATCGAAACAGTTACTTTCTGATGAAATACCTATAGCTCTATTTTTCATCAGATCGGTAAGTAATGTATTTCGAACGGATGATTTCTAATTTTAAGAATATTGCTCAAAATATTTCAGTGAGAAAAGAGGGCTTGAGAAGTGTCTTTATTTTGCTGGCTCGTGATTTGAACTCAGTTTATACCTTTTGCGTATGTACAATTTTATATCTTAGCCAGTCTACTAGAATACCACAGTATTTCCGGACGTCCGCATTCATCCCCAATTGGTGGTAACCGTAGCCTAATATATCAAAACCCCGACGGTTTATTGTTGAAGTTATCGCGGCTAACCGCGGACTGGTGCTTTTCATTTGATGCTATCTGCTGAAATATCTCTTGTGGTTTCGGTCTTCCAGTGAATTCATAACTATTAATTTAGGAACAGAGTACTGAATAATATTTTTGTAAACTTGAGACCTGTTTTTCAGCATTTTAAAATTCTTACATCTGTAGGTCGAGCACGAATTGCTTACGTTTTCGAATCGTAATGGTACTTTTTTTCTTTTTCCTAACTCTTCGAAGAAAAGAAACGGTTACCTCTCGATTACGGAAACGTGAGCGGTTCGTGCTAGACCTATTGTTTATAAGTCACTTGATAAGAGAAAGATACAAGAGAAAGATGTTACTCACTTCTTTAGACAATGTGTTTTATTGGGGGATATCCGATGTGAATTCTTTTCGTTGTATCTTTTGTTTAAATAAGCCTAAGTAATTTTGTCATCATGACTAGTTATCTTTGGTTTTATCAGCGTAGTTACCTAATAGTGAGTATAATGCTGGTTCCGTTGTTAGAATAGTGGTAAATTACTCATAAAATAAATAAAGCATATGGTCTGCTGAACTGATAAATTAAGACATGAAATAAAAACTCAAGTTGACTTATTAAACAACTTAACTTCAAAAGCAATGTCAAGGCCGATGTTGTCGGATCAACAAGAAATTATTCATAAATATTTTGATACAAAAACTATGTATTGTTAACAATAAAGTCATTTTGTATACTATACATCACCACACGATGTCGTTAAAAAATATAGTAACACTAGCTGTCACTAGGTGACAGGTAGAAACGATTGCAAAGAGAAAACTAAATTGTGGTTTTTACTAATAGTCCTAGCATTTTCTCATGTTTACTTACCTTTTAAACCTTACCTGGATCTTCACAAATATTTTCAAGACCAAAATTAGCCAAATAGGTCCAGCCGTTCCCGAGTTTTAGGGAGACTAACGAACAACAATCCATTTATCATATGTAGAGATTTATTCGTTTGCACATAGAGCCTTCAAGGACCATCTGCATCTTGAGCATAGTTTGATCAATTCACAGCAGCGAGCGTAAAAGAGATTTATTTCCTCAGAGAGCTTAACCAATGGCTTTTGACGTTTCATTTTTTATAATACGTGTAAAATACTCTTGACAGTTTAAACGCATGAAGGGAACTGTGATTTACTGCAAAAAGATAACAGCTTAATTTTATTAAAAATTTGCACGTCACCCCCAATCGAAGGACTTGGTATAGTAATTTATAAAGGCATCATTAGGCCATATCGCGAATGATGCATGAATAAAGATAAAAGTATAACTTTGAAGATTTTTTTACATGAGTAACCGGTTACAGGCGGGGTTTGGTTAAAGGGTCTCGTTGATTTTATTACAGAATTATCGGTGTTAATTATTATTGAGATTGCTTTCCATTTGCGATTAATTAGAACTCAAGGGAATTTATTGAAATATTATATGGAAACTTTCAAACTTGCCTTACGCAATAAGGTAGGTGTAGGTTTAAAATATATTGACATTTTCAAAGTTCTTGTACGTATCTTTAACCGTTTTGTGCAATAAAGTATATTATCTGATCTTATTATAACAGATGCAAAGAAAAAAAGTAGCACTCCTAATTTGAAGATACTGACAACTTTCAGATAAGTAGTTTTGAACAAGTTAGATTTGAACATGCAAAAACGATAATAAAAACGACTAGCACGTGAATGTGAATCAAGAATACAAATTCCATGGGTGAAATATGTGTTAAAAACCCCAGATAATTTTTAACGAAAATGGCGTTGATAAACTGAAAGTTTTTAATAATTCGTCGAATGACTGTCATTTATACCAGTGACAAAACATTCATTCATACCATTGACAATAAGTACTTACCGATCTTTTGATGAATATTGAACACCTAGCATCTGCTGCATTAATCATAACATATCAATTATTTTATTAGGATGAAGAAATCCTCATTTATCATGGATCAAGCTACCATAAGTTGAATATAAAATGAAAATACCCCAAATCATTGTTTCCCACACACAGTCCCAGTGCAAAGCGTATTACATAGAAATTATCTTCAGCGGAACATTCGACGACATAAATCATGTCAGGACAAGTCCCTTGTTATTTTTATCGGCAATATTGGGCGTGCTGCGGTTCGTTTAGGAGGGTTAATTATGATAGGATCCCAGGGGATTAGGCAAGTGTGTTTGTATGGAGTTTGTTTTCTAAAATATTTGACAGTGATTTGTTGGAAGTATTGAGAGCGAACTTTCCGTAATACCTACCACGTTTTACATTTTTTTTGAAAGGCTACACGGCTAAAGGAAAACAAATTATTAGAAACAACCCTCCTACTTCTACTTTGTGTTGATTGTACCGTTTACGGCTAATTTTCCGGTAAAGGAAAACACCGATAAAGAACCTATTCAACCCGAATAATGGCGAGAGATACCTACCGCGATGGATTCAAGAACGGGCTCGGCGAATTGTGAACTTCTTAACGTTCCGTTCACCATGACAGTCACCCGGGCGCGGTAACGGCAGCAACAGTGTATGTTTGTTTATCAGCCTCTGGCACCCGTAGTTGAAGCCTTGCTTAGTTCGGGGTCAGATAATCTTGGTATCGGCTGGTCCAGATATTTATGCATTTTCACAGAAGCCAAAGCTTAAAAAGCCCGCGTGTCCATTTGTAACCATAAGATAAGATATACTTTATTGCACAAAGAAAACAATTATATTACAATGCTCACAGAGATTTAGATGTACAATGAAGGCGGCCTTATCGCTAAAAGCGATCTCTTCCAGACAACCTTCCGGTAGAGAAAGAAAAGGTCGGAAATGGTTATGTTGTCATCGTAAAATTCTAAGTAGGTATATTGTCATATTTCTCTGACAGCATGATTTAATATTGACCACATTCGCAACTGGCTTTTGTGGGAGCACTGACCCGTGAGTCATCGGTTTTCGCCATCATCACATTTTTCAGCTTATCAGTGAACATTTTTAAACTCTTTCTTTGATTAATTGAGGAAAACACTATAGCCGAGTCACTTTTAAGAATAGTCGAAGATAGACGTATTGATTAATTGAGGTAAAAACAGTAACAGCCCATCTCGTTAGAGAATAGTTGCTAATAATATGCAAATAACTAGTTTTGGATTGTTCGAGTTTTGCATACAGAAGTTAATAATTGGAATGTACAGTTTATTGTATCATCATTAACAGCAGCAAGAATTCCACTGCTGAACATAGACCTCCTCCATCAATTTCCAGAGCGGCCGGTTGTAGGCGGCCCTCTTCCACCGAAATTCAGTGACCCTTATCAGGTGTGGCCACCTTGCGGGTGGGCACCGACACTGCGCTTTCACTCATCCAGAACCTTTCGGCCCCAACGGCCATCAGTTCTGGCTATGTGCCGCCCACTGCCACTTCAACCTGCTTACCCGCTGGACCACGTCAGCGACTCCAGTTATTCTACGAATCTCCTCAAATTGCTATTAGACTGTCCTACTGTATTTTGTTTTGTTAATTTGGCGTTTAAGAAACTCATTTTAGTTTGTCTTCAATAAGGTGTATTTATGTAGGTTTCCCAACCACTTACTAACTTTATAAAAATGTAATAAAGAGACTTTAACAAGAAATAAAAAACAATGCTTATAAATGAATTGAATGAATAGTTCTTTCTTCCTGACTCACATAGTATTTAAATGTATAGCTTTCGGACTTTTACCCGGTCATATGAAACAGTTATCAATTTCTGTGATTCCAATAAATTTATTTCAGAGTTGTTTCTACTGAGAAGACCCGGCGAGAAACTCAGTAGTGACTCTTTTCCCTTTTTACTACTCGTTATCCTAGCCTTTTTTCAAGCCAATTTTTCTCCAGATGTAGGTCAGATGTTCGAACAAAAACCGCTAGCAAATTAAGTTAAAATGTTTTTCGACTCGACAGAACATTCTGGTTGAAGATTAATTCATACCAATTTAGCAAAATACAAGGTGTTTACTGTCACTTTAGTACATTAAGAACATTTTCTATCGACTAGTTGGAAGTGGTAGAACTGGTATTTATTTTTAGGCGAAAGATTGATGACACCATCCAAACCAAAGTTGACAAAGATTACCTTAAGAATTTCGAAGAAACAAACGTTCGAAGAAATGAGCATAATCTTTAAAATAAGTCAGAAGTAAAAGGAAAAGTTCGAGGGCTTAGCAAAAAGACCATGAGTGCGAATACCGCATATTTTTGCTTTCCAAAAGATTTTGGCCCGCGGTCCGAAGACCCAAGGTCGACTTGAGGGCATTGAACTTTGTTATGCCATCACTAATTTTATAAACCTACTTACTATATTTATTTTTAATCATTGATTCTGAGCTTGTTGACTGCAAGTCACCGCGTCTCGACTCACGTAGTCTTGGGTGACCCTTTCTACTAGTAGTAGGAAGTAGATACGAGTAGAAGACACCAAATTTCAGATATACTATAAGGCAATGACTGTGTTGGGATAGGCCTATGTCCAGCAACGGATCAAAACACTAAAAAACCCGCAATATCTCCAGTTACTCCGTGAACATTGCGCTTGTAACAATGCCGAAATATCGGAAACTCAAAACAAAAAAGGTAGTAGTACATGGTAGCAATCCCGTATTTTACAATTTAAGTGTTAGTGACCATGAAAGTTCAAAGAAATATATAGCAAAAGCATTAGCCTGCATAAGCTTAGCATGTTGAGTGTAATGCAATAGATAACAGATTATTATCAAACCCTGAGCGGAATTTTTACGGTCAATGACCAAGTCTGTGCATAGTGAATTAACATTCGCAGAGAAAAACATTAATATATGTTCCATTGACACACAAAGATGCTCACGTTTAACTTTAGCTCATATCTGCCTCCTTTTTCGTTGTAGTAATTACCATTATTTAATGTTTACCGTATCTATTAATTTAAAAGCCAATGTCTGAAAATGGCGTCTTTTTTTTTTCTTGCGGCCAGCGACCAAACCTTGTTTTTTAAATAGAAAATATTGCAATAAGCCAAACTTACTATGGCATGTAGACTCCTAGATCAGTCCGAACTGAGTTATGGGCTTTAGAAGTTTGGTGATTTTACAAACTAGATATTTTTTCTTTTGCGCGCAATTTTCGCAAAAATCGCAACAAAATAGAGACATTAAACGAGTAAACATTGTGTGTGATATTTTTCGCAAATGGAAAAATATCTTATAAGTCATTCTCCTTTTTTTAGACCTCTAAACGCAGTCCGAACTGAGTTATGGGCTTTAGAAGTTTGCTGATTTTACAAACTAGGTCTGTTCCTTTTGCGAGCAAGTTTCGCATGAATCGCAACTAAATAGAGCCATTGTACGTGTAAACATTTTGTGTGTGATATTTTAGCAAATGGAACAATAATCTTATATGTCATTCCCTAGCTCAGTCCGAACTGAGTTATGGGCTTTAGAAGTTTGTTGAATTTACAATCTAGATATTTTTCTTCTGCGCGCATTTTTTGCATAAATCGCAACAAAATAGAAACATTGTATGTGTAAAGATTGTGAGTGATATTTTTCGCAAAAGGAAAAATATCTTATGTCATTCGTCTTTTATTCGGGTGGTTATTATTTAAACCTTGCTTTTTAAATTCAAAATAGTGTAATAAACCTGTTCAGGCACCTATGGTCCGGGACTCATGCATTTTACGGGGAACGCGGACATTGCCTGTTTGCTCGTGACGTTACGACCGACGTTGCGATGGACAATACAAATTGTAATAACATTCTAAAATATACCAAGTTGATAGAAGAAAACAGAGTTTCATTGGCTCAAGTGTGTCAGGCGAAGACAAAAACAATCTCATTAAAGCAATGAAGACCTCTAAACGCAGTCTGAACTGAGTTATGGGCTTAAAAAGTTTGCTGATTTTACATCTAAATCTCATGGGTATACGTTTGACCCCATTCAGCCATGATGAGATCGTTGCTGGAACAGGCTTACCCAGAAAATGTCTATTCACTCTTACCGTGAGTCTTCACGGTGAGGTTGTGGGCACAGGCTAAGACAAAACGTTCCATTATTGGTTTATGTGCCTTCAGGAAAGTAGGAGTCAAATAAATGGACTCTATTTCGCGAAAAACAGGCTTGCCTGAGTATTGTTGGCGTTAAACTCAACGAGGTCACGATTGCACCAGTCGGACACTGCTTTTAACGCATTCATTCGCGTAAAGTTCATCTGCTCAACCATAGCCTCTCTAAGGCTAAATATAAGATATTTTGCCCTTTGCGCGCAAGCTTTGTAACAAACTGCAACAACATAGTGAAATTGAGCGCCGGTGGAGACTCAAAGATTCCCGGACCAGCACAAATGTTTGTGGATAAAACATAATATTTGTGCTGGGTCTTGGTGCTGATAAAAGTATATTACAAATATGTGGTTTTATATTTTAGTCTGTGATATTCCGTGATAACGGATATTATTTTACTTTTAATCATAAGATGAGAGCAAACTTACACATTAAGTGGAACATCGGCGAATACGCCCTTAAACCACTGTCACTCCTTCTAATGCTCGTAACTCATTTAAGACTGTGCTAAGATACATGTCTTAGTGAACTCACTAAGACGACTCAAACTTGCTTCATTACACTATTATGCATTGAAAAGGAAAGGTTTAGTTAAATTGACGGCCGCACAAAAAAAAGACGTAAGGCATATAAGATATTTTTTCTTTTGCGACAAAATATCACACTCAATGTTTACACGTACTATGTCTCTATTTTGTTGCGATTCATGCGAAACTTATTCGTGAAAAGATAAATACAATATATCTAGCTTATCTTATCTTATCTAGTTCGTAAAATCAACAAACTTGTAAAGCCTAAACTCAGTTCGGACTGAGCTAGGGGTTTATATGCCATAGTAATTTTGGTTTATTGCACTAGTTTAAATCATAAAAGCAATGTTTGGTTGCTGACCACCCGAAAAAAAAAAACCAATGACATTATAAGATTATTGTTCCATTTGCTAAAAATATCACACACAAAATGTTTACACGTACAATGGCTCTATTTAGTTGCGATTCATGCGAAACTTGATCGCAAAAGGAAAAGACCTAGTTTGTAAAATCAGCAAACTTCTAAAGCCCATAACTCAGTTCAGACTGCGTTTAGAGGTCTACATGCCATAGTAAGTTTGGTTTATTACACTTTTTTCAATCATAAAAGCAAGGTTTGGTTGATGACCACCCGAAAAAAAGAAGAATGACATATAAGATATTTTTCCATTTGCGAAAAATATCACACACAATGTTTACTCGTATAATGTCTCTATTTTGTTGCGATTTTTGCGAAAATTGCGCGCAAAACAAAAAATATCTAGTTTGTAAAATCAACCAACTTCTAAAGCCCATAACTCAGTTCGGACTGATCTAGGAGTCTACATGCCATAGTAAGTTTGGTTTATTGCACTAGTTTAAATCATAAAAGCAAAGTTTGGTTGCTAACCACCCGAAAAAAAAAACTAATGACGTTATAAGATTATTGTTCCATTTGCTAAAAATATCACACACAAAATGTTTACACGTACAATGGCTCTATTTAGTTGCGATTCATGCGAAACTTGATCGCAAATGGAACAGACCTAGTTTGTAAAATCAGCAACCTTCTAAAGCCCATAACTCAGTTCGGACTGCGTTTAGAGGTCTAAAAAAAGAAGAATGACATATAAGATATTTTTCCATTTGCGAAAAATATCACACACAATGTTTACTCGTATAATGTCTCTATTTTGTTGCGATTTTTGCGAAAATTGCGCGCAAAAGAAAAAAGATCTAGTTTGTAAAATCACCAAACTTCTAAAGCCCATAACTCAGTTCGGACTGATCTAGGAGTCTACATGCCATAGTAAGTTTGGCTTATTGCAATATTTTCTATTTAAAAAACAAGGTTTGGTCGCTGGCCGCAAGAAAAAAAAAGACGCCACTACCCCTAACAAATCCGTCATTGTCCTTTCAATCGTTTTGTTGGAATCAACGTTATCCTATCCTCCAATATTTCACAAAACAAGGATTCCAGAAGGAATTATTTTCTGTGTTTTTTGTAAAGGCACATCATAATGCTTACTTATGCTTCGTTTATAAAAGCCGTTTCTACTGTTAATTAGATTTCCGTCTAAAATCTAGAAGTGCCACGAAAAGCGACATGGTTGCATTTCGAAGATTGGGCGGCGCTGCGCTGCCGAAGTTCCGAATATGATGGAAGTAACCGCTGAATTCGGGCAAACTGTGTGAAAAGCGCTAAATAGAGGTTTTGATTTGAGCCACGAGAAGCGAGCCGTGTAGTGCCGGCACGTAAATAGAATAGCACTACCCCCCCCCCCCTCTCTTCCCGTGGGTGTCGTAAGAGCCGACTGAGGGAAAACTGCCATAGGGAGACGGGCAGCAGCGTCTCCGCATACCAACAGGCCTCACTGCGATCGCCAACCCGCCTGCCAAGCGTGGCGATTATGGCAAACCCCCCCAAAATGATGGCACAGACGTGGTCGTTTACTATGGGTCTCATAAGAAGGCTCAAAGTCACCCAGCGAGCAATGGAGAGAGCGATGCTTGGTATTTCCCTGCTTGATCGAATCAGAAATGATGAGATCCGCAGGAGAACTAAGACAACCGACATCGCTCGAAGGATTGCATCGCTGAAGTGGCAGTGGGCGGGACACATAGCGCGGAGAACCGATGGCCGTTGGGGCGGAAAGGTTCTCGAATGGCGACCGCGTACCGGACGACGTTCCGTGGGCAGGCCCTCCACAAGGTGGACCGACGATCTGGTCAAGGTCGCGGGAAGCCGCTGGATGCGGACAGCGCAGGACCGATCGTTGTGGAGATCTTTGGGGGAGGCCTATGCCCAGCAGTGGGCGTCGTTCGGCTGATATGATGATCATTTTTCAAATATTTCATAAAGTTAAGTTTGTTTACAAGTTGAGCATTATCTTAGAATAACGCGAGGACAGAGGCATAAGATAAAGGTTAAGAATATTACAAAAAAAAAACGTTTGATTTTGCTAAAATTTCGACACCTTTTAAAAGAAAAATCTGTCTTTTTTAAACATCCTTACGATTGTACAATAAAGCTACTATAATGAATTTTTTTATACAATCTGAAAGGGCAGATATACCAATTAGCAATTTCTGTGTTCTAAAAATTTCTACGTTGGTATCAATATTTTAATTTTTACAGCCTCCCAAATAGTTATACTTTGTATGAAAATGCTTGAGATATCCCTAGACAGCAGTGTTTCTGTAAATGTATGTTTGTTCAAATGTATTGTATTTAGTACCTTAGTACACAAACAAATATTTAAAAGAAATTTTCTGAATTAAGGTGAAAACCGCTCCAAGATCCCAAGTTTTAGATTAGGCAAACTAAGCGAATAAACATTCAAACAGCTTTGCTTCGCACTATCTTTCTTTTTCTTCAGTTTTTTAGGGCAAAAACATTTCAAACTGACCCCTTAAAGTTACAGTGTTCTGTGCAATTTACGTAACCAGTATGGTTACCTGGTTACTATCTGCCCGGGGAGTTTCCGCTGAATTTGCATATTCAAGCCTTAATGTAGGTCGCAACCATCACTTCATACACTTCGTATGTCTGTGTAGAAATTGTGGCCTCACTACAAGTTGCAAGTTTGTAATTGTTGAACTTTGATTATAACTAAAGTTTCTTAATTCATCAAGATTAATGCAAGGTTTTGTAGACATTACTGTGTATAGAGCCAAACATGAATCATGATACAGCAGTTTGTGGGCTTCTGGGTGTTCCGTTCACATTGATGGCAACAGCCAGTGTGCTTTGACTATCATGTTTAGAATATATTTGTTAGCAATGATATAATAATAAAAAAGGGGTAGATAGGTTATGTCAGTACTGATGCGAAGTCGAAAGTTGACCATTGGCGTACGTACCTATACTTTTGACCGTGTGAACAGATAGTATGATTTTGTAATAGAGCGTGAATGAGACAAATAGGTACACGTTGCGCAGTGTAGTCTCAGACCTGTCAAATTTTTGTTCAGGTGTTCGAAAGCTATCAGTTCGGGTGTAACTTTTTTAGCACAAGTAACCCATCTGCCTCTTTTTATTATAATACCATTGGTCGGTAGCGTATGTTGAGGTACGTTTATACAACTCGAATTTGCTGTCGAGAACAAAACAACTCATGACTTTTTATACTAACACATATGATCATAATATTTTTAGCCCGACTTAAAGATGATTTACAAGAGGTTCATTAAGCATTCTTAACACGTTCATTTAGTTCTATTACCAGTCTAAATGTATTTGTTTACAGGGACATTTTACGGCGTAGGTTTAAGATGAGCGATACCCTTGAAGATTTACTGCTCAGATAACGCCAGCAAGACGAGATCGTATTTTCTTACGCCGTTGAAATAAGGTTTAAGGTTGAATAGCATAGTATTAGGGGTGACTGTAATCGGCGATACAAGGCGGTGAGTTCGTATTTCTTACGCCGTTGAAATAAGGTTTAAGGTTGAATAACATAGTATTAGGGGCGACTGTACTCGGCGATACAAGGCGGTCTATCTTTATAGTGAGCACATGTAGGGAATATTATGATTGAATTAAAACACTAAATATGTCATTCCCTTTAAGATGGCTTTATTATACACTGCCCTCGTGGTGAAACGGTTGAGTGTTGGACTCTTAGACTGGAGGTCGTGGGTTCAGACCTACAACATGTTCATATTTTGTGTTGTCGTAAAGGAGGCTTCGCCCTATGGTATGGAGCGTTTCAATTATGCCATGGTTCACCCCCGCCCGTTGTAAGAGGAGACAAAAGGGGGGCCTTTGGGATCACTATATTCCAAGTGGCCCCAAGAGAAGGCTGCGGTGTAAGAGTGACCTCAAACCGCCGTACGAAGTGGGCTGGTAATGCCAGCATAGCGCGCCAGGGGTCCACCGGCATAGAGTTCTTGACCAGAGATCACGGGGACCTTTGGATACGCGCTGAAGCAGGTCACCGTCGGGTTTGGTGAGTAGTGCCTGCCGCTTCACGGCAGGCGAGCCCCACACATCCCCGCCCTTCCCCGGGGGAAGGAAGGAAGTCCATAAAGCAATTACTCCCGTAAAAAAGGCAAAGAAGGCTGATCACCTCGTGTCCTAGAGGTGAGATGACCCATGCCGTCCGCATGTGAAGAGTATTTGATAGAAAATCAGTCTTCACTACATAGTATAAAACAAAGTCACTTTGCTTAAATCTTTAAAACGCCGCAATGGATTTTGATGCGGTTTTTTTAATAGATACAGTGATTGAAGAGAAATGTTACATATGACATCCCATTGCACCCGTGCGAAGCCAGGGCGCATGGCTAGTTATTAATAATACAGTCAACTATTAAATGAACTAATCGTAGATATGAAGGTCAATAAGTTTTAATTATCTTTTTTTATTTGAATTCCCAAAGAAGCAGGTTTTGAATATGTCTGATACCTTATTAGGGTGGCCAATTTATACCTAACTAGGGCAAAAAGCAATTGTTGTGCTATTATGGATCCGGCGAGCTCAGTACGGGGTGCGTGGGCGCACGTAATATTGACGCCTTCTCGATATTTTCTTGGGCCATGTAAGTTTCGATTACTAGCAGGGTTCTTTACTCACCGTTTAGTAGTTTGATCTGTGACGACATACCTATTGTAACTTTAATTATTGATTTAAGTTGTTCTTTTTCTAACGCTGACGCACCGCCTGCTCTATAACTATAACCACAGGGGTGGTTGACTGGTAAAGAATGCTTTATCGGCATTAAGTCCGCCATTTGGACTAATTCGTTGTGCAATAAAAAATAATCGTTGCTATGAAGTAGATTACTAATAAATAAAGTATGTACACAATCTGAGTGCCCATTATACCTTTTTGCTTGGCTCTATGGGTGTCTGGTAGATAATGCCTTGTTAGAACTAAGCCATTTGTACCAATTCATTGTTGTAGAGAATAAATTCAAAACTAAAATGTGTGCACAAATAAAAAGTATCTATTCGTTGCAGATATTATAAACCCGCTAGTTGTTAAATCATGGCTCTACAACTGTCAAGTGCAAATATTTTGGCACAATACTGTGGTAATAAATGGCTACGCTTAACACGCTCATTTCTGGTTTCAGTACACAAACTTATATACACTTTTATTTCTTAGTGGGTATTAGGGCCTGTTCACACGAGCATCGTAGCCCAGTGGTTATAAACACTCTGGCTTTAAACCAATGTGGTCCCAAGCTCAAATCTGGCCGCAACACCTACTTTGTACAATGAACAGATTGAGGTGACGGAAAACACAGATTAAAAAAACCAAGCAACCCGAATAACGGTGGTTGCCTCGCCCTTTTCCACATTTAGGTTCAAGAACTCGCTCGAAGGAATGTAGTCTTCTGGATATTCCCAACTAGCTTGAGCATAATGTTATGATGTATGTTATAAAATAACGTAATGCACCACGCGATTTAATACGTCTCGACTAGATGTAAGAAGATACCCTGAAAAAACCATCAAAATTATTACAATGGTCCGACCCATCCGTATTTACTACACGGATGAACTATACTTCAATTCTGTCAATCCTGTCTTGTTAAGTATGCTTCTAGGAGAATTTTTAATTCGGTGAAGCCTTCAAGGTTTGTCACTCCAATCTCATTTCAAAGTTCTATAGTCCGTTCACGTTAAGAATGCAGTGATTTTTAAATTTAATTCTGTCGCACACAAAATAACTCAGATCCACAACTTTTGCGTTCGAAAGTATGCGTTCAACTGGTCACTGTTGGCTTTCTAATTACGAACAATTTGATTGGTAAAGGGGCGTGCTAGGTCGAAGGACAAGTATGAAATCGATGCATTCTTAACGCGAACGGACTACAGTTTTTTTTTTTTTCATTGGGACTAGGCAGTCATTTGACCACAATCTCGCCTGATGGAAAGTGATGATGTGGTCGATGGTGGTACATGTCTGCCTAGTAAGTGCCTATTCACTCTTTTCTTGAAGAGACCCAAGTTATATTTTTCCGGAAACACATGCACAGGAAGCGAGTTCCACTCCTTAGCCGTTCGCATCATAAATGTGTCAGCAAAACGCTTCGTGCGGATGGCCGGAACATCGACAACGTACGGATGGAGAGCTAACGTGCGTCTAGTGGTCCGGTGGTGGAAGGGCGCTGGCGGAACCAGCTCGTGCAGTTCACTCGAACACTCTCCAAAATGCATCCTATAAAAGACCGCCAGACTAGCAACCTTTCGCCGATGTCTAAGGTCTTGTAATTTCGAAGTGAGATCTCGGTCCCCAATCAGCCTCACGGCGCGTCCACAGTGTACCCAAGCCTTTGCTGCATCTGCAAAAATTGCGTCATCGCACATATGAAGCAATTTTTATTGCTGGATTATGTTCGTGCATGTAGTTTTTAGAGTTCAAGGCTCCTCTGAATCATCGGCGTTTCTTTACGATGCTAATTAGAAATAACTTAGGCCGACTAAATGCATGACAGAGTTTTAATAAAAGACCCTTATTTTATGCTTCGGTAATAAATAAAGATGTATTGTTCGTGTTTTTGGTTTTAGCGTAATTAAAGAATGATAAGATTTATTCGTTAACAATCGCTAAGGGAATCTTATCAGTTTTGAAAACTAAATTGCACTTGAGAACATGTAAAAAATAATTAAAATTTGATCTTTATTGTTTTGAACCTTTTGAAGCAATTTACTAGCTGATAAACAAACCGTCCCGCTGCTGAGTAAATAATTCCTTCATTTAAATTATTAGATCAACACAGCTTACTGTAATCGTCACGTTTGCCAATATTTAGTTTTTTCAGCCGACGTGTCCGTCCACTAGTGGCCCTATTTCTTTAACTCGTAAACTCTGACTCAAACCTGTAACGCCAGATCGCTCGATAGTTATTAAGTAAATATTCTTTCCAAAACAACATTAGCATGTAAATTGACAACTTGGGGGTCTTAAGGACAGGTGAAGTTTATAAAATCATCAAACTAAATGCGATTTTGATTAGATTAAAGCCTCAACTGATTCATAATTATGTTTTCTGTTGTATCCAAAACATTGTTTTCTGTATGTCAGATTGTTTTTTGAAACCGTAATTACGGCATACCTAGCCTTAATCGCTGAAAAGCGATCGGTCTATTTCGTTTTCATCTCACTGACTGCGCACGCGCTGCTAAGTACAGAAAGTGTAATGACGCCGGCGCCTTTGTCAACGAAACGCGATCACATCATCATGGCGTAAAATTGGACTAATCACTAAGGATGGATAGTATAAATAAATATCACTGTACATTATTCCACACATCTAGCCCCAAATCAAGCAATTAAAGTGCTCGTGCTATGGGATTCAAGAAAACGTATAAACATACTTGAATACTACTTTTTTTGTAAATATATACTTAACTAGCAGCCGCCCACGACTTCGTCTGCGTGGACTTAGCTGTATGTGAAAAAAGATTTTCCCGCTTTCCTGTTTTGAATTTTCTTTGCTATAAACCTCACGGAGCCTAAGACCTTTCCAACGAATGCAAAACCGTGGAAATCGGTTCGTGCGTTCTGGAGTTATAGCGTCAGGAAGGATAACCCGACTTATTTTTATATAGTAGATATACGTAGGATACACCCAGATCAGTACAAACCTACATGTTTATGAAGAAGTATATTTGTACTGTGCGGGGATCGAACTAGCGATCTTTGGTGTTGTAACCCAGACCGGTCAACTAGTAGGATGAAGTCGTTTTTACAATTTTACACAGGTACAAAACGCTTAAGGGCCGGCGCCCACTTTCGGCATCGGCACGCTTCAGGATTTTAAGGTGGCAAATAGCAATATACTTTAACATTATAGCAATAAAGTAGAAATTTCCGTGATGTGTTCTCGTAAAAACAAAATGCATTTGTTCTGTTTCTGTTTCGGCATTTTCTACTTTATTGCCATTAAGTTAGAGTATATTACTATTTGCCACCTTAAAAGCCTGAAGCGTGCCGATGCCGATAGTAAGCGCCGGCCCTAAGAGTTAAATGACCTATCTCAGTAGCGACATCTGTTAGAATGCTTACCAAAATTTCTAAATAACGAAAAAAGGATTATAGTAGATGAAGCTGCTGATATACGCTATTTAACTCTGAGGGCGTCTGTACATAGGTAACATACCCTCACAGACGGGCTACTCAGAGGCATACAGACCGGTGCCGAAATAGTGAACGGCACTTTGAAGTCCTAATTGACAAACCGACCACCGTGGTCAGGATAACTTAATTTTTTATCGGTTTTTACCTAAAAAACGATTAAAAATTCAAAATATAATACATTTCTGTAGATGCATTATGTGTGTAGGCACAGTCAATGGCATATCAGGCTACCCATTTTCGCAATTCTTTGCAAAATAGCAACTAGGACTGATCGGAAATGGAAAGCATGTCATGCCGTTGACCGTACATCTGATACATACATAAAAGAACAAAACCATCTTTGTATGTTATTGCGTTTATCGAATGCTCATTTTTAGAGTGAGTAAGTGTCTACAGTCTGTAAAGATTTTATCGTTAATTTTCAATATTGACTTTCAAAATGAATTCTTTATTTACGATCTATAACCCTCTATCTTCTTGAAATACGAGCGCATAAATTTTAACCGTATAACTCGTCATATTAACTGACTTTGGGTACTTCAAGCTTTTAATGTTTGGCAGTTATTTGAGGAAAATGATATTTTTTGTAAGTTGGTCTCTCTTTCATCTGTTGAAATTTCAGCGAGAGAACAATTCGAGTAAGTATTTTAACCCTTCTCTACATAATTAATAAAGATAAGTGTTGTATGTATTGGATAAAAAAAAATAGACACAGATTTATTCCTGTTTGATCCACCTTTTGTGATCCCCCTGGTTTTTTTACTTATGTTCACGAGATCATAACAATCAGGGGTATCAGACCGGAATAAATCTAACCACAAAAAGCAAGTTATTACAGAAGTTTCCTTATCTAATTAATAACCTACCGAAGGTTTCACAAACACCTATAGGAATCAGGATATATTGTCTGGACTATAAATAAATATTGGTTTAAACGATAAGACCGCTAAATGTGAGACCTCTTTATTAACGCATTGTGTAGTCATCGCAGTTTTAACCACTGCATCGCTTTACATTATATTTTAATGTTTGTAGCTGGAATTCAGTCTTTCGAAAAGTCTTTTCACCATATTAGTAGTTTGCTCCCGCTCGCAACGAATGCAACGAACGTAATGAAAGCTCTCAAAAGGAATAATTTTTCCCCGTTTTCTCAACATTTTTCATTGATGCTCTGCTCCTATCGGTTGTAGCCGTAGCGTGACGTTGTATGTATAGCCAATAGCCTTCCTTCAATGTTTCAAGCAACACAACGTAATATTGACCTTATTTTATAGAACCCGTAAACTTCAATTAGTCGTAGGTAGAGGTCGTAATCGCTATTCCGAATTGGTTCAGATTGCCTAAGATCTGACTCTAAGTTGGCTAGCTCTTGACAAATATAAACCTGACCTGTTCAAAATAAAATTCTGAGCCATCTGTCAAGAAATAAGGTGTTCAAAACGTATTCACCACAAAAGAAGACAATGCTGAACTTTAAAAACACTTCTAAATTCCTTCTTGAACACAAGAACTTCCATCTAGTTTCTAGTCTAGTTCTACGCCTACATTGTGTTCAGACCCGCCAATTGTCAGTTTGTTACTTTTGCATTTCAAATTCCATTCACATTCAGCGAACACAAACCTTCGCGGGAAACCTTATGTAATATTAAAATGTTCTCTATCTATGCTTTTCAGCTTTTGGTAACAGGGATGCGCGGATTAGAAAATATTGTGAGATAAAACATTTATAGGTCTTCTCTAAAAAAAATATGAATCACTCCTATTATTCCTTATATTTAAAATAAATCAGTGATTCTAATGATACAAATTGAATCATATTATTAAATCTTCGATTTATCACGTCGAGTTTCCAGTTTAGAGATTTATCTCATAAAGGATAAATTAAGTAAGTAATTTGAATAATTTGGGATTCTGAAAAAAAATATGCAAGGTCATTATTGTTCATTCGCTTACACTTTTTTGAATTGGCACATTGAATCCACCTTTCTTCTTTTATTTAGATAATTAATGCTGGTGTCATGCTTTCTTAATTGAATCTTACCATCAACGATTTTAATATATTTGAAAAAGAATGTCTTTCTGACCAACCACTCCTGAGTTCAACATCTCTTTGCTAACAAAGAATTGTTGCTTTGGTCTTATTACTGATGACGCAGGGAATTTCATCAGCCGCATCATTCATTCACTTGTTCAGCTGCAGGTATGTTTACTCATTTGTTCAGACCTGCTGTCACAACTTGCGGATTCATATCTTGGAGTGGATCACAATTGTAACGTTTATATTTTTTCTACGTTTTGCTAGTAATGGTTCCATACCAAAGGAACGTTACGGCGCAATTTTGTCTGTCCATCGTCTGTCACAGTTGCTTATCGCAGCACTTACTCATGTTTACGATTTAAAAGGGAAATAGTCTTGAATGCTGTTGTTCCAACTACATATATTAACGTGCTGATTTAAATAATGGTTATAATTAAGCACATTTGAAATATTTGCTTCGTCGTCTTTTTAACCTATATTTTTTAAAATGAACAAGGCGAAAGGGGTGTTTAATTCTAATTAGGTCATAGAGTTACTAAATGGAGCCGGGTATCACTTTTTTTTTCTAACCTACATCATTCCACTGCTGGGCAAAGGTCTCTCCCAATCCTTTCCAAACATTTCGATCCCGTGCCAGGCTCTAAAACGTTGGAGTGATGATTTGAGACATCATGAGAAAGTTTGGCAGAGCCGGGTTTTACATACAAGACTTAAATGTGTCAAAAGCCAGTTTTGATCTTATTTTACTCAACTTTGTTTGCAATTATTTTTTGACGAAACATTAAAAATAACACTCCCTTACTGCGTTAGAAAACTAAATGTTTTTTTATGAATGAAATAATTTTTCAAGTCTGTTTATAGACATTTCTTCGAGCGGAAATGCATCAAGCCTCAATTTGACTCAGACTAGACCGGTTTTGTATGTAAAGATCTTCCGCTATGTTATTTGAGCCTTTTTCCGAAAATCCTATCATACTTTATCATAATGAGAAATGTTAAGCTTTTAGTTTTACATTAGTATTAGCCATACAAAAAGTTTTTAAGATACCATTAGACAACCACCTATTAATCTTCAAAAAAAGTCAAAACAAATTAGATTTTAACGGGTTAAATATTATGACAAATGTAATCTTTTAAATATTATAAGGAACTAAAATCTGAACAAACGGTAATTAAGTTGTAAGTCATTGAACCAGCCGGTTTGTTTTTATATCTAAAATAAAATGTTCTAACTCGGACAATGCTATACAGGGTGTTTCTTGTAAGGTGTCAAGCCGGCGCCAGCTGATAGTAGGGTACCATACCTATCGATTTAACCCCCATGTATGTTCTACGATTTTTTGTAGTTTTCGAGATAATTATGTTTTTGTTATTTTCAAAAAAATTGTGAGCGCTTGGCTTTAAATAATTATAACTTTTTTTTCGTTTGACTTTTGTTGGATATTATCTTTTTATTATAATGTCTATTGATTGCAGTTTTATGATTAAAATAATCACTGTCCTAACTTAACTACAAGATACAAAAATTTTGATTGATAGTGAAAAAAAGTGAATCATGCAGAACTTAACCAAAATTCAATCGTAAATTAAAAAAAACAAAAGGTATTCCATAGCTTCTTACTAATTTTAAAAACTGCGCAACATCATAAGCTTTCATAATAATACAAGAAAACATGTCCTTTGTGGGGCATTATTCGCTGTAATCGATGCTCAAGTCTTGAGAATCGGAAATAAGTGTAATTTTCATACTTAATCATTTTCTAGTATTTTGGCATAATTTTGTCATTTCTGAGATTTATTGTCTTCTAACGTTTAAACAAAGCTCATTTGTTAATAAAACAGTCATTTTTTAACTTCCAATCATCCGAAAGTCACAACTCCTGTTGTAATTAAAATGTTGAAATTGAGGAAACCGGAACATGTTTTGAATCGATTATCGAACTGTTTTGAGTTACTATGTTCAAAATACGCGTACATAAAAAATAATAAAGATGGTCCGTTTTCCTCAATTTAAATTTTTTATCACACCAGGAGTTGTGACTTTCGAATGATTGGTAGTTAAAAAATGACTGTTTTATTAACAAATGAGCTTTGTTTAAACGTAGAAGACAATAAATCTCAGAAATGACAAAATTATGCCAAAATACTAGAAAATGATTAAGTATGAAAATTACACTTATTTCCGATTCTCAAGACTTGAGCATCGATTACAGCGAATAATGCCCCACAAAGGACATGTTTTCTTGTATTACTATGAAAGCTTATGATGTTGCGCAGTTTTTAAAATTAGTAAGAAGCTATGGAATACCTTTTGTTTTTTTTAATTTACGATTGAATTTTGGTTAAGTTCTGCATGATTCACTTTTTTTTCACTATCAATCAAAATTTTTGTATCTTGTCGTTAAGTTAGGACAGTGATTATTTTAATCATAAAACTGCAATCAATAGACATTATAAGAATAAGATAATTTCCAACAAAAGTCAAACGAAAAAAAAGTTATAATTATTTAAAGCCAAGTGCTCACAAATTTTTTGAAAATAACAAAAACATAATTATCTCGAAAACTACAAAAAATCGTAGAACATACATGGGGGTTAAATCGATAGGTATGGTACCCTACTATCAGCTGGCGCCGGCTTGACACCTTACAAGAAACACCCTGTATATCATAGTAGTGTCATCGGTAGAGTCACGTTTTAGAAGTTGAATAAAATTAATAAGTTTAGCAAAAAACATCACACTCCAACATATAAAGTTTTGATGATTGTGCACCACACCCAGCCAGGACAAGCCCGATCCGGTCAAACCGGCAAACCAGGGGACGCGTATTTTTGGGGAGTGACACGCTCTGGGATGGGAGAGGAAGGCCGACTAGCCGCAACCGGTCGACCACAACCAGCCGGATAATTCATCCTTAGAACCAGTATAGGAGAGTTGGACTGGGTAGGTTTATTGTTTTAGGAGAGCGTTGATGAGGTGGTGGGCAGTCTAGCCTTAGATGTTGTTAGGTTTCTTCCATGCCTTGTTGATCTTCTGTATGTAGTGTTTGTCCAGTCTCTTCATGATCACTGCCGTTGGCTTCGCTATCTGATTCGCTGATTTTGTTTTTTTCTTGGCTTTTTTTCAGTTTACTGCTATCCTGCGATATTTTTTAAGGGTTTGTTGTTGTTTTCGTCCTTTCTTGTATCTAGGTAGTCCTAACCATTTTTTTCTGTTGTGTACGGCTGTTAAGTAATTATTGAGTTAGCGAGTTTCTTGAGATATTTTCAGGTCGGTTGCCGCTGTGCTTAAATGCTGAATCTGAATGTTGAAGGGGTCCCAAATGACTATTTTTGTTTTTGTTCAATTATTTTTTGAGATGTTTACAGGTTGGTTCCTGCTGTGCTTATCAAATGCTGAATCTGAGTGTTGAAGGGCTCCAAAATTACTATTTTAGTTTTTGTCTTATTAATTTCTTGAGATGTTTTCAGGTTGGTTCCCATTGTGCCTAATAACTGCTGAATCTGAGTGTAGGAGAGCTCCTGATTGATCATTTTTGGTTTTTGCTACATTCGTTTCTTGAGCTGTTTTCAGATTGGTTCCCGCTGTGCTTATTAAATGCTGAATCTAAGTGTTGTAGGGCTCCCAAATGACTATTTTTGTTTTTGCTCCATTATTTCTTGAGACGTTTTCAGGTTGGTTCTCGCTGTGCTTATTAAATGCTGAATCTTGAGTGTTGAAGGGCTCCCAATCCCAAATGACTATTTTTGTTTTTGTTCCATTATTTCTTGAGATATTTTCAGGTTAGTTCCTGCTGTGCTTATTAAATGCTGAATCTGAGTGTTAAAGGGCTCCCAATTACTACTTTTGTTTCATCCATTCCATGAGATGTTTTCAGGTTGGTTCTCGCTGTGCTGAATCTGAGTGTTGAAGGGCTCCCAAATGACTATTTTTGTTTTTGTTCCATTATTCTTTAGATGTTTTCAGGTTGGTTCCTGCTGTGCTTATTAAATGCTGTATCTGAGTGTTATAAGGCTCCCAAATTACTATTTTTGTTTCATTTATTCCATGAGATGTTTTCAGGTTGGTTCCCGCTATGCTTAATGAATGCTGAGAGTGGGTCCCGAATGACCATTTTTGTTTTTGTTTCATTGAATATGTAGAATTTAGGCCTACTATTTTCAAAAGATCCTTTTTCCGTCCAATGTGTGCATGTTTGTGTCAATTGTTAAGAGTACGTCTGCAATTCTTGTTCATTGAGCTTCAATTCTTCGTTTTGGCTTTTTTTTCCCCCGCTTGACGATGAATTTAATTTGCTGACCGTACCATTTAATGGCGTCCTTTCATTGATGCAGGCTTCAATTATTCTTAATGTATGTTTAGCGCTTGTTGTGAGGATGTCTTTAGTGAAGTTCAGATAGATCTGACACCTAGAGGTGACAATTTTTCTATGTCTATGGCTACCACGTATGTTTTGGTTTCTTCTCTAAATATAATCGTCTGTTGACCGGTTTCTCAGGAAGGTCGCTTGGGTTTTTGGGTTCCTAGGGTTTAAATGGTTTGATCCAGTCGTAATATGAGGAAGCGCCTCTGCTCCTTCCATCGCATTCAGCAAAGTCTGAACAAATTCTTATTGATGAGATTTTTCCAATTAGCTTCCTTGTAAGATTCTATTATGGTAAGTGGTCTTTAATGTTTGAAACAACTATTTCTGATCATATTATGTCGTTATGTGCTACACCTACAGTGTCGTTGAATACTTATTTGGGTTTGGTAAGGTGATTTTGTGATGTCATTTTTTCCGGATGTCCAGGTTTTCATGAAGCTTCCATCCATTTTTGAAAATTAACTTTTAATTTTGTCTGCCAGTAAATCTCCATCGACGTGAGTGTTTTGTGAGAGTATATCAGTTAGTATCTGGTCTATTCTAAAAGAGCGTTTATCCCCTAGGATGATCAGGTTTGCTGTATTAGATTTTTCCTCTTGATATACTTAGTTGTAAGTTGTTGGCAAAGAATATTCGGTCAATAGCTGTTCTTTTCTTGGGCTTCGCTGTGCTCCTAACTTCATTCTATGTATAAAAGAGTTGTGTGGTTTATTGTTGTGTGGTAGAATTTTGTTCCTTAAAGTAGTTTCTTCCTTAAATTGGTCCGCTATGTAGTTGAATCACGAGCCTGGCATCAGTGAAATGACTTGCTATGGCGTTCCTCGTAATTGTCCTCCTCCTGATTGTCATTCACGTATTTGACTAGATTTTGCCTGATAACATGATGGTCAAGTGTTAGGTAGAACACCTCATTAACTCATTGTTTGCAATGGCTCTAAAAGGCAATTACTTTTCTCCAACTACATTGACTTTAATCTTGATTCTGTAAGGAAGGACTTAAAACTAGTTAGTTTTCGTGGTTTTGAGTGTTTTGTAAGTGTTATGGGATTTGGTGGTGAGATAGCGGGTGTAAGATTTACGTTTTTTGCACTAACTCTGAAACCCTCGAGTGTTCTTTGAATTTCGACTGTGTATGTTTGCCAGATGTTGAGGTAGGACCTCATTATTGGTCAAAATAAGGATTTCGGTGTTTCGGGTTGCGTTTTTGTTAAGACCCCATTGTGTAGACGACTAATGGTTACAGCAGTAAAGTAATAAATTGCATATTTTACGATGTGTTTTTTCCCTTCGTGCGTACTTATTTACCAGATGTTGGTATCTTACCCAAAAATTCAGACGGATAAATAACTAAATGAAATTTAGAAATTGCACGCAAATCCTAAAAGAGTATTGTTTCAAAGTTTTTACACTGGATCCTGGCGACGCTTTTTTGTTGAGGGTTTCGGAGTTTTTTTTGATTGGTAGTTTCTCTTCTGATGCTTTGTTACCAGATGTTAGCACTTTGTAGCACTTTGTATTCTCAGATGTTTTTACCGAGTTTTTGCTGTTGCCCGTAGTATGGCTTCGATGGCCCTATATAAGTGGTATATGTGCTGGTTATACAAGAATGCCGGTGTTTGTCTAGGTGTGAGTGTGGGTGTATGTAAGTAATGTAGCGCTATGTACTTAGTGACGTAGTAAGTATATTTATTACAATATAAGAAGGAGAAATATTGGATTCTAGGAAGAGTCTGATCTGAGAGCGTAAGTTTTAAAGTATTTCAAGATTTATATTTATGAAAGTGAAAGCAACATATTTAAATATACAGTGGCCTCATAAGCTCATTCGAGTTTTACCAGACATCAGAGTCGTCAACAATGGTCTCAACATCTGTGTCTGATCGTTTGCACACGGCAATCAGGTGTGTAGGTAGTGTTGGCAAAAAATACTTTGGTTAGTTTTTGAGCTCTGATCACAAGTAGACGGGACTTGCATAAATAGGTGTTCAATGACATACCTACCCTCAGATCTCGATTAGGTGAGGTGTAGTAAACAAGTTGTATGAAATTAAATGGCAATATACTCTTATCATTTGGAACGGCAGTTGCAAAGATGTCTACAGATCGGTCGGCCTTCCTTGTTGGTGATGTTCTCGTAATTAGTATACTTAGATATTGCAAATCAGAACGGGCTCACCGGGTTTCAGCTCAGCTCACGCCAGTCGGTCGGTTGGAGTAGGTATGATATTCTCATGACAGAATGGTGTAGAGGAGAATGAACGGTCGGCGAACGTTGCTGTCAGCCACACTCGAAGTCCACCACGCAAACCTCGCTATTCTTGATATCGTATACAACTTTTTCCAAACGATGCAAGTGTTGATTTAATAAAGTAAAAAAAAATAAGTAAGCGTTGTTTTCCAATGATATAAGTTTTTTTTAAATATTTATAACTATTATTTTGAATTAAATTACACATAATTAAGCAGCTTTAATTCAACGGATTGATAACTTATAAAGATATTTTGGTATCCGATTAAGGGAATTTATTTGGTTTTATGTATTCATATTTTGGTTAGAACAACACTGCACTGGGTAATTTAAAGATTATGATTATTGCATTTGACAGCCACTTTTTAATATTTTGAGATTATTGCACGCGGCGGTAATATTGATTATTTATTTAAGTTAAGACAAATTCACACTACTTTTTCCGCTTTTGAGCCAAAAGGCCGGCCTTAGCTCAAATTTGGAAACAAAAACTATCAACAAAAAAAGGGCAAGCTCGGGTCGATGGGCGCACGTGTGCAACGTCTGCACTCGACTAAGGTCCACACAGAACTCCCACACTCCAACATATAAAGTTTTATGGCTTTATTGAGTTAAGCATTTTTTGTTGGCCTAACTGCAAATTCTACTAAATAGATGAAGCGGTAACATATTTTTTATTAGAGTGGGAGGATCTAGGCACGATTCCTAGGAGAAGGTACTTCCCTTGAATTAAAAATTTTAAGTATTTTTTGAGTATTTTTTAAATTATTATTTTTTCACAAAATGTAAAGCTAAAAAACTGGCAATACCCTAATTTATTTTATGGGCTACTCACCTTTCTAAATGCATGACCTAAACGACATGCGTTTTTTTTCCTAAGTTATGTATGTATGTTTTATGTTATGTATGTATGAATAGTGGACGCAAAATGCCGTGCGTCAACTTGGATGAAATGGACTATAATTCACTGTTGGCTTGTGGATGCCGGAATGCATTCTTTAGTAATAAGACAAGCATTTTCAATATTCACGCACTCAAATGATACAATCACATCGCATAAAGCAAACAAAATAAATAACGTACTATAATGCTCAATACAGATTGGACTCATCGATTTTATAATTCAAGGCTTGTTCTTCTGATGATAACACCTTTAAAATTATTGAATTCATTCCGAGCTTCAATGTAATCTCATCGTAAGGCCATTTTTCAAAATTGTATAGAGTATATTGAACCTGTGGTATTTTGCATCGTACAGTCGCGGAATAAAAAGGTTGACTACCCAAAGATCTGTTTTTGCTTGCTCAATGATGACATTGCCACGAAATGTTAATCACATTTGTAGTTTTAATCATTACAAGCCAAGAGGATGTAATGATTCGATTTATTAAACTTGACACTGCAGCGTAATGGCAAGATCAAACCAATAAAAAGTATCGATTTTTGATTTTATTGTCAAACAATGAAGCATACTTTTCGACATAGCACTCTAGCCTGTTACAGAGGTTAAAAAGGTAACATGTGCTTGAATTTATTTGAAAACTGGTCAAACTTTTCATTCCGCGACTGTACATTGCGTTCTTATAGGGCATCGATCAGGAACCTTGTATTGAAATGCGATTCAGTTGTTTTTGTATCGTCTGGTCCTATTGTTGTACGACCGGATATCGCTGGGATATTGAAAGACTTTTATTCACATCTTTGTGCAGCCATTTTTTTAAATCACGCACATTTTAGCTTTATGTAAAGTACGGATAAGAATTACGACATCATTTCGACGGTATTATACCCTTTTAATTATGAAGTAATAAAAATAATTCAACTAACATAGAGATTAGGGTATACCTGAGCGTGAGTGGGTCATTTTAATTTTTGCGATGGCAAACAATTAAATGTTAAAAATACCGAGAGAATACTAATCATTAATGAAACAATATAAAGAAGAAATTTTACTAATAACAAATAAAATCGTATATCGGAAAACGGAAATGGGTAGCCAGATATGCCGTTGTCTGTACCTTTAGTAAAAAACGACGGAATTGTTTAAGAATCCAGTAAGTTCAAGCAAAAAAATACAGGAAAAAGACTAAATGGAATTTCTAGAACATCTGTAGAAGTGGTCACGAGATTCGCCGAATCGAAACGTACGGTATAAGGACACGGCTGGATTATCATCTTGATTACATCTTCCGTAGGGTTGAACACTCTATATTCAAGGAAAATATATAATTAGTTAGATATACTTATGAGAAACGAGAGATAAATATTACATGAATATTTTCTTTCTACAAACCAATATCAAGCTAATTTTTTTTTATGTTAGGGGATATGCCTTATGCATTCCCGTCCACCTGGGGACGGACTGGTTATGTCGGACTCTCCACTGAGAAGGTGGTATCCCAGTGGCCTTACCGACTAAAACCCCTACTACTCGCTCTAATCGTCCACACGGTAAGTGGCACGAAGCCTTCTACGCGTTCCCCCGGACGGAGCCCGACTACACGGCGGGCCGGAAGCGACCCCCCATCCTGGGGGAGGCCATTAGAGACAGCCGAGGGTGTCGAACCGTCCCAACCAGACAGTGGTGAAAGCCTGTGCAATGCCGGCGACGGTAACCCCGTGCCGCGCGCCAGCTGGCCACCGTACGCAGACCCTACTTGGCCCGCAACCACGAGCCACCCGAAGGGCGGCTCCGCTACCGCAACCGGCTTTACGGGCCCGCCAGGCCGCGACGCACAGCGGGTGGGTGGCAAGTCCACCACACCGCCACGCCTGAGTTCTCTTCGCTTCCCGGTGGTTCACCTTACCACCGGTACTAAACCCCTCGCCACGCCAAGGCGAGAGCACATGAGCGGGATGTCAAGCTACTTATGCTAAGTCGGGTAATTTGATGGGTTACCATGTTAACCAGAATTTTATTTAGCAATATAATTTTCGAGAATGTCCCTGCTTTTTAGTCCTGTTTGATGTCGCTACATGCTAGTCCTCCATGGGGCGGCTTGATACCGTGGTAGGTACAGTTACTTAGGGGTTCCCCCAGAAGCGACTTCCCCGATAGTGAACCCTGGGCAACGTAGTTCTGTGACCACCGTAACGGAGTGGCACAGACTACGGCGAACGGCTTCTGGCGCATAGCGATTCACAGTTTTGACGACTAACGACTTGGCGTGGAAATCTGGACGTGTTTCTGATTCTTTCTTGTGATTTGGCTTTTCATCTGTTACTGAAATTGATTCCTGAATACGACTATTGGCTTGTGATTTGGATTTTGCTACTGCTTGAATTCGACCTTGGCGTGTGTTTGTTTTTGAGAAAACGTAATGTATAAGGGTCTCTCCGTGGACTCCTTAAACGACATGGCGGAAACGTCTGATATTGATAGAGATGTTGTGAAGGCGATTGTTGGTGGTGGCCGCCCAAAGCGACCAGCCGTTTCCCCGATTTTTGGCTCTGGTGGTGAGTCAGAAGATAAGGTCCCAATTACCAAATCGGCTCCTTTGACGACCCGCAAGACGGCCTCTAAACGAGGAAAGAAAGCAACTCATGGCGGTATTGCCGTGATTTATAATACCAGGGCTCAGCGCGTCGCTAGAAGCGTGGAGGCTCGTGCAGAGGAAGCTAAGGATGCGCGGGCCTCTTCCTTCCGGATGTCGCCGAAGGCGGTTTTACCTGCGGAAAACCCAATTGACGAGCAGGAAGTGTTTCAAGACGCTGAAACGCTACGTGCTAAGGCGGGGCATCTGACAGCGCGCATCGTGGAAATTGCGAAAAAGTCTGGGCACATTAAGGGTGAGTTTGTGAAGGACCTAAAAGCAGCAGCGGACGAGTACTATGACATCTTCGAGACGATCTCAGGACGTCTCGCCAGCGATGAGAATCGTAGGCTCGTCCGCGAAGTGCAGAGCTTGCGCCGGCAAAATGAAGTTTTGTAGGCGGAGGTTCGGGCTATTCGGCGGGATTATTCTGAACGGAATAAAAGCCCGGCCTTGCCGAACCCACAGCCTGCCGCGCCATCCATAGCAGATCTGGCGCAAATAGCAAACGAGATGGCCAAAGGGGTTGCAGAGGAGGTAAAAAGCTCTCTCTGCAACACCTTTGGCAACATGCTCAACGCGCGAATAGAAGGCCTAGAGGTTGGCGCCTTCTCCCTGCGCCGATTCTGCGGCCACCACTTGCGGCCGACAAGAGGCGGGTGGAGGAAGCAGCAAAGACGGCGAAAACTGCAGCAGCAAAGACCGCTACGGATGAGCTGTGCGCACCGGCTGCCGCCCGGCCAGCTCCGGTGCCTAAGCCAAAACCTGCGCCAAAGAAAAGGGATAAAGCGCCTACCCAGCAAGCTGCACCGGAATCCGCTGAGGGCCCTTCCACCGCTGCCCCGACCACTAATACCCCGGAGTCGTGGAACGTGGTAGCAGCGCGCAAAAAGGGAAAGGGAAAACAGACCCCGCCAAACCCCTCGACTGCTGTGGCTGCGACAGTCCCTGTGTTGGCTCAGACTACAAAAAAGTACCCAGACCCTAAGAAGCGAAAACTCACCCCTCCCAAGACCGCGGCTGTGGTGATCACGCTACAGCCAGAGGCAATCCAAAAGGGTGTCACCTATGCGCAGGCATTGTCGAAGGCTCGGGAAAGCATTGCCCTAACGGGCCTTGGCATTGAGAAAATTAAGCTCAGGAATACGGCGACTGGGGCTAGGATCATTGAGATTTCCGGTGCTGAAAACGGCGAGAAAGGGCAGCAGACAATAGCCGTGCGGGCGGTCCGGGGTTACCGAACCATCTCCGGGGGAGCGGCCTGCATGCTGGCCGGAATGCCCCCCTGGGAGCTGGAGGCGGAGGTCCTTGCTGCCGTCTATGAACATAGGACATCAGCAAGGGCCAGAGGGGAGCGCCCCACCTATGAAGAGGTGGAGCGCATACGAGAGAGGGCACAGGACGAAGTCCTCAGAAGGTGGGAGGAGGGCCTGGTGGATCCCATCTATGGTGCACGCACGATAGATGCTATCCGACCGGTCCTCCGTAAGTGGTGTCGGAGGGGGTTTGGCTCTCTGACATTTCGGCTGGTGCAGGTGCTTTCCGGGCACGGATGCTTCGGAAAGTACTTGTTTTCAGTAGCCAAAAGGGAACCAACCCCCATGTGCCACCATTGTGGCGCGAACGAGGACGACGCCCAGCACACCCTTGCGGTGTGCCCAGCGTGGGTGGACCAGCGCCACGCCCTGGTAACAGCGGTGGGAGGGGATCTCTCACTTCCAAGCATAGTACGTGCTATGCTTGAAAGTGAGAGATCATGGGAGGCAATGGTCTCCTTCTGTGAAATTGTTATGAAACAGAAGGAGACCGCGGAGAGGGCCAGGGAGGAGGATCCTCTGGCGGTACCTCTCCGACGCAGACGGCTGGGAGCAAGAAGACGGCGGTACGCTCGCTCTCCTCCTGCTCCCTAAGAGACACCAGTGAGTGAGTGCCGGGGGTACTCGCTTACATTGCACGGTGTTTCCCGTTTGGGGGGTATTTTTAGTGTTTCAAAATACCCCTCCGTGGCGTGAGGAGGCCTGGCGAGAAGGCTGGGCCGACCGCTCGGGGCGAAGTGGAGACATTCAAACGGAATCCCACATCGCCCCTCGCAAAGGCGAAGCGGAGATACACCGGGGTCGTTTTAGTGCGGTAGACCTGCCTACTGGCAGCGAGTCCCACACTCCCCCACCGCTCCCCCGAACGGTGGGATAGTGCATAAAGCATTTTTTCCCCGAAAAAAAAAAGGTACAGTTACTTAAAAATATGTTAATGCTTTAGAACTATGACACATTAACTTTGTTGAAGTTGTTATAGAAAAGATGAAGATCCAGTTAAATTAGCCAGTATGACAAAGTACTAAATTGCTTCTTCTCAGTACAGAAACAACTTTCCGAAACCGGTGGTTGAGTCACATTATGTTTGTATACCTTGTATTTATTCATTATTTCTATTATAGTATTTAAGTGTACTTTTGTTTGTTTGATTAAGTTCTTGACGATTTGAAAGCACTTGTAACAGGTCTATTTAAATAAAGATATTTTTTTATGATTCTGATTCTGATTCTGCTTATATAATTATGATGCGGACAGAGCAGGCTTTGCATTGTCTTTGTTTGTTTATGCAGAGATATTTCAAGATTAATGTAATATTAACTAAGATAACTTCCTCTTTTCCGAAGACTCCATTGCTCCAGAATGTCCGGAAACCCTCTCTGCCTTGCAGTCCAAACACCCATCTCCAGCAGCTAATCAAATTTTTCCCGACCCACCTTTAGCAGATAATATACTTCTAGTAACCCCAATACAGGTCACTAATGCCGTCAACTCTTTCAAAACCGGAACCGCCGCTGGCCTTGATGGTTTAACTGCACAACATCTAAAGGACCTTCTCGGTTGTTTTGAGGCAGGAGATTCCCTCCAAAAGCAGCTGACAGCTTTAATAAATTTAATGTTGTCAGGTAAAGTGCACGAAGACGTAGTAGACGTCTTATATGGCGCAAATTTGTGTGCACTCAAAAAAAAGGATGGTGGCATAAGGCCAATTGCTGTAGGCACCACTTACCGCCGTTTAGCTGCCAAAATATGTTGCTGGTCAATATCAGCATCAATGACTGACATTTTGCAGCCTATACAACTGGGTTTCGGCGCACGGGGTGGCTGTGAAGCTGCTATACATTCCACCCGCACTTTTTTACACAACCGGCACAGTGACATTCTGCTAAAGGTGGACGTGAAAAACGCTTTTAATTCGGTCGACAGGGGCATTCTGCTGGCAGAGGTGAAGAGACAGGCTCCGTCTTTATACAGTTTCTTGTGGCAGTGCTACAGCGCGCCCACAAAGTTACTGTATAGGGACCACTTACTTTCTTCTGCAGTCGGCTGCCAGCAGGGTGACCCTCTTGGTCCAGCCATTTTCAGCCTCGCTATTCATCCCGTCATATCAAAATTAAAATCAAAATTTAACGTATGGTACTTGGACGACGGGACCCTTGGGGGAAGTACTACAACTGTTTTGGATGATTTGTCTTATTTAATAGACCAATTTAAAAATTTAGGCCTTGAATTAAATTTTAGCAAGTGCGAACTCTTTATACCAAACAGTTGTAGTGACCGGCGTGACATCATTGACCGTTTCAACATTTTGGCTCCGGGTATCAAAATTATTGACCAAGGTTCACTCCGTCTCCTTGGGTCGCCGGTTCTAGACGAGTCTTTTTCGGATTTCATTGAGGAGAAGATCTCCCATTTCAACTTAATTTCGGACCGTTTGAACAAAATTAATAACCACATGTGTTATACGATCATTCGCCACTGTCTTTTTACACCTCAATTTACATACAATCTTCGGTCATCTCACCTTTGGAATCATCCTCACCTCACCGCAAAATTGGACAGTATAATTAGACAAACTTTATCAATAAATTTTAACATAAATTTAGAAGGCCGCATTTGGACACAAGCATCCTTACCGGTACGTTTTGGAGGCTTGGGTATACGAAAGATCTCTAGTGTTGCACTTCCAGCTTTTTTGTCATCAGTTCACAGCACTCAAAATTTAATAACCAAGATTTTATCACCTTCCTTGCCTCATTTCACGATACCTCATTTAGCAGATGCCATCACCGAATGGAAAAATCAAACCTCTTCTGACCTCCCATGTAGTCTCTCTTCACAAAAAATGTGGGACGAGCCGCTCTGCAAGGCTGTGCGTAACAGTTTATTAGACACGCCTAACAGCCCTGCAGAGCGCGCTCGCCTACTTGCTGTCGCTGAGTGGGAATCGGGTCTTTGGCTGCAAGCTCTCCCTTCTTCAAATCTTGGTACCCTTTTAGATAACACCTCATTCCAAATTTTAGTATGTCTGCGCTTAGGTGCTTACTGCACTGTTCCCCATAACTGTATCTGCGGAGCTTCCGTCGACCATCTTGGCCATCACGGTTTGTCATGCTTAAGAAGCGCCGGTAGAATACCGCGGCATACCAGTTTGAACGATATCATCCGTCGGGCCCTTGCCAGCGCTCGCATTCCAGCTGTTCTTGAACTGAACGGCTTGACGCGAAGTGATGGCAAACGGCCGGACGGTATGACTCTCGTTCCTTGGAAGATGGGACGGCCTCTTGTATGGGATGCTACTTGTGTCGATACTCTAGCGCCGTCTCATCTTCCTTCAACTGGTAGCAAGGCGGGTTCTGCTGCTGCTTCTGCTGAATGCCTTAAGCGGCGCAAATATGTTGGTATCAGTGATACCTACATATTTGAGCCGTTTGGCGTTGAAACGCTGGGACCGTGGGGGCCAAGCGCGCGCAAGGTCTTCAGGGACTTGTGCAAGCGTTTGACGGAAGCCACCCTAGACAAGAAGGCTGGCCTTTATCTTGCCCAAAGGATTAGCCTTGCTATCCAGCGTGGCAATGTGGCCAGCCTTCTTGGTACTTTCCCGCAGGACAGTGACTTACACCAGATATTCTATCTGTAACATACAGGTAGAATTTTTGGTGTAAGGACACTTTGTAAATATTATCCTTTATTTATTTTTTAGTTAAGTTTAGTTTAAAGATACATTGTTATTAACCTTTCGTTTATATTGTTGCTAAATAGATTTAGGTAGTTTGTAAATAATGAGTACTTATTGAGAACCATTTTTTGTATACGGAGGTTCCGTCACGGAAACACATTAGACCACGAGGGGGTTGAACCCAGACTCCCCTCGGCACCCTCCGGCGCCTACGTCTGTTTCAGACCCCAATAAAACCAAGTACAGACTAATCCTATGACTCTGGCTCAGTGGTTACGGCGCCGTGGGCCGTGGGTTAGCTTCTCATTCGAGGCAAATCTATACTAATAATTTAAAGCTGAACAGTTTGTTTCTTGAACATCACCATCGTGGGTTGTTTGTAAGAGATCGCTTTTTAGCGATAAAGCCGCCCAAATTGTACATTATCGTTAATCTGTGTTTCTTTGTTGTTGTTTTTTGTTGTTTTGGTGTGCAATAAAGAATATCTATCTATCTATCTATCACACTTTTTGTGTTTAATCCATTTCTTGAGGAAGGCTATAGGCTATATGATATCAGGCTGGAGGGGGAGGTCCACACAGTTAAAGCCAGGGGTGGCCGCCAGTATAATTAAGTATCTTTGGTTTTTATAGTGTGTTAAGATACCCATTGATATTCTTCACGATGACAGTTTTGTAAATAAAAATGAGAAAATGAGACAACATCACAAACATCGTTCTCATCTTTAAAAGTTGTATATTTCTTCAAATTTAAAATAACCTCCTATTTAAAACGGGCATCATTAAGCATACTTGTATGTGGAATTAAACAAAAAAAAAGATTTATCTTGAGGCATATGACAAACCTTGACAATACATTTTTGTGAATTCTCCTCAGTTGAAAACCCTAAACGTTCTAGTTTATTTAGGCACCGAAACTGGTGTCTCCGGGACCGGTCCACAATGTGCCAAGGACTCGTCTCAAGGCTTCGCAGGAACCAATCGGATCGTCCTGTAACAACATGTCCAGTGGACCCCACAACTAGTCTATCAGCTTTTGGAAAATGACCTTTAGTGCATTGATTTATGGTTTAACGAACTGTTAAAGTTAGTCCACTCGACTTGTGGCATGTATCATTTTCGGCTTGAGATACTTGTAGTGGAAAACATGTTCTCTTGGTCTTTTATTTATTAAATCTTCAACACAAACAATGATACAAAAGGCGGACTTGATGCTAAAATTATTATCTACCATACAACCATTGGGCTGGAGTAAAATGCTTATCACGATGGCGATACACAATCCTAAATAAATATGAAATTTATATAGAGAGCTTGTAAAACTTATCATCACGATTCAAAATACTTGAGCGCCATCTGTCGAATTGATTTTTGACTAAACTCCACAAAAAGTTGCTGAGTTTTGTAAGGGTTGAACAACAACCTGAATAAAGATAATACCTTTATGTATTATTCTTAAGATTTATTGAGTTTTTCTTAACAGGTAACGTTAGCAATTGTATGTATAGTAATTAGTTGTTCTGTGAATCGTCTAAGCTTTCCTTAATTGACTAGTCCAATGCTTACATTCATGAATACCTAAAACTGGCATTTGTACATCATAATAATTCCCCCACTGCCGATAAGCCTGTTCAAAGCTTAATGCTTCCTAAAACAAATTAATCAAATAATCAAACGCAAATAAAAGGCACAGAGAGACTGGGCGACGAGTGTATGGGGTGTGATCCGACAGGTAAGCTGCTAATTTATCATCCCGAAACAATGGGGTAGGTCCTAGTATATAGGGTAGGTTATCTACAAAATTAGAGGGTATGCAAACAAGGCGCGACGCATTTTGGATAGTATTTGATGAAGCAGTGAGATGTGTTTATTATCTGTATTGATACAATTGATTTGTCTATGAACCTAATTCAAATTAAAAGATTCCCGTAAACTTAGTGAAATATACTTATGAGAAGACGAGAATTTAAATACAGGAGTGGCACTCCGGTGGACATCACTTCACATCTCGGTCCTTCACGCTTCATCATCAATATGCTTAACTCCGAAATATCACTCATTTTGTATGAAAATAATCAAAAATGTTATTTGGCTTAGCTCTTTTCTCTCAAACGACCACAGTAGTAAAGAAATTGAATTTAAAGGTAACTCACCACGAGCGAAGCGAGTTTTGGCGCCCGCCAAAATACCATAGCAGTTTCAAATAAGTAATAAAACAATGTGACACTACCACTGGTACGGACGTTGATTCTGGCTAGAAAACTACTCGGTAGAGCTGCAAGGTAACAAGATAATGTGTATCCTTATGTTTTTGTTCTAAAGCAATCAGAGCTTCATTACTTTCGTATTGTTGCGTTACTCATTACATTGAATACAACCTACTATAAGCAAAGGCATTCGCGTCGCGTAACGGTATAGGTTCGTTTGAATTTAGTTAAAATCAAATGCAAGTAAATGATTAAGTAATTACTTAATGAGCAACTTATTAACTTACGTATATTGAACTAATCTCTATTTTATCGGTGAATTACTTCACCACAAATCGTACAATGAACACAAAGTAGGTGTTCCAGCTTAATTAGAATTTGCGATCACGGGGTTTCAAGCATACCGAAAGTACAAATAAAAAAAATATTTTTGCCAAAAAAGAGGCTTTGCGCTCATTCGATCCCCCCAGTGGACGCAATGGGAAACAAACTACACATCGTAAAACACAGCCATAATAAATTGCTTAATGCGGTAAATCTCTCTATTCATCGAAAATTTTAATATCAGCCTTTGGGGCGTAACGACCGTCATGCTAGTTAGTATTCACGTATAATGAAATTTTCGATATCATCGTTACACGTGAAATGGATGCCATTGAAATGTATGGACGTACGACGTGTTTAATGCGATCGTGGTAAAATGGAAATTATTCTTACTGGGAAATCATTTCCACGTTAATGAAATCATTATATGGTAGTACGACGTAGTATGAGCACGTTTACGTTGCCAAAATTAATTAAAATTAGTGATATAGGCTCTTTTTTTATAGACTTTTAGAGCAGCAGGATGTGGGCGGTCCATATCCACCGAAATCTTGCGATCACGCTCATTTGCCATCCAATGTTCTCCCTTTGAAAGCTTTCATATAAAAGCTTTTAGTTTCAAAAGCCATCGATTCTTGATCATTAGCCCACCCACTTAACCTGAGGAGAAGAGAAAATATTTTTGTAGCATGCCATACGTTTTTCTGTTTGTTAAAAAAGCAGTTTTCTTATCAGAAACTAACAGAGACGTTGTTGCTTTCAATTCTGAAACTGAAGAACAGATCTTTATTCCTTTTTCGTATGTCAATCTTTCTTTCTTCACATGAGAACCTAGCATTGTTTCAGTGTCAAAAGTCTTGGGACTTTTGACACTGAAACAATTCTTCTTGTGAATTCCTATCTCAATTTCGGATTTGTTAACTTGGCCCATCACGTCTCTGAGGCACTTTCCTTTCTTCGCCTCGGATTTTTCAGACAGAATTTTCCGACACGAAACGTTTACATATTCTAGCTGAAACACGTCGAAACAATTACGTCACTCAATGGACGCTTGTCAACTGTTTTTGCTTAGTCCCGAGGGGCTTGAGTTGTGATTGTGACGATTTGTCCGATGGTGTCTTAAGTGATGTCTTTGGTCATCTTTGTCGGAAACGACGCCCAGTCTGGGCATTCTTTCACTAGGGTACCTCGGTTGCTAGCAAAGAGTCCATTGATAAACGTGACCGGAAAGTGCTAGGTGTATAAACTCGACCTCTAGCCTTCTATTCGCACCTCTGCGAATGATAACACATTTAAAATTATACTACTACCTCTTCAAAAATTAACATGTACAGACGTGTCCATATCAATCTCAACGTAGGGGCACCTTATGCTGCTGACATAAGACCCCTTTTGCAATGGTTTTGTAGCGGTTGATGTGAGCGCGCTTATGTGTAGTAAAATTTGACTAAATTATCATAAAATTATAATCTTAACAAAATATGTTTTATCTGGTAAACGGTTACCTAAATTTCACTTGGACGTGCCTTAGATCATCAATTATCAACAGTATAATGACAGATTATTTGACAGACAGAGTAAAATAATTACTGCAGGTAATTAAAAGCCACTGCCGACGTGGCACAGCGGGTAAGCAGGTTGAAGTGGCAGTGGGCGGGGCACATAGCGCGTAGAACTGATGGCCGCTGGGGCCGAAAGGTTCTGGACTGGAGACCATTCGAGGCCAAACGCAGAGTGGGGCGCCCACCCGCAAGGTGGACCGACGACCTGATAAAAGTCGCGGGATCCCGGTGGATGCAGGCCGCACGCAACCGGGCGCTCTGGAAATCAATGGGGGAGGCCTATGTTCAGCAGTGGACTTCTTGCGGCTGATAATGATGATGATGATGAATTAAAAGTCTCGACTATAAATTGCACAGTCTCACCTTTCATTTCAGGAAGTGAATACTATATTCATAGTAGCCACTACCCACTACTTTGGCTTTAAACCTAAACTCAAACGCATTTATTTCATGTACTTTAACTTTTACTAGAGTTAATGAAAAGTCAGTTAAATAATTTACATTTAAAAAAAGGTTACGGACACGAAATTGACTTTACCGACGGTTCGGACGTTGTTTCCATCAATTATTGAGAAGAAAGTTCGATTATTATCAGTTAGTAATGCGCTATTTTTAACGTCAGCCGTAAGCTTGGTGTCCCAGTGGAATAAGGGCCTTGACTTTTGCAGATAGAATCCAGGATACCAGACAGTTTACATTCCAGGTGACAGTTCGGATTTGTCAGGATTCTGCTCAACGTCTGAAAAATTGGACAAACAGAACGACTTATGATACTTTGTGTAGAAATATTCTAAATAGAAGGCGAGCTCGGAATTTGCTAGGGACTCATGCTATTATTATTGCTCAAAATAATAAAGTAAATTTATATTTTCAGACGAATTGGAAATTGTGCTATTGTTGAGACGAAGTATAAAAAAACGATTATAGAAGAACAAAAAAAGCTCGATAAAACTTACGAGTTCGACTGATATTTTTTAAATATAATTTGTGACAAATCAGCATGGTCCGCCTGATGGTGAGCGGATCAAAAAAATAGATTAGATAATAAAAATAAAAGATCTCGCAGTCTATGGATACTTCACCAGGGCTGGCGGGAACTGGCGGGTTGCTTACCATATGAAACCCTTTGGAAACCCCTAAAACAACTTATTCGTACATTAATAAGACAACTATAATACTTACCTGCAAATTACCTAATTTTCTGGGCAATAAAGGGTTTATTTCGTAATCTTTGCTTAATATTTAGTGAAAGTAACGAAGGTGATTTTGCAATTTTATTATAAATCGTCTCTACGGCTAAGAAGAGCTCGAGGTCGAAAACAATCTCGAGCAGCGGAACGTTATCGGTAACGACCTTTTTATATTTAGGAAACTTATGTTAGCTTTTCGTATTACTGGGAGAAATATGAACGAGCTTTTTGTATTTTTCTAACCTTTGCAGAGTACGAAGCGATTTGGATTTTCAACCTAGAGAAACCTAGACATATTTTGAGTTTGACCCGTTCGACAGTGGTTTTTGTAAATACATATTCATGGCAAACGAAATAAATTGTCGTAACGTAATAATTACTTCAGCATTTAATCATTCTCATATTTAGGCGAGTCTTATTAAATGTAAAAGTTTTAAAAACCATATATACCTACTCTATCTCATAGAGATGTTTACCGAATGAAACAACCTTAGGATTTGAGAAGCACAGTCAAAAAATCTTGAATTTTTTCAACCAGATCCTCATAGGAAGTGCAATACGTTTTGTGCTAGAGAAAGGTCTACAAATAATCTTCTGTTGAAAGGGAACTCTTAGAACTTTCGTCTTGAAGTTTTATTTCAAAAGCACAATGGAAGTCCAGATTGCATCCCAGGCACTCTGAATAGGTTCCGAGGAATCTGCTGTTGCTGGAAGACGGATAGCAAATTAAAGATGGCGATGGACGTGATTGAGTATGAAACGGTCGCCAAGTGTGAATTGAGTTCGTAGGTGAAGGGTTCTGTAAGTGTTAGCGCTTTTTGTGTGTATGAATAAGACAATTAAGATTCGCGAGTGATAACTGATACGAGTGTTTATAGGCCCCTCTATCCCCTTGTTTGTTTATAATTGTCGTTGTGTAAAGAATAAGGAGCACTAATATTGCTTCTGTTTAATACTGCTTAGAATCTGAACAGGTTTTGTGAACAGCCCTGTTGTTTTTCATAATGATCATTAACTTTTTTTCAAGCGCTTATCTCTGACACCTGAACGTCTAAGTTAAGCAGTTCATGTAGGCACAGTTGTGACTTTTAGTTGATCAAGAAGCTCACAGGTAGCTTTTTCGTAATCATGTTTGATGAATCAAGAGATACAACAAGTTACAATCACTGAAAAGCAAAAGTTACTCAAATACCTGACGATTTTTCTTAAGACGTTCGTTTTCGTTGAAGTAAAAAGTGACATAAAAGATCGCCAAGTACGCCATTATACTTTTAAAAAACCGTGGGAAACTAGTAAATAATCAGTGAATATTTTGAAGCAAACTTATGTACCCTGTACTTTTGACATAAGAGATGACAGTCAGCTAAGGGAAGATAATTCGAAACTGATCAGGCATTCTCAAGCACGAGATGTCAAATAAGTACACATTTTATTAGGCATTAAGGGCGCGGAACCCCAAAAACTCGTGATTGAGTATGAAAGAGCACCTTGGATTAAGGCCGATCTCAGATTTGGCGCGCAATCAATCCGTCCATCTGACAGCTCAGATTAGTATCGAACTGGTGACATATTGTGCAAATAATTGTGATTAATGCACGGTATATTCATTTGTTGCTGTTCAACTATTGATGGCAGTGTGTTTGCAAATAGGAGTGTTGTGGTATTTTACCCTAATTAACAGTTTGAACCCTGGTACCTTGTAGTTATTTACATTTAAAATAATGACTCTATTATGACATTTTTGTTTTGATTCACCACGTGGCAGGATCTATGCCAAAACGTTGAAAGTCAGTATCAAACAGCTATGGTGCGCTTGCCGGCTTTTCAGACGTTGTTTTGTATGTTACATACAAGAGCTATTTAGGCTTAGCTTCGAATTGGAAGTTGACTTATATTATTTTCATTATCACTATTGGATGCATTGAGTTTGAGATGTCCATTGCTGGATAAGACTCTCTACATTTCCAGAGCGTCGGTTTTAGGAAGTCTGCGTCCAATGAAGTTCTAATTATTAATGATGCCAAAATCAACTGACATGAATCGTCATAAGTATGTTAATCAAGATATTAATTAATTCACATAATGGAACACATCTGTGACAAGTAGATTAAAATTATGTTGAATAAGATTATTCAGCATAGTTTTTACAGACTCGTTTTTTCCGATTTCCACGAATTTAGAGCTAATGAAACACGAACTTTAAAAGTAAAAACATTCGCAACGGCTTTCGTTCATCAGCCCGCTATAAATATTTTTATTTTACGTGCAAACCGTTTCATAGACACATTTACTCACCCACGTAATCCTTCCGATGAATGGGGATTTTTTGCCGACGTACAAATATTTCTCCTCGCGGTAAAAACATTCGTCCCCGCAAAAGGGCAAATTAAATCATATACCGAGCGTCTCAATTATTTGGCGCGGTGTATGCCACAGGCAGAGGAACAAAAAGAATGGTGGCGCTGGTCCTTTGAAAAGCCCATCGGGGGTGCACTCAAAGCTGTCACCCCCAGAAGGCCACTCCACTCCGAACGCAAATATCCTGATCCGCTGCGACGCTCGCCAAAGTATACATCGACGCTTTAACATCTCTCGGCTGCTGTCAACAGCAGCCAAAAGGCGCAATGTGTAGTTTTAGGAACGACGAAACGCGGGGAGATGAAACGGAGGATGGTAGAGGCGCCGCGGCGGCTGCTGATCCGCGCATGCGTTCGAGATTCAACCCCATTGGTCTAGGGTGACGTCATCGGGGTGAGCCCGGTCTGAGTGACACCAACAGTCACCCCCGAGCGGTTGCAGAGTTCCCTCGCGTTTTCTGTTCGGATACAAAAACAAACGTTGCAAAAACTGTTAACAGGGACCGTAAATAACATTGTGATTCCAGTGCTTTTACGCAAGTGCTCTTTGTAAGTTAGTTCGTAGCAGTAAGCGGAGAATCTTCGTCAATTAAGGTGAGTCTTGAGTGATGTTTACAGTCCGCTTGTGTCAGTAATCTTAATGATTCTAGTTCATGCATGACTTGAGTTGCAAACGCCGGGATATGCAACACTTTTGAGCGCTCCTTTTAAAAAAAGCAAGAGTATTTTAAAGCAACTAGACATTCATAGCAGAAATTCGGAGAAATTCCGAATTGAGAGATCTTTAAGTTATGCTCACGTGTAGTTTTTATTCACTAACAGGTGCATTGGTAATGATGTCAAATTTAAAGGCTACCACCATTTTTCTGAGATGTCTTATTTAAAAAAATTGAGATGCTGCTTATCTGTCAAAGTCGGTACTGCCTAAAAAGAGCTTACTTAGTACCTACACTTGTCCGGTTGATAATACGTTCTTGTGGTTGAAATACCACACATAACAATCCGTAAGGGCTGGTGAAGCTTACTGGGATCTGCATTCCGACTTGTGAAGATAGGTATGAGATTATTGTTTAAGATAAAGGACATCTTCATTCTCGATAAATACACCTAGCTTCTAAATTAAAAAGAAGATTTGACGTTCAGTCTCATTGATTAGGTAAGACAGCATATGAATATGAAATCCAACATTGTTATTGCGGTAATTTTCTAAATGCAAATATTTTCAAATATAGTAGATTATTAACCGAGGGGATAAAGCAGTGTCTTCTTTCGCGGGTGACGATTCAAATCGCGAGCATAACGAAGGACTCGATGTTTACTCCCGAGCGTAGCGAGGGTGTTAAAAACTTAAATCACGAGCGAAGCGAGGGATTTAAGACGAGTCCTGAGTGCAGCGAGGGATTTAAGTTCACCCAAGACAAAGACAGCTTTATCACCGAGGAAAATACTCTACTTTTCGTACCATTTGCGAAAAAAGTATTTACCATTTATTTATTATAAACAACATACATAAACATACAAACTAAATTATGTCCCGCAAAACTGCAGAACAATTTTGACGTCAGGATCAGTGATTCTTTAATTATACTATTTATCTATCAGGACTAAGAATTTTCAAAGACACATTAAATGCCTTCTAATCACACCCTTTTTTCTATTTTATCACATATAATACTGGCAGGTCACAAATAAAGAATTGAAACTTCTAATTCAAATTAGCGCTCGAAAACCTCGGTAAGTATTCCAAATTTAAATCACATTCTCTCCCTAGAGGATGAATGAAATTCAGTACAATTTTCTTTCCCTGTTTTCAACAGATTAAAAATGACTATTGTTATGTTCTCTTTTTGCGGGCTAGAATGCCACTTTTTTGAGCAAGTGGTACGAAAACACATTTTACGGGTTGTTCCTGCGTTTTATGTTTTATCTCAAGCCGACAAAATGTCTATGACTTTTTGAATATCGAAAAAAAAACATTCCTATTAGTGTCATTTGATTGTAAATGTTTTCAGTTTATTTTTTATTTCATTTAACCGAATCGAATAGGGTCCTCATTGCATTGTTTTCTTTAGAAATTATGATACGAGTATTATACCTAGACCCGGATGCTAATTAGCACAAAACCAGCCCTAGTTACATGTTCTATCAAAACAACGTTATTTACTAAATGATAGAGCCGTAACAAACTGAAGTTCATCTCCGTGCGGCAGTTGAAGTCGATTTGAATAAACATTGCGATCACGTTTGTATATTGAGTAGGACCGCGTAACCCGATACTTTACATAAATTAACGTCTCCCATCCCGGGCCCATTTCGGAGTTAACGAACCATTACCAGCTTTCATCTCCCATCTGAATATTAGAAAGAAACAAAACGTGCGATGTAAGATGCGGCGAGGAGTTTCAGCTGCATTACTTAGGCGGGCGGAGCTGGCCGAGAACCTTAGGAGTTTCGGGATAAAGCTTCTTGAGTTAATACGATCTTATGTGGTACTCCTGATGGAATTCAGGGGTTGGTAATTATGGAGGAATGAAATTTGGGCAATTCTTATTTATTGTTTTTTGATTTATAAAGGTTGCGGGTTTCAAAATGTCGGTGATTAAGAGTTCTAGTGAATCATCTTGTAAACAAATACCGGACCTGAAAACCTACCTACTTCTGGGTTTCAGGCCGAGTACTATTTCCGCTCGGCTACTGAGGCCTTACTATAAATATTTTCAACTAGGTATAAACTATTATTTATGCGACATCTTTCGCCTTTTTCACTTTATCTCATACAGAGTGGATGATTGTATGTTGAACTTGCTTCATTTACAGGTGAATCCCACTAATATTATAAAATGCGAAAGTTTGTATGTGTGGATGGATGTGCCGTGTTGCTCTTTCACGTAAAAACTACTGGATGGATTTTAAGGAAACTTTACAATAATATAGCTTATGCATCTGAATAGGACATGGGCTGCAATTTATAAAGATACAAGCATATCTCGATTTACCAATCAGCCTAGTAAGAGATGATTGATGTAAACCACCATAACATTTTCAGGTGTATTTTTCAGTAAATACTTATCTCTAAGGAGTGAATAAAGACGTACACGAAAGGAAATCATAACTTCTTGACCTGTTTGATGGAGGTCGATTCAAAACCCTGACCCGTATCTTTTTATGGTGTATGATTCATTTCATGGTTTGAATGAAATAGTAATATTTCTGTTTGGAATTGCGTTTCCACGGTATCACTGGAGTGAGCAGGCGTTATGATATTTTTAATGAATGTGTTCATTCAATCCTAGCCTTTCTAGAATACATTTATAGTTACAAAGTTATTTATGTTTCGTAAACACTTTGATTTCGTTCTTTCTAATTCCGTTTACTAGACTTTAGACTCTAGCGGTTACTTACAAAATACCATAACTTTGAAATAAGTCCAATTCAACAAAAATATTTACGAATGAAACCAGGACACTCTAGGTTTTGTAAACAGGTAGATGAATAAAAGCGAATATTTTTCATACGTGATTCATTGCCGGAACAAAGAAACGTTAATTTATCCGGGTAAGCCTGGGATTAGTAAATGGGAATTAGGAACAGGTGTTCGAACCCAGGTGATGGGCAGTTTTGGATCGGTTTATCGCATCTGTAATATGGATGTTTTTTGTTATTACTCGTAAGTTTTAGTATAGCTGAAGTCATTTATTAATTCATTACCAAAGTAGAGTATGAATGACGGACTTAATGCCTAGAGGTATTCTCTACCAGTTAATTCACCATAATAGTTAAAATAAGTACTGTAGGCCAAGAAAGGGAATAACCTCCGAAAAGCTGAAAATAGGTAGGTACTTGGTTGTTTAAATAAACATTACATAGCAATAACATAATATAACATAGCTGAAGCTGCACAAACAATTATGACGGTCATAGTTTTTCTATCAAGTATCTGTGGACTTATATAAATTGTTAAATAACAAGAGATTGACAATTTTTCGCACTCACTGGCAGGTTATTCAAAAAGTACTAATGCAAGTACATGTACTGTATTGGTACTCTAATCCTCTCCAAATCCAGTGACTAGCATATTCGTCGAAAATGGATTTGTATGTATGGTATACAGCTGTATATACAGTACCTGAGAGTTGCTGCTAAATTTTTGTGACGTGACGTTGATAGATGTGCCAGTTACCGTTGTGATGTACAGATAAGTGACATAACTATATCATACTATGTCACACATATACTATAAGGTCTTTAGAAAACTATAACTAAACTCTCTAAAACCTTACCTATTTGTGTTAGATACATTATAATCTATTTTAATGTTACCTACACGCATCGGTAAGGTCGTGCGTGACTGAAATAAGAACACAAGAATATTCACCTGAAAAAATACTAAAATTAGTCAGGACTGACTGAAATGGTCGTTTAGGTGGGACGAAATCCACAATTTCAGGTAAAACATATCTGTCCTGGCTCGTATATGTCAAAACTTGAGTTTTTAGAACGACCCTTAAAGTTTGATATCAATTGAATTTATAGAATACTAGCGGCCGCCCGCGACTTCGTCCGCGAGGATTTAAGTTGAAAAACAAAAAGTAATATTTCTTTATAAATTGTAGCCTATGTGCGTTTCACATGTATAAGCTACATTATTGTAAAGTTTCACTAAGATCCATTCAGTACTTGAAAGAACAACACACACGGTGCCGTGTGTGTGTTGTGTGGATGTGCATCCACACATACAAACTTTCGCCTTTGTGATATTAATAGGATTTTAGAAGCGTTTTGAGCCTTATTAGAATTTCTAAGGTACATTTTGGTCACAGACTAAAAAAAACGGCTGACTTTTCTTTGCACCGTCGGCAAAGAATTTAATCCTCGGATTGGCTCCTATCGCTCAGCGATCGTCGATAATGGCCCTAATTTGATTGGCACCCAACAGCTGGGCTCGATGTGAAAACTCTATTACCAGCTACTTCTCGGCTTTACGGCCAGTTGAGGAAATTAGTATATTGATTGGCCCACTTAGGACTCGTTTACTGCGATCAAATGGAGTGTGGCCAATGTCAATCAATTTTGTATACTTAATCAGTGTGTGTATCAAAGTTAAGTAACATTTGGATTGACAGTGTGGAGCCGTTTTAGAAAATCAGCTATCCAACGTCCTTATTAATAAACTTAAAGCAACGTTGCAGCAATGGTTTAGCGATTTACGTGTCCTGTCACTGACTCGCAAATGTCGACAGAAATAAGAACGAAAGAGACAAACCGTTACAGCAGCTAAAGTGATTCTGTAGTAATGTTTGAGTTTTTATGAATAAGGTGGTAAGTTTTAAACTACCGTGCCGCATCCGAATTCAAACTGTCCATTCAATATGTTTAGACATATTAGTGGCCACTATAGCTTATTCCGAATAAACACAAAAATATTTTGCCTGTTTGTTTGTATTTTTATGTTAAAAGGCAAAAACTTATGGACTGACTTCCCTTAGCGAAAAAGTTGGGCTAAAATCTGCAGTAATGTTTTCGTTCACGCATCGGTCTGCCAATATTACTCAATGAACTAAATATAGTCCAGTCATTATAGTAAGTTCACCTCGGAATTCGAGATACCCAGCTGTAAGTCTGTAAATACTTGTATATTGACACCCTAAAAGTTGTCTCAAAACCTGCATATGGTAGGGTGTACGCAACTATTAAAATTCAAGGTCAAATGTCACAAAAATCGATTTTTTGTAAATATCTCTTTTCCTTTGGGTTTTTTGCTATTTGTATGTATTATCAATATTGTAGAATACAAAATTCTCCACAAATTTTGTTTCAAAAATTTTTTCATACGGTGAACCGTTTTCGAGATAGAGGGCGGAGAGCGCGCGGTCACAGCATCACTTCAGGTCAACCAGCGCCTCCGGTCAAAAACTTAAAAAGTGAAAAAATGTGAAAAAGTCTTGATCATCTTCGTTATCTGCATTACGTCAAGTCTACAGAACTTAATAAAGCTGTGCAGCTTTCAAATATTCCACCAACAAGTGCAGCTGCTCATCAACATTGTAAAAACAACACCGTTGTCGAAAATCGTTTCGCATTGCCCAACCCCATACCTGGGGTTCCAAATCATGCCCTAACCAAGTTTGAACTTGATAATATACACGTTGTTGTTTTTACAATGTGATGAGCAGCTGCACTTGTTGGTATAATATTTGAAAGCTGCACAGCTTTATTAAGTTCTGTAGACTTGACGTAATGCAGATAACGAAGATGATCGAGACTTTTCACATTTTTTCACTTTTTAACTTTTTGACCGGATGCACCGGTTGACCTGAAGTGATGCTGTGACGCCCGCCCTCTATCTCGAAAACGGTTCACCGTATGAAAAAATTTTAGAAACAAAATTTGTAGAGAATTTTGTATTCTACAATATTGATAATACATACAAATAGCAAAAAACCCAAAGGAAAAGAGATATTTACAAAAAATCGATTTTTGTGACATTTGAGCTTGAAATTAAATAGTTGCGTACACCCTACCATTTGTAGGTTTTGAGGCAACTTTTAGGGTGTCAATATACAAGTATTTACAGACTTACAGCTGCGTATCTCGAATTCCGAGATTCTTACCTAATTTAAGCTTAAATGACTGGCCTAATAAAGACGATTGGATTAAGAAAGGTAAGAGATGGTTATGTTACATGATAAAACACTTTATCCTTCTACATAGACCTATCGATAGAGCAGGAAGTTGCTAGAACCTGAAATGTTACATTGTACAAAAATACTTGTTTTAGTGCAATTAAGGTCTTTATATCTGAAGATATGCAGTTTTCAACTATAGAAGAGTGGCTTGAGGTCAAATTTGTGCATAATATTTAAAGATCTAATATTGTCAGAGAATTGTTATCTTGACAAAACTTAACATGGTCATGACTTATGATCACGATTTTGTACCATCACACCATAATGGTGTGATGGTACAATCACACCATTAAGTCCACCAAGTCTAGAGTAATTTTATCAGCAATAGTTATTTAGTCGGGTCATTTTTAATGGCATACAGTTTACGAAGGGATTCTTGATGTCAGTCCTCAAGCCCAGTTGAACGCCTCAAGGCGCCTTGATAGTTTTCAACATTAATTTTTATTATTAGCCTCACTTACAAAATATGTTTAACAATTATGTTATCAAACAACCAAAGACTTTTTACTGATAGATAGTTACAACAATGTAACGCAGTTCTGACAATAAATGAATATTTAGCACAAAGCCTGAAACACCTTTTAATAATCCTTTGATAGTTATTCCAGTTCACAAACAAAGAAAGCCGTCGCAATCAATCAGTGCAAACAATCAGGAACTTAACATCCACTTAGGGAAAGAACTAGTGATGGGAAACTATTTCCATATTTATAGTTTCAGATATTCTTCAGAATTTTACTTGGTCTGACAATGTCATAGCTTATCCATTTGAGTCTACGCAATCGTTTAGACACAATCACATTTTGAAATAATTTAAAATGACGAAATATTTAACTGAGCTTCACTGAATTCAAGTTTTTTTTTTTTGGATATTACGTTCGCGTAATTTTTAAAGATCTTGCCTATAGCCTCTATATAAGATCATGCTTTCGATTTCCTACTATGAAAGATCGAACTCTCTTTATTTATTTGGCCAGTGTCGCAGTGCAATGACCACATTACAGAATAATCCATTATCGATAGGACTGGGTCTGTTTTAGTGATGCTTGTTAATTACTAAAACAGACCCAGTCCTATCGATAATCGGGCAAATCGCGGTTGACATCACTAGGTAAAACAATGGATCTGGCTCCCTAAGGACTCCCCGTCCATCATGACTGTGATTGTGCCAATTATCTACTGTTCTGAAGTCAGTTTAAATCGAGATGGATTTAATATGGCACCTTAAAAGATGGAAATCAATTCAGAATGCAACTCCGGTGCTTGTTTCTAATAGATATGAACTATGAAATGGTAAAATTTTTAACAAGGCATAATACTAGATTGATCTAGCTAAGATATTTTCGCGTCCGAAATACCTCAGTGTCTCAAGACGAAAGTCTTTGACCAGTGTGTGTTGCCAGTGATGACATACGGGAGTAAGACGTGGTCGTTCACTATGGGTCTCATAAGAAGGCTCAAAGTCACCCAGCGAGCAATGGAGAGAGCGATGCTTGGTGTTTCCCTGCTTGATCGAATCAGGAATGATGAGATCCGCAGGAGAACTAAGGCAACCGACATCGCTCGAAGGATTGCATCGTTGAAGTGGCAGTGGGCGGGACACATAGCGCGGAGAACCGATGGCCGTTGGGGCGGAAAGGTTCTCGAATGGCGACCGCGTACCGGACGACGTTCCGTGGGCAGGCCCTCCACAAGGTGGACCGACGATCTGGTTAAGGTCGCGGGAAGCCGCTGGATGCGGACAGCGCAGGACCGATCGTTGTGGAGATCCTTGGGGGAGGCCTATGCTCAGCAGTGGGCGTCGTTCGGCTGACATGATGATGATGATGATCTAGCTAAAGAATAATGACTACAGATAAAAGTGTTTTAGCTCCAAAACGCTTGTATTGAAGGTTCCCGTCGTTGGTCTATCCTTTCTTTGCTACTAATTTTATTCTTCATTCATTCTTTGGAGAAAGGAATCTACTGTCAGCTATGACCCCTCGCTTATGAAAGCAGTGAACAGCTGTCATAAGGAGTGGGAATTAGCTATCATCACTACATAGTATAAAACAAAGTCGCTTTCTCTGTCCCTATGTCCCTTTGAATGTTAAAATCTTTGAAACTACGCAACGGATTTTGATGCGGTTTTTTAAATAGATAGAGTGATTCAAGAGGAATTTTTATATGTATCATAATATCCTATTGCACCCGCGCGAAGCGGGGGCGGATCGCTAGTAAAATAATAATTAGGAATGGTAGAAATTTAATTATTAAAAATAAAAATTTAAAACGGCTAATAGAATCCGTAAAGTTGTTCTTTTTTTTTTTAGAAAAAAGTATTCTTTCCATTTTGGGTACCTGGTTCGAATTGTTGCCAAAATGAAATAAATACGTTAACAGATATTTTAAATACTTCTACCAGCTGTAAATAAATAATTTATAACACGTGTTTTCAATCTGTATTTATACCTATTAATTTAAAACACGGGTAAAACTTACTAAATCTCATAAATGATTAGAATATGAACCGGATGAAACAAGACGCAAAATAATACCCATACGTTTATAATTTACCGCTATAAATAAGAGGAGAGGACATTGTTTCCCAACGATTAAACATGAAACATTGCAGTTCACGCAGTTTGCAAACGAGTGGGGTGGTGAAGAATTAATCATTTTAACATAATGAAAAGAGAGAATATATCAATCTTTTGTCTCAAGGCGTCACCGTCGGGAAATTAAGACTGTGAAAAATGGGGCGGCCATTATGGAAATTGTTATTTGTTTATAAATAATGCGGCGTGCTCGAGCAATCAATTAGAGGTGAAACGGTAAGTGTGATTTGAGTAAATGCAAATAATGATGATGATGAAACATGTGGTGAACATGATCTCGAAGTTTAAGTGCAAGGCCTTATTCAGACGTTTTACGTCGGAGATATAAAAGTGCTTAAAAATTAAATATAAAATGTAGTCTTTAGTTTTTAATGAATGGTTACATAAGAAAGCCGCGGGAATAAAGCCCTAGGGAGTCCAATATACCGAATAAGTACTATAGAGGGGGCTGACGTTCCGGAGGTTAAGTCCATAAAATAACTAAAACGCCCGAAATTGCACAACTGTTTTCTAAGTAGAGGAGGCAGTGGACTTTACAAATGATACAGTGCGCGATGCCCACCTGCAAGGTGGATGAATGACTTACTAAAAGCTGTAGGATTTTGGACTTACACAAGAACATAAACCGTCTAAAATCACCAGCCTCTTGGGATATCTATGTAGCTATGTAGGAGACTTAGGTTCAGGCAAGAACGTCCATTAGCTGAAAGTAATGATTAGGAATAATTAATTAGTCTGCATTTGATTGAAGCCAGCTCAAAATACTCTTCATTAAAATGTGGTTAGTAATAGCAGTAAATTATCTTGAATTCCTTCCCGGAATTCCCTTATCGGATGTAAAGCTCTTCATTCATTTCATAAGGAAGCGAAACAAAAATTTAACGTATGTAGTACGGCAAGCTGGTATCGTCAGTAAATGGCGTTTTGAATGCTATCAATCCGACAAACATGTGTTCAATTTGCAGCGTAACCAAGATAATGAACGAAAATACGGTGCGCGGAATATAATCAAACCACATACTCGCGCAATCTGGCATGGACGTATCCATTTGAAGCAATTTGTCATCCCTACTGCTAAATAAATACCTTTCATTTAACAAAACGTTATTGCCATCAGATTTACCGCTGGGAAATATAATGAATGTGTTTGGATAATCTATTCCTAAAATCTTCGTACTACTGACACGGTTGGCATCGCTTTTTCAATTTTGATTATTGTCACTCAAAACTGGTTTTTAATGGTTCATTTTGCACATAAAGCCTTCTCGTGGTAGGCCGAAAATGTGATAACGGGTTGAGCTGGCATCATTTTTGAGTAATTGGTCGGCAAATTCACAAAATCGGCAAAAGTTGATACGAGATTGCTCCCAATCTCGTATCAACTTATTCCATAGTCCTTCCTGAGGCCTTTGTCCTGCACTGGGATATTATATGTACCTATATAATATCCCAGTCCAGGACATTTTCAGCCACGCTTCATACTCGAAGGATCATTAAAATAAGAGCGCTTGTAATAATTAATCACACGCTAACACTCTGAATAACCTCCAACGCTTGTTAACACTCCCACGCTCAAACCCAAGTTTCCAAGTAATCATGAAAACCCGCTCGTAACCTAGCCACAACTCGTTCAGGTTTAATCCAAAGCGATTTATCGCTCCAAAATTATCGCTAAACACCCAAATTCGCGGAGCGTTTTCGCTCCTAGCTATGTGTATGGGTGGGATTGAAAAATTGTAACTCTGCGTAGAGCTTACGTAATTTCATGCAGCCTGTATGCCCTGATACGTGGCCGTAGGGCAGAGGGTGAGTTTGAAGTGTCGACAGGAAATCATCGATAGTCGATGGGTATTGAAATAACAGATTAATTGTCGAGAGCTTAGTGTGCTCTGTTTGATTCTGCTTTATGATTGTCTAGCAGCTCCCTGAGACTTCTTTCGCGTTGACTTAGGTTAAAAAATCTTCATAACTTGTAGCCTATGTCCTATTTCGATGCATAAGCTACATTATTGTAAAGTTTCTTTAAAATCCATCCAGTAGTGTTGACGTAAAGGCGCAATACGCCACATACATCCATCCACACATACAAACTTTCGCATTAATACTATTAGTAGGATTTTTAAACCTTGACAGTTGTAAAACCAAGTCAGATTAGATTAGTTTATTGATTGGTCCTAAACACGCGCCAATACCAAAAACGATGAGCGTGAGAAAACGCGTTGCGTCCGAAAAACAGGAACAACATAATCTGAAACATTAGCTGGACCTATAATTTCAGTACTGAAACCACTTGGAAAGCAGCGTGTAAAAGCTATCAAGCACAAACGTGTTAGGTGCAGACAAAAATACATATTTATTGAAAAGTATCGATATTTCCCACGTCCCTATAAGCTGTGATACGTCGCCGTGGGCCAAAGGGGTTGTGCACGTCTGCCGTGGAAAGTATCAAAAATATCGACTGTTTAAGGTCTGTTTGAGGATTTGGGTCGACACGTCTGAAATTAGATGTGGAGTTAATAATTTGCGTCTTGAGAGTTGCGTGTGGAATGTAGGTTAGCCGGATTCCGGAAGGATTGAGGTGCTGAAATAATGTATGAACAAAATGGAACGGTAATTGTGTCATAATTTAGAAAATTACGTTTGATGCTTATACTTGCTGGCTGATTTTATTCTCACCTTGCCCCATACTCACCATTTGTTTGATATTTTTTGTTATACGAGTATACATCGGAAGTAGATATCTGCGAAGTGATTTGTTTTTGCATTTCTATACAACTTTGGACTTCTAGCAAACAAAAATTAGGAATAGTCCTGGACTTTATTTTCATCATTTCAATAAAAGTTTCAGTCAAGTTCAATTTGAGCTACGAAAGCAAGCCTCTAAAGTTGAAATTACTTAAAAAAGGTAAAACTAGAGGCACCCCAGCGTTTCTGTTGCGAAATTCGGAAGCTAATATGGGGGAATAGAATCGGATTACCGGAACAGGGCACGGGGCAGCATGGGGCTGTGCTGGAGGCTTCATGATGCAAATGGGTTTTGTTTTGTTCTCCGGTTGCGGCTGCTGCGTATCAGATACTGCTTTTATAGGATTTCTATGTGCTGTAGCAATTACTCGTATTGTTATGTTTACCCTAAATTTACAGCCCTCGACCTCGATCATAGTTGAGGTGAGGCCTGTATCCAATAGTGGCACATGTGAAAACGTGGTTGTTCAGATTTTAAATTTGACTTTCTACTTGAAATCTTATGTAAAGGAGCGAATCAAATCTAAGTACCATAGTTACCTGTACGATAATGTTTATCTTTGGTCATCAACATCAAAGTTCAGTGTTCTCCGCATGATTTTCTTCCTATTTACAATGTGGGTGAATTATTTTGTACCTTATGCTAATGAATGATTTTTCTTTCTTTCAAGTGTTTAAACAATACACATTAAACTAAAGTGGTCTTTATTGTTATTTTATTTAGCGACACAATCAACATGTACGAGTATTGTGCTAGATCTACGGTAGTCTGAACTACTCCAGACCAAAATCGAGCCTACGCAAACTGTTTATGGCTAACTGGGCAATGCCGGGTGTAACGTGTTGATAAGAGTGCGTTTTTCGTTTGTTTTAGCCAGGCCGAAGTCAGGGTATCTAACAGTAGGGGGTCTAAACGAGCTTCAGGATAGGCTGGGCTCGTGTTAAATGGGTTTCGTATCGGAGCCGTTGTGCCGCAGAACGGGTGCTATCTAAACGGCTCGTATGTCATCGAGCAGGTGAAGCGGATTGCGAAAAATTGAACGCTTTTGTTAAAGCCCGTTTGACTATGTTTGACTTTGAAATATTTCGTTCTAAAACCTGGTTTGAATTCAAAAATGTGGCATATTTGTTCATCTCACAATGTTAATTCTTAAATCTACTTTCTCGGCCACTAAACTTGTAACTTAACTAGCTATTACTAGACAATATTGGAAATCAGAATAACTCCTAATCTTGCATTGCGTTAATGCCTAAGGTAGGTCATGATATGAAAATAAAAGCATGCCAACATAAAGTCAAAGTCCAGAAAAATGCAAAACATACCAAATGACAAAATACAAACTCCTTCTAAACTGTATTCAAACATCGCCAAATATGCAAGTAAGTTCATTCCTAAAGTCAATGCACCCAAAACTAAATTCTCAGAACTGTGACGTTTTATAAATAAAAGATGGGAGTCGGTAGCCGCGGGGTCCCGGAGGACGAGTTGCACACATTTCGCAAAAATTATTTACATAGGTCTCAAAGAGGGTTGTTGGAGAAACACATTTTGGCTGTAAACCTCTCAGACATTCTAATGAGGTATTTGTGTTAAGAACGAAGATCCTCTTGGGCACGTAAAGAGAATTTATAATGCAACATAAGTGATATTTTAAGACAAATTCCACAATGGTCAGTATTAGTGTTTACTGTGTAGCACTACACGTTACATCTTTAACGTTCAAGATTTTCGAAACTTCGTTTTTGGAAACTCCTCGTGACCTCACCTCGAAACTAAAACGTTGATTGCTGTTGTTATATACGATCGCGGGTGTATTATCATTAAACAAAGGATAACTTTGTATCCAGACAAACCTAATTATAGATTTTAAGATGCAACTAACCAACTTTATGTACGTTTCTTACTGCAAATAAATAAATAAACGTTAAAACGCTGTGAATGACATTTCAACAGAAGATAAACCATGAAACATTGTTTTTCGGAAAGAAAACAACAGCATTCTGTATCGATGTTCGAAAATAACAGCAAACGTTGACGGGTTTAAAGTTTTATTGGCCTTTCATTATAGTTTTATTAGTTAGAGAGCGAAAAAGTGTTTAATAAAACAACCCTGTACCGCGTTTAATATTATTGATTTTACTCAGTATCTGTAATTAATTATAATGTTCCGAACTTCAAAGAACAAAGGCTTTCATACAAAGTTACTTATCCAATTTCCCCACCTTCAAGTTGAAATTTTCTGAAATTCGTTTTAAGCAGATGTTTACGTTGTTTATGAAACTTATGTTTCCACATAAGTGTAGTCTTAAGTTTATTATATTATTTCTAAACTGAAACAGAACTTCTGCTTGTGATAAATAGGTATCCAAGATTGAACGCTCCTAACTATGCATGATCGTACCTCTTGATATTAAATTATTCCTTTCAAATCTATAAGTCCGCTGAACTTTGTATCTGAAAGCATTCATTAAGTAGTCAACTGAATTGAATATCAAACACTATTCCGAATTCAGATAACTTATAGTTTACGGGCCACTGTGCTAATACTGGCAATACCACATGCGACGGGTTGCTCCCATTTCATTTTAATATAAATGTAAAATGTGCTCCACCACACCTGATATCGCTTAGGGTTTCACAGATGTAAAATCATTTCACAACTTTTATGTCTCGTGCATTCCGCTAAATCCCAAAGCTTGTTCAAAAATAAGCTCCTATGGCTACCCCCGAGTTTAAACAGTGCACGTACCTTTCATACAATATTAATAGGAATGCTGGCACCCTCGTGTCTGGAGCGGGACTCTACACGAGTATTTAGTTGTGGGGTAGCTGTTTACGGATATGAGGTTTAATTAAATTTATTGATTGACACCTCAGTGAGTCGACTTGTAAATGAGACATTCATTCTGTACGCTAATTGGGCACGTTAGTTTCTGAAATTAAGCTCGTTAAGGGGCTTCTTAACAAGTGTATTTAGTTGAAGATGAAGGAAATCGTTGCTGAGGTTTTCCCAAGCCATTGCGTTGAGTTCTTCAAGAAAGTTTATACGTTTTCACAGACTGGTGCTTAAAATCAGGAAGACAGTAATCCGTACGCTTGTTTGTTACCGTAGTATGATCGAAGACTGTAGTTGTATAAACAAGGGTTTTTACTATTTATGCAAAGTATTGAGAGCGTCTTGGGCCAGTGGTTAAGTACCCTCGTGGTATTGTACAATTTACGGCTTACTCTCTGGTGATGGAAAACACCAATAAGCCCAATAAAAAAACCAACCAACCGGGATAACAGCGGTAGGCTCGCCTCTTACCAGTTGGGTTCAAACTCGCTTGACGAAGTGCGAGCTTCCAAATGCTTCGATTACCATGACGGCAACCATAAGCATGTCTCTGATAACCCGTGTGTGATATACTTAGTCGTGCTTGCATTGATGTAATGTTTTAACACAAGAATAGTTCATGTTTCGTATTGGCAATACCTACTTGGATTGTTCCCCGACTAATACAGCTACCTTCTGAATACTACAAAGGCCTTTGTAGTCAGCCAGTATTTTCCAAAATATCCCCGTACCTTCGTACGCCGTTTATCCCAGCTGTCTCTTAGTTCTACCGTACGCAATGTTTTTAATCCGTAAAGTGAATATGTTCATGTGCTTGTTATTACCACTCTTCAGTAAAGATTATTTCGCTTCCATTTTACATGAGAACACTCCCACCGTGTAACCAGCTTATGTTGCGAGTGTCATTGATGTTGTACAATGCATTATACTCTCACACATCCACGCCACAGTAAACACAACAGTAGGTTATCAAAGGCCGCCCGCCGACTTATTAGCCTAGCGTGCTCACAGACACGCGGCACCACGGAACAGAAAAAACAGTGTTCCGTGCGCGGCACAGCCCGTACGTACTGCCGCCATCTTATTCCACCATATTTTATGCTAGCGTGTGCGTGAAAACGCGTGCCGCGTCGGCACGGTAAAGGAATATAGCAGTAATATGACTCGGCCCCGTCCTTGAGTTAAGTGCCTACTGCCGCGCGGTCCGTCGCCACGCGATAGGGCTGCCGCCTGTAGTATTTTAAAACATCCAGATACTTGTTTCTTTCTTGTTTTGCAACTGTTTTTCGTGATGGTAAATATTGTATTCCTATATAAAGAAATAAAATACGTATGGAATACGTGAATGGAAACAGGATATATTCCATAAAGCACGCTAAGTTGGTTCATAATTTTGTATTTAAAAAAACAAAGTTATAAATTTGACACATTAAATATTGACTATTGTATCTTAATACCTACCTACAATCAACCAATTTTTGCGGCGGACTAGCTATTTAAGAAAACTATTGCGTGAGCAAATCCTTTACTCGAAGAGTAGGTATTTCGGTACATAATCTCACTACCAATTGATGCGTATCGTGCGCACAATGAAACTCCCACCTAAGGTCATTCCTACCTATACTATCTACCGCTGAACCACCTATTTCACTTGTCTGTCACTATTCTTTACCCTGTCAACTCATTTAATCAATAATCTAGGAGTATTACTTGGAGGATAGAGCGAAATACCTGTCTTTAAAAATATTGTAACAAATTACGTGCTATTATGTAGGTACGTAACAAAACATTTTAAACTTACCTTTCGGAGTTTGTAGGTAATGTAAAGAATGACATCTCTGGGTGCGTTCTTGATGAATTCAAACAACCAAAAACAGCACAATAAAAAAAAAAACTTGCCCTGCCATAGTACATTTACAATATTATGTTCAGAAAATGGTACAAAACACATAAAACTGTCCGTCCGACACTGCACGGCGCGCGGCGCATTCGCGACTGACAGCCATCGTATCACCCTCGTAACCGGGACGCGTAGGTATAACTTGCGTTCCGTCCGCTTCGTCGAAGTCACAATACTGTTATATTCCTTTACTGTGGCGTCGGCACATTCAAACCGCTCTTGGTTTGGATGTGCCGTGTGCCGTGCACGTTTGTATGTAGATATTTTACTGTTCTCTGTTTACTGTGTTCTTTGTTACCACGCGTTGCAAGCGTTTAAGTGGATTACACTCGGCATTGGACAATGCTTTAGTTTTATAACCGTAGAGACGTAGTGTCGGATGGATGGGCCGTTAGAGCCCTACTCTGTTTCAATTCTGTTTCGTTATTTATGAGAATCGTCTCTTTTTGCGTTTGTTTTCTAAATTTAGAGGCCTCATTTGTTGTGAGGTCGTGAAGTTGGCGATTTAGCTTTCAAAATTGGTTTTTTAGTTCGTTTTTAATCATCAATGCCATAAAACCTCGATTCTTGGATAACCTAACCAATCCAATGACAGCTAACAAACAGGAACAGACGACTCAAGATGATCCATTCTCACTTTATGTGATAGAGTATGGATCGAACTCAAAAAATTAAAATTGAAGCACTTTATCAACTTGATTTATCATAATGACATACCTATATCGTTTTTCTAGGGTTCTGACAGGGGCAGGCAGACATACATGGTTTCCTTGTTGACTAAAGAACCAAAAAACCAATCATTTTTGAAACTTTAAATCACTCAGATTGATTGCGAACAGCCTAAAATTCTAGTTAACCATTAGTCGACCACAAAACCTATGACGTCAAGACTTTAAATCACGTCCATGTCCAGCCATTAAAATTGTCTCTATACAGTTATTATTGCTTTTGAATGGAAATCAATGACCTTTAGAAATACCATGAAGAGGACCAATCTGCTTATTAAGGCCCAGACTCCACCAGAGCTGAGCGGAGATGTGCGGCGTCGAGCTGTGTTTTCAACAACCAATAGAATCACATCTCCACATCTCCATGTGTGAATAACGCAATTCCATTGGTTGTTGAAAACACAGCTTGACGCCGCACATCTCCGCTCAGCTCTGGTGGAGTCTGGGCCTTACTCAGAATATAACTGAACTTGGACAGGACATACAGATTTTGGTGAAAGGGAATCTATCACCAGTTTTCGTAAGACATATTGCATATCAGCAAGTCTAAAGTGTAATATTGCCTCTTTATGCAAAATAGAACATAAAATACTACTTAGTCTTCAAATAAATCAAACGTTTGGCTTGCATTTCTTTAGATAAATTGAGGGCTGAGAAGATTGATGGTGAATTAACACATACAAAACCGTTAATTACTGGAATAAAAGCTAGCAAAAACGACTCTTGCTGGAACTGTATTCAGAAGCCCACATTTCGCCGAACGAACTTGAACCCAATAGCACATAAATACTCGTATTTTTGGCATGTTCTGTTAGTGGTTTAAAATGATTGTTTACTTTTAGCTAAATTCATTATATCGTGCTATTCGCGAATAGGTTTTGTGATATTCGCAATTGTACTATTAAAAACTGTGCTCTAACTGGAATAAGTCCAAAAAAAGGACACCAGAAATATTTTTCCTTGAAATACAAGAAAATAACATCAGTACCTATGAGTAATCCCCTCTTTAGCCTACAAATATTCAGACAGATCCGTGCAATCCAGACTTGCCAAACGAAGTTACTTAGCATACAAGACAAACGAACTAGTGGGCTTATTTCAACGTACTGTTAGATATTCAAATATTATAGTTAACCTTCGTTCCTTTGTAAGGCAGTGGAAGACGTGACGACTGAAAACCGACCCCGGGCGGTAATTTGTAACAACAAAACCCCTGAGTGAAAGAGATAAGGATATGTATCCATTTCTTTGCTTATTGTGATAACTTTATGACAGTTTGTCTTCGTAGCTTTTGGGGTAAATTGTTTTGGAGTAAAGTTGTTACTTTCAAAGTAGGTAACTTTAACTGCTTTACAAGACGTTCAGGAATGATTGAATTGAATTTATAAATTAAATTCAGTTTTTATTGTTCTACAGCCTTTTAAACTGTTAAGAGTTGGTCTAAATAATGATCAGAAGCTATATAATAAAATGCGTCTCTACATTTAATTGAACACCTTTAGAATATTAACATAAGACTAGGTTTAATTGAAAGATTTTAACAGCAGATTTTAAAAATTGATAGGCACAGAGGTAACTCGATTAACATTCACAGCACAGCAGTTTCGCTGAATTTAAAACATGCAAATGTTAGAACGCCTGGCAAAAAATTCAAGGCATTGCACGCAACAGATTTTATTGCTATGTATAAACGTACAGGCGTTATAAATGTTTACGTCGGAGACGAGTTTTAGGCAATGAAATGATTATTACACATACCAGAGGAGTTTATGTCGGAGAGTAGAAAAAACTCAATGAGAAATGAAAATTCCGACGTGATTGAAAGCTGAGGACGTTCCACATTTTTGCGTCGTCGTCGTCGCGCTAAATTGCGTTTAGATATTAGGTCACGGTTGATATGAGGTTTGATAACAAATAATGATTGCTTTTCTCGTTTCTTTAATACCCTTTTACACGCCAGTCAACTTTTAGGATTTTTGGTAAAACTCAAACCATCACGACCATATCCCATACGGGGTAATCTGAGTGAGGCACATGCCGTCATGTTGAGCTGAACATTTAGAAGCCCTCATTTCGCGGAGCTTATTAGAGCTCCATTTGGTAAGGGATGAGCCTGCAACCGATTTGAGGGTTGTTTGGGTAGTTCTTCGGTGTTTTACATCACCTGAGAGTTAGCCACAAAATATATTACAATGAACACAAACTGGGTGTTCTGGCCAATCTTGAACTCGGGACCTCCGGATTCCGAGCCAGAATGTTTGACCACTGGGTCACGACGCTGTCCTGAATTATAATAATAGCGTTTTATTTTTACACAACACTTTCAAGTCAACCACTGCAGTTTTATGCTTTGCTAACTCTCTTCTCTAGCTTGAATCGCTTTTTCTTTAAAATGTAACAATAAAATGCAGCAAAATGCGCCACAACGCGGACGTAGCAAAAACTAAGTGGCCTGATTACGCCCAGTCTGTAATAAACGACTTTCATGAAGCAAAGTAATAACTAGCTAAAGTCGTAAGTTACATAGTAAGTTGGCACCGCATCTTAAAATTTGCGACTCAGTTAAGGTTCTATGGGATGTGATAAGGTCCATTGCGGGTAACTTTAATATTGTCAGCTTCTCGCCTCAAGAAAACCGCCCGTGGTGCTTTAAGTCTTCATGGGAAAACTTTCTTGTAGCAGTTAGTTTAAAGTTTGTTCACACATCGTCACATGTTCTGGACGTGAGAGGAATTTGAGTGCCTGCCCAGAGGTTAGCTTTCGATTGAGCTTGCAGTCCTAAAACTTCGTCAGCCAATTCCTCAATCACAGTTAACAAACCTCCAGGGAATGATTTCCTTACAATAAATCACTAAACTGCAAATCGAACATTCAGAAAATACGAGATGTTTGTGTTTACCAAGATTCGAATGGGTGTTTATTACTTCAACTTTGCTGTACCTAAATCTGGCCAAAGCTTGCCAAGTTACATTTCATAGTTAGTGGCTACGCGAGGATGCAATTAGGATTTAGTTTTAGTTCTATTGGGAACCTTATTATCTGTGGCACGCTGATTAACGTTCACGAATACCATTTTCTCGTTTGAGCGGGTGATCAACTCGATCTATTTACGTAAAAGGAGGAGCATTTGATGAACGTTTGTGAATATGAAAAACCATTTTGAACAACGCTCAAATATTTGATTAGCGTTTGTGAATTCGGGCGTAAGAACAACCCGCTAAAGCGGACAAAGAAAACTTTTGATAATATATTTTTTTAGATTAACTTTCATCTTATAACTTTTCACTGCAATTTTAAATTTTATCTATTTTTCGAGGCGATACTTTACGATACTCACTTACTAACAGTGTTTTTCATGTTTTCAGCTCCGAGTATTGGAAATATTAGATAATGTGAAAAAGTTGGCTCCACATGATATTCTCAACGTTATTAGAGTTATAAGGTAGGTACGTCGATTCTTTTGATAAAATAACAAATGTAACCAATCCCATTAAAAAGGTACCTAAATTAGAAAGGTAAAATAAATCACTTAAAACCTGAAACGTAAATACGAACACGAATGCAATTTGAAGGGTCGTGTAGCATTGTTCGTTAAAATATAAAATAAAAACCATTAGCAAAACATGTTGTTGTACATAATATTACGTACAAAATTCAAACACTTTGACAGTATTACCTTAATATTAAACACTTATTAACTTATGTAAAGGTCATGTTCCCACTGCTGAGTTAGACTTGACTGTGGTTTGACTGTGACAAACAATGGTTTGCGTCCCTTCAAGAAGTTTACGCACTGGCAAATTTTCAAAGTACCAATAGCCAAACACCTGATGAAAAGTGACTCACTTTTCCCAAACAAAACGATGCAAGTTAATTTATTCGGATGTAAAAGCGGACAGGGGGGACTGACTGACATTAAAATTTGAGCCTTGTCAGGTGCTAAGTCCATAATTTCCCTGGGGAACAATCCTGGATCGCGTTTTAAGGGTTTTCATGAATTGTAAGGTCTAATTTCGAGTGTCGGTCGTCTTACTCTCGCCAATTTTAGGAGTCCCCATCCACTTCGACCGTGAAATCTTAGCTAAAATTTTGGAGGCCTTTGCATAATTTCGTCTCGTCATTTACATCGTTTTCATAATTGTTCTGTGGTGTTAGCATGCATATTGTTAATTAGGATTTATTCCCTTAATATTTTATGTACATTACATACATTTACATAAATTAGGAAGTTAATTTGTGAACCGTAATTTACTGAGTTTCCCGCAAAATGGACGGACGATCTGAAAAAGAAAACAGGTTTTCGGTAGAGACAGGTGTAATGCTAATTGTTAGTATTCCTATCGTCTGTTTAGATTCAACGAACAGCTAAAACTAATAAATCTAGAAACATGAATTTGGCAACATAGATTTATCTGTTATCAAGGGCTGTTAACTTTGGTGCATCTGCTTGTGCTGTGTATTCTCTGTGTTTTCTGTAAATGTCTGTCAAATTCTATACATGTATTGTTTTATAAAATTAATTGGCCATATTTATTATTGTCCAATATATTTAGATTTATTCATGTAATGTAATTATGCATATTTACCCAATCTTAATTTTTTTCCTCTACACGTAGGTTGCCTGGAAGAGATCGCTATTAGCGATAAGGCCTCCTAAATAGTGCATTTCTTTCAATGTATTACGAAGCTGTAAGTTTTTAATGTTAATGTGCAATAGAGAATATTATCTATTTATCTTACAGGGGCTGTATTTATATAACAAATGACGTGTTTCGCGCTTACTTATTTACACATTTCTAAAAATGGCGTTTGAAAGTGTTTACTAAATAACACCTTACCCCCTGCTGGCCAGCTAGTTTGCTTGGATTTAGTTTTTATCTGCATAATATTAAAACCTGATAATGACTCAGACCAAATGGGGCTGTAAGCCATATCAAAGATCTATGGGCGAAATATCTGTCAGAAAGTTGGAAACTAGCCTAATGAAATTACCGGAGGAAGGAAACGCAAATTTAAGGCAGTGTTTCCTTTTTGGCATAGTTACAAACAAAGTTATGTTTCATTTGTTCAATTTTATCTCAAATATGTTTTTTGTTACAGGTAAATCAACTTACAAATAACGCCTGATGATATTCGGTGAGCATATTTACACATATGCAACTTATTGCAAAATGCCAACTTAGGCACCAGAGCGAACTAACTTTTATGTAGTCAGTATTTCTATACAACCTAGGACACAAGAGAACTCGGTTCGTTACGCGTTCTCCCCGAACTTTTAACTCTCTAAATTTGTTGCTTCATTCTGAAAACATTTCAATACGGTTGTTATTTTTTGTCTGGTATACATATCCACGTCGAAAAAAACTTCGCAGTGCACAGTGGTTTGATTGACAAAAATCTGATTACTTTATTTACGTAAGCATGTAGTTATTATTATTAGGAGGAAGGAGGACACGTAGTATCCCCTTTACGTTGTTTTTGGTCAACCCCTGACCTTTAAAATAGTTAGCGATTCTCAGATGCCACGGGTCGCCTCCGTACCAAGTTTATTGAAGTCATAGATCAATGCGACTACGCAGATACCAACATTGTTTGCGGAGGGTCGTTACGGAGATGGAACTTTGCAGGAAGAGATGTTGGAAGATCGGTAACTTTGAACAGGCTAGTTAGCAACATTGTGTTTGGGTAGTTGCTTGGAAAGTGAAGGGTTTCAGAATATTGTGCATTTGCAATAGGTGCCAAAATGTGAGTTTCACAATCAATATACGCTGTTTCACTTGTTTTTGTTAATGTCTTGCTTTTAGCTCAACACTTCATTATTTTACTCTCATTTTGATCAGTGTCTTGTTTAGTGTTATCCACAATCAACTCAATTTTCCTAATATGAATTTTGATATTTCCAGTAAATTTCTAGATGTGAATCTAGAAAGTTTTATTCGATGATTTGAAACTAATGAAGTTTTTATTATTTGAAGTTTATTTTTCAAAACAGGAGGCACAACATTTGCTTTAATTCTTTAGAGCGTATAAAAGAGAATGAAAATGAAAAGCATTATTTTTTTGAACTTCATTAATCGTACAAAAAATAATACACTTCGTTGATTCGTTTACTCAATCTGCAGGATCAGAGCAAATGTAATTCATAACACGTAATTGGGGAAACGTTGTTTCTTTCATTATTTGACTCATTTCGGTAACTGGGTCATTCTTATTTTGGGCGTACAAAAGTTAATAAATTGAGGTGAATTCGGACTCTCGTGAGCATTGTCTACTTAATGAATTTTAATGTGATGCCACTAAACCTAGCGTGTTTCAATTAGGTCAAATATGTCAACTCTAAACACTCTTATACTACTCTTATTTTTTCACTATCTCAAATTGATTTTTAATAAATCATAATGACAAATAATATAATTTGTAATCCACAAATTAACATTTTTCGAATTCCATGATTTAGTAATAGTTTTCAATAAGTACAAAACATAAAAAAACCCCATGATGCTCTTACGTTGCCATATTCTATTTTGTCTGATTGCAGCTCTTTTAAGACCACTGTGTCCTTAAAGCAATATAGCTTTCCTTTCACTAGAAAAGCGGCACTATTTTCAATTCCGCTAGTCAATAAAGTCCGATCGAACGCTTAAAGTTCCAAAGGGCGTTATCTCGAAAGCTCTGTTCACTGGTCTGCAAAATCCACTGACCCGCTTCCAGGTTTTAAAACTTCGATTAATAACGTTCTTCATAATCAAATCTGAGATCCTCTCGAAGGGTGGGACTCAGACTCCACTTTTTAATTACTTTAACTCGATAACGACACCGAATTTCATTCTGTTGTGGAATTCGCATTTGGAGTTTCGCCACTGTTTGGCGACAGGATAATCTTTTTCAATTAGTAAGATTTAAATTGGATGTTACACTTTTCTTTTGGGAGGGCTCATCTTTTGTAAGTGACAGCGGATCAGCAACGATTTATCGGTATGTCAAATGAGTATCGGTTCTGTTACAAATCACCATTATGTCAATATGTGTGCCTTTTCTTCTCGATAGAAACAACTTCGGAACCGGTGGTAGAGTCACTTTGTTCATTTTGATTTTCTGTCTTGACGTGTCATAAGTGCTTGTGAATAAGCTTACATGAATAAATGATTTTTTTACTTTACTTTACCGTTATATTTTAGGAAAAGCAGTTTCTAACTCATAGTTAAGGTGAGGCTTGCGCCTAGCTGTCGGACGTTTAAACGTTGTTGTTTGTAAAAGCCTTCAAGCGTTCATATGAATTATTTACAGTGCGTCCTATAGTCCGATAGTTGAATGAGGTAGGGGACAGTGTAAAATAAAAACAGCTTATAACACTTAAATACATGTTTTTATTCCACAACACAATGAAATATGGAACTTATTTTTCTTTAAGCCAAAGCTTAAATAGCAAAAATAGTTGAACTTTCTTACTATTCCTTTTAATTTTCTAATAAGTTTTTAAATACACAGGCATTTTATCAGTTTTCTTCCATTTTAGTCCACAGTAGTTCAGTTTGCAGTCTCGCAGTTACTACTTTCCCGAGTAGTAAGCTTCCAGCTAACTAATAAACTCGGTCTGGACCCGTCCTGGGAAAGTGGCCCTAAACGTGATGAGAAAGCTACATTAACGTTAGTACTCAATTCTTAAGGGGAATGTGATTGTATTCTTGTACAGTCAACAACATTTAGAGTAACACTTTGGATGCAATAGGGTACACGAATATGAAATCGTAGTTAAAAGAGATACGTGTGATACTTTCCAGCGTTGTATTAACAGGCGGTGACTGTGCATCATATAGAACAAACCATCCATCTACCATTCTACTATTACTGTACTTTATATTGCAAAATCTATGAATAAAAATGAATCGCCGAAATGAATTTTTGCGGCAAACTTCAGAACGACTGTATTAAATTCGTTTTTTTTCGTTGTCAGGACAAGGTTTCTGTGAAAAAAAACGTCCAAATAGTTAAAAAAATTGCATTCAATCTTTATTGGTAGTGTTGGTACACTTCAGTGAGATAGAAGTTTTTTTTTAGATCAATGAATCGAGATTCGCTTTTGGTAACTTGGTTTAATAAAATTATACACCTGTTCTCAGGACTCAATTACCATAATATAATACTACAAGCAGTTAATGCTATCTTTAACATTAATCTTTACTCCACCAGGATGTGAGTCACAAAACGTCGAGTTGACTCAGTCTTCCTCTTAACATTCAGTACTTAAAATGTTACTTTACTCTCACTATAATGACCTTTTGCGAACCTTTTGCTGGCTAATGGACTCTAGATCTTCTGTAATTAAATAAACTAAGGATGTGAAGGTAAATGGGATACTAAATAGGCACATTAACAGTGAAGTGGAGGTGTCTGCGAAACTGTTCTAAAGAAACTTAAGGTAACTTTGACTGTCTCCTCAAATTTACTTACATTGTTTAGAGACAGATCAGTGTTTAACAAAATACATACGCTCTCAAATATATCCTAAACGTAGTAGTCAAAGGCACAAACGACTGTTAGTGTACGAAAAATTTTAAAGTTATTGCGAAGTGAATTTTCTTGGTAAGGGCAGGACTACCGCCGTTATTTGGGTTGCTTGGGTATTTTTTCGGTGGTGCCATTCACCGAAGAATTAGCTGATTAAACAATGAACAGAAGCAAGGTCTCTCGTCAAGGATGAAAGTCGTGGCCTATGGCTCATAACTTTTTAAGTTTGATTTCAGAATTTAATTTGATGAGTTTTAATTTCATGTGAAAAAACTTAAAATTAAGGTCACTTTAAAATATATAATGAAAACACATAATACCTAACTACTTTTAATTATACTGTATTTATATGGAGTAGTGAATTATGAGATATTAATATTATCCAATCCAATATTTTCCACGATAGTCTCGATTAGCACCGCAAAAAAATATTTTATACAAAATATTGATCTATAGGTACGAGGGAGTAATTATAACTTTTTAACATGTTACATACAAAATAAACATGGGTTGAACTTTGAAACAGTTGCGAATGAAACAGCAACGACTGTTCAGAGTTTTTTCAATTTCAAATTGGAACGCCCTTTTCATCCGTCACGTTGACGTGTGGCGTTCGTCGACCAATCAGATCTCATTGTTGCTTTTTCTCTTTGTGGCGATGACATCAAGACAGACAGCCTTTACGAGGTTACCGTAGAAAGCGTCCTTTTGTTCCGTAACGCGAACAGTTTATTTCCTTTCTAGACAGCCAACAAATGCTGTTGTCAGTTCGAATATTTTGATACTACATTTTTGCAATGGTACTAAAATATTAAGCTTTATTGATGATTTCATTTTATGTTTTTTCAAAAAATCTTTCAATTTTCTTCTGTAGGTATGTTTATCATTACTATTCTCAAGAAAATACAAAGATAATTGTACTAGACTTGTGTTTTTATTTACTTCATGATACCATTAAATTATTGAGCGTAATTCTACTTGATAACTAACTCAGATTTCAGACGAAACAACCACTGTGGTAAAAATAGATGTCCTTGAAGAGTCACAATGTAGCGAAAAACATTTTTGCAATTTGCTTGCTGCGTAGGTACTTTAAAAACCTTTCATCGTAGACGCTTTGAGTAATTTCATCATGTAATATTAAAAGTCAAATCACTGGGGAAAATAACCTTACTGTAGCTATTACTGTTCTTAGTATTTACAACCCAAAATATGGCGGCCTTTTGACTAAGCGAAATCAGAAAACATGGAAACTGCAAGATCAACGCCCTGCCAATATGAAGGGGCTGACTAAGTGACTAGGCTTGAGTGTGCATTGTGGCGCCCTAGTCTCAGCTGAGAGCCTAATCGGCCCTTGTCCATTCAACCGAATCAGTCTTGGGCTCTTGCTTGCTGCAACGTTGAAGAGCATTTAAAATTTAATGCACTTTGGAAACTAAAACGCATTCTTTAGAATCTTAGACCGAAGATATTGGTTTTAACGAACATGCATTTTATGCATTAAATATGGTATTTTTCAAGATGTCAAAAATCAGTAGCAAAAATTAAATTACACCAATAATTATTTAATTCCAATAAACTCTAATAGGATAGTTAATTTGGATAGAATTCGTGTAATGTCGGGAATATTTTCAGGATTCTGTATTTGATTCCCTGGATTGTGCTAATCACTCATTAATAATTTCAGTTAAAATGCTGTTTTCGGTTACACTTAATTATCTACATTTGAAAATAATACAGAATTTAGAACAACATACAATTTATAATTACTATTTTCATTTCTTCTTCTATTTTATCTTTTCTATTTTCATTTTCTCTTCTTCGTATTCAACGAACTGCAGAAAATACCAGTAAGTACTCGTATTCAATTTAAACCAATAGAACGATCACTTTTAGTTCAGAAACAGAATAATTTCCAACAACCTAATTCACTTTTCGTTTAAATACATTATTTAATATGGAACGGAACTAGGTAGTCGTGCACTTGTTGCTGAAATTCTAGACATTTAGGTCAACGAGAACTCGCCTGCAGGAAACTTATTTGCAGGATGTAATTATTTTGGACAAAGTAACGACGAACGGGTTGAGAATTCCCAAAATTGAGTTCGACTTGTTTCTGACATTCTGCTCACTGTATGTGATGGTGTTCTGATAGGGTAGGATAGTGATAACAGCGCATAGAGACTCACCCTCATAATTATATAAACGAACGGAACGCTAAAGCATAGTTTAAGGTATTGGCGTTTTCTGCCGCTTACTCGCAAATGGCGGCAGCAACAAGAATGAAAGAGACAAACCGATACGGAAGTGAATGTGTTGTTGAAGCGCTGTTTAAGTTTTTATAAATAAGAGCGTCCCCTCTCATTTATCTTTAACACACTTTTACTACAGCTTAAGTTTTGTCTCTTTTGTTCTTATTGCTATCAACTCGACACGACACTTCAATAGCTAAACCAATGCTAGAGCTCGAATAAACTTTTATGAATAGCTAGCAACCGCCTGCGACTTTTGATTTAATAGCCTAAAGCCTTCCACAAGAATATCAAAAATCAGTAGTTCCCGAGGTTAGCGCGTTCAAACAAACAAACTCCTCAGCTTTATATTTTTAGTATGGACAGTCTTTTTTCTGGACCTCACGGCTTTTTGGGTTTGAGGTTTTTTTGGTTCTAAGGATGATTATTTAATTTTTATTATTAGTTTTTTGTTTTAGCCTTTTTTTCACTTATGCCTATTTATACTATTTGTTTGATTGTTTTCATTGTTCTTGTGCTAATCAGGGGTTTTCTTGTTTTGTTTTTAACTGACTGGAGTTATGCGCACGCTGTTGTGTCTCTTGCTTACCTATCCGTTACCACTTCCCTCTATACTCGATCTCGACTTCAGTTTAATGTATTTTCAAGATGTTTTCCAAAGCTGATATTTACATAAAATTGACGGCTTACAATATTCATAAGCTAAAGCAGTTTACGTAGCAATTTTGCATTCCGTAGCGGATCTAAACTTTGTCGTAGCCTTGCAGAATTTCAATAAAGCCGCATCAAGATATATCGGCAGCAGAGCCTACCCACACCCCCCATAATGGGCCGAACGCCCGGACATAGGGAACTAAAGAGTAATAACCATTTTTATGAGGAATTCGCAATGCCTAATATGTTTATTTAATGGGACCATAATTCCGGCCGTGACTCTCAGTATTACGATGAGGCTCTTTGATGATTAATTGCCTATTTGTGGTCAGTTTACAACGTTTTTAGCTGAAGAACGCTTTTAATTTATTTCCAAGTTACTTAAATACTGTCTAAGTGCTTTTTATAGTTCTGAGAATTTCTTTTTAGGTGGTAATGCCTATCAATTTATTTTTTTAAGCAAGAAGTTACCAGCGTAACCTCTTAGGATTTTCGCTACAAACATAAACTAACAGAAAGGTACATTGAAAAAAGTAGAACCTACTTTTCTAAAATAATTCAAACTGATTTGATTAGGAATAAAATTACATGAAAATACTTAACACTTACTAAAGTGGAAGTGTGTGTATTATACGACAATGACATAACTACACTATGTTAAAAGATTATTCCTACCTATGAATAGTTTCATACTTTGCTTACATACCAATTACACGCAAAATAGGTACTCTGTATTTCCGTCTTACCCCGACCTATGAAAATAAATCGCTATTTAACTCTCAGTTGTTCCGGTTTAATACGAGGACATCGGTATTTCGATAATGCTCCTGTTATCTCCTATATATCTCCCCTCCCGACAGGAATTTATCTGGGGGTGAGCATGCGAAAAAATGCCGTAATAATGAGTGTTGGGGACAGTTACCCTAAGTTGTTTTGTTGTGCTTTGACGACTGCACTGTGCGATATAAGGGCACTGGCATACATAGTCCTTCTGTCGGCTATAGGCGTCCTGAAAGAAATGATTGAAAATTACTTATTCGTCTTCTTATTGGCTACATAGCAAAATTTGTATAGTACCAAACCTGTATGTGTTGTAAAATGCTGTTTGCAAATGTAAAAACTGTAAAGGCAACGCCATGAAGAAAATACATCTGAACTCTTGAATTGTTGTCATTTTGTTGTTATACCCGTAATAACATTAAATAATGCAATATTTAATGGCTAAGGATTATTGCGACACCCTTTTTCTTATAAGGATCTTTTATTATGACATGTTACATTTCAATTATTTTCACAAGAATCTGACATCTGAACGATACTGTTGTAACTTGATATGAATTTTTGAACTGATTGCAATTTTCAATATGTAATTCATAATTCTGAAATGGTTGATTTAAACATTGATTCAATACTGTGTCTAGTGTAAGAAGTGCGTGGTCACGAACTTGCCTGAATGATTGATTCCTTGATGATTTGTGACGAAGATAGCTCACGTTCAATACCGACTGACATCCTATTTTTTTTCCCACTCACTATCAACCGAACTTTAAGTGTGACTTTTGTGAAAGGCCCCTCTCAGTCACGAAACGTGCTTCAACTCCAAAGTCACGGTAAAAACCTAACTTTACAGGGTTCGTGTCGAAACTTACTATGGTAACATCTTGATAGTGTGACACATATAAAACCATAAATACCTAATAGTTAAACCTTAACTATAGCAACAGTCCACTCAATAAAATGTTTAGTTTTATGTTCTAACCATAGATACACTTAAGTGTTCTTGACAAGTATGTCCATTATTTTGATGAGTCATCAAACGTTAAACTGTCGTATTCCAACCCCTCTCTGTCTTAACTCCTTTCTTCGTACTGCTACCCTAATGCCAGAAAATGGAAATAACTGTCAAAATAAAATAAAAACAACTCCAAAAACCCACTGTCGTTCAGTTAGAGAAACGACACGTCAGCACAAGTCATAAAAACAAATCGATAAGTCGAATTTAACCCTCCGTTTGAGCCCCCACCCATTTTCCGCGTTTTGATTTTCCTTTGATTGGGTTTAAAATGCCCTCCCAGTATTTTCGTAAGCCACAACAAAACGTAGGATCACTCGGACCCCTATGAATTTGTTAAACTAAATTGAATACACGTGCTGATGACTATCAGCACGTGTATGTTACGTTAACCACTCTATCGTCACCGCTAAATACCTAATGTATTCTCACCTGTCACATCGTTTACGCCATATTGATTTTTTCTGTTGCGAATTTATGCGAATTTTCCGAGAATTATTTGCTAATTTTCCGAATAGGATCGCAAAATGATAAACACACAGACGAAAAGCTCATTAAATAAGCGTTTATAGTAAATACAGACTAACGTGGTTTTATTTTAAGCAAATAATTATTAATTGGTTGAATTTAAAAAATGGCGAAAAAAAATCACTTTTTTCGACTTTCACTTAACTATTTTTTTTAGTATTTAAATATCAAATCTGTCACCTTTTTTCACTGCATCTGTATAATACACAAATTATTAATTATTTTGAAATATATTACAGTGTGTAATATGTAATAATCTATTTACAAGTTTATTTTAAACTTATAGCATGCACTTATTATCATAACATAACCTCAACATGAACTTTTAACTTTTTATTTTTCTTACTTTGACGTCTCGTAGGGACGGTCCGTTGTTGCCAGGTCAATACAAATATCATAGACAAATTGTAGAAAAATATTCAATTGAAATAGTAACAGCAAAATCGATTCTGAACGGAAAATGAGTCACCTCTCAAGTGCCTCAAAAACTGGTAGCTAAAGCTACCAGTGACAGTTGAGACGACATTGGCATTGGTAGCTCAAGTTACCAGTGACATTTGAGTGGTTAATAAATAATATGACATTTTAAAAGTATTCATAAGTTTCATTATTATAATAATGGCAAACCACCTTATTCATAAAAACTTAAACAAGTAAATACCTATAGGAACACCTAGCTACGCTAAAAACCATCAGCGTGCTAGCGACACCATTAGGTTTGCGAAAGACGCATGTTCGATTCCCGCCTGAAGCCAAGACCGAACGTCTTTTTCTGGTTTTCCTATCATTAATAAGATCATAATGCATTATCCTTAACTTACTTAAATAACCAGAATATAAGCAATTCTTTAGCGTTGCGTTTTTATGAATAAGGGGGTTAAATATTAAAGTTACCCTACCTAACTGAACAGTTCCATGATTCAAAATACTAATGAGTTAAAAAACAAACCCTTCTTGTTGTTATAAATATTGATTCTTTACAGAATATGACATGCACAAATATAACTCATAGTCGTTTTGAAGTAGATTAGGCAAAGACGATGAGTTTTAATTAAATCATTAAATTAGAATATCAGATTTATATCAATTACCCATTTTATGTTGCTTTTCTTCTAGGAGAAGCAGCCATTTTTATGGGATACCACTGTTTAGATACCTGGACATTAAAATAGCTGCTATATGGACTGAAATTACTTATGACTTAGGACTACCTTATCAAGAAATTGGATTGTCAAAATTTCCCAAATTGAATATTTTATTTATAAAGCATTCTCTTCGATTAACACAAAATACCTTCAGGTCTATCTAATATAGCTAAGTATTAGTGCAAACAAAATAATCCAACATCTGGTTTCTTCCAGAATTGCAAATTTTGCATTCTTTCTTTGCTATAACTTCCAACACAAAATATTATACGCAAATATAAAGATTACGAACAAAATAATCCTAAATAACATTTTCTTAAAACCAAAGTTGCAAGTTTTGCATTTCTTGTTATTACAGAACAAATTCTATTACTGAAGTATTTTTGAAGAATTTCACCATTGCCATATTTTCCGTTTGTGAATTTCTGACTTGCTAAACTGGACTTTATTGCAGCTTTGGTGAAGGCCTTCTTGGTCGGGTGAGGATGATACATGTTTTCATTTTCGTGTAGTGACAGGAAGGGGCTGATGGGAAGACTCGAAAATCCAATATGACAAATTCGGGAGTACGTGATTGGAATGAGTGCGGTGAGGATTTATTTTCGCTATGACACGCGGCAGGTGACTCTCGGACGGATGGATTGCTTTCTGATGAGAATTATGCTCAATGCCCGACTTCGTTTTTGGAGCGGAGCGAGCGAAGCGGGCGTGGAACATGGCAGGGCGAAACTGTAACCTATATGGTTTTTATAATAAAAAAGACGTAAATAGGTTACTTGTGCTTAAACAGTGGCACCCGAAATCTGAACTTCGAACACCTGAGCAAAGCATTAACAGTTCAAGACGACACTACGCAACATGTATCTATCTCGTTTGTGCTCTAGTAAATAATCATACTAAACAACAAACACACGGTCAAATTATAGGTACGTACGCCAGGGGTCAATTTTCTACTTCGCATCACTGACATAACGTATCTCTTTTAAATATCATTGGTTTTTGGTACGTTATAAACGCAAGGTTCAGCGTTATAATGTGTGCATAGTTATCAAGTTGCACTGGAAATTAGACGTTAGCTGCTTCTATCGGTTGTGTGTAGCACGCATCTTCAGTTTAAATAACGCTTTCAGATGCTTTTGAAACACTGCTTGTTTTGTCTTTTCTACTTGAGTGTCTGAAATTAGAGAGATTTCAATATGCTTCCTGAAAAGAATTGGACATGGTTATAGGCTACGTTTTTTCTTTTTTGAAGATTTTTTAAAGCTATGCTCCTAATCTAACTCCACAAACTTGGCATGAAACTTGCAAGTTCAGTTTTCCAGCTTGATTTCATTGTTCAAAAGAATGCCTTGTATTTGGAAATATTTCCATACATTTTGTTGCAAATTATGCAGCACACTATTACTGATGTGAGTTTACTTTTATTTTGACTTGTTAATTATTAATTGATTGGATACCTAATTAGAAATATAGTTGTAACCTAATTTCTTCTTTACGAATTTGCAGTAGCTCTATTATTAAAGGAAAAATATTTTTCCCTTGTCCTTTTATTTATAACTCAGCTTCTCGACCATAAAGAAACCAGTTATTGGTTTCTTTATCTAAAGGAAAGTCAATTAGCGCGTCACGACTCACAGTTGAAGTTTTCTTTTAAGCTTGAAAATCAAAGAAATCCTATAAGGTTCATTTCTTTTTACCCTCAAATGCTGTGTGTGAAATGATTTGCGTTTCTCGGAGGTGTTTGTGTACAGAAATGGAATGTTTGGTGAATAGAAATGAATGTTACCGAGGAGCTTATTCAGAGACGGCGGACACCGTGAAAGGAGCTTTTAGAATTCGAAATACAATTTAAAATATCGATTTCTAGTACTGTTTTGCTTGTCACCAATGTTTATATGAGGAGAAAAATAAATCTCCTATGATATCTGTTATTGATGTAGATGTCCCATCTTTTCACTGTGCATACTGCTCACCACATGCAGTTTACTGAAAATATCTAATCAGAAACTCACTAATAACCAATCATTTCAAAAAACTGTAAATGTTTATCACCTTGAATTAAGGAACCTTACCAATAAATACGAGAATTTAAAGCACCTCAATCCTGTCAAAGGAAACATTATCAGATTTTCATCATACAATGCAGATTGTTGTGTCAATAAATAATGATAATCAATGTTGTTTCATAGCAAATTCGTTGCTTGTTTTTATACGCGCAGGTAATACCTGGCTGAACTGACATGTTTCAATTATTTTAATAAGTATCATTTTAATGTGCGTGCCCTTTTACATTTAAGTGAATAGGAAACATTGCTAGCCTGTCACTTGTTCGACATAGCTTATTTCCTATGCCATCCCTCCATGGCTTACTTGAATATGGAACAGCTATAATTCTCCCTACAATATGTATGAAGGGGTAACCTATGGAACGATAATTTCCAAGAGTAATTGTTCTGGAATAGTCCGATTGCAGCCTAAACCAAACGTGACGTCATAGACAGCTAACTTAATGACTGACGGGTACTGACGACAGATTGGTAACAGCATTATTAGCAGATTCTAGTGAATATAAAATACCTTCACGATCATTAGTGATATCACTAATGGGGTAGTCAGAGGCACACTGATTGTTTCCGTCATGGCGAACAGAACTTTCAGAAGCCCACATTTCAACTTAATGTGTGTGCTTTGGTTTTATATCGGTTTTTTCCGTCATAGGCAAGTTAGCCGAAAATTGTACAATGAACACAAAGTAGGTGTGTTCCGGCCAGATTTTACTTTGGGAACACCGGAGTGTTTTACCCACTGAGCCACGACGCTCTCTAGTCTCTGGTGAATATAAAAGGCAACTTGTTGAAACAGCTTTTAACGTTCTTTATAAATTAACTCGTTACCAAATAAACAGTTTTTGTTATGTATTAAAAACGAGTTTTAAACTATTCGAGTTCGGTTCGAATCGAAATATGGACGAATCACGTGAAAGAATCTCATTTTAAATGTTTTTCTGAATGTTTCTGTATTCTAAGACACCACCATATGTCTTAGAATACAGAAATAAGTTATTATGGACAGAATTAAGTCAATAGGTTTACCCGTTTGTTTTATCTGCACGTCGGAAAATATGAACAGTCTTCCAGCGGTGGCCTTCAAGAAGAAGCTTATCCCTTCCTAAAGGTCAAGCAATGCAGCGGCGACACCGGCGGTGTTGCGGCTGTCCATGGGCTGATATGATCACTTCACATCCTCGTTTGCTCACTCTTCCATAAAAAAAACTGCGGAAAGGGGTTCTCAAAAGAGGTCTAAAGATAGTGTCGCTATGGAAGCAAAGCGCTATTGTCGTCATTGGTTAGCGCCCATCAATGCGATGGCCACATACTATATTCACCTACTAAGTTAGCATGCTATTTACATAAGCTAAGAAGCGAAAAAGACTAGAAAGACACTTTAGTTGGTTCTGAAATGACCATCAATCCAGAAAATGATTTTCTATCAAAAATAGATACAGTAAATGAATTTCAGTTAAGCGCAGGTAGGTATAACTACTCTCACGTCTGACCCAAAAGCCTTCTAAAAAGCTCCCTTATTTGTTAACACCGCAATAAGAGTTCCGAAACGTTCAGAATAAGATAAATATTTGCTACAAACAACCAATCGTAGCGCAGCAGGGAATCAATGGGCAAAACACTAAAATGCCTAAAGCAATAGCCCGGGGGTGTATTCTGGGGCTGTGTGTGTGAGATGGAAGATTTAGTGGCAATAACGCACGGTGGCTCACAGCTATTCGATCGCATTGTTCGCGCCATCGGATTAGCTTCGTGAAGATTGCGAGCTCGTGGTCCATTGTGGCAGGCGAGATAATCAACTGATCAGAATAAGGCTTTAATGTTGACGGGAGTACAGCTTATTCACTTATGAACGTGACAGTCGCGCCACTTATATCTCTTAGAGATAAATCACAAATATTGCTCAATGCTTTGGTCCCAAAGTAAGGTTTCCCTTGTGTTATCACCTTTGCCTCTTTTTCCTTTCTTTGTTATAAACACCCTGAAACAAAAAATAACAAACGTTAAATTAGTAGTGAGGAAATGGGTGTGGCCTCATTAGGCTTTGCAAAGCCACGATGCGGTGCGTTGCTCGATTTGTATAATATTGTGAGCGACGACGCAGGTGCATCTCATTATAAACAATTAAATGTAAAACGACGCTGTAGCTTATGTGCTGTTGCGGCATCGCAACGCAACGCACTAATGTGTCTCCGTCAGAGGATAGAAAAAATGTTGATTTCAAACAAAATATAAACAACATTGAGTGAAGATAATAGGTAAGTATTCCTCTTTCTTTGTTTGCGTAAAAAAACAATCACGGATATAGTGCAAATTATAACAGGACTCCTCATCCCTAATGCTAAAAATAAAAAAATACCTATTAGGACTTCTTATATTAAGTTCTAAAAGGATAGGTTATAGATTATGTATCTCTGATAGTGTAAAAAGTGTTACAAAGAATGCAGGTCACGGATACAGCATCAATAGTGCCAAACATGTTTCATTTGAAAATATGACCCCAGTTTCAGTTTCAAAGTAATGCCTGCTGCTGAATTGGCACAGATCCACCCTGATTGTGTATGCACTGTTCTGGATTTACGAGTGAAGGTCTGATCGCTGCTCACAATTTATAGACTGCTGGTATTGACAGGGATATCAGAACTACTGTCCTTGGGCTTTTGTGGGGAATAATACCGCCTACAACGAACCCGCTGTAACAGGAGGCTTAAAGAATTTGGACTATAAAATTTAAATCACCATGAAACGCTAAGTAGGTATGTCTAAGTTCTATAACTGAAAAACATGTTTTTTTCTTCTGCACGCTACGTGACGAATGAATATTCTTTCTCCTGATTAATAAAGGCTTAAACGTTATTTCGAACCTACATTGTTTCATCTTTTTTAAAACTAGTTGTTTTGTTTGGCGAATTTTGGTATTATAAGCTCAAAATGTACGTAGCAAGTTTCTCAGAGAACATCACTTAAAATTATTTTCCTTTTAAGAAAAATCTTAAAGTAAGAAAACTAGCTTATACTCGCACACTTGTACCTACAAATCACTCCCAAACACCAGCTCAAGAGCCGAATAAAACTTGCAAGTGGAATTGTAACCACGCGATACAAGTTACAAAGTACGAGTAACAAACTTGGGTGAAGTCTGCCCAGTCAAATTACTGAGTACGTGCCCGGAATAGGACCGCACTGCTTATTGAAACCCTAATTAGATTTGGAATAGACACCCTTGAGAAATGTCTAGCGAGGGACGATTTCGGACAATTATTGGTCATTCTTTTTTAACGGCTAAATTGGCAGGTTTAAATCCTAGACAGAATTAGTCTTTCATTAAGTTTTGAAGTTCTTTTCGTTTTGCTGTTACTTTAGCATTTGATTAGTTACTGTTTCTGTAACCTGTTCTTCAGAACTCTTTAAAAAAATATATTCTTCGTCATTGTGGAAAGTGGATCAGCCATGACAGACTTTCATCCCTTTGTTGTAAACACGCCAGTTTTGTAGGGCAATAAAATTATTTTCATTTTCTCAGTTTAATTAAATCTTGTTCCTTAATTTCAGAGAAATTGTTAAGATGCCAAATATTAAAGACGCCATTTTACTTTTCGCTTTTTCCTGAGTTTTATTAACTTTACAGTGAATTCTGTTTAGCGTTCCGAAAAGGTACACAGTTGCAGACACGTTGTAGTTGTGTTGTTAGCTTGTTATAGTATGAGTCCTCATTATTAAAAAGCCAATTAAAATAAGTTATTAATAGTTATGTAGGTACTCATTGTTCAAAATAAGATAAGAAACTACGATTCGATCATTTTGATGGAAATCAAAAAAAAAAAAAGAGAAGAGATATTAAAAGAACGAAAATAGATAATTCCATACAATTTCTAGATCGGCCAATAAAATCGTCGCCGTGGAAGTCATTTGGCGCAATATATTTTCTGAATGGAATTATTCAGGCGAAAGATATGAATGCGGGATGAGTTGAGGGCGTACCTGCTTCATACATAAAGTATGAGACCTAGACTAGTTAGATTTAATTTAGGTATTTCATTGGGAGAATCATATTCAATTTCATGGAATAACTTATGAGAAGTTCTTATTAAGTGGATATTCACCTGTTGATGTTTCCTTATTGCATTATAATTTCGTGGGGTCCAGTGGCAAATTAGTGAATATTGAAACATTTGATTCTTTAGCTGTCCATCTTTTGATTGAGCATTCAGGTCAACATAAAGAGTAAAACTTAAACAATTTGTTGAAGATTTTGATATTAATCCGAGTCTTATTGTTATTGAGAAAATCGACGAGCTCGAATCTTACAATCCGTGTTTGTTTGAGTCCATGTGTTTCTTATTACAAAAGATATACCTACCAATGAATCTTACATTTTTATTTGTTAACAACCTCGCGATACCTTTACCTGAAGAAAGATGTAAACATTAAAATTGATGATTAAACGAACTTACCTTAAGTGAAGTTCTATCATAATTATATGAGTCGCTGCATCCGAAGGGATTTTATCACAAGGTAGTACATTTCTTCATGTACCAGGCATCAACACGTTTTAGAGCTGGTATCACTGAAACAGAAAAAAAACAAATTCCCTCCCTACGGTAGGTGCGTCGCTCTGACAGGTGACAAGTTCATCATTCTTTTAGAGACAGATTTCCCTAAAGTTACTCGGGTCAGTTACCAAAGGGTATGATGGTAACTATGGGTAGGGTGGGAGCTAAAATCCCTTCGGATGCAGCGACTCATATAATTATGATAGAACTTCACTTAAGGTAAGTTCGTTTAATCATCAATTATACTTCGTCGCTGCATCCTCGGGATTTTATCACAAGGTAGATGTTTAGAGGTCTAGGGAAATCAATATCAAGGATTTACTAAATTGAATTTGATACCAAATTTTATTTTTGATGTGAAATAGGTAACGTTTATTATAATTTTACCTGTTTACTATAAAAACGCAACAAAATTAAGGACCAATGACCAAAAGTCAAAAGACCATCGCAGCTTCAGTATTATGTTCCAAGATGAATATATATTAAGATAACTTCATGTTATAAATATGCTTTGCATAATAATTAATATTAATTTAAGCAATGTTAATTAAAAAAACTGAATGGTAACTGTATGAACTTTGCTGTTACCACACACAAGAACAGGTATACATATACCACCCAATAATAAAACCTAATTTACTCGAATATTTAATCCATAGTAAATTCGGGATCAAAGAACGACGTCTATTGAAACAGGTTAGCAGCTTGAGCTGCAACTTTTCCGTTAATATTTTCGTAATAAATGTAAAGTAAGGTGGTACATAATTATATACAAGTACACTAGGCAGTGGTTTATTACAACAATTTAAATGCCCAGCATTGTATGTGCTCGTTGTGTGGGTGACACATAATTAGTCACCTAACTTAATTCAACTAAAGCTGTTGTTTGGAAAACCTATTCCCAAATAGAACCCAACGGCAGTGGGTACTAAAGTAAGTTAGTTAGTAACTTACTCTCCTAGTTTTTGCTAATAATATTTCTTAATGTAAGTGTGTTGTCTACTGCACAGAGTAAGCAGACTTTAGAATCCGAAAGAATAATAACCTAGGCATAATAAGCTTTAGTTTTTATTATTTTTCTTAAGAGTTTCTATGGCTCTCATTGATTGAAATGTCCTTCCAAGATAGAAACTACACATGACCTAGTCAATGCAGCTGGCCTATGTTTTTAATCTAATAACCTAACTGAGGTATTATTACTTAGGTAATTTATGCCACTCTGGTGAAAGCTGGGGCGTTTTGTAAGAATGAGACGTCTTACTATTCTTTATGACAATGTTTTCGTGAGTGGAAATCGTCTATTTTTAACTATCGCTATGCGAATAATATCCGTAACACTGTAAGTAGGTAGGTACCTACAGTTCTCTGTTGGCACAGTTAAGGTTAGAATTGCATTAAGATATTCTACTGACTTCTCTCCTTAAATCTTCTTCCTGTGAATTTCTTATTAAATGTCAAATCTTGTTTGGCTTGGTACACTACTAAAGTGTAAACTAATAAAAGAGCTGTTGCTTATGCGAAGGTGTTATTTTTCATTAAATTATTATTGTGATTTCAGTCCTATTCTCACGAAAAACTTAACTTATAACCTATTGCGGTCATTTTAAAATGAAAGACCACGATGTCTTCTACTCGTGAGTGCGTATGCAACAAATTCTTAATGGTAGGTCACCTACCTACATAATATCAAATACTAAAACTATTAAATTGTAATTTAGCATCTGATTGCAATTAATTTCTTAATCAACAAACCTTGCCAGATGCGAACAATAAAAGCTAAAACTACTTCCTATAAATTGGTAATCTGCAAATCATTACCAAACATTTTTGTCTTTAGGTATATGCTGTCAGAGTATCTGCAAATGACTAAGTACTAGTCTTACTGAAATCGAGACAAGATAAAAATATTTTTCCAATACATTTCCTGTATTCAGAAATGCGATCAATGTGAGATGGTTTTAGTTCAATTTATAACTTTTAATCCCAAGTCAAAACCAGTCATGGCTTGGATATGGTTATCCACTATACCTATTGATTGATTTTGTTATTTCAAAAAATAACCACGGAATCGAGGTACTAAATCAAGTCTACATTACAAGTTGTGCCTATTGAACGGCTAAAACAGCAGTTATACCTTTAAAAATCATCTACTCAATCGTTAAATGACAAATTTAACGCTTGCTGAATTATGAGTAGTCACTAATGTTTGCTAAACGGCAAAAGTGTAGCATTTTGCATATAAAAGAAATCCGCGTGCGTAGCACACCACTCAACAACAAGTAAATCAAGTAGATACATGTATGCATATACATTTAAAAGACGGCTGTGTTTATGTACTTACACCATCATTAAGTGTTGTTATTCAACTTGTTATTGTTAAACGCGTGGCTGCATTAAATACTTACTGTGTTAATTATTAGGTGGATTAGGTTTATCGCTTCATAAGAATAAACTATTAATAATAAAGAATTTAAGTGTCTCTTCAATTCATGTTGTTTCAAATGCTTTTGCTTATTTATTATATTGGAATAAACTACTATATAAAAATAAGTCGGGTTTTCCTTTCTGACGCTATAACGCACAGACCGATTTCCACGGTTTTGCATTCGTTAGAAAGGTCCCGCGCTCCGTGAGGTTGATAGCAAAGAAAATTCAGCAAAATTTCAACAGAAAAGCGGGAAAATCTTTTTTCACATACAGCTAAGGCCACGCGGACGAAGTCGCAGGCGGCTGCTAGTCATAGATAATTATTTCTTGAATAATAAAGGAAATTTTGGAAAACTTACATGGGTTCTCTGCCACCAGGTAAGGTTATCAAACCATCAGCAAGGTAAGATACAGAAAAATACTGGTAAGGCTAGGTTGTTTAATACATACCTGACTTTTCATAATCACTATGAAAATACTTTTCATTTCATTTTATGTTTTATTTAATTTTATTTTATTTAATTTTATTTAATTTTATTTAATTTTATTTAATTTTATTTCATTTTATTTAATTTTATTTAATTTTATTTCATTTTATTTCATTTTATTTCATTTTATTTCATTTTATTTCATTTTATTTCATTTTATATCATTTTATTTCATTTTATTTCATTTCATGGGCCATTCACGGATTGAATATAGGCCCTTAATTCAGATATTGCGTTATCGTTATCGTCATGTTGACTTACGGCCAACTCCCAGGTTTGTTCCTTATGTACAGATCAAGCTATTAAGTCTCAAATTTGAGATAATTTTTCTGTATTTATATGCCTTCGTGATGACTCGCGGCCAACCCCCAGGTTTTTATTATACCTTCGTGATGACTCTCGGCCAACCCCCAGGTTTTTACAATACCTTCGTGATGACTCTCGGCCAACCCCCAGGTTTTTTAAGAAGTAAATAAATAATTTTTTTTTTTTTTTAATTAGGCACCGGTACTCACCGGGATGGTTTTCGGCGTCGGCCTCTAATTACATAGCTAATTGAATACTTCATTCTGCTAAATCCGCATTGGATTGTCATTTTCCCATATGTTGTGAACTTCGTGGGCAGCTAGCCTACGTGAGTGGTTATCCCGTGGTAACACGGGTGTTAGCCTTCATCATATTTTGAATATTGTAAACGGTAACCACGAAGTGGTATCAAATGTATTTAAATATAAATTTTATAGCAACTAGAGTAAGTTATGATGTTAGCCATAGCTGTATAGCTACAAAAGCTGTGGCGTGGCTACTCAGATGTGTCTGCGTAGTAGCAAAATGAAACATTATTTCAATGTCAGGTACTTCCATTACTAAGACTTATTCTTAGTCGTTAGTTTTCAATTGAAATTACAATCTTATTCTTGAAGTTTTTAGGTACTAGTGTTTATAGAAAGAAAGGTTTTTGTTATGCAAGGATAGCACAAAATAACTTACAGTTTGGTCTTCGATTTGATTTTCACCTTAAAATGCTTTCGAAACCACACTCGCGTTGTGGGCCTGGCCGTGCTCTCGTTACGGGACGTCCTCTTGGACAGGAATAAACGGGAACCTTTATTCTGCTTGGCTAATTTGTTGAAAATGCACCGACCAACTTGGTACGGGAAAAAACAGGATCTTCTTCTTCTGTTTGTCTCGTTTGTTGGAAACACACACTCAGTGTGCGTTTTATCGTAATCTCGTTACGGTGGGTCCATTTTGGATAGGCCTCAACAGGATCATAAACAGCTAAAATTAATGCCAACATTGATTAAGACCACTTCACGGTCTCATCATTGACGTGTTTTGTTAAATTCAAACATTGCATCGTCATGCTATTGCTTAGCTTTGTTTACAGTCATACGAAGATTCACTTTTAATCACGAGTTCTCTTATTAAAACATTTTGTGCAAGAAAATGTGGGTAGATTTTTATTGTAGATCGTATTTAGTTATTGTTTAAAACGGAAGGTAAGTACGATCTTAACGTTGTATTTCATTTAGGATCTATCGATTTACACTACTACAACTATTGCAAACACTTCAGCACTTAAAGAAACCGTTATATAAAAAATATAACGAGAGAGGGTGTGTCGATGCCCGAACACTAGAAACGAATGATGAACTTGTCACCTGTCAGAGCGACGCACCTACCGTAGGGAGGGAATTTGTTTTTTTTCTGTTTCAGTGATACCAGCTCTAAAACGTGTTGATGCCTGGTACATGAAGAAATGTACTACCTTGTGATAAAATCCCGAGGATGCAGCGACGAAGTATAATTAATAGTTAAGTTAGGTACAGTGGCGCACACATCAACCTTGACATAGGGGCACCTTATGCGGCTGACACTGGACTCATTTTGCAATGGTTTTGTAAAGGTTGATGTGTGCGCCTCTGTACCTTCCCCGCGTATACTTTACACCCCTTTAACATTCTTGAAATTTAGACGAGAACGTTTTCTCCACGTACAAACAGTTAATTGGACAATTACACTATTGTCCTGCAGAACCCCTCCTAAATCTTCAAGGGGCATAATTCATAGAAGATCCCCTTTATCTCACGGTGGAGCCTTTCATTCAGAATTTAATTTCATTTTCACCCTCTCAGGGATCTTTAAGAAAAGAATGACCGAATGACTCCAATGTCGTGGGATTTAGACGTCAGATTGAAGAGAAAGGGGGTAGTCTTGAATGTAATTTTAGAAGAAAGAAAACCTTCTTTCACTTGTCTCGTGAGTCACTTGATATTTGGAAGCGACGTAAACAGTGACAAAAGTCAGTATTCAGTATATTAAATGCGTTCTCTTCCTTAATTCAGTTAAACTGCGATAAAGCTACGTTATTTACGACAGTGTTTTCTTGAAGACACTGAAGTAAATTGCCTGTATTGTGCACTGAGGTAGAAAGAGACATTTCGTTGTGATATAGAAACGAAATACAAAGATTTTCTGTATTCTTGGAATCTTATTTAATTTCGGTATACTTTTTAAGAAACCGTTCAAGCTAGACCTCGCTGCTCAGTCCGTAACGAGAAAAAATATTCGCTTTAAAATACCATTCAAAACTTTGGCAGCAGGTGGTTCACTAGTTTACGTAATGTTCTGTGCTTATGTGCTTTTTATAGTGAGTTTTGAGATTCTTCAATTTTGTGAACATTTCGTATCTTGTGTGACATCGAAAAGTTATAAGCTGAATCATTTATGTTGTTCCCTTCTTTTGCTAGTGATTGCAATTCTAAATAGTGGTTCATATTGAATAGGAGAAATAAGTCGTTTTAATGTAAAAACGGTTTCTAATTCACCGACAACAATCAAGCAAAACATATTGTTGATGTATAGTACAAATGAGTAGACCACCTAGAGCCCATCCATTTAGGTAGTAAAACAAGTAATTGGAAACATAACGTTCAAATACCATTAAATAAACATAGGATAACGTGTGAATTGGCAAATTCATCCAAAACGTCGGTTTCAAAAAGCCATAATGTTCGTTTACGTCCAAGGTTTGGTGCCGTATTATTTTATGAGTGGAAGAGAGTTTAAACACCGTCGGCGAACGAGTTAACCCCACCAGTCTGCATCATTCATATGCATGCCGAGGTGCTCATGGGGATAGGGTTGTCGTTTGAAATGCAGGATTTCTCAAATATCTAACAGGAAACATCTTGACATTTGATTTTTGGATGCTGTTGACACCAGTGATGTGATGATTCTCGTTTAGTTGAGTAAGCCACCGGCCATCATAGGTTACGCTTTGAGAATAAAACGCTGTGAGGTTTTTGAACTGATTTTGGCACCTGCTGATTAAGAGACCATGATTCATTTGAACGTTTCAAAACCAAATGAAGTGCCATTTTCAGGTCAGTACTGGATGGGTATTTTTTATGCTAAAATTTACATTCAGTTTCTCACTAGTGCTATCTAGGTAAAACTTGAATGGAACTTGGGTGGAATGAAGTATATCTCATGTTCTCTACATTTATGTCATTTTATTTTATACCCAAGGTCTACGCAAAAATGAACAATTATAATTTAGAAAAAAAATTAGACAAACATTATAAAGAAGAAAAAGTCAGAATTTCAGATCAGAAACAGGTCCGGTTAAATAAATGCGTGCTTTTGCTCTTTAAAATACCGGATATCGTACAGCCCTATTATCAGAATCGTAAATTCAGCAATGGCAGTGTCCCGGACAAGCCGTGGCTGAAGCTCATAATTTTCGATTTCACGAACAATTGAACTAGACCAAACACCTTTTGATGCAGTCGGTTATTGTACTGAACTAAGGCATGATAAGTTTAACGGGGTACAATTTATGGCAATTAATTTGATTGCGAGGGACGACTATGGAAATTAGTAGTGTTGGCGCTTAATAAGCGGATATTAAGCTTCTACTGGACATTATTCCACACAGCGCCATCTCGCCAGCCTCAAAAATAGCTACTTAAAGTTTGTATTAAGCGATGACAACGGATAAACATCCTTTTTTTTTGTTAATACAATACATGCATAAGGAACACCCAGACCAGTACAAATAGACATGTCCATGCACATAAAGGTTTGGAATGTGCGGGGATCAAACCCGCGACCTCTGGTTTAGTAGCCAACTTCGCAACCATTACACCAAATCGTAGTCTACTATTACTTTATTTCAAAATCCAGCAAAAATGACGATGACTATATCGATACTATGAAAGTGTTAGCTGGTCGTGACGAGAAATGACGAAATAACTAGCGATACGAAATAAATAAAAGATATCACATTTTCCTAAAGTTAATGGAATTTCGGATAAGGAGCAATAACAAAACATTAATTGCTCAAATTATAATTTTGAAAGCACCCTAACATTCCACATCCACTTTATACTACAGAAATTGCTCCTAAATACACATCGGAAAGGCGCAGGTAGGTACTTAATGCCTTGTTCAACTTGCAATATTATTGTATGGGCCACATAAATTAGCATAACTTCGGTAGACCCGATTTATCTTAATTTTAAACGACCGTACACACTAATGGTATTACTTTGTGGCTAACCATAAACCACTTGGGTTAACGAGACATCGTCCCCGAGGTATTAATATTCAGATGGATAGACTAAAGACCTAAGCTTTTTGTTCAGGGATAAGTAAGTCTTGAAATGCATTAAAAGGGATATGAAATGGGGGGAAAATAGGTCAGGGAATAGGGAACCTTTTAAACTATATGGACAGAGATGTCTATCAATCAAGCGTAGCACAGTACTTAGGTTAAAGTGATAGGGTGGTGTATAAAGCGCGAAGCACTGATGAATGTTCGGAATGAGGAATTCTGGGATTTGTTGCAACTGCGAAGTGGGCTAGTAAACTTTATGATAAGGTCGCAAGATTTCAGTGGATGAAGGCATTGCAGGCCACCTGCAATTAGTTGCTCTGAAAAAACGTAGACCACGTTTCAGATCAGGACAGATCTAACGAAATGTTCTTAAGTGCTTCAAAGATATTCGAGTATGCTAATCAATCTTTGACATCCTATCTAGTAGATGCGCTGATAAGTTTATAGACACATCATCAGATGATCTTACTTCCGCGATATGGCCAGATAGGTACTTGTCATTTAAATAAATAAACAAAATTATCTTTGTCCTATGTTTTTTAATATTTAAAGCTAAATGAAGATTGCCTTAATTTATTCCAACTCCATCTCAAAACGAGAACTGAATTAGGAATGGCTGTTTAAAGGAGTTAAAGATTACCTTATTGGTCCGTTTGTTTTGATTGTCTTCTTGTAATCCCTTCTGCTCATAACTCTCAAGTCTGTATTCCGAAACGATCCTCAAAACTCGATTCAAATTCAGCACGGATTCTAGCTTCTGATTGGTTGAATTTCAATATTTAGACCAATCAGTTGTAGACCAATCTATTCTCAAGTGTAGATTCATACCTGAGCATGTCATTACAAGTTAAATTGGCTTATCGGGTAGACTTCCGGTGAAATTATTTTCATCGTGGTAATGGGATGTCAGCTTTATTTGGATTTCATCAAACTTCCAATGGGTTTTAAATACGTCCTTATCTTCACTGTTCATGAACCTTTAAGCGTCTAACATTAAATGAAACATTTGAATTGAGTGCCGATGGTTTTCAACCAAACTGGTAACTAAAATACCTTTACATTTTAGTTAGGTACTATGATTAAAGAAAATTGGGTTTCTTTCATTATTATTTTATAGTTGAAAATAAAACTGGTTCATAGCAATATGTTCTTCGAACCGACAGAGTAAAATATGAACATTAATTACTTAATTCAACTAATCGAAGTGAAAAAAGGTAAGTAAAACAAACAAACAAAGCCATAAATCATTTCATTCCGGAAGAAAAACAAAGTAAATCCACCCTACGGCAATAATTTCTACATTCTTACTAAAAGCGGTAAGAAAATAAACGAACTTAAGTGGAAAACAATTTTAGGAAATCTGTAGAAACGTATAAGAAATTTTGCATAATTACTCAAACTTTGTTCATTACTTTGTATAGAGATATAACTAAGCTACTTATTTTAGAAAAAAATAGGAATGCTCGGTTGAAAATGCCAAAGTATGAAAAAAGCTTGCAGCATCAAGAGGGTCTTGCATTTCATACTTTTTCCATAACTTAAAACAACGACGCAATTAAATTTTGAACACTATAACATCCTTCAATTTTCAATAATATCCTTTTATTTGGTGGGTTGGTGCAGTTCTATTTTCGCTACATACAAATTATCACTTATAGTATTTTAGTTATTGTTTTACAATTACTTACTCTGCTCTCAAATTTTTGAATGTGTTTCTATTGTGTGATAAAGACTAAGTTACCTATCAATCCTTTCGCCTCAATGATTAACACTTTTATCTGGCTTGGCATCGCAAACAGAATCTAGTAGGAATGCGATACTCCTACTAGATTTTGTCTCCATTTTGTTTTCCCTTGTTTAAAATAAATCCTATCAAAAACCCTACATCCGCGATTCACATAGTCAGTCCAAGGGACGGAGGGAACATACACGTTGATCTTATCGCGTCAATAAAGTTGATGTTTACTTTTATCGGTACAGTAACAGAAGTTGTGCGTTCTTTGAGATATTCATCTATTTTGTAGCGTAAGTTTTAGTTGATAAGTAAGCAAATAAGATTAAATAAACTGAATACCAATTCGATCGAAAAAAAACAGTGACATACTTAGATAGTTAAAAAAAACAGTTAACACATCAGACACACATTTAAATGCATTTTAGACTAGAATTGTTGTTAATTATGAAATAATTATCCAACTGGAAGAGCTTGCAGGAGTCGCCGTCGCCGGATAAAGTGTGGACGACATAATGATGATAAATTATAAAGTCAATTAATACAATAACCAAAATGATGCCAATACTAAAATCAAAAAGCTTTAAAATTGTCAAGAGAAAATAATACACAATTCACTGAACAAATCATTCTCATTTTCACGCCCGTAAATTCAGATAAAGGATGAAGTAGATTGTCGAACAAAAGGTTTCGCAGCTGGCGTCTAAATGCTTCATCGGATGGTTAACTTTTAGATTTTCTTTTAGATAAAGGACACTTTTACGACGTTGATTGGACCAATAATTAGACGTGGTGACTTTTCTAAGACAGAAATACGTCAGGAGAATCCAGGGTTTTAGATTCAACAGGTTTTATATTGACTCTATAGGAATATTAAATAACTTCAGCTTAAGATAGAAGTAATAGAGGTATGCACATATGTTCCAGATCTCCCCCAGTGTTTCGGGAGGTACAGTCCGCACGTTGAGCACTTGCTTACGGTTGATGTTTGTAGATGCTAACACAGGTGTGGCCTTAAAGTGGCTTGATAACATCTGAAAGTTAGGTTTGTCACTAGCCTTAAACCCCTCCAACAATCCGCACTGAGAATGCTTGTCAGAGTATGGCTCGTACCACCTCATAATGGAATGTGGCCAGTACCCTGCGGTGAGAAGATTACGAAAGCCTTCGGTTTTTTCAAGATAACCTACAAAAAGCTTCGTTTCACAAAAATCCTTGCCCTCAATTTTGACAAAGGCCTCCTTGTTTACCTCAACAATCATTACTTTCCGATGCTTCCACTTCGGGCTGCCGTAAATCTTGATAATATGCAAATTCTATTTCATTAAGGCGTTCGGACTATGGCGCTATTGCTCGCCTGAGTTACTGCGGGGCCGCCCTTAGATTAACTAATGGCTGTTTATCTTGTAAAGATCGCATAAGGGCTTCACTGAAGATTCCTCGGATATCAATTTGGAAGTTCTGATTCGTATCTTGAGCTCTATTGGGTTTTGATGCAGTGGATTTTAAGCTACCTTTAGGGGCCAAGTTGTAGTTGTGCTTTGAAATTTCTATTGATAGCTTTTGGAACAATTGCAATTTGAAGCAAAGGATATGAATAGTTACCATAATCTTCAAAGCGATTCTTTCTATTATGTTCATAATAGAATAATGTACATTCCTAAGATATATAAACACAAAAGAAAAAAGCACAAAGGTTAGTTTAGTAGGCATATGATGAAATGACAAGAAGTCAGTATAATAATTGTTCAGCGTGTGGAAAATTACTTTTACCAAAACAATTTTCCAAAGAATGTGTAAATTTATAGCAGAAATGTAATGAATTTTACTGATATTACGCAAAACGAAAACCTTTTCTCATCGAACACATTGAAATTGGATATTACAGAGTAAGTAATTAAGTGAAAAATCTCCCCCAACTCATAATGTGGCGAGCCGGGTACAGTCAGCCGTGTGATATATGCCGCTCGTTACGGCGCCAATCAGCTCACTTCACGCGCAAACAACGAGAAACCACAGTACACAGAGAACAGCAAAATATCTACATACAAACGTGCCGCTCTCGGTTTGAATGAGTGCGTGGGCGACGCGACGCGCACGCACTCATCATTTCACGCACACGCTAGCATAAAATACAGGGGGATAAGGTGGTGGCAGTACGGACGGGCTGTGCCGCGTGTCTGTGTGCACGCTAGGCTAATAACTCGGCGGGCGGCCATAGATAACCTACTGTTCATGCTGTGGAGAAACAGTCCCAACGAATCATCGGCACAGACGTATCTGTTATGATGATGTGGGTAGGTAGAGCAGATACAGTATATAGCGACGATTGCCAGTCGAGGTTGGAAATTGTGACAGTAATATCCGTCCAATGAGTGCTTACCGTTACTGCCTTCAAGAATATCAGGTTGAAATAAATCATCATGACAGATGAAGTAATTTTTTGCTAAGAGTGTGCATAAATTGATACATGCTTAAATGATCTATTCGTCTTCATACAAAATAAAGTTTGGTTTACCACCATTTATAACTTGAGAATTGCTGAACCGACTTTCATACTTTTGATTTGTTGAATTTATCTTCGCCTAGAATGAGATGGTACATACTTAAAAAATAGAAACTAGACGAGAAAAATATGTTTCCTGAAATGTTTGGAACCCAGGACTCCCGGATTGGGCACCATTGGACCTTGGTACTGCAAAGTTTTTATCTGATAGTTATTTTTATAGCTCATGTCGCTCGCAGGCACATACTGTAATCGATTATCCGTTTTAATGTATTCTGATATTCGGAAATAGGTCATAAATCTTTGACGCCGTCATTTTTCCATTTATGGTCCGTATCGCGAACACGGCACGCATTGTTTGTGTCTGCGGAATGGAAATATTATCTATGGAATCGTTTTGCTTTCGATATACGCACGCTTCTTTTGCAATCATGATTTATGGGTTTGACTGTACCTACTGTTTATTGAAACAAAGGTTATTATAATATTGTTTTGTATTGGTCGTAATTAATGGATTAAATTTGCGTACTGCTTAATTACCGCACTGCCATGATGAATAAGTAAGTAGGTAAGTAGTATTGAACGATTTCAAATTAATTATTCGGTAATTTTTGGTTGATTAATGCGCTGATTCTTTGTTGTCATGTTTATATTCTTTAATGTTATTATGTACAGGCACAACAGCCGGCTACCATAGAAAATACGTGAAAATGAGGTTTTATTTCAAAGAAATACAAAATAAACTCGTTTCAGTTTCTTTACATTTATTTCATAAAAATGAGATTTACTTATTACATCTAAAACGCTGATATAACTGACATTCCATCTTATTAAATAGAAGCTGGTTCATTTTACGGTACTCAAACACATTTGAAATCCAAATAGACGCAGCAACTTCAACTCCCCAAGCGTAAAGGGTTGTTAGTGCACTGTGAATGTACGAGGCTCTCTAAAACAAGAACAGTTCACGGAAAGAATGCATAGGAAAGAGTTACCGCAGCTTTAGTCTATGGTGTAAAAGCGTTTGTGGGTTACACGAGCCGCAATTACTTGTTTACTAAAACAAAACAAAGATCACAAGTTCGGATACACGAAGAAAAGCAATTTTCGCCGTTCGCCACCACAAAGGCGTTTTTAAAACGCACTGCTCTTTTCGAAATGAGAACGCGACTGTTTATGTTTTCACACAGTGATTAAAGTGAAGTGTCAAAAACAAAATGCGAGCGTCGCGGATGGGGTGCCACGTCATTTTCACTCAAAAGTGGGGGCGATATGGCTTGACGGGGTGTCGATAGTGGTAAACATTGAAGACTATAATTTTCTTTGTTCTTATGCGCTCTTTTGTAGTTTTGAGGTTGGAAATTGAGAGCCAGACGCTGAAAACTAACAAATGTTGTTTCGCCAAAGTTTAGCTTCGCTACTTTTGAGCTTTCTAACTTTTGGTTCGACGACGTTAGATGAACAAATAAGTTTGAAGAAATCACAATAGCGCTTCATTAACGCAATTCTATATTAAAAATTAAGAGGAACACTCATAATTAAAAGGAAGAATACTTTAGAAAACACAAATTAAACTAAAGATAGGAAAACCAGAAAAAGGCATTCGGTCTTGGCATCAGGCGGGACTCGAACCCGCACCCTTCGCAAGCCAATGTTTAAGGTATATGCCTAAACATTGGTGAAACCAACCTGGCTGTCAGGTATAATATACCAGAGAAATTCGTCCGGTCTGTTAATGGTCTCGGTAGCATAATTGGTAGTGCAGTCGCCCGGCTTGCGAAGGGTGCGGGTTCGAGTCCCGCCTGATGCCAAGACCGAATGCCTTTTTCTGGTTTTCCTATCTTTAGTAAGATGATAATGCATTATCCCTAATGCTAAAAAATTAAATAACCTATCAAAAAACGTAGTTTCATCTTAATCGAAAGTCAAATATTTGCAATAATGTTTCTTTCGAGTGTTTAAGGTATATGCCTAAACATTGGTGAAACCAACCTGGCTGTCAGGTATAATATACCAGAGAAATTCGTCCGGTCTGTTAATGGTCTCGGTAGCATAATTGGTAGTGCAGTCGCCCGGCTTGCGAAGGGTGCGGGTTCGAGTCCCGCCTGATGCCAAGACCGAATGCCTTTTTCTGGTTTTCCTATCTTTAGTAAGATGATAATGCATTATCCCTAATGCTAAAAAATTAAATAACCTACAAATTAAACTATATAAAAAAAAATATTTACTCGTAGTAGTTTTTATTTGATGTTTTGTATGTGTAGTGGTCGCATTGGATTCTGCCAATATGCCAGAAAATAAATAGAAATACCTACAGTGTGCATTGCAGTATTTGTAGTACGGCAAAAGGTGCTGTGACGTTTTCAGTTCCCAATACTGCCGAAACATTGTATTCTATCGCATGTTCGCAATAAAAAAAAATATATTTGAACCTGTAGAAAGAACGCGTAGTTACAATGATGATACAGGACAATATCACATTCATTTCTCCTTATTTAGAGTAATACTTTCCCTCGTTTTCGAAGCCAGAAACCAGACGTGGTATATTTTGTGTTTTGTTTCTGTTAAACGACTAGATGCTTTTCTACTAACCTTATTAGTGTCATTTGGGAATAACATGTCTGGTCGCTTCAATAAAGTTCTAATTCATTTATTCGCGTCACTTCTCAGTATTTAACGCGGCGACCTTAAAAGGGGAGTTGACACCTTATCGCTGAGGAGCAGACTTTTTAAAAAACAAAGAGGGCACATCGGCAAGGGTGCAAGACTCGCTTCGAGAAAATCCAAAGAGATTACACCCTGAGTGATTGCTCTTTCCAAACTCCGTGGAAATGTACGGAAAGTGAATGTTAAGGCTGATGCCTCTCATGATTTACCTACCCTGGGACAACTATTATAATAACCTGTCTACGTTTAAAAACATCCCCTAGCTCTAGGTCTTACAGATGATTTTTCTACGTTTTCCCTCGTAGATTGCATAAAATTTGGCGAATCGCCTCTCGACGTGAGGTCTGCATACTATGATGGGGAAAGTTTTCTTATTATTTTTTATTTATTATAACCCCCGCTGCTTGGTGGTGGCAAGTTTGCCTAAATTGTCACAGTAGCGCCGCTTTTTGTGAGGATCGGACATTGGCGAAAACAAGTTCTTTGTCAACAATAGTTTTTGTGCGATAAAAAATAAGGACCATGTAAACCTGCTGACACAAACCTAAATGACATGGTTCATTAGATTTAATTCATAATTTGATAGATCTATTTCTAAAGTATATCATACTAGCGATAATAGCGCGACTTGGTCCGCGTGGACTTAAGTAGAAAAACAAAATGAAAGTAAGTATTTCTTTATAAATTGTAGCCTATGTGCTATTCAGATGCATAAGCTATATTATTGTAAAGATTCATTAAAATCCATTCAGTAGTTTTTACGTGAAAGAGCAACACGGCGCATACACACATACAAACTCTCGCATTCATAATTTAGTCGGATTAATTTTTACATACATTCAAATTGTTACAATACAAAACATTCAATATTAGAGAAACGGATATTGAACATTGGAATTTTATGTATTTTTTTTTTGATAACGTCCGCTGTAAATTATTCGTAACTATTATTTGGATAAACCAGTCGTAGTTTTGACTGTATTACTCATATTTAGAGGGGTGAAAGGAAATACGCAGGAGTGTGAATGACACCCGATAGCGGTCCGGTGCCGCTTCCGGCACGCTTCCGGTTCCGGTCTGGTTCAGTCGATTCGTTCGTATTGTTTGTTTAATTCGCAATCAAAGTTTGTTTGTTTGTGTGTTGGAATGTGCTTACGTGGCTTTTGTGTAACAATTCACGTCCAGTTGTTCATACAATTCAATTAGTGTTATTGTTCGATAATTTGGCGTTTTACAAAGCGAAATTTTACATACCTAGTTGATAATTTGTCTCTCTTTGTTATAGAGGCCTTTCTTTATAATGATAGATGAATGATGTAAGGGATTTCTTGCACAAGCCCATTCCCGTGAAGTGTCTGTACAAATGAAAGTGACGGTATGACTTTTGAGGCGTGCTTAACTTTGATTTACGTTTGAATTAGGAGGTTAGCCCCAGAATTTACAAATGCAAATCCTTTCGGTTCTATTGATATTTTACGAAACAGCATGAGCGTGAGCGCGTGCTTAGCCTGGATTGGCAAATTTGGGTGTAGATTGCCCAATCGCTAAGACTAAGCTAAGACTACTTTGTGATTCTCAAGTTATTTACGCCAAGACACTAAACATTTTTTTTTGTTTTTAGTAGCATTTCTTCCTTCTGACGACCGATTCGATGTAATGGTTCGTAAGTGGGGTTTTACACCAGTGGTTGCGGGTTCAATTCCCGAACAGTACAAACATTTGTGTGCATGAACATGTCTGTTTGTACTGGTGTGCGCCACCAATATTTTTTATCACTTGTGGTTCACGTATAACATAACATAAACGGCCTATATACGTCACACTGCTATGTATGTATGTTCATGAAATAAGTTGTTTTTCAATTACCATAGACCAGGGCCCCAAGTCTGCTAATTTTATAACGCTTCAATTGAATCGTAATTGAGTCTCAATCGGCTAATTAGAGTATTGAGACTCAGTTACGATTCAATTGATTCAACACATCTGATGGAAAGCGACGATGCGGTCGACGATGAAGCATGCTTGTCTAGAAGATACCTATTCACTCTTTGCTTGAAGACTAACAAATTGTACTCATTGTTCTATATTCTGTATTTCAAGATGTTAACAGAATAAAATTAATTCTCTCTCTAAATTAACCTATTGGATTTTTTGCTTAGATTGGCCACTTTATGCAATAATATCCAATTAGAACAAACGACTCTTAGTATTAAATTTTTATTTTATCAAATCGTTTTAATGTTTTGACTACTTTGTTAGCAGACACTCTATTAGCTCCTCCGTTGAATATTGTCTCTAGTCCGTTCCCGTTATTCTTAACGCGAATGGACTATATAATGTACCAATAAAATTGTAATAGCGCTGTACAGCTGTCTCAGTTTGGGCTGTAAATGACTGTACCTACGTAGTAGTTCCCTCGCATTTCTCTCATGCTGTATTTGTGAGGTATGCTTTGATACATTCCGGTTGCAGCATACAGAAACTTATTTTTACCGGAAAATGCGAAAAATTCGTTTGAATGAATTCCAAACATGCACAGTATTCTGTAGGAGAGTAGGTTTTCATTTCATGTTGGAATATGGAAGATTCATATGGTGAACCTTACTTCTGGTATCAAATCCAAGCAAGCTTGTATTTGTAGGTAGGTTCTCTTATAGTAAGATTTCTTCTCATAATATTATGTATTTAGGTAGGTCCTCCACCTACCGATGGTGATGGTGAGTTTTTACTGAAAATATGATCATACATTTAAAACACACTTGGATAACTTAACCATACCACTTACCCTGAAAAAGTGACAGCTACTATGAAAATGACTCAGTTATTTTTTTTACTGCTCCACTGTCTGTTCACTGCTGGAACAACTCTTTTATAGTAATTGTGTAATAGAAAGTTTGTAAGATATAAATGAATGATATGAGATGGAAACTCATTGTTACTTTAAAGCAAATCGCATGTTTCCTTAATAAATAGGCCTAATAATAGGCTTGATATTGGGCCTTCAAAATGAGATTGACCAGCCCAGTAGTTCTTCATTCCCGCAGATACTTGTCATCCCCATAACTGGACCTCACGGCTGCTTCTCATCAGGTGGACAGAGGTCATCATGACGACCACAATAAAAATAACATAAAAAAAGCTCAAAAGTAAGTCTTCCTTTATATGTTGTAAAAACCAGAAACAAGTGTAAATCATTAAAATCAGCACCAACTATCTTTTTGAAATGTAATGTACTTTATTGACAAATCTTATTATTCCACTCATCCTTCAAAATAAAACCAGAAAAATTGTATTACGGCTCAGTCTAATTTGAGATTTAACCAAACGCACTGAATCCTTATCCGAATTATTTCCCTTTCTGTCTCTCATTCACCTGAAAAATGCCTTTCCGTCCGAAGAAGCTCATTACAAAGGCGTATTTCGAGATTTTCCGGGCAATCTCCTCTAGTGAATAAGGCATTTGCCGGTCATTGTTGAAAAAGTCCGGTCAGCGACGATAAATATAGAATACATTTTAGCCGAGATGAGAATATAATCCGGATTTAGAAAAAAACGTTTTCGTGGCCCGCGCGGGTAAGGAGGTGGCTGCACATTGGGCGGTTGTCGGTTGGACTTAATTTTATTGACAGACAGATAAACCAAAGAGAATTTTAATAGTTGGTTCACCTTTTACCTTTCCTTCGGAAGTTTTCAAACTTTGTTTTTTTCTGGACCACGTTTTGTCTCACTTTATTTACATTTTGTCTCACTATGTTTGGGAATAGTCGCAATGTTTTGCTATTTGTGAATAAATCCAACGAAAGCCCTAGATTGACAAAGGTCGAAAGCCTACGGTTCCTACTACTCTTCAATTTGTAGTATGAAGGCGAGGCAAAAGCATCGGGTGATGTTGAGAGCCGTCTTGTATTTTGTGAAATAAAATGTGGCTTAAAATACCAAACTAACGATATGAACTTCGTATTTTACGGTGGTCATCCATCCACGTTGAGGGTGCAATGCGCCGTATCTTACTCTACAATAACCTCCGAATGGTCTCCATTCAGGGAACTTTCTGACCCTACTCGTTATGATCTGTGCTTTTCCAGTTGAAGTTAGCTGAGCTACATCTTATAAAGGATCGGACTTGAGAAGCCACGACAAGTCGCTGTCAGAGTGACCCCACCAAAATCGCTTTGCTTATAAAAATGCGCATATACTACGGAGAGAAAGGACACTGTTATGGGTAAATCTCGCTTTTTGTTGCTGTATAACGCCATCCTTTGTGGCGGTAATAAAGATACTGCGTAAATACAGACGGATAATTCTGCGTTTTGTGTTAATGCCGCATCGTGGACTGTTCAAAGCCATTGTTTACTGTATAGGTTCACTTGAATAGAAAGCTAGTATTAAAAGCTGGGAGTTGCAAATATTTAAACATGAAGCAAAATATCTCTGGGAAATTTTTGCTCTCAGCCAGTGCCCGAACTTCGTACATACTTCGTACTTTGTTTCAGAAGCTGACATGCATTTAGAATTGTCTGGCTGACAGGCAAGTCTAAATATATAGTAACGCCCAGACACAAACGTGAACAAATGCAAATGCTTGTCGCACGAAGCTGGCTGCGGATTCAATAATAAGCGGCTTAGTAAACAGGGCTGATGGTGGCAGAGTCATAGGACATTGGCAATTATTCATGTCTCAAATACAAAAGAGTAAATACAAAAATGGATACAAAATATTATATTTCCTGCATAAAGAAGAAATTAACACAGTGACTAAGTACATGTATGAACATACATACATACAACGTACACATTCATCAGTTAGTCGTCAATAGTTGAATTAAAGAAGTAAATATTTAGAAAGTTTTATTAATCATCATTATGTGTAGTACTAAACAGAAACAATGGGTATTAAAAGATGATTCCATTGCAAAGGATTTCCATTCAGCAAGATCGAGATAAAAAACAGAAATGGGTTGCTTGATCAGCCGTTGACTGTACCTAGGTAGTTATAAGTATCCCCCTCATGGGTTCTCGCCTCGGCGTGGCGAGGGGGCCTAGTACCGGTGATAGGGGAACCACCGGGAAGCGAAGATAACCCAGGCATGGCAGTGTGGTGGACTGGGAACCCACCCGCTGCGGCCCGCAAGGGCGACGTGGGGCTGCGGGGCCAGTGGGGCCTGCAGGCGCCTTGAGGCGCGTGGTTGGGGCCGCGGCGCACAACCGGTTGGTGGGGGCCAGTAATCCGAGGCTGATCCCCCCTGTGCATCGCGGCCCGGCGGGGCCGTACCGCCGGTTACGGCAGCGGAGCCGCCCTTTGGGTGGCTCGTGGTTGCGGGCCCAGTAGGGTCTGCGAACAGTGGGTACCAGCGGGCCGGAGTGCGGGGGTGTTCTGGCTTGCATTGCACGGCGTCCACCGAGACGGCGAAAGTGCCTGCGTACTCCAGGCACTTTCGTGGCCTCCCCCCTTCGTTGGGGGGTCGATGGAGGGGGCCCCATTAGGGCTAGCACTGGCGGCGGAGCAGTGCGGCATTACTTACGGTAGGATCCAGCTTCGCCGCCAAAGTGCCACGGTTTTAGTCGGTAGGAGTCCGACGTAACCTCGTCGTCCCCCCGGGCAGCGAGGTATCCCCAGAGAGATTTCCCCACGAAAAAAAAAAAAAAAGGTAGTTATAAGTATCCTTGTGGCGTGCATTTTATGTTGCATTTCCTTCAAATGGTGTCCACTCCATTAGCTATCCTATAAAACACGTGCAATGTAACTGATTAAAAAATAAATGAAAAGAAAAATCATTAAAAGATAGCATAGTCATTTTTATGCAAATCGTGTTCAATCATTATTTTAAATAGCATTTTACGCTTGAGAAGGGTACAATTAAAAACGCATCACGCTGTGTCGATGTTTATAGGGTTGTCAGTTTAAAAAATGAAATTTTATATTTAGAAAACTTACGACGAATGCAACAAAAAATATTTACAAGGCAAATGGTAATCTTGGAAGGGTAATGCTTGGACGGACGTCCCATAGCAAAGTTCAAGATGGTTTCAGAAAGGGTCACTTCAAGAGTACCTTTGACCGATTAACGTTTGAGAAATAATGAGAGTGGAAAAATCGCATGGTATGCCAGCAGGACTGTGTGGTGGTAAATAAGTATGTTTAAATAATTATATGCTGTGTATTTTTTAACATAACATTGTTTTTTTTTCTGCTTGAGGGTTATGATCCAGAGGAGCATAAAAATGGTACCTACATGTTAGCATAGTAACCCCTTTTTGCTAACCCATTAGATACTAAGTGCTACTAACACTATGAGCTATAATTGTTCGCAATAAATTAATTTAATATTATTAAAGTGGAAACTGGTGGTGCTTAGAATATTTAACTAGCCCTGGCCTGTTTCTGTCGTCTTTTATGTCCTGACCTTCCAATTACAATCATGGTATAAAATGTAAATTACTTACACCACACTTACTTTCATTTGCTCTTTGCTTTGTGAAGTTGCCCGATGCTTTGTGAAGCTGCCCAAAGGTTCGTGGTTTTTTCATCTCGTAAACAGAATACAAATAAACTTGGCCAGGAATAAAATAAAAATATTTGTCGGACTATCTAGAATCATTAACTGTATTATGCTGAGCTAAATGTGTCAAAAAAAATAATCAAAAGTCACCAAAATATGAAAGACATTTACTGGGCACCACACTGAAGTCATCAAATTCACAACACGCAAAATCCCACCATAATTGTTATTTATCCAGCCTATAAATTACCAAACAGCTGGACATGTGCCAACCCTAGTCACGGCTGATTTGCCCGCATGAAAGTGCTATAAAAACAATTAGAAGCCCAGTTTTTCCCAAAGCACGTACCCAGTAATTACTGGCAGATGACGCAGTCGTTAGCGCGGGAAAGGGGGGGGGGGGGGGATAGCCAGTGGATGGTGAAAAACTATGCGTATTTCCCGGTACTTCTGTTTTGGTGTAAATATCGCCGGTGAGCGGTGACGGGTTGGGCAATTTGGAACGCACGAGCTTTTGTTGATTTGAAGTGAAGGGTTGACTAAATCCTCTTTGACGCATTTAGGCTTTTGTGACGCTTCAGCCCTAAGCTGAAAATAAAGGCAGTATCAAAATCACCATAGTATTATTTTTTTGAGATTTAATTCACTTTAATTAAGGCTGAGCTTGTATTACAGCCGTGAGATTGGTTGGTTTACATAATTATTTGACTAACTCAACTGAAGGGATCGTTTCATAGCGATTAAACCCCAAACTCAAACATAATCATAAATTATTTTTACCAGGTACAGAACAAACACAAATTTATTCCCGATGATGTGACGATCTGAATACTATTTAAAAGTGTTACCTAACTATTTTAAAGCCGCAGTTAATAGTGTTATTATTACTAAAACATCGAAGCCTTTACAACATTATTCTAATAGTTAAGCCTGCCAACTCGTTACCCGTAGTCCACAGGCTTTTGTGGCTTTAGCAAATGAGTTTCTTAGTCGATGACCCTTGAAATCTTGCTGGTTATTGATGGCCTATTTCACAGCCTTTGTATCACGAAAGCCCAGGCTAGAATAAATTAAGTCAGACAAGTCTGAAGCGAGCTTGTTTAGGCACCATTTGTAGTAGCAATATTGTTTCGACAATATTTTTTGCAGGATAGAGAGTAACCCCCTTATTTATAATGTAAAGTAAAAGTAAAGTAAAAAAATCATTTATTCATGTAAGCTTAATTACAAGCACTTATGACACGTCAAGACAGAAAATGAAAATGAACAAAGTGACTCTACCACCGGTTCGGAAGTTGCTTCTATCGAGAAGATTCCGGCAAGAAACTCGATAGTTACTCTTTTCAATCTTGTTTGATTACAATATAGTAGTATATGTTACATATCGAAATATAAACGTTAACTAGTTGTCCCGAAAAACTTCGTTCTGTGGTCAAACATTCAGTGTCACGTAACTGGTTTGCCGATTTTAGCCGAAACTGAAACTGTGGCCGAAACTGGCCGAAACCGAAACGGTCCGGTCGGACACTAAGTACTCTTTTTGTAATCTTTTTTGAAATGCATAAATATGTATTTGCAGTGTCAGAAGGATTTGCATTACCCAACTAAGCAGAGCTTGATTCAACTTGAATATTTTCTAAAAAATAAGTAGTATAATTAAGTGAGCAAGTAAGTTATTTATTTGAAGTTCCACACAATGTTGATATTTTATGACCAGGCGTTATGTTTGAAAGCATCCCACGTATTTCCCTGTTAGAACTTGCTCTATACAAACTCAGCACGTAATAAATCTTCCCAATCCGAACACGGTACAGTAACAAATAGTTCTAAACCTTTGAAAGACCCAACGATGACTATCGAAATCTCAGCCAATAGGGTATTAGCCCGAATGTTCGGGCCTTTGTACTGATTTTGTGAACACGTTAACGCCTTATTTCTTATAGGGTTTTGTGTGATGGGTCGAATAGTTGCTTACAAAGTATTGAGTAGTATAGCTAGGTTAACAAATGAAAGAAATTAAGTGCTTTTATTTTCCCACTACTTCAATCACTACATAGTATAAAACAAAGTCGCTTTCTCTGTCTCTATGTCCCTTTAAATGCTTAGATCTTTAAAACTACGCAACGGATTTTGATGTGGTTTTTTTTAATGTTTTTATCTTTGCATTGTATTGTGTCACTAAATAAATTATTTTGCTTTCTTTCTTTCTAATAGATATAGTGATTCAAGAGGAAGGTTTATATGTATAACTAGCGGCTGCCCGCGACTTCGTCCGCGTGGACTTAAGTGGACTTAAAATGAACGGATTCGTCAAATTGTCTGACGTTACATGGACGTTAGCGCGATATCTCAATTCGGGATGCCTGTGAACGCGCTATTTTAGATTTTGTCTCAATTCGGAACGCACCCATAGTTACGCTAATGACAGCAGCCGTCTTTCATGCCATACCACGTGATTCCGCGTACATTTTTATTTTTACTTGATATTTTCAACAATTTACACAATATCTTTATAAATTGTAGCCTATGTGTTGTTCAGATGTATAAGCAACATTATTGTCAAGTTTCATTAAAATCCATTCAGTAGTTTTTACGTGAAAGAGCAACACAGCACATCCAGACATAAAAACTTTCGCCTTTATAATATTAGTAGGATAACATCCCCAACATGTATATTGCACCCGTGCGAAGCGGGGACGGGTCGCTAGTTAAAAATAAAGTAACGCATTGGTTTAGCGATTGACGTGCCCTGTCACTTACTTCCAAATGACGACAGCAACAAGAATTAAAGAGAAGAGAGTGCCACTCCACGGTAAAAACCATAATAGTACGAACGCTAGACTTTATTACAGCCTGAATCTATAATAACCCTACTAGTTCGAACGCTAGACTTTATTACAGCCTGAATCTGTATAATAGCTACAGCGCGATTCCGTAATGCATTTAAGGCTGCTAGCTGTGACGAGGAAACGACATTTCATCCGGTTGAAATCTGACGTCAGTACCTCAATTTTTTTATCAGGGTTTTGCTACGGACGTAAAAGAAAGACGGACGTCACCTCGTCTAATCATGAGTGAAGCATATTATCAGCTGCCAGTTTAGGTGTGTGTGTCATTGTGTCATTGGCGCTGTCACACGGAGTAAAATGGCGTATTTTCTAGCACCAAGTGTGTTTGTGTGAGTGTAGCAGATTGTGTACAACAAACGAAATTAATTAAAGTGATGTTACGTCCGTCTTTCTTTTACGTCCGTGGGTTTTGCCAACAAAACCTTAAATTCTGAAGCTGATAGGTATTCATTTCATTGACGTACAACGCTGAATTTTGTTTATTTATTCATAACAAGTACTGTAAACAAGTATCCGTAAACCATGTTATTACGCTATTGCATAGAATATGCATAACAGCTCTACAAATCATGTTTGTGTAATACACGTCAATATTAACGGTCGGCCCTTATGCCCTATATAATAGCCCTTTGTCACTTAGTACTGCATCACGAAACTGTGGTTAACCAAGCGAACATCTTGCAAGACAATCTAACGTAGATCCTATTTGGAAATAGATATACGGTTATCTGTGTGCTCCAAGATGGTGTGGCGTTACAAATAGACAAGCACTGCGTATCAGTGTCAAAGCATAACACCGTTTACCTACTAGTTACTCCGCTTAAAATGCAAAATGGGTCTTATGTCAGCGGCATAAGGTGCCCCTATCTAAAGGCTGATGTGAGCGCCTCTGTACATACAATTTACCTACATTGTATCGATATAAAATTTGGTGTGCCTCTTTTATGACCATTAAAATCGCCGAATGCTAACCAAGTTTTGTTTTGTTGTGATGAGGACATTGCTAATACTTAAATCTAGTAAACCAGTCAATTACAGTCTGCAGGTGTGTTCTTTAAAGGCTCAGTAAGCCACATGTGAAGTGTAACACTATCGGTAAAAGCTGTGAGTTCACGTTCCAGACTGTTGCCGGTTTCGATAGTTAGGCTTAAGCAGCAGTTGATTTTATTTCTTTTTAATTGTTTTTTGTTTCCACATTTCATCATAGAGCTTCTTCATACAAACTTAAGTAAAAAAATATTTCAGTTCACTTTTCCATAATGCTCGGTTGCAGCGTTACAGAAAGTCAGTTTAACCACTCTATCGTCACCGCTTAGTACCTAATGTCTTCTCACCTGTCACATCGTTTACGCCATATTGATTTTTTCTGTTGCGAATTTATGCGAATTTTCCGAGAATTATTTGCAAATTTTCCGAATAGGATCGCAAAATGATAAACACACAGACGAAAAGCTCATTAAATAAGCGTTTATACTGAATACAGACTGGCGTGTTTTTATTTTAAGCAAATTAATATTAATTGGTTGAATTTATTCAATGGCGAAAAAAAATCACTTTTTCCGACTTTCACTTAACTAATTTTTTTAGTATTTAAAAATCAAATCTATAACCTTTTTTCACTGCATCTGTATAATACACAAATTATTAATTATTTTGAAATATATTACAGTGTGTAATATGTAATAATCTATTTACAAGTTTATTTTAAACTTATAGCATGCACTTATTATCATAACATAACCTCAACATGAACTTTTGACTTTTTATTTTTCTTACTTTGACGTCTCGTAGGGACAGTCCGTTGTTGCCAGGTCGATACAAATATCATAGACAAATTGTAGAAAAATATTCAATTGAAATAGTAACAGCAAAATCGATTCTGAACTGAAAATGAGTCACCTCTCAAGTGCCTCAAAAACTGGTAGCTAAAGCTACCAGTGACAGTTGAGACGACATTGGCATTGGTAGCTCAAGTTACCAGTGACATTTGAGTGGTTATCGTGCCATAAATAATTAACTGCAACGTCAACTGCGATGACATAATTAACTACCGAAATGTTAGGACGACAAATACGTGGCGAAGCGGAAAGATATAAGGATTGGCACGAATCGGTGCGGAAGGCTAGGGTTACCATACTAATGGTTATTTTAGGGACGCATTTTACTGCCGCACTCAGTCAATCACATTCATGCATTCACTGATTAATAATCAGTCCTTACGTTGATTCACGTTAATGATTAAATTTATAAGTGTCATAAATGTACACACTGAAAAGTTCTTTAAATAGACCTGTTACAGATTACTTTCAAATCATCAAATCTAACAGCCCAAACTAAATATACTTCTCAATACTCCGTACTCCGCACATTCTCTATTCAGATAAATGTGACTCTACCAGCAGATTGGAAAGTTGTTTCTGAAATGAGATGAACATGCAAGAAACTCAGCAGTTCGCTTTTGCTACTCTATTTCCAGTTTATTACACACTCGCTTTTGCAATATTATTTTTGAATCATTAACTTTTAATGACGTCTCTGAAAGTTCCGTCTCTACTATTTTGTCATGTCATGACCGGGAAAATTCTCAAACTCTCAAAATTGTGGTCACTTACTTAAAGTTGATGTATAGACATGGTTCATATTTCGATAGATCGGCGTGGGTCGATCAGGATATGCAGAGCTAGTGCGTTGCTATAATTATGTTGTGAGTGATCTAAATTAAGGCTTAGCTGGGCTGGGGCCGGAGATAGCATTGTACTCTGAAGTTTTGGCAGTCTGCAAGCTAAATCAGTTTCAGTTAGATGGTTAGGATTTATTTACAGAACAAGCGTAATTAACAATTTAAGTAAAGGAAGCAGTAGGAAGTTTAGTTGCTTATCGCGTTATTTTTCAACCTTTCTGTCAAGAACCCGCACCCTCATATTTTTAATTAAAAAGGTCAAAAAGTCGGTTAATGAACATCATACCTTTTAAAAGAGAATGATTCACATCTCCATTTGAGTGAATTTTGCATGAAGTTACCAAGCACCTAATTTCATTTCTGGTTCTTTCAAGTTTAAAAAACATAAAGTAGAGACATTTACCGGACATTCATATTTGTACCAATGAGATCACATCATCACTTACCATCAAGGGAGAGATCTGATAAAAAATTGCGTTAGGGATTTTTTTATGTCTTAACTCGTAGAGGAGATTCTTATAATCACATAATACAGGTTGTCTTTTTTACCACTTACTTATGTGCTTTATTCATTTATTAAGGGTGATGTACCTTTAATAAACCCTTAAGAGACTCAAATTACAGAATACATCATATTGTATTAAAATATAATATTTGTGTTAAAAATATAACCTAGGTGTACAACTTAAAACAAATTACTTTGTTCCATTTGACGAATTTTTCAATTGAGTTTTGATTGTAAGATGAGGCAGTTTTGAAAGTTCTTTTGGACACAAGCAGTTTTCAAGCCATAGATACAATAGGCATGATGACTGTATTTTTTTTTTGTTTATTATCGAAAGACCTTACATTTATGTAAACAATCCTCAAAGAATCACTTCATCTGGATCAATACCACCAGAGATATCACAATTTGAAATGCACATTTTTTGGACTTGCCCAAAAACGCTCCATACAAAAGCGACAGTGACGTCACTATCGCTGTCACTTTTGTATGGAGCGTTTTTGGGCAAGTCCAAAAATGTGCATTTCAAATTGTGATATCTCTGGTGGTATTGATCCAGATGAAGTGATTCTTTGAGGATTGTTTACATAAATGTAAGGTCTTTCGATAATAAACAAAAAAAAAATACAGTCATCATGCCTATTGGTAATATCATCGTTGTTGTAGTCACGCAGCAAGCTTCATTTATTACAGTGATTAAAGACGACAGTCAATTTATTCTAATTAAAACACCGTTCACAATCGCTTCAAATAAATCGACACCTAACACCCACTTTCCCCCTTATCTTTTCAAATAAACTTTCACTAAAAGCATTTCGGAATATTCATGAAGATTTTTGTTCTTTTCAGGTGGGTATTCAATCGGTGCTGTGGCGAGCAATCAACTTCTTTTCCTTGAGGTAAAACTTAGTTAAAATAAAAGTCTGTACACTTTGCAGACGGTTCGGTCTAGTTTTTTTAAGTCGCAGACATTATTTAATCAGGAGCAGTGGTAGCGAATTTAATTGATGGGTTTGTGTTCAGTTGGAACTTTAATTTATATCTTTTGTTTAAGAGAAAGTCACTATTAGTGAAAATGGTACGAAAACTTGATCTATTCCTTTCTAATACCAAAAACTAATACCAATGGTATTTGTTTGCTATCGTAATTAATTTTCTGTTCCGAACGAATACCAAATTTTAAATATTTCAATGTAGTTTTGGTATTCGTCCGGAATAGAAAATTATTACGATTACAAACAAATACCATTGGTATTACTTTTTGGTATTAGAAAGGAATAGATCGAAAACTTAAAGAGGGCAATTTAAGTACTATTGTATTATGTACTCTGTACAAACCGTTTGTATTATGGTTTTACCATCATTTTGCTCGAACTTTGAACACACCTTGTGTGATCTTCAATAGTTAACCTCGAAATTCGCGTACTATTGATCGGCATTACTAACATTGACCGATTGACACTCTCAAAAATTATTTATAATATATGGATGAGCGAGCAATACTGCTGTTAAAAAAACACAAATTCCAAATGCCTAAAGACATTCCTAACCAGTCACACGGTCAAACAGATAAATGAAGGCGGTGTGCACAAGAGTAAGTTACTACAACATACATAGGTATAAAGATTGTGATGATTGCAGAGATTTTTTTTTCTTTTCCTGTAAATTTGGCCCTAATAGCTATCAGTTCTTTGCTGTATGGGTTTTTTCTCATTGACGCTTCAACTAGCTGAACTACTGCATTGCGTTTTAATATGCGATAGTCTTGCCACAAAGTCAATCAGTTTTTTCATTTGTGTAAGCTGCATTTCCATACGTAAGATTAAATATTAATTCAGAATATGAAGCAGGCAGGAATGTAGGGCGGATGGAGGCTCGGCCTGGATAAATTATCGAGTAGGGGGATGAAATTTGTCAACTGAAAGAGGTAAGAATTATTAATTCAAGTAATTCAGCCAATCTTTAACAGTTTTTCAACGCTAAACTGCTATTTTCTTAACTGGTTCATTTTATAGACGTGTTGCTATTACACGCAGTGCAATCTGTTATAAACGTTTCCAGTGTTAAATGCGAACACATGTTTTGTTCAAATATGATGAAGCAATCAGCAATGTACAATCAGAACAGGAGGTAGGTAAGTACCTACTCTAAGTAATATACTGATTCGTGGACAAAAGCCTCAATTAACAAAATCACGTCGTTGATACAATGAGGGGCGCTGGTTAATCACCTCGTTTGCCTAATGGTGTGAGTTGCTAACAACATACCAAGTAAACTTTGTCCAGCTTGCAAATTAACCAAACTTTTGCTCAGTGTTTTTGTCAAAAACCTGCCAAGGGAGATTGCCCAACAATGGTCTATTTTTGTCTCATGCCCTGGACCATATCCCAAACGGGTAAGTTAGGAGCATACTCAACGTTGCCGTCATGGTGAATAGGACATTCAGAAGCCCACATTTCGCCGAGGGAATTCGACCCCAACGGGGTATGATGCGAGCCTACCGTTGTTATCCGGGTTGCTTAGGTTTTTTATCGGTGTTTACCTTCACCGAAAAACAAAATGAAAATGATATGAAAATGTATCTCTTTTTTTTAAGCTTTTTGAAGTATTGCAACTGGCAGGTAACCGGATTAGCTGACCACATGTAGATAAAGGTTTTGCCACACATGCCATGCTATACATTAAAGCTCTCTTCTGTTGTCTCAAACTGTCAATGCTTTTGTTCAGGTGGTCGAAGTCCTAATTTCGGGTGCCACTTTTTTAGCACAAGTAACCTATCTACGTCTTTTATAATAGTATCATTAGCTTTGGCATAAAATTACAGAACTGTAAACGTGTTTCAACTTGACCTGCGACCTTCTGAACATGCGCTTTGATTCATGAGCGTAATCCGTCGTAAATGCGACCTTCCAACCATACACCCAATTACGGGTGGACACCGTTAGTGAAACTTTAGAACCAGTAATAAATTGTTAAGTGCCACCCAAAAATTATTAATAGCTTTTTGGGAACACACGCCGTATGTAGGCTTTCGCGTTGAGAGTTTGCACTGAGAAAATTCGGAACACCGGTTTTCTGAAAATTATAATGACCTGCGTTTGAAATAGAATCCTACTAATATTATAAAGGCGAAAGTTTGTATGTCTGGATGTGCTGTGTTGCTCTTTCACGTAAAAACTACTGAATGGATTTTAATGAAACTTTACAATAATGTTGCTTATACATCTGAATAACACATGGGCTACAATTTATAAAGATATTGTGTAAATTGTTGATAATATCAAGTAAAATATGGAAATGTACGCGGCATCACGTGGTATGGCATGACAGTTGATGACAGACGGCTGCTGTCATTAGCGTAACTATGGGTACGTTACGAATTAGAAGGGTTTAACATCGAAATAACCTTTGGGCTACAATTTGGGCAGGCTGAGCTAAATTCCACGCGGACGAAGTAGCGGGCGGCCCCTTGTATTGTATAAAAAGATAACTACCTATTCTAAATGACAGGGACTCTTGACCAGGGTCTCGATTTAGCTCATTCGGCGACTTCACTTATTTTACAAATTTCATTGCCAATTCGGCCTCGTACTTAGCGAAATGACGAGAATTAGACCTTAAGCCCATGGAAAGTCACCACAACTTACACCCATGAATTCCATTGTTTTTTGTTTGTTTTCTTTGTGAAATTAACTATCTACATCTCTAAAGTATGGATAAGTCTCTAAAAATAAAAATCAGCATAAACACTACAAACATCGCCTCACAGTTGTAATTCCCAAACAATACAAAATGCATACGACATCTGTACAACCACGTTGCACGGTTGTGGACTTGAACACGTAGTACGGAAATAAAACCCGAACCAAAATTGTACTGACTGTGTATTTCAAGACAACACCCTAAAATATATGACAAGAGGTTATACCTTTGAAGAAAAATCTTAATAGCGCGATTCAGTGTTTAACAATTTGGCAATTTAGTAACGCCATCTGTTGGCACAAAAAGACCCTATCATTCGCCAACGAGTTTTACATACTTAGAATTATTTACATCACTTAATGACATATTATGTCAGTACGGAAAGAAGAGAAAATACCATAAAATCCTTAAACATTCCGCCCACCAAGGACTTTTATAAATTATTTATTTAGTCCTTCATATAAAACAACGGTAATTGCCGCCCACCATTCACCAACTAATGCCAGCCAACAAATCATAAAACGGAAAATGTCCTTGGAGAGAGAAAAAGAAAAAACAAATAAAAACCCTATGATACAAACAAATTTAGAACACAAAGTTTAGCTCTTGTTTTTAAACCTTAAGGCGCGATACCAGGAAAACGGCTCTCGGGAAAACTAAAGTTTTATATAGAAAATATGAAGTATGAGGCACGAAAAAAAACGTCATAGTAGTCAAAGAGTTGCACAATCAGCTCAAACTTCCAGTATATGGATCAACTTACTAGATTAATGTGAAAAAAAATCAGAATATCGCTAAAAACGTGCAAAACGCACTCCCGTATTTCAAAAGTTTTGGCATCATATAAACTAACAACTTACGTGTTTTAAATAACGTGTAAAGATCAGATATCAAAGAAACATTGCCAATCACTTGTTTTTCATTGCTTTATTTCAGTTTTGTGCAAAAAATTCCCAAACATTCCGAATTTTTCGCTTGAAATCTCCATACAAATTACTATGGAGTGAGTGAAGTTTCTTTGATAGCTGTCCGCGCACCGTCGCAGCTCACTCCCCCCCATGTCCCCAAGGTGAGCGCACGTCGCTTTTGACGAAAATGACATTTATAATTACGCGGATAATTTACACGAAATAGGCGCACATAGGGTCTTTTGTTGAAAATAGTACAACTTTATTTTTTTTCCTCTGTACTGTTTGTTCATATGCATTATGCATAATTTATCAAACGTATGATTTTATCATGATTCACCATGAGAGTTATATGGCAGGTTCATATTTATAAGTACACTTGATTAAAAGCTCTCTTGGGTTTGACAATTTCGTACTAGTTGCCATTTCATTTTCCTATTCTTTACGCAGTGACGTGCACTCACCCGGCGTCATGTGGAAGACTGACTTGCGGGACTGCGCAGACGGCTGTCAAAGAAACTTCACTCGTTCCATAGTAATTAGGATGGAGATCTCGAGCAAAAAAAATTAAAGTTTGCGTTTGCTTATACGAAACAGAAATAGTTATTGCAATAGAACATAATGACAAGTTATTCGAAATGGAAACACACTTCACACCGGAACAGCTTTTACAATTGTACCAAGCACAAATTCGGTTGTGTATGGAGTACTTCTGCCACCTCTGGGATGGCTCTGCCAAGTATCAGCTGGATGCACTGGACTCAGTAGACCGAAGAGCCAGGAGACTGATAGGTGACGAGACGCTCGTTGGAACCAAACTCGAGTTTGGAGCATCGGCGTAGAGTTGCCTGTCTATTGGTTTTTTATAAGGTGTATTTCGGAGAGTGTGCGCAAGAACTTGAACCTGATACCGCCCTCTACTTTCTACTACCGGACCACAGGACGCCGCGAGGGCTTTCATCTCCATGTGGTCGACTTTCCAGCGGTCCGAACTAAGCGGTTTGGTGCTTCCTTTCTGGTCCGTACCGCTAAGGAGTGGAACGCCCTCCCTGCGTCTGTGTTTCCGGATACATACAACCTTGGTGTCTTCAAGGCAAGAGTGAATAGGCATTTTTTGGGTAAACGTGGCTGGCAAGACTGAGGTCAAACGCAAACCCATTTTAAATTAAAAAAAAAGGATCAGATAGAACTTTGATATAAATATGAATTATCATATTTACGTCAGCCATGGAAAAATGGCAGTGCAAGCATTTTTATCTCTAACTGGCTATTTGCACACAGCTTTTCCCTGTAGTAATTTGAATGAACTATACAGACAAACGTTCTAGAAAATATAATTAGCATCAACTATCATTTAGATAGTGAAAGCTTATGTAAAAACAGACAGAAAAACGCGGAGGGTGACTTCCTTTCATACTATGCTCTACTCGTAGATCAATTCCAGTAAGATGAAGATCACGGTGGATTCTGTATTAAATTCAGCGCGATGGCCTCTACAGGAGACTAAAGGTATTACTCAAGTGTTATTATCTAAAATAAATTATCCACTAAAAGTGTCTCAACTGTTGACAACTGTTAAATTCCTCGTTTTAGTTAGTAACAAGATAGCTCCGTTTAATGCTTCTTGCAGCTTTTCATTACAAGTAAGACCAATTAATTAGTGGGTTCTTCTGCATGTTACTAGAAATGGCTCCGTGTATTGCTATATCATATGCATTGGATGTAAGAAATATTTTGTGTTGATGATGATCGAACGGATAAACCAAGTTACAACTAAATCTCGATGGAATCGTCAAGTACCAGATATAACATTGTGCAAATAACGTGGTCACGAGAATAGATTGCAAATAATAGTGTAAAAAAATACTTGGCAAAACCGCTTGTTAGTATGTTTAATAAAATAAAATTTTTGGTTAGTTTCTTTTGTTTGCCCTATATCCTGAAATATATTTTGTGGCGAAATAAAAATATCTTTGGTGAACGCATCAAATGATTATCATGCCGCGATTTATAATAATAATTAATAAATAAATATCCCTGGACATTATTCCACACAGCGCCATCTAGCCCCAAGTGAGTTAATTATACTCCGTTTTTATGGGATACTAGACCACGGATAAACATACTCAAATACTTTTTCTTTTGTAAATACATACTTATTATACATAGGAAACACCCAGACCAATACAAACAGACATGTTCATGCACACAAATGTTTGTACTGTGCGGGGATCGAACCCGCGACCTTTGGTGTAGTAGCCGACTTCTAAACAATTACACCAAGATGGTCGTCCGGATTTATGCGTTGCATTTATGCACGGATTGCACGGCCCAACCACTGTGTGACCATAGCTGTCACGATCGCTTTCAAATTTGACAGATTTTCTCTCCGGCCGACCCTAGTAGCGAACCTTAAACCTAACAAAATTCTTTCCACAAGAGTACCTACAAGTGTGCATGGCGATTAATTGGCAGCTTGCTCTTACAGTATTACACCAGAAACAATCCAGCCAAGTGATGTACTCTGTGCCAGTGGTGAATCCATTGGTCCTTTTTTTATCCTACTCCCAATCACCTGACCATATACTTCTGCTCCTAACAACATATCTATATTATTAGGTGTGTGGTACTGTGGATCAGCAAGGTATAACTGATTTGATTTTAACCAATCCAATTCTACTACTTTCTTTCTAGGAAGAAATGATGTAATCGAATTCAAAACATAGGCTTGAACTGTTATTTCAGTCTCTGAGTCAAACCATGGATGAATCTTGATCTGTACCATATGCTTGACTTTAACATTTTCACTACCTTCTAAACCTGATATACAACCTTGTATTGGTATCTTTTTGAGACCCAAGTAATGAACGACAGCCTCAGTTACAAAGGAAGCTTGTGAGCCTTGATCGAGAAAAGCTCTGATGAGATGTCGTCCTCCAATGTTAGATTCTGCTTTAACAAGAGCTGTGGGTATCAGCACCTGTTTGTTAGTTGGCACATGATCCTCAGAGTAACAAGATACTACCGCATCATTATTTTGACAAACTAAATTAACAGACCTCTTAAAACCGTTGTTGTTATTCACTTTAGGGTGAAGCATCGAATGATGCTTACGGCGGCAAACTCGACAGCTCATCATACTGTTGCAAAACTTGACAGCATGATGGCCAAAACAATTGTAACATCAACGATTTTCCGCAATAAATTTCCTACGAGCATTCACATCCTCTTTTGCAAAATGTTCACAATATCTGATTTTATGTTGTACGTTACAAAATTCACACTGACTCAGAGATACGTGAAAGGTCCTGGGACTCCTGGGCATACCAATACTTTGTGTCTGAATGGTTGTACATTTATTCGGGCCTATCGACTTAGTTTCCAGAAACTCCAAAGCACGAAAGCGTCTCGTCAGGAAATCTGTAAACTGGGAAAACGTGGGCAAAGCGTTTAAATCGTTTTCATTGCTGATACAGATTTCCCACTCTTTTCTGGAATCTACGTCTAGCTTGAGCGTTAACAAATGTATAACTAGTATATCCTAGGAACTGACATCCACTCCGATATTTGTCAAAGCACTCAGACAATCTGTAGTGGTGTCCAATAAACTTTTTAACATATTTGCCGATTCATTATTGAGACTTTTTTGACTGAGTAATCTTTTCAAAATAGCATGACACATAAATCTCTTATTATTGTATCGTGAAGTTAACAAAGACCAACATCTCTCATAATTAGAATCGGAAATGGGAATCTGCCTAATTAATTGTTCGGCTTCACCAGACAAATAACCCTTCAAATAGTGTAGTTTCTGCACGTTGTCTAAGTGCGTATTGTTGTGCACTAGAGACACAAACAAGTCTCTGAACGTGGTCCAATCCGAATAAAGTCCTGTAAAAGTGGGTATTACAATTTTAGGTAGCTTTAAATTTGTACACTCTGTACCTTTTTGAGTATATCCATCTTGAGATGGAACAGGCTTTTTAAATGAATCTAAAACAATGTTTAATTCCGTCTTGTAATCCACATACGACTCCTCCACCAATTCGTACATATGGTCTTTAAAATAGGATGTTTCCCTATCCAATGTCCCTCTTACAATTTCTTTGTGTGTAGCATTAAAGTTAGTCCACAGTTCATTCAATCTGTCTAACCTAACTTGCAAGTATTGTGGATTAATTCTGTCCTTTGGCGATTTTTCATAATTAGCTTTTGCCCTATTCAAACAATCAAAAGTATCCCTTTGTTCATGTATCAAGTTCTCCATTTTACAAAATTACAAGTCCAAAAAATATTAAGTATTTACAATTTACAGATTATCCTAAAAAAATTACCTACAAGTGTTTGAACGTCGCTAAATGTCTACCGAAAATTGGGCATGGATTCCCCGTCAAACCCAAATTTCCTTAAAATCTAACAGAGTTAATATTCTACTAAATTATTCTAAGTTAAAAATGATACTAAATTTTCAAAGTTCAATTCTTCAAGCGAATAAAGTTCAAAATGCCACTTCACTATTTCTCTCACTGATAAGTTAATTTCTGCTAAGTAAATGCTCTCGTAGGAATAAAGTTTAAATTCACTTACAGTTTCTCCCGAAGTTCACCTTAATGGACTGTATAGTAGATACCGTACAACGCCTGCCACGCGCTGTACTCTCCTTCCCGTGATGTGACGGTAGTCACCCGCTTCCTTCCACCAAAGCCTGACTGGTGCTGTTCCTGGCACCGTCCGCAGTCAGCCCGTCACACGTTGCACCGCCGCCAGCTGCTGTTCCCACTAACTGTCAGCTGCTGCATGGGCCGCTGCTGCTTAGTCGACTAATCCAAAATCCGGCTCGAAGGACCAAAATGTACAACCACGTTGCACGGTTGTGGACTTGAACACGTAGTACGGAAATAAAACCCGAACCAAAATTGTACTGACTGTGTATTTCAAGACAACACCCTAAAATATATGACAAGAGGTTATACCTTTGAAGAAAAATCTTAATAGCGCGATTCAGTGTTTAACAATTTGGCAATTTAGTAACGCCATCTGTTGGCACAAAAAGACCCTATCATTCGCCAACGAGTTTTACATACTTAGAATTATTTACATCACTTAATGACATATTATGTCAGTACGGAAAGAAGAGAAAATACCATAAAATCCTTAAACAACATCAGATCTTTCTGAAATCCAGTGCCGGATTCAGATAGAAAACAGTCAACCACGTTCAGAGATATCTAAAATGCAACAGTTTAGATAAAAATGTATCCGTCTGAGTGTCTAAAATAAGCTACTTGCGCCGTGTTAGATCACGGGGTTATAATGGGGTGTGCCTCGCTGGAGGCTATTGGGAGGGTGAGAGCAAACGAGTGAGGAAAATAAAAGCGTGTACCAAAATAGAGGGAAGTAGGAAGATGGGCCGTTTTCTATTTTTAGCAAAAGGGTATGTAGGGTTAAATACTCTAACGCATCTAAACTGTGTTTAATGGTCTTGGTTTTTTCTATACTATCAGTGGCTAGCAAACATTATTGGCCCAGGTGGTCCATATTGAGCTCTTACGGCTGCCTATGGATATGTGTATCACCAGAGGTAGATTTCACTGGATGGTTGTCTCTGTAAGAACCCTTACAAAAATTATCTCAACTATGGCGGCTCTAGAGAGTGTGTGAAACCCCCTTTAGATGTCAATGCGATGATAAAACTACATCAATGTATCGAATTAAAACTACTTTACGGATTTTACTCGCGGTCTTATATTTTCTTCCCTTTCGACTACTTCACAGTAACCGTGATTTGTTGTCAATATTTTTTCCATTATTTTGAATATGTAATATTGTAGGGGTTTTGTTTCTAAAAAATTCTACCCAACAATGACGATGTCAAGACTTTTTTTGCGGTAGAAAATATCTTGTTATCTTGGGCCGCTAAAAACATATTTTTTAAAACATTAGTATTCAAAAAAACGTACATAAGGCCTTAAAAAACAAAAGTAGCCTACAGAAATTCAGTACACGAAGCATCAGCTTGCAGGAGACATGTGAATTTTTCATGTCAGAGAGTAGTGTCCCTGCCTGCTAGTTGGAAAAGTGCCATTTCAGGCCAGGAGCTTATCCTATTAACCTATGACCCCATTACTCGACCCAGCTGAAAGTTATTAAATTCATTTCAGTTGGTTCAAAATTATTACGCAGTTTTCACACACCGTATGCTGTAAATTGTACCTACAGTTAAAACAAGTTAAAATAATAGTTTTGAAAAAAAAAAGTTGGATCATGGGAAAACAAAAGAAAACAACATTTCATGGTCATGTCGTGACATAAGCATCGTGTATGTATTAATGTCTTATAAAATACAGTCATTAGAAAATGATTAATAATAAAAGATCTGCTTCGAAAATAATCTTGAGGCACGAGAGAAAGCTAGACCATTTTTGGGCTTGGTAGTATTTTTGGTCTTTCGTTCCGAACAGATTCTCAAAGCTCTCCCTGCTATTGTGATGTAATCTGGTAGTTCAATATTTTCATCATCTCTTTTGTGCAGGATACTCTAATTTTCTTGTTATTTCATGCTCTACTTTTGACTTTGTCAAGGTACACAAGGTATATATGGTGACATATGGGGCTCGTTTGATGCCCAGAGGCCTTCATTCCATTAACCTACGACCTCGTTAGCGTCCCAGGTTCTCAGGTGAAATTTGGATTCATAGTTGTAATACGAGAATACCCCACCCGGGCAGGGATCGTCTAACTAGGTCGGTAATTAATTTTGAGTGGGTACCTATTTGTTTTGACAAGTATCAAATGTCGCCACCCCCTTATTTAATAAACGACTGTATCAATCAGACTGTTGTCTGGAATTGCTTTAACGATATGGATGTCTAAATTGGACCTACATTCTAACCCCCTTATTCATAGAAACTAAGGCACCTCTACGCCGGTGTTCCAAACTCTTGAGTTTGGTTCCAACGAGCGTATTGTCGCCTATCAGTCTTCTGATTCTGCGCTCTACAGGATTTAGTCCAATTTTATTCCTATCAAGTAAATGGCTTCTTCAAACTATACTGGAACAGTTTTCAGCCCCATTGAGTGGATAAAGATTGTGTATCCTAATTGAGTGATAGCGACATTAACAAAGAAACTAACAGCTAAGCTTCAAGCGATGCCCAACTGAAGTGGCCTTATCACTAGCGATCTATGACACTCGTTGTATAGAAATTTGAACAGAGCCCAGTGCAGATAGAAAAATAACAACCGATATTCCATACAAATAATACACGCAGGCACTAGCGACTGACTGCGAAAAGAGAAAAGTTTGGAGTTCCCAGTTCTCAGCCCACTGCAAGTTCATCTAACCCACATTAGTTGCACAAAAATCAATGCACCTCTCACTTGAAAAAGTCACGTAGCGCCGTGTAACGGCACTCAAGGGACGGCGCAAGATTAACGTGCCCCGACTGTCCTCTGTCTTAAATCACATTACTGCCCTCTCTTTGTTTAACGTCACATAAAGACGGACCTCCGATGAGCCTGTGATTTCAGTTACCTGCCTTTTAAAGGCTTTTTGCTGTACCGGGAATGGGATTGGATGTCCTTTTGTTCGTGTTGTTTTGGGCTACTGTGACATGTCTTACGCTATAAATAAGGACTGTATTTACAAACGTGTGGTTTTTCAAAGAACAGTATTTATACGACCCATTGCTGGGCAACTATGCATCTTATTTTAACGGAATCAGGGCTTTTCCGCCACAGCCACCGGTACTGCAGCTGTGCTTCAGAGCCCGAACTCTCTCAATTAAAATACATTTTTCACTTGAATAAATGTATGACTTAAACTTAGTTCAAGTTTAAAATGAATATTTTTTTCTGTCAGACCAAATAAATCTATACTAAATCTAAATGTGTGGATTGTTTATTTGCTTATACGCCTAGACCGTGACACCAATTTAGATTAATTTTCGTACAGATGAGACATTAGAAAAGGACAAAGGTTACTGTTTGTTACGAAAATAAAACACGCATAGCGCGAATGGGAACTGAACTCGTCAAAATGTAATATCAAAAAACCTATTTTCATGCTAACAATGTCATCAAACTTTATCTGAACACCATGAAAAATTGCATCCGCGTGAGACAAACTCCGAACTAAACACATCGTACGCCATACGATCGTTCGATTTTGTTTTTGCCGCCCTTGATTGCAAAACTTTTTACGCGTCGGCGCCTGACAAAAAGACACATGTCATTTTTTTTCCTGTTCGCGGTCAAATGGGCGTAACGATATATTTATGGTGGCAGTACGGTGGCCATGTTTGCTGTTTAGGACGGAGCGTGTTTGAGTCGAAGCCAACAACTAGCATTTTAGTACAACGAATTATTTGGGAAAACAAGGCATCTTTAAAAGTTTAAGTGTAGATGTTGTTTAAACTTTGGTCTAGTAAAATCTGGTGAAAATTATAAGATGCAAGTTTAAAGCATCTTGTGAAAAACAAGTAAGAGCTACTTAGTTCAGCAAAAGTTTAGAGTTTAAGTAAGATGAAACGAATTAACTGAGAGAAAACATGACAGCGACATTGTTTTCAGAATTAAAAAAAAACAATATTTTTAGGCACCACACAAGCATTATTTTTCTGAACGGGGGTTAAATCCGCAACTGTTTTCTCTAATAGCAAGTCCTCTATCCATTGCACTAGTGGAACAGTCAATCAATTTCTTCCAAAGAAGTCAGTCCAAAAATATTTTATCTCCTAAATATCCAAAACTCGTGGTGACCCTAAAACGGGGGACATAAGGTCGCTGCATATGGAGGCGTGGACACGGCATTATTTTGTTCAAATGCTCCTGTTTTACTATTATTTGAGTGGTCCCCGCGCGTAATGCTATGTTGTTGCATCGTAAATAAAATTTACTGGATGCGAGCCAACGACCGGTCTAACTCGTTCTAAAATCACGGAATAACTACGTTTGAGTGGTATTAAAGGGTATTTTGGTGATATCAATATCTATGCTGAGTAAAAAGTTTTGCTAGCTGTTGAAGATAATTTAGCAATCAAAACAAAGAAGAAAGAATGTGTTCAGTTTCATAAAAAATGGGAGTGCACGAAGACCAAGACAGATGTCGTAGCACTGGTTTTCCGTGGACACATTGTGAGGGAGAAGCAACTTCAAGCAACATCTAGTTACAGCTTGAAGCTTTAACACCTTTAGTTCATTAAAATCAAACACTATTGGTGTTGGTAATCGGTGAACAGAAGCAATGTGCAATTAATCAAAAAATTGTTTCTAATAATTCTAGAAATAGGGATAGGGTAAATGTAATATATAAAGTAACAACAGACAACTCAAACATACTAAACATTTATACGTCAATAAATAATAGGGGTTACGTTTCTAAATTGAGGGTTTCTCATTAATTTCCTTCGACTCCCGATAAATTGAACGAATCAATAAGCTGGCCACGTCTGTTTGAGCGCGCTTTAATGATGTAGCCACATGTGTCGCTGCTACGAACACTGTAGCTGCTTTATGTGCTACCAGTGCTACTGTGTATGTACCTACTCATGCTTAGCTACTTCGTAGTTACCTAATCTTGGCTACTGTAGGGTTTCCTATTTAATGATGTAGAGACATGTGTCGCTGCTACGAACACTGTAGCTGCTTCATGTGCTACCAGTGCTACTGTGTATGTACGTACTCATGCTTAGCTACTAAAATCAAAATCAATATCAAAAATAGCTTTATTTAAATAGACCTGTTACAAGTACTTTCAAATCGTCAAATCTAATTAACAAACAAAACATACTTAATAATAGACATGAATAGCATAATAATAAATGGTTACTAATTAGTTACCTAAGTTTGGCTACTGTAGGGTTTCCTATTTAATGATGTAGCCACATGTGTCGCTGCTACGGACACTGAAGCTGCTTTATGTGCTACAAGTGCTACTGTGTATGTACCTGCCCATGCTTAGCTACTACGAAGTTACCTAAGTTTGGCTACTGTAGGGTTCCTATTGAATGATGTAGCCACATGTGTCGCTGCTACGAACACTGTAGCTGCTTTATGTGCTACCAGTGCTACTGTGCATGTACCTACTCCTGCTTAGCTACTACGAAGTTACCTAAGTTTGGCTACTGTAGGGTTTCCTATTGAATGATGTAGCCACATGTGTCGCTGCTACGAACACTGTAGCTGCTTTATGTGCTACCAGTGCTACTGTGCATGTACCTACTCATGCTTAGCTACTACGAAGTTACCTAAGTTTGGCTACTGTAGGGTTTCCTATTGAATGATGTAGCCACATGTGTCGCTGCTACGAACACTGTAGCTGCTTTATGTACTACCAGTGCTACTGTGTATGTACTTGCTCATGCTTAGATACTACTTAGTTACCTAAGTTTGGCTACTGTGGGGTTTCCTATTTGAGATCGAATGCCCTTTGCTCCAATGTTAAATAATCGGAAGACGTTCCTCGAAAAATAATATTACAAAGTCGACAAATAACATAAACGCCCTTTATACGTCCCACTGCTGGGCATAGACCTCACCTGAAATATGAGGTGGAACAAGCCATACTCCAACACGCGGGCTCAGTGCGGATTGTTGGAGGGGTGTAAGGTTAGTAAGCAACCTTAATGTCAAATGTTATCAATCCACCCTAAAGCTTCTGACTAGGCTTAACGACTGGCATTTAGCGACGTCAACCGTGACTAGTAGTTGGCTGCTTAACGTGTCATTCAAAGCACAGAGGTGCCCGAAATACACATCACTAAATTTCGGTCGGGCTGGACACCCATCCAGGCGGCGTGTGTTGCTTTACAATAGCGATCGTCGCTGATCACTGTCACAACTGCGCCACGGACACCTCACACACAAATGATTCGCTCGAAAGTTCACCAGATCGATGCACCAAAATCTGAACAAGAACAAGTTATCTCGAAGCACATTTTTTCGGAATATATCAAGCTGATGGAAACTCAAGAATTAAAAATTACCAATTTCTGAATTGGTTAAAACCTTTTTTTGTTTGAACTAGAGCATAGTAATGAAGAATTGATTTAATCGTTAGTAAAACAAGACTTCTGAAAGTTGTTAAGATACTGAGTTACGTGCTTTTGCACGCATCACGGGGTCAACAAACTCGTAGTCCGTAGCGCCTTAAATCAAGGTGACGCCACGCCGTAGAGAGCACTTATCTCAGGGTTGCTAACATTCCTTTTCTTATTCAAAAGTTTCGGTCATGTAAAATGTATTTTACTTGGCTTTTCTACAGTGCATTCTCGAAAAATATATATATTTGGAAATAAATTAAAATCTATTTTGTTTTCGTATACTTTACGGTACATACTTTTATAAATTAGTTTCCTCATCTAAGCGTGTATCTTCATACTTGATCTATATATTCCCTTATTTATGTTAAACTGTCCCTGTTTAAGTGTACGAATAATAATGGTAACAGCCTCACTCTATGGCTTGAAATACTTGAATTTTGAACCTTAGAACTCATTTACTTAACTTTCGAAAAACAAATAAGTAGTTTTGCATAATAAAAACCTATGCCAGTTCTTACTATATAACGCTAAAAGGCATGGAAGTTAACTTTACTGTTAGCAATAAAAATATTTTCTACTGTGTATAGTTTTTCAGCTGTCAGGTTATGGCTAAGCAGTTGTGGTTCTGTCGATATTTTTGGCAGCCCTAGCAAGTTCACCCGGCTCCGCGCACGTACTGTTTGCGATCCGAATGCACTATCCGTAATCAATTTACTAAATGCACGCAGTTGCGGCGTAACGTAACAATTGTTCGTGTTATTTGCAGATGTAACAAAGATTTACATTTAGGTAACTATATGTGCGATTTTCGTGGCTGGCAAGTAAACCTAGTTACGTCTGAAATACTAAACCTTGAACAGAAGATTTAAAAAATATATATCTTATTAATAAAGTTTGCAATTCATTGTAACTAAAACATACGAAATTATCTTTAGTAGGATAGTCAAAGGCACACTTATTGTTGCCATCATGGTGAACGGAACATTCAGAAGCCCACCACACATGAACATGATGATGATGAATGACTGAAGCACATTTTAATTTTTTTTTTTCATGAAAGCTTACATCTATCTTTACAGGCGATCACAATACAATATAAGAGCTATATAACAATCTTCCTGCATCCTCCATTAGAAATAAATTTATTCATCATAACACAATACGTATACTATTACGTTACTTGATACTTAGCGAAACGTGTATTTTCGGAGATCATTTTGATTACAGCGTTGACCTTACTCAGGACCTTGTATTTATTTACAACCATGAGACAAATTATGACACAAATTGTTTTTCAACCATTTCTTTCGGAAACAAGGATAAAGGTACAAATTATCAAATCTCGATCATCTTATCTCCACACACTAAACACCCTCAATATTTCACCCCTAACTAAAACTCGGTACAAGCAAACAATAAACTCGACAGTTTCTCCAAGTTTTTCGAGAACTTTATGTCTGTCGACATCGAAAACCCTTTACAGTTGTCACGGAGGGGCAGACAGATCGCCCCTATTTAGGGGGTAACTTAGATACGGCTTACGAGTGTCTTGGAGACAGCACTGACTTTGTTTGGGTTTGAAAGGAGATTTGGTGCTTACCTTTAAGTTAATAGTGACCTATATCTCGTTCCGAAATACCAAAACACTGACTTTGATTTGGTTTGGAAGTGATAAGCAGATTTGGTGCTTACTCAAGTTAATAGTGATCTTTACGTTCTGAACAATCTGAAATATGGTTTACTTTATTGATAATGGGCCGAATACGTAACTTCATCAACTAAACATACTTCTTCTAATCTCCTGAAACATAATAATAAAAAAAATAGGATGACAAATTGTTTTTAAAGGTCCTTCTGCTATTTGATACTAGGCAGGAACAGTCTTGATTATATAAGCACGGTATAATAAAATTGTGCTATGGTGTTGTGACTATTATTTTTATTACTTAGTCTTACAAATAAATATAAATATCCATTAATATTATAATGGTTATTCTTGTTGTTTAAGACGATACCTTAATAATGAGTTGATAATTCATATCGGTTAAATTTAATCAATCTAATAGAGTAAACAATCGATTTTCTTGTTCATAAATAATCAAAACTTTCATATCAATACCTTAACCATTATTAATGATCTATACGACGTACGATATCATCACATGAAGTAATAACGTGTGCGTTCTAGATAGAGGTAGTTTCCTCCCCCCCCCCACTTTGTGTCCCTTCCACCATAATTACACAGGATAATGGAACACTCCGTTAATTTGTGTATCATCGACACACTACCGCGGTGCATCTGTCACTGAAACTAGCGTTAAACCTTGTTTCAAATGCAATGTTTATTATCCTGAATAGTTTAACGCTAATACCTATTAGTGATGTAGACATACACACTTGAAATTAATTATTGTTATTATAAGCCTAAAGTAGGGTCCCACTGCTGGGCAAAGGCCTCCACACCACTTCTCCACTTTTTACGGTCCAGAGATGGTTGACCAGTTTTATAGGTGTCTAGCTCATCCCGCCATCGCCTCCTTTCTTACGGTTAGGGTTACGTTAAAATTTTCTCATCAAACGTTCCTGGGTTTTGTGCCTGTCAAACAAGACACATGTTTGACATATTTGGTTGTCAATTAAGGTCTATAATTAATTGACACTTGACAGAAAGACGTATGTCGGGAAGCCTAATACTTTGATGGAACATTTTACTGTCTGTATTTAGTATCCATTGTATGTTATTGACGGAATACAGTATGAGTAGGTATACGACGTAGTCGTAAGCCATTATAAAACCATCATTAGATCTTAGGATGTCATCTATAGAAAAATGACGCTCAACCCATCTTTTGCGTACGAATTTCAAAGACGTAAAAGTCACAAGTGCGTCATTAATAAACTCAGAATAATGACTAAACGATAAACTCACGATGTCATTATGCTATCATATTGCCACAGCAGGTTAATTATGGGCCCCCCGTTCGCAGTCTGCGCATCTATACAGATATATCTATACAAAACTGTCGTCTGCGCGTCACATTGTTAGATGCTCTCAAAGTATCAGGTGTACAACATGAATACCTAATCTTAATGGAGGCCACACACCTATAGATAAGGGTGTGTATAAATCATACCCTGAATGTTTTACCAACTTCCCTGTGGGAAGGAACAGATTGTTCCTTATCGAACAAGTTTAGTTCGGGAGTAAAAAGGTATTTTATTGTTGCAAGCTCTTAAAGGCACTTAATGTCTTTCAATTGTCATGAATTTTTAAGAGTTTTATGCGCGAGCGGTTTTTAGGGAGAAATACAAGATTTATTATTGGAAATTGGAGTACTTTGATCATGGAAAGCTTCAATTATATTCATATAAGTTTGATACAGATTCAGTTGTGCTGATGTTATGATAGGGTATTATGAATAGACATAGTTTCAGACAGAAAACTTTTCGTTTCCTTTCTAAGCCACAATCAGAAACTATGATTATGAAATAAGACTTGGCTTGATGTTCAAGTTTACCTTGCCTTATACTATAACAACATTTCAATTACTTTATATGTAGAGGAAAGTTAAATGTAAACAGTATAAGTGATGATGAGTGTTTAAGCCAATTAATAAAGGTGTTGCGTACCTAGGTGTTTCGTAACAGCGGATTAAGAGATTAACTGTTACTTGGATTAACTTGTTTTTATCTAGTTAACGGTGGAATAAGCAATTTCACAATTCGACTCACACTTTCAGCATTTCGTAAAACAATTCATCAACAGACTTCAGGTACAACAATGTCCACCCAGAACAAACTCATATATTTTTCATCTGGATACCTAGTTTTTGTCAAAAATAACACATTTTTCCACGATTCATTGCGCTGCAGAAGAAACTACAGCAATTAATGTCGTCATAACTAACATCTACTGATACTTTTAAACAATTTTCATCCGGAAACTTAAACGGCTAGATATCATCCGACGAAATTATTTTCGAAAAAGTCTCGCGGAGATAACGCTATTCCCCCCGTTCGCTCTAGCTAAATTGAAATCGAACCTTATATTTGTAGGTGTAAATAGCATTTTCTTATAAAATATTTTCTCTCCTATTTGCTCCGTGTAAGGGAATTTGTGTTTAATTTCTTGTGTGTTAGAGTTGGTAGTTGGTTGTAAAGGGTATTTTGGGGGTAACAGGCGCCAGCGTTCGTCACGTTTAAATATGATTTATGCAAGTAATTTAGTTAAGTACATAGAGACATTACGAGCTCTCTGCGTGTCGGATAGATTAAAATGTTCTTTGGGATCGTAGATCCTTTGTGGTTCTTGACAATAAATTATGTATTTGCTCTTGGGTGTGATGCTTGACATTTAATTTTGCACTAATTATCCTGAGACTTTATGAATTTATTGAAACTAAAATAAGAGATGAAATATTCTGACTTGTTTATTAGATGTTTTGTAGATACGATGATAAAACTGACACCGATTATGATCGGGAAAAAATAAGGAAAATGATAACGATATTTACAATAGATACAGAATCAGCATATTTATCTATTAAATAAAAGATAAAATAATAATTCCATTATTAGACTTTGAATCTTCTATGTTCAAGAAGACTTACACTATTATAAGTACATGCTTGGGACTGGGACAGTGGTCATTTCCATACATCGACTTCAAGGTCAAGTAAATATAGTGTAATTTACAAGCTCCCAGCGATATACCTAATTCCCACAACGACGGAGAATATTTTTTATATCTCCGGAAAATTTGTTGATACATTGTATGAGGTTCCTACAGTTGAATACCACACCCGAACTGAATAATGTGTCGTTTAAAACTGTCAATGCTTTGCTCAGCTGCACCAAAGATCTGATTTTAGGTGCCATTTTTTTTAGCAAAATTAAACTTATCTCTCCTTCATTATAAAATCACTGCCCAAGGCACCCTGCAACGTCTGATTGGTCAATAGGCTAATTTACCAAGCGGTGACGTTATAGTTTCACACGAAAAAGGTAGAAGCTGATTGAGCTGTAGATTCTGATGATAGACGTATAAGTCTGATCCGCAGACAGACGCCACTTGCTAATAAAATACTAGTGTTAGGTGAATCAAGTTGGTTACTTGATTATGTAATACCTAGATGCTTATGACTTGTACCCTACCACTTTATGAGTCATCCTGCCACGCTCGGAAAAGTCTTCAGGCGTCACGTGACCGGCCTTGTGACGTCATCAGCGTAACGTGCGCCGCGTTGGAATTTTACTATGCACCAACTAGTTTTTATACTATTGTGCATAATGAGTAGGTACCTACAAAACCGGTAGTTTGTGATGTGGGTATTCTTATGTATTTTTTGTATATCAGGTAAGAGGCTGAGGAAGTGATTGCTAATGGAGCTATTTTTTTTATAGAGCATTTTTTTTCTTTACTGCCTTTTTTCGGACGATTTGCCTTTTGTTTATTGATACTTGCAACACCATGAATACAAGCTGAAGTTGCTAAAGGTGCTAGAAGTCCTGTAAAATCTGATAAGAACTTTTATTAGAATACTCTTATGTTTTTTCTTGTTACTTGGCTTCTAATACGTAATAATTTGATGATGTGCTAGCTATGTAAAGAGACGGGTATTCTTCAACATAACTTAAAATACGCTCATGACTAGGTACCTATATACCAAACTGGGAATTCAGTGAACGGAACATTCAGAAGCCCAAATTTCAATTGTACAATGAACACAAAGTAGGTGTTCCGGCCAGACTTTAACACTGGAAAGAACGTTCTGGACGCTCTCCAAAAATAATAAATACAAGCAATTTGCACAAAAAATACACTTAATTACACAAGTGCTACCCACACTTCCTTCTGCAGCCCCAGGTGGGGAAAGAAAAAATATTTTCGTCATGCAGCCCCAAGATTTATATCGACAGGGCGGCGCAATATTGGCTAATTTACTACCGCATGTTTATCCCAACTCACTAAGTAATGATGGATTGGGGTAATACTCAACGATTAACTTGCAACTTTGGGATGGACCTAAAGATTAGTAAGCAGTGGCAGCTAGGAGATTAAAATGTTGTTATTTCTTAAAAGTCGCCGTAATCCCTTGCGATATGTTCTTTATTTCAGTTATCTTAATGACTTTTTATGTATCAGTTAAAGATCGGTAATTTGCTGTGGGTCATAGGGAAAACAACTGACCTCAATCTAGCGTTGACTTCAAATTCTGGTAGACCGACTGACGTAGTATTATACTACGTCAGTCCCTACGTCGTACCTATACGTACATCGGTACCTATGTAAAAAACAAAAAATAACATCGTTCGTAAACATTTTGAAGTGATATCATGAAATCAGTTGATCTTGTTCTCCGTAAAGCTGAATAGAAATTTAACTTTATTTTAAAAATTAAAGTTAAATAAGTGTATATGGTTTGGGATAACCGTGAGAATTTGTTACGTTGTGGAAGAATACCGACATCTAGATATTTACTGCTTATTTTTGTCGATAAAATCTCAGCACTCTCGCTTTAGTTTATCTCAACAGTGTGCCAAAAGCCTAAAGTGCAAGTGCAACGAATAGCCGTCTCTCACGCGACGCGTGTGGATCAGGGGCTGATTAAGTGGTCAGGGTGTAATGGATCTCCTGCCACATTCCTCTGTATACACTTTTGCACGCACGTGTACCTTAGTTAGGTTTGAGGAATGATCATTATGCAGCAAAAAAAGCAACAACTCCGATGTATACCTACACTAGTCTGTTTTAACGCCTGGCGCTTACAATGTGACTGGATTAAATTTAATTAGAAATTGGGTGCTTAGCAGTGGGTTTTAAAACGCCCTCAAAATGATAAAAGTATGAAATAAACGTGATGGTGACGCTCGTTGCACTTAGGGTAAAAGTGGGATAGACGCCCTTGGAGGATAGACGCCGCACCTTAAAAAAAGAGAATTTAAAACCAAGTTCACGCTCTAGTACCAAGTTCCTGTTACAGATCTTGCCCCGCACAGCTCAGTCCGCACACGCGCTTCGACAGGAGTGCAGTGTCACCGCTTGAGTTAAAAAAACGTTGCAAAATTTTATCGCGCTTGCATGATTCTTGTGACAGTGACATTTTGACGTGTTCAGAACTTTCGTTTTCGAAGGTAAGTTTTAAGTGTGTATTGTTATTTAAATAGTATGTATAATTTATATTTATGGTGTGTTTATAAAATTACGAAATTATTTAAGTATTTTTATTTATTTGCTGGGGCGTCTATCCCTACTAAAAAGGATAGAGGCCCCACTATTGACTGAGTGTAGACGCCCTTAGAGGCATATATCTCTATTACTTATTCACCGGTACTTGGGCTATACTTACCTATTATTTTTTTATTTTTCAGGAAAAAATCCCACACTGGACTTTGACAATGAGAAACGCCTCGTAGCGCACATACAAAAATTAGAAAAGGCAGGATTTCACACAACACGACAGGACACGACACGACAAGAAGTTTTACGGTATATTTGGATAAGAAAACCTTATAATATATTATTGCAACTAAGAAAGCAAATAAACAGTTTATTTAATTTTTTACATTTTTTTTTATTTATTACGGAGACATCTATCCCACTGTAGGGCATCTATACTCATGTCGAAATTTTGCCAGGGGCAACTACCCCATACAGTAGGCGTCTATCCTCAAACAATAAGATTTTTTTAGAGCCGAATATCTACAAATCTACGGTATGCATTGAATAATGCTATGAGTAGATAGTAAGTATAAGGACTATAGTTGTTACAAATAGTCAACTCACTCGAATAGTGCTTTGAAAAAAAAAGTTATAGTCAGCTTACAAAAAGTGGGGCATCTATCCCACTTTTACCCTACATACTGTTAACCAGATTAAGTTTACTTTGGTTTTTGTCTTTAATTTCTAAGCATTGCTTGTGTTAGCATACCATCACGCACGGGGTAGACAGATACCACGTTTTTCCACTTGCTATGATCTTGCTCATGCATACATACATCTTGCTCTTCCTCTCTCTCATGAGTCCTTTCATACATGATTGTCGGTGAGCGGTACTTTTGACCTGACCCTTTCTGAGAACATCTTGAACTTGAACAAGGAACGTTAATCTAGGCCTTCCCCTACAAACAGTTTAATTTACCTTCGTCCTGTAAATACGTTTCGTTCATACGTCGTTGGTGTTAATGATATTACCCTTTTTTCAAAACCGTTTTGTGAAACAGCAAAAATTAAGCAGACTATTTACTAAGCTTATTTTCCCGCTGCACTAAGCAGTTACTCCCGCACTATTTCGTGCGCTTTAAGCCCACCGCAGTCAAAGCTCTATGTTCTCTACATCCTGTAATTTTCCTTTTCCCAGTCTTCTACATGCTCTGCGTTTTCAATTAGCAATACAGGGTGATTCTCCACGTCCGCGCCACTCGGCTTAAATGGCGCAAAATCTTTTTGCTTTTATTGACGATGCGACGGGTATCATCGGAGCCGGATTTAAGCTGAGAGCGTTAAAAGTACGTGCATTTATTTATTGGCTGTTTATCTGAAATTGGATTGTTTTTGCTGCTGAAAGTGATTATTTTATACATGATCGTCGGTGAAAAGTACTTTTGACCTGACCCTTACTGAGAACATCTTGAACTTGAACAAGAAACGTTCCTAGGCCTTCCCTTTCTAACAGTTCAATTTACCTTCGCCCTGTAAATACGTTTCGTTTATATGTCGTTAGTGTTATGATATTACCATGTTTTTACACCAAAACCGCGTTTTGTGCCGCAGCAAAATAAGCAGACTGTTTACTAAGCTTATTTTCCCGCTGCACTAAGCAGTTACTCCCACACTATTTAGTGCACTTTAAACCCACCGCACTCTAAGCTCTATGTTCTCTACATCCTGTAATTTTCCTTTTCCCAGTCTTCTACATGCTCTGCGTTTTCAATTAGCAATACAGGGTGATTCTCCACGTCCGCGCCACTCGGCTTAAATGGCGCAAAATCTTTTTGCTTTCATCGGATGCGACGGGTATCATCGGAGCCGGATTTAAGCTGAAAGCGTTAAAAGTACGTGCACTTATTTATTGGCTGTTTATGTGAATTGGATTGGATTTTCTGTTGAAAGTGATCATTTTGCAGAAATGAGTTTTATCTATTCCTGATAACGTTTTTGTCTATTCTATTTCTTTAGGTTTTATGCTGTGGAAATATATCATATTCAGCGGTTGACGTTTTATGAATAAGGCTTCGAGTAAGGTTTAAAACAAGAGCCAGCGTTAGGGCCCGGTACGCACTGATCGTTAAAGTTGAAAAAAATTGTGGTAGTTTTTCATATTTCACACATAGAAATTAGTTCAGTGTGTTTTAGGTGGACAGAGATAAGATATCTAGACTTTTTACAACTCCAGTTGAGATTACTTTGTGCTTAGGTTTATAAAATGGATTTGTTCCCCACTTCCGAAGACACCCTTTATTATTTGGCATGCTCTTAGTTTAAGACGTTTCAAGTATTTGTTTAGTGAAACCCTGAGCATAATATATGCGTAGAGCACGTTTTCGGAGTTTTTGTTTTGAGTTCTGAATAGTGTGTCCCCGTCCTTAAAGTTGTGTTTCAGCCTGCATACAAACAGCGCATTGCCAGTAATCACAATTAAAGGAAGATGCCCCCCTACTACCATTACTATGGTGGGGGGAATCGACAACGGCCACGGATGGAAAATTAAAAAGAGATTTGAGCCACCGTTATTAGTTCTTGCCCGCTTTTTAAACATGGATTTCATTCGAATTGTGGAGATTACGTAGTTGCAAACGGAAGAATTCAAATCATGGTTTTAAATTAGCAAAACATTGGTTTTTTGCGTTTGGTATAAGGGTATTTGAACTTTGATGCGATGTTTAACTGTGACGTGTGTGTGTTTGAAGATCCTATTACTTTATTTTTACTATTGCCTCTGCGTTGCTTTCTTACATAAATGTAAATCTATTAAAGCACGGCGCTGGCTTAAACCAGCACTGTACTTTGGCCCTGGCAGCAAATGCAGAGCCAGATGTTCTCGTTGCAATCAAAGAAAATTGTCTGCACAGTATTAAAACTTTAATATTTTGTAAAGATCTTGACAAACTTTTACTTTTATTTGTGCAAAAAACAATATGTTTACAAGGTATTACCAATTTACAATAACAAAAAGGTATAAACGGGTATAATTGTACCAGACACAAAAACAAGCAAACCTTAATTGTAATAATTTTGTATTTCTGTGAGGCTTGAATGACGCTCATTAGAAAATATTAATACATTCATTGGTTTTGAGAAAGATTCACTAACACTTTGCCATAAACTTGCATACTAAGCCCAGCCTATAGAAAGTCAAGTGTAGTTTCACTGTTTGAATTAAGCCAAAAAAGCTCTCTCAGGTGACAAAAATAGATAAAAAAAGCCACAATCGAGTTAATAAATATCGTCGCACCACTATGCACTCTAATCTAAAACAATTAAAAGAATAAAAAAAAATAACAGGTATGGCTCGAATCCTCAGCTATTCGAAACCGGATTCCTATTTCGTATTCATGGGGTACAGAGCATTCGCAAATCTGAATTTTTATTTTCGACTAGGATTGCTTTGGTACTATCGTGTTTTACCTAACAGCTGATGGCGTTGCCAATAACATACCAATGAATGATTTAATATAAAATAGTGGTTTGAATGCGTAATGCAAGTTTTTATTACATTTCATATTGTAGGTATTAAAGAGTGTGCCAAAAAAGAAGGCAGTGGATTTTGATTTTTGAAGCGGATTGCAGGTTATGGTTCCCACCTGTTGGGTAAAATCCTTCTCTATGAAAATAGGGTCATCATCACCACTATTGAAGTAATAACTTCATCTCCTGCAAGACTGCAATTTTGTATGGAAAAAAGATCCTGGAGTGGTCTAAACTGATCGTTAGCGTTCGTATCAATCTGATACGTTGACAAACTCTGCTCGCCTTTTATCAAGTGTCTGGTGGCCGTAACGTCTGTGCCATTAAGTGCGATAGAGGTCTTACATCGGTCTATTAAAATTTCAAAATACCTGCCTAGAAATAGAGCGCTCTAAGTTGGCTCAGCGTGTTATAGTAACAGCTTTTGTCTTGAGGGGCAGATAGGCCCACTTTGCCTACATTTCTTAGGTAAGTACTTAATTGTTATGTCTTGCGTGAGGCGACTTCGACTACTCAAACGGTTATCCCCAGCCACCTCTATAAAGACTTCGGATTTAGCACACGCGATGTAGCGTGATGTTCTGGTACGGGCGGATTGATCCGGTTCAAAGTGGTTTACCGGAAGATTTCTTGGCAAAGTTAACTTGGAGGGGTATTGCCGTTGGGAATATCGGTCCATTCGGAATGGAACAAGATTTTACTGGGTGAAATTGAGATAGCTTAGCTTGTTTATTATAGACACAAGTAATAGTGGAGGAATCTTTTGATTTTTATAACTATTAATAAATAAGTGTGTCTCTGAAGTAATATAAAGTAATGCAAAATCGTTTTCGCAACCTGCGATATTTTGGGTCAAGATCGAGCATAAATTAGATTACCTGCAAATTGTGTTGATTAAGGTAAACAGAAACTGTAAATAGTGGTAGGTGGCTGATTTTTGTTTTTGCGGATCTCAATAGATAGTTTAAGAGTTCCTGAAAAGTTAACTTTAAAAAATGCAGAGTTTCCCTCCATTAACAAATTAAGAAATAAAAAAATAACACAATGTCTATTTAACTATTGATAACAATAGCCTGTATCCCTTTCGCACCTGAAACTTTTTCTCCCTCCTAACGGCTATATTTATCAAAAATAATAATACTTAGGGCCTTCAGATTAAGGGAAAAATAGTGAAAAAAATCCATCCTATGCAGGGTTTTAGGAAAGCATGCCGCACGATCGTGAGTTCCCGGGCTTACTTCAACCTACGCACGATCGTAAGTTAGGTTAACTTTACAGAGTTTTAGTATGTTTTTCTCATTATTTTACATAACTATTGGCTAGGTAACTTCATAGTTTTATAATTCAACAATAAATTCATTAAAATCAACGATTATTTTGCTAATTTAGACATAACACACTAGTATTTTACAAAATTTGCCTTTTTCTACTTTTTCGGTTGTATTGCCAGTCTTTACATATTTTTTTAAATATTTAGAGTATTTTCATAGTTAGTTATAAACTAACAAACAATAAAACATGCTTTATAGTCACTTACAGTGTAGGTATTCTAAAATATGAAAAAGTAAACGAGATTACATACATACTTATACATATACGACATATTATGTATTTTCACCTTCAAAAATATGCAACAATTTAAAAAAGTTAAAGATACTCACGATATAAATACTAGACATAAAAATAGACCTTACTTGCCACAATCTAGAATTAAAATGTTAAATACCAGCCCCTATTACATGTCAGTAAAAATTTTCAATAAACTGCCTGCGCACATAAAAACTGAAACAAACAGTAGGAAATTTTCGAGAACTTTGAAACTTTTTACTCCTTGAATGAATATTTAACGGTCAAAAATTTAAAATACAAATAATAGCACCATAAACGAAATAAATAAATATGTTTACTTTTCTATGTTTAAAAAAAATAAAATAAAAAAAAACAGTAGTAATTTAGCAAAGTCTGCTTTATACATCTTTCAAAGTAGAAATTTATCTTTATTTGAGCCATTCAGTATTATTATTTTTTAATTGTTTTAGCTTTAGTATGTAAATTGCTGTCCTCGCATATTTGCAATACCTTAGCGGTAACTAAGTTTTAAGTACTACCCTGTTATTATACATCTTAATGTAACACTTGGTATGCAATAAAGAATTGAAATTGAATTAACATTAAATTAAAAACTTGTTGGTTTTATTTCGCTGTTCTCTGTGTGTATTCACAAGGATAACGCTACACATAGGTATTGTGTTACGCTAAATAAATTAAAGATTTCTAATGGGGGATGCAGAAGGATGGTTATGTAGCTCATCTATTGTATTGGGTCCGCCTGTAAAGATAGACGTGAGCTTAGATGCCTTTTAGGCAGTAAACAATTTAGGTCTTCTCACATATAATTACACGAGATCAAAATTAACATTGTGCTTGATATAACTTCATCAGTCCCTTGATTATAGGAATTAACGTGATAGAGGTAGAAACAGTCTTTACCGCGACTCATACATAGGTAAGGGCACGTTGCATTTTCATCATCCAATTTTAGTACGCGATTTGTGACGAGAAACTCGAGGATCTTTCAATTCACCGAAAATGGTTAAATCATATTTCTATCCCTGGGATAGATTATTTGCAGGCTTGTACTCGTATCTTCCTGCTGCTGATGATCGAGATATGATAGGAGATAGAGCATGCTGTTCTCTATCGGAGATATTAATCAAAGTTACAGCAGCTCCAAATCCTAGTGCTCTCATTTGGATTTTCAGTTCCTGAAACTTTGATTAGGTATTTTATCCCTCTGGTTATTGGTCCAGTTGCCAACATATCACATCATTTACCATAGCCAAGTCCGTGATACTGTCACGCCACTTCAGAGCGGTAATATTCCATGGACTGATCAAGAACGTCTACGCTACCCACCCATGGAATTATAGCTTGTTAAGCTTTCGAGCGTTGAGCATCATCATTGTCATCATAGCTTAACAATATATTTGACAGGAGATAAACTTCGTACGGCTTATGATGATGATGATGATGATGAGGTAGTCATGAGATTTATCAATATCGGTTTTCCTCCTCAGGCTTCACGTTGGCGGCTCTTCACTTTAAAATGTTTTTTTTTTTGTATTACTTGTTTCTTTTTTGTTTTTTTGGTCTGTGATGATGATGATGATCGTGAGAACCCATCAAGATCATGATTAAGAAGTACTAAATTATAATATATCTCTTGTTTGAACCCTGTGAAGAGGTATACTCTTTTACAGGCGTTTCATCTTCACTCACGCACAAAATTCCTCGTCAGCCTCATCAATGTCAATATCTAAGCATTCTCCGTTCCTGGAATTGTCAAGGATGCGCTCATGATTCAATAACACACCTGAAAAATAAAATAATACTTAAATTTACTAAGTGAGAAAAGATAAATATACGCAACTCATTTTCGTGAGTAGGTACAAATAAACCCTGGAGCTCACGTTCTTGAGTTCCAAGTTTTCACACGAAGCAAGTCGACGGTAATGTGAAATCATTTAAATAACTCTATACTAATTGATTATCATATTAATAAAGATTAAGTAGAAATATGTATCTGATCAAACAAAGCATTAAAACTATTAAATTAATACAAGTACTTACGGCGCTTATTTCGGGTTCGAGAACCACCGCCATTTTGGCCACACCAGCGAATATACTGACCCGAGAATGACGCGAAACGGCTTCTAATTGGTTATTTGACAAACACACGATCATGTGGTTCCGGCCGCGCGCGACGAAACAGATTACGCGTGAACTCAGATTTTTTGAAGTTTGAACTTCGTATAAGTCAGGTGCGAAAGGGGTATATGAGCTACGCTAGCGTTTTTCTTTATGTTTTACACATCTCTGTTTCAAATTAAAAAAAAAATGACATGACATGACTTTATCCCAAATACTCGAACACGCCAGAAGCACCGTTGACTGTTGCTGTCATGGTGAACGGAACACTCAGAGGTCACATTTAGCACACAATTGAAACCCTACGTGGCAAGGTTCGTCTATTGCCATTATTAAAACAAACATATTTACTTTTGTTGTAAAAATGCAATTCCATTATACTTAAAGTTAAAAACAAAATGAGTAATGTTTGCGCAGTTGTAAGTGCACTATGATCAACTGGTGGGCTATTGTTTTGGGGAATGACGTCATAACTGTTATTTGTGCGTTCCGAGCACGTAATACCATGAATTATGCAGGTGGAGTTATTTTCATTTCCAAAATTGCAGTCTAGAATTACTACGTTAAACCTAATTGGATGAAAATATCTAACACCAAGACAATGGAGAAAAGAACTCTTGACAAGTTGCTATCAATTTTGTCAAATTAAGGAAGCTTGTCTGGAAGATATAGCTTCGTAGCGATAAGTCTGCTAAAAACTGTACATCCGTTTTCATTTAAGTATCTACAGGATGTCCCGTAAATGGTAATGGTGGATAGGGTTAAACCTACATGGGTTTTATATTTTATAGTTACGCTTTAGAGTAGGTTATAGCCTACTCTGTCCTGTTATGTGCAAAAAAGCTTATTATTTTATCTCTTCATAAAAAATATTTCTGAAACATGCAATAACTGGTATTTTTTCTGCTCCAGTTATGAAATGAAAAACAAAAGAAAGGCGAACGAATAATAAAAGTTACTCAACTGTTTAACTTCCACAATTTACATAGAGTTATCGTAAAGCAAGTCATCTGAGTCATCAGGGGTCATGTTTTCGGTCATCGCATTGACGTCAGTCATCAAATTGTTTTGACGACGTTCTTAATGTGTACTCGTACTGATAAAAGTCTTTGCTAATTAATCATTTGTGTCATTGAGGATAAACAAACCCAATCGGTTTAAATTAGTTATGTCAAATTAATACTTTGATTTCGGTATTGTGTGCGTCTGTTGATTAAGTTACTCATTTGTTGGCAAAAAACTTAGTAATTTGCTAATGATTTTAATGAGGTAAGTAATTGATGCATTGTTCTTTTTCGTGCTTTTTGGCTTAGTCAGCTGACATTACGAAGTGGAGCATTCTCAAAAAAGTTGAATTAATTTATTGAGGGATTTTCTGTTTCATGTTTAATATAAAGAATGTGAGACGTTTTGTTATTTTAGGTTATAAAATACAGTTTTTCACTTAAAACGTCCAGAAATAGTATTAAAGGTTTATTTCGGCGGCGGTATCGCTTAATGCGATCTCTTTGGGACAAATCAACACAAGAAAGACGCGCAGTCATAAACATGGTCACCTTTGGCTAATGTTAAATACAATTTACACTTTTTAATATCAAACGATACATTTTTTTAATGAAACAATTTAAGCATAGAGAAAAATCTCGAAGATTAATCGAACGATACCTTAATTGTGATATGTTACCTGTAACACACAATAATTGAAAAAGATATTATTATTCAAAATACTGCCGTGCAGTACCTATCTATGCTGTTAGCGGTGAAAATATTTAAAGAAAAAAACGTAACTAATATAGCAATCATAAGATTTCTAATAAAGAGGGTTGAAAAACCAATTTGCTAAGTATGCCTTTGACATGCTCAATGCCGCCATAACAACGAGAAAACAAAAACCACATCACAGACCCGACATAACTCTAAATAGAAAAAAGCTACATCCAGTTACTCAAAGCTCCATGTTCTCTCAAAGTTAAATGAAAATAAAAATAAAAGAAATGCACAAAGAACCGCTTAATACCCCCTCTTACTTCTATCAGGTCTGTCATGTTGCTACATAAATCTTGTTGATCCTGCGAGAGATCAGACCGTATGTATGATGAATGTGTGTTTTTTAGCAAATATATAGCGGCTTAGTAAGCGGAGACCCAGGAATAAGGATATGGAAATTGTAATGGAAACTGGTAGGAATACTCGTAGCTTTACGTAATTTGAGGGATCTGATATATGATATGGTACGAGTATATGTGGGATTTCCTTCTAGATAAGATTGAAGTTAGTGATTTTGAAGTATCCAAAATATTGCACGGATAACTTTTTTGGTTTGTTCTTTTGCAATGTTTGGATATTGTTGCATAACGGCGGAGCACTGCGAAAATAATTACGTACCTAGTCTTTGAACTTTTCCGCTGTTTCCTTTATTAAAATCTAGCTGAACTGCCTACTGTCATCGTTTAGACAGATACTATACAATTGTGCCAAAAACAATATTACCAACAAATACGAGTACATCGATCCTATCTCGTTTGACAGGTACCAAGAACGTATAATTGGTGAAAATATAATACCCAGATACCCAGATTTCGTAGCTCTTCGCGCCTGAGCTAAAAATCGTAAGCGCCATTCACAGTGAATGAAATATTTAGTATTTTCTAAATCTAAAACAGTCACGAAGTCGAGAAGGTAAATACCTACTGATGTTTTTGTGGATTTATACGAATTATTATCGTAAAATGCGGTTGTAATGAGCATTTATATGATATTTTAGAGGTAACTTCAGGATTTTTTTCTATCGAGCAAAGTTTTTCCAATCGTGTTTTGGAAACAGTCATCCCATCACACATACGTTCTGTAATACATAATTAGAAATTTCAGTGCGAAAAACATTCAATATTTTCAATTATAGCTCATAGATAACAGTCCATTTTGCCGTTTTCACTTACTAAGGCCCCTTAACGACCTTGGATTAATTTTTTCAAGCTACTTTAATAATCAAGGGTCTTGACTTGAAAAGAAGATGATTTAGTGTGGAATTGGTTCAATCAAAAGGGGCGGCTAGATAATCATTTAAGAGCGACGTTTTGCAAATCCAACGTCGGGGTATTTTCAAAATCGGGTAGATATTATTGAGTAATAAATAATTCATTGAAAAAAGTGTTGATTAGGACTTAGAATAATTCTGAAAAAAGTTATACTACGGGGAACCTATGCCCGATTTTTGAACGGTGGTAATAAGTTCAAACACTTAGAAAAATTTGCGACGATTTTGAACTTTGAAAAATTGCGAGAAGTTTGAGTTACTAGGAGATCTTTATTTGCTGGATTTTATTGATAAGACGAAACAATGGAAGAGTTTGAAGCTGATGTAAGTGTGATGGAGGATTTAAAGATTCAAATAGAAAAAGGCAGAGCAAACTTCAAAAAATCCCCTAAAGAGAGGGTTACAGAACCGTACATTACGGCAAGATTAGAAAGTCTAGAAGGGTTGATCAAGAAGTTTACTGAAAAGCATGAATCCATCATAGCTTCAAACAAGAGAGAAGTTCTTAGAGCAAGCAGTTACATGAAGGATGATTTATTTAGTGAGGGACAGGAATCGTATTTGATTTATAAGGGAGAGTTGATGACTGCATTGAAGTCAATGAAACCTGCGAAGATCAATGATTCTGATTCGCCTGCGAGTAAAGAAAGTATAGTCAGATTACCAACAATTTCTATACCTGTGTTTAGTGGTAATTATACCGAGTTGTCATCTTTTAAAGATCTGTTTACCTCGTTGATTCACAACAACCAGGCACTAGATGACGTTCAGCGTTTGCATTATTTGAAAACTCAACTCAAAGGCGAAGCAGAACAATTGATCAAGCATATACCTATAACTAAGTCAAATTATAGAAAATGTTGGGAGTTGTTACAAAATAGGTATAATAACAAACGGTTCATGTCAAATTGTATCCTGAAACGTTTACTTAGTCAGCGCACAATGAATTGTGAATCTGCGCAAGGTAAATAAATAAATAAATAAATAATGAGTTAAGATCACTGAATCTTAGTCATGGTAGGCGTACAGAAATACAAACCTAAGAAAAGATCCTTATTTATATTAATTTTACTAGTTAATATCAGTCATCAGTTCTTTTGAACTTATTTTTCTAAGAATAACCATAAGTTAATGCTAACTAACGACCGTTTCCCGCAGAAACTTCTCACGACTCAAAACGGAATTGTGATTCAAAAAATTTACATGTAAGTAGAGAATCACTGCAGAAATATCTTTGTCCATCCGTCAATGTGCGTCATAGGCTCTTCTGGGAAGTTATTATTAAGTGTGATATTATAGATTTGCGTAATAAGAGTAATATGTAGGTAGGTTATTTTTATTTTAGCACCACGGATCCTACCTTTAGGCATCTATCTTCTTTGGATGATAGGTATCAATAATAAGAGGATAATGCATTATCCCTAATGCTTAATCCAGAACAAACATTCGGTCTTGAGCTCAGGCGGGACTCGAACAGCCACGAAGACGCTGGTTCGAGTCCCGCCTGAGCCCAAGACCTAATGGTCATTCCTAAAAAATAAATAGGTACTCGTAATGAACTGTGCTATTTATTTGAAAAATGTTTTTTTTGAATATTCTGTTTTGAGCCTGCAAGCCTGCCATCCAATCAGCGTCTGTCTCTTCATACTTAATTACCTACCTAGATAGTAATAGGTAGTTATTAACACAAAATAATGTTTCCTACATTCAATTTACCAAGTACTCTACTTAAAAAAACATGATCCAAAGGTGAATTTCAAGTACATTCAGCTTTTCCTGTTTTGTCTCCCCTCTCTTGTCCCTTTATTTGGGGTCAGGTCTACTCACTGTCCTTTTTCTTCCATGGGGAAATCCTTATGGATACCTCGCCGCCTGGGGGGCGTCTCAGGGCGCTTGCAGGCCCCACTGGGCGCGTAACCCACCGTGTCGCCGCGTGTTATGGGCCGCAGCGGGTGAGTGACCAAGTCCACCACACTGCCACGCCTGAGTTCTCTTGGCTTCCTGGCGGTTCCACCCTACCACCGATACTAAACCCCCTCACCACGCAAAGGCGAGGACTCATGAAAGGGTCTACCCACTTTCTTGAGTCAGGTTGGTATGTCCTGAGTTGTCGGTTTTGGCAATTGGACTTGTATGAGACTTCTCTTGATATTTTTAAAGCGGTTGAAGAACATTTAAAAAGGTTGCAGTTCTAAATAGCTATCATTATCTTCGTCATCAAATACATCTCACCGCCAAAATATTTAAAACGTATGATAAACAAAGAACAAACAAGTTCCTATTAATTGCACACTTTGCGGTTAAACTTTTTGTACACCTGCAAAGTAGACTCAGCTTGTTAAAGTTAGACTAATACGTAGGCTGTTTATTTTTTGCATCGTTTTCCTCAGTTTCGTGCCACCATACTTGATTACTTGCCCGGGGATACCCTCGTGAGTCAGCCAGAGGTTAAGGCCGTTAGGTCTAGAAAACAACAAGTTAATTGCTGCTCGGTATTCCCATTTTGAATCGAGTTCATTTGTGACAGAACAAAATTGATTAACCCATTTGATTGCCGTTTTTTTTGCGAATAGTTTAGCGATGCAAAACAGTCGGCCACATCACAGAATACTTCAGTCAAATAACACTACTAAGTGGTCTCTTTCTAATAATAAGGAAATCATGTGTTTCACTCTCTTATCACTACAATTCTAGCAAGTTGCACAGACCAAACTTCCTAAGTTCTCTGTTAAGCCTTGCGGTTCATTGGTACCAAGAACTAATCGGATATGTGTGTGGACAAACAATGGGGTCAAACTTTTAGGTGTCACACATAAAAAATGTTTGTTGCAAAGTTTATACGAAAGTTATTTATAAACCAGTTCCAAAATAATCAAAACACATCAAGCACTTTCCTGGAAAGATCGATTGATACGCAAGGCACTATTACTGTTGAAGGTCGTTCCGACCGCTTTGGTCTGTGACTCATGTGCTTTAGCCATTTTGCGGTTAACGCAGTTACCTACTAGTCTACAGGTCATAGTAGTAATTACTGCTGACTAATGGTAGAAAAATTGGGTCACATTACTATAGAAAATGTAAATGCGAAACAAACGCAAATTCTGCTGATGATTCGGTCAGGGTTAAAACTGGTAGAGGTTTCTTACCTTTATCACCTTAGTTTTTTAAAGTTAACCCCCTACGCTTCCGACAGACGTCGCTTCGAGAAATGCCATTGGCTGTGACATTGAAATAAAACAATTTTGACAACAAACTAATATGCTGAACCCGTCTCAGGGGGTACATAAGAAAATTTTAGAATATATTTTTACTTTCGTATTTTTACGTTTTTACTCTTCAAAAGAACCTTCTTCATACTTTGTTATACAAAAAAATAAACGTATATATAAAGACCATTTTAACCTACACACACACTTACATACACAACTATTTATGTAAAACTACACAAAGCATATTAGGACTTCGTTTAAGCATTCCGTGTCGATTGTGCTTATATTTTGCGAGCTGAAAAGGTTTCGCTAGAATAAAAAGCAAAGCAATTTCCATATATTAGGATGTAACGTTACCAGCACGCAACAGGCGTGCCAGCATATCTAGATTTATTCTTCATAACGAGTAGTAACGAGTAACGGGTTTGACCACAACCCATTTACAACCACAAATCATTACTAAACAGTAAAGATTTGCGTAAAATGAAACGTAATGTAGCCACAACCCAAATGGAGCGATTTGATTGGTTAGTGCAATTGTCGCCAGGACACTCGCCTCAGCCCGCGCTTTCTGTTAAGAGACAAAACTTACGCGCGCAAGCCGAACAAATTGAAAACTAAGAAAATGATGAAGTGTGTTGGATAAATGAGAGCTCTCCAAGTATCTAAGAAATATCCCGTGTATTAAGGTTTGTGGTTGTATCTTTCCGATTCAAATTTTGGTCCTTCGAGCCGGATTTGTGTGTTTTGCGTTTGCCGAACCGGACGCCATTACGTTTTCATGAGAATTATTTTTCAGTATTAACTTTTAATTTCAACCCTAACCTAATAGCAATAAGACATTGACGTATGGGGTTATTACTATATTGAGAGTTCATGCCCCAGTACCTCCAGAAATAAGGTTTTGATGTTTCTTCATAAAAAGCAGATTTGTTTTATTTGAAGCTATTCAGAATTAGTCGCTCATTAGAATTACCTGCGTGTAACTGCAAATACCCCATGTATGTTTCTCAATTTTCGGTAGTTTTCAAGTTATTTTGAAAGTATTTTAAAATTAAATTTTGGTTCAAGAGATAGTTTGCTGACAGTGGCATGAAGAGTAGTATACCTTGTAGCTACATAAACAATAAAATTGTAGATCTATCTGGTAGCATTTTGTCACAAAATAAATTTGAATTCCAAAGTTTGTAAAATTATTAAAAATATATTTTAAGAAAAAAAAACGTGTTCGCGTTTAAGTGCGGACGGCTAAGGACTAAATAGTTGAACTGACATGTGACACTGAACTACTATAAGCTAAGTTCTCTTTAAGAAAAGAGGTAGTTAATTTCCAGGCCGACATTACCATCAATACCACTATCTACCACATCTGCAATTACCATCAGGTGAGATATTATGTAATCAAATGACAACCTAGTTTTTAGTTATTAATCAATAATAATAAAAATAAAAGCAGAAAAACATACATGTAATGCCTAAGTGGTGAATAGCTGGACTTCCTGGAGCTTAAACGTAGGAATGTATAACATTGCATGTTCAACTACGGAAACTTAATTTGCATGTTAATTATGTTCGTATAAAGTAAATGAAAATCTACGACACCTTATTTTGCTTTAGTGAGCGCAGACAGGTCAAATGCGAACATTACCAGGTTGTATCACCTCATTTAAATGTACTAAAGTGATTTTATTAATTTTACTGTCACCGCAATCCGTGAAGTAGGTACCTTTGTACTAGTGTTTTTTTTGTAGTTATTGTCAAAACAAACATATTTACAGCTTTTACCTTAATCGAAGTGTCCGTGTCACCTCTCGAGATACAGGGGCCACAAAAGACAAATACCGCCATCTTGACTTAATGACTTTCGTCCCTGGCTGAAGGGTGTCCATCCGTGCCAAGTCCGTCAGGTCACCATCGTTTGATTTGTCTTCGTTACTCGGACATTTCTCTTGGTGCGTATAGAATTTTGATCCAGGGAATTCGGACTATTCAATTTATTGGTCCTTCGAGCCGGATTAATGGTTGTGGTTGCCGAGGGATAGCTAAGCGCCTTTCCTATTTATGCGGACCCTGCTTAGGTGTTTTATGGAGCTTAAATCCTCGTGAAATTTGATAATATTACTAAACTGGTACAATTTCTAATCCCCTTAAATTAGAGGGAAAATGAAACAAAATAAAATGGAACAAACTGGCAATCAAAGTTACTATGTTTTTGTTCTTTTTTACGATTGACAATAAGGTTAATCTTGTAAAAACGCGCAAAGTGTGAACCTCTCGGCTAAATTTCTATTAGCATATTTTGATTCAGAAACTTCCTAAGCTACGCTACAAGTACTTATCAAGTTATCACGTTCGCAATATTTTACTACCTTCGACATAAGTAGGGAAACTTCAAACTCCTCTTGCTTGTTTTAAATGAGATGACAACTTGATAAACAACCCCTAAGTCCAACCTACTTAAATATTAAACACGAAAGCGAACACCATCTCGCACGGGTTATTTCGCTAGGCACTTGTTTTCTCTTGCGAACAACATTTATACTCAAGACCTATGTCGGTGCATTTTTCTGGCTTCCATTATTTCTTCCAACAACAGAATGTGAACTTTAGTAACTAGACTAAAGGTTGCGATTCGCATCGATAGAACGAAGCAAATAAGTCACCGTCGTCACCTGAGCAAACCGACCGCCCCACAACAGGTTTATATCAATTTTCTACCGAGTGCGTCTGGATCGTGAAAAACACTTAACCACGGATGCGGTTTTATGCTCCCTTTAGTACGAAACAGTTTTATTCCGACTGAAAACATATGGTACTTTGAATTTTAAGGAAATACGGCGCTCATTTGCTAGACGACATTCTTCGTTGAATTTATGAACGTAATCTCAAAGAATATGTCGAGCATCTATTGTTGTTCTTCCTCATTCATTCATGTCTCCTTGGTGCAAGCATTCGGTCTATTTTCTCCACTCTTGCATTTTTGCTTGATTAAATTCATTGTTCTATAAAATGCTAGTTTTAACAAAAGATTTTTGAGACCGGGATGAGATATTCGCCCATTCGAGAGCATTTTTGAACCACGTCGAGTTCTGGCTAATTTGAGTCCTCTGTTTTAATTACGATTAAATCTGGTGGTTTGATGGTATGCCATCATTAAAGCATATTAATTGTTATTGTTTTGTTTCAGGTACATGAATCTATCATCACCGCGTTCGAAAAAGTACTGCAAAGGTTTGAACTCAGGACTTTTTATAGTTTATATTTAAATATTTTATTGAACTCATGATTTAGGTAATACCTACTAGGTAGTTGCCTTAGATTGATCGTAACTATGTTAAAGTTTTTTTTTGTCTAATATTACGGTAAATAGTCAAAACTTCTTGAAATTATCAATGGTTAAGATTTTTCGACTTAAGTAAATACATCCCATGTTTTGTTATTGTCATGTTCTTCATATCTCGTATTTTTTCGTCGCTGTTTTTGTCATGAAAATATATTAAAAAAATAGTGATCCTGCAACCAACACTATTTTGCTGTGATGATTACACAATCACAGTAATGTTTGGTGAGCGTAAGATTATCTAACCTACGTAGATATTATAGGATTCGTTGTAATATCTTATAAACAATCGGACCCTGTGTACATTTCCTAATTGAGTGGTACAATAAGTCCGTCGATTGCGTCACGGCCGGTGATCCAATCATCTAAGTAAACGTACTTGGCAAGTGTGCTTGTAAACAAACACATTTCTTATTAGATCTTCACAGAGTTAAGCCTGCGCAAGCCATTTGCAGGTTACGATAGTATTCTTGCTGACTTATAAATATTTGGTGGACATATTCAAGGACATGGCTAGAGGTCAATTGTTACTTGGTTTTATTGATCAGTTGAAGCTACTTTGATGTAAGATTACGTAATGAAGGCCTTTTCCAGGCACTTGGATAGTTTAAAGGTTAATTTATTCACTTCACTTAGCTTTTCTTATCTTTATTTTCAGAGCCAAGTTATCCTCGTTATTCTTTAAATTACGGTCAACCATACGCGATAAAACTCGAAATGCTGCGTTTTTTTCGTGATTGTCAATGTAATATACTCTCACTACTTTTGATAAACCAGTTTTTTTTATAACATAATTTCTGAAAGATCAGGAATCCTAATACGAATAAGCTTTTATCACAGGCAGAATCGAGAAGGCTGCTAAAATCGTAATTTTACGTCGATAAATATTTTTTATAAAAATGCAGTATGAACACACTGTTCGACAGACAGTACAGTCAGCATTAGACCATTTTGTCTGTTACAATTCTCAAATATACCCATCTAAAACCTGTTGTGCCGACAGACGTCATCGTATCAAATACAATTGGACTGTGAGTGTGACAGTTAATAAAAACAATACAATGAGAGCTACAGTACATTTAGGAATTTTTTTTTGTCAAATTTGTGCATTTTTAGAATATGCTTTCACTTGTTTCAAATTGGAGTGATAAGCAAATAAGAATTACTTTCATATTAGAATTGTTTTTACAAACAATGAAGATCTTTTTGTAAACTTTGATAGCTCACATGGTTTTGCTAGCTGTACATGTTGTGTGTGGTTGTTTTCTGAAATATGTTTAGTTGGGAACTATCCTTGATCCCAGCCAACATTCCCGCATAAACCAAGGCCAGACCTTGTAGTATAAACAAGCGACGCTTTTTAGTTTTGTCGAGATCGTGCGGCCGCATTTTAACGAGCCCTTACAAAATGCTCGTTGAATACCTTTGGACATATGTTTTGATTGATGGTACAGTCTGCATCAAAACGTATGCTCACGAGCTCACGAAATATGTCTGAAGTAATTAGGAAAAACGACATTATTGCTTCGAATAGTGATTAATATGTTTCAGATTTTAGTGACGCTTCAAATGATATACTTCTATCATTGTAGTATTTAAAATTGTACTGACTGTACAGTATTTCGTGATAAAATATTTTCTTTCATTATTTTAACATGAAACGTTTGTTGTAAGTGTAGGGTCGAACCTGACATGGACTTCATTTAAGATAATATTTGTAAAAGATTAAATATTTTGAAAAAAAATTGGATCGGTTAGAGATACAATATTTCTCTCTATCAGTTTCTGTAATTTCCTTTAATTTTATTACAAAAGTAACAATTTGCAGAAATTGTTTCTTCGCATACAAAGAAAAACAATACTGTTACTACCTTATTATTACTCATTTCCTAAAGAAATATTAGCAAAGTTTAATTACACGACTGCACAATACCAACGTTTTGCTATTAAAACTTTTTGCGTCCGTAGCCATGTTTGAAAAATACAAGCACGCAGAAAGGATAAAGAAAACCGAGGAAATATATTTGGCTCCGTGGAAAGCTATTCTAGGAAAGGAAAAAAAATACGCGTGGTAGTCACGTTTAAAAGTTGTAGCTGGAAGTAGAAACTTAAAACAGTCACTTAAATATAAAATTAAATGTTCAACTTTAAAAAAGGGGTAGTTAGTCCAGACTGACCCCCGAATTGACAAACGTCAATCAACGCTAAGCACGTGCTCACGCTAATACTGTCCCGTAAGATGTCAATAGAACTGAAAGGGCAGCTATACTTCTCAAGGATGCTCAACGTTGATTTGAGTTTGTGAATTCGGGGTAACTGTTGCCGTCATGGAGTATGGAACATTCAGTAGCCAATATTTCACCGAGCAAATTTTTGAACCTAACGTAAAAAAGGGCGAGCCTTCTTCCGGTTGCTGAGGTTTCATATCGGTATTTTCCTTCACCAAAGACTTAGCCGCAAATTGTATAATGTACGACGCCCTGTGAACCTATTATTTATTTCAATCGTAATTTTACTATTAATATTAACATTCACTGCTCCAAGTATCTGCACTAAGCCTCTGGACCTGACTGGAGCTAATAGTAAAGTAAAGTCAAAAAAGTAAACACGCTGGAGTATGGCTAGAACCTACTCTTGAAGTTGACGTGCCCATATACATATACAGGGTCTCTAGGCTTCGGCTTGACATGACTTTTTGGGACAGCCTGTATATGAATTTTGAATTCTTAGTAAAACCTATGAAACAAAGACCATGATAGAGGTTGTTGTGAAGCAACCCACAAAAGGAGATTTCTTTCTACATCAGGACAATACTAGCAGCCAGTTTGTTCCGAATTGTGAAGATAATGTCTTTTTGTTGTATCTTTTTTTCTTGTACTTCACTGATACAAATGGTCTCCAGTCGCGTATACGTCAGGCGCGATAGGGGAGCTCATAGGGTAAAATAAAAGTTGTGGGGTGAACAGAGTTTGGAGTGGATAGGTCACTTTTTTCGATGTAAAATGAATTTCTTAAAAGTCTAAAAATGTTATACCTACCTATAGTGTGAATAAAATATATGATGAAATATTATAAAGTAATTCATTCATCATGTTGTCTACCTGCTGGGCATGAGCCCAACTGACTTGATTGCTAACAAAAATTGGTCTAAAAATTTTTTTTTTTGTCTTTTTCGGAATCAAAACAACGAAATCTGGCACTACCGACAGCTCATCTAACCATTGCCCGGTCAACAAGTTAACGTCTACTTAAGCCGTTTCTTTGTCGAAAACAAATTGGTCTAATCCGATCGAACGTGCGTAATCAGAAATCTATCGTAATTTTCGATTAAACCAACCAGGGGTGGATTAAGGGAAAAACGCCGTTTTCAATTAACGCTGCTTGTTCCACGCGACGCGACAGAATTGGCTGGCTACATCCTGGATGTAGGTACATGGCCGCTAAATTGCGCGAAATATATATTTTTGCGGTAGTAATCCGGCTCATGCTGCAACTAGTGCAGACGTTAGCAACTTTTTTAGGGTTCAGCGCGGTTACGGTTAAACTCGCTGACTTTGCAGGTATAATTTTTAGGTATAAGATCGGGAGTTAATTTAAACAAGTACTGACCGACTAACTAGTTTTGTGATAATCACAAGCTTGAATGTAGTTCTACAAAGTAATCATTACATTAACATAGCTTCCTTGGGCTACAGCCACAAGATTTATTCAATAGCTCGTACAGAAAAATACAGTTATAATGGATAGTATTTAGAACAACAAAAGTTCAGGTGAGCTTAACCTTGAATTATATGGTACCAAAATGACGGCAGATTGATAGGCTATAAAATTTTCGATATTCACCAGCTGAAAACAGCGGCCTTGGGTGTGCTATAAACTATAGGAACTTGTGACGGCGTTTTGTGGCCTGTGTGTGGGGCCGCTAATAGATTACTGACTTATGTGAAAAAACCGAACTTTTGAGTATTAATTAAATACAATCGAGCAACAAAATAAATAAATCCAGAACTACAGAATCCAGCTCGCGCTTGTTCAAATTTCGAACCCACGCAGCACGGTTGACGTTAATTGCGTGAATTGTTTTTTTTTTCGGCGTCACTCTTTTTTGGTGGCCAGTGTTGATTGTTACTTCTCACTGTTTCCGCGAGTTCACCCTCTTTTTAATGTGTGAAAGTACCCGCTTGACATTTTTGCTCGACTATTTGAACCTTGAACTGTAGCCAACAGCAGTTTTTAACAAAAATGCCTGTAGAATTATTATGCCAAGCATCATCTGTTGGAGTAGGCTGGTTAGTATGGTGCCAAAAACAGATGTTTTTAAAATTACCACTAAGTAATTTTTTAACTAAAGCATCTCGGATAACGGAGATAGGTTAGCTACCTAACACAGCTCAAATACGACTGGTGAAGCGTGGCCTTCTGAATGTTCCTTTTAACGTGGCAGCAACCAGTCGGTTTAACTCTATTCCATGATTTGAATTGCATCTCGAAGCTTCTTAAATTTAAGAACATATGGTTTTAGTTCGACAAATAAGAAATTACCTAAGTACAAAAACAACCGACGTACGTGGCTTGTTATAAGGTACTCGCATCAAAACTTTTTCAATAACCCTCCAATGATCGCACAACATTTAATTAGACCTAATAAAATTATTCAGTCGAGTAATTTCTCGAGTCTCGTCTCGACTTTCGGCTGTTTAGTCAGATCTCGAGAGTTTTGATAGGGACTCATGCCCTGGGGTTACAAAGCTCGGCTATATAGATTCGGATTTCTCGACGGGAACAAAATTGTACATTGGAATTGGAATTTTTGTAATATTTTCACAGTTCACTGGTTACCCCGGAAGATATACCAAGGGAGGTATTTTTATTACTTTGTAATGTAATATGCAAAGTTCATAAAAAAGTGATTATTTCGAAATGTTGACTGTTTATCAAGCCCTGTCTTGTCTCATTTCATTCAGAATAATGCATAAATTAATTTGGAAAGAGACATAATAGATATCCAACATGTAAAATTAACTTTATTTACAAATGCTGTAAAATGCATACCCAAGGATTTTTTAATTTTGTATCTAATTGTACTTAACCGAAAAAGTTGTCTGGTGTACCTCCATTTATAAAATCGCGTAAAAATAAATATCTTAATAATAACATCGTATCCTTTATGAAAAAATGAAGGTATTTTCATGAGAAAATCATACAACAGGAAGATTGTTGGGTGCCTTTGTATTCGCTTTCATTCATATGAATTTTCCAACGAATGAATACGCTCGTCGACTCAACGGATATTGGTATTTTAGTTTCGACCCCTCGAATTAGGTCAATCGATGGGTTTTGAATTTATTAGTGTCTTGAGCAATACCGGATAATTTAACTCAATGAGTTATAAGAATATTAAAATTCGTATAAATTTGGCAAAACAAATGAGTGAAAATCGTTTAGCGTTATTTTTAGTCGCAACCCAATATTATTTCCATGTTATTCCTTCCGATACATAGGTAGTTCAGCATTAGTGAAAACAGTCAAACAGTTTCTTAGCTTTGATTTCATTTTCTCACAGCATAGCTGCACAGCACAGCTCTGGTGGAAAAACATGCCTAAGCTAAGAATAAGGGTTCTCCTTAGTTAGGTAGTACTTTTTATCAAACAACTTTCATAACCTGACAGTTAACATAACCAAACATCAGTATAATATTTCAAAAAAGATAGGCCTCCATTTTTCTAAACTTAAGTCTCTAAGGGCTAACTCAATTCATTAATCTGTCATAAAAAATGGCGCAAAATAAAACAGCCTGCAATCTCCTCAAAAGCCTCCCGCTTAAAATAATGTGCTAAAGTCTATCAAGTTAATGGCATCCCGCTCTAACACTAAGGGCTGTTATTAATTCGGTTGTCTAGACAGGGACAAACTCGGTTAATCGTTTTTCTTTAATAGTTGCGGATAATTCGCGTTTTCGTAACGGGATGAGGCTGCTGAATTATTTTTCGCTTATTATGTAAAACTTTGACCAAGGCCACAAAAAGGTGGCGAGAAGATTTAGATACAAAATTGGCCGACATTGGCTTGAGACTTTGGGGATCAAAGCCGTAGCACTACAATCAGAAAAAGAAAATTAATGTGAAAAAAGAGTTTTCAAATATTAAAGACTATGAACATAGAGGTTGATGTGAGCGCCTCTGTACATACCTATAATTTGACCGTGTGTACACGATACTTTTTAAGATTATTTACTAGAGCGTAAACGAGACAGAAACGTGTTACGCAGTGCATCTCAAAACGCGCTTACCTCGACGATTATCGATTTTTCGACAAATGTGGACAGCCTATCGCCATTTTAGCTAAGTATTTTCTAAAAGTACGCTATTAAATACCAAAAGCTTAGCCCGAGTTACAAGAAACAACACAGGTTCTTGTAAAAAATGTGAAAACTCCAAGTACCAAGTTACGTTCTCGTAAACATCGTCAAAGAACAAAAGTGTCGCCGCCGCAGAGCCGACACTCACGTCTCGTTTACGTCTCGCTCGTGTCTTTTGTGTCACGCTGTCTTTGTTTGTAACACGGCGTTGCTTTCAGAATGTTACATTACATGTTGAAAGTTTATTAAAGTTTAAGTGATTTTTAAGCGCTTTGAATTAGGTTAAATAGTTAAAGGTAAGTTACGGTTACCATTGTTTTAAGAATTCAGTTTATACTTCAATTTGAGCCTGGCAAACTCTATTTTTATCCTGTCATCTTCTCACTGCTGAGCTTCCAGTGTCCTCGATCTTGTGGCAGGCTCTGATAATCTTGGGGTGCCCCCCACAAATTACTTCCACGTAGTGTACCCCGGGCAACGTTGTTCCAGTGACCACCGTAACGGAGTGGCACTGGACAGCGGCTAAAGATTTGTGGACCCTCGTTGCGAACCGCTGACCCCTTGCCGTTCCAACGCAACGAGATGACGAAGACGACTAAACCGTCCCCAGCGCGCGGGTCGAGTCCTTTTCAGGACTCGGCTGCAGCAGCAGCTCAACCGTCTTCCGGCGTGGCTCGCCCTTCTCAGGGCGGCCTCGCCGACAACCTGGCTTTCTCCTCTTTGGACTCCGACTCGGCAAGCGAAATGGCTATGGATGAAATGGTGGTGGAAGCGTTGGCTCCAGTGGTCACCGCTCCTGCCAAACTCGTCCCTTCCAGGGACTTGAACCCTCTCACGCAAGGCAGCAAATTCTTTGTTGCCGGAGATTTGGAGGTATCGGACTCAGACGACACTCTCCGTGGTATGTCGGATGCGGAATCCGTCTTAAGCGATAATGCTTGCGGTGTAACTCGCTCAAAATTTTTGCGGCCGCGCAAGCGTGCGGCTGCTACGGACAATTCAGGCTCTGCGGGCTCCGCGAGCTCAGTCGGCTCAACGACATCCAAACGGTCGATGGCCAAACGTGGACGTGGTCGTCCCCCCACATCAGGCGACTACATAGCGGTTGCTGAAACCCGAGCAAAGGCGGCAGCGGCTAAGCGGGACCTCTTGGCTGCCGAACTTGAAGAGCAGGTGGCCGCGAAAGAACGCTATACCCGCGAACAGAGGGCCAAAACTGGCTACGGAGTCGGCACCGTCGTGGACTACTCTTTCATGTCGGTGGCCGACCTTGAGTCGATGGCTAAGGATGATGCTGAGGATATACTTGGCATCGCCCGGAAGTCAAAAAACCTGAAAGGCACCATTCAAAAGGCACTGAATGACCGCGCTATGTCCTTCTTGGGACTCACGTCCGAAATGGCAAAACGAAGCGTTTCAGATGAGACTGCCGCCCTTCAGGCGACAGTCAAACGCCTCTCTAAAGAGCTCACTAGAGTTTCGGAGGAGCTTGCCGCCTTGCGGGCGGCACAAGCTACAGCGCTGACGCTGACGCCGACACCTAACCCAGCGAAGCGCAAGCCACCGCCCCCGATCCCGGAGCCCATAGTTCCGGTGCCGGTCTCGGTGGGCCTTGAGGCAAGATTGGAGGCTCTTTTAGAGAAAAAATTCGCCGAGGAGCGCTCCTACACCCGCGGCTGCTTCGCGGGAATTGAAGATCGCCTCTTGCCTGAGAAGGGGCGTCGTCCGCTTTTTGCGCACGACATGAGGAAGAAGGCTACCGTACCCACGCCAACTCCAGCGCCAGAGCCAGATGTCTTTAAGCCTCCTCCCCCGCCCAAGAACAAGGGCAAGGGCAAGACAACTAAAGCTCCTGAGGTTCCGGCTCCGATAGCTCCGCGCTCTGATGTGCCTTACACCTCTTCGGCTCCGCTAACCAATCCAGTCACCGAGACTGCTATGGAGGAAGACTTCCTTCCGGCAACGACCCCAGCCAATGATGGGTGGAACAAGGTTGTCGGCCGGAAGGCCAAATCGAAGGCCAAGAAGGCGCAGGAGGTAGCCCCCACGCCAGCACTGGCCGGAAATAAGAAGGGCGGCAAGAATGCCGCAAAGCCTTCTGCCGCAGCGGCTTCTCCATCAGCTGCCAAAAAGAAGTTGGTCTCCCCCAAATCTGCCGCCGTCGTCGTAACACTGACGGACGACGCTATAAAGAAGGGGGAGACCTATGAGTCCGTCCTCAGACGGGCTCGCGAAACAATCGGCGACGCCACCGCCTTAGGGGTCGCGCCGAAAAGGTGCCGCACGACGCAGACCGGGGCTCGCTTATTTGAGTTCCCAGGAGCAGAGAGCGGCGCCCAGGCCGATACGTTTGCGGCAAAGTTGCGGCAGGCGGTCGTGGGCGTGGCCAATGTGACACGGCCCGTTAAGTGCACCTCTCTGCAAGTGGCGGAATTGGACGATTCCGTCACGAAGCAGGAGGTCGCAGCGAAAATCGCTGAAATTGGCGGCTGCCCAGTGGGGCAAGTCCGGGTTGGTGATATTCGCACCGGCCGCGGAGGCGTTGGGACGGTTCGCCTCCAATGCCCCACTACAGCCGCCAAGGCCATCTTGAACGCTGGCCGCCTCATGATTGGCTGGAGTTCAGCGTCCGTGCGTGCCCTTGAGGATGAGCCGCTCAGATGCTACAAGTGTCTGGGCACTGGCCACACACGCACGCGCTGCCCCTCCACGGTGGACCGCTCAGAGCTGTGCTTCCGCTGTGGGGTCCAGGGACACAAGGCTAGTGGCTGCACGGCAAAACCACACTGTGCCGTGTGTGCCGCAGCCAGCCGACCAGCCGGTCATGTTATGAGGGGGGCCAAGTGCAACCCCCCTCCTAAAAAGGGGAAGCAGCCGGTGCCGACTAAGACCACGGCTGCTGCAGCTGCTCCGGCGGCCGCGAAAGATGGTGCAATGTCCGAATGATGAATCAAGTCGGACATTGCACCTTCCTACAGGGAAATTTAAACCATTGTCGCTCGGCCCAGGACTTAATGTCCCAGATCTTGGCTGAGTGGCAGGTAAATATTGCGGTGGTGGCTGAGCCCTACTTCATCCTGGACCATTGGTTCGGGGATTCGGATGAAGTAGTGGCCGTCCTTACTCGGCCTTCTCCGGATTTCCCCCCTCTCTCTTTGTTAGAAAGAGGGCCCGGTTACGTTGCTGTAGCCGGGCGGGGTTTCGCGGTTGTGGGGGTATATTTCTCTCCCACACGGCCCTACAGCGAGTTTGAAGATTTTCTGAACTCCCTGTCTTCGGTTCTGGGCCGATTGGCTCCCCGACAGTGTATTCTCGCTGGCGACTTGAATGCCAAAGCGGAGGCGTGGGGAAATCCGTTCACTGACCTTCGCGGTCGGGCCCTGCAAGCGTGGGCAGTTTCGTGTGGCCTGTCCCTGTTGAACAGGGGCAAGGAGCACACATGCGTTCGACATAATGGTGGGTCAGTGGTCGATATCACTTTCGCCACCCCCCCATTAGCCGCTTTGATTGCGGACTGGCGCGTAGACCCGGTGGAGAATCTATCTGACCACAAGTTTATCAGATACGAGATCTCCAACCGGGATCCTCAAGGTTCGGCATCAAAGCCACCATCCCCATTCCCTCGCTGGGCCCTCACACGGCTCGACCGGTCAATGGCGAGGGAAGCCGCGTTGGTCCAGGGGTGGTTCCACCCACCCCGCCCAGAAGTCGACATAGACATGGCTGCGTCCCAACTTCAGGACTCTCTGACCGAGGTGTGCGATTTTTCCATGCCTCGGTCCCGCCGCCCCGGTCCCCGACACGCCGTTTATTGGTGGTCGGAAGAGATCGCGGGTTTCCGGGCTGCCTGCATTGAGGCCCGGAGGGCTTATACTTATTGTAGACGCCGGCGGAGGAGGAGCGACCCTGAAGAAGAGGTTCGCCTCTATGAAGTGTATAGGGCGGCCAGGGGCAAGCTCAAGTACGAGATTCTCCAAGCCAAAGACCGCGCCCGGGCGGAAATGCTCGAGAGTCTCAATCAAGACCCGTGGGGGAGGCCCTATAAAGCGGCACGCGCCCAACTACGTCCCATTGGCCCCCCACTGACCGAGACTCTCGAGCCGGTCCTTCTGGACCAGATAGTCCGGGTCTTGTTCCCGGCCCGCCGAGAAGAATTCTGTCCGCCGGTCATGCCGTCGCGTCGGGGTGCTGTTCCCGCACCTGACGAAATTCCCCCCCTTTCCACGGAGGAGTTTGCCGCCGTAGAACTACGATTACGGGGTAAAAAGACGGCCCCGGGCCCCAACGGCCTTCCGGCCAAGGTAGTAGCCGTGGCGGCGGGCCAAATGGGGGAGAATTTTAGGGACCTCTTCGACCGGTGCTTCCGTGAGAGGAGGTTCCCTAAAGTTTGGAAGGTGGGTTTGCTCTGTCTTATTCAGAAGGCAGGGCGTCCCACAGACTCACCATCGGCCTATCGGCCAATCGTTTTGCTCGATGAGGTTGGAAAAATGTTTGAGAAGATTATATCGTTCCGCCTCATCGAGCACCTCCGGGAGGTTGGCCCGGATTTATCGGACACCCAATTCGGGTTTCGGGCAGGGCGATCTACCATTGACGCCCTGACCCGCCTGCGGGATATAACCTTGAAAGCCGAAGAGCGTGGGGAGGGAGTAATAGCGATATCTTTTGATATCAAAAACGCATTCAACTCCCTCCCCCACGCAACAATTTTGGAGGCGCTGAGGTACTTCCGAGTACCCCCATATCTAAAGGGGCTCGTGAAAGACTACCTCAGCGGCCGGGAAATCATTTTCTCGGACAGTAAGGGCGTCATTCAACGTTACGCTGTTGAATCTGGTGTTCCACAGGGGTCAGTATTGGGGCCACTCCTGTGGAACCTCGGCTATGACTGGCTACTCCGAGGCTTCCGTCTCCCGGGCGCGAGCGTGATTTGTTACGCTGATGACACGCTCTTAATTGCCCGGGGGAAATCGTTTACGGAAGCGGCCTTAAGGGCTGAAGCCGGAGGGGACCTGGTGGCCCAAAGGATTGGTCGCCTGGGTTTATCAGTGGCCCTCCAAAAGACCGAGGCCATATGGTTCCGTGGGCCTCGGCAACGCCCGGCGCCACCTGACGCATCCATAATGCTGGGGGGCGTCCGGACGGCAGTAAAGACCGAGATAAAATATCTCGGTCTTGTACTGGATTCTAGGTGGCAGTTCTTGCCGCATTTCCGGGCACTGTCACCTAGACTCCTCAAGGCGGCGGACAGCTTGCGTTGGCTGATGCCCAACTTGGGCGGGCCAGGTTCGAAGTGCCGGAAGCTATACTCCGGTATCTTGCGAAGCATGGCCCTATATGGCGCACCCATTTGGGCAGAGGCACTCTCAAAAAGAGAGAACGTCCGCCTCCTCCGAGCGCCCCAACGGGCGATTGCGCAGCGGGTCGTAAGAGCCTACCGGACTGTAGGTTTCTCTGCGGCCTGCGCGCTTGCGGGTTCTGCTCCTTGGGAGCTAGAGGCGAACGTTTTGGCGGCTGTTTATCGTTGGACGGCAGCCAAGAAGGCTGCGGGTGATCCTTTCTGCCCTGAGGAGCGCGGGGCGGTATGAAAAGAGGCCCAGGAGAGCCTGGTCCGCCTCTGGGCGGCAGACCTGCGTGGTGCGGAGTTTGGCCTCCGTACATTAGAAGCACTCACCCCGGTTCTAGACCGGTGGTTGAAACGGCTGCATGGCTCCCTCTCCTTTAGGATGGTGCAGATCATGACGGGGCATGGCTGCTTCGGCTCCTATCTGCACCGCATCCGCCGAGAGGAAGCCCCACTCTGTTTTGAGTGCGGTGCTGCGGAGGACACGGCGCACCACACTTTCGCGGTGTGCCAGAAGTGGGCCCCGCAGCGCAGTGCGATGGTCGCGAAAGTTGGCCAAGACTTAAACCTCCCCAGCGTCGTTATAGCTATGCTGGCAGATAAGGAGGCTTGGAAAGCCGTTGCCACCTACTGTGAGGAGGTAATGGCTGAAAAGGAGGCCGCGGAGCGCGTGCGGGAGCAAGATCCCACCAGAAGTGCGCTCCGCAGGGCGAGGAGGGGCGGGAGGCGGCAAGGAGTTGCCCGTCGTCCCCAATCTCTCCGTGGAGGAGGCCAGCTGGCACGCGGTACGGGGGTACCTGCGCCGGCATTGCACCGGCCTCCACCACCAGGCAGTGGTGTGGTGGAGGCCGGTACAATGCCGGGACGCAATGCCGGGAAATAGGGACGGCTCAACGCCCTCGGCTGTCTCTACTGGCCCCTCCGCATTTGGGAGGGGCTGCTTCCTGCCCGCCGTGTAGGCGGGCTCCGTCCGGGGGAACGCGTAGGAGGCTTCGTACCATTACCGCATTTCCCCAACGTGGACGATGAGAGGGAGTCGCTGAGTTTTTAGTCGGTAGGCCACTGGGTAAACCTTCCCAGTGGAGAGTCCGACATAACCCGTCTGCCCCCCGGTGGGCGGGTATGCGTAATGCATTTCCTCAGCGTCAAAAAAAAAAAAAAAAGGCTCTGATAATCTTTGTCATAATGTATCGAACCGTCACTTCAATATTAGTTAATAACAAAATCGTAACCAATGTTATAACACTTTTTGGTATTATATTATTATGTAAGTTTGTATGCCTATTGTTTTATTAAGTACCTGATTTTTCTTAGTATTACTACCTACTTGTGGTTATGTTACAATTAAGAAATTATTTGTCTACCTGAAGATTGTCTGGAAGAGATCACTTTTGGCTATGACACTGTCTCTCGTTCTCTCTATCTGTAACTGAAAAATTTCTTATAACTTTCGACCGTTTGCCTGAACAACATGGGGTATGTGAGCGTAGTGCTAATTCTTGCTAATTTTATATTTTTAGTACTTTCGTTTCTTCACTTTTTTTCACCTGTTCCTACTAACATAAAGAGAAATATATTGTTATTTTTTAAGAATAACATTTAGTTTCCTTTTAATGGTAGGAATATTCGACCAAACCACATTATAAAATTAGCGTCTCTATAAACACTCAGAGATGTTTGAGGAAAAATATTAAACCACTATCCGGAGAATCATCCAACGAACATCTTACAAATAGTCTTTCTCAGAAATATCCTCATGATGCTGATGACATGGTATTTATGGCTGTTATAAATCGAACTTGTTTTCATTTTACAATATGCAATAAAATAAACATACGCTAACCTAAGTTTATTACATAACCTTACGCGAGTATCATAAATATGAAAAAAACTTAATTTGGATATTATTTAATAATAACTTACCTACTTAGCTTAGATTATTTACAGTTTGTTTGTGTGATTGTTTCATTTCATCAGAGATTTTGTGTGTTGTGTTGTGTAAATCTTCTTGATCTAAATAATAAGCAACAACCCAACTCTCTGTTGGCGTAAATCATTTTATACTACGCAGAGCTTTTTGATGATGTTTTCTCTATTTCATTCAGATATTTTCTGTTGTATGATTAAAATCTATTATTGCATAATATGTTAAAAAAACGAGAACGTTCAAGACTGGCCGGAACACAACTCTGTGTTCATTGTCAATTGCAGCTATCTTCAATGATGGAAACATGGATAAAAAACCCAAGCAACGCGGATAACGCCGCAAGGCTCGCCCCTCACCACGTTGGGTTCAAATTAGCTCTGCTAAATGATGGCTTCTAAATTTTCCGTTCACCATGGTGGCAACATTTAGTGTGCCTCTGACTACCCCGTCTGGGATATTATCATCATCAAGCATGTACCGTGAGAGTAGGTATTCCGTGTATTTTCAAAGAAAACATTTCAAAGCCATGTAAAACCACAAGAGATCGCAAATAATTTATAAAAGCTACAAAACCTAAAAGCCTTTGAAGAAACAAATACCACACAAACAAAAACAATAAGTACAAGCCACGAACGTGATAAACTAATGTTGTACAAACTCCGGCAAGTTTTGCGCAACAAATGTAAGTGTTGGAGAATTTATTTATCCTTTGGAACCGTTTTCCCCGTATTTACGATAAAAGCACTCAAACAACCCTAAAATATCAAGCATCTAACGTGGTACTCGTGTACAAACAGAGAGGGTTAACAGTCTGCTGCGTAACAGAGAACGTTCGAAAAAGTAGCGCGTAAGGTTAACGTAAAAAAACTAGCGAAGTGCAAGTCTGGCTTGTGTACCGAGGGTTCTGTATCGTCCATAACTTAATCTACAGCTTTTCGCGTATCATTTTAGAGCGAGATTGTTATAAAAAACGAGTACGTACTTTGATTGCAGTAGCTACGTTACGGTTACTGATCCTATCTAAATCGGTCGCAGATTTCATGAAGTATCAATAAGATATATGTATAATTTAATTAAAAAAAAAAACAAAATATTCATCCTTGACGTTAAAAATTCCCTCTGGTCTTTGACATACACCTTAGGTCACCTACCTACCTAGCATCTACGGTGAGCAGAATGCGTTGCTTCATTAAACATTTTTGTATGGAACCCTAAAATGCACCTCGCGCAGGGTTAACGCAAAAAAACCACGTGCAGTGATACAAGGGAATTTAGCAAATATAGCATCAAAACGTGTTTTGCGATTTTGTGCTCTTTGTTTTTTGCGCAAGTGAGGCCATAAATGTACTTTCACTTAGGTTCCGTTAAATTTATGAATGGCTTCAATGCTATACTAAGTACTGTAAGAATTACTTACCCCTCTTCCTATACACTCTAACTCTAACAGCCTTAATTACTATGAAGTTTTTTGTCTTTTATTCTTGTTCTAGTTAGTAAATGACAGTGACAGGGACAATCGTTATCAAATACATGCTGCAGTACTGAATATATTTCTAAGGGGGCTAATCTATAAGTAAGAAATTGAGCTCTCAATACTTTTCGGTGCATGCGTCAGTAAAAGACGTGAACTGATCTTCGCACTCATATTGGGCGTTGGTTTCGGGAAAGTTGAGAATACATTGATGCCGGGACATCAGTGTATTCCTAACCCCTTTTAGTTGCTTGTAAAGTTTGGTTTCCCTAGTGGGTTCATCTACTACTTGGCTCATGTAATATGCTGCTACGCAACTACCTTAACTTCTAGGTTGCCTGAAGGAGATCGCTATTAGCGATAATAGGTACTTTCGCGTTTCTTTGATTATGTGCAATGAAGAATTGTATTTAAATATAAAGTAAATACACAAAACTATGCAATTGGTCGTAGTTTTAGCCACAATGTCATATTAATAATGTATTTTCAAATAATATCTCTTAGGTGCCACCTTATATATGAAAAAAAAACTATTTTTCTCAATATTTTCAGTGAAAAACAAAGCAGCAAACTTCGCCAGACCACGTAAACAGACCCATTTTGCTAACCCACCACGCCTATCTCTCGATGACCGCTCAGTATCATAACAGTTTATTTACTGCCATTCACAAACTTCATACAAATGGTCGACAGGCATTTTCTGACGCGAGTATAAATCAGAGCATAGTGATCCGCCATCCCATCAGTTTGATAAATGCACGAAACTCGAGTCTTTTGCAGCCCCATAGAGGTAGGCACTGATAGGGCTACCATCATCACCAGCGCTACTCTAAACTATTTTTCGAAAGGGCACTAAATTTTGTTGTCGATTCGTATTTACAACGAGTTACGCTCGACAACCTAACTTGTAAGTCACTTTTTGTATGTTACGAGTAACAAATGTTGAATTAGTAACAACATCAAAGCTTTTTTAGTGTGGAGTGTTTGTTTAAATGGTTTATTGACATACTCCCCTATAGGGGAAATAAAAATCTTACGCTCAAGGGGATTGTGTTGAACTTCTTTGAAGTATAGCTAACAACGGTCTTGATCAAGTCATATTTTCAACAAAAACTAAATCAATTTTTTTTCATTCCGTTTAGGAGCTACTAACAACCCCGTTACAAATAAGTCTTTATTTTGTTCAAACGGTCCCTTCAAGTTCGTATCAAAGCGATTACGTCGTTTAATAATCGACAATATCGTTTCTGACAAAGTTGACAGTGTCCTTGCGCAGCACGCGTTACCACCCTGGGTTAAATTCGCTCGCCAAGATGTGGGCTTCGGAATGTTCCGACCACCACGAGGGCAGCAGCAGCATTTCTGACTTGTCTCTAGCCTAGAATAAAGAATGATCGTAAGTTAAAAGGAACTTAGATAAGGTGTAATGTGATGACCCTGCCTTCACCATGGGAATATGAGTCTAAGTGCACTAGCCACGCAGTTTTAAGTCGCTTCGATATCGTACACATTATTTATCACAGTTTTATCTGTGGATTTTTCTCCGCTAATGTTGGGGTAAGTGGTGATGAATAGCTCTTTGCTTTGGTAACTTTTCAAAAGTAGTGTTTATTGTGAGAAATGGATCGGTGTTTTGAGCAGATGTTGAGTTTTCTTTATTTTTACTCAGAAATATTTATTAGTGAGCTTCTGCTGGCGGTTTTCTAAATGAAGCATTATCCTAGTCGATAAGCGATTAATTTAGACTTTATACTGTTCTAGAAAGTCTTAGTTCGAAAGCAGCAGCTGTAGAAATCCAGTCGCGATATAATAATTTCTTAGTTTGAAATGTTTGTGAGACACCCTTTTTCTTTACTTGGTTGGTCACCGAATAAATCGACAAACATCCTTTTTAGTTATTACATCTAAACAAGAAAACACAAACATCATTTATTAAGTTGGTAAATTCATGTCTGGGAATACTTTCTACTTATTTTGTTCCAAAGGAGTTTTTATTCCGCAACCATTCCAATATTTCGCCTCAATACCGAAGGTTGTCCACGGGGATTCGAAATATTCAGTAGCCATCGAAGGCCACAACAGATTTTCATCTGAAATTAGTTAGATGGAACATCTTTGGGTGGGTGGGCAGTGAAATATGAAATGTTATACTCAGTTATGTTTTGATAGCTTTTGGCAAATATTCGAAGAGCTTTGTTTGATTGTGCGAGGTAACTCAATCTAGGAATACAGGTCATGGCTGAGAATTGTGCCTCTGTTACATCCACTAGACGTATGAGTCGCCATTTTCAATAAGGAATCTTTTATAATGAATTGAGCAAAACCTTTGAAAACGGGTGTTGTGAGTGCGTAAAATACTCGTAAGTACGTTAATCTGTTAATCTTGACTGTTCATTTCTGTTGTTTTGGTGTGCAATTACGAATATATATATATCTAAGTTATAGCCTAAAATACATGCAAATACAGCACACATCTAAGCTACGACTTGTTTCGCGATTATTTGACTTGTGTCAGACTCTTAAATATAGCGAGCATCCTTCTCTTACTTTAAATTGTTTCAATCCAGTCTAAACAGACCACAAATTTATAACTCTACTAAAAATTATCATTGCATGGTTTTATAATTATCCAGAGACGGTCTAATTAAAAATACAAACGCCTTTCAGATTTACCGTCTATTTACCGACAAGTAAAACTAACATAGCTTGGCTATTCAAACTCCTTGCACTAGAAAATGCGTATTGGCACCACTCAATCAGGGTCTGAGCTAGTCCATTGTTCGGAATTCCCCCATGAGTCTATTCTTGTCCTGGTACATTGTGCATGCTGTACAGTTGCTAAATTAAAACCATTCTTGGATTCCCGGCGTTCTCTGAAGGGTTGCCGATGTCTGAGGTTAGGGCAGGAGGGTATCGCCGATTGAATGTGGTCTGCGGCCGAGGGGGCTGACCAGGGAAGTTTAGAACCCCTGCATTTGCGAGTAAGTATGATTATGTAGACGCATTCTATACGTTTCTTAGGCGTTGCCTACTAATAGCACGTTTGATGTTTGATATTTTAAGACTATTCAAATTTATCACGCTCCAACCTGGAAATTAATTCGTTTACGATAAAGTTACGTCTTGTAGTATTGTAGCGCTAGGGTAGCGAATCTGAACTTTATTGTAGTCTTAAATTTTAGTAAATCTCACGTTTGGTCATAGGTTTGGTATTGACCAAACCTATGACCAAACGTGAGATTCATCCATTGGGAACAGCGTAAAAAAGGCACCCGTCGTCGTCCATTCAAATCCGGCATGTCCTTTCGATGATCGTTCATAACGATCGGTCTTACTGGAGGTGACATCTGTGTCACTACCAGGTTTATGTAAAAATAATTATTATGAAACACTGATATTTCGTAATCTACTATATAGCTCTACACAAACTCCATCTTATGATCATCTCTATAAAAATGGATTAGTATTTTCTTAGAAAACGCAAACTTACATAAATCAGATTTTGCAAGATTATGCAAACTATCGTTTCTTTTACTGAATTATAGTATCTTCCAGAATAGGTACACACCTATTCTCATCTTTTAAAAAAACAACTGAAATAAATTTTCATAAACCCTTTATCGGTAAAAGGCTTACGAGCCCGGAATTTGTATTTTATCGGTACAAAAAGTTCCCTTGGGCCTGTACCTGAATCCTGAACAACTTTTGTTGGTTTAATGTCTGAACAATGGCTTGAAACAAAATTACAATTTCTACCTGCATTGGTCTACTAAAGAGACACTTCTTTTTTGGATTGATCCGTTTGAATAATCAACTCTAATTCAAATCAGTTGTTTAAAAAACCAAAGATGATAGGTGAAAACCTTTGCCTTAGCGATCACAGTTTTGAGGACCTATAGGTTTGTGTAAAGGACAAGAAGTTGCCAATTGTTGACCTGGGATCGCAGGAGCGATCAAATTCGTTCGATCAATTTATTTATCTAATTGACTTTTGAAACTACGTTGTAACTTCACTACTCTTTCCACGTTAGATTCAAAATTAGCTCAGCAAAATATGGGGCTTCATAAAGTTTTGTGAACCTGGACGGCAACAATCAGTGTGCTTCTGACCACCCTGCTTAGGATATAATCACTTTGATGAATCAAAATGTGTTTTTTACTTGCTAATAAAATAAGAACTTTGTTCCATAAGTTTCCTGATTTCAAGAGGGTCAGTGAATGCGAAGGGCAGGCCTGCTTCCTGCCCAGCAAGCTCTGCCGAAATGCTAATACACCGGAAATTAAAGTTGATTCTACTTGTTACCCTTTACTCAGGAGGTACAGTCAGTCACAAAATATGCTCCTAACTTAGCAATGTTCACTATTCATTAAAATATAGCGCAAATAAAAGCGACCTCTTTCAAAGAATGTTGTCCTTTCAAATATTTTCTATAGGTCACACTGGCGCTACAGTCACATTCTCAAAGTTACTTTCGACATCAATGCTCCTTGTGTTTATTTTATTGATATTGCAGTACAAATAACCTCATTATATTAGTTCACATCCTAAACTAAAACTAAACAATGGTGTTTTGAACTAATGTAGAATCATTAAACTTTCAAGAGCTCTGTAAACAAAGGAATTCAAAATTCAAATCGAACTTCTGTCTCGTAATTTTTTGTATTAGTAATTTCGTTTACTAGCAAATATAGGTAGGATTCTAATTGAACTTATCTTCTCTGAAAAGCTAAGTTCATAAAAGTGAGCTTATATTTTATTTAGCTCACTGTACCCTGACTGTAACTCATGAATAAATATTCCGTCCTTTTTGGGACGGTTACTGTATTTTTAAGTAAGTGTTGATGCGGTTATTGCAATCATTACTTACATTGTATTTTGTTTGTAATATTGCGCTACTACAATGTAGGAACAATGTAGCAAAGTGTTACAAAATAATTTTGTAATGGGTATTTGAGACAGCACAATCACACCTAAAAACATTCTTTTTTTGAAAATTCAGATCTTTTCAGTTCTGGAACTTTCATTGCTTCTTTGTAAATGTAACCACAATAATAAATCAAAAAGGAAAGAACTAGAGCAGTACAAACATATGATAGAAGTGAAGATTTCTCACTTATTCAAGCACATTAAATATTTGTAATGTAAATGAAGAAAACCGTTTTTTTCCGTCGCTTATCAAAATTCTATCAACCCTAACTGTTGATACAATTATAAAATAACAGTCTTTCAATTTGCGAAATCATACGGCAAGAGAAGCAATCAACAATATTTCCATTCATATTTGTTTTCCAACACTGCGCGGACAATAATTAATGAGATCGTATGGCTATCGCCATTACAGGTTAAATCCATCGGAATCATTACCGAATCATGATTGGGACGCGACTGGGTAGGAAAATCAGGTAATTAAATGAGAAATCTGCGTTTTGTGGTTGCGTGGTTTTAGTCGCTGCACGCTGGGGTGTCAGGCCTAGTGTTGCCGATTGATCGATTGTTACTTATCGATAATTCTCATCTAAAAATGCCATTCTGTACATCGGTCCTTTGAAAATAACTATAGTGTCAATACTATCGAAAAGATCAACACTACTACTATTGTTGCTCGAACACGTAAAATTATCGACGCTATTGATAGTATTAATTATTTTTCATCTCCGACAGTTTACCAATTCGCAATAGTAGGTAACGCATATGTTTTTACAGCAATGTAAAAAACGTAAACTGCGTTACCTATCGATTGACAGTCGATAGTCCACTATCGATCAGCAACACTAGTCGGGGCTTGTATTTTGGCGATGCTAATCACTAATACGTCTGTCTAATTACAAATAACTGTCTGATTTGATTAAATACTTTGATATTATCAGTTGATTAGGACCAGCGGAAATGAACGTTGACGTAATTTGATTCGTACCTAATTGTATGGATATCCTTTACTCTTAGTATTATATATTATATTGTATGTGTCTATTGTATAATGAAGAGTAATAACCATCATATTTATCATTTTTTTTTTAAATCTGTAGTGGTTATTTTGTTGAATTATCGACAAAGGAATTGAATTGAAAAAAAATGACAATTGTAATTCTTGAACGTGACATGTACTTTTCATTTCTTGTTGCTCTATCTATTTCGATAACTGCCTGTCCAATTAGCGCATTTTTTGGATGTAGAAGTTATTATTTTCATTCTTTAAAACAATAGAAACTGTGTACTGTCGCAAATGGATGTCAGATTCAAATTTATGTACGGTGGATGCCACATCACTCTACCTATTTCCGGTCAGTCCTCCTTGCTCTATTGCAAAGAAATGACATTTGGCAAGAGCGAGAGAAAAAACGGAAATGGGGTAACCTGATGTGCTGTTGACTGTATCAATGTTAACTGGAATCTAAACGTTATAATCCGGTATCTATGATTTACCTAATAAATACGAACTAAGCCATCTTTCCTTGATATAAGACAGAAGTAAGTACTATGTGTATCTATTTTTGAGCCGATTATTAGGAAATGATTAGGTATTAACATTCCTTGATAAAACATCAAGCTCTATCGTTACGTAGTGGTTTGATGAGTTCGATGAATTACAATTTCTTGGAAAAAAGTTCCAAATGGTTTTCATTCACAACTAGGTATTAAAGAACCACCTCGTTTCAAATTAAGTGGTCCTTCGCCTTATGCTAAAATAAGAATATTTTTGCTCCCGTGATCACGGCTGCTGTAAAGAAGGCGAAACGTCGGGTTAGAAAATGAAAGAAAATATAAGACCGCGAGTAGAATTCGTGGAGTTGTTTAATTGCGATAGTGCGACATTTTGTTTTTTGTGAAATTCATTATGTAGTGCATTTTGATGACTAATCAGTCATGGTCCAGAACTTGGCTAGTCTTTAAACTCTGTGCAAGGCGAACAACAAATATCCAGGCAAAGCTTAGATCTAACATTTGCGTTGTTGTGGAAATCAAACACGCGATCCTTTGAGCCCAAATACTTGTTACTATTGCTGTTAGAGTCGTAAATATCAGCCCAGCGAATCTCACAGGATTCATTTCCTCAGGTGAGCCGCTCATTTAAACATCTATTCATAAACTTAAATTGGTATTTGACCTAATGTGTATGAAAATGAATTTGAAAATCTCGTCGTGAGTTCGTTTCACTCCTACAATCAGTCGCGTAGTAACTAATTGAGTTTTGCAGATTGCCGAAATGAAATCTCCCTTCAAATTAGCTCGTTGGATGTTCGGAGTGTGCTGTGAGTATTGCTCTATAGAGTGGCTACCAGTTAAACTAGTAAATGTTACATGTAAGTTCGCGTTAAGAATGCAGTTATTTTTTATTTAATTCTGTTACCCACTTCAAGACTCAAGCTCGCGTTTTAAAGAATGCGTTAATTTGGGCAATGTGAACTTGACTTTCGACTTTTCTCTAGGTCGAAGGACAAGAATGAAATCACTGCATTCATAACGCGAACGGACTACAGATATACTGCCTCTGATTCATGATGAGTAGAATAAGAGGTTATCTTTGTTCTTCTTGATAAGCACCATTCATAATTCCCTACTTTCAATATTAATTTATCACATCTTTAATGGGTAACATAAGTACTGGCGCTGAGTTATCTAGTGTACTCTTAAGCAATTGGTTTAGATATCAAAACATGAGTAATATATTTAGTAGTTTGATTTGTGATGTTTGATCATAGCCTAAGACGTAAGTTTCTTGTTAATTCTTGGTTTATATATAGTGATTCACATTAAAACACTGCCGCAGTATTTATTAATATCAAGTTATCTAAGATGAACCTATCTTAAGCTAAGTTGAAATAACTGGCTCATACTGCTACTCTGGTGCTAATACAAGCAAAGTCGCCAAAAAGTGTTGTTTAATTCCATTTGTTTGCACACCTCACTGTAAATCCCGTTCTCAAATTGGTCGCATACAAAACACAAACTACACATATTCTGTCTAGCCATACAAAACTGAAATACTAGATGGAATATTTAATTAACTGCCCCTATCCACCGCGAAACCCTTCAACATTTGGATGTGAAGGTTCGGATTTCAATAGAAATCATACGCCACCCTTTTGTCTATTTTAGTGAAATTAAATTAAACTTTTACTCCAATTAGTTGAAAATGTGTTAGAAACCAGTCTCTTGTTTATATTGGACCTTGTGACCTGTGACTAGTGGACTGTAATTCATATTTTCATTTTCGTAACTACAAAAAAGTACGATTGTCATAAAAGATTCCCTTTGTTTACTGTCATGTAGCGAAATTTTTGAAAATTCTAACTTTGTTCATATCGAAAGCTATGAGTAATGCCTAAGTTATAACAAAGTTCAATTTTTTTGAACTTATTAGTTTCACAATCTGTGCTATTGATATACACCTTTCCTAAAGGTAATTAATGTTTTTTTACAACTTTGTAAAGTTGGCTTGTCCCCGATGTCTGCGGACGCAACTAAGAACTTATATTGTTGAGTACCTACCTATGACATAAATCAAGTAGTATTTTGTAATGAATATGAAAAAACTTGTCATACTTATTTCTACTACTTATATTCGGTGGGAGTTTAATATCAAAGTGATATGTATCGAAAACTATCTATTACCAACTCGTGTCTAGAAGCTCATAGTCACTTGTAATAAATACATACTACACATTCCAAGCATCTGCGACCACGTAACAGCAATACCAGAGCTATAATAGTGTGTATAATAGTACACACGTTACCTATAGGCCATACAGGCTGTGCTGGGATGAATAAACAACGGAAATGGACGTTCAAAATTTAATGTTACAAACACATGCCAACTTCTTCAAAAAATATTTCTGGACTAGATAAATGATAAAATTTCACTAATCACAAAAAAACGTCATACAACTGAAAACTGGTTTACCCCATTGCCAATATTTTTCTTTGAAAACGAAACTGAAATTATTTGTTTACCTATATAAAGTTATCATCAATAAGCCAGAGCATTAATATTTGTGAAAACCAATAAACGAATAATCTTGATGAATCGTATCAGAAAACCAAATTAGTGAAGATTGATGTGTTGCAGCTTCTAATTTAAATTCACACCTATTAATAACTTTTCAATTGCAAAAAAGATTATGTTTAAGGGTCTTAAAGAAAACAAAAAACAATTAAAGATGATACAGATTTTAGAACGGTTTAATGATTCGAGCGAAAAGAAGAAAGAACCGGCAAGAAACTCGTTAGTTACTATTTTTGATCACACAAATCGAACAATAATGTTTATGTTAGTTGATCTAAATTAATGCATATCCATTATCTAAAGCTTCATCTATCCAAGGCTGTACTGGCTACAGCCTACAGCCGGCTACACGCAGACAAATCCCTGCGTGGACATGACTTACAGCTCCTTGGACTACCAGCCATGTTTGGTCATCGGACCCCTTCCCTGTTTTGATCTGGAATTTATAGCTGACGTGTAATAACATGGAGGTATTGTACATTCTGCTTATACCTAAACTAAGCCTTAACAGACGATGGGTCTAGCTGTTTTGGGCCTGTCTTTACTTGTAGTTGTCAAATTGAAAAGTAACATGCCCTAAATGCATGTTGAGAAAAAAAAAATACGAGTCATTTCAAAACTTTTAAAGTTAGGAAAAATACAAGTAGATACTTATTATTCATTCTTTATTGCACAACAATGAATGGTACAAACGTTGGACTTAATGCCAATGAGGCATTCTCTACCAGTCAACATAAGGCTAAGCAGACAAATTTACACCAAAATACTCATAGTAAACCTAGGCTTGAATGTAGAGTGAATGATAATTTTATGAAAGCTATTTTGAAAATTAGCGCAAGATAGAAACATAATTGCTTTTTTTCTATTTATAATTTGATTTAATGCGCTTTCGTTGTAAATATAAATTTTGAAGATTCTCAGAACTTATATCTGATAGTCGAGTATGTACTTACTGAATAAGCCGAAATGGGTATCATAAATTTGGATGGAATGTGACATAACAAATGATATAATCAAAATAAAGATGAGATCACCTTGATAATAATTCAATTTGTTATAATTTAATTAGTGTCTTTTTCATAAATCTCTCATTAAAGTCATAGATTTCTTTTAAATAGACTTTTAATTTTTATGTATGTTTGATATACCATCAAAGCTATTGTATTCTGTTGTATATTGTAGCTCAATAACCAACAAAACATATTCATGTTGTGACAATGTATTCATACAATGTGAATCCCACAGAAGTCGAAGGGTTGTTTCATTTTCCACATCGGTTCTCAGAGTCAAAAGTAAGTTTGTGTATTTTATCAGTCCAACAGTGGGCCTAGTAGCTTACCTCTTGTCGGGTAATGTCTAGTAAAACACAATTAAGGCGATATGTTGCGTACCTATACACAGTTTTGTGCGTCGTGTACAAAACTATGTATCGTGTTTCGACGCATATTTCAACCGCATGACGAGCTTACTAGTAATGCGAATATTGCATTGAGCGTGAAATAGTGTATGAAAACATGCCTACTTAAATGGCATTAAGCGAAAAACCGTATAAACCGGGTTTTTATGTTCCTATTTTAAAATGACTATGATGTGCCTGCAGCCGGTGTCCAAGTGGTTGATAATATTATTTACCAGAGAGTTTGTCGCAAACGTTATACCGAAAACAAATTAGAACATTTTAGAGATGGTTACATTTAAACTCGAGATTAAACGAGTTTTGAACTAAAGACCACGTCATAGAATCAAAGGTAAAATTGTCTATATTAAAACGATTTAGAAACCAGAACAATCTATTCGAGTTCAACCATCAAGAGGGTTATAGGTTAATTTATTACCTCCTGATTTTGAAGGCTTAATGGTGCGAAGTGAATGATAACGAGTTAACCCTGGCATTACCTTCTAAGACTGAATTTGAAAATGCCGCTGTTACGCCTATTTGACTATAATATTCGTTCGTGGATTTTTGGGTTTAAACTGAGGCTTTTACACCGGATTACTCTTAAATTTTTGGAATTACACATGAAACAGACTGTCGTGGCGTCCAGCCTCTTTTGACGTGACTAGACGAAGACATTTTGACAATCATGAAAAAGAAGTTTGACAGGAGACTTCAGACGGACTTAGACAAAATTACAAGGCGAAAAAGACGGGCCAACAAAAGGATTAGAAAATAGACTGTTTTCTTTATTATTCCCATTTTTCGTCCTTTCATGGTCCTTCGAGGACACTGACTAGTCGATTGGTGAATACAGTCCACACCGACGACAAACATGATCACTCGGAGCAAAAGTGTACAGGCAGTGAACGACACGGCTGACCCGCCATCTCTGCCTGCACCGACGTCCCGGGTGTCCCTAGCTGGGACCGCCGCCTCGACTTCATCCGACCGGGCGCGCCGACAGCGCGTCCTAGACGCGAAGCGCAAGGCTGCGGAACAGCTCGCCGACCTCGAGCAACGACAAATTGAAATTCAAAAACGCTTGCTTCAAGAGCAGACTGCCTACGAGTTGGAGCGTCTAGAACTCGACAACGACGACGGCGCACTCGACGAACAAGCACATTCGACACGCAGCGAACATTCGCAACGCAGGCCTTACACGACGGCTCGAAACTGCGAAGACGCGCCTAGAGAGACGACATATGCCGGCCGTGAACGTGAGCGCTCATCAGACAGGAATGTGAGTAAGTTTCTTGCCAGACAGACCACGGCCACAGATCTTCCTCTCTTCTCCGGAGCGCCTGAAGAATGGCCGCTATTCTTCAGCCAGTTTAAGACGACGACGCAACTATGTGACTACAGCGACGCTGAGAATATCGCACGGCTCATGAGGTGCTTGAGAGGAGAGGCGCGCGACGCAGTTTACCCTTTGCTTGCCAGCGCCTCCAATCTAGACCGAATTATTGACACGCTGAAGCTGCGTTTTGGCCGATCTGACATGATCATCGACACTATGCTCTCGAAAATTCGATCGCAGCGAGATATACGTCAAGACGACATTACACAGCTCTTGAAATACGCCACCGACATACAGAACATAGTGGCTATTATGATTGCGACGAACCAAGTGAATCATTTACGGAATCCGATTCTCATACGCGACGTGCTGTCAAGATTACCGTCGAACCTAAAATACCAGTTGGGACTCGACAAATCGCGGCGAGGTATGACTGACATTAGCCTAGACGACGTTGCTGATTGGTTGATGGAGATAGCTAAGGCGACAGCTGAATTCACACGTCCGACTACAAGCCAAAGTACTGTTGACCGGAAAAACATCCATCAAAACAGTGGTAAGCAACATTTTTCTGTAATGAGTACCGGTAAGACTAGTAAGGAGTGCCATAAATGCAAAGGCGATCATGACTTAACCAAATGCTCAGATTTTCTTAGTCTTACTGTAGATGACAGATGGAACTTTGTCACTGTAAATAAGTTATGTTTTTCGTGCCTTTCATCCCGACATCAATTGAAAGCTTGTCAAGCTAAAGCGAAGTGCGGAGTGCGAGGATGCGTACGTGTACATCACCGAGTACTGCACGCAGAGCCAAGACAGGCCGCATCGACCAATGTTGCCGCCGCACCCGCCACGACAGCTCAGTCGAACGAGAACGATGACACCGTGATAGCGACTACTCGTCCAACAGTACAACCGAACTACGTCATGCTGAAGGTGATGAAAAGTCATTGTAAGCGGTAGACACGGAGACTACGAGACATCAGCTCTTCTCGACGAGGGTGCTGCCGTAAGTCTCATCGACGCCTCGCTAGCTGCGCGCGCTGGCATCGACGGCCCGACGCGACCTCTGCGCATATGCGGAGCGCGCGGCATGACTTCAGATGACAATACTTCGCGATGCGTTTCATTTAGTGTTCGCGGTCGACATAGTAACACGGTTCACGAAATGAAGAACGTTCGTACTGTAGATAATTTGAATATTTGTGTAAATACTGTATCATACAAAAAAGTTGTAAATAAATATCCTTTTGTGACTGACTACATAACTGACTTTGACATTGACAAGATTGAGTTGTTGATTGGACAAGACAACATAGACTTAATAATAACTAGACAGGTTATACAAGGACATAAGAACGGACCGATAGTTTCGAAGACTAACTTAGGTTACGTTTTGCATGGTAATGTGGGACTAAGTACTATGCCTAATGACACAAACATTCTCCATTGCCATTGTGACGATATTTACGACCTTATTAAGAGATCTTTCTCCACAGAAGCTTTTGGCGGAAAGCAGACAGGTGACTTTTCTCGGTCTCGAGAGGATCAGCTAGCGCTGCGTATTATGGAGCGGACCACCAAACTTTTGCCCACGGGACGATGGGAGACCGGCTTGCTTTGGAGGTCTGACGATGTTGAGCTTCCAGACAGTCTACCACAGGCCAGATGCCGGCTCATTGGTATAAAGAAGAAGATGGGTAAGTTGCCTGAGTTTGCATCTAAGTACGCGGAGAAGATCCAGGAGAACCTCGACAAAGGTTACATCCGCAAGCTGTCACCGGAGGAAGCTGCCGTCAAGACCAGCCAGACCTGGTACCTTCCTCATTTCGCAGTTTTCAACGTGAACAAGCCCAATAAGCTGCGGATAGTCTTGGACTGTGCTGCCAAGTCTAACGGCAACTCACTAAATGACTTTTTGCTGAGTGGACCTGACTTTCTTACGTCCTTGCCTGCTGTGTTGTTAGGGTTTCGCACAGGCAAGTACGCAGTCATTGGTGACATTCAAGAGATGTTCCACAGAGTCTTGATTAGGGAGGAGGACCGACATGCCCAGAGACTCCTGTGGGACGATGACGTCTATGTCATGAATGTTATGACGTTTGGAGCTGTATGCTCGCCGTCATCGGCACAGTTCGTTAAGAACCTTAATGCCCGCAGGTACGAGACGACCAACCCTGAGGCGTATAAGGCGATAGTAGACCATCATTATGTTGATGATTATATCCACTCCTTTGATGACCAGGACGACATGATCAGGGTGGTGGATGACGTAGTGCGCATACATGCTTCGGGTGGGTTCAATATTAGGAACTTTGTTTCTAACTCTGAGAGGCTACTCGCTCACCTTCCTGCCGACAAGCTTACTCCGAACAGCCTGAGGGTACTGTCCGATGCCAAGAACGATCAGGTTGAACGGGTCCTTGGAGTACGCTGGGACCAGAAGGCAGATGCCTTTGTTTTTCAGCTGACGTTTCCTAAGGTGAGTGAGGACGTCAAGACAGGTGTAAAGAGACCCACTAAGCGAGAAGTCCTGCGCCTAACAATGTCAATTTTTGACCCCCTAGGTTTCCTGCTGTACGTGACAGTTAAGGGGAGGATACTGCTGCAGACTGTGTGGAAGTCACAGATCGGCTGGGATGACGGAATCGAACCCAGTGACTATGAAAAATGGCAGTCCTGGCTTATTGAACTGCAAAAGATCTTCGCATTTAGACTCCCACGCTGGCTGTACACTGACAGGTGCGACAAGCAGAACCTTCCCGAACTTCACATATTTTGCGACGCAAGTAGTAAAGCCTTTGCGAGTGTCGCTTACTTACGTGCCCAGACGCGAGACGGCGACTGGCACGTATCGCTTGTCATGGCACGCGCCCGTGTCGCGCCGCTCAAGGTGATGAGCATTCCACGACTGGAGCTGCAGGCCGCTCTACTAGGAGCTAGACTAGCCCACACCTTGAAGCAGTATACCGACGTGGGTAGCGTGACTTTATGGTCTGACTCGAAGACTGTGCTCAGTTGGCTTCGATCTGACAGCGGTCGCTTCAAACCTTTTGTTGCCCATCGCGTCAGCGAGATCTCCGAGCTAACCGACGTTGGCAACTGGAGGTGGGTGCCATCAGGTCAGAACGCAGCAGACGATGCCACTAGAGATACTCCGATTGACGACAACGCGCGATGGTTGTACGGACCGTCATTTCTTCGAACGCCTAAGCAGTCTTGGCCATCCGAAGATACTGGTGTGACTCCAGATCCAGACGATGTCGAAGTGAAGACAGTATTGGTTCTATCTGCTGTGACATGTGAGCTTCCCGATGACTGTCGGTTCTCTAAATACTGGAGACTAGTACGGAGCACCGCATGGTTACGGCGAGCAGTGCATAACTGGACTCATAAAGATAGCCGAAGCCAAGGTGAATTGACGGCCGAAGAAGTGAAAGCAGCAGAGTTAGTCTGGATCCGTGAGAGCCAAAGACGGATCTTCAACGATGACATTCAATCTGTCAAAAGGACCGGCAACGTCAATAAAAGCAGCTTGCTTCGCCAGCTGGCTCCTTTTTTGGACAAGGACGACATTCTGCGCGTTGGTGGGAGGATCAGCGCTGCTGATGTTGACAATGACGTCAGACACCCCATCATTTTGCATCCAAAAGACCGGTTTGTGAAATTATTGCTGAAGCAGTACCACGTCGACGCAGCACACACTGGACGAGAACGAGTTCTCAATGAGGTCAGGTGTCGGTTCTGGGTTCTCAACGGACGCAACGCTGTTAAAGCAACTTGGAACGACTGCCAATTCTGCAAGAACAGCAGAGCCAAGCCCTCACCGCCTCTCATGGCCGATTTGCCAGACATCAGGCTGAATCCAGTAAGTCGACCTTTCACCTTTACGGGACTGGATTATTTCGGCCCACTGTCGGTAAAAGTTGGCCGCCGACAAGAAAAGCGATGGGTGGCCCTGTATACTTGCCTGACAGTGCGAGCCATCCATCTTGAGGTTGTTCACGACCTAACGACCAGCTCCGTCCTGATGAGCCTCAGACGCTTTATAGCAAGACGCGGCTGCCCGAGCACTATTTATAGCGACAATGCTACAACTTTCCGTGGTGCCGACCGGGAGCTCAAGCAGGCCGTGCAGGCTATTGACGAACAGGAACTCATCAGTTATGGAAGCATTCGCCAGTTAGAATGGCGATTTATACCCCCCGGCGCACCACACATGGGTGGTTGTTGGGAGAGGCTGGTGAGGTCAGTCAAGACCAGTCTTAAGGTGACACTCAAGACCAGAGCCCCGAGTGATCAGACCTTACTGACCCTACTAGCCGAGGTTGAGCACATGGTCAACTCTAGGCCGCTGACCTACGTGCCCCTACACCACCAAGATGACTTGCCTTTGACACCAAATGACTTTTTGATTCCCAAAGCTGACTTTTTTGACTATCCTTTTGGAACTTTCTCCGACAGAGATTTCCTCAAGCGGACATGGAGGGAATCTCAACGACTGGCAGACTTGACTTGGAAGAGGTGGGTTAAGGAATACTTGCCGACTTTGACTAGACGAGACAAATGGTACCGAGACTCTGACAGACCGCTGGCTGTGGGGGACATCGTAGTTATGGTTGACGACCAACTGCCCCGTAACCAGTGGCCTCTTGGCAAAATTGACCAGGTCTACCCTGGCAGGGATGGCGTGGTACGCGTAGCCCTTGTCAAGGCTGGACAGAAACTTTACACAAGACCTGTGACCAAACTATGTAGACTGGACGTCAGCTCCTCGGCTTGAGTACCAGCTTTCTGGTACTGGAGGTGGGGATGTCGTGGCGTCCAGCCTCTTTTGACGTGACTAGACGAAGACATTTTGAAAATCATGAAAAAGAAGTTTGACAGGAGACTTCAGACGGACTTAGACAAAATTACAAGGCGAAAAAGACGGGCCAACAAAAGGATTAGAAAATAGACTGTTTTCTTTATTATTCCCATTTTTCGTCCTTTCACAGACATAGTTGTAGGAATTTCACTGGAATATTGTCCTGGGTGGTAGTTGAGCATGTTATGTTAATCATTTCGCTGAAGTATGTAGACGAACAGTATAATTCAAAGTTATTTTTTTATTTTGGCTGTAGAATAGCACGCTTTTCAGTGATTTGCCGTTAAATCATACGAATGTGGGTGTTTCAAACGCAATTGATAATCTTTTGCTTATGAGCACGGATCCATGCTCCCGCTTATAAGAGGTTAAACATTATTTCACGGAATTTGTTAATTTAAGAAACAATACAGAAAGGTATACTATATACCCTACAGGAAATTTCTCTTAGCACTTTGTCGTTTTTTTGAGCCCTCACAACGTTGGTTTCGAATTCTATATGCAAAATGCCTCGACACCCGTTGAAAAACTTGGGGCTTTTCAAGGAATAATCTTTTAGTTATAAAATATCAGTAAAGAGCTTACATCTTGATATAAAATTTCAACAAAGAATCCCCCAAAGGAAACTTTTGCTGCAGACCCCTCACTAATACGGTTATCATAAGGCACAGACCAGTGGAGCGGACAGACAAAATTAAACATGACAAAGGGACTATTAGTACTATTAGCCTCTGTAATGCACCTAATTGTTTTATCTGTGCCCGTGTCTCCGTGACTGGGGGGCAGTTGGCAGTCGGCTTGGCTAACCGCTGCACTTTATAAAGATATTAGTTGCATGCTCTACGTTGGATGAATAAGATAAGTAATCTTTATTGCACTATAAAACATTTTACAGAGTTTCGGTATAAGGACATGCCTGAGTACAATGCAGGCGGTCTTACCGCTACAAAGCGATCTGATGAGTGGTGAATAAAAATAATCTAAATATACTCTCACGAGTATCCTGAACCAGGTAGTCAGAGGCACACTTTTTGTGTCATGGTTAATGGAACATTCAGGAAGCCACATTTACTTCAAAGTCAAACCATGTGTGCCTTATAAATGTTTTTTTTTGACTTGTATTCTTACGTCTATTCTTAACTACAAATAGATTTTTTTATTCTCATTTTTTGCCGGACGAATTTTCACCCAATGTTGTAAGGGGTGACCCTATCACCAGTGACCAGTTTTCATCGCTCGGTCGCCGAGCGGGTCGGGTACCGACCCAAAGTGTTTAACCACTAGGTGACGACGAAGTTATTCATACACCGTCGCAACGGTGTATGAATAACTTCCTAATTCAGTTACATTTCCAAACTAGAGATGAGAAGACAGATACTGGGAAACTTACAAAAAATACCGGTCTCATTAGTAGATTGGGTATTAGGTCCTGTCCTGTGAAGGATGTGGGTGCGATCGCAACCTAGACAATAATTAATGTAAAGAACCAATTTTAGAAGAACATAAAGAAAAACCTTTGAAAAGAACAAAAATTTGCTCGTATAACTAGCTGAAACCTATTGGTACCCTAGACAATGCATGATGAGTCATCAGGGTAACTACAGCCCTAACTCCTCAGCTGTCACATTCTACATTTCCGGCCACCTGTTCTCGCGATGACTTGTTCAAAGCTGTCGAAAACGTGCAGGTGGCAGAAATTAGTAGCGATATGTGGACGGAAGTCGAACGATAACAAAAAAGGGTATAAACTTATCGCGAAGATAAATTTCGATGTTTCACGTATATATTTATAAATAGACATAGGTGACGTTGTCTTTGGGGATTTTATGAAAGGAAATGAATAAGATACACTATCTAAAATACAAACGTCGATCAAATTCAAGAACTGCAGCAAGCTCATGTTAAGGCGTCAATAAGATATGATCTAATTTACTGCCCAAAACCCACAGGACAAAAATACATCACAAGAACTCATAATATATTTATTTATTTATTCTTTAATGCACATTCAAACTAAAAAACAAATGGCAGACATAATTCTCAGAGGCATTATCTACTAGTCAACCACACGGTCAGACAGAGAAATTAAGGCGGTGCATAAGATCAAAGTTCAGATTAGCTAGCATAAGTACAAGTATAAATTGTAACAGAAATAATAAAGGAGAAGAATGTTGGTACAATTTGGGCGGCGTTATTGCTAAAAACGATCTCTTCACAACAACCTTCAGCTAGAGGTAAAAAGAAAGACAGATGCGGTTCTGTACCCATTTATAAACCTTGATGCACTTTGCAAAACACAAAATTCTAGTACCATAATGAATCCGTATATTAGCCCACCAAAAAGCACCCGTCTCAGAGTTAAACATTTTAAAGCTTAAAAATCGTTTTTTTTAAGTTTTATCGACAAAACAAATTGAAAATCTGAAATATTTTTACCTAGAATGCAATGTATGTATAAACCTATCCTTATAGGGTAACCAGACGTTTAATAACCTATGCAGTCAGCCGCAGACTGTCTGCATAACTCAATATCTGAACTATGTGGCCACCATCGCCATAACGACCCATGGCTGTCTTGAACAACATGATATTGGTATAGTCAGCTTCGAAGCTATTACATACGTTTAAGAAATATTATGTATTTATTTCTATTGGATTAAAGTACAATATCCAATGAAATTGCCAGCTGTCAAAATGTCTTAATCGTAATCATCCCTTTTCAGCATCCGCCAAGTAACTAGCAAGTTTTAACTTAAAATATACTTCCTCAACATTTCGGATTATACGTTGATAGAGTCACTGACGATGGACTCTTTTATAGGAATTGGAGAGAGTATTAGGTGCTTAAAGTTAAAGTTTTAACACCTACTACTCGTAGAACTTTAACTACAGACTGATTTATTTCTGCAAATAGCCAAACGTGCATAAGGATCTTTTAAAAGCTATACTTTCTTATATACGTTTTAGTTTCAACACACCTCTTAAACGGAAAAGCATTACTAAAACTGCGCTGTAAATCTTAACACAAATAATAAATCCTGCTGTTCTCTTTCTAAAAACAAAATACGAAATAAATGACCGTTTGTATTGTCCAGTCAGCGACCAGTTGTGCCAAAGAGAAAATCTATTTCCGTTATTTAACAAAAAACAAACAAATCGGACGAACTAAATATCGCCTGAAACCAATAAAAGCGTTGAGAACACAAAAGACTTCGACCCATCTCTTAGTGATGCCGGACTATGAATACGGGCGCTTATCGATAAAATACGCAAAACTCTTTATTTACTTATCGTTATGTGATCACTATCTTAAAATAAGTATTATGTAATACTTTTTCATATGGTGCAATTTAGTGACTTATGTAAAATAATAATCAGTATCTAAACACTTTTATCAATGTAAATGAATTATTGAAACAAACTTTATTCCTCTGAATATTTTTTTGACTTCTTATACCTACCTATTTTTTTTTCGTATAATATACCTTCCTATCTAGTTTTTTGTGACAATCATAGCCAGAACTTCAGAATAATGAAGGTCTCCGATGTATTATTGACAATTCACGATAGTTACTTACCCTGAAGTTAAGTTATTTTTACTATCGACTCGTGGGTATCGTTTTTGTATAAGTACGTTATATGAAAAGTATCGATACTACCTCATCAGCCCTACTCACCCTCATTTGCAAGTAGCTGAAATTAATTGGACGAAATTATCTTTTTGTTTTGCCCCCGAAATTGAAGTCGCCAGCAATTAATTATGACCTAGCAACGCCAAGTTTAGCAGTTAAAGAATTTCTTCACAACACATTTGTAAAGCTGTGAACCAGGAAAGTTTAATAAGACAAACCCAATTTACAATGTAGGAATTTCGTAGCGTATAATTCAATGGATAGAATTTTGTGCACTGCGATTTTCTGTGTCCCTAACCCCCAAATTCACAAACGTCAATCAACGCTAAGCACTCGCTCACGCTCATGCTGTCCCTTAAAATGTCAATAGAACTAAAAGGGACAGCCATACTTCTGAGGGATGCTTAACGCATTAGATTTGCATTTGTGGATTCGGGGGTTAAAGTAGATCTTTAATGGTATAACTGGAATAAAAAGGTTGAAAAAATTTTAACATTCTGAAGCAGTTATGAACTTCAACATTTTTTAAACTTTTTCGGTAAGCAGTTAAAAGTTAAAGATCATGCCCAGTTTTTTAAGCAGGATGAGTTGTTTGCTTCAGTTAAGGAAGTTTAAGAGAGTGTTGAGACTATTAAGTTGGACAAGTCGACTTTTGAAATACGGATTTATATGATGTAACATTGACTAAGGGTGGGCGTCATTTGCACGATGCGTTGCATCAATTCCACTCAATATCAAACACTGCGACCTTTTTTAAATATTGGGAACAAAACAAAAGTGTGTAGCTTGCAGTTTGCGGTTTCAGTTTGCAGTCTGCGGTCGGTCTCGGACTTGTAGCAAAAAGTGTGTAGAAAGCAATAAGTGCCGCTTGCAGAGTCAGTCATGAAACACACTGAAGCGACAGTGTCGCCCCGCTTGAAACTAATTTCAAATAAATTCATACAAAAACAGGGTTTTAGAGGTCTTGACCTTTATTTAACTCAAAATTGAGTTTAACGGTGAGTAGAACTGCTATATTAAACCTGTACCTATTTTTGTTCCAGGCTGCCCTCTGCGCAGACTACAGTGTCCCGGTAGACTGCGTGTCAGCAGGCCCTGCTCCTCGCCCCAGCTCCTTTCATGAGATCTCTGCTCCTAAGGTAAGTTATTTTTTACTCAGCTATTTAGCACTCAGGATGGTGTAGATAAAACAAAACAAACAACAGCCTTCATACGTCCCACAGCTGGGCAGGCCACACAGGAGGCCCTAACAAGGTTAAGGAGTGGCCTGCAATGAGCCGTAAGTGTTGGAGTAGGTTCCTATGGCTAGTGCCTACTAACCATAGGTACCTACTCCAACACTTACGGCTCATTGCGGATTGCTCGTGGACTCTAAGGCTATTGAAAAACCATGTTGTCGAATGTTATTAGGCCACCGTATCCATCTGGCTTTGTCAGCCGAATAACAAAACACTAAATTTCGGTCCGAATGGTCACCCATCCCATTACCGATCAGGCGTACGTTGCTTTAAAACTTCCCATCCCATTTGTTTCCCAAATGCCGTTGCTACCACGCGCCTGGGCATCTCTTGCCGCAGATAAAAATACAAGATTTCGTCTATCGCAAATCGTCGACCGGCAAATTTTATCGCAATTTCAAAAAAACGATCAGTAGGTATTCTAGAAATAATTGCACTGGCATGGAAAATTTATAGATTAGGTACGTGATAAAAAATGACAAAACAAATGCAAAAGGTGTCGTCATATCTAATCATTAGAATATTTGTGGTCATGGCTCTTAATCACGTTCATGTTCCAGAACTGTACACAGTACCTATTTTGAATCAATATTAAGTTAAGATTGCGCAGCAAATATGCACTACCTTAAATCAATACAATAAAGGTTATTTTCCAACTTTTATCACAAACTTGAACTGATCTAGTGAAATGCAGAAGAATTGTTACCCACATCCTTATAAGGTCCGAACTTGACAATGTCGAACGCGTTAGGACCTATCAAAATATTGTAACACTACGCATATAAATAAAACAACCTTACGGATTTTATACGCGGTTTCATATTTTTTATACCATTTTCAATTGCAGTACTTAATCTAAATATTGGTTTGACAAATAAGTTAAGATACCTATAGTTGCTCACCTACCGTAATTTCTGGTATTCTTTGTGGAAATAGCAGTCATCGGTTAAACAATCTCATTTACGAGGTTACCTAGCATTTTTTGTCTTGCCTGACTGAAGATCCTCGAGCTACCTCATCCCGACGTTTGCACGCATGATGTTCTCATTCAATTGTTTTAACAGCAGAACATTCTTTGTAAGATAGTAACACTGCCTTTGGAGAATCTTTCATAGAAATTGTAGATTATCACACTATGTGATACGTTATCAGTATCGGAATCAGAGGTTATCAGTTGAAGTGAAACAAAGACGTGCCAGTTCATAACTATGTCGGCTCCGTTAAAAGAGGCCCGGGTATGACACCGTTATCGGTGGCTATATGGACCCTTGTTTTTGTACCCTTAGCTCAGTGACAATCGCAGATCGGCAAGTACCAGTACGTCCACCGAGGTTGAACTAATTGTAGCACTAACTAACTTGGGGTAACTGATTTTTCGAATATCGGACTACGGAATGCACTGAGGTCAAACTGTGTACGAGTCCTTATTCATAAGTAGAGTGTAAGCAGTATTAAATCACTCAAAATGACGAAGTTTCAAAAATATTGGAAGTATTGCATAAAATTGCTCTACTATTGCAATATTTCAATTTAAATATTTCTTTATTCAAGCAGACCATTACACAGTACTTTCGAATCGTCAAGAATCTTAATTTTAACCACTTAATAAACATACACATAAAAGTACGATATATAAACAATACTTATAATACATGTACATAATGTGACTCTACCACCGGCGACGGAAGGTTATTTCTATTGAGAAGACCCGGCAAAAAACTCAGCAGTTACTCTTTTTGAATCGTCCAATGTTTTACAGTACAAAGTGAATGTTTGAATAAACCAACAGAGTCATACAGTTTTGACATAGGAAAAAAAAGACTGTGTCCGAAAGTGGGATTTTAGGTTAGTTAGTATACATGAATAAGTTTCCAAACGGCCTTGTTTGGTTTTATCACCGGGAATAATAAAAGATAGCACGTGGTCTCGGATATCGGCTGTCATCGACAGATATCGACATTGTACTCGATGTGGCAAGGCCCTGCGTGCAATGGTATTACAATAAAAAAGAAGTAGATAGGTTATGTCAGTATTGACGCGAAGTCAATAAATTTCCCCTGGCGTACGTACCTATAATTTGACCGTGTGTACAAGAAAGTATGATTATTTACTAGAGCGTAACGAGACATACATGTTGCACAGAGTCGTCTGAAACTGTCAATGCTTTGCTCAGGTAGTCGTAGTCCTGATTTCGGGTGCCACTTTTTTTTAGCACAAGTAACCTATCTATAGGTGTTTTATTATAATATCATTGCCTGCGTGCATAATGAGTACAAGCAGATAGCGCTTGTCAGTGAATCATTGTTATCGCTGCTACAACTTAACCAAGTCATTCTGGTCCAATTTTGTTAAACGTTAGTCATACCTACCTACTCAGGGTATCAAGGGGCCTGATTCTCGCCCGACTGATATAGTATCGCATTAGATTAAATGGCAGATTAAGTGCTGCCTTATTTATAAAATGAGCTTATTTAGAATGGGATTAACTATCTTTACCACCAGAAAACAACAAATAATGAATATGAAATTTAAGTATGTTTAACTGTATTTTGGTTACAATAGTACAATCTATGCTTAGTTTTGGATTAGATGGCGCTGTGGGGATTATGGCCAAGGAATTGGTGGTATTATTATAATGTTTCGTTTAGTTGATGACTGTACGTTAAACTGTGTTTAGGCTGCACTTTAAACTGTCCTATAAAAGACTGCATTATAGTTCATCATCATTGGTTTGAGACTTTTGCATTAGTTACAGAAAATTGTGTGGTGCTCTGCAAACACTGTTTTGAGTGCCAGACCAATCAGTTTTCCGCAAGCTTGACACCGGTAGTTTCGCTTAGGAAGAAAGTAAATCTAGTACTTAATTGAGTTCAAAATCTTATTATTTCAAAATCTAAAAAAAATGTAATCTAATAGAATTCCGTACTAGTCAAACTTAATGCTAAAAGAATTGTCTCATAACTATTGGGTGAGACAGATATCCAGTGCAAAAACCTAATTTTAATAGAAAAAAAACGGAAATCCTACTCATTATTAAAATATTAAGGAGTTCGATGCGCTTGACTACCATTAACTTAATGAACTACTATGATGAGTTAGTCTCGTAGCTTAAAAGCGCGTCGAACGCTGAACTCCGATCCGCTCGTGACCACTCGTATTCTAAATACTTAATTGTACTTGCCTACCTAAATAACTCTTCAGTTAAAATTTTAAAATAATCTTCATTAGATACTACCTGCTACAATACTACTACTATAATACTCATTTTGTTGAGATTCTTAAATTATAATTATTAGTTAAAAATATCAAAAGCCTTTTTGAACGTTGTAGGCAGTTAATTGAACAAAAGCTTAAAATTGAGTTGGTTAGATTAATGTTAGTAAAAATCTTTACTTGGAAACTTAGTTTATTTATATGATGACAAAACACTCGAGACTTTTATAAATATTTTACGCCATGGTTGAATAAAACCATAAATATTTAATACTACTTACCTATTTTTATGATGCCTAATTATAACAAAATAAATGAATAAAAATACTTCAATTAGCAAAAAAAATGAGGATGAATCACTTCATTCACTCCCGACGACCTTACAAGAACGTTGGATTGTGAAAGAATGACTCACACTCAAGTCCATTCACCTCAAGCATCTCGGTCACTCGTTCGTTTGACCGAGTCAGACTTATCCTTTTTAAGTTTGGTGACTCAGTAAGCACCGGGCATGTGTACTTAAATAAGTAATGAGGCATGTGCCTTGATTAAGTACTACGCCGTCAAATGTCAGGGTTGTGCCTAAAATACACATTTTAAGTGTTACATAAGTTTTGCCCTCTTTTTAACCCCTGACGCACGCAGAAGGGTGTGTGTATGAATGAACCGATTTTGATGTAGTTTTATTCATTAGAAAGGTTGAAAAAGGGTTGTTTGATCATCTGAAGGATTTATATTCCAGTTTTTTATTGGCACAAACAAAATTAAGTTTTGTTCGTTGTACAATTTGCAGCTAACTCTCCCTAAAAGCCCCAACAACCCAACCCCTTCAGTAAGTTGGGTTCGAAATTGACTCGGCGAAAAGTGGGCTTCTGATAGTTCCCTTCACTATGTTGGCAATAATCAGTCTGCCTCTGACTTCTCCGTTTGTTATTGTTGTGTGTGATCGTATGTTTTATGTTCATAAGTAAAAAGTCAAACGTAAGGAGTGGCACAGCTTTATGTGCAAGTTTGATAGAACCTTGAACAACTTCGCTTTGTATGACTTTTGATTGGAAAATTCTAGAAGTTTTGTTGGAATGCGAAGGTGAAATTCGCAAAGACTACAAAACAAATACCTTGTCTTACTAAACCATTGTATTCCGATACATTGTTGGAACAGATGAACCGTGCGTGAGTATTTATTCAATTGAATTAATTCAGATTATCTATATGGCTCTACAATAACAAAACATTATTCTTAATATAAAAATAAATTACTTAGATAGGTATCATACATCAGGTACATAGTACAATATACTTAGTGAGTACGTAAGTAAACTTGCAAATAACAAAATAATCATTTGCAGTACTACATAATTGACTGAAAAAGGTATGAAAATACAATTGAAGTACGATTCTCTAAATGCCAGCACTTTACATAGCATATACGTTTGTCCGGCAAATTCCATACAACACTTATAACGTTAGGAGCAAAAATGAATGAATATTGAAAACGATGAATTGATCAATTTACTATATTTTTTTTAGCTTTTGTCCACAGACAGTACAGACGCCTTTAGACTTAAGTCACCCATCTTAGTAGCAAAATCGCGTATTATGCTTCTGCCTCCCTTGTAGCTAGTAAGATGGGTGACTTAAGTCTAGAGGCGTCTGTACATGTAGTTGAACATTTGCTTTCCTTATGCAACTGTCATTGTTACAACTCAGCCTGTTGCTATTTACTTAATCATCAACCAACAATGACACACCCCCTTCAATGACACGAATGTGACGCAATCATTAGACACGTCAGGAAAAGGGATGCAAGGTACTGAATCATAAAAAACTGATTCATCCGCATGCAGAATTCAATCAATTGTTCTAGTAATTGTTTGATGATTAATTGTACGCCTGCAGAAGTATTGTAAACAGATGACTGAAATAAAAATAATCTAATTAACATTCTACAAGCAAACGTAGTTAATTTACAATGTCTGAGTACTTTAATTGATTATATTAACATCGAATGACTCAAGTGTATTGAACGTGACGGGATACTTAATTAATTGTATAATTATGCAATTTATACTCTTATTTTGCTTAATCATTGGTATGAGTCAGAAACAAGGTGTTCTTTGAATTTTTACGAGGAGTATTTCAATTCAAGGTGTGCGAATTTTATTCACGTATTCCGAAAATTAGCAAGTTTATGTTAACGAATGAAAACTTTATAAATTATGTGTTTTTAGTCAGCCAAAGGTTAGTTAGAAGGTCGGCAGACCAAATACTCTATTAAATTGGTAATTGCGGAACAAACTCCGTTCTGAGTTTTTCCCCATAAGCTTTAGCCTTACTTTTATGCATTCCCTTGATTCCCCTGTCTGACCGTGTTGATTACTGGTAGAGAAAACTGTACGGCATTCAATCCGCCATTTGTATTTATTTCATGTGCAATAAGAAATAATTAACATAGCATAGAATTCCTCAAGGCAGCTTTGAAAAGGTACCTAAAGGACCTTAGGACCCTCTTCAAACCTCTCACGCAACTACGTACTAAATACTGAACTTAATGCTTTTCAAGCAAGAAGAGGAGCTTTATTTATTTATTCATTTATTACAACAAACAATTCTTATCTTAGAACTAAAAATAGTCCCACAAAACTATTTAAATAGTTTGTCTGTGGGACCACGAGTCTCTTATCTTATCCTAAATTAAACCTACATAAACTTAAATATTAGACTAAGTTTAATAAAAAATGCGTTTTAAGTTTTCTCTTAAAAACCTTTTTGTCTTGTTCCCAGCGTGTGTCTTCGGGCAAACTATTATAAGCGTTGAAGGAAGCTTGAAAACAATTTTGGCGCACCTCAAAGTGCTAGGAAAATCTTTTTTGTAATATTTCTTACATCTAAAGTCCTGTTTATTTAAACAACTCAAGTTTATATTAACAATTAACATCCAAACCTGTGATTGACCTAAATATTCAAAATCAACCAATCACATCAGTGCTTGAGTTTGTGTTGACTTTTGAGTATGATTACAGTATACAGGCGACGGCAGCTGTTAGGACACAGGTGGCAGGGGGACAGGATGGCAGATGCTGTTTAGTTACTGAATGAGAAATGCACAATGCACTTTTTTGCCTACGGTTACTCCAGCAGTGTTCGACTTGGGCCCTGTATTTTAAGCTGTAGGCAGTTTATAAATTGGCGCGAAATAATTGCTTTGATACATTTATTAAATGAATAAATTCAGGTCAGATCAAAAAAGAGCACCAACATGCATGTTTGGCTTTCACAGCTTCAACGGACAATTGGTCTTCAGGTACCATTCCGAGACGGACCGCAGATCGCTAACTGCAAGCGACACAACTGCTTTCTATGGATCTCTATGAAAGTGATTCCAAGTGTGGCCGCTCTGCAGCGCCGCGCTTGGAAACAAAAGCGTGTCGCTTGCAGTTTTGGTTGCAGTTTGCGGTCTGTGGACAATCTTTGAATTGTAACTTTACCCTAAAATCTAAGTTGCCTGATATATTTGGTCTTCGGTGACAGTGTTCCGGCTTGCGAATTTTCTCTTATAGCATTAAATTGTTTAGCTACGTTGAATCATTGTTGTCTTTCTATCCTCCGGTGTTTACCTACTTATATTTTGGCTCCGGGTCAGAAGAAACTATTATCTATATACCTTATCTATGGTGTTATCGTGTTACGATTGAGTATCTAGATGGATAGTTGTCTATAAAGTCATGTGATCGGACTTTAATCTAACGACATCCGCGTCTTTAAAGTACTTGTCGTACTTAACTTGTGTAGGATGACTAACTTTTTTTATGTAACGTCACACGATTTCATATCGCTGCACCTCATTTATCCCCAGAAAAAAAGAAGTTTATTGTAAAACTTTGGCCTTAAGTTATTAAAGACTCACATTAAAAATGACAGTCAAGTAATCAGAGCATCTGATCATATTAGGTGCAATCATTTGTACCCTCTGACATAACGTGAGTCTTCAAACATCTGTTCATGAAGAAAAAAAACGAATACAAGAGGAATTCTCAGAACAAAGGTGTAAAAGCTCGCATATGACATCATCATGACGTAAGATATACTCTGGGGCGTGAAGGAAGCTGCCCAAGTATGGTTTTGTCCAAAATAATGACGTGCACAAGTTGAGTTTAGACGAAATCAGAATCAGGTCAATCAACCAATCAGAATTATGCCTTTACATCGTTAGTTCGTCGAAATGTGGAGCTGTAAAGTCTACTACTTTACAGATCTGTGAGCATTCCGGGCCATGGTGTTTTCAATCTTGATATATGTATAATCTAACTAGCGGCCGCCCGCGACTGCGTCCGCGTGGACTTAGGATTAAAAAAAAGTTATTTATCTTTATAAATTGTTGCCTATGTGTTATTCAGATGCATAAGCTATATTCTTGCAAGGTTTTATTCAGTTTTTTTTAATTTGATTCAGCTACACACATCAGAACTCAGGAACAAAACCGTTGCGTTGGAAAAAATGCGTTTATTTGGGCACTGTAAACTTGACTTTCTAATTAGGAACGGTTTGATAGGTTAGGGGGCGTGCTAGCTCGAAGGACAAGAATGAAATCACTGCATTCTTAACGCGAACAGACTATAGTATGTTTTACTTTAAACTTCGGACTTAGCATGATGAGACATTGGGAACAGCTTCGTGAAACTTGATGTGGATTCCATATAATTCTTTAACTATGAAACCAGAAAACTATGACCACAAGCAGTAATTGAATCATCGGGATTTTCGTTGTTTGTGTCATAAAAAATGCCCTGTCATAACCAAACGTCAGTGGTTACTCATTACCCTCATGCTAGTGTTGAACATCGCTAGTATTTGATATCTATCGATAGCTTAGAGTGCATAGAGCGCATCGCAAGTCTGCAGCATTAATTTAGCGCTTACCAAGAATGAAAGAGAGAGCCGACGTTTCAAAATTTAACGTGATGTTATAGCGCTGTTTGGGTTTTTATCAATAAAGGGGTTGGAATATTACAATAGTCTCCACTGTCTGTTGCTCTACATTTTTGAGTGGTTTGGGTGGCAACGACGTCGCTAGATGTCAGTCGTTAAGCCTAGTCAGAGGCCTTAGGGCGGCTTGATAACATCTGACAATAAGGTTGCTCACTAACCTTACACCCCTCCAACAACCCGCACTGAGCCCGCGTGTTGGAGTATATGGCTTGTTCCACCTCATAGTTGAGGTGAGGCCTGTGCCCAGCAGTGGGCCGTATATAGGCCGATTATGGGTGGCAACGTTACCACTAATCATATCGATAATGATAGAAGAAAAAACTCCTCTATGCCACGTTGTCAAAATGAAATGATAACGAGTGAGATGTGAGTGCAGATTTTCCCAACGCAAACTTAACATGCGTTTGACTAGATTCGTTATTTTTGCGTATCAATGTAGCAGCTCGTTAAAGAGCATACATACATTTACATTACATTACAGTACATTTAAAGTACAGCTCTCCGTCGATATCGCTGCAATGGGCAGTCCTGTCAAATTAGAGAGTTTTCGAAAGCATCGATAGCTTGGCCTCACTAGTTTATCCTTCTGACTCACTTTAAAAATTGATAACAGTTAAGTTTGGGGGCACGATTAGTCACGGTGTTCCCTTATGTTGTTTTATCGCGTTCACAAATTACATGTGACTAATGTTATGGGCGAACGGGCTTCCTTCCCATATGGTGCAATGATAAGCCAAAATAACCGGTTCTGTGTTTCTATGGTGATACTGTTATTGACAACGCATCGTTCATATTTACCTTAAAATGTAGCTGTTGCAAAATTAACTCAGGGTCGCGATAAATAAAGTTTCAATTTTAACTTGTCATACAGAGAAACAATGATGCAACTTTAATTTACGAAATTCATTTTCATACAAAGTCAAAAGGCATCATATGCTGTTGACTGCACCAGATAGTCTGCCAACAGGAAGAATTGGTGAGAAATCGTCGAAGCGACAGAAAAGAAAAAAAGGCTTGCCTAGTGAAATTCTATTTGTATTTCCAAATCTAGGATATGTTCCAAAAATCCGGAACGGTCAACTTAGAAATTGAACGTAAGGCTCTAGATATGTTTTTATTACTCATTCACAGAGAATAATCAAAAAAATATCCTTCCTATGACTAGACAATAAAGTCTGTTTTTCGTTACATTCCATTCTAAATTCGAATACGATATATTTACAATCATTAATTTACTCAACTATGCACCGAAATAATTGAGAATAATTGGCGAAAGTTAACTGTTTAATAATCTAAAATTAACAAACGTGTAAAAAAGCAACAAGTTTTTTTGAAACGTCATTAGCCTTAGCAACACATCTCGGATTAGGTACACAATTCGGCGTCGGTGAGTCATCACGATCCCATGTTCTGTTTCCATTGTCGGTCACATATGGGCGGGCACGTGAACCGTGAGTCACACGACAGGTGTTGTACTGCGTTTACGCACGACGTCTGTTTCGTACGGAAGGCGCGTCCCGATGAATTTTCCACGCGGGAAAACATGCGGCAAATACAGGAGCACGTGCCGTGTTATTTTAAACTCTTCGTTCTTCTGAATAAGAGACGCTAAGAGACGAGAACGTGACGTTCTGACTGAAGTGATACCCGTGGCTTAGTTACGTCAGTGAATTAGTAACGCTAACGACCACTGTTGCCCAGCAACGCACGCGGGTCGGGGGTGAGGGTGTCCCCGTCCGAAATTTAGTGATGTATTTTAGTGCATCTCTGTGCTTCGGGAAGCACGTTATGCAGTTGACGTCGATATTAGTCGTTGAATCTAGTCGAAGGCCTTGGGATGGCTTGAAATAATTTGACAGCAGCACAGCACACCAGGAGTATTTCTCAATGTAATGCTACAGAGTTGATCAGTACATCAGAGAGGGTACTAAACCGAACAATACAGTGCGCAACCTGTAAGGTTACCAATACTCCAGATACGAGCAATTAAATGTAATACTCCGTCACCAAGACGTTAACAGGTCTTGGTGAACGGAATATTCGGCAGCCCACGCTTTAAAAATAAAATTTTAAAAAATATAGGGAAACATAGATCCATAAACGTTAGTAAACAATGATTTACCAGCTACGTTAGTACTTAATAACTACTAGCGACATGGTTAACTGGCACCAGTGCTGAACAAGTGGACAGTCCGCAATCTTAGCGAAGAAGAAGACAGAAAGAAGAAGAAAGAAAAAACGTTTATTGATTCTGAATATCCCAACTAATAAAAAGATACAGAACAAGGTGGTAAGGAAAAAACAAAAAAATAAAACAAGCAATAGAAAAACAATGTCCACGATGACCAAAATTGAATGGACCCCACTCAGCTAATGCCTGGACCCGATAGGCTCAGACGCTGATTTTTAGTGTGACCAACTGAGTGGACGCACGGACATTCGCAGCGACTAAGCAATGATAATTATAAAAATAGATATTTAAAATACACACAATACAATGTCACGTGTACCTAAACAGTGTAAAAGTGTGCAATACAATACATAAATACTTTGGGGGATGTGTAGGTACACTACCGAAGAACATTGTTGCGGCTGCCACGGACTTGACGCTCTGCTTGACGTTCTATCACATATGTTATGTTACCTTAAGTTCCGAATTATTCCCATTTTTGATGTAGTAGTCATTTCCAAAATCAATTGTTTATATTTTTTTTATTAATGATGAATCACGATATTTTTAATTCCCCAAACATTGTTTATTGGTTATTCATAACATTGTATAAAGGTCAAGGCGTGAAAGCATAATACCGCCTAATTGTTATCGCAATGCAGTCGCTATCGCTGTAAAGTTTCCATGCCAAACAAACAAAAATGCTATCGTTATTTTAGGGTATAAAGATTGCGAAAAAAACCCTAGAGCTTGCAGCCCTTCAGATTCTTTCTCTTGCGCTACTAGCTTCTCACTGCAGCTATGATTGCCGCATTATTCACGAACGAAAATCAAATTTAAGCATCTCTTTGGTTTTTCAAATCTAAATACATGTATTACGACACGTACAATTTTCATAGTTCTTGATCATTTGTATTTGTCACCGCCCGAATGAAATTGTATTATAGCATTTTTTTAATAAGTAAAAAAATTCTAAAATACAATTTCATTAGATTGTCTAAAATTCGAACAGTCCCAGCCCAAAAGCATCCGACAGGCCGATATATATCGGGAAAGCTTCATTATAATTGTTTGTATTTGTTTTATTCGATTTGTTTTTGAAAAGTTAAGACAATTATTTACTCATTATGTGTATTTATATCTATCTTATCAGTGTTGAAAAAAGGCGTTTTATTTATTTGTCGTTATGATAAATCCTTAAATCAGAAAAATCTTACCAAGGCCCTACTTAAGTACGGAACTTAGCGCACAAATCTCATTCGCACTTGTCCAATTTCACCAAAACAACTATTTAAAACACCGGTTTTTTTTTAAGTATCAGCGATAACGATAACAGTGCTAACGTAGTTACGAACAGTAGTGTATCCGATTAGTCATAGTAAACAACAACTCCGGTGTAAACAAACGATAAACAAGGCTGTTTGATTTTCCATGGCGCTAATAGGTGAATGTCTAGATATACTGACTGAGTCATATCGGCACGTACGCTCTGAGTTAGTAACTAGGTAGCCGACGCGTAAGTAGACAAATGCGTACACGACACACGTCATCATCATCATTAGTAGAGTTTTCTCGTTCACTGCTGAACATAATAATTATAATAAGAGCAATGATATTATAATAATAAGACGTAGATAGGTTATTTCTGCTAAAAAGTGGCAGCCAAAATCAGGACTTTCGACCACCTGAGCAAAGCATTGACAGTTTGAGACAACACTGCGAAACATGTATCTGTCTTTTTTACGCTCTAGTAAATAATCATGCTATCTTGTACACACGATCAAATCACTGTTCGTACGCCAGGGGACAATTTTTGACTTCGTGTCAGTACTGGAATAACGTACTTCTACCAGTTTTAAACATCATTGAATAAGAGTGTTATTTTTGACTCTTGTCTATAGAGAGGAAATGAACGGCTATCTACACACAGGTAATTTGTATACAGCCACAGCCAGCTGACAAACATTGGCGAGTCCCAGCTTCCAACAAACACTCTCAAGATGCTATTGGTGCTGACCCTCAGCAGCGTCAGGAGAGAACATAGGTTTCTCCCACAGATTTCCACAACGGCTGTGACAGGCCTGCATTCAGGGGTAACCTGAGACCTGTGACTTTTGAATGAAATTGGTGACCCACCTTCCCTTCAACTGTAATTTAAGTGATTTTAACCGAATATCTGACCTAAGTTAGATCATGGTAGAGTAATGTGGAAAAGTTTCTGTGAGACCTATGCCTACAGAAAGTCATTAAGTAGATGATAATGTGTCTGGCTGGAGCAATGGGAAACACCTATAGCGCTGAAGGTTTGATGACCGCCTAGGACAAACATTTAGATGATAAACAATAAATATTGAGAGCAATAAGCTAAATAAAACAAGGACTTACGACCTAACGAGGGTGGCAGGAAGTAGTTGGATGAGGAATGCAAAGGATCGATTGTGCTGGCGCTCTCTCTCGAGAAACCATGCCCAGCAGTGGAAGGTTAGAGCACAGTATAAATAACATAAAAACCAAGTTCCCATTCAAACAGCGCATTCACCTCTTGAAGAAGTTAGATTTTTAGGGTTCTGTAGACTTGATAATGAGATTATCTCATTGATTGTTTTTGTAACCAAAATATTAATTATTCAAAGATTGAAAGAACGTTAGAACAAATTCAACTAACTTCCGACAATAATGCTCGTAAAATATTAAAAAAACAGATGAACTTCCTAACCAGTGACCACTGACTAACTATGTTTGGTATTAGTACCATAGTACCGAACGTGCTATTAAGCTGTTATAGGAAAGGCATGTTCTTTTGAAAAGACAAATTTTGAAGGAAGGTTAAAATTGAGCTGAACCTAATGAATGATATTCTGATTTTCATAACAATGTTAAAGGTTGAACTCAGAATTCATAACAATTACATATTTTCTCATTAATAGCAAGTTAACTTAATGCAGGCTGTTTAATCCATCATCCCATAGAGAAATTAAAGCAGTGCTTTTGCAAGTACATAAATGTAAGCTGCAAAATTTTATGAGCATACCAATATAGCTTCGGAATAAATTTTGTAAATTAAAGTTTATGAACTGTTTATGGGTAACAGATATAAATATTTTTTAATAGGATAATAATTATCTTTTGACGTTTTCAACTTTATAAATCATTTAGTGTTACTCACTGCACACAGGTGCAACTCTAGTACCAAATTTTCGTATCAAAGTGTAGATTAACGCATTATATTTTTGAATTTAATTAAATATTATTGTGCTAATGGATTCAGTATCAACTGATATGCGATTATCATTTTCTGCTTCCATTACAGAACCCATTAAATGTACAATGCCAACATTTGCGTGTTCGTCGTAAACCAACTGTTTTGGATTTCAATCATCATAAATCTACTTGTATTCTAGCACTAATCTGTGCTCTAAGTTACGCAAACCCCAACGACCTTTTATGGTCGGCATAAATAAATGCCAAACGTATCCCGAACGATATCGACACTATTCTGATCTAATCTACTTCCTACTCTAATTTCGCATCACTTGAGTGCTCGCTTCAGGAAAAGTTAAAAACATTCAAACAAACCAAGCATTGGTCGCCAAACTGATCTTTGGTCAAATTGTCGCCTGCTCTCTTAGTACTGCGGTGAGGTTTCGAAACGATCTTGCAACTATTTCTAATCTAGTTCGTATCTATTTTAATTAGCTACGCATTCGAATCGTAGACCGCATTCCAGTCACAATTCGATTATTCGCTTTGTCCACTATCATTGTTAGACACGTATTTTAGAGAACCATACAAACGACCTCAAAACGGTATTCGACCTAGTCGAGCGTAATCCAGCAAAATGCAAGTCGAATTCTAACGCGAAAGTTTACGTTACAATACGATTACATAATACAATCAGCCTTAATGCTAAAGAGGTAGAGTGTATTTTCGGTTGATTTTATTGTGGACACGTGCGGAATAGAGGTATTAATGGAGTTGGGCTGCGATAACAAAAGCGTTCCAGCGCTTTAGAAATTACTGGCGTCTAGTGAAGGGGCTCCGTTAAGCGGTTTACGGCAGCGCTGTATCGCTGATGGTTTATTCCGACCGCGATGACTCAAGCCTCGGTAAACAGTATGCGGGGACGATGAGTCACCGTTTTACACATTCGCGTATAGCGTTTGAGTAGTGTTGTCAGTTCACAGTCGGACTCAAGCAAGCGAACGGTCTTAGGCGTTTATATCGCAGGTATTACTGCCAAACGCCTAGATATACACATCAATTGAGGAGATAAGCAACTCCATAACAATCTTTAGTGTAAGAACAAGTTTGTGTGAAAGTGTTTTCTAGTTTAGTTGTGTGCGTGTCGGCAGTGAAACGGTCGATAAAGTTGGTGATCGTTCTGTGCTATTTGTGGATTCCTTACATACTATTGGATTTGTGTTAAGGTGTATCGAGGATATAACAATGCCGTCGAACAAGAAACTTGTGTCGAAAATGCGACAAATATTCCAGTGGATACTTGTTGTTCATGTGGTAAGAATTACTTTTCTAGAAAGCTTTACGTTTCTTGTCCTGTGTTTCCCTATTATAACTTTAAGTATTTTGTAATGCAGCTTTATTAGATTTGGGCATTTTAGGCATAAGTAGATCTCCTGCCTTTTTAAACATTTTCATTGAAGATCTATTAATAGTAAAATTAGTTGCGTTAAAGAGAGACCGAATCTTGCAAAGCAATAAGGAAGAAGTCCAAGGCCAAAATGTGACATTAAAATGCAAATAGGCGATAATTTAATGTCAATGCTTGTCTAGTTAGTAGTATGTAATTGTAAATACTGCAAAAAAAAAGTAATAGCGGCCTCACCCGTACCAAAATACACCTTATACCTAGAATGTTAAAAAAACCACCAACTACAAATAATTTCTTATCAATTTGAAATGCTTGCACTAAATGCTTGCACAAATGCATTAAGTATCACTTTGAAAGCAATCAAGAAAAGCTGAAATTGAGAGTCCAGTAGATATTGATTAGGAGCCCCTAGCGACCCCGAGGGTTGACTTAACTCTGTTACAAGTTCAGAGAGCAAAGTTTACTCCTCGATAGAGCAGCGAAATCTTTTGTCTTATTTCAAAACTGTCTAAAACAAAATTTCCGCAGAAGCCATGGGGGATTCGCATTCATTTGTTTATAACACAATCTACGAAGTCAGCTACTTCTCAAAAATGAAGCACACAAATTCGTCCACGTGACTAAGGGCTCTTGTCATTTGCAAAGATTTATCTTCATCTCATCCGGTGCCTTTGAGCAACACATTCAAAATCTCTCGCCTTACAAAAGTTCCGGACGCTGACAGATGAAGAACTATAACAAAAGAAACAAATTTGATCTGTGACCCTTCATGACAATGAAGCATTGTTGTATGTTCTATTCACATCTCTACAACAAAAGTTGTAAACGGATCCATTCAACTCGGTTACAAACCAGTTGATGCTTACTGGAGAATAATTTCAAAAGATAGGAATGTAATTAATGAAAATATGGAAATCGAAATCTAAACAATTTTCGAGTGCGATGACCTTTTCAAGGAGGTGTTGAAAATTTCTTCCATAATTGCTCCCTTCATTGAAACATTCGTAAGGGTCTACTTAAGAGACCCCTCGGTCCTTTAGGCGATTTGGACTTGCAACTAAGTAATTAAGCTTATTTCTCCCGCTTGTTTTGTCATTTGCTACAATTGTGTCCTCAACTTGAGTACGCTTCTAATGAAAATACGTGATATATAGTCTCTTACTGCAGTAAAAATAGTGTAAATGAGTAGTCGAATCTAAAAATAATCTTTTAGTTTGTCACTAAAAAGGAATCCGTAGTATTCTGAGTTGTATTTGTTTGACTAGACTTATCAGAGACGCTCAGGGCTTCCCGCCAACAAGCTCGGGATTCCGAGAATAATTGGAAAGCACGTCCGCGAAGCCTATCAAAGTGAAAAAATAAAACATTCTGTTTAATTTAGTTCTGCGGGACCTGTTTGCGGTCTCTGGTTTGCTGAACGTGACCAGACAGCGGTTGCTACGGGAATGACCGCGCCAATTGTCCACAGAGCAACGATGAAATCTAACGAACTCACTACTTGCTCTGTTCTGTTTGCACGGTGAATTTCATTTCACAAGCTAACAGCATATGCACTTCCTCACTTCTGACTGTTTACATCAGAAATGAAATTCACTGCCACGGGTTTTTTTTTGCGGCTTAGTATTCATTTGTATTTTCCATTTAAGAATGAATTAGATAGCATAGGAATGCCCGCAGAATGAATAAGAGTGCGTAAGCTTCATAAACGCAGTTATTGACATTATAAATAATGAATTCATCCGGCAATACCATAACATAATGTAGATTTGTCGTCGCGATCTTTGTTATTGTAAACAAAACTGACATCAGATGTCTCGGTGACTCACGTGCCTTCTGCTTCAGAAGTATCTGCTAAAAGCTCTAAAGCAAGTAGGTATGCAAATACTATCGTTTGTATATATTCGCTCCAACACTACACATTCACGAGTGGAAAATCTGATAACAGGATATACATATTGTGTTAACAATCATAAATTAAAGTGGAATTATACAGACATTGTAGAGTCTTTTTGCGAATGGAGTCTACAACTAACTCAAATATTTGATCAGTGGCATGCAAGCAAACATTACGAAAGACTCAAATTCTTTTGGCATTGCTAATACGCCTTTATTTTATATGCGTGGGACCTAATGCTAGTTGGACCACTAACATGAACATAACTTCTTTTTTCGTAGTCAAATTTCAACCTCGGATTGTAAAGTTTTTTCTACTTCTTTCAATATAGCTCGCAAGTTTTCAACTATTTATGTCAACGTGCTTAATAGTTTTATGTAATATACAAAAAGTTAAGTTTTCGAATGCAAAAAAATATCATCTCCTCTGTTCTAAATCACAAAATCAATGACCTATGTTACATGTGGGAATGCGGAGTCACGCGACACTATTTATTTCGGGCCGGTGGCACAGGAGGCGTGTCTCCAGTATTAATACCCAGCCTGGTGACTCACCACCCGTCTGAAAGCGTCTTGTCCTACATCCTCCATGCTGTTCGCATTACTCATAGTGGGAACCCGGAATTGTTTAAACGACTTTTCTTTTTTTAGGGGTCGTCCGAGGTTAATTGTAGCTTGGATTTGTTTTGGTTTTTTATATTTAAGAATGTCACTGTGCTATTTTGCGGCAGCTGTAGAATCTTGCTTAACTACTATTAATGGCTGAACTGACTATTGTTTTTGAGTAACTTTTGCTAGTCTTGACACTAAATTACTTTGCGCATTACTAAAGGTGAAAGTTACATGTAGTTAAAAAGTTTGAGTCATCAGTAACAATTGTTGCGTGGGTAGTTTCTTATTTCGGTAAAAGCAGGTGTGGCATTAAATTATTTTTGGATGTTAACCTGACTTAAAATCAAAGAGTGAGTCACAGTTATCAAAATACTCTTGAAGTGTTTGGAATTATACTCACGGATCACCACTGATCCTGCATTCCGAGACGCTTATTCATCACCTCTAGGATATCACGTACCTGTTAGTTTTATTGCTGTTATAAAACATTAGCTATTGGAGACCATTTAAGATTGATATGTGTACAAATTGGAATTGTACTTCCTACTTCGAACGTCGATAAGTTGTTTCTGTTGCTAACTTCCTTCCTAGGATTTATGGTTGAGTGACTGGTTTCCGACTTAAAGATCTCTTTGTTCTCTCAATTTATTCAGCCACCGAATTCATTTAAAGTCCTTGGAAAAAACAGATCTGTGAATGGTTCATTTATTATGAACCATTCGCAGCTTTCGATTCTGTCAGCTAACCTTTTTTGAAAAACTTAAATCTAACTTTTAAAGTTTTCAAAGGCCTATTATTTTCAAATCGTAATATCATTGGAAGACTACTTAAACATAGCATAGCCAGTTTTAGTATCCTTTAATTCCGACCATGTTATTACGTCTACCTAAATACAGGAAGTGAGCTGTTGACTACTATCCCCCCATTATACGATACAATTGATGAATGGGCGAACGTGAGCATGTGTGCTTGAGCAGAATTCAATTTGATCCCTTTCAGAGTTAACCCTTACGCCTGAATGCCGGCATTCGGCATTGATTTGAATCAGTAAATAAAACTGGAGAGACGCAGGACAAGGCACATAAAACGGGCATTCTCCCTAGTTAACGTTTTAAAATTTCATTTTACGCCTCTTTGCCTTATATTAATATGACTGGACACAAATTTTGTCATTTTAATAATTAAACGTCAGTTATCTTGTTCTTGCTAATGCTTAATAATTCTTGCTGCTCAACTTTGTTTGAGATCACTGAATTATTTAGTTGTTTAGGATCATCACTCCTCGGTCAAAGAGATAATGAGTTTATGAGTTTCTAATTACAACAAACCTTTGGTTTGCTTATAATGCGTTTTTTACTAAAAAAGTTATATTTTTCAAATAAAAATATTTTATGCCTAACTTTTATTACATTAATAACTTAAAAAAAACTTCACCTGTGAAATGTGATAGCGTGGTGTGAGTATAACCTAAGTTAATCATTTCTCTCAAAGGTCGACTTAAAGTGTTCCGCACCTATTTTTTTTATAGAATCCAATAATTTCAATCTTCTAAGAGCAACAATTGAAGGCTCAAAATATATTGTTTTTGTAATAAATTAATTCCTTTGTATAAAACTTTGCCTAATTAACCATCGGGGTGAAATATGTAAATAGAGAGCAGAAATCTCTGTAGACATCGCAAATCAGGGGTAGTACCGACGTTTAATTATGTAAATAAATTTTCATGCATAGCAAGGAATCGTTAAACAATGCGCCAGATGAAGCGTACCCTTTCTATAAAAGTTTGAATAAAGGCAGCCCTTAGGGCACGGACGGCGACCCTTTTATTTTTTCGAATTATGTCTTTCATAGCATTCTCTAAGTTTTTAGAGCATTGTTTTGGTCAGTTGAGGGCTCGGAATGGTAACCCTTCTAGAGTCAGTTGGTATTTTTATAATGAGTGTCATGTTGCTTTTATACCTTCTTTTGTTCTTTTATATAGTTCTTTCCTTTTCTATTTCCTTAAGCGGTTTTGACGGGGTTTTCATAAATTATCTGAAATAAATACGTCATATTCATCTTGTTTTCTTTATGGTAAAATGCAAAGTCAAATCAGAATTCTTACGCTCAATTACCAATGCAAATATCTACGTTCCGTCACGAACTTGCGCAAACGCTTCTTACGTAACATCGATATGCGTACGCTGAACTTACGTTCACGTAAACAACTCTCGAGGTTGAATCCTTTGAGCTGCAGTAATTTAACCTTTAATGAGAGGAACTTGTCCGGAGGCGAGGAAACGGGAACTCATCACCGGCTCTAATGGCCTGTAACCACCCTCGGGTTAAACAGATATCATCTTATTAAATAGTCTCGAAAAACATGCGAAGGGGAAAAGTCTAATTGATTTTGCAATGTATTGTTCGGAAAAAAGTCAGGGAGCTAAATGTGCGATGAATGTGAAAGGGTTAGTCCTTAATCAAGTCTTGATTAAAAACTTAACACAAAGGCTAAAAGAGCAATGGTTGCAAGAGATTGATGGTTGCTTGTAGAAATTAGACCAAAGGAAGATGGTAAGAAAATGTTGCATCTCAAAAGTTATCCACACTGAATTTCCAAGATTCTTCAGACGAAACTGCCAACATATAATCCCCGGGTTTGCCATAAAAATTTGTCTTCGTGCACGAACTAAATTTGGCAGTGTCCCTTGAAATGTTATCACCTCATCGTATCGTCGATGCAGGCACAATATCTCATAATATTCTTTATATCCACCCCCATAAACAGAAACGGGTCGCGGTAATGACGGCCGGGGGAGAGCGCCTAACCGCCCGTTACGGACGTTGGATATGTGACCGCTGCATTTTATTACCACTTTACTCTGCCACATAATCGACCTTCTTGATAAAGGGATTCGTTTCCGCTAATAGTCACTTAGTATGCGATCATCTTGACAAACTCTTGCCAAACTTCTTACATCAAATTGGAAAAGACCCTCACGTCGATGGAACTTAATCTTCGTTTGGGTTCTTTCAACATCCATTCTTGAGTAGAAGATCTTTTGTTTATTTGCAGGTCTCAACAATGTGTGTTTATTTGTTACAGGTTGAATTCATAGAAGCATACTGCACACCTCGCGACACAGCCAGACGTTCGCCACAGCGCAGCCGCAGGTCGCGCGAGCCACGTCGCTCTCCGGACACCTCCAAATGGCGCTACGACTCCCGCCGAGGAAACGACTTTGACTCGTGCCGTCGTCCTTACGACTACGACTCCCGAAGATACTACGGTCGAGACTTCGACGGTGACTCGGGAAGACGGGCAGAGTTTGACGCTGAGTCGGCCCGTCGTCGAGCTGACTACGAGTCGGCTAGGAGGACTGACTTTGATTTGTCAGCACCAGGAGTTTCAAGGAGGAGTCCTGAGAGTGCACCTGAAGGTTCTGCGGACTCGCCCCCTGAACCGGCTCCAAGTGCTTCCTTGAGGCACGATAGACAGTCCAGACATCGTTCTCAACAATATTACGAATCAGGTAAGCTGACTTTCTTATAAACTTAAGTTTCACAAATTGTGTTTCCAGATTTTACTCGAACTCTTCTATAATTTCCATCCATCGCACTTAACGATTCGATTAAATCAGCATGAAAGTCAAATAATATGGATCTGAATATATCTCTCAAATGTTTGAAGTTGCCATTTCAAAAGATTGCACGGCTACAAAGTCCAAATAATAGACATGAGTATTTAAAAAACATGCATACACGATGATTGTAATGAAAATTCATTCATAGGTGAAATTGGATTCTATTTCCGTTAGCATTTATGATGTTTACCGTGCATACCAACCAAGTAAACCAAGTACCAGAGTAATTCGATATTGTGATAACTTTGGCATAATACGGAAACTGTTTCTAATTAATGGTGTAATTTGATTCTGATAGCGGAGAGATCTGAAATATCTGCTGCATAATGATTCTGTGGTGCAGATTACATGCCTATTGTAATGTTTTGTTTGGAATTGGAATATCAAATACCAGATCTCATTTGTATTTGGTTAAGTAATTGTAAAATACTATAGTATCCTACGAGTATATCGTTAAACAATATTTTGTCAGAAACAAGAATGTTTTTGTAAAAACCGTCCCAGTTACAGCTGTAGGATCATTTTTCATGTAAGCTTCCCCGTTTTAAGGACTAGTCCTAGCTCATCTCGAGTTTTCTAGACAATAGGTTCTTTCTCCTCTCCCAACAATCGTGGTAAGGCCTAGTTAGGGCTTTGTTCTCTCTGCGTCGTAATCCTGCCTGCTTCTAGCTATGATATCTGGAAATATGTAAATTCGTTTATCCTTATCAGTTTTGCCTACAGAACCAAATTCAACAATGTCATATTCGAAATATTGTTCAAAGTCATTGTTTTGTAACCATAATCATTTCACCTAAAGATAGTGACTGATGAGTTGCAATTTTATAGTCACTATCAAGAAACTATTTGAATAAGGTGATTTGAAACTCACAAAAAAGTTACATTCTGCCAATATGCCCTTCGTGTTGTTCAAAATTCGTTATCATGAATTATTATTGACAGATCCAATGCTCCTCTAATCCACACAAAATAAACGAATTGTTTAAAAAAAAAACATTAGGTTTTAGCGCAATGAGTAATAGAAGTAATACAGTGACTGTTTGCAATGGTTTATGAAAATCATCTTTATCATTGTGAAAATAATGTCTTGTGATAAAAATGATGTTATTTAAGTTTAACTCAGGTACTTTTTGCTTTAACAACGGATGAGTCAAGCCGCACTGGTATTGGAAAAACAATAGCAAGTTTTTAATCAGCTCTTTTGTCATTTGTTCGTTCGTCTAGACGCGGAAAATGTCCGAGGTAATAAACCTAGACTTCTGATTGTGCTTGCTTTATAATGATAGTCTTGTACTGTTTCCATCTTTCATAAAAACTAAAGCCTTGTGTATTCAAAGCGATGTAGGTAATTTGAAATACATCTAACTATTTTCCTTCGTCAAAGTCTATGACTTTTAATAACTCATGAACTCGATATTTTGTTTTTGTTTTTTTACCGCTGAATTGAACACTGATGTTGATGGGATGATGTGTTTGAGAACGGAGCTAACATTGATTATCCTTGAATGTGCGGATATATTCCCAAGATCAGCACATCTCGTCTCTTCCCAATCAATAACGTCCACTGCTAATGTAGTGACAGCACACACCTTCCCAACGATTTTCGAAAGACATTTAACACGTTAATCGCTGCAATTTAACAAATTCCACATCGCTGGTCATCCACGCGGAAAAGCAATTACTACACGTAATGACGTCACTTACGCCGCCACCCCAGTGCCGACGGTGCTAATAGACAATTTGCCCACTTTTTGATGTCGTTTTGTTCGAGTGACGTAAACGTCATGACGGCGGACGGTTTTGTAGATGACTGTACAATACCTCCCGATTCAACCCTGAAATTGACTTTGTCGTACAATTTTTTTCGAATTGATTTCCTTTTTTGGAGTATTTATCATCATTTTTTGAACGGACTGTACTCTGATTCTTAGGTGTACTTGTACGCAACTTATCATGATTGATTATGTTAGTGTTAAGCTGCATAATATAACTTGCTGATATTTTTTTATAGCAGGTACACCTACTTCATTTGCTATGAAGTCATCATCACTCATTATAAAGGACATAAATTAAAATGAATTGACTAAAAATATATTTTTTATCAAAAAATATTAGATTATTAAAAAGCTCGAAGTAATTTGTACTGATACACAGATAACAATACAAAAGTAACATTTAAATGAGAGAATGAAAAACAATGACATTCATTGCGGCCTAGCGAAAACATTGAAAAAAAGTTTATTTTAAAATGGCAAGCCATACTTAGCCTACGATTCGTTAGTTCTTTCGCATTGAGGTGGCTTGAGAGTTTTTAAATCCAGACTTTTTGCGTTCATGATGCATTCAGAAGGAGCCTTTTGTTGCGAGAAGCAAGGAATTCTCATTAGGGTGTACTTACAAGGCTTTGAAATAACATTAGCTGCGCGTGTACGAGGGGACTAATGAACTCAAAAACACGAAACGTGCCCTTTCAGAATCTTATCTCTAGCACACGTTTAGCTACGGCCCTAAGAGAGGCGGATAAATTGTATAAAATGACTTACTTCCTTTGCCCAGTGAGATGTTTCACTAACTGCTTAATGAATCTTTCAAATGCTCCCGAAATGGAACGTTTATCAAGATACCTATTACTTTCCCTTTCTGTCCATTAATACTGCAAGCATTTCTCAATGTATTTCAATTTAGATAGCAATAATAGTCTGGAAAGCTAAGACGTCATAATGATTTACTTTGGAAGTAGAAATAAACCACAAATTGAAGCATCTAACCTAATTGGTTTACAAAGAGCAGAAAAGAGATTTCATTTTTCTCAACAATTGAACTTTTTAGACAAGTTAAAGCAAAGCCAGATGCTCATTTAAATGACGCTACTTGAGACGGGACAGGGCAACCGCAGTCGTTAGAGGATAAGTCGAGATTTTGTGTCTAGCTCGTTACCTGCCCGCTCATCGTATATCTTATTGACTTTTCAAGATCGCATTAGAGTGTCTGTGTGGTTTGCCTTTGTGACTCTGAATTCAATCTAACGTGATGTTTTTTTGTTGTTTTAGAAACATCATCAGACGACGACAGATCCTCGTCATCAGAAGGTGAAGAAGACGAATTTGGGGAATTCGATCCTTTTGCTACAGCCCCATCTCTACATTCGCCGGATAGCGGACGTTCTGACCCAAGATACGCTAACGCTCCACGGCGCAATCCCAGTCCTTACTACTACGGAGACTTATTCAAAACAGCACCTCCGGCACCAGCGCCTTCAGCACCAACGGCGTCCACAACATCTTCATCTCGTGCGCCACGTTACCGAAAGTCGGCCAGTCTTGACGCTCCTCACGTTGCTCCAAGGCCAAATCTGCCAAAACGGTTCTCTGTAGCCGAAGATGGCTTCCGTGAGCTAGAGCGGTCGTCATCTTCGTCCGGTGAGAGCGCGTGGATGCCGCCGAGGCGTCGCGGGCGCGACGCGGCCGGCTGCGCGTGCGCCGCGCCCGAAGATGTAGAAGAGCTCCGATCTTCTCGTAGCGTCTTTTACGTCCCGGCGCCGCTGCCTCGCTGGCCGCAAGAGATGACCTCTCGACAGATATACGAAACAGCTTTCGATTGCAAAATCGCCCGCTCCGACGATGATTTGGACGACTTTGATCGCGTTAGCAACCATCCAGCCCTTTTGCAAGCCGAGGAACGTAAGGTTATTTCATCGGCATCCTCTGCATTTGAAGCTGTTGAGCGTAGTGAACCAGATTATAAAGGACGTCGCAAGGTTACTATGAAGACTGACAGTGTACGACGCTCTAAGATCCCTACTATTCGTCAGAAGAGAGAGAATGAAAGTAACGCATGTGCTTTATCGGAAGAGTTAGAAAAAGTGCATATTGAAGAAGAAGAACGAACAGCATCGACATCACAACTTCCTCTTAGAGGATATACTCCTTCTCCACCGTCAACTGCTCCTCTGCCAGCAAAATTTCAAAAAGACGGATCAGCAATGAATAGCATAAAAAGTGCTCCCAACTTGCCCCAGTCTCAACCAGCACACCCACGCTTGAAAGATTTGCGGCTACCTGTAAAGTCATTGAGGGCTCGAGACACTCCCACAAGTAGCGATGCTAGCATGGCTGATGTGAAAGGATCAGTATCAACTGAGCTTGACGTTGGCCAGAGACTGAGGGACTCCAGCCGCGAGTCTCGCGATGGTGAGGAGGAACGGCAATCAAAAGACGGTATTTTTTTAGAGATTAAGGGTCGACCCACTTCCGATTCAGATACACCTGAACTGAATCGGTATTCGGGGCCAAAGGGGGTCGGCCCTATAATGGAGTTTAAGGGAAGGCCTGGTGTAGCTCGTCCGCGACGTAAATATTCAAGTACGGAAAGTATGGCTACCAGCAGTAGTGGAGGAAGTATGGAATCATTACGGAGTAGCAATAGTGAAGGTGATAGAAGCAGTAGTAGTTCGGAAAGCCGTCATTCTTCTTCGCTCAGTTCACATAGCTCGGATTCGGGAAACGTTCCATTTACTAAATCACATCACATGCAGCTGTCGGGGTTTGGGCACCATCCTGCTAAATTGCATATTCTAAGCCCGATTTCCGATAAATCATCTCAAGAACCTGCTTCCGAAACATCTGATAACAACAAAAATAATAATTCGCAGAAAGTTTCTCCTGAGGACGGAGAGACGGGGAATACTACTCTTCAAACTACTGTCGAAATTGTTGCTAAGCCAAAACGACGAGCATTGCAAAATAGGAATTTATTGAATCTAACATTCCGACATTCCACAACAGGTGATTCAGAAATTCAGGGCTCTGACAGCGGAATTTCGATTCACTCCAGAGAGGGAGTCGATTCACGAAATGCATTCATTAATTTCAAGAATAGCAATACTCAAGAGGAACGTAAGAACGAGGATCTCGATTTTTCTGACCTTCCATTCGACATGCCTAAATTGAGAAGGCGACGAGCCGAAGCAGAAGCCGACATGCGATCCTTGCCATTCGACATGCCGAAACTGCGCCGAAAATTGCGAGGACAATCCCTGCAGTTAAACAATGACTTTGGAGGAGCCATCTCCAATGCTTCTTCTAGCCAAAGTGTTCAAGATTTAAACGAAGGTATGTTTAAACATCAATTATTAATACCTACCTTTTTGCTAAATCTTCTGTTTTGTTAGTTTTTATTAACATTCATGACTTTTTTTATTTACGTCACAATGAATTTTCGTCAATCTCAAAAAAGTACTCTACTGGAGGGAGTGTCAACTTATATACATCTTAGCTCGCCTAATTCGAAGCGATCGGTACCACATTATGCCGATTAAGACATATGACTTCAGATTGCTCTACGCGAATCCTGTGGTCCGACGCCCTCCCAATATTTAATTTGCTTGAGTGCCTTTTGAGGGAGCTTTTTCCTGAACATGTTGCGAGCAATTTGTATCCGTTCACTTGAGTTAAGAGTTCGAACCACGGAGGATGGCGTGTTTGACGATTAATGTGATGTGGCATTTTGGTTACTTGTTTTCAAACACTCTCAATATAGGTTATTTAAGAAGCTTAACATATTTTTCAAGCTCATGGAGTTTTTTTGTTGTTTCAGGTAATAAGCATCGAGATAAACTAACGTTGAACTTCGGGAGTGGCAGCAGTGGTTCTGGAAGCTCTAAAGGACTGCAATTGAATTTGGGTCCTATTGCTCCCCCACGAGATTTGGTTGATGCTACTCTCCCGCTCGACCGACAGGGGTAAGAATTTAACTTGACACTTGTTTACTGTTTTGTTTCAGTTTGTAATGTAGTTCAAATTCTAAAGAAACTTGTTTCTTTGTTCTAGGTGGTATCATGGTACTCTAACCCGTATTGAAGCTGAGAGTCTACTTCGGGATGCGGATGAAGGTGCTTTTATGGTTCGAAACAGCGAATCCGCGAAACACGATTACTCACTCAGCTTGAAGTAAGTTGATAAAACCTTTATCTTCAAAATTATCTTTTCTTTGTTATGTTCTATTTCCAGAAAACTTTATTACAGGTCTCTTAAGTTTTTCATTCATTAAACAAATTGTAAAATGTTACTTACACAGATTAGTTAGCAATCGCACAATCAAATAAGAAATTGTTCAGTAATCTCTCTGATCATTTGATTAATTATCTTTATACCAAAGTACAAAGGATTTATAAATTCTCACTGATAGCCGTCGTATGAATTGCAGTGTGCAGTATATTCAATGTCAACTAGTTTTGAGCATTTCCGGAAATATTGTTGTAATTGCTCATGATGGTTTTTGTTATTTGCAGGTCAACGCGTGGTTTTATGCACATGCGTATCTGCCGAGGTACCGAAGGGTATACTTTGGGTGGTGCCGCGACGGCATTCCCAACAGTTCCTGCTCTGATGAAACACTATGTGACTGCACAAAGACTTCCGGTGCGAGGAGCGGAACACATGGCGCTCTCCACACCTCTGCTTGCAGTTCTACTCTGAACATCCCATGGTGACTAAATGGGACTAGTTCAAGAACGCAGCAAACTTGGTGGAGTGATTCCAGGATGTTGGCTGGTCTGAAGTTTAGAGCCAATTTACAGCAATGAGAACCCCAAAGATGATTATGATTTTCCTCTTTGATTTTCGATTGCTTTGGCGCAAAGGAGTTTTTGTAGCTTTAGAAGACCCAGTGAATAATACCAAAGAAATAAATTAGCTCTTAGCGTTACTATTGCTAAGCAAGACGGCTTATATTAACGCGATGCACTGCAGCGCGTATTGTAACATTTGCTAGTCCAGACACCGCAGCAACCTATTTAAAGTAATTATTATTTATTCGCATATAATCTTTCATATTTATTTCACATTCATATAGTTATACGTCTGCATCGGCATAGGTACTTCTGTCGGTACTTACGCTTGGTATTACTCATTATTTATCGATGGTATCAATATGATAAAGTTTAATTAATGTTTATTAAAGTGTATTCTGAGTCGATTGACGTAAGCGATGATAACTCGGTTATAATAGTTTGATAATGATATAAAGTATACTCCACAGTTGTAGCGATCGCATATATTTTTATGATCATTACTTGATTAGCAAACATACTTAATTATTTGCATTTGTAATTGTAATGTGTTTATCCGTTTGAAGGCCTAACAGATGAGATGATTAAAAGGCTAGCTGTACCTTGCTTCGTAAAGTAATAACTCTGATAAAATTATGAGTCATAGTTTAAACACTTTTGAAAACTATACGTGTTAGCGTACGTCGTACAATGACAACAAGGTCAGGGCATATTAAATTGCAAATGGCGGTACGTAGTAAACAGATTTGTATATTACATTTGTTACAGTAATATATTGTGACAGCGCTACGATAAATAGAGCCTTGGCACGAAAAACATAAAGTATGTAATTGTAGCGATGAAAATACTTGGTGACTCATCCGAGAAACGAGGCAGTCACGAAAACTGTATCGATTTTAGTACAAATTTGTACGCAAATGACCGTTTTCCTTCGTATTTATAGTCAAGTTATATTTACGATACTTCGCTGGTTTTCACATTCACTAACTTGGATGTGTGTTTTCTTTGACTATATCGAAGTAATTCATATAACGCTTGACTATGAATATGAACGGATTCTATTAAATAAACATAGTTTTGTAGTATCAAAGTAATGAAATAGTGTATTGTATTAAAAGTCCAAAACAAAATTGGCCGGTTTTAAATGTTTTTAACTAGGTAGTCTAGCTTTCATACTAAGATTGATGAAGTAAGGCAATTTCTTTTAACTGATGATAAATGTAACCCCAGTATAATGGCACATAATATAATTATAACGAACGATAGAGACAAAAGATCGCACGTGTTATGTAACTATCACATTGACTTATTTATATTTTTTGTTATAATAGGATTAAGTAGGTTCTTAAAATGGTAATATTGGGGCCCTTGCTATTTATAATTAGATTAGTTTTCACATGGTATCACTTGGTTTTGATCATTAATTACTTATTTGTTACAACGATATCTATCAAATCAAGTGGACTTGTGTTTTTTGTGGTAAATAGTTTTCTGTGATTTTGATTTTGTTTTAAAAGCCAAAAATGTTGTGCGTATTTATAAGTTCTTTGTATTTATTGTGAGACATTGCTTTATTCGTACATAATTCAGATATTATACTTACTAATAAGTTGTCGGCGGACAACACGATCTCAAATAATCTTCCTTTGGATGATTCAGTTACCTTAGACTTAATTTGTGTTAATTTGTACCTGATTTTTAAAATTAATTCGTTGATTGAGACTTACAAACTAATTTTAACAGATTTATTTTGTTACGAAAAACAGTTAAGTAACAGTAGTAGTAATATTTAATCGGTAGGTAGTTGTGTATGGGACAGAGCGAATTTCGATGTATGTGAGAAGTTTTATGTACGTAATATACTAAACCACCGCAGAGCAGCTTAAGCAAGCGAGCAACTAATTTTAATATATTTTAATACATAGTGTTATCTTAAGTGAGACTTTGACACATGAAAGGCAAAACTTAAAAAATTGGACTAAGAATTAACAACAAAACGCACACTGTTAAGTGATGTTGAAAACGATAAAAAAGCCAAAACGTAGTCCATTGCAGCTTGGATAAGAAATAGTCTTCATGTGCTAAAGACTAAAACAGTAATGTAGTAAGCCCGTAATGGAACGTAGGTTAATGATGTCGGAGGGAAAATATTATTATTGGAGTTTTTGAAACGTGTCAAAATTTTTTCAAAAAGACCTAGGTCGGTTTGGGTGTTAGGTAAATATTATAGCTTAGTTATAATCAATTGTAATTTGAAGGTGTAGTTTGAAATTGATGACAAAATAAATTCCAAAAAATGAATGATTCTTTTATTTGTGTGTGTTCTAGATAATGTTACCTACCTGCATAACTCTTAACAACGTACTGACAGTTGTAATGGCTTGGTTTGTAGTTGTTTCGCACTTACCTACTATTGATCAATGATTATTTTCTAGTAATAATTAAAGCAATAAAGTTCGTTTGAATTGAACAAATCTGGCCATTACATCCTGAGTGCCCATTGCATCGTCTATCAAACGTATCGAGGAATTTAGAAAAAGAAAGGTTAAGTATGTCTACGCGCCACCAGAGGCCGCGATCACGATGCCATAGAAATCTGTGCTACCTTTCTCGATGCGTTTGGTCTAGGAATCTCGCTCCAGGCACTCTGAACACCACCACGTCTGCCACCGCAGACTAGGGAGTTTTTACTCTAAGATAATTTATTGTTTTACATTAATAAATATCACTGGACATTATTCCACACAGCACCATCTAGCCCTAAGCTCTAAGCTACTAAATGCTTGTTCTGTCGGATAGCAGACAGCGAATTAAACTACTTGCTATTACTGGTGATTAAGGAAATGAAAGCTAAGCTCATACAAAACAGTGAAACATCCTAGCTTTGATATATAATATAGAGGGCCACTCTCATACCACTAAAGGTACTGAACAAAGCCGTGCTTGGCTCAGATTGTCACGATGCCCAGTAGCAATTAAAACAACGCTGTTATGCCCTAATCATCATATCCACATTGTGATAGGAACGAGAATGAAGATTGAATTATCTTGTCACAATTTTATTACATTGTAAAGACAGCCTAGCGATTCTCACTAACATCACTTCATTAAATGATATTTTAAATATCAATGACTTCAATCGTCTATTCGCTTGGAGCGTGAAGTAGGTAAAGTGTGCATGGAGATGACACCCTTTGACGCATCATACCGCGGTTTAGATTCCCAAAACCAGCATAAATGCACGCTTCAGAAACACCTTCTTCGTATATGAAAAACATTTTCAAATCTCATTTGGTTTATTTCTTAGAGTGCCAAATGAAGTTAGGGCCGGCGCCCACTATCGGCATCGGCACGCTTCAGGATTTTAATGTGGCAAATAGTAATATACTCTAACGTAATGGCAATAAAGTAGAAAATGCCGAAACAGCAGCCTCAAGCATACCGATTGTTTTTATGAGAACACATCACGGAAATTTCTACTTTATTGCCATAATGTTAAAGTATATTGCTATTTGCCACCTCAAAATCCTGAAGCGTGCCGATGCCGATAGTGGGCGCCGGCCCTTAAGTTGGATTGATCTTTTTGGTCATATATTTTTTTATATTCTAAATCAGCGCCATCTGTTGCATTTGCTTAGTATTTCGTTATTCCAACAACACCAACAAAGGGTTGGTTATAAAAGTTTGGTAATTATCTAATAGATGGCGCTAAAGCCGCAACGCTGTGCTCAATGAAAGTCGAGCACAGGACGAAGTACTTTTGATTTCTGAGTGCAGATGGCATTTCAACTGAAGTTTCTTAGAGCCTGTTCACACCTAGCGTTTGTTAGGCGATTTCGCAGCGATATTTCCGCGATGAAATAAACGCCACGAGCATTAGATACGTTTGAGCCGTTAAGCACATTTTATTTTTCATACCCACCAATTTAGCTATCATTAGGTCGGCATTCAATACCTTATTGATTTAAAAATAAACCTTAAACGATTTCAGTATTTCACTACGAGTTTCCCATTTGAAGCTTTCTGTAAATACCTTCAACAATTCAGTTTTTAGTTTGAATTGCGAATGCTTCGTAAATAATCTAAACGGTTTGTACAGTCTGCAAGCGGTAGAGCGTCAAACTATTATAAGTTGACCTCTATGTGCTATGAACTAGCTTACTAAACAAGGTCCTCTCTTTCACCAATGTTATGCCAAATGAGTGCTTGGCTGTACTGAGCTATTGTACGGGAAAAACAGAATTTTAAGGACTCACGATCGTAAATAACTAAGGATTTGCAGGTTTACCTCCGGGAAAAAACTCTTCCAATATTTAATGTTAGAGCAATTTTTCCTGCTAATGACACAATATGACGTACTCCGCAAGCCTAAACATAAACGGCCTAATATACGTCCCACTGCTGGGCACATGCCTCACCTCAACTATGAGGTGGAACGAGCACGCGGGCTCAGAGTCCACACTGACCTTACACCCCTCCAACAATCCATTGTTGGAGGGGTGTAAGGTTAGTTGGCAACCTTAATGTCAGATGTTATCAAGCCGCCCTAAGGCCTCTGACTAGGCTTAACGACTGAAATCTAGCGACGTCAACCGGAAAAAAAAATGCTAATCGTGCCTTCCAAAGCACGGAGATGCCCGAAATACAATGTTTCGGTCGGGGTGGTCACTCATCCCATTTCCGACCCGGCGTTTGTTGCTTCACAACAGCGATCGTCGCCGATCACTGTCACAAATGCGCCACGGGCACCACGCAAGCCTGAAAAGCCTAAAAAGCCTAAAAATAAGTTCAAATTGTATTAGACGAAAAACGTCTCACACAATTCGAACTTATTTTTGTGCTAATGTAAGTACGTAGGTCATCTTTTTACAACATTATCGCTAATGTGAGCGTTAGTTTCTTGTCAAAGGCCGTCTCCAGACTCCATTTTTCTATATTACTCATAGTTGGCCGTCCACGCCCACTTGAAAACATATCCTGTAGACTTACTATGTTAATTTTATCTATTTTATTTTTGCATTTGATTAAATGTATTTTGTGTGTATGGTAACACTTGAATTTTAATAGGCACCGCCATCAAGTTTTCGGCCTCTCCCAGTATTTAACTGGTAGATAATGCATTTAGGCTCTAGGTATTGTCCTTTTTTCACATACATGACATACAAACACTCACAATCATACTATCCCTAATGGGTTAGTCAGAGGCATACTGATTGTTGCCGCATAGTGAACGGAACATTCAAAAGCCCGCATTTCACGGAGGGAATTTAAACCCAACGTGGATAGGGGGGAACTAGCCGCTGTTATCCGGGTTGCTTATGGTTAGCCACAAATTGTACAATGAACATAAAGTACCTAGGTGTGTTCCGGCCAGATTTAATCTCGGTAGTATCCGATCTGCCACGATGCTCTCTTTTATTCACCAAGAGCAATAAAAAAAAACTAAGTGCTTTGCGTAGTTAGCTACAAAAATGTAGCTGCTTCGAGCCTTCCCAAGTATCAATTCGAAATCGCCTATTGAAATCCAGAGTCAAAAGAGCTCTAAGAAAGAACAAAAGCAATTACCCTTAAAGGAAAAAGGATAATTATACCTACATAATAGCGAGCAAACAAACCCTGTATCACCCGAATGGACGTAATTAGCTGTTTCTTATCTTGGCTGTTTTGTGATACTTATTGCTAGGAAACACTCAAAAGATTAGGTTGGGGCGAAAGCCTCCAGACAAACAGTGATAATGAAAAAAAAACTATACGAATCAGTAGTTCCTGAGATTAGCACAATACCAACCAACCGTTTAAGCTTTCTGGTATTGAAAATAGATATCAATCCATCAGTGTCGTAACTCTTAACTATTTCATAAAACTTTATTTACAACACTAGCGGCTGCCCGCGACTTCGTCCGCGTGGACTTAAGTGGACTTAAAATGAACGGATTCGTCAAATTGTCTGACGTTAGCGCGATATCTCAATTCGGAATGCACCTATAGTTACGCTAATGACAGCAGCCGTCTGTCATGCCATACCACGTGATTCCGCGTACATTTTTATATTTACTTGATATTTCCAACAATTTACACAATATCTTTATAAATTGTAGCCTATGTGTTATTAAGATGTATAAGCAACATTATTGTAAAGTTTCATTAAAATCCATTCAGTAGTTTTTACGTGAAAGAGCAACACAGCACATCCAGACATACAAACTTTCGCCTTTATAATATTAGTAGGATAGTAGGATTGTCAGTGACATGTGATAGGTCAACAAATTGAAAGTTATACAAAACTCTCGCCAGACATATTTGCTATCGGAACAGCCGACAAGTTTGTCAAATTGTGAAAACAGCTCGAAGATTTTTACAATACAACATTTTACAATAGAGAACGAAAGTTGGACAAATTGTTTCCAACAATATATTTGTGTGTAAAAAACGCACAACTCTATGTATAAATAGATTGCCTAGTCCCAGTAACGCCCAAAGCCGAGGCTCGGCCCCCCCTGGGGGCACCCTTAGGCCTGTTACTCAACTATTAGGGGTTGTGAGCCTTCCGCTCACCCCATTGCCCGGTAAAGCTGTGAAAGTCACAACTTGGACTAACAGCTAGTCAATTAAAAAAAAAAAAAAACTATGTATAAAACTGACAACGTGTGTCTCCTTTTTGCTTCAGGTTGCTTCAGGTGTTGTATTGACAGTAAATAGGTAGGTTTGTTAACGGTTACATTTGTTTTAGTACATACCCGCTCACATTTAGTTCTAATGGCTAAGACAGTAAAGACTTTACGTTGAACTAGTGAAGTGAAGTGCGCGGCAAAAAAGTGCTAAAGTGTTATAAAGCTTGACCACATGCTGTCTGCCGCTCATTAGGGAGGTGGAGGGCAGTTTTGTGACCAGAAAATGAAAATACTACCCTTCGAATTCACAGACTTCAATCAAAAATAAGCAGCTCTTACAAGTTTAGCAGTTTCACTTTAAGTACTCCAAGTCGCAGACAAAAGCCATAATTCGCTGGTAAAATAAGTTTACAAAGACATCATACTTATACGTTTTAAAAAAAGCCTTGCGCCGCTTGTATATGTTCGTGGTGTTCTAAAATGTTTCACAAAATGACCAGGCTGTTAATAGATTGCCGAGCCGAGTTAAACCACTGGATCACGACGCCCTCTTTATACGAAACTATAGGAATTATACATATCCAAAAGAGAGCGGCCGGGAGGCAAAACACCGTAGAAAATATATATTTTTGAGGTTTATCCGGTACATCCTTTCATTTAAGTAAGGAACCCCAAAAACAACGTTAACTAATCCCCAACTTCATTAATCTCCAATCAATAAGAGAGAATCGGCTCAGAACTACCGCAGGTAAACTAAAGATGTTGTCTCAAAGTTGGGCTAAAACGAAAGTTACGGCTTATGTTACTGCTTGGTTATTAATCTTAGTCGACTAAACTTAGGCTTTAGTTATAGCTTCATTTATCTTTATATGAATAGAGTAGTCGTTCACGGCTTCACAGAGATGTATTAGTTATTAATATTACCATTTAGATTATTGGGTTTATTTCAAGGTTTTGTGTTCAACGTTCAAAGGTTTTGTTTGTTTATATCTGTATGTGTACGATGTCCAAAATCAATAAACGTTTTTTCTTTCTTTCTTTCTTTCAAAGTCAGTTACTTAACTGACTGCTGCAAAGTAGTATGCTGAGTTATAGAATTAGTTTCTGAACAGAGCTTCATTCAAATATTAAGAGTGTTACTGTCAATTGAATAATACTTCACGGGTTTCAATTACTGAACACTCATTGAAATCTGGAACTTTTTATTGGAAAAGACACTACGACAAGGTTACTACTGAATTCTTAGCCGTTTCTTCGCAGTGGAAAAATTGGACCTTGTTCTTCGCGGATTAGGGGCATCGTCAGTCGTCGTCTAGAAGGAAAATCCAGCCATTAAGTTACAGTTTATTTTTCTAGATTTTCAGAGTGCTACTTTGGCAGAAACGGGTTAGCAGACAGTTTATTTTTGGGGTTTAAATTCGTACAAAAAGACGTAACTGATGTGATAGTCTGCCATGGATCCTTTTATAGTCCAATTTTCTCTAAAAACAGTGGAAACTAGGAATACCAAACGCTTACGTGAAATAACGCTGGCGTACATTATCCCTTAATTCATAAAAGCTTATACAGCTCTTTAACAACACGTTGACTTTGGTATTTGTCTCTTTCAATCTTATCGCTGCCACCATTTGCGAGTACAGTCCTACCAACTTATCTGTGAACTGAAAGAGGACGACACCGTCGATTCAGTGTTGCTAATTAATTTAAGGTGCCCAAAATTGAGTAAGTTTTAGAAGTAGGTAATTTGTCATAAGAAATAAGTATTAATAAAATAGTGAAATTAAATATTGTAATTATTTATAAATAAAAAATAAAATAAAAAAATATATTTGTAGTTAAGTAGGTACGCTAAACAGTTGTCCTTCAGGATTAAAAAATGGCCGTATTTAGAAAGGGATCCAGTGAAATGGAAATCCTGCAGATATTAAGGTTTGATAGCTAAAACAGTTAATAGAGAGATAAACTAGAATCTAGAAAACTTATCAATCATACTAAATGTGCCACACTTAAAACTTTCATTCAATGTGATTTATGTACCCTCCCTGCATCAGGTACCTGGTACTATTTGCTGGTTTTAGTTGAGACCGTACCTAACCTCTAACAACGATATATTAATAATAATTCGCAGTGGTAAGTACATAATGGATGTAATAAAAAAAACAAATTGCTTTACAATTATTTATTAAAAACCAGATTTACAGTAATGATCTTTAGATGAACCTGCACTACCGACATCATCATCGCTGTCCTGTGTAATTTATTTATGTCTTTAAGACCTCTAGAAGGTTTTTAACAGTAGGCTCCTCGTTTTAGCATAATCAAATTCATGTACTCTCCTCCGGATAACTCCCATGTCAAAATCATCAACGTGTATGATTCCACTTCTATCCTTCCTTGCCTGGTGTCCGAATTTTAGTAACAGTGACTTCTGCTGCATGCCCCTCTTTATCTATTTTTGAAATGAGTCCTTGACTCACACCTGAAAGTCCTGAAACAAAGGATTATTTTTTTCATCGAAATTTGAAAACCGGCAGGTTAGTTGGCTCACCCATTTAACAGGTAACATATTAGATGTGCGTTAACGTTGCGTTTACCTACAGTAAGAATATATACAAATATTCCGTGGACTTCAATATTTGGTTGAGTATATAGGTATTTATGAAAATTAAGTTGACAACACTAACCTGTTGGAGCCGAAATTCGTTTGTATATTTTGGTAAATGGAATAATCGGAGACCTCGCCCGAGCTTCTGCTTTAAAAATGGTTTCAACCTTGAGAATGATGTTTTGAGCATCACTTTTAATGGCTTTCGGCATATTCAACTTCATAAATTCCGAAATATCACAATAAAACAACCATAGTACTCAAAATAAGTTGACACGGACAATCGAATGACATTTCAACATGGCGGTCGTAGTTCCAATTTTCGCCATTTCACAAATAAGTTGGTAGGTCTGTAAATGACATAACACGTCAATTGCTTGAACTATATCCTTTAGCGTTGCGTTCGCTTTTATGAATAAGGGGGTTTATATACAAGTCTTGGGTCCTTAGTTAAATGTCTGGTTTACGATAAACAGAGGTTTTAATCTTCGCCTGAAAACTAAAACTTTTTTTCTGTTATATCCAATGATATTCCAAGACGTGGATACGTCATGTCAGTACTGACGCAAAGTCCCACCCTCGAGAAGAAGCCCGGGCAAAGGAAGTGACACTCCTTGATGATGATGATGCGAAATCAAAAATTGTACCCTGGCGTACGTACCTATAATTTGACCGTGTGTACAAGATAGCGTTATTATTAACTAGGCGTAAACGAGACAGATAAATGTTGCACAGTGTTGTCCCAAACTGTCAATGCTTTGCTCAGGTAGTCGAAAGTCCTGATTTCGGGTGCCACTTTTTTAGCACAAGTAACCTATCTAGATAGATGGGCCCATATTAGCACCCAATGGCGCCCTACAGATGGACATCGCCAAGACCAGATTAGGAAAATGGTTAACAGAGGGATTAATTTGTCAGTTAGAGGCCAAAACATTGAAAGAGTGAGTGAAGCTAGGAATTTAGGACTAATAATGGATGAAGAGCTACGATTCGAGAAGCACTTGGGCAGTATTATCGGCGATTGCTTCTACCGACTCAAGGTACTATATCAAATTAGAGACTATATTAATACAGAAACCTCCTTCCTTAGTACTTTCGCGATTTAATTACATGGATGTGGTTTACGCTCCCCGTCTCCGGTCGAGGTCACAACAAGCCATTCAGCGTGTGCAGAACGCCTGTGCCAGGTACTGCTTTAGTGTGCCTCCTAGATCTCATGTTACTCCATACTTTAATGATGCCAAAATATTAAAAATGAACTATCGTAGAACGTTGCATTTCACCGCACTATTGTTTGGTGTAATAAAGGGTAACATTCCGGCTTATCTTGGGAACAAACTGATGTGGTCGCGCGACGTACAGACTAGGACTAGGCGGTCTGCCTACTCGCTCATCCTGCCCCCTCATCGCACTGTCGCGTTCAGGGGAAGCTTCAGATACGCTGCCTCCAAATGTTGGAATGATCTTCCTCCGCCACTGCGTTGTCTGAAAACATTGAGCACCTTTAGGACTAAATTCAAACTATATTTATTAGAAACGCAAAGACAGCAGCAAGAACGTGAATTTAAATAGTAATTACCACTGGGATCCAACGGACGAACTGGGGGGAAGATACAGTTCTCCACATCCATGGGGCATTGATTGTAGTATTGGTTTTTAATCTGCTTTTCATTTCATATGGTTTTCCTGAAAAAAGTGCACAATACAGTAATAAAACGGTCCGTGGAACAAAAATACTATTTAGTTATAATGTCTACGACTTGTCTTACCTGATATATTTACACCAAATATGTGTTCAATGAAACACTCACTATTGACATTTATAGCATAATCCGACTTTTTGACCATCAATTTAATTCATTAATTCAATCCATTATTATTATTTTTCATTTGATTTTGTAACAAAACATAATTTTATATTGTAAATAATTAAAACAACATTTTTCGGAAACAACCCGCCTCACGCGTGCGCGCGTTGTCACTACTTGCTCCGCGCCTGCATAGCTTTGCATTCCGATCGTGTCGTCGTCCTAACGCACACAAACACGCTACACTATACATACACACACTTTTTTTACACGTTACATGCATACAATTATTATATTTATTTGATTGCCGCGCGTTGCAACTTTAAATGCGTCCACTCAGCTGGGCCCACTGAAAACCAGCGTCTGAACCGACCAGGTCCAGACAAATGCTGAGTGTGGTCCTTTCTTTCCTGGGCATCGTAGCACCGCTTCCTGATAGAAATGCTTTTATGTTATGTTGTTATTTTCATCTTTTTTTTATTGTTTATTCTCTTGTTATTCATTGTTTTGTGTCAGTTCCTTTTAGTTATCTTATATTTTGTGTACTACGGCGTCCTGGTTAATAAACGTATTTTCTTTCTTTCTTCTTTCTAGAGGAAGGCCCCGTAAACGATGGTGTGACGACTTGAGCCATCACTCCAGTGAATGGGAAATATTGGCCCATAACAGGCATAGTTGGAGAGCTTTGGGGGAGACCTTTGCCCAGTAGTAAAACCTATCTACGTCTTTTTATTATATTATCATTGGTTATATCTATCTTTCGAGACTATTAACACTAGTAATTAGCGAGAGTAATCGTCCACAACCGTGGACACAGTCATTGGTCACGTAGGTCACCGTTCGTGAACAGCTGATACATTAGTCTTCTCTCGGTTTGTCCCCGTTAATGAACCATGGACTCATTTGTAACCCCTCAGAACCGTGAAGTCATTTATTATGGGACCGGTGATTTTGATAGCAGTGCTTAGTAGAAATTTGTGCATTATGTGTACTAATCAAAATAGATAGACAAGATAGGTAGTTAGAGACTACACCTATATATGTAGATAATTTAAATGTCTCTTACCCCCGAATTCACAAACCTCAATCAACGCTAAGCACGCACTCACGCCCATGCTGTCCCAAGGAATGAGAATAGAATTAAAAGGGACAGTTATACTTCTGGAAGGATGCTCAACCTTGATTTGCGTTTGAGAATTTGGGAGTTAAGGTATAAGGGGCTTCAAAGTTTCATTAATAAAAAATGGGAAAAAGGCCAAAATAGTACCGAGCAAAAATCTTGAAATGACCACTCTTTGACAATAAGAAAGGACTCTAGTGACGGCTACGAAGTTTTGTTTTACAGGTATCCTAGTATACCTGGGGGACGAAGTAGTGAAAGACCTGTGCGAATTTCGGATTGAATGATTGAGATAATAAAGAAGAGAAGTGTCTTGTGGTGTCAGTGGCCAAGATCCACTTCCTTAGCAGAGTAAGCCACTATTTTCATTCTTAGCCAGTCTTATATTTAATTAAAAACGAGTTTAGTCCTGAGAATTTATTAAAAAGGGAACCTTGATCCTGAATTAGAACCTTGTTATCGGTTTTTTCAGTAAATGTATTTTTCGATACAAAGTTATTCGCTAAAAGAGGTTTATAGGAAACACTAGCTTCTGGCCGCCGGCCTACGGCCGACTCGCGGCCATAAGCTAGGTCTGCGACACTGGCCGCTCCGGGGCTTCGCCCCTCCCGCGGCTGCGAGGCCCCCGGGGGCCTCGCCGCAGCTCGGCCTTCGGCCTCGCAGTTGTTGGTTATGGGGTTGATGTTACGCGAATGGCGCTCTCGTTCTTTCCTGGGAGGAAGGTGTTTTAGCAGAAAAATCCTAGTGCGGGGTTGGCCGCTCCGGGCTTCGCCCTCCCCGGCCGCGAGGCCCTAGGGGGCCTCGCCGCAGCTCGGCCTTCGGCCTCGCAGTTGCTTGTAGTTGGGTTCACTGTGCCGGAACAAAGCTCTCGTCCTTTTCTGGGTGGTTGTTGTTTTAGCAAAAGGATCCTAGTGCGGACGCTCAGCCTACGGCTTCGCGAAGTTACTTGAATGTCGATGATGGACGCTCCGGGCTTCGCCCTACGCGGAGCTCGGCCTGCGGCCTCGCTGGGGGTTGGAAACCAACGCTTCGGGCTGCGCCCTACGCGTAGTTTGGCCTTCGGCCTCACACTCGGAGCTCGGCCTCCGGCCTCGCCTTTTAGTAACTGAGGCAATTCACTTTGGGCTACACCGTGTGCGGGCGCTCAGCCTACGGCTTCGCGAAGTTAGTTGGGCCGTCATGGGGGACGCTCCGGGCTTCGCCCTACGCGGAGTTCGGCCTTCGGCCTCACATTCGAAGCTCGGCCTGCGGCCTCGCAAATTTTTCAATGTTTCCGTGAAGATTCACAAGAATTTTTCATACAAAAAAGCACTTTCAGTGATTCTCAGTACATTTAGTATGGGATGTCTTAGTATGGCAGGCAAAAAGTTCAATGACCTTAATTCGTACTGCAAGGAGGTAAACTACCCTAAAATGGGTCAAATCGTTATAAGTGGATAGTTTTGAACAGGATGACATACTTTTTTTTTTTAAAACAAAGCAATTTTGTTTTTTGGGTAAATCTCAGAATTTACCCTGAAAATGGGGTAAATTTTTTCACCACACTGTAGACCTTACTAAACCTTACAAAAAACCCAAGTAACATTTTCCTGTAAAATGACTACAACTACCTGAAAAAACAGTTGAAGCGAAATTTTAAATTAACATATTTTGAATTGGCCGCCAGTGTACCTGCCATGTAAAATTCTATACATTTTACACTTTTGGTGCAATCTCAGTTATATTGCACGAAAAACGGTATCATTAGTTTTTTTCTATCTTGCTCACAACTCCCCCAAGAGACCTTCAAAGTGACCCCTTCCAAAAAAAAGTTTTAATTCTCATTTCCAGTGTTGCCAGTTGATTTTGATAAAAATGGTCAAATGTCATTTAAATAGTTGCATTCAACAACCTAAGGCCATTTTTATTGCTGAAATGCCTTTATTTCTATTTTCGACTTTTTCGGGCCATTTCTCAAAAACTACTAAAGCTACCAAAAATATTTCTATACGTGGCAACCCGCAAGCACCAGCTGCACAATTGGCTAGTACATTGGATCCCTCTTAAAAATTGGCAACACCCAAAATAGCTCAAAAAACAGTTTGAAAAACGCAAACTTTTCACAAAATGGCCGCCAGCTTGTCCGCCATCTTGAAATTCAGAAATCCCGTATTTTTCCCATAATCTGGACTATATATGACAACACTTGGCATTTACACTTTTTTTCTACCATATGCGGAAGTGTCCGTCACTAACTTTAAAGACACCCATGTCGATAATTTTATTTTCTGCCATAGTTCCCAGTGTTGCCAGTCGATTTTTGCAAAAATACTAAAAGGTCATTAAGGACCTGGGTTGCCATAAAACGGCATTCAAGATTTTTTGATAGCTGTCATATTTCTCATTTCGACTTTTCCGAGCCCTATCCCAAAAACTACTATGAATTTGGTAGAAATTCACATTCGTGGCAACACTCGAATAAATGACTCACAATCGGTGCATACTATGAAAAACGCTCAAGTGTTGCCATCTACCGGAAAAATCACTTCAAAAATGGTCGTTTTCGCTGATCGGAACAAAATGGCCGCTAGCGCCGCCGCCATCTTGGATTTTTATAATCTATGGATGAGGATGTCGAGTGGACTATACAAGCAACACAGTAAAAATTAAAAAAAATAAAATCGAACAAGAACTCTATTCACTATGGCATCGCAAAAACCACTCTAAAACCCGTTTTTCAATCCAAGATGGCGGCCTGGGGACGTTCTTTTTTCAAAAAAATATTTTTTCAAAATACCCAATTTTGACATGGCAACACACAGTTAAAAAAGAAAAAATTCAGCGCCTCAAACAAAAAAGTTGATGTTTAAAAAAAAGACGCCATCTTGTTTTTTGGGAAAAAAAAACTTAAAAAGCTGCGTTGATAAAAATAACAAAAATTCCCAAAAAGTGAAAATGACCCTAAAACCCCTCTAAATAAGTGAAAAACACCCCTGATCAGTCAGTGAGTCAGTCAGTGGTAATCGAGCTTTATATATTATAGACTAGCTTCTGGCCGCCCGGCTGCACAATTGGCTAGTACATTGGATCCCTCTTAAAAATTGGCAACACCCAAAATAGCTCAAAAAACAGTTTGAAAAACGCAAACTTTTCACAAAATGGCCGCCAGCTCGTCCGCCATCTTGAAATTCAGAAATCCCGTATTTTTCCCATAATTTGGACTATATATGGCAACACTTGGCGTTTTCACTTTTTTTCTACCATATGCGGAAGTGTCCGTCACTAACTTTAAAGACACCCATGTCGAAAATTTTATTTTCTACCATTGTTCCCAGTGTTGCCCGTCGATTTTTGCGAAAATACTAAAAGGTCATTAGGGACCTGAGTTGCCATAAAACTGCATTCAAGTTTTTTTGACAGCTGTCATATTTCTCATTTCGACTTTCCCGGGCCCTATCCCAAAAACTACAAATTCACATTCCTGGCAACACTCGAATAAATTACCCACAATCGGTGCATACTTAGTAAAACGCTCAAGTGTTGCCATCTACCGAAAAAAATACGTCAAAAATGGTCGATTTTGCTGATCGGAACAAAATGGCCGCCAGCGCCGCCGCCATCTTGGATTTTTATAATCTGTTGATGAGGATTTCATGAAGACTATACAAGCAATAAAACAAAACAAAAATTTTAAAAATCGAACATCAACTCACTTCACTATGGCATCGCAAAAAACACTCTAAAACCCATTTTTCAATCCAAGATGGCGGCGAAACAGTATTTTTTTTTTCCAAAATATTTTTTCAAGATACTCAATTTTGATATGGCAACACCCAGTAAAAAAAGAAAAAATTCAGCGCCTCAAACAAAAAAGTTAATGTCTCAAAAAAAGCCGCCATTTTGTTTTTTGAAAAAAAAAAACTCAAAAAGCTGCGTTGATAAAAATAAGAAAAATTCGCAAAAAGTGAGAATCACCCTAAAACACCTCTAAATAACTGAAAAACACCCCTGATCAGTGAGTGAGTCAGTCAGTGAGTGGTAATCGAGCTTTATATATTATAGACTAGCTTCTGGCCGCCGGCCTACGGCCGACTCGCGGCCATAAGCTAGGTCTGCGACGCTGGCCGCTCCGGGGCTTCGCCCCTCCCGCGGCTGCGAGGCCCCCGGGGGCCTCGCCGCAGCTCGGCCTTCGGCCTCGCAGTTGTTTGAGGGGGGGTTGGATGTTTCGCGGTGGTTGCTCTCAGTCTTTTCTGTGAGGTTGGTGTTTTAGCAAAAGAATCCTAGTGCGGGGTTGGCCGCTCCGGGCTTCGCCCTCCCGCGGCCGCGAGGCCCTAGGGGGCCTCGCCGCAGCTCGGCCTCCGGCCTCGCAGTTGCTTGTAATTGGGTTCACTGTTCCGGAACAAAACTCTCGTCCTTTTCTGGGTGGATGTTGTTTTAGCACAAGGATCCTAGTGCGGACGCTCAGCCTGCGGCTTCGCGAAGTTACTTGAAGGTCGATGATGGACGCTCCGGGCTTCGCCCTACGCGGAGTTCGGCCTCTGGCCTCACAGTCGAAGCTCGGCCTGCGGCCTCGCTGGGGGTTGAAATGCTACGTTCCGGGCTGCGCCCTACGCGTAGTTCGGCCTTCGGCCTCACACTCGGAGCTCGGCCTCCGGCCTCGCCTTTTAGTTACTGTAGCGATTAGCTTTAGGCGACACAGTGTGCGGGCGCTCAGCCTACGGCTTCGCGAAGTTAGTTGGGCCGCCATTGGAGGACGCTCCGGGCTCCGCCCTACGCGGAGTTCGGCCTTCGGCCTCACATTCGAAGCTCGGCCTGTGGCCTCGCAAATTTTTCAATGTTTCCGTGAAGATTTACAAGAATTTTTCATACAAAGAAGCACTTACGATGACTCCCAGTACATTTAGTATGGGATGTCTTAGTATGGCAGGCAAAAAGTTCAATCTCCTTAATTCGTACTGCAAGCGGGTAAACTACCCTTAAATGGATCAAATCGATATAAGTGGATAGTTCTGAACAGGATGACATCCTTTTTTTTTAAAACAAAGCAATATTGTATTTTGGGTAAATCTCAGAATTTACCCTGAAAATAGGGTAAGTTTTTTCACCATACTGTAGGCCTCACTAATTCTGTCGAAAAACTTTAGTAACATTTTCCTGTGAAATGACGACAATTACCTGAAAAAACAAATTTAGTAAATTTTTAAAATGACATATTTTCAAATGGCCGCCAGTGTACCTGCCATATTTAATTCTTGACATTTAGGACTTTTCGCGCAATCCTAGTTATATTGCACGAAAAACGGTATCTTTAGTTTTTTTCTATCTCGCACACAACTCCCTCAAGAGACCTTCAAAGTGACCCCTTCCAAAAAAAAGTTTTATTTCTCATTTCCAGTGTTGCCAGTTGATTTTGATGAAAATGGTCAAATGTCATTTTAATGGTCGCACTTAACTGGCCTAGAGTATTTTTATTACTGAAAAGACTTTATTTCTATTTTCGACTTTTTCGGGTCATTTCTCAAAAACTACTAAAGCTGCCAAAAATATTTTGTAACCTGGCAACCCGCACGCACGAGCTTTACGATTGGCTAGTACATTCCATCCCTCTCAAAAATTGGCAACACCCAAAAAAGCTCAAAAAACAGTTTAAAAATCGCAAACTTTTCACAAAATGGCCGCCAGCTCGTCCGCCATCTTGAAATTCAGAAATCCCGTATTTTTCCCTTAATCTGGACTATATATGGCAACATTTGGCGTTTTCAATTTTTTTCTACCATATGCGGCAGTGTCCGTCACTAACTTTAAAGACACCTATGTCGAAAATTTTATTTTCTACCATAGTTCCCAGTGTTGCCAGTCGTTTTTCGCAAAAATACTAAAAGGTCATTAAGGACCTAAGTTGCCATAAAACTGCATTCAAGTTTTTTTGACAGCTGTCATATTTCTCATTTCAACTTTCCCGAGCCCTATCCCAAAAACTACCATGAATTTGGTAGAAATTCACATTCATGGCAACACTCGAATAAATTACCTACAATCGGTCCCTACTAAGAAAAACGCTCAAGTGTTGCCATCTACCGGAAAAATCACTTCAAAAATGGTTGTTTTCGCTGATCGGAACAAAATGGCCGCCAGCGCCGCCGCCATCTTGGATTTTTATAATCTATGGATGAGGATGTCAAGTGGACTATACGAGCAACACTCCTCAGCAAAAATTTTGAAAATCGAACATAAACTCTATTCACTATGGCAACGCAAAAACCACTCTAAAACCGGTTTTTCAATCCAAGATGGCGGCCTGGGGAAGTTCTTTTTTTAAAAAAATATTTTTTCGAAATACCCAATTTAGACATGGCAACACCCAGTTAAAAAAGAAAAAAATCAGCGCTTGAAACAAAAAAGTTGATGTTTAAAAAAAAGACGCCATTTTGTTTTTTGAAAAAAAAAACTAAAAAACCTGCGTTGATAAAAATAACAAAAATTCCCAAAAAGTGAGAATGACCCTAAAACACTTCAAAACAACTGAAAAACACCCCTGATCAGTCAGTGAGTCAGTCAGTCAGTGGTAATCGAGCTTTATATATTATAGAAGACTAGCTTCTGGCCGCCGGCCTACGGCCGACTCGCGGCCATAAGCTAGGTCTGCGACGCTGGCCGCTCCGGGGCTTCGCCCCTCCCGCGGCTGCGAGGCCCCCGGGGGCCTCGCCGCAGCTCGGCGTTCGGCCTCGCATTTGTGTGACGATGTGGTTGCAGTTTCGCGAATGGCACTCTCGTTCTTTTCTGGGTGGAAGGTGTTTTAGCAAAAGAATCCTAGTGCGGGGTTGGCCGCTCCGGGCTTCGCCCTCCCGCGGCCGCGAGGCCCTATGGGGCCTCGCCGCAGCTCGGCCTTCGGCCTCGCAGTTGCTTGTAATTGGCGTCAATTTTCCGGGACAAAGTTCTCGTCCTTTTCTGGGTGGTTGTTGTTTTAACAAAATAATCCTAGTGCGGACGCTCAGCCTGCGGCTTCGCGAAGTTACTTGAAGGTCGATGGTGGACGCTCCGGGCTTCGCCCTACGCGGAGTTCGGCCTCTGGCCTCACAGTCGAAGCTCGGCCTACGGCCTCGCTGGGGGTTGATTGCCAACGCTTCGGGCTGCGCCCTACGCGTAGTTCGGCCTTCGGCCTCACACTCGGAGCTCGGCCTCCGGCCTCGCCTTTTAGTAACTGAGGTAATTAACTTTGGGCTTCACCGTGTGCGGGCGCTCAGCCTACGGCTTCGCGAAGTTAGTTGGGCCGTCATGGGGACGCTCCGGGCTTCGCCCTACGCGGAGTTCGGCCTTCGGCCTCACATACGAAGCTCGGCCTGCGGCCTCGCAAATTTTTCAATGTTTGCGTGAAGATTCATAAGAATTTTTCATACAAAGAAGCACTTTCAGTGACTCCCAGTACATTTAGTATGGGATGTCTTAGTATGGAAGGCAAAAAGTTCAATGTCCTTAATTCGTATTGCAAGGGGGTAAACTACCCTTAAATGGGTCAAATCGATATAAGTGGATAGTTTTGAACAGGATGACATACTTTTTTTTTTAAAACAAAGCAATTTTGTTTTTTGGGTAAATCTCAGAAATTACCCTGAAAATGGGGTAATTTATGTCACCATACTGTAGGCCTTACTGAACCTGACAAAAAACCCAAGTTAGATTTTCCTGTAAAATGATGCCAACTACCTGAAAAAACAAATTTAGTAAAATTTTAAAATGACATATTTTGAAATGGCCGCCAGTGTACCTGTCATGTTGAATTCTTGACATTTTACACTTTTGTTGCAATCTCAGTTATATTGCACAAAAAATGGTATCATTAGTTTTTTTCTACCTAGCTCACAACTCCCTCAAGAGACCTTCAAAGTGACCCCTTCCAAAAAAAACTTTTAATTCTCATTTCCAGTGTTGCCAGTTGATTTTGATAAAAATAGTCAAATGTCATTTTAATAGGCGCACTTAACCACCTTAGGGCATTTTCATTGCTGAAATGTCTTTATTTCTATTTTCGACATTTTCGGGCCATTTCTCAAAAACTACTGAAGCTACCAAAAATATTTTGTAACCTGGCAACCCGCAAGCACAAGCTACACGATTGGCTAGTACATTGCACAATTATTAAAAATTGGCAACACCCAAAAAAGCTCAAAAAACATTTTGAAAATCGCAAACTTTTCACAAAATGGCCGCCAGCTCGTCCGCCATCTTGAAATTCAGAAATCCCGTATTTTTCCCATAATCTGGACTATATATGGCCACACTTGGCGTTTTCGCTTTTTTTCTCCCATATGCGGAAGTGTCCGTCACTAACTTTAAAGACACCCATGTCGAAAATTTTATTCTCTACCATAGTTCCCAGTGTTGCCAGTCGATTTTTGCAAAAATACTGAAAGGCCATTAGGGACCTGAGTGGCCATCAAACTGCATTCAAGATTTTTTGACAGCTGTCATATTTCTCATTTCGACTTTCCCGAGCCCTATCCCAAAAACTACCATGAATTTGGTAGAAATTCACATTCGTGGCAACACTCGAATAAATTACCCACAATCGGTGCATACTACGTAAAACGCTCAAGTGTTGCCATCTACCGGAAAAGTCACGTCAAAAATGGTCGATTTCGCTGATCGGAACAAAATGGCCGCTAGCGCCGCCGCCATCTTGAATTTTTATAATCTGTGGATGAGGATGTCAAGTGGACTATACAAGCAACACTCTTTGACAAAAAATTTGAAAATCGAAAAAAACTCTAATCACTATGGCATCGCAAAAACCACTCTAAAACCCGTTTTTCAATCCAAGATGGCGGCCTGGGGACGTTCTTTTTTAAAAAAAATATTCTTTCAAAATACCCAATTTGGACATGGCAACACCCAGTTAAAAAAGAAAAAAATCAGCGCTTGAAACAAAAAAGTTGATGTTTGAAAAAAAGACGCCATCTTGTTTTTTGAAAAAAAAAAACTAAAAAACCTGCGTTGATAAAAATAAGAAAAATTCCCAAAAAGTGAAATTAACCCTAAAACACCTCAAAACACCTGAAAAACACCCCTGATCAGTCAGTGAGTGAGTCAGTGGTAATCGAGCTTTATATATTATAGACTAGCTTCTGGCCGCCGGCCTACGGCCGACTCGCGGCCATAAGCTAGGTCTGCGACGCTGGCCGCTCCGGGGCTTCGCCCCTCCCGCGGCTGCGAGGCCCCCGGGGGCCTCGCCGCAGCTCGGCCTTCGGCCTCGCATTGTTGGTTGTGGGGGTTTTATTTCGCGAATGGCGCTCTCGTTCTTTTCTGGGAGGAAGGTGTTTTAGCAAAAGAATCCTAGTGCGGGGTTGGCCGCTCCGGGCTTCGCCCTCCCGCGGCCGCGAGGCCCTAGGGGGCCTCGCCGCAGCTCGGCCTTCGGCCTCGCAGTTGCTTGTAATTGGGTTAACTGTTCCGGAACAAAACTCTCGTCCTTTTCTGAGTGGTTGTTGTTTATGCAAAAGGATCCTAGTGCGGGCGCTCAGCCTACGGCTTCGCGAAGTTACTCGAAGGTCGACGATGGACGCTCCGGGCTTCGCCCTACGCGGAGTTCGGCCTCCGGCCTCACAGTCGAAGCTCGGCCTGCGGCCTCGCTGGGGGTTGAAAACCAACGCTCCGGGCTGCGCCCTACGCGTAGTTCGGCCTTTGGCCTCACACTCGGAGCTCGGCCTCCGGCCTCGCCTTTTAGTGACTGAGGCAATTAACTTTGGGCTTCACCGTGTGCGGGCGCTCAGCCTGCGGCTTCGCGAAGTTAGTTGGGCAGTCATGGGGACGCTCCGGGCTTCGCCCTACGCGGAGTTCGGCCTTCGGCCTCACATTAGAAGCTCGGCCTGCGGCCTCGCGAATTTTTCGATGATTGCTGTGAAATTCACAATATATTTTCATACAAAGTAGCATTCTCAGTGACTCCCAGTACATTTAGTATGGGATGTCTTAGTACGGCAGGTCAAAAGTTTATTGCCCCTAATTCGTACTTCAAGGGGGTTATCTACCCTTAAATGGGTAAAATCCTTAAGAGTGGATAGTTTTGAACAGGATGACATACTTTTTTTTAAAAAACAAAGCAATTTTGTTTTTCGGGTAAATCTCAGAATTTACCCTGAAAATGGGGTAAATTTTTTTAGCATGCTGTAGGCCTTACTAAATATGACAAAAAACCCAAGTAACATTTTCCTGTAAAATGACGACAACTACCTGAAAAAACAAATTTAGTGAATTTTTAAAATGACATATTTTGAAATGGCCGCCAGTGTACCTGCCATATTGAATTCTTGACATTTTAGACTTCTTGTGCAATGTCAGTTATATTGCACGAAAAATGGTATAATTAGTTTTTTCCTATCTTGCACACAACTCCCTCTAGAGACCTTCAAAGAGACCCCTTCCAAAAAAAAGTTTTAATTCTCATTTCCAGTGTTGCCAGTTGATTTTGATAAAAATGGTCAAATGTCATTTTAATGGGCGCAGTCAATCACCTAAGGGCATTTTTATTGCTGAAATGTCTTTTTTTCTATTTTCGACTTTTTTGGGCCATTTCTCAAAAACTACTAAAGCTACCAAAAAAATATCTTCCCCTGGCAACTCGCAAGCACCAGCTTCACGATTGGCTAGTACATTGCACAATTATTAAAAATTGGCAACACCCAAAAAATCTTAAAAAACAGTTTGAAAATCGCAAACTTTTCACAAAATGGCCGCCAGCTCGTCCGCCATCTTGAAATTCAGAAATCCCGTATTTTTCCCATAATCTGGACTATATATGGCAACACTTGGCGTTTTTACTTTTTTTCTACCATATGCGGAAGTATCCGTCACTAACTTTAAAGACACCCATGTCGAAAATTTTATTTTCTACCATATTTCCCAGTGTTGCCAGGCGATTTTTGCAAAAATACTAAAACGTCATTAGGGACCTGGGTTGCCATAAAACTGCATTCAAGTTTTTTTGACAGCTGTCATATTTCTCATTTTGACTTTCCCGAGCTCTATCCCAAAAACTACCATGAATTTGGTAGAAATTCACATTCCTGGCAATACTTGAATAAATTACCCACAATTAGTGCATACTTGGAAAAACGCTCAAGTGTTGCCATCTACCGGAAAAATCGCCTCAAAAATGGTCGATTTCGCTGATCGGAACAAAATGGCCGCCAGCGCCGCCGCCATCTTGGATTTTTATAATCTGTGGATGAGGATGTCGAGTGGACTATACAAGCAACACTCCTCAGCAAAAATTTTGAAAATCGAACAAGAACTCTATTCACTATGGCAACGCAAAAAATACTCTAAAACCCGTTTTTCAATCCAAGATGGCGGCCTGGGGACGTTCTTTTTTTAAAAAAATATTTTTTCATAACAACCAATTTTGACATGGCAACACACAGTTAAAAAAGAAAAAATTCAGCGCCTCAAACAAAAAAGTTGATGTTTCAAAAAAAGACGCCATCTTGTTTTTTGGGAAAAAAAAACTAAAAAAGCTGTGTTGATAAAAATAACGAAAATTCTTAAAAAGTGAAATTAACCCTAAAACACCTCTAAATAAGTGAAAAACACCCCTGATCAGTGAGTGAGTCAGTGAGTGGTAATCGAGCTTTATATATTATAGACTAGCTTCTGGCCGCCGGCCTACGGCCGACTCGCGGCCATAAGCTAGGTCTGCGACGCTGGCCGCTCCGGGGCTTCGCCCCTCCCGCGGCTGCGAGGCCCCCGGGGGCCTCGCCGCAGCTCGGCCTTCGGCCTCGCATTTGTGTGACGATGGGGTTGTAGTTTCGCGAATGGCGCTCTCGTTCTTTTCTGGGTGGAAGGTGTTTTAGCAAAAGAATCCTAGTGCGGGGTTGGCCGCTCCGGGCTTCGCCCTCCCGCGGCCGCGAGGCCCTAGGGGCCTCGCCGCAGCTCGGCCTTCGGCCTCGCAGTTGCTTGTAATTGGGTTGACTGTTCCGGAACAAAACTCTCGTCCTTTTCTGAGTAGTTGTTGTTTAAGCAAAAGGATCCTAGTGCGGGCGCTCAGCCTACGGCTTCGCGAAGTTACTTGAAGGTCGACGATGGACGCTCCGGGCTTCGCCCTACGCGGAGTTCGGCCTCCGGCCTCACAGTCAAAGCTCGGCCTGCGGCCTCGCTGGGGGTTGAAAACCAACGCTCCGGGCTGCGCCCTACGCGTAGTTCGGCCTTTCGCCTCACATTCGGAGCTCGGCCTCCGGCCTCGCCTTTTAGTGACTGAGGCAATTAACTTTGAGCTTCACCGTGTGCGGGCGCTCAGCCTGCGGCTTCGCGAAGTTAGTTGGGCAGTCATGGGGACGCTCCGGGCTTCGCCCTACGCGGAGTTCGGCCTTCGGCCTCACATTAGAAGCTCGGCCTGCGGCCTCGCGAATTTTTCGATGATTGCTGTGAAATTCACAATATATTTTCATACAAAGTAGCATTCTCAGTGACTCCCAGTACATTTAGTATGGGATGTCTTAGTACGGCAGGTCAAAAGTTTATTGCCCCTAATTCGTACTTCAAGGGGGTTATCTACCCTTAAATGGGTAAAATCCTTAAGAGTGGATAGTTTTGAACAGGATGACATACTTTTTTTTAAAAAACAAAGCAATTTTGTTTTTCGGGTAAATCTCAGAATTTACCCTGAAAATGGGGTAAATTTTTTTAGCATGCTGTAGGCCTTACTAAATATGACAAAAAACCCAAGTAACATTTTCCTGTAAAATGACGACAACTACCTGAAAAAACAAATTTAGTGAATTTTTAAAATGACATATTTTGAAATGGCCGCCAGTGTACCTGCCATATTGAATTCTTGACATTTTAGACTTCTTGTGCAATGTCAGTTATATTGCACGAAAAATGGTATAATTAGTTTTTTCCTATCTTGCACACAACTCCCTCTAGAGACCTTCAAAGAGACCCCTTCCAAAAAAAAGTTTTAATTCTCATTTCCAGTGTTGCCAGTTGATTTTGATAAAAATAGTCAAATGTCATTTTAATGGGCGCAGTCAATCACCTAAGGGCATTTTTATTGCTGAAATGTCTTTTTTTCTATTTTCGACTTTTTTGGGCCATTTCTCAAAAACTACTAAAGCTACCAAAAAAATATCTTCCCCTGGCAACTCGCAAGCACCAGCTTCACGATTGGCTGGTACATTGCACAATTATTAAAAATTGGCAACACCCAAAAAATCTTAAAAAACAGTTTGAAAATCGCAAACTTTTCACAAAATGGCCGCCAGCTCGTCCGCCATCTTGAAATTCAGAAATCCCGTATTTTTCCCATAATCTGGACTATATATGGCAACACTTGGCGTTTTTACTTTTTTTCTACCATATGCGGAAGTATCCGTCACTAACTTTAAAGACACCCATGTCGAAAATTTTATTTTCTACCATATTTCCCAGTGTTGCCAGGCGATTTTTGCAAAAATACTAAAACGTCATTAGGGACCTGGGTTGCCATAAAACTGCATTCAAGTTTTTTTGACAGCTGTCATATTTCTCATTTTGACTTTCCCGAGCTCTATCCCAAAAACTACCATGAATTTGGTAGAAATTCACATTCATGGCAACACTCGAATAAATTACCTACAATCGGTCCCTACTAAGAAAAACGCTCAAGTGTTGCCATCTACCGGAAAAATCACTTCAAAAATGGTTGTTTTCGCTGATCGGAACAAAATGGCCGCCAGCGCCGCCGCCATCTTGGATTTTTATAATCTATGGATGAGGATGTCAAGTGGACTATACGAGCAACACTATAAAACAAAAATTTTGAAAATCGAACAAGAACTCTATTCACTATGGCATCGTAAAAACCACTCTAAAACCCGTTTTTCAATCCAAGATGGCGGCCTGGGGACGTTCTTTTTTTAAAAAAATATTTTTTCATAACAACAAATTTTGACATGGCAACACCCATTAAAAAAAGAAAAAATTCAGCGCCTCAAACAAAAAAGTTGATGTCTCAAAAAGAGCCGCCATTTTGTTTTTTGAAAAAAAAAAACTGAAAAACCTGCGTTGATAAAAATAACAAAAATTCCTAAAAAGTGAAATTAACCCTAAAACACCTCAAAACAACTGAAAAACACCCCTGATCAGTGAGTCAGTCAGTCAGTGGTAATCGAGCTTTATATATAATAGATAGACTAGCTTCTGGCCGCCGGCCTACGGCCGACTCGCGGCCATAAGCTAGGTCTGCGACGCTGGCCGCTCCGGGGCTTCGCCCCTCCCGCGGCTGCGAGGCCCCCGGGGGCCTCGCCGCAGCTCGGCCTTCGGCCTCGCAGTTGTTTGAGGGGGGGTTTTTTGTTTCGCGAATGGCGCTCTCGTTCTTTTCTGGGTAGTTGGTGTTTTAGCAAAAGAATCCTAGTGCGGGGTTGGCCGCTCCGGGCTTCGCCCTCCCGCGGCCGCGAGGCCCTAGGGGGCCTCGCCGCAGCTCGGCCTTCGGCCTCGCAGTTGCTTGTAATTGGTTTCACTGTACCGGAACAAAGCTCTCGTCCTTTTCTGGGTGATTGTTGTTTTAACAAAAGGAGCCTAGTGCGGACGCTCAGCCTACGGCTTCGCGAAGTTACTTGAAGGTCGATGATGGACGCTCCGGGCTTCGCCCTAAGCGGAGTTCGGCCTCTGGCCTCACAGTCGAAGCGAGGCCTGCGGCCTCGCTGGGGGTTAAAAGCAAACGCTCCGGGCTGCGCCCTACGCGTAGTTCGGCCTTCGGCCTCACACTCGGAGCTCGGCCTCCGGCCTCGCCTTTTAGTAACTGAGGCAATTAACTTTGGGCTTCACCGTGTGCGGGCGCTCAGCCTACGGCTTCGCGAAGTTAGTTGGGCCGTCATGGGGGACGCTCCGGGCTTCGCCCTACGCGGAGTTCGGCCTTCGGCCTCACGTTGGAAGCTCGGCCTGCGGCCTCGCAAATTTTTCGATGATTGCTGAAAGATTCACAAGATTTTTTCATACAAAGTAGCATTTTCAGTGACTCCCAGTACATTTAGTATGGGATGTCTTTGTATGACAGGTCAAAAGTTTATTGCCCTTAATTCGTACTTCAAGGGGGTTTACTTCCCTTAAATAGGTCAAATCGTTAAGAGTGGATAGTTTTTAACAGGATGACATACTTTTTTTTAAAAAACAAAGCAATTTTGTTTTTCGGGTAAATCTCAGAATTTACCCTGAAAATGGGGTAAATTTTTTTAGCATGCTGTAGGCCTTACTAAATATGACAAAAAACCCAAGTAACATTTTCCTGTAAAATGACGACAACTACCTGAAAAAACAAATTTAGTGAATTTTTAAAATGACATTTTTTGAAATGGCCGCCAGTGTACCTGCCATATTGAATTCTTGACATTTTAGACTTTTTGTGCAATGTTAGTTATATTGCACGAAAAATGGTATAATTAGTTTTTTCCTATCTTGCACACAACTCCCTCTAGAGACCTTCAAAGAGACCCCTTCCAAAAAAAAGTTTTAATTCTCATTTCCAGTGTTGCCAGTTGATTTTGATAAAAATAGTCAAATGTCATTTTAATGGGCGCAGTCAATCACCTAAGGGCATTTTTATTGCTGAAATGTCTTTTTTTCTATTTTCGACTTTTTTGGGCCATTTCTCAAAAACTACTAAAGCTACCAAAAAAATATCTTCCCCTGGCAACTCGCAAGCACCAGCTTCACGATTGGCTAGTACATTGCACAATTATTAAAAATTGGCAACACCCAAAAAATCTTAAAAAACAGTTTGAAAATCGCAAACTTTTCACAAAATGGCCGCCAGCTCGTCCGCCATCTTGAAATTCAGAAATCCCGTATTTTTCCCATAATCTGGACTATATATGGCAACACTTGGCGTTTTTACTTTTTTTCTACCATATGCGGAAGTATCCGTCACTAACTTTAAAGACACCCATGTCGAAAATTTTATTATCTACCATATTTCCCAGTGTTGCCAGGCGATTTTTGCAAAAATACTAAAAGGTCATTAGGGACCTGGGTTGCCATAAAACTGCATTCAAGTTTTTTTGACAGCTGTCATATTTCTCATTTTGACTTTCCCGAGCTCTATCCCAAAAACTACCATGAATTTGGTAGAAATTCACATTCATGGCAACACTCGAATAAATTACCTACAATCTATGCATACTTTATCAAACACTCAAGTGTTGCCATCTACCGGAAAAAACACTTCAAAAATGGACGATTTCGCTGATCTGAACAAAATGGCCGCCAGCGCCGCCGCCATCTTGGATTTTTATAATCTGTGGATGAGGATGTCAAGTGGACTATACAAGCAAAAAAACAAACGAAGAATTCTGAAAATCGAACAGAAACTCACTTCACTATGGCATCGCAAAAACCACTCTAAAACCCGTTTTTCAATCCAAGATGGCGGCATGGGGACATTCGTTTTTAAAAAAAATATTTTTTCATAACAACCAATTTTGACATAGCAACACACAGTTAAAAAAGAAAAAATTCAGCGCCTCAAACAAAAAAGTTGATGTCTGAAAAAAATCCGCCATCTTGTTTTTTGAAAAAAAAAAACTAAAAAACCTGCGTTGATAAAAATAACAAAAATTCCTAAAAAGTGAAATTAACCCTAAAACACCTCAAAACAACTGAAAAACACCCCTGATCAGTGAGTCAGTCAGTCAGTGGTAATCGAGCTTTATATATAATAGATAGACTAGCTTCTGGCCGCCGGCCTACGGCCGACTCGCGGCCATAAGCTAGGTCTGCGACGCTGGCCGCTCCGGGGCTTCGCCCCTCCCGCGGCTGCGAGGCCCCCGGGGGCCTCGCCGCAGCTCGGCCTTCGGCCTCGCATTTGTTTGAGGGGGGGTTGGATGTTTCGCGGTGGTTGCTCTCAGTCTTTTCTGTGAGGTTGGTGTTTTAGCAAAAGAATCCTAGTGCGGGGTTGGCCGCTCCGGGCTTCGCCCTCCCGCGGCCGCGAGGCCCTAGGGGGCCTCGCCGCAGCTCGGCCTTCGGCCTCGCAGTTGCTTGTAATTGGGTTAGCTGTTCCGGAACAAAACTCTCGTCCTTTTCTGGGTGGTTGTTGTTTTAGCAAAAGGATCCTAGTGCGGACGCTCAGCCTACGGCTTCGCGAAGTTACTTGAAGGTCGTTGATAGACGCTCCGGGCTTCGCCCTACGCGGAGTTCGGCCTCTGGCCTCACAGTCGAAGCTCGGCCTGCGGCCTCGCTGGGGGTTAAGAGCAAACGCTCCGGGCTGCGCCCTACGCGTAGTTCGGCCTTCGGCCTCACACTCGGAGCTCGGCCTCCGGCCTCGCCTTTTAGTGACTGAGGCAATTAACTTTGGGCTTCACCGTGTGCGGGCGCTCAGCCTACGGCTTCGCGAAGTTAGTTGGACCGTCATGAGGGACGCTCCGGGCTTCGCCCTACGCGGAGTTCGGCCTTCGGCCTCACCTTCGAAGCTCGGCCTGCGGCCTCGCAAATTTTTCATGTTTCCGTGAAGATTCACAAGATTTTTTCATGCAAAGTAGCATTTTCAGTGACTCCCAGTACATTTAGTATGAGAAGTCTTAGTATGGCAGGGCAAAAGTTTATTGCACTTAATTCGTACTTCAAGGGGGTTTACTACCCTTGAAGGGGTCAAATCGTTAAGAGTGGATAGTTTTGAACAGGATGACATACTTTTTTTTTAAAAACAAAGCAATTTTGAATTTCGTGTAAATCTCAGAATTTACCCTGAAAATGGGGTAATTTTTTTGACCATACTATAGGCCTTACTAAATCTGACAAAAAACTCAAATTACATTTTCCTGTAAAATGACGACAACTACCTGAAAAAACAGTTTAAGTGAAATTTTAAATTGACATATTTTGAAATGGCCGCCAGTGTACCTGCCATGTTGAGTTCTTTACATTTTACACTTTTGGTGCAATCTCAGTTATATTGCACGAAAAACTGTATCATTCGTTTTTTTCTATCTTGCTCACAACTCCCTCAAGAGACCTTCAAAGTGACCCCTTCCAAAAAAAAGTTTCAATTCTCATTTCCAGTGTTGCCAGTTGATTTTGATGAAAATAGTCAAATGTCATTTTAATGGCCCCATTCAACCAGCCTAGGGCATTTTTTTTGCTGAAATGCCTTTATTTCTATTTTCGACTTTTTCGGGCCATTTCTCAAAAACTACTAAAGCTACCAAAAATATTTTGTAACCTGGCAACCCGCAAGCACAAGTTACACGATTGGCTGGAACATTGCATCCCTCTTAAAAATTGGCAACACAGAAAAAAACTCAAAAAACAGTTTGAAAATCGCAAACTTTTCACAAAATGGCCGCCAGCTCGTCCGCCATCTTGAAATTCAGAAATCCCGTATTTTTCCCATAATCTGGACTATATATGGCAACACTTGGCGTTTTCACTTTTTTTCTCCCATATGCGGAAGTGTCCGTCACTAACTTTAAAGACACCCATGTCGAAAATTTTATTTTCTACCGTAGTTCCCAGTGTTGCCAGTCGATTTTTGCAAAAATACTAAAAGGTCATTAGGGACCTGGGCTGCCATCAAACTGCATTCAAGATTTTTTGACAGCTGTCATATTTCTCATTTCGACTTTCCCGAGCCCTATCCCAAAAACTACCATGAATTTGGTAGAAATTCACATTCGTGGCAACACTCGAATAAATGACCCACAATCGGTGCATACTATGAAAAACGCTCAAGTGTTGCCATCTACCGGTAAAATCACTTCAAAAATGGTCGTTTTCGCTGATCGGAACAAAATGGCCGCCAGCGCCGCCGCCATCTTGGATTTTTATAATCTGTGAATGAGGATGTCAAGTGGACTATACAAGCAACAAAACAAAAGAAGAATTTTGAAAATCGAACAGAAACTCTATTCACTATGGCATCGCAAAAACCACTCTAAAACTCGTTTTTCAATCCAAGATGGCGGCCTGGGGACATTATTTTTTTTAAAAAATATTTTTTCATAACAACCAATTTTGACATGGCAACACACAGTTAAAAAAGAAAAAATTCAGCGCTTAAAACAAAAAAGTTGATGTCTCAAAAAGAGCCGCCATCTTGTTTCTGAAAAAAAAAAAACTAAAAAAGCTGCGTTGATTAAAATAACAAAAATTCTCAAAAAGTGAAATTAACCCTAAAAAACCTCAAAACAACTGAAAAACACCCCTGATCAGTGAGTGAGTGAGTCAGTCAGTGAGTGGTAATCGAGCTTTATATATTATAGACTAGCTTCTGGCCGCCGGCCTACGGCCGACTCGCGGCCATAAGCTAGGTCTGCGACGCTGGCCGCTCCGGGGCTTCGCCCCTCCCGCGGCTGCGAGGCCCCCGGGGGCCTCGCCGCAGCTCGGCCTTCGGCCTCGCAGTTGTTTGAGGGGGGGTTGGATGTTTCGCGGTGGTTGCTCTCAGTCTTTTCTGTGAGGTTGGTGTTTTAGCAAAAGAATCCTAGTGCGGGGTTGGCCGCTCCGGGCTTCGCCCTCCCGCGGCCGCGAGCCCCTGGGGGGCCTCGCCGCAGCTCGGCCTTCGGCCTCGCAGTTGCTTGTAATAAGGTTCACTGTTCCGGGACGAAGCTCTCGTCCTTTTCTGGGTGGTCGGTGTTTTAGCACAAGGATCCTAGTGCGGACGCTCAGCCTGCGGCTTCGCGAAGTTACTTGAAGGTCGATGATGGACGCTCCGGGCTGCGCCCTACGCGGAGTTCGGCCTCTGGCCTCACAGTCGAAGCTCGGCCTGCGGCCTCGCTGGGGGTTAAAAGCAAACGCTCCGGGCTGCGCCCTACGCGTAGTTCGGCCTTCGGCCTCACACTCGGAGCTCGGCCTCCGGCCTCGCCTTGTAGTATCTGAGGCAATTAACTTTGGGCTTCACCGTGTGCGGGCGCTCAGCCTGCGGCTTCGCGAAGTTAGTTGGGCCGTCATGGTGGACGCTCCGGGCTTCGCCCTACGCGGAGTTCGGCCTTCGGCCTCACATTCGAAGCTCGGCCTGCGGCCTCGCAAATTTTTCGATGATTGCTGGGAAATTCACAATATTTTTTCATACAAAGTAGCATTTTCAGTGACTCCCAGTACATTTAGTATGGGATGTCTTAGTATGACAGGTCAAAAGTTTCTTGCCCTTAATTCGTACTTCAAGGGGGTTTACTACCCTTAAATAGGTCATATCGTTAAGAGTGGATAGTTTTGAACAGGATGACATCCTTTTTTTTTTAAAAACAAAGCAATTTTGTTTTTCGGGTAAATCTCAGAAATTACCCTGAAAATGGGGTAATTTTTTTCACCATACTGTAGGCCTTACTAAACCTAACAAAAAACTAAAATTATATTTTCCTGTAAAATGACGCCAACTACCTGAAAAAACAACTTTAGTAAATTTTTAAATTGGCGTATTTTGAAATGGCCGCCAGTGTACCTGCCATGTTGAATTCTTGACATTTTACACTTTTGGTGCAATCTCAGTTATATTGCACAAAAAATGGTATCATTAGTTTTTTTCTACCTAGCTCACAACTCCCTCAAGAGACCTTCAAAGTGACCCCTTCCAAAAAAATATTTTAATTCTCATTTCCAGTGTTGCCAGTTGATTTTGATAAAAATAGTCAAATGTCATTTTAATGGGCGCACTTAACCATCTTAGGGCATTTTTATTGCTGAAATGTCTTTATTTCTATTTTCGACTTTTTCGGGCCATTTCTCAAAAACTACTAAAGCTACCAAAAATATTTTGTAACCTGGCAACCTGCAAGCAAGAGCTACACGATTGGCCAGTACATTACATCCCTCTCAAAAATTGGCAACACCCAAAAAAGCTCAAAAAACAGTTTGAAAATCGCAAAGCCGCCAGCTCGTCCGCCATCTTGAAATTCAGAAATCCCGTATTTTTCCCAAAATCTCGACTATATATGGCAACACTTGGCATTTTCATTTTTTTTCTACCATATGCGGAAGTATCCGTCACTAACTTTAAAGACACCCATGTCGAAAATTTTATTTTCTACCATACTTCCCAGTGTTGCCAGACGATTTTTGCAAAAATACTAAAAAGTCATTAGGGACCTGAGTTACCATCAAACTGCATTCAAGTTTTTTTGACAGCTGTCATATTTCTCATTTCGACTGTCCCGAGCCCTATCCCAAAAACTACCATGAATTTGGTAGAAATTCACATTCATGGCAACACTCCAATAAATTACCCATAATCGGTGCATACTATGAAACACGCTCAAGTGTTGCCATCTACCGGAAAAATCACTTCAAAAATGGTCGATTTCGCTGATCGGACCAAAATGGCCGCCAGCGCCGCCGCCATCTTGGATTTTTATAATCTGTGGATGAGGATGTCAAGTGGACTATACAAGCAACACTCCTCAGCAAAAATTTTGAAAATCGAACATAAACTCACTTCACTATGGCAACGCAAAAACCACTCTAAAACCCGTTTTTCAATCCAAGATGGCGGCGAAACAGTATTTTTTTTTTCCAAAATATTTTTTCAAGATACTCCATTTTGATATGGCAACACCCAGTAAAAAAAGAAAAAATTCAGCGCCTCAAACAAAAAAGTAGATGTCTCAAAAAAAGCCGCCATCTTGTTTTTTTCCAATTTTTTTTTCGGAAACCTGCTTTGATAAAAATAATAAAAATTCCCAAAAAGTGAAAACGACCCTAAAACACCTCAAAATAGGTGAAAAACACCCCTGATCAGTCAGTCAGTCAGTCAGTGAGTGGTAATCGAGCTTTATATATAATAGACTAGCTTCTGGCCGCCGGCCTACGGCCGACTCGCGGCCATAAGCTAGGTCTGCGACGCTGGCCGCTCCGGGGCTTCGCCCCTCCCGCGGCTGCGAGGCCCCCGGGGGCCTCGCCGCAGCTCGGCCTTCGGCCTCGCAGTTGTTGGTTATGGAGTTGCAGTTTCGCGAATGGCGCTCTCGTTCTTTTCTGGGAGGAAGGTGTTTTAGCAAAAGAATCCTAATGCGGGGTTGGCCGCTCCGGGCTTCGCCCTCCCGCGGCCGCGAGGCCCTGGGGGGCCTCGCCGCAGCTCGGCCTTCGGCCTCGCAGTTGCTTGTAATTGGGTTAACTGTTCCGGAACAAAACTCTCGTCCTTTTCTGAGTGGTTGTTGTTTAAGCAAAAGGATCCTAGTGCTGGCGCTCAGCCTACGGCTTCGCGAAGTTACTTGAAGGTCGACGATGGACGCTCCGGGCTTCGCCCTACGCGGAGTTCGGCCTCAGGCCTCACAGTCAAAGCTCGGCCTGCGGCCTCGCTGGGGGTTGAAAGCCAACGCTCCGGGCTGCGCCCTACGCGTAGTTCGGCCTTTGGCCTCACACTCGGTGCTCGGCCTCCGGCCTCGCCTTTTAGTGACTGAGGCAATTAACTTTTGGCTTCACCGTGTGCGGGCGCTCAGCCTGCGGCTTCGCGAAGTTAGTTGGGCCGTCATGGGGGACGCTCCGGGCTTCGCCCTACGCGGAGTTCGGCCTTCGGCCTCACATTCGAAGCTCGGCCTGCGGCCTCGCAATTTTTTCAATGTTTCGATTCACAAGAATCTTTCATACAAAGAAGCACTTACAGAGACTCCCAGTACATTTAGTATGGGATGTCTTAGTATGGAAGGCAAAAAGTTTACTGCCCTTAATTCGTACTGCAAGGGGGTAAACTACCCTTAAATGGGTCAAATCGATATAAGTGGATAGTTTTGAACAGGATGACATACTTTTTTTTAAAAAACAAAGCAATTTTGTTTTTCGGGTAAATCTCTGAATTTACCCTGAAAATGGGGTAATTTATTTCACCATACTGTAGGCCTCACTGAACCTGACAAAAAACCCAAGCAACATTTTCCTGTAAAATGGCGACAACTACCTAAAAAAACAATTTTAGTAAAATTTTAAATTGTCATATTTTGAAATGGCCGCCAGTGTACCTGCCATGTTTAATTCTTGACATTTAGGACTTTTCGCGCAATCCTAGTTATATTGCACGAAAAAAAGTATCATTAGTTTTTTTCTATCTCGCACACAACTCCCTCAAGAGACCTTCAAAGTGACCCCTTCCAAAAAAAAGTTTTATTTCGCATTTCCAGTGTTGCCAGTTGATTTTGATGAAAATGGTCAAATGTCATTTTAATGGTCGCACTTAACCGGCCTAGAGCATTTTTATTACTGAAAAGACTTTATTTCTATTTTCGACTTTTTCGGGTCATTTCTCAAAAACTACTAAAGCTACCAAAATTATTTTGTAATCTGGCAACCCGCAAGCACGAGCTTTACGATTGGTTAGTACATTCCATCCCTCTCAAAAATTGGCAACACCCCTAAAAGCTCAAAAAACAGTTTGAAAATCGCAAACTTTTCACAAAATGGCCGCCAGCTCGTCCGCCATCTTGAAATTCAGAAATCCCGTATTTTTCCCGTAATCTGGACTATATATGGCAACACTTGGCGTTCTCACTTTTTTTCTACCATATGCGGAAGTGTCCGTCACTAACTTTAAAGACACCCATGTCGAAAATTTTATTTTCTACCATAGTTCCCAGTGTTGCCAGTCGATTTTTGCAAAAATACTAAAAGGTCATTAGGGACCCAGGTTGCCATCAAACTGCATTCAAGTTTTTTTGACAGCTGTCATATTTCTCATTTCGACTTTCCCGAGCCCTATCCCAAAAACTACCATGAATTTGGTAGAAATTCACATTCGTGGCAATACTCGGATAAATAACCCACAATCGGTGCATACTATGAATAACGCTCAAGTGTTGCCATCTACCGGAAAAATCGCCTCAAAAATGGTCGATTTCGCTGATCGGAACAAAATGGCCGCCAGCGCCGCCGCCATCTTGGATTTTTATAATCTATGGATGAGGATGTCGAGTGGACTATACAAGCAACACTATAAAACAAAAATTTTGAAAATCGAACAAGAACTCACTTCACTATGGCATCGCAAAAACCACTCTAAAACCAGTTTTTCAATCCAAGATGGCGGCCTGGGGACATTCTTTTTTTTAAAAAATATTTTTTCATAACAACCAATTTTGACATGGCAACACACAGTTAAAAAAGAAAAAATTCAGCGCCACAAACAAAAAAGTTGATGTTTGAAAAAAAGACGCCATCTTGTTTTTTGAAAAAAAAAACCTGAAAAACCTTCGTTGATAAAAATAACAAAAATTCCCAAAAAGTGAAATTAACCCTAAAACACCTCAAAACAACTGAAAAACACCCCTGATCAGTGAGTGAGTCAGTCAGTCAGTCAGTGAGTGGTAATCGAGCTTTATATATTATAGATTATCCGAACGTGTGACCTGAATGCTTATAATGTTCTGAGAACCAAACACCTAGCTTTCATGATATTTTTTGTATTTGCTAAGGTATATCTGTTACATAAGGCGTAAGCCTAAGGGAGTTACGGAGGAACTAACGAAGTGAAAGTAACGGGATTGAGGATATATTATTATCTCTGTTGACTGTTAAGATACAATTCTAAGATAGACCGCATCATAGAGATTCAAATAAACCAGTATTGTCGCTTGCAGTTTGCGGTCTGCTTTCCTTCTTGGAATTGTACCTTTTGAATCCTATGAGTCTTATGTTAAGATTTAATAATAACATTATATGGTGGATATTTCAAACGTATCTTATCAACGTCATCATAAGCCAATAAAGTCATCTAATACTCGTATGCCATCGACATAAAACCCAAGCAACCCGGATAACGGGGCGGAGGCTCAACCTTTACAAGTGTAAAGTTCATCAAGGTGTAAAGGAGCGGAACATTCAGAAGCCCAAAGTTCGCCAAACGAATTTAAAGGTTTAAATTCGTTTGGCGAACTTTGGGCTCCTGAATGTTCCGCTCCTTGCAGCCGACGATGATTTCAACAGTCAACGTAACTCAAGCCCAATGAGGATAAATTCGGAAGTGCAATGTCACATGCAGATACACACGTTAAACTTATAAAACCCCTCTGTTAAAATATAAATGCAAAGCACGGAGAATCCTCTGTTAAATCCATGAGTTAAAAAAAACTATTTTATCTCTGAAAAAACCTATAATAACATCCCGTTAAGCGAGCCTGCAACTGAATACGCAACAAAAACTAAGCACAAAATAACTAAAAAATGTTTTAGAATGAAAACAATTATTCAACCAGAGATGTAAGAGCGAATTCTTCTTTTAAAATTAATTCCGCTACATGCAATTCCGGTCCGGTTGCAGCGGTTTTCATGCAAATACATTTTCTGGTAGTACAGTCGACGGAAGATAAAATAATAATAAAAACAATTTTCATTTCACTCTACATTCCCGACGGACGCATATTATCTTAACAATAAGTATTTTAACTTATTGACATTAACATCAAAATTGAAAACCCGTTGCAAAGGATTGTCCTTTGCCTCATTTGAAATTGTGCCCAGAATGCTGGCAGCATTGCCTCTTTTAATGGCCAGACTTAAACGATGGCCGAGGAAGAAATTAAAAAAAAAACAAAAAAAAACAAATTAAGTTTCATGTTGATTTTATGGTTCGCGGAGTTTTTCTACCGAGTCTTTCTAACGAGTAACCGATTGCGATACAAGGCGCCGTTCTCGAAGTTGTTCAAAAATATGTATACCTCGGGCAGACATTGCAGTTAGGTAGAAACAACTTCGAGGACGAGGTGAACAGAAGAATTCAGTTGGGTTGGGCAGCGTTTGGGAAGCTACGTCGAGTCTTCACATCGTCGATCCCACAGTGCCTAAAGACAAAAGTCTTCAATCAGTGCGTCCTACCCGTCATGACATACGGAGCCGAAACGTGGACACTAACGGCACGGCTGGTCCACAAATTTAAAGTCACTCAGCGGGCTATGGAGAGGGCTATGCTCGGCGTTTCTCTGCGAGATCAAATCAGAAATGAGGTGATACGGCAGAGAACCAAGGTTATCGACATAGCCCACCGGATTGGCAAGCTGAAGTGGCAGTGGGCTGGCCATGTTAGCCGTAGAACCGACAACCGTTGGAGTAAACGTGTTCTTGAGTGGAGACCGCGTCTCGGCAAGCGTAGTGTAGGACGTCCTCAGGCAAGGTGGAGTGATGATCTGCGCAGGATGGCTGGCAGGAGCTGGATGCGAGCAGCCGAAGATCGAGTACAGTGGCGTGCAAAAGGAGAGGCCTATGTTCAGCAGTGGACTACAACAGGCTGATGATGATGATGATGGAGTTTTTCTCAGTAATTTATTTACGCGACGGCAATTCCTGAACAGACCATGGAGGTCTTGTAGATTTGACAGTGTCCATGGACAGACAACGTGTGCTTGGGCCAAAAAAACACGAAGTGCTAACAACAAACTGAAAGCATTAACGTACATAATGTTCTACTTAATTTGAAAGCATTAAGTGTACAGCTGAACTTTTGATGCTGACTGTACTGTAATCCTCGAAAAATATTCATGAAATTTCAGATTTTGAAGGTGCTGTGCAAACTTCACTGCCGACATGAGATTCAGTCGCAGGAAACTGCGGAAAAGAGGATTTATTTTTCTTTCACTAATACAAAAGTTAAGTTGTTTAAACATTGAGTTAACGTTCGTGTAGCTTCTAGATTTAGCAAGTGCACATAGAAATTAACGTGTTTTTTGAGGAGAACTGTACCCAAGCGCTGCTGGTTATGAATTAACTATAAACGTGAATTCATCAGTGCTGTGAAATCAGATTTTGCTAAATACTCGTAAAGTCAAAATACAACGTGATTTCGCTCAATCCAGTCAAAGTTGTAAATAATATTGCGAAGCGATACACTGAAAAACGCGATCGATACACTTAGCGAAGCGATACACTTAGAAGGCTCAAAGTCACCCAGCGAGCAATGGAGAGAGCGATGCTTGGTATTTCCCTGCTTGATCGAATCAGAAATGATGAGATCCGCAGGAGAACTAAGACAACCGACATCGCTCGAAGGATTGCATCGCTGAAGTGGCAGTGGGCGGGACACATAGCGCGGAGTACCGATGGCCGTTGGGGCGGAAAGGTTCTCGAATGGCGACCGCGTACCGGACGACGTTCCGTGGGCAGGCCCTCCACAAGGTGGACCGACGATCTGGTCAAGGTCGCGGGAAGCCGCTGGATGCGGACAGGGCAGGACCGATCGTTGTCCCCCCCTGAATATGTCTTCACCTTGGCGTGGTAGGGGGGCTCAGTACCCGGAGCGGGTTGTTTGCTCCGGGGAAGCGAAGAGAGACAACCCGCGCGGTTGGGAGTCCAGTGTGACTGGCCCTTGCCGGGCGGGGCCGTAACCGCCACTGAGGCGGCCGGTTGGTCACCGTCACTGAGACGGTGATTGCGTGGAGCAAACCACCATAAAAATCACGAAGCCTGAGGTCTCCCGTGCCAAAGGTGGGTAAATGCTAGCGGAGGCGGGGGAGGAGATGGGTTGGGTCCACCCTAAGGGCCCAAAACTAAACATGGATTCGAGCAATTTTAAGATAACTACCCAGGAGGGTCTCATTGCCACAGGCAGTGAGGAATCCCTCTCCGCTTCGGCGGGCAGTCCCATGTATTCTGGGGGGGACAAAAGTTGCCTTGGAGACGTGTTGTCGTATGAGAGAGTGGAGGAGCTGGGTGGAGGTATTGGAGGTGTGACCGAAAATCTGGGCGTAGCATCGGCCCGCGTCACCCGACAAAGCGCGTCTGTAGAGAAGCGGAGGATTTTGAAAGTCGACGAACATCTGTCGACACAACCAAAGGTTGATGAGGTCACTAGTCCGGACGGTTACTTGTCCGCCGAGGAGAGTGTGGAGAATAAAGGAAGACTGTGGGCGTCTCCAAGAAGGCGCAGCAGATCGAGATATCAGTCGTTAGATAGACATTCCGAACTGGAGTTGTCGTCGGGAGATGAGGTTCCCGCCCCAAAAACCCCCAAAGCCCAAAGAGGCAGGGGCCGACCACCGGCTATGGGTCATTATGATGGCGTTAACACCGTGAAGGACTTCTTTCGCAAAGAAAGGGAGGTGGCTGAACAGCAAGCTGAGATGGAAGTGGCACAACTGACCCGTGCCATGACGAAAGAAGACCGAGCTACACGAATGAGTGAATTCTTTGCTCCGTCTCCAATCTCTTCGGCGGACGGAGGGGACGACTCCGCACTGGCGATAAAAGCTGACCTACTTAACATTGCTGCTGTCTGTCAGAAAGTAGGAAAGTCATCGAAGAATTTAAAGGGCACTTTACAGCAGGCCCTTTTCGATGCTCACGACACGATGGAAGCTCTCGCCAGTAGAATAGTAAAACTAAATGCTACTGATGAGACTGTCAAATTGAGGAGAGAAAACGAGGAACTGCAAAAAAGCCACAACCGAGTCCTTGAAGAGAACGCCCGTCTGCAGAAAAAGTTGGCAGACCTCAGTATTGAGATGAAGAATTTGCGGACGGACCTTCTCTCAAACCAAAAAGAGACGATGCAAGAGATCGAGCGTAACTTAACAATAAGGATGGGCACGATGATGGAGGCACGCTACCCGCGCCCCGCAGTGGACCCCACGCTCCCTCGTGTCAGGCCGCCGCTGGAAGCGGACAAAGCCAGGGCGACATATGCTGAGGCGACTCAGCCGCCACCACAGTCACAGAGGCAGCCCCGTCCCAAGACGAGACAGCCAAATTTGACTGCAGTAGACGCCGGATCAAGGGCGCCACCCAATGGTGCTTCCGCGCCTCCAAAAACTGCGTCCACAAAGAAGGCAAAGGCGGCGAAAGGGTTTGAAACGGAGCCCATCGATACGCAACCACACTTAGACCCCACTCACCCAACGGACACTTGGACCAGGGTTGGGAAGGGAGGCAAGAAGGAGAAGCCTCAGAAGGCACGCGTGGCCAAGCCACCACAATCTGAGCCACGACGTAAGCTGGTTAAGACAAATAAGGCTGATGAAACGAAAAAGGCTCCGAAGGTGCGCCCACCTCGCTCAACAGCGGTGGTGCTTACGTTGCAGCCAGGGGCTGAGCAGAAAGGCGTTACATACGCGAGTGTCCTTGCGGAAGCCAAATCGAAAGTGGACCTGGCAGGCCTCGGCATTGAGTCCGTCCGTTTCCGGCGGGCGGCCACCGGGGCCACCATCATTGAAGTGCCTGGTGCCACAAGCGGTGACAAAGCTGACTTATTGGCCGAGCGGCTGAGGGGTGCGCTAGGAACGGAAGCGGTGAAGGTCCATAGGCCAGTCAAAACCGCAGAGGTTCGCGTCACCGGCCTCGACGAATCCGTGACGGTGGCGGAGCTAACGACTGCCGTGGTGAAGGCCACCGGGTGCACTGCCGAGTCCGTCAGAGCCGGGGAGATCCGCATGGACAAATCGGGCTTGGGCACAGCATGGGTACGCTGCCCAGTATCCGTAGCGAAGCAAATGGCGGATAAGAAAAAGCTGCTGGTAAGCTGGGTAGCGGCCCAGGTCAGACTTTTGGAGCCACGGCGGATGCGTTGTTTCCGCTGCTTTGAGTTGGGTCACGTTCAAGGCCGCTGCACCTCCGAAATAGACCGCAGCCAGCAGTGCTACCGCTGCGGTCAGCTTGGGCATAAAGCCGCTGAGTGTCAGGCAGCGGCACACTGCACGTTGTGTGCTACGGCTAATAAGCCTGCGGGGCACAGGGTCGGCAGCAAGTCCTGCACGGCCCCACGCCCAAAGAAAGGGACTAAGACGACGGCTGAGGGCAATACCCAGCTGCCGCCCAGCCGCCTGCAACCACCTAGGGACGAGGAGATGAGGGAAGATCCTGTTTAAGAATGGCCCTCAAATTTTTACAGGCGAATATAAACCACTGTAGAATGGCTCAGGACCTTTTACAACAGAGCCTACTACAGTGGTTGGTGCATGTAGCAGTGGTGGCGGAGCCACTTTTTGTCCCACAGCGAGACGACTGGGTGGCGGATAATGACGGCGTCGTAGCCATAGTGACAAACATCACTGCAGGTTCAACTCCTTTTCGGAGAACGGAGAAAGGTAATGGCTGGGTTGCCGCTCAAGTAGGAAACACCCTAATTGTGGGAGTATACTTCTCCCCTAACAAACCACTCGCCGATTTCGAAGATTTTCTGTCGGAGCTTGAGGCTGTGGTTAGGCGGAACAACACACCACAGCTGCTCGTCATGGGAGACTTTAATGCCAAGTCCACCGTGTGGGGTTCCCCGTTGACTACAGCGCGTGGAAGGGCACTTGAGGAGTGGGCAATCGCCACTAGTCTGGTGGTTTTAAACCAGGGCTCTGCGAACACGTGCGTGCGGCAGCAGGGTGGGTCCATCGTGGACATATCGTTCGCGAGTCCTGCTCTTGCACGCCGTGTCTCGGGCTGGAGAGTGCTGAAGGATGTGGAGACGTATTCGGACCACCTCTACATCCGGTTTGAAATCTCTGCAGATTTGGCGCTCCAGACCAGCTTGAGTCAGGGATCTGTGAATAGGGACCGCCCTCGTTGGGCTCAGAAGCGTCTCGACAGAGAGGTACTGGAGCTGGCCTCGATTGTCCAGGCGTGGGTGCCCGCGCCGGTTGGACCGTTCGAGGTGGATACTGAAGCGGAATGGTTCCGGGAGGCGCTGTCGCAAGTTTGCGACGCGGCCATGCCCCGGGCCAAGCCTCTACCACCGAGGCGCCAGGTGTATTGGTGGTCCGCAGACCTGTCACAGCTCAGGCAGGCTTGTGTCAGGGCGAGGCGCCGATACACCCGACTGCGGCGCAGAGCGCACCGAGATGAGGAGCAGGAAGCACTCCAGTACGCTTCGTACCGGGAGGCGAAAAGGGCCCTGAAGATAGGCGTCAACAAGGCCAAGGCAGAAGCGCGTGCGGAATTTTTAGCCACCCTTGATAGGGATCCGTGGGGGCGTCCGTATCGCATGGCAATGGCTAAGCTACGACCGTGGGCCCCCCCGATCACGGAGAGCTTGGATCCCCCGCTGCTGCAGGCGGTAGTCACGGCTTTGTTTCCGGCGAGAGTTGAGTTTACTCCCCCGCCGATGATCTCGGACGGACATGACCACGGAATTGACAGCGAGGCACCCCCAATCTCCGAGGATGAGTTTGGCGCAGCCGTTATCAAGCTCCGGGCGAAAAACACCGCGCCTGGTCTTGACGGCATACCAGGGAAAGCTCTGGCTCTTGCACTAAAATGGCTCGGACCGAGGCTTCGAAATCTTTTTACGGAGTGTCTCAGACAAGGTTGCTTCCCGCGACAGTGGAAAACGGGGAAGCTGGTCCTCTTAAGAAAGGAAGGTCGCCCCGCAGACTCGCCATCCGCATACCGCCCGATAGTGTTGCTCGACGAGATGGGGAAACTTTTGGAGCGGATAATTGCTGAGCGTCTCGTTGAGCACCTTGAGGGGGTCGGACCTAATCTGGCTGAGTGCCAGTATGGTTTCCGGCGGCGCCGATCAACTGTGCACGCCATCTTGGAAGTGAAGAAGCAAGCTGAAGAGGCTATCGGAGAGGGAGAGGTTGTGTTGGCAGTGTCGTTAGATATTGCCAACGCTTTTAACACCCTACCCTGGGCGTGCATAAAAGAGGCGCTTAGGTACCATCAAACTCCGGTGTATTTAAGTAAGATAATCGGGTCCTATTTTGTGGACAGGTACGTTGAGTACCCTGGGCGGGAACAATGGCTTCAGAGGCCAATGTCGTGCGGTGTCCCACAGGGGTCGGTCCTCGGTCCGCTCCTGTGGAACATCGGTTACGACTGGGTTTTGAGGGGGGAAAACCTACAGGGTGTCAGTGTAACATGTTACGCGGATGACACCCTGGTGACCGCCCGGGGGAAATCGTATAGGGAGGCGGCGCTGCGAGCGACTGCAGGCACCGCTAATGTACGGAGCCGAATCAGGCGTCTGGGACTGGAGGTGGCTTTGCACAAGTCCGAAGTCCTGTGTTTTCACGGACCTCGGCAAGCCCCTCCAGAAGGATCCCACATTGTGGTGGGTGGAGTTTGCCTCGCCGTTGAGTCGACGATGAAGTATCTAGGAATCGTCCTCGACGGCCGCTTGAAGTTCCGTCCCCACTTCAAGAGGTTGGCGCCTAAATTGGCAAAGACGGCGAATGCCTTAAGTCGAGTTTTGCCCAACCTGACCGGACCAGGCGACATCAGTAGAAAGTTGTACTTGGGGATCGTGCGATCCATTGCCTTATACGGAGCCCCCGTATGGGCTGAAGCTCTGACTCGCCAGTCAGCGTCCATTCTGCGGAGACCGCAGAGGACGATGGCGATCAGAGCAATACGAGGGTATCGCACGATCTCCTTCGAGGCGGCGTGCCTGTTGGCGCGGTCTCTGCCCTGGGATTTAGACGCGAGGGCCCTCTCTGCCGCGTTCTTCTGGCGGGAGGAGGCGCGTACCTCGGGCAGGCGACTGGCACCGCAAGAGCTGGATGGTCAGCGGCTCAACATCCTAGTTGAGGCCCATGATACGTGGCTAGAAAGGTTAGAGGCACCGGGAGCGGGCCTCTGGACCATCGAGGCGGTGCGCCCAGTGTTCAGGCAGTGGATAGAGCGGCGACACGGTTCACTGACGTACCGATTGACACAGGTTCTCTCGGGGCATGGCTGCTTCGGGAGGTTCCTGTGTCGAATAGGCAGAGAGCCTGACGGAAGGTGTCATCATTGTGATGACCTGGATGACTCGGCCAGACATACCCTTGAGGAGTGCCCAGCATGGGCCGAAGAACGAAGAGTATTGAGCGTGAGTATTGGTAGGGTGGTTACCCTGCAAACAGTGGTCCATGCAATGGCCACTGACAGGAGAGCGTGGACATCCATGCTTACCTTCTGCAACATGGTGATGGAGCAGAAGGAGGCCGCCGAGCGTGCAAGGGAGCTCGCTAACCCTAGCCGGCGGCGGAGAAGGTGACGCAGGGGCACTGGCGTAATGCCTTAGTGCGTCCCCTCCGCCCTGTGGCCGGGGCGTAAGAATACGGCCACGGTTCCCCTCCGCCTGTCGTAAGAGGCGACTAAAGGAGGGCCTTCGGGGTCGCTGGGAGTGCACGCGGCGGGGGCTGTGTGCCTCCACTTCAAGTGGCCCCGAGGAGGACGGCAGTGTGAGCGCAGCCTCACACTGCCGTAACGCCGGCTGGTGTTTGTGGGGAGGTCTAACTCCCTACGAGATGGGCTGTGTGAGCAGCATTGTGCGCCAGGTGTTCAACCGGTAGTGTTCCTTCTCTACAGAAGAGATCTCGGTGAACCCTGGTCACGCACGGAAGAAGGCTGCCCCGGTGTTTTAGTGGGTATACCCACCCTCCGTCTGGAGTGGGTGAGTCCCACACTCCCCCGCTGCCCCCCGAGCAGCGGGAAGTGCGTAAAGCATTTCACCGGGTTAAAAAAAAAAAAAAAAAAAAGGACCGATCGTTGTGGAGATCTTTGGGGGAGGCCTATGCCCAGCAGTGGGCGTCGATCGGCTGATATGATGATGATGATGATGACACTGAAAAAATATGGTCACGTGAACTATTTTATATTTAAAATAAATTAAAATACGTACTCGTATTTCATTATTCTGAAAGGTGTGAAGTACAATTTTTCGACCCAGATAAAATAAATCGGTTCAGCTTGAGATTGTGAAAATGTATTTCTAATAATGGAATTGCTACAACCACAGAATAAATAGACGAAAAAATTTGCTTTTGCAAATTAGCTTATTTATTTAAATTTATATATTATTGCTTAGCCATTGCATTCAAAACCATGTCACTTGCTTTATCTGTGGGAGTCGCTTAACAATTAGTTTTAGCTATAAGTGCTATTTACAAACGTTTATGAACAACGTTTTTAATGAAGACTGTTACCTAAAAAAAATGGGAAGCTAGGTTTTACAATTATGAAATTAAAGCAAATTTTGGTTGAAATAAATTTAGTTTATTTACCTTGAAATCTTAGGCCTAAAATAAAGCTAGGCACAGAAAATGAAGCCCTATTGGAGCCGGCCAGACTCAGGAGCCTTTGGGTTTGGGTGACGAGAGGTACCGAGCGTTTGTTTGATCATAATGTTCAAAATAATTAAGATGAGGGGCGCCACCACGCTCTAAATGCGTGGAAAAATATAAAAGGGAAAGATCCTACTTCTTTATCCTGTGGGATCCGGTGGGACACAGCAGTGAGGGCCGCAGCATGCAGGTCCGGACAGCCCGTGGAATGTTTTCGGCCACTCCACGGAGACAGTCAGGACACTGGCATGGACGGGCAGCCTTTGCCTGTACTTAGCACCTACGGGCAGCCTTCGCCCGTACTGAACACCTCCTGTAAGCGTTACAGGCACCAGCGTTAACACAAGACACACGTGTCTGGGACTGAGACGAAGAGAAGGGTCCCAAGACGCAGAAAAATGCAGGAAACCACAGTTGCAGAGGCAAAGCGAGGGTGCCGTAGCATAAGCAGGCAGCAGATGCAGTAATAAGGCGTGCTTATGGCCTAGGTGCTCAGAAATAGCGGCGTGAAGTGACTTAACCTAGCCGTGCCTCGACAACGTGCGGTGCATGGATTCCCTAATCAAAATAAGCAATTTAACATACCTATTGGAGGTTAATGCTGACGCTCAATGCTTTCTCCAGCAATTCAACTCCGGGGCATTGTTCCGGGTTGAGAAAAAACTAACACTTTCACGTAGACCACGTCATCGGTCACGTCTACACCAAGCACATCACGAGCTGGAAAAAAGCGACACTGATTAATCAGCACACCACAAACACAATGGATTCCACTAATCCTGGTCTTCGAGCTGCAACTTACCGGTATCAGGGGTTTAAGATATTTGGAACTACAGCGCGTACGCCGGTTTCGAAAAGTAAAATGGCAGGACGCAATGACCTACGCAAAATCGATATCGAGCCGGTGTGTTGCCATAGCAAAGACCAAAATCCTCCGAAAATGTTCGAATTGAAAAAGGTGAATAAGGCCATGCCTTTTAATGAGTTTATAGAATTAGGCTTAGAAAAATACCTTTATGAAAACTACTTGGTTTGTTGAGAACAAAAGCACTGAAATGAATTAAAAACCATAAAAATAGTAATATTTAGTAGTCTGAAGTCTTCAGAAGCTGACATCTCTCGTGATCTCTAGTGATGTGAACAAGACAAAGCTGCTAGTGTTGTCTCATTTCAATTTCTGAAATCGAGAGATTTAAAAAAAACACAAATCGACAGACTCCTGATGAAATAAATGAAAAGAAAATCGACCTCACGATTTTCTACGTAACAATACCTCCCCACCTACCAGAATTTTTCGACGGAAAGGAGAAAAATTCGAGCTGGCCCTCCAGCTCATCACTACCCTTCAACAAAAGAATGGAGTCTGTCAACAGAGGCGGCGTGGTGAGCGAGCGCAAGGCAAGCGGACCACGCGTCCTCTGATAACGCAACAACCAAACATCAAGAATCGAAAGTAATTTGGGTGCAACCTAGAACAACTTAAGTATTAATAAACTACACAAAATTATCAATAGAATACCTACATAATATTTCCTATCAAATAGACTACAATATTGCTCCTATCAATCAGGTGGGACAAACAATGCCTGGCTATGGCTAACGCCAGTAACTGGATGAACCAACAAGAAAAGAAAACAAGTGACTCCGTACTGAAACCGAAAGTAACTAATTAGGGACAAGATAAAGGTGAGAACTTAAAGGTATAGGCTTATTTAAATGGAGTTACCTTCCGCTCCGGGTGGTGTGGCTTATTTTAAGAGTCACTACCCGCTCCTATGGCAAATTATGAAATAAAAATAAACAAGTAAATAAACTAGAAAGTATTGTTTGAGAACACAAAGGGGTTAAGGCTTATTTTGAAGGAGTTCCCTATCCGCTCCTGGTGGTAAGGCTTATTTAGCGAGTAACCAACCGCTCCGAAAACTATTGTAGGCTCTGGCACATAAAACATAGACTACAAAAATATAAAATTATAGCTGCAATAACACCTAAGCTGCACCACTATCGAAAACTGACACTAACAAAGTTTACTTCCTAACAACCAACAAATTAAACACTATCATCCAAAAAACTAACTCAATAGAATGTACTATCTGAGTAACATGCAAAAGTTAATAACTAATATCATTACAACAACAAGTAACTTAGTAGGCTATACTGGCTTCAAAAAACCACTAACAACAAACACAGACAGTTCCTTTGATGTCGGACCAGGCTGCCTAACCCAACACTTCCACTTCTCAGAAAACAACACACATTTCAAAATACCTACTTTTAAACATCACGCCACAAAACAGACAACTTAACCTACAGCTAGCAACTAACCAATCTTTCTTTCCTTTTCTAAAGCAACGCCTTCCATCCTGTAAAACAGGACAACAATCACCCGGGACAGATGTTAACGCTGCCCACCAGCGGTCCAGGGATACATCTTTCTTTCCTACAGCTTTCATTTCATACTATTTCTTTCTGACCAACATTCCATCCTATAAAATAGGATATCAATCGCCCAGGACAGATCTTATCGCTGCCACCAGCGGTCCAGGGGTCGATGTTCCCTAACCACTAATTTCCCATAGCAAAAAAACATGCAACCTAAACTAAAGAAAACTAAACTAACCACAGGGCGATCAGTGGTGGTGTGGTGAGCCGATGGTTAGCGGCGGACCACACGTCCACTGGACGCGCCTGAAAATTAACCTAACAACTAACAGCCAGCAGCGCCATGCGCTATAGCTGTAACACCACGAACAACCCAACAACAACCTCTAAAAAGGAAGGCTTACCTCGCCTTCAAATTCTTCACATGCCAACGTCCAAGGGGTTTACCACTATCGGCATCTTCTAACTCATACACAAGGGAGCCCAATTTCTTGACCACCCTACACTTATCAAATTTAGGAGCTAACTTGGCCATAAAAAATTTAGAACCATCGCTCAAGGGAAATGTTCTCTTCCATACCGTGTCACCGACCTTAAACTCGACATGACGACGAGATTGGTTATAATATTTTCTACTTCGGTCGTGCACCTTAGCAATAGCGGTGTTAACTCTTTCGAAGACATCCTTCAACTGACCCAAACCCTTTGCAAATCCAGTCCTAGGCATGCACGTTAGGGATACTGTCGGTGTTGTAGAACTTCCATAAACGGTACCACACAAAATAGGTTCTCTGCCATGAACCAAAAAATAGGGGCTGTAACGCGTGGTTTCATTCACAGACGAATTCATGGCGCATTGAATCTTGGGGACGTGGATATCCCACGTGCGGTGATCGTCCTTAACCAAGATCGAGAGTGAGGTTCCAATAGTGCGGTTGTAGCGTTCCACTGAGTTCACTTGGGGAGTGTACTTGGGTGTAAAGTGAATCTGAGGGATATTATACTTCGTGAAAAGCGCGTTTAGTTCGCTACCGGTGAATTGGGTTCCATTATCCAAAATCACCGTACGCGGCACGCCATGCACGAGGAAAACACCCTCTTCCAAGTGTTTAACGATATTCTTGCCCACAGCTCGCCTCAGAGGGAACAGAAGGCAGTACTTAGAGAAACAACACAACACGACTAGCAAGTAAGTGAAACCCGCACGGGAGCGCGGCAAGGGACCCACCAAGTCGATGCTTATCGTCTGGAAGGGACGTGTGGTTACCTTCGGATCGCCCATAAGTCCAGGAGTTACATCCTGAGAACATTTGTAAGCGGAACATACATCGCACTTGTTCACAAAGTCCACAACATCCTGGTACAAGTCTGGCCAAAAATAGCGAAGAGCCAACCGTTTGTAGGTCTTAAAAATTCCAAAATGGGGGGTTAGCTCACCGCAATGGTTCGTTCTCAACAAGGACTCTCGAAGGGAGGCGGGGACGACTTCTTTCCAGTCGTAACCGGGATCACCACCGAACTTGTTTTTGGAGTAACGAAATAGTTTGTTATTTCTGATCACGAAGTTGGGACAAGCTTTAGGATAATTCTTACACTTTTGAAAGACTTTATTGAACCAAGGATCGTCGAGGACAGGTTGAATGTTCATGACGGGTACTGCCCGTGATAAAGCGTCCGGAACGACATTCTCTTTACCTTTTCGATGCTCGATGGAAAACTCATACGGAGACAACCGACAACCCCATCGGGCTAGCCGACCCGTTGGGTTATTCAAGTTGAAAAACCACCGGAGACTAGAATGATCGGTAATGACTTTGAACGGTCGGCCACCTTCCAGATAAGGACGAAAGTGTTCGATAGCGAAGACTACTGCCAGCGCTTCTCGTTCGGTAGCAGAGTAGTTACGCTCAGCTTTATTCAAGGAACGGCTTGCATAAGCTATAGGGTGTTCCTTACCGTCGTCCAGATCTTGCGTCAAAGTGCCAGCGATACCATAGCCCGAAGCATCACAGTGCACGGCGAAAGGCTTGTCAAAGTTCGGGCAGGCTAACACTGGAGCTGAGACGAGAGCAGACTTCAGCTCGTTAAAAGCAAGGTCAGCCTCCTCCGACCAACTAAAGGGTGGTGCGTTTTTCTTAGTACTGGTTAGAGCGTTCAACGGAGCAGCGATAGAGCTGAAATCTTTAATGAATCTCCGGTAATAAGACGCAGTACCCAGAAAAGCCTTGACCTCTTTACGGTTAGTAGGGGCAGGGTAGTCAACGATAGATTGAACCTTAGCAGGATCTGTACGTAATCCATGCTCGTCGACCACATAGCCCAAATACTTCAGTTCTTTTCTAAAGAAATTCGACTTTTGAAGGTTAATCGTGAGGTTAGCCATTCTTAACCGCTCATACACTTTTCGTAGGAGAGTAATATGCTCGGAGAAACTAGACGTAGCGATGACGATATCGTCTAGATAGACAAAGACTTTGTCGCTAAATTCAGGCCCAAAAAGCTTATCCATTAGACGCTGCTGAGTGGCCGGTGCCCCCTTTAAACCAAAACACATAACGACAAACTGGAAGAGACCGCGACCAGGGACAGTAAAGGCTGTTTTCTCGCGCGATTCTTGCGAGTCAAGCCCAATTTGCCAAAACGCTGCTTTCAAGTCGATGGATGACAAATATCTAGCCTCTCGGAGCTGGTCTAAGATGCGAGAGATGTAGGGGAGAGGGTATGCATCGCCTTTACTAACTGCGTTTAGCTTGCGGCTATCCAAGCAGAAACGCAACTCACCATTGGCCTTAGAGGCTAAAAGAACTGGGTTATTCCAAGGGCTGGTACTTGGTTCTACAACCCCCATTTCCAACATTTCATCTAACAACCCGTTTAACACCTTAAGACGTTCAGGCGACATACAATAATATCTCTGTTTAATAGGGGGAGTATCCCCAGTATCTATAGAGTGGGTAATTAGGTCAGTGCGACCGAGTCCCTTTGTTTCAGCAGAAATATCTTCAAACAGATGAACCACTTCAGTGGCAGTCTGCTGTTGTACTGGGGTCAGTGTATCAAAATTTTGCAAACTCCTAAGTTCAGAGATCTGTGGAGCATCCACCAACCTCTGTTCAAAAGACAGATCAGGAAAAACTTTAGGGGCTAAATTAAAGGCTTTCCAAAAATCAACTCCTAATATGACAGGAGTAGACACTTCAGGTACAACAAAAAACTTAATAATATGAGTAACATCGTTTAGCGTCACCGGTAAATAAATATAACCCAACACACGCGCTTGCGAGCCATTCGCAGTCGCCACAAATTCAAAACCATCACACGACTGAAGCTTCACTCCAGCCTGAATAAAACTATCTCCTGCCGAAGAACCCAAAATAGAAATACTAGCCCCCGAGTCCAACAGCCCATACAATTTATCTTCATAGATACTAATAACTAAATGAGGACGAACATCTTCGTCACGCTTAAAATATCGAATCGAAGCAACCTGGTAGGCGGAGAAAAATATACGTAACTGGGACAGGTACGCTGCCCAATCATTATCATCAAAGTTTGGATGGGAAGGCCTGCCTCGATCCGGCAAAACTAGTTTTTTGAGATTGCCTTTGCTCCAGGTTTAGCACTGTGCGGTGAACATTTAGGACAGCGCGGGGTGGTGAAACCCTTGGTTCCACAACGGTAACAAACAATCTCCGTCGACCTACAGGCTGGCAGAGCATGCCCAACTGACCTACAACGAACACAAAAAGGTTTAGAAGCTTCAACCACTTCTACCCTTGCTGGAGTTTTTCCCTTGAAAGCCAGGTCAGAGGCCAGGGATGCAGAGGAAGGCCTGGCAGGTTCTACGAATCCAGTTGCCCGAAAGAAACTATATTCTAAAATTTTACACTCGCGTTTCAGATCAGCAATTGACGGAATGTCCTCCAGCGCTAGAGCAGTAATTAAATTAGGGCGCAAATTGTAACGAATTATTTTAAGTTTTTCAGCCTCTGGTAGAGGTTGGGACAAAAGGTTAAAGTAGTTAATCATAATTGCAATATACAAGGCAACTGACTCCGTAGCCCCCTGCGTACGGCTGCGAATCTCCACAAGCAACCGATCATCAAAGTCGTAGGGAGAGAACTCCTCGATCAGCATATTCCTTAATGAAGGCCAAGAAGTTACGGTTGGCTTCACACTACGGAACCAGGTGAGCGCGTAGTCCGTGAATAATTCCGCAGCACCCTGAAACAAAGCATCCTCCCGGACCTTGCGTGTCTCGCATAACTCTGACAATCGCAACAAAAAGGAACGAACACATGTAAGACCGTTAAACCTATGGTTAAGCTTGGAGACAGTACGCTCTGTCGGTGTACAACACTGCACAACAATGGGGTCACGTAGGGAGCATGAAGGATCCGAGGACACAACGCTAGGCACTTCACGAAGTGGCTCCTCGAATGAGGCACTGAAGGCACGGAACCGGCGGTCTATCCTTTCCAGCAGACCAGTCAACCGGGCTTGCACAGCGGTGAAATCCTCGGCATCCTCATGAGAGGCAGACACACGAGACAGGCGATGGTATGCATGATGAGCAATAGCTCTGAGGCGGTTGAAGGTCTTAAATGACATGGAGGAGTCCTCAGATAGGCCTTTCTCAATCTCATTTAGCTTGTTCAGAACTACAGCTACCTCCTCGCTGGTGTTACGTGACGTCTCCAACACCTTGTCAGCAGGTATGGTACGAGCTAGCTCCCTTACTTGAACCCGCAGGGCCTCTACTGTAGGTCCAGGTTTGGTGTCCCTTATCTCAACCTCATATGACAGTTCCTCCTTTCTCAGAAGGTGATAAGCAATTGGTCGCTCCATGTTATTGAACTATGTTAATACCCAAACTCAAAGCTACTGATCCTAATTGGCTCTCACAAACTTTCAAATTATTATAAAATTGTATTGTAAGGCGGGAGGTTCGAAGTGCCTATAATAATAATTAAAAGCGTAATAACTAGGTATACTGTATATAAAAAGTAAAAGTAAAATTGTAAACCTAAAAATAAAAATTAAAAAAAAAACACCCTGTCTACCACTCGTGACGTACTATGCCCGCCTTACACACCTAACAATAACAGCAGTTATGAAATTATTTATACACTACAGTACTGTACCCTGAGTACCACTTAGAAATAATTTAGGTAGGTATACCAGAATAATAACACTACGTACTTCTCATTATTGCTAACAAGTCCCAACAATGATAATAATTTAAAAGGGCTATATTGGCAGAATATAACCAAGAGGTAAGTGGGTCAGAACTTGTTACCAATAAACAACATAAACACAACACACAGCAAGCTAGTATACCTACAAGTTGCCCTCAAACACTAGGGCAATAAATGGAACGATTTACAGCAAATCACAAGTTTATAGTCCGGTCAAATTAGACCAAAAAATAAGAGTGAAGTTACATTAATTCCCACCAAGCTGAAAATCGGTAAGATTGTTTGAAATATCATTAAAAACAAAATTTGAAAGTTCCCCATCTTTCCCCTGTAAGGAAAAAAAAATATTCAAGGTCAAAGGTGAAAAAAATTAGTTTTTCGCGATTTTCAGCAAAACGGTAAGTTTTATCATAAAAATATTTCAGACAAAAATTGTAGATCATAAAATTATCTACAAAAAATTACACTTTTTTTCTACGAGCCACCGTTTTTGAGATAGGTATAACGATTCAAAAAGCTGTAAAAGTGGCGCTAAGTACACTACTTCATCCGGGTCTTGTTCCCGGCCCGCCGAGAAGAATTCTGTCCGCCGGTCATGCCGTCGCGTCGGGGTGCTGTTCCCGCACCTGACGAAATTCCCCCCCTTTCCACGGAGGAGTTTGCCGCCGTAGAACTTCGATTACGGGGAAAAAAGACGGCCCCGGGCCCCAACGGCCTTCCGGCCAAGGTAGTAGCCGTAGCGGCGGGCCAAATGGGGGAGAATTTTAGGGACCTCTTCGACCGGTGCTTCCGTGGGAGGAGGTTCCCTAAACTTTGGAAGGTGGGTTTGCTTTGTCTTATTCAGAAGGCAGGGCGTCCCACAGACTCACCATCGGCCTATCGGCCAATAGTTTTGCTCGATGAGGTTGGAAAAATGTTTGAGAAGATTATATCGTTCCGCCTCATCGAGCACCTCCGGGAGGTTGGCCCGGATTTATCGGACACCCAATTCGGGTTTCGGGCAGGGCGATCTACCATTGACGCCCTGACCCGCCTGCGGGATATAACCTTGAAAGCCGAAGAGCGTGGGGAGGGAGTAATAGCGATATCTTTTGATATCAAAAACGCATTCAACTCCCTCCCCCACGCAACAATTTTGGAGGCGCTGAGGTACTTCCGAGTACCATATCTCCAGGGGCTCGTGAAAGACTACCTCAGCGGCCGGGAAATCATTTTCTCGGACAGTAAGGGCGTCATTCAACGTTACGCTGTCGAATCTGGTGTTCCACAGGGGTCAGTATTGGGGCCACTCCTGTGGAACCTCGGCTATGACTGGCTTCTCCGAGGCTTCCGTCTCCCGGGCGCGAGCGTGATTTGTTACGCTGATGACACGCTCTTAATTGCCCGGGGGAAATCGTTTAGGGAAGCGGCCTTAAGGGCTGAAGCCGGAGGGGACCTGGTGGCCCAAAGGATTGGTCGCCTAGGTTTATCAGTGGCCCTCCAAAAGACCGAGGCCATATGGTTCCGTGGGCCTCGGCAACGCCCGGCGCCACCTGACGCATCCATAATGCTGGGGGGCGTCCGGACGGCAGTAAAGACCGAGATAAAATATCTCGGTCTTGTACTGGATTCTAGGTGGCAGTTCTTGCCGCATTTCCGGGCACTGTCACCTAGACTCCTCAAGGCGGCGGACAGCTTGCGTTGGCTGATGCCCAACTTGGGCGGGCCAGGTTCGAAGTGCCGGAAGCTATACTCCGGTATCTTGCGAAGCATGGCCCTATATGGCGCACCCATTTGGGCAGAGGCACTCTCAAAAAGAGAGAACGTCCGCCTCCTCCGAGCGCCCCAACGGGCGATTGCGCAGCGGGTCGTAAGAGCCTACCGGACTGTTGGTTTCTCTGCGGCCTGCGCGCTTGCGGGTTCTGCTCCTTGGGAGCTGGAGGCGAACGTTTTGGCGTCTGTCTATCGTTGGACGGCAGCCAAGAAGGCTGCGGGTGATCCTTTCTGCCCTGAGGAGCGCGGGGCGGTACGAAAAGAGGCCCAGGAGAGCCTGGTCCGCCTCTGGGCGGCAGACCTGCGTGGTGCGGAGTTTGGCCTCCGTACATTAGAAGCACTCACCCCGGTTCTAGACCGGTGGTTGAAACGGCTGCATGGCTCCCTCTCCTTTAGGATGGTGCAGATCATGACGGGACATGGCTGCTTCGGCTCCTATCTGCACCGCATCCGCCGAGAGGAAGCCCCACTCTGTTTTGAGTGCGGTGCTGCGGAGGACACGGCGCACCACACTTTCGCGGTGTGCCAGAAGTGGGCCCCGCAGCGCAGTGCGATGGTCGCAAAAGTTGGCCAAGACTTAAACCTCAACAGCGTCGTCATAGCTATGCTGGCAGATAAGGAGGCTTGGAAAGCCGTTGCCACCTACTGTGAGGAGGTAATGGCTGAAAAGGAGGCCGCGGAGCGCGTGCGGGAGCAAGATCCCACCAGAAGTGCGCTCCGTGGAGGAGGCCAGCTGGCACGCGGTACGGGGGTACCTTCGCCGGCATTGCACCAGCCTCCACCACTGCCTGGTAGGGACGGCTCAACGCCCTCGGCTGTCCCTACTGGCCCCTCCGCATTTGGGAGGGGCTGCTTCCTGCCCGCCGTGTAGGCGGGCTCCGTCGGGGGGAACGCGTAGGAGGCTTCGTACCATTACCGCATTTCCCCAACGTGGACGATGAGAGGGAGTCGCTGAGTTTTTAGTCGGTAGGCCACTGGGTGAACCTTCCCAGTGGAGAGTCCGACATAACCCGTCTGCCCCCCGGTGGGCGGGTATGCGTAATGCATTTCCTCAGCGTCAAAAAAAAAAAAAAAAACAAAAAAAAAAAAAAAAAAGTACACTACTTCATAGGTGGCGTGGAAACGTGTGCATATTATGACGATTACAACTTTTACAACTTTTTGAATCGTTATATCTCAAAAACGGTGGCTCGTAGAAAAAAAAGTATGAATTAATTTTTGGTAGATAATTTTATGATCTACAATTTTTGTCTGAGATATTTTTATAATAAAGCTTACCGTTTTGCTGAAAATCGCGAAAAACTCTTTTTTTTACCTTTGACCTTGAATATATTTTTTTCCTTACAGGGGAAAGATGGGGAACTTTCAAATTTTGTTTTTAATGATATTTCAAACAATCTTACCGATTTTCAGCTTGGTGGGAATTTAGGTAACTTTGAATGTCTAATTTGACCGGATTATTATGAATATATTTTAAAAGAAAATGCCTAACATGTTTTGAAAAAACAAACGCTCAGCAACATAGCTTATTCGACATGTTGTTTACCTCAAGTCAAAGCCCCACGTATGGGTGTCATTGTTACCTAAAAAAAATGGGAAGCTAGGTTTTACAATTATGAAATTAAAGCAAATTTTGGTTGAAATAAATTTAGTTTATTTACCTTGAAATCTTAGGCCTAAAATAAAGCTAGGCACAGAAAATGAAGCCCTATTGGAGCCGGCCAGACTCAGGAGCCTTTGGGTTTGGGTGACGAGAGGTACCGAGCGTTTGTTTGATCATAATGTTCAAAATAATTAAGATGAGGGGCGCCACCACGCTCTAAATGCGTGGAAAAATATAAAAGGGAAAGATCCTACTTCTTTATCCTGTGGGATCCGGTGGGACACAGCAGTGAGGGCCGCAGCATGCAGGTCCGGACAGCCCGTGGAATGTTTTCGGCCACTCCACGGAGACAGTCAGGACACTGGCATGGACGGGCAGCCTTTGCCTGTACTTAGCACCTACGGGCAGCCTTCGCCCGTACTGAACACCTCCTGTAAGCGTTACAGGCACCAGCGTTAACACAAGACACACGTGTCTGGGACTGAGACGAAGAGAAGGGTCCCAAGACGCAGAAAAATGCAGGAAACCACAGTTGCAGAGGCAAAGCGAGGGTGCCGTAGCATAAGCAGGCAGCAGATGCAGTAATAAGGCGTGCTTATGGCCTAGGTGCTCAGAAATAGCGGCGTGAAGTGACTTAACCTAGCCGTGCCTCGACAACGTGCGGTGCATGGATTCCCTAATCAAAATAAGCAATTTAACATACCTATTGGAGGTTAATGCTGACGCTCAATGCTTTCTCCAGCAATTCAACTCCGGGGCATTGTTCCGGGTTGAGAAAAAACTAACACTTTCACGTAGACCACGTCATCGGTCACGTCTACACCAAGCACATCACGAGCTGGAAAAAAGCGACACTGATTAATCAGCACACCACAAACACAATGGATTCCACTAATCCTGGTCTTCGAGCTGCAACTTACCGGTATCAGGGGTTTAAGATATTTGGAACTACAGCGCGTACGCCGGTTTCGAAAAGTAAAATGGCAGGACGCAATGACCTACGCAAAATCGATATCGAGCCGGTGTGTTGCCATAGCAAAGACCAAAATCCTCCGAAAATGTTCGAATTGAAAAAGGTGAATAAGGCCATGCCTTTTAATGAGTTTATAGAATTAGGCTTAGAAAAATACCTTTATGAAAACTACTTGGTTTGTTGAGAACAAAAGCACTGAAATGAATTAAAAACCATAAAAATAGTAATATTTAGTAGTCTGAAGTCTTCAGAAGCTGACATCTCTCGTGATCTCTAGTGATGTGAACAAGACAAAGCTGCTAGTGTTGTCTCATTTCAATTTCTGAAATCGAGAGATTTAAAAAAAACACAAATCGACAGACTCCTGATGAAATAAATGAAAAGAAAATCGACCTCACGATTTTCTACGTAACAAGACTTTATTTTGAGTTTTTTTAAGGGCTCATAATCGAGCACAAGCTACAAAAGTTGCTTTTTTATCTTAACTTCAGTGAGTTTTTGTTTCAGTACCTACCTCTATATTTGAGGGCGCAAGAAGACTTTTCCAAACTTAATTTTCCGGAGAAAATATTAACCTAGTTTCCGAATGAGCAAAGAATGACTAGTAGAAATTGTGTTAAAACGGCATTCCCGACGTGAATGGGAGGGAATGGAAGTGTGTCTAATTGTTCAATTTGTTACTTGTCTTCCTTCCTCTAAATAGAATACTCGGCACCCTTATTACCTAAGATTTAGCAATCAACAAAATCTGCGCAGTGATCGCGCGGTAGACGCGCGATCGATTTCTTTGTGTCAAAAAAACTCGTATCACGTATGTGATCGCTGGCTAATCGCTCGCCTGCTGATTAGATGCACTTTTTGCTACGACACTAGCGCCATTAGCAATTGAGTAGCAATAACAGGAACTATCTCAATTGGATTAGAGTGTGTGACAGATGCTTTCAAGGGTGCGTTCCGCGGGGTTATCACGTATCTTGCAATAGCAAAAAACGCGCAATAATTGCTCCAAAATCGCAAATTCGTATTACCTATCAGCAAAAACAAAGCGATTAGCAAATAGCGAGAGTGCTGCCTCTACCGAACAATCGATGAACTAAAAAGTGCATTTAGGTGCATTCAAACGATCGAAACTCTATGAGTTGTCAAATTTTTCGTATTACCTATGACTTTTGACAGCAAAGCGAAAGCAATCAGCGAGCGATTTGAACTGTCAGTTAGCAATTACAAAAAACGTGTTTTTCTTCGGATTGATCCTCAATCGCGGAGTGTTTAATAGAGTAATAAGCAATTTTAAAATCCATGGCGCGCGCAGTGCTTATAATTAAAGCTATTAGTGAAGAAGAAAGAAGAGAATCTGTCAGAAATACAGCGCGATTGGGGCGTCTCGCCTACGCGACCAAGCTCAGGCACTGGAGCTCTCTGACTCCGAGTTTAGAGCTCATTACAGGCTGAGTAAGGAGCTGTTTGCAGACCTCTGTAATGAGCTCAAGCCCTACATGGCTCCAATGAGAAGGAGAACAAAACTCAGTGTAGACAATAAGGTGAGTATGCTGAACAATCAATCTCATTTAGCACCTACTAATTTGTACTAAGTGTAGTATAAAACTACAATTTACATTGTGTATTCACAGGTTCTGACTGCATTGTCGTTTTTTGCAACGGGCTCCTACCAAAAGCCTGTGGGTATGAGCTACCTACACGGTCTCAGTCAGGCCAGTGTTTCGATGGCGGTAAAAGAAGTGACAAAGGCTTTGAATCACTTTAGGATATTACGGACTGAGCGCGCCCAACATCATCGCTGCCGTGTCAGCAGTTTAACGCGGCGCGCCATAAAAATATCTTTGCGCCATTTCGCGCCTATCAGGATCGCGAGAAAAGAAGACTATTATTGGTTAAGCTATTTATCTGTGATTTTGTTTGTTAGTTCCTTTTAATGTTTTCTGTATAAATGTCTGTCTTTTTATTTCAATATACAATTCTACCTTTACCTTCTGAACTCAACGGAGTATTATTTCACTACCTCACAAGACGTCCTAAAAGCTAGTTTCATGGGCTCAGCCAGGCTAGTGTATCGAGTACAGTTATTAGCCATTTTTTCTCATTTAATTTTCGTAAACAAGAATCTTGAAAGCATCTGTGCCATCTATAATGAAAAATGTTAACACATACAATTACATATTTGAATATTCGACCGCCACAGCAGCAAAAATTTGAAAGGTATTTACTTTGACTGCAATCTTTCGTGGGAGTACCAGGTTAACCAAGTCGGCCGAAGAGTCTTTGCAGCCTCCCACTCACTGAAGCGTCTCCAGCACTTTCTTCCATTACAAACCAGAATCACACTGGCTCAGTCACTTATGTTGCCCATTCTTGATTATGCTGATAGCTGCTATCTGGATGCAACTGAAGAACTTCTCAACAAACTTGAACGATTTCAAAACGTTTGTATTCGCTTCGTATTTGGCCTTCGTACCTAAGTATGATCATGTATCTGAGAATAGAAAACAACTGAAATGGCTCCCTTTACGTTTGCGCCGTAATTACCACATATTGGTTCTCCTATTCAATACTCCTTTTAACACTTCTTACCCTAGCTATCTTCGTGAACGTTTCAGTTATCTTTCTTCTTCCGGCCGAACTCATCGCTCTGCTTATAAATTACATTTGACTGTCCCTACTTGTAGCACGAGCATGTACGGCGACCTTTTTACTGTCCACGCAGTCAAACTGTGGAACAGGCTGCCTGTTACCCTTCGCGAGTGCTGCACTGTTAGCTCTTTTAAGAAAAAACTTAAAGAATACCTTTTAAAGACTGCATTTGATCCATAGATGTCAATAGGTATATTATGTGTAGTATATTTAAGTATATGAATATGTATTACTGTGTAACTAAACAGTTATAGTATGTATGTATTTTATGAGTAAATAATTTAACTTGCTTTTATTTGTGCACAGCTGTTTATCCACCTCAACTCAAAAAAATCTTTTCCTGTCAACGTGGTCTGCTGGAAGGAATCTCTTTTTAGAGATAAGCTCACCTGTACTTTTAATCTCCCAATTGTCTGTTTATTGTAATTGTCTTTTTGTGTACGAACTAATAAATAAATAAGGTAATTCAATTGAAGAAGAAATTAGACACATGAATAGTTGATGTCCCTGAAATAGAAATTCTTACATAACTCTCCTCACTCACTGTTCATAGAAATTACTAACTAAAGAACGGCTGAAATGGACACAGTCCGTAGCCGTAAAAAGGCAAAGGAAAAAAAAGCATCTTTCGATGGCCCAGTCGCCAAAGCCATAATAAATTTTAATAAAATATATAGTTCCTGTTATTGCTACTCGATTGCTAATGGCGCTAGTGTTATAGCAAAAAGTGCATTCTAATCAGCAGGCGAGCGATTAGCCAGCGATCACTTACGTGATACGAGTTTTTTTGACGCAAAGCAATCGATCGCGCGTCTACCGCGCGATCACTGCGCAGCTTTTGCTGATTGTCAAATTTTAGGTAATAAGGGTGCCGAATTGAGTTGAAAGTGATTATCGCCGTGAGCCGTCAGATTCATAGATGAAACGACGAACAGACATTTTCGCATAAAAATTATTTTGCTAATATTACTCAGAATAAATCTTTGCTAGGACAAATCTTTTTCTGTGATAACGTAGCAGAAAGTTTTACTACAAGAACCGCGTGTTTAACCTGGGAATGATAGTAATTAAAAGTATAAAAATTGTTAGGTTATGTGTCACTATCTAGCGGTCCAAATTGATTTTGACGCTGACAGCGCTGCTGTGAGCACTGTTGACGCGATATTTCAATTCGGAACTAAAAACGCCGTGAGCGCTCACATCGCATTACGGACCGCACAGCAATATTCTTGTTCACGAAAATTAAATGGGAAAAAATGGCTTTTATCTCATTATCTATCTCTCTTTTGATGTTTGTGGAAAACGAATATGCTTGGCAAGAACTCTAGGATTGTTCAAAGCCCTTGTTGCCAGCCCAAAGCACTTCTTTTACCGCATTCGATACACTAGCCTGGCTGAGCCCATGAAAGTAGTTTTTAGGACGTCTTGTGAGATAATACTCCGTTGAGTTCAGAAGGTGAAGGTAGAATTGTATATTGAAATAAAAAGACAGATATTTTTACAGAGAACATTAAAAAGAACTAACAAATAAAATCACAGATAAATAGCTTAACCAATAATCGTCTTCTTTTCTCGCGATCCTGATAGGCGCGAAATAGCGCATAATTTTCATTTTATTTCTTGCGACATGGATATGAGTCACAAAACAGTTGTTTTCACAACTACTTCTTATTTCTAAACGATGAGGTGACGAGGATGTGGTTTTATTCTGTGGGCAGCTACATAGCTAATACCTACAGGCTTCTTATAAGAACCCGTGGCGAAATTTATTACTTATTTGATTTAGTTCTTGACGATTTGAAAGCACTTATAACAGGTCTATTTAAATAAAGATACACAGTTCAGCTCTTTACTGAGTCTGGTAGTATGCTATGAACTCTGAGTCGGAGAACTCCAATGCCTTTGCTTGGTTACGAAGGCTACGCCTCAATCATGCTGTGTGGTTGGTTTCACCTCTTCTATTATTGCAAACAGCTCCTCACTCAGCCTGTAATGAGCTCTAAACTCGGAGTCAGAGAGCTCTAGTGCCTGAGCATGGTCGCGTATGCGACGCCTCAATCGCGCTGTATTTCTGATAGATTCTCTTCTTTCTTCTTCACTAATAGCTTCCATTATAAGCACTGCGCGCGCCATGGTTTTCAAATTGCTTATTACTCTATTAAACACACCGCGATTGAGAAGCAATCCGAAGAAAAACACGTTTTTTTGTAATTGCTAACTGACAGTTCAAATCGCTCGCTGATTGCTTTCGCTTTGCTGTCAAAAGTCATAGGTAATACGAAAAATTTGACAACTCAAACAGTTTCGGTCGCTTGAATGCACCTAAATGCAATTTTTAGTTCATCGATTGTTCGGTAGAGGCACCACTGTCGCTAATTGCTAATGGCTTTGTTTTTGCTGATAGGTAATACGAATTTGCGATTTTGGAGCAATTATTGCGCGTTTTTTGCTATTGCAAGATACGTGATAAGCTGTGGAATCCCAACAACGGGATTCCTTACCTTAAAGGAGAAATATTGCAATAATTTCGGTTCACTTATTTCTGTTGATCGTGCCATTAAGATTGAGGTACAAAATATTGATTGCACAGACGAATAAAATATTGTAGTTTATTTAGTTTTCCTATGAAATAGTATCTCTGAACCTTGTAATACTCTGCGATACTCACAAAACTTTTATGTCATGCTTTCTAGCCATCATCATAGTGACACTGCGAGCCATCTATCGCGCACGGGAGGGAAACTTTTCAAAATTCAAGACTAAATTCCAAAAGTCATTGGGGGTACCCATCACCTTAAGAGCTTATAATTGATCACGAGCTACAAACGTTGCCTTTAGGTTAACGTTAGTGAGTTTTTGTTTCAGTACCTATCTCGGAAAAGGGATGGGTGACCATCCGACCGAAATTTAGTGATGTGTATTTTCGGGCATCTCCGTGCTTCGGAAGGCACGTTAAGCAGTTGGTCCCGGTTGACGTCACCAGATGTCAGTCGTTAAGCCTAGTCAGAGGCCTTAGGGCGGCTTGATAACATCTGACAATAAGGTTGCTCACTAACCTTACACGACTCCAACAATCCGCACTGAGCCCGCGTGTTGGAGTATGGCTTGTTCCACCTCATAGTTGAGGTGAGGCCTGTGCCCAGCAGTGGGACGTATATAGGCCGATCACGTATCACGATCACCTATCTCTATATTTGAGGGCGCAAGAAAACTTCTCCAAACTTAATTTCGCCGGCAAAATATTAACCTAGTTTCCGAATGAGCAAAGAGTGACTGGTAGAAATTGTGTTAAAACGGCATTCCTGACGTGAATGGGAGGGAATGGAAGTGTGTCTAATTGTTCAATTTGTTACTTGTCTTCCTTCCTCTAAATAGAATACTCGGGAAGCTGCGGAATCCCAACAACGGGATTACTTACCTTAAAGGAGAAATATTGCAATAATTTCGGTTCACTTATTTCTGTTAGTCGTGCCATTAAGATTAAGGCACATAATATTGATTGTACAGATGAATTAAATACAGTATGCTTTCAGCAAGTTTAGAGATTCAAGTGTTTACTTTTGACAAGTCATTAAGTTATAATTTAGGATTTACTTAAATATGTTGGATTAAAACACGCAAAATGATTAGATTAGATTAGATCATTTATTTCTCAAAATACATTACAATGCTTAAAAAAATATGTACAGTTTGAGACTGACAAATTTTATAATCATAAATCATGTCAGAAAACAATTCAAAATGATGTCAAATCTATAAAAAACTGAGAAATAAGCAATGACAATAAATTATATAACAGTTTGATAATAATGTTCCTAAAAATTACAAACAATTAAAGTAAACATTAACAAAAGTCTTATCACTTCGATGAGTTTCTATTTAATTTATCTGACCTATTTTTTAAGCAAAACTGGCCTCATACCTTTTTGCATATTCAGTTAAATCAAGCAGAGCGGTTTGCCAGTGAACTTAATCGTCGATCTTGAACTAAGTTTCAAACTGCTCCGATTGGTTGAAATCCAATACATCTCAAGAAACCATTCAAGTGTGGTTTCTCATGGCTTCCGTCGTTCATTTGACGCTACCAAGCAAAACAACATACTTCTCAAGACAAACAACACCAACATTGCATTCAATAAGGTAAAGGTTTTTAAGTGCTTGACTGTACAGTCAGCGCCAATAGTAAGACCAATTTAGGATATTGTCATCCTGGCTTATCAGACAGCTCCAAAAGAAGTTCTATGATAACCAAAACAAAGTTAATGGGTCATGGTTCAAAAGTGAATAGGCACTGTTTGTCGTTGACCGTACGTTAGTATCTCAATTTTTAGCCTGGTAACTCATACCACCACTAACCAGCCGTGGTTGATAAACTCCTGGTATAATTTGATCGTAAACTCGCTACCTTAACTAACCTGGTTTACTAGTATAATACATTAAAGCGGGCGCAGCCGTGGCATAATTATACATCCGGGTGGGTGTCCAGCCCACGTGGTGGGCTGAATAATGTATCGCTGAACTAGGGCGGCCGTTTTTGTGGGAGAACTTACAACTTAATCATAGACCACTGCAGTGAACCGTTTCAGGCTTAATAAGGTCACGTCTTGCACTAAAATTTGATGATAAACAGAAGTTAAAAAACGATTAGTAACAAAAAAACAGGGGAATATTCAGGCGTTTCAATTATGCATGGTTTGCTAATACTGTACATACATGGACGGCTAAAACTATTTTGAAAGATAGAAACACCAGAAATACACCAAATTGATTAAGGCATCAGGCAAGATTTGAACCTCCTTCTTCCACATACCGGGCAGCTGCTTTTATTACTAAGCTACCGAGGCACCAGAAAGATTCAGCCAGTCAGATATTGCACTTTACTTTAACGATAAATAAAGGTTACTTAATATTTAGCAAACTGATCCCGTCGTTGAAAAATCTTACACTTTTGAGTTCTCAAAGTGTCACCTCGACGTACAGACGGTTATGAATAAGCTATGAGGGTTTCGTGCTTATGGATTATAGAACCCTGACATTTGTATGTTTATAACCCTGAAAACCACTACTGTTGCTCATAGTCTTATTTTTGCCGTCTCTTAAATAAATAATGTTGAAACGGAGTAAATAGAGCCACAAGAGAAATCCAGGGCACTAGCTACCGAAACGAATGGTGGGAAACAAAGTGACATAATTGACATCTGGATGGATACTTTTTTAGAATAGTGCATAGGGCAATATCAACTTAGTTCCAAACAAAGTTCATAAGTGACTGGATAAGGGTTATTTTGGACGAAGTCTGCTAATTTTGTAACACTTACATTCACAATCGCTATTTAAAGTAGAACACGCCTTCGAACGCATTGTGTCCCGAAAATTGTCTATAGAACTGAAAGTGACGGTATGATATTGAAGGAGTGCTCTACTTTGATTGAGCTTTGTGCATTTAAGGTTAGTGCTTTTTATTTATTTCAAGACTACACACCAAATTACATCAAACATTCACTTTGATTTCCTAAAGCACGATTTGGGAACTTTCATAGGAATGAAAGTTCCCGGCTCGTTGTCAAATAATGGTTAGGTAATGTTGCGACTTTCACAAGTATACAATAAGTCTTTGTTTCTTGAAGTTGGAAACAAGGAACATTTTAAAATTCATTGTTCCCTTCGGATTAAAATGAGCTTCGGTCATTCGACATTCGAGGAAACGATGCATCGGGCTAATGAATCTTACGGGAAAGAAATATTCCGCAAATTGATCTTCATATGAAATGTAAGTTACTGTTAAAAAACACACGATCAAAGTCGCGAGGAACATCTTGTTCATTAGAAATTCACCAAAATTCACACAGATTAATGAGCATAATGAGAAATTCGGATCGTATTATTTATTCCAAATGCCTCTAAAATCCAATTCAGATTTCTGTCTCCATGGATACCACATGCCCCTGACATGCCAATCGTCGTTCGTTTCACACCATTTCGCTTCAAACGTCCTACGTATATCGGAAATTAAAAACGCCTCTTTTTAACACTGGTTTTTGCCAGCGGTTTTTTTCGCGGGAATTGTAAATTCGAATTTGAAAATACTCAAAATTTTTAATCTTTTCGCTGTCTTTATTTTAAACATAAACGGCCTATTATACGTCCCAATGCTGGGCACATGCCTCACCTCAACTATGAGGTGGAACGAGCCATACTCCAACACGCGGGCTCAGTGTGGAGTGTTGGAGGGGTGTAAGGTTAGTGAGCAACCCTAATGCCAGGTGTTATCAAGCCGCCCTACGGCCTCTGACTAGGCTTAACGACTGACGTCTAGCGACGTCAACGGGACTAACTGCTTAACGTGCCTTCCAAAGCACGGAGTTGCCCGAAAAAAAAAACACTAAGTTTCGGTCGGGGTGGTCACCCATCCCATTTCCGACCCGGCGTGTGTTGCTTTACAACAGCAATCGTCGCCGATCACTTTATGTTACTTGCTTTAAAACTTTTGTTAGGTTCCGTAACGATAAACAATGTAAAATCACACTCGCCAAGTTAAGTAACTGGATGAGGTGGTTTTTGACGACGGATTTGGGGTAATGGTTGAAAAGTTGGCTACTAAACCAGAGGTTGCGGGTTCAATTCCCGCACAGTGTAAACGTGTGCATGATATGTCAGTTTGGTCTGGGTGTTTGTCTCACAAAATTCATTGAAAAGTGTGGCTTGGACAGTGAGAAGATTAAAGACATTTATGTATTAAATATCTTAAAACTATCAAGTTACCCAATGCCACTTTCTATCGACTGTTTTGCTTACAAGAATTTAGTGTTTTATCTCGTTTTTCGTTTTTTATCACCGCGGTGTACCGCGAAGTATATATTTTTCAATTAGGTTACTAAAAACATTTGCATTGAACTAAAACCTTTTATCTTCTAAGTTATTACCTGTCATACCGAAAATAACAAACAATTTAATGGTTCGCTGGAAAATGTTGTTTGTCTATTCTTCCATTATTTTGCTGTTCACTGAAATCTAAAAACACAGACAGCCCAATATTGTGCATGAAAACCATTTATTTTAAATAATATGTTTTAATAAATAGAGAAAAAAGCTGTTATTTTCCGTAGAACGGATAACAGTCGGGGTAAGCGCGTTTTTAAGTGGAGACCTCGTCTCGGCAGTTTGGGACACCCTCTGAGTAGGTGCAGCGAATTCAATACATCTTTACTTCAGTAGACCATTACTTTCGAATCGTCAAGAATCTTAATTTCAACTACTCAATAAACATTCACATAGTAGTACGATATATAAACAATACATAAAATACATGTACATAATGTGACTCTACCACCGGCGTCAGAAGGTTGTTTCTACTGGAAGTGACCCGGCATAAAACACAGCTTACTCTTTTTAAATCGTCCAATGTTTTACAGTACAAAGTGAATGTATGAATAAACCAAAAGAATCACATGGTTTTGACATGAAAATAAATAAAAGAGAAAGGTAATAAGTAAACTTAGGTAAACTAAGCACCTGTTCAGAAGCTGACGTGTGACCCAGCCATCATCCCACTCAACCATATTTTAGGGAATGGAATCGAATCGCTGCTGGGAGGAGATGGATGCGTCTGACTGAGAAAAGGCGCGCTTTGAGCGTTTTAGTCCTGTCTGTAGTGGTCTAATATAGGCTAACAATGATGATGATAAAGATAGGCCGCTTTTTAAGGTCCTTAGGTTCTTTCATAACAATTCCGGTTGTAGGCAAACACCAGGGCCTCGTAATGGAAAGCTTAATATACACTGACGATTTTATTCTTGATAATATTACGTTTGTCTTCAAACGGTCTTTATTTTACTATTTGACCCAACAACACTCAAACTTCTTCACAAAAAAAAAACACTTTTCTGATAAGCGCTGCGAATTAACATTCAAGTTTATAATCACTTTATTGGATCGCTTTACACCCCTTTTAGGGCCTGATTTTCATGGCTGTATTTTAATATGTGCTTAGAGGTTTACAACATAGATCCACACCTCTACAATCCAGCACGGCTCTTAAAAATCTCGCCTCCTAAACTGTCGGTTTCTGTTTGACTGAGTTTTCGCTTACACACTCGCTAGCGTCTGCGTAAAATATTCATATGCCGATGTGTAAGTTTACTATCTGCCAGAGGCGCTGTGAATATCCTATACAAATAGCGTCCCTCAGGCTCTCTGCTCTGAATCTGTGAGCTTTATAACTTCAAGTGATATTTTCCAGTGAAAGCGCAATCGTCATTGAGTCATCTTTGTCAGTTTTTCATGCTCATTTTTATACTGCCAACGAGATCAAATTTCTCTAAGCGTCCCCTGGTTTGCCGGTTTCACCGGATCAGGCTTGTCCTGGCTGGGTGTGGTGCATAATCATCATCAGATCCTAAAACCAGAAAAAGACATCTGCTCTTGGCTTCAGGCGAGAATCGAACCCTGGCTCTTACCATTGAACTACCGAGACCATTAACAGCCCGGTTGAAATAATCTTTCTGGTATGAGCCAGGATCTTTAGTAAAGATACTGCATGGACAATGCTAAAAAAATATATAATTTCTCTAAATTTGGCAGTTTTGGAGCAAGTCTACACTTCACTTTTCCAAGGTGAATGGTACCCCATGTTGCGTCAGTCATCAAAATGGTCTTGATTCCTGAACCGTCCTGCCACAACGGTCATCAGTTCCTAATTTCTGGTTAGCTACTACAGTGAAATGAACATTGGATGACTTGAACTTTCTCATGAGGCTAAAAGAGACGATGATGAGACGTAACAGGTGTCAAAAGTAAGTGTCAGTACTGCATTAGGAGAACTGGCTTCAATCTTTGATCTATCACTATCTATAGATGTACTGTGTACACATGTACAAAAATACCCACCCAAAATAGCCCTTAGCTGACCTACTTCGTCATTTACCGAATCGATTTGAGTGTTTTCACTTGATGAGCGTCAACGAGGGGGCCGTCAGCTGTTATTACTTGTCGTGTTACGTCATTTGGTAAATACCAGGTCACCGGGTTAGGCAAGTGAGATCTAAATTAAATTTTCAACAGCCTGTATTTGTTTTTGTTGAATCTGGCATTCATAGGTTGGATAGGTTACGTGAGTAATGATGCCAGGTCAAAAATTGACTACTGATCGATTGTACCTAAGATCTATAATGTTGTAAACGTGTGAACAAGATAGTTTGATTATCTTCTAGAGCGTAAACGGGGACAGATACATGTTGCGCTGTATCGTCTCGAACTGTCAACACTGTCAATGCTTTGATCAGGTGCACTAAAGTTCAGATCGGGTGCCACTTTCTTAGCACAAGTAACCTTACTACCTCTTTTTATTATAATATTATCGTTTCTGGCCCGTGATGATTGGCAAATCGGTCACAATTAGTTGTGCTATACTACGTATGATAGTTGAAAATAAAATGGGCAACGGCGACCATTATGTAGATTACTACTTTTATCAGTCCTTAAGCTTGGTAGGAGGACTTAATTGCGCTAACGAATAATAAAAATAAACAGATAATGTACATAAACACAAAGATAAGTCATGCCAAAGTCATGGCCCAGTGGTGAAGCACACTGGCTTGGAACAGGAGTGGTCCCAGTTTCAAGCCTGGATAGAGCTCATTTGTGTTGGTAATACAATTTTCTTGATTTTAAATCACTCGGGCGTGTGTTGTGTGTGTGTTCCGTTCACCATCATGGAGTTGCCTCTGACTACCTGATGATGTTATTATTATTTTTTAAACATCACTCCTAAAATCTGTAGTGTTAGAGTACGGCTCGCGCGCTCGTAAAGAGGCTTTCACATCAGCCTTTACATAGTCTTAGGCTGCTGACATAAGACCCATTTTCTAGTGGTTTCGTAAAGGTTGATGTGAACGCATCTGTACGAACTCTTAGTTTAGTTGCGACGTAAATAATGTTTTATGTGTTTTTTTACAGCAATAAAATCGACTCGACTCTAGTTCAGTCGCCAGCTGGACGCTAAGAGCTCTCGATGCGAAATTCAGGTCATGTCAAATGTGTGTTCGGATTTTTCTGTATCCACCAAATTAATACTCGTACTAAAATAATAGCAACTATTTCGTCCTACTATTCTGGAAGTCAGAAATAGCATTTTTTAAGCATCATTTCCAATCATAAACTTTCATAAATTTTGACGTCTGATTATTTAAAACTATCAGGCAAGTAATTTTACCAAGTACATTTCAGCCGTAGGTGACTGTACATAGGACTAGAGGTCAAGTTAGACACTGTGACAGTTCCTATCACTTTAAGTTAAAGCACTAAAGGTCATTTTTCAACTTGTCCTGCAGCTCTTTGTGTAAGAGGAATATTATTTGTCATTGTGGCAATTGCTTCACTTAATTTAGTATTGCAGAGTTAGTGGCTACTGCAGAGGCAACCACAGACTACAAATGAGTGTGGTCTACGAGTATGTGCCAGATTCAAAATTCAGGTGATTGTGTGATTATAAATGTGGGATATTATTATTTGATAAACAGAGTACCTATAAACAGGATGTTACAAAAATACCCCTAATAACTGAAGAGGGATACAAACACCTATATACAAACGCCTGAAAGGAGTCCCTAGTTAATTTCTTACAGTCGTAGCTCTTAATTTGAATTTCGAGTAAATTAACGAGAAATAAAAACATCGATATTATTTTCTATGCCATTTCAGTCTTTAGGGGTATTTTGGAAACACCCTGTATACTTAAGTTGTGTACGTTCCTAAAAATAAAATCATGTATTTATCCATGCATACATAAAATAAGATCACGACCATCATATCCAAAACAGAGTAGTCGGAGGCACACTGATTGTTGCCGTCAATGTGAACGGAACATTCAGAAGCACACATTTCGCCGAGTGAATTTGGACCCAATGTATTAACAAAATATTTAAAGGAGTAATTAACTCAAACAATCACTATTGACTTAAATTTTATAAAGTTCATTATTAATGTATAGTATGAAAGGTTGTGTTGTGTACGTTACCCCACCGAACATACTCGTAAATAAATTATCGTATAAATTACACTTTTAAAGCAAGAAATTATAGATTTTCATTTGAAATTGAATTTCAAGAACAAATAAGTAGTACCGAAAAATCGAAATCTGTCATAATTGTGTATTTACTCACTCATAAATATACGTACCTGCGTCTTATCAAATTTGGAGAACTAATATTATTTGGAAAAAATAATATTTTGTCCATTGCGAAATCGGTCGCATGATTGCCGCCATATTGCTAAGTCTTTTCGATTCGTAATCTTTAGTAGCAAAGGAGAGACCCGACAGATTAGGCTATAAAAATGTGTAAATACCCTCGTCGGTAAATTGGTTCGCTGCGTGCAGAGCCACTAATCACATCTTGCGTAATGAGGGTTCGTCTGGGATACTGATGGTCGGAGGAATGATAAAAGACAGAAAACAAACAGAACAACTTCAAGTAGGTAACAAAAGACAAACGGCCGACGTGAAAACTTTCTCGATGTCAGTACAGTTAGTTCTTCCTTGAAACTATTTAATCAAACTAGTAAAGACTAACTCACTGGTTTAAAATCAGTTACCTAACATAGTTGAGTGATAAGATTGACCTCTCAAGCATTGTTTAATTTAGAGAAAGATGATCATGGTGTACACGATACGACGATAGTACAGAAATTGATATTTCATGAGCTAAGGTTTGCCATTTGCTGCCCTCACCAGCCCCTACATTTCTAAAGCTGCAACGACACCACTTCTTGACTGCATTTTGTCGCTGCGATGTAGTGTGGATGTGGTACGTGTGGGTTGGCCCTCTGTGCGTTATTTTCGATGCGTTCCTCGATTTTTATGACATTGTGTGAGACGGCGCAACGGACTAATAGCGCATATAATTCAAACATTATGTAAAGCGACGCACTGCAACGCAGTAATGTGTACCCAACTGTGCACAGTGCAGAAAATAAAATTAGACTGGTTTTTTTACACTGTGATATGGATCAAAACCACAAAATTCAAATGAATTCTTTTTAAATACGTATATAAATAAAAATATAGTATGTATTTGTTTCTTTTTTGTAAATGAAATTATAGTTGCACGCCTGCAATGGAATGACTTTACTCCGTGGTATAAAAGTAAAGTCTACTTTATTTTGCAGTTTTGTGTGCTGGCTGGAATCCCGTAACCCGTGGTTTAAAAGTTACGTTTACGTAGCTCTGCTAACTCTAACTTGTTCAAACTTTTATAGCATATAAAAGAGTTATTTTTGTTGTAGTACAACTTTCTGCTAGCTTTTCTGTTAGATACCTACACTTTATTTAAAATGCAGTAAAACAGAAGGGGAACCCGTTTTTAACCCGTAAAATAGCCGGGTAGGTAATTTATTGTCACGTCCAATGATATTACAATTAAAAAAGCATCGATACCTAGGTTATGTCAGTACTGACGCAAAGTCAAAAATTGAGCCCTGTCGTACGTACCTATAACTTGACCGTGTGTACAAGATAGCATGCTTATTTACTAGAGCGTAAACGAGATAGATACATGTTGCGTAGTGTCGGCTCAAACCGTCAAAATGCTTTGCTCAGGTGGCTGAAAATTAGAGTCCGACCGAAACAGGTTTTACGGCCGAAACCGAAACCGAAACTCACGTGGTCAAGTATAAAATACCTACAAATCCCAAATTCTGAAGAATTTTACTCATTATTCTTCTAATAACAACAAAACTAAGTTACAGACTCATTTTTTCAACACAAGATCCCACCGCTGGGCAAAGGTCTCCCCAAAGTTTTTCGATTTACCCCTGTTTTTTGCTCAAGTCAGCCATTCGCCAGAGTAATGTACTAGGTGGTCGCACCATCGTTTTTTAGGCGTCGTCTTTCAGTGATATCAGTCTTTGAGGAGGCATTGGGTTGTGATTCAGGCCCGATGCATCTTACAGATTACAGACTGCTCAGGGCTCACTCCCATTTTGTAAGTTTTTCGACTTTCTGGCCTACGTCTTGAACGTCAGTTTTGGCACGGATCGTGGTGACCATTTTCTGTCTGTGTGTTTAATGCCTAACACACTCCACTCCATTACCCTTTGACCTATCCCGAGCCTTTGCTTAGGGGTTTCCATGGGCAACCAGGCTTGAGCACCGTTTGTAAGGATGGGCAGAATGCAAACGTCGAGAAGTTCTCGCTTTAAAGATTTCATTTTCATGAACTTCATTTATTTGAGCTAACTTTAAAAGTTAGCTCCTCTAGGTGATTGAGGGATTGACTTCACCTCACCGGTGAAGCCCCCGGTGACCTGCTTCAGCGCTTATCCAGAGGTCCCCGTGATCTCTGGTCAAGAACTCTGTGCCGGTGGACCCCTGGCGCGTTATGCTGACTAGCCCACCTTGAGGGGAGTAACACCTCCCCTCTACACCCGCCAGTGTGTACGGCGGTGTTAGGTCACTAGACTACTTGAAATGGAGGCCCACAGGTGAGGTGCACACAGCCCCCGCCTTGTGCACTCCCAGTGACCCCGAAGGCCCCCTTTTAGTCACCTCTTACGATAGGCGGTGGGGAACCGTCCCAGAATTCCAACGCCCAATACCACAGGGCGTAAGGGGACAATCTGGCCCAAGTCAATATAAGTACTCATCAAAGTTGCATTGTCTGCCGTCTTTTTGTGCCGTTTGTCGTCAGTTTCGTTTTCAGCTGGTTCATCACCAGTTCAATGCGATAGCACGCTACACTTAGTTCTTTGAAAATTGCCTGCCCTGCCACTCGGCGGATGTGTTGGCGAAAAGCACGATGTCGTCGGCATAACAATAGGTCGATTTCTAAAATTTGACATCGACTCCTTCATTAGACTAGGGTCTTGCCAACTGCCTAAAAACTTCCTACAATGCGATAGAAAATAATCTGAGTGATCCAATATTGAACTATTTACATAATTCAAGTACAGAAATGAAACGAAAACTTCATCAACAACCACGCGCACAACGTCCAATTCTGATCATCAGGACTCCCCCCTAGATTCCCAGAGCGGCTGGTAATGGGCGGCCCACATCCACCCAAACCCTGCAATCTCTATCAGGTCATTCTGCTTCTTTGCTGGTGGGAGTCCCACGCTGCGTTTGGCTTCAAACGATATCCCCTCGAAAAATTTTCGACCCCAAACTGATGGCCAAGTGCCCTGCCAACTGACACTTTAACCTACTTTCTTTAGTGCCCAGCGGTGTTGAATGCAACGATCGACCTCTTACTCGAAGGTGGACCTGCCTACTTGAATCATTTGGCCAAGACATACTCATTGACAACTTCGAGAATCGAGCTCCCAACAGGACAGTCTCAACGAAAACTGACATGTAATCAGTTCTGTCAAAACATTACTTCTAAAGAAGTTTTGTGTCTGGCGATTACGCACTGACCAATTTTTGTGTTGCTACGGAGCCATTCGAATGTCCCACGACAATTCCCGACAACTGTTGAGGTCGCCAGGCTCTACCATAACGTTGTCGCGAGAAACGAAGTTATACGAGTTCGCACGACATCTTCCGAATAGAGTTTCGGTTTCGGCTAAAGTTTCGGCCGATTTTGGCCGAAACCGAAACTGCGGCCGAAACTCGATTTTTTGGCCGAAACAGGCCGAAACCGAAACCGAAACCGAAAGTTCGGTCGGACACTACTGAAAATCCCACAAGTAACCTATCTACGTCTTTTTATTATTACATTATTGGTCACGTTCCGTGCTCTCTAAGTTATCAGTGATCTGATCCAAAGCTGAAATCTTAGGGTTACACAACTAGATTATAACCCCTTCAAAGCATTTTGCATGCCAAGAGCGAAATGCTTAAAGAACTTTATAATATTACTTTCATCTTTAAAAATTCACGGACAGACGCGTAAAAATACTGAAATTTCTTTGATTTTCTCGTAGTCAGTAGATAAATTACCTGAAGCGCGATTCTTTTGTGCGAGGCTTGAATGTAAATCAGCCGTTCAGTGTTATCCTCACCCCTAAGGCAACGGTTTAACACTAAAGGCATTGACTAAAAAGGTTAAATTTTCAGAGCAGTGATTTTTTTCTTTTGTTGAATGTAAATAAGATAAGATAAATAATTTTTATTGCACAAAAAATCATTTTACAGGGTTTGAATGAATGAATGAAAATTGATTTATTTTTGCACACTGACACACCACAAATAAATTTTACAAAAATGATACAAACACACAGAACATGCATGATGTTTCGTTAAAATGACATGTTTGAGTACAATTCAGGCGGTCTTATCGCTACAAAGCGATCTTTTCCAGTTTCTGTAGGAACCAGAGAGTTGGGCTGCGCAAAAGAGGATAAGAAAAAACTACATAAATAGGTAAAATAAATGAAAATAAATAGATAAGTAAATATCGAAATAAAACAACTTTACGGATTCTACTCGCGGTCTTATATTTTCTATTTTCTAACCCGACGTTTCGACTACTTTACAGCAGCCGTGATCACGGGATCACTTGGGCCGGCGTGTTTTGCTTTACACAACTGCTCCACGAGCACCTTTTTATGTATGCTTTATGTAGATAAGTTTTTGACAATATCGCAGTATCCTAATAAATGGTGGTGGCCTCCTTATCACCCTCCTTAGGATTATTCAGAAAAAATTTAAACATCCTTCGCAATAAGTGAATTATTTTAAAACAAATGCGAAAAGGAAGGTCATAGTTAGTCAACGTTAAAATATTGATGTTTATTGTTGTTGTTGTCCCACACTTTTTTAGAACTTTTGGAGGCGAAACAACAATAAGTACCATCATACATGACTACTTATTGTGAACTTTTAATATTATAGTAGTGCAGCCCACAAAGCTGAAATAAACTGACGCTTACAAAGTTAAAATTATATTTTTTTTGCCAAGTTGTTCATACCATCAAGGTTTCATTTAACGTGACATGTTCTGCGGTTTTTCCACCCTCATTAATTCTTTGGCACATGCTCTAATGCATGAGCACCTACTCTTGACCTGACCTTTCCTAAGATCCTCTTAAATTCAGTTATACTTCAGAATACGCTCCATTTTATACAGTACCACTCAATCTGTCCTTTAGAATCTTAACCGTTAATCGCCCGTCGTTTTTTCTCTTTACTAATCATCAATAACTCAGATCTAGAAACAAAATCTTTGTTATATGCTCACGGTAATCATAATCATCATTAGCCATACTGCTGATCATTAGGCCTCCGCTATATGTATAGTCAGCATCTAAAGGATGTGAGATAGGTCGAAAAGGTATTGACAAAGGCAATTGGAAAATTATACCTTATAACAGAGTTGTCCATCGTTCTCAAAGTCACTAGAATCTTCAACAAGTTCAAATTTTAATTTCGTAGTGGCATGATTGCTTTTCTCAAATACTGGAAACACATTTGCCCACTATATGACACATCTTTTTGGTGCTGACTGTACGACTGTTGCTGGCAGTTTGCATCCACTACAATCCTGCGTCCTTTAACTGATCGACAGTCCACCTTGTGGGTGGGCGCCATAGGCTGCGAAAATAAACGCAAAAAGGGATTTTCTGCAGCCATTTTTTTAAACTAAATCATTTTCTACTTCGTCCTTACGGTAAATTCCTGAACAAAAATCTCTTTTTATTTTATAGCCAGTTCCGATTACAATTTGTTAAGCAATTAAGACAGAATTGTAACCCTTTGTAATGGTAATGGAACCAATTATTTATTTCACTGGAACACTTCAAAGGACGAAAGCTATTTGAATAAATTGTCATTTCAATCGCGAAGAAAAAGGCTGGTTTTGCAAATTCGCCTGCTTGTTTGCAAGTTCGATGAGAAGAAACAATTTCTATCTTTGCGAAGTATGCAGTAATTTATTGAGTTTATGAATTCGTTTTATGGATTGTATTGATCTCAAATATGAAGAGGTTATAATAGCCACGTCAACATGATTGTTATGGTTTACCATGGAGCAAGATTTTTTCGTCGGCGCTCAATTGTTTTTTTTAGAAATGTATAGGTACTGACTACCGTACTTGACAAACAATTACGTGTGTTTACTGTGTTTTGTTTATTTGCTTCTTCGTAAAGGGTTTTTGTGCAGACAATGCCGTCTAAATTGTTAAAAATCTAAAACTTAACTGTATATAGTTGTTTTTATGCAATGAACGATCTATCTAAAACTTTGCCAAAGATACTTCGCGTCGAGCTCCTGATCATAAACTGCCAACATAATGATTGTAATAAAGGGTAACATTATTACAACGAAGCGCAAAATTGCTTTACTCACGATAATGTTGAACTGGGGATTAAATCTGCCTGTGTAAGGTTAATTTAATTAATTATGGCGCAAGTGACATCGTAATCTGCTGGCTTATACCTGGGTCGGCTGCTCGGTGGCGATATTGTACGTCGGCTCAGATTTAACGCTTTCACTGCTCAATCCTTGTGGAATTAAATTGTTATAGTGAAATTGTTAGGACTTAGTGCAGTATTTCCAGGTCTGGCCCTGTGGTCTGGGGCGTAAGAATACAGCCAAGGTCACCCCCGCCTGTCGTAAGAGGCGACTAAAGGGGGGCCCCGGGGTCGCTAGGAGAGTACACGGCGGGGCTGTGTGCCTTCATTGCACAAGCGACCCCGAGGAGGACGGCAGTGTAGGGTGGCCTCGCACTGTCGAACACCAGCGGGTGTGAGAGGGGATGTACCACTCCCCTCGAGGTGAGCCGGGACACCGGCACAGCGCGCCAGGGTTTTACCGGTAGAGTGCCTCCCTGGGAGAGTCCTCGGTAAACCCTGGTCACGCGCTGAAGAAGGCCGCCCCGGTGTTTTAGTGGGTATTCTCACCCCATGCAGGGGTGGGCGAGTCCCACACTTCCCCGCTGCCCTCCCCCAAGCAGCTAGAAGTGTGTAAAGGCCTTTCACCGGGTGAAAAAAAAAACAGGTCCAAACTGTTGTCCTATAGTGAAAGTTAGGACTTTAAAGCATTTGCTTCGCTGCACGTCGAGCTTTCAGGTCCTGATGTCAATGACAGGTTAATTTACCCACAGTGGATTGGCAGTGATCACCGTTGTGAAGCACGCGAGTCAGGATTGTAATGGGTGGCCATGGCTTGCCAAACTTAGTTTTGGACTCCCCCGGTCAGGTGGACTGATGCTTTGAGGGGTAGGCTGACTTTATGGCCCACGTCCAGCAGTGGAATGCAATAGGCTGATGATGATGAAGCCATTCAAAATATTCACGTGTTTTTGTCAGTCAGTCTCTGATACCTGCAGTACTCATTAAGCGTTTGGAGTCTGAAAATCTTGTTGCAGTTGTTCAGTTGTCCTTCAATTTTTTTTTAAAATATTATTTTAGATTGAAGTCAGATAAAATATGTAGTACTTGTAGGTATAATAGCATGCTACCAAAAAATCTCCATTACAGAACTTGTACTTGTACATTACGACACCTGTCAAACCCATAAATTAGTCAAACTATATGCCAACTACCATTTCAATTTACTTACCCCTTGGGTTATTTTAACAAGTAAATTAGGACTCAGTGTTAATGAAATTGAACGAAAGTTATTCACCTTTGTATTAAATTCACTTAAAACCACGTCCAAAGATTAGATCGCAGTTTGTCTAACTTAGACAGTTTACATAAACTTTGGATAGGTTTGACGATTTCGTCGTAACTTAGTTGAAGCTTCTAGATGACTGCTCAAAAGTGAATCGAAGTATCACGTCGTAACTTGTGCTGACAACCTGATAATAGACTTGATTCTATTAGAATTAAGTTACGTGGCAGTTAAAGCGTGTAATTTAATAGTTAGTTAGGCAAAGTGATTGTTGCTATTATGGTGAGCGGGACGTTCAGAAGCCCTCACATCGACAAGCTGATTTGAACCCAACGTGGTAAGAGGGGAGATCTACCGCCGTTAAACAGTTTGTGTTCCGACCAGATTTAAGCTCAGTACTAAACGGACCTACCACCACGGAATAAATCAGCGTTCTTGACCACCGGGCTAGGACGCTCTAGTGATTTAATTTACACGTTAATACAAAAAAAAGTTGTAAAGAAACCCGACTGCGTTCCTGCGTAATGTGAAAGACATAAAACAAGAAAATGGGCATACCCATGAATATGTGAACCAAAAAATATTGTTAAAGCCTATCCTAAGGGTAAAATAAAAGTAGGTAAAGAAGATTAGTGCGAGAGGAACTGATGGCCGTTGGGGCCGAAAAGTTATTGAATGGAAGCCATTTTAGAATGTCAAACGCAGTGTAGAACGCTCGCCGCATAGTGGACAGATGACCTGACAAAGATCGCATGTTTGCAGTAGGTGCAGGCTTTTTACAACCGGTCGCTCTGTAAATCTATGGTGAAAGTCTATGTTCAGAAGTGGAGGAGGAGTGGAGTAATGCGGTTGTTGATGATGAAGATGTGTAAACTGGTTACAGCCTACCTATTTAAGAACCGAACTAAAATTGAAGTAATTTTTACTAGGCATTTAATACTTAAGACTCGTCAACACCTTTCATAGACTTAAATATATGTACTAAACGTACCATCACAATAATAATCGGATGTTTATGTCGACGCGTGTTGTTATACCCGGCCACATATTCTTCGAAAAACGATAAATTTCCTCTTGTATTTGCTGACAACAGCAAATTGGAGCTTTAGCTAAAATCTACTTAAAAATAGCGTTTTTGCAACGAGACTGTTAGACTCACCGTTTACCATCAAAATGCCTATCCATTTTCAGACAGGTAATAACGCGGACGTCTGCAAACTAAGGAAATAGCATTTTCAGACTTACACGATAAGCCACTTAACGTAAGGCCTGGAATAAAGAAGTTAGAAAGTCAATAGACAGATATTAATATAATTGTTGGAATTTGTGAAGTGGAGCGCGAAAAACCCACGTGTTCATGGAAACGCTAGGAAATTATTTTCAGCCAAAAGGTCTGTTTAGAAAAAGCAAATTTGTTTGTCTACGTTGTTTTCAAAGCAGAACTGAAGGCATGAGCTTAGTGTTTATTTTTGTTCGTGTTTACAAGTATTGAAATAACAACGGGAACCTTGTCAAACTTGCCGATATTATTTTCAGTTACCTACTCATTCTTTTCCGACTATGTATGTGTACTGTTTCTTTCTATGAGGCGTTGTGGAAATCAGACGTGTAGTAAATTTTTGGTGATTCTTAAGTCAATTGATTTGCATGGACTTTTTGGGGATAAGGATCAATAATCAAGTTTTACCACAGTGAGGAGCGGTGAGAACCGATGGCCATTGGGGCGGAAAGGTTCTTGAATGGCGGCCGCGTACCGGACGACGCTCCGTGTTCAGGCCCTCTACAAGGTGGACCGACGATCTGGTCAAGGTCGCGGGAAGCCGCTGGATGCGGACAGCGCAGGTCCGATCGTTGTGGAGATCCTTGGGGGAGGTCTATGCCCAGCAGTTGGTGTCGTTCGGCTGACATGATGATGATGATGACCACAGCCACAACCAGACGGCATATTGGAAAATTGGTATAGTAATAGTGAAATAGAAAAAATGCTATGAAAAAACTCATAACGCAGTTGGTGTCAAAAAACTCAGAAGTGGAAAGGGTGGCTTTTCACACAAATCACAGAAATAGGTATTTTTTCACCACACCACCGTACTAGTTCATAATACTGGTAATATAGAAAACTGTACTTGCAAATTACGAGGTATAAACTGTTGCTTCAGTAAAATGAAACAAAATGCTGACAGAAGTTTAAAACTCATCCTGAAAAAAGTTAAAGTACACCCTGAGGTGATACTTCAATTAACGTCATCATTTAAGTATTTTTTTGTTAAAAAATCCCAGTTAACATTTGAAACTACCAACATAGAACGACATGGCAATGAAAGAATACCCTGCAGCATAACGAAGCTACAGTTTAAAAAAATACTTTGCATCGGAACAGCATACACACAGCTGCAAAGATGACTGCATAGACAGTAGTTTACTCTATGGCTGCAGAAGAGTGGTAAGTGGTAAAAACCTTTTATTTTTGAATCAAATATTCATCCTTCCAAAGCCTTTGTCTTCCGCTATCATATACACTTGGGTTTAACTGCCTGAAACTACAAAAGCCTCCGTTATTGACCTACTAACTACAACGATACTAAACTTCCAAATTGCTTGCATACATTTCGCATATTTTTTGTTAAGTGTTCATGCTGTAGTTTTGTTATTTAATTGCACATTTTGTTTGTTTAATTAAAGATTACGGCTATGTTAATTAACTATTCTAGCGATTTTGTTGCACAAAACGGTTTAAAATGTAGAAGCTCAACTTCAAAATCCCATGGCTTCACTTGGCGTGAACTACTCTTTGTTCCAATAAATAAATTTTAAATCCAGTTTTTAATCTGTTTTTCTAAACTTAATATATATTCATAATATTGGAAAGAATGTGTTAGTATAGATTCATCTTGTAGAATTAAACACATTTTGATCTTCTAAAATGATTACCGTTTTCATGAAATAATTAAATTCAGATAACTTAATTTTGTGTTCCGCGTGTTCATTATTTTAAGGGACAGCGTCACTTTGATGAGGGGTTTCCTGGTAGTCCGCGCCTTTGTTTACAAAATATTAAGTTCATAATTAAGAAAACTGATAATTTGCAACCTTAGAGCATGCTTTAATTGCTTTAGATATCGTAATTTACTTTTGATTTGTCAGGATATAATATTTTCTTAAAGTCGTTTCTTAATAGGAATTTTGAAACATAAAAATACACTGAATATGAACTGAATACTATGACAATCATACTTTCTTAACAAACTTCATCAGACATGTAGTAACAGAATATTCAGTAAACAGATTAAAGTTCATCAAGTGACATTTGCCAGACAAATAAATTCTGAATTTCATACCAAAATGAGATTAAATTCTTGTCCAAAAATCTTTGGTAAAACTCCAGTAAGACCAACATAATCATGTAGAGGAAAATTATAAAAAGGGTTTCTCGATCAGGGAAAACTTGAATTAAATGAATGAATTTCATTCGGAATAATAATCACAGTTACCTCAAAGAACTTTAGGTTTGACATTGAAATAAAAGTTGTTTTTACAGGTAGATTTTCAGTAACATGGGAACAGGAATGGTGAATATTTAAGACGAATAGATTATTTACGAGGTCGGGTTGACAACATACATTTTCAAAGCTTTATCAATGAAAGGGCTATTACAAATTCATCCTGTGGCGTTGTTGTGAAAGCTAGAACGTTCCGTTTTCCTGAAAGCTTTTACCAACTAGTTTATATCAGACTACTCCTTTTACTTCAATTACATATTGTATGAACCTCTAATATACGCACTGTGCCCGCGTTTTGGGATAACCCGAAAAAGCTTGTATCCAGCAGTGGGACATTAATTAAGGTTTGTTGTTTATTTTAAATCCACCTTGATTTGATGAATTCCAAATTGACCATACAAATTTTGGCAGCCAACTAGCTAAACCATTTTGAAATTAATCACTAATACTTATTTGATATTTGTTTAGCGTTTAGTTTATAGTTGTCCATATAAACTAACGTAAATATTACGATATTGAAACACAATTAACGCGTATTTGATGAGGATATTGCAAACTAATCTGAACTCAATTTTGCGCTAACTTCCTGAAAAGTTAAGTGTGCCATGGCATGCGGGGTGTTAAATTGAAATAGAATAGAATTTGGTATCAAATGAAGTGTTTTTTCATACTAATATTATAAATGCGAAAGTTTATATGTGTGGATGCCGTGTTGCTCTGTCACGTGGCAGCCTTTTAAAAACGAACAAGCATATTGGTGTAACATTTCGTCTATCCTTTGTACGAGTGCCAGCGATCTTCGTTTGCGGAGTGCGCGATACAACGCCGAGCATTCGCAGGAACGTAACATTATATGAAAATGCTTAGGCTAATTGAACTTTTGCCTGTGATGTTACTATTCGTAAGAAAGGTACACACTGAACGCTCGCTCGAGGGAATGCCCAAGTTTATACTTACCTCAAGATGCCAGATGTAGCACTGCAAAAGTCACGGCACTCATGTGTTCAAGAAATATTAAAAGACAATGATATTTTAATAAAAAAGAAGTAGATAGGTTATGTCCGTACCGACGCGAAGTCAAAAATTGTCCACGGGGTACGCGACGTAACAAATTCAACCGTGTTATAACGTGTGCACAAGATAGTATGATTATGTACTATAGCGTAAACGAGACAGATACATGTTGCGCAGCGTCGACTCAAACTGTTACTGTTAATGCTTTGCTTAGGTTTTTAGCACAAGTAACCTATCTCTTTTTTATTCTAAAATACCATAATTAAAATACATTTCAGTGGTCACAAAGTAGGTACGTTTAGTTTATACTAAGAATGGCCAAAATTAATTCTAGAAGATTCAAAACCGTGTCATGGAAGGGTCAGCTAAAATGATACGACATGTGAATTGGACGGCCGCAAAGGAAGTTATTCTAGCCCCTTTCAAAGCGACAAAAGGCGAATCACTCATGCCAGCAAGTCCAACAAGGCGGTAACCTAATCTCGACTGCAGTCATGAGTTCGGTATAATATACTGTATGTATTAGTATGTAGAACTTAATTCCGCTTCGCCTTTTAATTTAAACTTCTTCAGAGAGCTTGTATTGAGAGATATTTTGGCAAAAAACGGTACCTAAATAAGCTCTCAGGTTTCGTTCTACATTTACCAAAAAGTTTGCATGATAACCACCCACATCCCTGAATAAGTCAATACTGATATATTCTAAGGATATTTACGGAAAAATTGAAAAGGATCCGTTTTTTGTCGGGCGCGGTAAGCCCGGTCATAACGATTCAAATGAATTTGAGCTTTGTCGTTGCAGCTCTTTGTGTCGAAAATCCTAGTATAATGTAGTTGGTATAAAGTACTTTACATCTGAGCTATAATGTAGTAGGTAAATAATGGAGTACTTTCATTCTGTTCGACATTCAGTTAAAAAGTACCTACCTAGTTAGTAGGTTTTTAAAAAATACATTATTGAAACCATAATAATCTTCTCTGAAAAATATTCCAAAGAAGGTCAGTTGCGACTTCTTTTAAGCCTGATTTACGATTGGAAATGCGTGAACACTTTCTTTACAGTCTTTCCTTCAGATATCCGCTTAATTGTACATATTATCCTTGACTCCAGTTTAAGACCCATTTAACTATTAATAACTTCTTTTAATTTGAGAACATGACATACTTTCCTGGATTTGAGCTATTTATAACAAATTAAATAGCATTTGAGATTTTTTTCTCATATTTCCCACCCATATTGGTAAAGCATCGTACATTTTATTACGTAGAAATTGAACGTCGAAAGAGTATTTTTGGCGTCATTACTGAGTTATAATAAAACCTCTCACGTTTGGTCCGCATCCTGGCGTAATACCTGTTTTGTTTAGTGTTTTATTTAGACTGTAGAATTCGTCCAAATAAACACTGTCTTTTTGGGCAGCTACCTGGCCCAGAAGTTCGGGACACATAGGTACTTGCCTGAAAGAAAAAACTGTTAAAAACAGTGGCAAACCCCAATAACGGCAGGCTTGTCTCTTACAACGTTGGGTTTCAAAATTAGCTGACAGATTTTTCAACGAAATGACAGAGTTTCAGTTAAATCCATTTACTGTAGCTTATCAAAAGTCAAATTATGGTCAAAGAGCACGGCACATGTGAGCACCAAATACGCTGACTGATCAATCGTATCTCTCTGTAATCGGTTCCTCATATCTGAAGATCGTGGTCAGCTTCGGAATTGCATCTGGAGCAGATGATTTGCCTCCACCGGTTTCTGTCCAGTGCGTCTTTTACCGTGTAAAATTTGGAGGAAGACGAGTCCTTCACTTGATTGGTCCATCTTGTTGGCGAACGACCTCGAGACCTTTTGCTTTCAGTGTCCCTAACCACTATCAATTTCTCCAAGTTGTCGTCGCCTCTGCGCATTGTGAGGCCGAAATATAACAGAATGTGCTGTTCAATCGTATTAGAGTCGCGAATTGTCTGCGGCCAAATTTAGCCGGATAGTTAGCCAGTTTGTGCCACAACGCTGTCGCAGGCCAATCCGATCAAACTGTTGTGCTACAGTTTTAGCCTGTGTTGCCCGCTCGATCGTCCAATATCGTTTGCCAATAATTGACGGACTATATGAAGGACGAAAATAGGCAAACTATCAACAGATTCACTGATTGTTGTTGAAGATAGCCAGCCATAGCTTATTGCTTCTCAGGATTTAAAATATTCACAGTATCTTTAATATTGATATGAGTAGTATTGATACTAATTGATCATCATATCGATTTTGTAACTGGATTTGTAGACTAGTAGATAGAAGTAGACTAGTGTTCATGTGTGCAGGCGGTTAAAGTATAGTAATGCGAAAGACTATATTGTTTCGACTGGTGGGTGTAACTCTATCTTTTATTCTACGATTTTTTTCATAATGAGTTCTCTAAAATGTGAGCACTTTGTTGCCTTCACCATGACTGCATCAGCCATTTTGACTCTGAATATTGAATGTAGTTGAGACATTAACTCTCTATCTCTCTATCTGTTACGTTGCTTTTTGTAGGATACGTAACAAGGCCGATACAGAACACTTAATTATACAAAGACATTTTTTTGAAATGGTTTCGTTTGTTACAAAAAATAATCTAAATAAAATACAATAATAATTATGATACAGACATATTTCTAGAAGACATGTCATAAATCGTGGTTCCAAATACTTAATTCATCATCATCATCAGCCTGGTACAGTCCACTGCTGGACATATGCCTCTCCTATTACACGCCACTGCAATCGATCTTCAGCTGCTCGCATCTTAATCAACTGAACATAACAATACCTAATTAAACATAATAATTAAACGGACCTAGACATCTGAGTAGCCGTTTTGCTCTGCAAAGATTAAGCCTCATTTTGTTATTTTTATCTTCATCATAAACTGACCTTTCGTTGTTTGCAATTCAAATACAAATTTCACAAAATCCCTATGACTGGCAGACATTATTAATAAAATAGGCCGAAACATATTGGCGCACCCACGCGTTTCTCTTCATAAAATAAATTGTTTGCAAACGATAAATATTCGCTACCATGGAGATTTCAGCGTTAAGTAATCATCAGTTAAACACTTTTTAAAGCCAGAAAATGTAAGTAAAATGGTAATCTAAAATGTCAAGTTTATTAGAGATAAACTTATAAGCGATCGACACCTACTTAAATAAAGTAATTGTATTTACTTTACATGAAAAGATTTTACGGTCACTGAACATATTTAACGACTGTAGATTCTCGAGATGTATCCGTGTAATTAGGCCCAAAGGGACTTTATTATTAAATCTCCGTTTTGCTCAGAGCAAAAAGTAAAGATTAAACCTAACCTGAAACACTCTAGTCTTCATCTTTCATTGTGATCAAGTTTAGTCGGTGATCTAATTTAGGTTACCTTTTGTATTCGTAAAGCAGGTTCCCGTGGCCCAGTTGTGACAGTGGATCGGCAACGATCGCTGTTGTGAAGCAACACACTACGGGTGAAATGGGATGGATGCCCACACTGAATGAAATTTAGTGATGCATTTTTCGGGCTCTCAGAAGGCACCTTAAGCAGTTAGTCCCTGTTGATGTCAGTCGTTGAGCTTAGTAGGAGGCCTTCGGGCAGCATCAACATCTGACATGAAGGATACTTACTAGCCTTACACCCTTCCAACAATCCGCACTGAGCCCGCGTGTTGGAGTATGGCTTGCCAGAAGCTTCTTCCGTTAGGGGAGACACATTGCTTGTAGGGCTCCAGAAAATGACATTTTAATTAATTAATTAGCTGAAATAGTCCTTTAAGTGCTGCCATATAAGAAATGTACACATGTTAAGTCGTTAGCAAATTAACACCATAAATCAAACAATCACATCGTTAGTAAGTTATCCAGGAGCTCTAACGTTCAGGAACAGAGGTGCAGCTCCAAAGATGTCGTCTGCATTAATTAGCACCGCAATTATTCCCGAGCACCACACGCCGCCGTATTCCTTTGTGATAACTAATAGAGAGCTTGGCGAGTGGCTGACTGGGATGTTTTTTGATACCGATACCGAAACTGCTTAAAATTTATTTAGAAAGAGGCTCAATGTTACATAGCGGAGACATTTTGCAAGTAAAGGAGGCTAGACTAGTTATTTCTCACAGCGTGGAAATTATTGGAAAACTTTTCACCAATTCTAAAATTCCAAACATTTGGTTTGAATTCCCCTTATTTTTGCTCCTTTTAATTTTAGCACCAATAATGCAAACAAGGAACAAAAAATTGCATTATTTAGTAGAATAAAATTGTCTTCATGAATTACTGCTGACACACACTTACCCCCTTATTCATAAAAACTTAAACAGCTCTTATAGAACACGATAACATTTGTATCGCTTTGTCACTGTCATTCTTGTTGCTGCCGCCATTTGCGAGTAAGTGACAGAACACGTCAATAGCTTAAACAATGCGTTAGCGTTGCGTTCGTTTTTATGAATAAGGGGGTAGTCTTTGCACAAACATTAAAAAATATTAGTTCATATGGAAACCAAGTACCTACCTACCGTCCTACCTTTCTGATGAAAAGCTGTGACATTACGCTTAGCTGAACTATAGAAATAAAATAAAAATTGCCATGTAAAATGAAATTGATACCGACACCAAAAGATCAGCCGTATCTACTCTACTCAGCTCTTTCGGCTTGCTTTGTCTCAAAAACAAAGGGGAATCTTAAGATGCACGTGGAGGCTGTGGTAAAATTTGACCTCATGTTTTAATGACTGGCTAGTGTGCTTCAATGCCTGATCTAAAATGATATTCTTTGATCTATGGTAGGCGCTTATGGTTGTGACACAGATTCTTAAACTAATGCAGACATTACCGTACATTGACTGCTATTATACCTCTGTACATTATTGCAATTAAGATTTTTATTATTATTATTTTTTTTTATTTATAAGATTTAAAGTTAAATGAAAGAGTAAGAAAAGTACAGAAGCAAATAAAGCTTATCTACTGTACAATATTGCTATGTGCTAATATTGCTGTGCTACTGTGTTTGCTAAAGAAAACCCTTAAAATCATCTATCTATAGTTAAAAACATTAGAAGATATCTGGCGGAAAACCAATGAGGATTGCTTAACATTCCTATTATCTCCTAGTTTGTTGTCAAACATTTAAGTACATATTATATTTGCAAACATTAAAAAAAAAACTCCTTTTTTCCTAGTTAAAATTGTTTTCTAGCAGTACGAAATATAACGTAACATAATACTATTAACATTGTTAGTACTAAACTCAGTTTAACCCATTTTACGTGTGGCGGAATTAAATGGGACACCGCGCTATTGTTTTAAGTCGGTAAATAAAGATGACAAAAACGTGTGTTTGATAAAGAAAACCCTTAAAATCATCTATATATAGTTAAAAACATTAGAAGATATCTGGCGGTAAACTAATGGGGATTGCTTAACGTTCCTATTATCTCCTAGTATGTTGTTAAACATCAAGAAATATTTGAAAAATGATTGACATTGTAAATCTAAAATTATTTGTCAATAAAACTCGCAAACATTTATTTACCTTTTTTCTAGTTAAAATTGATTCAAGCAGTACAAAATTAAACGTAACATTATACCACTAACATTGTTAGTACTAAACTCGGTTTAACCCATTTTACGTGTGTCCAAATTAAATGCGACACCGCTATTGTTTTAAGTCGGTAAATTAGTCGGTCAGACGCCACTATCTTCCGGAAATCCGTTGTCTATAAATTAAGGGAGGCTTTTATAAAGTCTTGCAATGGAGCTACGAAGTAAACTGTGAACTATTAATGCCTTGTAGGCTTATGACCCTGTATATTAATTGGTGAATCTTTCTTTGGTTTTCGGTGATTCGGAAGGGACGTTAAACGTGGCGGCTTGGTACTATCTGACAAAAAGGATTGTCACTAAATGTGCTGGAGCGGGCTGGAGTAATGACTCGCGCCACTTTTTAGCTGTCTTCATACGGGCCTATGCCCAAGCATAGGCCCGTATGAAGACAATTGTCTTTGTTTCATTTCTTTACTTCATTAAAAAAGAAATACCGTAAATGGCGGATCTAATTTTAAGAGGCAGTCGCTGTGAATCTGAGAACCATTGTCGGTGGTCGGTTTTTGCGCAAATGCAGCGCAGACCAGTTTAGCGAAAAGAGTAGTAAACACTCCTAAAGTTATATAAATGAGACGATTTTATTAGACCCATTTGGACCCATGCAGAACAACGCGTGACACTGAAGATCATCATCATCATCCTAGCGATTTTCCCGGTTGCTGCCGTTGCGGCGCCCGGGGTCCGCTCTTCTACATCTGCTCCTCCACTTCGCCCGGTCTTGTGCGTCCCTCTCTGTGAGGCGACTGGCACACATGTCATCCCTCACGACGTCAAACCAACACTTTTTGGGTCTACCCCGTTTGCGGGGGCCTGGCGGAGGCGGCATGGCAAGACATTTGTTTCCCACGTAGCTTGCCGGTTGCCGTAAAACGTGTCCGTACCACCGTAGGCGACTCTCTAGAAGCTTGTCGGCAATGTCACGAACACGAAGGCTGCCGCGGATGTGAGAGTTCCTGACACGGGCTTTCCGCGTGATTCCACACATCCAGCGCAACATATTCATCTCCGTGACACGCAACTCTTGCTTATGTCGCTCAAGTAGCGGCCAAGTTTCGCTGCCGTACAAAAGGACAGGCCTAATGATGGTCTCGTAGACCAGCCCTTTAAGCTTAACCGGCATTTTGGGGTCACAAATGACACAGCGTGACACTGAAGATAACACTCAAAAATGAGTGTTATCTTCAGTGCAACATCTTCGAAGTGAGAGAACGTAAAGAAGGGGAAAAAAGTTAAGTAATCCAGACAAGTTGTTTGTTCGAGTCTATAGTTGAGGCTGACGACTTCGTAAAGTGGGGTTTTTGTTGTAGGTACTGAAAAGTTTTTAAAATTAGCTTTCAACTTCTTGTATTCCCAGTTTTCAACAATTCCAAACTTTTGCTATCTAATTATTCTAGAACTATGTCTCGTAGATTGGTTCGTTTTACAACATGTTTATTGACGATCAAAACGTTTATGAGTGTTGTATGCTACTATTCAGTGTACAGAGGCGTTCACATCAACCTTTACACAGAGGCACCTTATTCTGTAGACATAAGACTCATTTTGCAATTGTTTTATAAATATTGATGTGATCGCTTCTGTACTTAGAAGAAAACTCAAGTGCAGAAGTAAGACCTTATTCATTGAATTTAAATAACACTTAGTAGGTATTTAAGCAAAATGAAGTGTCCTGCCACATACACGCAAATGTTGACAGCAACGACAATGAAAGAAACCAACCAGTCCAAACATCTACCACTACTTTGTACTATCCTTATGACGTAGTTTGTAGAATTCATGTTCAATCAATAAAAACATCTAGTAATTAACACCTACAATGATTACTTTGTTCTATCAAGAAGGATAAGAAAAGCTCAAGGAAGATTGATGTTTGACAGTAAGGCTTTCATCTTACTAATTTGTTCCGTAACTATAGGTAATTACTAGGGGAAAATAGTTTTTCTTTGCAAAATATATGAATAAATGTAATGTAATGAAATTGACGAATTGGAACATATTAAAAATGTACTTCTTTATTTAAATCCGTTAAAACTAACCCCAAATATTGTACTCTACATTTAAACTTATTCAACTCGTTTCAATTACCTGGTTTTAATTTGAAAACTTTTCTGGGCCTTCGGCAATACTGACAAAATATTTGGTACTTAGTTGCAAACACAACTTTTAGTTACGATAACCCACTAAAAATTACATGAAGAACACGGTCGCCACGAACAAAACCTTGTTTTCTTTCAACCCTAGTTTTTTTCAGAGACAGTAAAAAACAATTCTAAGTAAAGATAAGAAAACCAGAAAAAGACAAATATAAAATAACCAATCCTAATTAAATTTGAAATAACGAAAATAGTTCACCTGTCAATTTATTATCAGCAACTTAGTTCTAAACGCTATATGTATAACTCACTGCTAGTTTAACATTTATTACACATTCCTATTTTTGAAGGAAATGCATTTAAAAAACCCTTAAAACCTCTACTTTCTTCACACATCCACGGCGTTGCAGCTCGCCACGCTACGTTACGGCTGATCACGCGAGAGTTCCTTCACCCCTGACCCGGACGAACGAATCCATTCTAGTTCATAGAGTGGACGTAAGGGCGGGAGTTCATAGGGTGCATTCGCAGAAAATGCACATGCGAGGAAAGTGGAACATAGGGAAAGGTATTTGCTATGATTAAAAATTACCTGGAAACTAAGCATGTAAACTGAAATAAAAATAACCTTAGCCAAAGTGATAGCCTGAAACAGCTCATTGTATAGTAAAAATATCACAATTAGCTGAATTTAAATTAGGTGATCTTCACAAGCACTTACTATTTCAGGGTCTGTCTGTTAACAAGTAATACAATGTCGAAATATTTTAAACATAATCAGTTTTGAGACTTAAGTTGTTTGTTTGTGTTTAATTTTCTTTGCTATTGTGTTTCCGGTTTCTTACAGTCGCCTAAAGTCATAAATACTGTACAGGAATACTCGAATGATTACTTTACAGTCAATATACAATGTACGAAAATTTGTGTTCTGCCTTATTTTTAACAATTCTTTGACCATACTAGCTCGTTGGCTAAGTGTAACTCTTGACCTGACCTTTTGGAAGACGTCTTGAACTTGTTTGAGGTACGTTCATCTAGACCTTTCCATTCCAACATCTCAATTTACCCTCTCCTTAAATCTGTTCGTCAATTTGACAGGTATGTATGTAAGGATCACGTTATTGGAAGAAACGTAGGAAATGTAGGTACTGTTACCAAATGGTTACTACAATATTGTAACATAGCCTACATTTCTACATGATTAGTCTAAAAAGTGTTTAGCTTAACAGATCGACAATACTAAGTTGCAAGCGGCCTGCATCCATCCAAAACCCTAGGAACTTTATAAGGTCAGCCTTGCATCTATCAAATAGTCTATCCCTCAACTTTTGGAGCCACAAAAGCCACTTCTTCGCGTTATGACACAGATTTAAAAAGTAGAGTGACCTAGAAACAGTCAAAAGGGAAATTCCACGTGAAAGGGGAAGTTCCACGTGTTAACGTGTAATGAACGCACTCAAACCAACGTTTTCTGCGATGATTTCACTTTGTGCACATTTTCTAATGAGAACTCACCTTTAGGCGTTCACTAAGGCCTAAAGCAGAATGCAGCTTGCACACAATTAGGGGTTTGCGTGTCACTAAAGCTACGGAACTTTTTTGGGCTTCAACTCGTTTGGCCAATCAAATGGGTTTGTGTTGTGAATTATTCATAATTTCGTTTAATCTTTATACAACTTTCGTGCATTGCAGTTTTAAAGTGCAGTAGCCGTATTTTTGGTTGATATTCAGCATAATTTTGATAACAATCAGAATTTGCAGCTTATGATTGGTGATTTAACATTTCTAAAATATAGGTTTAGAGTATTTTATTTAGCTGACCTGGATGTTTTATGTCAGCATGTTCTGTTGCGGCATGTTAACCCGGGTTTTATGTTTGGCGACTTGTTTAGTACAGTGGTTAGGAGTGGTTAAAATGTAGAGGGTGTCGCACGTTTTATTCCCGCACCAACATTGAGGTTTGTAGATGGAACAGTTTGTGTGCTGGGTCTGAGTGTTTGTGGTTCATTGTTCCTGTTTTTCATAATACAAGGCGAAACCTTGCTTTGGATCCGGAGCAATGTTTGTGATATTTTATCCAAAGCTACCATGAAAAAGACAAGGCAAGGTAAGAAAATTAGTAATATTTACTGTTAGGATTGTATCACACATTGTTGTTATTGTTGTTACACGGCTATGAGTATCGACAGTCTGTCCAATAACAATTGAGTGCTATTAACAATGACAATCACATGGAATCCATTCTTTAAAATTTTAAAAATGTTCTGATAGAAGCCAATTTTTCATTGTCTTTCACAATTGCAGACCGTCAAAAGCTAACAAAAAATACAAAGTCAGACGAACCAGTCTTGTAGTGTCCACTCTCGTCATATTTTTAACAAGCATAAGTTTGCCAGATCTAATTATTTTTAATTGGTAGAGAACTCTCCTGCCAGTTGCATTTTCCTGATTTCAACAAATGAGTAATTTGCTTTATGTAGGCAGCACTTACTTAATTAGAGTAGATATAGTGGGATTTGTTAATAATTCACAACATGAAGAAACCACAACATTGACTTTGTCAATTCGTTGAAGGTATCATAAAGGTAAGTATAGACTAGATAATAATTTATTAATGTATTATTTTTATGCTCTTTAAAAAAAACTTTTAACGATTTTATGTTAAAGTCAAGCAGTTGGCTACTTAACCAGAGGTTGCAGGTTTGATCCCCGCATAGTAAAGAAAATGGTTTGCATGAAAAAATATTACAATATCACTTTTTGCATTGTTCTGGGTTCACTTATAGAGTATGTGTTGTGTACTTACAAACAAAACCTCATTCAGGTATGTTCATTCATTGTCTAGTATTCCATGGTACAAACTTTACCGAGTTTCGGTACGTCCAATCTCAATACACATTTTCGAATATATAGCCTTTTTTCAATCTTTGCATAATTGGTAAAACCGGACCAACAGGAATTTATACGTTCGAATTTCTTTTCGGACGAACAAACAAAAGGTATTTGCAAGCCGAAACATACAGCTCGGCGATTTTTTTGTGAATATGCATTGTCATGTTAATTGGAATTATTTTTAAAATTTTCATAGCTCTAAATTTAAATCAGAACAAAAAACCTACCATGGCCATATGAAAATTTAGCATGAAAACTTTGTGTTTAGTTTACCTACAACTTGCTGCTAACTCGCCAGTTATAGAAAATACTAACTTAAGCAACGGCTGTAAGCTTTCCCTTTACCCCCTTAGTGGCTCTAAGTGTGGGCTTCTAAGTGGGCTATCTAGACAAGTTATTCCAAATCAATATTTATGTAGTGTAATGATTTTTCTTCACCGTGCTTTCATTTGTTGGCCACTAACATCAAACGATATGTTATTTTATTTATGCTCTGTTTATTTCAGTCTTCTTTATCTTTATACATTTTGAGATTCCCGAGTGATAAAACATTTCTGTACAATACAAGGGCTGCCCTGTGAAGTCGGCCGATACATATTTTAGGGGTGGGCACAAGTGACCCAAAAACGATGAAAAGAAATGTCTCCAGTTAAAAATTGATGGCCAGTAGTCACGGTGAGGGAAGGAAAACCAAATAAAACAAAACAAACAATAATTGACTGTTGTCATGTGAAATAGAATAAGTTAATATTTTTTTCGGGGCGGTAGTTAACAATGAGTTAAAAGAATAGGAACAAAATTGAACAAATCCTTAAATGTTTTTGGTCAAAAGTAAATGAAACAATATTAAAATGATTTTGTGAATATGTCCATGATCGCGCTCGTTTAAGTTTGAGTTTGAAGTTGAACTACTAACAACCACATTTATTTAAATGACATGACAGCACATAATCTAATTTAACAACATAAATATTGTAACATTCACTATTAACAACATTCCTGCCACGAAGACTGTCGTTAACTTCATTACTTATCGAAGTGGAAGTTATTCTAAGAAGTAGTGCGTTTTTCTGTCTGAAGTATTCTCAGAATTCAAGGTATTTTATCGTTGGCTCTGAAAAGAAACTTGAAAGGAAGGAAGGGCCGAAAGATTCGGGTTTGATAGATTGGAAAAGTGGAGTTATTTTGGGAGAAAGTCAAATCAAGATGAGTAAATGAAATTTATCTTGAATTTATCAAATCTTTTCCCAGTAAGCCTAAACTCAAAAGCCCCTTTACTCAAAAAGTCAAGAAGATTGTTTATTTGAAGTAACGTTGGTTTGTTGAAACCTATAATTTATCTATTGCTATTCGCCCTTTAAAATACTTCACAAAAATCTATTAGTTCATATTACTTATTGATACTTGCCTCAATAAAAAACATGTGAAGCATTTTCAAACCCTACTTACTACACATCAAATAATGAATGAAGCCTGAGTATAATTCAAATCCGATTTAATCTTTCTCCAAACGGTTTTCCGAAGCTAGCGAACAAACACAATGAAAACTGCAGTCTGTAGGCAGTCAGATTCCCGGAACGGAAAGCTATTTCAGTGAGTATTTGAGCCGAATTCGATCCACAGTTTGGGAATGTAACGTGCAGGTGGCTTTGAGTAAGCTAGGGATTCTTAAACTTATAGTTCTGTCTCTATTATTCATTCAAGTTTATGTTCGCTTTTACTGGTATTAAAGTTTGGCTCGTCCATAATCTTATGCTAGATGCTATTATTGGTTTTTCGTATGTTTCATTGCTTATTCTTTTATTATTCTGTGAAAAAGCTCCAAATTTGTCAAAAAATATGGGTAACGCGATGCGGGTAATAATTCTTAAGAACTAATTATATTCAAGTAAAGTAAAGTAAAAACACTGCTCGCTATTTTGTGGGAAATGTGAATCGACACGCAGTTTTATTTGCTCGAATATAATAAAATATACATAATATAATACATACAATGCAATTAACTTCACGCGAGCATAAAGCTTGTGCTGGTTTTTGTCCATAATAATCTGAAAAGTCAACGCAAACGTCTATAAACAAAATTCTTTGCTATTAGAGAGAGAGAGAGAGATTGTAGTTCAACTGCCCCAAAATAAGCCAAAGCAACACAGTGACTGTAGAACTATTGTTTTTTGAAATAGTCGCAAAACGTTTATTTTTGTACTTTTGAATACTAAGTTATGTTATATTAGCAAAATTTGAAAATTTAATTAAGAAAGTGTAGTAAAGTTCAGTTAGACAACTACTTCTAGTTTTCGAATTTGGAGGAATCACAGCAGTTATTTATGAGAAAAGAGTGGAATGATTGTGTTCCCCTTGAAAACTTTCCCATAGCGTAAATAGAGAGGCTTAGGTTGTCTTTGTAAGGCCTTGAAATTTTAGTCATGTTCAGGCCAGCTAAGAACTTCCAAGCTTGCATTCTTAAAACAAGTTTTTAGTAGTAGTCCATTAACAAGTAGTTTAGCAAATGTTTTGGGTATTTTTACTCCCTTGGTAGCCACGTGTCGTTTATTTGAATTTTGATGGAAGCGACGCAATAACGCTCGTAATTCCTATGAATACAAACAACAAACACGAACATGCGAATACGAATACTAAATCGTTTGAAGAACAAACAGCGGGTATCAAATACCCTGCGGATTTCGATCCAACCGCAAAACACGATACAAACATCAACATGACTTGTAAACATCAGAATTCGCAATTTAGTTAACTATGTTAGACACTGTTCCCAATGGTACCGAAATCAAAGAGAAACCGTAGGAAGAAAAAACATGTAAGTATTGGTTGTTTCGTAAATATGCTCGGTAACTGTATTCAAACAAGTCATCATCATCATCATGTCGTCCACACCGTGTCCGGCGATGGCGACTCCTGCAAACCATTCAGGTTGGGTCTTTCTGGCGATGGGCTCTGATGTGACTAGCAAGACCGAACTTGGACTTGAAAATTCGGTTGCAAGACGCACAGTATAACTGGCCAGCCGAATTGTACGTGTAGGTATAAGAGGGTTTTGGCATCGTCTTCCGTATTTGGCGCTTTGCATCAAGGTTTTCAAGACGCTTAGCCTCAAAACTGTTCACGCTACAATGTACAGTTTGTCGCCATTCCGGTCTGAGACGTGCGCGATCCTCCCATTCATCGGTTGGTATATTGCATGCCAGGAGGTTGCGCTTCAGGACGTCTTTGTAACGTAGATGTTGTCCACCTTGCCTGCGTTTGCCACTCGACAACTGAGAGTAGAAGACTGCTTTTGGCAGCCTGCTATCAGGCATACGCAAGACGTGACCACTCCATCTCAGCTGGTGCTTAATGAAAAGGGCTTCCATGCCAGACAGGCCCGCGCGACGCAAAACCTCCGTGTTTGAAATGCGGTCCTGCCACCTAATCCGCAAAATAGACCTCAGACATTTCAGGTGGAAGCTGTCTAATTGTTTGATATCTGCTTTATAGCAGCACCAAGTCTCAGCGGCGTACAGTAAGGTAGGCAGGACAATTGCTTTGTAAACTTGAACCTTTGTTTGCAATTTTAGGTCGTGCGAGTTCCAGACACGGGCTTTAAGTTTGCCAAAAGCTGCTGCGGCACCTGCTATTCGGGCTGGTATCTCCGATGCTAGTGTGTTATCGTGCCTTAATCTGCTGCCTAAGTACTTGAAGTTACCAACCTCTTCCAAAGCAGAGCCATTCAAAAACACAGACGACTGGTCACTGCTACAACTACGGGAAGGCTGCTTCAGAACCTGGGTTTTGCTGGTGCTTATAACCAATCCGAACCTGTCACATGACGCGTGCAAGGAGTCCACGTAAGCTTGAAGAGACTCTATTGAGTCTGCCATAAGGCAAACATCATCCGCATATAAGACCTCCATAACAGAGAGCCTGGCTACTTGCCGCTTAGCTCTAAAACGAGAAAGATCGAAGACACTCTTGTCTGTTCTTGAGCTCAGTTCAATCAGATCATTGCAAGACCCAACTGCATCTCGCATGACAAAAGAAAAGTAAAGGGAGAACAAAGTGGGAGCCAAGACACAACCCTGCTTCACGCCACTGGTCACTTTAATTTGGTCTGAAAAGTCGTTTTCATGCCGAACTCTAACTGACATGTTTTCATGAAACTGTCGCACTAGGTTTAACAACTCAAACAAGTAAGCAGTATTCAACCCACTGCTGGGCAAAGGTCTCCACCAAATTTGCTTTAAACGTCTCTGTCCCCAGCCAAGATCTGCCACTTCCTTGAATAACGAGATATGTCATCGCACCATCGTTTCCGAGGTGTTCCTCTCCAGCGGTGATCATCTGTGGGGAAGGTGGTGATTTGAGTCCCTTTTTGGGATGCATTCTGCAAACGTGACCTGCCTAATAAATAATAATAGATAATTTTATATCTTTCCTTAAACATAAAATAAAAAACATTTAGTGTAGTGTCTGTGTGTGTGGAAGTTTCATCAAGTCAACTTCGTAAATTCATGACACCAATGCACAGTATTCTTTTTGAATAAAATTTGCTCTAAAATTATGTTAAAGCATCTAGTCTTCAATGCCGAAATGTCTGTCCAGTAAATGCTCATTCCATCGTTACTAACAGTTACTTAAGAAACTCGAAACACATTGGCGGTAAGCGAGTTGCACTCCACAAATAAAACAGTCGACAAAAATGAAAAACTTTAAGAAGTATGGTTCTTTTTCAGTACCTTTATTCTCAAATGTCATTCTGAGGCCTAAATTGCCATTCCAGTCTGATAGAATATGTAAACCATTCCCACGTGAAGCGGTCCCGGACGAACGAGTTTGTTTTGCTGTGTTGTGTCAACATGCTGAGTCATTATGTACACGCTCATTATGCGTTTGCTGGTCCCACATGACTGGCTCTCATCTCGTCATTCATTGGTAATTTAAGTCCAGCTGATCCTATGCGTTTAATCTAACTCATACAATCGTATGATTTTCTTTTCCTTGAAGAACGATCAAGCAATTCATAACATGGACAGAGGCGTTCGCATTAACCTTAATATACCTTATGCTGCGAACGTAATACCCATTTTGCACTGTTTGTGTGAAGGTTGATGTGAACGCCTTTGGACATGGCTTGCAACTGTTTTGGTAGAATGTGTTCTAAGGTTTGGCTTTTAAAACAAAACTGGTGGTTTTGAAACAACACTCTTGAGATTCCCAAACACGGGTGAGAATCTCCAATTAAGATTTGACTTAAACCTGTGATTAGTCTATAGTTTAGTCTTCAATCTAAACCAATAATAGACCAAAACCGGCCTACGCTTGGATTAAAAGCAACGTGAATACCTACGTGACAGTGATAAATTTTAAAAAAAAAGTTCTACGATCCATCGTAACAAAATGTTTCACCTAGTTAATTTGATGACTTAGACGTGTTGCTAAAGCTAATTTGTTAGCTATTTTATTATATCTGTTGTTTCATCATCATGATCAGCCTGAATTTCCTCCGTTGGACATAGGCCGATTACACGGTGCGCCAGAACACCTGTTTCGGATTCCAGCTCGATGCCACCACCTTCTTCAGGGGTATCGGTCCACCCGTCTGTCTGTTGTTTGTCAAGCTCTAACCTCGTGAACGCACGTTATCATATCAGTCCTATGAACGGGTCTTCTTTGAAACGAATTAATTGGTTGAATTAAATTATTTTCACCTCCGTTTGAAAGGAAAACGGATTAAATATTTTCGCTTTATTGCTGTTCTGTTGACATGCTGATTTATTATGTACGTCCTCATTAAATGTTTGCACGCCAACATCGTCTGCTATAGATATTATATGTATCTGTGTATGTGAGATGTCTGATGTTGCCTCATTAGCGATTCATCACTCAAGCCGGATGAAAATCCAATAACATATCGGGTGACTGGTTAAAATTCATACACTGAAAAGAATTACCAATACTGTTTTTAATAATCCCAAACTTTTCAGTTTTTTGTGGAGTTGCAATGCTTAATAAAATGTACCTACCTCGTTCACATGCTGATTTTATTAAGTAGGTATCTTTACTGGGGATTTTAGTAAACTTTATGAATTTGGCTAGAAATAAATATGTTGTAAAAAGTAGCAATGGACAAAAATTAGAAATTAATATAAACAACAAAAAAAACTATTTCCTACACATTAACAACAAACTCTTTGGGCAAAACCTGACAAAGGCGTTTTGTCGAACAAAAAATGCAGTAAACCTAGCTCGAATCAAAATAGGTGATCAAAAATTAGTAAAATGGTTCAAAAAGGCTTATCACTACTGAAGATAACAAATACAACAGAACATTACATAGGTCGCTTTAATCCAGTGTGTTTTCATCATCATCATCATGTCAGCCGAACGACGCCCACTGCTGGGCATAGGCCTCCCCCAGTGTGTTTTCACTTTTAACATAAAATGTTTTTTTTCTGCAAACTAAAGCAAAATAAAACTCAAAACACCTCCGTCCTAAAGAACCTCCTATAGAGTTAAAATATTGTTACAAACATTGTTACGTGGACCAACCTTGACTGGCTGGCCCTCGAGCCGAGGGTTAAGGGCTGAACAAAGGGGACGAGCAGACTGACAATGCCGACCATCTTGTTATGTTCCGAAACTGTAACATAGCATAATACATTTAGAGCTGTTCTCTCAATAGTCAGGTAGATACTTTCAGACCAATAAATTACAACTCGGCAGATTTCAAAATGTATTTCAAAATGACACAGCACAATCATAGATTTCGACATCCAACATACTACTACTTTCGACATCTAACTTTTAAAATCAGCCCTTATAAAGTAATACCATCCCGTGGATGGCGAAAAGAATAGTTAGCTTACCACCCGCAACTTATAATCGCTTTTCATTCATTTCCTTTCTTTCGCGATCATTACTATGTCCGTTATTTAAGATCCATTCTATCCTTATTCTATCTGTGTACTAAATTCCATTAAAATTGGATCAGTTATTACAGAGGTGAAAGACTCACAGACACAATCAGACAATCACATAACACACACACGAACGGCCTGAACACCTCAACTATGAGGTGGAACAACCCATACTCCAACACGCAGGCTCAGTGCGGATTGTTGGAAGGGTGTAAGGTTAGTGAGCAACCTTAATGTCAGATGTTATCAAGCCGCAAGGCCTCCGCAAGGCCTCCTCCTAGGCTTAACGACTGACATCTAGCGATGTCAACTGGGACCAACAGCTTAACGTGCCTTCCGGTGCACGGAGATGCCCGAAATACACATTACTCAATTTCGGTCGGGGTGGTCACCCATCCCATTTCCGAACCAGTGTGTGGTGCTTTACAACAGCAATCGTCGCCGATCACTGTCACAACAAGTTTATAAAATAAAGTACGGATTATTACAATAGGTATAACGGTATAAGATTTTCAAGCTTCAGGCGAAGTAGGGTACCTATTAAGGTTTCGTTTTGTTAACCACTCGAGTACTAGGCCGTTGTGTAAGTACCATAGTTGGTATTTGTATTCTCAATTTAATTAAAACTAGTTTATCCGAGCGTAATAACTGTATTTTACTGCTAAACCAATTTGATTAACAAATCCAGTCTGCTTTTTATTATCTATCCAGTTCAATTTCAAACTCATTTTTCCCTAGAAAAATAAGTTCGAGCTTTCGGTTGAGTTTTGAATTAAAAGTACTTTGCTTTTAACAAAATGTAAACGCTGTAACGAGCTATTTCTGTAAATTTTCAGTTGTACCCTTTCGTTGGATAGCGACGTTTTGAATCAGGAGGCAGTTCTATCCCTGTCCAGTGTTCAATGAGATTTCCCTTATTAAAACATTATCGCTTCTATTGATGTTCCTCTCTCCATAACCATTGGTTTTTTGTAGGGCACAGAATGTGTCACTCTCGTGCTCGCTCATTTAGCATAATCCTCAATTTTGTAACTGATTCAGGTTACCTACTGCAGCGTGAATCGATTTATTAATTATAGCCAACGGGACGGTGAATGCCCTTCCGTCGCCGCCTATGCATATAAGTCAATACACTGTTCATTACACAAGCTAGAACAGGCTTCAAAGGGATTTTATGTTGCTACATTTTATTCTTTTACTAAGAGAGTTAACTGTTAGAACTTTAAATATCATGATTATCTTCAAATATTCATTTAAGTTTTATCTTCAGAATTCGTTAACAATTTAATATTACAAAGGCATCTTAGGTTGGGTTGCACCATCTGACTTTGACAATAACAAACATCCAAATTTCAGTTAAAGTTAAAGTTAGGCCCAAAAATGACGTCAAATTGTCAAATTTGACAAAAACTTCAGCTTTAACTTTAACTTCTACTATGGTGCAACTTACCCTTAATGTTGACAAGACACTGTTAACACGTTGAACGCCACGCCGGTCACAAACAATAGGAATTTGATTGTTAAAGTGACCGGCGGCGGTGAAAGACTTAAATATAGTTTAAATCTGAATATTATCAGAGTAGCTGTTCTCAGTGAACATTTTCGAACTTCAAAATGAAGTTATTGCACCCGTTTCGACTTCAAGAGGTTCTTGAAGTTGTAATTAGATAATCCTACTAATATTATAAATGCGAAAGTTTGTGTGTGTATGTGCCGTTTTGCTCTTTCACGTAAAAATTCTGGATGGATTTTAATGAAACTTTATAATGTAGCTTATACATGAACCGGATGTCAAGTTTAAGGCTGCGAACATAAAAAAATCCTTTGTTTATATCTTACGTCAGCAAGGAAACGAGTGAACAAGACATAGTGGGGTATATTAAGGACAAAGTTAATGAAGAAGAGTTGTTAAAGAAAATTAACATGAAGGTTGATAGGAAATATAACGCGTACAAATTGCTTGTGTCTAAGGATAAGTTAAATTTATTTTTAAATGGTGAGTTTTGGCCGGATGGCATTACGTTTAGAAGATTTGTGCATTTTAAATATGCCACAAAACAAGAACTCCAAGTTAAAGTTAATTAGCATATAAGTATGAGTTGTAACAAGGATATACTCAGATTTACTAGTTTTAATTGCCACTCATTCAAAGGGTCAATTGACGATGTAAGAAGCCTTTGTAAAATATCAACGGTGGTGTGCCTGCAGGAGACTTGGCTGCTCAATCACGATATTCCATTATTGGGGACAGTTAGTAAGGATTTTGACTACACTGGCAAGTCTGCTGTAGATACATCTACTGGGATACTGAGGGGGAGACCGTACGGTGGGGTGGCCATACTCTATAAGAAAGGTATTTTTGATTTGGTCTCAGTCATAGAATGTAGAAGCACTCGGCTGACGGCTATTAAACTTAAATTGGGTGAACGATCTGTTCTAATATTTTCTGTGTACATGCCAGTCAAATCAAGTGAGAACCTACCTGTTTTTTCTGAAGTATTGGGTGAGATAAGCGCTATTGAAGAAAGTAGTGATACCGAGTCGATATTTATTTTGGACGACTTTAATTCCCATCCTAACGAGCTATTCTATAATGAGCTAACTACTTTTTACGTGGATAGAAAATGGGTGTGTGCAGATGTGTGTAAGCTGGGCATTGACTCGGGTAGCTATACTTATATTGATGCATACCACGGAAGTAGGTCTTGGCTAGACCACTGTGTGGTGTCTTTTTCAGCCTGACAGGCGGTACTAAATGTGGGTATTTTAGAAGATGTCTATGTATCTGACCATCTGCCTGTTTACGTTGAGTGTAATTTAAATACAGTTAGACCCAAGTTGTATGACAGGAAAGAATCCAGTTCTGTGGGGGGAAAGAAGTGAGACCCAGACCAGTTATTATCATGACTAGTGTATGGAAGGTTTGCGGATCATTGATTTCCCTACCGAGTTCACAAATTGTAGTTTTGGTAAATGTAACATAGGTGAGCATAGAACTATTATAGACCGATTATATAGCGACATTGTACATGTATTGGCGGATGCAGCCAGTAAAACCAAAGGAAAATGTAAACCCAGACAGAAAGGTAAAAAAATAGTATGTGGCTGGAACCAGCATGTTAAAGAGGCTCATCGGGACGCCAGGCTTAAACACAGGGTATGGGTGCGACACAACCGACCCACCACCGGGCTAGTATTCGACCAAATGCGGGAGTCTCGTAAAGTTTTCAAGGGACGATTAAAATGTTGTCAAAAAAACCAGGAGCAGGTTAAAATGGACTTAATAGCAAAACACCGAGCTGACAAAAACTTTTCTAAATTTTGGAAAGCTTCTGCAAAGTTAGATGTTAGGCCTGGCCTTCCGGCGAGTGTCTGCGGGGTAAGTGACCCAGAGGAGATCGCTAGCATGTTTATGAATCTTTTTAAGGTGCAATCGCCGCTTGGCCCGTCAGCAACGATGGTCGATGCTGAGCCCAGCGGTCAGCTAGATGAGCCCCTGTACTATACTGCAAGCCAGGTAAGGGCTGTCATTAAGGGAATGTCCAGGGGTAAATCTCCCGGGCATGATGGGCTCAGTATCGAACATCTTAAACATGCTGGCATTCACCTCCCGAGGGTCCTGTCCTTGTTGTTCAATGTGTGCATCAGCCACTCGTATTTACCAGCTGCACTAATGAAAACCACTGTTGTGCCCATAGTTAAGAACAGGACCGGAGATATTTCAGATCTTGGGAACTACCGCCCAATATCTCTTGCTACAACGATCGCTAAGGTGTTGGACAGTTTACTTGATTCGTGCTTGCAAAAGTATTTGAACATACATGACGCACAATTCGGATTTCGGTCTGAATTATCTACTGACAGCGCAATCTTGAGTCTCAAGTATGCTGTCCAATACTATACCGATCGCAAGACCCTGGTATACGCCTGTTTCCTAGACCTCTCTAGAGCCTTCGATCTCGTCTCGTACGATGTTTTATGGGGCAAGCTGGCGGATAGCAGTGTACCGGGAGGAATACTTAATATTCTAAAGTTCTGGTATGCTAACCAGACCAATTATGTGAAGTGGGAGAACTCTTTCTCGGAAGCATATAGGCTGGAGTGTGGAGTGCGACAGGGGGGGTTAGCCTCTCCGAGACTCTTCAGCCTCTATGTTAACGATCTCATTGTCGGTCTCAGCAGCATGCGTGTCGGATGCAGGGTGGGGGGTGTTAATATGAATAACATCAGTTACGCAGACGACATGGTGCTCCTGAGCCCGACGGTGAACGGCCTAAGAGAAATGCTCAAACTGTGTGAAGCCTATGCCACTAAGCATGGGCTTATTTACAATGTAAAAAAGAGCGAGTACATGGTTTTTAAGGCCGCCGGCAAGTGTCCTCACGCTATTCCACCCATCACTATCAATGATTGAATGTAGTGAGGGTTTTCCAGTTCAAGTATCTTGGACACTATCTGACGGACGACCTTAAAGACGATGTAGATATAGAGAGGGAGCGCAGGGCTTTGGTAGTACGCGGTAACATGCTGGCTCGTAGATTCGCCCGCTGTACTGACCTGGTTAAAGTCACGCTCTTTAAGGCGTACTGCCAGGGATTGTATACGGGCGGCCTATGGACAGCGTACACCAAGAAATCCATAGAAACCCTGCGCGTCCAATATAACATCTCGGATTAACTATAGACTCTCACATCAATTGGAAAGCCCACGTGTCAAGTGTGAAATCAAAAATTTCTAGGTTTACTTATGCCCTACGAAAAATCAAAAAATGTACTGACGAAAAAACTGCTTTGGTGACGTACTATGCTTACGCGTATGCGTGGCTAAAGTATGGGATCATGCTATGGGGAAACAGTACCAACATACCAAATTTATTCACACAGCAAAAGAAATTAATCCGAATTATAGTAAACATAGCACAAAGAGATAGCTGCAAACCTCAATTCCAAAAACTTAAAGTACTTAGCCTACCATGCATTTACATTTTTGAAATTTGTAAATTTGTCTTTAAAAACCCAAATTTATTTACTAAACGACAAGATATACCCTCAAAATATAGCTTCCGGCCAAAGACCCAAGCACGATTAATGTTGCCCGCTTCTAAACTTCACTTACATTCAAAAAGCCCCTTAGTTATGTGCATAAAAATATATAATGCATTACCAACTTCTTTTAAAAGTATTCAAACAGAAAAGGATTTCCTAAAACAACTGAAAGATCATTTTATATCAAAATACGCTGGAAGAATACTTTAAAGACTGCACTAATAAAATATAGTTTTTAATTTAATGAAAATTGTAACCTAATTGAGAACCAAAGAACTGCTTCACCTAGTGTTGCTTATGGATGATGGTGATAAGCTCACATAAACTTTAAATATTTATAAACCCTTCTCTCCCCTACTTTTGCTGTGCCCGACAGGGTCCGTATTGTTACTTAAATTAATCTTAAGACCAATTTATCACATACGAGAAAGCAATAAATAAATGAAATGAAATGAAATGAAACAACATCTTTAGGATGATGTTGGGGCTCCCTCGCTGGTGCAGTGCCTCTGAGATGTTCGCACAGGCACACACAGACGGCTTCCATGCGGTATTTCGCAAGAAAGTCGCATCATTGATGAGGAGGGTGCGGGGGAGCCATAACAGCATCCTGAAGGTTGTCGCTGAGGACCTCAGAGCACCTGTGCTAAGGCACTTCACTCGGGTGATGGCCAAATAGGCCTTCGGTTTTGATTCGCCCGAGCCGAGTGTCCCATATTGTTCATTTTTGTTTTAATTAATAAGTAGCTTTTAAGTTCTAACATTATTTTTACTAACCCATGGATCTTGTGATATCCGAATAAATAAATTGAATTGAATTGAATTATACCTACATCTGAATCGCACAAAGGCTACAATTTAAAAATAAATATTACTTATTGTTTTTCAACCTAACCCGCCTGTCGCGGGCGGCCACTAGTTTTGGTATGAAAAAATTAAACATATTTCAGCTTCACAGACTAAGTGGATTTGCCTGTGTTGATAGTTATTTTCTAATTATGCACCATGTTGTCTCGTCCTCGATGATGAGGAAAACTACTTGTTAGTATCGTGTCTTCGCACTCGCCGACGCCACACATAAGTTAAAAGAATTAACAAAAACGGAACGCCCCCATTAGCGCGCCATAGATCCCGTCGCTCTAGCTGTCATATTTTAATCCCTTTTAGTAGTTGAATCTCCCGCTGTTATCATTTTTCCACATTATCAACATGGGCCAAAAACGCAAAGCTGAAAAAGACAGGGCTAAGATTGAAAATAAAATAAGAAAGCTCAACAAAAAACTACGCAAAATTGACTCCGACGGTAAGCGTCCATTTTTGTTTACCAAACAATATTATCAAAACAATGTTTTTTAATGGATACTCAGGCCCACCTGTGGGGTGAGGCGGTATCGAAACATTTTAAAACTTTACAGATAACAGATCTGTATTACCTTCGTTTTTCGGTTCACGTAGGTACAGTGTGTTTACTGTGGATATTCGCAAGGAATATCACAGTTTGAAAAGATGGTAGTTGCTTTGCTGTAGAGCCTAGATCTACTTATCTAACATACTATCACAGCAAAAATTGTATTTATATAATTTTTTTGCTTTAGACTCGTCTGTGGCCAGTCTTCACTTGCCTTCAGATGGTCAGACGGTGGAGCCTGACCTGATAGGGCCCGAGGTTCATGACGTGACGGCCAACGATCCTGAACCAGAACCAGAACCAGAACCTGAACCTGAACCAGAAGTTCCGGTCATTGACATGGACATGTTGAATGCCCTCGGGGCAGTAGAAAAAATTGCACAGGGTCCCTGTGCACACCAGGAAATCAAAGACAGGTGGGAACCAATCCTATTGAAAGGGCTACCCAAAGACGTAAAAACGGACCTGATGTCCAAGCATTTACCATTCAGCAATATACCTATGATGCCGCCTAAGCTCAATCCCGAATTGATTGCTGCAGTGCCCGAACCTGCAAGAAGAAGGGACGATATTATTGCCCTTCGACAAAAAAACATAGGAGCTGCCTTGTCAGCGCTGGGTAAGTCCCTAGACTTGTTTCTCCACAAAGGAGATAAACTTGAAATTCTCAAAAATGTGAATGACGCTGCCAAAATTCTCTGCGACTCCATCCATTTGGACACCAAAGGCAGAAGGAGTTTAATTTCATCTTCAATTAATAAAGACATGAGAGAGTGTCTGACAGGTGAAGCCGATGAGCTGCTCTTTGGCAACAATTTGAGTGAAAAAATAAAGGCTACCAAAGCCATCCAACGCTCAATCCTGGACCTGAAAAACAAAACCACATACACCAAATCAACCAGCCAATAATTTAAACTGGCGGGACCCTCCTCGTCCGGGTGCTCGGAAACCGACAGGGGGGAGGCCCAACATCAAACCATATACGCAGAGGGGAGCAGAAAACAGGAAGCCGAGACATCCACCCCCACCACGGAACAACAACAACCAAAGGCGGTAAATGTACAGGTAGGGCGGCTTCCATTGTTTTTGGAAAGGTGGAAAAAGATCACCAATGATCCTTTGGTTCTGAGTTGGGTATCTGGTTATGAAATACCTTTTACTGAGATACCATCTCAAAAGCATTCACCCCAAAATAATTCCTTTACACCACTTGAATTTAAACAAATAAGAATAGAAATACATAAGTTACTAAAGTCTGATACTATAACAGAATGTACTGAAGTAAAAGGCCAATTTTGTTCTTCCATTTTTCTAGTTAAAAAAACAAATGGAGACTTCAGATTCATACTGAACTTAAATAACTTGAACGAATTTATTCCTACACAACATTTTAAATTAGAAGATTATCGCACAGCTTGCAAATTGTTAAATAAAGATTTTTACATGGCAACAATTGACATGAAGGATGCATATTATATGTGTAATATCGCTGAAACTTCTAAGAAGTACCTTAGGTTCATTTTTGAGAACAAAATGTATCAATTTAATGTCCTTCCCTTTGGCCTTTGCACGGCCCTACATTTATTTACCAAAATATTAAAACCCATAGTAGGACAACTTAGAAGTCAAAATTTCCAATCTGTTCAATATCTTGATGACTGGTTTCTCTTGGGAAAAACCTATAAACAATGCTTATCTAATGTCCACCATACTAAAATGTTACTAACAGAGTTAGGTTTTATTATTAACGAAAAGAAATGCCAGCTGATCCCTTCAAAAGAGTGCAAGTTTCTTGGCTTAGTGTTTAATACAAAAACAATGACTATATCTGTAGATTCTGAGAAAAGAAATAAGTGTTCAAAACTTGTTAAACAAATAATGACCAGAAGATCTTTTTCTATTAGATTTTTAGCCCAAGTCCTTGGAACACTAGTGTCTGTTTGTCCTGCTATTCAATATGGGCTTCTTTATACAAAAGAGCTAGAAAGACATAAATACTTGTCCCTTTTAAAACATAAAGATAACTATGAAGAGTTGATTTCATTACCAAAACATTGTCATCCTGACCTGCAATGGTGGTTAAAAAACTTGCCAATTTCTGTGTGTCCAATCAAAAAGCATAAGTTTGAGTTGGAGATTAACACTGATGCATCCCTGACGGGTTGGGGTGCCCATTGTGGCAGGCTTACAGCTAGTGGTCCATGGACAGAACAAGAAAGCCAGTCGCATATTAATGCCTTAGAACTTAAAGCTGCTCTGTTTGGCCTACAAAGCTTTGGAAAACACCTTTCAAACTGTCAAATTCTCTTACGTATAGATAATACTACAGCAATAGCATATATAAACCGTTATGGTGGGATTCAATACCCACACTTACATGCACTTGCAAAAAGAATCTGGCAGTGGTGTGAACATAAAAATATATTTATATTTGCATCATACATAAACACAAAAGAAAATGTTGTGGCAGATTATGAATCCAGGAAAGAATTAGGCCAAACAGAGTGGGAATTAAATGATATATTTTTTCAAAAAATAACTAATATGTATGGGATCCCAGAAATAGATTTATTTGCCTCAAGGACAAATAAAAAATGTAAAAAATATGTCTCATGACATCCAGACCCCCTAGCTTATAGGGTGGATGCATTTACAATCTCATGGAATGAAATATTTTTTTATGCTTTTCCACCATTTTCAATGGTCCTAAAATGTCTGGAAAAAATTGTGACTGATAAAGCAATTGGCATCATGGTTGTTCCTTACTGGGAAACACAGCCCTGGTTTCCTTTGTACAATAGTCTTTTAGTTTCAGAACCAGTTGTACTAAAACCTTGTAGTAACCTACTTATTTTATGTAATTCCAGCTCACATCATCCACTTCATCAGAGCCTATCACTGATGGCAGGAATATTGTCCGGCAAGCATTCCTAGAGACTGGTATTACCAATGAGGCTGCAGAAATCATGCTTTCATCGCTATCAAGTAATACCCTCAAACAGTACTTACCGTGTATAAAGGCTTGGTTTTCATACTGCAGTACCAAACAGCTTCATCCTACCCAAGTAGGTATAACGGAAGTCATTTCTTATCTCACAAGTAAATTTCATGAAGGTGCATCTTATGGTACACTTAACTGTATAAGGTCTTCCCTATCGCTAATAATAGGTTCACAAATAGGATCTGATGAAAAAATGAAAAGGCTTTTCAAAGGTTTTTTCCGTTTACGCCCAAGTAAACCTAAATATAATTACACTTGGGATGTTTCAATTGTTCTCAATTACTTAGAATCCAACTACAGAGACTCAACTAACTTAGAGTCATGTTCACTTAAAACTGTTACCTTGCTAGCTTTAGCCACAGGTCAAAGGGTACAAACATTAGCATCAATAGTTGTCAGTCATATTAAAACGATGGATGATAAAATTATTATTAAAATAGAAAAGCTTTTAAAAACCTCATCACACAATAGAAATCAACCATTATTAGTCTTACCATATTTTCCTAACAGACCTAACATTTGCCCAGCTAAATGTCTGTCTGATTACCTGAAGATCACTTTAGATATTAGGAAATGTCCCAATTTGTTTATTTCCTATAAAAAGCCACATTCTGCAGTAGGTGTCAGTACAATTAGCCGTTGGATAAAATCGGTCTTGGCGGCAAGTGGTATAGACACTTCAGTGTTCTCTACTCATAGCACAAGACATGCTTCAACATCAGCTGCCTTCATAAAAGGTGTCAACATTGATGAGATACGCAGGACGGCTGGTTGGACTGACTCCTCGATGGCTTTTGCAAAGTTCTATAATCGCCCAATCATAAATCACGACAATAGATCTTTCGCAGAAGCCATTTTAACATAATTGGCGAAATTGAATTTATTGATTGTAAAGAAATTGTTTCTTTGATTTTATGAAAATTTTCATTTGTTAATCAGTAGGTACATACAAACTTGTTAATTCTTGAAGACTGATTTATTACCCTTAAAGGAAAAATGTTAAACTGTAAGGTAGAGTTATAAACATGTTTATGTGCTTGTTACTTTGTTTTAAGTAAGCAACTTAACAGTGTGATATTAGTGTTTAATTTCATTATTGTAACTTAAAGGTTAACTAACTGTTATCGTAAATATTAAATTATCTGATTCTACAACTGGGCTTTAAACATCTAACAAGTAGTTTTCCTCATCATCGAGGACGAGACAACATGGTCCATAATTGAACAATCAAACAAACTTACCAAGTGAAGTTCGATTGAAATTATGCACCATGTTGTCTCGTCCCAAGATGATGAGTCCCTCCCACCCTCGTAGCTATATTTACCTACACCCTATAGTTGCAGAATCAGTTAGTGTACCTACAACACAAGTACACTTAACTTTAAACTTAATGACAGCTAGAGCGACGGGATCTATGGCGCGCTATTGGGCGCGTTCCGTTTTTGTTAATTCTTTTAACTTATGTGTGGCGTCGGCGAGTGCGAAGACACGATACTAACAAGTAGTTTTCCTCATCATCTTCGGACGAGACAACATGGTGCATAATTTCAATCGAACTTCACTTGGTAAGTTTGTTTGATTGTTCAATTCACATCCATGTCGATAAAGCCATTGTTTGAGCGGTGAGTCAAAATGTACTGAAAGTTCGAGACTTGGCTCCACTCCAGATCTTAGAAATTCTGTACTTGAATGTATTTAATGCGCCTACTTAGTCTGAAAATTGATATACTTAGCGAAAAGCAGACGAACATAATTAATTACATATACTAGCACACTCATAATGATAATGACTCTACTCCATTGAAAAGTAATCAATCAAGTGTGGAAGTTGCTTATGATTCACATTTTGCTTGTCATACTTCATACAAGAGTATGTAAATATTTAGCTGATTTATCAAACTTCTAGTAGGTAATAAAAACATATTATTGAATTAACAAACGCTACGTAGGAAGGTCATTTGATGGGTCACTGCATTATAGACAAAAAAAGTACTTTCTTTCTTTCGGAAAAAGTGTTGGTAAAATCCTGTAGGATTTGTTTCAGAATTTTTACCTAAAGCATTTTTACAAGTTAGTGAATTTTCACATCGTGGTTTTTCATGACAGTAAATTAAATTATGCGTATTCGCTTATGATACGATTTTTTATAAAACGTTTTTTAATGTTCGTTTTTAAGTTTTTCCTGTAGATTTCCGTAAACAATTTTATTACTTGCAAATATTTATCTAGCCTTTTTTTAAGCTTGATGTTTTACACGTTAAAGTTTTATTTTTAGAGTATTAATATAGTCTATGATTTATTTAGATTTACCTGACACTACAAACAATGTGTTGTGTTGTTGACTCTATCATACGACAGAATCATACTGTAAAATGTTTACTTTGTTTGGAGCCAGATAAGTGTTGTATTGTAGTAAATAAATCGTAACACCATATAATATACGACCACTACTATACCCCAGGCGAGGTAGTCAGAGGCACAGTGATTGTTGCCGTCATGGTGAACGAAACATTCAGAAGTACATTCTTCTTCGCCAACTTTGAACCCGGCGTTATACGGGAATTCTTGGGTTTTTTATCGGGGCCTGTCGTCACTGGAGCCCTAACCGCAAATTGTACAATGAGCAAAGTAGGTGTTCGGGAGAGACCTGAGATCGGGACCACAAGGGCTCCGCCCCAAGGTGTAGAGCAGCGATATTGATTCATCTCTTTATTGGGTAATGGGATGACAGTATACGTATACGTGTGAACCTACTGCTTCGATTACTCTATCTACTAAAAATACCGAATTAAAATCCGTTGCGATGTTTCAAAGATTTAAGCAGACAAAGTGACTTTGTTGTATACTATATAGTGATGTGAATTTTCCCAAGTGATTATTTTGTTATCCGTTTAGATAATTAAATATTGAGTCAAGTAGAGGTTGAGCTCGATTGGAGCATACCCAGAGACTGAAGTGCTAGCACGTCAATTAGAGTTAGGTAATTACTGTCAGGCTCGTGTCATATAAGCAAAGCCGTGATGGCTCAGTCGGGCTCAGTTGCTCACGGGTTAATTTAAATCCAATTTATCGGCTCGCTTCGCAAATTTGATAGGTGCATGTTATTAACTTGGACTGGGCACAAACTTGACTATGGTTTCATCAACATTGCTCCGAAAGCATAGCAACTGCCATCCGCGGGGCAAATAACTTCAATAGTTATGATGGCCCGTAAAACCTTACAAATAAATATTATTTTAACCTGTGTATAAAATATGACAGCTAAAGAAAAATTTGTAAAGGTTATTTTCTGCATCAACTTAATATCATTGGCAATCTCCATAGCCAAAAACAGACCGCTTTTATTCCTACAGATCCAAACATAGAGCGAATGAAAATTTTAATCAACTTCATGTTTTTAAACCCACGGCCACGGCCTTACAATAGACGTAGAGGATAAGGAATTATCCTCTAAGCACCAAACCCCTACTACATTATACGCTTAATCCTATTGATACAAGCCGAAATCCCGTAATAACTCGGGAATAATTTCACGCAACAGGACGAGAAGGCTTCTTCGATATTGGAAAATATTGTACCGTATTGGAAACTGTCCCCTGACGTTTCACCGGCAAATAAAGCTGCTTGCCAAAATTACCCCTTGGGGACAAGGGCTAAATTTTTCATACAACTTGTCCCCTGGAGTGGTCTCGTCGATAAAAGACTGGTCAGTGAGTAAGAGGGTTTGTTTTATGTACAGAGGCGTTCATTTCAACCTTCACATAAGAGCACCTTATCCTGTCGACATTAAACCCATTTTGCAATGGTTTCGTTAAGGTTACACACCTCTGTACAAAGGATCTTGAATACAAATTAGGGACCAAAGTTGAGGACGTAGAACAGTCCTACTACGTTTTTCAGTGTTTAAATGCTTCATTCTGTTTTCAAACCGAATACAGCCACAGTACACAATTTAGCCCTTTTGGAGGCTTAGCATTTTATTGATTTAAAACATACTGTTGACTCCGGTTGACGACTTGGGAAGTCACACGCTTAGCTTTCGTTCGTTGGATGTCTGATAGTAAGGTTTTAACCAGCCTTAAACCTCCACCATTCAGGGCAAATGTTGAAATGAATGAAAGTGGTTTGCAAATACCCACATATTAGTGGGAAAACCCTGCTGGGTTGCAACTGCTGAGGTGGACAAAACGCTTGGTTTTGTTAGCTTTGAAAATCTATGGGTAGAAGCCCATATCAGCAGAGGACATGATGTGGCTGTTGATGATGATAATAATGAGTTCAATATTTAGATTATGTAGTACATTGAAGCGAAAACCACTTCCGAGGGCCCAGCTATAACTTCATCTGTATTCCTTTGTGAAGGTTATAACAGTGAGAATTACAAATGTTATACATAATATTATAGACACTGTTCATTTCTAAAAAAACAAGCGAAATTGGTGAACTCATCCTATCCTATCCATCCTAGCTCCCTAGAGTATATCATGTGACTGCAATAAATACTTATGGCTTATAACATTTTTTACATGTATATGACATACTTTGTTATTTTAAGAGGTTTTCGTATACTACTGATGAAAGATGGTGTTAACAACTGGTACATCAATGTTAGTAAACAAAGTGTTAAGAAAAAGTAACAATATGTATTCACCTACGATGTTCTAGCTCCATGTTATTTGCTGTACAATGTTCCCATTTTACTGCACTCAGCTTTAACTATGTTTGCACAGAGAATTTGCATGATGTTTATTAAGATATACATTGGTTTAATAAACATCATCCAAATCTGTGTGTCATATTGTCTTGTGTTGCTCTCACGCCGGGTTTCAGTGATGTGTATTTCGGGCAGCTCCGTGCTTCGGAAGGTACCTTAAGAAGTTGGTCCCGGCTGACGTCGTAGATGTCAGTCGTTAAGCCTAGTCGGAGGCCTTAGGGTGGCTTGATAACATCTAACATTGACATCTTGACATCTGACATTAAGGTTGCTCACTAACCTTACACCCCTTCAACAATCCCGCACTGAGCCCGCGTTTTGGAATATGGCTCAATCCACCTCATCGTTGAGGTGAGGCCTGTGCCCAGCAGTGTGACGTTTATAGGCCGTTTATGTATTAGGATATACATTGGTTTAATAAACATCATGCAAATTCTATGTTCTCTATGTGAATTATCTTGTGTTGTAACTGTTAATTTTATTTATTTGCCAATGTAGGTAACATGAAATATTGGTGTTGTACACAGGGAAAGTGAAAGGAAAAGGGTAAGAGGAAGTGGGAAAGGGGGAGGAACCCTTGTTTCCTGCCTCCTCGCTATGTCATAGTTTTTCATCTTAATATCTTTTGATTTTACTAACATAGGCTGAGTAAATTGTATTGTTAAGTACTAACAAAAATATGGATCTCAGTATTCTCAGTCCGAAATAAATTATGTTTAATTCAATATAAAAGCAAAGAAAACCAAGTGAAAACGGTCAATACCCAAGGAGGTGTTCAGTAACCATTAGTTTTCTTTATGAATAAGGTTTCATAATAACCTAGCCAACGCTGCAGCATCGGTTTATCGATTGACGTATCTTTTCTTTCACTTGCAAATGTAAACAGCAATAATAATGAAAGATACCAAACGTTACAGTAGTAAGAGTGGACTGTTTGAAATTTTACGAATAAGGAGGTATTACCAAAACACGCACGACGACTTCATCCCAAACAAGGTAAGTACATAGTTAGATGCTGGCTGTTTCCAGGGATTTATTTGCCAACATTAAGAGTATTTAAAAAAAAAAATTCAAAACGTACATAAATATAGAGCTTCTAGCATTATGACAAGAAAAGAAACTATAGAATGACGGGGAAGTAAATAGAGAGTGATATAAGCACGGTGTTCCACAAAAGCACAGGTGGAAAGAAAAGTGGCAAATAGAATTGAGCGACCAAACATGAGACGTGAGCGGACTGCACCTTTAAATCATATTACATTCGACCCAGTCGATAAGCGACACCAAAAGTAGGCTATGAATAATTTATGATGCAAAGCCGCCGTAAGTATTGAAAGCCGAAAAAAGCAGGTAGCATTGGAACAGGAAACATTCTCATATTGGCTTTGTTATTCCAGAACGTGATGAACGAGCTGCAAATGAATTCTCATTTTCCATTTTCCGTTTTGTGAATGATTCATTCGATGCGCAGTGGATACAATTTCTTCGTTCGTTTCACACATTACGATTTCAGTAATGTCATCGAGTAATGTACATAAGCCTATTCAATGGTTGGTATATGAAAGACTTCAATGTTACTGTTCATAATCATCTTCATCTTGCTGTAAGCAGCATCTTCGCTACAGAAGACAATTATTGACCAATCCGGCGAGAATTATGGCAATAATAATGATGATTTTACTTTTTGTATATACAATACAGATGAACTAAATAAGATTCGGTTTACAGTTTTACAAACAAAGCAATTTCTGGTTGTTAGACAATATTGCGTTAATAACGTCTAATTCCCCACACCGACGATTACCTAAAGTGGTAAGTTACATTCTTACTATATAAAGGAACGGAATGTGTATGACTTTGGATGAAACGGAACACTGCTGCATCATTTCACTAAAGTTTACAGAGTAATCAATGTGAGACAGCCAACGACACTTAAAAGAGTTATGTCAGTACTGATGCGAAGTCGAAAATTGTTCCCTGGCGTACGTACCTGTAATTTGACCATGTGTACAAGATAGAATGATTATTTACTAGAGCGTAAACGAGACAGATACGTACATGTTGCGCAGTGTCGTCTCAATCTGTCAATGCTTTGCTCAGGCGTTTGAAGTTCTAATTTCGTGTGCCACTTTTTTATCAAAAATAACCTATCTACGTCCTTTTTGTTATAATATCATTGGACACAGCAGTTAGTTGGCTGAAGCGGCGCTAGGAGGCTGATTAAGTTTTATTGAACGAGTAGGTAAGTAGATACGTACTCGGTTTCCATCTAGATGGTGTAAGAGGGCCAGTTATTATCAATTTGTGTCAAGAGAGCGAAGCTTGTAATCTGTTGGGAAGCGTAAGTCTAGTAGATTTATTGCAGAACCGTCCACCACGTAGTCATGAGTTAAGTGTTTTGGGCTCTGGGACTGCGACAGTTCCCGCCAAGTTTAACGAAATTTATGAAATCACTTTGATGTCAAAGCTGCAACCTGTAATTTTATTGGGGAATCTTAAATACAGTTCAAGCAAATGTAGTAGACTCTTATTGCAAGAAGGGATTTTTAGCTGCTGCTGGCGTTGCTTCAAAGTATCCCTACTTTGAAGAAATATACAAGAAATAATGAAATAGACCTTTGTTTTTGTTATTGGTAAAATAGAATTGTGGCGAAAAATCATGGGGTGTTTTCTAAAAAACTTTATTGGCTCATTCACTCCTAACAAACGATTGTTAGTATGGTTAAAATGAACTGTTCCTTGAACCAGTGGCAGTGGTACTTATTAATGTCATCATCATCATTAACAGTTAACTGACGACCACTGCAAAACATAGGCCTCCTAAATATGGTTTGGTACCCTATGAAAAAAGATGTTTATATGCTAGTAATATTGCCATAGTGAAAATTACAAACTCAGCTGTAAAATAAAGTAGCATATTCCCCTGCCGTAATTACATGCTGAAAGTCTTTCAACTTGTAATGAAATTAATTAAAAATTTAATCTAAAAACACTTTGTCATCGTCACGCTCGTAATATTTAATTCAGCGAAAATTGTAAAGTAATAAAAAAGGTAAAATGTATGTAAACAAACGTTGACGTATTAAATCGCGTAGTGTACACATGTTTGCTAATAATTTGATATTGACTTTGAAAACGTTTACAATTTTCTGTGACCTCAAACAACAAGTTCAAGGTTGAACTTGTTGTTAAAGGATTATCATTTTGTGTATTTTGAGTATCTAACGGACAACTTGATAATACCATTTTTTTCATTAAAATGTTCGGCCACTTCCAAATAATTAGATTTTACAGCAGCAGCTCTATGAAAACTTCTCACAAAGTCAGGTTGGTTTGATGCATCAATGCGTTAGATTTTGGTGGAAGTAGTATTTGGGAATAGGTAATAATATCTGTTCTAATATTTTTCATAAGCCGTATGAAATTGTTTGTATGCTTTTTCTTGTATGTTTTATGTGTCGAATAAATTTTTCTTTCTTTTCTTTCTTTCTATTACCCAACCAAATTAACTGCTGTTATTATGCTATTGTAAAGGTACGAAAACAATAACCTACAATTAATTGTTATAAAACACAGTTTAATTATAGCCCTTGTTTGTTCTGTGTGAAAGTAATTACTTTATAACAATTTTACTGTAGAGGAAAAACAGTTTACGAACCGATGAAATATCTAGTACAAAATCCAACAGCATGTTTCCGAACGATAACAAGCAAGAAGTGTTTAGCCATCAGATTTTATATTAAGGATGATGTATATCTCTTCGGACAAGGCGCTTCGTATAAATTATGATAGGTTTTCACTTAAGCTAGGTAAGTTTGTTTAATCTTTCATATTTTTACAACACATTTTTCAATTTTCACCTCACAACGAGTGTAAGTGGTTAGTGTTAAATTTATAAGTGGTATATGGTGTGGTTATATTATTTTATTCTAGTCGTTATAATGCCACTGGCAGATGGTCAGCAATGCGAGTAGTTTTCTGCGGAGGTGTTACAAGGTTCTCAAAGATTATGGTAACCACTAGTAAGCTTGTTTGCTTCTGACATTGCATAAAACCTCAGAAAAATCAACTCTAGAGCTGTTTTTACTGCCAGATAAGAGGAAACCCATCCTGGAGGAGAACTTACAGAGTGGTAACCAAAAGAGTTTACCTAAGCTTACCTTACGAAGTATATTTGTAACTCGTGAAATAAACGAACACTGATTAATGGAAAAGTTAAAATAACGTTGCGTTGTTCAATGTTAGGAAAAATATAATTTAGAGAATAGCTGTCACTTTGGTCTGCTGAAAGAAATCTCTCTTTTCGAGATAAGCTCACCTGTGTACTTTCGCTGTCCTAAATACTGTATACTTATCGTTAATTTATTTTTGTGTACGAACAAAGAAATGACAGGAAAAGTCAAACTTACGGTCGGACCTTGCACTATAATAAAATGGCGAAACAAAATTTAACGATTTCGATTAATTGGATTAACAATGCGCTGTGGATGTTACATGAAATTGGCTGAAATGCAGTATTGACAAAGTAATCCTAGTCGATTCTTCGAAACCTTACTGTGACGTTTTATTGTAGGTACTAACTGAATTTTCCCAATCAAATCTACCTGAAAACTATCATCAATGAAAAATCTATGTCATTATTCTTTGTACACAAAATCCGTGTCGTTATCAGAGTCTTGGCCCATTAAGTAAATAGTTTAGAAACCACTGTTTTTTTTGTAGATAATCATTTTTACTTCATAAAGTGCATAAAAAAATATTCGATTTCAGTTGCCCCAGACTGGCTGTTTATAACTAATTCCATGCTTTCGTATTCAAATTATTTAGGTAATTATTTGACACGTCCTTTAGTTATGTTCTGAAATGCTGTTGTTGTTTCCAAGTAATTTGCTAAAATTGAGGGAAGTTTTTCGAACCGGGGCTGCCGGCCGCTTGGTTTGACCTATTTGTAAACTCACTAGTTCAACGTTTTAACTGTTAGTACACTTCGTTAGTGTTCACTAATAAAGATCATTTAGGCATAGTGTTCGATTACCTTAATGGACTCCAATTAAGTTTTTGCGTGTTTACTGTCAAATGGGGCTGAAATGAATACAGTCATGGTAGTTACCTCTGAGTCGGTACCTATGATAATAGTGACCAGATTTCTACTTATAATATTACAATGTGTTGCTAACCCTTCAATGCTGAAAATTACGCAGATACTTAATATTTTTAGGTTTCCGTACCTAAAAGGTAAAAAGGAACCCTATCACTAAACCTTGTGCTGTCTGTCTGTCTGTCCGCCTGGCTGTCTGTCTGTGAAAGCTAGAGAGCTGAAATTTTCACAATGTATGTTTCGACTATGATACGGAAACTGTAGTGCGGGTGTTTGACTCGCACTTGGCCTGTTTTTATAATTATTCTTGCTTATGTTAATAATATTTTTCTGTTCTTTTCAATGAACAATGTACCAAAAAAACAATGTAAGTAATTGAAAATATTTCACCAAAACACTCGGTTTAACTCATTGAGTTAAACCAAGTTTTTAAAATTGTATTCTAACGGTGCGCCATGAAAAGAAGTTACTCATAGCTTTATTTTATTACTTGTTCAACAGAGTCGCACAACTTTAATAAATTATTAGCCCAACATGATACTTTGATATACTAGACAAACCTTTTGTTATTTTTCAACAAAAAACAGAACTTATTCTCGTTGGTAAGAAAAGTTTCAGAACGCGGACCATTTATTTCACAGCTAACGCAGCGTAGAGTTTCACTAAGTGTCTTTTTAGTTTCAAATTGTATTCCAAACGTACTGCACTTATCTACACTCATTACCTTCACAGCGAGATACGTACTCAGGTTCTGAGTGCTTTTCGCTTCACTATCAATTAGTACTGAGTTATCTTATCTGTCTGATAGCGATAACCTTCCTCTGATCGCTCGCATGAATGCGCTTTGCACTGTTAGTATGAAATACTAACATCTAAATGACAAAATCTTGGCATTTATAATTCAAAAAATGTAAATAAAGAAAGCGTGGTTGGCCAGTGGTTCTAAAGTCGGGCTTGAAACTCTTGTGGTACAGAGTTCAAGTTTAGCCTGAATAGTAGGTATTCAGGTTGTATTCACAGTATAATATGCATCTAACTTTCTGGTATATGGAAAACACCGTTCAAACCCAAGCAAAATATGGACTTCTGAAAGTTCCGCTCACAATGACGACAACAATCAGTGTGCCTCTAACTAACCCATTAGAGTTATCACATGGTTGTGAGGGTATGTTGATGCTCGCAATGCCTTAAGTCCTTATTACAATGCCAAATGCCTAGCATAACGCAAAGAACTTAAAAAATAAGGCTCAATAACTTTGGCATTCCTAAACAAGTTTTTTTTATTCTCTATCGTCTCTTCAGTGCTATGTGATTTTTAATACTACGTGACTCATCACATTCCCCGTTAAGCGCGGCTTTTTGTGGAATCAACTACTCAGCAGAATCCTTTTTCCAACATTCTTCCTTCCAGGTAATTCGCTAAGACAATCGATTTCTGACGCGGAACATCCGTAAAATAGTTTCATTGGTTCTCAAACTAGTCCATGATATCCACAGAAGTTTCTTTGAACTCTTAATTTCTGACGTCGGGTAGGCATAGGATTAGTTGCCTTTTTTGATTATTGCAATATCAATTCATGCAACTTGCTAATATATAAACATAACATAAACGGCCTATATACGTCCCACTGCTGGGCACAGGCCTCACCTCAACTATGAGGTGGAATGAGCCATACTCCAACACGCGGGCTCAGTGCGGATTGTTGGAGGGTTTAAGGTAAGTGAGCGACCTTAATGTCAGATGTTATCAAGCCGCCCTAGGGCCTCTGACTAAGCTTAACGACTGAAATCTGGCCACGTCAACCGGGACCAACTGCTTAAAGTGCCTTCCAAAACACGGAGATGCCCGAAATACACATCACAAAATTTCGGTCGGGGTGGTCACCCATCCCATTTCCGACCCGGCGTGTATTGCTTTACAACAGCGATCGTCTTGCTAATAAGATATATTTTTAATGTTGTTTTTGAATTGAAAACAAAAACTAATCTAAATTCTCATTACATTTTCAAGACCATCTTTAGCCGAAAGTAAATACATTGATGAAACTACGATTCTGATTTGTATTCATTCTGTTGATCTTACCAAAGATAACTCAATTAATTCGTCAAATCAATGTTTTACTATTTCACCGACTATTCCAACTGGAATCAAAGCAGGTACCTTTAATAATTTCGTAGGATCAGAGCGTCAGCCTGACCGTACTTTAGGAAACCAATGGCATTACCGAAGTGTGGTGTAATCGAGAAGGTGTAATTTCCCTCAGGACTCGTATCTAAAATAATTATTTAGGATAATGGTCGGTGTAACATGTCCATTACGTTTTGTGCGAGTTTTACGTGCTGGTTATCTACTTATCACGCCAGGTCGGGTAATGGGATGTGTGACCACCTCAGGCAGAATTTCGTTACGGATTTTTAGGGCATCTCCGTCCTTTGGAAGGCACGTTAAGCAGTTGGTCCCGGCATGACTTCTCTGGATGTCAGTCGTTAAGACGTTAAGCCTTGAGGTGAGTATAACCTTGAGCATTTTCTCGAGCATTCCTACGTTATGTAACGTGCTAACAATACAGGCAAGAGCTTCAGCTAGCCTGAGCATTCTTATATATAATCATCAAGAGGTTGTAACAAAACATCGAGATATGTGTTAGCAGAGCGGTTCGAGTAAATTTTAAAATGGCGAATGATTTATTTATTTACATAAATGAGATTCATCTAACAATTTGACACTCATCTCACAATTGACTCTCATGTAAAACGTCTCGTACTTAAGGCGTGGCTTATGCCCAGCAGTGGGACATCTATAAGCTGTTGTTACCTTGTTATTTGGATACATAATCAGATTTAAATCGCAAAGTTCACAACTAACCTGGTTATTGTAATGCGGTTTGGGAGCAAGGGGAAAGAATTTGCATTGGTAAATCACTTTTGCGAAGTGCACGCTGGGAATTTGAGCTAAGTGCAGCTTTGACTACTGCTTAAACATTCGCTGTAGGATATTATTATGTCTGACGAGTATTATTTTTAAAGTGGTACTCTCAATCTTAAAGTTATATAAAAGTTCTTACTAACCATTTATGGGCGTTATGAAGCGGTTGTAAGCACGTTCCCATAACTTGCTTACGGGCAGCTTGCATAGATAAGTAAGTTATGGCTAATTAGTTAAGTAACAAGGAGTTCTGGATTGACATGATACAGGTATTATACAGGTTACATACGGATTGGATACTGAAAGCATACGGCCACAGATCGCCTTTTTTTCGCTCATATGAGAGCGTACAGAGTTACTTGGTGCTACTTTTCCTGTCTGATACGTTCCTAGCACGGTCATAGTCATCATCATCATCATCATTATCAACAGCCACATGACATTATCTGCTAGACATAGGCCTCCCCTATAAATTTCCTAAGAGTCATAGTATAAAACGGTAAAATGAGCAGATGATACCTTGAATCGGAACTTGAAAGCAAAATGCCCATAACTATGTAAAATTACTCAGTACTAATGTACAAATCGTAACGCAAAACGTACTTTGCAAAACGTAGAACATTTATCTCGAAAGTTAATCTAAAACAAGTGTGAGGAATCCCACCATTAACATCAATAATATATGCTAACCGTCGGTCTGCTATAACTCCAGTTGACTGCGATTGTAAATTCATGCTGCCCGTAGCATAAGTTGGTGAAACTCCTGACTTCGTTTAGGATTCATGAAGAGCCCTTCTTCGGACTTGAACAATTTGTTTTAATTTCTTGAAGGCTTTAGTGGTACGTTTTAAATAGTTACTTTGAAATAAAAGACCTACTGCATGCAAATTCCAATCAAACCGCAAATACGAATATGTGTGGTCTGAAACCAGTGGCTGATTTCGTTGGCTTTTTAAGCCAACGAATTACTGCGTGCTGATGTTTTACTGTAGCCCTGTAGATGTGAATCACTATTAGATACTTATCATTTTGTGTATTTAAGTCGACTTCCTAAGATTGGACTTAATACAGTTGCTTAAAAGATGAATAGCGATCTTCTAATCCATTTAAACTGAGACTGAACGGAAAAACCCAACACTACTTAGCAACACTCCTATTTCGTTACATTATGGTAAAAAATCAAAGACATCCCCTGAATTGGCGACTAGAATGTCGAGTCCTTTTCTAGACTAACTTACGTTCGTTTTACTTACTTACTTTACCTACTAGAACAATCACGATTTTTTAATATTTGCTATAGAAAGCGGGATGGTTAAAACCACTTCTTTACTTTTTGTTTGTTTGCTTAAAGATGTACCATCACACTCTACACCCCGCGGAGTAAACAGACACCAGATCTTTTCACATGCTCAGATTCTTTCATACATCCTGTGCTTGTTCCTCTCTCATTAATTCTTTTATACCTACATGCTCGTTAGTCAAGGGTACACTTGACCTGACCTTTTCTAAGTATCTACCGGAATATAATAATGAACACACGTTGGCCTTTACAGTTCTCGCAAATGAATTAATTGAATTTTCTATTAAAAAAATTAACGAGTTTTATTAACGTTATTTCATTTTACGCTTTTGTCGTTCATTTCTATCAAATCCGAGTGGAATATTCTAGAAAATTTATCAGTTCAAAGTTTCTGAAGTGGTGCAATTTCTTTGTCGCACTCTAGAGAATATCCTCGACCAGATTTATCCTTCACTTGTATTGTATGTTGTTGTTGGTAAACCTAGTATCTTGAGTTAAGACTTACTCAGAAATGAGTTTGTGTAAGAAACAGAAGCTGGTTGTTAAAATAATGACCCCCTTATTCACAAAAACTTAAACAGCTCTTCAACAAGATTTTCACTTTTGTATCGTTTTGTCACTTTCATTCTTGTTGATGCCGCCATATGCGAGTAAGTGACACAACACATCGATTGCTTAAACTATGTTTTAGCGTTGCGTTTTTATGAATAAGGGGGTTAGTTTATAGAACCTTACATGAAAACCCATCCAAAATACTGAGATAGTCGATTGCATAATTTAAAGCAGACTAGCTCCACTCTATTATCAAAATTCTTGAAAAACTTTAATCTACAACATTAAAAGTTGTGCACGCTATCAAGTTATTTCCCAGTTGACTGTCTTGAGTAATGAAAACAGTGGAAAACAACAAAGTAAAACAAAAACTTTGCCAAACAATGAAGAAGTCTTTTTAATCTCACATTACAAGTGATAAATTGGAGGTTGATTTGAGTTTACGTTTGTCCGAGTTCATGAATATTTACTAGTTTACTAGTCTCTCTCAAAACCGTCTGCTCATTATTTAGCTATAAAATCCAATCAGTAATGAAGAAATCTGTAGAAAAGTTAAAGTCATCGACGTTGCCTAGCGGATTAGTATAGAAGCACTGAGCTAAAGAGAAAATTTATTTAGGACCGTATAAAGTAGGTATATTTCTATTTCAGTGAATCTAGACCACCTACATTTGATTTAACTCAAGACGAAAGTATCAAAAAACTTAAGAAAACGATAATGTTGTTCTAAAACTACATTATTACAGTGTTACCACACTTATTGGTTCTTTTGGTATGGTGATCTTTTTTTTAAAACTTGGTTAAGCGTGCATTTGAAATAATTAAAAATGCAAGTAACCTGAGAAACAATTGAACTCACAATTGCCAATTGATTGAGCACATCGTGACACTGCTGCCTGGTGAAATTTATTCTTTATTTTTCTATTGTCATTTAGTTCTCTAACCATTTTGTTTTGTTTGCCTTTATCCGTTGCGATGTTCGAAATCAATAACGGTTTTTTTCTTTCTTTCTTTCAATTTAAGTAAGGAACTCTTGAAACATCAATGAAATAACTTAATCATCGTAATCTGATATTGACCTAACATATTCCCGATACACCAACTGGTTATTAAGTTATAAATTTAACCGTGGCGCTGTCGTGGGCCATAAATTATGACAAATTGGCGCACATTCTCCGGGCGAGCCAGTGCGGAAACTTCAGGCTCTAAGAGCGCTTTTACATTAGACAACTTAAGCTCGATGGCCGCGCCGCTTACTAGCTTGACAGGTGAAATTCGCATTGCCGAACCCTTGAAAAATTTACACTCAAGTAGGACTACTTAATGCTTAATGTTTTTGATAGTATCCTGTTTTTTTTTGTGTTTTTTTATTTCAAATGGGTTTGCATTTGACCTCAGACTCACCTGATGGTAAGCGATGACGAGGCCGAAGGTGGAACACGAATCAATATTGCCCCTGTTATAAAACAATTGGGACTGTTAATAGTATTCAAAATAATATAGTAAAAATAATTAACTATCGAGCAGAATTTAGTAAACATGAAAATGAACAATCGAACTCATTTCAATAACTTCAATTTTTCTTGTCTTGTATCTTTACGTGAAGGTCGCCTGGAAGAGATTGCTTCTAGCAATGAGGCCGCCTCAATTTTACATCCCAAATATCTGTAGAGTATTGATATTATTGTTTTATTTGTGCAATAAAGTAGGTGTATTTTATATCTATATACATATCTTTAAACATTTGCTGATGCTGCTTTTTCCGCGAAACTCTTAGTGTGAAAGCACTCTAATGGCAAGTTACAGATCTAAGGCGATTGCACTATTTCCAACCGAGCCAACAATAATCGACCGTTGATTTTAAATAGCCTTTGGTTTAATGTTAACTTTAAGTAACTATATGACCAAGTCTGTTTAATGTAACCATTATAAACCACACCACAAGACGTCAACTAGTTACTACTTACAACGACAAGCGTGAATAAAATATCTTGAAGAATGTTAGTCTATACACTTCCTAAAAAGCACCGCGACGCTTTTAGGCGGTGGTAGTAGGTTGTTACCAACTTGTTCCAGTAAAATGTAGTATGTGTAAAGAATATTTTTCGCCAAAATATGTTCTGAAAACAAGAGTTTGTGATACAACTTGCAACTATGTCACAAGTTAAATAAAAAGTAATGTAACTTTAGCTCATATTTTTTGGTAAGAAAGGTATTTTGAGCTATCTCAGCAATTCTGCCTGATTTCAATAGTTCAACGGTTAAACGACTGGAATTGCTTAAAAAGTTTTCGACTTCTAAATGCTTCTACTCTGAGAAGGAATATTTTGAAAATAAACTCTAAATGTTCGCCCCTGACTTCCAATTTAAGTTACTTAATCACATGTTATGGAATCAAAAATCAGAACAAGTTTATAAAACTTTGTTATTTCTTTAAAATTTCATGGTCAATAACATTCAAGTTGCAAAAAACGGGATTGGAAACAAATAAGGTACATGCTAGCAATCCCGTTGCTTGCAATTTTTACTTATTTACTAAATAGTAATATGCTTGTGTTCTTGCTTTAGGGTTTATATTCTTACCCACTGATTTGTTGTTAGCTTAAATGAACTATCATAACATCGAGAATACATAAGGACAACAATCAGAAGTCAATCTCAAATCAAATTCCAAGCTTGAGTCATATTTGACCAAATAATTGTCTTTTCTTGTCAAGAAAAATATATTAACAAACTAAGTAACTTCTCATTCGAGAGGATCATTATTAAATTCTGTCGATCCTCCAATTTCTAATACTTCATTTGTCAAAGTAATTGCGCTTACAAATTTTCCAATAAACTTGTAATCATCAAAAAGCTTTATCCGAAATTGGTTCTTACCATTTTTCCCCCGACGAAACAAAAACGTGGCTTGTCGTTCAATCAGAAAGCTTTTGTCTTGAAATTTTGCGGTGTTAAATTTTTCAAAAGCGAGAGCTTTTTCAGGGATATTTTCAGTATTTTCAGATAACCCAAGACAAGTACAGTCTAGTGGATATCAGCGCGGGCTGGAAAGGATTAGATATGAACATACTTACGTAATATTTTCTAATTAAGTGAACGCTACTAATTAAGTCTATTGAAAAATCGTTCAGTGGCTTACACGTGATGAGGGAATATTGGATCATTCAGATTTTTTTAAATACTAACAATCTAACTAACTTACATGTTTTTGTAATTTAACCTGAGATGTTAATTGGCTGCCGCATTAACACTTTCAAACAAATAAGCATGTCTTAGTTCAACACTGAACACAGAAAGTCACCTTTATCCCTTTAGCACTAAAGTGCTAGTTTAACTGCAAGGTTGACGTCGTCCTGACCTTAATTTATACAGGTTACTTAACTAATTAAGTTGAAACTCCTCGGTACACTACCCTTACTTAAAATGCAGACTAAGAAAGTTTGAGGACTGTCTTAACTTTTGACCAGATCCTCAACTTCCTGATGAAGGTTAATTACAGAGTACCACTCGATAAGTAAGTTTGAACACCGGTTCAATGTCAATACCGGTTCTACTTGTGTTCAGACTAGGGTATTCTGAACAAAACTCAATATTGGTCTAAACAACCCACAGCTATGCAGTAAGTAGCTTTATCAAATATGAAAATTGTGCTTCGGCTTACACAAGGAAGTTAAAATTTAACTGTAAATAAATGTAGATTTTCATGTTTGAAATTTAAGTTACACCGTGGGAGTAACCGTGTACTTATTAGGTGTCAAATAAAGAAGCTACTTGGAACCTCTAGAGCTCTCTGAATACTTTTAATAATTAAACGTGAAAGCCCTGTGGATTTAAGTAACTCACGCCGCCCAGTCAAAACTACTGAAGGTCAATCAAATGGGTAATTTTTGCGACTTTTTAGGTTTTAGACGGTATTTTTTAATGGTACAACATCAGTGGAAAACAAACTTAATTGCCAGATGAATACCATCTTCCGTAACTTTGTTATTTAAACCATTAAAAACACATTGCGAAGCCCTTGAAAAAAGTTACACACGTACGCTGACAAAAGACAAATAGAAGAACGCAATCATACCTTATTTAAAAAAGTATTCTGATAAGAGTGATGTCTAGTACCTTGTACTGTGGGCATGTGTAAGTAGTATAGCAGAGCGTGCTCGTCTTCTAGCTTCTGCGGAAAGGGAGTCTGGGTTCTGGCTGCACGCTTTGCCATCCTCCAACGTCGGTACCGTGATGCATAATATTTCTTTGTCCATCACAGTCTCTCTTAGACTTGGTGCCCATTTCACACATCCTCATCGCTGTCGCTGTGGCGAGTTTGTAGGCAGATCGGGTCACCATGGGCTTTCTCGTACTCTAAGCGCCGGTCGTATCCCATGCCACGCCACTCTCAATGACACGCTTCGCCGGGCCTTTGTTGCTACCCGCATTCCGGCTGTCCTTGAACCTTCAGGAGTTTGCCGGAATGATGGTAAGAGACCCGACGGAATGACACATATTCCGTGGAGTTGTGGCAAAGCGTTAGTTTGGGATGCGACTTGTGTTGACACCTTGGCCCCATCCCATGTCCATGCCACATCTTTTAAGGCGAGTTTAAAAAAAAATGTAAATACTCCGTTCTTCACAGCTGCTACCGTTTCGTTCCCTTTGGACGTTGGGTCCGTGGGGCCAAGGAGCCTGTAATCATTTCAAAAAATTGTCCACTCGCCTGATTGAAGTTACTGGTGATCAGAAGGCTGGTAGCTACCTCGGCCAGCGTATAAGTTTGGCCATGCAAAGAGGCAATGCTGCCAGCTGCCAGAATTCTGGGCACCATTCCAAACGAGGCGGTGGACAAATTCTTTGTAATGGTTTTTTTACTTTTGTTTTTCTTCATTCTAAGTTAGTTACATTTTTTTTATCTATTTAGTTTAGTTGTTCGCTTTTAATTAGTTTTAGTTTTTGTTTTAATTATAATCAAATGTTATATCACTTTAGGCTCTAAATAAATGATTATGCATCATTTCCTCATAAATTTCATTACTATTTTCTTTTTTTTTAATATGTGAATATGTGTTTGAATAAACATTTGCGCATTTGCAACTACTCCAATTAAAAATGATTTTTGACCATTAAAGTGACTGAAAACTCGTTATTTCAGTTTTCTATCATTGAAACGACCAAAGGCAATGGTGCTTTCGTCCAATTATCAAATACACTGTGTATGTATTGCCTATAAATAGGAGCGTTTTGCACACCTAATCGCTACTAATGGCCACAAATTCCTTTTTCCTCGTAGCCTGTGGGAAATAACTGTTTGTTACACGCAACATGTTTTTGAAATAAATCCCTCGGTTGCCAAGAAAGGTCAACCGGATTTTAAAGTAGATGGAAAGGTGAAAGCAACTTACGTTCTCCACTTGACAGTAGCTATACTAGTTCTTGTTGCCGCAGTGGTTTATAGTTACGATTACGATTTTATTCTTTAAAAGTGACTGCTACCGTTATGGTAAACGGTACATTAAGAAGTCCACACTCTGTTGAGAACACTCAGCAGCGAATCTATGCTGTGCTAGCTCAAACCAGCTGTTAGGTTATTAAATATAATCATAAGATAATTAAGATAAGATCATTGTATGTTTGTGGAACTCTAGTATACATCTTGCTGTTGGTGTGCTTAAATAAATAAATAAATAAATAAATAAATAAATAAATAAGTTGTTTAAGGTGTTTAACCTCTTTGCTTTGTTTATTTAAGGAATTTCCAACTTGCACCTCGATTATCGATTTGATTGTATCGATTCCAAAAGTTGATGATATATAAAAACCATCCATTGTAAAATAACAATTGTATTTAAACAGTGTTATTAATACTTATTATAGTTGTTGAAATTGTGCAAGTTTACAAATTGATATGATTAAGGACTTATATTGTTTACTCCTTGGACCATCAATATTCAATCGGTCTGGCATTTGTTTTTTTAATCTGTAAAAAAAGAAAGGCAGACACTAGTTGGCGCCAAAAAGAACATGGTCGAAAAATAATGGTCAAGGAAAGATAAAAATTGTATTGTATTCTAATTATGAAGTTATCTGAGTATTTCACGTTTTATTACTGATCAACTATTTCACTACTAACTCCACTAATTTACTTGCTCTTGACTTTTTATGTAAAGCAATCATATTACGCCAATTACTACAAGGAATGCGTAATGAGAAATAACCACAAAGCGCTATAATCCGTTAGGATCCTTCAGGATTTATCAAAATGAAATAAAATCTCAAAAACAAAAAGAATAAAATCTCTACTTAACTCCATGGTCCTAAATCCAACCCAAAAAACTTTCTGACTCCCCCCATAAAAACAAAAACAATAGAACTAAAGTTAATCGAACCATACGGAAGTCAATTGCTCACAGCTCAAAAAGGATTTGATGGTTTATACAAAGATCAGGATTTAAATTCCATTGGCAGTCGGCCGACCAAACAATTTAATCAAGAAGTTTTGAACGAATCGCAAATTGGGACTTATCTTTTCGTCCAGAGTAATGAGCTTGGCTTAGCGTCTGTTTCAATTGACTACTTGTTACAAATGAAAGAGGTGACCAATTAATGTTTGCTGACGAATACCTAACAATGTATATAGGTACTTATAAAAGGTGATAGGTCATCATCATCATCATCATTAGCGGCCGCAAGAAGTCCACTGCTGTACAAAGGCCTCCCCCATTGATTTCCAGAGCCCCAGGTTGCATGTGGCCTGCATCCACCGGGATTCCGCGACTTTAACCACGTCGTCCGTCCACCTTGCGGGCGGGCGCTCCACTCTGCGTTTGGCCTCAAATGGTCTCCAGTCTAGAAACTTTCGGCCCTTACGGCCATCAATTCTACACGCTATGTGCCCCGCCTACTGCCAGTACAACCTGCTTTGGTATAGGTACTTTTTTGCTACTCGTTTTTGTCACTTTGGCAGCGAAGCAGTATTCCTTCAAAAGGTTTTACAACGCTCGAAAATACTTTGAGTAGACCGGCACTTCCGCTATCCACGTGAAAAGTGCACTCCGTCCTAGAATATAACTTACTCCAACCCCTTGACCCGTACTGTATTTAACTGTGCCCACATACAAGAGCCATTGAGAAGGTGGCTTAACTATCGCCAGATGTACAGAAGGGATCAGCTGCAGATCACTGGCCCCTTTCAAGGCCAGGGGTCAACCTTTACACTAAGTACTAAGGCTCCACCATAACCCAAATTGGTCACATGTGGGGAAGAATATTCTACAGAACCAAATAACCGATGGCTATGATATTAGCAAACATTTTCGAGCGATCCCAACTAGTCAGCTAGTCCGTTCTAGTTTCTAGCTATCTAATTTCCTAGTTTATCGCTGGCGGGTGCCTGTCTGTGCTGCGAAGTATTTGCAAATGCACTAGCATATTCAATGTTGGCGCAGTTTACACTTTTGCAGTCGTTTGAATAGTTGGTTAACATCTTTCGAACTTAACTCACCTGGGATTTGTGCGTTGTGAGTCTGGAAACAGTTTTTTTGCACTTGTTTAGAACCGACACTTAACCTTTTTCGCAGTTTGGGACTGTGGAATATTATACAAATACACATTTTATTAAATGTTCAGGACATTTTATATCTAAAACAATTACCTGTCACCTAACTTCAAACTTAGCAGAGCTTTTACAAAGCTTGTGTTCATTTTTGCTAAAACTATAAACTTACCATTCAAAATTCCTATTTCTTGAACGAATAAATCACTATGACTAAAAAGTGTTCAGGATGTGTGTATATCATTCTCACACGAACTTAAACGCCTAATTTGCATTGTATAATTCAGCCATTACCACAGCGATAATCAACTCTGAATTTTAGTTTGGGCGGGCTAGGCGCAAATAAAACATAGGCTTTAGGGAGTATCATCAAAAGTTAAATGCCGTGAAATAAGACATGAAATGAGAATGTATATTTTTTCACTAAAGAATCGTGGCCGAATGGTTGAACACTGGCTGAGAACTTGTATGGTGTATGATTTTAAAATCTGGCTGGAACATCTATAGACTTTGTATGCATTCTAAAATTTGCTTCTGACTATACTCGAATGATGGAAAGGGCTGACTGAAAACACAAGTCGCCCGAATAACGTTGGTGGGCTCACCTATTACCATGTCTGGGCGAAACCTGGTCGAAAAGTGAGCGTATGATTTGTTCTACTTTTTTGATATTGGCAGCTCTATTACTCGCTTCTCCTGTTCAGTGGTACTTATTTTTTCCTTTTTTTATTAGGGACTGTGCAGTCATTTGATCACTATCCAACCTGATGGTAAGTGAAGATGTAATCTACGGTGGTACATGACTGTCCAGAAAATGCTTATTTACACTTATTTTAAATGTAACCAGATTAAATTGGTGCGGGACACATGCGCGGGAAGCGTCCGCATTATAAAAGAGTCGGCAAAACGCTTTGTGCGGATGGCGGGAATGTCAACAACGTAAGGGTGAAACTTTAGTGCTCCGATGGCGAAAAGGTGCTGGCCTAGATCAGTTCATGCAGTTCACTTGCACACTCCTAATGTGCAATATGCAGTCTGTAAAACACCGACAGGTTGGCAACTTTACGCCAGTGCTTAAGATCTTGCAACCCGGCAGTGAGAATTTGGTCATTGATTACACTCATAGCACGAGATTCAACCACATCCAGAGCAGCAAGCCAAAAATTTGGCAAAGGTAAGTGAAAATGAAAACGTACTTTTCAGTTCACCATTAAAATTGTTTTGATTGTAAAAAAAAACATTTGGGTAGTTTTTGACAGAAAACCTTTTGGTATCATATAGTTTATAAAGAAACGTGTCTTTACTAATGCGGAAATTTGCAGACTTACGTATGACAAAATCCTGACCTGTACAAAAACTATATAATAAATATTTTCTTGATATAAATAGCTATCAAATGTAAACATGAAAATACCAAAACACCGCTTTCAATAATTATTTGTTTGGAAGTCAATTAGTTTTCTTTGCAACCTGTTTTTCTTAGTTTTGTTGATGGGAATGTGTTTCTCGCTCAATACAAAAACAGGCAGGTTTTGGAAACAACATGTAAGTATATGTTTATAAAAGAAGGACTAGACTTGGAAGGTCTTTCAGACTACGGAGCTGTAGTAACTCAAACATAGAGCAAAATAATGACCGTCGTAAATAATTAAAATAATTGTTGTTTTATTTTGAAATATTTAACTCTTATTTATCAAAGTCTTGTTTGAGTTTGCCCTTCGATTACGTCACTAAAAAAAGTTTTTTTTCCATGAAATCCAACTCTATAAGATATTTTTGCTAAAAGTATGTTATTGGTAATACATGACACGAAAGAAGTGCGAAAGAATACTCTTTCTTAACACTTTCAAAATTATTAAAGAAAATTTCAAAATTACATTATTTGACAGGGATAGTGTTTAAGTTTAAAATAACATGCAAGCAAATAGCAGAACTTCGTCTCGTACAACTCAAACTTTCTCCCCGCCCAGCATCCGCGTCGTGTAAGTTGCTTCGGGTTTCTATGAACATCTTAATATTACATCGCTTAGGAACCTTAAAAAGTCTTTAATATTTTTAATATTTATTTTTAAACATTTTAAGCATGAGTAGAGTATTTAAAAAAAATGGTTTCAATTGAAAGGAGGTGATGAATAAAGCTAATACCGTTGAGATATCTTCATTTTGTTGGGAGGATGTTTTTTACCACGGTGGACGGGTTTACCTCTGTTACATAAGCACACTCAACCACAACCACTCACCACCAGTTGAGAACACATTATTTAAACTTGAATAATCGAACTCATTTCTAGAATATAGGCAAAAATGGCAAAATGAGCCAGAAAATAATCACAGGCCACAATTCTACACAGCACCACCTACCCTCAAATTAGGCAAAGTTTGAAAGCTTGTTTAGTAATAATGAAAATGATAATACTGTTGTACATATACTCGTACATTTAATAACGTTCCAGCCGAAAGAAAAAACCTGAATAATCAACTTGTGTATAATCATGTATTTGGGGTTATTATGTAGTCCACCCTTGCAGGTGTCGTCAATTCGACGGGTCCTGAATATAACATGAGGCCAAGAGACAATATCAGACCGAAACCCCAACATAAAGGGTTGGAGGAAGGTTTGAAGTTGTTTCCGGGTATTAAACAGATTATTGGACTGCCTAAAAATAAACTTTTGCTACAAGAAGCTACCTCTAGTTAGGGAAAAAATATTAGTTCTATAATGAATGACGTTGTTTCATAGACTAGTTTAGTTGATTATGTCACAAAGTCACATTATCTAACACTTTAAACAAACTTCATCATTGGAAACATGCTTTCTTCATTTTCAAAACTTCCTTAATCATTCTGAATGAAGTGACAATAAAAAGTTATTTGAAAACAATTTCTCCCCTTATCTTAACCATTCACGTCGACTTCAAAACTTTTTTAATTTTCTCCGTTTCAATGGTGTTATTAGTAAATTTTTTGTGGGGTAACCATTTTCATATTTGTTTTATAGCATGTATAATCTTAAACACCCAACGTTCACCCAAAACACACCGAACATTAATAATAAAATGTGTATAATAAGCGTTAAGTATACGAGTAAGTAACTGTTTCAGGTGTTTCCTTAGCCAATAACAAACTTTTCTATGAAATTTTGCTAATGCTTACGTCCTAGTGATACTCCTTTTCTTAATTTAAAACTTTTTCTATTCTGGATATTGGCATTCATACTTGGGTATTTTGGGGTTAGAACCATTTTAAAATTAATGGTTTAATTAGGGAATTGTGTTGGCACCTGACGGGTTATCGTAAAGGAGATTGTGAATATAAAACGATTTTTGAAGTTCCCTAAAGGGTCACCCATAATCTGCTCCTGCAGTTCACCAGCACTACTTGTAGGTACTGAATTCGACTGAAACTGAATGCCCAAAAATATATTTTTTTGTGCACGTTAAAAACTTTACACCTCTACCGAAGTTTGTTTAGAAGAGATCGTTTTGTAGTGATAAGACCTCCTGAAAAATATCCTACCACTGTTGTTTGTTAAATAAATGTGTTTTTGTGTTATGTCATCTTCTGAATTGAAATTACAAAAAGGTTCCACACAAGTTTTTATTTGGAGTTAAGTTGAAAGAGTTGCAGAAGACGATTTTTATGTAAAGGTTCAACTTACTTGTATGCAATTACAATTACTGTGATATCGTTTAAGTAAATGCCAATACAAATTATTAGCAAACTTCGAACGTCAAAAAAAAATGGACGTTTGAAGTTTGATATATCGGCGTCGATATGTTTGATAGCTTTTCACGCTAAAAATATGGCGATCGTATTTTTATTAGCAATTTTATAAAACAAGCCTAGGTGCTAGATTAGAAGGTAGAAAAAAACTAACTATACGTTAATACGTCATGTATGTCGCAGAGATGACAACAGGTGGTCGTACAGAACCCTTTTTTGGAGACCTCGTATAGGAAGCAGAAGTGTTGGCAGACCAGCTGCCAGATGGTCGGACGATATAAGAAAGACGGCAGGACCGACCTGGACGAGACTCGCCGCATCAAGATCTTCTTGGAGAGCCATGCAAGAGGCATATGTCCAGCAGTGGACGCACAAATGCTGAGAAGAAGAAGAAGATACGTTAATAATGATGCATATAAGGAAAAGGAGCCATGGGCCTCTTATATTTGAGTTACTTTCAAGTGACGCTTTGTATGACACCAGAACCTGCTCCAACGTTAATATCGCAACTTTAATGCCTCAAAATCACAAGATAAAAACATTATAAGATGTCGCAAGTGGAAGGTTGAAACATTTTGCTAATTCAAAAACTCGATGAGCCATCCTCCAGAGAATCAGCAAGCCTAATTAAGCCACTCTTATTTAATTACCAGCGTTTTCTTTTCTTTGTTTAATATTTCATGAATGAAGTGCTTTCTTTGTTTAGTCTCTTTGGTAACGTCCATTTATGCCTAACAAATTAGTTTCAAGTTTTTTGAAAAACCTGAAGTAGTGGTTTCATTTGTGGTTCGATTTGGCCTTGATGACGGATGATGTTTACTGGTGAGGAAGATTGCTACTTCATCCGAGGTCGCAGATTCGATCCCCACATAGAACAAACACTTGAATGCATGAATTCGTCTGTTCGTATGGACCTGGGTATTTCCTATGCTGAAAAATGTTGTATACAATTGTATATTTTATGCAATTGATCAGAAAGCAGCGCCCTTATAACTTATTTGTTTTTACTTTTCTCTTTTAATCGGTAATTAGGTATTAAATTAGTTTTTGTACATAAAATACTTAAATGGATATAGGTAATTAGGTACCCTAGCTGGGTACAGTCAGCGCCAAAAGCGCCAGATCACTTCAGTGCTTTGTCATAATCGCTAATCTGACAGCTCCTTCATAAGTTCTATGACAACGTTGGTTCAGTTCATGTGACGTCGTTCAAAAGTGGTTACTATTGTCACTGATTTAAAACACTACTTAGGTAATAGTAAAAACGATTTGCATTAAAAAAATGCAAACCTAAGGTTCAAAATAGAGACTACAAGATTAGTTGTTCTGGCAATCGGAGAAAGGTAGTTTTGTTATGAAGCAGTATACGGAAAATGTTCAAGCCTGAACAAGAAAACCAGTTAACGCAATCAACTAGGCTATCAGTATTTTTGCTACTACCAATACTATAGCTCAGCGACCTTTCGTCGGCTTTGACCTTCAACGCTTCAGCCGGCCGTGTTACTAACCCGAAACTTTATTGCAAGACCTACTTCTGTTTTATCAGTTTTTTAGACGATAAATTGTGAAAATTTCTCGAAAAACAAATTTAAATGCATGTGTGAAGTCCAAGACCAGACGGTCCGCTGCAATGCATGTTTATTTTGATACGACCACCTTCGCATTTCCTTACGGCAGACTTCAGTCAAGCCCGTCAATCAGAACTGTCAAACATATCGTCATCCTTCTCTCACATGTAGAAATATGGTGAAGTAATGGTGTTCTTTCAAGTTAGGCATCGGGAAAGCTTCAGTCCGCGTTTAGGCGGCAAGGCGCGCAGACGACAGCACGCCGCCCAAACGTTTGCCCCGAATTTTAAAACCTACGTTCGCGCGGACGAAAATATTACTTTGCAAGGCAAAATGGAAGCCATCGCTCAGAGTGCCATGTTCATGTGCTTAACTGCCTAACGACCGAAAAGCAACTTTACTGGAACGGAGTTATATTTGACGTATCGGTCTATTGAAGTGAATTTGTGATGGATTCGATGTACTAAGTTTATTTTGGTCGCCTAATTCCAGCATTATGTATATAACGCGTAATAAAACCCTCTAGCCAAATATTAAAAACCCACGCTTTACACTCCTGCACTTAGAAGTTAACCCGTTGGTCCAATAAAGTGACTTAATTAGGAACCCCTAATATCAACAAATAATATCATAGCCCATATCCTATAGATATATTTGTTAGACTTTGTAAATACATTTTAAGAACTTTTTCTGGTGCGCGGACCAAAAAGTGAATAACTAAACGTGTTTGAAAGAAATTTGTGTAACTTACATTAGTGATTGTGTATATACAGTAGTTTATATCAAATAGTTTGGAAGACAAGACTTCAGCTCGAAAGTGACAACGAATTTAACTAACGACTTTTACTACAAATTCGAGGTAAGTAAGTTGTTACAACTTTTCAAAGTTAATTTCATGTAATTTACTGACATTAACACAATGTACGTCTCACCTTGAAGGGGTCAGTTTGAATTGATTTGACTGTCGATTCACAAATTCCGATTCAATAGAGGGGTTCCCTTATCTCTATGAACTATTTCGTAAATGTGTACCCAAAGTTTGTTAGAGTTAAACTTTACTAATTTTAGTTTAAACCTTTGACATTTCACGGCTATTTTAATTCGAAATCAATTGAAACAGGTAATTAATAATTGACATTACTCGCCGTTCCCTATTTATAAAGCTAGTAAGTTGTGTTCAATGTTATGTGGCTGAATACTAAGGACTAAGACTGGCATTCGTGTTTGAAAATTAACACAAACAATAAGTTAGATTCCTCGTAATCCAAAGTTTGTTCGCAAACACTGACAAACAAATGACTTTACAAAGCGTACCTATATGAATGTGTCTTATAACAAAAAGATCTTGAGTTGAATCAATATTACTACTATTAGTGTGTGTTTAGCCAAAGTTGCGCATATTTTAACGCAGTCATAAATTAAAGCGAATATATTGAAATTTGGTATCTCTTCACACTCACACTTAGTCGATCAATTATCTCACTATCGAAAAAGCCTATTCTGAATATGCAGCCACGTGTTATGATTCTCAGCCTAATTCTGAATAGATCAATATCCAAAGGAATATACCACAATCCATGGTCGCTTAAACCACATTTCGCATGTGCGAAATAACACAATAGTGCGAATTATAGCAATAATACCTATACAGACTGCTAGTACGTTACAATAGAATTAGCCCACGCGGTGTTTATACAGTGCCCCTAAGAGGATGGAGTGGATTTTGAAGTGAGTTTAGCTGTAGCTAATTATAGACTTGTTACATAAAAGCATTACAAACAGCAGTTGGAGGGTTTGTTTGGCGCTATTTTAACTGTTCTGTCATACACATTAGTAGTTTTGATACTAATCCAATGAAATGATAAATATTTATGTCTCGATTTCTAATTATATTTTTTAAGTACATTCAAATGTACGAGATCGTCCAAGCCGAAATGACGCGCCCCTCCACAGGATCTGCGCATACAAGAAAGCACTCTTGAGTGCGTAGATGCGGTGGAGAGGCGCGTCATTTCAGCTTAGACGATCTCTAATAGCTTATTTGATGACCAATTTGGTATTATGGTTCAGAAGTGGCCTATCACATCAGCGGGGTTCTGGGTGTTCCCTTGGTCTTTTAAGTATTTATTTACAAAAAAATGCATTTAAGCAAATTTATACGTTGTCTAGTATCCCATAGCACAAGCATTTAGTTGCTTACTTTGGGGATGGCGCTGTGTGGAGTTTTGTCTTGTCATTGCCAAAAGTTGAAGCACAGCCGAAGCTACAGAGATGTATAATTTAAAGTTGAATTTTATTAAAATTTGTAACTTAATCATGAGGCAAAAACTAGTAACTATGATAATAATATAATTTTAAACATTATTAGCTCGCCTCGGTGCCCCGTTGATAAGAGCCCTCAGCATGAAATCCAGTTGCCTCAAAGGTAATCAGGTCAGGTCTAGTAAAGTGTTTTTGCATTGTCTTTCATCAGCAGTGGGATAGTACATCTACTATTGTAAGTGATGTGTGTCGGCCCAAGAATGAGCTGTGATGAAACGCAAGTGTTTACACATGAAGCGTTTCATATGATGATCAAAGGGCGACAAGGAAATAACCTAATGAATGGAATCACCTTCAAAAGGGTAACCAAGTTCAAATATCGTGGCTGCACCGTGACAGATATTAACTAAAGAATAAAGGAAACTAACATCTCTAAGGTGTCTTAACACTGATATGCAGGGAAACTTAGCGTCCCTGCACATGGACCACACGCCACACGCCACGAAACTCCGATACTTGCATAATTCCTGTAATTCTCACACCTGTAGTTTTTATATGAACTCGCCGCATACGGTGAAAGCTGCTGGCCGATACACGCTACTAATTGTCGTACGAGTATAGGATACGTGATGGTGTTTTGTGGCTATGGTATGTGGTCCATGTGTGGGGAAGGTTAGATTCGCGTATGCAAAATCTAAATCACACCGATCTCAACGTATAAAATGCGAGGCCTTAACACTAACATTGAAAGAGAAGATTAAACTGTTTATGGCAGAGATAAAGATAGAAACTGTCTGGTACCAATGAAGTGAGAAGATGTAGGTTTAGAGGGTGAGGAAAAATTGTTGTGTGGAAAACAATAAGTACTGAATTTATTTCTTGATTTATTCAAACTTGATTGCGAAAAAAAGAATTTGCACAAACAGTGTACTTAATGCCAAGAAGGTATTCCTAACCAGTCACTCATAGAGCTAAGCACAAAATAATTATAGTATCTCGGTAGGTTCGGAAGATTGTTACCGGCCTAACACAAAGCTCAACAAATAAGATATTTCGCTGTCATACCAAGTCATGTCCGTTTTGAATAAAACCATTAGTACAAGCAAATTCATAATTATTTTTTCAAAGCATTTTAGTCTTCCAAGATCAACAATTTGTAAGACCCATTATAATATGAAAATTAATGCACGGTAGCTTTTTTCTCTCAAATTAAGTTCCGTTCACTTTGAATTTGACTCATTTTTCATGCTTTAGGGACAATATAATGTGACATTATGACACCACAGTCGAACGAACAGTTGAACGTTGCCCATGAAAGGTCAACTTAATGAAAATTTGTAGTACAATAGAAAATGGGGATGATCGTATAAAATGTTTCGGACAAATAGTGATCATTAGTGACTTGCCAAATAGTTTAATTGACAATTTAATAATGATGAGATGATGATGGCACGTTTGGACGTCTGTCGAGATTCTGCCAGTCGCAAGTTCGATGCCCGCGAGTACCACCTGCTTAAACTTCCTTGACGAGGCATGTACCTACATGCCTCGTGGGCACCTGCCCAAAAATTACATAGCTTAGAGTTACGATTATGCCTATCTTAAACGGGGTAGTCAGAGGCACACTGACTGTTAGCGGCAAGGTGAACAGAACATTCAGAAGTGCAATCTTCATCGAGCAAATTTGAACCCAACGTGGTGAGCCTAAAGCCGTTTCCCGGGTTTCTTGGGTATTTAATCGATGTTTGCCTGTGCCGTAGGGTTAACCGCAAGTTTCTATAATTAGCACAAAATAGCTCCGATCCAGGGTGTCAAACCACTGGGCCATCCAACGCTCTCATTTCAATTTCTGTTACAAAACAGCTATAGCTTTTAATTCAAAGTTGACCTTAATCTAGTTCTAATAAGTCCTTGAATTAAATAATTTCTGAAACAGAGCTAACCCACTTGTTTTTCAGCGGTGGGGGTAGTATTTTTTACTACTATACGGTAGCGCAGACGGTTTGTACCGGTAAATGCCAAGGCCTGAGGGTGGTTGAGGCTGCCTAACCTTTTCCATAAATGTTACAGACAAGAATATTGACTGAACTGTCTTTTTTGAGGGATGAGTTTATTGTAGCTTTTGGCGATTCTGTCTTTCTAACCAGTTTGTTTCTCACCTTGGAGTAATGTTTATGTAGCAAAATTGAAGTGTTTGTTTTATGTGTAACAGTCTCAATCAGAGTTGAGCACCCCTTCAAATTCATGCCGTCCCGTAAATTGTGTTTAGAACGGAAAGTGACAGCTTTACTTTTTAGTGCATTTCGAGGTTTAGTTTGATCAGTGTTTGATATTTCATCACCAGTTTTAATGCTAGTCTGCTGTTGGACCATAGCTGTGTGTTTTAAGCCCATTATTCTAAAATGTTATTGAATGGAGGTCAAGTGACCTTGCCTAAAGGTGTCCATATTAATAAGTCCTGAATTTGGTTTTCTTATAAATAACCATGCTATTATTATTAATTTATTGTTTGTACACAAATAGAAACGTATTTAAGTTAGCAAAAGGAAAAAATATACTACAGGTGAGCTTATCTCTAATGAGAGATTTCTCCCAGCAGAGAATGGTGACAGGAGAAATTTCATGCTATTATTATTTAAGTACATCATTAGTGCCAACTAAAACGGTAGTAGTATGAACGTAATTGGGGATTGGCAGGTCTCCAGGTAGCTTTTAAGCTTTCTGTATATTTGAAGGATTCCAGGGTGTAGTGGCTTTTGTTTACTGTAAGTGTCAGTTTTGGAAGTCTATCGACGATATTGGATCCATTTGAGCATTATAGAGTTTAGATTGACACCTGCACTTCCAGTGGCCTAAAATACTCGTAGTTTCCGTGCAAGTAGTGTAAACCAAACATGCCAACAACTGAGACCTTGTAAAATAAAGCCGTTAAATTTTCCGACTGTAGGTTTAAGGTGGACATCTTCCACGTAATGCGCACTTAAACTGTTTCAAAAGAGAAATGCTTACTACAGAGATGTTATGGATTTTCTAGATCCAACAAGTCAGAAGTCTTGGCCACAGAAGAAGACACAGCGTTGGTAAGACAATTTAATATTTGGAGGGTAAGGTTTTGGTTTTGGTTATGACTACTGATTTGGTGTAATGGTCAAGAAGTTGGCTACTAAACCAAAGTTCGCGGTTTCGGTCTCCGCACAATACAAACATTCGTGTGCATATACATGTAGGTTTGAACTGGTGTAAATATGAATTTGAAAAAAAAAAACTATTTGAGTGTAATGTTTTCTGATATTTACGCGAACACTATACATCGAAATAAAACAACAATATTTGTGTATGCTTATCACATAGTAGCAACAAGCAACTAATTGCCTAATTAGGGGCTAGATGGCGCTATGTGAAATGATGCCCAGTGATTAATTTAGGTGTTCCTGGTCGTCTACGGTAAAGTTGACCACACTTGGGGGGCTAGCCATGAACAACACGCACCCGTACCTATCTCGTATTATCTTGTAATATTAAGTACAGACGCCTTTAGACTTATGTCACCTATCTTAAAGCGACAACTCGTACTAAGATGGGTCACTTAAACGAAAAGTCGTCTGTACACAAACATTCCTGATGGGATTCATTATAAGTCACAAAGCTATTAATATACTGTCTCTTCAAATTAAAACTATTTGACGTTTCCATTCAGTTGTTCACGCGTGATAATTCAATTTCTTCCAGTTGCTTGAACGCTTTGAAATGTGTTGATGAACGAGTAAATCAGATTTAAATATAACAAACCGATTGCCATTCATTATTAAAAATAGAGGCAGTACTCTACATTTTTTTAAATATTCTGACAAACGAAAACGAGCTGGACGGTTTGAATAATTTTTCATCAATTTGAGGAAGCAGAAAACTGACCAAACATTCACTTTTATATGAATTTGTGCAGATTTCTTAGGATTGGGGGAATAGGAACTCGGGCTCCTTTTTAACCTTTTATCATCCACTGCTGAGTCAAGACCTCTCCCAATCTCAAATCCATCTTGCGGGCTTTGAATTAGGTTAAAGACATTTCTATAAAGAATTTACTATAAAATTAATCTTTAAACAAAGAAATATTTCAATAGCATTAAAGCAATAATAATATTATACGAATTAGAAGATAATGTGTCTGTACTTAATTTTCCTCCCACTCCCTGTAAGTGAGGGACGCGATTACTCGTTGTGAAGATGGTTACATCTGATAGCCATCTCAGTAACGTCCAAAGCCCACCCTGGGGCCACTTTGGGCATGTGATCTAAATATTAGAGGTTAAGAGCCTGTGCTCACTCCATTGTACGGTAAACTTGTGAAATCCAAAATAAGTGCTAAGACCTAGTCAATTCAAAACAAAATAATATGAAGATGTATATAGTAATTGGTAATTGGCATCAAGTAGTGTATCGCGGAGTTTTATGGTCCAGTAATGATGGAACCTGTTCAGGATATGTCCGAAGAATACAGCACCTTGGTCACCTGCCATCGATTTCGTCAGTAAAAATTACTGCAAGTCTTTCCTCAAAATGACCAAAAAATCCATTACTTTTAACACGAAGATATAACAGGAAGCTTCGTTTTATCTCCAGCTTCCAGATACTAAGTGAGATCATATTATTTTATTGGAGGCATAACATTTTTTAGTTGACTGTAAATATAAAATGTGGATTAAACCTTTGTCCTTTTTATTTTATTCGTTGCTTTATAACTTGAGTATGGCTTATTTTAAGTAACATTATATTTCACCCGCTTTAAAGCTCGAAAACCCTTAGAGTAAGTGAGTTTTGAGGTGCAATACCTTTATTGTATTCACTTTTGAACTTGTTGCCAAACATCATGTTGAAAAAAGTCTCATGAAGTCCATTGTTGAGTTTAGGCCTCCCGTTTAGATTTCCAGAGCATCCGATTTCAGGCGGTCTGCATTCATTTTCATCGGTTCATCCGTTTACCGTGCAGGCGACCGACCGTACCGTGAAGCTCATATACATATTACTCACGTTCTGAAAGCGGGGAGTTTTTTTCCATTTAATAATAATCTTCGTAATCGTGTCACTTTACTTGATTGTAATGTCAACTTTCTGGTTAATAACCACATACGTCACGCCAGCCGAACCACTTAGACTGATGAAGACAAATGAAACGAGAAACTCGAAGCCTCTCCACGGGGACTCTGTGAAATGTAGAATAACTAATGGAAAGTGATAGTACTTTACACATTTTTGTTGAATTTTTTATTGCAAATTCCATAATTATATTTGAATGTGAGGCTTGCTCCCGAATTCACAAACGACAATCAACGATAAGCATGCGCTCACGCTCATGCTGTCCCTTTCAGTTCTATTGACATTCTACGGGACAGCATGAGCGTGAGCGCGTGCTACGCGTTGATTGACGTTTGTGAATTCGCGTAGCTAATTCTAAGCTAGACTACTGAGGGATGCTCAACTTGATTTGCGTTTGTGAATTCGGGGGTCAGATAATACTTTGCTTATTGTCAGTTAGCAGTACACCATAGAACCATAGATAATAATTGTTAACTATTTGAGCTTTTAAAAAAGAAGAGCTGTGACTGTGAGATACAACGTCGTCATATTACGTCATGATGGTCGATGATAATAGGGTACCCACACAGCCGATCTCCTGGTTTTTTCGGTTTGTCCACTCACTCTACTCCAGTGGAAGTTTTTAATTAGTTCTTTCTCATTATGCAGAAGTAGTACAAACCTAGAAGTTAGTGTCACATGTGGGGATACAATTTAAATTTAGTCTACCACGCAGAGTTGAAACATCCACTCTATACAAAATGTTTATTATGTTGCGTTAACTAACAAATAGTAACATCAAATCATACTGTTGCTCTAGCTAGCGTCTGTGTGTTCACTCTGTACTTAGAGGTGTTCTGATGCCTCATCTTTGCATTGCTAGTCGGTGTTCACATAATTCAGTCTGGCGGTATCTATTTGACTTGATGAAGACAAATGGGAAGCTGAGGTGTTGAGGACCACACAACAGCAATTTCCTGAGTATTGATCAAATATCCCAGACACGGAGATATTATGTTCTGAAGAGGTTAAAAGCTTTATGCTTATGTACTGAAACATGATTTGCTAGCAACTAAAATGACTTAATGTTACTCCTAACACAGAAAAAGTGACTTGTCAACGAGGTTTCTTCTTGACCATATTATGGACGGAAAGTTGTTTCTTCCTAACCAACGTTGAAATATGGCCAATATTATTAAGGGCCATCAAGCAATGCGGGACCAACGAATCATTCACCTTAGTTATTGTTTCTAAGTACGGCCAATACACCTACCCTTATCGAAATATTGATCAAAGCAGATGCAAGGAGACCTTTGATCTGAAACTTTGTAGTCTCTCTTAACAGTATGGCTAGTTAAGAGAACTTTGAAAATTGAGGGTATCTTGCTAGAAGTGACCATAACAAGCTTTACTGCGAGCTGTGTAATAAACCTTTAGTCAAGTTTTTCAATGGAAGGTGAACAGACGACCTGTTAAAGGTTACAGGTTCAACTGCCTACCTAACGATCTTATAAGCTGCCAATCTATGCGCAAGACTATGATCTGCTGTCAGTGTCATTTGGTTAACTTTAATGATCAAGGTTCCTAGAATTAGCTGAAACAATGGTCAAACGTGCTAATTGCGGTTACCGCTTGCTAGAACGTGGAACAACGTCACGTTATTGTTCACGGCATACGCGCTTTCAGTTGTTCATTTAATTATTATTTTTATTTGCTCGAAGTCTTGTGTGTTTTAGTTGTAAGCAATTATTTAGTTAATAATTCGCTAACTTAGTCTCTTTTAGCGTAAAAATGAAGAAAACAGTTTATGTTATCAAAAGTACACAATTGAAGTAAAAGTCATGCAATGAAAGAAAATATAACTCAGCAAACCTAGAACAACTTTTTGCAAAAGTATGTATAATAACTGCTCCGCTACACATGCGAATGTACAAGTTTTATTATCACACAAAGAATCATGTTTGCAAAAGTAAATCGTTTTTGTAATAACTACAATTACTTCAGTCTGTTACGTTAATAAGAAAGTATTTTTCCTATTAAGTTCGTACCTAAGGACCTACTGCTTTTTAGTATCAATTAAGCTTAATCTAACAGAAAGGTCGATAAAGATAAGAAATTTAAAGTGCTCTGAGTTTGCGTGTCCCGTAGAACCTATTTTGTTTTAGATTGTAGCCGGTTGATGTGAAAATAGACAAGTTTATCGTTCGCTATCTATCATTAAATAACGTTATTTCATGACGTTCAAGGCTCATTCTACCTTGTATTTATTGATTTTTGGTACCTACTTGCTATATCGCTACGTCTAACCTATTGCCTTATTTGAAGTGTTAGAAACGGTTGGTGTTTATGATTGGAAACATTGACTAGGTTGTTATTGTTCTGCCTTATTATAAACGGTTTGTATGTTCCTTTCACCAAAACAAAACATTGTCACATTTAAATATCATCGGACATTATACAGAAGGAAGCCTACAGGTATTATGGGAACAAGACTTTTATGGACAAAACATACTTTGAAACTATTTTTTTGTTGGCCCATAAATATAGGTACATGTATAATATTAATATAGAAAATACTCAGATTGATACAAACAGACATGTGCGTGAACGAAATTTACCGATTTTGTTAATGAGTTACTTAATTAATGAAACTATCGATCAGTCACATTGATAGATATAAAGATATTCTTTATTGTACAAAAACATTGCATTTCAAGCAAATTACAGAGAACATTGTACAATTTCATTGATGCGTTTTAATAGGCATAAGTGTAGATTTTACGATCGATATAGTTATGTACCCAAGCCCGTAGCTAAACATAACCTTTGCTATGACCGAGTACTTTTCATTAGCAAAATGACAATAGTTGAACTAAATTACTCAGAAAGAAAGCAATTGGTTTTATCGATTTGATTTCAATTAAAATGAGATACCAATCAATGTTACTATTTTATTTGTAAGCCAAACCATTCGTTTTGTTAATAAAACAATACGGATATAAGAGTGTGATGTAAAATCTCCAGTTCGATCTAATTTGATATTTATCTTAACTTACTTTTTAATATCTCACTGCTAGTTAATGGCCAACCTACCTAACTCATCGTGGAAGTTGCAATTAACGTGGATTATGGATACAATGGAAAAATAAAAAAAAATTGAGCAGGGTGAAACGCCCACCCGCAAGGTGGACGGATGACCTCATTAAGATCGCAAGGTTTCGGTGGATGCAGGCCGCCTACAACCAGACGCTCTGGAAATCTATGGGGGAGGCCTATGTTCAGCAGTGGACGTCGTATGGCTGCTGATGATGATGACGATGATATTAGAAAAATTCAGTGATTCTGTGTAAAGTTATTTTTTCACAAATTAATTTCTCTTAGAAAATATAGCAATGCTCTGCTCAATTCTTTTAAGGATTACAAAATACGTAGACGAGTAGTACAGTTTTAGACAATCTTGAAAACAAGGAAAGCCGTTAATTTAAAGGCAAGTGGGTGTTCTATTTAGAAAATCATTCAAATAACGCTACTCAATTCACTCACGATAATTCTTCGTCGATCTCGCAGTTCAGATATAAATGTCTTTACAACCAGTGATGTGAGAGCGTACCTAAATATTTGTTCATCGATAGATTTATCGATTTATTGTTTGTTTAACTTTTTTTTTTGTTTTCCGTCGGGAAATCCTCATGGATGGTGGTGACGACAACGTTACGTCGGACTCCTACCAACTAAAACCCCACGGCACTCAACCGAGGCACTTTGGTGGCGAAGGTGGATCCACTTAAGGTTTATCGCACTGCTCCGCTAGTGCTAGTAACCGACCCCCCAACAACAACAACAACAAGCAACCACGAGGGACCCTAAAGCGGCTCCGTGGTGGCGATGCGGCCCTGCCGGGCTTCGACGCACAGGTGGGATCAGCCTTGGATCACTGGCCCCCACCAACCGATTGTGCGCCGCGGCAACACCACGTGCCTCAAGGCGCTTGCAGGCTCCACTGGGCCCACAACCCAACGTGTCGCCGTGTCGCCCTTGCGGGCCGCAGCGTCCCGTGGGTGTCCAAGCCACCACACTGCCACGCCTGAGTTCTCTTGGCTTCCCACTCTACCGCCGGTACTAAGTCCCTTCGCCACGCCAAAACGAGAACTCATGAGGGGGTTGTTTGCTTTAGTCCAGTCATTATAGTAAGCTCACCTCGGAATTCGAGATACCCAGCTGTAAGTCTGTAAATACTTGTATATTGACACCCTTAAAGTTGTCTCAAAACCTACATATGGTAGGGTGTACGCAACTATTAATTTTCAAGGTCAAATGTCACAAAAATTGTTTTTTGGTAAATATCTCATTTCCTATGGGTTTTTTGCTATTTGTATGTATGATCAATATTGTAGAATACAAAATTCTCTACAAATTTTGGTTGAAAAATTTTTTTATACGGTGAACCGTTTTCGAGATAGAGGGCGGAGAGCGCGCGGTCACAGCATCACTTCAGGTCAACCGGTGCCACCGGTCAAAAACTTAAAAAGTGAAAAAATGTGAAAAGTCTCGATCATCTTCGTTATCTGCATTAGGTACGTCAAGTCTACAGAACTTAATAAAGCTGTGCAGCTTTCAAATATTCCACCAACAAGTGCAGCTGCTCATCAACATTGTAAAAACAACAACGTTGTCGAAAATCGTTTTGCATTGCCCAACCCCATACCTGGGGTTCCAAATCATGCCCTAACCAAGTTTGAACTTGATAATATACACGTTGTTGTTTTTACAATGTTGATGAGCAGCTGCACTTGTTGGTGGAATATTTGAAAGCTGCACAGCTTTATTAAGTTCTGTAGACTTGACGTAATGCAGATAACGAAGATGATCGAGACTTTTCACATTTTTTCACTTTTTAAGTTTTTGACCGGAGGCACCGGTTGACCTGAAGTGATGCTGTGACCGCGCGCTCTCCGCCCTCTATCTCGAAAACGGTTCATCGTATGGAAACATTTTTGAAACAAAATTTGTAGAGAATTTTGTATTTTACAATATTGATTTTACATACAAATAACAAAAAACCCAAAGGAAATGAGATATTTGCAAAAAATCGATTTTTGTGACATTTGACCTTGAAATTTAATAGTTGCGTACACCCTACCATATGTAGGTTTTGAGACAACTTTTAGGGTGTCAATATACAAGTATTTACAGACTTACAGCTGGGTATCTCGAATTCCGAGATTCTTACCTAATTTAAGCTTAAATGACTGGGCTATTACCAAGACTAGGTAAAGAAAAAGAGTACGCTCGCTCCAGTTTTGAATTTGAAAGTATGTTTTACTAAAACGATTGTTCTAAAACCAGCGCGAACATATTCTTGTCGCCTTTTATTCTGACCTAAAATATTTTTTTTCATATTTTAACTGCTATTATTGTTTATTAAAATTTGTCGATGTTATCTAACAACACTAGTTATTTCTGTAAGAAAGCCGTGTATTTGTAAATGTTTATTTCACACAGTTCTCAAAGCTGATTTACTATTTTACTGAAGTAATGTTACGTATACATCTCTGTGAACGGTAACATCTGTCGGTTTATTTTGAATGAAACGTTAATAATGTGGTTATTTAAAATTTTCAATAATTAAATAAAGCATTGTTTATTTGCCGGCGTTCAAAAAAGAGGTGCCTAGTAAGTACTAAGGTTGCATTGACAAAACAGTTTTTCCCGATGGAGTTAGCTTCTAAACCAGTCACATTGGTTGAGTCACAAGCGTTGATGTGTCATGCGTTTATTGACATTCTAGCTGTTGGCAGTAATTTCGTTCGTGTGGACTTGACCTTCAAATCATTGCAGCTTTTACTAAATTCTAAAGCTAGCTTGGTCGCGTCTAGTTGCGTTTCAGGTTGGAATATGACTATATGCATAACTCAATAAATAAATAACAAGCTAAACAACTGAAGATTTTTATAGATGAAGTAATCATTCGCATTTTTTATGGTTTATGATGGTAATTATGTGGTAAATTAGCTAGAACTTTTGGTTTTAAGACAACTGTCTGTCTAATCAACAGATATAAGAGTATGCTCTGTTTATACTTGACCTTCGCGTGAATGGTTCATCCAGCACCAGCAAAGTAAGTACAATTTTACTCAGGTTCACCATCTGTTACGTGTTTATACACTGGGCCTGTAATAAAACGGTCAGAAATCCAGCCGCACCATCAATCTTCCGTTCGACAGTTATTGCGGTAAATTGGTAAACTGACCAATCACTTTTGCGAGAAAAAACAATATAATTTACTTACCGATGTGTTGTTTCCAAATTGCACTGAGTTTTCCAAAATGGCGCCCACTGCCACATAAGAAACACCTTAGCGTAACAAAGAAGAAATAAATCGGATAAAAGATTTTGAATGAGGCCTAACTTCAAAATTCGGTCAGTTGATTTTAGCGGATTCTCAGAATCTTAGATCTTCAGAAATAATATATAGAGAATTACAAACTTTGAAAGTCAAACTCTGAATACTACAGTCAAGACTCAAGACTTATGTTCTTCTTCATTTTCCTATCTGAATAAGTTTCAAAGCACAATGTTATTCTCAGACCCAATTTTAAGTATACTCAAGACATAGTTGGTCGAAGTAAAGTTTTACCTAGGCCATACGAATTAATTTATTCAAGTTTAGTGCTTTACTTCTTAACTAAGTAAGCTCGCTTCGCTCGCTCTTATTAAGGTTCGTTCGTTCGACCTTTAACCTGATTAAAAGTGAGTTGAATCAAAGATTTTCCTCGCTCTGGCTAATATTTTCTACCAAAACTTTCATAGAGCACTCATCTCAAAGCAAAATGTGGTTTTCATTTATTAATCTCTGTTCACGACGTATCTTGAAACAAGTTCATGATTATGTAAAATGGTTTAGTCTGCGGTTATGTTACAGTGTTATTCACTCTATGGAGCGAGCGAGTAAATAGACACAGTGCATTTTATTTATTCTTGCTAGAGATTTTCGCTTAGAAAATATTGATGTTTACTGTGAAGGGTAAACATTCTGGGTTTGTTAATTTATTCATCTATTTTGAAGAACTTTGATTGCTTTACTATTTTGCAAACGAATACCAACTTTTTTTCTTTTTTAAAACTAGGCACTTGATTGTTAGTAAAATACGAAAGATACCCGAATCGACTTTGATTTATAGGTACAGGGTGAGTTTTTCAAGTGGGCGTGGTCGGCCAAATTCTAAACCTAATCTTAAATGAGGAATTTAGAAAGTCTCGAGTCCAATTTTGACAAAAACTAAACTAAAACTGCATATTAAGATAAAAAAAAAACAAGTGAAACACAGTAACAAGTTTTATTTTCAAACACCATAATATCTCACTGCTGCTTACCACCAGGTGGACTGAGGTCATTTTGAAAAGCACAATGACAAAACCCACATACTTGTATGTATTGCGTATTAATAATTTTACTTCTCACCATAAAATATAATACACAATATGGTTATTATTGTATATTAATGTATTTTTCTTGAGGTGCCCGTAGCTCAGTTCTGACAGTAGGTTGGCAACGATTGCCGTTGTAAAGATGATTATGATTATAATGATTTGTCACTCGAACTCACCTTCGATGTTGGAGTGTGGCTTTCACCAACTCATTGGTGGACTCTTGAGATGAGGCCCGTGTTCAGCATAAGGATGTAAAGGTCTAAGTTCAAATGCAAAAATACAAAATAATGTTTTAAAGTAATATTTTATGATTGCTACAGTTCCTTTGGGTTGGACAACATCTTGGGCTACTACAGAATATCCAGACGAAACTTGACAAGCAAAATGGTGTGTACCGAGTTTCCATGTCATGGCATAATAAATCCATGCTTTTCCATAATAAATAACACCATCCATAAAAAATAACATCCGTGACATTTTAAAGTGTGTTCACCTTTCCCTGACCTTTCATTGCCTTTATCGATTGAGTGAGGTGTTTGAAATTTTATTAAAGGTTTATTGCAAGATCCAGTTCATTTAGTAACTAAAATCATATAACTAAAGCTGAACAACTCCATGTGTGCGTTTTAAGAATGAATCAGTGTTTTGTTTGCATGAGAGTTAGAAGGTAATTATCACAAAACGGTGTAAACATCTGAATGCAGGTGTCCATGAACGGAAGAAGTCTATGGTGGCACAAAATACCACCAGTAATGACGCAGGGTTCACAATTTCCAGATACAGACCCAAATTGCATAATATGTGACATAGTCAAATCTATTTCTAGACTAAGTTTTCAATCAATCTATACTCAGCCTTTGTTTTGAAGAATGGCTCGTAACTTGCCAACATATAGTTGAGGTTATTTGAAAATTTCAAATTTACCAGAAATCGGAAACTTCCGATCCGATAGAACGAGTGACAGATTTGTAAATTAAACCATTAAACAAAGGTATTGAGAAACTTATTCGGCTGCCCTTTGGAAAATATACATAATGGATGTAACTTTTTACTTTATGAAGTTCTTCATTTATAAATTCACATCAATGGTTTCTAAAAATAAGCTCATTAAAAAAACTTATGAGAGTTTTCTCAATTTCTAGACAACACATCAGTTGCTACTCAGGTACAACGAAGCTGAATGCTCGCTGAAGAAAACTTATGTGTCGCGTTATTTTTATTTACTTAGTCTAACGAGCCACTTAACAAGGAAAACTCAGTGAGCCAGGAGGTTCTTGATGTAGGTATTTGCACTCTAATGAAATTTTAACAAGGGTTGTCCACGGTCGGCCGCTTGTTGGGCTATTAACACCTGACCTGAACTTGTTTTGCGTAAATTTGAAGCGTAAAATAGGTGGGTCAACCCAATAAGACTTAACTGAGAATTATCTCCATATGAGAAAAAAACAGTAAACAACGGACAACATTTTTGCGTACTAATGTAATTTAGAATTCGTTTTAAAAGCCGTATTTACATTTTTCAAGTTTTTTTTTGTAAACCATAAGTACTTCACTGAAATATGGAAATAATAAATCATTTACCTTGCGTACAAACAAACAAGAATGAAGGTATTTTTTTAGAATCTGTAAAAATATAAGTGTTTTGATCTACTGTTGCAGCTAGCTACTGAAAGTGAATAATTATTATATTTAAATATAAATTATTTAGTTGCTTTACGGGTCTTTCCCCTTAATTGGGGTTATCGGTCAGCTGGAAAGTCCTAAGGAATCAAGTTTAAGAGTGCCAGGAGTTTTATCTAGAGACCTGCCTTAATAGAACAATTATAACTTCGTTAAGGCTCCTGTTGGTAAGTTTTTAACAAAGGTGTTCACAAAAAAAAGAAAATAATTATTACTGATAGAGCTAAAGAAAAAATGCGATAAGAGAACTTATAGAAACAGAGCCCCCTTTTATACTTAAAACCGAATAGGACCAAGCCCCTGGGACTGGCCCCTCATCCTAGCTTGAGATTGAACGAGCAATTGTATTTTCATTTTGTCAGCATCTTATGAAACTTGCAATCTTGAATGTTTCACTTGAAACATCAGCGTCAGCGGAAAAGGCTGCTTTAATCTACATCGAAATTATTTTCTCGGAAAAAACTTCAGTCATCGATATTACTCGATAATACCGGGGAGGAATAATTATTATTCGAAGGAGGTTCAGAAATCTAATTTAACTAACTGTAACACTCAGATTGAAGGAAGTAAGTTTTATTTGCTGTAAATGTGGTACATTGAAGGTAAAAAATAATGTCCCTAATTCATTATAAAAATATAATGATTGTAGATAGGAATTAATGCATTGTTACGAACCCAAAACAATATAAGGTACACTCAGCGTCAAAATTATGTAGGCGCTTTTGTATGTACTTTGTACACTTGCTACCCTGACAGCATTGTTATCATTTCCATGAAAAGTCACAAAGTTAACGTGACATAATAAGTAGTTCGAAAGTGCTTACACATTTTTAGGATCTGACGGATTTGATTCGCATTTAATAATTCATTCATTTATCATTTAACGATAACATAGTAAAACAAAACAGACGTATGCTACGTAACACAATATATACTGTGTTAGTTTTGTGAATTCACTCAGCGCACCCGAAAACAAGTCAACCAAAGATAGATAATTCTTTGACATTCAATGATACCCGGACTAATGGAAGTGTAGCAAATATCTCTAAAACAGGGAACACACGCTCCCAGACAACTAAACTAGGAAAATAAGTAGTTAAATTGTACCTTGCAAGAAAATCGAAAAGGTGCGTGTCCAGCCCTTATTAACAAGAGCGGCGGAAGCTATGGTTTTTCTTAATATTCCCAACCCTGATTCATAAACATGGCAATTTCCTCGAAATATTTAGGTTCTTTTCAATTTGGAAATATCCAAAAGAATGGAGTATTACCCGCACCTACCTAATAGGCAAGGGTGCATAACAATGATGTTTATTTATCAGGAGTGGCACGGTAAGCATTGGAAATTCGTAACGGTTTTTCTATTTTACATAAAAAACAGACAAAAAACAACTTTAATTTAATTATTTTTAAGTTCATCCTGCCTACCCATTGACTTCAAGGAACAATTTTTTGGTCAGCTAATAGTTCACTAATTCATTAGGACTATGTGTTACGTTTTTCATAAATCTGTTTACGAAAAAATTAAAAATTCAGACCGCACAAATCACCCAATAGCCACAGTAAAAATAACAGCTACAAGTTGAAATGCCATTTTTAATTTATTTCGAAGGCTCGAGGTAACTTTATACGTGAAAAATGTTTATGAGTCATCATATTTTATTCGATAGCTATGAGAGAATTATTCATGAACTAGTTAGTATATTAGGACTAATTGAAGAGATAGTTTTTTAAAATACTCGGCTACATTATACGATCATGTAAAAACATTTGCCTCGAAGTCACAGTTTTAATACAAAAATGGGGCTAAACAAAGAAGAAAGCGGGAATACAATCACTCAACCTTAGTTTAATAAGCGCCCCCTACCGCGACCTAAATCCAATTAATTGAGCTACAGCTGACCGACATACTCGGCGACTAACGGATACTATTAATACTATTAAATTGTATGGATACTATTATGGACTCTTTTATCAACATGATACACATATTCTATTACTAGGTAATAGCAATAAAATAACATAATATGTGGAATTAAGACGACTGTATTGTTGTGTTACAAGAAAGTAGAAGATTGACAGATAAACATAGTGTGTCAAAAAAAGATAAAATTTAAATATAAAAACTACTGTGTTCTTATTACTGAACAGTGAACATGTAGGTTTCAACACCTCCCCGTAATAAGAACACCCTGTATAAACATATAACAAAGTACCTACACACTAAACTTTACAATTAACTAACTACACACTAAACTAAACAAAAGACAAATACAATACAGACAAACTCAATAACCAGCTTATAAAAACTTAAGACCTAAGTTAAACCTAAAGAGGACAGGCACTGGTAGTGTCTCAGTTTAGGTAATGGCTTTGTGAGAATGTCAGCTGTCATATGTTTTGTGGAGATGAAATCGACATGAACCCGCTTCTGTACAATGGAATCGCGAATGAAGTGATGGCGAATGTCAATGTGTTTAGTGCGAGCATGGAAACTGTTGTTTTGCGTGAGTTTGATGGCACTTTGATTGTCACACATGATCGTGATTGGTGGAGATGTGGTGAATATTTCTTTGATGAGTGATTGAAAATATATGGCTTCCTTGCTGGCTTCGCTAACGGCCATATATTCTGCCTCAGTAGTGGATTGCGCTACAGTACGTTGCTTGCGCGATTCCCACGAGACTGGAGATCCACACATCTTGAACACAAATCCTGTATAAGAACGTCTGTCTATTATGTTACTTCCGTAGTCTGCATCAGAGTAACCGATCATTTCTGACTGATTGTTAAAGGTCAACTTTATATCCTTGGTAGCTTTAAGGTAGCGAAGGACACGCTTAGCGGCCTTCCAATGTACCTCCCCGTAATGTGTATTGAATTGGCTCAAGACAGAGACTGTATGTGCTATGTCCGGTCTTGTACCAATAGAGATGTACATTAAGGAACCAATAAGCTGCTGATAAGGTATCTCCAAGCCAAGTTCATCGTCTTTGTTTGGTAGTGTTAGTTTGACACTGGTTTCCATCGGCGTCGATACAGGGATGGCATCTGTCATACCAAATTTAGCGATAACTTGTTCGATATATTTGGTCTGATCAAGTGACAACGTATTTTCGTCTCTGGTGACCCTCATACCAAGACAATCTTTGACTGACCCTAAGTCTTTAATAGTGAAGAACTTCTTGAGTTGATCCTTAAAAACATCTTTCATCTTCTTACAGTTCGAGAAGATAAAAAAGTCATCAACAAATACTGCGACTATGAGTATTTTGTTGTTGCTTTGCTTAAAGTAAATGCAATGTTCTTTCTCTGCTCGTTTGAAAGAAAGTTTATTCATGGCCTCACAAACTTTTTTATTCCACTGACGTGGTGCTTGTTTGAGTCCGTAAAGTGATTTCTTCAATAAACACACTTTCGACTTGTCAGTTGAAAAACCTTCTGGTTGCTCCATATAGATTTCTTCTTCTAGATCTCCATTAAGAAATGCAGTTTCGACATCCAAATGATCGATATCTAAATTAAGTTTGACGGCGTAGGCTAGTAATAGGCGAATGGAGGACAATCTGGCTACTGGAGAGAAAGTTTCTCCATAATCCAGTCCTGCGACTTGTGTAAAGCCTTTCGCAACAAGTCTAGCTTTAAATTTGACAATATTCCCGTCAGTATCTTTCTTAATTTTGTAAACCCACTTGCTCTTTATAATTTTCCTGTTTTTAGGCCGGTCAACCAATTCCCAAGTCCCATGTTTCATGAGAGAATGAAATTCAGAGTCCATCACCGTTTTCCAGTCATTTTTATAGACATCGTCCATAGCTTGCTTAAAAGTAACTGGTTCAAATTCAGTTGATGTCAGATAGAGAGTCTCATCATCAGGAAACCTTTGTGGTACACGCCGTTCTCTGAGAGGATAACGTCTTTCAGACACGGGTGAAGGCTCTCTTGTATGTTCATACTCTGCTTCTATAAATACCTCGGGCTCTGGTTGTGGAGCTGCAGGTTCTATACAAGCTGGAGGTTGACATATGACATCGGCTTGGCCAAGTGAAGGCTCTGGTATTGGAGGTGAATCTTGGGAAACAGGTATCACCACTTCAAGATGTACTGATGACGGAGTCTGGCCTGTAGCTTCTGCATCAGATCTCGTGTGTGGTGACTTGTCTTCGACGAAGACGACGTCTCTGGCAACAATTATGTTCCTGGGATTCCTAGGATCAACAAGACGGTAACCTTTAGTTTCTGTTGAATAACCCACGAAAATGCAGATTTTGGTCTTTGATTCAAGCTTCTTCCTTTTTTCCTTCGGAATAAGGACATGAGCTTCACATCCAAAAACTCTTAAGTGAGATAAGTTTACAGCCTTACCAAACCAAAGTTCTTCAGGAATTCGATTATTTAGTGCCTGAGTAGGAGAGACGTTTTTGAGATAAATAGCGGTGGAGACCGCTTCACCCCAATATGCTCTGGGTAGTCCAGAGTCTTGCAACATACACCTTGCTTTTTCGATTACTGTGCGATTGACTCGCTCAGATACACCATTCTGCTGTGGTGTGTACGGCACTGTAGTTTGGTGCATAATGCCATTTTCTTTAAGAAATTGAGTCATAAACTTATTTACAAACTCTGTGCCATTGTCGGAGCGAAAAGTTTTAATTTTCAAGCCAGTTTGGTTCTCTACAAGACTTTTGAACTCTACAAACTTTTTGAAAACCTCGCTTTTCGACTTTAGCATATAGCCAAAAGTCTTACGCGTGAAGTCATCTGTAAATGTAAGTAAATATAAAGCGCCACCCCATGAATGCGTGCTCATTGGCCCGCAGAGATCAGAATGTATTAATTCTAGTTTCGCTTTAGATCTACTTGTAGAAGTTTTAAAAGGTTTTTTAGCCATTTTACCTTGCAAGCAAGGAACACAAGGTATATCCAAACTATTGAACGAAAAACTTAAACCTAGTGCTTTACCTTTTAAAATATTTAAGGCCTTGGCATGTAGATGACCTAAACGTCTATGCCACAGTATGGCAGACTCATTGTTGTTTTGTGTCAGACAGGCTTGTGGCTCTGACAAATCTAGTCTGTACATGCCTTTACAATTTGACGCTGTCGCTACGACATTTCCTGACACTTTGCAGTCTTCTTTTTCAAGAATTGATGCGCCTTTTGGTGAAAAAATTACAACGAATCCCTTTTGTACTAAGTTACGCACTGATAATAAATTAGTAGCTAACTCAGGAACGTATAAGACGTCGGAAATTTGCTTAACCCTATTAGAGACTTGTAATGACACAGTACCTCTTCCTTCAGATGTAATCTGATTACCATTGGCCACAGTTATCGGTTTGGTCTCCGGTTTGAGATTCAGAAACCAATCCCTCTTGTTTGACATATGAGCTGTTGCTCCAGAGTCGATAAACCATTCGGTAGTTGAGGAGGATGAACCTGTAGGATAAGCATTGAAACAAGATGAAAGTGTAACCTCAGATGTGTAATTTGTGTTATGTGATGAATGAGATGATGAGGGTGTACACTTTTTGTGTTTGTTTTGCCGTTTCCTACACTGAGACACTACATGACCTGTTTTTTTACAAAAAGTACAAGAAACACGCACGGGCACACGCACACTATTTACATTCGATGCCAATGCTTGGGATGAGGGAAAATCACGATGACCTTCCTTCAGGAGCATAGATGCGACAGTATCTGTGGTCATAGGTGCGCCAGAATGCTCAAATGCCATCACCATAGGACCGTAGCTTTCACTGAGTCCTGTCAGCATAATAATAGCCACCAGTTCATCATCTAGGCCAGCTTGAATGGCAATCAGCTCTTGGTGCACGCGACGAATATCATTCACGTAGTTCTCTATGTTCATGTACAGTTCTTGTTTGGCACTAAGAAGCTTCTTCATTAGCTGCAGACGTCTAGATAGGCCGTTGTCAGCATAGGCTTCTCGAAGTCTCGTCCAGGTTGCTGCTGCTGTTTCCGTAGACATCACTATGGGGTATAGATGCTCACATATATTTAAGCAAATTTTTGATCTTGCTTTGGCATCTCTGCGTACAAAGTCCGTTACCTCTTGAGCAGGGCGAGTGACGCAGTCCCATAGGTCACTGTCAATGAGGAACATCTTCATGGCGAAGCTCCAGGTAGCGTAGTTGCTACTGCCTTGTAGCTTGGCGAAGCTCGGCGTACCACTGGCGACGACGATTGCTGACGAGCCGCTGGGGGCTGTCAAGCCGCTGGTTGTGGCCGGCTGTTCTCGAAGTATCCCGTTGACTTCCATAATTTTATAATTACACGTATAACACTTTTATGTCGTCAGACTAAGGTCCCATAACCTTCTATTACTAGGTAATAGCAATAAAATAACATAATATGTGGAATTAAGACGACTGTATTGTTGTGTTACAAGAAAGTAGAAGATTGACAGATAAACAGAGTGTGTCAAAAAAAGATAAAATTTAAATATAAAAACTACTGTGTTCTTATTACTGAACAGTGAACATGTAGGTTTCAACAACATACTTAGTACACTTAAATACTGTAATTTTCATCAAAATCATGTCATACCTACTCAATATTTATACGAACATTTATCATGAACATTAATTAGAGCCCTTTTTCTAAATAAGTATTTATTTACACCCATATTCATAAATACTTAAACAGCGCTTCCACGACACATTACCTTTGGTATCGCTTTGTCTCTCTCATTCTTGTTGCTGCCGCTATTTTCGAGCGAGTGACAGAACACGTCAATGGCTTAAACTATTTTTTAGCATTGCGTTCGTTTTTATGAATAAGGAGGTTAGTCATCGTCTGTATATTATAGTTTATCCTTGAGTAGAAAACTGTCGTCTCGACTCCCTACGACTGTCTGTCAGAAAATTAAAATAGCTTTGAATTAGGATTTCAACCTCACGCCATTACTTAGCTCTTCTACCACTCGTCCACTGAAACTTAATCAATTGTCATATAGAGAACAATTTTACTTTATGATAAGTTTAGTTCAGCACCATAATGAGTACAAATTACTTCACAGTTTTGTTTTTTTCATTATTAGCCAAGTAGAAGTTGCCGGTCAGTTGTGAAACTAATTTGCAAGTCAATCGTGACCGTTTAGCACAACTTAGAGTTAGTTCATGATTAGTTAAGTTATGCTATTATACAACCTTGCGTGGTAGAAAGAACTATTTAGAAGTCATTAAAAACTAACATTGATGTATGTAGCACGAGTTGGAAAAAAATCCAGTATTCAAATTTGAATTTAAATGATAACCATGGGTTAAGACGTGACATTTTGTAAAGTATTTTTGGTGTGTTGTTTCTAAGCAGAAGTAGAAAAGTAATCACTTGAATAAATAAATGTCGTTGGACATTTTTCCACATGCATAACCGGCATTTTGAGAAATATTTTCTGTCATTAAATTACGAAACAACATAAATTTCACTTTAAGTTACATTCGGAAATCTGGGGGTCAGGCTAACTGACATATTCTGTATTCTTAGATTACTTATATTAATTCATACCCAACATATTTTACTGACCTCGACTATACCAACCTAGGACTATTTGTATCGAATGAAAATCGAACCACAGACCTGCGTCTTCGTATGCAAAAACAACTTTAACACACACGCAAGAAAACATTTCGCTAGTGAATCATGGCGTCATTAACAATTCTAGTGCGTCAGTCAAAGAACTCAGCCGTAATGTGATTGAAGCAAACATGTTTAGCGAACGTGCGATAGTAAGCACTATAAAGACGAAACGCTTTGACTCCTATAGTCTTGTGATAAGGTGCAATATTGTATTAGTGTTTTAGAACTTGTATGCAGTCAATATGGTAATAGCGCAATCAATACGTGGTGTTTGGTGCGTGCCAAAGGCTACACTGAAGCATGCACATTTTCATGAAATCGAATTTCTTTGTTCGGTAATGATTCATAGGTCATAGTTGTTGTGAATGTCAAACTTTTGAGTGGGACTTTTTCTGCCTACTATTTTCCTTTCTATGATGATTGAACAATCAAAATTGAATGAACTTCACCCCAACCATACTGATCTTGGCATGATAACCTTTCATTTGTTTTCAGGCATTTTTATTAAATTACGTTCGGTGTAGTTGTATGGACTTGATTTTTAGTATCGTTAAAACTAATGTGACCATTAATGGTTCACAGTTCTAAAATGTTACGGCAATAGGGTGGCAAACGTTTATTTGTTAGCTTTCCAAAGCACCTGCTAGCATTAAAATTCTATAGAGAATACGAGACTCCAAAAATTGGTCTCTCTCAAACTGTATGAGAGAGGATTGCGATTAGCGGTATGAAGTTTTCAATGGCTACAAATGATTCTGATATCAAACATATTACAGACCAAAAGTTAAAAGTAGAGTCTGCAGATGAACTGAAGTATAAATATCTTGCTCTAGTTCCTCTATTAACTGCCCAGTTAGCGTGAATCGTATTTATAGTTGTCAAATTAAGAAGCCATTTGGCTGAGATGAGCTGGTCTTGGAAAAGGTCACACATGCTCATTGAATTGTCAATGAATTAGAAACCAGAATGAATATTATAATGAATATCATGAATATTATAATATAGCCAGCTATTTTAGTGAAGAATATCAGATAACATTTTCATAGCAGCACATTTAAATTGAGAAACAAACAACAGTCTATTAACGTCCACACACGGCTACCCCGCAACAGGCACAGGCAACACCTCGACTTTGCTGGTACTAACTTTGGTAAATATGTGAAAGTAGCACCTTGGACTTACAGCTAGTCAATTCTAGTCTAGCTAATCAAAAAGTGCCTTCAGAAGGTCGAAGATGCCCGACGAATTTATTTATTGATTTATTCTAACAATTCACATGCAAGTTTCCATTGATTCCCAATACACCAGCAAGTATTTTTTTTCATAATATGAAAATACAATACATCAATAGATTGAGGTGGTCACCCAACCCGGCATGGGTTGCTTGACAACGGTGAACGTTGCCGATAAACTGTTGCCACCGCGCCACAGACACCAATAAACAAAAAAATATACCCAAATAAACTGATTACAAAGTCCAATCTTGCTTCGATTGTTTCGTCCATAGCTGATTAGACTTGCTGTCCTTCACTGAAATAGAAAAGGTTCTGCTTTTCTGGCCGAATGACGAGTTCCTAAAAAGGCTAGTAATTACAATGTGGTTGTGTAGGAGGGAAAATACGCAGCCTGTCCATTTGAACCAAATTAGATGGGACCACATTAATATCCTTTGTGAAAGGGCATCCCATTTAAGCAAATGTGAGTGTGTGGGTTTAAAATAGATGTAATAATCGTGTAGTGCTCATTGAATATTTATATTTAAAAAATGTAAAGGTTAATAACCTCATACTTCTTAATAGCTACTCCTGAAAATGTTTAGTTACATTTGCTGATATTCCGTTTTTCATGTTGCTAGAGCCACTTACTTGATATTACTTAAATAATTTTGTTAAAGCTTTTTCAACGTTAGTTTTAATTATTTCAAAAATGATTTAGTAAAACCCGCAAGAACACTTTTCTCTTTAAATAATAAATTAAGTACGTCCATAAATTTTAACGATAATTGCGCTGTCCCCGCTAAAACATAAAGATCTTTAGGTGTACCTAATAAACTGGATTCATCAGTGTTTCTCAAAGATTTTCTTTCTAAATGAACACTCTTACTTTTAAGGCCTTCACAATAGAAGGATTACTAAAATAATTTCAAGCCCTATAAAGTCTATAACCAGATAGCCAGCTTGGATCGTACTTTTGCTTCACGCGGTGTTTTCCATCGTTATCACTTTTTTACCCCAACTGCTACGAGGTATTCATGCCATGACATGATTGAGACACTCTCCACTCCACACACTACCACTTGACTTCGACTGCCCATTGGCGCAATGGTTCCAACAAGTTCGTGTTTTTGCTTCAAATAAGTTACCAACTTTTTAGTTAATGCCTGGAAATTCTGAAAGTTGGTTGTGTTAAAAAATATACAATAAACAACAGGAAAATTAAACTTACTACTAATTAATGTAAATAGTGGGACACAAAATATATTATATGTATTCCAGTCTGATCCCCTTGTTGTGATCCCCCTGGTGGATTATCATTATTTTTTGACTAATAATTACGAGAGGTGGATCACAATAAATAAGGGGGATCAGACCATAAAAAATAACCTTGGAAAATGGCATAGATACAGAAAAACAAAATGCAACATGAATGGAAATCAGTCATCAACAATTGTCGAAAAGCTCTTTCGCTTCAATGGATAATGCTACGGAAATTGTATACCCTTTCGACCCCTAATGGTCGCATACACGGCCCACAATTTGGGAAACACTGGACAGCAAGAACCTCTCAACTCAATAAAGGTTACTTTATGAGGTGCAATTTTGGCTTAATGGGTGCTACAATTGAATAGATTGTTCCTTTTGACATTGAGTAGTTCCCGGCCTTAAATCTCAATTCTGTGATTATAAAGGGTATGCTCGTATAAACGGTTGGTTATTTATCTATTCAGTTGATAGATTACCCGAATTGGCAGTTTTGGTTAGTTGCGAGGCGTTGCAATCTGGGTGGTTTTCTTAAAATTATGTATTGTTTTGTGTGTAATTCCTTACATGCGATTATTGTTCAGAGTAGTGACAACTGTATTATTCCAACCATTTGATGTCGTCTAAGCCCATACTACCGACTTTTTCTGTAACAGAGTTTTGAAACGTGAAAATAATATTACCTATTAAAAAAACGAGAAAGCCATCATAGGTTTTCATGATTGTTATCATTTGCAAAATATTGCTTAATAAAAAGTAACTGCGGGTTTCATGCAAAAAAAGGGTTATATTTAGGGTTCCGTACTTCAATAGGTAAAAAACCAGTTATGGGATTTTTTCCGTCTGTCAACATTGATTTCAGAATTGCATCGGGGTGTCATGTTAAAATTGATATTATAGATTTATCTTTGGACTCATTCATGGACTACAGTGAATATGAATAAAAACGTATGTCAAGGACCTCTGAAGCTAAGATAAAATTTGCCATGAAGTCCTTACGCCACACACAAGGAAATGCCTATAATCGATAAATTATATTTTGTGTTATGTCACGATTTTTTTTTGTAATTTGACAAAATACCATCTTGAGTTTTCAAAAGTCGGTTTTTTTAGTTAATGGAAATTTTAAAATGTTTATCAAAACGTCGTTTTGTAACAAAATACGTATTTAAAGACAAATTACAGACGTTGACAATAAACTAACAATAATAAACTGTCATTAATAGGTACAGAACCTTCGGTGAGCGGGTGAAACAGGCACTTTTCCGTTTTTTTTTTCAAATTAATAGGACCTTCGTTGTGTACTGGGCGTTGACTTTTTGTTTTATTTGGTCAGTGCTGCCAAGCACCGCCTAACCGTGTAAAGTGGAAGTACTTACTTCACTAAAAAATATTCATAAAAATACGACGCCCGATTTTAAAGCAAAAAATTTAGAACTTTATGTTGTGGCTTGGTAGAATTATGAATTATTTCAATGCACTTTTTTGTTAGATTTTCAATCCAAGTCAAACTTTTTGAAAAATCTTGTTTTTTAATCATCATACTGACATGATTCGCTGAAGATGACCTAGCTGCCTGTATTCACCACAACTTTGCACCGTTTTACCACTTTGCCATCACACCACAAACACATCATTGTGTCAGATATTATGTCGAGTGGTATCTTAACCATTAACGCTCTTAAAATGGCCACTGCTAAATAAAGGCATAATTAAGAAAATGCTTTGAAAGATGTATTTTTTTTCTGAAAATTTACATCCTCATACAGTATTGAATTAGTAGGTAATCAGCCCTTTTTATCCTGCCAGTTGTGCAAAAGACCATAGTATTTATACTTCGTTTGGTGTACATTTTCGTGGCTGGATTGAGGATCAATGAACCGTCTCCTTTATTTCACACCCTAGTGCAAAGTTGAGTATAGTGAAATAGATAGATGGATGGCAATAAAGAATCAACCCCAACCAATAGCTCCCTAAAAATCAGTTTCTTATAGAGGAGTTAGATAAATGGACCCCTAGTTCAATGACACATGCCATTTTTTTACCGCCGCTCGAATTTCGAAGCCTTATTACTTACATCGTCGCGACGTTGGCCTCGAACGAGTATGTTGGAGACATTTGACACCTTAAATGGAGTTTTAGAAACTTTTTCAAACCAATTTCAGAGCGAGGTAGTTGGAAACGCAATATTGGAATAAAGCACGACCTCAGCATAATTTTATTAACAGGACACTTAACATTGCAACAGTGAAATACAAATTAGATAGAATAATAATTATGTAAAATGATAGAATATTTGAATTAAGTTGTCATATTCACTATCTTCTTGATATAATAATAAGATACTATGTTGTTCTCCTGACAGGCGTCATTCCGTCGAATGCTATTGGACTGGTCTGTGACAGTTCAATAAATACCAGTATTTGACCAAAAATCAATACGTAGATTCCATACCATTTGTCAAAGGATCATTTTAGGAAAATGTTTTAATTCAATTTCGTCAATGTTTATTTTTAAAATATTCACTCTCCCCTTCGAGGCGAAGACGAATACAACAATTTAAAAACAAATAAAAACGTCTAGTATTTTTAAAGTCATAAATATTGTAACCCGACTTCGTTTTATATCTTACTAGCAGCCGCCCGCGACTTCGTCCGCGTGGACTTAAAAAAGATTTTCCCGCTTTTCTGTTGACATTTTTCTTAATTTTCTTTGCTATAAACCTCACGGAGCCCGAGACCTTTCCAACGAATGCAAAACCGTGAAAATCAGTTCGGGCGTTCTGGAGTTATAGCGTCAGGAAGGAAAACCCGACTTATTTTTATATAGTAGATTAGGTATAATAAATAGAAATGTAAAGTAATGGATTTTATAAAATAACTCAAGAGAGGTGGATCTTCGTACTTTCAGACACGTCTTCAATGAAAGGTCAAGCTACAATGGACAGAGACGTGACTAACATAATACAAAATTGGAATATGGATAGAGGACAGCGTGGATGGGCGATCTCACTCGAGTGGACACTTATAGTGAGATTGTGGACTTGAGAATTAATAGACCACAATCTAGGCACGATTGTAAATGACATCTACTATCGTGTAGATCGAATCCGAGTTAAGATATCGATCTTAACTCGGATTTTTCATTCAATAGAGTAAAATTATTGGTTTTTGCAGAAATTAATAGATTTCCGTGAAAACATTGTAATTCCTCTAGTACACTCTAGTGTCCATAGGTCGTTGAGGTCACTGCTTACCAACAGTGGTCATAAAAACAGACCAAACTCTTCTTGCAAATTCATCGAATATAGGGATCTCTTTCTTGAACTAGGTTTTTTCTTTCAGTTTCTTAACGGAGTGAGTTTTTTGTTTCATAATAAATAATGCCTTACACAAACACATTGTCTGTCTCGTTCGAAATACCACGGTAAAAATATATTTTCTAAAAGCATACAATTTCAGTAAAGGTCACGCCTTAGAAACCCACACACAAAACCAAAGAGCTCTTCAATATTCTTCAAGAAATAATGATTGAGTTTTCGGACAGCGTTCAAGTACTTTAAGGGTCAAGGAAGACAATTTTTGAACCATAATATTTCTGTGTTTTATTAATCGCTTTCGTTTTTAATGTATACGGTTATTATTGTTTAAGTAAGACACATTCGCTACGTTTTTGTACGTATTGTTAAAGCTGAATCACGGTTCTGAAATGAAAAAATCTTTCAGTAAAGATAAAGATGAGATAAAAAATGCAAACACAATCCTTACCTACTCACATACCATCAGCACTACAAAATTACGTAAACGGCTTATTTACGTCCCACTGCTGAGCACAGGCCTCACCTCAACTATGAGGTGGAACGAGCAATAGGCCAACACGCGGGCTCAGTGCGGATTGTTGGAGGGGGGAAGGTTAGTAAGCAACCTAAATGTCAGATGTTATCAAGCCGCTCTAAGGCCTCTGACTAAACTTTTTAACGGCTTACATCTAGCGTCGTCAACCGGTACCAACTGCTTAACGTGCCTTCCGAAGCACGGAGATGCCCGAACTAAATTTCACTAATTTCGGTCGAGGTGGTCACCCATCCCATTTCCGACCCGGCGTGTGTTGCTTTATAACAGCGATCGTTGCCGATCACCGTCAAAACCATCATCAGCACCATCCGCCTGAATTTCTCTACTTGCTAGAAACAACAATCTCTACATTCAAATAATTTACAAGTCTGTACTCACAACGAAAAAAATATCTAATAATGTAATTTTAAGTTATGTAATTTTCATGTAGGTACTTATCTGTTTAATGTAACGTGGCGTGAAGATATTTCAAGCACACGTCGGTAAACATTATGCTTACATAATTTTAATGAACAGTAATCGCTGCGTGGCAAAAGTTATAAGCTGATCGTTAAAACCCTAACATACACTGACGACTAATGATATCATATTTAAAAGAGGTAGATAGGTTATATCAGCACTGATGCGAAGTCGAAAATTGTCCCCTGGCGTACTTACTAATTTGACCGTGTGAACAAGATAGTAAGTATGATTAGTTACTAAAGCGTATACAAGACAGTTACATGTTGCGCAGTCTCGTATTTAACTGTCAACACTGTGAATGCTTTGCTCAGGTGTACGAAAGTTCTGATTTCGGATGCCACTTTTTTTACTTACAAATTAGTTCACTGTAATAGGTATGTATAAATCAAATGTAAGGTCCTAACACATAATGTTATTCTACTAGTATTTGTTATCTATCGATATAATACTGTCACTTGAGGTTATGTAAAGTTCATGTTTATTATCTCCTAATGTTAAGTGCTATCAACATGACGCAGTGATATTTCAGGCATAAGGTAAACATTATGCTTACACAAATTATAATGAGCGGTAATGGATGCGTGGTGAAAGTTAAAAGCCTATTGCCGTAACCAAATAAAGCTATTTAAAACTTCTATTTCTAGTGAAGCTTTTTAACACAGCGATTTATAATGTTCTTAGAAGATAAGACCACATTGTTTTCCTTCTTAATTATCAAAGAAATACAATATTGCCTAAACGGCGCTGTGTGAATTAGTGACCAGTAATATTTTTTTACCCAAGCCTACGACCGGTGTTACTTTAACAGTTAATAGATTCCTTCTTCATGTGCATTGGAGGTATCTTATATTTGCTGATGATGACGATGATAACAAAAAAGATAAAGTCACCGATAGAACCATGACACTTTACAATGTGGTCAAAAACATAAATCTTTAGTGTCTGAGAAAAGCAATTCTTATTAATTGACTACGATGCCCAACTCTTGCTAGAAATAAGTAACGTTTCAGAGTGATGAAAAATATCTAGGTTACGAGTTATTTAGGTTTACATGGTTTGACTATGTGCCAAATTATAATTGCCCATAGTCAACAAACTATCGGGTGCAGCAGCTGAGCCGCCTTTTGGGTGGCTGGGGGTTGCGAGCCCGATAGATCACGTACAGAGAGAGACAGCCAGAAAGCAGAGGCGCTCTGATCCACACTGAGCGGCGTCCAACGTCGAAGGCAGTGTTTGCTTACTTCTAGAGCTTTCACAGTCCTTTGGTTGCTGCAGGAGAGCTTTCGGCAATTTTCGTCAATGGCAATCACTGACAATGGGGTGTTGTTGTGTTGTGACAGATTTAAGGGAAACCTGTGCAAATCACTGCATTAATGTCAAGGTTGGTGTCAAACCTCGGGTTTGAGTCTAACATAACCTTGCTGTCGTTCCAGACGGCAAGGTGTCCATAAGGATTTACCCGGAAAAATAATAATTTAAAATTGGTGAATGTATACTCGCCATTTTCCCATAACTTAGATATCGCTTTCAACGAAGACCGGTGTAGATACCGGGCCGTTTCCGGGCTGATACAAATTACAGCCACGTAGACTAGACATGATCTGTAATTTAGCTCTTAGCGGGCATTTGTTAATTAAGCGCTTTCCTTAAGATATAATTACTGGGGTTACATCATTATTTTGCTTGCGGTTCTAGAAATATTTTGTGCTTCTGTGTTCTTGATTTTCAGTGTTTTGCTGTTGTTGTCAAAGGATTTGTTGTCAAACAATTGTTGACTGATTTAAGATGATTTTCCGTGGTATTTTCCTGCTTTGTAAAAGTATCTAACCAAATCAACTCGATTAGATTAGATTAGGGTTTTCCACTCAGACCCCTCCGTCTTATAACGGTTATAATCTATCCATGTATAGATTATGTAAAAATAGTTCATCAACTTGTAAACGGATGTAACAGTTCTCCATTCATGCATATCAAGTTTATAATATGGCAAGATAAATTGTCAACCAAAGAATAACCCGCACGCATTATACAACACAAGATTGTTATTACCTTAAATGATAGTATAACACAACATTTGGTTTAATAAAAAAGTGATTTTCTAAAAAGTAGGTCGCAGGTGTATTTTCACCCCCACTAAGTGGTCGGTAGGTATAACGTTAAAACCGTCATGTCATGCAACGTCTTCAAACCTTGAAATGGATTTGCAGTAAACATGCTTTGACCTCATTCATAGGTCAAAGATGAAAACTTGAAAAATCCTTTTGGCAACATAAAATAATAACGAGCCCTCATTATTATACCTAAGTAATTATTATACTCAGTTTACTTAATGAATTTAGTTTGTTCGTTATTGTGGTGAGCCAAGGATATGGCAGGGCTAAAATAATAAATCCAATAGTTTTTCAGATAAGAAACAAGATAGTTTTTACTGTTTCGATTGTTCTTATTTGACTGCATAAAATAAAAATCATAAAATCTTTCTCCGCGCCATGTAAAGAAAAAAAAACATATTCGACAAACTGACTGACAAGACTGAAGTTACAAGCGGACGCCCGCGACTTCGTCCGCGGGGAAAAAAGTTAATGTAATATCTATGTTGTCTCTATGAATTAAAGCCTATGTCCTATTCAGATGCATAAGCAATATTATTGTAAAGTTTCATTAAAACCCATCCAGTAGTTTTACGTGAAAGAGCAACACGGCACATCCACGTTCGCATTATATCAGTAGGAATAAAATGATACTTACAAAATATCGTTCACGCCAAGCCGCAAAACGTCAAGTTCTTACAAATATCAAAACAAATATTTTTCGAGAGCTTGTGTTTTATAAAAACAATTCCGTAAATATTTGGACGTATAGCAGCTGGTACCGCTTTAATAAACCTTGCCAAATAGTTGCAGTATACGTGTAAATTTATTCAATTCTGAACTCGAGCATGCCACATGATTTGCGATTCCTATTTCCAACGTCCAAGAATAGTTCTTATTCAAACGACTGCTAATGTTGGTTATATTTGTACGCCAATGCCATCTGCAATAAAATAATGCTATAAACTTTCTTCTTTATGTGTGACACGAATTTGATATTGCATAGTGATTATTTTTATTTTTACTTTCAAATGACAAGAAGCAGATTTTTACTGCTCAATTATAAAAAATATTGCTTAAAATTATTTCATACAGCGTCGTCTAGCTCCAAACTGAGCGAAGATTCGACTGAACATAGTTTTTTTGTGAGGCTATATTTTTGTAAGCAATACGTTAAATCCGGTAAAAACCCAAAATGACATCATTAGAAGCACGTCACAAGGAACACCTTTGATGGAAACTAGTAAAAGCAGATCATCCGCTTACCGTTATTTTTGAGCGAACCTCTTGAGAGAGCCTGATGCTGACCACAATCCTCAGACATGAGAGAGGGATTATGTCAAACGATTTCATATACTGTTGGTTCTATATGTGGTGCAGAAATGCTAACGTTGTAGCAGAAAACCACGTGTTATATTTGAGGGCAGGTATTCCTTGAAGAGCATCTCCAAACGACTAACGTAGCTTTCCTCGTCGCTGACCATGCGCATTTTGTAGGTTGTTCAAACATAGTAAATAAGACTGTATTATCGAGTCAAACTCTGTTGATTTGTCTTTTAATATTTAGTGACTATAATCAAGTTAAGAATTTAATGAAAAAAATCAATAGTTTCGACATAATATTAAAAAACTCTTTCAGGTGAAGTTTATAAACATTGTGTAACTGATTTTGCGATTTTGACTAGTCAACACATCACTTTTTTTTGTTCTAAATTAAAAACTATGTCTCCTATAACTCAGATAGTTTTTAAAAGCCATAAGTGCGGCATACCTGGCCTTGAGTTCGTAGACAGTATTCGCTCAGCCATAAGAACGTGTGATCGTACTGTCCTTACGCAGTATCTAATCTGAGTCCACCCCCATAGTTAACTCAAGCGTATGAGACCACGACTAAACAATCACTTCTGTTAATTTCTCTTTGTGTTTGGAGAGTCACCATTTTCCTGTTTATCTCGATGTTGGCAAAAGTATTTGTTCTTTAGACTTAATTTAACTCATGCCGAACCGATTGCTTGTTTGCAAGGTTTACATTTGTAAATGAATTGAAAATTACTTTTAGAATTTCCAAAGAATGCTGGATTTTAACTGTGGCAATGTTGCTGTTAGACAACATGTCAATAAAAAGAACTAACAGTTATGCTTACAGGAATACAAATATATAAATATTAATAATAAAAAATGTACTTATTACTCTCTCAAAAGATGGTCAAAAACCTCTACTTGCACCTTACGGGGCCTTTTCAGCTTATTAGTAAATTGAGGAGGCCCCTGTACCTAGAGTACCAAAAGCGCTCTCGCACGCGAAACCTACTAAGTTTTGACTGCGCAGGGTCGCATATGGAGGATCAGCTCCTGATCACCGGACATCACCAAAATGGCTATCCTTTTACTTCGTAACTTCGCAACGGTTATATCACCCACCAGTAAGTTAAGGTTCTATACCACCTGCCCTCTCCCGCGACAAGGACTCATAGTCCAGTCATTTAAGCTTAAATTAGGTAAGAATCTCGGAATTCGAGATACCCAGCTGTAAGTCTGTAAATACTTGTATATTGACACCCTAAAAGTTGTCTCAAAACCTACATATGGTAGGGTGTACGCAACTGTCAAATTTCAAGGTCAAATGTCACAAAAATCGATTTTTTGTAAATATCTCATTTCCTTTGGGTTTTTTGCTATTTGTATGTATTATCAATATTGTAGAATACAAAATTCTCTACAAATTTTGTTTCAAAATTTTTTTCATACGGTGATTCGTTTTCGAGATAGAGGGCGGAGAGCGCGCGGTCACAGCATCAATTCAGGTCAACCGGTGCCTCCGGTCAAAAACTTTAAAAGTGAAAAAATGTGAAAAGTCTCGATAATCTTCGTTATCTGCATTACGTCAAGTCCACAGAACTTAATAAAGCTGTGCAGCTTTCAAATATTCCACCAACAAGTGCAGCTGCTCATCAACATTGTAAAAACAACAACGTTGTCGAAAATCGTTTCGCATTGCCCAACCCCATACCTGGGGTTCCAAATCATGCCCTAACCAAGTTTGAACTTGATAATATACACGTTGTTGTTTTTACAATGTTGATGAGCAGCTGCACTTGTTGGTGGAATATTTGAAAGCAGCACATTGACGTAATGCAGATAACGAAGATGATCGAGACTTTTCACATTTTTTCACTTTATAAGTTTTTGACCGGAGGCACCGGTTGACCTGAAGTGATACTGTGACCGCGCGCGCTCCGCCCTCTATCTCGAAAACGAATCACCGTATGAAAAAAATTTTGAAACAAAATTTGTAGAGAATTTTGTATTCTACAATATTGATAATACATACAAATAGCAAAAAACCCAAAGGAAATGAGACATTTACAAAAAATCGATTTTTGTGACATTTGACCTTGAAATTTGACAGTTGCGTACACCCTACCATATGTAGGTTTTGAGACAACTTTTGGGGTGTCAATATCCAAGTATTTACAGACTTACAGCTGGGTATCTCGAATTCCGAGGTGAACTTACTATAATGACTGGACACTATCAAGGAGGGACGTAATAACGGACTGCAGTAGTTGCTTGATTACCAGGCAATTGCACTCTCACAGTCCGATAGAAAAATGAAACTGGAACAACTAGTAAATCATTTAAAAAGCCTTATAAAATGCAACGTTGTACAAATTGCAAAAATAGATGTAAATAATTTGTTCGTCTCAGATGTTGAATACAGAACTTTAATTTCAATTCCGATACAAGAATGTTGATTTGAAAACTTTTAAGTGAAAATCAATGTTGGACAACATTGATTTTCACTTAAAAGTTTATACAAAAAGCGCCTTTTTACTGAAGTAGAAAAAAACAAAAAAGAGGATAAATGAAGCGAGATAAAAATTGGGGTCGTCATAAAAAAGATCATTTTATTGGAATTGCCCGTAACAAAATGCAGTAATTGACGAAAGGAAATGTCTTAGGTCGTTTTGCTTTGACTGATATCATTTTTATTACTAGTTAAAGTACATTTTTACTAAAGTATTTTAGTTAATAGAACTTTCTGCATTAACCAGCTTAAGAAAACCCTAACCATTTTTAAGGGACAATAACAAATCAACTTTCAGTCTTGTAATTCCCATTCTATGGTTCATTGGAAATCATTCATTATTAATCCAAATTTTTTTTGGTACATAATGTTAGAAGATAGAACTCAACATTTATTAAAGTATAAAACTATGGTACTACAGTACAACTTATGAATAGCATAGAGGCCATAACAAAGACCTCCTCTGTTCTTGGCGATGGTATTTTCCCGCCTTTAATTAAATCAGATATTACAACCAATCACCTCAAATAAAATTTAGTTTTTAAATTGAAGCTTTCTTTTAAGCAGAACCACGACATAACTAAGCTACTAAAAGATAGTTTGCAACCCAAAATATTCTTATGACCAAAAGCAACTTTTAAGTTAAAGTATATACGAGTCATTGGAACCAGTTAGGTGTTTTGACTGTTACGTGATAAATACTACTTACTCATTGCCGTGTTTAGCTACTAAAAATTCTCACCAGCTATTGATAAAATATGTCAGTATTGGTCGACGATGTTCAAGGTGCTATGAATTATCTATGCCTTGTTTGGCCACGCCGCAACCGGTCGATAGGGGGATAAGCACAAGTCATTAGAAGTTTTTGTGTATAGGTCACAACCTACTTACTATGCCACAGAATATTAAAGGTTAAATATCCACACGATAGTAATTTTATCCAAATCAGGAATGAATAATAAAAACGTTTTGATTCATGATTGTCGTTTGTATTTTTTGAATTAAATAAATATGCCGGACTTCTTTACACATGAATATCCTGAACAAATACTAGGCGTTGTTTGTACTATGGATGTAAGAGACTGATGATGACAATGTTCAAACTCAGTGCAGTACCAAATTTTACTTACATTGATGACCCTTTTTTTTGGTTGAACCGACCATATTTTTTTTAGATCGGATCATTACCCACCGAGCTAACTATAAGATGAACTTAAAAAAGCAACGTTAACTTTCCGATTACCAAAACGTTAGCGGTTCGTGCTAGGCCTACTGATCTTCTCATTTTGGTTGAGAACCCTACAAATGTACACACCATTTGTGACGAACAAGCAAGCATCACACTTTACGGTAAAGACTTACTGCAGCCTATATACGAGTACAATACACGTGTAAGACCTGGGTATCACTAGCGCGTTGCTGACCCTTAAAAAACCTTTTAAAACCTGCCTTAAAGAGCACCATGCTACAGTTCAACGGAAAAATCTTTGCAGGGTGAGTTTGTTAGACGTTGTAGGTATGTCTCCTGGGAAGGTAGAATCTCAATAATACTGAGACCGTTGTAGTTCTAAACGGTGATGATATACGATACCAAAACATAGCCGAGGGCGTCATATTAAACCATTGTGTAGTACTAACGTATGTTACTAACAACTGTTACAATATGAAAACGTATTTGAAATTTCACAAACTGCAATATTTAGTGATGCATCACAAACAAACAAACAGTTATTACCGGTCCCTACAGGGTGATAGACATGTGAAGTAATTAGAACTTTACTATTTCATATTCACAATACAATTCATACTAAACGAGTAACTTGTTATTATCTAAACAACAAAACTAGTTTTCAACTGGAATTGCATTTCTACTTGGCTTTAATTAAACGACAGCTCCGCTGGTGTCAGGTTTTGGGTTCAATTCTGTTAATTATCATGAGAATTTCAACAATCTCAATAATATGCCGACGAATAATTGGTGTTGTGGTTAAGAAGTAAGCTTCTACATTAAAGCTCCCGGGTTCGATTCTCGCAGAGAAAGCTGTGTTTATTTTCATAGTGTTTTAAATACTGTACTAAGAAAGTCACCCTTCCCACCTACTTCTTCTAATAGCATAAAATCTAATCGATTTACCAAATCAAATTATTTTAAGTATCCTGAATTCAATCTCTTCCGGTAACTTCCGGTGCATTTTTAGTGTTAAAACCTCCATGGCGGTGTGTGCATACCCCTAAACCTTTGTTTATGTTTTTGCTATTTTTGGAACAAAATTTTACCGGAACCATGTTTTTATTTTTGCTACTGCTAGTCCAATTTGTTGAAGTGACACACCTGGTCACAAGTTATCCACTTGGGAAATACGTATTTATTATTCCGGGTTCAAAATGTTATCAATCCTCTGGGACACACCCGACTCACATTTAAAGAGAATGACTATTTTAATTTTTAGTTTTGTATAATTTTATAGTGTAGGCTGTGAATTTTTAGGTGATTAACTCGTTAGCACTCCTTAATGATCCAGTGGTTACAATACTGTTATGAGGGGGGGATGGGGGGCGTAGCAAGCTACGTAAGAGTGAGGCCTCATGAGTGCGTTACGTTGCGTCTCCTCCCTCGATCTATTGAACGTAAAGTGCGACGACGCAAGGCATTATACGTACGTAAAGGTGCTCCCTCACTAGGTGCATTCACGTGTAATGTAGCCGTGCACCGTGTAAAATGCGCACCTTGTAAAGAAAAAAAACGAGCTTACATCAGTGAAGGAGGAGAACCGAGCATTTATTACAATGCACACATTGTACTCATACAATATGTAACATCTTGATACAACTTGAAACATTACTCAACTAAATCAATAGATAATGTTCGAAATTCAAATCTATGTTTCATTATACGCGAATGCTCGTCAATCAGGTGGCATAGTATTGTAATGCAATGCTCAAAGACGAAGCTATAATGTTACATTAGATGCAGTTCGTCAGTCTTGGGTAGTATAGTTGTGTACTTAACTGCTCAAAGTCGAATCCAAAAAAGATCATTTTAATAATAATAATAATCATTTATTTATTTCTTGCCACAAAGAGATATCAATCACATTTGTACACTTTTTACTTAGCACATGTAATAATTCTAGATTTTTTTTGTGGAAAACTGATGCCTAAAGAAAGCATGATAAAACCTGTACATCAGGACATCAGGTTCCCACCTCTCAGATTCGTGTTATTACACTGCGGTGCGTCGATGCAACGCTACGCAACCAGCAAAGGAGGCCTCATCGTAACTATAAAGGACATTGCTATCGCTTATTTTGAAGCCAAGGCAAAACTCGGAACAGCTTCCGAGTTTTCCGAGTTGAGAGCAGCCTCTCACGCACAACTACTCGTATACAACTGTGACTATAATTAGTGCATCACTCATAGTGAATTGTGCTTCTATTTGAGTGTAAAGCGTAGTTACCATACGATACTTTGACTGATGACGTTGAAATAAGTGGACTGTTAAGGTAAGATAAGATGGGAAATATGTTATAGCACTCGACGACTTCACATTGTGAAGTCGTTAGTTGAATAATTTTGAAATACTTAACACTGCATTAAGTGTCTCACAAATGCAACTTGAAAAATCTTAACTTGAAAAGTTTCCAATCGATTTTCATTAAACTAATGTCATAATAAATCACACGAAAACAAATTAAAATACACTAAATAGTAGCTAACACTGATTAACGTTTCAACGGTTTCATATAGATTATCATTCTAATTACGTTAAGCTGCTGAAATTAGAACTTGAATGAATTACACACGTGAGGTTAATTCTGGTATTTGTAACGATAAATTGTGGGTAAAAGGTAAACACAAATACAGCCTGAAATCCGCAGTAGGACGTAAATTGTTCAAAACTCTACCTTTAGAGCGTCAGCCTGCTGTAGTTAACACATTAAGTTTAGACCTCTATTTTGCGTAATAATTCCGTGCCCATTTCTTGTTCACTTTAGTGAGAACCGGCTGAAATTATCTGTATCTGTCAATGGTATTATAGTAATAAGAGTAAAAAAGTGGCACCTGAATTAAGAACTATTAGTGCACCAGAACAAATCGACAGTGTTAACAGTTTTGCTCAACATGTATCTGTCTCGATTACGCTTTAGTGAAAAATCATGCTATCTTGTTCACATGTTACAACACGGTCAAATTAAAGGTACGTACGTAATGGACAGTTTTTGGCTTCGTATCAGTACTGAAATACTGATACAAAGCCAATATTCTATCTATGTACCTCTTTACCTCGATACCTATCTACCTCTTTTTTATTATAATATGATTGGTATCAGTGACGTCTTAGTTATTTTAGGAATTCGATAAGGTTAACAGGAGTGGAGAACAGCGTCGTGGTCCAGTAGTTTAATAATCTGGCTTAGAACTCATGCGGTCCCAAGTTCAAATCTAGGCCTATATACGTCCCACTGCTGGGCCATACTCCAACACGCGGGCTCAGTGCGGATTGTTGGAGGGGTGTAAGGTTAGTGAGCAACCTTAATGTCAGATGTTATTAAGCCGCCCTAAGGCCTCTGACTAGGCTTAACGACTGACATCTAGCAACGTCAACCGGGACCAACTGCTTAACGTGCCTTCCGAAGCACGGAGATGCCAGAAAATACACATGATGTTATGTACAATTTATAACTAACTCTCTGCTGAAGTTTTCCTTCAACTTTCCTTCCGCTGAAGGAAAACAGCAATAAAAATCCAAGAATCCCAGGACATAACATAACAGGGCGCCGCGCTGTGGTAATCTCGCCTCCACCACATTGGGTTCGAAATTGCTATGAGTTGCGAAACAAGGGCTTCTGAATGTTCCGTTCACCATGACGGCAACAATCATTCTGCACTTTGACTATCCCGATTGGGTTATAGTCGCGACCGTACATGTCTTTCTATACAACGACAGTGGCAAACAAGCATGCGGACCGCCTAATAGTGAGCGGTTGCCGCAGCTTATGGACACGTGCAAAACCAGGGGCATAATGGTCTGTTAAAGTATTCTAAGTAATCTGACACTGTACGTGTATCGATATTTTCAAGGATTTTTCGATTATGACGCATGAAGCGTTGAATTCACTTTTGAGGAGCTCAAGGAATTACATAGTTGAATAAACCTCGATATCCCAGTATTTTATAGTACCTACTCACCTACTGGCTGCGTTATAGAGTACAATAGAAGCTCTCTACTTTAGTGCGCAATTTAGTAGTATCTGGCAGCAGACTTCATAAATTCTGCATTGCATTTTCCAATATTGTTAAATATTTATTTTCTTGGTTTTGTGTCCAACAATCTTTTGGTTCTGCTATTTCTGATTTTGATTTTACTGAAGTTATGAATTCTATTATTTATTTTCAAACAGGTTTATTTTCAAAATTTAACCATGAAAAAGAAATAAGAATTAATTGACAGGATTGTAAAAACAAAATTTGACTTGATGTTTGTTTTGCACTCATACACAGATAACATCTCTCACGAAACTAATAGCTTATACTACTGATAGCTGACCAACACAATTATACAAATCGTATTATCATCATTACCTAAAGCGTTCTGAAATTTACTGTTTGTTAGTACGATATAAATCGTATAGAATTTATGATAGCCACAAACGGCATTCAATAAAATGTTGATGTTGATTACAAAGGTGGCACGATCTAGTTTTATGTACCATTAAACCATACATTTTGTACTGCAGCAGTGGAATGCTCACCACTTTGTAAGTATGTTTACTTTGTTTGTACTTAAACTGTCAAGGCAAACCAATGATCTAGCGAACTGGGGAATAAGTTAATAGATCGCTAAATATTGTATGCTTATCTTATTGAGTGCGTCGTGGGTCAGTGGTTTAACACTCTGGCTCGGAACACGGTGGTCCAGAGTTCAAATCCGGCCGAACACACCTACTTTTTGTTCATTATACAATCTGTGGCTAACTCTACGGTGATGGAAAATATATAAAACACAAGCAACCCGGCTAACCTAACAACGGCGGTAGGTTCGCCCCTTACCACGTTGGGTTCAAATTCCCTCTGCGAAATGTGGGCTTCTGAATGTTCCGTTTCCTATGACGGCAACAATCAGTGTGCTTCTAACTAACCTAAAAGGGATATGGGAACACAATATAAAAATAAAATATAAAGGTTTTCTGCTTCTTTAGAGATATGGCTGGGGGTAGACTGGCATTATTAAAAATTGTAGTGGCCAACTCTCGAATCCACAAAAGAAAGTGCAGAAGTATAGCTGTCACTTTCAGTTCTATTGACAATCTACGGGACAGCATGAGCTTGTGCGTCTGATAAGCGTTATTTGACGAGGTTTTGAGGCTTGACAGTTAGCTTTAGTAAATTCAATGCAAATGGTAAGATATTTTATTGACAAAGCATATCATTTAGATAAACTTTATAAACCATGCCACATATTATTATGGGAGACATTTTTGTCTGTTTAATTTCTATGTTTGATGGTCGTATGACCAACTAGTCTAATTTCCTAACTACTTAGCAGCGCTTGGACTATTTAAATATCCTAGTATTCATCGTTAACATTATTAATAAAATGAAATATTTAGTTAGGACGAATATTTTGAAGAGTTTCAGGTAAATGTTTGCTGACTTAAAACCCACAGTAATTGTGTTGTAGTTATGGTTGATAGCAAGGATAGCTATTTCATTTTTTGATTTCAGAGTTTGACAAGGCTTTGGCGCTCATAAGATAGCCAAAACAAAGAAATTATTACATTATTTGGTCTTTTGTTACTCATTTTCTGGTATATATTGGTATATATTGAACGGAACCCATGTTACAAATGTGTCTATTGTTATTCTACAGCTATTATATAAGACCATTGCCAATGGCTTTGTCTTGTAGAATCTGCATTAGGACAATTCAAGCTTGATAAAGGGCCATAGATTGGATATCCAAATTGGATAAGTTTATAATTTGAAAGATAACTCTCTCACAAACTATTCATATAGTAAATACTTACGAGTATCAACTTGAGATTGATTCTACGTAAAAGAATAGATTCAAATGTAGTCGAAACGCCAGAGGGCTCCTTTTATTACAACAAGAACATGACATTTCATACGCTTATTATTGAGCTGTGGTAAACTATAAACGGTTTGCGAAAGATGCGGTTTCGATTCCTGCCTGATGCCAAAACGACCAAATGTCTTTTTCTGGTTTTTTAATCTTTATAAACCACAAGTTGGAAGCTTGTATCCTGACGAAAGCTTTATGAAATAAATTTCTGACTTGCTTACAAAGCAAGATTTATAAATTACTAATACTTTTTTTTCACAGGTAAGTCTGCTATCTACTTCGACATCACAAACGCAGGGGCCAGTTCATCAGGTGAAAATACGGAAATTGATTTACATACAAACAATACCAATTATCGATCAGTCTTACTGTACAAGGCACTAAGGGTAATTATATAAAAGGCATTATTTATAAGCATGAACTTGAATCAAATACATGGTCCAGGACTAAATTTAGACTGTGTTTTAACCCGATGAGTACTAGTGCTTATTCATGTTGCTAAAATATTTCACCCTTACCCAGTCTTTTTGACCATCCAGGCGGAAAAACGTTAAAATACAAAACGCGGCCGACAAAGGCAGCAAGTTGTGAAGATCCGCTTCGCTAGGTTTATTAAGGATTCGTTTTGCAATGTTTATTTCTTTTGAAGCGTTATATTGGTAAAACATGATGGTCAGTGTTGGCATTAAGTGGTGTTTTTTTTATTGATTATAATATGTTTTTATATAATTTTTGAGGTGTCCGTGGCACAGTTGTGACAGTGATCGGCGACGATCGCTGTTGTAAAGTAACACACGCTGGGTCGGAAATGGGATGGGCGACAAATCCCGCCCGAAATTTAATGATGTGTATTTCGGGCATCTACGTGCTTCGGAAGGCATGTTAAGTAGTTGGTCCCGTTTGACGTCGCTAGATGTCAGTAGTTCAGCCAGAGGCCTTAGGGTGGCTTGATAACATCTGACTTTAACAATCCGCACTGAGCCCCGTGTTGGAGTATTGCTTGTTCCACCTCATAGTTGATGTGAGGCCTGTGCCCAGCAGCGGGACGTATATAGGCCGTTTATGTATATGTATGATCTTTCATAACTAGTTATCAATGGAATGAAAGAAGTTCTTTGGAAGGTTGTAAGGATCATTTTTTTTCACTGCTTTTGTGCTGCTTTTTTTTTCACAAATGCTTCAATGGATCCAGCAACGCAGCGCAATATAACGCCGCCATTGGCATTACTCCTGTAATTTTCATACATTTTGTATCGACTCACCGCATCGGTTGACGCCGGTAGCCACCACACGCCACACGCTACAAACTATAAAAATATTCCGGGGGCGAGGGCGTTTTGTGGTGACGTTTTTTTTGTGGCTTGTTTCGCTTTAGTTTACGCTATAGTTTACACAAGTCGCAACGTATTGCTATAAGCGCTTTTTGATAAGAACAAACGCAACGCTAAATCGTAGTTTCAGCTATTACGTTACGCTACGTTTAAGTGTTATGCCACTTACTACTCGCAAATGGCGGCAGCAACAAGAATGAAAGTGACAAACCGATCCAAAAGCAAGTGTATTGTTGAAGAGCTGTTTCAGTTTTATGAATAAGGCTAGTATGTAGCGTGTGGCGACCACTGGCGTTACTGAGTGCAGTGAGTACATATAAAACGTATGAAAACTATAGAAAATGTGCCGAATAGAATTGATAACTAAAAAACATTATGAAATTGTTGTTTAAAATCCAGTCAAAAATTTCTATGACCAAGGTGCTATCCAGTATTGTCTAATAAGCATTTATTTCATTTCATTTCCGCAAACAATTCATTAAGGTTATAAACATGATATCATTCATCAAGTTAAACATTTCAAATGAGCAATTAGGCGTTCGTTGTTGTTTATACACGCCGCTTCATTCCCATTGATGTTACCGTAATATCCTGCTATTTGTAGGTGCTTTATCAAAGCGCTAGAATGCGTAATGCTAAATCGGGAATCACACCAGATTTGAATTTCCGGTTCCAACATTATGTTCTGTTATATGTATGACTGATTATACTGATTCGAAATGTTGTTTACTCGGGAAATAAGGCTCCGTAGTTTTTAGATCGGTAGGTAGGGTCAGCTCTTGTGGAGAGTTTTTGTATGCAAATTTTCCAAAAAAGAGACTAGTATACTGGAGAAAAGATCCCTTTTAATCAAAGTTTTACTTTGGTATTAGAATAACAAAGTTTAGCTGTTGTGTTTTTAAAAATAGTTCATATAAAATTACATCAGAAAATAAAGCTCCGTAGTTAATCGGTAGGTAGGGTCAGCTTTTGTGGAAAGTTTTTGTATGCAAATTTTCCAAAAATGAGACTAGCATACTGGAAAAACGTTACCTTTTAATCAAAGTTTTTCTTTGGTTTTAGAATAACAAAGTTTAGCTGTTGTGTTTTTGAAAATAGTTCATATAAAAATTACATGGTAAAGAATACCATTTTCACTTGTATACAACAGTTTGGAAGTGACATATAACTACTGAAACAATGTGGTGAATCAACTAGAAAAGTTATCTTTTTTTGAAAACGCGGTGTTTGAAAATAAGTAACAGTACTACCTATGCAGAAATTAGCTTAAATACTTCTTTACAATATTTCTCGCACGTACAGAAGCAAAGTTTGAACTAAACTTATTACGAATTATCTTCAAGCAGACAGGCGACATTTCAGACTCAATATGAGTTCGTTATGACTTTTAACAAAATTATTAATTGCGCCCACAAGTTACCCTCACGAGAATAACTTGGGTAGCAACTTCCTTAGGAAATTAGATCAAATTCTTGTCTTGAACACGTGGTAACTTCATACTTCGTTATTACAAGTCTTTTGCATTATCCGAGAAGGAAGGTTCCTTCTGAGAATACATGTTAATTGGATAACTTCGCTCTTGGAGTAGGTATGTAGCACTTTGTAAATAGATTAATAATAAGTTTACGAATTAAGTAAATGTAATTTAATTTATTGGTGTGAAATGTGCGATGTAATTAAAGTCAGGATCAGAACTTTTTATGTAACCTATAACTGTTCTGTGTCTTGCCGGTTCTTCTCAGTACAGAAATAATGTTACGATATCGGTGGTAGAGTAAGTTAAGTACTAAGTTTTTAATCGTGCTGAGTATTTGTATTGTTTTAGTATACCAGTTTTCACGTAATTCAGTGAATCATTTGTGTGGTTACATCAATCAATTATTAATTATTCCTTTCTTGATGTAAGGGAGCACTAAGACAAAAAATGTGACAGAGCTCTGATGGTGTCATAAGATGCATGACGTCGTCGGGTTACCATAAACTAAATCAATAAGAAAACATTTATTTCACTTAATTCAATCCATCACATGGAGTAAAAATAATAATGCAAATCACTAATTAAATTGAAATAAAAATACAATAAAAACTAAAATATTTTTCTTCATTTGAATTACAAAATCAGCTAACCATACCACTACCATTAGGCCTTCCTCGGACTTCCACACTAGTCAATTATGGATCCTTCATTCACCCAAATCCTCCAACCGGTCATCCGTCCATCTCGTGGTAACTGCTACTGCTTCGTAGTATAAAACTCATAAATTTCATCCAAAAACAAATTTTAATGTTGTCTTGTTGTTAAAGTAACGCTACTATTCCGAAAAAGGGAAGGTAGGACCAACTAACAGCTACTTCATTTCAACATTTTTCTAGTAAAGATGGGAAAAAAACAATTATGTTGTAGGTAAAGGAAAGGTAGGAAGTCTCTCCATATTGCTTTTTAATTATATTAGCAGAGGACTGTTAATAGAGTTACTTTTCTCGAGGACTGTTTACTCATCTAAAACTTAATTGCTACGTTGTGTTGTAAGCGGAAGATGAATTTTTAAAATCCAGATTTTTTTAATAAATCCCTTGGTTTAGACCTAGACCTTTAGACATGCATCAAAAATACGTTTGAACATACTCACAATATTACACAACGTACATCATTATGAGAACAGACACTACTTAGTTACAATGTTAAAAGCAAAGAAATGACTTATACTTAAATAGCAAAATATTATTATTTTAAATGTAAAACCTTGGTTAGTTACTAACGAAGTAAGGGCGAGCTTACCGCCGTTATCCATTCCATCATCGGAGAGCTCATCCCTAATAAATAAAATTAACATTAACAATATTAAGTGTTCTAGTCAGGCTTGAACTCAAGGTCACACGGACTCCAAGTTAGAGTACTGAACTACTGGATCAAGACGCTCTCTCACTCTATAGCAAAAACATGATGCATTTGACTAGTCCTAGAAATGATGGAGATTGAATAAGACATTCAATATCGCAAAGACCGGGGCGTCCACGTTGCCGAACATCGTGTAATAGTTACCTCATCTGCGACCAGCGGACTAGAAAATGAAAAAGGACATAGATTTTATCTTCCGGAGCCACGAGTACACCTTTTTTATGTGATGTTGCAGCATTCATGTTTGCTACTATTGAATAGTAATATTGAAGGTTCTTTAACCAGTTTAGGATTTCAATGTTAAAATCGTTCAAAACGGGATTGCTGCCATGTACCTTATTTACAAAGAGTTTCCGATGTTTTGGCACTGTTGCAAGCGCCATGATCACGGAGTAAGTGAAGATTTTGCTGGTGGGATTTTAGTGGCAGATATATCGGTCTAGCCTCCTTCGAAGCCTTTTGTTACGTTTGCCGCTGGTACCACTGTTCACAAACTCACTATCGTCTCGCACCTGTTCCCGACACTCAACACTGACAGTTTCAAACGATTTGTATGTAACTGACCATGAAAGTTGAAAGAAATATATTATTGCAATGTTGTCAATGACAAGATAGTAAGCTGCAAGTTGTATCATTGAACACAAAGTGTTCCGGACAGATTGGAACTCGGGACCGAACTGGGCCAAGTGTCATATTCTAAGTTATCCACTGGGCCACAGCGCAATGGAATTTACGGTATTAAGACTTCCAGAGTTATTTTTTTAAACGAAACAAAAGATTCGTGAACCATCATCTCAAGGTCGTTCCATTTCCAGTATTTATAGCCTATTTACGTTTATAATCTTCAAGCGAAGTGGCTTTACTAAAAAGCTTTTTCATGATAAAGAGCTTACGTTTCCTTTCAATAAGAGCGATATTAAATTGAAGCAATCTCTGCGACAAAGCCAAAGGAACAGTATTTAACGACGCAGTTAGAATAGAGGAAAAGGTTTGCAAGTTTGATTTCACGCGTTTGAATACATGAACGGAGAGAATTCACACCTTTCATTCTAAAGGTACAAGTCTTTGACGTTTCTCTTTGTTGGATTTATACATGAAACGTTCTTGTGTTGCGTTTCTATTCTTATAAAATCCCTTGAAGTTGTACAGCTTACACAGAAAGGTCAAAAAGTTTAGTTGGACATTCAGACTTTGTTGCTTTTCAAAGGTGAATAAACTAGCTGGTGCGTTTAAAGTGGGTACAACTACCTTGGCAGGCTCTTTCTAAATGAAAAAAAGATTATTAAGGTGGTTTAATGACGTAAAAAGAAGTGTGACCGGTTTGTGATACTTCAACGCGCAACAAAGGAGATTGACTTCCTTCTTCTTTCAAACCACATTGATTTTATCGTGACTTTAATCCAACATCATCCTATTCCAAAAACATAACATCTTGGTCAGCCCAAGATCGCAACTGCTAAAAAGTACTGCTAAAAACACGAAAATAATAAACCGCAAGAAGAATTCTTGAAGAGGTGCCAACTAGGTATTCCGTCAATTTGCCTAGTGGAGACCCTTTCAGCGCCATTATTATGAGTAGTGGTCATGTAAACAATTGAAGAAAATATTAATTTGAATTGAACCTACCAACAAAAGAGTAATCAAAAACTCATCACAAAAAAGATTCTCCAATAATTCAGCGTAACCTTTTGTAAATAGGACGATGTCGTCTTCGTCGAGGCGTACTGAACCGAGCTGTCAACGACCTATTAGCATACATTATGCCCACAATAGATGCCCTGAATGGTGACTGAAATATTGTTGGGCGGAAAATGCTTCATTTACATAATACCCACCGGCATCGAACAGTTATTGTAGAATATGATGCAGTATGCGATGATCGTTTTATTCAAATTCATATTATTAGATTAGGTAGTTTTTTTCCGGTTTTTCGGAACGCGGATGTACTGTTAAAATGCAGGAATCATTTACTCATCGTCATTAAAAAAAGATTTGGTAAAGAAACAATGTCTTGCGGCAATGGTTATAAGTAAAACCCAGACACTTAATAACTAGTAACAGAAGGTTGAAATAATAACTACCTATCAAAGTATTTTTTTCCATCCCGCTCTGTTTTTTTTTAACGAGCTGGTTTTACCCACATCCGTTGGTTTGGAGCATGGATCTGAGTTAGTGACAATATGGTCAATCAATTATATTACTAAGATATCACACTTCAAAGGCCTTTGGCAAAGCTTGACTTTGGACTTTTGTAAGTTTGTCAATGACCAGTCTAGAGCACCGTTCGAAGTAATTGACAGAATAGATACGTCCATGAGTTTACGTTTGAGGGACAAGGTAAACATACATAAAAAACCTGAAAAACAATACAACATGATTGTAGTTACAGTTGTTTGTTATAACGATGCAAAGAGGCAAATACATCAGTGGAATATGGCACCAACTTACTAGAAACTTGTTATCACCTCATTAAGCGAAATTATTAGTTCTCATAAATAATAACCCAATTCTGTTAATTATTTTGAGCCCGAACAGGCCGAAAGGAAGCTAATTCAATGGCAAACTCAAAACGTGGTTAGAAAATCTATTTTCGCCTCAAAACTTTGAGCAATTATCACTGGATTTGATATAGTAGACGTGGCTGATGTAATTTGAAAGCCTTCGTAGGCTTTCGGGGAAGTGTTAATTAATGAATTGGACTTTCAGATTTCGTTCTCTTTGACTTGCAGATCAATCAATTACAAATGGTAGAGAAAGTTACGACCTAGTAAAGCTCACTATTGTTTTTATAGCTTCATTAGGATGATTAATTAATAATCTTCAACAGGAAATCTGAGGGAGTACAGGTTGTAACAGTTATAACGGGTAGTTAAAGTTTGATGACTTGTGGTTTTGTGATCCCGAAAAGCTAACCTAATGCGTGCAGATAACGTGATATTTTACATGTAAAACATAACTAGGCCTATTTTCAGTGATCGGAAGAAATATTGTTGGTAATAAAATAACTTAGTTAATATGCATTTAAATCAATATCATGCTTTTAAAAAATTTCACCGACATCACTTTTCTTTGAAAACTACTCTTTAAGTATTGACACTGAGTTACTTCGAATTTTGTGTGAAGGTTATTAAAAACCTGCTTTCTTTCGATTTGGATCTTAAGATTCAAAGTATGATAACGGTTCAGTTTGGTAAAAAGTGCTAAAATCCCTATAAAAATAAATAAGAACAAAAATTAAAACTGTCTTGCAAAACTGCTAGCTTTATTTTTTGGTGGTCAATAATGGTAGGCGAGTGCGTTGTAGCGATAAGCTTGCTGGGCCTCCGAACTACACGAGAAATTTGCTTAAACATGATCATACAATGCTCGCCGCCAGTATAGTCGATCGAAAACTACGTAAGTTTCCTATCGTAATTCATACTTTAGCTTTAAAATAACTGATAACAATTTAGAAGTGAAGGTAATGCAATGACGACCGATTTGGTATTCTACACCGGTCGTGGGTTCAATCCCAGCACAGTACAAAAATCGTAGTGCTAAGGATATATTATTTGTAATGGCTAAGGGGTTTCCTATTGTATATCATGTATGTATTTGGAAAACAAATGGAGCCTATATTTGACCGTTGTCTATTTGATAGTAACATTCATAGTTTAGTTTGGGCGAAACGAGAAGAATATTTACCACTTTTATTATTTTGTACGTCCGTATGTACAATACTACGTATTGTAGTTGTGCAAAAAGCATTATTTGTACAAATAGCGTTTGGAAAACATCGTTCAATTCAGCATGAACCAATCCCAAGCTTATAAAGCTTCCTTTCAATGAAAGGAAACCAATTTTCTTGTTGTCGCCTTCTTATTGGAAAGTTTCTTAGATTCTATCAAATCTCTGTTAAGGTAGTCAGGTAATGGAAATAACAAGACAAGTTACGCTTCTACTGGACTGGTCTACTATTTTGAACACGAAAGAGTTTCATTAAAATGCTTAAGATTTTAACAACGAATGTAAAATAAAATAACTAACTGCTGGAAAATATTGTTTACATCATTGTTTTCGCCATTTTCAAATATATTATATGTACCCATAGTAATAGTGCGTTTTTCTAACATAAATACATATTTCCTTGATGGTTTCTGGAAAAATAAACGCACCGCAGCGATAAGACCGCAGAAATTGTACATCACTCGAAAATCAAAGAACTTTAAATACGCAATAAGTAGGATCTTCAGAATTAAATTATTATAAAATATTCTGCTTCATGAAATATATAATGTCAACTGACAAAAAAAGATGTGAAAATAATTTATGATTTACACCAATCATTTCCAACCTCAAGCAACGCGAAACTCAAGCTGATGAACAGACAGACATAATATAGATGAAAAACGAACAGCATTGTTCGTCACATTTGTGATTATCCTGGGTGGATCGAACTCGAGACTGCAGTAGGCGGGATAATTAATATGGTGCCAACAACAGGCAAGTCACACAAATAGGAAACACAACGAACCTACAAGTGTTCCGCGATACTTACTAAATGATACTAAGCAGCCTAAATAAGTCCCACTGCTTTTTCTCCCATGGAGCCTGGTGAAATGACCCACAATAAGCGGACCGATCACCCGGCCTACTGCCAGTGTCCCCAATAATAATAATAATAAGTCCCACTGCTAGGCACAGGCTTCACCACAACTATGAGGTAGAGCAAGCCGTACTCCAACACGCGGGCTCAGTGCGGATTGTTGAAGGGGTGTAAGGTTAGGTTGAGGGTCAGATGTTATCAAACCGTCCTAAAGCCTAGTCTTAACAACTGACATCTGGCGACGTCAACCGGGCCTAACTGTTTAATGTGCTTTCCGAAGCACGGGGAGGCCCGAAAAATGGCATGAGCACCCATGCCATTTCCGACCCAGCGTGTGTTGCTTTACAACAGCGATCGTCACAACTGTGCCACGGGTAGCTCACAATTGCGCCACGGGCACCTGGATGTCTACTAAATAATACAAAATATAGCACAACGAGCTACTAAATCTGTATACTTGAAAAAACATAGCCTCGTTTGCTTGAATAAGTTAAGGATCTCCACTGCCATTTTGTGACCTAAAATGTAACATATTGCCCCAAGGGTTTCAGTAAAACCCAAGTTTTGTCAGATTGACAAATGTCCGCAATAAAGACAAGTAGGGGTTGCTATTTTTCATTTAGGGACCAAAACAGGAGAATCTGAATCTGTATCTTTCTGTTAAATTACTTGAAAGTTATTTAATTTTTGTCGCACCGCCTACTGTACTTTTCTGCTTAGCCTTATGGTTGACTGGTAGAAAATGCCTCATTGGCATTAGGTCCGCCTTTTGTACCATTCATTGTTGTGCAATAAAGAATAAATAAATTTTAAATTTTCATTTATTTCTATTTTAATGTCTTGAAACACATTTAGGAAAATCGGAAGCTCAACTTAGTCTAAGAGTCGCACTTAGGGCACGGTTTTGAATAGCACGAAATCTATCCACCTAATCATCTGTTATAATAGATTTTGTCCTATTCGCGATTGTGCTATGCAAGCCAGAAATGGTAGATGGATTTGTACCTGATGTAATACTTGTCACCTTTGACACTCACATTTGAACATAATAAATGATTATGATTCGTTTACGCAACTCTTGTACTAGAGAAAGGTTCTGAATCTAAAATGACAACACGTGTCAGAATCACTAGCAAAACGAGGTAGTACTTCGTTAACGAGTGTATGCTAGCCATAAGGATGACACAAAATGGTAATATGGAAGATTGACCTAGTCCCATACACCAGTTACAATGTGACGCTAGTGGCAAATGCAAAACTTCAAGGCGATTTAGATAGATTCTATATATTTCAGAATACTGTTCCAATTAGGTCGTAGTTCCTGAATCCACGTGTAGACATGAATTTAACAAGACAAGAAATCGCAGGAAGAAAATTCTTAAAACCTTTTTCAGCTCTGGCAACCGCATAATTAGATAGATTATTCAATAAGATTATTCAAGAAGAATTAGATAATTCATATCAATTTTCAATAAAATTGATAACCCTACTTTATTTATTTAGCGTATCTATCATATGCCTAGTTGTGCTAACCGCTGATTAAATATAGGTAGCTGTTGGGATTCGGATGATGTATTTAGGCAATTTCGTGAGATTTATCAGTCATCTAGACAATTACTGTATTCATCAGCGGTAATCATGCTAAGTGGGGTCTTTAACAAGGAAAATTTGACAGCGAGACCAGTTTAGTGACTTATTAGTTAAAAAGTTTATTTTCTTAGATGGATTTTATTTTGTTAAAGTCTCCACATGTGTTTTTATTGTATTCGTTGCAAGTGAAGAATCACTTCAATGAGCAGTAACGCAGCCAATAGAATATTTTTAATTTGAATTAGCTTTAGAAAAAAAAGGACCTGTTTTTTTCCAAATGCCGACTGTGAGTTCTGGTTTGAAACGGCTGTGAAACTGCTCTCTCCAAGTATGCCACACTTCTCGCTTCTAAGTGTTCCAAATCCAGTCCATGTCCTTTTTAGACCAATGTTGCATAACCTTACACTGTGTTTACCGACCTGTGGTTAAACTATCAAACTGCGTAAATACTTTAATTGTACTTTTAGGCAATTACTTGGTTTAACTTAAACTGTCAAGTTATTCCCTCTGTTGTTTACTCTCAACTGTTTACTCACATTCACTTAGGTACTGAAATCATCACCTAAACGATTATCAGACGCTGCGGTAGTTGAGTATTTGGAGCACTTATTTCAAAGTCCAGGAGCCATAGTTTCATTAACTGGGTTGGGAAAAGTATGCAGTTTTTTGAGAACATAATGAGTAGTATGGATTGGTTATTCCATTTTGTGGGCATGAAAACAAAACCAATTAAAAAGAAGTACTCCTCTGAGAGAGAGAAAGGAGAGAGACTGAACATGTTGTTGAGGTATGCAAGTTCGCATAAGACACCTGAAAACGGGAATCTGTAATGAAAGTAAGCGAAAGTTGCTTGAGCCGTCTTAGTGAATTCATTATTTACGCTAGCCGTGGACCATACTTCATAAGCATTGTCCTTCAATCTTATTCTAGCAACAAAAACCAATTCTTCAGTAGAAAGGTGGGAGGCATAAAAATAGCAGGTGTTGGGGAATCCATTCCAGAACATTAACTGGCTAAGGTGTGTATTTATCAAACTTATGGAGTTTTGAATTCTTCCGGGCCATTTAAGTACCGTCAACAAAAGCGGATGTTTTCAACAAAATGCATGCATTATTTTGCCGACTATTTCCGCAGTTTAGAACACGTTTTAGCACTATGAAATACAACATCAATGAATCGGAATTGAACACTTTTAGGCAATTTGTATACGTGTGGCGTCGATGAGAACATATAGTCGGCCGCATGATCGCGGCGATTTAGGCGCGTTCTTGCGGCGTTTATTTCATCGCGGAACTATCGCTGCAAGATCGCGGCGAGATCGCCTCGCTGGGTGTGAACAGACTCTCACAGTAGTATTCCGTAGCATGCCTAAAAGGAATTTCCCATGCCATTCAAAAGAAAATCCTTAACTTTTTGACAAATGGAGAAAGTTTTAAAAGGGCTATTCCAGCAAGACCTTGACAGACTGGGTTTCTGTATCGTTTAAGTCGTTTAATTGACTTTGCGATAACGCGGTTCTAAATTACGTAGGGCTTAGGTAAGCTGAGAATAAAACTTTGTTTTGAAGACTCAAGGGGTACAGTTAGACGATAATACCTAAAATTATACTGGAAATTTACAGAATGGCTCAATAACTTGGTAAGTTGTGGTTTTGATTTAATAAAATTTAATGAAACAAAATATTTAAGACATTAATCTTAACATCGTTCCTAAAAGGTAAGAAAAAAAACCATTTAAAATACTGAAGATGAATATTTTTTTCCATTAAAGCTAACCAAAATATGAATGTATTTGTTTTGACATTTTTATGCTACGAAAATCTAGTCTAGCTACGTGCTACGAAAATTTTGCTACGAACCACGTCGGTGAAATAAAAAGGTGAGTGTTGAATATCCCATTTCGTAGGTTCGTGAAGTGGTTCATATTTTTGGCACGTGTAAAAGCTTTTAAACATTTTTAAGATCAGATAACATCTTTTTGTTTCTTTCTTAAAGAAAATAGGTCAGGTCTATTCTGAATTCTATTTTAAAGTTCCGAAACGCTTACACAAGAATGTCCATTGCAGCAGTAGTTCATCATCATCATTATCATGTCCGTGCCCGTGGCGCAGTTGTGACAGTGATCGGAGACGATCGTTGTTGTAAAGCAACACACGCCGGGTCGGAAAAGGGATGGGTGACCATCCGACCGAAATTTAGTGATGTGTATTTCGGGCATCTCCGTGCTTCGGAAGGCACGTTAAGCAGTTGGTCCCGGTTGACGTCGCTAGATGTCAGTCGTTAAGCCTAGTCAGAGGCCTGAGGGAGGCTTGATAACATCTGACAATAAGGTTTCTCACTAACCTTACACCCCTCCAACAACCCGCACTGAGCCCGCGTGTTGGAGTATGGCTTGTTCCACCTCATAGTTGAGGTGAGGCCTGTGCCCAGCAGTGGGACGTATATAGGCCGATTATGTTATGTTATGTTATTATCATGTCAGCCGAACAACGCCCACTGCTGGGCCTTTATTGAAATAAAGTGAGTTCTGTGGTAATTCTCAAAACCAACACCTTTGACATAGAATTCTTAGTCTAAGGGCCGGCGCCCACTATCGGCATCGGCACGCTTCAGGCTTTTAAGGTGGTAAATAGTAAAATACTCTAACATAATGGCAATAAAGTAGAAAATGCCGAAACAGAAACAGAACAAATGCATTTTGTTTTTACGAGAACACATCACGGAAATTTCTACTTTATTGCCATCATGTTAAAGTATATTGCTATTTGCCACCTTAAAATCCTGAAGCGTGCCGATGCCGATAGTGGGCGCCGGCCCTTATTCTTATTTCAGGACAAAAAATAAATTCAGCGCCACCCCGCGTGTGTCAAATGATAAATTATACCTGTAACCGTTTTGTTGGTCGAAAATATAAAATACGCGGATTTTCACACCTCACTGGCAAAACTCTAATAGGTTAGGAAATTGAGTTTTACACGAGAAGTTATTAATGCTGTATTTCTTCGGGGCTTAGGAGTTTTTGGACTCCAACAAATTAATTTTGATGATGAGTTTTCATCACTTACTAAATACGTAAATAATATTGTATATTTTTAAGTTCTAGTCTGCTCTTTATCAGAAGTATAAATATCGATTATTTGATTACAGTTTGAGTGCAATTTCTTTATTGTCTTAAAGTGTGATTAATTGGCGGAAAATTTTCAAAAGGCATTATCAGTTCGGGGCAATAACTAATCATATTATCTTTTTGACTGGCGACGTATTTTTCAAATCTGCCATCTCTGCAGTTAAGAATTAAGAAAAGTCTAGTTTCTACGGAATATTTGCAGTTGAATCTTTGCAATTCATTGCTGCAAGGTTTCAAAAGCGCCTTCGTCTTTGTATTTTAGACATTAAGTGATAAAAAAGAAATTTAATAATAAAGTGGACTTGCTATGACCTAAGTATCCCTTCTTAACAATTCAGAGGCTATTATAGAAGGAAAACTTGGCGAATACCAAGACAGAATTTATAAAAAACCTCTGGAAGGCAAGGCTGATATCAAGTTCCGTAAAGAAGCCGCTGGGCCTCACGGAAGCCCGAAGAAAAATTGGGGTTAGCATACAGATCAGACTATGCTTAATAATAGATGTGGTTTTCAGCACATTTATCAACTAGCAGGCTTAAATCCTTTAGTGATTTAGAATGTGCAATTTAAGACTGTAAGGGCAAACGATTTTATTCCCGGAATTATCAATAACTAGTTTTAGCTGGTTTGCTCGCTTGCAATTTGGTCTGTCACACTGTCCTTTCCTTATATTTTTATTATGAGAATGATTTGCATGCAATTCTCTTAAGATATTCAGTGAAATATAATTTTGTTCATAATGTACTAACCTGTGTTGTTTACTGAGAACATATTTTTTTTGTATAATAAGGGCATGGTTTATTAATATTGAAAGAAAAGGCATATTTTGGACAATGTTCTATTTGAGATACTGAATACTAGATAATACTTTGCTAAAATATATGAGACCTGCGTCTTATCAAAAGCCAACCGCCAACGATACTACATAATCCTCTTAGTCCTAAGAGAAACCACTAAAACGATTAATTTTGCGACAATAATATCGTTCTCTTGACTTAGTACTAAAACGGGACGATCTCAAGAATAGTTTTTAGCGATACTACTGAGAAAGACTATCTTTAAAGATGTGATGCTCTGCAGCAAACCCATCTAAAGCTTTTTATGTTTAATAAACAAGGTGATTTACTATATGTTATGTTTATATTTGTAGTCTGAATTTTAAATTTTGTATATCTATAGTTCCGATGTAAAATTCAAATCAAAGTGGGCCTGCTGGAGAGCATGCTCAAACTTCATAATTTTGGTACTTTCTACACTATTTGCTCTCTAGGGCCTAAACGGTAATTTTTCTGCAAATTCATGTTTTCGTTTCTCTTGTCAAACCTTGATGTCAACACAGGGATGAATTATTAAGATAATCGCTTGTTCTTTTTTCAAAGTAACTTTGTACTAACTAAGCTAAACGTTAAAAAAAGTTACTTTAAGAAGAACACACAGCTGCGCTACCTATAGAACTTCCCTTCTAACAAACTGCTTACGGTGGTGGAGTGTAACGTGATGGTCGGCCGAATATTTTTCTGTATGAACACATGAAAAACGAAAGCAGAGCCAATCCTAAATATTCTGTTTTTTTTCTGGAATATTCATTCCAAGGGTGTCTGTGAAACGAGATATGAAACCTACTCTGTCGCAAGATTCAGTTTCGTATGATCCCCACGGCCTAGACAGAGTTGAATAATGAATGACATATCTGAGCAATCTTATACCAAGATGAACAGACCCCAAAGGACTTGATCAAAAAAAAACCTAGAATCGCCAGAAATGCCATATATGCTATTTTAACGAGCATAATGTGTAGATCAAAAATATATAAAAATCTACTACAAAAGCCACGCGGTATACTAGATATTGATGATTAATTAAATCAATATTTGAATTTTTTAGGTTCTGAAAAATCTATTGTAGCCGTTATCTATGAACTCTTTTGGGTCGGTATGATGAGAAAAGTTGTTATTTTAAAGTTTCATATCATATTCTGTGAAAATATTATACAGGGTGAGTTTTTCAAGTGGGCGCGGTAGGCCAAATCCTAAACTATGAGGAATTCAGAGTCTTTAGCCCGATTTGGACAAAAATTAAAACTGTATACACAGTTGTTTTTTAAAAGTTCATTCGTAGCCTGGGTTCCAGATGTTTTTGGAAAAAAATGACACCCTGTATTACAATGCCATCTTGTAGTTTCGCTTCTAAGGGTCAAATAATGAGAAGTAACATTATATGTCAAACTGAAGGAAAGGTCTCATTTTTAATAAAATATTTACTTTCATTACATTCACATTGACCATTTTCTGAATTCCTTATAGTTTAGGATTTCGCCTGCCATGCCCACTTGAGAAACTCACCTTGCTTAAATGTATGTTAAAATCGTGATCAAACTCAAAACACGTGTGAATTTAAGGAAGAGTGTTAAAGAGTAGAATAGTCTCTTTTGTTTATCATTGTGATTTTACTTTTTACTTATTTATGTCAATGTTCATCATCCTATTTGTCATTGCCATTCCATTCTATGTTCTTTATATATTCGGAAACTGGCATATGACATTGGCGTATGAATGACGTGGGATGCAAAAAAGTCACTGCCATATTGACTTGCAAACAGGTCCATTGGACCTGTTTTTTATGTGGTCATTTTTGGTACGTGGATGCCGTATCTTCCTCTTTTTGTTTATATTAATGAAGTTATACAGTACAATAACTTCTATACTTTATGGTTTAGGAGGTTGATTTTTTGAATACGTAATAGGGTTACTTTACTGAACCCATTTTTATACATTTCGTTGCTGGCGATTCTAGGTTTTTTGTCTATGAAATTTTGATCAAGTCATTTATCAGATTTTATAACATGACACGAGCGGGATAATGCATAATATTTGCAAACGACTTCTTTTGCAATGACTGCCAGTGTCAAAGTACTGACTTATAAATTCTTTCCTAAACAACGAAATGCATTCCTGAAATTGAAAATGTATATTACTAACTTTATGAAAGGCATTTTGAAAGCCTGGCCTGACCTCTGAATTTGTGATCAAAGTTAAATCATTAAGTTTCATGCTGTCCCAAAACACTTCCAATATACCTTTAAAACTCCAAAGAAACCAATTTTGTAATCTGTTTCTGTGATTAGATTTCTATCTCTAACTTTTTCAATTTGAAAGCACAAGAAATCCATATCTTGATTGTTAGTGAGTTTCCGACTTCTAAATCCAAATATGAACAGTTAAACGAGCAGGTACAGTCAAGCATCCAACGAAACACACAAATTGAGGAGGGATCCTTATTGAATTGGGTATAAGATGGCATTCACTGCTAAGTTTATTAAATTCGAATCATGGTCGACTGTACAGCTCAAAACTTTTGCGACTTTTCAACTGTTACGAAATAACTTAGCCCTGATTCAATCAGACCCCTGTCAGAAAAGTGTTCTAACTCCAAAGTTTAACCTCATTTTTTACTATCCTTTTTCTTCAATATTTTTACTAACCAAGCATTGTTTAAATAATGCTTTTATTCCGATTATTAGAAGACCTAAAAAATCCAATGCGTTATTGTGTATCCTTTTTTCATTTCAACAATCGTTTACCAGCCCTGAGGCATCGTGTCGACATTTAACCGTACAAGACCCCAACAAGTTCAAGTTTATTCGTAAAGGATTTATTCATGCCGCCCCGCCGAACGATTCCAAAGCACGTGGTTTCGAGCTCATTATAAGTGATGGACGTCTGCATATCAAAATATAATATTGTATTTGTAATATCGAGACCGTCATTGGCCAATGAAGTTCATTGTCACTGGCTTTTCTTTAATTTTGTGTAGTGATTTTTAAATTTCATTCTTTCGCACACAAAAAAACTCAGATCCACAACCTTTGCGTTCGAAAGTATGCGTTCAACTGGTCACTCTGGACTTGGTTTTCTAATTAGGAACGATTCGATTGGTTAGGGGACGTGATAGATCGAAGGACAAGTGTGAAATTATTGCATTCTTTATGCGAACGAACTATTGTGATTTTATGAATTTTATTTGAAGAAAACCCTTTAGTTCTATGTTCCGCGTGTAACACCTACTTCGTGTTCAATGTAAAAGCTGTGGCTAACTTTCTGGTGATGGAAAGTACCGACAAAAGGCCCAAGCCACCCGGATAACTCATAAATTAACTATAAAAATATTAAACTGTAAGAAATGTTTGCTGAATAGAAGATTATAATTTCAAGAGATGCAAAGATGTAATAAGTGATGTAAATAAAAGGAAATTATGGCTCAACATATTACCATCAAGAAATTAAGTGGCAACTTTTATGCTAAATATATTATATTTATTTCATGCTTTTATGTGGTCGACTTTCCAGCGGTCCGAACTAGGCGGTTTGGTGCTTCCTTTCTGGTCCGCACATGCTAGGGAGTGGAACGCCCACCCTGCGTCTGTGTTTCCGGATACATACAACCTTGGTGTCTTTAAGGCAAGAGTGAATAGGCATTTTCTGAGTAAGCGTTTTCCACGGTCGGCCTCGTCATCGCTTACCATCAGGTGAGTCTGAGGTCAAACGCAAACCCATTTTAAATAAATAAATAATAAATTTAGTTGACAACATTATGAAGCACAATGAGTTCCTAAAACCGGAGACAATCTTCTTTTTTATTAATGTAGATAAACGAATATCGTTAACCTTCTTATTACGACTAAAAACTTAAGCTAAAAGGTAGACGAAAAGAAGTCCAGCTACCTGCTTAATCAATAAAATCGACTCGTAATCGTATCATACGTGTCTGCCGATACTTGTGCACGAAAATTGTGTCGAGGCCACACGCGAACCGACTATTAAATTGACATGAAGTGTCATAATGATCAGAAAACTTTACATTGTGTCTATAGCCGTATCTTCTTTGTATAATTTTATACCTTTTTAGTATTTTCTTTATAAGGTATTTTGATTTTCTAGAGTTCTGTTCATATGAAAATGGAATCTCACAGCCCTTACCTCGTCGAGTTGCCTTGCGTGGACAATCGTGGTCCGCGCTTAGTCATTGCCATGGTCTGTTCCCTGAAAGGCAAGCTTAACTTAAGCAGTCCAGAAGCTAAAGTGCGATTGCTTTCACTGTCATACCGTCCTTACAAATAGAAAAGCTTGTTTTTGAAACCTATATTATGAGGCCGCCTAACTGTGCTTTGATACAAATGTACTAGTAACACTTCGCTGTAAGTTTTCATTCATCTATCTACATTAAATATTCAGGCGCGGTGGTTTAGGTATCATTTGATCACGACAGGTTTTAGTTTAGCAGCTGTCTTTTTATGTAGGTGCAGTTATCAGTACCCCAGGCTACTAAAAAAAACGGATATGGCCGTTTTTTTTCTTGCTCTTGTCATATGATGAAAATTTTTTTCAATAGAGCAAGAGGACATTTTTCGCTAGACTGACCGAAAATGGGCAGCCTTTTTATGCCGTGGTCCGTACTTGAAAGTTTTCAAACTATACAATCTCAAATTATCAATTACCGTAATATGATTCCCCCGGATTTTGTCTAGTAACTCTCCTCTCGCCATCGACAAGGTTTCCAAACGCGATTTTTTTTTCAACAAACCAGTGTTACCACCCAGTTTATCGTGGAATATAAGTACGTTTCTAGGTACGAATGTGAATAGGAAACACATTTCGTTTACGTCTTAATATATTACCCATTACCGAGTGCTATAAAAAGTAAGTGTACAATCATAAACTGCACTACTTTACGATAGTCTGACAAAAATAATAGTATCAATCGTAAAATGTCCACTACAAAATTGATATTTTATGTCTCATTTTGCTTTATATCCTTAGGAGTGCCGACAAATGTCCGATGTTCCTTGCAGGGATAATAAAAATATGATTGCATTGTCAGGATTGCATAGTGAGTCTAACTGACTAGACAGATGCAGTTAAGATACATAGTACCTACTGCCATTTTTGCCAGATAAAGTACTATTTGTTAAAAAATATGTGCAGTAAAAACCATTGATTTCCAATTCATCTACGTTATTATTTAGAGCATTTAAATTTAATTAGCATTCTCTAATAACTCTAGAGCTTTAACCTTGATAACGATGATGATTTTGATCGCTGTGGACGCACCACCGCGTCCAAAAACTCTTCAAAGTTCTAGATTTATAACTTTTTTGCCCTAACTATCACCTTGCTCTTGTTCTATGTTGTCAGTTTTTATAGCTTTTAATACCGTTCAAAAAACTTAATTTTGGTAACAACTTTATATGGTACCTTAAGAATTTTGATGCAGAATTTAGTTTTTGATAGGTAATAGCTTTTGCAGGTAATATGTACTTATTTATTTACATTGAATTAGAAATATTTCATGCCCAAAAAGTGACTAACTACTACTTTAGTATTAATTGAGTCTCCGATACCACTTTTTTACAACCAGAACCATTGTTTTTGTCGCACAAGAAAGCCCGAAACTCTTTCCATGTTACGTCGTAAACCAAACTTGAGGATTTGAGAGGTGACGTCGCGCTACCCAGTGTCTTTCTACTAGACTATTTTTAGAGCCTCTTGTTTTCAATTATGACTGCTACCAACGAAGGTCGCCCTTACACGCCAAGGCCACCTTAGTTAAAAGAATAACGTGGTTAGGATTTTTTCTTTTTATGGTAACGGTTTTATTTTAAATTTGTACACATAGACCGCATTCAACAGTTATAACGTATTAGGATTTCTGAACACATAAACAAAGGCCTTGCAAGGAGTCTTTAGCAAAGTCAATAACTAACATTTTTTAAACCTAGATCATGACTTGACCCTGAATTTAACTTAAAACCCTAAAGAAATATGAGAAATCAGATTTTTAATTCTGTGTGAAAGTAGATCAACAACACGTAAGACATTCAACTTGTGTTATATCTGACACCAATTTTCAAAACATCAATATCAACTTAAGAAACACTTAATTAAATTCGCTTTTTGTTTGAAATCGTTTTTTTTTTTCAAATTGGCAAAAGTTTGACAAAATAATGAGAGCTATATTTGAGTTTATTACTAACTTACTTTTCCCTAGCGAACTCCCTGTCGGAGTTTTCAACCGGAGTTCTTCAAGAGGGGTTTGAAAACCTCTCGTTTGGCAACGTTATGCCACTGTTATTACACGGGTCCCCAGGCTGCGGCAACCGCTTACTATCAGATGGTCCGCATACTATTTTCACCATCGTCTTTTTATACTAAAAAACTACATCTAACTACTTTTGCCTAAGGAAGTATACGGTTTTTTTGTCACTTGAGCATTGAGTGTAATACTGCTTACTTATTTCAATTGATTGGATAGTGTAGATTTTAAAGCTATCATTATTTTATAATAATAGTAAAAGATACCGTGTAATAACCACAAATCAAAACTAACTGCTGGGACCAGGAGGTCGTAAATAAGGATAAATCTCTGTACACAATTTAGTAACATTAAGTTAAGGTGTTTCCGGTGAGGGTGCACCTTAACACGAAAGGAATCAAGTACTTATATAACTATGTTACCTTTATATTTCATCTAGTTCAGAATTTGATTATGAAAAATCAAATTCATTTGATATTAATTCTGATGATACTCATTTTCATTGACATTTGTTTTCAAAATAGGTCCAAAGTCCAAGTCCAAGATTGGGAGTAAAAATCAATTGTGAGGCTACCAAAAAAAAATGAAGCAGAGCAAGAACAGCCAACAGGTGACAGATAACAACCATAAATTAATTAACGAGCTTAATTGACTGTAGGTACGTAAAAACAAGTGTGTTTATTAACCCAAACAAACCTTACAACAAGATATTTAAATTCTATGACTCACACACTAGGCGAAGCTGGTCCTGTGGAGGTTAAGCTCTATCAGTTTGAACAGTGAAGATAGTGGCTATTTCTTAACTAAATAACAACATTACAAAAACTCATAAGACCTACTAATAATGTGGAAAAAAATATATTTATGCGCCATGTGTGTACGTGTCGGTGTAAGTGTGTGTGTAAGTGGGTGTGTATGCGGTTCTTGACAGACCTGGGGGTCTAAAACGGCAACATTTTAGGTGTTTCATATATGAATCATCTAAGTGACGTTTCATCTGGTGAATTGCTAAAAACGGTAAAACGGCGACATGAAAAGTGAAACACCTACTTGACGTTTCATATCTTAGACAGATTTTTCTTTTTTAAATTTATTTCGTGGCTTGGACTCTTAGACATAGTTTGATGACGACATTGCTACACCAAAAAAAATAGTGTTGCGCCTAATAATTGTAAACTTAACGGTTTTCATTGAACAAATATTTTCATCATTACAACTAATAATTTAAGGCTTAAAAAGAAGCTTATTATTGAATTTGTGTGATTTCTTATCAATAATAATTGTAAAATGTTTTTAATTTACAATTTTTATGTCTGGCAATGAGGACCGTGACAGGTGGCCTAAGAACAATAATGTCACAGCTGTCAATCGAGATTGTAAATAATGTTCGTGAAAACTTGTGATAAAAATCATTTTCCGACCGGAAACGATGAATGAAGACAAGAAATTGGTGCTAGCTAGGCATGTTCTTGAGATTGAAGATATTTGCAAGGAGACATGACTCTGTAACAACAAAGCCCGAGTGATTTGCCAAACTTCTGCCTCGGCAATGGCGTACAAGACGACTCTATTTGGGAGCAGATTTTTAGGTTTTAATGCCGCACATTTTTTAAATAATACACATTATAATAACATCGTTGTGACGCTTGCCTGCTATGTAAGCGCAAACCAGAATGCATAAATTTTGGTTTCAAGAACGCTGGCCAGCCTGCCCAAGCGTACTGATCTCTTTATCGCCGAGCCATCATCACATAGTGCGTCTGTGCACGCCAGCAACCAAGAGTTTGATTGATTATTTCCTGAATCCGTCTGTGTAGCATACAAGTCCACCTGTGTCTGTTCTCCAGGGGTCTGTCTATGAATGAATAAACAGTAATCAGGTCTCTTCATTTCGCATTACATTTTACGCTTTCTTTAAATGGTCTTCAGTTTATGTTCTCTCTTCATCATTATTTCTTGTCACCGAAGACCTAATTAATATCTTGACTAATAAAAATAATGAAATAAATTACTTCTTTCATTTAAAATATAATTATTAGGCGTAGTCTACTATATAAAAATAAGTCGGGTTTTCCTTCCTGACGCTATAACTCCAGAACGCACCAACCGATTTCCACGGTTTTGCATTCGTTGGAAAGGTCTCGAGCTCCGTGAGGTTTATAGCAAAGAAAATTCAGGAAAATTTGAACCGAAAAGCGGGAAAATCTTTTTCACATACAGCTAAGTCCACGCGGACGAAGTCGCGGGCGGGTGCTAGTCTTAGTTAAAAATGTATCAATTATGAACAATACATTTGAAATGTTTTTAACAAGCAAGTTAATTTTATTGCATTCAAGAAAGTAGTGGACGCAATTTAGTATATGATTATCTCCTGTAGGTAAAGTTCTAAATAAGATGTATTTAATTCGCATCTACCTCATTTTATTCGTTAAAAATGTATCTTAAAATTCACATAAATCAATAAAAAACATCCGAATGCGCCGAAGACACACGCACATAAGGACAAATAGTGTGCAGCTAGTTGTCCTTATGTACGTGTGTCCTTAAACTTAACTTTGAAGATTTAGCATTAGTGACGTATTTTTAATTGTTGTATTAGTTTACTTAATTTCGAGGATTTTCCGTAAAATGGACGCGAACGGGGTGGTGGACGGGAACAGGCGAACTGACCCTAAACATCTAACATTGACGTTTAAAAGTGCACCATTTTACGAATTCCCATACAAAACTGTCAAATTGTATGAATAACAAATATGAAACATATTATGTTCATAATATGATTCAGCTAATAAGTTGCCATTTTAGGATTTCAAAAAGTGTTTCATATTATGTTTCAGATATGAAACGTCTAATGTCGCCATTTTAGCCCCCCTTATTGTGAATAACTGAAAAAAGCTTTTGCAGGAATGCATGGTGTAAATTTTACAAATGCACCACTCAGCTTATTGTAATATAATACGGAAGAAATGTGAAATAAACCTTCGGAATACGTTTATGTACAAGAATAACGTGCTGCTTTACTATACCAGACGCAATTATGAAAAATGTTCTGTTGTTATCTGTTTACACGCTGACTTTACTAGCAATAAGGTGACTACGTTTTATGCTCATAATAATGCTTCTACCGAATTACCCTTACTTAAAGGGTTTTCTAAGGGACCATTTCTGGGTTTTGGATTGACATGGCTTTATTTTTTTTAAAGTGCTTTTAGAATAATGGTGCCAATAAACCCAAGATGACAGGAAGTGAACTAAACGTAAGCTAAAACAGAAACAGACCGTAAGGTATTTAATTTTATTGCGTCTTCAACTTAGTACATTTGACTAGGAGCTTAGAAAAAAGGTTAAAAAGGTCATCACATTCATAAATCGATAAATCCTTAAACATTATTGCAAACAGCGTCTTCTTCCGAACCCTTTTTTTTAGAATGTTTGCGATCTCTGGTTTATTACTAGATAAATAAGCTGTGTAATTCTGAGAGTTCAATTTGAAGTAGTATGACAACAAATTCAGTGGACACAAGAGCCTCGAGCTATGTTGACACTGCTGTAAATTGGTTTTCACTGAAAACTAGTTTTTCATTTACGTAACGCCGTTGGCGAGTGCAATAGGAAGATAGTTAATTCCGCTGACTAACTCTCTTTTATTAAGAAACTGGATAGGAACTCGACCTGTATTCCGATCCTGTAAAGCAATAAATTTCTTCATTGCGTAGTTAATATGAAATGTTTAGATTTTATTTCTTGTGACGATACGTCATGGCATCTGACTTAGTACAAAAGAATAATGAAAGAATATGAAAACGATAATGGACCAAAATGATACACAAAACTTGAAAACATGGTGTTTGATTAACGAAATGAAACGATGCATTGAGCTAGATTCAAAATTTAAATACTAATGATGTTGAATATTCATAAGTTTGACCAAACAGAGGCGGTTTAGATGGAATCTTGAGTATAAATAAATATTTTAGTGTTGTTTCAGATCACAGACCAGAGACTGCCAAATAAATACCTTGAATATATTGAAGAAATAAAGAAATCATGAAAAGTAATTCTGTAGGGCAACATAGAGCTGTTTGAGTTTTCAATAAGCACGGTTAGCCGGTAGGAGCATAGTTAGGATCCTGGCATAACCGTCGTCCTGGAGAAATGTCCAGCAGAAATTCCTAACTTTATTAAAATAAAAATCGCAAAACTAGGCCTGCAGGATTCTTACCTTACTTCCTAGGTATTGACCTGGCCACCAGTCCAAAATAATATGACATTTAAAATATCAATTAAATTTTACTTAACATTCACTACAGCGCCATCTTGCCCAAAATTAAGCATAGCTTGAAGCTTGCTTGTGCTAAATATTCCACGATTGTTGCATAATTTGCGTGAAATGAATTTTTCTAACCTTATCCACCGTTCACAGCATGACCATGCCAACGTCATGCACGACACGTCGAAATGCAGTAACACACAGTCTGACCGCAATATTATGTTTGTTCGTTAACCCTACTCTTGCTCACGCAACCCCAGGGGTGTAATCTAGGTAAATCGCTTGGTCCGTTTCATTAAATGCTGTAGTGACTCCGTGGACGTTGGAACCGTTGCCAGGACCGTTTGATATGCAAATCTAATTCTCAAAAGTAATCAAGCGTAGTGGAGCAATCTTCGCGGCTAGTTATGCGTATGGGTAGGGTTAAACTATGCTCACATGCAAGTAAACAACTTGTGATATAGATAAAACGTTCTCTTATACGGGGTTTGACCAAGCATGAGACTGATGATAATGTGTGTGATGTCAACACAACATAGTAAGTTGTACGCGCGTCTTTGTGTTAAGATACTGTAACTGGCAATTACTTGTTTATAATTATTTTTATTTTTTAGTCTTTAACAACTAAATCTGATTGAAAGCAAGCTCTGAAACAATGCACGAATAAATTATATATTACTCTATGGTAGCTCTTCAACTAGTTCAGTTTTGTCTATTAAGTGATAACACTAGGAAGCATGCTTTTAATTTGTAACTTTCAGAAACACTTACATACTCGTAAGTTATTCTAGCAAGACCTCTATAAAGTTCCACTCTACCACCGGTACTAAGCCCTCTTGACACGCCAAGGCGAGAACTCATGAGGGGGAGAACAAAATCTTATTTGTAGCAACACTTGTAACTGAAGAAATGCTGCGCCGATTTTCATGGTTTTCGATTTGACTCCACCTCTTTAAGGAAATAAATAATCAAAAATGATGGAATAAAATCAAACGGTTTATATAAATAACTATGTCACAATATATAGTTAATCAATTTAATTGTGTTCTATAAATCAAAAATCCAAAAAATATCGACCAAATGCTAGTCAGTTGCACGAAAAAAAGAGCTTTGTCAAAAATTACAAACATTCCAACATTGCATGAAAGCCATTATTTTCATGATAGCGCAACCGACTGAAAGCGTGTCCCACATAACACAATGTTCAAGAGATACTATCGTACACTTCAATTCCCACGGAGTGCACCGATTCACGATTTATTTCAAGCGTGCGACACATCATTTAAATGCAAATCTATTTTCATAGCGAGAGCAATGCACTTCTCACGAAAGGTGCAGATCGGCGAGTCATAAGCTTAATATAGCAGAACTTTGCGGAAACGCTGCCGGTTGTAAGAATGACTGTTAAATATAGTCTGTTAGTAACCGAATTGGATTAATTGGACATCATAAATAATTTCTCATTGTGAGTGCGAGTGTACATAAGCAAGTCTACAGCAGAAGAAATCTAGACAAACTAAAATCACTGATAATTTATTAGTTGAGAATGGATAGACATTGGGGCAATTTTCGGAATGGTCACCGCATGGTATCGATGTGGTTGTGGTTTGTAAATACGAACGCAGTGGGAGCAGCCAGATCTAAGTAAGTCGATTTCGATGGATGTAGGCTGCTTCCAACCAGCCGTTTTGGAAACCTATTTGCGAGGCCTATGTCCAGAAGTGGAATTTGAGCGGCTGCTGATGATAGTGATTATCTCTATCTGATTCTTAGGTTTAAACACTGGAATACTTGTTCAAATTACGCTTTAATGCTGCAAAAATAAACAAAGTGTATGCTTTGAAATAGCGGCCCTAATTGCATATTTTTCCGTCAATTTGATTTCATTTTATCAATTTCATTGGAGTGCTCTTCAAATAAACCGATAAAAAATTTAAAAGAAGTGATTGAAACAGCTGATAAAAGAGGCAATTTAAAAACCACGCGAAACCTCTCGATTACGAACCTGCGAGTTAGTGAGCCGTTACCTACGACTGATAGCCTATTTCCGAACAGATCTTTTATACATAATCAGATGCTTACAGAAAATCGGTATTTGAGAAGGGAAATTCAATTTATCCCCTCATTATGCCTGTCACCGGTCTGAAAACTCAACGTTAACTTTGCTATTGAATTTGATTAAAGGAATTAAACTGTTAGGAAGTATTCAGTAGACTATTTTTCGTACGTTTTGAAACTAGTTAATTTTTGTTGTTATAATATTACAGGGTGATTTTGCAAGTACTTGCCAAAGTACTTGCAAAAATCGAAAAATCGAAAATTTTTGGTTTTCTGTTTTTTTTTTAAATTTCGTTATTAGGTAAAATACTCTAACGCACATCACGATGTTATTGCACGAGTTGAATTGCAAGTGTAAAAGTCATTTTTGTGTGCGGAACATATTAAATCATATTAAAAAAACTACTGAGATGTAGTTTCAAAGCAAAGCCATGTATTAAAACTTTGAATTATTAAACATTCAATGCCAAATAAAACAATTCGTATACTACGAAACCGTAAACTGACACGTCAATATGATTTTGAAATAGCAAACTGTAGCTCTCTTTATTAAAAGGTGTCGGTGGTTTCAACATCACTTTGATGTGGTTTTTGCTTTAAATGTATCTCCCGCATTCAAGTGTACTTTCCAATTGTACTTTATTGGCTAAAAACTGGTAGCACACCATGGATATTTTTTTAATCGTTCGTCGTTCGTTCGTTTAATCGTACGCAAAAAAACCCAAAAGCATAAAAATATTGAAAATAAATTCAAACAATATCCCCTCAGGTGTCGAAAACCCGCTGCGCCCGATGAACGTCCAAGTATTGCTGGATCAATTCGATTGATACTTAGAGTTTCTTCTTCAGATTTCAGGAATTCAGTAAGCATTTACAAATTTTATGAATTATGGGTCAAATTGTGTTTAGAATTCAAATTCCCCTGGATGCCTGTCTTTTAATAAAAACATGTTTTAGAAATAAGGAGTCCGCCTTTTCAATAAATTTCAATACTCAATACTCAATCATTTATTTGCATTCCATAATGTAGTGGTAGATGTTACAAACTTGGTATGTTCATTACAGACCCTCTCGGGCACAACAAATAGGATAGGGATAGGATTTCAATACATTGTTTTTATTTATTCTCTAATATTTACAATTTAACATGAACACACCACCCGGAATCCTAGCAAGTGTTGAAGGACTAGGGGGACCTTGTACAAGCAGTAAGTCAATGTATGCTTATTATAAAAACAATATTATTATGTGAAATTGTTAATTATCAATGTTAATAATTATCGCAAATACATTATGAAGGGAGGTACAGTCGACATTTCATCGGGCATTTCGCCATCTTGATTCGTCATGTTATTTCCGGTTCTTCCCACAACCGCTTATGGCAAGTATTTACACAGATACACAACCATTATCTCTACAGGAGACTACAGGTATTCCAGGAGTTATTATCTAAAATAGATTATAAAATAGATTAGTAGCTAGGACTATCCCTAGCAACTTGACTTTCGGTATGCCCATGTCAAGTCAAATATGCCGTAGTATAAGTACGCATCGATCCCGGTTCTCATGAAGCAAGAAAGAAATAAAAAAACAAACAAAGAAGCAAACCAAGAAAAAATATATTTTTATAGGACAGGAAATTTTGTGACCAACAAGTCTGGTATCGTACTGATAGACCAAGCGCGGAGCAGGGCAGTTCTCGTCGACATCACCATTCTGCATGACGTTTACCTCATGAAGGCTGAGAAGGACCAACTCAGCAAGTACCATGGATCATTGGTCAGATGCAGAAGGTAGTCCTCCTGAGCACGGCACGTTTTGTCAGGAAATTCCTGTCTCTGTAGCCCTGACCACCGGCAATTTGAGCACCGTTGAATTATTTATTAAATTTAATAAATCATTATTTTGCAGCTATAGGACTTTTTTATAATTTTCAGGCATTCGAATTGTTATAATTCTTTGTTTCTAGTATACCTAGTTTTGTAATGTGTGAAGAGAATAATGTAAAAAACACCAACAAGATAAAATAGGAACCAAACATTTGTTCGCATGTTTTTTATTATTTATTTTAAACAAAGACACAACACAAGACAAGCTAAATTTACCTAAAAGATTTGAAGAAACAAATCCTTAAATCAACGAAGCTTGTGACAAACGCTGGGAGAGTTTACATAAGTACTAGAGAATTAATTTCCAGACGCTAGTGGAAATTAAAGAAAAAAATGTCTGTCAGATTAACTCTGCTACTACTTATTGTCATGAACTAGCAATTTACAGCATAATACATTCAGCTATATCGGTCTATGATCCAACTGTCGTAAGTGGGTGTTAGGGCTGACAGTATCTAACTGTTGCTTATTTTTTATTTTTTTGTCTTCCTACTGAACAGTTTAAGCCACTGGCCCACCGACTTACCACCAACGGCGCCCCCTCATTGTCCATGGGTGGCAGGACAGTAATAACTTGCACGAGGCCTTCGACGCTTGCCCCTCGGAAAAACGCAAAAACGATGTTTTTCCGTTACAAGAAAATATATACAACAACCCTATTGAACAACTTTGTTGTCCTTTAAATAAAATGTATATTATTAAATGTATTAGGTGCCGCTGTGACTGCCGATGAACATGGAACTCCTTCTAAGACCTGATATAACGCGATCACATGATACGACGATCGTACCGCGAACGACAGTAAGTGATAACGATCTCCCCGCTCACTACCGACTAAGTTTAGACTAGATCACTATGTTTAATCGTCAATAAGTACGGTGCTCGATCGCTTATTCGTGTGATGGTCGCGTTATCGCGTTGTATTAAGACAACCCCTACTACCAAAAACTCTGGAGCCCGCACCATGCAACATCCATCACTTTTTTATGTTTAAGCACTCCCTTGCTATTCGCATTATGAAGGAATTACTAAAACGGTTAGTGCAAAATGCAGGAATATCAACAACATAGAGGTGAAAGGCTAGTCTGCGCCTAGTGGTCCGATGAAGAAAGGGAGCTGGTTAAATCAGGTCATCTAACTCTTAATCGATAATTGTCAAAGTAAGTACAGTTGTGACACCCCTAGACAGTCACAGTTAGGTCGTAGCTTAATTAAGTTACTAGAGTCACGTGTTCAGTTAAGTAAATTAAAAGGGTTATCGCGTCACTGCGTTACCATCTGCGAGCTAAGCTGTGCAAATAGTCATTGGAATGACTGTACGTTCAGTTTAATAAGAACGTAATATACAGGAGCATAACTTTGCATGAGGTTGCAAATTTTTAAAATAAGCTCTATTAATAGTACATTATGGTACAAGTGTGTAGAGTTGGTGATTACCGCTGAGGCGCCATTGAGACCCGAGCCGTAGACGAGGTCTTAAGAGAGCCGAGGACGGTAATCATCAATGCACACGTGTATCATACGACGTTTTTCAACACAATTGAAAATAATGTTAGAAACTCTTTAGTTAGTAAATGAAAAGTTTATTTTATATACTACCTGCTCGTCAATGGCACATTATATGTCATGTAAACCTTTCCTAAAGTAAGTAATTATAGCCCTACGGTCTAGCCGGGACATAATGTTGTACTGAATTTCATTATGCAGGGCATAAAGTGATTTGAATTTGAAATGCAAGGCCGTGTTAGTGAAAAATGATAAGGTGCAATGTGATTTTATTCTGAAATGGGCTGTATATTATCGTTTTCCTTGCATATTAAAAAAAAAATCATGAAAGCTTTTCACCATAGATGATTAATTCGAATGTCGAAGTGGCCACTAATAAAATAGACTTGGAGCATTCTTGTAATATTGTCTTAGAAAATAAACGACAGATTAAAAAAAAAACTATAACTCACTTGTGAATAATAGTAATGAAAAAGTCACAGCTTGATTATAGGTGTCATTATGTGCCTAATTACAGTGAAATAAGAGCCACTTTATGAGCAAGTGTGTTGAAATAGTACATTATGGTACAAGTGTGTAATGTTGAGGCGCCATTGAGACCCGAGCCGTAGGCGAGGGTCTTAAGAGAGCCGAGGACATTAATCATCAATACACACGTGTATCATACGACGTTTTTCAACACAATTGTGAAGAAAATAATGTCAGAAACTTATTTTTTAATACAGTTGCTCAAAAAGTGGTACTTTTCGCAGCTGTTTAGTGTGCGGAAAGTTGGTTTTTCCGCACTAGTGCTTTTTCATTTCCAATTTTTTTTTTGATAATGTTAATAAAATCCATGCATCCTACCAAAGAGGTTGTCTGTTCAATCACTTTATTTTGTATTTTGATGCGTTATTTGGCATTAAAACTGGGAATATAATATTATTAAAAATATTTCAATTGCATAATTGACAAAATAAAGGGTTATTTAGTAACTATTAACAATTAAATTTCTGAAACAGTTTACTTAAAGTTGGCTGTTTGTGTATTAAGAATGGCCGGATATTTGTAAGTATGAATGAGTTTCACTTAAGCCTTTCACCGCCGTCGGTCACTTTAACAATCGAATTCCTATTGTTTGTGACCGGCGTGGCGTTCAACGTGTTAAAAATACTTGAAATAAAATAATAGGTATTTATTGCATTTCCATGTTTAAATGCAATTAAATTACTTCTTATATTTTTACTAGGCTGAATACAACCGATACCTTGTTAAAAAAATACTGTCAATCCTGAGTTTTTCATTCCCGCTTTCTTTATTTACGATTAGTCACGACTGTCACGATATACTTTGGTTATTGATCGTTTTTAATGTTGTTTATTTTACATTTTTCGTACACAAGTATTTAACATATTTTTTTAATACAGTTGCTCAAAAAGTGGTACTTTTCGTAGCTGTTTAGCGTGCGGAAAGTTGAAAGTTGGCTGTTTGTGTATTAACAATGGCCGGATATTTGTAAGTATGAATGAGTTTCATTAAAAATACTTGAAATAAAATAATAGGTATTTATTGCATTTCCATGTTTAAATGCAATTAAATTACTTCTTATATTTTTACTAGGCTGAATCCAACCGATGCCGTGTTAAAAAAATACTGTCAATCCTAAGTTTTTCATTCCCGCTTTCTTTATTTACAATTAGTCACGACTGTCACGATATGCTTTGGTTATTGATCGTTTTCAATGTTGTTTGTTTTACATTTTTCGTACACAAGTATTTAACATATTTTTTCAAAATAACATATTTTTTCACTCGTCCCGAGTCTTGACCCTCGCCTGCCGGCTCGGGCCAAGATGCCTCGAGACTCGTGCAAAATGACATACTTTCCGCACTTGTATCGAAAACTACTATTTCAAAATAGTTTATTTTTACTAGGCTAAATGCAAACAACCGGTGCCTTGAAAAAAAAAAGCTTTTTCATTCCCGCCCTTTTTACTCTTGATTTAATTGAGTTAATGATTCGCATTGGTTTGATATTATTTTTTTCGCAAATGTATTAAAAAACGTTGTTCGATACACGAGCGGAAGTGTCATTTTCACTCGTCCCGAGTCTTGACCCTCGCCTGCCGGCTCGGGCCAAGATGCCTCGAGACTCGTGCAAAATGACATACTTTCCGCACTTGTATCGAAAACTACTATTATCTATACAAATATTATAAAGAGGAAAGGTTTGATTTTTTGTTTGTTTGTTTGTATGAATTGAATAGGCTCCGAAACTACTTGGCAGATTTGAAAAATTCTTTCACTGTTGGAAACACAGAACATAGAAAGAGGTTAGAAAGGCGATGGGGGCGGGGCACGCGCGCCACAACTACGCACATTTGTTCGTACTTTCGCACTAACGCTCGCAGTTGCTTGCGGACATCCGTAGATTGCGTTAATGCGGAAAAAAATCTTAAAATGCCGGCTTGTGCAATCATAACTTGCAGAACAAGAAGTGCAGTGTCAAGTTTGACTAAAGGAGGAATTTCTTACCATCGGTGAGTGTAAATATCTTAGTTTTATAGTATTTTTTAAAAAAATCTGTTGGGAACTTGTGATTTTTCAATGACAACGATCATTATCCATATTTTCATACATCGCCGGCATGCTAAGCTGTGCACACTTCGTTACATCTTATTAAAAAAGCAATGTATTGCGCTTCGTGCGATCGTACCGCTGTCACTCGGCGTCTCTCTTCGCTGGCTCGCAAGGGCCAGTGTTCTAGTGCTGTACCTGAACTGCACTGCACAGTAAGATATCGACTGATAAAAAAAAAGATTTTAATTATTTAATTTAACCTCATGAAAGCTGTTTTTTCACACTAATATGTAGTATGAAACTATTCTTGTTTGTTTTACACATCTATATATGGGCAAACCTATTAGAAAAATAGTTCAAAATTAGACCTTTTCATTAGTTTGACATATAATGTTACTTCCCAGAATTTGATAATTATAAGCGTCACTACGAGATGACATAATAATACAGGGTAACCTCTTCTTTTCAAAACTACCAGGTTTGATTCCCGGCTAGGGAATATTTAAAAAAACTGAATATGTAGTTTTAGTTTTCGACGAAATCGGCCTTGGGACTCTTTTGAGCATTTTTCGATATTCCTCATAGATTAAGATTTGGCCTACCACGCTCACTTGAAAATCTCACCATGTTGTATAAGGTGACTTTGTCATATAATGTAACTTCTCAGAAATTGACCCTTACAAGAGAGACTGCGAGATGACATGGTAATACAGGTTGACTTTTTTTTTCAACATCAGCAGGTTCGATTCCCAGGTAAGAAAAAAGTTCTTTGAAAAATCTGAGTATGCAGTTATAGTTTTTGCCAAAATCGGTTTTGAAACTTTCAACGCTCAAAGGCGTTGAAAGTTTTTAAGATAGGTATTATTTGATCGTTTTAACGAGATAACGCTTGTAAATGGCATACTTTAAGGCAGCGGAAATTGACTAAAATACAAATCAGTACATGTATGTATATTATATTAAATTCGCATATATCGTCATCGATTTCCGTGGTAGACTTCCAGTACTTTGCACTTCCACTGTTTTTTCTGTTCCGTGGCCACTGCAATGAGCTGACGATGGCTGATGATAACGCGTCCGTCTGATGTGTTGCGAGTGGCGTCTGGCAACACATCGGACTAATACGTCTAATATTTATTATAAGCATATCATTTTATATTTTAGTTTTCCTAAAGAGCCTGATATAAAGGAGAAATGGATCGATTCAACTGGTAGAGACAATTGGTTTCCTACAAAAACAAGCACCATTTGCTCAAAACATTTTAAAGAAAATGATTTTAGCATCAAAAAGTCCGGTAATAGATATTTACGAGCAGGTGCAATTCCAAGTGATGATGTTGTACGGATAGTTAAGACGGTAAGTTATGAGAGAAAGTAATGTCTAAGTTTTAACCTGTTTATGGTATAATTCAGTCTAGGAGCCTCACCTGCTTAGAATAAATCTGCGATGTATATTTTAATCTAATTGCATTTTGTATGGTTTTAGTCAAAACCGACATCCAGCTTGGAGAGTTCTCACACAGGAGCACCACAAAAACGGAAATTAAATATATCACCGCATAACTCAAATAGTAAGCGAAGAAAAGTACAGGTAATTGGATTTCACTAGAGTTCTTATTTTCCGAACTGAAATAGCGTTTTCATTGCATTTGCTGATAAACTCTTGCTTTAACAAGTTTTTATTTAGTTTCACCTGAACCTGAACAAGCACCGGGAACGGTGCTTGTTCAATTGTCTTTAAACAAATCTTGCAAGTAAAATTTGACACACTTTCCGTTGTAGCTTAAAATTGACATAAATTTGTTAGTCAGATGACAGAGCAAGTAAGTAAGAACTCAAAAATGCTTTTTGATTCTTCATTAACTACACAGATAATTTAATTGTATTATTTTAGTCTGAGGAGATCTCGAGTCCTTCAACTTCAACGAAAGAAAGTTCTTCAGAAAAAGTAGGACCACGGAAAAAAATAGAGGTAAAAACAGCGTATATTTTGTTAAAATGACATGGCAAAGGCTCATCCGCAGTGTCCTTGTATGTCGATAGATTTGTCTTGTGAAACTTTTGTCAAGAATGTAAGATAAACCTATATATTTTAGTTTTGAAATTATATTAAATTTTTATTTCCAGTTTAATGAACCGACAGAGATTAGTTTCAATGACACGCCACGGAAACGAAAACTGCAACAAATAATTAGCACGAAACAGAGTGTCATTGAACGTCAGAAAAAACAAATAAAAAAAATACAAGCGCAAAATCGGAGATTAAAAAAGAAAATTGAAAAAATTGAAGATGTCTTGAGTGATCTGCAAAATAAATTTTCAATGCGTAGCGAGGAAGTAAATGCACTTAAAAATACCAATTTGCAGGTAGGTACATTTCTTTTTTTTAAGAACTAGCTTTAACCCCCTTTCAAATAGGGAAGGGATTTTTATCAGTCACCGCCAACCTAAACCGCTGGAGATAGGAAGCTTCAGTGGTTTAAGCTAGTTTTGTCTGTTAGTTGCCATTTGTCTTTTATTTTATTACTGACAAGGGGCCGATCCCGCGACTTCGTCCGCGTGCACTTAAGTTGAAAACCAAAACGTGATGTTTCTTTATAAATTGTATGCGTGATTCAGATGTATGACCTACAGTATTGTAAAGTTTCAATAAAACCCATCCAGTAGTTTTTACGTGAAAGAACAACACGGCACATCCACACATAAAAACTTTCGCATTTATAATATTAGTAGAATTCCACTGGTGCGCATCGTCCAAAGCTGCTTCAGCACGCCTTCATTTCTATTTTCTTTGTCATCCAAAAATAATTAGGCAAATTAAAAAAAATATTTTCTATATTTCTAGGTTGAAGACTTGATGGATAGATATATTTGTAAAGATAAATCTGGAGGGATGACAAAACAACAGTTTTCTCCAGCGCTTCGTACGTTCGCGTTAACACTTCATTATTATTCGCCCAAGGCGTACGAGTATGTTCGAAATACATTCAATACATGCCTACCCCACACACGTACGCTTAGAGCATGGTACTCAAGTGTACATGGAGATGCTGGCTTTACATCTGAATCTTTTACAGCATTGAAATTGAAAGCCGAAACAACAAAATATCAGATTATTGCGGGGCTGGTAATGGATGAGATGGCTATAAGACGCCGAATTGAATGGGATGGAAATAAACTACATGGTTATGTAGAAATTGGCAGTGGTATCGATGGTGACTATATAACTGAGGCTAAAGAAGCTTTGGTGTTTTTAGTTACTGGTATAAATTGCAATTTCAAAGTACCCGTGGCATATTTTCTTGTTGATGGCGTAACAGGAGTCCAACGATCTGATTTAGTTAAGCAGTGTCTGGAAAGGATCCATGATACCGGAATAAAAATTGCTTCTCTGACATTCGACGGATGTGCGTCTAATTTAGCAATGATCAATAATTTGGGTTGCAATTTCGAACAGGGAAAAATGACATTTAGACACCCTGTTACAAACAAGGAAATAGTGGCAATATTAGATCCTTCCCATATGATCAAACTAATTCGCAATGCCTTTCAGGTATATTTTTATCTTTTCTAACCCGTGGTTGTTTATCAATGAAGTAGTAAATAATGACATGACTTACAAAATGTTCACTTTCAATTTTACAGGTATATAGATCATTTGAAGACGAGGAAGGAAATAAAATACAATGGTCCTACTTGGAAGCGCTAAACAAAGTACAAGAGGAGGAAAAATTTCACCTCGCTAATAAATTAAGACATCAGCACATTCGCTACCAGAACCAAAAAATGAAGGTAAAGCTGGCTACACAACTGTTCAGCTTAAGTGTCGCTGATGCTATACATTTTTGCCAAAAAGACTTGAAAATGACGCAGTTCAATAATAGTGCAGCAACTGTAAAATTTATAAAAATTATGAATGACATGTTCGATATTTTTAATTCGAGGAGCATGCATCACTTCGGTTTCAAGAAAGCCATGAATGAAAAAAACGCAAGAGAACTATTCTCTTACTTAGACGAAACTGTCAAGTATATTTCGAACCTTAAATGTGAAAATGGGACACTTTTGACGAAAAGTCCGAGGAAAGTTGGATTCCTTGGGTTTATTGGCTGTGCACAAGCTGTTAAACATTTCTACGCAACACTTATACAAACGAAAGAATTAATTTACTTCCCTTTTTATAAGGTGAGTCAGGATCATCTTGAGTTACTCTTTTGTAATATAAGGTCACATGGAGGAGCAAACAACAATCCCACAGCAAGGCAATTTAAAGCGGCATACAAAAAATTGTTGGTTCATGTGGAGTTGAAAGATTTTGGGAATGGAAATTGTACCGCACTTGAAAACCTGTCAATTCTCAATTGTTCCTCGGCTGTGAAAAGAATTAACTGGACAGGAGACTTCACCCGAGATGATGTAAATGATAATGATGACGATAATTACGATGATGAAGGGATTTATTACTCATATGAAAACTTGTCCGATTTCAGCACGCAAGTTATTAGTCACATTGCAGGAAATGTTGCGCATGTGCTGATTAAAAAGTTGCATTGCGATACATGTGTGGGTGCACTTTTGTCCAATGCACCTAATTCGCTGCATAAATTTATAGTGGCAAAGGACAAAGGCGGTTTATTATATCCGTCGAATGATGTCATAACAATTTGTAAAGCCGCAGAGTCTGTCATTCGTCAACACACCAATAATTTATGTAAAATTAATAAAAACATGTTAGTCTCTAAGACCATACGGAGCTTCGTAGGATCAACACTGTTTGATGATATCAGCTTTCATCAAGTTAATGAATATCCTACATCAAATCATATTTCAGACTTGATTAAAGCTATCATAGAGAAATATATTAATATCAGGCTTCACTTTCTACTTAAAAATACGTCAAAAGAGACTAAGCGACAATTGTTTACAAAATACATTCTTTTTCAAGGACAATGAGATATAAAACACCACAAATGAAAACTGACTGCTTAAAATTAAGATTCTTGACGATTCGGAAGTACTGTGTAATGGTCTACTTGAAAAAAAATAAATATTGAATTTGACAGACTGTGCGGAAGAGAAAGCGAATTTATTTGCTGCTCTTTTTGCAAGCCATTCGCGTCCTAGCGCTGGAATCCAAACACCACCTATATGACCTCCATGCGGCTCAGTATTGACTAAATTCTGCAACGCCAGAAAGAGATACTAAAAACGCTTCGCACTCTTGACGTGAACATAACAAAGCCACTGGTCCCGATGGGATTCCTGCAGTGGTTTTGTGGAATTGTTTCCAAGAAGTAATAGGCATTTTCTAGGTAAGCATGGTCTACCTTCAACCTCGTTATCGCTTACTATCAGGCGAGACTGGGGTCAAACGTAGACCCATTTTAAATAAAATAGTAATAAATAAAGAGACACATTAAATGGCTTTGTTTTCTTTATTGCCGCTCAACGCCAACCCTCATAGATTTACTTCAGATATTATTCTTGTCGTTCAAATATTTACTTGAAATAAAATTCTTGTCCTTTTGAGGTAAAACAATCACCCTTGTAGTAAGAAAGGTCTATTTTAATGATCGTTATGCAAACATGTTGTTAAGTCCATAATGACAACCAAAAATTGTTAACTCTATACTTACTTTAAAATAAATATGAAAATATGGCATTAATATGCATAGTAAAAATACCACTAGGTTTATTATTTATATTTTTTCTAGGAATAAAAGTACAACTCGAATTATTTATCGATTCTATTTCGTGTTTGTCAATCACTAGCGTATAACGCGACTTCTGCAGAGCGCTACACAACACATGCGCGCGCTAAATTACGTTTGTGGTAGTGAGCTCGGGACGAATAATGTCGCTCCGATTGATGTTACGCATGTGTGCGTTACATTGTATTTATTTACGTAACACGAGTAGTAGTAAAAATGGAAGGGATTGCCTGGCTACAGCGGTTCCGATAGACACTGGGCTTGGTAGCCTTTCTAACCTCTTTCTATGTTCTGTGGTTGGAAAGCTACATCATTCCTGAGTGACATAGGCTATATTTCATTTTAAAAAAAATAGGCATCCTTACTAAAATTACGAAAAAGCGGTAAAATATTTTTTCACATACAGCTAAGTCCACGCGGACGAAGTCGCGGGCGGCTGCTAGTTTAGTAAATAAAAAGTTTATTTTATATACTACCTGCTAGTCAATGGCACATTATGTGTCATGTAGAATGAAATTTGAATTTGGAATGCAAGGCCGTGTGGTCAAAAATGTTTAGGTGCTATGAGATTTTATTCTGAGGTAGGCTGTATGTTATCGTTTTCTTTGCATATTAAAAAAAAAGAGAAACATGGAAGCTTTTCACCAAAGACGATTTATTCGAATGTCGAACTGGCCACTAATAAAATAGACTTGAAGCATTCTTGTAATATTGTCTTCGAAAATAAACGACAGTAAAAGAAAAAAGGCGTCAACCGCTCAAATAGCTATGCTGATAAATTTAATGTACGAAAGAATGTAATTTACCTTTGCACATAGGTACTTAATGTTTTTCTTATTCATTCTTATAATTTGAAATAAATATTTTTATTTGTATTATTAAACACGATCTTTTTTGTATCGAAACTTTTTTAAGAACAAAGCAATAACAACCAATAAAAAAAAACTCTATAACTCACTTGTGAATAATAGTAATGAAAAAGTCACAGTTTGATTATAGGTGTCATTATGTGCCTAATTGCAGTGAAATAAGAGCCACTTTATGAGCAAGTGTGTTGAAAATAATATTACGCGTAGTGTGTAACCCAATCATCTTTAAAAGTTGTGGTTTAAAAAAACGCTTTAAGATATCCTAAAAAGTAAATCAATAAAGGGTAGGGCTTGTAATGCCCGTTTTTCAGCAGATGAGCAGAGCAACAGCTCTCTTGATTCGACTCAGACTCAGGACTCATGACTCTGGCGGTGCCAATCGCCAACTTCCTCAGCCGTCTGTATTTATTGAGAAAACGCAATGCTTGCGCGATTCATTGACGGATAACGCCATCTAGCTGTTGCCTTCGTACATTAAACATAATTTATTAAATTATTAATAATTACAAAATTTGGATAATTAGTTTAATTCGGCGCGAGTGTGTTCGCACCATTATCTTTAGGCGGTGCGTTCCCAAGCCGCGTTTATACAGAAAAAAGAAATAACTAAGGAGGTAGTGTCATGGCCGGCGGGTTCAAATCTTTTGCTGGTCATGCCTAGCAGTTTGTATTTTTGCTGTGTAATTTTCCTTTGCAGTGTCAGAACCTCAGCAGGGTGTTTTAACCGAATAATTAGTGTGGTTGGTGCGGATATTTGTGCATTTAGTTTGGGTGTACGGTTACCCATTTATTTTTACCTAGTGTGTATGTAGGCTGTGCCACCCTCTAGGAAAGGAGATATTTAAGGGATATTTCCTGATTTCATGTTTCAAGTGTTGCTTACGGGCTAGGATCAAGCGCATCTTCGCCGTTCCTCCCTGTTTTGTGGTGAACTTGCCCCAAAAGGGTGCAAAGATGTCTATCTTAGATACCCCCGACGGGCCTAGAACAAACTGTCCTCCCTAACCCTTACTTTCTCTGGCTCAATTCCCCTCTAATTGAGTCCAGCTAAATATTTTATACTACAGGCTTAGTACTTAGTTAGTAAGTATTCTTTTTTTCAAATATCATGAAGTGACAGGTTCACTTTATCATGAAGTAGTGCATTATCCACGTACACTATTTTGAAACATCGAATAGGAACCATAAAGTATCATCATAATTATCAGCAACCTTTAAGAATTCACTGCTGGACATGGGCCATGGGGGACCATGGAAGCATTAAGTATATAAATAATGTTTGTTCTTTACGTAAATCAATTTAGAGCCCTCCTAAGAATAGGTAAACCCTTGTAAAATCACCCCGCATAAAGAAGTATTACACAAAGCAGGGTATATTTTTACTTTGCCTGTTCAATTTATTTATAAGGCTATTCTGTAAATAATGAGCTATTCTGGGCTTCGCCAGCGTGAAATAAGGTCTGTCACAACGTCTTCATCGCATATCCCCTGAAAAATATGTATTTATGTACGATAAAAATAATCTTACTTCAGGCTCAAGCTCAAGTTAAAAGCTAGAACCACGTATCGTAACGTAATGTTGACGAAAATGTTGAGAAAATTGTTACAATGACCGATAACCATTATCAGCACTTTTAACGTATTGTTTTTTTTGTTTTTCATTTTGTAAGGATTATCTAATGTGATTAGTGTAACTAATAAACTGAAATGTGTTTAAAATCTGTAAGTATTTGACTATGTTTTGTCAAATTCTTAAAGATTTTGATCACTAACCAAAAAATATTGATTAAATCTTCTTTCTTCAAGTCAGGTTTCTGAAGGTTCTTCAAGTCACCCCTTTTGAACAGTCTAGATTAAAAGAACTCACATACATACGTTGGAGTACTCAAATGAAATAATAATGAATACCTAAAACATGTTATAACGCAGTTACTTACCATTTTCCCAATTTATTCCAAGGTGCACTCATCAAATTCTTATGGCGCAGTCACATTCAAGGGGAAATGTGAAATTATACTTTCATATCTTTTCCAACATTTGCCGTTTAAAACTGACATCATACTTGAAGAAATTGAAGCTCATGAATGAGTTCAAAAGTAAAAACGTACATCTAAAGAGAATGATATCATCAAAAAGATAAATTAGGTACATCTTACACTGAAATTACTTGGGAAACAGAGTGTATTAGGGGTGTGATATACTTGTATAAAAGTTTATAACACCCCTAATATTTCAAAGTAAATAACATGAAATTTTAATGAACAGATCAAATTCTTAGTTTATTTCATGCACTGTCTTTAAGCTTTAAAAATCTGCATCTGTTATATACCCAAGTATTATTTTTATTAAGTTACCTGATTTAGATAAATATATTTTGTCTAGGTCAAAGACATTGAGCCCGTGTACAAACGGCCCAATTATGAATAAATCGTTTTTTTTAAAAGTATGCTTGCTGGATTAAACTACGTCTTAAAACGCATGGCAACGTTGAAGTAAGGGCCACACCACCCTCTACGCTTGTCGCCGGAAGTTGTTCACCGCAGGATGCAACGAGCAAACGTTGTACCGCTGGAAATTTCCCAAGGGATAAGTGTGCTTGGACAAACTTGGTCACACGAGGAGTTAACTTAGTAAGCACTTGGCATTTGTCATCCCTACCACTAGTTACTAAACTAGTAACATTAACACTACCAATTTAAGAAATGACTTTTCCTTAAGTAACTCGAAAACATACTAGTAATTAGTAATATTTATATGTATATTAGTGATTTTGTGTATGACAATAAAATTATGAAAGAATTTTTAACCAGCTTTTGAATTAATTATAAACTGACGTACTAGGTGAAAGTTATAATTAGATGGAAATTGTTCAAACTCTCGTAGTTTAAATATTTATAATTCAACCATTCGTTTAAAAGGAACCGTCAAGATTTATTGAGTCTCAGTCAAAGAAAGGAAGATTTTTAAGCAAATTTTTTTACGTAATCGTATCACTTCGCGTTATTGATAAACGAAATAAAACAGATTGAACCTCAATCATGTAACTGGTTCTCATAATGGTTACCCCTCCTCTTATAGACAGCGTTAATTTTTTTTCAAACTATTTCAGTGAATGTGAAGTAAAACGTGGTAAACCTACGGAAAAACATCAATGTTTTTCAGAGCAAGTGTAAATAACTACAGTGCTATGCGCTGGTGGAGCAAACAAGGTTTTATATCCCAAGGGTAATAAAAGAGGCAAACACGACAGTGACCAATTACCAAAGCAAACGGATCTGTACGTAGTCACTAATTAAAGTCAGATGCAAACGAGAACGGAACAACTTTTGCGACATGTGTTTCAATAGCAAATGTTCACTTTTATTTTATTACTAGCTTTTTGGCTAGTAAGCACTTATAACATTTATTTGGTTAAAGAATTTCAAAATTTTTAAAGTGTGGATTTCATTGGAACTCCACACTTTTCAAAACTTAAAACGTAATGAGGATAATTTTTGCAATTGAAATATGTTTTTTTACAACCACTCTTAAGAAATTGGCGGGTTTTATTATAGCTGACCAAAAATAATACATATAAGTAAGAAAGCAGAACCCAAAGATAACAATGCTACAATTCGCAAAATCATGGCAGGATTCGTTCTTATTGCAGAAGGAAAAGTTTTCATTGTTGAGCTAATTTTATCCAAAGATACGGGAGTTAATAAAACTTGAAGTTCTCTAGAAATTCGTATAAAGCACAATATTCTTTGCGACAAAAGACAAGAAAACAGGCTGCTGAAGTTTGAAGGACGATGTAAACGATGTTCGAGGTTTTGTCTAAGTGTACTCGAGAATGGGAACAGAAAATAACTTCACTTTGAATATGAATGTATTTTTGATGCTCCTTTTATCTGAGAGAATACAATAGTTAATGAGCACACATTGTTGACGAGAAAAGATTGCCATTTATGTTTAATCGGAAATCCAATGATTATTACATTCTAGGTACAAGGTTGTCACCGATAACAGATGTAAACCTAATCACACCAGGCCGGGTAATGTGATGGGTGACCCCCGCCAAAATTTAGTTTTTAGGGAATCTCTGCAGAGATGCCCTTAAAACATCGATCTCTGGCGTACATCTTCCAAAGGCAAATTCTAGTTCATTCAGGATGAACACGTAAGACGTTAGTCGTTGAGCTAAGTTAAGCTAAGGCTTAAGAACACCTCTTCATGACGCTGCACGGTCTAACCCCAACTTCAATACGGGAAGTTATGCAAATAAATTTTCACTCATACCTCACCACCCACCCACATAACACACGTCTGAGTCAGACAAGTGAAACTAGACGTTCCCTGTCTAGGGTGACGTATGTTTAGTCATAATTTTTTACCATTGGTCTCAAGAAACCAAGACAAAAGTGTCACCTTATATTATGAAAAAACTTGATTAATTTTATTTTCCGAACCAACTTTGGATATCGGATCCATGGACAAAGTGCCGTGAGATTCAGGCAAAAGTTAAGGGTTGAGGAGACAGTAAAAGCAAAACTTTTTATAGAGGGTCAAATGGTCTGACGCAAAGTTATAAAATACAAGTTAGTTTAGCATAACACAAGACAAGTTTCAATATTTAGTTTCTTCGAATTGAGTATTCGTGTAGATAAAAAGTGAGAGTTTGTGGCCAAAGTTTCAGTTAAACACCCGAAACTAAACTCGGGATCATAAGTGTTCAAGTTAAAGGGCTTGGAACCCCTTTAATCCCGAATTCAAGTCTGGGCGGGAGACCAAATTTTGTGTTCATTGGGCGGGAGACCTACATTGAGCTCATCGTACAATGAGCGGCTAAAAAGCGGCGGTTCTTTAGCTAAACAACGACAAAAAAAAACCTAAGCAGACGTAAAGCCACAACCGCTGTAGGCTCGCCCCATATCACGTTGGGTTCAAATTCGCTAGGTGAAGTCAGAGTCAGTTTCTGAATGACTACTATAACAGCAACAAAAAGTGTGCTCTGGGTCATTATTTTTGGTCCGGTATGTTAATGTTTTATCGACCTGTACAAAATTTCTTTGATAAATTTTAATTACAAATCAGAATACGATTATAACTTCAGAGAAGAAAAATATTGTTATTATAACTTGGGTTTTACACTAAAAATGTCAAGTAAACATCGTCCGCAGAGCTGAAAAGACAAGCATTTTCGTGCCAAGAAACCTCGCATGTCTCAAGAGTGTAATATAAAACCTTCTTTTGTTTTTTTTTGCTGTTGCACTTTGTGGATACATACGTGAAAATAACGTATATACTTTGTCGATGGCGTGACTGCCGAACGACGTCTAGTGAGGCATGTCTGCATGTACCACAATACGTTTTGGAATGTACCTTAACTTTTACAAGGCGTTAGAAGTTAGTATTAAAAAGTTGATGCTACCTCTCCTTGTTCTAAGGAAATCAACGTCATGTCATTGTCCAGCCACTGATGCGAAAAAATAAACTAACACTGCATGCTATGAACTTGATCAATGAATAACAGATTTTTTTATTGTGTCTAGTTTCGTGGCAGACAGAGTCTAAAGAATGTTTCAAAAGATAACTGGAAATTCAATGTTAAGTTACTTTTTGTGGATTTCTTTCTTTATTTGGAAAATTCCACCAGTAAAAGTAATAATAATGAGGAACCGAAGTGAGTTACAAGAATGTAATCAAATTACTAAGGAATAGACAAGTCTCAAAAGCTAAGTCTAGAACGCAACTAACAGTTGCTGATACTAGACAGCTGCCAGAGAGCATAATTTGATTTGTTGAAATATTGAATTAAAACAACCCCATTTATAACATCTAGGTAAGTGAATAATTACTCTTAATGACGACTTACTTTTTACTAGCAAAGCTAATGTAAAACGTAATTGAAATAAATCTAGCATTTTATGAAGCCGTAAAAAGCCAATAAACTTTGTTTACGGATTTTCTTACAGGAGGTTGTAATTCGATAGAAAGATTGCCATTTATGTTTAATCGGAAATCCAATGATTATTACATTCTAGGTACATGGTTGTCACCGATAACAGATGTAAACCTAATCACACCAGGTAACACGCCTTCAATGAAGATTCAACTACGATATATTTTCACTAACATTTTAAAATAAATGAACTTTGGTTGGTTCAGGGGGGCTAAAATAGCGACATTTGACGTTTCATATCTGAAACATAATATGAAACACTTTTTAAAATCCTAAAATGGCAACTTATTAGGTGAATCATATTATGTTCATATTATGATTCATATTTGTTTTTCATACAATTTGACAGTTTTGTATGGGAATTCGTAAAATAGTGCACTTTTAAACGTCAAATTGCAGGAATGTTAGATGTTTAGGGTCAGTTCGCCTGTTCGCGTCCACCACCCCGTTCGCGTCCATTTTACGGAAAATCTTTCGCAGATTTTCCGTAAAACTAATACAACAATTAAAAATACGTCACTAATGCTAATCCTTCAAAGTTAAGTTCAAAGACACACGCACATAAGGACAAATAGTGTGCAGCGGTGCATTCGGATGTTTTTTAACGATTTATGTGAATTTTAAGATACATTTTTAACGAATAAAATGAGGTAGACGCGAATTAAATACATCTTATTTAGAACTTAGCGTTTGCGTCCGCTATGGCCACAAACTATACCTACAGGAGATAATCATAAACCAAATTGCGTCCACTACTTTCTTGAATGCAATAAAATTAACTTGCTTGTAAAAATAATTTCAAATGGATTGTTCATAATTATGATACATTTTTAACTAAGACTACAGCTAATAATTATATTTTTAAATGAAAGAAGTAATTTCTTTCATTATTTTTATTAGTCAAGACATTAATTAGGTCTTCGGTGACAAGAAATAATGATGAAGAGAGAACATAAACTGAAGACCATTTAAAGAAAGCGTAAAATGAAATGCGAAATGAAGAGACCTGATTACTGTTTATTCATTCATAGACAGACCACTGGAGAACAGACACAGGTGGACTTATATGCTACACAGACGGATTCAGGAAATAATCAATCAAACTCTTGGTTGCTGGCGTGCACAGACGCACTATGTGATGATGGCTCGGTGATAAAGAGATCAGTACGCTTGGGCAGGCTGGCCAGCGTTCTTGAAACCAAAATTTATGCATTCTGGTTTGCGCTTACATAGCAGGCAAGCGTCACAACGATGTCACAAAACTGACGGTCTACAGCGACAGCAAGGTAAGAGTAATTCAACAACCAGCGACATTGGCGCTAATTGGCATTTTTGGAAAAACACCTAATTCTGTAATTTATCTATTAAAAAAATGCAATGTTTCGAAAAAAATATTTAAGTTGATCCTAAAATAAACTAGAATATATTGGATACATTATATACAGTGTGTCTGGTCACCGATGTCCGACCCGTTAAGGTGAAGTAATATGATCTATTTTATGAATAAATCCACCATAATTAAGCACTTTTAATTATTTTTTTTAAAAAAAATTTTAATTTATTTCAGGTAAATTTTACCTGCGTTTCAAAGGGTTTCTGATGACAGGGTGATATTCAATTTGTCACAACTTCTAAACTATTTTACTTGGAACTTTGATTTTTGCTTCAGTGTTTAGGTGATGTCTTTGGGTATCCAAAAAGTTAAAAATAAATGTATGTTGACAGTTTAGTTTTTCAGAAAAAAATCAATGTAAAAAAAACTAACAAATTCTATCACAATTTTCAAGTTCAAACATTTTTTTGAGGTATTTTAAGGGAGTTATGAAAAAATGCTTTTTTGTCAGCTTATTGCCTACTTTTGTAGCTGTCCAACGATACCACTTTTGTGACTGTAGGACCTCTAAATCGGCAGATATTGCAAACTAAAATAACCCACCCGTACTCCCGAGAAAAAAAAATTAAAATGGCGGCCATTTTAAAACAACGGGGGCAAAGTGCTTAATTATGGTGGATTTATTCATAAAATAGATCATATTACTTCACCTTAACGGGTCGGACATCGGTGACCAGACACACTGTATATTTTTTATATAAATCAGTGCTGGAGCATTTTTTGATTCACTGTCAAGTTTGGCAACTACACTAAATGGACGCGAACAGACGAAATTACCCTACTAGGTGACAGCGCTGAGCTGTCAAATTCACATAGCAGTAAACATTATTTAATCGTTTTTAGGATAAATTTAATTATTCCTAGTAAAATGTGTTACTGTGAATTATTAAAATGACACCAAGAATACATAATAGTGACAATAAATTGAACCAATTTCCAAGACCGTGGTGGAAACGACACTGAATGTTTATCACATTTTGAATGAAATTCCTGAGAACTTAGTTCATCACATTTACGTTAACTAGCTGTCTTCTGATGAATATTCCAATATAATCGAGTAAATAAAAAACGTTTTTGTTATTATAATGTGTATTATTTAAAAAATGTGCGGCATTAAAACCTAAAAATCTGCTCCCAAATAAAGTCGTCTTGTACGCCATTGCCGAGGCAGAAGTTTGGCAAATCACTCGGTCTTTGTTGTTACAGAGTCATGTCTCCTTGCAAATATCTTCAATCTCAAGAACATGCCTAGCTAGCACCAATTTCTTGTCTTCATTCATAGTTTCCGGTCGGAAAATGATTTTTATCACAAGTTTTCACGAACATCATTTACAATCTCGATTGACAGCTGTGACATTATTGTTCTTAGGCCACCTGTCACGGTCCTCATTGCCAGACATAAAAATTGTAAATTAAAAACATTTTACAATTATTAGTGATAAGAAATCACACAAATTCAATAATAAGCTACTTTTTAAGCCTTAAATTATTAGTTGTAATGATGAAAATATTTGTTTAATGAAAACCGTTAAGTTTACAATTATTAGGCGCGACACTATTTTTTTTGGTGTAGCAATGTCGTCATCAAACTATGTCTAAGAGTCCAGGCCATGAAATAAATTTAAAAAAGAAAAATATGTCTAAGATATGAAATGTCAAGTAGGTGAAACACTTTTCATGTCGCCGTTTTACGGTTTTTAGCAATTCACCAGATGAAACGTCACTTAGATGATTCATATATGAAACACCTAAAATGTTGCCGTTTTAGCCCCCCTGGTAATACCTATAAGGAATTGTCAGAAGGTTATTGTTTATTGGTTCAAACTCTTTAGCGATTTGTCTTACTTTTTCTGTGTTTTTATAAAAGTAATAACTGTGGACGACTTTATCAAATTACATAGTATACATGATCCCAAACATAGCAAAGCTTATATTATTAGCTTCAGACACCGGTTTGAAAAAGTGACATTAAAACACAGATCAAATAAAAATGTATTCTTACGGTTAAGGTTGGTCTTAGTTGAATTGAACCTGCGACTCGCGGTGAGTACCTGCAATCTTTCACCATCTTCTTCATCATCTTGTCTTCATCTTTATTGGTGGGCATATTATTATTGGTAAATATTATTTCACTATTTATTCCATCCTCCCAACTTTTTCACCGACAGAAATCTGTATTTCTGTGTTATTAAGTGAATACTCATTTCTGTATTTGTTCAAGAGTCAATACTAAACTTGTTTGTTCATTTTCCTTCCTTTATTATCTTTGTAAGTAAACAGTAAATCAAAAAGGAATTGAATTGCCCTCCTTTGAAGCTAAAGTGTTTCAACTTACGTCTAAGGTCGGGAAGAAAGGAAAAAATTCGGCCGGAAAATTGAGATGTTAGGTTTTTTAGGTTTATAGAGCTAACTCAATCGAGATGGGAGAGATTGGAAGTGCTAGTGCGAGACTAGTGTTTAGTTTATTTTTACCCGACTGCGCCTGACTGAAGGAGGGTTATGTTTTTCGGGTGTATGTATGTTTGTATGTAATAGTGTTTGGCGTGCTCTGCAGCCTGAACCCGGGCTCGATAGACTTTCTCTTGAGGTGTCGTTTGTTTTGTAATTAATGTGAGTGAAATGAGTGACACTGGATATATCGGAATAAACATTAAAAAAGAAAAATGATAATTTATGCATTTTCCAAATTTATATTCATTATATTTATTGCTGGGCCATCGCCTAGGATTGTGACACCATAGGCTAAATTACAGTAACAGGTTGCATCTTTTTTACATACTAAAATAAATACAAAGTTTTGATAACCTGAAAATGCGCTTGGTAAAGTGTAAGTTTATATTATGCATGTTCATTTAACCATGACGTCCCCGTCCCCAAAACTCCGTCTAGCTAGGATATTATAGTTTTCAGCATATTATGTAACTAATATATTTGTTTTAATGTCTTACAATAATATAATAATTAACCAAATAATGGATAACACCCATCGCTCTTCGCGTAATAAACGGGTATTCATAGTTTAACAATTCATCATTTTAGTAATTACCAAAGCACTTCGAAGGCTTCAAATAGACTAATTAATGCAGAACGCAACAACAATGTTCTATAATGAGTGCTTAACGCAATACTGTTTGTTTATTATTGTAATAAAGCATTGTACTGTCATTGTTAGTGCAGTATGATCTTCATAATCTCGACCGAATGATTTAATGATACTCTTCTCTGTTTATTTCATGATTCAAGTGCATTTTTTATTGATCAGTCAGTCCCAATTTATTTTGAATGTTTTTTCAAAAGCTTGTGAATATTCCGTTCACCATGACGGCACAAATCAGTGTGCCTCTGACTAACTCATTCATATAGTCGTGAGGGTATCGATGAATTTTATGAATGCATCCTCATTATCATCAGCCTGTATCGGCCTACTGCGACTTCTCTTAGTCAAGAAATAGGTAATTGGTCGATGAAAAACTGAAATAAATTTTATTAATTTCAAGGAACACAATATTTATTTAAAAATGGCTTGAGGACGAAAAACTGTCGTAAACAACTGGGTCACACACAGGCGCGTGACAAAACGAAAAGCCCTGCTATTATAGTCTCAGATCTCATGTCGGAGTAAGCCGTTAACCACTGTATTTTTTTAGCAGATAATATAAGACATTATCGAACCTGTTTGCTTTGTACTCAAGTGAAACTAAAGAAATGGAACGAATGAATTTTGTTCGTCAGGTGAGACTACAAGTGGACTACAAGGAAGGAACATAATAATTAGTATTTATTATTTGAGTTTTTTTAGAGGACACCTTTTAGAGGAGTAAATGTTGGTTATACAATTATTAAATAAGAATATTTAAAAATCGTGTGTATGTTTTGAAGTGATTAAGTATTACAAAACCACATTCTGACAGATATTTAGAAAACATACATACTTATTGAAATATTAATGTTTCAATATGTTATTTGATGTAATAAATGTATTGAAGTTAAAAAAAAACGGTAAAGTTGAAGAGGTACGTATCAGTAGAGAGCATGTTTTGCAAAATGGTCATCTGTAGTTTTCCGTGTATGCCGATCAGAAATATCCTGCCACCTGTGCTCTCTCTGGGGATACATTCGTCAGTTTCAGAGCAAATTGAGTGAGTTTGTGTTTTTTCCGCCACATCCTCCGAAAAGGAACTCCTTTTAACGAAAATTTACGTGAAAAGAAAAAATATTCCCGGAATATTTTGGACGAGTTAAAATAAAATGCCATTCGACTCCTCCTACTTATCTCTATCTGTTCCTTATCTCTAGCTCCTGAAATTGGTCAGTATCTAAATTTTATTTCGAAATCAAAATAAATAGATAGATAAACACTTTATTGCACACAAAATAACACATTTGTAAGGAATACATGTTCTCATAAATGTACAATTTAGGCGGTCTTATTGCTTATAAATATTTAGGACAGCTCACACTTTTTTATGGGAGAGACCTTTAATTACTCAACAGTGAGATAAGTTTGAAAAAGCAGGTATTGGTGATGTGTTGGAAAATAAAAATGGTTGAGAATAGATGCAGTTAAAATTAACTTAATAACCTATTTACATTCCACTGCTGGGCATGACAGGCCTTACCTCAACTATGAGGTGTCGCGAGCCATACTATACGCGGGCTCAGGGCTATTAAAGGGTGTAAGGTCAGTGGGAAAACCTTAATGTCAAATGTTATCAAGCCGCCTTAAGGCCTCCGTCTAGGCTTAACGACTGACATCTAGCGACGTCTACCGAGACCGATTGCTTAGCGTGCCTTTCAAAGCACGAAATTGCCCGAAAAAAAACATCACTAAATTTCGATTGGAATGGTCATCCCTTTTCCGACCTGACGTATGTTGCTTCACAACAGCTTTTGTTGCCGACCCACTCTCACAACTGCGCCACGGGCACCTACAATAACAATGTTAGCTGAAATTATATTAATTGTGTGAAGTGAACGTCCCATAAAAAAACCTATTTAGACGGCTGAATATACTGCATACGTTAATTCTGCTCTCACGTAAGTGACAATCTTTTTCCGAATAAGCATTTATAAACCTTAACCTAACTCGCATTTTTCCAATTTGGTTTAAGAGCGTGTTTACGTAGGGTAATAGGAAATGAAACTCTACACCGGGACCTCGTCTCAAAATGGTCGCAAAGAGCACAATTTGCATACTATTTCACTGACAATGTATTGTGTTCGTTGCGAGGTGACACCTTAACCTTAATCTTGCAAGTGCATTAGTGTTATCAACTTAATGGAAGCGGAAACAGACCATCTGACTGTTGTTTTACTTTTACACAAGATGGCGCACGAAATGGAAAGAGCTGAGACGTGGAGTCTTGAAGAGCATTTTTAAGATATTGTTAGTTTTAAAATGGTAGAGTAGTTTTGCCAGTGTCAGTCTTAAAGGTTGAGTGATTGCTTTTTTTAGCAGCGTATTGTTTAAATTAGGTTGTTTTTCAATTACAATCTCTACTACCAAAAGGTTTCAGTTATAAAAAAGCTTAGCGTTTACTAATTAAATGATTGAGCGTCTGAAAATTTTGAGCTTAAAAAATGAAATTTTATCTGCCCATCATCATCATCTCTTCTCATTATCACCATCAACAGCCTCATGCTGCTGTACCTGTGTTCAGGCCTGTGCCTATCCTAGATCCCAAGAGCGACCGGTTGTAGGCAGCCTGCTTCCAGTCCCTTGCGTCCACCTTTCCTTGTTATTATATTCAACTGCTTCTAAATTAGATTTCTAATTATATTTGAATTTGGGGCTTTAGTTGAAACATCACATTAACCGCAAGTTTACATCTTAATGCTTAGGGGCAACACATGAATTACAATTGTTTCTAAACTTCAGTAAATGCCAATCAAATTTTCAGTTCTAATATAATTGTTGAATCCTAGAATCAATTAAAAGTCTGATAGGATTTTTCAAGTTTTTTGCGTAAATATTTTCAGGTAGTTTTGTGTCAAATACGCAATGAATTTCCAAGCTTTCGAGAAACGTAATACTGCTTTTAAAATTTAATCAAGGCACTCTGTTTCATCACATTAAGCCTGAGTAAATAGCTGCCTATTTTTCAGTCCATTTCAGCCCAAAGCTTAAATAATGGCTAGCAGGGCCCAGACAAATTCTAAAACAAAACACATCGGTACTTACGCCAAACGCGCTGAAGAAAAAGTATTGAAAAAGAAATAAAGGACGCTCTTAAAACGAAGACATTCTATAGAGATAAACGGAACAAGGGGCTTTTGTCTTTTAAACCAAATGCTCGCCATTTGAGTGGCGACGTGTCTCGGAATAACAACGTCATGAATGTGTTATCGCGGGAAGGATGAGTTAATACAATAAAAACATAAAATAATAATAACGCATAAAATTCAAATGATTAAAAATTAAAATCCAAGTACGGATGTCCCGACTTTAACTACTGTGAACTTTTGTTTTAACATTACTTTTGCTGTCAAGAAGAGACTTAACACTTCGATCGCAAAACCAATGCTGCACTGAAACATATTTTATGAATAAGGCTACAAATCTTATGGAACAAACAAGTATATGGGAATTCATCTTAGACACTGCAAGTGTTTTCATCATCAAAAAGCCCATCTCTTCCGGCAACATTTGATACGTCTATCATTCTTAAAGCATTCTCTACCATTCGAGAACGTCTTATCAGCATCAACTCTGCTGTTCCATTTGATGTTGTGCAAAAAATTTGTGAGAATAATTCTAGAGCATTCAAAAAACTATTGAAATACTAATAATTAAAAAAGGTCGAGCGCGGAGCGTCAGTCTAATACTTAGGCCAGCAGGCTGGCCCTTATGATTGGTTCTCAATGCCAAAGACAATCTTAGCAAATTATTGTACAAACGTTGCCTTCGGTGATCCATTTAACTTGATGAAACCATTGTAGAAGGCAATCAATTTCTCAAAGAACACAGTTCAATTGTAAGTCAGATTGATTTCACAAAACAAACTTTTTTAATTAGGTTACTTTATTATTGAATTTTGAAGCAGTAGAAATGTTGTTGTTGTCGAAGACTGTATGAAATATGAATACCTTTAATATTATTGTTCATATCGAACAATAAATACTCTTTTAAATATAGGTCCTAAAAGGTCTATTAGACTATAGACCTACAAACCTATTTTAATACAATTAATATTAAATTATGAATTCAAGAATTTGAATAAATGTTGAACTCAAAATTTAATATTTGAAGTAGAGACAATGACATATACATTCCACATTAGTAAGCAAGTAGACAATGACATATACATTCTATATTAGTAACCAAGTAGTGTCCTTTCTTTATCTCTACATATGAAAATGGATTGTTGTTCGTTAGTCTCGCTTAAACTCAGGAATGGCTGGACCGATTGGGCTAATTATAGTTTTGAAATATTTGTGAAGGTCCAGGAAAGGTTTAAAACCCTCATATTTACCTACGTTAGGTACGTAGAACGGTTCTTTTAACGGAATAAAGAATCCAACTTAATAATATATTATTCTCACCTCAACTCTTAAATTCTCATCAAGTAAGCGTCGGCGTGTAATACTTTTTCAAATTCAACTTAACCCTTGTTTTTGTTTCCTCTTCTTACCTAATGATTTACTCTTCACTTGAACACAATAAATTTCCTTTATCCCCAGTCGCTCTTTTTATCTATCCAACTTCGAGAATCCTTCTGGGTTACCCAAAAATCCACCATAATCCCTTAGTCCGTGAGGACAGGAAGAAAAATGTGTCTTAAATCCTATAAATATAAAACAGGTCAGGCTGTAGCCTTGTTTTCATTACGAAGGGCTAAACTCTTATAAGCAGAAAGGGTTCTAGGGTATATGAAACAAATATTATGATTTATTATCCTCTGTAAAGAATATTGTTTTTTCAGAAACCGTAAAAAGCCTTTTGGAATTATACATTTTTACGTTGTGCCTTCATTGCTTTTATTTTAAATAATAGCAATTAATACCCGATCATTGAAAAGTAATCTGTGTTAAAACATTTTCAAACTCGGAAACAAGCAAATTAGTGTCTGATTTTTGAAACGATATTCGTTAGAAAAATTCGTTGTACGAAGGAAAATGATGTCGATATTAATTAATAAGTGAACGAACAGCTTTAAAAGACAATTAATATTTTAATGATGTCGGTGACAAGATTGATAGAAGCGAAAAGACTACCTTTTAGTTTTAAAATCAGAAAGCGTTATTCAAAATGAAAGGGCTCTCCAATATCCAATAAATATCACTCGTGCTATGGAATACCAGACAACGGATAAACATACTTAAATACCATTTTTTTTTAATGTAAAGGAGGCATGTTCATATACACGAATATTTATACTGTGCGAGGCTCGAAGCCGCGACCTTGGTGTAGTAGCAAACTTAACCATCACATGTTTGTGAATTTGTGTGATTTGCGTGTGTCAGTTCGTTGGTTGGTTAGTTCCTCATTATTTTGATAATATAGCGGCATTTTCATTTGTTTCAGATACCCTATCAGCAACATGTCAGCACCAACAACAGACAGTACGGAAGCAATCACCAATTCAGGCTATGGAAGTAGCGATGAAACAGCCAGCTTGCTTGTATCCGGCCCTTCCGTTACCGTTATAGTCCCTACCGAAAACCGAACTGTCAAACCCGTCTTACAAAGACAAGATTGCACCACGCATTTAAGGCCGCAGCTATCAGCTGGCCCTGGAAGCGAAGAAAGCGCTGCCTCAGTCAGAATGGAGGAGGGCGCTGCACGAAGTGTTCCTGACATAGAACTTCAATGTCGCGACCAACCTGCCGACCGCCCGCAAACCCTCGTGTCCCCCGTCGCTACCTGCTCGCATAGAGGATCCGTTGCCACCTGCCAGTTAGTTCCGCATACCTACGCCAGATGTCGCGTCTGTGAACGAAGACAGTCTACAGCACCCATGTCGGCGTTGCAACTAGCGCGATCTGTGTCCAGAGAAAGTGTACGATCTGCTTTACACTATCCTTGTGGTTGTAGTTCACTACACGCTGTCAGTACCTGTCCTGTCATTCAACCTCCAGCCTTATTGTTGCCGACGTCAAGTACTAGAATCATCCGGCAGAGTTCACAGCCAGAATCTAGCGCATGCGCGGCGCACTGCCCTCACCACGCCCATCACCACCCTAGCGCCTCACTTCGTCAACTGAGGGAACCAGGCGATGGCATAGCGGGCATTGCAGCCGACTCTTTGCGTATCAACGGTGGAATGCGACCCTTCAAACAGGTAAGTTCACCCCCCGGCAGATGGCGCTATTTGTGAAAATGTTAGCTCAACTTTTTATTGTTTACGTAATTTGTTAATTGGCATAATGGGATTGGCTTAACGTAATTCAAAAGTTGCAATGTAATGAAATTGGAATTAAGCATTAACTGAGTTGAAATTTTAATTGGGTCTTTGATTGGCTGAATGGTTAGGAGTTTTCTAAATTACGTTATTTCTACAACTGAAACGCTTCCCGGCTCGTAATGTATTTGTTTAGCTCTCTGCTCACAACGGTCTAGAAAAAGCTACCTACTTAAAACACTAGTACATAATTGAAGTTTCAAAATAATTTAAAACATGGCAGTTTGTTGTTAATACTGAATGGTTGGTAGTTATAAATATAGCCATACTTATAATTCATAGTTGGGCTGCCGATGAACATTATTGAGGGTGAATAAAAAAATAACTTTCACGCCTAGAAACACTGTTTGCATTTTTAATTTTTTCACGATGGGTTAAATCCTTAATTAAATTCAACTTAGCTTTTCATATGAATATCTACATATGTATGTTTATATGTCTGAAGTTTGAAGAGAGCTTATTATAAATAAACGTATTTTCCGATAAGTACCAATTTATTTTCTCTGAAATGTTTTAACGAGGTGAGCTTTTCCTTAATGCCAGTCTCTGCCAACTCATGGCCATACTTGTTGTTGTTAAGACATTTAGCAGCTGCAACGCTTGGCAAGTGGTCTAGTGATGCTGATCGATAGGCTAATATCGATAAAAATAACTTAAATGGAACTCTAGAAGCTAAAGCAAAATAATCACGAGAAGAAAGGCTATGCATATATCACAGACTTTTATGAGTTACGGGATATTTAATGTTACTGGCTGTCTTTAGTCTACAGAAAGTTATAAGTATATAAGTTTTACAGAAACAAACAGTGAAATTATCCAAAAGGCCTTAGTAGGGTAAGTGACTAAAATCACATATAAATAATTGTTGTTGTTAATAAAACAAACTAACTGGCGATAGCTGAAGCCAATCATGATTTCCGATTTCGATACAAGCCTTTAATAGTATTATCATGTTTGATTTGTTGATTGCCAGATAACCATTGATAGTTATTTCGATAACGAATTTGCCGAAAGTTCGACATCACTAGAATGGTCATAGCGTTCATTTAGATCTAGTGTCGTGTGATACACTGTGTTGTTAATGTGTGACGTAGGTAGTTTGCATGAGTTATCATGACGGTAAGTCTCATAACATAACATTCCCCCATGTCTACCATTAATTTTCACAACATCTACACTGAACTAATTAAAAATTCGTTTTGCAGTTGTAAGTGCTGTGCTCTTGAGGCGGGTTCTTTCAAATCAAATCAAGTTGACGTTTGATTTGATTTCTCTTTAACAGGGGCTGCTCCTCTGTCCGCAAACCCTGTCGCAGACTCGTCGAGCCAGGTTGAGGCGAGCATTCACTGAGGCTACTGGAGATACAGTTACCTACGTTAAAACGGTGGGGTTCAGAATATTGGATTATGCACCGCCTATTACCCTCGTCGGCTGTACATTTTCTGTTCATTGTATCATCCATGATAATAGCACATTTTTAGTAGGTTACAAGGCACATATTCTGAACAAGCACTTATGTAATACTTGCATAATATTCAAATGTTAAATTGTTTTTTGTGGTTCACGTACGGTGTTTTACCCACTACTCAAAACCATGTCATTGATATTTTTAAGAGCGTGGATTATCTATTGCGTCTATTTTGATTTTCATTCAAAAACATAATTTATGTACTTACCAATAGTGCACTAACAAGACTTTTTTTATTCAAGAGTTATCTATCTGAAGTTGAACTCGAACTAAAATGGGCATGCCAAATAAGTTTTTAATACGAGTTCATCTGAAATTTTCAGTTTTAGACAACATTGATTCTTACAAATTGTGCAGTCGACGAGCAGGTATGGTCTGATCACAAAAGTAATTAATTAGTTGGCGAATGTGTCGTCCCTAGCTTCGTCAATGACCACCGATAGCCTTCCCCCACCCCTATCTACCCCTAGCACCGAAAGCTTCTCACGAACAAATCGTTTTCTATACATCACAGCGTCGAAGAATGTCATAGAGCACAAATTGGCAAACGAGGAAATGGCTTATATGATTACATGTTCACAGATACAGGTATGGTAGTGTTTCGTGACGTCCAGTTCACTTCACTCATTTTCTGGTTATCACCGAGAAAATTTCTCGTTTTCACTTCAATGAACCCATTACTCAAGCAACACAGCACCTACACTGCTAATTAGAATATCACACTTAATTATTATGACACTGCACTTTAGAAGATACATAGAGACAGCACAAAAATGCTTTTTAGTTTTTAGAATTATTTATTTTGGTTAATGTACAACATGGTGATAGATTAGATAGCATTTTAAAGTGAGTAGCAATTTAGGTAGTGGGTATCTAAATAGGCTATATTATGCAATTTGAAAGTAGAATGAATGTAGTAGTCAAACCGAGACTATTGCAGTACTAGCTGTAAACTTAGATTATAAATTACGAAATGACATAAAAACATTACCAAAATAGAGTAAAACATAAAAAAAATATTTAAAAACTAATTGAAACTTTTACGTTACAACGGTACCACATTATCAAAAGCCTTCAAATTGTGTTCGTCAGAAACCAATAGGCACTGTTACTTTAATACCTTAAAATAAAATAACTTATATTTTAAACAATTGTTTGGGTTACAGATTAACACGCGATAACAAATCCCGCCAGCACATTCGTATATTTAACCGTTGTTCTTTCTGAATTCTAAATTTGTAAAACATAATTTTGCACCACTTCGCGAGAATCTCTGGCAGCAAATTTGCACAAAGAGATTTAATATCAAGCTTCATCCTTTGCTTGTGCAACCAATATGTTTTAGAGGTAGATTTGTTCAAATCTTACGTATTTATTTTAAAAGCTCTCGAGATTTACAAGGATTCGCGTAACAAGTGCGGTGTTCTTTTATAAAACGATGGTATTACCAGATTTGGGCTTGTGGCAAGTTCTTGAGCGGCGGCAGATTTGCTTTGCGAAGTAAGTAACCGTGATATTGGAGATTATTCTACATCAACCGATCGTTTATTGTCGTCAAAAGAAAAACGCCAACGCCTTAAAGAACTTCATTTACTTTCCAAGCCTTAACTGTGAGCGCTCTATACCTTTTGTACGAAAATGTAATTAACTGGATCGTATCACCGGTAATAGGCAATTAATATTGAGATAATATAATGCAATTTGGCGATGAGCCAAATAAGCAGCCTAATTCGAAATTGCATCATAGAAAATTAATGGTTACATGTAGGCAGCTTTTGCTGTAAGCCTAACTTAATACGCTTTAAGTTTGCTCAACAATAAAATAATATGAAACGAAACCACTCTACTGATAGACGTTTATTGCAACATAAGAAGTTAGAGGTCATTAGCTTTGGACTGTTCTTTAGATATTGTGGTGGGAAACTTAGTTGCCCGAAGGTTTGGTAACGAAATACCAACCTTATTTCTTCACTAATGGACCGCGGTATTGTCGTGAAAATATGCCAAGCTTGAGTGGATTGGTTAGAGTTTCAATTACATTTTCTTATTTGACTCAAGGAATATGTTGAATGTTAGGTGCTCTTACGAGTACAATGCGGGTTGTATGCAAATGGGATTTTTGAAGCTATATTTTTTATCTGACGGCTAAGTGCGCATAATGTGTCTGCGCAATATGTAAGTGCGCTGATGAATAATATGACATGTAATGTTGATCAGTTTAATTACGACTACTCAAAGTTGATTATAGGTTACCTTTAGTAAATACCTTGATATCTCTCCATAATACAATATTTTATGCAAATATTTTCCAAGATTATTAAATTGTAGACAATTTTATATATTAGCTAGATTTGCTTTTTTTCATATGGCTAATTTCTAAGAATCTGTTCATCTGTTGAATTATCACTCAAATCCCCATGTTGGTTCTTCATTACATACATAGTTAGTTTGCCAAGTTTCAAAGAATAAGTTACTATAAGTGTGCCAAAAATACCTAATTACACAGAAAGTAACTTCGAAACTGTTGTTTTATTCAACGTCATTAGATTTCCGATCACCATTAATGGCGTGCTTTATTTCTCTTAGACAAATACAAGTAGTTTTTGGGAAGATTTCCAACTATAGACTGTGTAATCAAGTCTTGGATGTCTGCCCGTACAAGAAACCTTTTTTTTGAACTTTTGCTTTGTCATCGGCGAAAATGGCAACGTTGTGTCTAGTGATAAGTATAAAATAAAATACTGCTGGTCTCAAAAAAGGTTTCCAATTTCTGTTTTTTTCCAAATAAAGCCCATTCCAAAAATAAAAGAGGATGACGACGCCAAAAATATCAAAAAATTGTATGTAAACAAATGAAATAAAATCTAGAAAAAGCAATTTTAAAAATAGACTTAGCGAACTTATCTAACAAAAATCATTCACATAGGGGATATCACCATTCGATCTGCGTGTGTATCGAAACGTAAAGCTGTTATGTAGAAATGCGCTTTCTCTCTTTCTAACTATACGCAATAAAGCGAAGTAAGCTTTTTCTTTACTGTTTTGGTTTGTTATGTTAACTAGCATTCAAATTATCTCTTTCTCATTCCAACCAGTCGTAATTTAAAGAAGTAAAAAAGATTACACGAATTTTGCGATCAGATTTTGGTTTGTGTCCTTGCTTTAAGTACGTGAACTGACTGTTACTGTACATTACTGAAATTGGATTTCGAAATTAAAAAGTGGAAGTGAATGATATCAGAAGCACAGCACCACCTGAACCTGGTAGTGCAGTGATTCTGATATCGTTTAATGCCTTCATTCGAAAAAAAACATATTTTTTGGCAAGCAAAGTACTTAGCAAAACAAATAGCATTCTGATGATACAAGTGGTGGATTCAAATCGCCATTATTATGCCTTGTTCATAGGCTGATCACTGAACCCGTTCTGGGTAATGTACTATGGGTAGTACATTACATGATAATTACAAGTGTGGTTAGTTGTTGAAGTAATTATTTCACAATAATATAGATAAAACTTAAACTTGTCTAAAATTAATTAACAAGTAATTGATACCAACCATTTTAATACAAAACCACACGCAATTTGTGTTTGCTTCATGGGATAGAAAAAGCGTATATTGAATGAATTTTGTGTGCCAGTATTCAATTATCTCGTTGATTAAATTTGGCCTTATCCAGTGCTTGCGCTGCTGATATGCAGATGATTACATTCAACCGCATAGTGCTGTACCACAGAATAAAATAAGCTTAGGCACACGGACGTAAAAGGAAAACGGACGTCACCTCGTCTTATCATGAGTGAAGCATATTTTTAGCTGCCAGTTTCGGTGTGTGCGTGACGAGCACGTGTCATTGGCGTTGTCACATGGAGTAAATATGGCGAAGTTTGTAGCAACTAGTGTGTCTGTGAGTGGAGCAGGTAGTGTACAACAAACAAAATTGTAGCACCTTGCATGCTCCACATTTTTTAAGTGTGACGTTCCGTTCGGTTTCCGTCCATCTTTGTTTTACGTCCGTGCTTAGGCACTAAAATCACTAAGTGAAAGCATTTGTTTTGAGTAATTTTTAATTTGAATAAGTAACGTTAAGTCTCTTTTGGTGTTGTAACATCTTAAATAGGTTAACATGGAAGTTATATTCGGTGATGTAATACCGAAAGAAACGGACTAATTGCTGTACTGATATCTTTACACTGTGACTTAGCATTTAATTTCTGCGAAGCAACAAGCTGCCTCAATTTCGTTGGTTACATCGATTAGTTCAATATTTAAGTTATTTGTCGGTCTTGTGTAGTAGGGTCTTATCAATATTAAAGGGTTTTAAACCAACAAAACGCGTATCGTTGTGTGTAAAATTATTAAAGTACTGCGATAATTCGTTACTTTTCATTGTAAGTCAAAGAAAGGTTTTATTAAAGTTTATGCACTTACTACACATTATCTCTATCCTCTTTGTAAGTTAGAAAGGGACGAGTATGATTGTAGCTTATTTTATTTTTAGCATTAGGGATAATGCATTTTCATCTTACTAAAGATAGGAAAACCAGTAAAAGGCATTCGGTCTTGGCATCAGGCGGGACTCGAACCCGCGTCTTTCGCGACTGCACTACCAGTCGCCCGGCTTGCGAAAGACGCGGGTTCGAGTCCCGCCTGATGCCAAGACCGAATGCCTTTTTCTGGTTTTCTTATCTTGAGTATGATTGTAGTTCTATGTTCAATTTCTTTTTCATAACACATTGTACTAAACGTCATATCTTTTTCTTTGTTAATAGATGTTAATCTGATGGCTCCATTTGACGTATTTTTAATCAAGTTTGTGTTTGCAAGGCTCAAAGTGCACGTTTTCTAACGTAGGTACATACGTAGTTATAACTTTCTAGCAAACATCCGGCTGGAGATTTAGTGAGGCAATGTTAGTAATATTTTACCAAAGCTTTCTGCTTTTGCCAACGAACTGCCGCCGGGCAGTGCAGCCCAACCTTTTATGAGTTTGAATTAAATCCAACCTTGCGTTTTATTTTGAAACCAGCTCTCTAAAAAGATTTTCTTTTTGGTAACTCATATTCCTCGTTATTCCCGTTCGTCATCTATCCAAAAAGCAGTCACTCATTTAGGGATGGATTGGTACCTAAGTATTTATCACCGGTACTGTTTATATTGAATTATCTTTGGCCTAAATTAATATCCTAGTTTTTGAGAAATGCACCTTAATATTGCAAACACACCTACCTATTATCAAATGTAATAACTAAGTATGTCATGCAAACAATTATATTATAATAAATAAAACGTAGAATAGGTTACTTGTGCTAAAAAGTGGCACCCGAAATCAGAACTTCGAACACCTGAGCAAAGCATTGACAGTTTGAGACGACACTGCGCAACATGTATCTGTCTCGTTCACGCTCTAGTAAATTGTCATACCATCTTGTACACAAAGACAAATTATAGTAGGTACGTACGCCAGGGGACAATTTTCGACTTCGCATTAGTAGTGACATAAAGTATCTACCTTTTTAAATATCATTGCATGCAAAGCAATAAATGGATGTTCTCACGAATTATGATAAACGAATATTTCCGCAGGGATTTTGTCAGTCATGCTTATCAAATGTAATAATGTCTTCTAAATATCAGAAAAAAGCATTTTCAAAGTTATGTTTAATCAAATTATACCCTTCCATGTAAACGCCTTTCAGATTTCGTCTAATTGGATGCCACACACCGTAGTTATGTAACAAATAAAATTATGCATTGCCAATTTGTGCCCAGCAAAGTTGTGCGTTTAAATAGGCAATCAAAATAAGCTTGGTTAATAATTTATGATCTGCACAAGAGCTAAGCAAAGGAGCGAAAAAAAAGGGCAAAGAAAATTAACCACTCCTTTCTTCGAGTGTGGTTAGGACAAGTGCTGCAATCACATTAAGCAGGTTTTTCCTCACATAGTTTTTACTGCCTGAAACAATTTAACGTATTTTTCCACACGACGAATTATCCTTATGGCTGAGAGCTATACGGAATATAAATATAGGATAAGAGAATCTTGAATTTATGTTACGCCCATAATACGAAGGAAGGACATGTGCAATTTTTCAAGAAAATCTCATAAAAATAGATCACCATGCATTTAGTAAAATTGGCAAAATTTTATTTCGCAATTTCTAAATTCATAAAGAGTGAATAAGAACGTAGATGAAATAGGGTTAAAGCTATAACGATCAGTTCGCTTGATAATTTATTTTGAATTGTTTTAACAAAAGCGTTTTGAACAGACGGTTTCCTAGTTAAGAAACTTCCACTTGTGTGACGTTGCAATTTGAAATGCGATAGTCCAAAACAAATTCTTTGTTTATGAGACTCCAAAAATATGATCGTTCCTCCTTATAGTTGTGGTGAGGCCTGTGCCCAGGAGTGGGACGTATATACCTAGGCCGTTTATGTGTGTAGTAACATTTGCCGCATTCCTCAGCTGAGTTTGTAGGCACCAAATCATTATGCAGGCAGTTCCTGCCAGAAATGGTAACGGCTTTAATGGCTCACTCGGAGTTATGCGCCAAGACGGAGCGCGTTCCCGATATTGCGCCCAGGAGAGCAATTCAAAAGTGCCGTCATTATGATTGATCTTAAAATTAAGCCTGCTCGATAAACTAGCGTTGGCAGAAAGTTTTGCATTTTTAACCGTTGGTAAAGGCTTGATTGGATTTTTAATGTAGGAGTACAGTCCGTTCGCGTTAAGAATGCAGTGATTTTCATAATGTGATTCTATTTCACGAAGCAAATGACAAGATAGGTATGTATGGTTTTTTATCTGCGATACTGGTTTACAGCTTTTTTCAATATATCACATACGTGAGTATGTACTGCGTTACTAAATCATAAATAGCCGTTTTGATCATACGGCTGAGCAAAGGTAACTCTTCCACACTGCCATGCACAGACTAGCGTGGAAGTAATAAAATAAAGTCTTTTCGTTCAAGTTCTGGTTTTTAGGTCGCGCATATCCAGGTTTCATTAGGAAGATTTTGACATAGCAATTTAATTACTTTCCCCAACAAAACAACCTCCATAACCTCCATTGTTTTAGTTAGTTCCTAAAACGTAATGTATAAATAGAATTATAACTACTTAGGGTCATTCTAGAGCCGTAGCTTATCTGTGGTATGCGTTGGTTATGGCATGGTTCCAATTCACTGCGATAGTTCTACACGGTGCCCTGTCATATAAATTATTCTCTGGTTGTGACCACACAATACGTTCCATTACATTGAACTAATGCGAGCGTGATCGGGATACGATACCGGCGACCGGCGTCCGCGTTTTAAATGTCACTTTTGTAGTGTTCTTTGAAAATAATCGATGTTTACCGTTGAGGTTTTATTTGAAAAAGGTTTCGAGTTTCAAATATGCCACTGTGCGGAAACGTTAAGAGAAAAGCTTGAGTCCAAAAAATATAGCACTGATATTAGAAATGTTTATACAGGGAAAATTAAAATATGTTTTTTGTCTATGCTAAAAAACGACAAGGGGGTTTCGCCCCCATGCATTCAAAAAGTAGAACTTTTCCTTAACTTCCTTCCTTAATATTGGAAAACGAAATGATACAATCATTAATAATTGAAATTTTAACGGCTCAATTCAAAAACAGTCACGAGCAGTTTAAGAGCACATAAATAATGAGACACTAAACTTTAAAATGGGTTCAAAATTTTTCTTTCTAGTGAGTTGAGTTTACAAACCCTAGTGAAATTGATCTTAAAAATATAAATTAATTGATTTACAGTTATGATTAAGGTGTCATTCAAAATAACATAGCATAACATTGCTATCTCAGGTTCGGGACAAGCCTGAGTTGCAGCCTTTCAACTGAAAACTTTAGATTTGGGTCAGTTTGTACAGATAGCAAAGTTTGGAACCCCATTAATGCAAAAAGTGCCAAATTGTTGTTAAAATTTTCAAGTGCTTGTTAAAAGTTACAATAACAGCGATTGAAAATACAATGTTTGAAAAACTACGCTTAACTTGTATATAGGTATTTAAATTTGATTGTCTTTTTACTCTCTTAAATAAGAGTATTGGGCCTATACAGTTCAAGAAAACGACACTCTTCTTACAGTACATCTTAGAGCAGAAGGGAAAAAGGGATCGTTTTAGTTCTAAATATTCCATCAAGAATCTATTAAAACCATATTAACATTAGGTATTCAATGAGTTCATTGAGTTGTTTTTTTTTAAATGGGCTTGCGTTTGACCTCAGACTCACCTGATGGTAAGCGATGACGAGGCCGAAGGTGGAACACGCTTACCCAGAAAATGCCTATTCACTCTTGCCTTGAAGACACAAAGGTTATATGTATCCGGAAATAGAGACGCAGGGAGGGCGTTCCACTCCTTAATAGTGCGGACCAAAAAGTAAGCACTTAGTTCGGACCGCTGGAAAGTCGACCACATGGGGGTGAAAGCCCTCACGGCGTCTAGTGATCCGGTGGTAGAAAGTGGAGGGTGGTATCGGGTCATGAAGTTCCAAGACCATGAAGTGAAGACCGTGGTTCGGCAAACGCAGTGTAGGGCGCCCTCCAGCGAGATGGACCGATGACCTGAGAATGGTGGCGGGATCGGACTGGATGCGGAAGGCTTAGAACCGGGAGTTGAGGCGCACTTTGGGAGAGGCCTATATCCAGCAGTAAACTACGACAGGCTGATGATCACACAAAGAAGATGTGTTTTGGCCAAATTTGATCTCGGGGTTTCGATGTTTGTTTGGATGTTTGACCACTGGACCACGATGCTCTCATATCAGTATTAAATAGAACATTTTAATATAGTTCATTAATAATAAACAATAAGTTTGCTAGCACTGGTACTTCACTATCCTTAATGTTTTATTAATTACACATTTCACATTACGCAAGTTTATTACCGTTTTTATAGTTTGACTGATGTAATGATAGTTACTTAGCTAAACTAGAGGCGTGTCTGTTCGCAGTTTTAATTAACTGTTTGTCACTCTCTTCCTGTATTATATTCCTTATTTAACTGAACAACAATACTTGATCTGGCAATTGTTTTAGTTTGCTAATATTAAATGTCCATTTTCCATAATTATCCATGTTCCATGTTTCCATATCTGGAACATCATACTTCAAGATTATTTGACCGCACAATCTAAGCAGAATTTGTACTATGAAAGATTGATAACGGCATGGTAGGTGGTACAGTCTCAGATTTACTTGATGTCGACTAGCTGATAGTTCAAGGTGCGACTTTCACAGCTTTACCGGGCAATGTAAAGCCTAAACTCACAAATATGTTCATTTAGTTTGCTATAAAGTGCTTCTCGTCTTACCTATCATAATATACTTACTTACTTATGACGATGTCAATGTTAGCGATATATGAACCCTGCGGTTATGGCGTATCACCAACCAATAACGATCTTAGTATGATTTATGATAAAAACTTTTCCATTGCGTACGTAACTAGCACAATCGATCATTCTGATCGTTCCTAAAATAAAAGTTATGGCATATTACAAAGTTAAGTGTAATTACTTTGACGGCCGTGTGATTTGAAATCGAATCCGAAAGTTGAAAACGTAATATTCACTCTATAAATTTTTCATTTTATCAAACGTGATGAATTGAATAAAACATGCATGCGTGGTATATAAATGTAACAACATAAACCTACTTGGACACAAACACAAACACACGCGCAAACACACAAACACAACGCACGCGCAATATTTTAGCCCATTCTCAGCGACAGTCTTGCAATAATTATAAATTGTTTTGTGTTAAAAGTAATTAATGTCAATGACATTGACAGGTTTTTACTCAGTTTTGGTTTAGACTCCTGTCTAAACTTCCTAGTTTATTGTGTGTTTACTAAGTTATGTTGGTTCTATGGTTACTAAATACAAAAACAGCTTCTATAGCCCATAATAAAAAGAGACGCAAGGGTTGCCCTACATCTATGTTTTTATCTATAATACAAATAATTTATACTTATTAATAACATTTCCTTTTTTCGTAACACATTCATTAGTATTATCGTGTTAGTCTTTAACTTAGACCAAATTGAAAAACCTCCAATCACGTTTAAGTTGGTATACGTGTACACCAATATTGTCATATAAAAAACAGCTCTTAATTTATGAGTTGGTCTATTACTATCGTTATACCCTATGAATATCTGAAAAAGTGGAACAAGTCAAGTTAATTTAAAATAGAACACATAATTTAAAAAGGTCTTGCTTCTGGTAAACGAAATAAAGTTTTTGTCCACAAATTAAAATGTAGTATGTTGACACGCAAACACGTGAGCAATTTCAACAACTACAACGATAAATTGTTCCACAGCATTATAATATCGTATATCACTCAGGGAAAACCACTAAGGACCAATTAGAGAGAAAAGTCGTCGCAAGAATCCGGCCCCCTGGACCGGGTGTGTAATAAACGCGGTAGAGTTTTACAACTTAGGCCTGTAGCCTACTAGCCAAGCACGGTAACTGCACGGGTCCGACCCAGCAATTATCTTGCCATTCAAATTTGAACCTTAGGTTGTAAGGACGCGAGCTGCGAGTTGAATGGTATAGTAGCGCTGACAGCTTGCCGTTGGCGTTTTCATTTATTATTATTTCGAAATATATTGTACCACTCATAACCTAACCGACATCGCTCGAAGGATTGCATCGTTGAAGTGGCAGTGGGCGGGACACATAGCGCGGAGAACCGATGGGCGTTGGGGCGAAAAGTTCCGTTCGCAGGCCCTCCACAAGGTGGACCGACGATCTATTCAAGGTCGCGGGAAGCCGCTGGATGCGGACAACGCAGGACCGATCGTTGTGGAGATCTTTGGGGAAAGCTTATGCCCAGCAGTGGGCGTCGTTCGGCTGATATGATGATGATGACCTAAGGTTCAAATTTGAATGGCAAGATAATTGTTGGGTCGGAGCCGTGCCGTTGCCGTGCTTACCTAGTGAGCGACGACCTTTAGGCAGGCGTAGCGTAATTCCTGCCATTCATCCTACTTGGAATGTTATCAATACTCACCTTATTGCATTTTTAGCAAGCGTCCCGCTACGAAGGCAGCAGGGTGTTAGATTTTGGCGGACTTTCTATCTATTTATATTAATAAATAACATTATTATAACATGAAACAGTCCTTAAATAACGAGTATTGAGTATAATACCAAAAGTACTTCTTAATTAATATCAAAAACTTTCATTATTAGTATGTGAAAATATTACTATAAAAAGAAGGGTACATAATGGTATGGTTCCAACCACCGGAACAGGCTGGGTTTCGGAGCGGATACGGCACCATAGACCACATACACACAGTGCGGCAGCTTATACAGAAAACTGGAGAGTATAATCAGCCCCTGTGTCTAGCATTTGTGGACTATGAGAAGGCCTTTGACTCAATTGAGATCTGGTCTGTTCTGGAGTCTCTGCAGCGATGCCAAGTAGATTGGCGATATATCCAAGTGATGAGATGTCTTTACAAAGCTGCCACTATGTCCGTCCAAGTACAGAATCAGCAAACAAGTCCCATACCGTTGCATCGGGGTGTGAGACAAGGGGATGTTATCTCCCCGAAATTGTTCTCAAATGCAATGGAGGATATGTTCAAGACGCTGAACTGGAAAGGACGTGGCATCAACATCAATGGCGAGTACATCTCTCACTTGCGATTTGCTGACGACATTGTCATCGTGGCGGAAACGCTGCAGGACCTACAACAGATGCTGAATGACCTGGCTGACTCTTCTGTGCGCATCAGTCTACGGATGAACTTGGACAAAACCAAGGTCATGTTCAATGAACATGTACTACCTGAACCGATTGCGGTACACGGCGCCGTTCTCGAAGTTGTTCAAAAATATGTATACCTCGGGCAGACATTGCAGTTAGGTAGGAACAACTTCGAGAACGAGGTGAATAGAAGAATTCAGCTGGGTTGGGCAGCGTTTGGGAAGCTACGTCGGGTCTTCACATTGTCGATCCCACAGTGCCTAAAGACAAAAGTCTTCAATCAGTGCGTCCTACCCGTCATGACATACGGAGCCGAAACGTGGACATTAACGGCACGGCTGGTCCACAAATTTAAAGTCACCCAGCGGGCTATGGAGAGGGCTATGCTCGGCGTTTCTCTGCGGGACCAAATTAGAAATGAGGTGATAAGGCAGAGAACCAAGGTTATCGACATAGCCCACCGGATTAGCAAGTTGAAGTGGCAGTGGGCTGGCCATGTAAGCCGTAGAACCGACAACCGTTGGAGTAAACGTGTTCTTGAGTGGAGACCGCGTCTCGGCAAGCGTAGTGTAGGACGTCCTCAGGCAAGGTGGAGTGATGATTTGCGCAGGATGGCTGGCAGGAGCTGGATGCGAGCAGCCGAAGATCGAGCTCAGTGGCGTGTAATGGGAGAGGCCTATGTCCAGCAGTGGACTGCAACAGGCTGATGATGATGATGATGATGATAATGGTATGTGTAAGTTTGTGGTGTGTGTTCTTGGCAAAGATATAATTCAGATGATAATAATGATTACGACGTCCAACCTGTGAAAGTTTCTGAAAATACTAGTTTTGCTGGGTCTAAGTAATGAGTTGACTGTCTAAATTAATCAACAAAAAGATGAATACATTGTTTTGTTCCCCAACTGTAGATAAAAAAATCTGCTCAGACTAAAAGTTATTTATTGTTTATAGTCATTAATACCACACGTACCATTTACTTTTGTGCAATAACGGAATAATAAAACGCTTATTATTAAAAAAAACTTTGAAGCATTTGTTAATATGACTCTGTAAAAACATTCACTGCATTTTCTGCCAGTAAAGAGTATCTTAACCAATTTACTTCAACCCGTTATAAGTATTAAAGGCTAACATTACCAGTGTTATATTGTTTGCTTTTCCGTCCTTTCTCCATTAAGTCGGCTGAATAACAAAATTTCTAGCTCTTTAACATTCAGATGGTTAGGCAAATAACCCTTTTTGCTTTCTTTTAAGAGAAATAAAGGGAAACCGGCGGTGAACGTTTGTTAATGAAATACATTTTTTGCGGCTGTGTTTCTATAAAAGGTCCTTGTAATACCATACGGACCTTTTATTTGTAATTAGTGTGCATTTGCATTTCAGTACTATATGTATTTAAGTAGTAAAAATTGGTTTAATCACTACATAATATAAAACAAAGTTCCATCTCTGTCCCTATGACCGCTTAAATCTTTAAAACTACGCAACGCATTTTAATCCTGTTTAATAGATGGAGAGATTAAAGAGGAACGTTTAAATTATGTATAATAAAGGCCATTTTGCTTGTGTTATGTTGAGTATCAACTATCATGTTTCATCCGGGTTATTAAGGAGGTTTTTAAATGGTTACAAAACAAGACAATTATTTTAAGCCAAAATAGTTTAAAGGTTTTCTTGAAAAACAAATTTTTAGGGCGTAGTTTTATTTCAAGGTATTTTCGATTGCTATTATTGTTCAAAAGCAAAGCCCGATCTTTAAGGGTTTTTTTTTATTGAATAGTGAATTATGTTTCTAATATTTTTTGTGCTGATTGGTTGTACTTGCTGATGAAGGTGAAAGTTAAAAAAAGTCTTTTTCAAATCTATAGCAGAAAAATAATACAAAGACTATCAAATACTCTATCTTTTTACTTTTATCCTGACTTGTAGCCAAGACAATAATTAGTACAGAGAACATCTAAAATAACTTACTAATAGCAGAACAGTGGTTCATCTGCGAAAGTTGTGGTTAGCGAAAACTTACTTGGTCGTTAAATAGACATTAGACCAGATTTATCCGAGGATCTAATGCTCTTGGACATAAGCTCCTACGATCGTTTGAGATAGTGTGTGGGCTTACGTTGAATTAGCGAGATTGTCTTTGAGGTTCATACTCAATAGAATATACGTCATACTATAGGCAGAACGTAGATAGGTACATACCGACGGTCGCCTTAATTTTTCCTAATTATGAATCTGTTAATTGACCTCATTGTTCAAAGACTTCATTAAAAATATTTCCTTGTTTTTCTTTTTCAGACAGCTTTTTTCTATTTTTTTCCATACTCATTTTGTTACAAAAGGGGAACATTTGTAACGTTAAAGTTGAGTGTGTTAAAAAACAACCTGGCCAAAGCTTTGAGTAATAATTTCATGACAAGCAAACACGTCGTAATTTTTCATATCGAGCAATGGGGACATGTAAGAATTTCCGGCCCTCTTGTACTGCGACTTGAATAGTCAGGGGACAACTTTCCAACGATACAATCTACCCCGAGGTAAGGTGAAGAAAAATGAGGCGAATCGGCCCACCCAAAGGGCGCTCAAGCGCTATCTCATTGACAAAATAGTCTGTCAACCTTGGTTTGTATCACGCATAAGCTTACACCGTGACCTTTACATAAAACGTAGTTTCTCCGGCAACCTTGACTTACATTCTGTACTTCACCGTAGTTTTGTTTTCACTGTTAAGCCTTTACCCTGTCATATTCTACTCGTAACTGTAAATTATTTTGGGCCGGCGTTTCTACGATGTGAACAGAAATAGCATGGTATTGTTTGCATTAGCATTTGTGACGATTGATAACAAGGAATTGTTTGCTAAATTTAATCTGGCCCAATAGTGCCTGGAATGAACTTTGAACCTGTTTTTTTATATAAAATAGTAGGTTCTATCAATGGTACAACTATTACTGTCGGACTTTTTATTAAGTGCAGTAGATTGACAAGTTCAAAAGCAGATTTTAATGTTAAACTCTCTTTCAAATGACTTGTAAGTCTGCATCTAATTAAAAGTTCGAGTGTTGCAAAACTCGACTAAAATTGATTCATTATTAGATTAATTTGAACTGAAAAGGCACTCTGGAAATTTCAGACAGGTCAGTAAAACTGAAAAAGCTATGAGAAGTCCTGACATAGAAAAAAGCTTCTTGCTGCTAGCTGATAGAAGTCGAGAAATAGGAAAAAGCTTCTTGAAACATGGCTTAATTAATGGGGAATGACTCAATGTCAGTCATTCAGTCTACTAGGCTTCTAGTGGCGAATTCGATCCCCACCTAGAACAATAAAAATGATAAAGTTTCGGATATTTGTGTTTTTAGTTAACCTGTGCATTAAACCAACCAAGTTGGTACGTATACGTATCACAAATGCAATGATTATGTAGATGTCCAAAAACATCTTATTTTTGGGCATATTTTCAAGGTTGAGCAATCGCTACTTTTTCCTGTAATCTTTATTTACATAAACCTTCACCAACAGTAATTGAAACGCGGGAGAAAACGGTGTTATTTTTGTCATTTCTCGGCCTAAACATCTATTTTTATCACCGTCACATATTTTTTCCTGCAAATGAAGCGCATTTCATTACAAGATTTCGTTTATGAATAATGGATCCATTTTATGTGTGGATCTGGGTCTATACACTTTTATACAATATTTTTGCTCCGCTTGATTGATGATCGGGTTATTCATTTCCATACAGATAAAAAATCCATTATTTTTACGGCGGGGGAAGTAAAAAGTGGACAGTTAGAGCTTATCGGTTCTATCCACAGTATTTGACTGTGAAATATGACTAAACAATCTGAAACTCTACAAGGGTAATTGCTATTATACCACGGGTTTACATTTCTAGATACATTTTGTAGAATTAGTTAGCATATACATATATTTTATTGTTTTACGGACGACCCATTGAAGAGCAAAATCATGGAGACCTGTATCACCTGCTTTTTCAACATGTTTCTCACACTAAACTTTAAACATCTGTCAAATGCAAAACAGAACACTTTATTTTATAATGGTAAAATAAATAATATAATATAACATTGGTTTAGATAATGTAACGACATCAGAAGCACTTTCATTTTGACGTTCAAAGTTGTTGAACAAGTAGTGTGTAGAACAAATAACTACCGATGCACTGTTAATAATTCTCTGTGCTGTCTTACAGTTGAAATGTGGCTCACTGTGCAATTTACTAACGGATTTTATGCGTAACAGACCGAAGGACAAAGGTAATACGATGTACTTTACAAAATAAGGTTTTCTCTCTTCGGGTGTTTCCTATGTTCTCTAACAATATGCTGACCTAAATCTTTAATTTGTTCTACACGTGTCCGTGCAGAACATTAAGCTTCTCTGTTGACCTAAAATATGTAAGGTAAACACAACGTTACACTACAGAAGCCTTGTGAGTGAAAAACCCCAATTGACCTGTTTTCTTTTGATTTTCCACTTTGAATTTTTCATGGTTTTCGGCCCTCACTCAATTGTTCGGTCCCTAGGTAAGGATTTTTCTGTATACTGCTTTTCAGGTGAACGTATATCTTAAAATTTGAGGCGATTGCTATCAAAATCTATTAGGTGAAGTTGAAAAAATAGTACTAGGTAAAACAAAAACAAAGAAAATTACATCCAATCGTTATTTACATGTACTCTTTTCTAACTCTCTTCTGGATCTATGATCCAGAAAAAAAACTAAGTTTGAAATTTCAGGCCTGGTAAATTTTTTTATGACTCTTTATTGGTCCAAAACATAGTACTAACTTGTCAGGGATACAGACCATACTATCTTTAGAAGCTTCGAAATTGACTTTCACACAAGTGGGTCGACTATTGTCAGTCGGAGTAGTTGAAATGTGACATTTTAAGGCGAAAATAAAATTACATACAATAAAATAGACTAGTAAACGTTCTACTATATGTATAAGTGAGATTTACCTGCATTTTGATCTATCAGCTTATTTCTGTCACATAAATAACTTGAAAAACACTTGCTATTCTAGCAAGAAAAAACGATTAAAGTTGTTTTTTTAACAATTATGGAACCATGACAGCCAACTGAGCAAAATGTTCCATTTTTAAGTGTAATTCCACAGTGTAATGTTATTACTTTTCCTCGTTTCACGTAAACGCTACTCTTTATTTTCATGTTACAGTATTCTGTACATCGTATCGTTTTCGGCAACATTTTTGCTGAGTTTTCACCTCATATCCAATATTTCTGTCACTTTAACAAAGAAAGGAAATTCAGAATTTCCCTTAACTTCTTTTCAGCTCTAGGTACGAAAATGTATGTTATAACTTCGTCGTAATCATCAAAGTTAATAGAGGCTGTTCAAATAAAACCCTGCTCCCATCGTCCGTTTAATATTTGTTTTGAACATTGAGAGCGCAGCAAGTTTATTCGCAACATTATTAACTTGGTAGGTATTATATCTATGTTGGACAGCTTTGACTTTCGCCTTTGAAGAAGATTTTCTAATAAAAACTTCCAACATGGAATCTGAATATAATTAAACTGGATTAATGTTTGTTATAGTACTTTAATGTTTGCATCACTCTTAGAATGGATTCTACACTTTGTTCTACACAGTGTTTAATGAGGGCAAAGCATTTAGGTACACACCGTAAGAATGAAGGAAAAATATTTAAAACGCTATTCAATAGTTTACTATACAAGCTCATGTCAATGATTTTTGGTTTGACCGATACTCGATCTTCCAAAGAGAGATTCAAAACTGAATTTGGGGCTGTTTTTAGTCATACAATATTGCCTCCAAAATCGAATAACCTTACATCGTAATCCATGAATTACCGTCAAATAAATCCTCATTGCAATTTGAACGCGATGATTTGTGAAACATCAATACTGAGAGACGTATTAATAATAATCCGTAGCTTATCTATTCATGACGTAACCGGAGCTAATCACTACACTAAAACAAAGTCACTTTCTCTGTCCTTATGTATGCTAACATAACATAACATAAACGGCCTATATACAGGCCTCATCACAACTATGAGATGGAACGAACCATACTCCAACACGCAGGCTCAGTGCGGATTGTTGCAGGGGTGTATAAGGTTAGTGAGCAACCTTAACGTCAGATGGTATCAAGCCGCCCCCAGGCCTCTGACTTGGCTTAACGACTGACATCTAGCGACGTCAACCGGGACCAACAGCTTAACGTGCCTTCCAAAGCACTGAAATGCCCGAAAAATACATCACAAAATTTCAGTCAAGGTGGTCACCCATCCCATTTCGGACCCGGCGTGTGTTGCTTTACAAATGTGATCGTCGCCGATCACTGTCGTAACTGCGCCACGGGCACCTCTTTAAATCCTTAAATGTATGCTTAAATCTTTTAAACTACGCAATGGATTTGCTGTTTTTTAATAGATAGAGTGATTTAAGAGTGCGCATAAAGCAAAACTACCAATCTTCTTTTTGATTGTACGTGATAAATACTAGATGAAATTTTATGAATTTATTAAATGTTACGCTTCATGATATTTTCAAGGGTTGTGTTTGATCAAAAACATAAAATAATTAAATTATCTCGATAAAAAAAAATCACGAAGTTACGTCTGATTTTCCCTTTTTTTCGTTTTATTCTTGACAAGGCAATTACTATGATGACAATTTTTTTATAAATAATTATATTGAAAAATAAGTAAGGGCTATGTCTAGTAATTTTTTAAAATTACTTTTAGTTTTGGATTTATAACGATTAAACACTTTTGGCACTTAATACGTTTTGATTCCGCGGAAAAAGTCATCTTCCGTCGCACGTTTGTGAAGCTTGACACATATTTCTATTTCACACATCAGTACCGATCGCTCCGTTGAGACGAGAAGACTACGCTCAAATTCTTAGCTGCTCCGAGTTTCAAAATAAATAGTGAAATGGGGAAAAAGAAAAGGACTTAGTAAACGAGAACTAAAAAGGTACAAACTGAAAGGATGGCTAATTGTCAAAGGTATGTTGTATTGATGTTGTATTGTATTTTAAGAGAAATAAATTCATTTGAGCTGCTCTAGTAAGATGACATAAACAGATGGTGTAAAGTATATGCTAAATAATCACATGACTTTAGTTGGTCTCTTCAAATAATAGGTTGATTTCGAAGGAATTTGTTTCAATCCAACAGGTATTTATGTAAGTAAATTATTTTCAAATAATATTTAGTTTTCAGAATCGCTGCATCTCAAAATATTTCACAATCTGACAGGTGTGATCAAAATGAAGTTGTGGAGGCATGCGCGTCGTCGACTATGTAGGTTTCTTTAAAAATAGTATCCATACTGGCTTTTAAATCTTGGGATATTTTTTTTTTATAATTTTTTTTTAGTAAAGTTGAAGCTGGCTGAAACAATAACTAGTTACTACGACATGAGTAAATATACTAAGTACTGTGTTTATTTCACAGAACAACATTGAATTTGGAAAATGTAGACCCTAATAGACAGCCTATATTTACAGACTATTATCAGCCAGAAAAAATACTTACCGTAATGATTACTCGAGGAATGAAGAGAATACTCCAGAAAGGTATCCGCCTAAATTCTTACAGTACAATCGATAACATTTAAACTAGTCATTAGAAAAATTACGAATGGGAAATAGTCATTTGAAAAATAACGTTAGGTAATTTCTGATAAAGTTATCACTCTCCAAACCATCCTTTCTTAAATCAGTAATTTGAAAGTAACTAAGCGCCAACAGACGCCGAAATTGACCATTTCCCGCATACTTTTTTGCCTGGCCGCTGCTTTGCACTCTCCTGTAAATACATAATAAATCCGATCAGTTGAACGGAAAAGGGTTGATTTGGGTGGGGTGGTTAGAACTGCAACCACAAAACGCATGAGCCGATCGATATTTTGACTCAGAACGCCACTTGCTACGAGTACTTTAATGCTTAATTGCAAATGACTTCCCTAATAGTGGGTAATTTGTGCCTTTCCCTATTGGAATCATTTTTTTAACATAAATTCCGTAAAATATAGCTTCCGCATTATTTTTTTTCTACTGTGTCATTTTTGCATGTTTTTTTTTGGAAATAGCTGAACTTTTTCATTACAGTTCATTGAAGCGACGACGCATTCTAAGTAGTCGGCCACGAGCTCAGAATGAAGATCAGGCTGAAAATTTGTACGATGCAGCAGAGAGAGTGATAATAGACAAGTTATACTTTTTTTGAAAAATTAAAAATGATATCGAATCATGCACCTCAATTCGGTTGCACTCTATCTAACATAAACATCACAGGGGAAACTAAATTGGGTTTTTATTCTAAACTGAAACTTTCGTGTAATATGTGCAGAGGTGAATTCATACTTAACACGTCAGATCCACAACCAACCCAGAACCTAGAAATAAACACAGCCGCTGTCACTGGGATTACTAGTGTACGCATTGGCTTAGAACAATTTCAAGAATTGAGTGTAGCCATGAATCTTCCCACAATGACGCACCAAATGTACCGGAAAAAACAAGCAACCAACAACAAGCGCAACCGTGGGACCACATTGGAGACGTGTTTGGCGCTGTTTAAGCGGAATCCCGCGGAGTTTTTGCGTCGTTTTGTGACCGTCGATGAAACCTGGATCCACTGGTACACACCGGAGACCAAGGAGCAATCAAAACAAAGGATTCAGACCGGGGAACATGCTGTAAAGAAGGCGAAAACTGTAAAACCGGCCGGAAAAGTTATGGCCATCGTTTTCTGGGATCCACAAGATTTGATCTACATCGATTACCTCGAGAAGGGTAAAACAATAACAGGGCTTTACTATGCCGATTTATTGGGCTGATTCGACGCCGAATTAAAGAAAAAACGACCCCACCTGGCGAAGAAAAACGTGCTGTTTCACCACGGCAAACGCACCGGTTCACATGTCTGCCGTTACCAAGGCCAAATTGATCGAATTGCGCTACAAATGGCTGCCCCATCCACCGTATTCTCCAGAGTTGGCCCCTTGAGACTTCATTCTGTTTCTTAATCTGAAAAAAACACTCGCCGGGAATAGATATGGATCAAATGAGGAGGACATTGCCGCCACGGAGGCCTATTTTGCAGAGTTTGACATGAACTATTTTTCGGACGGGTTAAAAAAGTTTGCGCATCGCTGTGCTAAGTGTATCGAACTGAAAGGAGACTATGTTGAAAAATAAATTGCCACTTTTCAAAAATTTTCCTTTACTTTTTGTAGGCTAAGTAAGTATTTATTGAATGACCCTCGTATAATATGTACATACTTGAAATAGAGATGATGTTTTTGGCATTCATTTTCATTTTTCATTCACCTTTCAACGCCCTATAAACCGGATACAATTAAAAATTTATTGTTATAATCGCTGACAATCGCGCCAGGCGGGATGCGACCCTTTAATTCGTGTTCAGTTGGTGGAGGAGAGTCAAACCACCCCGTCATGGGTTCTCACCTTATCGTTGCGAGGGGGCTTAGTACTGGTGGTAGGGTCCAACCGCCTGGAAGCGAATAGAACTCAGGCGTGGCAGTGTGGTGGACTAGCCACCCACTATCTGAGGCCCGTAAGGGCGCCTTGAGGCGCGTAGTAGCGGCCGCGGGGTTTTAGTCGGTAGGAGCCCAACAAAACTTCGTCGTGCCCCGGGCGGCGAGGTATCCATGAAGATTTCCCCACGCAAAAAAAAGGCGAGTCAAATCATGGCATCGGGGAGCTTTTATTTATAAATTTACAAATGCGTCCACCTATTACCGTCACTAATATAGAACAAAGAGCGCAAAAAAACCCGTTTGTGTATTTACTCTAAAATAAAAAAAATATTTTATATTATATGTATATTTTTCAGTATATAAAAATAAGTCGGGTTTTCCTTCCTGACGCTATAACTCAAGAACGCACAAACCGATTTCCACGGTTTTGCATTCGTTGGAAAGGTCTCGGGCTCCGTGAGGTTTATAGCAAAGAAAATTCAGGAAAATTTCAACAGAAAAGCGGGAAAATATTTTTTCATTTACAGCTAAGTCCACGCGGACGAAGTCGCGGGCGGCTGCTAGTATTTAGTATTTATTGTGAAAAAATCAACTGGTGACAGATAGACAGTGTAGTCTATGTAATAGGGTCCTGTTCTTACCTTTTCCATACTGATCCTTAAAAATAATTTAAAAGATGAGACTACTATCTACAACATAACATTCAACTTATATACAAAGTAAAATTACATACATTAAAATGTAGGTAATGTATTCACAAAAAGAATGCCTACTGTGTTATCTGATTGTTTTACGTATACTACGGAAGCTACGCGTTGAGCGAGCGAGAGAGATGTATTGTGGTTTGGCGGGCGATAGTGTTCGCAGAGAGGGGGGCGCGGGTGAATTTTAATAATTTGCTGGGTTTATACGCACTCTTAAGAGGAAGGTTTAACAAGTATAATAACAACCCATTGCACCCATGCGAAGCCAGGGCGTGTCGCTAGTCTAATAAATTAATTTAACATCAACCATGACGTATTTAAATTAAATGGATAAACAAGAAGACTTTGTGGTTAAGTGATAAATTAAAGTATCCTTATCACGGTGGGTTGTACCTATTCATTTATGTATATTGAATGATCGTATGATCAGTTTGCAATGAATTGTGCGGGATATACTAGAAGATTTCATGCGAGAGTTGTACACTAGTTAAACTGTCATTTTCAGTTTAGGATCGTTTACGCAGTGCCAATTTCAGACTTCCCACACACGATTGCTTCATCTTAATTAATAATGACAGACTGATGGCTAACAGTCCAGTTGTAGGATATCAAAGCATGCCTTGAGCATGCAAAGTAACAACATGGAAATCGGAATCAAATCATGAAGACGATCAAAATATGATTGTCATGCAGTTTCCGCAGTTGAATTTGAAATACCAACAAATTCAGCTCATTATCTTAAAAATAATCCTCACTTTACGTTCAGTGAATGTAAAATATGTTTTATTTTATTTTTATTTTATACTACAGATCTCTGAAAATGGGTCGCCAAACTGCGAAAAAAGGGGGAAAGCACAACCAACGTGTATGTTTTCACAAAGTCTAAATACTATTTAATTAATGGTACGGTTTTATTTTGAAAGCTTTCTAACTTTTAATAATCTCAATTTTTTGTTCCTTTCGCTTTGTGCCCTGCTTTCTTTGAAACTCATTTCTGATAAGATACCTAAGGCAAGGTGGTACCAAAATGGCACTATCCATAGTCCGTTACGTTACCTTGGGCACTTTTGTGAAGCTTTCCTATGAAAAAACAACGCTAGTTATGTTCTTTGATTAAAAAAATCCTACTTTAATTACTATACATTAGTTCAATAAGTAGTATCTGGTTCGCATGGTGAAATTAACAAAACTCGGCGCAATGTGCCTGTGTGGGTACGAGTATGTATGATGTTCCGAGTGGAATGTATTATTTTCTTCCCCTCCGAAAATACCTTAGGAAGCAGAACCAGCCTGCTCGGCAAAGTCCAATTTCCACTAACACTCGTATTTCCCCTTATAGATTTCAATTTGTTCGCGAATGAGTATAAAACTTTATAACGAGATGTAAATTTTGCATACATGTTGAGTGAACGTAAAACAAACTTTTGCGTTCGTTAGGAGAACATTAAAAACAAATTCGATCAAAACAATTTGTCGTAGCGTCTCGCACTGCCTGAAATTTAAGCACGGGTTAAGGGCCCTTAGTAGGTGAAAACGGCAAAATGGACTGTAATCTATGAGCTATAATTGAAAATATTGAATATTTTTCGCAATGAAATTTCTAATATGTATTACAGAACATAATTGTGATGGAATGACTGTTTCCAAAACACGATTTTAAAAACATTGCTCGATAAAAAAAATCCTGAAGTTACCTCTAAAATATCATATAAATGCTCATTACAACTGTATTTTACGATAATAATTCGTATAAAATCACATATACATAGGTATTTACCTTTTAGATTTCGTGACTGTTATAGATTCAGAAAATACAAAATATTTTCATTCACTTTTTGATAAAAATGCGAATGGCGCTTACGATTTTTAGTTTCGAGCACGTGGATTCCATACTGAATTTTCGCTGACCGCCTTACCCCCCTTAATAATGGGTTCGCCAAAATTGCAGTACATCGCGGATGCTGATTAGCTGCTATTAGCTGCTGCTAAAAAAAAAACATGTTGGATTATGCCCAACTCGGTTAGCAGTGGTTAGAATTGTAGACTTGTAAGCAGTTTTCGAAGAGACGTTATTAAAAAAATCTTGTATTTCCATGATAGGATGAGTCAATAAAAAAACTATAACGCAATTTCTCGATTAACGCAATTTCTCCTTCAATTTTGAAAAATGCAAAAGCTTCTTGGAAGATCAAGCTTCTGTACTTCGATCTTCAGGCTTAAAAAAACTAAGTAATAGCAAATATGATAGTTGTAAAAAAACCGGCTTAGAATTGTCAAAAATAATTTTGATCGTGGGTTACGACCAACGAATGTTTATAAGATAAGTAAGCCCACTTCTTTTAGATTTGACATCGTTCCTAGTCCTGCAATTTCAATGCATAGTATTTAATTATATCAAAAGCTTTCCTTTCGAAATTAAGAATCTCTTTTAAAACATTTTCTCTTTGAATCTGGTGACCTATATTTTTATCACAAAAATGTTCTTTGTTGAAACTTTTAGCTTTGTTAATCGTATAACATAATATCGCAAGAACACAACGTTGTTTGCGGAGCAAAAAGCTGCACATACCAAGCTTACGTAAGCTTAATTTCAAAATAAGCTTCATAATGAGGCACCGGGTGGTATCGACGGCGGCGCGACGTATTTTAACCGTAGCGAAATAATTAATTGGTGCAACTAAAATGAAGCTGCTGTCGCTTTTAGCCTTTAGAAACATCCAGGGAATATAGATGAATGATTGCATACCTACCGAATTGCACTTATTATAAAAACGGTAATACAAAATAATTATATTATGTGAACAAAACGAAACTGGCAAATCATATTGAAAATTGATGTACCAACAGATTACTTTATTTTAAAAGTTTTAAACATTACATTCTCAAAAACCAAAGAAGGATTAGGTACTAAACATCAAAATAATATGTTATCTACTCGTAAATGATTAAATTTTCTACTGTCAAAATGCAGACATGACTTAAAAGCAAAATTGTTCAAATACTCAGCATGTATTCAACTGGTACAAGATACATTGTTTGCATTTCACTCAGTTTTGGCTAAGTTTCAGTTTGAAGTGAATACTGACGCAGTTCATGTTACTGTTAACCTTTTTAAGTGTCCACTTTGTTTTAAAGCATATTGAGGTAAAGCGTAAAATACAAAACACAAGTCTAACCGAGAGGATGTAGAATGAAACCACTCGGAAAATGTAAATGTTTTTGGGCATTTTTACAATTACAAAAATGTTTTTTCATAACAAAACTTTGGAAACGGTTTTGATAATTACGAAGTTAGCAATGTTAAAAGGGTTGTACAATTTAAAATATGGAATTTGCGAATGTTAACTGTGGGTTTTACTTTTGTTTGAGTATTTTTTTTAAGAATCAATAGCAAGTTGGTTTTGTAGCAGTGACAAAACATCTATAGAAAAATAGGGATGTGATTTTTCTTTTTATTGTCATTTGAGACTTTCTATCGTTTATTGTAACTTTTCGTATAAGTTTTAATGCCTTTAAAAAAAATGGGACCTTGTGAACATTGTTTTAGGATTTAGGTACTTAGTTCTTAATTTTTTACTATTTATTAGATAGATAGATAAAATAAAATCGATGCTGTTTCTAGCAAATATCCCATAAGCACAAAATAGTGTTGCAACGAAATACTTAAGTCTCAATACGATTATTACAATAGGATAATGAATACGAGACATTGTGGTTAGTTATTGAAAGAATAGAAATTAATACTTTAAATACAAAAAATAAATAAATGATGACAGATCTCTCAATACAACTGATGGGTAATCGTACAGTATGGTGAAACTCTGAGGTTTCGACGACCAATAAAATCCAATTTTCGTCACGGGTATTGACCGCGTGGCTGCGGCCATCGAGCGCGACAAGGCGAGTCATTGCCAAACCTCAACTTAACGAATATCGTGAGCATCAAATTATAGGCGTTAGCACAATGACATAGGATTTTGATGATAAGATGTTTATTTGTCCGTTGTACCATAGTGTTGATCGGTAATATTCGGTTTTTGAAGTCCGCTTCACACCTTTACATGGTACATACCTCTGCAAAGTGCCCATGTAGGCTGCAGAGGTGGCTGCCTAGTAACGCTTTGCTCTTGGGAGACCTAATTCTCAGTATTCGAGACATGTACCTAGGACAAAACGAGTAAATCCACTCCCAAGTTAACATGATCCAGATTATCCTGCTAAAATTCAGTACTATCTAAAATTATCTTATTTATGTGCATTTTTAATAAAATATATATTTAAAAATCATACTTTGGTCATATAAATTAAATAGAAAGATAAAAAAATGATGGTTATTTAGGTTAATTAATTACTAAAATTATTTATTTATGTAACGTACTACATGATAAGGCTTAAGTTAATACACTCAGTTCTTAAGCAGTCGATTAATATTATGTAATTGTCAGTGGATATTAAAACTAAATAAAATATTAGCACAGGATAGAGACCTATGGAGGAAATTGGGAGAGACCTTTTGCTCAGCAGTGGGACAAAATAGGTTAATAAAAAAAAAAAAATTCGTTTATACAGGCATTTTTTAGCAAACACAATCGCTTGATTGTGATGAGAGGTACCTATTTCAGTTTTTGACTGCTGTAACATAGAAAATGAAATATTTTTCGGGCCCTGATAACTCCGTAGCGATACCTCACGTGTCCAAGCATTGCAATAAGCAAAACAAAAACAACTTACAATATAATAAAACTGCAACATTTCCCTAAAAATCCTGAATTAGCCGCTTAGTTGAGTTTATTACATTTTTGACAGATACAAAATGTCATAGCGCTCCTGAACGACCAGAATTACCATAAATATTCATCGCAGCATATCAAGCGGCATAGGGCGGTTCCGGACCGTATAGTCACATTACCAATGCTAATGTCTGCCTTAATTGCATTATTAGAATCCTTATCGGTCCGACAATTTGTCAGCGGTGGGACGGTTCGGACACATTGCTACAGTGATTACGTTCCGTTTCTTGAACCACTTATTACGCACTAAATCACTATTTAACATACTATAAATCACATTTATGTTTTTATTGCACAAAACTAAATGAATAAAACACCAAGAAGTGAGAATTAGAATTAGAATTATTTTGTAAAATCAGACAGAACGTTTAATATTTTAATCGATGAAAGGAATTATGCTTTTACCTGAAAATTAACCTTTTATTTGTTTTATTTAAATTTAAATGATCACTCCAACAACGTAATTTTCATTTGCGTTTTTATTCAAAACCTTGAAAAATATTGAATTAATTGTCTTGCACATCAAGTGATTTATCAAGTGTGGACTAGAATGGTTTGAAGAAGTTAAATAGTTCGAAGAAGTTTCATTCATTGATGCTCCCAAAAAAACAAGTAAATAAAACAGAATGTTCATCGTCGAAGTTACCACATAAACTTTTTGACGACCTGTGTGAAAGACAAATAAAAACTCTCTATTTTTATTGCCATATTATGGAATAAACAAGATAAAGCGTACCACATAGTATAAATTATAAAGCCAGCTCCGCAAATTAAGCCCTACTTATGATTAGTTAGTAGGTATTAAACAGTTTTACTTTCTTGATCTGCTGTTTTTTTTTTATTCTATGTCTGTTACCTACTATTGTTTCCTCTTCTTGGTATGTCTAACTATATACCGATCTTTACCCCAATTTCAATCGAACTTTACTTATCTTTGCCGATCTTGAAAATTAATAATTTACAATCCTTTTGTTTAGTTAGTAAACTAAAGTAATTTTTAGAAGCTATCAATGTAAATCGTTGTAACTGATAATAAAATGATAGATAATTTAAGAAAGAGCTAGAAATGAAAGGCAAGGCACTAAGTTTGGAAAATAATAGCGGTGTTCATGGAAAACTAGCAGGAAAAGGGGTCACTTGGTTTGTTAAATCTAGTTTGCTAACCCAATTATAATTTGACCTCCACTGCACATTTAGCACTTAACCCTCAAGTGTGCGCTTGAGAACATCTACAAACAGGGCAATAAAAGTTTCAGTACCTTTCGAAATAGCTGCTTTAACAGCCACTATTAGCGGTTGAGATCGAGTAAGTAACGGCTCGTGACAAATTATCCTTAAGAGGTCACTTATGCTCCAAGCAGTGAAGGCTTGCTTAGATTTAAACTTGCTAAATATACTTGATAACTTTGAGTCACCATCCAAATTTCAATATGAGGATCAAATTAAAATGCCGTTTTCTGTTGGATTCTAATATTAAGAATAAGATGCTTAAAATTATCCACCAAATCACTACTTTGGTTCACAATATGCACCATGAACATAATTCTTCTTCTTTTTCTTTTTTGTTTTGTGGCGATGTCTGGGTTTTCTTACCACAATTCCGCCAATGTCACATGAACATAATGGTCAGCCGCAATTCAGCATCATCCAAATTTTATTATTTTAACGCATAGTGGATTAATTTGACAATCGTTGCAAATATCCGTGTCTGCACTCAGTTAGGCCCACTGGAAATCAGCGCCGGTGCCTTTTAGGTAGGCATTAGCTGATTGTGGTCCATTTAATTTTGGACATCGTGGTACTGCTGGCTCTTGGAATTTTTGTTTTTTATCTTTTATTCTTTGAATGCAGTTAACTTACAATTTAGTTATATCTTCTGTTCTAGTTATGTTTAGGCGATTTACTACTTAATGGACTCTAAGGGATAACTAAATCAGTGTTAATACGCCCATTTCAGTAACGATTGTAAGACGAATCTCGGTATTTAGCAAACTCAATGTTGGATCGTTAAGGAGACTTCATTTTGAATAAACATTTTAAAAACTATATTTATCAATAAGTGAAAATGCCTAAGATTTCGAACTAAATAGTCAACATTTGTAAGTTAAACTTTTTGATACTGTTTGTATGGGTATTCAACTACGTATATTTGATTCTGCAGTATCTGAAAGCATTCAACTAGAACAATTGAACTAGCTGGAACTAGAAGTACAGCATTACGAAACAAAAACCAACAAAGCACATGTCGTAACAGAATTGCTAGGTTCCACAAAGTAATTACATGATTCTATTTGTCACAACCTTTCGCGAAATGTTGCAAGGGTTGACCCTCAATTTTCCTTTGTTGGGTTATAGTGTTAATCTAACGCTAGCAATTAGTGTAAGACCTATAAATCACTTCGCCCATATCGGTGAAGTTGAACTTTCTTTTGTGGCGAAGCCATTTGGTATTGCCAGGGAGTATGCACGAAAGAATTATGGCCGATGAAGATACTGTGACCTTTTCTGACCCTCGGAAGAATTACTGGTGAAAGGTGAAGGCATAAGTAACTGATTATTTTGATTTTTTTTTTAATGAAACACGAGCAGAGAAGTCCCAAAATTTTCGCATCTGTAACAGTCTTCATCCTGGAATACTTAAAGACTAATAGTTTTTTGCAAGCAATCTAGCTTTAAATGTGTTATTCGCAATTGAAGTTTAGGATTACTATAAATGTATCTTATTGAGACAAATAGTGAGATTTTTGGAGCTCATCAATCTTTTGCACAGTATTATCGTTTAAGATTGATGTCACATGGTTTATCAGACCTGCTTTCCTAGGTTTGAAGACTACTTCTAATAATTTGAAGAGTATGGTGCGTTTAGAATCAACGCTTTTTAAAATAATATAGAATTTATTTAACTCATTGTGTTTCACTACTGAGCAAAAGTGTCCAAATGTTTTATCATTAGATATTTTAGTTATTTAAAACCAAAATATTAGTAACTGAGAAAGATGCAACTGATTCAGTCTAAAAATGATAAATTGCTTTGTGTTTTAGGTTAAACAACGCAATTCACACGATAAATCATTGTGAATACAAAAGGGGTAGCAAAATATATAATATTTCATGACGAAACAAACAACAAGAAATTCGCGTGGCTTTGTTTGCCGCATTCAACGCATTTTAAAGAATTTTAAAACATTTTTTTGTTGATTGCAACATTGCACCATTATTTTCTGTGTAAATTATTTATAACACGGTCTTTGTGTTCCGATGCATAGAATATCTTCATGAAGGTACAGTTTTTACAAAACGAAGTGTTAAATACAGTAGGTACTCATCGGAAGCGATCGTTTTCTAATGCAACCTTTGTTGACATTGTTGAAAAGAAAACTGCTGAGTTTCTTGCTGGTTCCTCTCAGTACAGAAATCTTGTGTGAGGTTAATTAGTTCCTAACGATTTATAAATAGTTTGAACAGGTCTATTTACTTGAACATATTTTGGCTTGCGGTTAGGTACCATTCTTTACACAAAAATATATTTGCATAGATTCAGATCCTGGATTGATCTGTATGATAAAAAAACTAAAAGGTATCCAAGAATTGGTGGCAAACCACTGGGTGTTCAACAGCACTTTGAATAAAATATTAAAAGTATTCCATATCGGATGAAGTTCAAATTTTGCTCTACTGGGAATCGCGCGGGTATACCAGGTTTCGGGTAACACTAAATGTCTGCTTTCTAGTATTTACACGTCCTCTGCACATGGAAATGAAATAATTCAAGTTACTCATGAATTTCTTCACATCTATAGTCTGTTCGAGTTAAGAATGCTGTATTTTCAAATTTGTCCTTCGATCTAGCAGGCCCCTAACCAATCAAATCGTTCCTAATTAGAAAGCCTAGCCCACAGTGACCAGTTGAACACATACTTTCGACGGCAAAGGTTGTGGATCTGAGCTTTTTTCTATGCAACAGAATTAATTTTAAAAATCACTGCATTCTTATTGTGAACGGCCCTTAGTTCTTTCATTTATAGTTAAGCTTGTTTGAGCTACGAGAAAGTAACCAGAAACCAATGTGTGCCTTTGATGTTTCCCTACTCACACAGACAATGGCGTCGTTATATATTTTTATAGTAATTTTCGCTGCCATTTGCATAAATTGGTCTTTTTAAATCAAATTTGCATTCAAAGTTCAGTTACCACAACTTGTTATACAGTCGCCTTCAAAGTTGGCTCGATGAAGTTTGTAGGGAGTAATTAGGTGTCTATGTATTCATTGTAACAAAGACTGTCGTTTGTATTCATTGGGTTTGTTTGAGCCAATTTTGTCTTGAGGTTATTGTCATTTTATTGTTTTCTCATTTACGTTATTTTGAGACAAAGTTGTTATTCTGAATGACTATTATACCTCTATTGTTTTCATCAGTCCTGCCTACTTACAAATAAAAACAACAAGTTGTTAAGAAGACCGATAATTAATTAAAATTTTGGAGTTTGTGATGGAATAACAGCAGACTCCTTTTTTTTCGTGAGGATGTCCTTATGAGTACCTCACTGTCCAAGACGAAGACGAGGTTTTGTTAAGACTCCTACCGGCTAAAACCACACGGCATTCAACTGTGACACTTTGGCGGCAAAGAATCCTTGGCTATGTTAGGGCATCGTGCTTGTGGATCGTAGGTTTCATCCCTTATTCCACTTATCCCACCTAGTGATCCCATCAGGTGATCGGGGTGGTTTGTCCAGAGCGCTTATCAATCATGAAGTACCAATTCTGCCCCTGGGTATACATCTGTGAGTTACTTTATGAAACTACTATAAAATGACGTAAGTAGGTATCAGCATTGCAGGCTCTCCTTACCGAAGACCATTTTGAAAGGAATACCATTTCGAAATAGCTTTGTAAGGTTTTCAATAAAAGGTATACAAACTGGTATACCGCCCAAACTTGCGCTGATTTCAAAGCGAAATAAGAGACGTTGCTGGTTCCACAAACAAACTTTTAGACTGAAATTGAACATGCGATTGAGGATGAACTCAAATCATTTTAGTTTTTAGTATGTGTTATGACGAAAGGTTCAATTACATCTTAGTTTTTGTATTGTAAATGTGACACGCTAAAGAGAATCGTATTTGCGACGGGTTCCTGAAAGAGAGAAAATAAATGGCTGATTAAATTTTCCGAAAATGACTACTGGAATTCTTGGAAAACAATACTTATAGGCTAACAAGGAATGGTTTGTCGTGCGGATGGATTCTATCTGATAATATAAATAAGTAGTGAGAAAAGGGGTTGTTCTCCTACATTTTTTATAAGAAAAGTTTTAAACGAGTAAGAAAAACATTAGACACACACACATAATTATTTTCTTAATCTGCACGAAATACATTATAAGCGTGATTCCGAGTTATTAACAGTGCTTAGTAAAAACAAATACAACTTTTTCGCCTTGAAATCTCGTTATTGTTTATGTTTCATCCCTGTCAAGTTAAATAAAGACTGCATATTACGAAAGTAAAATAAACATGAGTTTGTCAAAGTGATGAGGGGATAGATTTAACGCCTGAAATAAAGCGAGAAGAGGCGAAGCCATTGTGGATTGGCATTTTACCGGTCGTTTCGAAGGAAAGATATTTCAGATCTTGCGGATTTCATTTAGTAGTGGTCGGGAAAAGGAGTGAAATCCGGAGCGTTTTCTCATCACATTTTAACGAATTGCCAAAGAAAATGCAGCCCTTTGCAATGTAGGTATCTAGAAAATCTTAAAACTTTAGGGTTTTCTGACCTTTAACCGAACTTTAAGCATAGTAGGTGTCGAACAGTAAAAAATCCTGAAGTATTTTTAAATACAAAGATGCCATGTGCACGTTTATCCAAATGGGTGTCATCCAATTGTGATGACACAATAATTACTGTGCTCATACATGTCCCTGGCGTACCAAAGTTGATCTGGACAAGGTTATGATTTTACATGTGAAGACTTAGAGACAACGAGTAGGGAAGGGATTCGAGCAAGCAACTAGATTGACGTTTAATCAACCAGAGTAATAGACGTACACTTGAACGCCTCGAAGAAGAATTTTACGGTCTTCCTTGATTGAATGCAGGTCGTGGCGGTGAATATGACGTTCAATCGCGCACCTTAAATGAGCCACCTCTGTGGAATTACGTATCTGAGAAATTCTACTGAAACACTTCATCACACATATTTTCGAGATACTTCTAGCAAGAATTTTCAAAACGGCTTTTGACAATTCCTAAGAGAGGGAATACAATTATTATTTTATTACAAAGTGCAATACAAATAAAAACGTATATCATGTTGACGTTAAAGTATATATTTTGTTCATTAGTAAAACACCATTGTGGTAATAAACTTAGAAGTCATAATAAAAATGGCTAATTCAAAAGTTTCTGTATAATTCCGTAACAGGATGAGGATATTGGCAATATAGTGATAAAATCAAAATCAAAATCAAAAATAGCTTTATTTAAATAGACCTGTTACAGAGTACTTTTAAATCGTCAAATCTAATTAACAAACAAAACATACTTAATAATAGACATGAATACCATAATATTAAATGTAAACAATAAATATACTGTACTTAAATAAATGTGATGCTACCACCGGATCGGAAAGTTGTTTCTGTACTGTATAAAAGTATTTTACTTCATTAAGATGCTTAGTTGCCTAGCCAGATTAAATCTATGGACACATAAAACTATTTGCAAAACGCAATTATAATCTCTTTTCAGTAATACGAAACCAATGACAAAATTTGAAATTCCTGCTTACTTCCAACACTCTCTCTCTCCATAATCTCAAAATGGCGCAGGCATTTAAATAACGAAATAGTCACAAGGAAAATCTTGAAATCTTAATAAATAACCAGAACAAAATCTCCTAACTAAGAAGTTATTTCTAACTCATGGAAATTACGTCAGCAGCAGCGTAATTTAGTGTTGTCGAACAAAATATGGCTATCGTAGGTTTATCGATAGTCCACCATGAATAATGATCATCATGGAAATAGTATCCAATATAATAAGTATAAGTAGTGTGTAGCAGCATCCATGGGGAATTAGCTGCTAAACACTACTTATTGGCACTATTGTGTACTGTCACTAAATAGTGTGTAATTACAAAAGTAAGGATTTCAACTTGATTATTCGATTTATTTTTATTTTAGTAGGGGATAATGCATTATCAGATGTTAATGCATTATCCCAGTAGTAAGATCACAAAAGAAAGGAAAAACCAGAAAAATACATTTGGTCTCGGCTTCACTACCCAGTGCAGTCGCTCGCTTCGCGAAACCGAATGTCTTTTTCTGTTTTTTCCTTTCTTTTGATTATTCGATTGTTGATTATTTTAATAATAATGTTAAAAGTGATGTTGCTCTTTATTTTTTTATAAGATTTTATCTAGGGCGGTTTAAAAAGTTGTAACTGGCTCAGTATAACTGACTCTCCTGTAATTGCAAGAGTTCATTTAATTTTACTTTTTATTATGTTGATGAAAAATATCGATACCGAATTCTGGAGCTACCTTTCGAAAGCGTGACTATAAAAAGTATGATTTCACTAAATTAAATGCATATTAGCAACCTGAGTGGAAGATGAGGTTTGTTAAATTTATTTATCATAGCAGGAAATCTTTGTGTCTCTGGATAAATGAATATTCATTTTACAATAAAATTATAAATGCGTATAACGAAGCAGATAAAATGTTAAGTAAAACAGTTTAGTTTGAAATGCAAAGCCTTAGGGATTCAGCAACTTTAATTAACCCAAAACAAAGGGTTATTATTATAAACTTCAGTACTTCCTATATGACCCGTATTATTAATACAAGAAGAATCAACTTGAATTAAGACTATCAATTTGTTGTGGTGGTTTCTGAATTGGCTTCTACACCAAAGGTTGCGGTTTCCATTTCCGCACAGTACAAACATTCACAAAAATGTCTATTTCACTGATGTGCACACAGAAACAATTATTTAATTCAAAAAGGCCCTGAAAGATCTTTGTTCCATTTCCCGTAATGTCATCTGAACGGGTTTCGTAATAATTTCTCTCCTAATAATCTCTCATCGTTCGCTTTTGTCACGGTTGCCACATGCAGAATCTGTTTCTGGAAAACGTTTTGCAAAGTCATTAAATGATTTTCATAATTATACATTTCAAAGACCTATCTTTTTGTCAGAAAAGATGCAAAAATTTAACTAAATTACATACAAGTTGTGGACAATTGAGTATTTGTAAAAAATATTTTTGTTTTCGGAACATTATAAATTTTTGATGAAGTTTTAATTACAAAAACAAATGAAGCACTAAATTACCTTTGTTTATGAACCCTCCCAATTTAAAAGGTACCCAACAAAAGCGAATAATGATACGATCTGGGGAAAACAATCTAGGTAACGCAAACACTGTAATCTTAGTTACAATATCTAGGTTGCAGATATTATTTGAACTAATAAAGAATTTATTCACATACAACACGAGTCGTAAAAGGTATATGACGTAATAATATTCTCACTGTCCAAGACAAAGGGCAATAAATAAATTTATTGCAACGACAAATGGTACGGAGTTATGACGAATATAAGAAGTTCTAATAAATTGAACTGCTCTTTTATACCCTTTTAAATCAACTTAATGAATGCAGGTTTTTAATGGAAAGTGAAAAAGAATGCCAACTGATCTATTCATACAATTAACCGGTGTTTGCAAAGGCGAGTGTTAAGACTGGCTTGGTAGTCATTATTGAGTTATTCAACCTGCAATGACATAGTCATAAAAAAACATAAAAAATAATGATTTATACTGATAAAACAAAATAATCTAAGCTATCCTACAGTAAGATCATCCCCTTTACTAAACAAATAGAATACATGTATATATTTTCGCTATAATGTATGTTTGTCATGGGTGTGAATCTACCAGAAGACATTTAGAGGACTTTAGGACTTTTAGGGCTTTAAGCAGAAATTCTACTAAGAGAAAAAAATACTGGATGTACAACATACTCCAAATCCATACTATCATTCACGTGTATAACCTCCATTTGATGCTATATCTTCTGGATAATTGGCAAAAGCATTAATAATTTAGTTAAGACGGAAATTCTTTAAAACAATCAAAATAAATACTACCATCATAAGACCCATAATACCAACAATAAAAAACGAATGCTGCCATAATTAGACCTGGCAATAACGACCAAAAGAAGGTGAGACATAAAATGAAGTGCGCACCCATAAAACCTTCTCACGAATAAAGTAGATAATATTACCCTGATAAAGCTCACAAAACGACATTGTAAAATACATGGAAGGTGTCTAGACGAAAGCACAGAATTGTGCAAAAGGTTTCCGTGGATATGGGCATTGCACAAATCTGGCAATGCTGAAATTTGGCAGAAATCCAAATAGCGCCCTAGTGTAGAAACACTTAGCGTCAGAACGGTAAATCTCCAACTTCTCATATTGTTTAAGACAGATTCTGAATATTTCCCGTTGAGTTTTTTTCATTTTTACTGTACTCGATCACCAGATAAAAAGATCAAACGAAGTTTGTGTAGATTCAATTTTCTGAGAATTTACTCAAAAATCGAACGAATTTATTGAAACTTAACTTATGCGAAAAAAGTAAGACTATTTGACCAAAACAAAACAGCATTTTTTAGATTTAATATCTACTAAAAATAGTATATAATAATTGTTTTCACATAATTTCTTTTTGAATGCTTTTATTGTGTTTTGGCTACGTACCAAATAACTAGTAGGTATCAAAAACAATAAAATTTTACGAGGAAAACAAGAATAGTTTTCACTGTAACCAAATTTTATGGTAATAAAGAAGTCTGCAGTGACAATCATGTTCGATTCGTTTATTTACATTTCGGAATTGAAATACATAACAAGAAGACGAACAATTTTCTCATCCTAAAAGTAATATACTCCTAACATCTTTGCTATAAGATAAACAACTTAAGAACCAAAATGTTCTAGGAAGGTTAACAATAATTTGATTGTTATGTATCAAGTTTTTTTGTTTTAATTTTTTTTTTGCATGAGCTTTCTCTAACTAATCCAATTAGCTTGATATAACTATTTTGTGCAAAATACCATGTTTACAATAATATGAACTTATTTACTTTAAATGTTTTTTAAACATTCTCAGCTCATTGTTATAAACGGAATATTATGTTGATGTATATTTTCTCCCAAAGCTTTCCATATTTCCTTTGATGTGCCCTAACGAATTCTCCTGCGATTGTTGGTAGCTGAAAACAAAATTAAATATCGATCGCAATAACATTATACAAAGTATCTTTAAATTCTGTTTTAGGCCTGTACAACTCGGGATCAGATGACACAGGTAAACTAGATGAAGTAACATTATTTGATAATTTGTTTTTGTTCAGCTTAAACAGGTTTGGCTTGAGCTGGCGTTCAAATTGAGATCGTAACCGGTTTTGTGTGTTTGAAGTATTTTTCTGCTTTTCCTTCTTCTATTTTCAATTTTGAAACACACGATCTCTGTTCGATGTCGTCCAGCACATGTTTAAAATTATATACTTTATATGTGTTAAATTAAGTATTAGTTTTAGTAAAACTGCCTGAGCCAATCAAAGCATGTTAATGTCTCCTATTGTCACTTAGCAAATTATTATTAAAACCATCAAAATTATTGTATAAGATGCTTACTTGATATAATAAGGCTTATCTGTGGAAAAATATCCGCTCTAAGTTAGTTTTTTCATGTTTATATGGCTTCAATCATGTTGCAGTGTTCCTAATACGCAGAAAACGTAAATGGATTACGCTAGTTTCTTATTACTTACAGGTAACTGTTTTTTAACAATACATGTTCCCTGTCCATTAAATATCACAATTGAAAATCTATTGTTATCAGGTTCACAGTCCACAGCCCACATATGGGCTAGTTTTTAATTGTTATATATTTGTGGACAGTGAACCTGTTATGAATCACATGTGACTCATGGGACAGGGAATGTGTTAAGCCTTCTGAATTCAAAAGATACTTCAAATCACCCTCACAAATCATATACCTGAATATTGTAAAAAAATAACTCATTATTTTCCGATTCTGTGGATATTCGACTAAAAACTGGCAAACCTTTGGCAGTTTTTGAAAAAAAAACAGAATTTTTGTTATCTATCACTTTACTTATTCTGGTACTTCACCTAAAAATGCTCAATCGTTAAACCAGCTCATGACCATTCTACTTAGAAATATAATGCAAGCTGAACATTGAACAATTTCATCATTAAATTCATGAAAACGCGCTGCATACTCACTTAATGAATTCTAGCGGAGCACTGCATGGCCATTTTCATCATTGAAATCAAATCAACATAATCGCATAGCCACTACGCTGTTAATAAGCTTAGCAGTTTAGTTATAATTCTAATGAGGTATTTGATTATGTGGATATAACACGAAACCGGTGGTGCAATTTATTATTATTTATTACAGGGTGGTAAGGATTTGGTAATTTCTTTGTCATACAATCATCATCATCCAAAAAAACCTCTTATTTGGTTGGAGAGAGTTGCCAGTGGTACACATACCCAGTCGGTTTTTGATTTCCTTCAAGGTTTTGTATTTTATTACTGTAGCTTTACAGTTGCTTTTCTCAGATAGTAAAGATAATGTTAGCCAGCCTGAACGTTGTCCACGTTCAAACGTGGAAAACCATGCAAAATAAAAATATACCATTCTGACTGTCACACCAAAATATAATATCAAAATATGCAGAGACAAACCAAACACGAATGGTGGACTTTTTTCATACCTTACCATTATATAAAACTCTGTTGATTCTTGTTGACATCAGTTTAAGCTTGCTGATTAGTCTCTCTATTCTAGGTATGTAAGGTAAATAGCGCTATCATGAAAATTGCTCATAATGTGGGCTTCAGTCGAATTCCATCATTATTGATAATGATACCAAGAACTTTCCATCAAAAAGTCAAGGGTACGGTTTTCACATTAGTTGAATATTGGTTTTCTTTCAGTGGTAAAAAGTTCAAGCACATTTGTAAATATTTTAGAAAAATGAGAGTTAAGCAAGCATAGTAAATGTTTATTTTGAGGACAACCACCACAACAGACCCTGCCAGTATAATAATGCACATGAGGCTGGGTCCTAATTGGCCCAACAACATGTGACTTTGTGACTGGACAGTGACTTTTATACTGTTGTGATTTGTTAGTGTATTTACCGTGGGCTTATGAATCATTTAATATTTATTTCTTTCAAAATTATAGAACAAACTTGATTTGTTTTAAAATAGGCTAAATTTTAATATCATTGTTCTCCTAATTAGGTAAATAGCAGAGTAAAAAATGTGAAAAATTATTATCCGAGCTCTCTCGGATCTCTCTAAGCTCTCGATCGTAATAGCTTTACCATGCGTCTTTCTACGATGCGTTCACGTGGCAATCACATTGCTTTTGCATCGTAACGTCCGTGCATTTGAAACCTCGAATTAACGCGCACGCGATCCAATAATGGTTGCATAATGAAGAGAGCGAAAGAACACTCAAACTGAAATTCGTCTTCACACATACACATGCCGTTTTTGATATAATAACATAACATACGCTCACGACTATTTCCAAACGGACGAGTGAATGTTGCCGTTAATGTGAAAGGTACAAGGTTCCGAAGCACAAAGAAGCAAATATTCAAAGCAAGTGCAAGAATATTATAAATGTCAAGCCCAAATCAGTTAAAAAGAGTTAGTTCAAAATTACAGTCCTAAACTCGTTAGTTAAAGCGACTGCAGTAAAAGAGAAATCTCACAAATTTTCTCCCCTAGTTGGAAACGCAAATCTTATTAGCTACGAGACAGACGAACGAAACGCGGAGCCCAATTTTCCGGAAAGTAGAACGGCGGTTGACCGATTAATTATTCGTTTGCTGGCAAAGCTACGACAGTCGAGACTAGAAGGCACGCCGACATCGATTCCCGATAGAGTGTTACGTCACACTGAGCTATGTTGACATGCTGCGTTTCTGTTGCTATTGGCGATGCACATAAAGGTTTTAGCTGTCCAATGTAAGGACCCTTGACCATACATGTGTAACATATTGTACACATTGAGGTGCCCGTGGCGCAGTTGTGACAGTGATCGGCGGCGATCGCTGCTGTAAAGCAACGCACGCCGGTTCAGAAATGGGATGGGTGACCACCCCGACCGAAATTTAGTGATGTGTATTTCGAGCATCTCCGTGCTTCAGAAGGCACGTTAAGAAGTTGGTCCCAGTTGACGTCGCCAGATGTCAGTCGTTAAGCCTAGTCAGAGGCCTTAGGGCGGCTTGATAACATCTGACATTAAGGTTGCTCACTAACCTTGCACCCCTCCAACAATCCGCACTGAGCCCGCGTGTTTAATTATGGCTTGTTCCACCTCATAGTTGAGGTGAGGCCTGTGCCCAGCAGTGGGACGTATAAAGGCCGTTTATGTTCTACGACTGTCGAGACTAGAAGGCACGCCGCCGACATCGATTCCCGATAGAGTGTTACGTCACACTGAGCTATGTTGACATGCTGCGTTTCTGTTGCTATTGGCGATGCACATAAAGGTTTTAGCTGTCCAATGCCTTGTAAGTGTCGGAACGTTTATAAACCACCTTTGATCAAGCTAGCGCGATACGGCAGACGACTGTGGGTAAATTAGTTGGTTTTAGGGTTTGATGTCTTTCGCACCGAACTCATGAATTCCATATATTTGTACTGGTTCGGCAGGAATTTTTTAAAAAATATTGTTTGTTGCCACAACTGATAATTCTTTAGTGACTTATCTGAGGAAGCTGCTATACGAGTATGTATTTTTAAAGAAATCTTAAAGGTCACCGCATCAATGAAGAACTTATATCAACAATGTTTTAGAAGTCATGGTCATAACGGTCATTAAAATAGCTATCCATATTATTTATTTGTTTATCAATACTCATAAAGAACAAAAAAATAAGAAGGTTTCTAACGTCCGTTTACTGTTTTACTAGCGGCCGCCGGCCACTTCGTTCGCCTTGACTAAAGTTAAAAAATAAACTATTATTAAAATATTCAGATGTGTAAGCTATATTACTATAAAAATTCGTGATTTAGATTTTACGTGATTTAGAGAAACGGCACATCTATCAATCCATACAAACTGTATCATTTTTAATAATAGCACGATGTGTGCGTTTTGACAATATTTTCCCATAATTGCAATAAAACAGTTTCAAAGTTGCCCAAATGTAATTTGCTAGGAATCATTTTCCATTCATTCCGAGCCAATGCTCGATCCGTCAGATTTGTTGATCCGGTTCAAACATTGCTATTGACTCTGCTAACGGCTAACACGTGACTTGGATTGGCTTCGACGATTCGCTTGTACAGTCAGCATTCACATCAATCTTTAATAAAACATTGCAAAATAGACCTTATTATCAGCAGTGGAAGGTGTACTTATAAAGGCCGATCCAAACACCAGTACAGTCAGCATGAAAATGATGTGCTCGTACAAAGCGGTCAAATATGTCTGAAGTATTTGAGGACAGCAACCTTTGCAATGCAGAATTTAAATAATTTGTCATTTGTTTTAGATTTTACTGAACTCCCATTGCTTTTGTCAAACCTGCAATATCTTTTTGACCACTTTGTTTAACAAATTGAACAAATTACAGCCTTAAAACGTCCCACTGGGCCTGTGCCAGACCTGGACTATGATTTGGTAAGAGCCATATTACAACAACCACGGGCTCAGTGCGGATTGATGGAGCCACTCTTAGATCTCCAACTCGGCTTAACGACTAACATCTAGTGACTTCAGCTGGGACCAATTAATGTATGTGCCTTTCAAAGAATAATACATTACTAAATTTTAGATAGTTAACAACGGTGCATTTCGCCGATCCGCTGTTGCTACTGCGCCACCAGACACTTTGTTAGCACACATAATTTTGATGCTTACAGTGGGTACGTACCAACGGCTAACGTTTTAAATATTTGAACATTCAAATAAAGAACCATTGATACTTTTGAGAGCGATAGAATATACTTTCAGTGCTCTGTCACCGTAAGCACTTCTGTGCTTTTTATCTCTTACTTACAATGGAACGGTCTTTGAGTTCGCGTTACGCTGGTATTTTCGTTGTGAGCTAATAAAAAGATATCGCAGCTGCAAAATAACCGCCAGGATGGAAAAAGATGTTATCTTTTATATTGCGTCGCATAAAGCTAAAGGATATTCTTAACGGGAAATACCTGCTATTAATTTTCTTAATTGTAAAACGAATGAGTTTTATGTAAGCTTATTGCTTTAACGTGGCAATGATCGCATTCGATTCATTCCAGTTCGTGTTTTTTATTATTATTTATTGCATATTTAAAGTACAAATGGCGGTCTTAAGACTTGAGAGAATGAGACCTTCTCTACTAGTTACCCACACGGTCGAACAGAAACAGTCAATGAGTATTTGCCTAATCATCAAGCTTGCCGAATATACAAACAAATACGAATTTGTTATGTTTCGAAAAGTCTGAGCTGGAATTAATCAAACCTACCTTTGGATATTTCTACAGATCCGTCTTAATTCAAACAAATAGGAATTGTTTTTTCTTCAATTGCTAAAATAAAAAGCTCAACTCAGTACGATTTCCATCATGTTGTAATGCAGAAATGAGGCATTTGTAGATATACATCTTAAGCCGTTCTCAAACCCTTTTAAGATTGTGTAACACCTAAAGGGCAGGGCGCCCTTTGACCTTACAGGTGTAACATATTGTACACATTTTCTTGTTCAAGTTAGTAAATCATGACTAAATGGTCTATTCCGTGAAAGGCACAGTTGGTTGGTTATCAAATATATTTTACAGAAATTGTTACCAAAGAAAGTAGTAAAAGTATCACCTAAAATCCTTTTTACATAATATTTCAGATGTTACGATAGTTAAGCAAATCATTCAAGATGATAAGAAAAACTATTTTTTATTTTACTATTATAAGCTGGCATTTCTTTTTAATGGCTGTTTCAACCACCTGATTAGGCTATGATTTAGACACAGTTAGCGACAATGGTACCTATGCATTTTTGAACTATATCACATTGACTTTTCTGTGTAGATAGAACTTGTTCTCCTGAAGGTGCTGTCAGATTTTAGTCAGTATGACAAAGTACTAAAGTGATCAGACACAAAAGTGTCACTAATCTACCTTGAGATATTTAGTTGCGGTTGTCATCGCCAACAGGTTAGTTTAAGATCGCAAGATCACTGCCACCCACATGGAAAACCACAAGAAAGTGAACCGAAAGAGATCAAGAATTAGAAAAATACTAATCTAATAACAAACAATGAGGAAATTTTAAAATCAATTTCGGTGTTAGTACCAACTAGATTATCTAAATGATGCAAATCTAACTAACCAAGCCAACTTCGTAACTTAGCTCAAACTGTTATTCAAATTAGGTAGTATAATCAATTACCTAGTGTGCAACTACAACTGAGAGCTGCACTATAATGTGATCAAGCCACGAACTTTATAGGTGTTACCGCCCGCGTGATAAAATTAGGCAAACTATCATGTGACTGGGAATTGAAATGCCGGTATGTTGCCTAACGACAAAACGAGGTTAACTGCGGTTATACTTTTCGCCATGTGCGCTGGTCACATCTTTTTATTTAACATCAACTTCCTTAAAAGTAAGCATTCTGCATCATTTTAAAAGAGAGATTGTATTTGGTGTGTGATTAGACACCTCTCTTATTTTCCAAAGGCAAGAAACATGTTAGCAAAATCTTGTGTTGGAAACAACTCTTGTGGTTCGCAGTATTCGATACCGATTTCAATTATGTTTGTTTCATTATTCTTTCAAAAACAGTCATCATTAGATGTTAATCTTGGTATGAGTAAGTCGTAGTGACATAAACCACTAAGTCTGTCTGACTAAACATTATCAGTGCATAGCACAGCGGAATAATGGTCAATGGTCTTGTCTTCTACGACAAGGTATACTTTTTTACGGGCGGCCTTAATACTTATTTCGATTGCCAAACCCTTTACTTAACACGGCCAAAGCTACCAGAGCCAAGCTGACCCGACACTTAACTGACGACATCTTGTACATCAGTCTATACGAGATTAGTTAAAAAACTAAATCATAAAATACTTTAATCTAATATGAAAATGCAATGAAAGCAATGATACTCTAACACATCACGATCTGTTCAATTCTGCAATTTATCTACGACATAGGAAGCCCCGAGAGAATCTTGAAATAGTTGACGAGGAAATTGCATTCGCTGGAATGAATGTCCGCACGGATCGAAAAGGATTACCCAGATCGCATCAAACGTACAATCCGTTCAATACGCTGAAGAATCCACATAATATCTCAGCTAGTTTATAAAATTGAACAACGTCTGACGGTAATTTTGTTACGGATTTACTCGTAAAGAGCTTGAAGTGGATCCTGTGATATCTTATTTATAGTCGATGAAAGTGCACTCTCTGAAATGAACGGCATTGAATTTCAATACGTATGGTTAGGAAATAAACAAGGTTTACATGTCTCGTATGCTTGCTATTTACTAAATAAGTACACGATTACCATCTATATTGGTGGCTTAGGATGTTGTCTCCAGTATGGATGCAATTAACCTTTCATGAACCTACGAGAATAGCATCAAAATTCTGGAGAAGAGGAACGGCGAGGAATTCAGAATATCTTATCTTCTTGATGAAAGGTGATTCTGGGGTTAGAGCTCTAAGTCGTCAGTAAGACGCCATTTGAAGGAAATATTAAGAATAACTAGACTTTTTGGAATGTTTGATTTTGGTACTAATTACTCATCTTCAATGGTCAACGCTAGGTGCTTTGGTCAGCGGAGAGTGCCAGGGAGGAAGATCCCCTGGCGGCACCTCTCCGACGCAGACGGCTGGGAGCAAGAAGACGGCGGTACGCCCGCTCTCCTCCTGCTCCCTCAAAGATACCAGTGAATGAGTGCCGGTAGGTACTCGCTCACATTGCACGGTGTTTCCCGTCTGGGGGGTATCTTTCGTGTTTCAAGATACCTCTCCGTGGCGTGAGAAGTGAAGTAGAGACATTCAAACGGATGATTCAACCCAAATCGCTCTTCGCAAAGGCGAAGCAGGGATGCACCGGAGTTGGTTTTAGTGCGGTAGACCTGCCTCTTACTGGCAGAGCGTCCCACACTCCCCCACCGTTCCCCCGAACTGTGAGATAGTGCAAAAAGCATTATTTCCCCGTTAAAAAAAAGGTGCTTAAGTCAGGCCCAGTTTTTACACCTAACTAAAGAGGAGATGGTGAGCTGTGCGTAGCTGAGATATGAGAGCTCAAATTCAGTCAAGTGGCTGTCTGCAAAAGGAAGACGCCATGCTGTTACAAAAGTTAGAGAAGGAGGGAAAACAGAGACAGTGGGCAACGCATAAGCCGCCGCCCTACGCACACACATCCGCTTGGTTGCACCACTTTCTTGCACGCGGCACAAGATTCTAGAAAAGTGAGACATTCTCTTTCTTTCTAACTAGCTTTAGCCAGGCCCCCTTGGTTACCAGGGTACTTGAATGTTCATAATGGTCAACTGAAAACCTTGAAATGGAATCTTTTTTTTGCGCTTGGTTCGTATTTGCAATATCACTTTCTCGTCTTTGTATCTCATGCGACGTTAATGTTTGACCTTTGTGTTTGAAAAGCAATTAATTTGGTTCCAAAATCAAAATAAACACTTCAGACTAAGTCTGAAAAGTCATCCATACCGGGAAATATGGCTTAACTGCCAGTCAATAAACGCCCATTAGGCTTCATGTACGATTTATACTAGAAAGCACCCATGAATGCATTTCAGATACTGTACAATAGTTTTAAGGGATTGGCATTTTCAATGTTGAGTGAAATACAATCGCTTTTCACGGGGATTACTTAGCAACAAAAATACTAAAGCAAATTTTTAAAATGTTCGAGTAATATTGTGGGGTGCAGAGTCCACTTTATTTTAATAATACTTGTTTGCTGCGTCGGTAACAAATTTTCACAAATTAGATTTATTTCAGTCATTGACTGATCTTGAGTCTCGCTTCGTATTTTAACTGTTCCATTCAGCAACAAGGTTTTTACGTAAACGGTTTAACACAAATATAATTTAGCCTTGTAACATTAATAAAACAATCAATGTTCATTACTGATAATTAATTCATAAACTGTACGCACCGAAGTATTACTCTGCCCTCGATCAAATTTCGGTTGAGTGAAACATACGTTCCATTTCCTACCGGGGAAAATAATTTCGGGAACATGTTAATTCAATCTTATACAAAATTATTATACACCATTTTGTACAATGGTATGCGCGTTTCTATAAATTTCATTTGTAATTCAATGTGGTAGATTATTCAAATGTAAAGATCAAGCAAATCTTAGAAATAATTCAAAATCGTTAATGTTTACGTTAATTTTACCCATCTAGATATTCACAGTGGTAAATATAATGATATCTGTAACGGCAGATATTATTTTCTTGTTTTCAAAGGTTTTTTTAGTAAACAAATAAAAGCCTGTATATTGTTTGAAACATAAAAGAAGTTAAAATAGAGTACTGATTGTTCTTTTTATAGATCTGACAGGCTTTCATTGCCTTCAAAGATGAAGGAGCGAGAACTTTGTGAACTTTTCATTACTTTAATAAACATAGCTCGGATAAAAAGCGAAAAGTTTGTTCAATGAATATTGCATCAAACCGAACTGAAAGCAAACCGAGATCCGGTCCTGAAATCCGATAAAACCCTGATAGAAACAAAGAGACGTTAGACAGCAAGCTTTTAAAATTTCTGTCTGGTTTATTATCCCCTTTGAGCGATTCAGCCGAGTTAAAAACCGTGACGTACACTGGCGGACAAACACAAGGGGTGAAAAATCTATTTACTTATATAAATCTGTAGTGACTCATATTATAAAGTAAGTAGAATATTTTGGGGACAGTAAGTGCCTCCCGCAGAGAAACGCCGAGCATAGCCCTCTCCATAGCCCGCTGGGTGACTTTAAGTTTCTCTGCGGGACCAAATTAGAAATGAGGTGATAAGGCAGAGAACCAAGGTTATCGACATAGCCCACCGGATTAGCAAGTTGAAGTGGCAGTGGGCTGGCCATGTAAGCCGTAGAACCGACAACCGTTGGAGTAAACGTGTTCTTGAGTGGAGACCGCGTCTCGGCAAGCGTAGTGTAGGACGTCCTCAGGCAAGGTGGAGTGATGATTTGCGCAGGATGGCTGGCAGGAGCTGGATGCGAGCAGCCGAAGATCGAGCTCAGTGGCGTGTAATGGGAGAGGCCTATGTCCAGCAGTGGACTGCAACAGGCTGATGATGAAGTGCCTCAGGCTTAGCGTTTTTAAGTTGTGCATTTTCATATTGCGCTTCTAAAATTTTTTTTTTGTTGATGTAGGTATGAAGGGACGCCTCATCAGTTTAACAAACAGAGTTTGAGGTAACTGATGATGAGCTGTTTCTTCTTAATTCGTGCAGTGTGAAACATATAGGTCTGCTCCTGTTTATTTATAACTGAAAAGACCTTGGAATAAACCCTTTAATTGCCTAGTTACTAATAGTTTTTAAGGTCGTATAGGCATTAGTTATTTAAAATGTTTCATCAGACTGCCTTATGAATTTGTTGGTGAGTGGACAATCTTGTAAAATATTTTTGCACGAAACTTTAAACGAACGAAATGAAAAATAAAAATTTTCCTCTTTGTATTCATGCGGGTTCACTCGCAATATTATGCTCATAATGTGTTCCTTTCTAAAACCGAGTACCATAATTGTATTTCTGAGAGAAGTAGGTTGTGTGATAGTTATGACATCGAGTAAACATTTTGAAATTGTTCAAGTCATACATTTAAGGTAAACTGTTGGTAACTTATACTGTACCCAAACTAATAAAAAGTTAAAGTATGATGAATTTATAATAAAAAATACTGTTGCAGTTTCAGGTTAACTAATCAACATTATTTAGCTAAAGGTTCAAGAGTTTGATATTATAGGAAATAAATGTTTTACAATATAATAATAAAAATGATCATGTAATGGAAATTAGTTTTGGGTGGAAAAAAACAGCCAAAACTAAATGATCTGTAGGCATTGTCCTTTTTTCTTAAAACGTTGAAATACAGACAAAATAGTAGTTTTAGTTTCAAGAAAATCTAGAATTAGTTTTGCAAGAACCTTATTCCTTTGTTAATAGTAGCATACAACATCTGATATTTTTGTAATTGTTTCTACATTTTCTTCATAACACAAAAGCAAAAGGCGCTCATTTCAGGAAATTGCATTCATGCTTCAAAAACGCGCAAAATTAAACTAGACGACTGAAAAAAGTACATAGCGCAAGTTAATAAAAAATATGAAAACGTCTCATGTTCAACAAAGCTTTTTTTGGGTAAAAAAGGCCAACCTGAGTAAATCAGTGTTCTGATATTTTCAAATGGGTACATTTAATGGCATATTTTATATAACCCTCACTAAACGGACTGCAAAAATTATAAACAAGGTATGACCACAATATGACCTCAACATTTATCATAAAACCGTTGTTTGCTATTTAAATGTTGTCAGCAATGTCAAATATTCTAATATAATTTAATATTAAATTCTCGTCACAGTATTTGTTGCCAAACTCCTTGACCGATTTTGATCAAATTTAATATACAGCATGTTTGTCAAGTCTGAGAATAGGTCGTTTTTTAAAACTAAAGTCCACGCGGACGAAGCCGCAGGTGGCCGCTAGTATGTCTATAAGATTGCAGTTGCCAAGTGTGAAGTTGCAAGTCAAATAACAGTGGTATTTAACTATTCCGGTTTAAAGATCTTTATTGGCTCATTAAGACAAAAAATATGTCGCTTACATGAGTACAATACAAACTACATAATTGATTATTTAAAATTACATTATTTACAATTCATTGGTTATAAAAAAAAATGTTAGTATCAAATAGTATTAGTTCATCATATTATTATTATACATTATATTCATTAATTAAAAGTAATAATTTCATTCATTAATCATTATTAATATACATTAAAAAAAAATTTTCGTCATAAAAACTATTAATAAATTAATAATTAATATTAATAAGTGCGTGCAAGGTAGATTGCAATAATAGTCTCGCGACCGGTAACCGAAAGATGCGAGTTCGCTACGTTCAACTTGGGTTGTGGTCCAAGTCAAAAATTAAAATTACAAGCGTTTTCACCAAAAACTCACTTATCATAGTCATCGTTCACAACGTGCTCCAATAATCGTTTTTTGAATATGTTGAGCGAACTAGCACCTCTTACAAATTCAGGAAGTTTATTGTATAATTGCGCACCTACAAATGTTATTGAATTTTTGCCGTAATTTGTTCTAATGTTTGGCAACATGAGTTGGTTTGCACGCCGTGACGAATACTTGTGCGTTGCACCCTTTGTCGTGAATGTTATTTGTGAGTGTACTTTTTTACGAGTTATTTTATAAATGAGTATGCATGTGTTATATATGTATAGTTGGTTGATATTTAATAATTTAGTTTCTCTGTAGATGCGCTCGGTAGGTGTTAAAAAGTCATAATGGTACAGAATTTTGATAATTTTGTTTTGTAATGTTTGTATTTTTTGCATATTCGTCTTAGCTGCTGCACCCCATATTTCTATCAGATACAGCAGGTGAGGTTTGACTAACGAGTTATATATCAAAAGTCGAGCACTGCGTGGTATGCAACGGGCTATATTATGTAGGGAACCAACAAGAGATGACAGTTTGTTTTGTGTACATTGCAAATGTGAGTTCCATGTCATGTTCTTGTCAAGTGTCAATCCCAAGTATTTTTCTTGATTAGCTTCACGCAATGCAACACCGTTGATATTGAGTTTAATGTTGTTGTTGTTTTTCTTGTTCTTAGCACAAAATATAATATAAGAGGTCTTAGATGGATTTATCGTAAGAAGGTTGCATTGAAACCATTCGTGAAGTGTATCCAGGTCCCGTTGCGCAAGTAAAATAATATCATCAACATCACGGCCAAAAAAGAACAAGCAAGTGTCGTCCGCATATAAAGTAAGGTGACCCTGTAAATCTGCCTGATAGATATTATTAACATAAATTAGAAAAAGCAAAGGGCCAAGGATCGATCCTTGTGGTATTCCACATACAATAGGTTGAGGATTGCTCTGATGACTCCCAATTTTAACGATTTGATATCTGTCACTTAAATAAGACCTCAAAATGTCAAGTGCGGTCCCGGCTAAGCCAATTCTCTCCAGTTTCCTTAACAACAAAGGGTGAGTGACTGTGTCAAAGGCTTTTTTTAGGTCAATAAATACGCCAAGTGCTACCTGTTTTTCATCTATTTTTGTCCTAATTTTGGTTGTAAGGTCTACAGTTGCACAAAGTGTGTTAGATTTTGAGCGGAAACCATATTGTTGGTCATAGAGAAAATTGATTCCGGTCAAATGATCATTTAATCTTTTATAAATTACTTTTTCAACAATCTTGGAGAGCACTGGCAAAACCGACACAGGTCTATAATTCCCTGGATCCGATTTAGTTCCAGATTTATAGATTGGGCTGACCTTGGCTACTTTCAGGCTATTTGGGAATACACCTGCGCTCATCAAGTTATTAATGCAATTTGTAAGATTATGAAGGATTAAATTTTTGATGCATTTTATCGCTTTAGTACTAACGGCATCTATTCCAACACTAGTATTTGGATCTAGATTATCGATAATTTCATCGACCTCGTCAACATCACAATGGAGAAATTCATTCAGTTTAGTGTATTCTGTGTTTGCGCTGCATTTCGGCAACGTGTTAGTATTATCATTGTGATAGCTGGGCGGTATATTATCAGCCAACTGCTTGCCTATACCCACGAAGTAATTATTAAATATTTCACAAATTTGCGTTGGGTCACCAACAACTACTCCACTGTCCGTCTTTAAATTAGGGGGAACACAGCTTCTGGGAGACTTATTACTTGAAAGGCTTCCGATTAACTTCCACATCTTTTTAGGTTTATTAGTACATTTTTTGAACTCCCCGTAGAAGTAATTCCTTTTTGCGGTCCTAATCATTTTGGATACCTTATCCCGTGTTGCTTTAAATTCAGATTCCAATGTAGTGTTTTCTGGATCTCGCTTCCATTTTCTCCATAATTGATTCCTTGCGCTAATACCTGTCAAAATTTCCTTGCTAATCCATTCTTTTTGAGGTGTGTTTATAACTTTATGTTTAACAATTTTATTTTCTGATACTTTTTTCTTGATAAACACCTCTAATTCATTAAAATCATATTTATTATTTTCCAATTTGGATTCTTTGGTCTTTTTATATAGGCTCTGATAATCAATAGCTTCGTACTGTATCTTTTGTTTAGGTGGCGGTGTATATCTCTTCAGTTCAACGTAGATGTTCTTGTGATCCGACATTGAGGACTCGACGATGGCAAGGTGGAATTTATCGTTCTTCAAATTGGTTACAACATGATCTATAATCGTGTTTGATGATGCAGTTTCACGGGTGCTATACTTTGGGTGTATTTTATTAACTATTCTAAAGCCTGACTCAGTTAACAAGTCTTTGTAGCGTTTCGTTTTGCAATCAGGGGCCAACAAATCTAAGTTGAAATCACCAAAGATAATAGTTCTACCCCTCTGCAGCAGCTGTGATTGATATGTGGCTACAAAATTATCAAAATTAGAGTGGCCAGGTTTATAAACGACACCGACTTCAAGTGCATACTTTTGAAGACGTATACAGAGGTAATTGTTGCTACCACTGTAAGTATCCAAAGTCAGATCATGTTTTAAATTGTTATGCACGAAAATTGACACACCACCACCGCTAATCTCAGTTCGGACATTATAATAATGAGAATAGTTAGGTATACAAAACCTTTGAGCTTGTTCTTCAGACTTTATCCATGTTTCTGTTAGTAAAACGATATGTATTGATTTCTTGAAGGATTGAAGTACGCATTGGAGCTCATCAAATTTACCTGGCGTACAAATGCTTCTGGCATTAGCATAAAAGAAATTAAGGCCACATTTACTGGTGGCAACGTCTTGGTAGCGGTCCAGAACCTGATAAGTAATATCTTCTGAATTATGGTAATCTAGCGAGATCCGCTGTCGTTTTTTGATGGTAAGCTCACGATTTTAGGCACACCTTTAATATATTTTATTGTAGCATCACCTTCTCCGCTGGCTTTTCTCTGCTCCAATTCTTTTTTCAAATTGTTCAGGTGGTTTCGTTGAGCTGGAGTTTGGTCTGAGAATATTTTGATATGGTCTTGAAGTTTGTGCTTGTTTCGTAATAGGGTCTTAACTGTTTCAACTGACTCAAAGCAAGCCTTGATGCTGCGACTCCTCTCCGGGTTGTATTTACCCAGGCGGAATACCTTCACTGGCTCTGGACAATTTTGATTTAACTGCTTAGTTATAGTGATTACCTCGCTCAGATCATCAGACTGTGATTTTTTAGAGTCCGTTTCCTTACTCTCCCCAATTCCAAAAATTACAATATTTTTTTCCCTGGTGGCGCGTTCTTTAATTTCCTGTATCATACTCTCATGGCTTGCAACCGAGCTGTTAGGCGCAGTTTCTGTTATTTTTGCTATGTCTTGTTCCAGGGCATTAATTTTTGTTTCAGCATTTCTTGCTTTATCATTCAACTCTGATACCTGAGTTTTTATTATATTTTGTTCATAGCTAAGTGCATCAGTAGAGGCCTTTATGTCATTTAGTTTAGAATTCACTTCGGCCAAGTCTTCGCGCATTGATTTCAAAGTTTCAACCTGGGTGTTAGTAAATTGTGTCAACAAAGAAGTAATTTCTTTTCGAAATTCTTGTATCTCCTGCGTGCAGCTGCAGTTCGAGTCAGGTTGCTTACGCTTCCGGAAAGTTATTTGATGATCCGCTGCTATATCCATTTCAGTTGGCTGGTCTGGTAACGACCCGTTTTTGTGGGGAGGCGAACGTTGTAGGCTCATGACTTGTACCACACACTCGGTTTGTCGTCAGTGTATCGGGTGCGCCCGCGCCTATTCGGCAGTTAATGAACGGGATGAAAAATAATGGTCTGTTCTTTTTACCCGAGGGGGTGAAGAGGGCCGCCGGCAAGTGGATCCTTTGTCTAACTTCTTATAGCACAGTGTCAAGATGTCACTAAAACCGCTCACACGTTGGGAAAAACTAGACTTTGGTACGACGCAAAAGAGTTTGATTTTAAAAAGCCAACTTTTCAAATTTTATTAAAATAACCAAACACGCGACTGTTCTGTATGACTGTCAGACAGTTATCCGTTATATTCATCAGTTATATTCCAGTGGTCTCGCTAGCAAAAACCAACCTGAACCGTTTATATGCTAATGATGTCTCAACTTCAGGATGGTAAACCACTTTGTTTACTGCAGCAGACGAGACTAGACAATTTAGAGTGCATTGTGTGGAATTTTTGTTAATATCTGAAGTGAAAATATTCAACTCAAACCCCAAGGGTTTCTAAGCAAAGCTCAAAAAGTTATAAACACGTGCAAGTGGAGTTTGTTGACCAACAGTGAAAACTTAGGTGGAAGTTTGAGGAAGTTACACAATAGGTATGCAATATTGGTCTCTAAACTTAATAAAACCTTTATACTTTAGGTAAATTATCAATCATATATTTTTTTTGATAACAATACAGCTTACTATCAACCAGCTACAAAATTACACGTGATTAGAGCACTTAATAAATATTATTGGATAACGATATTTGGATGTATATTTTTACCACAAAAGTCCGACCAAAAATCATTTTACTTTCAGTCTCTTTCAAATTTCAGTTAATTGCGCACCCTTTATTCGTTTCAGTGAATGAACTATTATGAAATGCTACTCGTTAGTTCTGAAAATCGTATTGTACAATAGCTGATTAATTAAAGAGCGAAAATACTCAAATACGAACACTTACCAATAAAGGAACTGCGGAAACCTAGCAATTAATGCATGCCATTTTATTTACATTTTGCTGTTGAATAGCCCAGTTTCACCAAGAAAGGACTAAGCAAAACAGAACGTTATTCAAACAAAGTCTTCATTCATTAGAAAGAAGGTCGTTTTTTGATTGTTCTGTCAGTTTTGTATATTTTTTCTTTTGTGCCGTATCGAGGGTGAGCGTTTCACTTGGGTGGGGCTTTGTGTAATAAAACGAACGCTTTCCTGTGTCTGGTCCGTCGATAGCTATGCGTGCAATGAAATTTCAGCGGATACACCTCGGAAGCACTTCGGTAAATTTCGTTTTGTGGTATAAATTATGGTTTTGACGGCTCCATTCTTTTATTCAATTCATATAAAAGTTAATTGTTTATTGGGTTTTCCCCTGGCACTGTTTCTGTATGAAAGTCATTAACGCTTACTTTTTTCGAAATAAAAGGGCATCGCTGTTAAAGCTGTACTTTTATTTTATGACTTAAGCATGTGAAGTTCCTACTACCAGCCGCCTACGACTTCGTCTGCGTGGACTTCACCCATTTAGGGGTTGAATTTCCTAAAATTGTTAATGTCCATGAGAGGAGGCCCTGTACTGAATTTAAATTTTCTAGGTTCTCTAGGTTTATTAGGATTGTTTTCAAGTATGAAGATGAATAAATAGAATTCATACTCCTGTGTCCCAAAACTATATTAAAAATATATAAAAATAATAATAATAGATAAAATTCGCCTTTCGAATTTCGAATTTAGTCAATATAGACTAATCACTATTATGATCACGCTTCACGTGCTCACACCCGGGGACTATCTCGTTCACGGTCTCGTGACCCAAATACTGTGGTTTATGATTGTTTATTGATCGACAGGGAATTATGAAAATACAGTGAGCCGCTAATCAAACAGATAACAATGGAATTGTCAACTAATTCGAAACAGAGGTGAGCAATTTGGTGTTCCCGTTGGCGTGAATCTGAATTATAGGAACATTTAGAAATCATTGTTACAGTTGTAAAACAAAACTGTCTGTTATATTAAGTTAAATAATTAAACCTAGATAATTTGTAGTCGAGTCAAAATAACTGCCTGAATTGAATTTTACTGGCAGCGGAGGGCCAACCGTTGCAGGCATAATGTTATCTTTTACTTGTTTCTCATGTGCGGCAGATAGTAATTTAAAAGATAGAAATGACAGTTTAGATGATTATGATCAGTTATGTCCAGCAATATTAGGGCTCGGGAGAAGCGGGGCCTCGAGCGGAAAGTGTGTAAAGTAAGGCGTAAGGCCGTGCGTAAAACGGCCCACGTAGTTCTAGGAGCAAATCAAACCTATAGAAATGGAGGGGCTCGTTTAAGAAAACGGGCCGTCGCCTACTGCTTCATCCATCTCGTTCCTCCGTTGTGTCAATCGCTAGCTAACCCGCCGCTACTGCCTCCACCACGTCTGATGTGGCGTATGACGCTACAAATGAAACAAACGCTTAAAGAAACGCTTATACTTTTAACGCTCCAAACATCGTCGTATGTTTTTGTTTCAAGATGCCCCGCTCCTCATCTCCCTAAACGAGCCTCTAGACTTAAAAAACACTAGGTCAAAATAGGTGAATTGAAATGATGCCAACCAAAACTAGATCAAACCTTTTCATAATAATCTGAGTAGAGCCCTGGCAAATAACGTGTCAAACGTTGCATGTATTTTGCTTTTAATTTTCAACTTTGTTAAAAAAATAAAACACTGTTTGGTGCCACTCACTTATTACAAAGCGCCGTCTATGCCAAATGGAAACATTGTTGGTATATATAAAACCTTGAACCTCATTCCATGAAAGGCTGCATTCGGCCACATCCATATATCTCAGTAATTATAGAACAGCTGAAAAGCCCCATTAGTATGTAGCTAATGATATGGTTACTCTCTTTTAGGTCGCGCAAGATCGATACGTCTATAAATATTCCAGACTAAAAGCTTTCCCGGAATATCTGATGCATTCTGCTGGACTCGGCTTTTGTGGAAATCCATTTTTCAAGCACTCTTATGTCTGTTGTTTTACAGTTTTCATTAGAACTGCTTTTCAACTGAACTGTTGTTAAGTTTAGACAGTGGAAAACATGCACTTTGTAGACAATAGGGTTAATAGGCTTCACTCTTGATTATTATTATCAATTCAAACATTTACCGAATATAAATATTTGATACATTTGAATTCAGTAAATTGCTATGTATTCAAACTAAAACTGAAAGAATACTTCAGCAAACCTGTCGTCTGCTTTCCTGTGCAGATGTCACCGCTTGCTATTTTATTTCCATATGCCAATATTTTGGCAGGGGATTTGAGAAGTCACCTGTGAAATTCAATTGACACCTCGCTCGACTGAAATATGATATCGTATTGTCTATTTTATACAACGTCAAAAGCAAGAAATAGGCATCATTTTGATGGTATGTAGTCACTGGGTATCGTTCAATGCAGATAAAATATCCCTCACACTCAAGCTTTCTGGCTCCTAACGTACGTATTGTCTAACGTACCTATTCGTAACCAGCGAAATAAACTTGACTTTTGTTCTTTTATTAAGAGGAATAATAGATTAAAAGTTTTAATTATTTAAAGTTGATTTTAAGGTCTGATTATTTGCCCTGCCACTTCATGTAATAAGATGAATTCCCCTATGGTTATGCCACTTTATTTCTGGCCCCATGATTCCACCTATGTTATTCAAATAGATCCTACTAATATTATAAAGGTAAAAGTTTGTGTGTGTGGATGTGCCGTGTGGCTCTTTCACGTAAAAAAATCTGAATGGATTTGAATGAAACTTAACAATAGTATAGCTTATACATCTAAATAGCAAGGAGGCTACAACTTAAGTCCACGCGGACGAAGTCGCGGGCGGCCGCTAGTTATTCAAGAATTTATTTCAAATTACACAAAAGAATACATTATTATTAAGGCAGACTCGTTATTCATCAGCCAACTGTGTGTTCAGACAGATAAATTAAGGCCGATCTATTGTGAAATAGGCATTTAGAATGATTATACTCTTATGTGTAAGTAGCGACCTCTGTCTAAAAAGTTAACATGTTAACCCAATTCCTTAGTCCCTGCTTCCAACTAATGAAACATATTAGCAAAAGCAAACATGCCTTATTTTGCAGCGTTTCTCTAAATATTTGCGCTAAAGCTCGTCCGCTGAATTGTTTGTGAAACTAAAAACGCGGACCAGCTGGTATTTTATGTAAAAGCACAAAGCAACATGAAAGCAATGTCCACGGAGCATTTCTGATAGCATTGAGACAATCTCATTACTCAGATTGTGAGATAGCGCACGCATTATGCCCGTTGCCTTTGTTGCCTCTCCAGGTCATTTCAGGGTTCCTTACTGGGGACTAGGTTAGGGGCAGTGACATTATTTTTTATTCAGTTGGTGACACAAACGCTCATGACCATATCCCAATAGGGGAAGACAGAGGTCTAGTGGCTGTTGACCTCATGGTATACGGAACAGTCAGTCCACATTTTGCAGAGTGCATTGAAGAACAACACACTAAACAGCAAACTTACCACTGTTGGCCGGGTTGCTTGGATTTCAACAGTGTATATTACTAATAATCGCAAAACGTTCTGGTCAGATTTAAACTCTAGACCACACCCACAAGGCCACAGTATTTAGGTACACTCAGGCAAAATGATTTGTGGATGGGCTACCTATCAGGTATCACGTCTTTACCTATATCTTCCAAATATCATACAGGTACCTATTATCATTTCAGAACAAAAACCATGTCCACTTTGACGCACTTCTCTGGTCTTTACTTTTGTTTACCTTCTTAAAAAAATAACCTTAAAATTAAACCATAAATTAACACATTTGCAACTGGGTTTTAATTTTAAAGCCTATATAAATCTTGATGGTCCAAAATTATGTTCATTATCATAATTATCACAATCATCATAGAGTTAAACCCGGCATGTTGTAAAATTAACGGGCTTTGTTTTTTTTCCATCTTTTTTACGTTCTTTACAGAGAATTTCTTTAAGTATGCAACCAAATTGTATAAAAGTAAAGTGGAACAGTTTATTGTGGGACAAATGTCTCATTAACCAAGTCAAGCTACCAGACGAATGCAGTAAAATAGTTTTTATTTTTCTTTTAACGTGCAGTTTGAACATTTCATTTAAAAGAGGGGAGCCAATGAGAAATTTGTCGGCCAGCATACTAATGCCTTTTAAATGTACAACGTCTATTTCTTTCAATTTAACCAATAGGTACTATTCCTTACTCATTGGTTAAATTGGAATAAATGAAAACGTTTCCGTCTGAATTTTAACAGCACTAAAAAGTATTCTAGCGATGAACTGGTAATACTTATTCGACTTTCCCCCTCGCAGTGGCACTTCGTCTTAGGGCCTTAAGCCCACGTAGCAGCGTCAACCGCTTTGTCGTTTTATATAATACTTTTATTGAAATGCCACATTTATGAATCGAACAAGATTCTAAGCGGAGTAAGAATTAAGAGCGTGTATGCTCATAGCATTCAAACGAAACAACGAGGCGTCAATTGGGTAAAACATGAAGACAAAAAAGACCAAATAATCTTCAGTTTTGCTGGTACATGTTACGCAAAAAGGAGGAACGTTATACCGATCAGAAGGTTTGAGACCTTGTGGAAAAGTCGACTGATTTTCATAGACTAGTATTCTTAGAAAGGCACCAGCATGAAACCGTTCTGTAAGGAGCACTTATTACTCAAGATCGATTCACGCTTGCCCAGTCTACCGCGGCCAGGTATTAAAATCCGTCAGATTTTATAATCCAGCCAGGTAGGGATTTAAATTTGATGCTGCTATAAAATTGAAACACTCTTTGAACTCGAAACACCTGAAAAGCCAATCGTCGGATGTACGAGAAAATTATTTATTTAACTATAACAAAATATTATCCATTTGTGTGGCAGTTGAAGCTATTATGATGTAATTCTGTCGTTTTGTTAACAATTTGTCGAAGCATTAACTTTAATGACTGACCAAATTTTTACCACGTTCACATATTCCGTGAAAAGATATTTTGTATTACTATCAATTGACTTTGAAACATAGATTCAAATGTTAGTACCTATACAAAATGGAATGAACTGAAAATAAATAAAACACCATAATCTGGCTTCATTTTTAATTGGCAAGAGGGACATGCCTTCATAATGGTGTTTATTGCCTTGGGAACTACACTTTATAGAAATTCACTGATGTGTGGTTGCCAATTTGGCTGACATGAGGCTCTATAACACCAAGCTCTCATAGCTTACAACTGACCTCTTTTTCATTCAATATGAAGGAAAATTGAGGTTGTGATATTAAAGGAAGTACAAGCACAACTTGCTGTAACACATTTTGTATTGCGCGCCAGATTTTGTACTTGAGGTTTGTAGCTGGCGAACAGCTAGCACCCACAAATGCACAGCCGTGTGGTATTAGTTTCGTTGAAACAATTTCCTTCAGCAAAAGCTCGGGCTTAATACTGCAATAATTTATGCTTTGTTGTCCAACAATGATTTGGTAATTAAGATAGACTCAGTGCCGACAAGGCGATCTCAAGCAGTCAACCATAAGGCTATGCAGAAAAATATAGCAGGCGGTGCAAGTGTGTTACATAAAACAATTTTAACATGACAATTTTTTTTTTGGATTAATTCATAAAGATTTTAAGATTTTAAGTCAATAAAATAGACATAAATTTAAACAACTCCAACTTTTTTTTAAGTTATTTGCCCTAGAGGCATTTTGAAGTGACCTTTTCAAAAAGACAATAACCAACATTCACACATAATGACCGTAGCTAAGCGAAACAAAAAGTAACCAGCCATTACGTTTTTAATTACGCCAGTAAAAGTTAAGCCTGCATCGTTTTGAGGTTATCCTGTGGGAAACCCAGTGACTGCCATTAAAAACTCCACCGGACTTCGAGTTTCCTGATTCGCCGAGTAAATTCGGCTTGTGGTCGTGGTCGGCACTGGCAGCGCCGAAATGCTAACTGGAATACTGTTTTAATGTTTCTTTTTGACTTTCTGTTCGACACGGAGGAGTTTCCATTGAAATGAGAGCTGGAATGGAATGATGGAGAAATTTTGTTGGTAAAATTGTTTTGTATTTCAGTATCAATAAAATGAATATGTTTAGTGTTTATTCTATACAACTTACATACTTTACTGAGCTTTTGTACAGTTACCATTTGTTTTTATTTAGCGTGTCGTAATAAATTAGTATGAGACCATAGTAAGACTTTCTCACCCTTCTCTACATTTTTAGCAATTATCTGCCAACGAGTTTTTCGCCTAATAGAAAAAAGGAGTGGGAAACTTTTCAGTTATTATCATAATAAAAATTATGTATTTTAATTCAACAATACGTTCTTTGCGATTCCTGTTTTAAAGAAACGCACGCTAGGTAAGAAAAGGAACTTGTGATCACTGGTCTCGGATGATTACTAAATATCAGTCAGCCTAGTTAGAAGTTAGCTTGATAAAGTCTGACATTAAGGTTTATCACTAACCTCACCCTGCACCCTCCAAAAATCTCACTAATCCCGCGATTAGGAGAATGGATTGTGCCACCTCATAGGGACGTATACAAAATAAGTTAGTTAGAGCTTTTGAACAAAAAGAAGAAAGAAGAGGAAGAACAGAGAATTGAAAAGGCAAATTAGAATAAAACAGAACAGAGCCTGCATTCAAACGTGCAAATGACGTTAACATTTAAAAGCACGATTTCGGAAGATCAAAATCCGAATCTTAACAAACTTTGAGCACAGTTAGAGCTGTTGGCTCTCTTCCACTCCTAGTTTGGAAATTGGTTCACTTTGAAGAAACCGTTGCAGCAGACTAATCAGAATTCGTAGGACGTTCAGAAGTTTTCGTCAGTACAAACAGAAATACTGCCAGTGCCAGAATAAGCAAACTCAAGGAGTCGGCTGGAAACATGACCCGTTTCTACGAGCAGCATTATTCTAGTAAAGATTATTTTGAATATGTTGAACGCGAAACAAAAATTTCAAAGTTTTATACTTGGTACCCATAAAATGTTTAATATTCGAGCATAGCGAAAAGGAAAGCAAAAGTTATTGTTCTTTGAGATCCATTAATTGCTAATATAGTAATTATTAACAGTATTTATTATTGCCCAAATAAGGGATAAGCCGGATTCAGTAGTTTAAGGAGTTGCAAGAAGTACTGAGTATTAGTTAACCACCCCTTTTTGAATTATTTTAAAGGACACCACCCTTAATGTGAAAAATGTTTTTCATGCATGAAAAATACTCATAATACTATTACCTAACTCACATCTGATATGTTTTTGGAAAAATAAGTTAAGAAAAAATGTTTATGTGATCGTGTCGATCACGTTTACCAATTCATGATATAATATGTATGAGGTTACACGCAACAATATAACGCGAGGCAAGAACAATTGCTATACGACCGAGGCTAACGGCTGAACTTCCCCAACATTACTGTAGTGTCTATAATTGCATGAAAGAAAGCCATAATAAAAGGCCCTACTCCGCTACTTCACACACTGGGGGAGGATTCATTACGCTGAAAGGTTTGTTCTAATATAGCCCTTATTTACTGAACCGCATGCATTAATATTGATCAAGTGAGAATCAGTGAGGTTCTATTAAAATATTTGCAGATACGGGCCTTCCTGTTGACCTTGTTCCTCGCCTTTTCTCGCTATTTTCTTAAATAAGATTCACGACAAGAATAATGGCGTGATAAAGAGAGAAAACATGTTGATGTATCTCTTAGTTTGAGTGTTTTACATAATATTTTGGTAAACTGTTGTTTTGGTGTTTGCAGCTATTTACATAAAAATGTTTGTAAACATCGTCAACTTAAAATATTCACGTTTTTATTAGTCTACTTTAACTGACACCAAATATTTATGACGCTACTTCTTTATTTTAAGTTTGACATTTCCTAGTGCACATTTCGATAGTACGAGTATAAGATCTTCCTATTTGAATACATATTCGATTTTTTCAAAGTTAAAAATAGCACCAGATCACTAATTGATGTTGTCAACAATGAAACACGATAACAGGAATATTTCACGTTTAAAAACTCAAACAGATAACGCAAAGTCCTTGAACTCGAGAAAATCCAAATGTACAAGGAAACTATGCCATCTATACGAATTTATATACAATGTCGTGGACATGCGTATTGGCCGCTTTTACGAACCGAAGCACGAATCTTCTTCACCACAATGTGTGGGCATACTGAATTGAACTCTGCAACTGTGAGATAAGAGTTCAAATTCGTTTGTGTTGAGAGTCGAGCAAGCGCGCTATGTTGGGCGGAGGCATCGAATCAGGGGTGATTCAGTTGAAACCTTACCGTGAAACGGGGTAGTACCGCGCTCGCACCCCGCTCAATACATTATCACTGAGCAAAACCTTCCGAGATGACTCCTTATATTCCATCCAAGAAGATCTCACTGTAGAATGTTAGTGCCAATCCTAAATCATCTAAATAGACCTCAGTTAAATCATTACAAATCTAATTCGGACACCGGCTGTCAGAAACGTCGAAACCAATATAAATAGAAACTCGTCGTGCGCTCAAACATTTTAATATCATAATAATCCTAATATTTGAAGTATTAAGTCTTAAAATTGTGCTTTTCCGGTTTATCGCGTTTGTGTGTTAACTCTTTGAAGTTAGTGTATATTAGGTTCTTAAGTGGTCGAATCCTAACAATAACATCATATGGATATACCTAATGCCTAAGTGCATCTGCAATGGCTGTGATCTAAACCTTCGTCGCTGGGTATAGAAAACAATATTTTTATTTTATTAAATCTCTCCAAAATAACGCTTTTGAGCTTTTGTAGAAATAATTGGCAAAGAGCTTTAAAATTGTTGAAAAATTAGTATCAAATAAATCAATTGGCTTTTTGTAAATTTTATTAGATCACAAAATTTTTACACAGTTCCGCTTTTCTAAATAATGCTACTTTTGTTTATTTTGTAATTTATTAAATTTTTTGAAATATCCGATGTGATTTTTACATAAACTAACTACCAAATTATTTTTAATTATTTATAATACTTTAAATTATTTACAAGCAAATATTTTTTTATTTGTTTTTTTCAAACATATTTCTAACACAATTCCATGAATGAAGCATGGGCACTCCTATTTTGAACTGTACACAATGGTCGATAAATACTTGATTTTACTGTAGTTTAATCCCACCAAACAACAGTAAACCCAATTAGTCGGTCATAAATAGTGCTCTACGTCTGCGGTCATGCCCTACATTTTTGTAACGACCCTGCTCATGAAAAGAAAGTTGTTTTGTAATAATAATGATATCCTTTATTCCCTTATACCCAACTATTATTTTAAAAGGCAATTTAACTATATTTACAATAGGAAAACTTATTTAGTGCCCGTTAGCATCACACATAAATTAGTAACCAATAAAATATTAAAGAAAATAAACAGCATTTGGGCTCGTACCCTTTATTCCTTTTAGTCTTAATAATCTTTTAAATGAGAAGAAACTTGATTTAATGTCTTTTACAATAGTTTATTTAATGTCTCTTGAAATCTCACTTGACTCCGTTTTGGATAAAATATGAAATGAAAAACAGAGTTTCGGCTTGTTTTCTGTCAGTTTTAGAAGGTATGGCTAGGTTTTTACTCCTTGTCTACAATTGAATTGCAGTTGTAGTGCATTTTTACAGTTGAATTTACTACAAATTCAAGGCAAGAATGCTATAAATACTACCAGAACATTAATTGCAACATTACCTGAGGAATTCATCTTGTACGTACGAGTGAAACTGAGAGTTGAGGTACAATTTTTACAAAAAAAAATTTGGTGTAGGTACTAAATACTACTTCTGATCAAACACATGAAACACACACATCACTAACAAGAAGTGTAATTTTCGTTAATAATCAGTAACTCTACTTGAAAGACAATCTCACTCGTTCAGTTTTAAAAAAACGTGTTTGTATTCAACTCTATTTGCAAAATGATTGAAATCTAAAAATAGCTTGCACGTGAAAAACGACAAACGAATACGCATCAATAATAATTCCTTTTGAAACGTAATCAATCTACGCGGAATACCGCCATATCACCTCGCCTCCATCATTTTTCTTTGAAACCTAGTAACTATAATTTAAACTAGAAACGGTAATCATGTGTTTGACATTCAACATTATTTATTTGACTCTTCTTCGATACGTATATTTATAAGGTCATTAATAAGAATATTGACAAGTTTTAAAAAACAATGCCTTTGAAAATATAGGCTACGGTATAGATTTTACTTAAATAGCTAATTCGGTAAAAGGTTAACGTTATGTGGAAAGTGTTTTCTTAACTGGCATAAAAAGAGTATTTTATAGCGGCGAATTTGAGTGTTATGTCCAGTTGACACTGTTTGCGACTTCTAGGTCGATAAAAATAAATATATGCATTTTGATAGTATTTTCATCTTGAGGCATGTGAGAAAACTAGGCCACTCTCGTGAAATCGACTTTGGAATCATTATTTAATAATTAGTTTTTACTTAAGTCCTAACATAATTGGCGATAATATTGTAGTTGATACGATGCCAAACCGCACTCAAGAAGATTAACGCACTTATATCGTCACCGTCGTGTCAAAATTAAATAACTGACAAAACCAAAACTCTGAGATATTCACGTTTTTGTGTTTTTTTTTCCATAAAAATGGCAATAACTTTTTAAGGTGGAGAAAATTTACTGTGGATCTTTCGATATGTTATACAGCAGGTTTACTTTCATAATTTAAGTAGTCTGCCATGAGGTTACTTTTCACTGTTTTAAATAGAAAAATAAAAAAGGAATTATTTAGTTTTGCCACACACTTTTTTTACAACCAAGTTGCAGTTATCAAGTTTTTGTATGTCACTTAACAAGTTTTGCCACACCCAAGAAGTAACTAATATGAATATTTCCAGTGAATAAGAGGGCTTATTTAATTTTGCTTCACTTTTACTGACCTAATTTTTGATTTATTCCTTTTGTTTTATCCATTTATTTATGCAATTTTGGTGAAAAAATCTGTAATCATGTCAGCCGAACGACGCCCACTGCTGGACATAGGCCTCCACCAAGGATCTTCACAATGATCAGTCCTGCGCTGTCCGCATCCAGCGGCTTCCCACGACCTTGACCAGATCGTAGGTCCACCTTGTGGAGGGCCTGCCTACGGAACGTCGTCCGGTACGCGGTCGCCATTCCAGAACCTTTCCGCCCCAACGGCCATCGGTTCTCCGCATTATGTATACCGCCCACTTCAAGAATGCAATCCTTCGAGCGATGTCGGTTGTCTTAGTTCTCCCGCGGATCCCATCATTTCTGATTCGTTTAAGCAGGGAAATTCCCAGCATCGCTCTCTCCTTTGCTCACTGGGTGACCTTGAGCCTTCTTATGACACCCATAGTGAACGACCACGTCTCACTCCCATATTTCATTACTGGCAACACACCCTGGTCAAAAACTTTCGTCTTGAGACATTTAAGTATTTCGGATGCGAATATATGCCGGACGCTGCCCATCCGAGCTGAATTTGACGAGAGATCTCTTTCTCGAAGTTGGACTAATCTAACTGGACTGCCTGTCCCAGGTGTCCCAACATGCTCGAAGATTCTCTCCGTTAAGAAGCATTACCGAGATCTTCGAGCATTATGTTCAGGTCTTCCAAGGTCTCAGCCATAAGAACTACATCATCGGCAAATCGCAAGTGTGTTAGGTACTCGCCATTGATGTTAATGCCGCATCCTTTCCAGTGCAGAAGCATGAAAATATCCTCAGCTGTGAACAAATTCGGAGAAATAGCGTCTCCTTGTCTCACGCCTCGCTGTAGTTGGATTGGTTTCGATTTCTGGTTCTGTAATCGGACGGACATGGTGGCGTTTTGGTATACATCCACATCGTTGCTGTTTTCAAGAGCTTCGAAGCGGGTTTGAAGCTGAAAGCACTCGGGTTTGCGAATCTTAGCCGGAGCGTGGATGTCATCAGTCGCGCTCCCTTAAACGTCGATATTAAATGTGCCTCTGACCATGCGGTGTTCGCTTCCTGTCTTAACAGCGTTGATCACAGCGACATCATTGAATATATGTTTCTTCGTCGTGATAAAATTGATCTCGTTTTTGACCCTACCGTCCGGACGGATCCAGGTCCATTTGCGGTTTACGGGCTTCTTGAAGAAAGAGTTCATCATAAAGAGGTTCTCCTTCTCCATGAAGTCGGCCAGAAATAATCTGGCCCCTATTGTTCCGTTGCCTAAATCCAAGTCGCTCCAACTTCGCATTAAAATCCCCCCTCACAACTGTGTAGTGGGTTTTATGGCTATGCATGGCTATAGAAATCTCCTCATACATAGCCTCCACCGTGACATCGTCGTGTTTCGAAGTCGGAGCGTAGACCTGAGTGACATTCAGCGAATGTCGTTTCGATTTTCTGAGTATTAGGTACGCTACCCTGCTCGAAACACTTCCGATAGTGATCACGTTGTTGACACACTTGAGAAGATGAACCCAACACCACTTAGGGACTGTTGGTCGCCCTCTCCGTGGTATAGTAAGTTACCGGATTGCAGGGGTATCGAGTCCTCCCTTCCCTCCCCCCTCTCTTCGGACTTCAGATAACTCAATAATATCCCAATGTAACTTATCAATTATTCCAACTCCACGAGGTTCGCGTCGAGCCTCAGAGTGCGCGAGTTAAATGTTGCCAGGTCGAGTCGTCAATGGTGGCAGTTGGATCTTACCCGGGGATTCCTAGCACCCCCTGCTTCTCGGTTACCATAACCGCCCTCGTAGCCAGAAATCGCCACGCTTGGTTGAGAATCAAATGCTTACGTTCAGAGAATCAATTTCCGGGCATTATTATCGTTAAACAAGCCTAGTCTACAAACAAAAAGTACACCTGCTGCTGCAATTACTGAATATGGCCTTCAAAATCGTGAACTACATGCATCGTATCGTCGTAAAAGTTTGCCTGCATCATCAGCTCAACTTGACGTCAATGAGCTAGATGTTGAATCAGAATAGTCACCTTGATTTATTTTAATTTTCTTAATCGAATATTTGTTTTGGGTGTAATCTGAAGTTGATTGTCAGAGGTTGGATTCAGATACATGTTACAATTTTATTGTTTTTGGATTACCTATTTAGTTTGCTTGATATAAGCTTGATTTTTATTCACGACTTTAAACAGGAAAAACTGACTAAGCACACTTATCAATCTCAAAATTATGTTTAAGTATCATTTTTATAATGAAAAATTAAACAAGCGCATTTATTCAATTTTGCCACAACTAACTTTTGTAACAATGTTTTGGAGTGAATTGTGGCAGAATTCAACAAAGTATCTTATTGACTTTGTTTTTATTGTAGTGGCCCTTATTAAGTAGTTATTCAATTTATTTACCAGTTATTCAATTGTTCCACGGAAATTCTAGTACAAACCTTGTTGTAATATATGGTCAATAGATTTACTAAAACGAAGATATCTAAGCGAGTATTATACATATCGCAACGGGCTAAAGACTGAAATGTAGATCACACTTTCCAATATTCAAAAATGTTATAAAGTGAATTTCGGTAAAGGTGTCAGTTATTTAATTTTGACACGACGGTGACGATATAACAACGGGATTAGAAAGCTAAAACAAAAGACGTTCCACCTTAACACGCTACAACTTCAGATTTCCAATCACCCAAACCAGAAGTCGTAAAAGAAGAAGTACCAATTACAGAAACGTGAAGAAAAAGCACCAAATAGATTTAAAGTGGCACAGTCGGGTCAGACGAAGCAGAAGTTTTATTGTGATGCCGTGCATCGACCGCTTCTGTCGCCGGCTAGTCTACCACAATCTTGGATTGCTATATCTATAAATAGGATATCGCTATGGATACAGGGGTGGAAGTTGTATTTTTTCATCCTTTTATTGCCCTTTCAAAGCCTTTTCATTAATAAAAGCGTTTCTTTGTTTAGTTTGATTGAGTTTTAACCATTTTATTCCTTTTACACTGGATTTTTAAGAAATTGTCTCACCAGATAGGATAAAATGATTTGTTTCAGGAATAAATCATTTCTTGGTATTGATTTACGTTAACAGGGTAAAAAATTATCACTGTGCGAAAACTGTTTATGGTATTACAAATATTGTGGTATCATGCTAACTGGTGATTTCCATGCGCGCTTACCTCAGTCGTATTACATGAAGTAGAAACCTTGTTTCCATAAAAACTACTTTCATTTGGGTACTAATATATTAGTATCATAGACTATGACTATGACTAAGTTATACATATTATATTCGTATCTTAAGATGAAAATACCGAAAAAAATCAACACGGTAAAGATTTCAAGTGGGGTTCAAACCTGCATATGAAGCAAGCTAGTGAGTCGCTCTCAACAATGATTATGGCCCCAAAATCATAATACATTCAATATAACTATCAACGACACTTTTACTAAAAATCATACCTCTATTTGGATTGTGTTTTAGTACAATTGTTACTCGTTATCGAGAGTAGGTTTGAAATTACAACGCAATTGCTTTAACAATTCACTTCAAAGTGTTATTGTTATCATGCGCCATTATTAATAATGTAATAAACATTGACTCCTAAGTTCCATCGTGACCCAAATCTGTGTTCGCAATTTCTCAGTTAAAATGCTACAGTATTATAATTCTACAAGGCTGTGCTGGATTTACAAATTTTGAGAGGAAAATTTCAATCTGCTTTGACAAAGCTTTATCAAAGATAGACAGTATAAAATCTTATCTTCGTTGAACAGATAGAGATAAAATAAGCTATGTGTATTTTGTTATATTGTTTAGGTATAATAAAAGCTCGGCGCCATTCGAGTAAACAAATTGAGTTAGGAGACAAATTTGTTCGGGAAAGCTACGTGTAACACGTACACCATAAGCATTAAAGTCGACCGCTATAAGAACGTTATTACGTTCAACCTGTTCTATTTATGTGGCTCATTTATCATTAATTAACGAGTTTTCTTAATGGTTCTCGTATTTGCAATCGAAAATAAAACTGAATGCTTTGGCAGGAATAAAAGTATTTAAATTCAAGCTGAAGAAAGCAATAAGACAGAAAGATAAAAACTAACAGAGACGAGAAAGATTTTTTTTCTTAGTATATTTAGAATTCTAGGGTGAACCATTTTATTAAAAAAAATCTTTAATATAGTGTTCTTCACGATGACCTCACTTAAACTGATGGGAAGCAGCCGTGAGGTCCAGATATGAGTTCAATCAGAAATATCGTTAATTCTCTCTTTCTCACACAACGCCAATTCAACGTCAAAATGATGTTCATTACAAAATGTCTTCAACTGTCTTATTCCTTGTCAATAACGGATAGTCAGTTGTTTATAGACCCCAACCAAAACTTGGTGACCTCAATCACATTTCGGCCGCTTTGTTTGAGCCCTCCTTTGTGCAAGTTGCAGGGCACAAAGGGAAAGCTAGCTATTATTACTCAGTTTGAGCCGATGGAGTACATTGACAGTTTATCTAAAGGATCTTATTAGAATAGGTACTCAATTGTTCCATCTCCTGGAATAATGTTTAGATATAATGTTTCATTAAGGACCACTGAATTATTATGAATTATCGATTATAATTAATAAAAACATGCGATAAATGGGAATATACTGGTGGCTGAGAAACTCCTGAAAAAATGAAATTATCTTTATATTTTCATTCAGTGCGTTAAATAATGCTATTTTCAAAATTTCTGAATTTCGTTAAATCTGCAAATAATAACATTTATTATAATTTGAAAATGTTGATCATCTGAGATAGATGTTCTGTTTAAATATACTCGTATCAATGGTTACGCGTTTTTCGGGAGAAGAAAAATGCTATGAATGTAAATCTTACGAGAATTTGATTGGATATTTCCATCAACATGTTTCTAAGAATAAAGTTAGTCTTAGCAGCTTTACGCTTTTAGATATTTTTATGTAATAAATAATACTTTTACGATTAATTTATATTATATTTTAAAGAATAACGATTTCGGTCAATTCTAAACACGCAAGTTTCTTGTATTTTACTGTGTTTCAAGAGGTATTTTTTTTAAATTTTGCCCCGATTCGCGAATTCGGCACGTGTCAGGTCGTTTTTTGTCCCAAACATGAACGACTACCAAGATCGCACGAGGTTTTGATTCATACTCCCTTCTAGGGCGTTCCTAGTCACGTAATAGCCTAGTTAGCCTAATAGAGTAGTTTTACAGATACTGCTGTGAGTTTTATTAAAAAAAAACAAGTTTTTCATTGTAAAAAAGGTAAAATATTCTGTAAAAAGGTATGAAAAACACTTCCCCTAAATGCTTGAATGGCCAAAGAAACCGTCGACATGATTAAATTTTACACTTGACCGAATTTTATTAATCCCATACCTTTGGCTACCCTTTCAAACCGGTTAGCGATAGGAGGCTCATTTCACGTAATCACGTTGTTATAACTTGTAAATTCATACCGAACATATTCAAGTGTCTGTTCTAAGAATGGTATGAACAACATAAATCAATAGAGAATTCTTGGTATTTACATTTCAGTGAAAGCTATTTAATGATCTGTTCAATTTCAATCATGAATTATCAAGTTGTTATAGTGTATACTATAATGAGTGAAACTTATATCATTTTAAGGCGTTTAAAACTGTTGACAATATCAAAAGGACAGCTAGATTCAGCTGAACGCGATATAAGCTTCCAACTTAAATAAAAACGAACGAAAATTCTTACAATCTTATACTTCAATTTGATGAAGAGTCATCTACTTAAGCTCGGCAGATTGAAGGCAATCAAAATTTTATGGTATTATTTCGTAGTCCATTTCATTTCCGCTGTCAGTAAATCAAATGCCTTGATTTTACAACGGATGGAAGATGAAAACAATATTTACTACCATTTCAAGTACAAAAAGAGTAAGAACGATATATTCTAAAATAGCGACTCAGTATCTTATTAAAAAGAACTTATTTAAGTTGTTGTTTTCTTGCTCTATGGATTTTGACAAGCTTTAACCTTTTCAAAATAACCTATTCCTAAACTATTAACCCTTACAACTTTGGGTCGATCAATTCGTCTGAAAGAGATTTTAGAATTAGTCATAGTTGGCACTGTGGGGTATATGCTTTTTTTTCAACAACCTTTTCCTAAAAAACTAAAATGTACTTATCATCTTTTCTGCTTCAATAATCTAAAATCATTAAGGTTCCCCTTGAGATTTATAATCCTTTTTGACGCATTGTGTAACAGATAACTTATGTCTCAATTGGCTATCCCCATAAATTTCCATTCCCTAACAATCGACTGGACGCGACAGACGATCAGTAATATTCTATTGTACTAGAGTATACGGGGTCAGGCATCTATCGCCACTTGATCTATGTGCTTTGTGTTCGACCTGTCTGCACTGGCTCAAACGATGTTGTCGCCAGTAAATAACAGCGGGGCTTTGTTAGCTAAACCAAACGAGCAATTCTAATACTAGTCTGGTTGGCAGATTAGAAAATGCAGCTTCACTCGAAGTAACAAAGGGTGCTCTTTAGCAGGAAAATAATGCATTTATAAAAAGTTCAACGAAAATACTTTATTTTAAAGAGAAAATTGAGAATGTCGAAATAATAGTTACGAAAACCATTTCCAATTTAATTAAATCCTAATTAAATTTTGAAATGATAACATTGTTTTAATAACTTATCAAATATTTAACATTTACAGAATGCAATAACCAATTCAGATATTAAAAAGCTGATAAATGTACCCATACCTAACATGTTTTGCGAAGCTCTGACACTAAACTGTGATGAAACTCGGTCCTAATCAGTGTTCAGTTGTGAAGTGAAAAACAATGCACGGCCGATTTCCGATGACTCGATTATCGGCGTATCGATATGACGAGAGAAAGCTGAACGAGTCGAGTTGAAGATCGATGAAACGGCTGTCAACGGATCATGCGCAGTCGACGCCCGCGCCGACACGTTTATGGCTCTAGCTGATGCAGCGATATAACCCTGTCGATGATAGTCTGCTTTGTTGCTGAACTCACGTCGTTTCAGGTATGTTAGTATTAAGTATTTTTAATTCACTTAAAAATTAGGATATTTAGTTTTCTTTTTATTTACAAACAACGCATATTTTCGAATTAAAAATATTTCAATTGCATCGGCGGGTTGAATTTAAATACTGCAAAAAAATTAAAAGGCAAATATAGATATTGCCCAATTATTTGATATCATCAGTAATATTTATCTGTTTATTGTAATTTTACAAGAAATTAAGAATGCCATTCAATAAGTATTCAAAATAATCATAAAATCCATATTATTACACAGAAAACAGAAACAAATATAAGACATGTAGCGCTTATCATAATCAATACTAAATACACAAGTTTCTTAAACATGCAGTGACTTCGATAATAAATCGTGCTATAATCACAAGTACAGTAAGACTTAATATGCTTTCGGAGTTAATTTGTTCTGAAGACAATTTATGTGACAAATTAGGTGAGAGCTTTGTGTGGCGCAACAAAAGAGCTTTTGCCATCTCACCGAATTAATCTTTCTTACTAGGCTTTATTAGGATTGCTTCCGGTGATAAAACCGTATTGTTCTTTAAATGTTGTTAGTAAAAGGCCAACAACTTGATAGTTATTTTAAATAGTAAAAGCATGTGAGCACACTATATTTAATGTGTCTGAAGATCAAGTACGTTTTTGCTAGTAATTTCAAGAAGGTGATACAAGATTTTATCACCTTCCTTAGTCCAGTGGTCATTTTGGACTTCCTGGGCCCGACGAACCTTTATGACTTTGTCTAATTGTAGGTATTTAGATTGATGGTAACCTGAAAGTACGAAGAATGATCTTCCATGAGCGCGTTGCGCTGCGACAACGCAACGCAACATCATCCGCTACTTAACATATTTTTTTAATAAAATTAATGCGTGGCGTCGTATGCGATTTCATATAAATCTAGTAACGCACTGCAAGGACACGCAGTACTAGGGCTTCTAAGGAGGCACCAGAGCAGCGTTCCTAGCCTTCCGGTCCATTTTTACCACTGATTTGATCCCTTGACCCTTTCGATTGTTAAAAACGATTAAACACGTTTACTTCATCGTATTGAAATAGTTGAAATAATCTAGGGTTCATTTGGCAATCTTAAGGGTTCAAATACTTTATCGAACTAAATTTTGTCTTCAAATAGTTTCGGTGTCGTCGATAATATGATGCTTAGACATTTGGAAAGTATATAATGGCCTAAATCATACAAGCACTACTACTAAAACTAGGAATAAAGCTGACCTATTACGAAGCTACAAACAAAGTTTATTTCAACAAGATAATGTATCATTATACCAGAAAATGCAACAATAGCAATAACAAGTAATGGTAGGAAAGGTCTCATAAAGAGGTGAAGACGTATTTTTCAACGCTTTGTCGTGTCATCGGAATAATAGGCAGGTTGTTACACCTCTGTCGTCTGGGTTTTGTTCAGAAAGATAAGACCTTTTTAGCTTGAATACGCATTTGTGACATAACGAAGAAAAAGCTGATTCAGCGTAATTCCCCTCTAAACAACGAAAGCTGAGCGTCGACTTTAAAATTGCTGTGTTACCAAATGTAAATTTTCTTTCAGACAGTATAAAATAAGAGGGAGATATTTTAAGCAAAAGCTTTTTGACCTTTAACATAATACATTACTGGAAAGTGCATGTGTTTGTTAAAAAGAATGCATAAATAAAAAAATTCAAGGGAAAGAAAATATTTAAATTAAAAAGCTGGCCTCATTTCTGACTAATCAAAATGATTTTAACATGAAAACAGTTTATGGATTTGATTTTAAATAATTGTAACATAGGTAATAAAGTTTTTCAAAGTTAAGAATATTATTTGAAAAAAGAACTGTGTAGATTATTTTCGCATTGAAACAGTTTTGGGATTTAATAATAACTAAATAAAAAACTGGCAGAAGTTATCCGTTCTAAAACATTACTTGCCAAATTGCAACGACGTTGTTTTTCATCGGAGTGAAAAAGTCTATGAGGTGTTCTCTTGACGTGATTTACAACCCTTCTTAGAATTTGGGGGAAGTTTCGTGCCTTTTGAATTATGGAGATTAAATTTTTACACATTTAAGGTAACATGCGCTACTTTTTTAAAAAAAACCGTTGTTTGAACAGTACCTATTTGAACGTATATTGGCCATGTTATTGTCATTTTTGTCTCTAACGTGGATATTGCGTGGACACGGTGCCCAGATCAAACATCTATATTGTAATACAAAACTATATTTTTTTGTATAATATAATATTTCAAAATTAATACCTATCAATGGCCTTTTATTCCTGACTAGATAAGTTGAATTTTCAAAAAACAAGTGCCTAGAAACAATATAAACGAATAATAACAATATATCTTTAAACTAAACTTAACTAAAAAATTAATAAAGGATAATATTTACAAAGTGTACTTACACCAAAAATTCTACCTGTATGTATAGTTACAGATAGAATATCTGGTGTAAGTCACTGTGGTCATCAATGGTGTTTCAAAATATACCTCTACCGAATATAGTACGAGTGCTCGTGTGGGACAAAACGCAATTTCGGTTTTGAAAATATTCCAAAAAGGCACATGCTTGATGTATGTGCCTTTTCGAATATTTTCAAAACTACTCGTATGATAAGCTGAACGGTTGCATTCAAAAGAAACCAGTTGCTAAAGTGCTGAGATAAAAAGTCCGCAGAGACAACCAACGATAAAAACACAAAGAAAACTCTACAAAGAAGAACGGAGATAAAAGGTTAATCATTCACAGCGGATTTTTCACACCAATCTCGATGTTATTTCACATTTCTCAACCTACAAAATAAAGATATCCTATAATACTGTGACAGCTAGAGAAATGGTGTTTACTCAAGGTGAACTGTTTATTCCTCTTATGATCACACTTCGAACGAAAATAGAAGCAACACCATCCGTGTTGTGGAGTTCAAAATGTTAAAGAAAACCAATTGAAAGTCATTTCTAATAGACATAGGTATGTTTAAAAAGTGCTACATATTATGTGCTACTTATAGTGGGTTTTGTTTTTTTATCCCAATAGCAGAGTTTTAATAGGTTGCTCAAAAATTTTGTGGTTGAGTATGAAAACAATGTTTCGATGGAAGGATCTGTTTGCGTTAGATTAAGGTCTAAAATGCTATTTTTCGTAAGAGTTAGTCAATTTTAAAAATGTGCAAAAGTGGTTTGAACCATCCATTAAATAGTTATAGACAGATAACAAGAGATAAAAATCCCAGAATTGTTGGGTGATTTTTGGTAGTATTGTTATTTGATATTTCGTATCTTTGTCAAATCATTACTTCGAAAAACTGTTTGTTTTTATAATAGTTGGGTAAAATAACTTGCAGGCACAAAAAGAACTGACGCCGTTGAACAACAGACTTGAATAGTCATGCCATATTATTGTATGCGAAAGATTTTTTTAAATGACAAAATTCGAGCACATGAGTGAGAATTTGCATCGAAAAAAAAAGGTTAACATGCCATCAGAGATACCAAACAAATGCCATACAAATTCAGGTTCAGGCGGACGTCGCTTGTTATCAAAAAAAAACGTACTAGTAGTCACTTTGAACCCGTAGTTTGAAAAAGTTGAAAGCAAACCTTTTGTGAATGCTTTGAAAGTTTTAATTCCCCTTTTGGCACAAAATCTACATGAATATAATAAAATAACTCGTACACTCGAATTACATACGGTAACAAATAATTAAACCTTTAATATTACTATAACAACAATAAATAACAAGCTGGTGGCTAGCTAAAATTAATTAATTTTTCTTTCTATGAGGTCACAAATCTTTTGATCTCAAAGCTTTTTTAAAATTCAATTACCAATAAAATAAACAAATAAGTAATCCTTTCCAAATGAATATAAACCATGATCTCCGTGAAAGTTATAAATAAATTAAATTGTTATTTGACCATCATTGCGTGTGTACAACCACGACGTACAATTACTGGGGACATGCGTGCTTGCGGCGACCTCATCCTGAATATTTTAAGATAAGCCCTGTATTTGGAAGGGTCACGGTCCGAATTTACAAACTTTGGCTGTTTTTCTGTATTCTCTAGAGTTTTACGGTTCATTGCTTTTTAACCGTCTCGACAGAAAACTTAAAATGTAGATGAGTAGAGTGGGAGGGTCAGGTTCGTAAACGAGTGTGTTTTTCGTAATTTTAAATTCAAATAATCCAGGCATAACATTTTATCAAAGTGAATTCAAATGCTGGTCTTTATTTATTTCTCACCTGTTGTAATTTTTTTCTTTAATTTCGACAATATTGTCTAATAATTTGATCGTATAGCTAAAAACCGTAAAAAAGCCGTAAATTAGTCAGTACATTTCTATTGGTCCAAGATAAGTAAGGTGTCAAGAAAACATTACCCAGTTGAAGTATCTGAAGGGTTAGAGCCATGAGCAAAACGCCACCGGGCGAGACGTAGAAAGCGCATTTTTTTTTAGAAATTACAATAAATGTAATTCATTAATGTAATTTCTAGCGTCCTATGAATTTTTAGAGCTTACTACATGGCGCCGGGAGCCGCGGCGTGTTTTGCACATGCCTAGCCCCTTGTTTACCAAACGGCCACTTAGTCTCTTTCTAAGGAAACAAAGCTTTCCAAACTTAGTCTTATTCAGCTTAATAAGACTTGGCAGCGTACAATGCGTCTGACGGTCTGCACAAACATCCATTTAATTAGGTAGGAAGTTCCGAGGACATCCGTTACCCAGTTGTTTTCGGCAAACTCCCTTGTGTTTCCCTGTGTAGAGGCATGACAAACAGCTGAATCGCGTGTACGAACGTAAGAATTTAAATTTTTGAAACGGACCGTTTTTAATAACGCCTTTGTAACCCTTTTTATGACAGCTATTTCCCTCACACGGTTTTGTACAGTATTTTAATATTACTAAGCGACTTCTTTCTGACTGTTTGATAAATGGCTTGTACCAAGCGTGACTTGTGAAAACGTTTTGTAAGGATTCAATGACATTTTACAAGTCTACTATGAAACACTTACAACAGATCTTAGTAATAAAATTGTCTTATAAAAATATTAACTACTAACTCAACCATGTGCCTAAATGCTTTAGTTTTACAGCTAAGTAGGTGGTGCTTTTTTGAAATAAAATAACAAAAAACAGTCAAAATTATGTTAGTTACACGATTCAAGACTTTATAATGGAACATGGAAATGAAAACCGAGTAGAAAAAGTTCTTGTCGAAAAACAATCTGTCTCAATATTAACACAACATCCTGGTTTTGAATGTTAGAAGAGATATAAAAGTAGCACTCTCACTCACTGCATTATACCACTAATACACAAGCCTGAAGTTCCACTAATGCTTGAAATATTTCACCGAGAGCCATCTTGAGTAATACGTCACCAATTTTGCAAAGAGATGATAAATTACCTAACGAGCAACGAGGCAACGCGGTCTCCCTAAAATCCTGTCCCAAAACACTTGTTCGGTTGTGATATCATTTTTCTAGTTCATTTCGTATCGGAAAGGTAATTTAAGCAGGAACCAATTTGTCCTTTTTACGAGGCTTAAAAAACGACCTCTCGTTAATTAAGCTGTCTTACGGAAGCTATTTTAGGGGACGTTTATTTAGATTTCAACAGGTTTGTGATACTTATTTTGTGATTCATACAAATATCTTTTGTTGGCTTTTGTTAATAAGCAAAAATGGTTAAATTTCTTTGGAGTTAGTTTTGTGTTTTAAATCTGACGTGAATATTTTTTTTTTGTTTTACTCATGAGATTTACACTGGAATTACATTACATTAAAATATAGACGGAAACTACAAAGTCTACAAAAAGCTTACAATTTCTTTTTTTTATTTATTTATTAGGTCACCAACAAGACTTTCAACAAAAACAATGCTAAATGAAGCCTTACTTATAGGTAACAACGGCATGCAATTGATTTGACAACATTAAAGCAACGCAACATTTCATTCATTCATTTCATTCTATCTTTTCGTAGTAATTGTGTAAATATCAGTTTTTCTACAAACAAATAATAATGAAATCGTCAGCGTTCAAACCACAAAGTTAGAGAACTGTGACCTAAGAGCACTCAAAACCTTAACACTTCTTCATACGAACGGTTTACTGGAAAAGACTGTTAGCTCTTTAGAAGAGTACACTCGCTTTAATGAAGCAAGTAATGAGGCCGGAGAGTCAACAGCAAACAAGTTGAGGGGACTTGGATTTCTAAATAAGGCCTCGCTAAGGACTACTGAGAAAATTTTCTTACACGTGTATCAAATTTCTGAACGGCATTGTGAACCAAAAGTGTATTGTGTTTTATAGAGGTTTGGTGTAGAAGCATTTTTATGTTTTTGCCCCCTTATTCATAAAAACCAACATAGAATAAGAATAAGCTATTGACCTATTTTGTCACTTAATTGCAAATGGTGACACCAACAAGAATGAAAGGGACAAGGCGTTACAAAAGTGTTGTTGTAGCGAGGTTTACGTTTTTATGAAAAAAGGGTAATGAGTATCGCTTTAAGCTGGCTTTTTGTACTAGTTTGGCATTCAAAATTATATAATTTATTTTAGATGTCTGCCTTTACGTAAAAATTTCATCAATAAAAAACTGAAAAAAAAAAATTGTTTACTTTACTTTCAGTGCTATAACATTTTTAAGAGGTCGGAATAAAAAGTGACGTGCTAATGCGGTGTCGTGTAATATTTATTACATCTGTGCAATCCAATTTGTGCTACAAACTTCTTTGTCAAGAAACATTATCATAACATCGCATAAATCGTTGTCAACGAATGACTATTAGGCTTGTTTTTGAACTGCCCAAACCATTTTGCAAGGGAAACCATCACGGTTTGGGGTTCATAAAGTGTTTTGCCAAAGTTCCTTCACGGCTTTTAAACAGTCATTTGGGGCTAATGACGGAATTTAGTTATTTACGACCTTTAGACTCAGTATGTGATAACATTAACGCCTTTAAATAATGTTGGAGAGAAAGTTGGAAATAAACAAGATTTAGGTTGTGGTTTTCTCCACCGGATTTGTTTCAGCATTTCAAGTCTAGAGTTGCTAGACCGATTATCATGGTTATTGATTTGTCTGATTCGCTATTTGTACAATAAATGATGATGAATATCAAAAACTTCGAATATTGGTTGTAAATATATTTCACACAATGACGTCTATTGGCACAGCTAGTATGATATAAGACAAGAAACACCAAAGAAAGCAACTTACAGGTTAATTATGTAGTTTTTCTCATCAATTTAGGCAATTTTGTTCTATAGCTTACAGCAATTTCTTCTGGACAGACTTCAAATTAAAAAAAAAACAAAAAGAAGAAGCAGCTGATGGTCTAATCAATCCCTATTCACAAAGATTTTGTTAATCACTTAAGCTTTAATTTCATCATTACTATGCGACTATCGTGTATTATTAGCCAACAGTTTATTAAAGTTTTTTCATAAAAACTCAGCAAAGAAAAACTCTTTTCAAAGTAAATGTATTGTTTTCTAACTCAATCTTCTTGTTAACCGAACAAGTTACATGTCACAAGTTTCGATTAGTTTTGACTGAACTTGGATAATTTTCATTAATTAAAAAGTTTTTGGTACAAAATAAACAACTAACCAATTTGTAACCGTTTTTCATAATTTTGAAGTAAAAACTGTTACAACTGAAGCTTTTAAAAATGTGTTATTTTATACATTAGTGTTGACGATGGTACATTGTAACGACGGGTTCGGTGTAATGGTTAAGAAGTTGAATACTACACCAAATGTCGCGGGTTCACAGTACATTAGTAGAGATCGTCTAAGCTGAAATGACGCGCCCCACTACCGCATTAACGCACACAAGCTAATTTCAAATATGAGCGCAAAACACATGAACATGCAATTATGGTTGGTAAGTAGTCGAAATCAGCATGTGTGTCGATAACGTTCACCTTCAGCTCAAGCTAATTGTCTCTTTTCGATGAATTCTGAGTTTTTTAAGTGATATAATATAATATTTATTATTTTGAGCACAGCCTCTTGTAGTTAATAAACTAAGATATCAAAATATTTTTATTCATAAACTAACGGAAGAAAATGGAACTACCCAAAGTAATTTATAGGCAACTTTTATTACTACGCTAAGTGTTTTTTGGTCGTAAGGGTAGGTACTTTAACTCAGGAAAAGGATATCCTTATCCAACGTCTTGAGTGTAAGTGAATAGCAAACACAGGTGTCTTTAGAAGCACTTAAGAAGGAAGGTTCTTCTGAAGGTCTATGTCGCGTGCTTGTCCGTGGGAAAGGATTCTTAACACGAAGACCTTGTACCAAACGTAATGAAAATGTGCAGATTACTAAAGAATGCACATTTTTTGAGATTTCTAACCTGAAGTAAACAGCAAAAACCTAAGAAATTTTAAAAATAATTTTAAGTTGAATGTTTAAGAAAATGTTTAAGAGAGTTGATTGCTAATCATCTGATATTTTGAATAAGGGTTTATTTTTCATTTTTTTACAAAAACCTACATAATACAAGAGTTACAAGGTTAGCTCTATATGAATAAAAATGAATCACCCAAAATTCCAAATAATTAAAGTTAAATGTTAATAAGAAACTCTTAGAAAATTTAAACTCTATTTCAACTTTGGGCCTGAAACAGTACTGCGTATGACAAGACAACGCCTGTCAGGTCAGCATAGTTTCAAATAGATTTCGTAAACTTCATAGTTTACAACATACATTACCGCTTTTAGTGAAGTAAAGTAACAGTTACGAGAGGCAGATCTGTTCAAATTCTCAGACGTGCTTTAATCTTGAAATTATTCATGAAGGTTGCCTTCAGAGGATGGTTAAGAAGGGTTTGTGACGTATTACCTCTGAAGGAATTGTTTAACACACTATTATATCGCATAGTATACAAGCAAGCAAAAAAACATTTCATATATGCAAGACTTTGCTGGAGTACTAACTCGTCCGTATTAAAACTATTTCTTACTTTATTTCAGTTTCATTTTTGCACTCATGCAAAAAAAAAACTGCTTAAATTCCATTAGTAGGAAAGCTAAGTAATTTAAATAACTAAGTTACGTAGCATTGTGACATTAAGTGTTAGTTGACCTAATTATGCCACGGCTAAGCTACGAATCTAAAGCTCTCGGAATGAGGAAATGATTCAAAAGTTTGCCTGCGAATTTAATGCAAAAACTTCACTGCTTAGCCAACCATACCCGAAACAACATCATATAATTTAAATTCACGGTTAAAGCATCGCATATTTTGTGTATGTAAGGTTAAATGGGGTTAATAAGTTTAGTAGCTAAATTTGACAGTTGAATCTTAGATCATCAGGTAATTAATTATTTATATAAGGAACTACCTCAAGTCTTGACAGAGCATGATTGAGCATTAGTATCAAGTGCTGGATGCAGGACATTGTCACAGTGAGTTTAAGTAAGCAAGGGTCCATTATAACCACATCAATGACAGAACTGCGTGTGCGTAGTAGAAAAGCTACTGCATTTTATTTCAAACGCATTTAATTGTATGTATGCCTATTTTTATTTTTATTAAAGTTACTTAATACAAATGACTATCTCTCAATAACCATCTTGCACCGTAACATCTATCTTTCTTTCCTTTTTTCTACTGGAAGATTGTCTGGAAGAGATAGCTTTTAGCGATAAGGCCGCCTACATTAAACTGCTAAATATCTGTAAGCATTGTTATGTGATTGTTTTCTTTGTGCAATAATGTATATCTTATCTTATCTTTGCTTCAAATGCAGCATTTACATGGACCTCGCGGTCTCGTAGTTTAAGTCGTGAACTATGAGATGAATAGCTTTTTCCACCAGAAGAATTCTTCGTAGATGCCTCCGGGGATCGACATCGCTTTGCTGGATTCCTACCGGCTATAGATCAACAAAGTTTCATTGTGTGCTCCACCGCAGCCGAGCAGCTATACTGAGCGTTTAGTATTAAGTAAAAATTTAACTACATCTTAGTTCCTATAGGAATGTCGCCATAAGCAAAAAAAACTTTAATAACTTTATTGACATGAATTTTCGGTGAATGCAGGCTGCCTACAACCAGCCGCTCTGGTAATCTATGAGAAAGGCCTATGTTTAACAATGGGCCTCGTGTGGCTACAGATGATGAATTTTATGGAAAAGGTGCGTTTTAAGTATAGTGTATCCAATCAGTCACTGCGCTACAGATTATTAAGCTACGTTCGTCACTATTTTACGTTCTTTTAAAACGTAAAATTAATAAGATGTCTAAACTTCCAACGTTTTCACTCAAATTCTGTGAGGTATTTCCGAAAATCTAGAAGCTTCACTGTTCCAAAAAATTACCAAAGATTTACATTCAAAACAAACGGGAGAAATTAACATAAATTTGGACGACACAGGAAAGTTAATAAAAATTAGACAAAACAATGAATATGTTTGATTGTTCTCATTTTTCATTCCTCATGGTGTTAAACTGAATTTATTTTCTACCGTATCCCATTTTTATTAATTTAGGCAAAACACTGTCTTAATAATAAACATAAATTTCACTTTTGCTTTTATTAGTTAGTTCCAAATTATATTCAGCTCAGCTTTTTTCCGTGATTTCGTCCGCCTAAATATCTAGTATGCTTCGATAGGTATTGACCTAGCTGCCCTTATTATTATAGGTATTAGCCCTTTATATTATTTGTGATTATAAAATTATTACCACTAAAATTGGTCCTAAGATCTTGGTTGAAACCAAATAGTGTGAAGAGCAATTTTGTTCCAAATACACACATCAAAAGTGTCTAGGGATATCTCAAGCATTTTCATACAAAGTATAGCTATTGGGGAGGCTGTAAAAATTAAAATATTGATACCAACGTAGAAATTTTTAGGACACAGAAACTGCTATATCTGCCCTTTCAGATTGTATAAAGAAATTCATTGTGGTAGCATTATTGTACAATCGTAAGGACGTTAAAAAAAAGACAGATTTTTCTTTTAAAAGGTTTCAAAATTTTAGCAAAATCAAAGATATTAGATAATGCTCAGCATTATCTTAGAATAACTCGAGGAAACAGGCATAAGATAAAGGTTAAGAATATTACAAAAAAACGTTTAATTTTGCTAAGATTTTGAAACCTTTTAAAAGAAAAATCTGTCTTTTTTTTAACGTCCTTACGATTGTACAATAATGCTACCACAATGAATTTCTTTATACAATCTGAAAGGGCAGATATAGCAGTTTCTGTGTCCTAAAAATTTCTACGTTGGTATCAATATTTTAATTTTTACAGCCTCCCCAATAGCTATACTTTGTATGAAAATGCTTGAGATATCCCTAGACACTTTTGATGTGTGTAGATTATTTGCGATTAATGACGTTTTTCCTTGATGAGGATTCATCCTACTAATTTAACAAATGCGAAAGTTTGTAAGAATTGATGTTTATTATTCTTTCACGTAAAATGTGCCACATGGATTTGGATGAAACTTCACAATAACAAAGCTCATACATCAGAATAACATTTCACCTGCAATTTATAAAGATATTGTTAAAAAAATACTAAAGTCCACGGGGACGAAGTCGCGGGCGGGCGTTAGTAACTTCATAGTTCGCTGCACAGCAATATAAAAGCACACACAGCACAGCAACTAGTACTTATAACTATACAAACATCTATAAGCATGAAATAATATGACGCAAGAATATCTTCGACCCTTTTCACTACACTACTAAATATTAAGTTGGATAATATGAAAATACAAGGTCGAATCGCATATTCATGATTTTTATCCGGCCCGGATTTTCGTCACTGTCACACCATTCTGTTTTGGGTAAACAGGAGATCTTTCCCAATACTTTTCCTCTTACATTATGGTCTTATTTTTATCTACGAAGTTTTGGTATCTATGTTCTATGTCTTCATTTAGTGAAGAAGTTATATCATTCAGATGTAATACATTTTTTTTTGTTTACTAGTGTTCTGTTATCTAGATGAAGTTTTATTGGCAAGACCTCAGCATTATCAAATCTCTTTAAATGGTCTCTAAAAATCGATACCATACTATTTTCAAAAAGCTCTATTTAATCTTTAAAAAAACTCTTTGGCCTCTACATTACTTGCAATTTTTGTCACTAAACGATCTTCTACCAGAAGTTTTTTTGGTAGAAGTTGTTTTCCAGCAACAAGACTACATACATTTTATTGTACATAGTCTTATTTCAAATCAAATGTATTATGTTCACTTTTAGTGATTTGCTTACACAGATTTATTGAACCAAATCGGATATAAGACGCCATTTTAAGAAAAACCGTTCATCTCCTGTGAAGGGATAATCCAACCAATAAATATCTTTCAGACGAAAACTTTTTAAATCATCAGTCACCTGCGACGCGAGAGTTCCAAGTTTCCCCGCAAAAACTGCTAGATTAGAATTTATTTCCAGTGGAAAATTTGTTTTATGGATAACTGCACATTTTTCAGTGTGTCAACTAAAGCCAATAAAATGTGGGATGCATCAGTTGTCGCACTGCTTGGCTAGTACTAAGAAGTGCAAAAAAGTGAAGTAAACGTAGGGTATTATCGTAATGTGACATAGATTTGTAATGTCAATGTGTTCTTATTGATTGTTTTTAATTAAAAGGGTATTCCGTGTGTTACAAAAAAATAAAACAATAATAGCAACATGATTTCCAAAAATGCAGGTCGCCTAAAACTGTTAATATTCTGGAAATCTGTGGTGAAAGGCTACGTTCAGCCCTGCTTTTACTTTTGCCGTGCGTTAAAATCAATTTTCCTTTCGTCATCACAATTAGAATGATTCTTTTTTATATTGTATTTTTGACGTATTACAGATTACACCTATGTATAATATTATGTTAGTAATTAATCGCACACAACCAATTTTTAATCGATTATCTAACAACACTAATGAGAAGCACTTTGCCACCGACCGTAGGGTTGAAAAACAAAGTTGACTTCAGTTCAACCAACCGATCAACCCTTCATTTAGTTTGATATACGAGAAGCTTTTGCTTTTGCATTCCCCTTAGTCACTCTAGGAAATGGATATGAGTACGCAAGGACCGCAAGCTACTGCATAAATCGTCTGAAATAAACCCGAAGGCCATACAAAATGATTGATGGTGATATGAAAGAAATAGCTTTTTTGTGTTACTTACAAAAATTGACAGCATGGAATGGATTAACTATGCGACGTTCATATATCACAGAACTTTCACGTTGTATGAAGTAGCGAAAATCACATGACAATGTGATTACTTTAAATAGAATATAATAGAAAAATGTTTATTTGGTACAAAAACAAAAATTTGAAATCACAATGAAAACAAACAGAAAAATTACTGATAACTAAACTAACTTAACAAATAGGTAGGTACCAAAATGATCGCCGCTCAGTATAAGGCAGTGACGGCAGAGCTTGTCACTACCACTAATATTCTGCGGATGCCTATGACTGACTGTTTTGAGTGGACTTTGCAAGACCACTATGATCTAAAGGCTTCAGGTCAAAGAAAACGCCTCTGATTTGAAAGTTTTTTGAATTCATAAATGGACGTGCATAACAGTTTCACTAACTACCTGTCACTGACATAAGGAAAGCATCAAATACGTTATTTATTTTACGGTTGGTACCTATAGCAACATTACATAAGTATGTTTAGCATCTAATAGCTTACCCCCGAATTCCCAAACGCTTATCAAGGTTGAGCATCACTCAGAAGTGTTATAGCTGTCCTTTTAAGTTTTATTGTAATTTTACGAGACAGCATGAGCTTGAGTTTATTGGCGTTTGTAAATTCGGGTTTTAGTCATTTATTTTTTTCGATGAGCCTACGTGTGGGCAAAAGGGCCACGTCCGTTAGAACGTCACATGTATGATCTCTTCCCTACACGATCCTTTCTCACTCTCTTCTCGTGCCCAAATCAGCAAAGTTTCGCACTTACCCCTGTTTTGGTTTAAGATTTTCCCATTTTGTTCCAGTTAAAAAACGCTTTCGCACACTCGCTGCGTTTGATGGCATTTAATAAAACATCGTATACGCTGCCTAGAGCTGTTTACTGTCACAGTGTGACCACCTTTTATGACCCAGAGTTACCGAATCCGCTTCCATATTTCACGTGATAAAAGAGGTCTACCTATGAAAAGTTAATGTTCTTTTGAAAATAAAGAATAATTGAGAAATGAAAAGTGTAGGTGGACTATTATTTTCTTCGTAAATATTATGGCTTCCGCTTTGGGGCACTTAAAGCGAAAATAATAATAGACAGTTTTTGTATTAAGCACCCTTGTATTACAATGGAAAGCGTAGTAATAGCTCTTTCAATAACCTACGATTATTCAAGTAAATTAACATCGTATTTTTTATTTGTATGTTAGTATGTTAAGGTACTCGTAAAATGACAAAAACACTGATTGGATTTTATTGAACTTCGAATAACTTTATCTTTTATATTTGCAGTACATACTTATGAAACATATAATACATAGAAAACCTGTTGTCTGAACTGAACCTGCTGAAAGAAGTCTGTAAAATCGATCAGCATATATCTATATAGCAATAAGACTGCCCAATTTGTACAATATGGCAAACATTAAGGCATATCTCAACGTTTAAGTTTCTGCACGCAATTTCATGTTTCGTACAAAAAAAATATCTTTACAAAATATAATAAAATATAATAATAATAAATATCTAACAGATTGAAAAAATCTAAGTTCAAATTTCAAACAAACAAAATCACTACAGATAGCTAGTTATTAAAGGTTCAAAGTGATTAAGAAGCAGAAGTGATCAAAGCATCATTAATTGGAATGAGGGTTCGTCTAATTGAACGGACTTGTCTATTTGTCGTTAAACAAAGTTTACTGGGTGAGACTACTGGAGTGGATAAACGCGTTAGTCCCTTAAGGGTTTAAGGGTACGGAATTGGTAGTCTTGTTTAAGTTATTCGGATTTCTTTAAAATAATTTAAATCACTGTCGAGTTTGAATTGGTGAAAAAAAGTTTTAAAACACGATATTGTGTAGTCAAGTGAATCTCTGAAAAAAAATTGAGGAACATCCAATATCAAGATTTTTTAACCCTCAAGTACGCAGTGATTTTATTGATTGCCATTTTATTGAAAGAACAAAATAGATTACAGTTATATAAATATTGGCATCTATAAATAGATACCTACTACAAGCCACAACACCTCACCTAAGATGAAGTTGATAAAAAAATATTGTCAGTTCTTATAAAGCCCCTGACTTGGGTTAACGACTGACATCTAGTCAGGGGGGCAGGACCCATTACTGCCGAAACACGGCAAAAACCCATGTGTGTGAAAAACCCATTACCAAATTTCGGTCAAAATGGTCACCCATCCAATTTCCGACTCGGTGTGCATTCTTTACAACATCGATCATTGCCGGTTCGCTGTCACCACTGTGGTACAGGTTCCTCTTACGATACATTATCAATAACTTAATGCACAAGCAGAACTTATTGAAATGCTATTAACACGAACGTTCGTCGAGCACGTATGGCTCAAGACGCCCTGAACAAAAAGACGTATAACATACTTTTGCACCAACGTGCACAGGCTATTATTATGTCCGTTCGGTTTGTACTAAAAAACCAGCAAATTCACAGTAAAACGCCTATTACAAACCATACAATTTTAATAGTTTTTCTTAGTTGACGTCTCTAGATGTCAGTCGTTATGACTAGTCAGAGGCCTAAGGACGGCCTAATAACATCTGACAATAAGGTTGCTTACTAGCCTTACAACCCTCCAACAATCCGCACTGAGCAAGCGTGTTGGAGTATGGCTTGTTCCACCTCATAGTTGAGCTAAGGCCTGTGCCCAGCAGTGGGACGTATATAGGCCGTTTATGTGTATTATCGTATCCTTTTAGAATTTTAAGGGTTTCACTGTAATTTTCTTACGACAGCAATTTCACGGAAGATCGATTATTACAGGAAGTAAAAGGAAAAGGGTAACCGGTATTGACCGTGCGTATTTCCCTTTCACCGCCTTGGAGGCGGATATAAACCCGTACCGCACCCAAAGTTTTATTTATTTTTATGACCCACCATTTGTTAAGGCGCAACTGATTCTTCGACCCGCCTTTAAGTGTCGTATGTAAGGTTTCAATGGCATTATGACTTTTGGGGAGAATGTGGAAAATAGGAAAGTTTTTTTTTGATAAATATCCAGTCGTAAATGCAAGCCATTTGTTAAGGCGCAATTTATTCTTTGACCCGCCTTCAAGTGTGAATCGTAGGGTTTCAATGACATTATGACTTTTCGGAGAACATGTGGAAAATAGGGAAGAAAATCTCTAAATGAATAAAATTTAACTCATTTTTAGAACGGGATTGATTTATTAGTTTCTTAATGTGGATAAAAAAACCGGAAGCGACCGTAAAACACAAAAATCTGAATAAAAATATACCAAGAATAATCAGATTAATCAGTATTTCCTTCATTGAATGGATTATTCAGTTAATTCTTAAAACGAGATATTTTTAAACTCTTTTTAAATTCCTGCACAAGACAATTCAAAAGTAACTCAGTTATGTTGCGTCACATTGCACATGGCTTCAAAATGATTCAGTATTCCGAAATTAAACGAACAACGCTACAACCCATAATCCAATTTGGTCCAACACGTGTTTCAGCCAACCGAGCCGAGTTTTTGCTGTAACTCGAGATTTTACCTTAATTGCGACATTTTGGTGTGAGCTACGAATTTTTACCATCAGAATTGTGACAGATTGAAAACAGAAATATTTACTGGCGACATATTCGTGAATGTTTGTTCTGAACGCATACATCTGACCTTAAACAATAGTTAGGTTTAAAAGTTCGCAAGTTCAAGTTAGTATTTTGTCTTTATACCGAAGGATGTTAAGACGTTTTTGTAATTATAACACGGAATAAAGTACTTAAGACAAGTTACCACAAAATTATTCATAGCAGAATCACTAATGGGAATCATCAAAAGTTATTCTAAAACTTGATTATTGGACTTTGCATTTCTATAACTAAGTCTGTTTGATCCGGCTCGAAGGCCCAAAATTTTACTCAAACATTTATAAGTATATCTTTGAACTCTTTTTAATTTTTAAATTGAAAATTGTTCTTAAACTAATGGTTGTATTTATTTGATTTGTTTTTTATTGCACATAAAAAGTTTAAATGACCGGTTCATGACATTATTTAGGTAGTTGCCAAATATTGACGGTTTTTTGTTTGGAAATTAAGGCTGTTATTTTTTCTCAAGACTAAAACATTGTCTTGGCATTGTATATTACTGAAACAGAACACCTATGTCCCCCTAAGTATGACATTAAAGTAAAAGTAAAAGTAAGACAGATACGGTACAACATTAAAACTCTGTGCCCTAAATATAAACCGGCGTAGATTGGTTTTCCAATCTAAAGACTGGAAGCCTCTCTTCAGCTATTCATAGGCAAGTTTAAAACGTTACATAGAAATTCAATTTTGCATTTAAAATGCTTGGACCGAACCAGCGGCAGCTTATTTGACTTTCATAGCGTGCTTGTAAAAGTCGAAATATTTGAATAAATACATCTTTATTTAGGCGGGATGCCCTCGACAGCACAATGGTGTAGCTATCCACTGTGCTGAAAACCTGCCACTCTTACCATTTTTAACCTTTTTTGGCACAGTAGACGCCTATAGGCGTCAGTAGAATAATAGTTTCTATTGTATAAGGTTTACAAACTAAAACACCGTTCTTGTTAGGATATTTTGTTTGTTAATTAGATTTGACGTTTTGAAATTACTTTGTAAAAATTTTATTTTTTATGTTTAAGTAAAAAATTCTTCAGGCAATTACGTTCTTCGAACGCTGGCGTTTTGATAAGAATTGCTTTAAAAAATAATTTACAAATATTATATTGTCAGAATGTTTTATGTAATGAATACGAACGTTTGGAAAAAAGGAGACCATTGTTTTTAAAGCTAGCCACTAAGAACACCACGTGAAATTACTAGTTACGGAGAATAATGGTCAGTAGTAATAGGTATAATTAAAATGTCTTTTGTTGCGCTTCTGGTGTTGCTTCTTTTTAAGCTCAGGCGATAGATTGGGTCATAGATTTTTTCACAATAAATGTACGTATATTGAAGAATGATATTGTGCATAATACGGAAGCTTATTTGCTAACCACTTCCCATTATCAGGCATTGTTAAGTCAAACCGTCAAAGCATTTCAATCTGCGTTCTGCGTTCGGTTTATCGTTATCTCAAGAGTCGTAGAGCGAATTTCTTAAAAAGGGATTTAGAACGCGCGAGTCGTACGACGATAAAGATTTCAGAAACGTCGGAATTGTCCGGGAGCGCGTCGTGATCGAAATTTTGCAGAGTTAGGGCCGTTTACGCCTTTTTGAGGACGACGGTTCTATTACCGTCACCCAGTTGCTTAATAAGACGGTATTTTACACTGTATTGCTCTTTAATTCATCTGAAAACTTATGAAAGATATAGCATTAAGGAATTATGTTTCGAGATGCGTTGCGAACTCTGCACGTTTGGGTATATAGCTTAGAAAAAAGCTAACCTACATTCAAGCTTTCATTTGTTGCAGTTTTTGGTTTAGTTTCATATGATATTTTTTGTATCTGTTATTTTAAACCACATTTTAAGATTCACAATGTATTTTATCCTTTTATATACCTACAATATGCCATCTTACTGGCCTTCTCCGATGTAGACTAATAATTTATTGCACAGAAAAGGCCAGTTTTATCCCGGTCAAGAGGCCTCTTGGGCCACCTATATTTTATATTATCTCAAATTTGCGGGAGGGATATACTCGTAAGACAATCGTTTTTCTAACACAGTGTCGTCCTTTTTATATTAGAAGCTGAGTTATTTTGGCCTATGAAAAGAATACTGAATTTGTTGCTTCTAGATTGTAGGTACCTTAACATAATTTGTATGTTTGATAAAAAGTACTATAAACTTAGCTAATACTACAAATTAGAAGTATTTTTTTAACATCTCATCAAATACACTGTACTTAGTTCGGAGTAAGTTAATATTGGTTTCAGACTTACTAGATTCTATTTTTCTCTAATAGTGCACTAAAGCGTCATTCATTAATTGTTTAGTTCAACTTTTTTATCATGCAGACTATAATAAAGAAAGGAGATAGTATCTAGGCAATAATGGTTGAAAGATTGGATCGGCGTTCAATAGGCAGAATACCAGCCCGATAGCCAGCTGTCGTTGAAAAGCTATGTGCAATAAAGTAGCGAGGGATAGATAAGAATCGTGCTACGACAGACAAAGACAAAAATAGAAATAGAACAATGTAACCTAGCGGCTACGACAATACTGTGAAACATACTCTTCACAACCATTTACCTAATGGTTTAGTCAGAGGCACACTGATTGTTCCCGCATGGTGAACGGAACAATCAGAAGCCCACATTTCGCCGAGAGAATTTGAACCCAACGTGGTAAGGGGCGAGCCTACCGCCGTTATCCGGGTTGCTTGGGTTTTATATCTGTGTTTTCCATCACCGGAGAGTTAGCACAAAGCAGGTGTGCTCCGGCCAGATTTGATCTCGGGACCATCGGGTTCCGAGCCAGAGTGCTCAACCACTGGGCCACGACGCTCTCCAAACGGCTTGTATAAATTTCTTCAATGTGACCTAATCTTACACAATCATCGCCCAACCTTCCACTATCTAACTTCAGTGGTTTTCATCCAATTATACCAAGTCTTATAACATGGTTGCAAATAGTGCAAGGAATCCAGGTTCAGAAAAGATACGTTGTTCTAGGTAATAATATCGTTTATTAAAATCAAGCCTTCAAAATGAGATTGCCCAGCTTAGTAGTTACTTCATTACTGTACTTGTAAACCCTATATCTGGTGGACCTCACTGCTGCTACCCATCAGGTGAAGCCATTTTGAAGATTATAATGAAAAAAAATTGGACAGAAAACGGTTATTGATTTTTCTTAAAGTTGAAATTTACTTCAATAAGGTTTAAAATATAACTTGTTTAGTACTCACTAAGAGTAAATGTTAATAGTCTTGATTGGTAAGAATGAATAAAAAAGTATTAACGTGTCTGTCTTGGCCTAATAAACTAGGTATTATCCTGGTACTCCGAGAAATGAGGAAATAATATTAGCTTTTCTCTTCGCCTTCATTGTAGCCACAGGCATTTAATTAGGTAGGTGGGTAATATTTTTTATGACGTCGTTCGAGATAAGTGTTTGGGATAAGGGAATCTTCTGTAGTTACGTTACGATGCGGTGCCAAAAACTTTTCTGTCTAACGACTTTGTTATTTTTTTCCCGGACCTAAACATGTTTTCTGGGCGTATAGTTAATTGGATTATAAGGCTGGAGTCATTTGAGCTGATGTGATAGAATGAGCCAATATCATCTGTTAGAACGAAATAAATGAACATTTATGAAGTAATTTGTGAGACTGATTGTGTAAGAATGTAGCGTCACTATTTTTTCAGGCAATGAGGCATACAAATGATGATAAGATAGCACTTTTGATCTAATTGGTATTTTGAGTTTGAAACCCAATAATAATAGTCCTAATTGTGAATGATACTAAAGTTAACTGTCGAATTGAACACAACTTGAGTCACTACAGCCTGAATATTATCAGTTTCGTGATATCTGACTTTGACGACATGCTTGAAACACAGAGCTTTTTTTCAACCCACCCTTCCTAAAATAAATAGTCGTTGTGATTTTTTTTACGTAAGAACTAACGTCATAGAAGTGATCTAACAAATGTAACTTTATTAAAGTAAACAATATGTACATGTTAAAGAAGGTGTGGGTGATGCTAAAATTAACTTATTGTTCTAGAAATACTTCCAAAGCTCCCCACGCTAAAGTAAATACTTTAACATAACTTTAGAGCTATTTTACGGATAAAGTAGCTCAAGTTTCTGAAGTCGGTTGTGTTATGATGTTGTAAGTCAGTATTTACGGTATTCGAAGTATCAGTATACTTCGAATACCAATGGGTTGCGCAATGTGATTAACAAAATTGTCTCACACACTACGGCTTGTTTTTCTACGGTTTATAAAAAACAGATATTAATTCTTAAGTTATTTAGTACCTACATCAAAGTCTTTATATTATAATGACACGCAGCTTGACAAATGTATTGGTCCTTGCATGCACAGCTAAAGATACAACCTCGTGCATTCAAAGACCACATGAAAATATTTGTTATGTTATTTTAACCTACTTATCAGATTGCTTAAATAAGTTATATTTTTAAGTTATGGGTAATATAAAACATCTGGGTACCAATATTTGATACATTTAATTATCTTTTAATAATGAAAACATTGATTAATCCATAAAATCGAATGAGACAATATGTAAATTGTTATTGTTCTTGTTTGTTGTACCTATTTCCATATTATGACATTCTGTAGTGTATGTGTGTCTCAGTAATACTGCTATATTATTTTTCGTACTGTAAAAAATGTCTATATCTATCTGTGTTAAACGTACCTATGCTGCGCGTGTGGTTGATATACTCGTAGAAGCAATTTCTAGGTTCAATCAGCACGTGCGTGCATTTTCAAATGTTAGCCGAAAACACAAGCGAAAAAATCTTTATTTTCATCGGGGCTTTAGTTGTATAGTATCTAACAATCACAGTTCATTTAAAATATTCCATCAAAACTCTCAAAGTGGTATAGGTGATTGGATATTGCTTTTCAATATCGCACGCCTCCACGCTTCGATGGGCGTCATCTTATTACGACACTTGGTAAGCCCCCTTGGAGAACTGTGGCGTGGTTTGAATACTTTTGACAGTAAGTCTTCGTGAAACTGACACAGTTTTCACGTATACTCGTAAAGGAAAGCCAAACAAGCACGTGTCGCTTATATCATTACTTTAGTTTACTCAGGAGTGAAAATGTTTCTTTGTTTTTAGGCACGATACATGCTTAGAAGTGCTTTAGTCTTTTTTAAGTTGCTGGATCTGCTGAATTTTTCTCAGATGATTAAGAAATTAACCAACACATAACTCATAACGAAGAAAATTCAGCTTAAGAATGGATAAATCAAAGTAGGGGAGAGAGGGGATTGTTGTAACAACTTTTAAAAGAAATGAAATATGTTGAGATGTATTGTTTGAAGCATCACTAAAATAATTTTCATAGATACTCTAATTATTCTTTTATAATTCCTAATCATAAAAATATCAAAATTGTAGGTGAATTTCTCAGAATAATTTATTTACTAGAAAAAGGGACGTGTTTCAACTTACCCCGAGGTTGGGGTTTGTTGTAACATCAATTGGGGTATGTAGTAACAACTACAAAAAACGAGAATTGTATAACAATAGTCATTTATTTATTTAATATTTTCCTTTGTTTTCAACAAACAAGTAGGTAATTGACAAAATCAATAAGATACTTACATAAAATGTTTCTAAAATTAAATAATTAACTGAGATATACTCTTTCTATCAATAATCAACAAATTCTAAATTTAATTTGGAACAATTAATAATGTTTTGTACTGTAATATTTTCATAGGTACTTATCTAACAATAAGGCACTTCAAAATCACAGTAAATTAAATTTTTAAACCTCCAAATTAACCCTTTAACCGGTAGTGGCTGAATAGTTGCCACCTTATTTTGAACCTTATACGATTGGAATAGGGTCCAAAACCAACGAAAAATGGCCACATGTTCTACCAGTTAAAGGGTTAAGTCTGGTAATGATTAACTAATTCTGCATATTATAATTAATCAGCCTTTCAATAAGCGTTTTCATTAGAGTTTAGTCTTCATCTGAGTTACAGTTAATACAAACAAAAGAAATAATGTCTCCTCTGACTCATGCGCCATGAGCCATCTTGGACACTTTGCATTCTACCCACTCACCTTCTGAATCCGAACCTCTGTACCCTTTGCTGCACACTAAGCAATACCACTATTCATATTCTGAATCTGAAGCTGGAAAATCCGAACTTAAGACCCTCTTCTTTACTCTTTTTATTTCATCTTAAGTTTCGGTGATTTTTTACCTTTGCCTTTGCCCTTTCCTTTTTGTTTTCTTTGTCATCTTTTTTCTGCTTTTTCTTAATTTTTTCTTCATATTCCATTCTCAAATCTTCTCTTTCTGGTGTGTCTGTCAAGACAGCGGATTTTTTTTATACGTCTGTGACTACGTTTTCGGCTTGACATAACCAACTTTTGGACTTATTCTTCTTTTTCTTAATGTATCTCTAAAGAGATACGTGACGAAGACCGAAATCATTACTCGCCTTCCGAATACTGCACTTGTTTTCGAAACTTCACCTGCAGCTAACTCGTATACCTCCTGACTTTGTGTTGCTCGCTCTGTCGTCCTCTTATACACTCGCATTGTAAAAAAAACTGTTTAAATAAAATGGTACATCAATATGGGGGCAAGTTGTTACATGTTACAACTTAACCCAATATTTTGTTACAATTTACCCCAGACCATAGTTCTTAATATTTCATAAGTTACTATTTTAATCAACATAGTTATCTCAAAAACTGTTACACTACATCATGCCTAGATACATTTTGACTCCAAATAAAATAAGTAAAGCTTCAATTAGTCGATAACAATAAAGTAAACCAAAAGTTTACGATAGTGAAATTACACGTTAGCTGCCAAAAAAGGAACGCTGGCACAGACCCACTTACTGCGTCACTTGACGGGACACTGACTGCGATGACGTGTCGCAGGGCGTTATGACGATTATATTTAGTCGAAGAAATGCGTCAATAAAATTCAAATTCCCAGTGAAAAGGCACTGTTACTACTTACCTCTGTTACAAGAAGCCCCTCGCTCCCCTACCTCTTCGTTTCCAATGGGCAATACTATCTGTCTGTAAACTTGAAAACAAAGATAGACATATTTATATTAACGAGGGCTAGCATGCATTTTACTAATCACTTACAAAATAGTGTTTAATTTGTGGTGAAAGCCAAAAAAATGGTTCTGTTTTCGTCAACAGTTTGCAACACATTCTCATTCTGAAAATGCAACACGACCCAGTCCACAACGACGAACGAAATCGATCGATGTCCTTTTCGAAACATTTCGTGTTGTAGGCCTTCCGGGCATGGCGTATCGTGAATTGCGGTTAATGCTACCAATTGCCGCGCCTTCTGGGGGATTACTTACCAATAGACCTCTCTAGATTGGAGCTTACGAAATCACCTTGGCAAATTAGTTCTTCGTCGAATGTAATAGCGAACAGTAAAGAATGACCAACTGAACTGTTACTGTACGTAAATTATTGAACATAAGCGGGGTAACTTGCGTGGCTTTGAGACATTTTTGTAAGCAAACATTGTCATTTGTGTAAGAAATGAGGAAGCATATTCCTAATATTGGTAATACTTTGGGTCTAAGTTTTAGATTGAAGCTATCAAAATACCTTACCTTCGCTGATTAATTCTTCATGGACTGCAATTATGTGACTAAAACACGTAAATTAGTAAAAAGTTACCCATTAGTTTCAAAATGGCAGTAAAATTAAACATAAAAAAAAAACTAAAAATTCATCGGTTTTGCACCATTATAAAAATATCGGATTCAGCAGCATTTTGACATTAAATTACAATTTAAGAAGGTCCCTACTTCTCGTTTGTCCAATAATAAAATTGCCCTCTTAAGTCCCACTGCCTCCTTCTAGTAACGTCTAAAGCCGGCGGCCGTTCTCCTCTTTGGAGCTTTTGGAGCGCCCTCAGCCTCGTCACTATTGCATTTTAGCTGTGAATCTTTTGTTCTGGTTGTGCTTCAAAAATACATTATATTAGTCTGATCTACTAATATTTTGTAAAAAATCAAGTAAACCGCAAATAACTGATTGATAACATCGATCCTGATCAGTGGTTCCTTCAATTCATTTAACTTGCAACTTTTTTCGTGATGGCAATTGTTATATAACTTTTTTGTAATGGTGACTGTCATATAATATAAAAACTCTTTACTTGTAAACGTCGTTATTTTTGTTTTTATACCATTCATTTTCTTGTCAATTAGCCATTTGAAACATTTCAAGAATAAGCCAACGGAGTGAATAAAATTTAACACGGCTTCACAAAGCGTTGAGCCATCATTTTCATACTTTCTCTCACCTTGTTCAGTGTTCACGATTATTAAAGGTAAAGAAGAAATTCTTCCGTCGTGAGTACTCAGAAATGACATAAAAATGTACGACGGAGAAATGGAAATGGTGAAAGCGGTTGAACTTTTTATTAATATCATTTGTCAGGTCACCGACTAAATCAGTAACTTTAAGAGAAGAAATCGTGCAGAATCTACACTTAACTTAACTTAACTAACTTGATAAGGATTGAGTTTACTAAGTATTTAATCTAACCAATCAGAAGCAGGTTAACTACAAACAAAGTGTTGCTACGAGAAGTTGCCTTTCTACGAATTCTGTATTTTGGTTGTGTAAACAACACTTAATATTCTTTATACGGCATTCGTGTTGATTGATGAGTTAAAACCTCAAATTCGATATAACTTATTAAAAAACCTACCTAGGCGCAACCAGACAATGTTAGAGTTGGGCAAACTAATGCAAGCCAAGCCAAGTTGGAAAGGGCAGAAGTTCGCTCTGTCATATTTGCGGCATGCAAATACCATGTTGTGCACAACACGTCGAATATTCAACGAAACAGGGTTGGCAACTGTGGTGCATAAATTTCCGTGATAGCACTGATTGCCAGTCACGCAAATTGAATTTATCATCACCATCATCATCAAAGTGGCTGTTTTGCAATCCAATGATATGCTGTTAGACGGGTAGGTCTCTTTCCTGCAGCTGTAGGAGTAGATATTCATTTATTCATATCAGCTTTCAGCTGAATTAATTTTTAAAACTTATTTTATTTATTGAAAATTTGAAGGAAGCAGTTTTTTTATAAAATAATAAATTTCTATTATCACTTCCCATACATGTCAAATTTACAGATAAAGTGGTTAATTTTACTTCAATAGATAAGTGGCTAATAAGTGAAAATAGCCTTGAAACTTAAGATTGTCTTCCGTTTTATTCATAAATTCTTTACATGATGATATAATCCTAACCTGTGCTCGTGTGAATTTATCATTACGCTATAGTTGGCTTGAACTTATACCGAGTACCAAAGTTTGCAAAGCGCAGAAGTTTGCCCTGTCCTTAATATTTGCATGCCATCACGTAGTGCATATCGCGATGAATTACTCGACGAGTCACATGCGATACCAGCTGTGCTACAAGTGCTACGTAAAGTTTCGTAGCTGAGCTACGCTGAGCGTCATTCGCACAAATTGACTTTAGAAAGCGGCAATATAGGAAAGCCGAGGTAACGATACATTCAAAACTCGTTACGTGAAACGTCGAAGCAGGTGGCTCACTGACTGACAGGCTGTATTTATAAACGACTTTGACGCTTGACATACATGGGTAACCTAGGCGCAAAACTAGGAGTTCTGCCAACATTCTGACCCGAATGACTAAATAGAATGCGGCTGTTGTTATGGAAAAGAGAGCCTCGAATACGTCTCAAAAAATGCACATTTTTATGGCTTTGCCACTCAAAGTTTTAGTCCGATTTATGCATCATTTAACGAATAGATGAGCTATTCGTACTTAAGTATAGGTATGTCTTTATTTCTTAGTGAAACAAAAGTAATATGACATTGTCATCTAGTAAACCGCGCAATTGTACGCGATTCGCACTGCATTTGAAGTTAACCTCGTTTTTCGTAATTTAGGGCTTTGGATATCTTCTGTTTTCTTCTGTTTTCTGGATATCCTTGTTTTGATCTGATATATTTTATTACAATCAAAATTAAATTGAGCGAATATAACAAACACAACTACTTAAGACAAATAAATTACCTATTTTTGAGATTTTACTTCTTACTAAGACGTTCATTAGTACGTCTGCCTTTTAACCGGTAAGTTCAAATTTTGCTGCTACATGAATATTGGGACATCTTAAACGCTTTTTGTAAACAAACAGCCTAGGTTTTAAAAGTTATTACAATGAGTTCATAGCTCTACGTCATAACCGCAAATACTGCTTTTATTTAACTTAGATTTATGGACCACAATTTGTCATGATTCCGCAATAATTCAATTTAAACTAACCTGTTACCGTGATAAATTGTTATTAAACCTTTATGAAAACAAAATAAACAAACAAATTTTAAGGCCTAGGCTGAATATGTGGAAATTCGTGAACAGATGCATTGGAGCGCAGATGGGCAGCAATGCCTAGTTATACGAGTAACACAAATCTATGGTTCCAAATTCCAAAACTCGCAGTAACGTGTTTCTAAATATAATTCTCTAGTTAGTAAACTAGAGTAACTTTTGCCTAATTTTTTTGATGTTTTCCCTTTTCTGATAAACTGAGTGAGTAGTAACTGTGCTGATGAATGATTGAGGAACACCGGATTTCTTGGACTATTGTAGATAATGGACCTTTTTGTCATTCATTTTTTAAAAAAAATGTATAGCTTGTTAATAATTATCATTAAATAAAACAGTATTAACAACAAGTGTTACTACCGCTTTTTCATCATCCTCTTCTCAGTTAATATAACTAACTCAACGAAGATAAAACCTATCACAATATTCCGATTTCTAAACTTGTTCTAGTAGGTAATACAGAAAGGCTTTATACTATCAACGAAACTAGTTAGCAAGCGTACTAAGCTAAATTCTAAAACACCAGCAAAACCGAACTACAATATCATTGTCCCTACTGTGCTAGCTAGTACTATATTATTCGTAGCTTGTCGACTCTGCTGAATTCCGCCGTTTTAAGACGTCAATCTCAATTTCCAATGCAATGCATTATAGTGATGATACCTGTTTGAATTTTTTAATAGTCGAAAAGTTTAGCAACATATTTCAATATCGATGACCAAAGTCCATTTTCAGCAAAGACAATGACAATATTGTCAAAACCGATCAATACCGTAACCGAAACGTAACCTTATAACATTAAGAACCTCAATTACAATTTACCATGCTATACAATTTCTATATTTGCTGTAAGCTGTAATTACTACGTGTTTTAGGCCGCCATGAAAAGAACACAGTTTATCTATTGAACACTAAGCTTAATGTACTAGGGCTGAAGTACGTACAAATAGTCAGTCAAATATTCAGTCAGTTGCTGTGAGTTTTGGGTCATACACACCGTCGACTTTGAACTAGGAAGTTATTTAGGAAACTGAGAACTTACCTGTTTGTGACGTTTGGAAACATGGCAAAATACATTGTATAGGTATTACATTTTATTATTAAATGCTCTAGTTAATACTCTCACCTTCCTCCCTCTACCTCTCACGATAATTTTTTGAATAATGTTAATCTATCGATAGTCGCCGTAGATTAGCAACACTACACGCAAGCTACAGACCAGGAAAATCGATGAAACACTCCAGAAGGCTTTCCATCTCACTTGCCTCGTCTATTCATGTTCGAAATCAGCCACAGTCGGATTTGACAATCTGGTCAGCTGAGCTGCAACTAACTTGTTTCTACAGCTCAATTGGACCTTAGGGGATCAAATGAGGTAACTTCTAACTATCAAACGCTTTTGTTCCACTTCTCTGCTATTGGTTTTGGTTGGCTCACTCTATTATTTTGTTGTAATTTATTCCCAAATTCGGTTTTATCTGTATTATTTCTTTGTGAAGCCAAACACAAACCCATTTGGAAAAAAAAAAGAATAATATTTGTCTTCCTCAATCTTATAATCTCAATTTTTAAAGTCCTTACCACTACTAGGTTTCTTTTCCAGTGCTTTGTAAATTCCATAATTTAATTTAAGTTATAAGCGAAATGCCATACATCATTAGAGCGGAAATTTGTTTTTCCACAGATTTATCTTTACTTAGATCTTTTCCGAAACTTCAACATCCCAGAGGCAATTGGGGTAATTTGGTGCCAATTCGTTTCTGGGTGGTTCGTGTCAATTTAACTGCTCGTCACTTCCGCTCTCGCAATATAGCTTGTCTAGTTATGTCGTCATTTTTAAATCACCATTTAAAGAAAAATAAAAATAACAAACATTGATTTCTTGAACAAATACTTTGATATGTGTTGATGTTATAAGGAAAAATCCTAACCAGTTTTAAAGCTTTAAGATAGATGATTTTTCTCATTCCCCACCGAAACAACAGAAATAAAACAATTTAGAAATACAATTAATGTGCTAATGTACAATTTGGGTGTCTTTGTCGCTTAAAAGCGATCTTTTCCAAAAACCCAGACTACATTTTTTTAGCTAGAAAACGATCATAAAATAATCACCAATAATCGGTAGTCAGTATTTAAGTAAAAACTATTGGATAACATTTAAAAGTTCACCCAAAAGTTTCATTTCAATTTGAAGATTCTACACTCAGGCTGAATACAACATCAACTTTTTAACTGACAGTTGTTTTGCTTCCAAATCAATTCTCTTAAAACTTTCCAAAATAGCTATTACAGCAAAATAATAGAGCCATCGATTCAGACGAAATAAAACAATAAACTTACATTGCACTGTTTTATTCAGTTTCAATTTCATATAAAGAACTCTTAATAGCCTTTTTTGTTTTTTTCTTAAATGTAGAGATTTATATGGTTCTACTTTTCGTAGCTGCCGTGGCCGTATATCACGTCGTACCAATTAGACCAGCAGTCTTTTCTCGTATCGCTTACAAGTAAAAAAACTGCAGTTTCCTTTGTACTATAAGTTATTAGATTTCTGAGTTAAAATCTTTAAGAGGTAGGTGAAACTCTTTAGTGATAATTGAATTTTACAGTAACCACCCCTTTTTAAACAATTAATTACCAATGGCATTACGATACTGTATATTATTACTTACTAGCTGTCTCGGCAGACGTCGTTCTGTCGAATGTTATTGAACTATCACAATTTTTAAAACCTTCCCTGGACCTTTACAAATTAAAAACTAAATTTACCCAAATCGGGCCAGCAGTTTCAAGTTTTAGACGGGTTTTAGAGTCACGCGGATGAGCCGGCCGTCCGCGCGCGGTTCGGTATTCATATCCCTTTTGGTAAGGCGTCGTCGGCTTAGGCCAGAAAGGAAGGCAGCAATGCATGCTCGCAGACGCGCGGACTGCCGGCTCATCCGCGTGACTCTAAAACCAGTCTTAGTGAGACTAACGAACAGCAATCCATTTTTATGAAATTTAAAACTGTAATTCTTTTTTCGAATTGTATCCTGTCATTAGACCGGAAAAAAAATCTAATTGATTCTACCTAGAACATTTTAAAGATAAGCAAACGATGTATTTTTTACCAAAAAACTGTACGCGACGCCTCTAAAGGAGGTTTAACGTTGTGAAAAATATTTATCTGTCACTAGCAGTAAACACTACTCAGTCACGTAGCGAAGACAGAAAGTAATCCACGTAGATAAAATCTCGAACTTTCGCAAAATAAAATTTTAGAGTGCCATGCGTCTCTCGCCTTCTTTGTATGTAAGCCAGGACTACTTAGTAATGTAAATGGTTCACATTTATTTCGCTGCCACTTCCAACTGCGAATTTTAAACATTTTGCACTGGGTTTTGTGATCGTTTCCACTCTGGATTCTGTTACTATTCTTTAAAGTTAAGACCATACATTGTTTGCAGAATGTACATTGATTTCGTGTTTGTGAAAAAGTTCTTGTTTTGTTGTTTGTTATTCAGCAGGAAATGGCTAACGTCTTTTTGACTTACTTAAAAATAGAAAGATGAGGAGATCTCATTACACAGCTAAACATGCTACATCTACAGCTGGCTCTTGATTATCCAGAAATGTTCAATCATTCAATGATGATTTTAAAAAGGAGAAACACTGTAAAACACACAAAGCAAATCAAAAATGTGTCTGTGAAAGTTCTGAAATCTGTTTTCCAAATCTCATCCAATCCCATTCCAAATTAATCCATTTGACTGTAAACAAATAGGATAACTTACTTAATCATACCTAGTACACGATACATCATAAAACTGATAAAATAACTATTAATGAAACTGCCGCGGGCTAGAAATTGCTGAAAATAGGCATTTACTAAGCCACGAGCTGTGTTTGGCAAGTCTCATTGAACTTATAAAATAATAAAGTTAGAGTTTACGTGTCCTTTCCATTTCAAGGAAACAGCACTTAAATTTTGTACAAAAGAAATTTGTGTGGTTTCAACATGCAAGTTCTTGAGTAACGTTCGATATTTAAGGCGCGATACCAGGAAAACGGCTCTCGGGAAAACTAAAGTTTTATATAGAAAATATGAAGTGTGAGGCACGAAAAAAATCGTTATAGTAGTCAAAGAGTTGCACAATCAGCTCAAACTTCCAGTATATGGATCAACTTACTAGATTAATGTGAAAAAAAATCAGAATATCGCTAAAAACGTGCAAAACGCACTCCCGTATTTCAAAAGTTTAGGCATCATATAAACTAACAACTTACGTGTTTTAAATAACGTGTAAAGATCAGATATCAAAGAAGCATTGCCAATCAGTTGTTTTTCATTGTTTTATTTCAGTTGTGTGCAAAAAATTCCCAAACATTCCGAATTTTTCGCTTGAAATCTCCATACAAATTACTATGGAGTGAGTGAAGTTTCTTTGATAGCTGTCCGCGCACCGTCGCAGCTCACTCCCCCCCATGTCCCCAAGGTGAGCGCACGTCGCTTTTGACGAAAATGACATTTATAATTACGCGGATAATTTACACGAAATAGGCGCACATAGGGTCTTTTGTTGAAAATAGTACAACTTTGTTTTTTTTCCTCCGTACTGTTTGTTCATATGCATTATGCATTATTTATCAAACGTATGATTTTATCATGATTCACCATGAGAGTAATATGGCAGGTTTATATTTATAAGTACACTTGATTAAAAGCTCACTTGGGTTTAACAATTTGGTACTAGTTGAAATTTCATTTTCCTACTTTCTTGTAAATTTTTACTATTTGTAACTTATACTGAAAGTTTTTACCTATTGGTATTTGAAAAACAATCTATGTATTTACTTTTAGCATGGTGCCAATCTGCAGCATCATCGGTTAATGCCAATACGGGATCTGCCAAAAATATTCAAGCAAAACAAAACAAGGGAATGAAGTAAGAACGCAAATAGCTTTGATTGCTTTCAAATCGAATTGATTAAAACTATGTTATTTGTGTGGTCTAAGCTACTATGTTATCTGATCATGAAAGCTTGATTGAGGTGTCTAAATAGATTAAAGGTTCTTTTTTGAACAATATTTTTTAATAAATTAATTTTGGAGGCCTCTATCATAACTGAAATTGTTCGACAAAGAAATTTGACGAAACATAAAGATACAAAGTTATAGAGCAGAAATCAAAGTTAATACTTACGTTAAGTTAAGTCTTTGAAAAAATGCGAACAGAAAACTATGCATTGAGTTCGTGTACACACGCCGTATTTTTATGCTTGTTTGTATTCTTCACGCAGTGATGTGCACTCACCCGGCGTCATGTGGAAGACTGAGTTGCGGGACTGCGCAGACGGCTGTCAAAGAAACTTCACTCGTTCCATAGTAATTAGCATGGAGATCTCGAGCAAAGAAAAATGAAAGTTTGCGTTTGCTTATACGAAACAGGAATTGTTATTGCAATAGAACATAATGACAAGTTATTCGAAATGGAAACACACTTCACACCGGAACAGCTTTTACAATTGTACCAAGCACAAATTCGGTTGTGTATGGAGTACTTCTGCCACCACTGGGATGGCTCTGCCAAGTATCAGCTGAATGCACTGGACTCAGTAGACCGAAGAGCCAGGAGACTGATAGGTGACGAGACGCTCGTTGGAACCAAACTCGAGTTTGGAGCATCGGCGTAGAGTTGCCTGTCTGTCGGTTCTTTATAAGGTGTATTTCGGAGAGTGTGCGCAAGAACTTCATGACCTGATACCACCCTCTACTTTCTACTACCGGACCACAAGTCGCCGTGAGGGCTTTCACCTCCATGTGGTCGACTTTCCAGCGGTCCGAACTAAGCGGTTTGGTGCTTCCTTTCTGGTCCGCACCGCTAAGGAGTGGAACGCCCTCCCTGCGTCTGTGTTTCCGGATACATACAACCTTGGTGTCTTCAAGGCAAGAGTGAATAAGCATTTTTTGGATAAGCGTGGCTGGCGAGACTGAGGTCAAACGCGAATCCATTTTAAATTAAAAAAAAATGGATCAGATAGAACTTTGATATAAATATGAATTATCATATTTACGTCAGCATTTTTATCTCTAACTGACACAGCTTTTCCCTGTAGTAATTTGAATGAACTATACAGACAAACGTTCTAGAAAATATAATTAGCATCAACTATCATTTAGATAGTGAAAGCTTATGTAAAAACAGACAGAAAAACGCGGAGGGTGACTTCCTTTCATACTATGCTCTACTCGTAGATCAATTCCAGTAAGATGAAGATCACGGTGGATTCTGTATTAAATTCAGCGTAAAAAGCCTGAAATACGATGGCCTCTACAGGAGACTAAAGGTATTATACTCAAGTGTTATTATCTAAAATAAATTATCCACTGAAAGTGTCTCAACTGTTGACAACTGTTAAATTCCTCGTTTTAGTTAGTAACAAGATAGCTCCCTTTAATGCTTCTTGCAGCTTTTCATTACAAGTAAGACCAATTTATTAGTGAGTTCTTCTGCATGTTACTAGAAATGGCTCCGTGTATTGCTTTATCATATGCATTGGATGTAAGAAATATTTTGTGTTGATGTTCGAACGGATAAACCAAGTTACAACTAAATCTCGATGGAATCGTCAAGTACCAGATATAACATTGTGCAAATAACGTGGTCACGAGAATAGATTGCAAATAATAGTGTAAAAAAATAATTGGCAAAACCGCTTGTTAGTATGTTTAATAAAATAAAATGTTTGGTTAGTTTCTTTTGTTTGCCCTATATCCTGAAATATTTTGGGTGGCGAAATAAAAATATCTTTGGTGAACGCATCAAATGATTATCATGCCGCGATTTATAATAATAATAAATAAATAAATATCCCTGGACATTATTCCACACAGCGCCATCTAGCCCCGAGTGAGCTAATTATACTCCGTTTTTATGGGATACTAGACAACGGATAAACATACTTAAATACTTTTTCTTTTGTAAATGCATACTTATTATACATAGGAAACACCCAGACCAATACATACAGACAGGTTCATGCACACAAATGTTTGTACTGTGCGGGGATCGAACCCGCGACCTTTGGTGTAGTAGCCGATTTCTAAACAATTACACCAAGACGGTCGTCCGGATTTATGCATTGCATTTATGCACGGATTGCACGGCCCAACCACTGTGTGACCATAGCTGTCACGATCGCTTTCAAATTTGACAGATTTTCTCTCCGGCCGACCCTAGTAGCGAACCTTAATACGATAAGTAAAGTGGAACATAATGTATTTTTAACCTCATTTAATTTTAATAATGCATTTTACATGCAGATTGTTTTTATCGCTTACACCCGAAATATTTCAAGTGCACCCAATAAAAAGGCTATTATGTTATTATATTGTTCATTGACCACAAAACGAAATAATATATGATTTGCCAAAAGCTCAGTATGGCATTGGTGTGCACTGGCGCTCATTTGGTTGAAGGGTTTTTTGTTTTTTTGGCATTTTGAGGACTAAATAAACCTCCTTGGAGTATAATTTGTACCTAGTCTTACTGAAATGATGATTCAATAACAGCACGAGTAATAAGTTTTAAGCTTGTTTTTAGCTAAATCTTATAACCAAAATCGCAAACACGATCCTTAAAAAAGTTGAACAAGGTACACTACCTTGTTCAACTTTTTTCGTTTTTTAATTATTTAATATCATACAGGATGCACACCGATCGAATATTCGTTTAAACAGAGATTTTAAATTGAACATCGTAAATACAAGTTGTACAGGCAAATAATTAATATTTTAAAAGTAACTGTGCAACCAGAATCCGCACTACACAACTTTCACTATACACAACATTCACTAATAAAACCAATGTAGGTACCTAATTAAAGCCCGCTAAGCTACACACGACCACAGTCACCGAAACAGAGCAGTTAGGAAAATACTTTTACCATTAGTTTAATGTGAAACAAACTGTATACGTTTGGACTGTGGTTGACTATGCAATACAGACTCAAAAGACAAAGTTGGCTCCCTGCGGCGTTCGGAGGCAGTGTAATAGAAATCATAAACTACATGTAAAGTTTGTAGCCCAGAGCACGTCCTGAGTTCAGATGAAAGCAGGGTATCTCCAAATAGCCCGCACTGATAAATGTGTTGTAGAATACAGCCATCAACAAGTACTATCGCAAATAAGGTTTTGTGAAAATGTTTTGCTGCTAACAAAATGTCATTATTCATTTTTTTCTTTTAAAATATAGTATCATGAGACAACATGACATACATTGTTCTGGCCCCAAAGTTAGGCTTTCTTTGTGTTGTTGAAAGCCAAAAACTAATTACTTATAGTCCTAAATCTAATGACTGTGCACTGTAGATTAGAACGGACAAGACGCACTGATCACTAACCTTAAATCAGGTGATTTAAGGTTAGGTAAGGTTTGCAGAATTTACACAGAATGACGTAGCCTGCCAAGAGCTTCATTTGACCTGACCACTCCTCTAATTATGACTGTTTCTTCATAACGAAATTATGATCCTTTTCAAAATAATTTCCAATATCTTTAAGTTTGAAGATAAGTGTTGCTGTTATAACAACATGTGTTGCACATTTTGCTTTTCCAACACAAACCTCTAGCATTCTTTTAAAATTCCCACCAGGATTTTCATTTTAAAACAGCGAGCACAAAACTAAGTGTCACGTAAGCCACGGGTGGCTTGCATTTTTATGTTGCTATGCTTGAGTTCGGTTAAGGCCAGTCTAGTCTATAGTGCTGGTCTATAAAACGGACCTATCGAACATCTTGACAATAATTGAAGAAAAAAATACCTGAGGTTTCTCAATTATCGATTTCTGTGATACAAACTGTCGGATGATATAAATGAAAGAGGTATTTAGAATCCGTTTTTAACAATCTTCACCCAAGAAATTCCAAACAGGGAATGCTTCAAATGTCATGACAATTTTACAACAAAATATAGAACAAAGACTGTTATCAGTACTTACAATTATATTTTCTTATTGCGGGGTCCACGTCACAAAGCTCCTTATTTTGGGCAACTTTGAAAACCTATCTGTTGTCTGCCATAGTGGCATTAAGACACAATGAGCCCCAATGCTATTTTTAGTCTTCTCATGTTACATGTGAAGACTGCAATCTGTTAGTACACCTTTAATAAATAAATAAGTCAACATAACTGTCACAAGCAGTTCAAATTTATCGATAGTTTTATTGGACATCACTATTCAGTGGGCTACTCTCGATGGGTATTTTAATACAGTCTGCTGTAAGCCCTCAATAATGGATGTGGAAGTTATGATCAGCGTGAAATTTATGGCCACCATAAAATATTGCCGTCTTTGCACTGTATAAAAGCGTGATATCTTTAAAACTGTGTCAGTTTTCAACTAACACTGCAGATTTTCCGTGCATTTACACTTGAGAGTGATAGAAAAATTCAAGATAGTTAAAAAATTCTAGCTTTCTTTAAAGGAAAAGGAAAAATTTGACTAATCATTACTTTATTGGATCTGCGAACTGAGAGTAAGATGGATTGGCTTACAAGTTTACACGATTTACATAATTCATCTTCATTCTATGTGTCTTCTGGCTGATCACCAATCTGAAGGGTGTGCAGATTCTTCACCCTTTCTTCTCATCAATAATACTCTTCAATTGGTTGCCTTATCTACAACTCAACCTATATTAAAGTCTTATCTTCCCCATTCAATATGCCGGTCGGTTAAGCAATTGCATCTAACATTGATCAAGTACCTGCTAAACCTCTGTTTCACTCCCTGGAGGGCCATGTTGCAGAGGTTCAGTGCCCGGAAAACGCGGCAATGCTATTACTTACTTAAACTTATATTACGGACTCTGGTAAATTTTTGATTCACGGGTTTTGAATCTGCTACTTCTGATTTATGTCATTTTTCAATACTGTGCTATAAGGTAAAGATCATCGGCAACCAACGAAGCAGATAATTATAAAGCAACTTATTTAATAACATGTGTAATATGTCTATTTTATAATATTACTAGATTAAAATACTTCATTAAAAAGCACTCGCGACTTCGCACTAGTTCCGAGCGGAGTTTGAAAACTTCTCTGCATAAACCCGCGCTTTAATAAACCTTTGATGTTATCTACTTATAATAAACGTTTATCTCCTACTAGTAGGTTACCAAAACTTAGTTAAATCGAACTGACATTTGCTTTACGAAGTCCAGGCGATACGAAACAACTTACTTCGAGACTTTGATTTGGCTGTATCTGATATAGGTAACGTTTCCTGATGGAGTAACAATGTTTTGATAAACTCTACCTAGCTTCACAAGGCTAAACTATAAACATAGTGCAAGGTATGATATCTAACATGGCTGTACCATTTATAGAATAGAATTAAATAGAATAGAGGACGTTTATTTGGCACATACAAAATAAAATTAAATAAAATACAAAAAGGAAAAGAGAAATACAAGAGACTTACATCTTTGTTATCACGGCTACTGTGAAGAACTCAAAACGTCGGCTTAAGAAACTCAAAGAAAAAATAGACCACGAGTGCAATCCGTAAAGTTGTTTCATTTCGTGTGATATTTAAGTTTTGTTTTTGGGTATTGGTTTGGTAGTGTGGTGTATTTTTGTTCTGTTTATACTTGTCAATAACTTTAGGACTAACCTGCTAAACTACTAGTGTCGGTGTCTCCACCATTGTAGCTCGCTCTGTCACAAGGAGTATTTGATGATCCCTAATCTCTTGAAAATATAAAATTTTCACTTTTTCGGATTAAGACTAGCCTTTGAGCCCGTCCTCACCACAACCGGCTCGCTGCGGTAGCCGGCAGTTTAGGTAAAGCCTTTTCACGACCACGCGGCGCCCCGGTTGTGATGAAGACAGGATGTCCTGTTTCAAAAGTAACCTTTGATTAAATTTTAGCGTTTTAGACTCGGCTGTGCGTTGTTTTTTTCTGAAGGCAAATGATTAAATATGTATTGTATTGAATAGTATTAGAAGGAAAGTGAAAATCTATCCCTCGGCAATTATTAATGTAAAATAAATATAACCTCTTTTGTTAACCTCTTATGGGCTGACTTTCGTTTTAGTAAACGACTATTAGACTGTGCATTGCTGGAAATTAAATGACTGATTTACCATACTATTAGTTATATTTTTTTTTGTTACCGATTCATTAATAAGTACAACTTGCTCAAACGCCACCTTTTGAGCAAATCAATATACATTTTAATGTAAAAAAAAATACGGCGATGCGTCCATTAGTTGCTGAAAAAATTGTTCCGTCTAAAATCAACTATACCTAACGAAAGCCCTGCCTCTGCAGCCACAAAATGAGCGAGCTAGATCAGTCGGGCTATTTTCACTTAGCATTCTGCAAAGAGCCCCCTCAGCAACCTACTTTGTCTAGTCAAAACTTCTCAGGAGTCAGGTCGCGGCTTTATTAAACGCGCTCTTATCTACTTCATCTTGAGTGAAAAGAGGAAATCTGCTCGAGGTCGGGCTAGCATGAACGGATGCCAACTTTTGAACAAGTCTAGACTTGTATTTAATTTTACCTGCTTTTACGTAGTTGAGTGTTGGAATTACCTATTAAGTTACATATTTAATAAATACAGGCATTTTCTAAGTAAGGGTCATTGATATCTTTATTAACAGACTTCATCCATCGTTTTCCATTCATCTCCTTCTCCCCCATAGATTCTCAGAACGACCGGTTGTAGGCGGCCTGCATCCACTGAAATCCTTCGGCTTAAAATCATCCTTCCACTTTGCAGTAGGACATCACAGGCTTCGTTTACCAGGTGGCCAGTTCAGGCTAGAAGAGCACATTGGTGCTATGTGGCCCACCCAATGCCATTCCAATCGACCCGCTGGGCTACCCTGCAACTTTTGTTCCTTCTGCAGATTTTCTCCTCGATCATACGTCCGTGTTGCACAGTTTATTACTGTGTACCTATTTAGCAATAGCTGCATCGCCAGTTGTGTCATAAAAATCTGAGTTAGACAGTCTTTATGGCTCATTAAGCCATAGAGAGGTCACTTAATGAAATTTATGATTAATGTAAAAACCATGTCATACTTACCGGGTGGCTTTAAGTAAGTGCAAATAAGTATTTACACCCTTTCAATTTTTAGTGGTGCAAAGATGAAATGAAACGTTAATTGAAGTGCACAAGACTGCTAACTTTATTCATATTTTATTACTTGCCATACTCGTCAGTCCGAAGAGATACCTGATGTTTGTCATTGGCAACCTTTACTAAAAAAACGTTAACCTGAAGGTTATTTTCAAACTTGCAAGACTATTCAATTTTATGGTCTTGATTTAACATTTTAAGCCTATATTTACCATCTTCAGAATCTTTCTTCGCTTTTAATTTAATAAGTTACATAAGGTTTTTAATTGACAATGCCTGAATGTGCTATACATTCAGTCCAACCCGCCACTGTTACGGTCTTGTTATTTTACATTCCAAACTATTTTTGTATTTGGAGGCATATCATTCTCCACCTTTAGAACGACCAACCAAACATCCTGTATTTAATTTGGGTTTACATAGCCACTTTTAAAGATGTTTTGCGATGATTAAAACCCGGTATCTTTCCAAGCCCATACGTTCATTTGTTTTTGACATTCATTCAATCAGTCGCTTCAACGACAGTAATAGGAAGGGTAATGTCGAGGCATTTAACTGTCAGACACACCAACCCCAATAAGCTTGTCAGACTGAATTCACTACGAACACAGAATTAATTAGTTACGTCTCTGGAAAAGTCATTAGCATAATACTCCTCGTGTTGGAGCCTTTTGCCAATTTGCGCTAAATATTGCACACAAGCACTTTGTTGGTATGTAATATTTAAGTGTTTTAATAGATTTCTCTCGGATACTCTTTGCTTTGCTTGCTCCTGCATTCACAAACGTCAATCAAGGTTGAGCTCACCGCAAACTCATGCCGTCCCCTAAATTGTTCATAGAACTAAACGTAACAGCTCATATTGAATGAGCTGCTTATCTTTGATGTGCGCTTATGAACGGTAGTAAGAGCAAATAAAAAAGACACTTAATTTAGACTTAACGACATTTAAAGTTGTAAAATACTTTTACTTTTACTTAAGCACGATGACCCTGGATTTAGAGCTAGCCTTGTTAAAGAAGAAGTAGTTAGTGTAAACTTAATAAATGATAAAGGCTCGACTGAAAGAACGGCAAGCTATTGTAAAATGAGGCGACTTGAGATATATTATTGCCCTGGTCCCAAAGATAGATTGTTCTATGTGTAAGGCAAAGAAACTATAAACAACGAAGAGACCCAGACGCACCATGAATATCAATATAAAATATTACAGGTACGGGCACGATAAAACAAACCCGTGACCTTTTGCATCTCAAACGGCGCTTTATAATTCATTAAGGGCTGTTATAAAACATTCAATGCCGAATATTCGCCGGATTTTATGCAGATAACCTCCTCTACACTCCGTAGTTCTAGCCGGCCAATTACGAGTATATACACAGAACATCCGTTCTATAACAAGTTGCCCGTCATCAAAGCGGACACTGCTTCATAGCGTTTGTGCCCCACCTAACATGAATAGATTTAGGACCTTTTTAAAATAGGTGCATCAATCATGTCGGACTGCAAACGGGCAGTTGACAGGATAGTGACCGTACTGTGTGTCATTTTTTTTTTTGGTTTATTAGGTCTATGTATGTGTATTATTATGTTGTATTCATATGTGTAAAAATATATATATTGTAACTAGTACATATTATTTATTATATAGATAATCATAATATTTGTATCTATGTATATTATAGTATTTACCTTAACCTTGTGCACCGCCTTAATTTCTCTGTTTGACCATGTGGTTGACTGGTAGAGAATGCCTCTTGGCATTGAGTCCGCCATTTGTACTTTGTTTTTTTAATGTGCAATAAAGGTTAAATAAATAAATACTGCACAAACAAGATGGACGAAATCTCTATTCCAAGAAACAATCAACCATGCTCAGTCAGACACAATGGTACAACGCCCTTACTCTGAAATATTATCAACCTCATTAATACTGTTTTAATAATTTTCAGCGATCTTCACCATTCATCTCAATTAATTTAAAGTTTCTAAAATGCTTTTAGAGATACTTTACGCCCTTTATTAGTTTCGTTAATCTTAGTGATCTCAGTGTTAAAATTTATCATCTGAAGGATAATTTAGAGTAATATCTACGTTAGGTTATTTAATTTTTTGCATTAGGGATTTTTCTGGTTTTCCTATCTTTAGTAATATCTACGTTATTTTAATGCAAAGTTTTGACTGATGGGGCAGCTTTTGATTTATTTAAAGAAATCTACTGAGATTACGTTTTTTTTGTTAAAAATGTGATTGACACTTAGATCAAAAGAAAAAGAGTAAGATATGGCACCCCCGGCCCCGTACTAAACGTGCCTCTATAAAATCGCCTCCAATGGACTTGTTTTCAAGCAAATATGACAGCGACTTGCTTACTTGCCCGTCATTATCATGTCTCAGTTTAGGAATAAGCGAAATATGAACGTAACGTTTTGTTTAATCAAAGGATTAATAACAATTAAATTTATTTTAATAATCATCTTTACTAGTATTGGTAGCCGTGAAGAAGGCTATTGGTGGTTATGAGGTTCATATTGAGGTTAAACGTTTAATATTAAATTTGTTCTTATTCAATAAGAACAAATATTAAATACATGCATTTCATATATCAATCACAACGAAGTTTATTGTAACTAAAACATCACAAATTATACTAACGTTGAAAAGCTGAGCATTTTGAAGTAATTATGTATTTCACATACTTTGGCTTCCGGTAAAGTTCATCAATAATTGTTCACATGCTGTCGATCTTTTAAAAGGTTTCCGAACATACTTCTACAATCTGATACAAGTAAATAACTTCGAGTAAAAATCACATCACGTATAAAGAAGCAATTTGTTTAGAACGAAAATATACAAAAAAGACAAAAATACTGCCAGACTTCATCGCGTACGGTTCCGCACCCATGATACAAAATGACATGGGCGTTATCTAGTCACGCACACAGAACGCGTGGAAACCGAAACAAAACCTAACCGCTTATAGAAAAAGAGCTATTTTTGAAAATACTGTACAGTGAACTGGCGACCTCGCTGCAGTAATTACTGGTGAAGATAACAGGACTAAATACATTGTGATTTAACGCCGCCATATTTTCGTTAATAGCTATCTGTTCTTAGTTTTTTCATAAGACATTTTGGAAACCAATCCAATGATTGACTAATGTCAACCGTTAAAAAAGAGAATTAATAAATGAATTAACAAGTATTTTATCGACGAAACCCACAGAATGAACAAGCTGCAGTGGCAGTGTCTGTAGAAGGACTATTTAATTAACCAACGATATTATTATGAAAAAGAGGTAGATAGGTCATGTCAGAACTGATGCAAAATCGAAAATTGTCATCTGGCGTACGTACCTATATAATTTGACCGTATGAACAACAAAGTAGGTATTATTATTAACTAGAGCGTGAACGAGACAGATACATGTTGCGAAGTGTCGCAAACATGTACCTGTGCTTTGCTCAGGTGCACGATCGTTCTGATTTTGGGTGCCGCTATTTTAGCACAAGTAACCTATCTACCTCTTGTTTATTATAATTTCATAATGATATTATGATGTTATAATAAAAGATGGTCATTGGCAATGATTGCCAATAACCGTTGGAGAAGGTGAGTAATTAGAGACCTCAGATTGGCAAACATAGGTAGGGTGCCAAGGAGTTGTTGAAGGATTGATTTAGAAAACAAGATAACCAGGTTGGAGAACTCTCTCAGGGACATGAAAAACAGATATGATATCGCCCAGAAAGAGATTAAGGAACACATCTTAGCTGCCACCCAATTAGTGGAAATGTCAACCTATAATGCAGATAGGTTTGACTCACTGATTAACAAAGGCAACCCTTGCAACCAATGTTCTGAAAGAATTGAGCTGGATTCTGGGTTGTTACATGTGAGACCGACCTCAGTTGTCCTTTGTGAGCCGACAGATGTGGTTACCTGTTCTACACCACCGGCTGCTACTAGCACTACTAGCAATGCTAAGAAAACAATATTATTTTCTGACAAGATAGGTCAAGGATTAGGAATATTGCTGTCAAACGACACCAAGCAACAGGTAAAAAACTTGTGCTACCCAGGGTTGTCCTACTCCGACTTGATAGGTAACATTTCTAAAGAGGAGCTAGGGGAGAATACCACTGTGGTAGTTTTCCATGGGGACAGCCGATCAATAACAAAAAGGGGACTAGTAAAAAGCATTGAATCAATAATTGACATACAGGCAGAGTACAAGTGTAAATTTATTTTGTGTGCTTTCCCATACTCAAGTACTTCATCACTTAGTCAGAACAAGGCCATACATGACCTTAATATAACTTTATATAACCTGACGTGTCGTCACAGTGCCATAACTTTATTTGATACAAACTCATTTGTATCTTACTTTAGGTTAACTGAAGATACAATGTATCTTCCCATTAGGACTAAGAAAAAACTGGCTACCTTGTTAGCTTATAACATCAACGATGCCGCTTTTGGCAGTACTTTTTATTCTTATTTTGACATTAGTACTAGTACTAATTTACCGGTTTTACATAATATTTCTACAGCAGGGCCCTGTTTAAACTAGGACCTAAGACAACAGCCAAGCCCAAACATCTGAATGTTTTTCATCAGAATATTCAAAGCTTGTCTGGCAAAGATTTAGAAATAGAACTATTTCTAGAAAATCAGGGTATAGATATTTTATGTATAACTGAACATTGGCTAACTGAAGCCAACCATCAGTCTTTTGTAATAAATAATTTTAAATTGTCAAGCGCCTTTTTTAGGAAGACCACTATTCATGGTGGCTCAATAATTTATACAGTAAATAGCTTGAAATGTAAAGAGCGCAAAGACATAGTAGGCCTGTCAGTAGAGCGTATCGTCGAGTTGTCTTGTGTGGAGCTTGAGGGCTATGTTGTGGTTAGTGTGTACCGGCCCCCTAGAACAAACTTTGACAAATTCGAGTCAGTCATGGAGAAAGTTTTAGGAAAGTTAAACTCTAAGGCTAAGTCTATTATTGTGTGTGGTGATTTCAATGTGGATTTATTAGGTACCTCAACTGAGCGCAACAGATTAGTGTCTTTATTTAAATCGTTTGGATTAGATTATCAATTTCAGGAACCTACTAGAGTTACAGCTACCACGGCTACTTGTCTGGATAATATATTTTGTGATTGTACTCCGATAAATAAATCTATTGTGTCCGTTTTAACATCAGATCATTGCGGACAAAAGATAACATTTTTAGATAAGGCTCTCACCAAGTCTAATCCTGCGAAAATCATTTGTAGACCAAAGACAGGACATCGCATAAATCGTTTTAGGGACCGTTTAAAGTGTAAGCTACCTTGCATTGTTTATAAGCCAGGTGACTCGGGAAACCTTTACAAGATTTTTTTTGAGAGTGTTAAAGGTGAGTTTGATGCTAGTTTCCCTCTAAGAAAGGTGACTCGTAAAGCTCAGTCAAAGTTTTCTGAATGGGCCACACCCGGAATTTATAAAAGTAGAAATAAAATGTACGAGTTGTATGGCTTGAAAAAATACAGCGTTGATCCAGTTTTTATTGAGTACGTTAGAAAGTACTCTAAAGCTTTTAGGAAAGTATGTGCAATGGCCAAGGCATTACACATACGTGATAAAATATCTAAGTCCCAAAACAAAATAAAAACCACTTGGGACGTGATTAATCACGAAACGGCTAAAACGAAGCATCATGATACCACATTTTCTTTGAATATTAACAGTAGAATTATTAAATCAGATGCAAACATAGCTGAAGCTTTTGAAGACTACTTTTCTAATATACCCGTGGTCACTACAGCTTCTCTGAATTCATGCCCAGCTAAAGCAGAACAGTTGTTGAAGGACAGTGTATCCTGTAAGGCTGATGTATTTAGGTTTAAACACATAGATTCACTTGATGTTTTAAAATCATTTAAATTAATGAATAAAAAGAATACCACCGATCTTTGGGGTATTTCAGTAAATATTATTAGTCATATAGTAGATGTTCTTGCTCCGTACCTAGCCATAATTTTTAATGACTGTGTTGATGAAGGAGTGTTTCCAGATTTAATGAAACATAGTAAAGTGATACCTCTTTTTAAATCAGGCAGTAAACAGGACCCTGGTAACTTTAGGCCCATATCTATCTTGCCAGCTTTAAGCAAGATTTTTGAAAAGATCATACTAGAACAACTTTTGAGTCATTTTCATGAGAATAAACTTCTACACAGGGAACAGTACGGATTCACTAGAGGTCGTTCTACTACAGATGCTGGTATTGCGCTCGTGAAACACATCTTCAGGGCTTGGGAGAGTGCTCAAAATGCTCTTGGTATCTTCTGTGACTTATCCAAAGCATTCGATTGCGTCGACCACCTCACTCTCATACGTAAGCTCGATTTTTATGGTGTTAAAGACACAGCGTTGGACTTAATTACTTCATATCTTAGTTTCAGAACTCAAAAAGTCGACGTGAATGGCACTTCATCTTCCGGATCACTGCTCAAAATGGGGGTTCCACAGGGATCAATTTTGGGCCCCTTTTTATTTTTGAAATATATAAATGACCTACCTTTTTACGTTAGAGACCTTTGTGACATAGTTTTATTTGCAGATGATACATCATTAGTTTTTAATGTCGATAGAAATAAAGATAATTTTGGTGACGTAAACAATGCACTTTCTAAGGTTTTGCAATGGTTTACAACCAACAACCTTCAGTTAAATGCAAACAAAACTAAATGTATTAATTTCAAGTTGCCTAATGTTAGAAATAACCACATTGATTTGAAAATAAATAGTAATGATATGGAGCTTGTAGATTCAACAGTTTTTCTTGGAATGACGATAGACTCTAAATTACAGTGGAGCCCTCACATAGACAAGCTTTCAGGCAGACTTAGCTCAGCTGCTTTTGCTATAAGAAAAATAAGATCTTTGACAGATGTAGACACAGCTCGATCAGTTTATTTCAGCTATTTCCACAGTATTATGTCATATGGTACAATACTTTGGGGCCAGGCAGCAGATATACAAACCATATTTATTCTTCAGAAGCGAACCATCAGATCCATCTACAAGCTTCGTGCACGGACCTCGCTTAGGGATATTTTTAAGGAAGTTGGGATTCTTACTGTGGCTTCTCAATACGTTTATAATTGTATTATATTGGTGCGAGAAAATATTAACCTCTTCACTAAACATAGTGACATACATGACAAAAATACGAGGAATAGGAATAAAATTGCGCTTCCATTATTCAGGTTACAAAAGGTTCTAGGTTCCTTTATGGGGCAAGGTATACACTACTACAACAAAATTCCAGAAGCAATTTGTAAGTTACCATCACATAGGTTTAAACATCATATTAAAACTGTCTTATTAAAAAAAGGATACTATACCACAGCCGACTACCTTATGGATAGGAACGCCTGGGAGTAAGCTCTCAGCTCGACGCGGACTCCAATTATCCATTTTGTAATAATTATACGGATTCAACATAATGATGTGAACCAACCAAACATTTTTTTCTTTGAATTGTATAACTGGATGTGAATCTCAAAACTCCTTTTTTATAATGTTAACCAGTAGTCTTTTCTAAACAATGTTGTTAATTGCTTTTAATAATTTACCATTATTTTGTGCACTAACCATTTTCTTGAAATTGTATAACTGTATGTGTATCTACCTAATAATACTGAGAGTGAATAATACTGAGAGAGTAATAATGAGAGAGGTAGGGCACAGCGGTGCCATCCGCCCGTAACTGAGCAGCCCGCCTGGATGCAAATACCTCCACCTTACAGAATACCACAGCTAAATAACGCTGTTTTTGCAGTGTTGTGTTCCTGTCGGTGAGTAAGGTCCCAGAGCTCACTAGGGGGGCTTTAGTGTTATCAGCTGGGGGACCTAAGGTTGTGTCACCGATACCGCCGCCGTGATGAATGGGGGTGGCATGTTGGCGCGGCGGCCAGGGAGACCCGATGAAACGGCTGACCGCTGGCCGCCCGCAGGCTGAACGGGGTCCCGAACCCAGGGATTACTTTAATCTCCGCCCTGGGAGGCTGACCTGCCAGCCTCGCGAAAAGTCCTCTGTGAGGTGGTCGTGCCGGGGAAGGAGACCGGAGTGGACCCGGCCACTTCATTGGGGGGGGATCGGGGGCCCTTCCGTCCGCCGTGCCAGCATACTACAAAACCTAGGCGTCAGGTTAGCGGGTCTACACTCCCATCCACTGTCCGTTTTGCTGATAGCACGAAAACCCGCCTTATCCTTTTCGACACCCACCAAAAAACCTCATGAGAAGAAAAAAAAGCAGAAACGTTTTGACAGCGGCGCCCCCTTCCACATTCAATGTGGACTTTTGCAACATCAGGGGACTACATTCTAATCTAAACGCAGTCCACCACTACCTTGAAACTGCGAAGCCGGCACTGCTTTTCCTCACGGAGACGCAGATATCCTGCCCGGCCGACGCATCGTACCTCCTCTACCCTGGGTACAAGCTCGAGCACAATTTTGTGCCTCATGCCGGGGTGTGCATGTTCGTCCGGGATGATATTTGCTGTCGCCGCCTCACGGGGCTAGAAGACAGAGACCTGTCCGTAATGTGGCTACGTGTGGACTACGGAAGCCACACCTGTGTCTACGCGTGCCTATACAGGTCGCATAGTGGTAATACAGGCGTAACTCATCTCTTTGAGCATCTGCAAGAGACATCTGACAAAATCATTGAGCAGTACCCTGCTGCTGAGTTGGTGGTCCTTGGGGACTTCAACGCTCACCACGTTGAGTGGCTGGGGTCGTCAATGCCTACTGACTACGCAGGGAGGTCTGCTTATGAATTTGCTTTGGCCTATGGTCTGTCTCAACTAGTACCATCTCCCACGAGAGTACCAGACGTCGACAGCCATCGAGCTAATTTACTGGACCTCCTACTGACTTCGCGTCCGGACGGGTACACTGTGTCAGTGGACGCGCCTCTGGGTTCGTCCGACCACTGTGTCGTCCGGAGCCAAGTGCCTTGCGCTGCGCCTGAGAAGCGTAAGCCTATCGGACGTCGTCGTGTATGGCACTACAAGTCAGCGGACTGGGACGGGTTGCGTGAGTTTTACTCATCATACCCATGGAGGCAGCTTTGCTTTGCATCTGACGATCCTGACATCTGCGCAGCAGCTGTCACTGAGACGATCCTGGCGGGGATGGAATGTTATATTCCTCACCCGCTAGTAGCTGTCGGAGGAAGAAGCCAGCCGTGGTTTAACTGGCCTAGCCGAGAGGCAGTGCGCCTCAAGCAGGCTGCATTCAAGGCTTGGACCACGGCCTGCGCCAACGGGGATCCCACCGCTTCGGATGCAAAGCGAAAGCTGAATACTGCTTCCAGGTCCAGTAAAAAAGCCATTGCTAAAGCCAAGTTCGACTTCGTCAGCCGCATTGGACAGCGTCTCGTTGGCCATCCTTCTGGGAGTCGCGCCTTCTGGTCGCTGGCCAAGGCCGCCGAAGGAAACTTTTGCCAGTCGTCTCTGCCGCCACTGCAAAAACCAGATGGCAGTCTAGCTCACAGTGCAAAGGAGAAAGCCGACCTCCTGGGCAATCTCTTTGCCTCAAACTCGACTTTGGACGCTGGGAGCTCCGCTCCACCCACCATCCCGTGGTGCGGTCACTTTATGCCTGAGATCCGCATAACCCAGCAGGCGGTCCGGCGGGAGTTGCAATCCCTGGACGTCCATAAGTCGAGTGGGCCGGACGACATACCAGCAGTGGTCCTCAAAGTGTGCGCTCCTGAGTTGTGCCCGGTATTGACGCGCCTTTTCGAACTCTCCTACACAAAAAGGCAGGTTCCGTCTTTGTGGAAGACCGCCCACGTGCACCCAGTGCCGAAAAAGGGTGATAGATCTGACCCGGCGAATTACAGGCCTATAGCTATAACCTCCCTTCTTTCCAAGGTGATGGAGCGCGTCCTTAATGGAAGGCTCCTGGGGTACCTAGAGGATCACGGTCTGATTAGCGACCACCAATACGGCTTTCGTAACGGGCGGTCGACCGGTGATCTTCTCGTGTACCTTACACACCGATGGGCGCAAGCGATTGAAAGTCAAGGCGAGGCACTGGCTGTTAGCCTGGATATAGCTAAGGCGTTCGACCGGGTCTGGCATCGAGGTCTTTTATCAAAATTACCATCTTACGGACTGCCCGAGGGTCTATGCGGTTGGATTGCCAGCTTTTTGACCAGCAGACGCATCACGGCCGTCGTTGACGGTAGTTGCTCCGATAGCATGGACATTAATGCTGGCGTCCCACAAGGTTCTGTGCTATCTCCAACGTTGTTCCTTCTGCATATTAATGATATGCTGTCAATCAACGGCATCCATTGCTATGCAGATGACAGCACCGGAGATGCCTATTATACAGGCCGAGCTGGCATCCCTCGTACCGTTGTGGAGGAGGGTCGAACTAAAGTTGTGTGGGAAATCGAGAGTACCCTCGCTAGGGGCTCCGAATGGGGTGGACTTAACTTGGTCCAATTTAACCCCACAAAGACACAAGTTTGCGCGTTTACCGCTAAGAAATCTCCATTTGCTGTAGCTCCTCAGTTTCAGAACACTACCCTCACAATTTCCAACAGTATTGGGATCCTTGGTGTCGATATATCCAGTGACGTCCAGTTCCGTAGTCACCTTGAAAACAAGGCGAAGTTGGTATCTAAAAAGCTCGGTGTGCTGAATAGAGCGAAGCGGTACTTCACCCCAAGGCAGAGACTCCTGCTGTACAAAGCGCAAGTCAGGCCACACGTGGAGTACTGCTCTCATCTATGGGCAGGAGCGCCTGGATACCAACTGAGTCCTTTTGACTCGGTGCAGAGGCGTGCTATTAGGATTGTCGACGATCCCAAGCTCACCCGCGACCTGGAACCGCTAAGTTTGAGGAGAGACTTCTCCTCGCTTTGCGTTTTCTACCGCTTGTATAACGGGTTTTGTTCTGAAGAGCTGTTTGATATGATGCCCACGGCTACTTTCTACCATCGCACCGCCCGCCATCGTCAGGGTGTTCATCCACATACTCTGGAGCCGCCATGGTCTCGTACAGCTCGGTTCCTGAGATGCTTCCTTCCCAGGACACTTAAATTGTGGAACGAACTCCCTGCCGAGGTTTTCCCGATGAGCTATAGCATGGAGTTCTTCAAGAGGGGTTTGAAAAGGTTCTTGCAGGGTCGGCAACGCACGAGTAACGCCCCTGGTGTTGCACGTGTCCATAGGCTGCGGTAGCTGCTCACCATCAGGCGGCCCGCATGCTTGTTTGCCACCGTCGTAGTATAAAAAAAAAAAAAATAATAATAATAAATTGTAATTTACTAACGGTTTATTGTACAAAACATATTGAAAAGAGTAACTGCTGAGTTTCTTGCCGGTTCTTCTCAGTACAGAAACAACTTTCCGACACCGGTGGTTGAGTCACATTATGTTTGTATACTGTGTATTTATTTATTATTTCTATTATAGTATTTAAGTCTATTATTAAGTGTATTTTTGTTTGTTTGATTAAGTTTTTGACGATTTGAAAGCACTTGTAACAGGTCTATTTAAATAAAGATATTTCTGATTCTGATTCTGATTCTGATGACCTGAGGTCTGTGGCGGGAAAAGATTGAAATGGATGTAGAAAACTTAGAACTGAGAGTTGTGGCGAACCTCGAAAGAGGCCTATGACCAGCATTGGAATACAAATACAACAGATGAATGACGATGATGACTAGACAATATCTCAATCTCTTTAACTTGGATTATGTAATTTCATTAACTGTTATGAATCCCGTCGAAGTAGGTATATTGCTAGTATTTACCAAATAAAATGCAGGCATCTTACATTTTGACGAAGTAAGTTCCTATTTAAAGCAGTTATTCAAACATACACGTGTTCCACTAATGCGAATTCCGGGAAACATAAGCTACTCGTAGAAACAATCGCACAACGCTGACAAATATTTATTTGCACAATGCAGAATTTCATTTTGCATAAAAATGCTTGTGCATTACAGTTCGTTACCCACAGACAGAGGGCGCTGCAAGTATTCGCTTTTGGGCTCACATTTGAGTTGAAATTATATACAAAGGAAAAGCTTTATTTGTTTTAGCTGCTATATTTCTTATTAAATAACTGTCTGATATTGTCAAAATGCTATTAGACTGGGACAGTTCAATAAAACAACATATGATAAGCAATATTAACGTGGATTTCACCCCGTTAGTGGTAACACAACTCAGGAGGATTTTGGGAAAATATATTTATTAACTTTTTTCGTATTTTTTTTTAAATATTTATTATCATCCTCTTCGAGGCGGTGAGCAAACCAAAAATTTGAAAGCCATGAAAAACGATCTAGAAATGCTCGAGTTATTAGTGTTGTAAGAAACCTAAATTTATTTTTCACATAATATTATGCAACTGGAAGAAATTTAATTAGGTTTTTTAATCAAGTTAATGAAATGATGTCGGTGTAGTATGTACCGGCCTTACAAATGTATTTGCACTCTCTATTCGAAGAGGTCAACTTGGATGGAGGTCTTGTAACGCTCACGAAACATATTTGCAACAACAGCACACATTTCCCTGGTGCCGAAACAAACCTCTGTTATTTATGGAAGCCAAGACAACAAAGATGCTTACCACAAATGTGACTCTCATGGTAAATAAGAGTGAATTCATTTAAACTAACGGCTAGTAATAGGAGGGTAGGCTTTCAATATTATGCGGGCCATTTTTGATTCTGTCACCAACTTCTAAATAGAACACACAATAGTATTATTTCTGAGATTGAACTATATTGAACTGGTGTGAGATATCGTATTAAACTTAAACCTTCTACACCCTTATTCTTGTAAGGTTTAGATTTCGACACGTTTTGACACTAACTCGTAAATGATCATTGAATTAAAAATGAAAGAAACAGAACATAACAAATGAAATAGACAAAACATAAATATTTAAAGAGACAAAACATAAAAAATAAAGAGACAAATGTATCTACTTGAATGAAATGAAATAAAGATAGATAGGCGAGCAAACGGAGAATACTGCAAACTTTCAGTCAGAAGAAAAAGGATTTATGTCAGCTTTTCTAGATTCAATTAAAAAACATCTGCAGAATAAGTCACCGTTGACCTAAAATCTAGAAAAGATTTAATATCAGTGCCATAAAGATAAATCTGTTCATACGTTCTTTATTTTAAAGCTACATAGCTCTGTCATTTTTAAAAAGTTTCTGGCCAATTTCCGACGATTTATGCAGTCAACCCAAAGTATTTGGCGGTGACTCATTTTCCGAGCCAAAGCGAGCTTTAGGAGCTCCGATGCTGAAAAATGGACTTTAACCAAAACCACGTTGCAGTAAAGGATGCAAAACGCTACCTAGTTACTAGTGGTTCCTGATTAAAATGTTAATGGTGGACCTATTTTAAAGTATGTTTTCATTTGGATGTTACAACTGCTGCTTAACTCAAGACCTTAATTTTTTTAAATGGTCACATATTTATTTTTAATCGGTGAAACCAATTTACGAGTGTGCATTTCTATGATGTCACCCCTATTAAGGTTTTTCTCGTTCCTCAAAAGGCTTATCCATTTTTACAGATACAAAAATGTTAAAAAGTACTATTTGTGAAGCATTTATTAAACGGTATGAAAAAATTCGATTGAATAATAAATGATATCTTTTATTTGCCATAATTGTTATCGTTGTCAATAAATACCTTACAAAGATTAGTAATCATTCATTAAGATTCAAGGACTAATTATTTGGTAATATGTACATTTTTAGAAATAGTAGTTTTCGATACAAGTGCGGAAAGTATGTCATTTTGCACGAGTCGCGAGGCATCTTGGCCCGAGCCGGCAGGCGAGGGTCAAGACTCGGGACGAGTGAAAATGACACTTCCGCTCGTGTATCGAACAATGTTTTTTGATACATTTGCGAAAAAAATATAACAAACCAATGCGAATCATTAACACAATTAAATCAAGAGTAAAAAAAACTTTTTTTTTTCAAGGCACCGGTTGTTTGCATTCAGCCTAGTAAAAATATAAGAATTATCTCTCTGCCATTGTTAATACGCAAACAGCCAACTTTAAGTAAATTGTTTCCGAAATTTAATTGTTAGTAGTTACAGAATAGCCCTTTATTTTGACAATTATGCAATTTAAATATTTTTAATAATATTATATTTCCAGTTTTAATGCCAAATAACATATCCAAAAACAAAATAAAGTGATTGAACAGACAACCTCTTTGGTAGGATGTATGGGTTTTATTAACATTATCAAAAAAAATGGAAAAGTAAAAAGCACTAGTGCGGAAAAACTAACTTTCCGCACGCTAAGCAGCTACGAAAAGTACCACTTTTTGAGCAACTGTATTAAAAAATAGTATTGTGGTTTAGTTCCACAATTTAATATCATGATAAAAATAGCCATACTTCCAGCAAAAAAGGCAAGAGACAATCGCATTTCTAACAGTAATAATGATCTTGGTGCTAACATAAAAATAAGGGGATTTGAGCCTCTATCTTTAAATTATGACCACTCGTAAAAACACGCGCTATTTGGCGCCTTATCAAAGAGCCTTCTTTGTTGCGAATACAACTTCCCTCCCAACTGATAGGGGAATAAAATAATTTATTTTACGTGATCCTAGTCTTGGCTTTGTCAAGGAGTTAGATAATATTTTCATGTATTTTATTTGTACTGCGTTTGTTAACATTTGAAAGCGCTGGTTGTGGCTTGAAAAGTAAATAGGAATATCAAAAAGGTTTGTTGTATGTCAGTTAGTTAGTAAATATTTGTATTTTCTGCTGTAAATTACACTTTTAATATGAAGTTTCTATGGAACCGTTTTATTTTAATGCAACATAAAAAAGGTATTTTAGGAATGAAATTAAATTTTACTTTAATTACAATCGTAGCCATGATAAAAATAACTTAATAAGAGAAATGTAAAATTTGCGTGAAGTTCTTTTAGCCGACTTATTTACTCAAAATGAAAATACTCGTGTAACGGAAAAAAAACTTTTATAACAACTTTTTCCGGGAAAGTTTTGATTACATTTCAAACGTAAGCTGCGGTTGAAATAGAAGAGATGATAATAACTGCTTGTTTTAAATAGATTTCATGGAATCGACTCATGCCTGTGTTAGTTAGGTTATTCTAACTTGGATATATTTTATTGAAGTCATCACATACCATCAAATAATTTCCTGTAGAGCTAATGTTCATGATATCACATCATAGCTCTCAAAACTATGACCCAAACGGGTCCGTTAGAGGCCCGCTAACAGTTGTTGTAATGGTGAACCAAAAAATTAAAAACCCTACATTTCACATGACGAAATTAAGATCAATACGACATGGCGCTTCGCTGTTATCTAGGTTGTTCGGATTTTTACTGGTTTTCTCTTTAATGATCTAATTATGACCAAGTAGGTAGTTTATACACAATCGATATGGCACAAACCACGACAATCACATACATAATTTATGGGACAAAACTTTCCTCCATTCTCCGGGAGAGATTTAACGATCTGCTTTATAGGAACCTTATTTCAAACATGGCATCCCTCATTCATGGAATACCTACTGCTTAAATATACTTCCTCAGTATCCACAAGAACATTTGTGTTAGGTTTAGTATAAAACATGTAATCCATCGTACATGTCATGAACTTGTATGTCACAACATTCTATCCCATTCGTTTATGAAGGGATATTGTGGACCGAACGTCCCTTCACAATAAATACATTGTACGTAAGATGTGAGGGTTAGCTGTCTAGATTATAATATCCCTTGTCAACCCTAAACTTTTTGCTGGCGTAAAATAGGTCTATTGGAAGACTATGTTATGAAATTTTGTGTTCAATTTTGTAGATTGCCGAAGTAACGTGATGCATAAATTTACCACGTTTTGAAATAATTACACACACCGTTTGTCATAAATTTATTCGAAAATTAAATGATCAGAAAATCAATTTTAATTTCCTTGAATTCGCCATTAGTCTGCACTCATAATAATTAATAAACACCAGAATCTTTCATTTATTAATAAGGATGCTGCTATTTCCATCGGGTAATAATTGGTTATCTATAGACCAAAATACGAATTCTGTGGACGTAGATTATTTTCCTAAAATAATTGTTTTTTATGTGAATTTAGTAAATTGTCCATTTGTCAGATCCTAATCTTGCCAGTTTTAAAAACCATGATATAATAACTAAGTAACAGATGGGGTAAAACACTATGTTTTACAAAACTTATTATACTAACAAGGAATCAGAGTGGTTATAACAAAGGATCTAAGGATTGAAAATAAATAAATAAGAATTGCTCGTGGATAACACAATTTATTGATAACTGTTTCATATTGCTAATATCTATTGACTCTTTACCAATTTAACTCCAGTTTAACTTCATTTTTATCGCGAGCAAACGACCCTTAGAAATAAGCTCCTCAAATAATTGCATTCTATTATTCAACATTTATGAAGTCGGAATATTTCAACTCAGAACAATCAGGCTTTCTCTCTAGAGCTGGCTTGAATCCAATAAATCTCTCATTTTCCCCGGAGAATAATATTTCCTAACGAAAGATTAAGGATTGAAAACAACGCTAAAGTGCAAGATAATGAGTTGCCAAGTTCTAAAACTAAAACTTACCTACTGCTTTAACTGATAATCATCCGACGTGATCTTCTGAAATATATGCTATTTTTATTTTTGAAATATTGACAGCATTTCCAACAGCTTTGAACGGTAGATAATCGTTAAACCGTTACAGCATACATCCATAGACACATGATATAACCACGGGTATCAATGTGTAAATTAAACTATGAAACTATGTGTTCTGAGATATTTTCCTCATTCGACGATTATATTGAGAGATATTCAGGATATAGTTTAACCTCACAATATGTTCAACTTCATCGTGTGCACTGTTTTATAACTAACTCGTACCTTAATCTTTTGGTTCAACAACGACCTCAAGAATTACCTCTCTATTAATATTTTCTACACTACACTATTAGACTGAATATCAATTGAAGTGTAATTAATTCCAAAAAATATATTATCGCTATTATCACCTTTTTGCTACGTATTTCATAATATTGCGTGGTTCAAGCGCTGCTGTAAGAATCAATCAAGTCTTGTCTTTTTTGTATCATCATTTTTCCCTTTCCTCTGCCCTTTCTTGTTCCACTTGTCTATAATATTGTCCCTTCAGACATTGATGTATTTTCTTGCGACGAGTTTTTCCTAACATTGATTGAGTTTCCCTATACCTAATAATCAGGTTTTCGTGCCTGATAGAAGTATGAAACTTGGAACTTTCCTCAGTTATGTAGTAGAATTTTAATTATTATTTGAATTTCACAATTTTCTTGTTCAAAGGTAACCTCAACCGTATTTTGTAGATGATCATTTTTCATGCGAACACAATTTCAAGTTTACTTCTGATTCTTCTAAGCAAGATTTTGTAGATTTTATCTGGACATGGATTAGTGTTCATAAACTCACGTTTAGTAAACATGGTGATTAAGCCAGGTCACCTATCAATTATGACGATTACTTCAGTACAATTATGAGTACTTACTAAGCTGTGGCATAGGTTATAACAGGATTATTGCAGTCGATCGCTAATGATAGAGGAGCTTATCTATTAATAATGCAAACAGAAACAACTTGTTATTACATTATAGTACAGAAGCTTTGAGTTTTTTGTTCATTTCGCTTAAATACTTCAGTAAGAATGCAACAAAATACTGAGGTTTAGTTCTTTCGGACACGTACTTATTTTAATCCTTTTATTATAATGTTAAATGAAGGTAGAAGTGTAGTGTATGTAACATTCCAGTTAAAATATGTTTTCATGTTGAATTTTGTTCAAAACTGAATTTTTCGCTTGTTGCCTTTTACTTGTTATGGTTGGTGTAACTTTTTGTTTGTATGTTTTTGTCCTTTGGGGCGAATGTCACGGTTTTTTAACTTTCTAACTCTGTTAAATGAGTAACACATGAAACTTGTTTACATGCAATTTTTTTGTAGCACTCATACTTTTAATTCGGTAAATGTTGTCCTTATACGACATAATATGACTTGATCTGTTCAAACTTAATAAATATCCAGTAAATCTTGTTGTTATTGCCTTCGTCTGGTTTAAAAAAAACGGTATATTGAGTCAAAAGACGACTTCTTAAGCATATTTCAACGAAATATTTAGATAGCTAGTTTTTTGAAATGTGGGCCGGTATGAGTCTTCGTTATATAGATGAAAATATCGTTTGCGTGTGTTGGCAACTACTAAACTAACGAGAACTCAAACTGAATTTTAGATCACAGGTTGCTCGGCTGGATCATCAAAAGTCCATTTTTGTCATTTAGAGCTAAACACCAAAGCCTAGATATCAAATACTAAGCGACAAAATAGGGTAAATAAGACGTGCCGTTGAAATAACAAAACTGTCGAAGCGCCCTAACAATAAAATCTAATAAAACCCTCATTGCGATTCATTTGAAACGCTAGTGCGTAGGCGTGACAGTGACAGATAGATAATCTAGCTGAGAGGGAAAAAGACAGAAGTATAATTGATTGTGCTTGAGTGGGGTCCCGCTGTATTGTTAATCGATGGATTGGCCAAATCTTCTCTTTTCACCCAGAAAACTAATCTGAATAAGTTGAAGGAGGCTTAACACAAGAAAATTAGGCATCAAACGGAACGACTTTTCTTTTATGTAGACGACTTTATTGGATTGATTAAATGGAAACTGCTTTGTAATTGCTAATTGACTGAACTAGTCGATTCGTTAGCTGTAAAAGTTCGTTAGCAATTGTACTTTTCGCACTTTGAAGTGTGCTTGGTGTTTTTAAGTGGTGGCCCAGCATATGGTACAAGTTAGATCAGAAAAATACTTTTTGTTAATTGTATTGTACAATTTGGGATTACCTTTCCAGTGATGTAAATCAACGATAAGGAATACGAGCGATCCCGTTTGGTTTTCACTTATTCATAAGCATATTTGAGTTAATTTTTTTGTTTCTATTAATTCTATTTTATAATAATGTTAAAATAATATGTTAGTTGCAATAATACCCACCTACCTTCTTTTTTTTAGCTTTTATTTTTTGTTGTTGTGCCTAACAAAGTGATGGTTAAACTCGAATGAGTTTATGTGGCGGTTTGTGTGTTGTGTACACTTTTATAAATAAATAAATGAATATTCCCAGCCAGAAAGAGAGTCAAGAGTATAGGGATGTTTGCAGCATGATAGTGCAATCCAACTCTCATCCATCATCCCAGGCAGTACTTATTTTGTTCAACATAACTTCATTGGAGCGTGATCGATGACGCAACCGTGATTAGGGTTAAATCAATAATATTGGAGTGGAGTAGATAGGTAGTTACTTCATACTCATTTTGTATCATTTTCTTGTTGTATCACATGTCATAAATCCGACCGTTTTTGTTTTAACCTCATCTTTTGTTTTATTTATAATATTAGTTAAGTACGTCGCGTTTTAATGTAATGGTACCTAACAAGTAATAAAAATGTACAGGGATATGAAAACTTTTAGTTTATGGCCAATAGTTTTGGAATAGGTAAGCGAACTTTTAGGTTTGTTGCAATAATTCTTAAACGCCCCTGGCAGCAAGCACCGGGCTTTTCAAGTTTAGCGGTAAATTAACCCTAATTTTATTGAGCTTTTAGCTATTGCAAAAGTTTGCCTATCAATTCAAGTAATTTATGGAATGATTTCAAACATTTTAAAATCGATAGGTTACTACATAAAAAGAAAATAAAGTCATTAGTTAACAATTTCTAGCAAGTATAACAAGTGATTCTGGGAACTTTGTCCAGGAATCAAACGAGTGTTCTAAAAATTTCCTTACGTCCTCTGTATACTCAGTCCATAGAATGGCATCTATCGATGAGTTTCAAATAGACCGCTTTTACTTTTCCACAGGGTAAAGCATTTTGCATTTTAAATTCATCGTTAACCTAGCATCATTTAATTGGTAAACACAGAACCCTTTGATGAAAAACTAATGAGCGTCAGTAAATAAATTCAGCCTTGTAAATTCCGTGTTCTATCACATTAAGTGCAAAACGCTGGCGAGCTATCACTTGACATTTGCAGTTCGATTCAAGTCGAATTAACCTATTTTCGTTATATTGATCTTTCATCGGTCCACATTCTGTTTCATGAAAATTTTACAACATAATTACACGTTCATGGCTCACAAGTCCACGTGTTAAAAGTCACTTAGCGGTCGGTAGCGATAACAGGAAAACGGAACACTTTGGTCTAATTTTGATAATGTTTGTACGGTTTTCGTTATCGGGCAACATTTCTACCAACATTGCTTTAAAAACCTTAGAAAATATATTGGAAATTGCAGTAAAGGCCTTTGCCATGCAGTGGAAGTTATTATTTCACTACAACATAACTTTACCAACTCACTTGGTGATGGGTAATGGAATTGAAATTGGAGTATTGGCGATTTAGCTTGATTTCTCGTACAGAAACCTAAACATTGTGTTGTAATTGAAATTTCCCTTGACTCAAAACTAGGGAGGGAAGTCTACTGTGATCTACCAAAAACTCAAAATACATCACATTCCTGCATCTCACTTTGCTATTATTGGTGTTATACATGTATGAACAAGAGAGAGAGACGCCAATATTTTTATTCGACGATCTTATTCAAAAAAAGTATAGGTATTGTATGCACTCGGTTAGAGACACAACCGAATTGAATTACATTTATAAATAGATAAAGTTGCATAAAATTGTGCTATTCAAACGAGTAATACGGAACCCCATGATAGTGACAGACATATTTCTTCCTCAGGTGTTGCATTAACACTTATTGCTATAGTGTGTGTTACGTGAAATTAAGGTGGTAAAATGGCCACTGAGTGAAACGTAGCCTATTCACCAGCACTTTGTATGGTTCGAGAACAAACAACGTTTACGTGTCAGCTGACCATTGAAAATATTCTTACATTTTCCAGTGTAGAATTCTTGGAAAATATTTTCCAATAATATGTTGCTAGTGTTGCTGCGGACTAACCCCATTTGTTCATGATGGTTAGTTTATTGCCGCAGATTGCAGCGTTGGTTCAGGAATTGAAGTGTCCGATCTGTTACTTACTTGTGAATGTTAAGGACAATAACAATGAAAAACAACACTTTACAGTAGTTACAAGTACAGTCCAGTTTACAATAGTATGCATTCATAAAATATGTGAAACTTCAAACAGCCACTTACATTTTGCCCTCACCTAGCTTTGAGTTGAAATCTGGAAATTACTCTGTGCTCATTGTAAAATTGGCAGTTACGAGTATAACTCCGGTGCTCAAAAACACATAAAAAGGACCAGACAGCGTGCTTTGTGCCCCGTTTGGGATATTATTAGAGAAGCAAAAATTTGACAATCAATCTTGTCCATTTGTATCAACTTGTACCAATTTTTACCAATCCATTTGTAAAAAGAGCTGTGGATTTTTCGAATAAAAACTCATTATTTAACATTGGTAACCCTGATCCGATGACAAAATATTTGTCGTAACCAAAATGTTGCTATTAATTTATATATTTTGCTTTCTGCCTAAAAACCTAAGACTGTTAAATTTGAGAGATTTTGAAACAAACTACAAGTTGTTAATAACATCAACCCAGTTTTATAACCATAAAATAATTACTACAGTTAAAAAACATTGCTCAGCCGCATAGCGGGCAACAAAGACACTTTATTCGAACGACACTATTACAGCCGGATCACCGAAGTTGATCTGAATTGCCTACGTGATGCCCAACTGCCGCTTCGTATTATTGTCGGTCTGAATGTCCGCAGAATGTATCCGGATAATCGACCACAAACGATATGGGTTGAACTAACGACATAAGCTATGGTAATCATACTGTTTATAATTTTAGGTAACATTACTACAAAATCACGGGACATTACGGACATTATTTTACACAGCGCCATCTAGCCCCAAACTAAGCAACTAAATGTGCTATGTAATGCAACGGATTAAACTTAACATACATACGAAACACACAGACCAGTACAAACCTGCATATTTGTACTGAGCGGGGATCGAAACCGCAACTTTTGGTTTAGTAGTCAACTTCTTAACCATAACACCAAACCGGTCGTCTGAACTTTAATGAACTGTTATGAAAGAATGAACTTACAATATTCAAACGACTACAATAATTACACCCTCACGAACGACTTTGAACGTCTCACGGCTGGGGCACAGGCCAAAACTTAACTATAAGGTGGTCAGGTAGAGGCCATACTTCAAAACATGGCCTCAGTGCATATTGTCAAATGCTAGTTTTCAACCTGAGATCAGATGTTAGCAAATAGCCCTAAAGAATCCTAACCCATGAACTGACCTAGTCAGAGGTCTTAACCTCCGACTTAATCTTTGAACTCGAAGAAAAGTTCAGTTGAGCTGTAACTCTTCTTCAAGTTTTTTCTCGGTGTTCTTGTTTCTAGACTCATTTTTATAGGAAAGTGTATTTGCGAACAACTACACGAGATGTGTTTCAACAAATATCGGTCCCGGTAGAATGTGGCCAATTAACATAACTTGTCCTGTCTAGTCTTGTCTAGGTCTATGCCGAGACGTTAGGGAAATTCGCTAGAAGCATTCCTGCAAACATTATTGAATTTTATAAAAATAAAAGCGTGAAAAGATGAACACAAAGCTTACATTGATATTGTACGAAAGTGGCTAAAGGCTAATGTATAGTACTCGTACACAATCACAAAAAATAGTTTATCCTACTAATATTATAAAAGCGGAAGTTGTATGTGTGTTGCTCTTTCACGTAAAAACTACTGAATAGATTTTGATGAAACTTTACAATCATATAGCTTATACATCTGAATAGCACATAGGCTACAATTCATAAAGATTAATTACTTTTTTTTAAACTTTAGATTTCGCGGTTCCACTAGTTCAAAATAATGCAAAAGCATGTCTGTTTTTTAGTTGTTAACACTTCAAAAAGGCAATTGCTGAGCGCTGTGCTGTGGCCCAGTGGTTAAAGAACTCTGGTTTGCAGCTCGTGTTACTGAGTTCTTATCTTGCCCGACACCTACGGTGTAATTATTCATCGATTACAACATGAGGCATAATACTTGTGAGCTTCTAAATGCAACATTACATTACATTACGTAACATTTACTATGACGGCAGCAGTTAGTGTGATTCTGAATACCCACTTTTGGGATATAGTCATGAGTGTATATTGTTATGTTATCAAAATCGTTGAACCATTAACCTTTTTTGTATCAGAACATATTATTTAACCCTAAGAAAGACAAAAAATACCTTTTACCGTTAAAGTTGGTGAAATGAGGCATGATATTTATTTAACTTGTATTTATATAAAACTTTCTCTAATAGAGTTAAACTTAAGCCTGAGAGTCCAGTTTGGTTAACCAACTGTTACAGTTTCGAGATAATAGTTAAAGTTTTGACACAATATTGATTCACTGAATTGCACCAGAGGGTCTACCAAGAGATTTCGCTTACTCAGTTGCTATCGTTTATTTGAATTGTTTGTATAGGATTTTACTACTTCTTCTACTATCTGGTAGAGTCGCTTAACGGAGTCCTATTCATAGAGCACCACTATTTATTCAGTACAAAACTTCAGTACTTACGAGTAATTGAAATTTGAAAATACATAATAACGAGAATATTACTTGTATAAGGGGTTATTAACTTACCAAAATAGCAAAAAAAAAAACACAAATATCGAGTCGAAGTAAGTTCATTTGGTGTTTTTGGTATTCGAATGCTTCAAATACTTAGTGCACACAAAATACGCTTCATGATGGCGCGTTGTAATTTTATCTGAATAATTATAACCTTTAAATGTCCCACTGCTATAGGTACACAGGCCTCTCCTCAACTATGAGGTGTCACAGCGACCCATAATACAGTGACTGCTTTTAGTGTGGGACACACATGAGCTATGAGTAAAAAAATGCCCCAACGGTGTTTATTTACAGTTTTTTCTCAATTGTTTGCGTGTGTGTATTTGTAGATATGGTATGGCTAAATACGCGTGTGGCTATAATTAATTAATGTTTTTCTTTTATTTAATACATCCAACTATAATAGCTCTGATTCCATTACATTGAGGAATAAGCTTTTCCACACACGCAAACGCCTTACGACGTGTTTTTCAGCTTAAAAAAAGAGTTCAGCAAACTGTTAACGGGTTTTCTATTCCAGATTGCTATTTTCATTTCATGCAGTTTTAAATTTATCGCTTATGCGTGCATAAACAGCAACATAAATGCACTTTATGTGAAAGCCCTAATGCCGATATTTCAACAGCTTTTCTTTTCTGTACTAAACGATTATTTTGTGCAGAACACTTTAATCACTTCAAGACATGCTAAGTTTTACGCACCTGAATGAATAGAAACATTATTTAAATCTGTGTATTTACTTATGTAGACAGTAGCAATAGAAGTAATTTATGAAGGTGTATTTTTCTTTCGCCGTAAAAATATTAAATGACTAACGTGGTTTATTCCGTTGTGGATACAAATGTTTTGAACACGAAGCTTATCGTCAACATTTACATGCCAAATAGCCAGAAATTACTTTATTTGATTATTATTCCTGCCACATTTCGGTTTGGCGAAGACAATGATCTTAATTTATTAATATTTTATTTGTTGCCTATCGCTACAAGAGACGTTTTTTCCTTAATAATAAGAGAACTTTTACTATTTAAGACTATTATAAATAATTGCTGTGAGCAAAGATAATATTAAAATTGGAAAATTGAGATGTATGATCAGTCAACAGCACATCAGACTACCAATTTCCGTTTTGTGCTTTGCTCTTGCCAAATGACATTTCTTTGAAATAGAGCAAAGAGAATTGACTGGAAATTGGTAGCTTGTCTTTGTTGGTTTCAAAGTTGCTTTTAATTTTTTACATTTTAACAAAAACAACTAACCTTATCTTGCCTTATAATAACCAGAATTTCTCCGTATTTTCCAGCTACGCAAGCCGGTGTCGACGCTGTCGATCCCCGGTGCGATGAAAGCGTACTCTGGCGGCGGCAGAGACGCGGCGACGGAGGAAGCTGGGGTCGCGCTCGTTGGGGTCCACAGCGAATACCCGCGCTTCGGGGAGGAGCGGGCGCTCGGCGGCGGCACGTACAAAGGCGGGGGGGCAGCTAAACATAAACCTAATATAGGATATAGGTCAGTATTATTTATTCTATTGAAAAAGTTGTTCAAACATTATTTTTCTCAGTAGTCGTAGGCAGCTTCGAGATTAACTTCAGATTGAATGTTGCTTGTAAAAACGCACAAAACTGAAGTAACTTTTGTGACCTGTGTCGCTTCCCCAACTTATCATCCCCATTATTGCTACCAGCACTTGCAGGATCGCTTTTCTCCTAAATCTCCCAAAACATAACAGAATGCGCTCTCCAAGTATCGCTAGGGCGTTACTAGTCTAGCCGAGATCCGTGCCTCCACCCAAGCGAAGGGCCCCCCTGAGACACGTTTTTTTTGAAAATTAGGCTTCAGGGCCTTCTGAACTCCCTCAACTGTGGTTAAACAGCAGTTCTTCAGAAACAAAAACGACAGGCGGCAACTTTTCAACCTTCTGTGAGAGACTAAGTCACTACTGAAGTGGTACAAGACATTATCTTGTCATGAGCCAAAGTTCTGCCACTCACTGGTATGGTGGGATCTGTCATCTTCCTCTTAGTTTATCACCAAGGTAAGAGGAAGGAGGATCCATATCATCTGTTATATCACTTGTCTATTAGAATTTTTCTCTGCTATCATCTCTTAGGACCGAAGACAGCTTGATTGTGTGTTGGTGCTAAACTTTATGTTTTTGACTGCAACAATTTCCGTTCAATGTATCATGCGTCGGTGTCAAACCCAATACTCGTTTGCCAAAATACGATAAGCTTTTAGCAATAACAGCGAACGAATCGCTCTATCAGTTGGGGTCTATTGCGCGATGACGATTTTAATCTGTATCTGTACAGATGAATAGTTTTACCAGCAAATATGTTTTATAAAAGCACAAACATGTTTCCTCCTTATTTCTTATTGTGAACATTAGCGAGTAAGTCACAATAATACACGTCAATTTTTAAACCAATCCTGCAGCGTTGCTTTAATTTTAAATTATAAGGTAAGTCTACATGGTAAAGTCCACTGGCAGCAGCAAGTTCTTAAATGAAATTTTATAGCTACATTTTGCGGAGTCGTCTGAAATAAATTCTATCGCGACTGAAGTAATGTGCAGTAAAGTCGCTGGGAACGCAAACCACAGCCTTTCAGACACGTCTAATGATGCTTAGATATCATAATCGTTAGACAGTGTAACCTCTGTCTCTCTGTCTACAACCTATTGAGCGGCCAGTCTGAAGAACGTGGCTTTTGGCTTCAAGGCAGTCGTTTAACGGTCGAAAGATTTATGTTTTTTAAGGCATTGACTTTATGGTGAGGTGTTGGACTAGCCCATTTCACCGTTTCGTTTGTTTCAGTGAACTTAACTCAATTATTTTCTAAATGATCACTTCAAACAAAGGCAAAACAATGTACTTTTGAAAACGGTTTTAAATATTTTCAAATTACATTTTTTGTTTTAAAACACATTGACAACTAAAAGTCCATACAATGTAATCTTTCTACTTAACTCTGTTAGTTAAGTAGAAAGATTGTAAATGTATGCTTTTTAACATAATGATACTAAATAAGTTAGTACTTATATTCCACCTTAACGATGTGAAATGAAAAGATCTCTATCTGTAATAATATTTGTATTATTTTTGTATTTGTAATTGTATTGTTTGTTTTTTTCAATTATTTTGTTTCAAATGAAAAAGTTCCAATTAGTTGAGTTATCAAACTGAAACCAAAAACGTCCAGTTTGAATAAAAACATTGAAATTTATTGTCAGATTAATTTCAGGATGCAATTTCGAATTTTGATACAAAATGAATGAAAAAGTTCCAATCTGTATGGAAAATTATTTTGTCGGACACCTACTAGATTACATTGGACACGCGTGCGTGTCACTGTGTGCTTAATTGTATACCATGAAACTTTAATTTAATTTGGCTACACTAGTAATACGTTGCACTCATATATTTTGGTGTGTATAACGCGTTATAAATTTCAGTTGTTAAAATGTAAAGGACAGTACTCACAAAAACAGCGAGCGAATGTTACGTGGACCGACTTTTAGCGAACATTCTTGACTTTTAATTTAACGTAGGTAAAGTCGCGGAATGAAAAGGTTGACCAGTTTTCAAACACATTCATTTACGAGGAAACTGTGTAACAGGCTAGAGTATGCCGAAAAGTATGCCAGTAAAACTAAAATTCGATTAGACGTATGTTCCTTCACGATTGACAGTTGAACCAACTGATCTTGTCAATGTCATCATTGAGCAAGCAAAACAGATCTTAGGGTGGTCAACCCTTTCATTCTCTGACTGTACTTACTAAAATAATACGTTTTGTGTTTGCGAACATTGTGCTCAAGTTTAAGACAAAAAAGATTCATGAATGCAAAAATTATTGAGGGTCTCAAAAACAAATTCTGTTAGAAGTTGAAACAAAAACCAAACCTACACTCAACAGTTAGAAAAACATCGAATATTTGAACAGGCTCTTTTAAACACTATTCCTGTCACGTTCGTGTGAAACAAGGCGGTTTTTGCCTGCACCGTGCGTTCAGTTACTGAATTCATGAAATGCAAATAGAATGTGAAACGGAACCAAACACAATCTGATCAACCACTGAAACCACAAACCGACTACCCTCGGATTTATAAGCTCCGTGCCGTATTCGAGATTTACTATACAAAATGATTTATGGTATAGTCATTCTGCAAAGGACTTATAATAACTTTGAAGATTAATTATCTGTTTTGAATTTTGTGGCAGCTTAAAAAGGTATACATACCTGTGTGCATTTTGCTGTATGGTTACTGTAGAAGATTTAGATATTTTGAATATGAGTATTTGTTAATGAATAAGCTCGTGGCTCAGTTTATTTATTGTGAAATAACACACGTCAGGTCAAGAATGTGATTGGTGACCATCCTAATGAAAATTTGAAATAAATGAAATGAAATGAAAAAATTAAGAATGTATTTACAGGTATCACCGTGCTTCGGAATGCACGTTTAGAAACGATATTATGATAAAAAGACTTGGATAGGTTATTTGTGCTGAAAAGTGACGCCCGAAATTAGAACTTTTTGTACACCCGAGCAAAGCATTGACAGTGTTGACAGTTTGAGACGGCATTGCGCAACATGTATCTGTCGCTCCAGTAGATTATCATACTATCTTGTTCACACGTTATAACACAGCAAAATTAAAACGACGTAACCCGTGTCTATTTTTGACTTCGCGTCAGTACAGGCACTTTTTTATTATAATATTATTGACGTTTAGCAGTTGGTCAAGTTTACTCGTTGGTGCAGAAGCTGCGTAAAAAGAACAATTATTATTATACTGCTACTGAAACTACTATTTTCATTTATTCTCCAGGGTCCTAGAACCAATAAGCCGCGTAATAAAGCTGGGCCAAAATGCTGGAACCAACGATATATTCCTTCGAGAGCAGAATTCATAAGCGATGTTTCATATCGCGTACCGCACTTGGCCGAGATTCATAATTTAGACCTTATACCATGGGCTTAAGGACAAAAAGGTAGCCCCTGTTTAATACTAGATACTGTCTTGAACGTATATTAAAAGATTCTCGTTGGGAGAACAATAATTAACTTTGGACGTCGGTTTAATATGTATAAATTGTACTTGGCTGAACTTTTTTTATGGTAATACTAAAAATACGAATAGCTAAGCAGTGGTATTTAGAAACCGTATAAATTTCATATTAAGGTATGAACATCCACACATAAAACAAAACTTTTATTGAAAGTATCAAGCTATCTAGGAAATATTTCACTTGACGTATAATTTCTACAACATAGTATTTTTAAGTGAAGTGAGGAATTGTACTTTTTATGTACAACTAACCAAATCATGTACGATCTAATTAATAATTATTAACGCTTACACGTATTGCTTCCGGAAAACACGCAGGTTTTTAATAATGACTAAACGTTTTAATACAGCCTTGAGTGAACGGAAATAGCCTGCATCGGGGCCGCATCGATTTTGTAAGGTTCAGTTAATATTTAAGTGCATTTTCTAGCCGTCATAATTCCCCTTACACTGTGTTTATCTTCGGTCACGTGCTGTTGAATAACAGTAATCATAGTTGAAAGGTGAGGTGTGAAAAAAATATGTACGAGACACAAACTTAACACTAGTCATTTTCTTTGAAATTACATATTTGATTTTAAGAATGGATTTTAAATTGAAAGTATTCGGATCCCGTGATTAACAATAAATGCGATTGTTGATAAACTGTAGATATCACTTGATTCCATTACGGTAGAAGGTTACTTTAGGTTTTTTAACTTAGTGTAAATTAAATACCTATTGTTTGTTAGCTATTACGATTGCAAATATCGAATAAATCCTCAACTGCAAAACTAGTTATTCCTAGAATGAAATGAAGAGCGTTAGTTTTAATTGGCAGTCCGTTTTAGTCCCGGGTCAAATCGGACCGATTTCGCTTGTGATTAGTCAAATGGAACTGAGGTGACAGCGATCGGTCCCATTTTGGACCCGTCAATTAGGTTAATCCTAAAATTATATACGCTGGCACGAAGACCGATAGTAATGGGTTTGGCGGTTGAATATTGCAATATAGTTCATATTATTTGTATGAAACTAATGAATTTCACGATGAACTATTTTGGCATTTTGAGTGAATTTTTGCCACAATTGTTAGCATGGGAAGATATTTTTGAGTATTAATTGAGATAAGCTCCCACTTTTTGTACTATGAAGTGCTCTACGTTAGCAATGACTTCGAACTAAGTTAGTTTATAATAAATGGATCATGTATCACCCATTTATTAAACTAATGACATAAGATGGATTCAATGTACCAATCATGGGTGATCGAACAAATTTTTAACTAAGGAATTGCGCTTCCACAAATCCAAAATGAATTTGACTGTCATAAACATTTTCATACACATCGATTCATCGCGTCTGAAAACGAGTAGACGTGTATGTCCATTTCATAAATGACACGTTGAAAAATAAAACAACAAATGTGCTTGACAGGAAAATCGCTTTCCAAAGGCAACGGAGGACAGCTACTGGGCTTCTCATCAATAAAGTTAATCCGCAAATTCTGGACGTTGGCACGGAAACTAGAGGTTACAAACGTAACATGGAATTGACACGATGACATAAAATACTCATAGATGGATGTATAAAACCTGAAAGTATTGAAAAAGCACGATTTTTTTTTTGCGCTGTCACATTTCTGTCCATCCAAAAAAGCACCCAGATAGGTAATTTCTTACAATAAAGTTAGTTCTCATATGGGTTTTCTCCCTGAACATTTTGAAACCCTTCACTTAAGACAGATATACAATTTTTGCGGAATATGTCCGAATTCCCTCGGCGAAATGTGGGCTTCTGAATGTTCACCATGACGGCAACAATTAGTGTGCCTCTGACTACCCCATGAGAAATATGGTCGTGAGGATTTGTTTAAGTTAAAAAAAGGTTTCTGCATTCTTAGGGTACTAAATCAAATATTTTTTCATTACAGATTAGGTAGAAGAAAGGCCCTATTTGAAAAAAGAAAACGAATAAGTGACTACGCTTTAGTGATGGGAATGTTCGGTATTATTATAATGGTTATAGAAAATGAACTCTCAAGTGCTGGTGTTTATACTAAGGTAAGAATACGATTTAGTAAACATCCTTCTGGCATGTCTTTTTCTTCATGTTATAAGCAAAGACTCAGTAATCACTTGTTAAAATCGAAGTTCCTGATACTTTCATTAATCACATTTGCTCAGGGGTCACGATACTCTTAAACTCACGGTGAAGAATTACTTTTGGTAAGGCCTTCTTGCAATTATTTTAAAACTTAAAACTTGTCCTTAACACCAAGAGAGGAGGCGTACGCCATCTCTTTCCACTTTGAAACCATTCTGAAACACTTTGTGACTTAAGTATCATCATCATCACTACTTTTTACAAATTATTTGAGACAAATTAATCATCACTACTTTTATTCCTACAACGTCATTTTAGGTGTAACAAAATGACATAGTCATTCTAACGACCCAGCTCTTTAAGTAAAAATAAAAAAAAACAATGTCACTTGAAACCAGATTTAAGGTTAGAAACTTAACTGCACTTAGCAATTACAAACAGGGTTGATAAACAAGTTGTACAATTTTCTTTCGCCTTGGTTTCATAGCATTACTTGACGTAATATTTAAATAAAAAAGAGAATAAACAAAGAAGACCCAATGAACTATTGATTTTACAATTCATTTCAAATTGATCTCATTCTCCTTCTTCGATTCGCATTCGTAAAATCCTTCAGTGATTTCGTCAAGAACATCATCATCATCAACCTTTTAGATAGGTGGTATTTGTACTCGTATAAATGGTGTATTAACCATCGATATTTCTGGATTTCAGGCATCAATTTATTCCCAGGCGTTGAAGACGCTTATATCAATGTCGACTGTGATTTTACTTGGCCTAATCGTCGCGTATCACGCTTTAGAAGTACAGGTAAGTCGATGATACTTATATAATTTGTTGATAAGCTTCTTCACGTAAGTTATTAAAACGCCAAAATGACACACCGAGGACTATAGTCCGTTCGCGTTAGAAATGCAGTGATTTCATTCTTGTCCTTCGACCTAGCACGCCTACTATCCAACCAAATCGTTCCTAATTAGAAAGTAAAGTTTACAGTGCCCACATGAACGCATGCTTTCAAACGCAACGGTTTTGTAACTGAGCTTTTCTGTGTGTAACGGAATGAAATTAAAAAATGACTGCATTCTTATCGCGAACATACTATAATTTCGTTCGAACAACATACGCCGCCCGGTGACATGGAAAGAGCGTCTACAATTTAAGGGATGATACTCGTATTGGAAGTCGCCTGATCGGTGACAGATCAAAATAATACTGATGTCATACAATTCAATACATTATTATTTCAGTATCTTTATGGCTTCTGGCTAGCCCTGTAAGGATGTCAGTTGTCGTTGTTAATACTGTGAAACACATCAAATTGTTATTTAATTATTATTATTGTCTCGCCCAATGGTTGACTGGTAGAAAATGCTTTTAGCATTAATTGTTTGTGCATTAAAGTATAAATAAATAAATATATTTATAACATTATTATTATCTTCTTTGCAAGCAAATAAAGTCGTTCATGTAGCTGTACGACGAATTGATTTCTACCATTGTTGTTCATTATTTTAAGAGCCACATTATTTTAATTACTTGATAATTTCATGGCGAAGTGATAAATATTCAATTATTGCCTAACTCTCAACATAAATTATTATTAATGTCTGCAGTTATGGGCCCTTTTCTATGGAAGTTGTGCAGGAGGTTTTAGTAATCGTTTTTCATGATATATTATTATTGACTTCAGTCTTTGTTGTATTATGACGCAAAGAAACCCCACAGGTGCACCTGAAAAAAACGTCATAATTTCAGTTTATGATTAGATAAAAGTATGCTTCCCACAATGATCTAAAAAGCTCTTTTAGATCAAAACAAATAATACTGATCCCTGTGTAAGATACTATGCCAAAGTTTTCATTGCTTCGTCCATGAATTCTACAGCCATTACCGCCACCATAATTTAGTAATTCATTTAGAATCATATACTGAAATTGTGTGGTTAATATAATATGCATAAATTGTAAGGGGTTTCTTGGAATAAATTATTAAAATGATACATGCCGACTGTGGAAAGCCATGTCTTTTAGTCGCGAGTCAGAATTATAAATTTGACAGTTTTTGTGTTAATGGTTTTTCATTTAAAATAAGGATATGTTTGATTTTGCCTGCAAAACATAAATAAAAAAATCAAACTCTAGGTTAAAGTCGAGGCTCAATGCAAGTTTCTCAAGAACTTACTTAAAGTGATAGCACGTCAGAAAGGAATAATATGCCTGTTTGTCTATTTTTTTTAAGAGCTAGGCTTTGAAAGAGCCGACGTGTCTTTCATCACTCATCCATATTCTACCAAAGTTTAATTTTACTCCTTCTAAGGCACAACACTTGTTTGTGGGTGATAGCTATCCTGTGTTTCTATTTAAGGAGTAAAATTAAACTTTGGTAGAATTTGGATGAGTGATGAAAAATCACGTCGGCTCTTCCAAAACCTGGCTCTTTCATGCACACTCTCACTTACTAACCTTTAAATTTTGTGATTTCAGTTATTTATGATAGACAACTGCGCAGACGACTGGAGGATAGCAATGACGTGGCAGCGCATAGCCCAGATTGCCCTTGAGCTTGCGATCTGCGCCGTCCACCCTATCCCTGGGCAGTATACCTTCACTTGGACCACGAAACTGGCCAACAAGGGAGGGGTCATAGGCGTTGAAGTTGTAAGTATCAGTTACAAAAAACTAAACCAGAAATGTTAATTTTAAGTAATTCCATATTATATATAGGTATATTCCATAGCCATATTCGTTCATCTTGACTATTTATTTATTGACAGTAACTCAGTTTTAGTGTTTTTCTACATACGAGTAGCTATAGTACTGTCTAAATGGCTTCTTTTAGGGCAGTTGCCCTTTTTTTCTGTCTCTTATCACTGAAATTAATTTAAATGTTGCAACAATAGAGATATCTTGAGATATACGTGCCCGCCAGGAAGCCTGCGAACCTATAGGTGGAGTGTTTTTTTGTATTCTGAATTGTTTGATAATGTATCATGGCTAACAAGTATATTTATATGAATAACAGTGCAATTATAGTCTGGGCGTTATAATACTGAGTGAAATAAATGTAAAACGAGAAGAATTATCACTTTATAAAATTGATGGCTACGACATGCAAGCATACACGAGAGAAAAGCGTAAAGGAGGAGGGATTCTAATTTACACAAACAATAAATTGAAAACAGAAATAATACATGAACAAGGACTGGCTACAGAAATACTACACAGTAAAATATACTACAAAGGTAAAATTGTACATGTTATTGGAATATATAGACCACCGAACACAAACAAGATGCGTGCCATACAGGAAATTAATAACGTAATCTTACAAATACCGGAACAGGACGATATAATTATTGCTGGAGATATGAATATTAATATACTAGAAAACAACAACATCGTAGAAAAATATAAAAACGCCCTGTGTGAACGCGGGCTGCAGTGCGCCATTAATGTGTGCACGCGGGAAGAAGTAACAGCGGGTCGACTCGTAAGTTCGTGCATTGACCATGTGTGGGTGCGCAGCCGCGCGAGCACAGCGGCACACATGCTCACAACTAAAATCGCCGATCATTACCTAGTGGGGGTGAGCCTGGCCGTAGCGTGCGGCCGCCGCTCACAGCTGACTGATAGTGATAACGCGCGCAACAAAAACAAGTTATGCGTCTTGCAGACGCGCTTAGTTCGTGAAATGTTAGACAAAGTAGACTGGCAGGACATACTGAACGCTGGGGGCCCATTAATTATGTATGAAAATTTGTGTACTTTATTTGGAGCAATTTATGAGAAGTGTAGAACTATTATAAAGTGTAATAATAAAAGATTAAATGAACCGTGGATAAACTGTAACCTAAAAAGTATGATTGACCGACGAGATGAGCTGTTTAGGAAATGGAAAGCGAGACCTAGCAGTATGATCGACAGACTAAATTATACGCGATTTAGAAATATCACCAATAAAATGATAGTTTCAGCAAGAAATAGGTATAGAAAAAGTGAATTAGAGAACTGCGAGGGCGACTGTAGGAAAATTTGGGCTACGATTAATAATTGGCTGGGAAATGGTGGGAATAATTTAGACTCGGTAATATTAAAATATTTGGGGAAAACTGACACAATTGCGAATATTTGTACAAACTTTGCCAAAACTTTCTCTGACGAGATAGAAAGCATTAAACATAAGTGTAATAGTAAATTTCTGAACCGAGAAATGTACTCAAAACAAAGTATTGTCACATTTAGATATCAACCAATAACAGCAAATGAGGTAGAAAAAATTATAGACAAATTAAGCTGTAGAAAATCTCCTGGAATAGACGAAATAAGAGTTCAAGACCTAAAATACGTTAAAAGAGAAATAAGTCCAATATTGGCAAAATTTGTAAACCTGTGTGTAAAAACAGGTGAATACCCAAATAACTTAAAAAAATCCATTATTAGACCAATTTACAAACAGGGCAATCATCTAGATTATTCTAACTATCGACCTATAGCCATCTTATCGGTAATAAATAAAATCACAGAAAAGATTATTATAGGTAAGATAAGTACGTTCCTAGAAAAAAATAAAATAATATCAGATGTACAGCATGGTTTCCGCCGCGCGCGCAGCACCGGCACAGCGCTCGCGCAGTTTGTGGATGACGTGAACGAGAGTCTCAACAGCCGCAAGTATGTTGTTGCTTTATTTATTGACTTTAAAAAAGCGTTTGACACTCTCGATCACGATCTGCTGCTTCAAGCTATGCAGGAGTGTGGGATTCGTGGGTCAGTTAATAAATGGTTTCGAAGCTATTTACATGGACGAATGATACGTGCTAGTGTGAATGGTTCTGTGGGCGCGGAGGCAACCGTGAAGTACGGAGTGCCTACTGGCTCTGTGTATGGCCCTGTCGGGTACATAATGCACGTGAACAGCATAAGCGGTGTCATACGACATAGTTCTATGTACATGTATGCGGATGACACGTGCCTTATGTACGCCGATAGGAATATTCAAATGATACAGCAGTGCATGCAGGCTGATTTTGAAAATATATTAAAATGGGCACACGATAATGGAATCATTCTTAACATTTCTAAAACTAAATGCATGTTATTGCACTCCCCTTATATGAAAAAACCTGTCGATAATATTAAAATTGTTGGGCATACATACGACTGCTTGCACGAGAATCAGTTAAACTGTAATTGCGATGACCTTGAATTTGTAACTCAGTATAAATATTTAGGCTTAACCATAGATTGTAACTTCAGCTGGAGATTTCATATTGAAAAAGTATGTAATAGGTTAAGATCCATATTATGTAAACTTGGTCATTTGAAAAATGTAATAAGTAAAAAAATTATGTTTATGTTGTATCATGCGCTTGCAGACTCCGTGCTGAGCTACGGACTGAGTGCATATGGTCGCACTTTTCGAACATATTTAAATCATATATTCAATCTGCAAGTTAGGCTTCTAAAAACTCTCGTAAACAAACAGACAAAAAGAAAATGTAGCGGTAACTACAAAATTTTATTTAATAAACTAAGCATCCTGCCTGTACATGAAAAAGTTAAATATTTGCTAGCGCTAGAACAGTACAACAAATTTGAGTTCAGAAGAACTAAAAAGATTAATTGTAAGTTAAGAAATAAAAACGTTCAGACATATAGTGTACCTACTGTAAATAATTACTATGGTGAAAGAACAAGAAGGTACCTAATACCCACAATATTTAATAGCACAAGGTCAGATAAACAATTCAAAACACTTAAATCCTTTAAAAACTACTTAAAGAAGGTGCTATTGGATACCTTCTTAGAAACCATCGAGTGTACTTAAATGTTATACTTACTATACCTACTCACATAAATTAACGCTTGAAATTGTATGTTTAGATTATTAACTTGTTTTAAAATGAGTGCTTTTTTCGCCAACAAACTGCATTGTTAAAGCAGTTTGGCGATTTATTAGTTAAGTTTAAACTTTTTTATAAATTTCTTAATAATAAAATAAATAAATAAATAAATATTTTGAAATTACAAAAAATAAAAAAATAGATAGACGTCGAAACAGTGCTAGTATTGACTCCTCGCAACCTAGGCGTCAGTTTAATTCGTTTATACAAACTAAGTATAATCATATACATCATATACATCTTCCTTAGTAAATAACATAGATTTTTTGAAATTATCTAATGTCTGAAGAAAGTGTGTACAAAATAACGAGTATCTAAGTGTAGCATAAATGTTTATTGTGTTACCTTCTCACCCTATTGCTGCCTTAAAATATTATTAGTTTAGTTTTGATTGGTTTGCTTACTGACAATCCTTTTTCGATTTCTCCTTAGGGCACAATGTTTAAGCAAATTCAGGTCTGTATTGATCAAATTAAAGTGTTCAGTTGAAAGTGATGTTAGAGTGTCGTTGGCATGTATATGTGTATATTGTGTATTTTACAGTTTTGTCCGTGTGAGTGCGGTTTTAATTGTCATGTCACGTTTAGTAGTTTTGTCTTGTAACAGTTGTGGTGGATGGGCTTACCTGGGAACATCCATAAAATATTGCAAATAAAAAAGAATTTATAAAACGTAGTAAATTAGAATTATAAAAAACATTTATAGATTAACTAGTTTGCTTACACTTACTTTATTAAATTAAAAATAAAAACGACATCAAATCATTGTTTTAATAATCCGTGAATCAGATTTTAAACAAAAGTATAAGATCTGTGAGTTATATAATAATAGCACTGCAAATGTAAAAACACTAAAAATAAAAAAGTAACGAGATTTCACTGTAACTAAATTTTCAACGTTGAGTAATTTAATCAAGGCCAGCAAATATTGTTTTCGAGTGTTATGAGCTCATAGTGAAGGCCAAATATTATGTCAATTGTATTCTCTAACATTTACAACATAATTTGATTAAATCAAATTCCAACACAGAAAACCTAACAGGCTTTACTCGTAAAGGTGAGTATAAGCTTGACCATTTCCTCGAGCGCTTCAGTGTAGTGTAACGTTCTTAAGAATGCTACAATACAGGCATGAGCTTCAGTTAGCCATTTCCATGAAAAAATCATCAAACGGCTGTAAAAAAACATCAAGTGTCGCGTTTGACAAGCAGTTCGAGTAAATTTAAAATTTGCAAATGCTCGATGTTCTGATACAAGTAAATGCTCTAGTATATACTCACCTTAACAAAAATGAAGGTGACGGTTATGTTGAGCGCAGTTATAGTTCAGGTAATTTAAAAAACATTCTAAAAACTTGCTTTAAGAAGCTAATAAGCTTTTATCTTTTAAAATATATATTGGAACTCAATTAGGGTGTCAGCATTTTAGGGTGACACAGTGGACACCCGAAAATGTGACTCAGTTCTTCAAACTGATTTCAATCATAGAACTTAATACCTATGTGTGCCATTGTAGTATGTTTACTTAACTTGCGATCTTAAAGAATCATTTTGTTGCCCAGAGACTACAAAGTACTGCAACCATGTTGTATTAAAAAAATAAACATTTATAACAAAAACCATCTACCTATAGTTGTGAAATTCCTTTAAGGTCATGATCTATTTGGGGCACCCTTAGACTTGTTACCTGAGTTTTTCGGGGATTAAGAGACTTCAATTTTTTTGTTGAAGCTGTGACAGCCCTATTCGGCGTTCCCCCTGAATTCACAAACATCAACCAAGGTTCAGCTCGCCTTCAATTCATGACGTCCCGTAAATTGTTCATAAAACTGACAGTGACAGCTATACCTAACAGGGCTGCTCAACTGTGATTTTCAATTGTGAATTTTGCGGGTATTTGTTATAAAAACTCTTTCAAAATGCATCCTTTTTAATGATCGTCTTTGTAACTACGTTTTATTTTGATTTCAGGTCCCATACGACGTCACGCTGTCTCTGCCGATGTTCTTTCGGCTTTATCTTATATGCAGGGTCATGTTATTACACAGCAAGTTGTTCACCGACGCTTCTTCCAGAAGTATAGGAGCTTTAAACAGGATTAATTTTAATACTAGGTAATATAATCGGGCAGATATGACCATCTTTTTGAACCTAATTTAATCAATATTTTGTTTGATGATGTTTTGTTCCATATAGTAAATAAATGCAATCTGTTCAACTGATTACATTTATGGAGTTGAAGAGTCATTTTAGAAAAAGATATATATTAATATTATATGCTGTTCTACTGTATGCAAGTACTACCTCATCATGTCAAGAAACTCATAGAGGAGTTTTTTTGGTTGAACGCGAATATCTCTGAAACTATTGGATAGCTTTTTTTGGAAGTCAATTTATCGACAAATCCTTTAGGCTACATAACATCACGTTACCACTAATAGGAGGATCAATGAAAAATGGTGTGAAAACAGGAAATAATACAACAGCAGTCGTACTAAGCTAGACTCACGTTTTTAAAGTCGCTTAAAAAAGCTATCCATGGTATTTCTAAGGAAATACTTAAGGGCTAAGGCCCTAAGGTTTTTATGATTGTCTAGGCAATATAAGACCGCAAAAATTGGTGAAACTTTATTTTATAAAACTTAAATAATATCTTCGTTGAAGTTCTAACACCACGTACCTATGTCATTTTTTGGCGGTCTTGACACTTTAATGCCATCCGCTGAAGCATCTAAAGACGCGTCGTTTAGTCCAATCAGTATCCAGGTACGACAGATAGAATCCCTTAAAATAACTAAAAAGTAACATCATGATAGCCACTATTATATGAAAATTGGTATTAATGGTACGTAACTCAATTCGGTATTTTGGCTCTCCAGAAAAGTTGCTAAGAATGACTTACGTGGCGTGAACTTAAACGACGATATCGCACAAAATAAGGATTTTGTTTCAGAATAGTACTGCTTATAGTAAAAATTAAGCTTTACGAGTGTATAGCAAGTGATGTTCAAAACATTTTTTTGCGCAAGAAACGATTATTAACTCATCGATTGTGGCCACTCTAAATAATCTAAGAAGATAAGCTGATTAATTTTGGGCATTCCTCACTATTGAAGGCCTCTCCTGTCATTAACTTTATGAGCATAAAATGACTATCTCTTACGTTCGTAGCTGGTTTATCTACAGGCTTTGAATACAAGCCAGAAGCTCCATGTTGGCTTTTCATATGAATAATTCTACACCCGTTTTAGTTGTTGGTACTCATACCATTAAGTGTCTCCAAGGCGTTTGGATAGCGTAAATGCAACAAACGTGTGGCTAATGTCTTAATAATGAAAACCTTATTAACCTTGCGTCAAAAACAAACCCGATAAGTCTCGCATAGTATTATTAATAGGGTAAACAGACAGTCATTGGACAATTAAGCGAATAAAATAGTTTAAAGATTTTTTTCCCTTCGATTATTTCAGTATCTCATAAACTTTTGAGATATTTGGAAACTAGATAAAATGAGCTATTATAACAATTAATTAAAAACCTTACTTCTTATGAACAGTTGAAAAATATTACTGTATTTAAAAAGTAAGAACAAAAAACACAGTTATTGGACAAAAAATATAATTATTGGACGGTCGGAAACAATTATTGGACAGTCAATCATTAAAGTGAAATTATAGTTAAATACTATAAGAACATCATGTATGATATTATTAGAACAAAAATAGCTTTTTTCATTCAAAAAAATATATAAACACCCCTGAAAACTAAGTCATATGTAAATTATTCATTACTCAACTCTAATATGTCTCAAACGTTAGAGATCTTAAATATTTAAAGGAATAAAATCTGAAATATAAAATTTATGAAAAACTTAAGAAGAGTAACAACTTAAAATTATTATTTGGAACTTATTAGTCACAAAATAAATTAATAAAATAGGAAAATTGCAAGAAAAATTACAAGTTCAGAACTTCTTGTTTTGGTACATATCGAATAAGATTTTTGCCTCTAAGTCTTCGTTGGTATTATTAGCTTCATCGTTAGAATTTGGAATGTCATATTTTCGGGCAATTTCTCTTATCTTTGGGTTTTCCGTTTCCTGTAATTCCCTGAGTGCTAAAAGCATTTTATTAGTCATAAAATTATGATTATCTTTTTTCCCTTAGGCATTTTTGAGACTTCAACCTGCAAGCAAACAATTACTGGACACAATAAGTGACCATTATTGGACAGTGTCCAATAATTGTTATTGGACACAAAAAATAGTTATTATACAGGGTGGCCCAAACGGTGAGGATAAAAAAATTTTTTTGGGTTCCTGACATATAGGGGTACCCGAAAATACCCCATGTATGTTTGCCGATTTTTTGTAGTTTTCGAGTTATGATTTTTTTAAAGTAAATTTAAGAATTATCGAGCTGACCTCCTAAAAAAATTTTTTTTTTTGGAAAGCATGCTTTTTTTATTAATTTATTTTTATCTAACATAGACCTCATTAGTCGTACTTTTATCCATAAAATTACCAGCTTCATGCCATTAATTCAAGGTACAAATATATTGACCAAAAAAAAAATTGTAGTGAAAGCGAGTCACAGTAAAATTTTCAAAGTTGAATTAAAAATTAAAAAAAAAGTTCAATGACTTTTAAGTAATTTCAAAAACTGCTCAAAACCCTTAGCTTCAATTGTAATAAAAAAAACTTGGTGCTCAATAGGCTTTTTTTAGCCGTAACTTGCCTTCAAGTAAACGAAGGTGGAATTTTCTAAGTAAATAGTTTGTTGTAAAAACGCCTTTTGTTAATTTCTGGGGTTTAAGTGGGTTGGACATAACATAGTCAATTAACATAAAGTGAATTAATTTAGGATTTCTTTTTATTCTAGTATCAGCCTGGTGGCATTTCAACAGCACAAGTCAGTCTTTGTCCCATGAATAGTAGATAAGGATACAAGTGCGGAATGTAATATGTCGTTTTGCACGTGTCCCGAAGTATCAAATAATAAAAATCGAATATTATTAAGGATATTCGAAAGGCAGAAAAAAAAAGAATATTTAAATACATGTTAAATTGCTGGAGGCTTAATTTTAGACACTGACAGAACACTTGAACCCTTTTTTCATCCCATTTCATCCCACTACTGGGCAAAGGTCTCTCCCCATGTTCTTCATAGATCTCGATCTTGTGCCAGGGTCTGCCAATATTTCTCAGAGAATCCCGAATCGTCACTCCACCTTTTGTGCGCCTTCCTCTGAACCCTTTTAGCATTGTATAAAGTTTAATTTCTAATGACACTAGCAGCTGTCAAAATGAATTTCTGAGATTAGTTGAACTTTAAAAAAAATAACATAATAGGCATTTATTGATTTTCTAGGATTTGAATGAAATCCATGTTTAAATGTAATTACCAATTAAATTACCGTTTGTACCGGGAAACTGTCAATAATAGCTCTTTCATGCCCGCTTTCTTCAAGATTTAATTTAATAAATCATACATAGGTTTCCATGTTTTATCATGTTTTTTTAACACAAATGTATTAAAAAACGTTGTCCGATACACGAAAGGGTGTGTCATTTTCACTCGTCCCAACTTTTGATCCTCGCCTTACAGCTCGGGCCGACTTCGGGACTCGTGCGTGCAAAACGACATACATTCCGCACTTGTATCCATAACTACCTACTATTCATGAGACGAAGACTGACTTGTGCTGTTGAAATGACACCGGGCTGATACTAGAATAAAGAAAAATCCTAAATTAATTCACTTTATGTTTATAGACTATGTTATGTCCAACCCACTTAAACCCCAGAAATTAACAAAAGGCGTTTTTACAACAAACTATTAACTTAGAAAATTCCACCTTTGTTTACTTGAAGGCAAGTTTCGGCTAAAAAAGGCCTATTAGGCACCAAGTTTTTTTTATTACAATTGAAGCTAAGGGTTTTGAGCAGTTTTTGAAATTACTTAAAAGTCATGGAACTTTTTTTTTAATTTTTAATTCAACTTTGAAAATTTTACTGTGACTCGCTGTCACCCCATTTTTTTTATTTTGGTCAATATATTTGTACCTAAAATTAATGGCATGAAGCTGGTAATTTTATGAGTAAAAGTACGACTAATGAGGTCTACGTTAGATATAAATAAATTAATAAAAAAAGCATACTTTTCGAAAAAAAAATTTTTTTAGGCAGTCAGCTCGATAATTCTCAAATTTACTTTAAAAAAATCATAACTCGAAAACTAAAAAAAATCGGCAAATATACATGGGGTATTTTCGGGTACCCCTATATGTCAGAAACCCAAAAAAATTTTTTTATCCTCACCGTTTGGGCCACCCTGTATATTATAGTTAGTCCAATAATAGATTTTTTTCAAATTGTAGCATACAATTACTGGACAGGTGAAAACAACCTCAAAATATAACATTTATGAGATAAAAGTCCATTTATCATGTAAATTGTATGATATCTTACAGCCGCCGGGAAATATTTTTTTTGACAGTTTATTACTGCCATCTGTTACACAATACATAAACTATAACAATGCTAGGAACTTATAGATTTAAGTAATAGATATAGATGTCGCTTTTTATTTGTTGTTATCTTATTTTTAGCAAATCAAATAGGGCTGTCCAATAACTATTCAGTGTCCAATGACTGTCTGTTTACCCTATTTCTTATTGGTAGAATTCCCATAGAAGAAAAACCCAGAAAACAGCCTGATTTTTGCCCCGTACTTAGATCAGCAATTCGGATTTATTAAACCTGCTACAATTGATTCAAATACTTGTATTTTTTAATTTCTCACAGAAACCATGTTAATGTTTTTAAAATCCCACGTCATTTCCTGAAACTAGGAATGTAATTTTACCGGATATATGTTTATCTTAAAAAAACCTTATATTTTCCATTAATGAATACTTAAGCATAATGTTTTCGCACACTACTAAGTAATTGGGATTTGATAATTGTAAGTAATTTATCTTTTTACGTGATCCACAGATTCGTTTTGAAGACCCTCATGACGATTTGCCCCGGCACCGTTTTACTAGTTTTTATGGTATCTCTATGGATAATCGCAAGTTGGACTCTAAGGCAGTGTGAAAGGTCAGTATCGTTGTTTCATGTGGTCACATAACATACTGTATTATTATTTTGATTATTATCAATGGCATTACTGTCAACAATAAATGAAATATTAAAAATGTCTGGCAAATGGTTTTTTATTTTCACATTGTTTCTGTATTTTTTATGTTATAATGCTCTTTTGGATTTGTATCTTTCATTTCAATATGTTAGCTTCCATTTTTTTATTGTTCATGTTTTCATTTCACTTGTATTTTTGATGTACTTCACCAGTGTACTGCCTACGTGGGCATGCTGTTGCTTAATGTATTGTGGCGTTGTAAATATAATTTGTTTTGCTTTTTAACCCACTGTGTTTTTGTTTTCGATGTTTAATTTATAAACATTCAATGGAAAATTTCGTGTAGTAACGCTAGGTTCATAACCATCACAATGAAATACAAGAGTTTGACTTTGACTATTTCGCAATCGTAGCTTTTTAAGAACTAATTGAGAGAACACTGCTATACAATTTATTAGTTATGTGTTAGATGTAGTAACCAATTGATGTGAAGATGAAGAGGACGCTTGTTATGATACACTAGTTTCTAAATCACTAAGCACTTACAACGCTGATACAATAAAAGCAATAATAGAAAATACTCAACACAAAGAAGCACTAGAATAATAAATATTACACAATGTGGGATTGTAAAAACTAAAACCAACGCTTAATACATGTTATAATATGAAAGAACTAGTAAAAATAACGCAAACTACGCACAAAATGGCTCTAAATGGATATAAAGAGAACACACTTTAGTTGGCTTAATTTGAATGCCAATAAACCCACGTACCCACACGCACCTGAGTACTGCACTTGTGTCACACTCATGCATCAAAACAAGTTACCTCTGTCCCTTTCAAGCAAACTGCTTTCAAATCTTTCCACTTGGTATCTCTATCTTCTTATCTCCTCTTCTAAATGTTTCTGTCTATGTTTCTGTATCCCTGATCACCTTAGGCAAATTGAGACAAAATCACGCATGGCTAAAAGTTGTTTCGTATTCAGTCCAGTTAAGTGTTTAGACTGCACGTTGTATTTACGAGTCTTATTGTTAATATAATATTAGTATTTATAAGTGTAGAGGGAATTTTCTTTTTCATAAATTTTGGGCATGTCAATGTTTTAGGTACAGATTTTATGTCTATGCTTAGACATTTGGTTACAAATTCAAGTTAGTTATTTGAATATGTAAATTTTTCATTATTCTATTGCCAATTCGATTTGTCAATTTCTTTGAAATTATCGGACTCGTTATTATGAATATCGATATTGTATTTTATTTTTTGTTAAATGTTAAACAGTCGGTTATCTTGTGGTTCTTGTCGGGCATTTTGGCTCTCAGGTTCCACGACGAAGACCATGCCAATTTGCTAAACTCAATGTGGCTGACAGCTATAACCTTCCTCTGTGTCGGCTACGGCGATATAGTCCCCAACACTTACTGCGGCCGTGGCATTACCCTCACCTGCGGTATGGTGGTACGTATGAACAAGTAGGATACTTTGGGTTGACTTAAGGACTTCATCAATTACAATTCTTACAAAACATCTCGGTTGTCCTCACTAGGTATAGCAAGAGGTATCAATAAGAACAGTACTTGCTCTGCTTAGCGGACTTTGTTAGGTCGGTAAAGGTGAGCCATTTTATGTGTTAATTTAATTTTTTACACGTAATTTATACAAAATTAAAAACATATCAAAGTCAAACTCTTCAACATTGAATTTTGTCTTGTTTCTAATAAGTTTTTTTACTAACCTTTTTTTGTCTTCCATCACTTATCCGCACAGATACGTTTTTTACTGCTTAGGTAGGCTTTACACTCGAATAGGTTGTCGATATGAGTTTTCGGGTCGTTTGAGTAAAGCTTTGGAATTTATTGACGATTCAGGTTTCACGATGAAGAACACGCTAACCTACTGAATGCGATGTGGCTTATTGCGATTACGTTTCTCTCCGTCGGTTTTGGTGACATTGTGCCAAACACATATTGCGGCAGAGGTATAGCTGTTAGCACCGGCATTATGGTAAGTTTCTTACAGAAAATCTTTAATGTTCGTGTTGACTGATACTTGGTTGAAAAAAATCACATATTTTTGAATGTTCTATTACTTGAACAAGATCAGAAGCATTTATAGAAAGTGAGAAAAGTTTCAGATGTCGAAACATTCGATTCGATTTTGACGTCTGCAATGAGAAAGTTTACACAATGACAGCTTTCCCAATGTTAACTGCAAATTCTGCAAAAAAATATGATGAATATTAAATATAGAAAACACCAAATATAGAAAATATTAAAGGGTAGAAAATATTAAATGAACGTAGAAAGGGAATTAACAGCTGAGAGTTGACAACATTACTCTTTTTGATAGATAACAGTGGTTGCAACACGAATTTGATATTGCCCTGTCTCACTGAAAATATTTCAAAGCTGTTACCCGTTTTACAAACTAACTGATTTCAGAAAGTTTTTTTTTTATGTAATTCAAGATGTCAAAACTTTAATGAGTTGACTAGAAAGAACATAAGAATAGAAAATTAACTACTAACCTCCATGTAATAAGTAATAAAGATATTGAATAATTTACAGTTTTATTTAAAACCTTTTTTTGCACCCACTATTTCCACTTTTGTCCAATGATTGCAGTAACTTCATCTTTGGGATGTTTCACTTTCTATGAAAATGTATGGATAAGTAATGTGATCAAAGTCAGTCAACACTGTCTGTTTCAATGTTACAACTGGTCACACACGAAATCGAGATGCTTCACACATCCTATTGAAACGCATAATCACCAGTTTTCGATGTTTCAGTGTTAAAGTATTATGTGTAAAAATATCTGTTTAAGTTTTGATGTTATGAAATTATTGTTTTTGCAACAATTATTGTATAGAACACATAATTGTAACGCCACGACTATGTAACTCACACCCAATGTACACATTTCTTGAATACAGAATATTTATTTAAATATTTTTTTCTTATCGAAATATAGTACTTGCCGGTATTACGATGGTTTGAAAAAGTTTAATTTTAAATAAATGTAGTACCGTCTTTAAAGACTTTTTGAAAAAAATAACGTCCATTTCCCTGTTAAAACCAGCTATTAGAAAATATATATTTTGTAGTATGGAATGCTTCATTACTCCTTAATCTTTCTAGTTCTTCTTCACTTGAATATTTCACTGACTTGCACAATAAGTTTGTTTTTAAAATGGCTCACTTTTCCTGTAATTACTTTAAATAAAAAATGTATATTAAACATTTTGCACCTAAATAGTGTTTGTGTTAAATGTTGGTAAAATAACAAAATAGATGTTCTTAATGTTAAATGGAAGTAAACGTCTTAATAACTCGTGCACCAACTAGAATAAATTGCACTTGATGAAATCAACCTTCACATAATATAATTAATTTTGATAATTATTCAAATTTAACGATAAAAGTGTGAAAAGTCGTTGCCTAAAAATGTTGTCTGAAATCAGTAATGACTTTCATGCTTTCATTCGTTTTTTCTAACATTAGAGATTTGCATTATAGCACAATATTAATTTAGAAAATGAATAAAAGTTAAGAGATAAAATGACTACTATTAAATAAGATACCTGAATTGTTTTCTGTTTAATTAAATGCGAGACGGTTAACTGAGACATTTGTTTTAAAACAGTAAGTAACAAAAAAACTGAATTAGACCTTTTTCTAACCTATTAACGATATTGACAGCAAACTGTCCTAATTAACCAGTCTTTAATAAAATAACTAATTCTTTAAAAGAAAGCACATAGCTGAAAATTATTGTTTCTTTTCATTTTTAGCCTTCGATAAGCCTCTTAAGGAATGTTAAAATTCTTGAATGCTTTACACGTTCGCTTGCATTTTACATTAAGATATTCACTTAACAGGGAGCTGGATGCACAGCGTTATTAGTCGCGGTTGTTTCAAGAAAATTAGAATTAACTAGAGCTGAGAAGCACGTTCATAACTTCATGATGGACACACAACTTACTAAAAGAGTAAGTATTGCGGTGATCTAAGTTCATCACAATTATTGTTAATCTAATTAACAGGGGGCGGGATGTACGGCCTTATTAGTGACTGTTGCTTCGAGAAAGTTAGAGTTGACTAGAGCGGAGAAACATGTGCATAACTTCATGATGGAAACTCAGCTCACGAAAAAGGTAAGGTCTCTGTTACCGGAGTAACTGAGCTGGAGGTAAGATTGTGAGCCAGGATAGGCTAATGTAATAGGTTAAGCTTTGTTATGCTAACCACTGACACTAGTGCTTAGGGTTTGATAAAGATGTATAAATTATAACACATTGTATCATTTGAAATTGGCAAAACAGTTGGTCTTCTTCTTATACACTTGAATACTTTGAAAAAAAACACGTAAGAAAACAGAAAGGGATAAAAATTGTGGCTCAATCAAAATATTAAGTTTGCACAGAAATGTGAAAAATAAAATGTGCAAGGTGATATAATTTATCATAAACCAATAAATAACATAATATAAATGAAGCAATTAAAGTTTTAACAAGCCTGGTTAAGGTTCTTTTTGATTTATTTCTCAAAAAAATAATTACTAAAGATAACGATATTTTGAGATTTAAATTGAACTACTAATTAAAAATAACTTTTTAATTTCATTAAACTGGTAGTTGATAAAAAAGAAACTCACTTGTGTGTGACAAAACAAAACACAGTAGTTTTACTAATGATCAGAATAAAAATAAAAATACCAACTAATGCAGTATGCTATTAAAAATGATTTTTGAGAAGTATTCGTCAGTTTTTATTATTGATCGTATTTTTATGGCATGGGTGTAAAAAAATAATAATCAAGTAATCTGCTGAATAGTTCTCAAAAAGTAGTCAACTTCTCATCAAAAATTTAGCTCTTGAAATTTCACTCTTGATGACTTTAATCTAAAAATTCGGCTTGCTTGCTTTTTGAAAATAAAGCAATGTTTCTAAATACATTAACATTTTGAAACTGAAGCAGGCTATACGCTGTTGACGCTAATGATTTTGAGGTATTATGTCCCACACTTCAAAACTTCTATTCACTTTAAACGTAGCTTGTTCTGGAAAAAGAATTCAATTGATGAGAAGTAAAATCTAAGTACTCAAGTAAACTTTAAAAAATTGTATAATTATACAAACACTGTAGTTTAGGAAAGAAGTTATAAAGAATTTAATCCATGATCCTAAGAAGAGAATAAATATTTTCAGCTGAAAAATGCAGCAGCAAACGTACTTCGTGAGACGTGGTTAATATACAAACATACAAGACTTGTCAAACGTGTCCATCCAGGACGTGTAAGGACACATCAAAGAAAATTCCTATTAGCTATTTATGCGTAAGTATGAATTTCACTTACCTTTATTCTTCTTTTTTATCATCGACTTTTGTAGATAATTTTTTTATGCATCAAGATTTTTTTACAAAATAACTTAATATTTTGTGATTGAGGTAGTTAAAAATTAGTAAATATTTTGTAGTAAGTAATAAATACGTCAAGTTTTTTGAAAAAGAAGGGAAATTTTCGTTTTGTTTATTTTTTACAAAATAGAGATTGAGATTGTAGGCTCGTGTCAGATAAAAGTGGTATATTGATAATTTCAGATTGCGAAAAGTTAAAATGGATCAACGAAAACTAATGGACAATGCCAACACAATAACAGATATGGCAAAGGTAAGAAGAGTTCCTTGGTCAGTACCTAGCTAAAAGCTACACTCATTTTGTACACATCCATTTAGTTTTTATTTTAGTTAGCACTTGAAAATATTTTAGAAAACCCAGTTTCAACAAATAGTTTAGACCCCCGAGGCTTGGATTTTGAATATTTTTTGGAAATTAGTTGCTAGAACTTTCAAAAATGTATAATTTTTAGTCACTGATTAGAATTGATATATTATTTTATTATTAGCATGTAAATTCCATTTCCACTAGCTTAGCGCATGATTGATCAAAATTTAGAATAATTTAGACAAGCATGATAGAAATAAAATTAGAAACTATGTAATCAAATTCTTTTAGGGTTTTTGACATGAACATAAACAATCTTTTAATTGACTTTACAAATATCTAAAAGAACAAGATACACATTCAGTTCATACATACACTAAACACATTAAATATTTACACAGAACATTTACAGATCTTACAAAAATTTGTGATTAAAAGCTGCAGTAAAGTTTGAACTGCAAAGCGATTGATAGTAGGACCCCTTCCTTTTGCAGACCCAGAACACTGTCTACGAAATCGTCTCAGACATGAGCACGAGACAAGACACCATAGAAGAGAGGCTGACTAGTTTAGAAGAAAAACTCACTTCATTACAGGTACATAAATTATTTACTTATTAATGTTACCAGTTTAAAATTAACGTTGGCATTTGACAAGAAAGACAATATTATACTAATTATAACTTAACAAATCATGTTGCACGATAATGTGGCGTATATGGCAAAGAAAGCGAAAGGATTGTGCTCAGTACTGGGACAATTACAAAGGGCAAAACGGAGAGTACGATGACTGGATCATGGTGATAAATAATTATGATGGATAAATTCATTGTAGATGACATAGGAAAAGGAAACATTTTTAAATGTTAATAGATGCGGACAAAGGACAAAAAACGTACTTTTAATTTTGTTTTAATTAAAATTTGCCCTTTTTGCGAAATCTGCCTTTTCTAGAGCCTGATAAAATAACCTCTTTCTATTGGTTTATTTGCAGGAGCAAGTGAATAACTTACCAGACGTGATGTCTAGGTGTCTACAGCAGTGCTGGGAGAGAACTGAACAGCGGAGAAACTTCCTACATCCCGATACAGCGGCGGTGCCAACGCCACCTGCATCTACCATAGCGCCTTATGCAAGGTAGCTTTTTTGCAAAGACAGTGCATAATGTATTTTATTTTAATCGTTTTCATTTTATGTTCTACTCTTAAATGAAATTTTGTTCATTTCGGATCATAGTTAAAACCCTAAATACAGTTTATGAAAGAATAATCCATTTTACGCTGATAATACCTTTACGCTTTACGCACTATCCAACTCCTTGAGTAGGAGAGCGTGGTAGTGTGACGCTTATCTATTCACTGAGGGGAAAGCATACCCACTAAACCGCCATATTCTGCGCGGTATTAGGAATCCCCGAGGACCCCCGTGAGGGGCCAACCCAGCTCTTCACGAGGGGAGTTGCTTCCCTCATATATCCATCGGCGTCAAGACTCCTGGAGGGGCCACCGACCTCCACAGGAGGCCTACCTGTGCAATGGAGGCACACAGTCTCTACTGTATGCACTCCTGGCGACTCCCGACCCCAGAAGGGGAATTCCTTGGCCAAATTCTAACGCCCCAAACCACAGATCGAATTAATATAATTCCTGGGTGGCGACCCTCTTATTCATTAGCAATAATAATCGCACGTGACCTAACGTGCTACTAAATTGCAAATGCCGACGGCAGTAAGAAGTAATGATACAAGAAGTTCCAGTAGTAAAACTGATGGTGTAAAACTGTTGGAGTGCTATGAATCAAATTGGGTAATTATTAAACATTTAATTTAATTTGCCGATAAAATTATGAATTCCAGAACGATTGCTTCAACAACACACCCTTGGCCACCGAGCCCCATTCTTCAACCAGCAGGCCGGACGCACTCCGCGCCTGAGAGCACCGCAGCCCTGTCCCCGACCCCCCAGCCTCAGCCTTCGAGCCCCGCGCCGCACGCGTCCCGGCCCCCCCTACCCAGCTGAGTACCGCCTTCCAACTCCGAACTCCTGTGCTGAACTCGACGAAACTCGGCGCCTCTCCTCTGACCCCCCCTAAGCTACGCCCCAAGGCAGCCGGTAAACTCACATCACCAGTGTGATTGTTCACTGTTTGCGAATAAATACTGAAACGAATTTATCATTAGATCGTGATGGCGTCAAATTTAAAACAATTGACAGTTAAGTATCCGATTTTTTTATTTTAATGACATTTCTAAAAATTTCTGTAAAAAATATCTACAATCGCCTCTAATATGCACGGCAATTACGGTTATGACAAAAACCTTTTTATTTTTTAGACAAAACTTTAATTCTCCGCTTTATTCAACCTTTTGTGCAATTGGCTAACTTAATTTAATTCTGTATTTAATTTTGATGCCACCACTCAAAGTTGCCAATATTTTTCATATGAATGATTGATATGGACGTAGAGTGAGACGAGTTTGCCGGCAAGCCTACGACCATGCTCGGAGCGAGTTCGGTTAGCCGTAGTTTTCTTCGCTGTTCCCAAGTTTCGGAAGTGACTGACTGTTTTCTAGTGATATTGTTTAGATAGTGAATGAAATGAGGCGGAAAGGACTCGACGTTGTGATTATACATGATGCTTTATCTATAGACGCTTTAGATGATACGTTAGAGGATATTTTGAATACATTATCAGCATTAGCATTTAGTTAGATCGATACTACACGTCTGTTCACGTTTTATCTGAAGTTCAAGGAACCAAATTACACTGTTTTATATAAAGTTCGTGTGTTTTTACTAAGGTTTATTGTGGATACGACTCACAATTTGTCACATTATTAATCTATTGAAGCACTTGATCCAAATTTAACTAAGATACGCTTTTGTAGATTTTTTATGTGACAGGTATAGAGAAATAGGTCAAGGCTTAAAGAAATTTAGAGTCTAGGGAATTGAAGTAGTTTATTTACATAGTCGGATTGCATTTTATGGACAGTAATCAGTTGAAAGGTTTTCACGATTCGCATTTATCGTAAACAATTATTAGTTAAATCAAAGATATTTGATTTGATTTCTTATTTCTCATATTATAAACTATTAGAAGTAACACAATTTGGAATAATACATTAAATATCACATCAGATTTAGCACTGAAGTCTGAATTCAAACTATGATTTAATATTTCATTGGAATATACATCGGTCAAAGTCAAACCTTAAAATTATTTAGTAAACTAAATAATCTTAATGTTTGACTTTAAAACGTATGTGTACTAAAATGATCCTGTTTACACAATTTATTTAGGTTATAGGTAAAATAATTAAATTGTTACTACCTGCCTATTGACATGTAGATTATAAACATTTTTTAAGAAAATTTAAGTAAAGCTTTGTATAAGATATAAGATTGATGGCTGTCTAAATAGTGCCTAAAACACTACGAAAAATTTCGATAATTCAGTTTTATTATCCTAATAACTTATGAAATTGTAAATAGTTGAAGTAAATTTGAGAGCATATTATAAACTTAGTATATAATATCTGAATTTTGTAGTTGTACGTGAACGTATGATGGGATCAAATTTCTTTGTACGTTTAATTTTGTAGACCTTTTCTGTTTCGTAGAAAAACTAATGTAAACTATTTTTTACTAAAATTGGCATTTCAGCCTACGAGTGGCTACTACGAGTACTTACACACCAATTGGGCTAGTACCTTCAGTTAGCAAATAAACTCAAGCAATTTAAATTCTGATTTTAGAAGCATTTTGCAAATAAGTTTCTACCAACATGCATTGGCTCTGTTTGTTGTTTTAACGAGGCCTAATATTTAACCACCATACACAGAGCAAAAAAATTCATAAAAAAGTGGGGATGAATATTGTGAACGAGTCTACGTATATTTTGTTTTTTTTCAGTCTGTAACTACGTAACAGCGTCATGTCAAAACTTTTAGATTGATTTTCAAAAATCAATATTTTTTAAAATTAAGGTTTATGACTACGGTTTTTTAGTAAAACTTACTTACTGAAAGTTTAAAAGACCAACTCTACGCGTACGAAGTCATTGCAATGGTATGTCAGGAAAAAATATCTGCATGAAATCAAAGACAATTCTGTTCTGACTTGTCTTCACTTTATAATTTTTGTTAAATGCTTTTAACATCAGTTATGGTAACAAATGCATAGCAGAGAAATAGTTTGAAGCAAAAACAAAAACCTGTTTTTTATGCATTTTTAGAATGGTGCTCTATTATAATTTGCTATAGGTTATTGGCAAATGGATTATTTGTTTTCGAAATATTGGTTACACTTACCCTGATACGCTCCGATGAGAAAAAAATTATGATCCCCTATTTTAATTTTACATAACATACCCCCAAGACCATATCCCTAACGGGTCAGTCAGAGGTACACTGATTGTTTGCCGTCATGGTGAACAGACCATTAAGAAGCCCACATTTCTCTGAGAGAATTAGAACCCTCTAATCTTGTTAATAAATAAATTTACAGCCAACCCATTCTTGAAGAATGTTCAACGATAAAACATAATATGTTATTTATTTATCGTAATAAAACTACTGCATAGGGTATAATCCTATTGTTTTTAATCGTTCGTATGAAAACACCAACTAGCATATTTAGAAATTAGAAATACGTTCGATTTACTATATTTAGGAATAATATCTCTTGCATTATATTTGTATTATTATTATACCTACCCCCTCTTATTAAACCTTTTCCTAAATATTTCATAACAGCGTTTTTAAATACTTCTTATCCCTAGTATGTATAGCGTACCTTGACATTTTACAAGTCAAAAGTACATTTTTATCCAATTACCTAGTATTTACTGCCACTTATGTTATTAGTATTTTTTTCCTATGTGTTCGAAATTAAAAACAAAAGTAAGTTTGTTTTGTTTCCCTAAAATGTTTAAATGTATTATGTTATAGTGTCGATTTATTAGTAAGCCCTTTTAAATACTAAACAATTTTAAAACACTTTTGTGTTAGAGTGTAAAAAATACAGGTACCTCATAAGTTTACGATAATCAAGTTAAAATTACAATAATGAACGTTCGAGTTGGTTAATAAATATTGATATAAATAAAAACAGAAGATGCGAATGTTATCGAGTTTTTTTTTATCATATTTTTTTCTTAAATTTTTCTAAGCAAATAAATAACAATAAAACTAAAAATAACATGACATTTCATAAAGTAGAATTACGCCAATAGAGGGGCTAAATTCTCAAAGCGTGATATAGTTCTGCATTTTTGGTATTTGTATGAATCTATTAGAGTAGTGCGAATTCAAATTTACAACTTTGGAAAACTTGTGGAAATTGAAAAAATCGAGAATAACTTCGTCATTCTAAGGATTTTCACTATTTGCTCTTCAGGGCCTAAACTATGTTTTTGTCTGTGAATAATACTTTTAAACTTATAGCTTGTATTGAATTACCTACAATCTGAGCCTACAATTGCAACTCTATTGATCTCATAGGAGCCAAACTGTAGAGCTTTGTAAGTGATCTATTTTTATCGAGAACTGCAATTATTAGGATTTACTTATGTATTTCGCCGCTTTAAAGTTCCAAAAGTACAGATTTTTTTTCGATAATCTCAATTTCCTTAAGGTTTTCGTAGAAGCAATTCAGAATTCAAACTACTCTAACCGACTCATACAACATTCCAAAAATGCAGAACTACATCACGCTTTGCGAATTAATTTGCTTATTCTACTGGGCTATAATTGTACCGTAAGGTATTGGCGCTATGACGAAATCAATTTGTAATACTTCCTTGATAGAGTCGTATGTCGTTTGAAGCGTTACTAAAAACACTCTCAAAGAGTGTTTTATGATGTGATAAGGTAGGTTTTTCTAAATCAGACATAATTGACTACTCTGTACGCACAGATCATTTTTTTGCTGCTTGTACTTTATTTATATGCGTACAGCTGTTTACACTGGGATTAATAATTGCTTAAGTAACTAAGTTACTGTCCGTGCTGGTAATACAATTTTTGTTGTGGTACTTCAATATACTTAAGTACCACATTTTTGGTTTAGATCCAAAGTTTTAAGTAAGTGTAAACATTACTTAAGTTTAAACTTTTGTTTTATTTATATCAATAGTTATGTATGTAACCTAACACATATACATATTGCACATGAGTTTCTGTAATATTGTAATAGTTAATTCCAAGCAACGCACAATGGGTTCACTAGTAGCAATAGTGGCATATTTATCAGAATATAATATAAAATAATCTTGACCTTGTAGCCTAATAATTGTCCCCAGTATGAAAAGTTTTAAATGATCTAGTCTAGTCATTAATATTAACGCTTTATAGTTTGTTAATTACCTGTTTTCAGAAGCAGATACTTAATTTATAATGTTACAGGTAGCTACTTCTGCAAACATGTTTTGATACTTTTAGCAAAATTTCAAATTAAAATGTTTATTTGGAATAAGAATTGACCAAATGTTATTTAAGATTGATAAAATTAGGATTTGTAATTTGTAAATAATAGGTGCGAGAAAGTAAAATTATGTAAAAAATGTAAATACCAGTTGTATTTGCGAATTTTAATGTAAATAAATAATTTAACGAGATACAGTTCCAGTAAATTATTTTAAAATTATTGCGTTTGAGTATGATGATGTTTAAGTTGTATGCCAACGGAATGTTCTATGCGGTGCGTAAACAGATGAGATGAAACATTTTGTGATCATTGTTGATGAAATGAAAGTGTAACTTGGATTATATGAGTAGTATTTTTTAATCTGACTTTTATTTTGCCTTTAGTTTGTAAAGTACACAATTAGAGAGTATATTCACTACATAGTATAAGACAAAGTCGCTTTCTCTGTCCCTATATCCCCATGCATGCTTAAATCTTTAAAACTACGCAACTGATTTTGATGCACAAGCTGCACGTGGCGGTTTTAGTTTTCTTATAGATGAAGTGATTGAATAGGAAGGTTTATTATGTCTAACCATAAACGGCCTATATACGTCCCATTGCTGGGCACAGGCCTCACCTCAACTAGAGGTGGATTGAGCCATACTCCAACACGCGGGCTCAGTGCAGATTGTTGGAGGGGTGTAAGGTTAGTGAGCAACCTTAATGTTTAAGCCGCCCTAAGGCATCCGACTATGCTTAACGACTGACACCTACGACGTCATCCGGGACCAACTGCTCAACGTGCCTTCCGAAGCACGGAGATGCCCGAAATACAATCACTAAATTTCGATCGGTATGGTCACCCATCCCATTTCCAACGTGGCATGTGTTGCTTTACAACAGAGAGCAGTCGCCGATCACTGTCACAATTGCGCCACGGGCACCTCACTATTACGAGCATTATGTATAGTAAATAACATTCAATTGCACCAATTGCACAAATTGGGGCTTCGCTGGTTAAATATTAAAGCACTAGTAATAACAATTTTTAATGTTATATTGGTGGTATTGAAACATTTTTATTTCTTACTCTACACGTATGTCCTTTGAATTAACTCATTTGACATAATGTGTCCTTTGACATACTTTGAAGTGTTTACTGTTTGAATACTTCCGTACTCAATTTGAAATAAACTATATTGACATATTCCCCTGTTACAAACTGCCCTAGTCTTGGGAACTTTCAATTTCACGGTCCGTGTAACTTGAAAAGGGTTTTGACACTTTCCAAAGTTAAAAGTAAAAATAGTATTACCAACATACGTCACAATTTTGTCAAGCAAGATCAGTACAATTTAATGTTTGAGATAAACCCACGTATTTGAAATTGTGTTTTCAACTTTGCGGGTCTCAAGATGCTCACGAAAGAAGTTTACTCGTTGAATAGCATTTTCAAACCTCAATTTTGACGAACACTGACTTCAATCATTACATTTTTTTGACATAAAGTATCGACACGAGGTGATGTCTCCATAGAGCTGCTTGTAGTCCAAGAGAGCACGACCCGGGTCACATAACGTGTACTTATACAGCGGGTCGGAAATGGGTTAGGTGACAACCGCTACCAAAATTTAGTGATGCATTTTTCGGGCATCTTCGAGTTTCTGAAGGCACGTTACGCAGTTGGTCTCGGTGGACATCTCCAGATGTCAGTCGTTAAGCCTAGTCGGAGGCTTTAAGGCGGCTGGATACCATCTGACAGGAAGGTCATTCACTTAACAAACAACCTTCCAACAATCCACACTGAGGCCGCGTGTTGTGGAATATGGCTTGCGCTACCTCTTTATTAAGATGCCTAAATAGGCAGTTTAAAACTCCAACATATTCATGATTTGACGTACATATACAACATATTTGGACGTTTTCATATTCATGAAAACTGAAACAGCTCTTCCACAACACGTTAACTTTTGTATCGCTTTGTCTCTTTAAATTTTGTTGCTGCCGCCATTTGCGAGTGGATGACATAACACGTCAATGGCCTATGCTTTAGCGTTGCGTTCGTTTTCATGAATAAGGGGGTTACTTTTTTAAAGGTTACAAGTTACACTAACTGAAAATGTGGACGTCTGAAGATGAGCAATAAAAAGATAAGGAAAAAACGTAGCACAACATGAAGAAAAGTATAAATAACTAGGCTAAATATAGTAGAGTTAATTAAACCACTCGGTAAAGGTCCAAGCTTTTAACCTTTCCGTGTTCATTACGACTTTCCTTAATGCTTTAAGTAGGTAACTTATTAACTTTTTACTATTTTTCTAAACACGTACAAGTTTCATTCCTTATGTATGTTATCAAATTGAGAAGCATTATCAGGAGTACCTTACTACTGAATTCGTTGAATTATTAAAAGCTAAAACAAAAAACCCACTGCTACGCTAAAATGAGTGGATTTATATTTTATTAATGAATTAATCTGCTACAGTGAAAGTAGTAATGTTCGAATATAGAAAAAAGTAGAAAACTGTCAAAATTGTAAGTACTTATTCATTTATTTAAATGGGTTTTAATTTTTTTTATCGCTTTAAGTGTACAAAATGTTGTTAATGTCTGCAAAGAATATAAAAAGGCCTTTAAAATACATATGAGTAAGGCTTTATGTATAACGTTTGAACTGAAGTTAGTAGGTAGGTATATCATAAAGTATTCATGGTAGCAGAATATTTGGTGGCCAAAAGCATCTTCGTAAACAAACCTCTTGGGTTTAGATCTTGACTGACAGCAATTATTAGGTTACTAGCGGCCGCCCGCGAGTTCGTCCCCGTGGACTAAGGTTAAAAAAAGTGATATATCTTCATAAATTGTAGCTTAGTTGCTATCCAGATGCGTTTGAAGTGGTAAGTAACACTTCACATCATTTTATACACTGTGATAATAATTAAGAAGTTTTTGTTAAATACAAAGCTATCTAGAAACATTTAATGTTGTTTACCTGCGGCAATTAATCAAGTGTTACGATTTTATCTTTTACTCCTGAATAGCTTTGAACAACAGATTGCATGTTCAAGATAATATCTTGTCAAATCAATTATTATGCTCTAAGTACTTAAGTTTAATAGTAATCTAGATTAGTGATTTCACAAAGTAAGCCAAAAGACTGTGCTGTAGTCAAACATTTATTGGTTTGTACACAAATTGATAGTTTAAGAAGAAGAATAATTGTAGTAAATCTCATCTGAAAATGAACACAAATCCCTGGCAACTTTCTACAATAAAGGTTAATGTATTCGAGAGGTTGTTTGTAAAACAAGATCATCTTACTAAATATAGGAAAACCAGAAAAAGACATTCAGTATTGCAAAAACCTAGTTTCATCTTAAGCGAAAGTCAAATGTTTGCAATAATGTTTCTAACGAGTGTTTAAGGTATATGCCTAAACATTGGTGAAACAAAGCTGGCTGCCAGGTAAAATATACCAGAAAAATCGGCCGGTCTGTTAATGGTCTCGGTAGTATCATGGTTAGTGCAGTCGCCTGGTTTGCGAAAGACGGGGGTTCGATTCCCGCCTGATGCCAAAACTGAATGTCTTTTTCTGGTTTTCCTATCTTTAGTAAGATGATAATGCATTATCCCCAATGCTAAAAAATAAAATAAGATGTGCAATGTTTATGAGTAATTATCAGAATTAAATCTTCAAATGTCATGTCTTGCTATGACATCACTGTCGAGCACATCCATACCCGTAAAAGGTACAATGGCTAGTTGATTGATTAATTACAAGATGCTCTAAAGAGATAATTGTGACAGTTTGATTTAACGCCTGCTGACATGCGAATGATCATTGCTTATGTATCTGCGCCGAGATAATAATAAAAGTGAGGTTATTTTATGTTTAGAGTTTCCCTGTCGCGTAGTGAGAATCACATTCTATTTATTGAAAAAAAACTTTTAAAAAAAAACGCGAAAGTAAAACCCTGTTTTTCTCAGAACTCGATGCTTAGGTTTTTAAATAACTCAGCCGAGGAAGTGTGACCATATGTTCTTGTGTGACCAGAAACTACGGTCGCACTAACTTGATGACCATTTTTTCTACCTTACTCACTGCATTATGACGGTTTCCACCTTCTGGCTTCATTCAACACTTATCATTATACAGAGTGGCATATAAATGAATGCAAAAGTATTTACAACTAGCGGCTGACCGCGACTTCGTCCGCGTGGACTTAAAATGAACGGATTCGTCAAATTGTCTGACGTTAGATGGACGTTAGCGCGATATCTCAATTATTCGGGATGCCTGTGAACGCGCTATTTTAGATTTTGTCTCAATTCGGAAAGCACCTATAGTTACGCTAATGACAGCAGCCGTCTGTCATGCCATACCACGTGATTCCGCGTACATTTTTATATTTACTTGATAGTTTCAACAATTTACACAATATCTTTATAAATTGTAGCCTATGTGTTATTCAGATGTATAAGCAACATTATTGTAAAGTTTCATTAAAATCCATTCAGTAGTTTTTACGTGAAAGAGGAACACAGCACATCCAGACATACAAACTTTCGCCTTTATAATATTAGTAGGATTAGTAGGATGTTCATTTTTCAAACAGTAATTTTTCAAACAGTAATTTAGCATAATGGAGCACTCTAGTTTTGCTGTCAAAAATCCGCCCGTCACCGCAGATCACGTTTGTCCAATACGGCACTTTATTCTACTTTGAGCAACTTAGGTGGTCAAGATAGATGAAGAGATATTTCAAAAGTGCGGATAATAAACCGTACGGACTGATACCTACATTTCCTAACTTTCCCGGAAGCTCTGTTATACGTTAGCCCACAAAAGGTTTAATTGAAAAATTCACCCTTAATAAAAAGGGGATGCTGGCAAATTGGCGGGTAACAGCCAGTACCTATTACTTATCATGAAAATGGGCTGAAATACTGAAGGCTACGTACGTTCCTACTTTGTGCTTATTTAATGTTAACTACACCTAAGTTCATGACAGGTACTTAATTTTATCTGTATTGCTGTCATTTGGTAAGAGCAGGATAAAAAGGGAAAATGTGAATTTCGATTCACAGATTTAAATTAAAGCCCTTCCCACTTTTCCTTCGGAAAAGAGCCAAAAAACAGACATTGCTGCATCCCATAATGCTACACTAGAATTCAAGTACCTAGAGAATCCTTCAAACGCTTTCGTCAATAATGCTTGAAGCCATACTGTACTGTCTGTTTTTCCAACAGAGCGTCACTGTTGGTTTCGTTTCGCAGACTTGGACTCCGGACGACGGCAACACACGTCGAATTGAAACTTTTTTGCTCTTACACTTGGTGACGTATCACTAGCACAAGCTAAAGTAGTTTATCGACGTTCAGATTCCTTCTTCTTCCAGTCTTCCAATTCGTCGCTTTCTTTCGGCTACTTGTGTGAGTGTTTGTATTAGCACCACTTGTTACCTGCCTGAGAACGCCACAAAGCTGTAGTGGGTGACTGCGATATTGGGCGGTGCTAGATATAGTCCTATTCTATAATACCCGTATCATTGGGAATCAGGGGATGAGCAAATCTTATTCCACATATTAATCCTCAGTTTCAATGATGAGCTTCGTTATTGTGCGTTCATTTATTTTGATAGTGTGGATTGGTGTACATTAGGACTTCTCGTTAATTTTACCTACTTATGACGGGTCAAACCGTGCACCCTTATAAGAATGGTAACATTTGGTTATGTATCGATATTTTGTTTTCATTGTTGCTTATGGGGCAGAGGTCAAGCTGTTCTACGCCGTCTAACGATAATTAGGTGCAACCAGAAGTGTAAGAACGCCTCATTCCATACCCCTAATTGGATTGATAGGTATATCATGATTTTCATCATTATTGATCCTTATGACGTAACACTACAAAAGTCACTTTTGAGAGAAATTTCCAATTTTGTGACTAATGGATTAGGTATTAACTTTATTTGACGTCCCTGCGTACGGCCTTAAATACTTTTCAGAATCTATTCAAAGTTAAAATATAATTAAGTTTGCTCCCAAGTAAACACTAAGCCCTGAGACTTATGGTTATTAGACTGATAAGGCTGACATTATTATCTGTTATTTAATATAAAGCAGACAGATTATATTTTCATTTGCATTTCAGTCAAAAGTATTTTGTAAACTTTGCACCTATTTTTAAAAACCAATTCTTAACTAATTTTGTATAATGCAATATATCTGCTGTAAAGCAATTTATGCAAACAGGATTTAAAAATTTATGTAATCCCTGAAATTCCCACCTTCTTTTATTGAAAGAGATTGTTGTTTCAAATTATTTAGCATTGACGTTCACACTGGAGTTATGATTTAATTTAAGGTATTTGTTTTTCGTTAAGACAATGTCATCAATAAAGTAAATGAACCAAGGCAAAGTAACAGTCGCCGTTAATTGCTATTACGATGAAAGATTTTCCTAATTTTCCTTCATGAGGACGGAAGGCAGCTCTAACTTCGAAAGAGAAGTAAAGTCACAAGTTCCGTTAAGTCCAGTTTTCTTTTCCAATATCCCAGTGCTTAATGACAAAGATCTACAATCAGTGGATATAAACAGTGATGACTTATGGATCTGTGACGTTGTCCGTTACTATCTAAAACCTCAGAAGAAAGCTCAAGATCACCGATGGATGGGCAATGTTTGAGCTCGTCGTACTGACAGGAGAACTCAAGTCACCGACGTGGCTCAGCCTATAAATAGGTGGCTGTGGGCGGGGTACATAGTGCATAGAACTTTGACCGTTGGGGTTAAAAAATCTTAACTGGCGATCATTGACGTGTGGCGCCAACCCAAACCGTTGATAATGACATAACCAATGTTCAAGGTTTTTAGTCCAGTCATTATAGTAAGTCCACCTCGGAATTCGAGATACCCAGCTGTAAGTCTGTAAATACTTGTATATGACACCCTAAAAGTTGTCTCAAAACCTACATATGGTAGGGTGTACGCAACTATTAAATTTCAAGGTCAAATGTCACAAAAATCGATTTTTTGTAAATATCTCATTTCCTTTGTGTTTTTTGCTATTTGTATGCATTATCAATATTGTAGAATACAAAATTCCCTACAAATTTTGTTTCAAAAATTTTTGAGATAGAGGGCGGAGAGCGCGCGGTAACAGCATCACTTCAGGTCAACCGGTGCCTCCGGTCAAAAACTTGAAAAAGTCTCGATCATCTTCGTTATCTGCATTACGTCAAGTCTACAGAACTTAATAAAGCTGTGCGCCCTCTATCTCAAAAATTTTTGAAACAAAATTTGTAGAGAATTTTGTATTCTACAATATTGATAATGCATACGAATAGCAAAAAACACAAAGGAAATGAGATATTTACAAAAAATCGATTTTTGTGACATTTGACCTTGAAATTTAATAGTTGCGTACACCCTACCATATGTAGGTTTTGATACAACTTTTAGGGTGTCAATATACAAGTATTTACAGACTTACAGCTGGGTATCTCGAATTCCGAGATTCTTGCCTAATTTAAGCTAAAATGACTGGACTAAAATGCCTACAAACAACCGCTCTGGCAATCTTTGGGTGAGGCATATGGTTCAGCAGTAGACGTTACGTGTGTTGATGATGATGATAATTTTTTAGGTAGGACTACTCAGTCAGTGCCTGTATAAAATAACAAAACACTTGAATGTTTTGTTCGAACTTTGTAAATGAGCTCATTTTTAACTTTTCATAGGCATAAAATGTGGATATAACAAAAGAAAGACTTTTATTTACAAATAAACTTGAATTTAGAACTTAATAACTGCAAGTGGGCGTTCAGAATGTCCATTATACCTTTTCAGTAAAAAGCCTCAAGAGCAATTATTTTCTTTTTATGGTAAGAGTGGGTACTTACGATAATTAATTGATTCTCAAATGGCAATACGAAGTACGCAGTTGAAGTTGAGTGTACCGAAATACTTAACCACACAACCACACGATTCGTCGACCTTGTGGTTATAAAGAAATCTGCAAGAGCCATGTGTTAAGTAACAAGTATCAGGTCTATAAGTAAGAATCATAGTCGGATGTTATCTAGGCAGTCGGCACCTTCTCTGAAGAAGTGATGGCCGAAAAGGAGGCCGCGGAGCGCATGCGGGAGCAAGATCCCGCTGCTAACGCGCTCCGCAGGGCAAGGAGGGGGGAAGACGGCGAACAATTGCCCGTCGTCTCCAACATCTCCGTGGAGGAGGCCAGCGGGCGCGTGGTACGGGGGTACCAGTGCCAGCATTGCACAGGCCACCTCCACTGCCTGGTAGGGACGGCTCGACGCCCTCGGCTGTTCCTACTGGCCTCTTCCCACGAGGAAGGGGTCCCTTACTGCCCGCCGTGTAAGGCGGGCTCCGTCCGGGGGGACGCGTAGTAGGCATCTTGCCAGTAACCGCATTCCCCCCACCGTGGACGATGAGAGGGAGTCGCTGATGTTTTTAGTCGGTAGGCCACTGGGTCAACCTTCCCAGTAGGAGAGTCCGACATAACCCGACCGCCCCCCGGCGGCGGGTATGCGTAAGGCATTTCCCTCAGCGTAAACAAAAAAAAAAAGGTAAGTCATCTTCAAATGAGGCTATTGGATTTGCAATGGAGTCCCCGACGTAGATGAACATACTTTTTCATAATGATGTTATGGACGCCTAAACTATGCAGTTGTGTAAAAGATGTCGAATAGGTACGGAAAGTAATAACAACAATAACTATTACTGAGATATTTGAAATAAGCTGATGATGATGTGCGTAGATGACCCGTTTGGCACAGTAATAAGGTTAAGCTCTGGTTTAGTTGCAAAGTTTATTTATTTATGTCTTCGAGCAAAACAATTGATGGAACAAAAGACGGACTTAATGCTACTATGGAATTCTCTACCAGTGAAACATAAGTCTAAGCAGAAAAGTACAGTAAGCGGTGCGAAAAAAATTTCGAAGGTTTGGAGTCAGAATTAGTTTTTTAATAAATAAACAAAAAGCCTGTTTAAATGCAATGTATGATTTTTCAGCAATACAATTGGTAAATGTTAAAATTTAAGCAAATGTCATTTCTGATAAAGACTTTCTTTCTAATAATCCTATAAATGGGTGAAATGAAACGAATATAAATTTCGCAGAAACAAAAGCAACATTCGCTATTTGTATTAATTTAACATTATTAAGGAAAATCTTCGTAGAAGAAAAAATGTAACAATAAGCGATTTCTCGGACATTTTCACACGAGGCAAACAGCAATTAAAAATACGCCGACGTCTGCATAAATTTAATTGTCCTCCACCAATTACAGATGAATGATAATGTAGCTAACATTGCTAAATTGAATATTGATAAAGACTATTTACAAAGAAATGTAAATACAACGTGCAATGGCTTCAATAAAAATATCTAGCAAGTCGAGCTGAGTAATCTCTGCACGATCCAAAGGTTGGCTGGGTAAAGAATGTCATATGGAATTTAGTTCGCCTATTGTACTCTACTTGTGTAGGTATCAAAGTTTCAATAAATAAATCATGAGTTTCCTTAGTCTCGTAAGGACCGTTGGATCGCCCTGTGGTATGGGGCGTTAGAATCCTGCCACGGTTTCTCCCTTCCTGTCGTAAGAGGTAGGGAGGGGGGCGTCCAAAAAGATCACTATTTTTGTAAGTTATTGGGTGATTTAAAAAGAGCTCTTGAGCGATTCACTCCGCGGTTCGAACCGCTCCCTCGCTGTTTTGAAAAACCCTTAGACCCGAAGGAAACGCCAACCCACGGGTTGAACTGACGAACTAGTAATTAACTGTCAAGAAGATGCATAAAGATGTACCTACTTCCAGCCGGTTAAGCCATAAAATCATATTCCAAAGATTGCATTTGTTTACTAGCACTTTAATAGTAACTGGTGCAATACTTACCTATTTTAATTACAAAATATAATTTTAGTCAACCTTGACGTATTTGCTCATGGAATTCACCGAAAAACACTATTTACAATAAAACCTACAATGCTAGTTTTTCTTCTTGCGTATATTTTAAATGCAGACTGTATTCTGTATATTGAAACAGTTGTCATTGTTTTAACTTGTGAAGGTTAGCTTGAACATTCCAATACAGTGGACTACGTAGTTTATTTTGAATGGTAATATTTACTGGTAATATCATTTTGTGACCTTTTGAAAATAACTCAGATCCTTCAGAAAAAATAAAGGACAAAAGGTTTATTATGTTCTGAGTAATATAAAAGGTAATAGGCACATACCTTTTTCTTAGAAATGTTGTATCAGGAACTGAATAGATTTTCTAGTTTTTTATTTAATTTTTTGTGGTTTTTATGTGGATAAATTTCATGTGGATTTTTTATAATTTAATTGTTTATTAATTTCATTCAAGGAAAAAAGCCCCAGCGCAATTCACGACATCATTGCATGAATTGAACCACAAGAGTAAAAGTCATTGCGTTTAAAAATAAAAACGACGGAATATAATAAAGACGTAGATTTACATTGTTATGTAGTTTGTTTTTAAAATATGGCAAGTACTTGCAAAAGTCACCCTGTATATTCTTTCTTATCTGAAACCTTTCAAAATACTGTAAATATTTTTCTTGTGGTAAAAATAAACTTTTGTAGAACGAAAAGCCGTGAAGCTGCATTCAATAAAATATCTTTACTAAAAAGGTTTTTATCTACACAACTAAAAGTTTCAATGCTTAAAATATTTTTATAAAACCAATGATATTCCACTTAAGAATTTCCAGAATGTTTGCACTGAACGCGGTCCATTGTCCATGCAAACATTAAAGATGCTATCTTCTGTCAGACATAATTCAGGTTTCAATTTTGTTCTCAATATTTTGCTATAATTTACTGCCCTTTAGAACTATATTTCCTTTTTTTTGTTAATAATATATTATCATTCAACAACTTTATTCTCAACTTTTTTTCTTTTGTATTATTTTGTTTCAGTTGAACTATCTTTTATTACACCTATATATGCTATTCGATTTGGTGTAGTGGATGAGAAGTTGACTACTGCCCCAAAAGTCGCGGGTTCGATCCTCGCACAGTACTATCATTTTGTGTGCATAAACATGTATCTTTGTAATTGGTCTGGGTGTTTTGTATGTATACCAAGTATGTGTTTGCAAAAGAAAAACTTTATAAGTATGTTTATCCATTGTCTAGTATCCTATAACAGAAGCTTTAATTAGCTTAATTTGAGGCTGGATGGCGTTGTGTGGAATAATGTCCAGGGATATTTATTTGATTTATTTATTTTAACAGTTAGACTTGTATTTCACTGGACAATATCGGTGTCAATCAAAACAACTATTATTAATAACAAAATTTGGTGAAATATAACTTTTAGTTGCAGTTCATGCTGGTGAATTGAAAAAAACCATGACAGAGGAAAACTAATTAAGGCGTATTTGTATGACAAGCGAGACCCATGGTATCGAAGAAATGACGTAGTTATCCATAATGAATTTCTCTTTGAGGAAAATGAGGGCAGTGGCCTTTCTAATATCCTCATAGAGCAGACATTGCGTTTTCATACTGTGGTTGTATATCTGTTATTATGGTGAAAGTTGGTCAAATACGAGTGTGTGATATTCATAACTTTTGAATAGCTGAATATTTTTATGGAAAAGTATATGACATTAGAAGACATGTCTGTCTGCATAATATTTATCAGTCCCTGACTCTGACGTTAGTAAGGATGTCAAGAGACACGTAACTATTTCAATATAATAACTGTCATGACGAACGTTATCCTATCCAACTGAGAACTGGCAAACGTGTGAAGTTTAGCGGTTCTACATAACATAACATAATCGACCTATATATACGTCCCACTGCTGGGCACAGGCCTCACCTCAACTATGAGGTGGAACAAGCCATACTCCAACACGCTGGCTCAGTGCGGGTTGTTGGAGGGGTGTAAGGTTAGTGAGCAATCTTATTGTCAGATGTTATCAAGCCGCCCTAAGGCCTCTGACTAGGCTTAACGACTGACATCTAGTGACGTCAACCGGGACCAACTGCTTAACGTGCCTTCCGAAGCACGGAGATGCCCGAAATATACATCACTAAATTTCGGTCGGGGGGGGCACCCATCCCATTTCCGACCCGGCGTGTGTTGCTTTACAACAGCGATCGTCACCGATCACTGTCACAACTGCGCCCCGGGCACCTCTTAGTGGATATGCTTTGTAAAATTTTCTCGTGAAAGCTTATGAAAAGTAAGAACAGCTACGTGAAATCAGCTATTCTCAAGTAACAATGTAAATGGGCTTTTTTCAGTTAATACTTACTATTGAAAGAAATATAATGTTTGTCGAAAGCCAGGGCCATTTTTTGGGTCACAAATCACGACACTCTTAGAATAGAACTTATTAAGATAACTTAAAAACCAATGATAACTTCGCCAGATTAACTACCTTTTTCTTTTTAATCTGTTCGACTATTTATTTATACGCGTAACAATCAGCCCTCCTCGATTTTGAAGCTGAGTAGAGATTAGAGAATGTCAAATACTGAAATCCTTAAGAGATTTAGGTGAATCACATCTTGTGGTGCCACCGTAAAAGAAATTGTCGCTCAAGCAGGCTTACTTTGTACTTGCCAAATCATTTCTTTGGCATACCTTTTCTTTTTTGGAACGAAAAATCTGCATAAGTTTAGTTCGTGGTGACGTTTTTTGTTTTGTTAGAATTGAAGCAAATAAAGCTTAACATACGTTTTTTTTTATTCTTCCGCTTTGGCTTTGCATCGAACAAAATATTTTGATTAACATTTACAAAAGTGGTAAGGTGCCTTTTTAGATTTCGGAAAATGTTAACTAAGGATTATTTCAAAGATAAGTAACAACTTGCTGAATAAACACAATGACTCTGTCCGAATAATTTTCTGAGTTTCTCTGTATTTATTCTTTCACCCCCTTATTCATAAAAACTTATTAAGCAGCGCTTCAACAACAGCAGTTACAAAATTCAAAATCAGTTTAAGTAGAAATCTAGAAGCATAATGTTTTTTTTTAAATCGGCTAAATAAAGCGTCATTTCATCCAAGCAATCGATCAGTGGTGTTTGATTTGATCAAAATCGCTCAGATGACCTTCAAAATTATGAAGAAGACCTTTGATACCCTTCAATATAGTGCTTAAACATCAGATAAAGTTCGCTAGAAATATGGGTAATGCCCTTGTTCACGCCTATAGCTGAACCGATTGTTCTATACGGGTTCCGTACGCACTGAGGACGTTTTATACCGGATTATGCCGGTGAAACACATTTATCCCCTAATAAATTATGCAGGCGTACACTTTTACCCGTTCCGCTTTTGAAACCCACAAGTTCTGGTAATTCAGTTACATTAAGGTTATAAAATACCTCGCCGGGCTAAAAAGAACAAAAACGTTCGCAGCTATTCATGAAGCTGAGACAAATGTATGAAATTGAGTTCTGCTTTGCTCAATTTGAAGTTATTTTTGTTTAAATTTTGTGACTGATCATACTCGACCCTACGGTAAACTTTGATAACAACTGGATGTTATAACCTTACCGTAGGAGAAATTTATCTCTATTAGAAGAAAATTGGTTAAGACTCTAAGTTGTCGATGTTTAGTTAAGTACCTGTAATTGGGATGCAGTAATTATGATGAGTAAAATAAAAATGTCCAAACTTTGGTTATCAGTCGCTATCTTAATTTTTTCACATTTTATTTATTACTGAAACCCTGTGAAGATGTATTTGTGTGAATAAAGATTATTTATCTTATCTTACCTTATCTCTGAAGACATCGTAAAAGTTTTTTTCATTAATGATTAAACATGTTTTGAATGAGTTCAGACATTTAAAAAAAAAAACCAAAATCATTTCACAAAATCATTGAATATTCAAGGTACGCGTACACCGATCGTAGGTATCTACTATAAATCAAGCGCCATAATTTATTCCTGTTCCATGAGACCTTTCTAACGATAAAGGTACTATTTAAATTTATTGGGTCCAGATAATGATTTCTAATATTTACGCGAACACTATACATCGAAATAAAACAACTAAAATATCGCGCTTTAAAGAACTTGCGTACTAGGCCAGAGCTGACTATCCTTCGTGCGGACAAGGGAAATGCTACGGTGGTGTTAGATACGTCGGATTACAATGACAAAATTTCACTTTTATTGTCGGATGAAAACACCTACAAACTTGTTAAAACCGACCCAACTAGTAAGATTTTGAAGCAGACCACCGAGCTTCTTAAGAAACACAGTGAAAAGTTAAATCTAGACGTGTCGTATCTTATACCATCGTGTGCCAAGCCTCCAAAGCTGTATGGGTTACCGAAGATACACAAACCACTTGCTCCCCTTCGGCCAATAGTGAGCCAAATCGACTCACCTACTTATCGTTTGGCTAAGCACTTGGCGAAGGTACTCTCACCTTTGCGAGGACAGACTACATCTCATGTGAAGGATTCCTACCAGTTCATTGGTGAGTTACAACAACTACAACTTTCTGATGATGAGACAATGGTTAGCTTTGATATTCAGTCCTTGTTTACATGTTTACCAGTAGAGGATTGCATAGAAATTACTAGGAAAAGGTTAGTGGACTGTGATATGCCCGTTGAATATGCAGAGTTACTTAACCTGTGTCTTAGGGCAGGTTATTTGTACTGGAGTGATAAATTCTACGTACAGCTTGATGGTGTAGCGATGGGATCTCCCGTGTCCCCTGTGGTAGCTGACATCTTCATGGAGGATTTCGAGGAAAAAGCTTTAGCTTCAGCACCTGTCGTTCCACGGTTTTACAAGCGGTATGTGGATGATACTTTCACAATTTTACCATCCAACAAAGTATCAGCATTTTTAGACCATCTTAACTCTATACACCCTAGGATAACATTTACTATGGAATTGGAAGCTGACAGTAAACTACCTTTCTTAGATGTGTTAGTTATTAGGAATCCTGATCATAGTTTGGGCCATACTGTGTATCGGAAGTCTACCCATACTGATAGGTACTTAAACGGTGATTCTCACCACCATCCTTCGCAGTTAGCTACTGTTGGTAAAACTTTGTTACAGAGAGCGGAACGGATCTGTGATGATGACCACCTGCATGCTGAAGTCCAGCATGTCAAGCGTGTGCTGGGTGAAAACAAGCTCAAAGCACCGCGACGTCGCAGAAACCGAGTGAAACCAGCCACAGTTGAGCGCCAGCCTGCTGTATTGCCATATTTGAAGGGTGTCACTGACAAGATTGGGAACATCTTGAAGCGTGCTTCTATTAAAACTTATTTTAAGCCGCCGAAGAAGATTAATCAATTTTTAAGACCTGTTAAGTGTAATATTCCTCTTCAAACAGCGGGTGTATACAAGCTTGATTGTGACTGTGGGCTCTCGTATATAGGTCAAACCAAAAGAAGCATAGGGACGCGTATCAAAGAACACATAGGTGATATTAAGAATAGGAGATCTACAAAATCAGCAGTTTGTGAACATGCCCTTGATAAGCCCAACCATTTCATACGATTTGATAAACCGCAGGTCCTTGCTAGGGAGAATCGTTACTTACCAAGGATGCTGCGAGAGGCTATTGAAATTAAAAAACATCCAAATTTCAATCGTGAGGATGGTTGGAATTTACCACCAGCTTGGGAGCCTGTTATACGCTTGATCAATCCCAGAGGGCAGCACAATACTGTGAGGTCTCAGGATACGGTTAGTTCGTACTGCGTGGATAGGAACATTTCCAATAATGTTAGTGGAAATGACGATAGTTAAGTGAGGGTTGCTAAAATTTTGTACTGTTTTGTGACATAGAACATCTTTGTCATCCCGTGATCACGACTGCTGTAAAGGAGTCGAAACGTCGGGTTAGAAAATGAAAGAAAATATAACACCGCGAGTAGAATCCGTAAAGTTGTTTTATTGGGTCCAGGACAAGAGTCCATACATTTGCGCCTGAACCTGAACCCCTTTGAGTTCAACACTTTAATGTGTATGATTCCGACCACTGTCGTGGCGGAACTGGAAAGAATACGCTTTTTACGATTACAGAGCTTACTGTCTTCCATTTTATTTTTTATGAGCTGTCCAATTTGGAATCAAGATATGAATAAAGGCTAGCAATAATTAAATTTTATTACTGTTGAGTGCACTTACAAATCCTTTGTACTTATATCGATCTCTAAAAATAACGTATAAAGCAATGGTGAGTATTATTATGTAGGTGTATTTGTAGGTATTATTTCTTTCGGGTGAGGACTTATTTCAAAACACTGCCGAGTTCATTGATACCATGTTTCTTAATTTAAAGAAAAATACGTTGCTATATGTGTATGCTCATGTTTTATTTTTATTCATAGGTATATTTAAAACAAATGTTAGGTCAGGGTCAGGTATTTCTATGTGAGTGTGTAGTTATTATCAAAATAGGTGGTCTTGTGAAAATGTCTGTGAGATTTAGTATAATAATATGTTACAGGGTCTGACCCCAACCTAACCAAAAAACAAGTAGTCCGAGGAATAGCGATTGTTACCGTCATCATGAACGAAACATTCAGAAGCCTACATTTCGCAGAGTGAATTTGACCCCAACGTGGTACAGGCGAGCATACTGCTGTTAACCAGGTTGCTTTGTTTTTTTATCGTTGTGTTTGCATTAACAGGGTGATTTTGCAAGTACATGCCAAATTTTTAGGAGTATTGATATCATGAACTAAGTAGACTTTCGTGGGTTCATATTTTGGGTTTTTTAAATCATTATTTTTTTTATAAGTTAATTTACTTTATTAATGGAAAAGGACTTCCAAATTCACCCTGTTTGTTCTTTAGATCGGATAAAGGATACTCGGAGCTAAAAATTTTGTATTGAGCCTTTTTCTTGCAATAGTAATAATAAGAACGATTAAACAAATATTTTCATAACACTGAGTGCGGTATAGGCTTAGAGCATTAATGGTATACTTAGGTTATCATTTCACTCATTCTACTCCAACGATTGTGGGTCCTTCAACTCCAAAGAGGCTGTAAGTTCGTTTTCTGCCCAACGATGGACTGGGTTCATGTGATATGCTGTGATTCCCTTCCTGAAGATAACAAAAAAGCTATCGCCAAGAACAAATCTAATAGGATATTTTATAAAGTGTATTTCGGAGAGAAAGAGCAGGAACTTCATGAAGTTCTTCATGAAAGAAGAAGGGTATCACATCATGATGTGATACCCTTCTTCTTTCTACGCCTGGACTACTAGACGTCGGGAGGGCTTCTACCCACGTGGGGTCGACTTTCTAGCAGTCTGGAAAAAGTGGTGTTGCTGCTTCCTCATAGTCCGCACCGCCAAGGGGTGTTTTGACATCGCTTACCATCGAAACTAGGGTCAAACCCACATGAATTTAAAAGTCATAAGGGGCCATAAAACTTTGGAAATTCTGGCAGACGATTTCTATCGGCTATCGATAGGAGACTGCCGAGTGCCAAGACTAATTTGTGTTGCCTCCTTAAGCTACACTTAAAATAAATAAATGATCAATGATTGCAAAGCTTTACGAGACTTTACGGGTAGATACTGTCTGCAGAAATACGTTTTACATATTTAATTACTTAAATCGTTCCTCTTTTACTCGTACTTATTAGCCGTGCTCATGAATTAGCAACATTTACCCATTTTAAAAGCTTTTATTTACGTTACTTTCTACTTAACAGTATTTATGTTGGGTTTCATTTAACCCGGCGTCATGGGGGTTGGGTCTAAGATACCCGGCCGTTTTTAGAATTTCTATAATTTTTATACTATTCACCCGACATTGCTGTTTTTTCCTATAGCTGGAGTTAATGAATCACTTCACACGATTGTGCCCTGAAATAAGTCAGAAAACGCCTGAGTTTGGAGCTATAAGTGCCGTAACCTGAAAATGGGTAATTTAGACCCATGCCTGTACTCGGTGTAACAATTTTACTCCATTTTTTCCATACAAAATGAGTTTTTTTTATATTTTTATTTTATTTGTATTACTTCTTCTTTATTGTAGTTTAAACCTTTTTTATTTAGTTTGTTAGTGCAAAAGACATATTTGAGCGGTTTTTATAGAATATATATATATTTTTTTTTCAAAGTCTCGTTTCCATGATAAAAATTATATATTTCATATTTTTTTTAGTGTTGGATAACCCATATAACTCTAAATGAATGCTGGCAATAATAAAAACCTTTTTCTTTCTACTGGAGACTAAAATATTTACATATCTTACCAGGGTCAAATAGACCCAACCCCCACGTCCGTGTTACAGTTTTTAACCCCCATGACGCCGGGTTAAACAGATTAATAATTTGTTAAAGTACCAATTAATAAGTCATTACAAAAAAGGTTGCCCCAAAAGTTGTACCACATGACGAGCCTACCACTTCTAATTAAAAGATATTCTACGAGTAGTATTTAATGTACAAATGTATCTTACTAGAATTTAGTAACTCTTCTTTTTTCACATCCACAACTACTGAGTAAACACCTTTTCTTTCCGACGACATTCTCCTCTATTCTTAACTTCTCGCATCTATTGTGTCCCGACCACCAAAGCTATGCTAGCTACATCAGACCTTTGACAGATAGTCTGCCCACCGATCACCGCCACAATCTCGGCCGCCAATAGGAAATATGCACTTGAAACAAATGAGCGTCATATTTTTTTTTTGAGTAATATTTTGAATTCTTATTACGTCTTTATCAATATTTCCTAACTTTGTTTCTTTGTAGATGTAAAAAAATATATTGAAAAGTGCAAAAAAAATGTGGGAAATTCAAAGCGGTTGAAACACGCGAGTGTAACGTCACAGTCCAGGCGTATGTCACTGTCAAAAGCGCGACAAGAAGAAGAATTCAACAGTTTGTAAGTTAAATTTGTGTTGTCATAGACTCGCGTGACGTTCAAGTCCATGACAACGGAGCGCTCCATAATAACGCCATAACGCTTGAAAAAATTTGAAATTTGTAACACTTCATAAATATACTACACTAGCTGTCCCAACAGACTTCGTTCTGTTGTCAAACATTTAGTGTCACGTGACAGGTAGTAACATTTACTAAGAGGAAACTAAAATAGGGATTGTTACTATATTCCCAGCATTTTCTCATGATTACTCACCTTTTATACCTTCCCTCGACCATTACAAATATTTTAAAACCAAAATTAGCCAAATAGGTCCAGCCATTCCCGAGTTTTAGCGAGACTAACGAACAGCAATCCATTTTTATTTATAGAGACTTTGCATTTTTGGTGATGAATATCATTGATCAAACATAAAACGATATAAGCTATCATAAAAAAATATAAAAGTGAACAGTGTGTAGAAAAGATATTCCCAATCGGCTACGGTCCTGGTTCATCTATCATCCACGCACTTTACCAGCCGACCTGCCGGACATCTACACAAAATGTACGTAGACGTAACTGGGTTAATAAACTTTAGTAAGACATTCACGCTTGTTCTTCAAATACTCATAACATTAATCTCCGTTGAAGTGATGCGTAATAAAACTGCCAGATTTCTGTCAAAAAGATCCATTACTCTTTATTTATTACGGGTGAAATTATATTCTTCTTGAGTGTTAGTCTGGTTTGAACAAAACTCTTTGTTTACTTTCCAATCTGTAGTTCACATTTTATTCGTCAGCGGCAAATCGCTCAGAAAATCTTTAATAACATTTCTTGGAAGAAGAGACAAAATGTCGTTGTATTATTTTGGAGCCTGTTCAAAAATATTTGACAAAAACTCAAAGAAGTATTAACCTGATACAGGTCACAGGATTTTAGTAGATCGGGTCATTTGAATTTCAAATTTAACAGCGTTTGGAGATCTATGGGAAATTGGGGAGGCCAACCTTCAACAATAGATATCGTGTGGTAGCAGTAGGTAAACCTAATTGCGGATTCTTAACATTGCACCCAATGCCTATTCAACGTTTGGGGTAGGCATTTAAAAAAACACCTTCGATAAAAAGTTTTTCATAATAAAAGTTTTTTTTTTAAGTAGGTTTTACGTTCGGTAATAACTCAATTAACAAAATGGCATGTGGCATGGCAGATGATGTGGGCACGAACAGTTACATAATTTATTGGATCATAATTATTTTGTCACGTTTGAGCTGAAGTCAGTTTTGAAGTGTGTTGGTCATCGACATTAAGTACATAAAAGCAAATTCGTATAGCAACCCACTACGTACGGTTGCTATACGAATTTGCAACCGTTTTTCATGTGAATCCACGTGTACACGTTCCAATTTGTTCGGTCAAGCAACCTCGCACTAGGCTGTATTTGATTAGTGACCTTAGCTCACTCCTGGCATATTTGGGCCAGAACCTTAACCAGATGCAAATTGGGAGTGGTTTGGCTAATTCACGTCGATCATCTCTAAACGATATTTGATTAAACGCGGTCGATTCGCATTTCGCTTCATAAATCATTTTCTACGAACATACTTGAAGCATGCCCTCATGGTGCTTTGTTTGGATACAGAACTATTTTGTTTGAACTATGGTTACGCGAAATTCGATATTAAGCAATTAAATCACTACGAAACTATTTGGTATAGCTTGAATCATCATTGAAGTAGTGAAAAGAGCCACTCAACTGATAAACGGAGACTCTTCATTACTAAGCTCCATTGAAATATACAACAATACGGTTTAACAAATTACCATGCATTTATTAAATACCCTAGTTTTAATTGAGTATTTCTAAAGAATCTTATTATTGTTCAATATCGTAGAAAAATATCGATCACAGCACTCTCTTAAGCTCGTTTTAATATCTTTTATAATTACCTGTAGACGGCTGGGGGAAAAAACTGGAATTTAGAAGATATCAAAAGCAAACTTGTCATGAGGTGGATTGACGGATTGATAAGCATTTTTTTTTATTTTGTATCAGGCAACAAAATTACATTTTTTGATTTTTAAAATAATAAAATCAATTATAAATTCTTTATTGAGAGTCAGGTTTTTACATATCTGAGTTGTGATTAATGTTTTTTTTCTAAGTAAACAATTACATGTACAATAACATTGGGACTACCATCGAGAGCATTAGTGAAACAGCATCCCGAAAACTTGGAATTCTGAACAGAGTGAGACGATTCTTTACGCCTGAGCAGCTCTATCTTTTGTATAAGAAACCAGTTCGCTCGTGTGTGGAATATTGCTCTTATCGCTGGGATGGTTCCGCCAAGTATTTGCTAGAAGCTCTCTACTGGTTGCAGCGGCGCGCTATCCGCATCATTGCTAACCCAGAGGCAACTATGGCTCTGGAGCCTCTCCAACTGCGTAGACATTGCCAGGTTGAGTGTCCTCTACTGTTTTTATAACGGCGAATGCTCTGACGAGTTGTTCCAATTGATCCCATCCTCACCCTTCCACTCCCGCACCACACCCGCTGGCCCGTGTCAACATCCACACACGATGCAGCGACTGTCGGCCCGCACCAAAAGGTTCGGTTATTCTTTCCTGGGTCGTGCTGTACAAAAATGGAACGCTCTTCCAGCGCATGTGTTTCCTTCTTCCTACAATCCCGGGTTTTTTTAGCGAGGCGTAAAAAGGCATTTATGCAGGCCTTCAAAATGAGATTGACCAGCAAAATAGTTCTCCATTACTGTGCTTGTCAACCCTATATCTGGGCCTCACGGCTGCTTCCCATCAGGTGGAGTGAGGTCATTGAAGACCACTAAAAATAAAAATAAAATATCAGAAAAACCTCGCTCTCCATACAGTTATTCAGAGTGATACCTATTTAAATAAATTTATATATCTTGAGTAACAAAATCGGTCCATATTATAAATACCTTAAAGACACCTAATAAAAAACCAAAACAGGACTTTAATTAACACGTTTCAAATAAAAGTCTAATAGGTGCAGGCCGTATGCAAGCGTCTGCAGTAGAAATATAATAGAATAAATAAATAAATAAATATATGAGGGAAGCCAATGTTCAGCAATGGACGACTTAAAGGGTCGCTCAGTCACTAGCGCCATTTTTTATTTTTATTTAACTGTTTCAAGCCTTGATTGTAAGGGTTTATTCTACAATACTCAGATAAAGTTCATTAGTCTACAAGACAACAAGATATATTGGATTCATTTATAACGTAAAATGTTCAATACAAACACTTTAACCAACATGTATAATATCATTACACAGCTTAGATGTTTCTCGTATAACGGGTAACAGCTAGTCAAAGAATGAACAACATTTTTGATTTTTTCATCAGATTTTGTTTTAATCAACTCAAAGCAAAATGAAAAGTAAGCGAGAATTATTTGCATATTAGCTTAAATAAAAGCTTTTGCTGCACTTATTTAACAAACAAGAAAGTAACTAATTGCATAGCAAAGTCCGCATTTTATTTCCATTCCTAGCAACACGGAATAGTAAACCACGCTTAGTGAGCTCTTCATTAAAGTTTTAATTGAAAATAAGCATGCAATATTGCACTGAACCTGCATACAAACCAGTTTTATCTGTGGCGTAATATTGATTTTTTTAAGGCTAAAGCTCGTAGCAGACTTTGCCAGGACGGCAACTGCACGGCACCGACCCACCAATTATCTTGCCATTCACATTCGAACCTTAAGTTCTAAGGACGAGAGCTGCGAGTTGAGTGGTATAGTAGCGGAAAGCGCTGACAGCTAGCCGTGAGCTTGCCGTCGGCTTTCTCATATTATTATTATCATAGCAAAATATATTGTACCTCTCACAACGTAAAGTTCAAATTTGAATTGCAAGACAATTGATGGTTTGGAGCCGTGCAGTTACCGTACTTGCCTAATGAGCTATAACCTTTACTCGCATTAATAACGAGAAAATATATTGGGTAATAAAAAAACAGTACAGTTGTATCATCATTTTCTTCACTATGACCCTTTTGTTTAGGAGGCGCAAGGTGTGTGTCAGGATCGTAGCAGTGGAAAGAAGTGGGTGTTTAGCTAAAATGCCAAATGCTCCGTGCAGTGTGCAAGCTTTTGTTGCAAATTCCCAATCCCCATCATTCCATCACCACCACCATCCCTGGTGTATTGTAATACAGGCACATAATATGAACCGGCTCCAGGCGCTAATCTCCCACCATACGGCACTTATTTATAGAAAGTTTATTTTTTTAAGCAGTCAATCGAAGAATTGTGGAGAAAATAAATGAAAGTGTATAGGTATGCAAACTGATAGCAAACAGTCAGCTGCTCACTGTTGTCCCAATCGGGACGCGCCCGGAGTAATGAAAGAAAACAGGTTCTGCCTTAGAACCCCCGTTACTAAGTAACACGCTTTTAAGTGGGTTTTCATTACGCGTTTTACCTTTAATTATTATAAGCCTCAATTCAAAACACGAAGTAGCTGAAAATCAATTAATCATTAGACAACAGATCGAGGAAACGATCGAAGTTTCCATAGTAATAATTGGCCATTAGCACTTTGTGTAAAGTGGATGACAACTTCTAGGTTAATTTAATTGTTCCAATCAATAGTTTTATTTAATTAAGTCATTTATTTAATCAAGATCATTTTTTAAAGATGTAAAACTAAATAAATCGTATTTTCAGTGCAAAATTGAGTTTTTTCTTTATTGATTTCTTCACACAACAAATAGTAAGCAATATAAAGATTTTAAATGTTTATGAAAGCTAATCGTTTTACGAAATAACATAGATCATCTGTATATGTTATGACAAAAATGAGTACCTTCATTCTTTAAACTTCATGAAGTTGAGCGAATATTTCTAGTGGGTAGATTAGTTAGACAAACAATGCAAGCTTTGACGAGAACGTCTCAAGTTCTTGAGTCATTAACACCGCTGTCGGGGAGGTTCAAGATGTCAAACTGCATCGATGTTTTCTGAAAATCTTAGTCTGCGTTCAGAAGGCAAAAAAAATAACCTTTTTTGTACAACACCACGTATTTGCTGAGACAAAATGTAGACTCTTATTTTTAAGGCTCAATGCAGATTGTTGGAAGGGTGTAAGGTTAGTGAGCAACCTTAATGTCAGATGTTATCAAGCCGCCCTAAGGCCTCTGACTAGGCTTAACGACTGACATCTAGCGACGCAACCGGGACCAACTGCTTAACGTGCCTTCCGAAGCACGGAGATGCCCGAAATACACATCACTAAATTTCGGTCGGGGTGGTCACCCATCCCATTTCCGACCCGGCGTGTGTTGCTCTACAACAGCGATCGTCACCGATCACTGTCACAACTGCGCAACGGGCACCTCCATGTAAGCAACGAGAAAATAGTGCACTAAATAATTAATTCAAAATATTTTCTGAACTTGAAACTGTAAGTAATTGCCTGTCTAGCTATCCGTTATCTTGTAAACCTTGTGATGTAGAATGTCTAAAGCAGGTATTCTTTCAAAACATTAAACTTCCTTAGTTAAATGTCTTCTGAGTTCCTCATGGTGGAAACACACTAACTTTAAATAAGGAATAATTGACTAATTATAGTAAATAATTGACTGGCACCTACTTGGGCGTCTTTCCTCGGGAACCCAAAACCAAGCCTGTCAATCAAAAGTTAGCCCTAACGCTATTGCTGATAGGATAGTTAAGCTGTCAATAGCGCCTAGCCAAAAGGAACACACTCGCGCGGTGCGGAAACAACTCCAGTCTCTTAAAGCTGAAGCCACGGCCAACCACAGCTACAGTTCCTCGATTACCGTGCACGAGGTGAATGAGGGAATTAAACGGGTCAGTGCCAACAAGGCGTGTGGACAGGACAATATCTTCCCGGAATTCATAAAGCACTGTGGGCCTACCACGCGAAACTGGCTCGCGAATTTCTACACCCAACTGCTGGAACTTGGCAAGATACCAGTTATCCTTAAGCGAGCCAAAATAACAGCTATCCTCAAACCTGGAAAGCCGGCCGATGAACCAAGCAGCTACCGCCCAATCGCATTGCTGAGCGTCACCTACAAGCTGTTCGAGCGAATCATATACAATCGCATCGCACCAACGCTGGAGGCGCATATTCCTCTGGAGCAGGCGGGATTCCGCCCGGGCCGCGGCTGCAGCGACCAGGTTTTGGCGCTAACGACTCACATTGAAAGAGGGTTTGATGATAATCTGAAGTCTTCGGCAGCATTCGTGGACCTGACAGCTGCTTACGACACAGTGTGGCGCCAGGGGCTTCTAGTCAAGCTTTTGAGAGCCATTCCTTGCATAAAGATCTGCAAAATTATTGAGGACGCCCTGACCAACAGACCTTTCCAGGTGTTCCTCGGCGACAGAGCCGGTAGAGCTAGAATCTTGAACAACGGACTACCCCAGGGATCAGTTCTGGCTCCGATACTGTTCAACCTATACATCCACGACATACCGGTGACAGCCGCTAGAAAATTCGGCTACGCTGACGATCTGGCGCTGGTTTCCCAGGACCGCTGTGTGGAAGCTACCGAAAAGACTCTGCAACAAGATCTTGCCATCATGGACGACTACTTCATTCGATGGCGACTATGCCCAAATGCGTCCAAGACCGAGGTATGCTGTTTCCATCTTAGCAACCGACTGGCAAACAGGAAGCTGAACATCACATTCAGGGGCGGCACCTTAAATCACAACCCTTACCCTAAATACCTTGGTGTCACTTTGGACCGCAGCCTCACTTATAGCGCTCACCTAAATGCTGTATCAGGCAAGCTGCGATCACGAAACAGCATCCTGCAGAGACTGACTGGCACGACCTGGGGGGCTTCAGCTGGCTGCTTGAGAACTACTGCGCTGGCACTGGTCTACAGCACGGCGGAGTACTGTGCCCCCTCCTGGATTAACAGCACCCACGTTTCCATAGTGGACACACAGCTCAACACCGCCATGCGATTGATAACTGGCTGCATGAAACCTACTCCAATACACTGGTTGCCAGCCCTCAGCGGTATAGCCCCGCCCCACCTACGTCGCCTGCAACATCTTCACAGGGAAACAGGAAAGATCCACCAGAGGCCCGAACTTCCTATAAATGAGGATTTGATGACCTTCACGACCCCAAGGCTAAAGTCTAGAAATCCCCCAGCGCTCCTGTTCCACGAACCAAGGATGGAATGGAACCTAAAAAAAGCCTGGATAGACGAATGGTCATCACACGCAGTGCCACCTGACCTGTTTGAGCTGGACACGGACGCCCTACCATCCGGGTTTCGGGAGGACCGTCGCGTTTGGTGTGCGCTCAACCGGCTTAGAACTGGGGTCGGTCACTGTGCTTACCTACGGAGTAAGTGGGGATGGAGTGAGAGTGGAGCATGTGACTGTGGTAACCCTAAGCAGACCGTCCAACACATCGTGTTCGATTGCCCACTGACTAGGTACGTGGGACCAGCGGAGGACTTCAAGAAGCTGACGAGCGATGCTGCGAAGTACCTCAGCAACAATAGAATTAAGCTTTGAATGTTAAATAATTAGTTAACTTACAGTGTATAAAGACGCCATACGATAAATAAATAAATAAATTGACTCAAGGGAACATTATTTAGGAAACTAATTAGTAACTTGCAGCGTCGAAAAGACTAACTAAGTTTAATAATAATATACCTACACTCATTTCACAAGATAACTTTGGGTAGGCACACTGGCTGTTTCCTTCATGTGTAACATGACTTTAAGAAATCCACCTTTGAACCAAACATAGTAAGGACCAGGGGGGCTAAAAAGGCGACATTTGATGTTTCATATCTGAATCTTAAGTGAAACATTTTTTATTCTAAAACGTCAACTTATTAGGTGAATCATATTATGTTTCAGATATAAAACGGATCTGAAACATATCCGTTCCAGATATGAAACAGATCTGAATCATATTAAATATGAATCATATTACTTATGTTTCAGATATGAAACAGATCTGAATCACATTATGATCATAATATCTGTATCAGATCTGTTTCGTATCTGAATCTTATTATGAAACGTCTAATGTCGCCTTTTTAGGCCCCCAGGCCCTTCATTACTAAATTACCGTCAACATTATTCTTCTTAGATAACATTACATATAGTTTTTTTTAGCGTTCTATCAAGTAAAAATATTATGAAATAAAACTTATTGCCAATTAGATATTATTGTATTAGACATAATTTGTGATCGAAGAGGCCCCACTGGGCCAGCAACCTCACGTGTCGCTCTTGCGGGCCGCAGGAGGTGGGTGGTAAGTCCACCACACTGCCACACCTGAGTTCTCTTCGCTTCCCGGCGGTTTTTCCCTTCTCGGCCCCAACGGCCATCAAATCCTCGTGCTTTGTAATGTGCCCTGCCCATTAATTATTTTTTTCTACTCTATTGACAATTTGGCAGTACTTTTAATACAAATGTACCTATTTGTATAAATAAACGTATTCTTGATTGATTGATTCAAATCTCAATCTACGCCAAGAAAATTGATTGTCGGTCGCTTGTGTTCGCAACATTTTGGCAATATTTGCATTACCAAAAATTCGTTATCAGATAGTAATACACCGCTAATAAATCTGGCTCAGTTGAGTTTCCGATATAGGCGATAAATATTGATAAAGCCCTCAAGTATTAAATGGTCCATAAAATCACGAATATCGATTTAACGTTAGGTGATCCATATACGTCAGCCACAGCTCGTCTTGATATTTCACAAAACACCCAAAGCAAACATTGTTGGCGCCACCGTAAACCGATGGAAAATAACGGTATACTTTTAAGGTAGAAACCTACTCAGCTGGAATAACATTATGACGTGAGTTGACAAAATATCCAAATCGAGGGAGTCAGAGGCACAAAATATTGTTGCCTTCATGGTGAACGGAACATTCAGAGGCCTACACTTCCTCGAGCGAATAACAACCCATCGTGGTAAAAGGCAAGCCACTGCTGTTAAACGGGTTGCTAGGGTTTTTATCGGAGATCTAGTCGCATAATTATTGTGCATTGAGCACATCTTAATCATAGTTAAACTGTAGAGTTTTAGCCGAAGAAGATTCTACTATTCCATTAATTAATCATTTGGCCAAAAAAAAACTGTATCCTAACAATATAAAAATAACCAAAAACAGGGCATTAATTTGAACCCAAGAAATTGGTTTGGAGAAGCCTGGAAGATTTTATTCACACAAAGTTAACTATTCTCATCTTCTCGTTCATTCAAAAGCTATAAACGCCACAGGAGGCCTTTATAGAGCTATTAAGTGTTAATATAAGGGCCTTTCAATAACCTTCGACTAACAAATTGCCAAGAACATCAGAACAAACAGTCTAACATATAGACAGCCTGTATACGTCCCACTGCTAGGCACAGGCCTCACTTCAAACTATGAGGTGGCGCGAGTCATACTCCAACACGCGGTTTTGTGCGGATTGTAGGAGGGGTGTAAAGTCAGGGAGAAACCTCAATGTCAGATGATATCAAGCCGCCCTAAGACCTATGACTAGGCTTAACGACTGATACCTAGCGAAGTCAATTGGGACCAATTGCTTAACGTGTCTTCCGAAGCACTGAAAAATACATCACTAAATTTCGGTCGGAATGAAATCTCATGAGTTACTTTACATCAGCGATCGTTACCGATCTATTGTCACAACACTATAGTTTTTGATAAAAAAATGTCTTCATTACTTTAGTAAACCGTTGATAGAGTAGGGGCTCAGTGCTTCAGCATTCTGGCTTACAGCCCCTGTGGTCTCAAGTTCAAATCTGACAGAAACACCCCCTTCTTTAACTTTATTTCACAATTTGCATCTAACTGTCCGACGATGAAAAACACCGATATAAAAAAACGGTGAAGTAAAAAACAAGCCCAGTAGTTAAGAACGCTGTTAAAAGTTATAGTGAACTTGCAAAATGGAAGGATTAATTAAGGTTGACTCTGAATCTTCCTTGAAAGCTTCGCAGCTTTAAAATAAGTTCCGCGTATTTATCAAGTATGTTTTTTATAAAATTATTTGATTTTGTTTTTCAAGATAAGTGTTTCAAATTTATATAAATACGTTACCAAAGCTATATCCCAAATGGGGTAGTCAAAGTCACACTGATCGTTGCTGTCACGATAAACAGACCATTTAGAAGCCCACACTTTGCCAATGGTTGGGTTGGGTTTTACTCGACTATGTGATGAAAATGTTCATTTACATGGCATTGACATGGCGTTGACCGATATTGATGATTCTCACGTCGATCGATTTGTCTCATAAGATGCGAGGGTCAATGTTAGATAAATGGGCGTAGTAATGTGACAAAGGAGAGCAATGTAAAGGCGTTCGAATTGAAAGGCCTTCGCCAGGAGGCAGAGTGACACTTCAGCTTAAAAAGTAAAAAAATAGTAACAGAAAAATAATAACAGTTTTTTTTTGTCATACAAACAATATGATAAATAAATTTTAGTGATTTTTTTTTACCACCATTGTAACGTTCTAAATATTAAGATAAGATAAGATTAGTTCTTCACTGGAACATGTACAATAATAAACTAAAACACGCTTCAAAATTGTAAACAAGTTCTTCTAATTAGTTTTATAAAAAACACGATTTTAGGTGATTTCGCAAAACACCCTTCCCGGCTGTATTTGTATTCAGTAAGGATTCTTAAGAATCACAAAAGCTCTTTTGATGATCAAGACATCAACAATTCACAAAGCTTTCTTTTGTTAGTGAAAATAAATCCGAATCAAATGGCTAAAAATACTTTTTCACAAATTGGAGCTATGATTGATTGTAATTATTATTGTACTGATAATACATTCGATCTTACTAACCTCTGTCATTGAGGTATTCAAAAAAAGCTTAGATGAAGTGCAAATTTTCGTTATACCTCAATAAATTCATTTAAAGTTATGCGTGTACGTTTTATCAGTCTGTTTAATAATTATGTTGTCCCTAATCTTTACTCCGTTTCTTCTCTTTGTTTTTTAGTGTCCATCTGTGACGATAAAGTCATTTTAAATTTAAGAAGAGCTGAACATAGTTATTGCTAACAGTTACAGATGTTGTACGTAACATACTTCACAAACATGAATGATGTTTGTGAAATCAGGGGTTAGCTTCTTGCTAAGTGGGGTTTGCCATGAGCAGCACGTGAATCGGCAACAAGTTAAAACGACATTTAAATAATGTCATTCCAATATATTTCTAGCCCTTTATTCATGTCGTGGGTTGTTGGCGTGTTGATCATGGCAAGCAGAAAAAGCAATTTTCGGAACATTATTACTTAGGCCCGGCGCCCACTATCGGCATCGGCACGCCTCAGGATTTTAGGTGGCAAATAGCAATATACTATAACATAATGGTAATAAAGCAGAAATTTCCGTGATATGTGGTCGTAATACAAAAATACCGCTTCGGCATGCTTGAGGCTGCTGTATCGGCAGCCTTGAGAATGCCTTAGGATGCTTCGGCATCCTTCAGCATCCTTCAGCGTCCTTCGGTACGCCGCCGGCGCCGAGGCAATACTCGGGGGCTAGCGGTTCGGCATCCTCAAGGATGCCTTGTCATCCCTAAGGACGTTGCAGCATGCCAAAACATAATTGCCGATAGTGCATGTAGGATGCTGAAGGATCCTTTTCCTTGCCGATGCCGATAATGGGCGCCGGGCCTTAGATTTCTTCGGGAAGAGAGATAAATGCATCGCTAAAACCATACCATAGTCCATCATCGTCACCTAATATAACCTGATACTTCACCTGAGTTTGTGAGAAAATAGCCACTTAACTTACCCCCGAATTCACAAACGCAAATCAACGTTGAGCATCTTTTAGGAGTATAGCTATCCCTTTCAGTTCTATTGATATTTTACGGGACAGCATGAGCGTGAGCGCGTGCTTAGCGTTAAGTTGACGTTTGTGAATACGGGGGTAAGCGTTTTAAAAAAAAAATGCAACTGTGGTCGTTTGAGAGGAAAGAACTAAGCCAAATATCATTTTGTAATTATTTAAATACAAAATGAGAGAAAATACTAATTCAGAGTGAAGCGTATTGACGAAATAAGTAAGCGTGAAGCACCGAGATGTGAAGTGATGTCCGATGTGCACCGCCGGAATATCACAGCTGATTCGTCTCAAAATGTAGAGATTATCACAGAAAAATCCTGAAGCATAAGGCTTCGTAGAGTCTTCTTTAGATTTGTCTTCCAGTCGTTATCAAAGTAATTTTCAACTTTTACGGCTCATCCCCGTAAGTTGGTATGTTTGAGTTATAACCGAAAACTTTCTTAGCATTGTCAGAAGTCATAAAAAGGGTAAAAATATTGCGGGACATTTTCAATCCTTTTCAGAAATCGAGATTTGGTTAGGACCTGAATTTAACTTCATAACTTATATTGGGTATTCTGTTTGGCTTCAATATGTATAATATTGAACTTTTTGAAAGTTTTGGTCATGATCTGTGTTACATAGGTATGTTGTAATGATGCGATGATCACAACAGTGTCATTATAACACAAACGATGGCGAGACGGCAACAATATATGTGTATACGTGACCATCCTAGACTATGTGTTCATTAAATGAATTTATCGGAAAAGCCGACTTTGGCAATTCCTAAACCACAAACAACAGGCCCATACAGCTATAAAATTGAAATTCAATGTAAGTAGGTACACCAAACTTGATTCCAATGAAGGAAAATTTGTTGTCTTGTAATGGTTGCCATTTTTAACAGAGAGATGGTTTGGTGACAGCTTTGGTGTACACCAGAGGTCGCGGATTCAATCCACGCTCAGCTCAAACTTTCATGTCTGGTCAACGGCATGACAGGCTATCAATTTACGGTAAGCCTTTTTTTCACTTCTGCAAAGAAATGCCATTGGCAAGAGCAAGTCATGAAAAGGAAATGGGTAGCCTGATGTGGTGCTGGTGAACCGTGCCGTGCCGAACCTAATTAACTTTGATTTTCTCTGTTTCCCTGTTTAAATTGGTCTGGGTGTTTACTAAATAGATACGATGTATTTAAGTTTGTTTATTCGTTGACTAAAATCCCATAATGTAAGTTTTGGTTCGTTTGGCGATGTGTGCCAGTGGCACCATTTCATAATTTGTAGCTGTTTGCGTATGTTACTAAACACAAATAATAAACAAATGACGCACACCGTATTAAATAATACATCTCCATATTGTTCAGTGTAATCTACTCCATGTCGATACTAACCTTGTGCACCTTCCGAATATAAATGAAGAGAAACAGATCCATTTCATTTGTTTATTAAGCTGGGTAACAATGAATGGAACATTAATTTATTCATTACGGCTTTGGAAGTTAAAAATCCGACTGTTTCTGATGCTGGTTAAATTTTAATTGATTTCCGCTTGCTAATAAGTTTTGATTTGATTTTGCCTATTTTATCTTTGAGTTGTATTCGTGAACAGTTTATTGGAACTTTTCTGGTCATTTTTTAATTTTTTTCTCAAAGAAAACATTATTTACGGTCATTAACGGGACCGTTAATGAAGACTTCAGTTTACTAACAGAATCTATCAGTGTGGCGTAATTTTCTAGAAAACCTTTTTTACATGGTTTGTGCACCACTATAGCCTTTTTTATAATAATAACATCAGCCTTAAACAATAAACATGGCGAAGTTTGCGTATCGTATTGTAAAGTCAATACGAACATTCCAAATGCGTTAATCATAAAGCACATTGCACGATTTATAATATGAAACAGTTTACGAATAAAAGGAATTTGCAAATGTAGGCTTCAAACTATATGACAACCTCTTAACAACCTTCAAAGAGGAATAAATTTAACCCTAGATTTCTTAATCAAATAAAACTGTCATGTCTTTTCTAATTTTTCTAACATCACAACTACACTAATAAACTTTTATTCCGTACTTATTTTCCAAACCTTACCATTCCCATTTTATTTCAAGAATAAAATAAAGATTTATTTTCTTCACAGTTTGTAAAATAACTTTAGAAAACAGTGTGTGAACCCAATTCACACTTGACAATCTCTCTCTTTTTTCTAACAAAAGTTAATTATTTTGCTTTTGCAATGATGAATACTGAAGATAAGTTTGATTAATCATCCAATCTTAAATAAAAAAACAGGCATCAATAATATGTAATTATGTACCTAATCTTTAGATTAACCATTATAATTTATATTTCTTGAATATGTAACTTATTTATGTGTGTCGTTTATTTCAATTAAGAGCATTTATTTATTAACATGTTTTTCTAGTTCGTTAATGAGCATTGGTATGTAAATGGGATTTATGTGACTTGTCCACTTCAATCATTTTAAGTAATTAGTGCTTTCTATTTGTGGCTCTGCGACCTGAAAAAGATCTCGGTCTCAACACCAGAATACGCCACACCTCTCAGTCTTGGGCTGACCCTTGCCAAGCAGCACTTCCGAGGTCCCTCAGATCTTCAATCACAGCGTTAGGGAAAGGTTTCCAGGTGGCGGATATGGGAATGGCTATAGCCGAGTAGCCAAGCCAAGCTTCTCGGCTAATTGTCGAATTCCTGAATGCAAATCATAGTTGAGCAGCTCAGTTGTTTTCAGTTCTATATACAATTTCCGGGACATCAAGATCTCAATTTCATCATGACAGTGCCCAACCTTTATTGACGTTTTTAAAAATCTGTTAGAAGTCTCTAATCTCATCAAAGAATCCTTCAACAATATGGGAGTGGGGCTACGGGCCACACACGGAAACAAATTTGTAACAGCACAATTCATCTGTGTTGGTTTTGTTACATAGTTTTTAAGAGTTCATTCTCCTCACAATATAAATCAAGTAGTTTTCAATCATTTTAAAGTTTGTTTCACGATCCCCGAGAACACGGTAAAAACTATTTTAGGTGAGAACCATTACAAAGTTTTGTAATAAAAACCGAATCGAAGGAAGTTCAGGACAATTGCAGCATGACCATTTCAACTAGCTGCAAACTGCGACCTAGGCTACGTGGTGATTAGCTTTCGAAACCTTGAGATATTATATAAACGGCCTTAATACGTCCTACTACTGGCCACTGGTCTCACCTCAACTATGAGGAGCACCCAGTGCGGATTGTTGGAGGGATGTAATGTCAGAGTGAGAGACCTTAATGTCAGATGTTATCAAGTCGCCCTAATTCCGCTGACTAGGCCTAAGGACTAACATCTACCCACGTCAACCGGGACCAACTGTTGAAACTGCTTTCTGAAACACGGAGATACCCGAAAAACACATCACTAAATTTTGGTCGGAATGGTGACCCGGCGTGTGTTGCTTTTCAACAGCGATCGTAGCCAATCCGCTGCTGTCACAACTGCACCAAGAGCACCTCGAGGCTTGAGATACTTTGAGACTTTACAAGTGAATGCATTATTGATATCCTGGTAGAAATTTGTTTTTGGGTATCTCCGTGCTTCAAAGGGCGCAATAGGCATTTAGTCTCGGCAGATATCGGCAAAAGTCAGTAGGTAAGCTTTTTGCGGTTGGGTGATAACATTTTATAGCAGGGCTTGACACTAAGTATTCTCCGTACACCCTGTCAAAATACCGTACTGAATTTGAGATTGATTTGGATAATGGGTCTTTAACTCATACCTAGTTGAGATGTGACCTTTGCACAGCCGGGTACGCATGAAGGCGCATATAAAAACGTAGATAGGGACAGAAAAAGCGATTTTGTTTTTATTACGTAGTGTTGTCTATGATTTTATTTTTGACGTCTATCATATGATTTCATCGTTATGTACCTAATCTGAAAGAGATATGGGCAATAAAATAGGTACGTTAACTTATGACCATACCAAAAATGTGCTCTGCCAATTTTTACGATATGGGTATCACGAACTTTCGTATTTTATGTATAATCAAATAGTTTAATGTTTCCCGCCGCAAATTTATTCATTTTTGAGGTGTTTTTATTGCTGCTCATAAAAAAATCATGGAAACAGTCATCAGTTTAAGTAGGTAAGTAGCATTGCACAACAAACAAAAAAAACACTATTCGAAATTATCATCTTTATAGTTACTCCATAATTTACTCCATAAATTTTACTTAATGTCTTTCCCGTTTTTAATTATAATCTTTATTATCTGATATTCAATTAAAAGGACAGTGATTTGTCTTAAACATTTTCTATGAAGGTATCGTCTGGTTAGCCAGTGGTGGAACCAACACAATTATTGGTTTGACATCTTTCGAAACAACAGCTCAAGTACACCAGGCAGAAGTGCTTACCATTCTTACCAATACGCTGACTGGCCTGTTAATAATATTAACAAGTCTTGTTTTTGCAACAGTCTTCTCTAGTTCCCGTTGCAGAAGTCTTTACTGAGAAGTGAGTTATTATTTTACGGCGCAGACGGTATCAATACCATAAGACCTCTCAGGATGTCCAGAAATATATTTAACTTCCACTTTTTGAGAAAAACTATTATTCTAATGACTAGACGTACTACTAAAAAAAGTCATACCAACTGGTTACTTGTAGCGTCTCGCAAATCTAAATTCAACTAAAATACCCTTCAAATCTCTTAAATTTTATAAATACGAGTATTTTCAACTAAGAGGCAACACAATATTCCGTATGTCTGAAATACGCAAACACACACAAACAAACTTATAATTCAATGTTGAGTACAGCGTCCATTAAGAATACATTTCAACGTCGTTTTTGGCCAAAATAGCCTTTAATGGCCTCATCCTGTTCAGTTTGCTAAGAAAATTGAAAATAAAACGGTACAGGATATTATAAAGAAGCTTCACAATTTATATCTAGGCTAGATTCACAAAAGTAGTAGAACAATATCAAATGCTTTCTGATGTGATAAGTATCTAATGAAGTAGTGTTTTGAATTATCAGCAGATTGTCCATAAGACCTTGTTACAAAAATTTAGTGAGGCTTTTTAGTTATGGTTTTTTAAATAACTAACTCTTTTTCTAGGGGCATCGGTTAGTTCGACTTTGGTACAGTTGTATATGAAAATGTCTTAAAGATGATTATTTGAAAATACCCTTTGATTGTTTACAATAATCATCATTTTTGAATTTGTCAACTCAACCAGATTCAACGTCAAAATATGAATCTGGATACAAAATCAATCGACATGGCAATTAGTTTACATAAAAAAACTATTTTTGAAAGTGTATTTATCATATTTGATAAAGCTAGCAGAATTTTTATCATACACCTTAAACCAGTACTTTGCTGGTTTCATACACGCAGACATAACATCGTTGAAAACTTTAATAACAGCTGAAAAAACATTGGAACAGGAACATTTGTAGGAATTTGAGTTCTATATTCTTGAAAAAAGAGTCATAAGCATTGTCTGTTTGTTGTATTGTGAAATTTCAGCCCAGAATCGCAAGCAAGAAGAGGCCTTAGTCAGTCTAAGCCATGATACGGTGGTGGGATGACGCGTTGTGCGACGGTACAGATTTGTGCTGCGGTATCTCGTAGTGAGATAAAAAGTTTTTGTTTGTTTTAAATAAGTTGTGAACTACATTCTAACAATAGACAATATTTTAAGTGATTTAAACGAAGTTTGGACAAGTTTGCGAAGTTGGTAAAACTTTGACGATCAAGTGCTAGCCTTAGTTGGTGTTAATTAGTGTTTTGTGCGAGGAAGTTTGAAAAATTCGGTAAGTGATTTTGTGCTTGTTTAAAGAAACATTTAATACAATTAAGACGCATTGTGTCTTTGTTATTAAAACCGTCGTATCTAACAAAGATCCTGGTAGGCACTGACCATTGTTTTTTTATATGTGAAACAGCTGTTCTAGCTTGACACAAAACCATTTAGTATTTGAATGAAAACAAACTACTTTGTGAAGTTAATGCTTTTCTTATTGTTGTTGTATTAAGTATTAAAAGAAGTACAACAATACATATATTTTAAATCAGTTTCCTTTGCAAGGATGTATTAAAACTCCATTGAAAATAAATATTTTAAATGAATTATTTGATTTTTGCTCAAAAACGCGCGTAACCAAAGAACCAAAGACTACACGAAATAACATATTTCTTTCTTTGTTATTGTCTGGACAAGGTTTGTGTAATCATTTGTAAAAAACAGTATTAATGTAATAAAAATCAACGAATATTTAAACGGTTTTAAAATTTATAAAAACAGACTTATTAAAATAGCTTTTCAAAATATACTAGGTATCACTTGTTTTTCGTGATCGTTTTGTTTATTGTTTACCTTACGTAGTAAACGTTGTGAAAGTTTTGTATCGTAATGCTATGGTATACTCTTTATTCTAATATTTTTGATTTCACAATATCGACAACGTGCCAGAAACGCCTTGAGTAGGTATTTGTCTAAACTTTGGACTTTAAAGACTGCGGTTAGTGGTAACCACTTTCTATCTATGATGCTTTTTGGTGATATTCGTCGAATGATAATATCTCTCATTTAAGTGCATAAATTTGGAATCCTTTCTTGATGGTTTGTTTGTTGTCAACGTAAGGCCATATTTTTTCATTAGACCCTTTTCAGGCACGTGAGGAGTTCACGGTCGTCCTATATGTGTCTACTTTGAATTTTACTGAAAAACAAAAGTGGCAATATAAAACTGTTCAGGGTAATTTCAACTATACAGTATTGCACAAGCATGTATCTATGTAACAATTTGGATGGAAATGTGAGACGTTGTAAAACGTTTTAAATAAAACGTCAAAAATCTTTGTTTCTGTAATAATTCTGGTAATAATGGCATTCATTATTTTATTCATTTTGCTCTGCAGTTTTTAATAACGTACTTTTCTAAAAATCATTATTATCGTATTTATTTACAAACATAAAGTACACGAAACTATATAGATATATCACCTTTCTTTTAACCTACTGTGTTTAACTGCTGTGCAAACCTCCTACAAAGCTGATTCATAATAGTTTAAGTAAAATATTATGTTTCGAATCTTCCAAGCTCTTTGAGGTCTCCAGACACGTATAAAAACAATGAATCTCTGGCTTATCCTTATCCTTATCTATCAAATAGGCTTTGTTTGCTTATACCCATATTACCACAGCCAAACCCTAATGTAGAAATAGTACCAGAATAATAAAGGAGGAGAGTAACAGTAAAACTATTCTTAAATAGTCACTATCGCTTTTTTGAGTACAAAAAAATTGACGTCATAAGCCATATGGAATTAATTATCTATTGTCTCAAATTTCTCGGTAGACTAAAAGTCAAGTACTATCCAGCATTCTATCAAAAACAATTTTATTTTAAATGTTATCAAAATGTACAAGCGCAAACGTATGTTATACAACTGTTTTTGTTACAATTAAAATAATTTGCAGCAGACTAATAAACCTGTTTCAAAAAGAAAAAAGACACCAGCTAGGCTATTCTGGTGAATATTTCCTCAATATTAATAGATCGATCGGCCAGTTGAGTATTTAATTAATCTACCGCTAATATTTTGCAAAAAAATATATTCATTTATCAAAATCAAAATGGAAGAGTTGAAGTCAAATATCTCATCTTGTAAGCGGTAGCCCTTTCGGTCGCATAGACTCTTTCGTCATAATGTAGTTCGACACCCATGATCTTTGAAAGACTAAGACACTTTGTCCGTTTGGATATTGCGAATTTGTTTACATAATGCCATAAAGTCCTTCTGAGACTAGTCGTTAACTTTATTTACTACGTAACTATTATAATCGCTTAGTAGTTTCAGTTTTTGTGATCCAGTTGGGTAATCAATATGAATGTTTTTTATTGGTCGTTAAACTTTGTATCACATTATGTCCGTCTTTATCGTCAAATTGACAATGTTATTGATCATGATTTGAATGAGTTTGTTGCCTACGTCGTCATTGTCTCATCGTTTGCAGTCATACAACATTCGATGCCAGTATATAGAGCTATGAAAAACTTAATCAACACGTTAAGTGACCTTGTTCCTTCTACATTTGTATAAACTTTGTATGGCACTTCAAGAATAGACAGCAAAGCTTAGGCACCTAAAATTTAGTTTTAAAATAGTTTTGCATCTCATATTCGTAAATACTACTCATTATTTACGAGTATAAGGAGTGTTCAATTTCTGCACTACCACAATATTAAACGCCAATTGATGCCATTTTTGCTGTTACTGGTTATCGTTACATTGCACTAAATCTTAATTGTGTTAGGTTTTATGAAACTGGTCCCTATTCAGAACACATAATTATCAAAAATATCAGAAGGTTCAGACTAACTACTTTGGACGTCTCACGTCATCTATTGTCTCTCAAGTTTCTCTACCGAGTGAATATTCTATAGTACATTGACACTGAATTTACTATTTTCTCGTCCGTTCGAAAATTATCCCGACCTAGATAAAAGCTTTGATATAACGGATGAGTGTAAAAACTTAAGTAACAGTCTTTGTAATCAATATCTTTGAATGACGTATCTTCAATAAATGCGAGCATCAGATGTTCAAAAACCACAAGCAATTATTACGTCGTTATTTAGGTAGAATTTTGTTTTTAATTACTTTAAAACTTTAAAAAATGTAATTACTTTAAAATCAAACATACAAACATCAATACGAACGAATTTACCTCATACGACGATGTAGTCAGAAACCCACGATTATGGATGACGGAACTTTCAGAAGCTCTGATTTTACTTAGCGAATTAAGACATTCCGTATTTTTTGCCCTGTGAATTGAATTTTCTAGGAGTAAGGTAGGCTATTAATCAATCATAACGGCACAATAAGTAAACGAAAGATGAACTTATTTAATAATAATATGACTCTACCTCTTTACTGACAAAATCTGGAATAAGCACTTCAGTAACTTTATTCATGAATTGTTTTTTACAACTCATTCTAATATTCAATCTGGCGTTTTTTTTACTTTTCGTCATTAAAGATAATAATCTATTCAAACCAAATTTTAATGGAATTGAAAATTGAGGTGATGCGGAGCAGACTCGTAAATCCCAAAGGTGGTACGTAGGCGTTAACACTAATCTTTACATAAGGGAACCTTAGGGACCCATTTTGTAATGGTTTTGTAAAGGTTGATGTGAACGCCTCTGTACCTGTTCACAAATTAACGCGTAAGCCAGTCATCATTCCTCTCAACCATATTGTTAGGAATAGAACATACAAACAACCAGTCACGAAGTTTGTTTTATTATTCAACATTCTTTAAGATTGAAGCTGCTTATTTTTACAAGTATTAACATACATTATAAACCTATATTAGTTATATTAACTGATGTTTGGAATAGTTTGTCATGTTTGGAATGATATTATAGTAAAAAACTATGCCTGGATTTAACTACTAAAAAAAGGAAGAAAGAAATAACGTTTAATAACCAGAAAATATACAAATTAGGTAACAACAATGAGAAAATTCTTGACCAAACGTTGTCTGTTATAGATCGCTTTGTAGCAATGAAACCGCCTGAAATATACAAAAAATGTTTTCTTACTGTTATTTTTTGTACCTATGTATTTTATTGTAATAAAGGGCATTTATTTTATTCTTCGCAAAAGATTACAGTTTTAAGCAGCAGGATTTATCTTATATTTTTCAGTATTACAGTCAGATTGGGATTTTCTAACTTGAAACAACCATTGTCATTAACAAATCAATAGATCAAAAATTATGTTTACTTGTCTACTTCTTGTCTCGGCAGTATCTAATTATGCATTCAATAAATACGACAGCTGTCAATGTTTCGCGACGAGAGTGAGCGACCGCAAATATCATGGAAGTCAAAACAAATTCTTACCAAATATAGGTATTTTGTTTTTGTTAGTCTAGACTCAAGGCCACCCAAAAAAATATTTCTTAACACAGAAAAGGTAAACCAAATTTTTACATGATGACTTGCTATATATGAAAACTTATTCAGAAGAGGGACAAAAACAAATATTTTGCTTATTACAATTTTTGGTGTTTTTAAATAATTAACGTTGCAAGTACGAGTATGTCAGATTCTATGTTTTTTTGGGTCACATCTTGTAAATTAAATAAGAACTATTGATTGAGCTGAAGTTTGAAAATACTTTCTTCAGCATGTTGCTTCCTCTGTGGTTTAGCGGTAAGAGCGTCGGACTTTCAACCCGGAGGTCGTGCGTTGAAACAACACGTTTTTTAATATTATTGGTTAAAACAATGGCGGAAGATTTTCCGTAGAACCGATAACCGCTAGAATGAAGGCGTTATTGGATGGCGACTTTATTTGGGCAACCGAAGAGTGGAATGCCCTTCGCCTAGGTGGAGCGACGATTTGCAAAAGGAGGGGTCTAGGCTGCAGATGATGATTCAGGTCTCCTTCCTACTCTCGATTTTACCGTATCAATGTATCGTAAAAATAGGCATTGAAAAAAAAACATGCGTGTATATTTCCTAAAAACAAAGATATTATTGTTAGAAACAATATCACTTCAATTTCAATCATTAAAGCAAACAGCGTAAGACAGAATTTCGCTTGGCTGCTGCCAAATTTGTGCCCAATGGTATGTACGAATTCAACATGAAATTCGCATTAGTATGCCGTTGACTTTTGTAGTTTGCATCTTAATTGTGAATTTGATTGGGATGTAAAAGAGACGGTTTAAAAGATTTGCTTTACATCGTTGGGGCTGAAGGTTTTACAATAAGGTGACAGTAAAAAAATTAAGAATGAAGTTTTTTCAGCCAAGGACTTAGAAAAAGTCGGGATGCAAAGAAAGTTTATACATCGACAGAGCGAGCAATGCGTGTGAATGTGGCGCTTCCTCTTAGTCTATATGAGCCACGTAAGATTGTGGTCGATGTATTCGAACAATGGCACACGTTGTATTTTGACAACGGTAAGGATCACACATAAGATTGTCATAGACACGTTAAGTAAGAGGAAGAAAATACTATGATAGTATTCGGCTGAGGTGGGGTCAAAGTCAACAACCAATGGATCCCACAATTGGGCGATCGCTGCGTGGAGGGCCTAGGAGAAGATGGCGAGATGAACTGGATTCCTGCGAGAGAGATTGGCCAAAGATACAAGTATCGTGTGGGATGGAGCCAGGGCATTTGTCCTGCAGTGGGACGGAATAGGCTGATTTACATTTGGTAAATTCAATTGGATTGACAATAGTTACAAAAAATGAATATTCGTGTCTTTTGGATCTTTTGGTTGCTGCATGGTGGCTCTGTCTACATCACACCTCATTTCAAAGCTTTGCAGGAAGCTATTGGAATAACTCCGCAACGATGGCTGCAGTAGCTGTCGACTCCAGTTTCTGCCAGAATCCGTGATGCATTTCAATGCCGGGACAGCCCCGTCAGCATCCGGAATGCGTCATTACATTGAGTGCGGAAAGCACTGTTGTCCTTGGTTTAGCTATGTTGGTTACAAAGAATTTACTATAACTGTTTTGACACCCTGAACAGAGTAACAAATATTTTTTGAGGCTTTATCTCGAAAAAGAAACCACCTTAGATTTTTTTTTAGGAAATCATAAGGTCGAGGTTTGTTCCAAGGAAACACATGAAATTCTAGGCATAACAAAAAGAAGAGAAATAAAATGTTTTCTTAATTGAAAATAACCGGAATACGTGAAGATACTTATTTCCGAATGTGTATTTGCTAGCTTATCTAACCTATTTGTAATTCTAATACGCAACCCATTCATTAGTTGTTTAATAAGTTATTACAAAGAATTTATTTGCCTACATAATCTGGATTGTCTCATAATTTACGAACACAGCAGTTTATTGTTACGTGTTTATCGCAAATCTCTTGGGATTATATTTCCCGGGGTAGTAGGAATATTATTTAGTCAACTGAGAATAACAAGCATTAAAACTGCAGGGGATGAAATTCGGCCCACTTATTTTTTCTTATAATAGATTTGATCCAGGAAAAATCAACAGTTCAAAAACATACAATTTCTATAAAGTAAATTCTTTATACATTTTGGAAAAGTGTCCATACTCCAACACATAGGTTCAGTGCATATTCCTGGAGGGTTGTAAAGTCAGGGAGAAAACTTGATTTCAGAGTTTTTCAACCGCCTTAAGGCCTCGGACTAGGCTTAACGACTGACAGCTTAACAGTTGCATAACGTGCCTTCCAAATCACGGAGACTGTTAGTAGGTAAATAGTTTTCAAAGAGATAAGTAATGAATTTGATTTCATGAAGTCATCTGCAAAAAGGTTAAATAATTGTGAACATCAAACTCCATTGTAAAACATACAAATATTTTCGTCGTTATTATTGTCATTTATTTAATGGAGCGCTAAGCAAAAATACCCCTTCTTCTCTCTATTAATACCAGCTTCATACTGCCAGCAACAAGGGTCAATGAAAGTTAGAACCAATGCACAGGACTTTTTCCCGAACAAAATCTACGCTGGTGAAGTCGCAGACTTAGATCTATTTTCGATAGTTGCGTCATAATCTGTCTGTGCAAGATCTGCATTGTAATCTAGACCAAATGGAGTGCTTCATAGTTTTAGAAAACCGCTACTGACGTGCATAGATAATTATACTCATTTTTCAAATATAAAGAATAATAAATTAGCAAAGTTGTTTTAGCGAGAGCAAGATTTGAGCTGTCTGCTTGAACAAAATCAGCGATCGCTGTTGTTAAACAGCTGGGTCATAAATGACATGAGTGACCACCCCAACCGAAATTTGGTTTAGTTTTATCGGACCTCACCGTGCTTAATAACATCTGATATTTAGGTTGCTTAATGACCTCACACCCCTCCAACGATACGCACTGAGCTTGCGTGGAGTAGGGCTCGCGCCACGTCATAGTTGAGATTATGCCTGTTCCCAGCAGTGGGAAGTTTAAATTCAGATGATGTTATTTTGTTATTATGGAAAATAATCAAATTTAAAAGGTTATTTTTTATTTTCAGCATTAGGGATAATGCATTATCATCTTACTAAAGATAAGAAATCCAGAAAAAGACATTTGGTCTTATGGCGTCAGGCAGGAATCGAACCCGCTACAGTGCAGTCGCCCGGCTTGCGAAAGATGCGGGTTCGATTTCCGCATGACGCCATAAGACCAAATGTCTTTTTGTGGTTTTACTATCTTCAATCCCATTAAAGTTGTAAAACTCAGCTCTACACTTTTCAACATTTTAGTAAATAACAATCTAAAATGAGACTCACATACCTATCTTTCCTTATTGAATTACCGTTGTAAAGGTTGACAACACGCTTACATTGTCACTTTGTCCGTGGAGATTTGAAACACGTCCTACTGTTGAAATCTGCCTAATGAGCGTGGGTGTTTTCATGTTTACCTACATCTGGTTACAATTGTCATGATTTGTTTCAAATTGAACCAGTACCATGACGAAGCTACCAGAATATTCGACCTTGAATCTTCAGGTTGGTTGCGTTGCATCAATTTATTTTGTCATAATCTTTTCTGTCTTTATGGTGACAGTTTAACGGTTAAAGTTCAGTCTTCAATGTGTGAACTAATAAATTTGTTACATATGGCCAATAAAAAAAAAGAGATATCTACCTCTTTTTCTAGCCTATATATAACCTATCTAGGTTATGTCAGCACTGATGCGAAGTCAGAAATTGTCCACTGCGTACGAACCTATAATGTTGTAAACGTTTGAACTAGATAGTATGATCATTTACTAAAGTCTAAACGAGACAGGAACATGTTGCGCAATGTCGTCTCAAACTGTCAACACTGTCAATGCTTTGATCAGGTGCACTAAAATTCTGATTACCGGAGCCACTTTCTTAGCACAAGTAACCTGTCTACCTCTTTTTTACTATAATATGACTGCCTTATGGTTATGACTGTTTTCGTTGCTAGTATAGTGTATTGGACCACACCCAAGGACACGACATCAAAAGGTTTTATTAAAAAACATTATTTAGAAGGCAGAAAATCGATCTCATTTCGGTGCAAATCTTTGCTACAACAGATAAATGACCATGTAAATCTCTGGGATAGATATAAAGTGGCTGTTTGCATAGCATTAGCCTCTTTCGGCAACAATTTTGAATAATGTAGCATTCCATCTCTATTGTAACATCATTTTGGTTGGGCGAAGCACGGAATAGAAAAAACAGTGGAAGTGCGAAGTGGGCGTGGCACGCGTGCCACAATTAAGTGTAGCTACCCAGACTTGGTCCCAGTCGTGTTCTAACATCGCATCGAGTTGCTCGTCTCGCGACAACTTCATATTTCCGTAGTTATGCCGTAATGCTCCATTTTGGAGTGCTAAAATGATAGTAGGATAAAAAAAATAAACTTGAAAATGTTTTTCCTACCATCGCTAGGTACTATTTTATTTGTTTTCTAATAAAATCTTGTTAATTTCAATAGACAGATAGATATCGCCCTATAACGCAAATTTCAATCTTAATCCTTGTACAATTAAATGTATAATTGCTCCCAATAGAGAATACCGCCATCTATGGTCGATCAACGGAATTAACTCGTCAATCATAACTAAATTGACATTAGATTAGAAAAAGTCGTAAGTTCTGTCAGCAGTAAAGCACAACAAATATTATCTGTAGAGTGTGAAGGTTGATTTCCGGATGTACGATCTGTGAATTAAGCTAATTTGGACTAGAATTGAAACGACCAATCAAACGGCTTTTTTCTTTGTAGAGCATTATATGACTTTCAATATATTTGTGTGAGTTTGGCGACAGCGGTTCCTTCACTGATATAGTTGCATTGCACTTCCACTTGTTTTTTCTATTCCGTGGGGCGAAGCGTAAAATACTCGTAAGTAGTAAATATTGTTGTCAGGTACGGATCATTAGGAATCATTTGTCATTTGGTACGTGTTGATCTTCATTTTGTTTTGTTACTTAAATAATCATTTGGTGACTTTAATGTCTTTATTTCTCACAGTGTCGAGATTGTTGACATGGCGTCCTCTTTGAACTCTAGATTTAGCATATTTTATTTTATCTTAATTATTTACGATTTTTTTATGTGGTTGGATCGTATGGTACGACAAATCCTTCAAATTGATGAAAACATACGAGTGAAGAGAGCATTTACTGAATTTCGATAAAAGATCAGATCGGAGGATCAGTTTTGAAAATAATCAGGAAATCTGTCTAAATCTGACCGTCGTTTTTGATATTGAGGTAACTGGCACTTCAGATTACCATGTGACAGATAAAACATCTAATTTTAGATTACTTATCTGTTATCGTTCTTTGATAGGTTTTGTTTTGCTCAAGGTAAAAGTATGAAAGTTTGAGCTAAATATCTTTAACAATAAAATTATAGTGAAAGTCAGTGTAGACACTGATTAGAAAAAACGTCATGGGTGATAATATTTTCTCCAGTCATATTAAATAACTATGTGAAATGTTAATTTATTTGACAATCTTTAATGAGTTAATTAGAAAATGTCGTCATTAACGCAGTTCTAGATCCTGTAAGTGGCTTATTATTTTCAGTAGCTATTTGGTAATAGATCGTCTTGAAAGAACATTTTTAAAACGTAATATTGTCATTTTTACTATTCAAAGGTATGAAGTAAATTAACATAAATAGTATATTTTTAATTATACTTCGTCGCTGCATCCTCGGGATTTTATCACAAGGTAGTACATTTCTTCATGTACCAGGCATCAACACGTTTTAGAGCTGGTTTCACTGAAACAGAAAAAAAAACAAATTCCCTCCCTACGGTAGGTGCGTCGCTCTGACAGGTGACAAGTTCATCATTCGTTTCTAGTGTTCGGGCATCGACACACCCTCTCTCGTTATATTTTTTATATAACGGTTTCTTTAAGTGCTGAAGTGTTTGCAATAGTTGTAGTAGTGTAAATCTATAGATCCTAAATTAAATACAACGTTAAGATCGTACTTACCATTCGTTTTAAACAATAACTAAACACGATCTACAATAAAAATCTACCCACATTTTCATGCACAAAATGATTTAATAAGAGAACTCGTGATTAAAAGTGAATCTTCGTATGAATGTAAACAAAGCTAAGCAATAGCATGACGATGCAATGTTTAAATTTAACAAAACACGTCAATGATGAGACCGTGAAGTGGTCTTAATCAATGTTGGCATTAATTTTAGCTGTTTATGATCCTGTTGAGGCCTGTCCAAAATGGACCCACCGTAACGAGCTTACGATAAAACGCACACTGAGTGTGTGTTTCCAACAAACGAGACAAACAGAAGAAGAAGATCCTGTTTTTTCCCGTACCAAGTTGGTCGGTGCATTTTCAACAAATTAGCCAAGCAGAATTAAGGTTCCTGTTTATTCCTGTCCAAGAGGACGTCCCGTAACGAGAGCACGGCCAGGCCCACAACGCGAGTGTGGTTTCGAAAGCATTTTAAGGTGAAAATCAAATCGAAGACCAAACTGTAAGTTATTTTGTGCTATCCTTGCATAACAAAAACCTTTCTTTCTATATACACTAGTACCTAAAAACTTCAAGAATAAGATTGTAATTTCAATTGAAAACTAACGACTAAGAATAAGTCTTAGTAATGGAAGTACCTGACATTGAAATAATGTTTCATTTTGCTACTACACAGACACATCTGAGTAGCCACGCCACAGCTTTTGTAGCTATACAGCTATGGCTAACATCATAACTTACTCTAGTTGCTATAAAATTTATATTTAAATACATTTGATACCACTTCGTGGTTACCGTTTACAATATTCATAATATGATGAAGGCTAACACCCGTGTTACCACGGGATAACCACTCACGTAGGCTTGCTGCCCACGAAGTTCACAACATATGAGAAAATGACAATCCAATGTGGATTTAGCAGAATGAAGTATTCAATTAGCTATGTAATTAGAGGCCGACGCCGAAAACCATCCCGGTGAGTACCGGTGCCTAATTATTATTATTATTTTTATTTATCTACTTCTTAAAAAACCTGGGGGTTGGCCGAGAGTCATCACGAAGGTATTGTAAAAACCTGGGGGTTGGCCGAGAGTCATCACGAACCCCCTCATGGGTTCTCGCCTCGGCGTGGCGAGGGGGCCTAGTACCGGTGATAGGGGAACCACCGGGAAGCGAAGAGAACCCAGGCGTGGCAGTGTGGTGGACTGGGAACCCACCCGCTGCGGCCCGCAAGGGCGACGCGGGGCTGCGGGGCCAGTGGGGCCTGCAGGCGCCTTGAGGCGCGTGGTTGGGGCCGCGGCGCACAACCGGTTGGTGGGGGCCAGTAATCCGAGGCTGATCCCCCCTGTGCATCGCGGCCCGGCGGGGCCGTACCGCTGGTTACGGCAGCGGAGTCGCCCTTTGGGTGGCTCGTGGTTGCGGGCCCAGTAGGGTCTGCGAACAGTGGGTGCCAGCGGGCCGGAGTGCGGGGGTGCTCTGGCTTGCATTGCACGGCGTCCACCGAGACGGCGAAAGTGCCTGTGTACTCCAGGCGCTTTCGTGGCCTCCCCCCTTCGTTGGGGGGTCGGTTGGAGGGGGCCCCATTAGGGGCTAGCACTGGCGGCGGAGCCGTGCGGCATTACTTACGGTAGGATCCAGCTTCGCCGCCAAAGTGCCACGGTCGAGTGCCGTGGGGTTTTAGTCGGTAGGAGTCCGACATAACCTCGTCGTCCCCCCGGGCAGCGAGGTATCCATGAGGATTTCCCCACGAAAAAAAAAAAAAAAAAAAAAAAAAAAAAAAAAAGAGTCATCACGAAGGTATAATAAAAACCTGGGGGTTGGCCGCGAGTCATCACGAAGGCATATAAATACAGAAAAATGATCTCAAATTTGAGACTTAATAGCTTGATAGTACATAAGGAACAAACCTGGGAGTTGGCCGTGAGTCAACATGACGGTAACGATATCGCAATATCTGAATTAAGGGCCTATATTCAATCCGTGAATGGCCCATGAAATGACATAAAATAAAATGAAATAAAATAAAATGAAATAAAATGAGATAAAATGTGAAATAAATCGAAATAAAATTAAATAAAATTAAATAAAATTAAATAAAATGAAATAAAATGAAATAAAATGAAATAAAATGAAATAAAATGAAATAAAATGAAATAAAATGAAATAAAATGAAATAAAATGAAATAAAATGAAATAAAATAAAATAAAACATAAAATGAAATGAAAAGTATTGTCCTAGTGATTAAGAAGAGTCAGGTATGTATTAAACAACCTAGCCTTACCAGTATTTTTCTGTATCTTACCTTGCTGATGGTTTGATAACCTTACCTGGTGGCAGAGAACCCATGTAAGTTTTCCAAAATTTCCTTTATTATTCAAGAAATAATTATCTATGACTAGCAGCTGCCCGCGACTTCGTCCGCGTGGCCTTAGCTGTATGTGAAAAAAGATTTTCCCGCTGTTCTGTTGAAATTTTGCTGAATTTTCTTTGCTATCAACCTCACGGAGCGCGGGACCTTTCTAACGAATGCAAAACCGTGGAAATCGGTCTGTGCGTTATAGCGTCAGAAAGGAAAACCCGACTTATTTTTATATAGTAGTTTATTTTAATATAATAAATAAGCAAAAGCATTTGAAACAACATGAATTGAAGAGACACTTATATTCTTTATTATTAATAGTTTATTCTTATGAAGCGATAAACCTAATCCACCTAATAATTAACACAGTAAGTATTTAATGCAGCCACGCGTTTAACAATAACAAGTTGAATAACAACACTTAATAATGGTGTAAGTACATAAACACAGCCGTCTTTTAAATGTATATGCATACATGTATCTACTTGATTTACTTGTTGTTGAGTGGTGTGCTACGCACGCGGATTTCTTTTATATGCAAAATGCTACACTTTTGCCGTTTAGCAAACATTAGTGACTACTCATAATTCAGCAAGCGTTAAATTTGTCATTTAACGATTGAGCAGATGATTTTTAAAGGTATAACTGCTGTTTTAGTCGTTCAATAGGCACAACTTGTAATGTAGACTTGATTTAGTACCTCGATTCCGTGGTTATTTTTTGAAATAACAAAATCAATCAATAGGTATAGTGGATAACCATATCCAAGCCATGACTGGTTTTGACTTGGGATTAAAAGTTATAAATTGAACTAAAACCATCTCACATTGATCGCATTTCTGAATGCAGGAAATGTATTGGAAAAAGATGTTTATCTTGTCTCGATTTCAGTAAGACTAGTACTTAGTCATTTGCAGATACTCTGACAGCATATACCTAAAGACAAAAATGTTTGGTAATGATTTGCAGATTACCAATTTATAGGAAGTAGTTTTAGCTTTTATTGTTCGCATCTGGCAAGGTTTGTTGATTAAGAAATTAATTGCAATCAGATGCTAAATTACAATTTAATAGTTTTAGTATTTGATATTATGTAGGTAGGTGACCTACCATTAAGAATTTGTTGCATACGCACTCACGAGTAGAAGACATCGTGGTCTTTCATTTTAAAATGACCGCAATAGGTTATAAGTTAAGTTTTTCGTGAGAATAGGACTGAAATCACAATAATAATTTAATGAAAAATAACACCTTCGCATAAGCAACAGCTCTTTTATTAGTTTACACTTTAGTAGTGTACCAAGCCAAACAAGATTTGACATTTAATAAGAAATTCACAGTAAGAAGATTTAAGGAGAGAAGTCAGTAGAATATCTTAATGCAATTCTAACCTTAACTGTACCAACAGGGAACTGTAGGTACCTACATACTTACAGTGTTACGGATATTATTCGCATAGCGATAGTTAAAAATAGACGATTTCCACTCACGAAAACATTGTCATAAAGAATAGTAAGACGTCTCATCCTTACAAAACGCCCCAGCTTTCACCAGAGTGGCATAAATTACCTAAGTAATAATACCTCAGTTAGGTTATTAGATTAAAAACATAGGCCAGCTGCATTGACTAGGTCATGTGTAGTTTCTATCTTGGAAGGACATTTCAATCAATGAGAGTCATAGAAACTCTTAAGAAAAATAATAAAAACTAAAGCTTATTATGCCTAGGTTATTATTCTTTCGGATTCTAAAGTCTGCTTACTCTGTGCAGTAGACAACATACTTACATTAAGAAATATTATTAGCAAAAACTAGGAGAGTAAGTTACTAACTAACTTACTTTAGTACCCACTGCCGTTGGGTTCTATTTGGGAATAGGTTTTCCAAACAACAGCTTTAGTTGAATTAAGTTAGGTGACTAATTATGTGTCACCCACACAACGAGCACATACAATGCTGGGCATTTAAATTGTTGTAATAAACCACTGCCCAGTGTACTTGTATATAATTATGTACCACCTTACTTTACATTTATTACGAAAATATTAACGGAAAAGTTGCAGCTCAAGCTGCTAACCTGTTTCAATAGACGTCGTTCTTTGATCCCGAATTTACTATGGATTAAATATTCAAGTAAATTAGGTTTTATTATTGGGTGGTATATGTATACCTGTTCTTGTGTGTGGTAACAGCAAAGTTCATACAGTTACCATTAAGTTTTTTTAATTAACATTGCTTAAATTAATATTAATTATTATGCAAAGCATATTTATAACATGAAGTTATCTTAGTATATATTCATCTTGGAACATAATACTGAAGCTGCGATGATCTTTTGACTTTTGGTCATTGGTCCTTAATTTTGTTGCGTTTTTATAGTAAACAGGTAAAATTATAATAAACGTTACCTATTTCACATCAAAAATAAAATTTGGTATCAAATTCAATTTAGTAAATCCTTGATATTGATTTCCCTAGACCTCTAAACATCTACCTTGTGATAAAATCCCGAGGATGCAGCGACGAAGTATAATTGATGATTAAACGAACTTACCTTAAGTGAAGTTCTATCATAATTATATGAGTCGCTGCATCCGAAGGGATTTTAGCTCCCACCCTACCCATAGTTACCATCATACCCTTTGGTAACTGACCCGAGTAACTTTAGGGAAATCTGTCTCTAAAAGAATGATGAACTTGTCACCTGTCAGAGCGACGCACCTACCGTAGGGAGGGAATTTGTTTTTTTTTCTGTTTCAGTGAAACCAGCTCTAAAACGTGTTGATGCCTGGTACATGAAGAAATGTACTACCTTGTGATAAAATCCCTTCGGATGCAGCGACTCATATAATTATGATAGAACTTCACTTAAGGTAAGTTCGTTTAATCATCAATAACGGCAACTGGCAAAGATACCGATAACATGACAAAGACATGGAAAAAAACAACAAATTTGACGTAAAATTTTAACGACGTAAAAAAACACTTTTAGGCCAATAACCCATCTGCAGCCGGTGGTAAACAAATACAAACATGAAACTAAAATCTCATCACCCCAAGAGAACAATAGTTTAACACATAGAGTTTGAAGAGCGTGTTAATGTTCAACAAAAGTGTGATCGAAAATCACGTGTTGTTTCACGAGCCTACAGAAATTTTCTGTTTCGGGCTTTTTTATTTAAAATAATCGAAAACCTTTAGGCAATCGCATTTATTGACAATGCTCTATGTTGTATAGCAGACAACATCAGATAGACTTGTCTGTTTCCAGTATAGCTTCTTTTGCCCCCAAATTAATAAAAGTTTACTAATAAAACACAGTTCTCTGCGATAAATATAAATATGGGTTACTACTGGTATACTATCTGTTTAATCAATTACGTATACACAATACGTAATTGATTAAACAGATAGTATGCAATTACAAAAGTAAGGAGAGCACAACTTAGAAGGATGCTTAACGTTTCTACTCTCACAGTTATGGTACGGCAGTAAGACCATTATGTGCAAATGATTGGGCATTCGACCAGCGGGTCCGCAGTCTACTCAAATATTATTTTTATGACACAAATAATACATGGCGGGTCAGATCGGAAAGGCTTTCCGATGTTAATAAAGAGCTAGTGGCAATATTCAACGTTTTTGACTGTTGTGAAATTTCACCTCTAAAATATTTAAATGTGAGTAAGTTTGAGTGTTATAAATAAAGTGTGATAGACGTTTGTTGCTGTTATAAAATTAAATTGCGTGGCTATCAAAACTAGATGTTATAAATGACGATTATGATATAATTGGTATCACGTAACGAGTCTGCTTCATACTAACTATAAACGTATTTTATGACTTCCGAATCATTTAAAATATTTAAAGACAGCTCCAAAAATTAGTTTTCTGAATAATGTGATTAGGTAAATCAAATCATTTTTATAACTTGTTTTGTGCCAAAAATGGCTAAAACATAACCTACACTTTCGTTTGCTTCGTCAATTATTGAAGAATGTTGTTTATCGAAGGCAAAATTAGGCCATCATTTTTGTGGACGTTTAAAATATTCTGGTTATTTTATTCATTATCTTATTAGACAGGAAAATGTTTCATCAAACAAGCGTTCTTATTAAAATTGCAAGGATTTATGAAATGATAACTTTGAGCAATGAATAATTGACCTAAAAAACCAAACATGCTGTCACAATAACTTAGGTGAAAGATGAGAATCCTCTGAGAGAGAAAAGGAAGCGTTAGCTTTATTAGCGTTTGTACATTGTACATTGAGAGCATCGTGGCCCAGTGGTTAAACACTCTGGTTCGGAACCCAATGGTCCCGAAATCAAATCGGCCCGGAACACACCTACTTTGTGTTCATTGTACAATTTGCGCTTCCCCTCCTGTGATGGAAAACAGATATAAAAACCCGAATAACGGAGGTAGGCTCGCCCCTTACCACGTTAGGTTCGAATTCCCTTGGCGAAATGTGGGCTTCTGAATATTCCGTTCACCATTAAGGCAACAATCAGTGTGCCTCTGACTAACTCATTAGCGACATGGTCGTGAGGATATGTTATGTTATAAAAATTAATATTACCTAATAGTTAAAAAACTTAAGACACCTGACATATCTGTGTATATGTTGTCACGTTTTTTGTACTTTGCGGGGAGCGAACCCGTGTGAACCTTTGGTGTAGTAGCCAACTTCTCAACCACTACACCAAACCGGTCGTCAAAATTGAGTAATACAGCAAGTACACAATCTGGTTTACGCTGATAACGTTGACTATTTGACAGTAGTCTTTATAGACTTAAAAATTAATACTTTATTCTACCATTTCCGTATTAAAAGTTTATACCAGATTGCTTTGTGAACGCATTTAAAATGACAAAGTGACTCTGTCCTCAATGTGAGGCCTTTTCATGATGGCCCTTGATCGTATCGTATTTCTTTAAGGCACTGTAATAAATCTCCATCAACAATGTCATGTTTACTCGGTTCGAACGCTGACACGAACGGGCATATTTCCAATATCTGCCACTGCGTGTGACGGATAATAGGAACCCGAATGTTTATGAGTAGCACGTCTTAAAGCATCGCTCTGCGTGCTAACGGTATTTCCACAGTAAACAGAGAACAGTAAAATATCTACATACAAACGTGCCACTCTCGGTTTGGATGTGTGCGTACGCGTCGTGCACCGTGTCAGCACGCGATTTCACGCACACGCTAGCATAAAATATAAGGTAATAAGGTGGCGGCAGTACGTACGGGCGGTGCCACGTGTCTGTGAGCACACTAGGCTAATAACTTGGCAAGCGGCCTTAGATAACCTACTGTTATGTTTACTGTGGCATTTCGAACCCCTTTCACGGCTACGCAACATAGTCTTCGAGACTTAAGCCGCGTATACCAGGCAACAATTGATGCACACCACGTGACGCTCAACATGCGGTGACGTTGCGGGATAGCGCAATAATGACGCCCTGCTTGATATTTCATACTTTGTGCACTGATAAGATAGTTGCAGGTTGCTGATCAACATGTTGTGTAACATATCGCACGGCAAAATGTTGCCTAGCGAAAACGCGGCTTTATGTCGCCGCAAGCGCAAGGACAGTCAGTGACGCGTGCTTGGAGTCACTTGGATACCAAAGCATCAATAGTGAGTGATTCACGTAGCTTTGTGTACGAAGAGCCTTACAAGCAACGAAAATGGAGTACTCCATCCAGTCATTTGAACGTGTAGCGATTTCCAACTTTTGTGTCTCTAAGGAACACTTGTGGAACATTAGTTTAGCGATCAATTAGCGGTGTATTAGTTATTATGAATTTGGCTTCTACACCTCCAACGCTACACACATTTGTTTGATTGTAAGTACATGTATTGCATATTGTCTGAAAGTGTTTTAATCCGTTTAGTTATGTTTGGTGGTAATGAGTGAGCAAACGTCCAATGTCTCATGGTAATTAATGTATACGAATCCAAATTACTTCAGCCAGTAAGTTCATTTATCAAAAACAAAACATTTATCATTTTGTTTGTATCTATCTGTCTAATGAATATTTGAAAAATCTATTACCAATCCAGACAATACAGAATAAATGAATAAATCTGGTGGATATCAAAAAATACGCATAAAGCTTACCTAATCGAATGACTAGCATTTCAGGGGTTGAAATCTTATCGCAAAGATGACTCTACAGATCGGAAGGGTTGGGGATGGTAGGTAGCTCCACTGATGGTATGCTATGAAACGAACAGCTACTTTTTCAGATGAAACCCGATAGTCAGACCTTACAAAGTATATTGCGGAGCGTACCCAATGTCAAAACACCAGTGACATTTGAAAAACAAGGATGGTAAAATATTTGTGTTATTCTTTCACCGGTAATGTATTCTACCTATGAGTTATATTTTAGCCGAAAATCTCTAGTAAATGTACTAGATTATCCCAAAACTCGGCAAGCTTCCAAAAATATGTCCGCCTTGACGCCGAATGTTTACTTATCTCACTTTCCACACTAACACACAATAACCACTGGATTGACAACAAACTAACAAGTCTCGGTCTGAAAAGTGTCAGCACTATACCAACGTTTAGGTTTTTTTATACAAGTTAAGTAATTAGGCTCACATTTGACCACAATCTCAACTGATCGTAAGTGATGATGTAGAACATGCCGGCCTAACAAATGGCTATCAGGTCTGGTCCTCATCAGCCAATTGTAGACCGATGCTGTATCCAGTCCTTGCCAATAGCATTTTGTTAAAACATACCGTTCTCTAATCATGAACATGCTTGCTCCTGTATAAGAATACTTATTTTAATATTCCTGGACATTCCTGGTCATTTTCCACACAACACCGTTAGACCCAAAGTAAGCTTTAAGAACGGATAAAAATAGTTTGTTTTGTTGGTACATGCATAATGTACATAGGAAACACCCAACCAATACAAACATACATGTTGATGCTCACAAATGTTTGTACTGTGCGGGGATTGAACCCGCGACTTCCGGTGTAGTACTTCACAACCATATCACCATAATATCAATTTTGGCAACCACGCCAGTGTTATAAATTCTATAGAATTGTCTTGCTTCCTAATTCTGCCATGTCAATAACCTTTGATGGTCATCAAGGTCGAATCTTATCAGTTAAATAAGAGCTTAATAGACAGAAGTTTCAAAACTGGTCTTGACCCGTTGTCTGTCATCACCTGCGGTCACAAAACTTTGATCTCGTTTTTATTCGGCGTTCTTGTTTTCACATGTATCAGTTTACTTGTCCGTCTTGTGTTCCAATACAAAGTTGGGAACAATCTTCAACCCAATGTACAGATAAGTGTTCTTAATTTATGCCAACTTTCATCTTATTAAAAGAAAAAAAGTAATGTTTACTGAGTTAATCATGTTTTGATAAAAAAACACCTCTTTTTTTACACTTAATAGAAAGCCTTTTGAAAAACTCGGTGTACCTACTACGAAATGAATAATGGACAAAATTTCTTTTTTTGTGATTTTATTGTGCAAGAATAAATGTCGGAATATGATACGCTACATCGTATAATAGTCGTAATTAAAAGTTTTAAAATATGTAGAGTTTTGGAAAGCCGGAAAACAAAAAAAAGAATGAAATATTTCCAAGGCTGACTTTTATATCAAAACAAATAGCATTTTTAACAGTTTTAATAAGTGTGTCAACACCAAAATATTTAGTGTAATTTCAAACATTTGTAGTCATTTTGACGTAATTTATGAGCACGATGTAAGGTAGAAGTGAATTTTTTTATACATTGCAATAACAAAATGTCGTTTTTTATTTTAGTCTTACCTGATGATCTCCTGAAATATATTTTTTAATGTTTTTAATGTTCAGCATTTTTAAGGCAATTATCGAAGTTAAGTTTGTAAGTACTACGTTCCAGTTATTGTTTTGTGCGCTGTGAGCGCTGTGGCGCTGGGCAGGGCCTCCACAAGGTAGACCGACGATCTAGTCAAGTTCGCGGGACGCCGCTGGATGCGGCCGATCATTGTGGAGATCCTTGCTGATGTCCTTCGCCCAGCAGCGGGCGTTGTTCAGCTGAAATGATGATGATGATAATAATAATACAGAGCTGTGTTTTGATTTTTTAAACCTTACCATCAAATAAGCATTCTTGAACATAACGAGATCAAAATAAATCGAACGCGCCGATTCGCACTGCCGTGTGTTGATTTAAAGTTCATTCGATATTCCGTTCGTCGATTAAGCGTGCGGTCGTGCAGTCGATCATCGGTGGTGAGTCGTTCTTACGATCATTCGATATTTCGTTCGTCGATGTAGTTAGTGTTTTTCGCGATACGGTTACGGACCCGATGCAGATTGGGGGGCGGGCAGGGCCAGCCAATTTCACCGCAAACGATAGCGCAAAGGGAATCCTATAATACCAACGCACACGAAGAGCCAAAAGTCCGCGCGGCGGGTGCCCGCCGGGCACTTGAATGCTTTATGTTCACTGCAACGGGCAGTCGCGGACATCAGCGGGCAGTCGCGGAAATCAGCGGGCAGTCGCGGTCAAAAAAACCGCCACACCCCGTCGTTTGAAAAGCGCCTTAATTGCAGTTTCTGAACTTCTAAAAAGAAATTTAACCGAGAAAGCGACTTTGTTCCATACTTTAGAATAATTTTAAAACACTGTTTCGGATAACAATAATAAATCTTGGATTAACCAACAATAATATCAAAATGTTATCTATAGTATCAACTTCGCAATAAGCTAATGTTCCAATGCGGGCATAAACACCGTTAAGCAAAATATGCGGGTGCTTAATAATAAACTACTTATCTGTGTTCTAGATAGATTACGTTGCACTAATTTGTATGAGTAATCATTGATAAACAGCGGTGTAACGTTGCACTTTTCCAAGCGTTTATATTTTGATAGTTAATTAATTCAAACGCTGTTTTCAAAACTGCTAGCGACATCTAGTGGTTATATTTTGCACTTCATAGCAGGTCGATGCTTGTCATTGCGCCGTTGCTTATTTTTTTCTCTCAATTTATATTAAATGCATCATTGAACTTTTACATAGTAAACAAATAATTAAACTACATAATTTACTTATGTACCTAGATGATACCAATTCTTAAATTATTAAATTCAAACAACAAGTAAATATTTCATTTTGTAAATCAAATCGATTGTGAAACGGACCGCAGTGACGTTTCCTTAGAGTGATTTGACAGATAGTTTTTTTCTCTAATTTTGGGAAGACATTGTGTGATCCATTGTGTTAGTGGAGTTAAATAAATTGTTAATCCGGCTTTGCCGGTGAAATCGCCTAAATTAGGCTGATGTCCTAATAGGCGACAGAAACAAACAATGAGGTATGTTTTTTTATAGTTTTTATTTTGGAAATATTTCGGTTCTAACCTCTTTGACGCAATGTCTGATTTTTCGTCATATTTCTTGTTTCAGCGAGCAATAGTTTATATTCGTATTGTAACCAGCAGACTGGGTGGGTGGTAGAATCGGTGTGTTCCGGCAATAAAATGAAGCAGGACGCCCGAGTAAGTTTTGAAAGTGGTCACCCATCTGCCATGCGGCTTAACATTGTTAGGAGAATTCATACCTACTTATTGTTTTCTGTTTGTTTCAGGGGAATTTTTCAATACGCCTTAAAGTCCTTCCTAGGATAAACCTTTTATAAAACTTGGAATTTTTCTTAACACTTAATTAATTCTTCTACATGAATACTCTTTCTTAACTTCCTTCTCTTATCAAACACTCCAATCAGGAACGCAATTGAACAATTTCATAGAAGATGTCAGATGATGGCACAGTGGTGAAGCTCTGTGGATGCACAGATCTGGCACATCAGTAGGTGGACATACCTTAGGAGGCACAGGATCCCTCGTGATAAATCTCCGAGGACAGAAACCAGGCATAGCAGAAACCAGGTTGTACCCGCCTTTGCTTATGATAGTGCACCCGCAGACCAGCTTGCTCTGATGTTTTTCTAATTCTCATGTTTTATTCATACTCCTTCTGAGTTTTGTTATTAGTAAAAGATGCAATAATACTTACCACACGAACCCTTAGTAATTTCTGAGTTACGCGACCCTGTTCCTTCCAAATTGGTACTTAGCGATAGATCTTATTATCGAAGCAGTGTCTAGTATAGTTACCTTATAAGAAAGTGAGATCTAAATACCTGTATCGCAAAAAGTCAGAATAAACACCATGTACTAATCTGAATGGAGGTTTTTCTTTATCTGACCATCAACGTAACATATCCTAAGGTCTTCTTTATAAATTTTCTGCAACCCTTTTTTTTAGATATTTTTTTCATTACGTTGCAGCGGGGTAGTTGTCTTCATCTTGAGGGATCTTGTATACTGTATTACACCCTAAGTTAAGGGGGGCCCCATATGTGCGTTGATGCAACGTAACGTCAGCAGCAGTTAAGGAAAGGAACGTTATTTTTGCAATCAGTGTTTTGCATCGTTCAAAAGAGCTTATTTTTAAAATTTGTAAAGCACTTGCAAAGTCACTCCGTATGTATAGCTTATATTTTCAGCTTCCGCAGCTTTCCTCGTTAGCCAAAGCCTATCTAAAATGCCGTGACTGTACACTCTTTCCACTATCAATATTAATATTTAGATTATTGTAGGCAAAGTTCTGACGGCTTTTTTTCCTAATTAACCCAACTCATTAACTTCATCGACAAGATAAAATCAGTTTAGACCTTAATTGAAGAACTACAATTTACGATTCAAATTCCAAAGAACTATAAATTAAATAATCGATGGATATGAAAATAAGTCCGCTTGTATTCGGAAATGCAATGATTACCGTTGTGCAATGCCAAATGTTACTGTAATTTGTTAGCCCATACATATTTTGTAAATACTTTCCGTTTCTAAAATAGATTCAGCAGTCAGTTATATCGGCAATTATAGAAAGAACCAGGTGTACACAATTAATGCTTATTATGATCTATTGGGATTTTTATTAGTTTTTTTTTGAATGGATTAAACTGTTTATGATCGTCTCAACAAATTACCTGTTCTCGAACCATAATGACTTAAATTTAAATTTTAAATTGAATTGAGACTAAAATTACAGTAGCTAATATTATGTTATTATTTCGTAAGGTTCAAACATAGACGTGTTACTAATTTCTAGCTTTAAGTTTATTTAATTATTCAAATAGATTTTAGGATGAATATTGATTGTTACGAATTTTAAATAGCAAATAACTTTGACTTTTTACGATTTGACTTCAAAAAAGAAATAGGAAGCTTTTAAGTTGAAATATCACAGTAATCAAATCAAGAGTCAAATCAGGCCTAGATATTAGTTGATAACTGTTCATTAAACTAGGTATTTGTTGCCAACTATCTAGGGATGAAAACATTTATGAAGACGGAGACACGCCGTGGTAACTCAAGCTCGGTAATATGTGGCTAAGTTGGGTTCAAATTCACTCGGCTAAGTTTGTACAGTCAGCACAAAAGTGATATGTGCTAGCAGAGTGGTCAAAAAGGTACTTATTGGCGGTTTGACAAAAGCAATTTAAATACTGTAATGTCAGAGTCATTTGTGTCAACCTTCCGACACCGGTAGTTGAGTCACATTATGTTTGTACATAACATAACATAATCGGCCTATATACGTCCCACTGCTGGGCACAGGCCTCACCTCAACTATGAGGTGGAATAAGCCATACTCCAACACGCGGGCTCAGTGCGGATTGTTGGAGAGGTGTAAGGTTAGTGAGCAACCTTATTGTCAGATGTTATCAAGCCGCCCTAAGGCCTCTGACTAGGCTTAACGACTGACATCTAGCGACGTCAACCGGGACCAACTGCTTAACGTGCCTTCCGAAGCACGGAGATGCCCGAAATACACATCACTAAATTTCGGTCGGGTAGTCACCCATCCCTTTTCCGACCCTTTTTTCTTTTTATGTTTGTAAACTGGGTAATTATTTATTATTTCTAATAAAGTATTTAAGTCTATTAATAAGTTTATTTTTGGTCGTTTCATTTAGTTCTTGACAATTTGAAAGCACTTGTAACAGGTCTATTTGAATAAAGATACTTCTGATTCTGATTCACCAAACTCTAAAACAAGTGAGTGAAACTATTTTAATCCTGTAGTGATAGTGTAGTATTCTACTAAACTACTATTGACATGACATTGACATTGACATCTGTCGTCTCGGCTAAGCACTGCGCGGGCCACGTGACATAGCGGTGAGTGAGCGCTAGAGCGAGTCAGTCTATCACTGGCAGGCGTGGAGTGAAGACGTGGTGCATAGCAAGCGAGCCGATATTAAAGTACTTCCACATTATTCCTAGTTCTAGTGTTAGTGTTCATCAGTTAGTGTTACACGAGAACACTACATTTTGGCGACGAGGTAAAAAGGATATCTGTAAGTAAAAAGCATGATATATTTCTGTAGTTTAAAACAAGGAGGAGAAGACTTGTAATGAGAAACACAAAACTATGATAAAACATACAACTTGTACTGTATTTTAAACCAATTGCGGGCGTGATACCTGCTAGATAAATTCCAGTGTCAGGTGGAGTAAATTTTAAACTTAACATTCATATGCAGAAGTCCACGCGTACACACACAGTGTACGTTACAGGTCAAATGCACGTTGTATTAGCTATCCTTTCAATTCCTGAAGGTAGGGGAACAAAGACAACAATTCGTGCAAATGCTCGGTTGAGGCGTAAATAACAACTTCTCCCCGTTATATTTATTGACTACCTTAGCTTGTACTTTAAATAAAGAGATTAAAATTGCAAAAATATTAACAAACGTCCTATTCTCATACTCGTATTAGGTTATTTAAAAATACGAGATTGGACAAGAAACCACAGTGGTTTTATAAATGTTTTATTAATATGTAGGCAGAACCTATTAGTTTATTAGTATGCCTTGTAGAGATTATGCAACAACACGGTATTGTTGCATTGATTTAACAATAATCGTTATTCGTTATCTCTTAACATAAAATAATCAATAGCTGTTCATTGGTCTGTGTAGGGCTTAGCTCATTTTGGTTTTGAAATGTTTGCGGAGGTTAGGATAAGAAGTGAGTGAACAGGAATAAATGCTTCTTAGTGGCTACACAGCTCTTGCCAGAGTAGTCGAGGTCATCATTATGTATCAGGGGTGTATGTAACATAGATAGATGGATAGACGCTTCGTTGCATACTAAATTGACACATTGGTAAGTGATACAATATGTCCACATGAATGTACAATTTAGGTCTTGTCGCTAGAGGTAGTCTCTTCTAGACAACCTACAGGCGAAGGAAATATGATAGAATGCATTGTGCAAGTGCACAATTAATATTCTAATTGGATTGGAAATTGTCTACATAAATAAGAAATAAAAGACATAAAGGTAAGCACTAATTTTAAGCTTGTTACGGGTAAACAAAATAAACATAATGTTTGAAATACACAAATGAACAATAATATACAAGTACATACTGATCTGTCCACCTCATCAGCGGTCTACTACGTGGATTGGTGCCTTGCATTTTCCCTTGTACCACGAGAATCACGAGATGTTCTATGTAATCGTTACTACGACGAGATATATGGCTGAAGAACGTCAGATTCGTGACTGCACTGTGGTAGTAAAGAAATGCTTAGAAATGGATGGTAGAACACATTTTGGTTTTCTCTTAGTAACCGTTTCTACCGGTCAAACACTATATGTTTGACAACAGAACCACGCCTATCGGGACAGCTGGTTATTTTACAATGAATTAAATTATGAAAAAAAAAAAAAAAAACATGAACTATTGAAAATAAAATAATAACTAAATTATTAAGAATCGTTATAGTTTAGCCGAAATACATATGTTGAATTGTTTATTCCGAGTATGTTGTTACATGGTGGGTATTTCTCTACAGAAGAAAGGTTGTGTTGTCTTCTAAAATAGCAGAGCTTTACTGACCACCACTTCAAGGTAGGTGGTGAGAGAACGCTCTAAGAGAACTGATCAGAGTAAGTATTGGTGTTTAAATTTTACACTTAATAAATGATAGGCTTTTGAATAGTAGGTACTAATTGTATCGTAACTTAGCGTATCTTTTAGCAATGTTACCTACGCTATATGGGGCAGACATTCTGCAGTGGCATCTCACTTCACTTCGAAGTGAGATTGTATTCTTACGTTTAGTGGAGCTCAATATAAATGCGAATGTGATCGTTTGAGTGATGAGAGCTAGGCGAAATGTCCAAGATTATTTTTGTAGAAATTAGGGAGAAAACCCTGAACCTTCAAGGTGAAGCCAAGGGACGAATAATCTTCCCTAAGGATCCGGTCGATTACATCTCCTACGATTTAGGCTGTAACCCAAGAAATAATGTATTTGCATTTGAACAACGATTATAGCAAACGTCAGGTACCTACTTTGTACCATAACTAGGTAAAGCAGATGTGAAATGTTAATTCAGGTTATAATATTATATTTGAGTTGCAATGGTCTTTTGAGCGCAAATTGAAAAAGGGTGGTCATGGGTTCAATTCCCATTGCAGCACTGGTTTTCGCTGGGGAAAACAAATAATTGTATTGAGGCTAGATGTTGATGATGTGAGCTCAAGTAAAGACCGTGATTGGAGTAGGAGACTACATTGTAATATTTAGTAAATTCACTTAAGAATTTAATATACCTTCACCATACACTTATAGCATTTTCCAGGTCGGCGGTATTATAAACGAATCTCTAAGATAGTTACTTGTATACCTAACTATTACAATGTGATGCATCGAATGATTCGGAACTATATTCAACTAAAGTTTTACTCGTTCAAAGGCTGCGCGTGCGTCTGACTCGTAAACAACCTACATATATTCTATAATTTTATCTAAGCGGCTGTTATTATATCCTAACTGGATTGGTTCTGGTGTTCTTATTCTATTGAATTCATTTCAATTTTAACTTCATAGGCTATTTTCTGAAGCGTACAAATTCTATTCTTTTTGAAATTAATAATGATTTACTTGCATTTAATAAAAAACTTATTGGACTATTCGTATAAAACTTAATTTTATGGCGTCGACCTTAATAAGGTTGTCCGACGCAAAAGAGGGAATGATAGGTATGATCATTACCTTGTTTTGATTGTAATAACCTGAGTTTTGGGGAAAAAACTAAACATAAAAGGTGACTATGTTTGACACCACAGTATTTTGTTGAGTAGTGTCATAATTTAGATCATTCCGTCCGGGTGTTTTGCTATATGCAATATATATATATAATGACGGTACGAACCTTGTGACGTTAAATCCAAATACAGATTGCACAAGCTAATTGTGATAAATATGGCGGCATTTAATTGCAAAACCAGGTAGCATTAAATTGCAATAATAGTGGCATTACATTTTTGTTACAGTGGCATTGAATGGCGGTTACAGCGGCATTGAATTGCGGTTACAGCGGCATTAAATTGCGATGATAGTGGCATTAAATTGCGATGATACTGGCATTAAATTGCGATGACAGTGGCATTAAATTGCGATGACAGTGGCATTAAATTGCGATGACAGTGGCATTAAATTGCGATAACTGTGGCATTAAATTGCGATGACAGTGGCATTAAATTGCGATAACTGTGGCATTAAATTGCGATGATGGTGGCATTAAATTGCGATAACCGTGGCATTAAATTGCGATGACAGTGGCATTAAATTGCGATAACTGTGGCATTAAATTGCGATGATGGTGGCATTAAATTGCGATAACTGTGGCATTAAATTGCGATGATGGTGGCATTAAATTGCGAGTGGCATTAAATTGCGAGAGGCATTAAATTGCGATAGGCATTCAATTGCGTTGGCTTGTGTATAAGAAGTGGTTAGAGGCATTGAATTGCAATGAGGTAACCCATCCATACATTAAATTGTTGGAAGGTAACCCATGCGCAGAAGATTAAAATGCATTAAATTGCGTAATGTTATGTTCTGCATTCAATTGCATTAAAGTATAATGGGGACCGTACCGAGAAGGAGTCTCTACGGTTGGCATTAGATTGCGAAAAAAAAAAATTGTTGTTTGTAAAGTAGGTTTACGATCGAGATGTTTACGTGATAACGGCATTTCACGGAATGACTGGCAGCGCTCGAGATGAGACGGGAGATCGGTCCGTCTCTCTCTCGTTATACCTGCGATCGCGCTCGTGAGGTTTTGGTGTGACACAAGTTTCTGAACATGTCACCCGACTAAAACGATTTTAAGGACGTTATCACTTCAAAAAAAAAAAAAAAAAAAAACAATATTAAGTTTTAGTGTCTACAACAGATTATTGCCCAAATAGTGTGTCGAATGTGAGGGTGAAACGAGCACGGTAGCTGTTCGATTGGAGAAAGGAAAATGTTTTATGGAAAGTGGATGCGGGATATCGCGGATGAAATAATAATCGTAAACTGTCCAGCAAAGAACAAACTGTGTTGGAATGATATGGAATAATGCAACTGTTACACATCTACATTCCAATCTTCAGGAAAGGTTCCTGCCATATGGAAGTGAATACCTTACCTTAAAACTACTAAGATTTTCTCAGAGCAACTTGAAAGTGAAAACGGATCGAAAATTCTGAATTTTACGTCACCAAAGGCGGTCCTCGCGACTTACTAGGGTGTGCAACAGCATTATTATTAGGCTACATAAGATCGATGTTAATGTAAGGCCTTTGGAGTATCAGGCTTTTCCAGGGTTCAGAGGTGACTTTGAAAAAAAAAAAAAAAAAAGCCTATGGTGAATCTAGTTCCAGCAGTGAGTCAGCCACACAGAAGAATACGAATACACTAGATGTGAAAGTATAAGAAATAACAGTAATTGAGGAACTACTTTTAAAAGATGTTTTTAGGAGGTTAAGGATACAAAAAAAAAAAAAAAAAAAACCGGCGAGATTCGCTTGTGTGCGATAGATATGAGACGGGCTAATTTAGCCATCAAGTGGGAAAATCATCTATTGGCCATAATGGATCAATTGTTACTAGTCCGGGTGCCTTAGGAGCTGCACTTGTTCAGATCGATGACAAAGGACTTCGCATAGTCAGTTTTGGTAATTAAACATGAGCTTTGGTCTGGGCAGCAGAACATTTCAATAATATGTTCTTATATGGAAAACTGATACCTAGTAAGGGACCATAGGCCCTTAGAAAATCACTTTTGGTCCCAAGTCCAAGCCTTGCGCCTCTATTGAACGAAGAGTGCTGAGAATGCTGTCGTATAAGTTCGAAGTCAAATACGTTAAGACTATGCAGACGATCAGAGTCCCGACCGGCGTTATAATAATAATTAGATACGGCCATCATATTGTTGAACAAACTAGACCCATTGCACTACCTTTGAAGGAAAAACTAGTGCAATTACGCAGGACTTGGAAACACAAGAAGTTAAAGCGGGACTGTACAGCGATAAATGGGACAACACAGAGAAGAACTAAGGTTATTTTATTTATTTAAACAGTGTATCAACAGTATATTTGTGCATAGAGAACAAGGTATTTGAACATGAGCCAATTACTGAAACATTTAATGCTACTTAAAATAATAACATGCAAAATTTGAGTAGGTAATTTAGTTAAATTAATTATAAAAAATGGTTGCTAGTGAAAAATTTAATATTGAGTGCAAGTGTGTGTAGTGGTTGGTTAACAAGGACGCTCGAAGTGAACAACAAATGCTATACTAAGTGCGACTTATTTAAATTTTTCTAAGTACAGAGTCAGAACAGAACAGTTTGTGCAGAACAGGAAATAATGCTGTATTTTCAGTGCTGTACCTCACTTACCGCAACAGAATGGTGAAGTGGAGCGACAAAATCGCACAGAACAGCCCTACATATACTGTAACCCAAGGATCTCGAAACAATGGATTTAATGGGGAAAAAAAAAAAAAAAAAAAAAAAGAGAAAGTAGCGTAGTATAAGTGACAAGTGGTTGATAACGCTAAGGCTAGTTTAACAGAATATAAAATGTAAGTGAGGTTGAGGAGGAAGAGGTATAAATAAACCAAGGAGCAAATTTAATTGGATGATTTGAAACAAAAGTAAATGATAATGTAAATCCATACAAAAGTAAAAAACTCGTTAGTTAGATTACAATGTAAGAATGAGACACTTAAATAAAACACAGGTTGGAGAAATTGTTTTCATCATTAACTGAATAATAATATTCATAAAACTAGAAACAATTTGAAACAACTATAGCAGAAGTTAAATAAAAATAAAACAAGGGAGAGATGTAGTATTCTACTAAACTACTATTGACATGACATTGACATTGACATCTGTCGTCTCGGCTAAGCACTGCGCGGGCCACGTGACATAGCGGTGAGTGAGCGCTAGAGCGAGTCAGTCTATCACTGGCAGGCGTGGAGTGAAGACGTGGTGCATAGCAAGCGAGCCGATATTAAAGTACTTCCACATTATTCCTAGTTCTAGTGTTAGTGTTCATCAGTTAGTGTTACACGAGAACACTACAGATAGGGTTGCTTTTTATTAAAATTTCAGTAATATTTAATCACTCTGTACGCACCCATCATTTTGATGCTGACTGTACATTGCTCACCACATTAAGTTTGGCGGCAGTTTTTTTTTTGCCTTTTGAAGAAAGTTTTGTTTTGATTTTGAGATGAATTATATATCTATTAATAAAGAGAGAGAATTCAATAAATTGAAGTATAGAATAAATAACTTATTTAAACATAAGAGTGAACACTCCAAAACACGTCTCGAGGTTAAACTAAAATGAAACACTGTTTTTAAATGTTATTGTAACTAAAAGTGCTTCGCCACACCACATGGATCCAGTTACTTCACACTGTGATCGAAAATAGTCTCAAATAAACTTGTGGTTTCCTCATAAAAACATCAGTGCGGTTCTTTGATATCAGGAATCCTAATAAAAAGCGTTGACTAATCTCAAAACTATCCGAATGTTAACTTATCGTATCAAATAACATAATTTATTTTAAAATAGTAAAAAAACAGACAGGGCTGCAATACCTTCAATACATATTATTATGTAATTAATTTTAGCTCCTTATCAACTTAAAAAGTAATAATTTGTTATATTTCGTTGTGAAAAAATGTCAATCAAAAATAGAGAACTTAAAGTTCAAGTAAGTTAGTCTGTATCATATTTTTTTTCCAGCATTTTATAGTAACAGAGGCCTTATAACGATTTTTTTGCAGCTTATTTCACATCTTACTATTTTATTAAAAATAACAAAACAATCTTACAACGCAGTGACAAAATAATGAACAGTTTAATTTGACACTTTTTATCACATAAAATATAGCTTTTTACAGAAAATAATCTTCTAAGGAGATGACGTGCTAATGCTAGGACCTGCCTAGAAAGAAAAGTTTATAATAAGGCTCCAGCTACAAAAAATGCAACAATGCGTAGAAAGGTCGTAATCGTTAGTTATTTATAAAAACTGAAGGTCACCCTGTAATAACAAGTAGTTGGCAAGGTGAAAGTCCATAAGCGACAGCAGACTGCAAACAGACTTTTGACTTTTGTGGCTGACCGAAATTTTATAAAGAATATTCCTAGACATTATTTCACACAGCGCCATCTAGCCCAATCCAGCCTAATTGTTCGTGTTATGGAATACTAGACAACGAATAAACATATTTGAATACACTTTTTTTTGGAAATAAATACTTAATATGCATAGAAATCACCCAGAGCAGTACAAACAGACATGTTCATGAACACAAATGTTTGTACTGTGAGGGGATCGAACCTGCGATTACTGGTGTAATAGTTCACTTCTGAACCATTTCACCAAAATGGTCGTCAAAATCTCAATAAACTCCACTGCAGCCGCTAACCACAGTGTGGCTTACGGTTGCAATTTGCAGTCTGAAGGTACAGAGGCGCACACATCAACTTTTAGAAAACCATTGCTAAATCATAATCAGCCGCATAAGGTACCCCTTCCTAAAGGTTGATGTGTGCGCCTGTGTACATTTCCGAGATGGACGGCAATAGTGCTGCAATAGTGCTGTAATAGTGCTGTTACGCATAGAATCACTTTTATAGACATTCTTAAAAACCAGCGTGTGTGAGTAATTTGCAGTTTGCAACCTGCGGTCCGTCTCAGACGTGCACCTTGACTCGGAAATGCACCTTCAGTTGTTTTGACAATTCAGAAATTAGCAAGTAAATCAAATCAATCTTACTTTAATTTATAATGACAGATCGTTAAATCTTTGAGAACATAAAACGCGGAAGTAAATGATGGCTACGACTAAAACATTATAAAGAACAAAAAGTAAACAGTTCATTAAAAGTTAGGTAATCATGTGTTTTACGTCGCTTTTTTAATTTTGCTCATTTAAAGTTATTAATGACTTTAAGTTTGAAGAGACGAAGTTAAACGATTAACAAAATGTTTGTTCATAATTTACTAGGTGACACAACTGGCTTTCCTGATTATTTATACAAAATTTAAAATTCCTTCACATGAAGTCAAAAGACAAAGTCAAAATGTCCTTATTTAAATAGACCTGTTACAAGCGCATTTAAATTGACTTAAAAATATAGTAAAAATATTTAATAAATACACAGTAAACAAACATAATAATATGACTCAACCTCAATGTACGAATAACAATTGACACCAGATGGTAGCCCAGGGATGGTGATATTGGATGGTCGTTACTTTAGCACAATGTTATTTCATCATCATCATCATGTCAGCCGAACGACGCCCACTGCTGGGCATAGGCCTCCCCCAAGGATCTCCACAACGTTCGGTCCTGCGCTGTCCGCATCCATAATGTTATTTATTATTGACTAATTAAATTTTTATGTATAAACAACAGGTAGTTCATTTATGCTGCAGAAAAACTCTGTCCCAAACCTCGTTAAATAAATTATCCTGTAATACGGACTATTACTTTTCCCAAAATACTTTTCTGATTGTGAATGACGGGTCTACAAAATTATTAAATTCATAATGTAAATGAAAATTCACAACGCGAATTGTTTTGAACAAATATGCTGCTCATTAATAAATTATGACTGGTATTGCCAAGGAATCAGACCAGAAGTATTCGGTATACTTATGGAATAAACTTTGAAGCTGGGTGTGGTAGATCAAATGATTAAATATCAGAAGTATATAAACGAAATCAAGGGAGTCTCAAGACCGATTTTGACAAAAACCTAAACTGGAGTATTGCCCTAAAAAGTTTCTTTTTTTAAATATTTTTTTATCAATGAGCCGGAAATCAAACCAGCTATGGCATTCCGGATGGCGCCAAAACCCACTCCGCTCGTGGTGAGTTTTCTTTCAAAATCCGATTATTTGCGACTGTGGTCAGCTGAAAAAAAGAAGTTTCGTTTCCAAAATCATTTTTGAATTATTTACATACAAAAAGAAAGAAAATCTTGATTCAATGTAAAGCGTAATAATGATTGAAGTAAGCGTGAAGCACCGAGATGTGAAGAGATGTCAGCCGGAATGTCACCCCTGGGGGGCTAAAAAGGCAACATTTCAGATGTTTCATAATATGAAACATCTAACTGACGTTTCTTCTAGAGCGCGGTCCGTTTTGAGTCAAAAGTGATCATAGCGCGCTCACGTCGCTCACGCTGATACAATTTATCAATTCGGGACGCGTGTGTGCGCGCTATTATCACTTTTGACTCGAAACAGACCGCGCTCTAGATGAAACGTCAGTTAGATGTTTCATATTATGAATCATCTAAAATGTTGCCTTTTTAGCCCCCCTGTTGATTTTAAAAGCAAATTAATGTCACTCATGAGGATAATTTTGTTATCCTCATTAAAGTTAATATTATACAAAATGAACTAGAAGAAAAGTGTAGCATTTGTAATTGAGTAATAAAACATTCAAAAACAATGAAGAAACGCTTCAGGAAAACGTAGGAAGTGCCCTTGCGCTTCTCTTGACTCGTCTTGGCAGGAACACTACCGTGCCTCCAAATAAAAAAACAAAATGCTATCTAGAACGTAGAAAATAAACCTTTCATGTTCATTAAAACGCAAATGAGAAGGTAAATCCTACGGCAGGAGAAAAATTACATAAATGTATGATAGTGGCATAATAAATGTTATTTATGAGTACGCATGTGCCTTTGAAATTGTCTTTATTGTTTACTTTATAGATAAGTAAAGTTTTTAGTATTTTTAATAAGCTATCCTACTTGTGCCACTTTATTTCATTCGGTCCGGAGGAGACTCCTATTTTAACCAACTTTGAAAAAGTAGGAACTTCTACATATAAGTGTGTGATCTTTCTTGTGAATGTTACGCGATCATCTCGCCAATGATGTATTAATTTTGGTAATTATTCCTCATTTTGTTAGGTCAGCCTATTTGCCCTATCCACTTTTTTCAGCATTTTCTCAAATGGGCATACTTATTGTTTTTTTAATACTTATATCGATACCTCCTACGTAAGTTGTTGTATCCCACAAAAATGCGATTTTGCATTTTTACTAAAAATGAGCTTTATTATTAGTAATCTATGCATAAAAAAATTAAAACTTACGAAAACACAACTATTTCATGCAATTTCAAGACGTAAAGAGTTGTAACTTTTGAACGGGATCGGACTATAACACTGTATAGTCCTTGACAACCGTTTACGCGGTGCGCGGGGCGGGGCAGATCGCGCGCTCGCGTGTTGTATGGGTTAGATAAAACAGACTACGCCGGAGAGAGAGCTGAAACGGTCCGTGTGTCAAGCGCTTCAAGTTTTCCGCACATGTTACGTTATGAGGACTTGATAATTGATTAGAATACGTTATAACTATGACACGTACAGGTGTTATGACAAGGGGGTGCAAATTGTGTGATTTAGTAAATCATACGAGTACACAATCTCAGACACCTGTCCGAAATATCGATGTGACAATTATTGAATCTGAACAAAACATTATTTACGAATCCAGTCTCAGAAATAATACAGGTATGTTTAATTTTTCTTATTTTTCACAGGCAATAATTAGGATCATGTATTTTTTTAAAGGTACCAACTAAAAATGTTGTATAGATTACATACAACAGTATATGTTGTCAAGTAAACATTTAACAATTTTGTATGTTTTACATACAACATTTTACGCTGTTGAGCGAGTATAAGAAAATGTTGTATGTAATACATACAATATTTTACGTCGTAGAGCGTCCATTAAAAAAAGTTGTATGTAATACATAGAATGTCTTACGTTGGAATAAAATAAAAATAAATGTGGTATGTAGTAAATTATAATGTTTGCATCGGAAGTTGATAGTCAAAATTTTTTTTTATTTTTTGCTTAATGTTACGACATATGCCTATATTTTTAGTTAAGTAATTTATAGAGCGCTCTATCTCTACTGATTCACCGATAATGAGCCTTAACCTTGATCGTTTAATAAATTGATAGCTTGCTTACAAGCAATGCAATTTCATATTTCATTTTTGTTTTAGAGTCTCACCAATACACATCCCCCAAAGTATTTATGTATTGTATTGCACACTTTTACACTGGGTAGGTACACGTCAGATTATATTTTATGTATTTTAAATATTTATTTTTATAATTATCATTGCTTAGCTGCTGCGAATGTCTGTGCGTCCACTCGGTTGGCCCTACTGAAAATCAGCGTCTGGGCCTATCAGTTCCAGGCATTAGCTGAGTGGGGTCCATTTAATTTTGGACATCGTGACACTGCTGCCTGGTCGAAATTATTCTTTGTTTATCTATTGTTTGTTTTATTTTTTCCTAACCACCTTGTTCTGTATGTTTTTATCTGTTGCGATGTTCAGAATCAATAAACGTTTTTCTTTCTTTCAATAAGTTTCAATGAATCAGAAATGAATGAGCTTGACAATTTGATAGTTATTGATTTTTTCGATAACACAACAGAAGAACAAACTGCTTATACGATACGTTCAAAGTAGATGACGTTTCTGACGACGAGTTAAGGTTTTGGACTGAAGAAACAGAGGCACGTTCAACGATTTGCTGAGTCAAATACTAAGCCTTAATCGGTCCTTAAATACTCCGAGAAATGACTTGGCTATCTACTTGTGCAAAATTCGATCAGGGGAGCCGAATAATAGAATGGCTTAATTTTTTAATATATCCGAGCGTACCATTGGAAGAAAAATACATAAACTCATTACTGACTTTGTTCCATTGCACCTAGACTTAGACCATATTACCAGGGACGAAGTGATAGCCCCCAACCGGGTTTTGCCAAATGTTTTGTTTGGTAACGAAGAGTCACCAAACCAATAGTTATATTCGATGGAACCAACATAGAAAAAAGTTCTAACTTTTTATTTCAACGCCGCAGTTATAGCCTTCCTAAGTATAGGAACTTAATAAAACCATTTATGATCGTGTGCGCGGATGGATATATTATGAATATAATAGGTCCGTACTCTGTACGGACAACCGATGCTGATATGATGAAAATGAGATTGCAAAACCATGATAGACCCATTGAAGACGGACCGTTCCACTTTTTTCCCATGAAGGAGACTCATTTATTTTGGACCGAGGTTTTATTCCTTTAATAGAAACATATGGCTATATTGCTCACATGCCGCCAACCAAACGACCACAAGACACGCAATTAAGCACCGAAGAAGCTAATAAATCACGACTCATCACAATGGTGCGATGGGTCGTGGAAACTATAAACGGGAGATTCAAGCGCGACTTCAAGATACACACATCAAAAGTGTCTAGGGATATCTCAAGCATTTTCATACAAAGTATAGCTATTGGGGAGGCTGTAAAAATTAAAATATTGATACCAACGTAGAAATTTTTAGGACACAGAAACTGCTATATCTGCCCTTTCAGATTGTATAAAGGAATTCATTGTGGTAGCATTATTGTACAATGGTAAGGACGTTAAAAAAAAGACAGATTTTTCTTTTAAAAGGTTTCAAAATTTTAGCAAAATCAAACGTTTTTTTGTAATATTCTTAACCTTTATCTTATGCCTGTTTCCTCGAGTTATTCTAAGATAATGCTGAGCATTATCTAATATCTTTGATTTTGCTAAAATTTTGAAACCTTTTAAAAGAAAAATCTGTCTTTTTTTTAACGTCCTTACGATTGTACAATAATGCTACCACAATGAATTTCTTTATACAATCTGAAAGAGCAGATATAGCAGTTTCTGTGTCCTAAAAATTTCTACGTTGGTATCAATATTTTAATTTTTACAGCCTCCCCAATAGCTATACTTTGTATGAAAATGCTTGAGATATCCCTAGACACTTTTGATGTGTGTATTTAGAAATAGACTATTTAACAAACATGTGCCGCTTATACCTACTAGAAGATTTCAAAATTACTGCAGCTTTAATTAGTTATTTTTATGATCCTTACGGAGACATTCCATACACAGAAGATTTCATTGAAATAAGTTATCAAAATAATTTAAACCGACAAAGAGTGTCGTTTCACAGGAGTGTTTAAAACAAACTGACTGGAAATGATCCGGATATTTAACATTTTCCAAAATAAACAATTGAAGAGTTAATTAAATTCTCAATCGGCACCTATCACGTGAGGTTAGCACGGTCGTATTACAGCGAGAATTTAAAAGCCGCGGTAGTATATAATATGGAAATATATAGTCATCCAGCGGCAACAGGCTGCAGAAACAATTTTGTTTCAAGAGATATTATAGAAATTCAATATAACTTTATATCGACATACCTATTAGTTTTATTCTCATTTGTTTCAATTCTGAAACCCAAGTGATAGATCATAATCATCATCATTTCAATCCATAGCTTTCTACTACTGAACATAGGCCTCCTCCACCGGCAATTGATAGATGCTACCAAATAATTGAAAATCTACCACGATTTCAATGAATTCTAAGTTGATCGTTGTATTACGAGTTTATTTATATATCCAACTGCATCTCCTGATCACCTAGATACATACCATAGCTATTGTTTCGTCATTTAATTACATACTTATACGAATTTTGCATTTTTTTAGTGTATCGCCTGAATAAAAACATACGGCAATATTTTTTGGTGTTAGCCATTGATTTCGAATATAAAGTATATGTATTTTAACAATACACAATATACCAAAAAAAATGAGATATGTTACGTTTCTGTCGGGCCTAGGATTTTTTGTATGGGACGTGACCATTCTTCTTTGGTATTGATAATTGAACTTTTATTTCTTAACTGACAATATTTATTCAGTATCAATAATATACACTTGAAATTGTATTGTTAATGTGACATACAGTGAGACTAGAATCATTTACAACAGCGAACTTTTTCTTAAACTTCATAAAATAATATTGTAAGTATGAGATACAACTAAAGATGAAACCAAGACCCCACCGTATAATCTTGTAAGTATGAGATATCACAGCTGGCACAGTCTGTGTTCCACAGTATAATGTTGTATGTATGAGATACAACAGTTGTCACAGTCTGGATTCCGTAGTAAAATGTTGTAAGCCACATTTCTCAGAAAATACGCAATTATTTCATAATATATTTGTTCAACATAGTCAATAAAACCATATATTTTATTCATAAACAAATTTCACAAAGCTACATAAATAAATGCAGTTTCTAGGCCAATCTGAATGTTTAAAACGCTCTCCTGTAAAATTGCAGTTTTGGGGATACAACAACTTACGTGGGAGGTACCGATATTAGAAATAATTATGGTTTACAATTTGCTAATGTAAATATGACGTTATAATAATATCAGCAACATTTGCAAGTGGAGTTAAGAGCATACCTTTTTTTTTTTTAAACCTTCATCAAAAAAATATGTCGTTACTCAAGTCTATGCGAACAATATTACTTACAACCGTTAACGTGGCTCCACACTGAAGCGACCTCACTAAACCTATTGAACCTCACATCAAACCCATTGAACTCCGTAGGTCAACACATTCGAGTGGGGAGTTGTCCTGAATTGCATTTTCCGGTTCATGGTCCCTATTTGGAACCCTTTTTCCCATCTGTGAAAATAGGTGAGTGTAGTGATAAAATTAAAATGATGTTTTTTCCTTAAGTGACGATTCATAACAAATTTTGAAGTATTTAACTAGTTAATAACCTGAATGATTATTCTTATTTGATAAAACCTTTTGTCTGTAAATATAAAAATTATTCGATTCTCAGAGGCTTTGTCATTTTATTTCTAAAGCAAATAAAATAAGTTCAATGCAATTGTAATATTATCTAACTTAGTTTTTGAAGGTTTAACGAATGTGCATTTCCTATTACAATGCTCACAAGCGCGTCAATGTACGGTAGAATAAATCTTGTAGAAATGCGTCAGCATTATCAGATAATCCAATTACTTCCCTGCTTTTAGCATATCTCTATCGTCCAGCTTATGTGTAGCTATGCACGCTTGTAGAACACTTATTACCTAACCCACCTATTAGACATATATTACCTATTATAGTTTACCTAATTACTTCTGTATGCATATTCATTAGTGGCTTAGTCCAGGAACATTATCCATGGATAAGTACTAGACAACGGATAAACATACTCAAACAATTAAAATTGTATTAAGTTGTATTAAGTATCCATGAATAATGTTCGAACAAAATTTGTTTGTGTGTATTTCATTTATTTATTTATTCATTAAGATCACTAAAATCAATAAAAAGTCTAGATATCAAATGAAGGGTCCACTGCAATAATGATGAAAGTCCAAAAATACTAAAACCCTAGTGACTAATGTCATTCGGTTCAGTCGACCGAATGACATTAGTCACTAAGGTTCCAATATTTTTGGACCTTCATCATTATTGCAGTGGACCCTTCAAATGCTAAATGTACAATAACTTACAGGTGGACACAACATGACTTTAATGAAACGGAAGGGTTTTTTTTTTAATAATTTACAACTGATTACTATCAGTAATAACTCTTTTAATTAAATGTATAATTCATATTCAACGTAGTGCGAAATCTATCCAGTGACTGGAACTTCCAATAGAAAAAGAGTATCTCTAATACTCTTTTTAGAGTATGTTTATCCGTTTTCTAGTATCCATGCATATTTATTTGTATGTGGGCTTTAAACATTTTAAGGAGTCATTTGAATATTTAAGAACAACACAACAGTTACAATATTCAAGCTTCAAGTAATAAAATGTCGAAGTGGAGTTACCAGTAGAAAAAACCCCCACCGCCAGGGGAGTCTCCGCTGAAGTATTCTAAAAACGCCGCAAATCTTGAAAGTTCTTTTTGTATCAACAGGCCAGGTAAAACGCATTTCGCGAATTCCTCCTAAGGGATTATGAGAGCCCTCCCTGATTGCAGCAGAATACTTTGTATTTTTGTGTAGTGTAAGGGTGAACATATTTTATAAACCGTGTTTCATTTTTAGATTTTAAAAAATCTAGTCCATGGGCCGCTCAAAATATTACAAAAAGTAGTGTCACGTTTGTGGGTGGCGACAGTGCCAATATATTTTTTGCATGGTGCTTTCATCGACTCTTAACATTGTAGGTCAACCAATAAGTTATTTTGAAAGTATCTAAGTGCATAAGCTAAGAGCGTATTTAAATATGACAAAATAGACCGCCCAAGACTATTATTTGTAAGTCTATTATAATATTGAATTTGTTGATTTCTGGCTCTGCCGGAAGGGATTTAAATTTGTCTTTCTTGAGTCTCATCGCAGACTCAAGATTGGATTATGAACTTTCTCATAAGGATTCTGAAAGTGAATTACGTGGTTTGAGAAACGAAGCTCGACTTGCGAAGTCGAAGAATTGTGAACTCAAAAATCTATGATGGAATTGACTTATTTTATTATTTTGTTTGCGGTTGAAGGTTTTCACGAACGTGACTTTAGAATTTCTTGGACAAAAGCAAATGATTGAAATACATGATTCAATGCGATGATACATTTTGAAAACAAAAGTAAATGAGGCACGGACGTGAAATGCAGCCGTAGGACTCTTAGTTTTCCTGTACCACTCTTTTGTTAATACGATTATTATTTTCATGTGTAAACCTTTTCACTTTCATTTGTTATCATTTATTAATTAAATGGTCTTGAGCTTGTTAAATATTTTTCCTTTTACTGTATTCGTTAGTAATTACCTAGAAGAAGGATATACGAGAAATCTGTTTAATTAACGAGTATATCCAATAAAACTCTTAAAAGCAAGCTTCATCATATTCCGAGAACTCAAAATGATCTTCACAATTCGATAAACAAAGAAGGCTCCTCAATTCGCTAACTTGAAGTCACAGCATCCAAACTATCTACTTTAGATACCGAAATATCGTCAAAGAAACCCACAGAAACCGTCTTTGAAAAGGTAGCCCTTCAAAGTAATGATTCCTTGTAAATTAGGGACATTATTTCGGTCAAATTAAACCTTTTGGCTGAAATACATTTTCCTTTCAGTTTGTGTAGAGCGTAATGTTAAGACGGTGATATTATTAGACATAAATTATTGAGGACGAAGAATGATTTCCGGGAGGTAATAAGGAGTGAGTAGGTGATATTGACTGGCTTGGTGACTCGGATCGTAGGTTTAATTCTTTGCCAAAACGTTATTAAGAAGAATGTTTGGTTTGATTTTTGTGTTATTGTAACCAAGAAAATAGTAGACATTGTTGTGAAAAACCTTGAAAAAAGTAACTATTAAGTTTTGTTTGCTTATTTTTGCTTTTTTTCAAGCTATACTATCTTGTTTATCTACCTGAAGATTGTTTGAAACATAATTTTCTTAAGCGAAATGGCCGCCTAATGTTGTAATGTAACCACGTGAAACATTTTTTCGAAATTAAAATCATCAATTTGTCTTATTATTATTTATTGTTTGTTATGACAGTTACAGCGCTATGAAATCTATAAGCTGAATATTGTCTTATTTGGGAAATCAAAGTTCAGGCCATTTTAATGTTGAAGATGATTATTTAAGCCATATTTCAGAACACGTAGGTAAATAATCTGTCATATTATTTACCAACAATAACTAATATTTTGACGACAAAGTACCAGAAAGACGCTTTTGAGTTTTCATCAAAATTATCGTGTTGAAAACTGAAATAAAAGCCACCAAGTAACTTAGAAACGTTATTAAACAAAACATCTGGAACCAACATTGACGACACTTTTCAAAATTAAGCTAAAATACTAAACTATTTCTGAGGATGAAATTGTTGGGTCGTGATGGGTCTAAACATTACTAGGTCGGAATGTTTTCTACTGTGTACTGTTTATGTACCTTCACACATGAAAACATTCAAATTAGGTACAGTGGAAATTTTGAACGGTTGAACTTAAACAAACATCAAGTAGAAATTTGTTTTGACATAATACACTGTCTCGACCAACCGTACTGGAAACACGCGAAATTTATCGAAGAAGGAAATATATAATAAGTTACTTCTATAGCTTTCATGTACTTGTTTCATTTACAGCAGTCTACGTTTTTCTAACACAACGGCTTAAATGGCTTTTTTAAATACAATTTTTTTTTGATAAGATTATGTTTTTGATGAGTAACAAAAATTAATGAAAATGTCCTTCTATCATTCCTTTAGCAAGTTGCACTAGCTTAACTTTCTCAATTCTCTGTTGCGCTGTTATTCCTTGTAGTCGATTGGTAGAGCTGCCTGTAGGTATATAGTCCGCCCATTGTAGTTTTTCATAACTGTATTAAGAATTAATATAAAAAATAAGACTTGCTGAAAGCAAGAGTTTACAGCAATCGGCGATCAGAAAACAAACAGTTTTAGACAACATCGTTATAACCCTACCAGGTTCCCAGGAGATTTCCTAGGAACCTTTTCAAATGCTTTTTCAAGAGCTTCATGCTACAGATGATCAGTGGAGTCCTAGATAGAAAATTCAGTCTACAATTTATAATGAGGTATTTCCAGACACGAAACTGTAGAACTTTTGAGTGGTTCAAGAGTGTGAGGCCAAAAAGCTCTTTTGTTTTGACATCACAGTATGTAAGTATTATTTAGAAACCAATTGTATGCTCTCACTATTTATGGTCTGTCTTATTTCCTAGCACCTGTGAAAAATATGTTTTGATGTGAAGACAAAGCTTTCAATATTTCTCAGAAAGAAATCATAACAAAGTGATTTATTCTAGTGTGAATACTCACGTCTTTACATTGTTTTGAGAATATAATTAAATTATGAGTAACCTGAAATATTAGCTCGCAAAAAAACCAAAATCAAACGGAAAACCTTTGGAACAGGGTAAGACTTTAATAACGAACGCAGCGTGTGAGGCTCATCCGCAAAACAAATTCAGAGTCAATACGTCACTATGGATAGATCTATGATTAGGGTCTCTCCCGTGATAGAATTAGCAATGAAGATATCCGTAAAGAAACGAAAGTCAACGACATAGCCTATTGGATAGCGAAGCTGAAGTGGCAGTAGGCAGGTCACTGATGGCTCGCCCAAAAGATAAACCTTTGAAGAGGAACCTTTTTTGAGGACGTCAAGCAGCGTTTCAATAGCTGTTTATTAATTTAATCGTTCAAAAAGCCTTTGTAAGTGTAAAACACACGCCATTAATCATTTTCATATTCTGCAAAAAAGCTTTGCTGGCCACATACTACGAGTATTAATGAATTTCAAACATCCAAGTCATGCTAGATAAAATTAAACCTAGTGACGTTGGTATTAAAAGTTACTTAAAGTAGCCTTTCTAAAGAATGAGGGTCGTGGTCAGTGGAACTCAGGAAGGGACTTGGTTAAAATGTGTCCATAAAGAGCTTTAGCATCGTCATTTTGGGGATAGTCATTAGTGGTCAAATAACTAAGCTAACTACCTAAACATTTGAAAAAGGAAATTTCATCCCGACAGAATTAGAAAAGTCTTTTGCTAGTTTTATATTTGAGTGACGCCACTAATAACCCACGGCACGACTTTATCATTGTGGTTTTTTAACTATTGTTATAAAACACAATGTTTCTGATAAGTTTCTGTCATTTTGGATGCGGATTGTGCATGTTGGTTTTCTACAATAGGTAAATCGTTAAAGAGACAGAAGTTTTGAAAGAACTACGATAGTCAAGTGACGAAACGCCATCCATTAGAAGGAGGTAACTATGTTTTTGCTATACTATTAGGCTTGCACAGTTCGATTTCTGAGATTTTTGCTTTCCATGCAATAAAATTGTAAAATCTACTCCCTTACATAACATAATCGGCCTATATACGTCCCACTGCTGGGCACAGGCCTCACCTCAACTATGAGGTGGAACAAGCCATACTCCAACACGCGGGCTCAGTGCGGGTTGTTGGAGGGGTGTAAGGTTAGTGAGCGACCTTATTGTCAAATCTTATCAGGCCGCCCTAAGGCCTCTGACTAGGCTTAACGACTGACATCTAGCGACGTCAACCGGGACCAACTGCTTTACGTGCCTACCGAAGCACGGAGATGCCCGAAATACACATCACTAAATTTCGGTCGGATGGTCACCCATCCCTTTTCCGACCCGGCGTGTGTTGCTTTACAACAACGATCGTCGCCGATCACTGTCACAACTGCGCCACGGGCACCTCACGGAAATCTACTCCCTTGCTTAAGGTTTTTCCGTAAAGCTACAACAGCAAAGAGTTTTTAAGAGAAATTCCTACAGGGTCAGCAACGCGTGTGAGTGATGATACTGGTGATCCATGTGTTTATAGACTAATAAACAAAAGTTTACTATTGCACAGTTGTTCTTGGGAAAAAGTAACAAAACGGCTCTAGACTATGTATATACTTATAGGTACCATATATCTGAACTACTAGAGCCGTTTCGTATTTGTTTTGAGCAGACTTAAAACATTTCATAAAACAACTACGAGTTTAAGCTAAAGTGTTTGGATCTAAGCCTTTGAGATCTACTCGTATTTAGGCACAAAGTTTTGTATGAAACTGAAATATTTCAGAGTAGAGGTATGAAAATGTAACTTTTGAAATGATACCTGAATATGAAAGTTATATTTAAGTTCAACGCTTCTCAAGGTTTCGATAGCATAACTGTTAAAAGCAAAAGTTCTAAAAGAGAATAATAAGAGTCGTTATGAACTGAGCAAGAGAGTGTTTTAAAGTGAGCAAGTTCCAGCTCATACAAGTTTAATCTGCATGTTGTTTATTTTTAATCTAAAAAGTTAAAACACTTCATAACACGAAATTGGTGTGTCTTGATTTATAGATTTTTAGAGCCAAGCAGCAGTACTACAACATCCACATAGATTTTCACCTCTGTCATCCTCAATGTCAAAATATTACCAAAAAAGTTACTTGCAATTGGTTTAAATGCATGTATGAAGAAAAAGCTTATATGAAGGCATTTGTTCGTTCTAACCATTCAGTTCATAATGCACATAAAATCAAGCTTTAAAACTTTCTTGAAGCAATTCAAGTTCTTTTGTGGTTACGAGCTTAGGCTATTCGGCTTTAAAAATATTTTTCTTAGCTAAATTGCAACCAAAGCTCGACACTTAAGGGCCGTGGAATAATGTGAGTGCGTCTTGCCATATTCATGAAAGCATGTGGCACTAAGGAGTGGTAATCCCGAGTAAACATTTTAATAAGCTGTACTGAAACGCCTTCTGGGGACAGCTAACTGAAAATAATGCAAGACCTAAGATTAAATGTTGCAAGATACTATTACGGAAAAATATCATTGGGCATTATTCCTCACAGAGCTATCTAGCCCCAAACTGAGCAAATCTTTTATCATCATCAACACTTTAGCTGAACTACGCCCACTGCTGGTCATAGGCGTTCCCCTAGAATCTCCACAACGATCGGTCCTGCGCTGTCCACATTCAACGGCTTCCTGCGACCTTCAAATCTTTTATCGAGGGACACTAAACATCGCAAGCTCAATTTTTTTATTTGTTAACACATACTTATTATTTGCTATAGACCACACATACTTATTATAATACCCACAAACAAATAACTTTAAACGCACAAAACTCCAGTAAATAATTATGTGGTAGCCAGCTTTTTCACTTTTACGCCAAATTTATTGCCGTCTAATATTAACGATTAACTATTAATCTAAATCAGCCTATTCCTTCCCACTGTAGGGCAAATACACAGATGTGATTTATTATGTGTTAATAAAAATCGGTAGTCCTCCATCTCACTATCGGACCTCGCGTGCGTAGCTACATAATTGTCATATTTGCTTCCATTGCTGAATCGAGTCTCTTTTTCAGTCTTTTAGTTTCAAATTATTCAGTAAAACTACGTTTTAGCATTATTTTGAATGAAAAACATAATAAACGACTGACTAGCATGAATCTGTTGTGCAGAAGACGACAAGCCAACTGTACGCCCTTCGAAAGTTTATAATATTACCTTGTATGTCAATGCATTTAACGAATTTTTCCAAAAGCTATGTTGCGCATGACGTGTCCTCGAGACACGTGGATGTTCGTTGATGTACAAAGCTGAAAGCATTTGTAAAATAAATATCAAAAACTAAATGTTAAGTGTCCTTATTCCCTCTAAGTAAGAGTGGCGAAACGGACATTCAGGTTACAATTTTGGACTAACATGGTTAACCGAGCTCGTTCGTGACTGCGTAGCTCGGGAATAGTCTGTTAGACTATTCCCAGAATCTGGGATGTAGGGCGATTTGTGTGGGCGCGACACTCGCTTTACGGCGACGACCCATCTGTTATCCTAAATGCATTCTCTAACCTTTGAATCTGCTTCTTGCAGATTGGTTTTATTTGTCATGTGCCGCTTTCCATCTGACGTACAAACACCGACCTATTATTGAAAAAGGAAGCCTTTGGAGTATCCATTTTAGATCTATGACCAGGATTTTGCTACAGTCATGAGGGATGTGTGGGTAGAATCTTATTTTGGCGTCAGCAGGGTGTACCACTAGCAGGTTAGGTTACCGTAAAAGATGGATAGGATGTTAGTTCTATCCTCCATCACCCCTTTCTGTAGCTGCAATGTATGTAGGTAAGTCGAAACTGCAGATTTTATTCCCTGGTTGAAGGTCCTGAGGAAGAATGAAAACAAGATGGGAGATTATGGTGCTGATGGAGTGTGAGGTTTAGGAACACGATGTCGATGAAAAAAATAATGTTGAGAATGGTGATGCGGCTTATAATGGCAGGGAAAAGAGAAAATAAGGTTTACACTAAGATGTAAACATAACTTATCATCGAAAAATGCATTTCATAAATTATTTATTTAGCTAAACTACTGTTCTCTGAAATAGTAAAAAAAAATGGTCTTAACCAAGTGATACACAGTAGGTAGGTGATACTTTACATTTAAATGACCCATCTAAGCAGGGGCATCTTTGGGACATAGGTCACATAAATTTGAAGGCGTCTATAAATTATAAAAGTGAAATACATGTACTCTTGATAGAGAGAGACATGGACAAAAACTAAACATTGTAGTAGGTACTTACACTTAAAAAAAAAAATTTTTTATAAACAATGTTACCAAAAATAAAATCCGAACGTAAAAAAAACTATAAACAGGCCACGTAGCTCCACGTAGGCATGTGAACGTTTGTACAATAATAATAAATCATCTGAAATAGATGCGAAGGTTACGCGCACGAGATTGATTGGGACTCGAAGTCCACGTAAACAACTTACCGTAAAATATAAACGTAGTATAAAAACATACAGGTACATAAAAAGTGAGTTTTTAACACCGAAAATGAGACTCTGTTCAGATAACGCGTTTTGGACTTGCAGGTATCATAGTTGTCCGTGAGAGCCAAATGCAAGATACCTCTGTTCTTTTAGCTCCGTCCTTTTCATCGCGTACGTAAAGAAGTAACAAATTTGAAATTACATCCACTAATTGATGCATTAACGTTCCGGAATTTATCTTGGCGCCACACGGGCTTTGAGCCAGAATGCTTGAAAACTCCAAGATGCTGTTTAAACAAATAATATAATAACAGGAATTGCCTCTCATCTAATCGAAAAATTAAGAGAGCTGTTGGTGAATGAAATATTGCGGCTCATTACTCTTATGAGCTCTGGTGGGAAACAGACAGAGTTCAGGCGACAGCTGTAATACACATTTATTGCCTGACAAACGGGGCGCCTGTCGGCACAAATTATTAAGAGAGGGGCTTTGAACTGCGGCTGATCCCCCATGTGAGCAATCAAGAAGAGGGGATCCGTGAGCATCACGTGAGGATAGCTGGGACGGTCGTCCGGACTGAGTGCCGCCTAGGAGATAAAGGTGACAAACCCACCTGAACTCAAGGTAAAAGAACCCAAAGCAACCATTTTTTTACGCGGAAACAGCTTTTACGCACTATCCCGCTCCCTGAGTAGGAGAGCGGGGTAGTGTGTGACTCACCCACCCCAGTGAGACGTGGGCATACCCACTAAACTCCGCGAAGGCCATCTTCTGCGAAGTACGGGTAAACCCCGAGGACCTCCGTGAGGGACTCTATCAGTGGACCACATGTAACGCACTATGCCGGAAAAGTTGCCTCCCCTCCTACACCCGCATTCACGGCAGGCCCTGCGAGGCCCCCCCGCCCCCGCCGCCCTCCACAGGATCGCCTGTGCAATGGAAGCACACAATCTCCACCGTGTGCGCTTCTGGCGACCCCGGGGCCCCCCTTTAGTCGCCTCTTACGACAAGCGGGGGGAACCTTGGCCGTGTTCTAACGCCCCGAACCACAGGGCAAAACCCAAGGAAACCCTAGCTCGGTGCTTTAGGTCCTCCATTTCGAATCAAGACCTGTCACCATGATCATTGCCAATGGGAGCCAGAGATAACATCACAATGATTGAGCTACGCTCGCTATCGGTCACACACTAACCCATTGAATTTATTGAGGTATAATTTTGTGCGTATCTCTCAGATACTAACCAAACCGAATATGTGCGTGCGTGGTGGTGAAGTTTTTTCAAAATGATAAGATCAAGTAGAGGGAATCTGTCATAGCTTAGTCTTTAAGCATGAGAGCTTGAGATTCCTAACAGTGACAAATAGGAAATGATGTTATAGACTTGATGCTCTAAATTATTTCTCTATCATTAATATGTAACGCAGTCATGCTCAATATATTTTTTCAAACCCTTATTGTCACATTAGAATTGTACAAAACGGGATTGCTACCTATTCGTAAATAATTAAAGTAACTAATAGCACTCCCCTTTAGTACGAATAAATAAAGATAAGCTTAACATAAGTTTTTGTTCATAGTAGCAATAAACATAAACTAGAAGTTGTGAGCCTGAAGACCTAAGTGCGAAATAGGATTTCTCCTCTCACGGTAGGATGGATCGCACTCGGCTTTGGATTGGTTTAGGGGAAGCCACTAATTGAAATAGGCAGGAAGTCCTTTGTATAAGAACAAACAGATCCAAATAAATACAGATTGAACCATGTTTTAGCCTAGCCTTGTTTAAACCAATATTAGTTCAATAATATCAATTTCAATATTAATCGTTTGATTTTTTGTTACACTTAATTCGTTTGTCAAAAATATATAGGGGAAATACAAATGATCAGTCCCTAGGGCTAAATCATAAAAAAAAGGGCGAACAGGAATTGAAATTTATATTGAAATAAATACCTTAATATCCACTAATTAACTTTTCCGATGCCTACCAGAGAGAAGACATACATTACGTATAGGTGATTACGGAAAAGTTCTGAAATTAAGACCATCATTTTAATGGCCGCATGTGGTGGAAACGAATGCTCTTCCTGGAAGCGTAATGTATGATCTGTTTCGTTATAATTCTATCTAGAACTTACAATATTATTAATATTTTATCTTTGCCAAAGTTACTCTAAACGTGGCCAGAGTTGAAAAATAAGTTAAGCACTGATTCATATTTTTTTGTGAGAAATTGAAGCTTCAGAAAAAAAATACTTCCACAGTGCACACAAAACAGGCAAGGAAACAATAATGAGATATTACGTGGATTCTTTAGAGATAATAATATCTAAAGTTGCTGATATCTAACCTGTGCGAGTTTGTCAACAGTTTAAAAACACATGTTTAGCTCGTTGACCTATTCCTATCCAATACCAAAAACTAATACCAGTGGTATTTGTTTATGATCGTAATTAAATTCTATTCCGGACGAATACCAAAACTACATTGAAATATTTAAAATTTGGTATTCGTCCGGAATAGAATTTAATTACGATCATAAACAAATACCACTGGTATTAGTTTTTGGTATTGGATAGGAATAGGTCAGCTCGTTATGGTAGGACCGTTTGTTACATAGCCTAAAAGAATGTGACATAAGGATAGGGGCAGAACCATGAATGTTACATAAAACATATCTACGCACCTACTATCCTGTATCGCATTTTCACAGCATTGTTGAACACATTTTTACTTGTAGAACAGTTTTGTGCGCTTGATTGATGTTTAACGGGAGCAGTGTGAGTTTTCTTCATTTTTTTATACATATTGGCATTGATTGACAGCGCAGTGCGACACAAGCACGGCCATTTGCAGGACGATAGGAAATTGGAATTGAAAAAAAAACAAACTGTCTGACACGAAAGACTTGACATGAAAGCGCCTTAAACCCTCGGTAAAACCCGGCGTAGGTGGACGCCGCAATCGCTGCCGGTGTAGATTTCATGTTGACGTTCATTTTAAATGGACATATTATATTTTTGTGTCAGTTGTTTGTTTTTAACGTTTGTGTAGCTCGAGATATAGCCCCCTCTTCTTGAATTGTTGAAATGCTCAGATTGACACCATTAGCACAGCAAGATGATGTGCCAAGCCAAACTGGGTCATTATGACCCAGCGTCTTCACTGGTATACAATTCACCTTGATAATTTTGAAAGCCTGAAAAACATATCATGGACATGCGAATCAAAGAATGCCTTATGGCGTCGTAAGAAGAGACGGGTTTCAAAGTGAAGACTCTCAGGCTGCTCCGGACATTGGAAAAAAGCGATACTGCTCAGATTGATAAGAAAATCTTCAGGCTGCACCCTTACAAATTATCTACGGTGACAATTTATCATAGAAAAAAAATACATGTTTTATGAATGCAGCTTTTAAATATGCCATTTGCCATGTCAGTTCTGAGGCCATGGATGAGGCTGTAGAAATCTTATTATTTAAATGATGAAAAGTTACTAAGAAATAATAAATAAAATCCGAGTCACGATGACCCAGAATCATTATTCACGTAATTATTGTCACGTCTCTGGCGCCGGGTTAAAATATGATTTTTATTTGAGAGGAATTTTTAAAAATGCCTGGTCCCGATGATAACCCCTATACTTTTGGACTTATCTAACAATGAAACTAAAGGTTTATGCCTGCTGTGATAAAACCTTGGCAAAGTGATTGTTTTACATTTAACGACCCATTAGCATTCGTTAACCCTGTTATCTCCACATAGGGTAATTTTATTGCTTTATTTTTCAAACGCTAAGGTTTCTGCTAACCAGGTAGATATTGACGTTTCTCCACAGGTTTCATCACTATTTCTAGTGTGTATGATGCTTTGAAAAATTATAGAAAATACCTACTGAACAAAGTTATTCTATACATGATTATTTGGTTATAATCATCTATAATCGGTAAATTGGGTTTTGTTTACAATTCAGAATTTGCACCGCCCAACATTTCTGTCTCGCCCAATAGTTGATTGATGAAAAATATAAAAAAACAGAAATATCAAGCAAGAGGAGAAAATAATGAAAATTCGTAAATTGCTGAAAATGTAAAACGAAGTGAACCGAAGCTGAAGGTCGATAGGTTCGCTATGGATATCTTCTCCCTATCTGAAGCCAAAACATATGAAACCAAGTCAAGAACCGGCTTAATCTGAATGGAATCATAGGATTACTCTCACAAACGTAGAGCTTAGTCGGATTGTGCTTCTTTGCGTAAGAAAACTCAAGTGGTTTAAAAGTTGCCTGCAGAGTAGAACGCAGATGTTAGGTCTAATAACAAATGATCAGTTAGAAAAACTTACAATTTTCGTTCAAATTGCTTTCCTTTAGGAAACATACATGGTAGTATCATAATTCTGTGCGAGGTAAGTCACAGACTGGGCTTAATAGGTAGGTCTTGGTAATTAGTCGTTTTTTACTCTATACCATACATATCTAACTAGGAAAGTCGCAATTGAAACCGGGATTGTTACGATTTACATTATTTAATTCGAATTTTAGATATTTCGGCATTATTACAGCACTATAATGACGAAGTAACTGAAGATCTTGCAGGTGAGATTTAATTGGCACACATGTCGATCTACCCTCCTTCATTTCCTCCGACATTCTTCTCGGACTTAATACTGTTATTTCTGAATCCAACAAACATTTGATGATTTCCAACAAACAGGAATGAAAATAGTTAACGGGTAGCAAGATTGTATTGTTCTATTAAAATTAATAGTTTTAGCTCGATCCCAACAACGCGTCGCGTGTCCATAACGAAGCCTTAGATTACCTTCCACATGTTTGCGTCTATCATACCCCGTCAAAACTGGGGCGATCCGCTCGCTGCGCTTGACACGTTTTGTAACTAAACCAGAAAAGCTGCGCTAACCTACTTAAATCGGCAAACTAATGGAATTGTAAGAACAAATGAATTCATCAGATAATATATGGGTAGTATTATTTCCTCGCAAAAAACCTTGTGATAGTTTCTCTTTTTATTTAAACCGTGTTAGGTGTTCTTCAGGTATCTGAAATAACCATTAAGTTGGTAGACTGGCATAACAGGCTGCCCATTTCCGATCAATCTTACTCGATCTTGGATGACATTTAGCAGGAGGATGATAAACAAGGAAATGAGTAGCCTCGTGTGCCGTTGACTATACCTCATTTTTTGAAGGAATATTTTGAACAACTAAAAAAATATTGAGAGGATTGGGTGAGGTTTTAGGTTTTGTATTCTCGTTAAGAATAAACAACAGCTACATCGAATAGAGAGTTCTGCAACCTACGCGAACCATACTGCACATGGTATAGAGTACTGGCCCGCATAAAGTAAGCTCTCGTGTATTTGAACTGATAAACAACGTACGTACGTAGGGATAGCCCATTTTATTATATTACTCTCAAAATATCCTTCTTTGTTTTTTTGTCTTTAATTTTTGGTCCAATTTTTGGTCAATGACCATTCTGTAGGTAAGTTCTTTATTTAGAGGTTCATCTTTAAGTATATTTTGCCTTAATGCAATTTTGGGACTAATGTTAACTTAAATAAAATTGATGTCTCCAATTTCAGTGCGAAGAAATCGCAGTGCCGTTCGAACGAGGCATGAAGTAGCATCTTGTAATGCTGGCATGCAAGACGCGAGCAATTAATTTGTTTGCACTATGTTCACGTTTCCTATCTTATCAATTGGATATTTAATTTTAATTGTTGTATTAAGAAATAAGTCATCTTCATCTAAAACATTAAAGTGAATTTCACGCTTCACTTCGAAATTATTTTTAGATCGCAAGCAACTGACGCGTTCAAGTGGTTGGATACCATTAATTACTTTCCAACTTCTATCAACTCCTGAAATATCTTTGGTGTCATTCCTTTACGTCAAAATTTTAAATTGCTAAGATTATCAGACAGACTAGACGGACTAATTTCTAAAACCTTTTTTGCTATTCATGAATCAATAGTATGCCCTTCCATCAATTGAGTTTTTATATGAATACCTTTTAGTTAGAGCTTATTCAAGGTAATAGTTTTCTCTTACCTTCGTAAGTAATATTATCTCCTACTTGTAAAAAAGTCGTTTATACTTAAGCACTCATAACATAATAATTAAGTCTCTTCCATCGGGTGCCAACTTAAAATACTAGTTTGATTGGTGGTCAGTATTCGGATTCCCTCTCGGCTTTAAACCCCCGGCTCAACTCGCAATAACGAAATCCAGTCCAGTCCCTGATGCCATCTATCGATTTTGTTCTCGGAAGGCATGATGAGCTTTTGCTCGGGTTTTCGCCTTTTTTTCCAAATGCTGTTTTTACCCTGCACATTGGATATCATTCCACACGGCACCGTCTTGCCCAAAATTAGGCAAACTTGTAAGCTCGCTTGTGTCATGGGATACCAGACAACAGATTGAACTTAAATAACATAGTAAACACACCCAGACCAGTACAAACCTACATGTTTATGCACATGAATGACGATGAAAAACTGCGACCTATATTGTAGGAGCCGACTTCTTTACCATGACACCAAACCGGTCGTCAAAGTCACGCATGCTCAATTCCCCAACTACTGGAAAACATAAAATTAGGGTTAGAAAATAATAAGCTCTGGTTTAAGGCAAAAAAGTGAGCTGCCTTGGGTTTCAAAATAGCGTAAACCCAGGGGACCAGATTTAATGGTTGAGTAACCAATCTCGGGAAGATTTCCCGCGTCATATTTTTGATTTGAAGGCCTTATTCCCTCGACGTGAAATCAGCTCGCATATGACGGTTTTTTTGCCATCTCGTAAATTCTCCTCTTTCGGGTGATGAAAATTGCTTTCTAGGCATAAACTCGCACAATTGCACGTCACAAAATATTCCATATTACTATTCCATATACTTTACAACCAAGCATTGGCTGCACCAGGTCAAACAACTCAGTAGACACTAGGGCTGAAAGTTTGCTATCATTCTTACTTGCGTTACTTTCAACTGTTTTATGACATGTCCATCTGATTTTATTTGATGATAAAACAATTCAAAACTGAAATTTAGCATGTAGTTACACGTCTCGTTAAATATGAACTTCCAAAGAATGGATTCGTTGATTCGGATTACAGTAGCTCTGGTGTAAAATTTACGAAGCTATATAAAAGGAAATGAAAACTAGTATTTTTTAGAGCGTCTTGCCTGAGTGGTGATACACTAGTTCGGAACCCGTTTAGCCACGATTTCTAATCTGGCTGGGAAACTTCCTTTAAATATGAAAACAAGCAACAAGCCCTTTCCGCGCTTAGAACCGGCGAGGCGTTTAGGTTACCGCGGAACTATCGTTGCGAGATCGCAGCATTTACGCTGCGAGATCACTGCGCACTCGCGGGGAGATCGCCTCGCCGTGAAATCGCCAAACAAACGCTAGTGTAAACAGGCTCAGTTAAAAAGTCGCTTGGCGCTGTGTCTGTGTGTCGCTTTGCTCCTAGCTATACTGTTTCAGATATTGTCGCGAGCTTATGTTACTTTACATATTTTGTACATTTGAAATGCTCAGAATATCAAACAAATAGATAAATGAACTAAGAAAAATATTTTTAACGCCTAACGATGTACGATACCTCGATACGATTCGAACGAGAGACGGTCTCGAGAGTATCGACAACATATTTCTCCAGCGCCATGTTTCAAAGGCATTGACGTAATTGCGATTGGTTTTCTTGAGAGTTGTGTAATACTAGAGGAAATTCCACGTCTTTGTCTTTGTGTCATACCCATTTAAGTTTTCTACATCGTTAGTATTCGTTTCACTTTTTAACCTATTTTTGTCGGAAACCGATAGTATTTAAGAATAAAAAATGGCTGAAAATCATATAAGCTTCATTGCATACATTGTTAAATAATATTACAAATAAAAATCATGTGTAATATAACGTAATATTGGTAAAAGACAAAAACATAAAAGTACAAGCAAAAAAGAGCCTACAGTATGGGGCCAACAAGTTCTGTCTTAGCGTAAATCGCTGCAGCTACAGATCTGCAACAATGCTGGTATTCCGACGTAATGTTCTTCGATATTCCCGACAAAAATGCAACAAATAATCTATCAATATCATAAAAAATGGGAGATAGAATTAATACTGAGAGCGAAAGAAAAGAGACTAACAATTATTATTGTCATCTCACATTAGATACAATGATATTTTAATAAATAAATGAAACCGTTTAAAAAAGAGGCACCCAAAATCAGCACTTTAATGCACCTGAGCAAAGCTTTGACAGTTGACAGTTTGAGACGACACTGCGCAATATTTATCTGTCTCGTTTACGCTCTAATAAATAATTGATAATTAAACGAACTTACCTTAAGTGAAGTTCTATTATAATTACACGAAGGCTTTGTCCGAAGAAATTAAGATTACAAGATGTAGTAAAGCGTATCGTGCTGCCATATACCACTAAAGTTGAAGCCATGAGCGAGAGAAAAAAAAAAAAATGGTTTCAACGTCTGCTGTCACAGATTGTCAAACGTCATTTAGTTGAGAGCTTCTTCACCTGGAACCTGGAACACAAATTAGGTAGCCTCCGAGAGGCTAGATTACTGCACATAATACTGTAGGGGTATTAGGGTAGGGAGGGTCTTAATTTCTTCGGACAAAGCCTTCGTGTAATTATAATAGAACTTCACTTAAGGTAAGTTCATTTAATTATCAATTACACTTCGCTTTGTCCTCGAAATTAAGATTACAAGATGTAGACTTTGAAAGCATTACAGTATTTTGTGCATAATGAAGGGATATAAAGAAGCACTAATGCTTCTTTCTTCTGCATGGTACCTAAGGTACCTTGTGAAAATAAAAACTTAAAAACAGTAGGTCGCTTACAGTAGTTAAGTAAGCATTCTGAGAAAACATTAATACAATTATATAACTGTAATACCTATATTATTGTAAATATCGATACTTGTAATCTCAATTGACGTAAAGCACATTTTGGCCAAAATGAGCTATGAATGCCACCTTACTTATTTTTTTTTCTCTATTTTTCTGTCTCATTCACGTAGCTCTGCGGCCATAAACAACCATTTTAGACACATTGAAAACGTAACGTAAAGAACGTTTTTATCATTAAATTGTGAAACTAGAGGTCGTATGAAACATCCATAAATAAACGAAGACGTAAAGGACGTCAACATTTTGTTGTGTTTTTAACATCCCAACTAATACTAAATTAACGCCAAATGTGCTTTACGTCAAAGTCTGTGAATCAACTCTCATAACATTCTAAGACGTAAAGCACACTTCCTAAAAGCATTATTTCAACTCTGTTACAATGGCATAAGCTCTAAAATTCTTTGATAATCTTTGAATGTAGATAAAGCAGCATCAAAAGTTTCAACTTTGCGGCGCTGCGTGCAAGCAGCAGCAGCTCTGCTTTACCGACCCAATCAAACTTCCTTCACGCTAAAATGTGCTTTTACTGCCATTATTTTAGGAACGTTTATGAACTGCACCGATACCGGTTGATTCCAATTAGGTAGTTAGGTACCTAATTCCAACGATTTTCAAACAACGAAAGACGAGAGTGTTCTTGCTGAAAACTATCATTATTAAGTGGTTTGTGTTTGAATGTGCAGTGTTTGATTTCTCATCGATTCCCTAATGGCTGACAAAGATATATATTGTCCTTAGGGCAAACCTCGGAGTCCAGTTCATATTATCCCAGTACTGATCCAGGTCCAATTGCGGCTTACGGGCTTCTTGAATAAGGAGTTCATCACAAAGAGGTTCTACTTCTCCATGAAGTCTGCCAGCATCTGGCCTCTTTTGTTCCGTTGCCCAAATCCAAATTGCCCCACTCTCAGCTCATCACCGCAACGTTGCCCCAATTTCACATTGAAGTCCCCCATCAAAACTGAGTAGCGGGTTTTTTGGCGATGCATGGCTTTAGAGATCTCCTCATACATAGCCTCCACTTCGACATCGTCGTGTTTCGAGGTCGGAGCGTAGACCTGAATAACATTCAGCGAATCTTGTTTTGATATTCTGAGTATCAGGTACGCTACCCTGCTCGAAACACTGCCGATAGTGATCTTGAAGAAGGAGTTCATCATAAAGAGGTTCTCCTTCTCCATGAAGTCTGCCAGCATCTTGCCCCTATTATTTCGTTGCCCAAATCCAAATTGCCCCACTCTCAGCTCATCACCGCAACGTTGGCCCAATTTTGCATTGAAGTCCCCCATCAACACCGTGTAGTGGGTTTTACGGCGATGCATGGCTTTATAGTTCTCCTCATACATAGCCTCCACTTCGACATCGTCGTGTTTCGAGGTCAGAGCGTAGACCTGAATGACATTCAACGAATCTCGTTTTGATATTCTGAGTATCAGGTACGCTACTCTGCTTGAAACACTTCCGATAGTGATAACGTTGTTGACAAGGGACTTGTGGACGATGAACCCGAAACCACCTAGGGACTGTTTTCGCCCTCCCGGTGGTAAAGTAAGTTGCCGGATTGCAGGGTTTTCGGGGCCTCCATCTCTCTTCGGACTTCAGATAACCCAATAATATCCTAATGTAGTAGCCTCAGTGTGCGCGCGAAATATGTTGCCAGATCAAGAATAAAGAGTAAAGGAACTGCTAAGGGAAGGGAAACAGAAACATTAAACTTAACTAAAGCTGCTGAAGAGCCACTCCCAACGATCAGGAAGAAAAAGTTGCAAAGTTTGCGAAGGAGTTGCATGACCTGATTCCACCAGCTCCTTTTCTTCATCGGACCACTAGCTTTCCACCTAGGGGTGGAAAGCTAGTGGTCCGATGAACATAGGTGTTGTTGACATCCCAGCAATCCGGGATTACTAACCGTTTTGGTAACACATTCTATGGAGTGGAATGAGCTTCCCGCTGAAGTGTTTCCACAGCAATACAACTTCGGCCTCTTCAAGAAGAGAATGAACAGCCATTTGTTGGGCCGGCATGTACCACCTTAGGCCACATCATCACTTACGATCAGGTGAGATTGTGGTCAAATATGCGCCTAACTAAGTTATATAAAAAAAAAATAAGTTATACAATACAAAACTCCCAATATCAGGGATGTTAAATAAGTTCTTTGATTCAAAATATAAAAGAACAGATATTTTTTATTAGCTTTACACCTGCTTAGTTTATCTTTATTAACACTTCTTTACATCAGTTTTTAAGGCGTAAAGAATATTATTTTTTCGGCGGTGCGTTACGCCCACAATCAACTTGAAACTCATAATAAAAATTGACGTAAAGAACATTTTAATCAATGTATCATTGAGGTAAGGCACATCTAGTTTCTTAACTAAAAACAGTAGCTAAAATCTAAATATTTCATTATCTGCATCTCAAGCTGACATGTATATTTTGTCTACATCACTTTTTCTTATCTTTAAAACCATAAGCACAATGGATTTAAATATGTAAGAAAAAACTTATTTTGTCTCTCCTGTAAAGTCGGGTTTTGTGCCTTACGTCAATTGAGATTACAAGTATCGATATATTACAACACAATATTGCAACTATGTTATGAGTTTCAGTAATACCATAGTTGTTGTTGACTTACTTATTCATTAATAAATGTGCATAACATTCCTAGAAGCTTCCAAAACTGTTCTTTGATAGGATTTAGCAAACATAGAGGAAGCTTCACTCCAACCAGTTGTGATTCTGATAAAGTTAATTAACACCTATGTACAACAGAGGTACTCGCATATCTGGTCGAATGTACAATAAATAGAGATGTATGTATCTCACCTTCGGTTAGGATCATGTTAGGACACCTATAATTCACCAACTAACAGTTTGAGACCCTACGAGATTGCACAGTTATTGGAAAAACTGACGAAAACGATATTTTTGTTGTATAAATAATCGTCCATGATTTATCCAAATAAAATTTAAAAGCCTCTGCAGGACTGAGGTCGACTACTAAAGGAAGTCAAATTTAAGGAACAGGGTTGGAGTAAAACTAGATGTGACGTCTTAAATTAATCTAGTATTTGATTCTAGTTTATAATCTTGAAATAACCACATCCTCTACTTTAAATTTTAAAATTGAGTTTTTTTTTTTTTTTTTAATTATTATTTTTTATAGGTAATACCACAAAATTTTAAATCACTGTTAGGTATGATACAGAGTTACTGTGGGTTCTAAAGGTAAAGCTGGATCACATGTCTCATTATACTTTGGCATAGGAAGGGTTTTATAAAACCCCCTTGATAACTTATTTTCGTACTCGAACATAAGTCTAGTTTTGAACTTACTAACAATGATAGTGCCGAACGATAGATATTTAAAGTACCATAATTCGCTCCATAATTCAATAGAATATCTAAAAAAAAAAATATCAATTCAGCTTCCAAGAAGCTGTTATGATTTGACCGTCTTAATAAGTTAAACCATTTTATAAATGCAGTATCGCATTGTTTGACGGTACTGTTTGATGATGAAGCTAACATTACGTTAAAAGATCTTGGTGAAGTTCCTCTGCTTAAATAAGCCGTCCTGAGAGCTTGCATGGAGACAATCTTCCTAATTTCATTTCATTCTAAACTTCTTCATTTGAATCCAGGATTAAGGTTCTAGAAATTAGAAGAATACTTTCAAGTATGGGGTACCAGGGGCGAGTGGGCCAATCCCGGACAGTAATAATAACTAAAGGTTCATTAACATTGAAAATGGTGGAAAGGCATAAAAAGAGAAAAAAAAAAAATGTTTTCCAATCAATTGTGAAAGCATTTAGAGCGTAAACGTCAGGATCTCTTGGCTGGGAGGCATATTTTTGCCATTATTGGCTTAATCTAGAAGCAAATAGATCTATCTCAGCCATGCACAAAGTATTTACAATTATATTTAATTAGTTTCTTACAAATTGCAAATATGTACCAAAGTACTTATTTCAAACGAAAATTGTTACTTTGGAAATTAAATTTAAGTACTTTTAATGATTTGCAAGCCTGCTAGCAGGGTGCATACTTTGTCCAGATATTTTAAGGTCCTATTGACCCACTTGTATTCATTGCAAATAAATGTTTTGTTTATTTGTTTCACTTAATTCCCATTCAATGTCAGGAAGCAAATTAAAGGCGTATTATTCGACGTTTGCACCACTGCCAGAATTTTCTAGCTATTTAGAGAGGTGTGAGGGAACCTGACACCACCCCGCCCTTTTTATATGTGATCTCCGTTGTATTGTCTATTTGAATAATAATTTGAAGATTACAGCTAGTTTTGCCGAAAATTGTATGCACAAGCATTTCTAGTTGGTTGATTTCGGAAAAAAATCCACTGCCCACTTGCAGTCCTTTCCTTGTATGGAGGTCCCCCCCCCCCTTTTTCACTTTACTGAATTTAACCACAAACTAAAGTCTCCTTGAAGGTGGCCTGCTAAATTCATATATTATTTATTCATCATAATCATTTGTATTATGAAATACAAGATATTTACATATCTCAAATTTCTCAATAGAGAGCCAGCCAAATTAAATGGCCAGGCATGCAAAAGTTAGAAGACCATTGGTATCTAATTTTTCATTGCTGCAGTTCTGTAATTTTGTGATTTAATTTAAAATTTTACATTTCTTTAAGTTGATGAGTTCAATATGACAGTGTTTGGTGACAATTAAGAATCCTTAGGAGGGTTATTAAGGATTCCATTGTCAAACGACAAACTCTTCAAGCTGATACACTGATTATATGAGGTATCAATGCAACATAATATTAACCAAACAAATAGTAGTAAGCTAAAACTGGCACCAACTGATTCATATTTTGTGTTAGACAAACAAAGACATAATGCTTTTATGTCTTTTAAATTGATGGGTGCTTTAATAATATGTCAATTCTTTGAAATGAATTGTAAGTGGTTCTTAAATCATCAATTCAAACTGGTTGGTTTTTATAAACTTAATATCAAGCCTAAGTACAATATAAGTAAATCTACTTTTCCATCTGGTTTGTAGACAAGGGAAGTACTACGAGTACTTAGCTACAAACTGATTATATTAATTAATCATCATCAAACTTCTCATGTTTAAATAATTCTGCAGAACTTAATTCTGCTGAAGGTGGCACATCTTGTTTGGTAACTAGGTGATTTTCAAGCCTCAGTCCATGACAGAACTGACTCCACCAATGATTAATGAGTGACTGCCTGAATGACTCACCAGTATTATCAGCGGTGTTGTGGCTGAATCTGTGAGCGCTGCCGGCACCGGTGCATGACATACCAAGAACCAGTCGGCGCTGTCACAGGTGTCGCCCTGGCAGGCAGACGCCTCCTAAATATTGCCGTTTGCATCCAAAAGATCCATTTCAAAATAATGAAGACGGGGCACCAATCTTTTTGGCATCTTCTGGTAAGCAGTATCTGTCTATGACCTCCTCCTTGTATATTGCAATAGATTAGATCTTTTTACCTTATTATGTTGAGGCAAATCTTAAGGCAAATTCTGCTCCTCCGGGTAAGACGATACATCAGTGGGTTCTGACTTTATTATTATTGGCTCTTCAATTCTATTGGGTGTCATGAGTTCGATAAAATCCTTAATGGTCCCTGACGGAGACAGGGTAGTTACCCACCCCGGGACCGGGTAGGGTAGTAACACAGTTGTTATCATCTGACGGACAATCACTAAGTTTTCTTTCTGAAAATCACTGATATATGAAAATTTCTAACTATCAGAGCACTCATTAAGGTCATTTCAATGTAATGTTCAAATACATTGTCAAGTCAGGAAGTTTACAATAATAATTGGAATCTATTCGCAAACTCAGAGTATAAACTTTATTTAAAAAAATATTAAATAAAGACTTATACATAAACAGATACTCATAACACCTGTATTACTGCTTTTGATAGGTAACAATCACTTCAAATTGTACACAAGCATTAGCAAAATTAAAGGGAAGTAGGTACTACTCATTAAAGAACTTAGAAAGGTTATAGCCACTCAGAGAGCTATACACAGTCTTTACTCCTCCTTGGATACAAAAAATTGTGGTGTACTTGCAGAAACTTTCAATGCAAATGCATAGTTTTAATTAGGCACTTACTAGAACTTGACTTCTCATGAAAAGAAAGGTATTAGCCGCGTAGAGCTAAACACATTCTTTATTTGCCATCGGAAACACTCAATTGAAGTGAACACTAGGCATTGAGAAACTTTCGATTCAAAATATGCAGTTTTTCAAGTAGGTATTAACAGATACTCATAACATATGTATTACTGCTTTTGGTAGGTAACAATCACTTCAAATTGTACACAAGCATTAACAAAATTAAAGGGTAGTAGTAGGTACTACTCATTAAAGAACTTAGAAAGGTTATAGCCACTCAGAGAGCTATACACAGTCTTTACTCCTCCTTGGATACAAACAATTGTGGTGTACTTGCAGAAACTTTCAATGCAAATGCATAGTTTTAAAATTAGGCACTTACTAGAACTTGACTTCTCATGAAAAGAAAGGTATTAGCCGCGTAGAGCTAAACACATTCTTTATTTGCCATCGGAAACACTCACTTGAAGTGAACACTAGGCATTGAGAAACTTTCGATTCAAAATATGCAGTTTTTCAAGTAGGTACCTACCTACTTACCAGAACTTGATCGTTTTAACTCATGATAAGAAAGGTGATAACCACTATAAGAGCTAAACTCATTCTTCATTTGTCTTCGGAGCACCCACTTAAGGAGAACACTAGACATTGAGAAAACTTTAAATGCAAATGCATTTTGTCACGTAGGTAGGTCTGGTGGACCAGAAACTCGATCGTTCTTGTAGTTTCCGTTTAAAACTTTCTTGAATTTTTCTAATCTTTCGATCCTTACACATTTCCAATCCTGGACTTTGTGTTTTTGATGCATAATATAACTGAAATTGTATAAACCTTGGGAAAGAAAAAAATAACGTGCGGAATGGCGCGAGCACTAAAACGCTAATGACGTTTGACAATCTGTGACAGCAGACGTTGAAACCATTTTTTTTTTTTTCTCTCGCTCATGGCTTCAACTTTAGTGGTATATGGCAGCACGATACGCTTTACTACATCTTGTAATCTTAATTTCGAGGACAAAGCGAAGTGTAATCATACTATCTTGTTCACACGGTCACAATCTTACAGGTACGTACGCAGTGGACAATTTTTGACTCTGCATCAGTACTGACACATCCTATCAACCTCGTTTTTATTTTAACATCATTGCCTACATTATATTGGCTGCACACCTATTACCTACCCTTGCCTTGTAATTGCATGCCTTAAAATGATAAAGTTTACTTATCGTCAGCGGTCCGATTTTAGCTAAGAGCGTCTACACTATGATTCTAAATTCAATGTGTAAGAAAAGGCTACTATTTCAATTTCAAATCCACAACACTGTCTACTGTAGATAGATCAAAAAAATCGATGGTATCGATACTATTGATGGTTGTTTTGATGGTAAATGAGTTTCAAGGTCGGCAACGCTATTAAACATAACTCGACAGCTTTTCGCTTGAAGGACGTTATTACTTCCTATTCAACATTTCGGCCCAACACAATAGCTGTCGTAATTTATCCACATACCTGCGTTATCTAATACTGAACATCGCACAAGTGGGGGGTTTGTGTGGTCATGGAAGAAACCAATGAAGCTTACGTTCATTCCGAATAAGTACAAAAGTCGATTCAAAAGATTGGTAACTAAGAATACGATTTGTTTTTTGTTTGTAACTAGAAGCTTCGAATTTTACCAAAAAATTTTAGTATTCATGCAAAGTTTGAACATGTTTTATAATCATGAACCCCATTTATCAAACGTGGCGGTTGATGGGAATCAATCAATATCATTGTATAATTCAATGGTTAAATAACATGAGATGACGAGAAATATAATCAGTTAAAAATAAATATAGTAAATGCATAGTTTATTATTATGTCTTTTCACTGATAATTGGTAAGTTATAACATAAATGAGGTAGCTCATTTATGTTATAACTTACCGATACTTAACTTACCGATTCGTTTTTTTTGTAAATTGTACAAGATGGCGCACAGAGCCTCTAACGTTATGTAAAAAGGAACAATAACCTAAAGTACCTAGCCTACCGTCTGTGAATGTGTCGAATGAGTAATATTCAGTTCAAAGTTCAAAAACATCTAAGTACATATTTGCATAACAGCATGTATACTACAGTCCTCAATGTTTTTCATACAGTAGGCGTGCAATCTGGCAATAAAAAATTTTGAATGCAGTATAATTACTATTTAATTGGGTTTTGGTTGTTTTTCTATTCTTAGTTTTTTATAGTGTGTATTTTTGGTAAAAAGTTTATCATTGTGTAGATAGTCTCATTTATATAATCTCATAAAAAATATCAGTTATCACAATTTCCACCGAACTTTTTTTCTGTTTTTTTTTCTCTCTTACTACTCAACATTTTACTGTAATGCAACAACGTTTATATACTCTAATAATTTAATATAACATATTATTGAACTTTCAATCCTTAAAGCATGCACATTTTTTTTCGTATTGAAAATAGCTTTGCGTTTGACCCCAATCTCGTCTGATGGTAAACGAAGACGAGGTCGAAAGTGGAACACGCTTACCCAGGAAATAGGCCCAATAAGTGATCCAATATTCCAAGAAATTAAAGTGCAGACTTAGATTTTGAAATGAAAATACATAAATATTCGGAAGCAATTCTACGTGCACAACCACATAATACAGTTGAATACTTTGTACTTAAAGAAAAAACCAATCAGCTCTTCAGTCCAGATATAGCGATATTTCTTGAAAAGTGTGAATGTGTAAAATGGTTTCAGTGTCAAAGCCCGCAGGTTCGCTACGTAGATGAAAATAGGTCATACGACCTAGCATTTAGGGGTCAGTAGTTCTTTATTGACACTAGCTCCAATAGTATGTACTCTGCAGAACTTGCCTTGGTGTTATTTAGTTGGCACAAACAATTTCCATGCAATTTCCGGACTGAAGACAATCCCGGATTTACAGTCAACATTCACTATGTTCTTCTGCTTCAGTAATTTGACATTAAACCTTGAGACATGTTCGTAGAGTCCAAATTGTAAAATTAATTAGAATTCTAGGCTGTTTCTACAGAGCAATCAGGAACGATAGCGTGGTAAACTTTGATATTGTATTTGTATAAAGTACTCATTAGGGTTTGAAATATCTTCCAAGTCAAGATTCGTGGCAAAGTTAGCTAGATGTTGTATTTTAGTTCTCTACAGTCATGCATAAGCAATACACTGTATCATGTGGATTGAGTTGTTCAAATATTACAATATTTGATTCTTGAATATTATTTTGAAATAAGTTCATTGGTTGTGGGCCCGAATAAACGACTATAGTTACATTTTAAATTTAAATTCATACTAATGAATTTATGTCTATAAGCTTTTGCGACAAAAATTGCAAAGATCGGTAAATATTTCCTAATAGATAAAAATAACACACATTCAACGAAGAACTAAGTCGAATAGAACGTAAATAACTGCTACTGTTACTTACCATACCTAAACGGCCTACATACGTCCCACAGCTGAGCACAGATCTCACCTCAACTATGAGGGAACGAGCCATACTGCAACACGCGGGTTCAGTCCGGATAATTGGAAGGGTTGTAAGGTTAGTGAGCAACCTTTATGTTAGATGTTATCAAGCCACCCTACGGCCTCTGACTAGGCTTAACGACTGACATCTAGCGACGTCAACTGAGGCCAACCGCTTAACGTGCCTTCATAAGCACGGAGATGCCCGGTGAATACATAACTAAATTTCGGTCGGGGTGGTCACCAATCCCATTTCCGACCCGGCATGTGTAGCTTTACAGCGATCGTCGCCGACGACTGTAACAACTGCGACCCGGGCATCTCAAAAAATATATTGTTACAAAGTGTTTCGTAAATATGAGTTCCAAAATGGGTCAACGTTGCATTCATTACTTCAGTGTCACCCGACATTGTTTCAGTAATGCATCACAAGGCCAAATGAATGTTGATCGAAAGAGTTATGTTGGAGAGAGTTGATGCATTACCCTTCTGATTGTCTTGCTACAAACAGAATAAAATAATAAAGCTTAAGCATTCAGTTTTGGGCCCGTATCAGCTGGCGTAGGGATCAGTTGCTGACAGAAACAAGAGCAACATGAGTGATTGTAGGCTAAGATATAAACGTGGATAGAGTTACTCATTCGTATCTTACAAATCATAGCCTGTTGTAAAGTAAGGCCTGTTGGCTCGCATAACCTAATGACCGAGTGTCTTAAAAAATATTTTCTAGACCGAAGCAAGAATGCCTTAGGACGCACCGTCTTTTAGAAACTCAATACAATAGACAAGATAATCTAAACAGCTTGTAAGGCAAGGATTTAAATAATGAATGAATATGGTAAACTTTATACATTACGAGTATCCGTTGAGTTATCCGTTTGGTGATCGATTCTCACCTGCTATTTGATGGTTTTTTCAAATTTGTTTCTTAACGCCGAAAAAACAGCTTTGACAGCTTTTAATAGCTGGCACGGGGGGTCGTTTGTTCATACTAAGAGTATGGTGCGCCGATAGTCCTGCTGTCAAGCATACACGGTACTGACATGCGCCATACGACAAACGCACCGTCTCAGCACTGCAGAAGTCCAATAATCGCATAAACTAAAAAGAACGCCCAAAAAGACTGAACGCCTACATAAATTAACACGCTATATACGGAAGACGGCACATCACTCTACCCATTTCCGGTCAGTCCTCTTTGCTTTTTTTGCAAAGAAATGACATTTGGCAAGAGCGAGAGAAAAAACGGAAATTGGTTAACCTGATGTGCTGTTGACTGTACTACACATTTCATCAAATATAGTTCTCATGAATATGATAACTGCCAGTTAGCAACTAGTTATTCAACTGCTTCAACTACGAAAGATCAACATCAGTCAGATCAATCAATAGTTCCTAAATAACATTTCCTCATAATTTTGCTCCGTTCGCAAAATTGATCCAATGCACCAATTAAATAGTTCACGCCACCATTGCGAATATTGTTGACTCTGTACTTCAAGTGATGAGTATGATTTTAGGCTGCTCCCACATTAAGCAAATTTCATATTAAATCGAGTAAATACACACGAGAAATCCTGATCGTACAGTATGGGAGTTTGCAAACTGTGCTCCACTCGCACAACACGTTGAGTCCAGGATTAAATTTTAATCTACTTATGACAATCTGTTTTACTGGACAGACCGCTCATAGTCACAACTGCGATCAGCCAGAAAAAGTAACAAGTTTGTAATAAAATGGTGAAATTTTCATCTATTTCTCTATATTATTACTATCTACCTATCCAAAAGTCTGAATGACTCAAACTCAAACATTAAAAAAACTTGCAAAAGCTTACATGAAATAAATCTCTTAAGTCAACTTTTACAAGTGATTTTGAAAAGTCAGTAAAATAACGTATCACATATCCGTTTATGTTTGTAGTAAAATTGCGAAACACAACACTGCGAGCTTTGACGACAAAACGTTATCTAACTCAGCGTTGATAACTTTACTCCTTCAGGTTTATCGGAAGAAAATTGAAAATATTGGAAGCTTGTTGCATTGTGCATTATTTTAAATGAAATTGATTGCTGCTTCCTACTTTGCGTTTTAGTAGTTAAAAATGCCAAAAAAAACATTTTAAGACTGAACAAAACCTTTTTTTAAAAGAGTAGATTTTTTAGTATTTGAATAAATAAACTACTTGGTTGGTTCCAGAAGTATCATTGCTCGTTATGTAAGAACTGGATTAAGCAGAATGAACGTCCAATCTTATTTTTAGAATTGTGTAAGCCCGTTAATACCGGACAGGCGTTCAGAGAGGATAAAGGTACTCCAATTGTACCTATGGTATTGAGAACGTGTCAGAACGAAAAGCTTAGCTATTAGTATTACGTTGAACGTGTAACTGCGTCGAATTTTTCAGTGCCGAATGAACTGCGAAAAAATCTAATCTTTGGAAGTAATGTTCCGATCTCTTTTTTTGCCGCCGCGACAAGTATTAATGGTCATAGTCGTGATCAAAATGGTCAGTGCACTCATTCAGCACGCTTTGCTTGTTGTTTCAGTGAAGGGATTGAGCTTCTAATGAGAACATCTGAAAGAGACTAACCGGCAAATTCACAAACGCCAATCAAGGAGGAGCATACCCCAGAACTAGATCTGTCCCTTTCAGTTTTATTGACATTTTGCGGGACAGCTTGAGCTTGACCGCGTGCTGAGCGTTGATTGACGCTTGTGAATTCGGAGGTAAATAACGTTGATCAAAATGGTTACAGTTAGAGAGGCCTACTACGTATAATATTCACTAATAGTTTACTACTATTTTGTCCACGACATCAGCCTTGACTGAACTCAACTTTTATGAGAATTATTACAAAAAAAAAATGTAAAACTAGCGCAAAATGAAACCCAGGAAATAATAAGAGGTAAACATGTTAATAGCATTTTATGAACCTATCAAGACTTCCTAACCTTATACAAACACTAAACTTGTTATGAGTAGCCATTCAATTATACAGACAAGTATTAATTTCAGTCTAAGTCAACTACTATAAGATCTTAGTATCGTTAATAGGAAACAGTATCACTTTCAGAACGAGCAAAACTTTCTTCGTCCTGTTGTTATCAATAAAACTTTATCTATTCAAGTTAGTTGAACGTCGACCTAGACCTTGCATCTTTTGTACTATTTCACTTGTTTATGCCAACAAAATCTATTTTGGCAACAACGAATGGCCAATGATTTGTCTGTACAGTTAGCATCAAAAGGATACATGTGTGTGTACAGAGTGATCAAATATATCTAAAGTATTTAAAAGAAGCAACCTTAATCCTACAGCATTAGAATGGTGTTTTGCTTGTTTTGATTTTACATTTATAATATTTATCTGTCACAGTAGTTGATAGATATTTTTATCAAACCGTCAATACCTTTGTGACCTTTTTATTAGCACACATAATTTTGATTCTGACTGTGCATCGTAGGCGGCGTATGTTAACACAGAAATAAAATAAAAACAAGATAAAAACAGGATGTGATTTGTGTAAAAGTTATTTGCATATTCCAAGAGCGTTCAAACGAATGCAGCTCACGTACAAACCAATTTAAATACAAATATTTTGAATACATCTAGGGATCATTTCCCAAAGAGAGGGTATCGTGAAGTGATTTATTTTTTCCTGAAAATTTCAGGATTAAATTGATTGGTTTTTTTGGTCCGCACTTTTAACATTCATTTTATAAAACGAAGTGGAGCTTCAGCGTTAAAGCGCTTTACAAAATGGCAACATTGATATGGTATCATGACACTCCCATATTAACTTCTACTCAACTCTTTTTTCATGTTTTTTTTATGAACAACTATGTTTCTAAGATATACTAACGTGCGGACTCTGGAAAAATATAAATTCAAGCTTCGCCTCTTTTGCAATTGTTTCCCTTCTTTTGCAATTTTCAGGAGAAAGGGTAAACCACCCGATTATTGTCACCTTTCGTATTATTAGCACGCTTCCTATTAAATCGAAAAAAACAGGGCTAAGATAGATTATTTAGGTTTGGTATGAATTAAATAAGGCTACGACAGTTTATTTTGGTTTTATGAATTAAATACCATTTAGTATAATACCATTTAGTATACTCGCATGTGTAGAGGCTTAAGATTTACATTGGATATTTTTTTGCCATGATCCTTCTTTATATTCAGACGACCCGTTTAGTGCAATGCTTTGAACGCTGCCGCGCTGGTTCAATTCTCGAGCCGGTACAAATTATTCATGTTTGTTTATGAAACAGATGTTTGTCCTGGATCTGGGAGCTTGTGGTATCTTCATTGTTAATATAAGTAATTTGATCATCATCATCGTCAGCTTGTTCAGTTCACAGTTGAACTAAATGGCGAGTAACTATGAGTTTTGGCTGATCTCTATGTCAACTCGTTGTGAGCGACCTGTATCCACTTTTATGCTGTGTATTATCAGATTATCTGTCCACTTATGCGGAGGCGGCACTGGCTGCTCTTTCCTTCAAATGGTTTTCATGATTTTATTTATAGGTACTTTTATACTGATATCAGACACCAGACTCTACTCTACTCAAAATATGTGACAGTGTACTTCCTATTTATAAGCTTCTAACGGCAATTTTTTATTACTTGAATGAAGTACGCGTATGTGCGAAGGTGAGGAAAGGTACAAGTATGGCATCCTACTACCCGCAGTTCTCACACGTTTTGAGTCGTGCAACGTATGCATTTTGATAAGCAGAGTTTATTGGCTAGTCCGCGCTTGTGCACATTTACATAGCAATATAGTTACGGCAGGAGCTCAAAACGAAATTGCTGATATTTCACTCGGGTACGTTGGTAAATACAAGTAAGAACGCGTTGTAGTGTGAAAAAATATGCTGTTACTAGAATTGAAAAGCACGCAGGTTTTATTCTGAATGAAAAGCAGATGGACGAAAATTAATAACGGCGAGAGTTCAATCTCGAATTGTTGCAAGAGTAATATCTTGGAAAACTTCAAGAGATTGTCAGAAAGGGTCAAGTCAAGAGTTCTCAAAGTTCAAACTTTAAATTTCGAAACTTTTATTGCTCTCATGTTGTATGCTACCATCTTATACTAAGTTTTAGTTCAGAATTTGAACCCTGCAAAGTAACGGTAGTGCGTAAATAAATAAACTGTGTACTGCTGAACAACAAAAAAAACCTGTATTTTGGTGTTACAGTAAATCTTTAATATTCATTAAGAAACTCTGGCAGCGAATAACTCTTCTTCCAATGAGATATAGATTAAGTTACCATATCAACTGCATAACTTGTGAGTGGTAGAATTGAAGTTTATAATGAAAGGTACAGGAGTTAGAGGAGGAATGTGATCCCTGTGTTCCCTCTGATAAAAGTCATAATGGTGTAATACCAGTGCACCAGCAAAAAAACATTTTCGTAAAAATGCTGAGAAAAATGGGCATGCACGCTAATTCGTGCAAAGCAAACGATCAAAGCGTTAACTGGCGCTTCCGTTCAAACACCAATTAATGAATCCCGATCCAATCCAAATTGGAACGAAATGATGATTCAGCAAAACCAACAATGATTTTACATGAGTGGACTGGGGAAAAGCTTGATCACAAAGTACACAGAATTAGAAGTGGTGTGTTGTGGGCTATCTTGGAAGATGCAAGCGCAAAAAGTTTTAAAAGCAACGTTAGTCTGATTTTAGAAGATATAAAATGGTTTACTGTGATTTTGTGCAATCAAAATGAAGCGCTCAAATTGATGAAATTGATCAAGGTTTATTTTTCAGAATTTCAATGATTTATATGTTACTAGATCAAGTTTTAAATCTTCCATATTGTAAATTCGTAAGTTTTTATAATTATGTAGATAGATAATAATATGTGGATGTGTGTTGCTTTTTCACGAGAAAACTATTGAATGGAATTTAATGAACTTCAATGATTTTACATGAGTGGACTGGGGAAAAGCTTGATCACAAAGTACACAGAATTAGAAGTGGCGTTTTGTGGGCTATCTTGGCGAATGCAAGCGCTAAAAGTTTTCAAAGCAACGTTGACTCTTATTCTGGAAAATAAAAAACGGTTTACTGTGATTTCGTGCAATCAAAATGAAGCGCTTAAATTGATGAAATTAATCAAGGTTCATTTTTCAGAATTTAAATGATTTCCATGTTACTAGATCATGTTTTTAATCTTCCATATTGTAAATTCGTAAGTTTTTATAATTTGTAGATAGATATGTGAATATAATGTGTTGCTTCCACGTGAAAACTACTAAATGGAATTTAATGAACTTTTTTAAGATATAGGCTACCATTTACAAAAAAATATCATGATTTTTTTGAGCTAAAGTTCACGCAGACAAAGTCGCAAGCTGTCGCTAGAATTTATTACTTTATAAACATACTTGAAATTATTTCCCTATTTCTTCTAATTCATTTTTATTTTCTGTTTTTCAGGTAAGAGCTGTAACATTTACCACACATTCAGTAAGTATTTTTCAGGATGGGCTAGGCTTTCGGAACGTAGCGAGCCACATGGCGCTCGGTACTAATGAGATCTCACCCTAATAAGGCCAACTTCAGCACCGGGTAAGATGACCTTTCTCCGGATTTCCGACCCTCATGATCGTTCCTGTCATGCGACCGCGGATATTTTGATACATAATTTGAATACTTCCAAGTTCTTCAATATTTGCAAACGATGCAACTTTTTTAAATAAATATAACCAAAACTACGGGATACGTTCGTAAATAGTAAGAGAAGAGAGATAATAAAAATACTGCCCCAAAATTTTCCTAGGTTTTGTACCGGTCATGTCAATGGGGCGGGGTTGACATTAATTTATTATTTATTTGTTTGTACACAAAAATACAGTTTACAATAGGCATTTTATAGGACAGCAAAAGTACAGGTGACATTTGAAAGAACGACTCGGTCGGGGCAGCCATACTTCGGATTTTTAATTGAAAAATGACAGTCGATTTCCTTGTCAAATAAGTTGTCAATTCATTGCAACTTGTATTGTTTAGTAAATACAAATTCAAGATGCAACAAATCAGACAAACCCGTGTTGCATGTTTTGTTAGCTGTGAGCAAAACTACTACCACGAACAAGGTGACTTTTTAAGAAAATAGTGATAATTATCTCAAAAAATAGTTATTTCTCAAATATGTAAAGACAAACAAGAACATTTTATGAATACATTTTTTTATACCTATCTTGAACGTTAGACGTGGTTTGAAAATTAAACATCTTATATATGTTTTAAATAGATGTGCTTATTAAAAGCACACTTTTCATACCCGATTACAAGAATAGATTGCTTACAAACCATAAATTATCATGCAAGCTGTAAATATTACTGACCTCGGCGCTCTACTCTTACCTGGATTTCATTGATCGACGAGCGTGAATTTCGATATACTAAATCATCAATCAATCTATATTCTCACCATAGCCGACAGTTTAGGCATCTTTTCATATCGGCTGTTGCAACCCCATAGCGATCATCGATCATAACATCCTCTTCAATTTCGAGGTCAGTGAAATCTCAATAGGAAATCTATGTAAATTTACGAAGCATTGCCTACGTTGTATCTTTCGACCATAAATTATTATCTAATGATTTAGAAACTAATACTCATGCATTTTTACATGTTTCTGGGATTTGTTTACAAACTGTAGCAACATATTAGCGATATAAGTTAAGTTTGTTTTCTTCATATAAGAAAGGCCATCTTGGTTAGAAGATTTGTGACCACCATATTTTGTGACTATTTTTGGCGAACTTGGGTGTGATTCGGGTAGTGCCAGCTAATCTGAGTTGAGTGATCAATAATGTTTGTGTTACGTATTATGTTATTATAATTATCTGCTATTCGCGTCGGTTTGCACTGAGAACCTAATCCAGATTGTTGTCATTGCCACGCGTTGACAAACCACACGGAAATTAGGTAATTAAAACTGAATCCCGTTAGATAAATTACCAAAAAGGGGTTAACTATATAGAAACAACTTCCGAACTGGTGGTATTTACTTTGAGTTTTTCTAACATTGTTTTGTGACTGACTTCATAAACACCTGTAAAAGTTTAAATTGAAAAAATGCCTATTTATAGCCTATTTATATCAAAATACTCTTGTTAATATTGAGCTAAATTGCTCACTTAGGATAAGTCCTAAGTGAGGCTAAGCAGTTTTTTTCCTTTTGGATGACTAGAGATACTGAGCGCTGATATTTTTGTTTAGATTAAATGACTGCTTTTAGTTTTAAATATAGTTATTTTATCCTACTTGTGAACCAAAACATGATCTGTCCATGCACTGTTTTTAGCCATTCGACGAATACAATCGGAACACTAGCATGGAAATCAATGGGCAGCACTTCCTAGCCGATGTGAACTATGCCAAACACTTTCTGTAGCGTAATGCACTAAGCGTTAAAATAGGATTAAGACAAATTTCGTCACATCAGATCAGGCACAGAACGAGCTGGAAACGGAAAGCGAGAGAAAAACGACACTAGTAATTCTAAAAGTCACAGGAACGACGGATTCAATAAAATTTATCCTGGTGATCCAGCTGAAACTTATCAGTATTAAGGGTTTAACGAGGGGAATACGGCGCATACTGACGCTGTGAAAAGAAAAGAAAAAGCTTAAGCTCTCGCCTTCTAATGAAATTCAAAACGTGTGGGATACGTTTTACGATTTTGATTTAAAACAAAGTCATTAGATAAACTTTCTGACTATCTCCTTTTTAAGAACACTTTAATTATAATTTTAAAGTAAGTACAATTTAATAAAAAGTTAACAACATAGCAAGTGATGTGAATGAATGAAAATAACCAACAAGCAGTGAATAAAAATTTAAAAACAAGAGTGAAAATGATATCCTCCTTAAGATTTGCTACGTAACAACTAAATTATTTACTAGCTACCCGCCCTGGCTTCGCACGGGCGCAATAGGACATTATGACCCTTCCTCTTCAATCATTATATCCTTTAAAAAAACATCAAAATCCATTGCGTAGTAATGAAGGTTTAAGCGGACATAGGTACAGAGGAAGCGACTTTGTTTCATACTATGTGGTGATAAGCTAGATACTGTTTGTTAAAATATTTTCAAATTCAATGAAATTACGACTCAACCTTTGACCGTAATAAATAAATGTCTTGAAAAGGTTTGTTACAAAAGTTATAATTAACTTTCTTAACAGTTGTAATTAGGTTAAAAAATAATTCTACAAATCAACGCCCTAGGTGGTATTTCTTAGCACTTTATTAATATGAAACTCAGGCGTAATTTGCATATTTTAGCCAGAAATAAGAAATTATTTACAAAAGATTAGCTGATGTAACTTGGACTTCAAGTCAATTGACTGTCTTAAATAATATACATTATAACCCGAATGCTCTTATTGTCTATTTTCTGGGTAATGTAATGTAATGTAATAAGCTTGACATTCATAATCGTTTGTAAAAGCTTATATTTCATTTAAATAAAGTTATAAAATACAAGCTTCAGTGCTTTCCTAGGGCTCTAATTGCTCCTAGGAACAATAAAAAATCGATGAGTCCGACCCTGAACTATCTTGCCATTCGAACCTTAAGTTGGCCGCGAGCTGCCAGTTAAGTGGTATCGTAGCGGCAAGCGCGCTGACAGCTCGCCGTTGGCTTTCCCATAATATTATTGCAAAAATATTGTACAACTCACAATTTAATGGTCAAATTTGAATTGCAAGATATTTGCTGGGTCGCAGCCCTGCGGTTGCGGTACCGGTATACCGGTGGCTATGAGCTTTAAACTGAACGCTACTACATGACCCGTCACCGCAGACCACGTGTGTCAGTACAGAGCTTTAAAGTTTGTTCTTGTTACTGTTCACAGTAATCTAAAAGTCATGTAAAAAAAGCTAACTTTGCGGATGCGGTCGCGTTTCATTCAGACTGCTGTTAATTAAAAAAGGTTTTATTCACGAACTTAAAACATTATTTACTGCTCTGTAATTTATTTTGCTATTCGAAAAGAAATTCAAGCTTTAAATTAGTTAAAACAAGTAGCAGGTTGTGTTCACTTTGTGTTTTACTTAAATCATTTTTAAAACCAGCGTGTGCCGCGTGTAGTAATTAAATTATGTATTCACAAATTCGTTTTAAAATTTTTACAATATTTAAATACGTTGAAAAACATTAAGTGTGGTTTCAAATTCGATAAACACCTATTGTATAAATGTAGTTCGGCTTGGAATGAATTAGCAATGACTGAAGCAAATTTGAAACATGATACCAATATCTAATAAATTGGTAAGTATTACAATGCCAGAGATGAACACAAATATATTAATCGAAAACGTTGTTCATAGGATTTAAGGAGACAGATCAGACAAATCTTACGGTTTTACTTTAATTCAAAATGTCTCGTTACTAATTTAAATCGGACGTCGACAAGAAGATCTTTGTATTTTGCTGACGGATAATTTCAACGCCTAGTTTAGAATATTTAAGAATGTCTAGATTTTGGTTGGGTATTTTTACTTCATTTTGAAGTTTGACTTCAGCTTAAATGTATCATTATTGTTGTAGCCTTTTAGTTAAAAACTAGAAGATCGTCGTAAAAAAACTCAGACATTTAATATTTGTAGATATTTTTCTTCGTTTTTTAATATCGAGTATTTTTAATATCGTGGGGAAATCCTCGTTGATACCCCCCACTGCAGTCAACTCTCCAACAAAAGGCAGAGGCCAATTCAATGCAATGCCCATGGAAATGAATGACAATCACAACCAGGGCGCCCTTATGGACCAGCGGTACAATACAACGGTTGCTGATAGTTTGTTCTACTTGCTTTTAAGAAAAACATTTTTTTTGGAATAGGTTTGACCTTAATTTTAAAGTTTCCCTTTAATCCTTCAGAAATCCCTATTGAAGCTCAGCATAGTTATATATTTTTAGTTAAAAGAAGCAACTTACTTATATAAACATATGGGAGAGGCCAGCCAGTTAGTCTATTGCTTTTCATAGGATTCCTACAACTTAAGTTAGTTTGCGTAGGTGTATTAATTTTCATCTGAGGGGCTAAATAGTAAGTATAATGAATTGAACAGGATTCTAACAACTCTCCCACACATATTATATGTTTTATGACCTATAAATAACACAAACACATAACTACAACCTGATTAATTGATTCGTTGGTTGTTAAGCGTACGTAGATAATATTGAACTAAAATCAATAGATCATAAAATTGGTAACTCTCCTTCAAATTGCATAGATCTAAGTAGTTGATATTTAAGCTATAAACGGGGAGAAAAAAATATTACAACAAACATTTGCAAATAAAAATCTTTTGAAGTAAAGCTAAGTAACCCAAAGCATAAATAAAAAGCTCCTGAAAATCTCCACGTGTGTGAAATATACACTACAATATTAGCTTTACTTACGCAAAATGTTTTTATTTGTGCTAAGCATGTTGGTTTATGAATATGTTTATCTATCAGACACATTCTGAACGTAAGTGGCTTGTATTCTTAGAAGCAATTCAAAGATACTCGCTAGTTTTAAACATAATAATGGTTAAACAACTTTATTGCTTCTCTTCACTTATTCAGAAATATAATTTACCCTATCTTAGCCTAAGACACTGTTTTATATGGACTCTACGGGTAAATAAGTGGCACGAGCATTTGAATAATAATGTAGCTCTTACTTAATGAACAACTGACTGGAAATAGGAAGTATTAATGGAAAAACTCATGAAGATCCCGTCCGGTTCGATGCTTCTTTGTTGATTAAAGTTTGTAAGCACACTGTTCGCAATCTCGATTCATTAATAAGAGAACATTGCAAATGGTTTCAGTCTTGCCATTTACATTGCTAACTCTGCCTCGTTTCCAACTCCACTGACTTTGATGACCCGTTTAGCGCAGTTATTATAAGCGCCTGTTGAAACGCAAAGTGTCGTTGGCTAATTTCCGTACAGCACAAATCACTACATAGTATAATGCAAAGTCGCTTTATCTGTTCCTATGTATGCTTAAATCTTTGAAACTAAGCAACGGATTATGATGCGGTTTTTTTTCAATAAATAGAGTGATTGAAGAGGAAGTTCTATATGTATAATAACATACCATCGGGCGTGTCGCTAGTATTAAAATATAATATTTGTGCTAGGATTGAGTGTTTATTCATTTTATTATTGTACCATTGTTATTTCTGGTGTTTATTACACAAGACATGACCTTACTTTTGTTCATTGGAAATAAATCCACACAACACTATCTAGAAACTAAGCAAAGTTTAGCGTTGGGTGAGCTAAGGGAACGAGACAAACGAATTGACATAATTATATAACTAATAATGCTCTAATGATACCTACATACGGTGTTGAACCTAAGTGTTTACAGGCTAAGGTACACCATTGAACAGTCTACATGCTTACTTGTGAATACAAAATATAATTTCTAAACTACGTTTGTATTCTTCTGATACTTACTAATGGTTATTATTTGAACTTAGTTTTCGTATAAAATTTCAAAACTCTAGCAACATTTCCTCGAGAATCATTTCAGCAGTAGAGTGTACACTCCAATTTCAGTAAGATAAAACAAAATGAGTATCGTTTATGAGAAATTCCACTGTCTTCGATTTATGTGGACCTATCTAAGTTTCGATTGTGATTGAGTCGAGCCATTTTAAAGGCGGCGACTGTTACCGAAAAGTAAACGTAAAGTAAAATGTTACAAAGTTTGCATTTGGATCTTCGGTACAGCGTAATGAGCTGTAAGACGCAGGTGATTCGCTCGATTTCTTGGTTCCTCCTAACCCGCCTGAAAATAACTTTATCTTTAGGTCCTATACAACAACGGTGGTTTTTTAGTGATTTTTCTCGCGCGTAACCGACCCAGTAACAACTTTTTCAAACTCCTCTTGAAGAACTTTATCCTACAACTCATCGGGAAAACCTTCGAAAGAAATTTCTTGCAGTTGAGTGTCCCAAAGATAGAAAACATCTCAAACACCAAACTGTACTCACCCAGTAGAGTCCTCCATATAGCGATGGTCATCCTTAGCGGTTCCAGAGGATAAAGATCGACGAGTAGAACGATAATGTTAGATAACAGACAAATGTATTCTAATGATATTTATTTTATTTTTATTTATTTATTAAGGAATAACAACAGTCAGCTTTTTAATAACTTAAACTAATTTACATATTGGACCTAGACTGGTCACTAAGATCAACCATTTTAAAAGTGAACCTTTTTGCGCGACGTTCAAAGATAATTGGATGCCGAAGGTTAATTAAAACACTGAAGAACGTTTGTGAAGTGAATATTTTGGTTCGTTTTGTTTGGATATAAGTTATTGTATTTATTTATTTATTAATAAAGATACACAAAACAGGTGACACCATAAAATGTTAACAGTTCAGTTGTGTATCGTTAGAAATACTACCAGAAGCAGACCGCCGTCTTTTATTTATGTTTTGCTTAACTTGCGTCCAAATAAATGAACTATACTAGGCGACTACGCACACAAGATAGTCGGGTTTTTTTTCTTATATTTTATTTGTTATCTTTGAAACTAAAATTTTGCTTAGAAATTCACATAATTATTGTATTAAAGTGAGACGCATGTCAGCCACTTAACATTTTTAAACCAGTGCAATCATGTTGTAGTTTAGCTTTAGAGTCCGGTATTTGAGCAATTCTCTATAGTTGTCATTTCTGCTAGATCTACAACAAAATGGTTTTTCCTGTGTGGACGTACACACACAAATATTTTTTTATATCACCATTAATCGTTTCCTTCCACTCATGGCTGAACCATGCTAAGTTAATAAAAGAACAAGTTTTCGCTTAGAAAACAATACAATCTGCAATTTAGTTTTTTATTGTGAATAGTAATTAATTATTATTAGTACTGCTAGTAATAGCAGCATAATAGTTTTCTTTTTGTCGTTACTACTACTAACCTAAACAATTTTTTTAACAATGACTGTTGCCTAAAACCCTTCTGAGGTTCAGACATTTTTCATCTATCGACTTGTCTTTGGATCTCGTAAAATATATACCTATATCAAAATAATGAAATATAAGTATGATACACGTAACATGGTTCTCTTTTCTTTCTGTACAAAAAATACTAACATTGGCAAAATATGGCACAAAATAGACGAATGGCGTGACCAAATTATAACGACTCATTCAGCAAAATGAGAAGGTTTTTTCCTGAACAAACGGACCAATTTGGAGGATTGTTATTCTGGTAATCCGCACGAAGAACCCTTGGCTTACGTGGTCTTGAAAGAAATAAGTTTTGGAGCCGTAATCCGATTCCTTAATCACGGCTTGAGTCACTAACTATCGGATATCTTACACACAACAATAAAAACTTTTTGGTAATTTACAGTAAGTGTAGTTAGGTAGTCTGTCCCTCGAATTCACGAAAGCAAAATCGACGTTGAGCATCCCTCAGAAGTATTGCTGTCCCTCTCATTTCACGGGACAGCATGAGCATGAACGCGTGCTTAGCGTTGAGTGACGTTTTTGAATACGGGAGTGTGTATCTCTTTCATAATGATCTAATAGTGCGGTAAATAAACAGGGGTAATTAGTGCTTTAATTTGGGGAAGAAAATCTTCGAAACGGACTTTTTTCAGAAGTCCTCGTTTCTCTGAGTAAATAAGCAACAAGGTAAAGAGCTAGCCTATCGATGCTATCCGGGTTGCTTGGAGTTTAGGAGTTACCAGCAAATTGTGAGTTTAACGAACACAGTAAGATTTCCGGCCAGTCTTGAACTCGGGACTATTCGGTCTCAGAACCAGAGTGCTTAACCACTGTGCCACGACGTCTTCAAATGATTTTTTCAAAACGGGTTAATTTATATCTGCCTTTTATTTAACACTTAGGGACTCGCGCCTTAATTTGTAACACTAACACTCGCTACCGGGTCCAGCGGACCCACTATGATATCACGTGTTTATTTCTAAACTTCTCAATAAAAGTGGTTGTTATTTTTTATTATCGTTAATATTGTTTAAAAGAAAGACATATATATAATAAAAAAACGAATATTTATTGTTTTTACTTAATCATTAATCCGTACAAAAATAGAAGGAATTTTGGCTTAGTTTTATGACTAAACTTTGACCAATAGTTATGAATTCTGTAACTATATATTTTAAACAAAATCCTTTACACCTCATTATACAACTAGAATGTATCTACTAACACAAAATAACAACGAGAGATCAATTATCATAGGAACAAGTAAAATCAACTTCGAAAATCAACAAATTTTAGATTATCTTCTTTGGGATAAAATCACTTTTAAACATTGTTTCTACATCAAACTAAGCAATAATAATTTTCACAAATCTGTTTCATGTGTTCTCCACAAATCGGTATATTACATGTTGCGCAAAAAACCTTGGTTTTCCTATCTTTCTTCCAGTTACATAACCCGCAACGCACTTTTCGTCCACTTGTTGGTAGGAGTGCGTAGGATGCTGCAGATGGTTCTACTTCTGGTACCTATTATGTTTCGGATACGGATTTTTGTTCATGTTGTCTCAAAGGCCGATTTTTCGCCATTTTCTACGAAATAAAGTTCCAAAAATATAAACAAACAGAAATAATTTGATGGAAAAAACACTAACGTATTTAGTCGCTACCGGGTCCAGCGGACCCATACGCACCTTTCACGTCCGTAGCACTCACATGCAGCGCGCAAACTGACGACTTAGACCGCTATCTACCGCGCCATACTATGGTCAAAAGGTACTAAGAGCGGCAGCGTCGCAAACTTCATATTTTTTAAGTTATTCAACAAAATACAAGGGACTGGGTCCACTGGACCCAGTAGCGAGTCCTTAAGTGTTAAATATTTATTACAGGAGCATTAATTTTTGCATAAAAAGGGTTGCTGGTTAGTAGAATAATTTAATAATCTAAAGTGAGGTTTCATTATTAGTTATTAGACACGTGTCTCTAATTTAGTAGCGGTGAACGACACCTCACATCGTTTTCTGTTTCGAAGAACTGCTACCAATAAAATGGAAGCCATTGACTACAAAGGCCTCCCTCACTTTATTAATTAACTATGTTAATAGTTTATAAATGCATTTTGATATTGACAAGGTAGTCCCAAACATACAAACAGTACAATGCGTACGTTAATTTGCTGAAATTAGTTCGATAGAGCTGGTATTTGTATAAATCCAATGGTATTCTAGCACTTTGATATCGTCATTTTAATGAAAGAACTTTTTAGTTACGTCACTTATTGTAACGGGTAGCTCATCAAAAGACAAAGCAAGGTTTTGTTGTTGGTAATAAACTACATATTACGTGTCAAAAACGATTATTTAGGAAAACTATGTTTTAATAGTTGATTTAATTATGAAAATGTTTTTCCTCAACCAAGTTTCAAACAACAACAATGACGGATTGACATTTTTTGAAGGATTTAAACAAATAAATTTCTTTTGAATGTTTATACACATTTAGCCCCTTCTTTCTTATTTTTTCCACTGGAAGATTGCTTGGAAAATATCGCTATTAGTGATAAGGCCACCTAAATTGTGCATTGCTTTAAATTTTGTACCTGTAAGTGTACAATATAGAATGTTATCTATCCATTTATTTAAACGTGTTTTTTCTTTGTAACACACTACATACTTTGACGACCGTCTTTGTGTAATTGTTGAGAAGTCGACTACTGCACCAAAGGTCGCGGGTTCGATCCCCGCACAATACACACATTTGTGTGCATGAACATGTCTGTTTGTATTGGTCTGGGTGTTTCCTATGTATATTAAGTATGTATTTACAAAAGAAAAAGTATTTAAGTATGTTTATCCGTTGTCTAGATCCCATAATAACGAACTATAATTAGCTCACTTGGGGCTAGATGGCGCTGTGTGGAATAATGTCCAGGGATATTTATTTATTCATACTGTATATTTTTTTAGTTTACTTAATAACCATGAATGAAAGAAATTACGGTATTTCGGTAACCCATTCATCGTCCAAATGAAAGCTCGTTATAATTAACTGACTGCATGGGGGCGATAAGAGATAATTTTATTGCAATTGACTTTGAATTGGTTCAAGGTTGCCGACAGAAAGATTTAACGACGTCAATGGCACGAAGGTCATGTCACAAAACGAGAATTGTCATTTGTAATATTGCGACAAGGGGAGATATTATGATGTAATAAAGAATACTTTTGCGTAACAAGTAGCTGGGTTGAAAGTGTTTTTTATTAAAGACAGGAATATGTGAGCATTGTTCTGATTTTGTAGAATTACCTTTCGGGTCTGTTAGCAATGATAGACAAACAAATTAGCATCATTTAAAGAAAACGAAAAAAAACCAGTCCCTTGGGGACTGATGTAGAGTCCCGAAGTTACAATAAGAAAACATGTATGTTTTTTACTGTAACTTGATATATGTATTTTCATGCAAGAAAAATTAGGTATTCACCTTAACTTATCACTTTCATGGATTACTGTCATTTAATATCAGCGCTTTTAGCCAATACTGACACTTGTTTGGTAAGAACTCATAGTCCTTAGTGTTTTATGAGTGATGAATTCTTTATTAGCTGCAAAACTAACCATTTGAATGAAAATAGGTTTAACATATCACGAGAAACTGAACACGAGAACAGAACTTCAGACAGCTTAATTTAATAAGCTTTGGCACTATGTTGGCTATAACTAATTCTTCTTTTTGCCGTCAAATTGTTACACAAAAAGTGGCTTGTGGACGAGGTAGCTACTCACTGTAAAACTTTCTCGTAACCAAGATTTTAAAATTAAATTACTCTATTTATTATAAAAAGACTTTGCTTACGATTGCTACTTGAACAAAACATTCTTACTGCTTGCACCTGAAATGATTATAGTGGATTTAGTATCTACTTTTTGCTGAAGGAAGCAAGGTTGAATGTTAGTTTCGTGCATAAATTGTGTATGAACTTGATCGTGTAAATACAACCGTCCAGTTAATCCATACCACATTGTACGTAATATATATATGTATATGTCGTAGGAAGCTATTTATATGAAGCTGATGTCGGCAAGGATTATGTTTCTCCGACATATATACAGGGTGTCCCGAAACGTGACGTCAAGCGAGCACGGGATGATAGGCTATGTTATACCGGCTCTGGGAAAAATAAAGAAAAAAATCTATGTCACTTGGTTTAGTAATAATAATAACATTTTTGAAAATTTGGGAAATCGACACCCTTGACTATGTTTTCATGTACTATACTCACAAATGACCAAATTTTGCAGAGTTTTATTTTTTTATGTTATTCTAGAAAACTATGCTTTTGATTGTAGTCACTTTTATGCTGATCAATATTGGACATTTAGTAAAAAAAAAATAAGTTCGACTGAGTCATGGTCAAGAATTTTTATGTCAGCTAACTTCATCCCTTATTTTCTTTAAAAAACATTAGCAAAGCATCCTTGGCAAGTTGTCTAGAAAAATAGCCCATTTAATCAAGATTTCAAAAAGGTGAAATAATAACTATTTCCTTGTCTTATGTTTCCATGAAAAATATTATGAACCAAAATGGGTCGTTCAAAACTTGAACTAGGTGAAGTCTTAAGTATGCTATTGTTGGTTAATGAAACAAAAAGTGATCGTAGGTTAGTAGCGGTAGCAAATAAGAACAGATTGCTGTTGCTAAGCATTCCATGCCAGGTCGGTTGATGTGATGGGTGACCATTTCTTTTTTTTTCATAGTATCTCCGTACACATGACATTGAGCAGTTGTTCCCAGCTGACTTTGCTAGTAGAAGTCAGCTGCGAAATTTATTCAGAGGCCTTAGGGTGCCTAAATAACATCTGACTACATGGCTCAATAGAAGCTCTGGTATCTTACTTTTACTGTAAATGCCACATCACACTTACCATTTTCGTTCAGTCCTCCTTACATACATACATAGATAAACGGCCTATATCCGTCCCACAGTTGGGCACAGGCCTCACCTCAACTACAAGGGTGGGCGCTAGGCATACTCTAACACGCGGGCTCAGTGCGGATTGTTGTAGGGGTGTAAAATCAGTGAAAAAAATAATCTCAGATGTCATCAAGCCGCCCAAAGGCCCCCGACTAAGCTTCACGACTGACAGTTGGCGATGTCAATCGGGACAAACTGCTCAACGTGCCTTCCGAAGTACGGAAATGTCGGAAAAATACATTACTAGTCTTCCTTGCTCTATTGCAAAGAAATGTCATTCAACAAGAGCAAGATAAAAAATGGAAATAGGTAGCCTGAGATGCCGGTGACTGTACCACGATCCACACTTAGCTCACTGTGCCCACATGTTAGATTAGAGTATGACGTTGTAGCAATACGAGATAGTTTCGTTGACCATAAGCGTGATATACTGGGCACACGTCTTCCGGGACCAACCGCTCAACGTGCCTTCGAAGGACGGAGAAGCTATAAAAGATATTAAAAAAAACTGTTCGGAGTGGCTCAGCAACAGCAATCATTTCTTATTTGCTACCGCTACTAACCTACGATCACTTTTTGTTTCATTAACCAACAATAGCATACTTAAGACTTCACCTAGTTCAAGTTTTGAACGACCCATTTTGGTTCATAATATTTTTCATGGAAACATAAGACAAGGAAATAGTTATTATTTCACCTTTTTGAAATCTTGATTAAATGGGCTATTTTTCTAGACAACTTGCCAAGGATGCTTTGGTAATGTTTTTTAAAGAAAATAAGGGATGAAGTTAGCTGACATAAAAATTCTTGACCATGACTCAGTCGAACTTATTTTTTTTTTACTAAATGTCCAATATTGATCAGCATAAAAGTGACTACAATCAAAAGCATAGTTTTCTAGAATAACATAAAAAAATAAAACTCTGCAAAATTTGGTCATTTGTGAGTATAGTACATGAAAACATAGTCAAGGGTGTCGATTTCCCAAATTTTCAAAAATGTTATTATTATTACTAAACCAAGTGACATAGATTTTTTTCTTTATTTTTCCTATAGCCGGTATAACCTAGCCTATCATCCCGTGCCCGCTTGACGTCACGTTTCGGGACACCCTGTATAATATGTATGTTTATTTGCTCATAGTATTTAATTGTCTATGTATGTCTATTTTATTTTTATTAAAGTAACTTATTATAGAAAAGATTATCTATCAGTAACCATCTTGCACCACCACATCTATATATTCTTTACTTTTTCTCTACCGGAAGGTTGTCTGGAAGAGATCGCTTTTAGCGATAAGGCCCCCTTCATTGTACTGCTATATCTCTGTAAGCATTTTCATGTAATTGTTTTCTTTGTGCAATAAAGTAAGTATATCTTATCTTAAATAAATTTGAACCTAGATTATTTTCGGGTCTTTCCTCGCTGGTTTCCCGGAAAAACTTCGTACTGACTGCATGATCGTATGTCAATTTGTAACCTTTTTTTTTTTTTTTTTTTTCGAGGGGAATCCAGTTTACGGACATCCCGCCCTCCGGGGGAAGGGCGGGGGTGTGTCAGACTCACCCACTTGGGAATACTGACTAAACCCCCCGGTGCTCCAACGCTGTCATCATGTTGTTGGGATCGTGGGTATCGCTTTGTCGCGCTTCCATGAACCCGGCAACGGCTGTCCACGTCTGGACCCATCTTGTGTGGTAGTATTTCACCACTAAATCACCTTTGGTCAGGGTGTGCGAGGAGCACTCAGCACACCCTCCATCTTTTTGGCCCCTTACGAGGCGACAAAGAGCCCCCGCTATTGTCACCCGTAGAAATTGAGCCGGTTTCACGGCAGCATCACGCGATTATAGTTTCGCCGTCTGCGCCCAGTTCTCCGGCGGCGAAGCGGGTGGGACATGGGGTCCGCCTCTCGTGTTCGCTCCGCCGACTCCTTCTCACTTATTACAGCCTCACAGAACGCTGCGAAGGCTCCCCAGCATTCTTCACTCTTCACCATTGCACTGACAATAGAGGGCAGTGAGAGATCACAGCCTACTACTGACTCCAGCTCCAACCTTTGCGTTTGCCAATTGGGGCAGTGGGCCACAGTGTGCTCGGCCGTATCGTCGCCATCCCCGCACTGGTGGCAGATGGTGGACTGCTCCCTCTTGGCCACGCGGCACAAGTATCTCCCAAAACACCCGTGGCCCGTGAGGACTTGGGTGAGTCGGAAGGACAGCGCCCCGTGCCTACGTCCGATCCAGTCGTCCATGCACGGACGTATCGCCTCTATGGCTCGGTGACCATAGTTGGGTCTCACCAATCTTTCCCGCCATGTCTCTAGGAGATCCGCTTGGGAATCTTGTCTCCATTTCAAGATTTCGTCCGCGGCTGGATTTTCGCCGCGAGACCTTCTTTCCGCACATTTATGGTAAATATCCGCGAGGACGGCAGCATCTAAATCCCATGGTGGGATTGCTGCCATCAAGCACGCCGCCTCCCAAGCTATGGTACGGTACCCTCGTATGGCGCGAATGGCCAGCACCCTTTGCGGTCTTCTCAAGAGGGCCTGGTTTTGGGAACCTAGCGCGTTAACCCAGATTGGTGCGCCATAGAGGGCCATCGACCTAACCACACCGGTGTACAGGCGGCGGCAAGCTACGTCTGGTCCACCGATATTTGGGAGCAGCCGTGAAAGGCCACCAGCCGCCCTTATAAGCTTTGGAGCCAACTGGCGGAAATGCTCCTTGAAGGACCATCGGCTATCAAGGACGATGCCAAGGTACCGCATCGTCGACTTGATGTCGATGGTCACCCCTCCGATAGTTATGTGAGCTCCATCCGGTGGCGAGTTGCGGGGGCCGTGAAAGCAGAGAGCCTCCGATTTGTGAAGCGCCACCTTTAACCCCAATGTCCGAATCCTCTGGACCACGTTAGCTACTCCAGCTGTGGCCAGTATGCTCGCCTGTCGGTATGAGTTGCCGCGGGCGGTCACGAGGGTGTCATCGGCGTAGCATGTCACGTCGACCCCCCGGAGATTGGCGCCGCGCAGCACCCAGTCATACCCGATGTTCCACAGGAGAGGACCGAGAACTGAACCCTGTGGAACACCGCATGACATGTCTTGCCTTTCCCAGGTCTCTTTCGTGGGGTAAATTACCGCTCTGTCCGTGAGATAGGCGGCCACAATCCTTTTTAAATAAGGTGGGACTCGATGGTAATTAAGGGCCTCCTTAATGCATTCCCAGGGGAGGGTGTTGAACGCATTGGCGATATCTAAGGATACCGCCAACACCACATCACCCTGGGATACCGCCTCTTGTGCCGCGACCTTCACTTTCTGTATGGCGTCTATGGTGGAACGTCCTCGCCTAAAACCGTATTGGTTTGCGCTGAGACCCGGTCCACCGTCCTCCAAGTGCCTTACAAGACGAGCAGCTATCAGCCGCTCGAACAGTTTGTTGGCCTCGTCAAGCAGAACAATGGGTCGGTATGCCGACGGCGAGTCTGGTGGACGGCTATCTTTTCGCAGCAAGACAAGTTTGCCGGTTTTCCACTGGTGTGGATACCGGCCCTGTTCTAAGCAGGCTGCAAAAAGATTCCGGACCCGCGGCTCCCAGCCTCCGTGTCTCAATGCCAATACCCAGGCTTTCCCGGGGATGTTGTCCGGGCCCGGAGCGGTATTTTTGGCCTGCAGTCTTAATACGGCCGCTCCCATTTCCTCCTCCGTTATTTCAGGCACACTTTCATCGGGCTCCGCATAAGGACCAGTTGGCGGAGCCATCGACGGAGGTACGTGGTCCCCTGTGGTTGGGAACAGGGTTTCCACCACCTGCTGCAAGAACTGCGGCTCGAGAGTTGTTGTCAGCGGTGGGGCCCACGGACGAAGTTTTTGCCTCACCATTTTATAGGGCCTGCCCCAGGGATCTCTATCAAGGGTCTCAAGAAGCTCCTCCCAAGCTTCCGCCTTCGCTTTGGCTATTGCCACTTGAAGAGTCCCAGCGCAGGCTCTATATGCCGCGTATAATTCAGTCTCCCTGGCCTCGTCCCGACGGCGCCTTCTGCGAGATCTGGTGTACTGGCGACGAGCAGCTACGCAGTCGGAGCGCATCTGTGTGAGAGTCACCGACCACCAGTATACCTGGCGCTTTGGTGGAAACGGCCGGACCCGAGGCATTGCCGCATCGCATGTCGCGGACATGGCGTTGTTTAACCAGACAACCTCCTCGTCAACGTTGATGGGATCGTCTGGTACAGGTAACCAGGTTTGTACGACAGCCGCCTCAACGAACAACTCCCTGTCCATCCGCTTGAGGGCCCATCTGGGGCGCTCTTCCTCAGGGGGACGGCTTAAACTGGTCTGAGCATCTGAAGGGGTGGAAACCTTATACCGGATGTATCTGTGATCCGAAAGCGTCTCCACACCCTCCAGTACCTCCCAGTCTTGCACACGGCGCGCCAGGGCGGGATGTGCGAATGTCAAATCCACTATTGATCCCCCTTGTTGCCGCACGCACGTCTGTACCGACCCCCGATTGAGTATCATCAGCCCAGTCGTGATAACCCAATCTTCCAAAACTTTTCCACGCGGGTCTGTTGCTGGAGAGCCCCATGACATGGATTTGGCATTAAAATCACCAGCCACGATCACAGGGCCCCGACTCCCACTTATGAGGGCGGTGAGGCGCAGAAGAAACTGCTCGAATTCCGCTAGTGGGCGGTTTGGTGAGAAGTAAACGCCGACTACGTTCACGCCCTTTATTGACACCGCCACGCATCCCTGCCCTTTCTCCACCTTCTCAAAGGACGGGAAGCCAGCGGATGTCTGTGTGACGATTGCAACGTCTCCCTGTAAGTCTCCCGCCCAGTTGTCTCTCAATGGAACCGAATAGGGCTCAGAGATGATCGCTATTTGGATCAACCACTCCGCCATGCTCTGTGTCAGAAGGTCCTGAGCTCTTGCGCAGTGGTTGAGATTCGCCTGTAAAAGGTTTAGCGCCATTTATTCCAACGAGATTGCCACCTCCGAAGCCCTCTCCAATGGGCTGGTAGTCTGTGAGGGGACCCTGGGGCCATCACTTTCCTTTGTCCTCGTCCAGATGTTCTTTTTCCCTCTACCAGGTTTGGGAGCTGAGCACGATTTGCTACCCAACCGGTGACCCGCTGGTTTCTTTGCTGCTAGACATAAACTGCATTGCAGCGTTTGAGTGCATTGCGCAGCTTTGTGTCCGGGCTGGCCACATCTGTAACACAGCCCGCTGCGGTCTGTTTCTGATGGGCACCGCGCGCTGACGTGGCCTACCTCTAAGCAGCGGTAGCAGCGCAGAGGTCTGGGCTCAGAAACCCTGACTTGCGCTACTACCCATCCCACCAATAATCGGCCGCTTTCAGCCACCATTTTTGCAGCCGCAACCGGGCATCGCAGCCACACTACTCCCATTCCGTTTGACGGACTGCGTCTTATTTCGCCCGCCTTGATATTTTCGGCGTGGCACTGACCAGCGCGAGCCACTGCAGCCACCACCTCATCAGTAGATACTGCGTCATCCAGACCCGCCACCCGTACGTCTACGGTCTTTACGGGTCTGGAGATTTTCACTTCTTCGCCATTTAATACCTCTCTTAGCTTAGCTGCGAGAGTGTCCGCTTTTTCCCCATTAGACTCTCCAGTTACCTCTAATATGCGGCCGCCGGTTGCCGCGCACTTAACTCGAAGTGGCGGGATCCCGAGTCCAAAAAGGTCAATCCTGTTTTTGGCTTCTTTGAGCACCTTCTCGTACGTGAGCCCTTTTTCTTCTGCACCCGGCTGTAATGTTATGGTCACAGCAGCTGAGCTAGGTGGACGAATTACGGTTTTATTTACCTTCCTGGCCTTTTTAGGGGCCGTCTTTATGGGTATCGCCGTTTTTGGTTTGGCTGCTTCTGCAGCTTTCGTCTTTTTGGTGCCTTTGGCAGTCACAACATTCCACCCTTCTTTTAGGGCCGGGGGCGGCCTCAGCATTCGCGGCTCCTTCTGTTCTTTCTGCTCCACTCGCTCAGGGGCAGTCTTAGGTTTATCCTTGTCCTGGGACTTCACCTTCTTTCCCCTTTTCCCCTTTGTTGAGGGTGGGGGTGGGATAGGGTTTCCGGACTTTCCTTCTGCGGCATTGATTGGGCCTAGGGCGGGTTTCGCTGTTGGTATAGGCGCGGCAGCCGTAGCCTCTTTTCTCAACTCATGAGCTAGTGGTGGCCTCAATCGTGTTTCAGTTTCCTTTTCATAGCGATCTAGCTTGGCTTCCAGTTGGTGGTCCATCCATGTCATGACCTGCTGGATTACAGCTGTGGACACTTTTTCCACCACCACGTTAATTAAGCCTTCCAGGAACTCCTCAGAGACGAGTTGCTTCTCCGCTTCGTTACAAGCAGTTTCGTGTAGAAACTGACCGATCGGCTCGTCTCGAGACCACTGCATGTCCTCATCGTCCATCCTCGTAGCCGGGGCTGTATTCTCCATTTTCAAGGTGGCAGGACTTGCGTCTGCTGTCCTGGCCTCTTCTTTGGCCTTTTTAAGCTCTGCCTTGAGCCACGCATTTTCGGCTTCAAGTGCCGCCGTTTTCTCAATCGTTTGCTCGGCTTGCAATTCCAAATCCATACGTTCCGTGGCTAATTTGCGCTCCTGTGTCTGAGCCAATGCAATGTATTGACCGGATTTTGGGGGTCGTCCCCTTCCCCTCTTTGTTGTGGAGATCTTACGTGCCGACGGTGACTTCAAAACCTCAACGTCAGAATTATCACCAGACCTTTTGCGTCTGTTGTCTGGGCTGCACATTCTCCTACCGTCATCAGATTCTATTTCAGTGACTGACTCAAAAGAGTGGTCAGAATGGTCAGAGTCCGAGGTGTCAACCCGTACTACCTCTTCAACTTCTGCCAGTGTGTCTAGCGGCTGTTTTGTCGCGTCTAGTTCTGAGCTTTCTTGCCTAGCGCTCCTCTTGCGAGCTCTCTCCTCGCGCTTGGACAGTTTGCTGTCTTCTGCCTTCTTCTCGTTGGCCTTTAGCCATTTGGCTAATTTACCACCTTTCACCTCCTTCTCATCTTCTCCTCTCCTCAATACATCCTCAACCACAACCACCGTAGATATGCCTTCAAACAATTTTTTGCCCCCTCCCAGAATACGCTGGGGGCTGCCCGCCAAAGCGGGGAGGGATTCCCTACTGCCTGAGGCAATAGGACCTTCCTGGGTAGTTACTTTAAAACTGCTTAAATCCATATCGTTGTTTGACCGAAAGCCGGCCGGCTGTCCGCTCGCGCACATCGTAACGTTGGCCACTAACCAGCTTTAAGATATTGCTCAAGAGTTGTCGCTGTAAATCACAGACACTGGGAGGATCTTTCCATCCCCAGTTTCAATTAGGTCGCTACTGTCGACTTCTACACGTGCGAGCTAGCAATTACATACACATATGACTTGCAATTGCATTAAATGATAACTTGTTACTACGATTATCTTTTAAGAATGCTACAACCACTTTTTAATGGGAAATAAGACACAACTCCGGGGAAAAAATTGCCTTTAATTGAAACGTCACTTACATATTGCTCTCTTCTTAAGAATAGAATTGATTAATGACAAGATGAATTGAAACATCACTAAAATCTATAATTAAGTATAGATTATGCCCAGTTTAAAAACACAAACCGTAAAGCCTAAACTCTCAAATGCCACTTGAGGTTAAAAAGCTTTCAAATAGATATTGACCTGTATTTTGTCAGTATAATTTAAAGTGTGCTGAACTGAAGAATATATTGAAGGTTAAACTTTTAACAACATTCCAAAAACTCCGAAAGGTCATAGAAAGTATTCCCTAAACTAAATACCGATAAGTTACTCAAGTACGTAAGCTTATATTGCTCTTGAAAAGGAATGAATTAGGTACTTAGAGTGCTCTAAAATAATACGTTATGGCTTATTGCTGCTTGAATTTTATAATAGCCGTAGTCCATTAAGACAACTGCTTCAAGTATAATCAAGTATTCAAGTATAAGTAGCCTTCAGCATTGTAGTCTCGAGCTGCACTTAGTGACAGTATGTTTCTGAATTGAAAATGCGAGCAGAAATCAGTTGAGTCTCTATCGAATGCTTGATCAAAAGCTCACTTAACTTTACAAAGCATTGTGGAGGCTTCTGTGTAGTCAAGGGACTAGAGGTTGACATTGTTCAACTTGTTGTTTACACGAAAGTTCTCCTTAAGACTTACAAGGTCGAGAACATGCGAGTGATAACCTTGATGTATCACGTGTTCCTGAGGTAATCACTTACTAAACAAATGCCGAGTACCTTAGTATAATAATATACGGTTTTCTCGATAACATTATGTAACAGATAAAAGTCATTGTAGATCTCAGTGCCTGCCGTGCAATAAAACAGGCTTCATACATAGAAAATAGCCTTAACTTTCTAAATGAGCGCGTCATTTCAGCTTAGACGATCACTAACTACTTTGGTGACGTCAATAGGAGCTATAGAAGCCCTACAATATGAAGGCAACGTTGTCTCATGAATCCGGAACTGAATTAATTAACCTATAAATCATCCGGGAGGTAGATTCAATAGTAAAACCATATTGTTTGATTAGGTTCTAGTGTCCAGTTTATCCTCTGTAAGGCTCTGTATTTTGTACTATCTACAAACAGTTTGGAAAACGTTAATTGTTACATTACGTCTTTGTTAAGTAAAGTTAAGTTAACTTCGTCATCCATCGAAATAATACAACTTCACAGATTCTACTCACTAGCTCATATTTTTTTTTCATTTTCTAAGCTGACATTTCATCATTCATACTATACAATTTTAAATACATAGTAAAGTTTCATACATAGGTCAGAGGTAAAAAAAACATGCAAACTTTAACTTACGGCAAGATCACATGAAAAACTTGTTTATTTGAAATACAATGCAAAATAGTTTAGGTGCAATTAAATTAAATAAAAAACTTTGACAAAGCATTTTTTATCAACTAAAAATTACCACTTCTGAAAAAGTTAAACATAAAACAAAAACAGTTAGGTTGGGTTGCACCATCTGACTTTAACAACAACAAACATCAAAATTTCGGTTAAAGTTAAAGTTAGGCCCAAAAATGACGTCAAATTGTCAAATTTGACAAAAACTTTAACTTTAACCTTAACTTCTACTATGGTGCAACTTACCCTTAATAGTGTAGTTAGGATGCTGAATATTCACATGCACACGTTAAAATTATTGCATCCATCTGAGTGTGGAAGTTAAAACAACAATAATCACTCTAATTACTTGTATCTGCAAACTTTCACTTAGGTCTGCGGTACAATTTAATAGTAGTAATTTAACTTGAGACATGGGAAATTAGTGCTTAATAGGTCCTCATTTAGGTATATTATGTTACCGGAACTAATTTGTATTCTAACCCAGGCAATTTAGCTAAGTTATCACAAGCCCCATCTAGTTGCTTAAATGATACAACAATGTATACAACAATTTACGCTTCCGAACAATAAGTTATGTCTTAACAATTTCGGCTATCTACAATAAGCTAGCTAGCTTACTACACTACTTACTTAAGTAAGTAACATGCAATAATGATTGGTTGTTCAGTAGTAAGTTATGTGTATTGTAGCTACAAGGTGTGCAAAACAAAGTTGACTAACTTCAGATCTAATATTTTCTTCATCCAAATAGTGTTTAATCTTAATGTCAGATGTTATCACGCCGCCCTAAGGACTCCGGTTATGCTTAACGACTGGCATAAAGCGCAGTCAGTTGGTACCAACTGCTTAGCATTCCTCTGAGGCACAGTAACAGTAATTTTTGTATATTTCAATGTAACATTTGTTGATTAACCTATTTTTTTCTGAAAATAAACTTTTAATCATTACACCATCTACTTAACCCCAAACTTAGCAAGCCTTGTACTGTGGGTAACAGGTTTTTTTCAGGAAATACATACTAAACATAGAAAAAACCTAGACCCAAACTAACAGACATTCATGCAAATGTTCGGGGCAGAGATTGGACCCACGACCTTAGCCAAGTTTTTAACTATTACACCAAATGATTGGAAAAAAATATTCCACGATAGTTAAATTTTAAAAAAATACCTGCTCTTGTTAGGTGATTGACTCGACTGAATGGAACTGACCTGATGACGTCATCTACAACGCCGTACTCATTAACGTAGTAATAACAATTATACTGAACTTGACATTTGTAGGGCTTGTGATTGATATTGTTTGTGCCCTTGAGCCTGTTGTTTTGTTCCTTTCATTGTTTTCCGATAGGTCGATATAATCATGTTTGCAGAATGGCTTTTCAAGTTTGATAATTTAGGAGTATGAATTTTGTTGAAATTACTTAGTACAGGTTCATAAACAAAATTGTTACCTTAATAAGCCATGAGGTGCCCGTGGCGCAGTTGTGGCAGTGATCGGCAACGATCGCTGTCGTAAAGCAACACACGCGGGGTCGGAAATGGGATGGGTGACCACTCCGACCGAAATTCAGTGATGTGTATTTCAGGCATCTCCGTGCTTAAGAAGGCACGTTAAGCAGTTGGTCCCGGTTGAAGTCGCGAGATGTCAGTCGTTAAGCCAAGCCAGAGGCCTCAGGGCGGCTTGATAACATCTGACATTAAAGTTGCTCACTAACCTTACACCCCTCCAACTATCCGCACTGAGTTCATAGTCATAGTTGAGGCGAGGCCTGTGCCCTGCAGTGGGACGTATATAGATCGTTTATGTATGTATGTATGTAATAAGCCATTAGGATCCTACTGTTCTAGGCAACAGCCTCCCTTTTCCTTTTCCAAGCAATTCTGTTTAAAGATTTTAAGGATAGTGTCCTGCAAAGCGTCCAGCTCGTGGCGCCAATTTGTAAAAGGTTAACACAAAATAGGTTCAAAGATTGCGACAGTCAGTATTGAAAGCCACGAGGAGTTCATTGCTGGACATGAAATTCTCCCACAAATTGTCAAAGAGCATTCTCATCTTGCAACCATTGCAAACGTCAAACTCTTCAACGATTTGAATGATATAAGAATAAAAAAATTACAATTAATAAATAAATATCACTCGACACTATTCCATACAGCACCATTTAACTTGTGCTATGGGAAACTAGACAACGGATGAACATAAATCTAATTACTTTTTTAAAAAAAAAACATACTTACTTATATACATAGGAAACACTCAGACCAGTACAAACAGATATGTTCATTCACACAAATGCTTCAAGTACTGTGCGCAAATCGAACCCGCAACCTCTGTTGTAATAGCCCACTTCTGAACCATTACATCAAAGCGGTCACTAAAATGTCTAAATAAAATAAAATATATAGATAGTGATTATCGCGCATGTTCAATTTTACATCTTCTGTCCTTTACCTTCCTTGGGTCCCTTGGATTCCAGGGATCATGCAGTCCCCCTATGAGTCGAAACAATCAGAAATATATTAGTAACACTTGAAATGTAAGCTCCGGGTTCAATCAATAGGCTTAGTAGATACCAATCTCAGTTTGCCAAAGGCGAAATGCCTCTCCTTCTGTTTGAAAGCTATAGCGCTCAGTTTAAACGTATTTTACTCGATTTCAAAAACATGAATATTATTTGGCTTAACACCGAATTCACAAACGCAAATCAACGTTGAGCATCTCTCAGAAGTATGGCTGTACATTTTAGCTCTAAGGAAATTTTTGCGGAACGTTTGTGAATTCGGGGGACGTTAAAAAAACATAAATGATATGTTTTTGCATTAATTATACAACTAACCTAATAGCTAAGATAGTAATCGATTAGCTTGAGGTAAGCCAGTTAGACCGTACCTATGTATTTCTATATATTGGCCTCCCGATACTTCCGTTTCCATAAGACATGACCATGCATGTAATAGTTAATTTTCTTTGCCACTACAACCCATGACAGTCTAAAAGTCGTAGCTCACTAGGCAAGCACGGCAGCTGCACGGATCCGACCTAGCAATTATCTTGCCATTCAAATTTAAACTTTGGGTTGTGGATGGTACAATAATTTTTGCAATAATATCACTCAACTCGCAGTGTGCGTCTTTACAACTTAGGGTTCTAATTTGAATAACAAGATAATTGCCGAGTCGGTGCAGTGCTAAGTGCTTGCCTAGTGTGCTACGAGTTTAAAAGAACTACTTTAGATTCTTCCTTTCTCCCTATATCTTCAAAATTGTCATAGAACAAGGATTTGTATTATATCTAGAGACTAGCAGATGAACTACGTTAAAATGCAATTGTGGTATACGGTCATGGCATCTGTATTTGAAAAGAAAAGTTTGTAAAGCTGAACCTTTTTTTTGCGGCTTATGATAAAAGTTTAATTTGTTTACGACCTACGGATGTTTAAAAATAATCTGATCTGATGCAATCTGAATTATTTAAAAGCTAACCTTTTAAACCTGTGCTGTTCTGAAGATTATCTGCCGGTCTGTCACTAGGCTATATCCAAAACCAGGACAATGCTGGAATTTTCACAATTAATGTATTTCCGTTTCCGCTATAACAAGATAATAATGTAGTTGTATAGTACCTTCAAGAATAAAATAATAAAGTTTATATTCGAGAGGGTTCCCATGCAACAAACGTATTTTTTTTGCGTTGTTTACTCAATTATGGTACAGAACCCTACGTGAGCGAGTCCAACAAACACATGGCCGGTTTTTCCATTTATTCTAAGTAGACTGATCGTAAAGCTTAGCTTACCACATAGCTTTAGGCAATTTTTGATAAGTATGTTTATGATTACTAAATATGATAAAAAGTATTTGTTTCTTAAGCAAATTGAAGCAAACACGTTCAATATAAATAATGATTCGAGCCTCTTTTGCCAGATTGACCAACTTCGATTCGTTTCCAAGTTTGAAATTTGTATGCGAACGGAATACTTAGGTACAAAATATGAATTGCGTTATTTTATCTCGTTCGGAAATAAGATCATTGAATTCATTAATATTCCGAATGTTTGATGTACGCACTGATTAAATTGCAAATTTCAAAGCCGTACAAAATGTTAAAAGGATTAATTATTTCATTTCCGAGGTACTCAAAGGAATATAATATTACGAGTCTCAATGACGATTGTCATTTGTTGGTGTTTTTGAGAAAATCAGCAGTTTTTCAGCGTATAAAGTGGGGTTACTTAGTTATAGTTCTTTATTAAATACGGGGACGACAGCTGCACGAAGACAAAAGTTTTTTATTGTAGAAAACAGTAAACAAAAGTAGCCGAAGAAAAGGAAAAGTCTACGTGCACTGGTTCTTTGATGCCTTTTCAAAAGTTCTGAAGGTGATTGACTTATATCCGCTTCCTGTAGATGTAAGTAGTTCATTATCAACTGAAAAATACTAGAAAGTTATGCAATATAGGTACAATGTAACAACCAATTTTCAACATGCATAAGAAATAAGAAGTTTCTTTGAAGAAAATACTATTAATTTCAACCAGGCTTTTCAACCATTTAAGCTCTCGATGGCAGATGTCAGAACACCAGTTTGATCGCATTTTAATGAAAACTGCTGCTACTTTGATTTCAACTATTCTCAGATGAATATTATAAGGGACCAAGAAATGAAATTAGGCAGTCTTCATATTTTTGGATCTCACTTTTACCCCCTTATTCATAAAAACTTAAACAGCTCTTATAGAACACGATAACTATTGTATCGCTTTGTCACTGTCATTCTTGTTGCTGCCGCCATTTGCGAGTAAGTGACAGAACACGTCAATAGCTTAAACAATGCGTTAGCGTTGCGTTCGTTTTTATGAATAAGGGGGTTAGAAGTTAACTTTTTGCTTGGAATTAGTAATGCTCTATGGAAGCTGTCATCGAGAGTTCAAAAGGTTGTAAAAATAATAGAAATTTAACCTTTCTCATACCATAAAAGTAACATGCGAACAAAACTGTTCAAAAAACCTTCTTCTCCTTTTTTTTAAAAACAACTAAAGCTCTCAGAACTATAATTGTACACTCAGCTGTTTATTTCTTCAGTATAGAGTTTAGGTCAAAATAGAAGTCAAAAAACAATAATTTAATTTTTAAATGAAGGCTTCAATTAATTTAGGCTCATTGTAGCCTTTATATACTTAAAACAAAGGATTCAAACATCACAAACATATTTTAAGAACCTACAAATATTACAAAAATGCATTTCAGTGTCTTTATCCTCTTTTATAGATAATGTTATAATGCAAAACTACGTCTTGTTAGAGGCGAATAAAGTTCCTGTAGACACACGATCGCTCTTGAATTTAAATCTACTTAAGAGCATTCAATTTGCATTTGCATTCTGAACTTGCAGCGAATGCAGACTGCATACAGTAATGACGTAACGCCACATGTTGAGAATTGGTATCCAAAATATATACATCTACATAAAATCCATTGGGTATCCAGGGTACGTAATAAGCTTGCATATTCATAAGGTTATGTTACTGGACATTGAGTAGAATGGAACCTGATGTTTCTGACATTTGACCCCAAGCTTAGAAGAGCTTGAAGATATAACACACCTACAACTATACACTTACGACAATATATTTTGATCCCAAAGATGATATTATTATGTGTAACATCCGTGGTAAACAAAAAGTTGGAAGCCTACAAATCCAACCTATGACCTTGACCTATGGCATCAATGTATGTGGCTAATTTTAAAATGTGATTTCTTAATCAGAAAGTAGGTAAGCTGTACATTTCAGAATGAAACTTACTGTTGGAATCTTGAATGTCTTAAACTTTTATATCTGTGTAAAAGGGAACTATCAAAACACCCCCCTTTTTTTGATTGTATATCTTAGCTTAATTATGTATTTTATATAAGTGGAAACTTTATTGGTTTTAGTGAAATATGTGAGTAATAGCTGTAGATATTTTAAACACTGTATGTTGCCTGGAGAATAAATAAAAAAAAACAAATGGACTATTGAACATTTCTTATATTATATTTGTGCTAGCTTGTTAGATATTCTACTAGTGCCCAACATGTCTCGTCTCCCTTTAAAGAGATGAGAAAACACTGTTCGCATCTTAGATTGTATTTGAAAACATTCATCACGATTATGCTAAAGCTTGTGAGCTTTAGCATAATTGTAGGTAGGCCAATCTGATGTGAAACTTGTGAAAGTCCTAGTTGCAATCTTTATTATTTTCCTGTTGCAGTTTGCCAACTTTAGAAGTAGACCAAGAATACTAAAAAGGGAGAATTTTTTGTTCCTTTCTTAATAGTCAAAGGACAACTATGTTTTTGAGTAAAACATTACCAAAGTTAGATTAAGGACTTGATAAAAATATGAATATTTTCTATTGTAATTGTCACTTTGTTTGCGAAATAATAAATAAATAAGACACGCCATTGAATTAGCCTTTAGACAGTCCAACTGCGTGGTCATCATTTTCTAACCCCGACAAAAAAGAGTGGTGTCATAAAGTTGACGGTCGTCTCTGGGTATTTATCTGTCCGCCTTTTTATATCCAAGCAAGCTGAGGAAAGTACATAACTAAATTGAAATTAGTGCACCATTACATATTTTTTTTGTTGAGTAGCTTTTGCCGACACGTCGACATTTAAATAGAAACTATTAACTAAAGCTTTTTTTTCCATTTCAAATGGTATTTTTGAGTCGGAGTCGTTAAAGTTTCAAGTAGTTATTTATTTTATTTCCTGAATTGTTGTTATTTTTTTCAGACTTAAATTAATTTAAGATATGCTCACCCCTTGCTATTTTATTTTATTTTATTTTATTAAGGAATCCAACAGCGTTATTACAATTTCTTTCTTATATACTTAGAACTATGAGTACAGCAAATTACAGGTTTCCCTTCATACTACCATTTGCACAGGACGTGAGAAAAATAATATACATATATTTAATAATGTACTAACATATATATTAAAAAAATAAAAAATACTTACACACATTTACACATAATATACATTTCAATACATAAAAATTAAATAATAATTATATAAAACGGTCATCTAATATACATACACATACCTACATAAATATAATACATATATTCATTTAAATACATTTCATTAAACATATGAAAATAGCAAAATTATTATTTATTTTTTCTTAGTTTTAGTCTTGTATCTATTCCTCTATATTATTGAGAATTTCCATCGCCTTATGTTTAACTGTATTTTTACTGTGAGTGAACATGTCAATCTCCCGGAAAGTGTCGTTGTAGGTCTGCAGCAATCGAGAAACTATAAAATAACTATAAAAGTTTTCAATAATAATCAACCCCGTGTCTCAAAAATGGTGATAAGCCCACAATTCAAAAAGTTGAGATTTCAAAATGAAATAAGTTCTATCCGTCATAACCCTTTAACGAATTCTCGGTAAAACATTTCCGTAAAGCAATTATACATTAAGAAAGATCTCGGTTAAGACGGAGAGACCATTACGAATTTGGTAGGTATTGGCTTTCATTATAATCTCGAGGCAAGAAGGAATTGGCCCAATTTTGGTTTGGTATAAGCATAGAAAATGAAATTTAATGTTCTGTGGATATAAGTATTTCTATATCGTTGCCTAAAGTCATAGTCCTACATAAGCCCTGAAAGCTACGGTTCAATTTGATGAAAGGCAATGTTTAAAAATAATAATTAAAATCTAGAAAAGACCCAGAAATCAGTGATTGGTTACGTTTAAGATATTTGATTTTCGAGTAGATACAAGGCCACGTCATAACGTTTAGCCATGACAGCCGATAAATACGTTTAAGTAAGAATACTATTAAGAACTATTAGTGCTATAGGTCTAGCCTCTGGCCCGGATAATAGCATGATAATAGCATTTCTAACAAGCTCCGTCTCCGGCAGGTTATCACTCAGCGACAATGCTTAAAGAGTAGAACCATCGTCGAATATATTTTAATATCGGAAAATCATTATATCCCTGGACATTCCACACTCAGCGCCATCTAGCCCTGGACGAAGCTAATTATAGCTTGTATTATGGCATACTAATCAACACAGAAACATACTCAAATACTTCTTATTTATGTAACTACATACATAATTATATACACAGGAAACAGACCAATACAAAAAGACATGTTCATGCACATGAATGTGTGTTCACTTGTTCTAAAATATTTTTTGTTTTGAATAATAAACTTGTGTTAGTTTTTTGTAATAAGCAAATGGTTAAAACTAATTAACACGAGCGTTGATTGATCTTTGAGAAGTTAAGTCAATCCGGGAATCGACAAGATTAGCATCAACCTTTCAATGCAAGGACGGAATGATGTAATACAGATCACTCAAACTGATTACATTGTATAACTACTCTCAGCTAAGCTGTATAATCCTTTTGGTGAAATTAATCTGGCTTATTACGACTAAGTTTAGTCGAAATAACGGTGTGTTTCTCCAAAGCAGTTTGTTGACGTTTATTTGTATAATTACATAATATACAATTTGAAAAAAAAACATTCAGGCTCTAAAAAGTAGAGGTAGTTTTTGTTTTGATTAATATATTTTAGTTTTTTTTTATAGTGGTCTTCAAGATGACCTCACTCCAGCTGATGAGAAGCAGTCGTGAGGTTCAGATATGGGGTTGACAAGCACAGTAATTGAGAAATACTTTGCTGGTCAATCTCATTTTGAAGGCCTGCATAAATGCCTTTTCACGCCCCGCTCAAAATACCCGGGATTGTAGGTAGAAGGTAACACATATGCTGAAAGAGCGTCCCACGTCTGGATAGCACGACACAGGAACGAATCACCGAACCTTTTGGTGCGGGCCGAAATCGCTGGATCGTGTGTAGATGTTGACGCAGACCAGCGCGTGTGGTGCGGGAGTGGAAGGGTGAGGATGGGATCAGTTGGAACAACACGCCAGAGCATTCGCCGTTGTAAAGGCGGTAGAGGAAATATTGAAGCTACTTAAGTGTTCAAACAAATGCAACGCCAACAAAAAAAAAATTAAGTTTTAATATCAATGATAAACGTTAAACAACACTTAATTCTACTTGGCTGTGTAGTCAACCACTATCTGGCGTAACAACAAATTTTGCGATTTCAATTTAATTGAAACATAACATTACGATTTTTACTATCCACACCGATTTTCGCCGTCATGGTGAACGGAACAGTCTGAAGCCCACATTTTTCCGAGCAAATTTAAAGCGAGGACAAACCTACCACCGCTGTCTGGGTTGCTAAGCTGTGTTATAATACAGCGTTATTATTCAAGAACATAATATTATCTTGATTTATTGGCCTGAAAGTTTATTAGTTCCTTGAAGCAAGTAGAAACAGCAGAATTGGATATCAAAAGCAAATTTCCTTTCATTTTATCATAGATTTTACGTTAATTAAGTCTAAGCAGTATGTACCTACAAAGCAGTATTCAAACAAAAGGTACGCTTGTTGCATTTTCCAATATCGAGCAGGACTCGAGTAATAGTTCTGTGTACCGTTAGAATATTGTAGAATGTTACGCTTTATTCCTATAGGTAAACATTTTTCTTCGCCTTCCTTTTAATATTGTTGAGATAACTCATTGTTTGCGCGATGTCTTCGAGTGTTTTGATGCCGATAAATCGTAAGGAATAAAATTGAATGAGTGACAATTTGAGACTTACTGTAGGCTCAAGGTTGTAGGTATTTCTTCTGTGACGGACTGAGTGTTGGAACAAGCAAAAAGGTGATTTTGGTACCTTTTCAGTACTTTTCACCTGTTACTACAAAGAGCAAAAATATTTGTATGCTCAAAACAGTCAATCAATCAAATTGTATAATTGTTTTTAGCTACGCTACTGCTCTTTTTTGGGTTATGAAGGTATAATCAACCAATTTCAGCGGTCCGATCGATTTAAAATTTAGAATCCTGGCCACATGTTAATAATTCAATTTATTTAGAATTGCATAAGTTAATCAGCTTATTCGTTTTATCAGTTTGGAAATGCTCTAAGAATTAAAATACTAAGCCACCGACCCCATCGCGTGCGTAATTCACTACCTCTTCACTTTATAATTACATACGAAGTACACAAGTCACGTGTTCATATCGTACGCGACGCGATTCCTTGTCTCGCTTAAAGGCGAAAATGTACAAGTCTTTGACCTTATCGACATCCTGAACGAGCATTAAGAGCAAAGTTGAACCGCTTATCTCGTTGAAGGCGATAAAAACATTTATAGCCCGTTTAGTGCAGCGGTAACGACCGCTGAAGGGACGCAAAGGGTTGATTTCCATTTCCGCACCAAGAAAAATGACCCCTTTCATCTATATATTAAGTAAAGCCTGGGTGTTGGCCAATCTTTGTTGTTATTTTCTTAACCCACAGAATTTAAGATATTATTCTGTTAAAATGTATAATAGAATGTATCTCTATTATACTTGAGTTAAAAGCAAATGTAGACATTTACTGTGTAAACTAAATCTTTAATTAATTACAAGAACCGTGTAAATACCTCCTTAAACTACGCTACTATATTACGTTTATAACATGTAATAGAAACTGCTTTCGACCTTGAATAACCATTAAGAATGAAACGTAGATATTAATTTTGCAGCAAAATTAAAATGACACCTGTTTCTGCCGTATACCCACTGTTTAAAAATAAAAGTGTCGAATGCAATTTGCTTTTCTTTCATAGATTAATGCACTACTGTAAGTGTGGATCGCTTATGATAAAAAGAGCCCCAACAACCGGCCGCCATATAAATCTATGGGGGACGGTCACTCTTCAACTTATGTCAGGAGTAGACGTCGTCGACGAGCCGAGTCCGTGAGCCTGTGTGCTTTCATTGCACAGGCGACCCTGTAGAGGACGGCAGTATGGGGTGGCCTCGCACTGTCGAACACCGGAGGGTGTGTAAGATGGGAGGTCCTACTCGCCTTGAGGTGAGCCGGAACACCAAAACAGCGCACCAGGGTTTCACCGGTAGAGGGCCTTCTCGGGAGAGTCCTCGGTAAACCCTGGTCACGCGCAGAAGGCCGCCCCGGTGTTTTAGTGGGTATTCCCACCCATTTCTGGGGTAGTCGAGTCTCACACTCCCCCGCTACCCTTCCCTAAGCAGCGGGAAGTGCGTGAGGGCATTACACCGGGTTAAAAAAAAAGTTTTGACGTCGTGTAGCTATTGATGATGATTTTAAAACAATACCTAAGACACCAAAGATATTAACTTTTTCCAATATCTTAAATCATCCGAATAAACACATTACTGACCAATGATCCATTTCATCTCAACATTGATGGGGGTTTCAAATTAAATTATACGGTTGATGATTTGCATCAGAGGGCGAAAAACTTGTTTTCAACCCCTAACTCCGAAATTCGCCAAAATTCGCTGAATTACTGCACAAACTTTTGTTCCTTGTTCCTTGGGATCCTTTGTTTGAAAAGTAATAGAGTTATGGAATTATAAATAGGTTTTATGCTTGAGAATGTAGAGATTTTCTCTCTGACAGTAGAAGTCATAATCCTAAATTATACATTCGATCTGTAATTCAATACTTCTGTAACGTTTTTCGTACAAAAAGTATGACATAACATAACATACCCCATATCCCTAATTCAGTTAGGTTATTCGGTTAGTCAGAGGCACACTGATTGTTGCCGTCATGATGAACGGAACATTCAGAAGCCCAGCGCCGAGGGAATTTGAACCCAACGTGGAAAGGGGCGAGCATACCGCCGTTATCCGTCGTAAAAGTTAACTATCCTACTTCCTAATACCAATTATCCTATTAAAACTTGTTTGTTTTGATAAAAAACGATAGTAATACGCCATCTTAAATTATTGCCTAAATTATTATATTAACAAAGGGTAAATTCATTGTCATTTTAACATCGTGCTTTGGTATTAAAGTTAAATGGTACATTCACTTATATTGAAGTGCAATGACCTCGAAGTAGTTTGCCTTTCAATAGCGTATCATACACAACTTTTATGGATAACTTGCAAGATCGACTTCCTGGTCCAAAAGTTGATCCAGTTTTTGTTTTGTGTCTCTCTCAAGGGTTTGTTATAACAGCAAACAACTGATATTAATCAAGAACATAACTGTTGAGTAATGTGCTCAAACACAGTAATATAATATTATCTATAGTATTACAAACAAACCAATTCACGGTAACCATTTGTTCACTTATTAAAATTTTCATTTTAAGTAATTCAGCCAAAATACTTAACTAACGTAACTTTTGTTCCGAATGTTTCATGAAAAAAAGCAAGATATTTACCTTCTCCTTTATGTTTCTATTTACCTTTTAAAAGTAAATAGTAACATTTGTAATAAATAGAATACATCAATAGGTAAAAAATATGAAAAAGTTATTATTGTTGTTGAATAAAAAAAGTGAATTTATCAATGAAACATTTGCTCACCTTGCTAACGTACATTTGTCGCTATGCATATCCTGTTGAGTGTATGCATTCATTATAATTTTGCAACGCCTCATTAAGCCCTCATATTTGGAAAACGCCCGTATGCAATTTTGCATATACGAGTATGACTTTAATTGCTACAAAGTATTATTTTCACTACAAAATTACCAGCGGAATCGCTTTCCAAGTTACAATATAAAGTATGCATGCAACTTCGATAGTTCTACTTTAGTTTGGACTTTAAAATGAAATGTCTTGTTAAACAACAAATAAATAAAATTGCTATTTTATAGGTGATGTGTTGTTTTATAACTGCAATTTTCGTAGGTCATTCAAAATCATGCTAGTCAGGAGTTACCTAGCAAAAATAAAAAGCTATCCTGTTCCTGTTACATACAGTAATAAAAACCGTTTTCTCTACCGTATCGTCAAACTTGACGTCGTAAATTGGATAATATTTTATGTTATCTCTGAGGCAGCACTCGTAAAACTACGTGAAACAGAATTTAAAATTCTGCGCACGTCCACTACAAATCTTAATAAATAAAAAATTAAAAATAAGCAACGATTTACACGCTGTATGACTTTTCAATATGATCAGAATTTGTAGTAATACTGGTTAATAAGTCAGATTACGGGTTTAATCCTCATTTACAAGCATTTATGCTCATTATTGGAATTGAATCCGTAATTTTCAGATGAATAATAACAGTAGAATTGGTTTTAGGTTAAATCAGAGTCACTGATTTATTTCGAAATGAGGGCCATTTGTCAAAATTTTCTCGCCTAGAAAACAAAAACAACGACAACAACAGGTGTGGCGAATACAGTTTTCAATATTTAAGTTACAACAGATGTGGCAAATACAATTTTCAATATCTAACTTGCTGAAATTTCTTTGGTGTTGACAAACAGCGAGAAAAGTAAGTTTGTTTGGCAGAGTTTGGCCTTCTGAATGTTCCGTTCACGCAACAGTCCCAGTGCCTCTGACTACTCTTTTTGAGAATACGTCTTTAAATTTTAGAACACAGACGTTCCATCCTGGTCGTAATCCTATTTAAGGGTGTTCCGCTGCAAAATATGGAAAATCACTTTCATGATTATCAGCAACTTAAAACCGTGTTAACGTCGCTTCATCAAATTTATGAAGGTTTACTCGAACACCTAGGTTTATCACGCCACATGAGCAAAAACATCGTAAAATTAAGAAAGAGTATTGACTTGTCAGGCATCTGACATGACTGGTTTTTACGGTCATCTAACGATTAGAACCCGAACTGATAGGGTATCATGCCTTTCCAGGGAATAACGCCTCGAGAAATGGATTTAAATAACAAATTTGTATTTCTTTCTATTAAAAACATGTCTGTTATAATGTACGCTGCACTTTAAAAATTAGTAGCGTTACCAGAACTTGATGTTTTTTCATAAACTCGGTCAGAAGGAAGTAGTAATATACTGCAAAATACTTGATAATTCATCATTATAAGATAAAACCTAGTTGTTGCATTAATTTGTTCTTTAACGAGCAGATTCATTATTTTGAAAACTTATTCACTATCAAAATCTGCCCGCCAAGCTAAAAAGCGAACCGTCGAACGAGGTATTTAGGAGCCAGCTGAGAAACTTTTTATTTGAAAATCTATTTTATTCAACGGCCGAATTTATAAACCTTAACATGATTAATTAATTTTATTGTAACCCATCGACATTGTTTATCTTGTGACTCTTTGGTATGGTCTTATCTTATCTTTTATTTTAATTTTAATGTTTTTCAATTAAATTTTTTCAACAAGTTTAATTTTTATTTTATGTTATATAGCTGTAATTTTACTTCTTTGACGATCTCAATTTGAATTACCTATATTTTGACATCCAATGTAATTTGTAGTGAATTTTAATTTGAGAAATAAATTATCTGATCTAATCTATCAAATTCGCTTGATTCTGGAAAAATAACTTCTATTAACTTTTGGAAAATTACTAGTATTCACTTCTGAAATACTTTTCAAAATCCTTCATCACATTTGGCTTCCAATTCAGGAGTTATCGTTTTGTGGCAAATAAAATCAGGAGACACGATTTCATAATATTAATCTGGAAGAATTCAGTAAGCCGTCACGTTATTGTGAATACTTTTATCGTCATATGAAATGGAATGGCGACGATAAATTACTTACACCGAAGGCGTGTTCCAATCGATTACTGGGAACGGTCGTGAATTAAATAAAACCTATCTACAGTGTCACTGGTGTTAGACGAGGGCTGCTATTTATACATATGTATATCCGTAATAAAATAGCTCTTCTTCCTTCCAGGCATTTTAAACTCTGCAGGCCTTCTCCAGTATTTGACACATATAAATAAATATCATTATAAATAAATATTCCTGAGCATTATCCCACACAGCGCCATCTAGCCCCAAATTAAGGGATTAGATACCCTGTGCTGTGATGTGCTCTCCCGTGGTCTCCCATGTCTTGGTAATACACAATCATATCAAATATTTCATAGGTATGTTTGCATAAAGAATCAGAATTCTCAATTTTTGTGTCACGTTGCCTTTCAAGAAAACATTAAATGTTTAATCAACAATTTGTTTTGATTAAACATTATTCAGAATTAACGCGATTGCAAACCTAGAAAATGTTGATTTTAGGACTCTTCACATAACATAAGTACTCGCTGCAGTCACTGAAGGTGAGTTTTAATCATGTATGAAGCACTAGTTCATTTTAATTGCTCAGCAGTTGAAGAATAGTGGCCTGCCGCCACTATTCTCACAACACAAACAAAATGTGAACAATAAAGAGAACTATAAGTGGTGCGAGCCATTCTCATATGCATATGAGAAATGTTCACGTCTAAACGTAACAAAACAAACAAACAAACAATAGTCTTTAGAGGCACGGACCACACCTCAACTATGAAGTAAGTAGCGCGAGCCATATTTCATCACGCGTACTCACTGCGGATTAACAGAAGGGTCCAAAAAGTTGGTGATAAACCTAACTATCAGATGTTACGAAGCCACCATAAGGCCTCTGACTGTGCTCTAATACTAACATCAAGCGAGGTAAGTCAGGAAAAACTGCTTATAGTGCGTTTCGAAGCACTGAGATGCCCGAAAAATCCATCACAAAATTACGGTCCCAAGGTCACCTGCTCGCGTCGGATACCGTTTACCTTAACAATAAAAAAAAAAAAAAACGAGTGAAGATAAAGATAAAGAAGAGTGAATAAGCATTTACTAGACAGTCATGTAGCACCGTAAATCTACAGGAAGGTCGAAAGCAGCCGCCTAAGTGTACACCTTACAATCAACATTTTCATGGTTTGCGATCGCGTTAATTCTGACTAATACTAAACAATGTATTATCAACAAATGTTTTCTTATCTCTTACTCTTCTTTATCCTTTTATGAAAGTGAACGTGAAACAAAAATTGCGTGTTCTTATTTTTTATCCCTACTTATAAAATATTTGATAAACATGATTGTGTATTCCTAAACTAAGGCATGGGAGAGGTAGAACCTGCTATAATTTGTAAGTTATCTACCCTGCGTAGATAACTTAAAAATTTTAGCAACATTTATGAATACAATAAATAAGGTAAGAATATTTTTTTAAAGTACTCTCACCCAAAATATTGAAAGAAATATCTGAAGAAATAGTAACTTTTCTGACTATAGTCAGAAAAGTGACCTTTCTTTAGTCAGTAATAGTGTTTTATGAAGTAATTCATGTCTTTGAGCAATTGCTACTTATTTCGGTTAACCAAGGTATTGTTTATTGACTGATTCATTAATTAAAATGGACATATTGCTACAAATGGAAAATGTTATCCCTTATAAGAAATTGAATACGGAAAGGCATTAAATTAATTTTGATAACGGTCACTAATTGTGGTGTATCATATGACCATACAGATAATATACCCTCTTAATAAGCCCGGTCCCAATCAACCCATGATAGCGGAATTAACTTGGGAGTTGATATTTTTATAAATAAACTATCTAAAAGTATGCCCGCAGCTTTGCCCTCTTGGGATTTGGTTTGACGTGCAACGGAAGATTTCAGAAAGAATAATGTTTTCCCCGTTTCTGCAACATCTATTTTTCATTGATTCTCTGCTCCTATTATTCGTATCAGGTTTTTATTTAGCTTTTTTCAATAAGTGAACGAACCAACAAAAATATTAATTTGTATTGAAAAAGCAGTTCCTGAGATTAGGACCTTCAACCAAACCTTTTTAGGTATTGTTTACATTGCCGTCTAGCTACCTAACCATATAGATACGGCAAAACAGCGTTTCTCTTTGTTACATACATTGTTAAACGAAGGAAATACCAATGCAAATAGACATTTGACGTTGATGACAAACTATTGGTAGGTACTGTGCAGAAATCGAATCCGCAATTTTTACTTTTAAGGGAGGCAGATAATTATTAAAAATCATGTTTGTTATTAACAGTCGTCAGTATTACAATCAAACACAAAACTGTTTCCGAAACGAAGAATAATTAACGTGGAATATCTTAGATAGGTTCAACCGAATCCGCTTCACTCAAATTCCCTTTTAAATATACATTTCACGAATAACCGTAAAAGTTGGGTAGGCACTTTCGGTAAAAAGTACCTCCTTAGGATGAGACGATTTTTCTTAGAGATGTCCATTAAAACAGACCATAAAAATGTACGTTAGAATGATGATATGAGAAATTGTTTGCTAAGAGCACAAAAACTGTCTAAGCTTCGAACGCTCAAAATGATTCAGAGATACGTCTATTGTGAAATAACGTTATAAATAAGGAATACTTTTCTATTTTCATGTTTTTTTTAATTTTTAGAATGATTGGAAAAGCAAAATTGAGTGAATCCATAGCAGAACTTCAATCACCGATGAATTCTAACGGATAAGCCTAGGCAACAGTAAATTCACACGTACCACCGTGGCACGCCACGCCGTACCTAAAGACGATACCGATCACATCACAGTCTCCAAAACTCTGTGAACACAGCGGCTGATGTTTGCGATGCCAACACAAAAACTCGGAGTTACCGCAACTGTAATGAACTGCAGAGACACTTTCTGACAGTTACAGAAACAGTGTGTTGCCAGTGATTGAACTATGGAGCAAAAGCGTGGTCTCTCACTTTCGGCCTCACAAGAAGGCCCGAGGTCACTGCTATGAAGAGGGCTATGTTCCTATGTTCAGCAGTGGACTTCTTGCTGTTGGCTGTTATTGAATGAACTGATGACACTTTTAAATTTAAACAGCGATTTCATTACTAGTTCAAGGAACAATAAATTTTTCAAAATCAAAACAAGAAATTCCTAGATTAGAAATAGAAAATGTTATGTAAGAAGTATTTTACCTTTACCTGGAATTATTTGAATGTAAAAATGAGAAATAATTGTCAAAAAAATAAGTACAAATAATTTATTTATTTAAATTGTTTACATCGTTGTTTTCATGCGAGGCACGTTAACACCGCTTTATGCATGTGATGGGCTCGTTTTTATTAGCATAAAATTCATAAAATGTATTGTTAAAGTGACTCAAATGGAAATTCTGTCGAACGTGAAAACATGTTTGAATAAGAGATTTTTAAATAATTCGTGAATTAAATTATCTACCACTTGACATTCTACTATGATGTGAACAGAAAACATGACTAGAAGTACGAAAATATTTTGTTAATACGTAAAAAACCTCAACCTTTAAGTATTTATATAAAATATAATTATATTTTTGAATATTGGTATTTACTTAAATTGTTGTTGTTGTATCTTTCTGTTAAATTACTTGAAAGTTATTTAATTTTCTGCTTATCCTCATGGTTGACTGGTAGTGAATGAATACCTATGAATGCCTCATTGGCATTAAGTCCGGTTTTGTACCATTCCCATTCATTGTTGTGCAATAAAGAATAAAATAAATAAATTAAAAAACATGAAAGACGTGTGGTGAAAAATGTCGTAACACACGGTTTTATATTTACAATCTCTATCGGAAGCTTCCTCCTTTCTCAGTGATCTCCTTATGCATCGTCACGTTGGCCTCATTATTTGGAAATCCTTTTTCCCTCAACATTTAGGGAAATGATATTCGGTTTAATTCTTTAACGTCTTTTAATGTATAAGACATTTATTTATATTTTATAAAAGAAAGTTACATTTGAAAATCACCGGTTGGAAAATCAAACAGGATGGGGGTGTTTGAACGAGTAAAAATTATCAGCTTAAAGTTACTGATTTTAGGGTTCAATCGAAACCAGAATCCTTTAAGTGTTCAGTTTATAAGATTTATGAAACCAAATCTCACTGAAACTTATAATCAATAAAACGATAGGCTTCTAAAATGTCCAGAACTATGTTCTCCTCGTTTATAATTAAATTTCTATAATAACCACCGAAACGTCGTCGCGAAGCCCAAACGATCACAAGGTGGCAATTTCTACGTAGCACCTTTATAAGAAAGCGATATCGAAAGTTACTTGTAGATTAATCAATCTGCCAATCAAAGTGGTTAAATTCCAACGTTGAAAATGATTCTTCAAATAACATTTACTTACAGTAATTAACACTCTTACGTTGTTATCTTACTACAAGTATTGGTTCAACATTGAATTACATTTTGATTTATTTGATTTACTTATACAAAAAATATTAGGTTATTTAACTTAGATGTTGTGTCATGCTATGGAAAAGAGCATAGGCACACTACTAATAAAAATTTGTGATTGGTAGGTACTACTCGTAGACGTTAAAACTACGTTTGAGCCTTACGGCCGCACTTAGAGACGTTTCAATGAGTCTTAAAATTGCATAATTATTCCCAAAAATGTTTTCAAAAGTTATATACAACTTATAAAACTTTTTTTTTATTCAGCAGAGGCAGTGATACAAATGTAAAATGCTGAATGAAACGATACTTGTATTAATAGCATTTCATGTCCTTTAATTCTTGACCCTGACTTTTTCAGCATAGATTTGAAACTAAAACATACAATAGGTTTCAAATATGTGTGTGGAAATATAATGTCTTTTACAGTAGAAAATATCTTCCTCACCCTCGAATGATGCTGTTTTGCAATATCTCAGCGCAACGAAAAGTGACAGGTACAAGTATAAGAGCTGCAGGCTTTTTGGGAGTGCTACGAGTACGAAAACGTAGCACATACAAAGATACACACACACGTAGGTACTGGCTAAGACACATTACGGACATACTAGCGAATGATTGTTAAGGGACTTAGAGACTCTGGACGGACTATCTTCAAGGACTTGAAGGTTTGCCCATTAACAAGCATAACTCGACACCCTCGTTATATCCCACTTTAAACATTTATCCAATACATCTTTCACTATCCTGTTTTCTTTTTACCTAAGGGATTTGAAGGATTCTTTATGGAGGAAGAACATTCCTTTTAGATAGGTAGAAAAGTATAAAATGAATGTCTAATAATGTTTTTTGTTATGTAAATAAATTGTCTGTTTTCATTTTAGGTTATGATAATAAACACACAATTATTGCACTCTAAATTAACAAAGGTATGGGAATACGAGTACATTCAAGTAATACGTTTCTTTGTTAAATAATTCGTGTTTTATGTACATCAAATAAAACTCTATTACCCTCTCCTAATTATTTACCACATCATCATCAGCCACACGACGTCCACTTCTGAACATAGAACTCCCCCGTAGATTGCCAGAGCGGCCGGCTGTTATGTAGGCGGCCTGTATCCACCAAAACCTTGCGATCTGCCTGCCCTGCCTGCTAACACACCGGGCTACGTCGCCGACCTCAGTTCTCCTACGGATTTTCTCATTTCTGATTCGATGTCGTAGCAAAACACCGAACATACCCATGTTCATGGTCCTTTGAGTGACCTTGAGCCATTTTATGAGGCCCACAGTAAGTAACTATGTCTCTGATCCATATGTCATCACTGGCAACACACACTGGTTGTAGACCTTTATCTTGAGGCATTGAGGTTATGTTGAAAAAAAAGACGTTACAAAATTTCCCAAACGCATTTTCAAATTTCCAAAATCATTGACTTGTTGCCATGGCAAGGGGCTGCCTACAGACTACGAGTCAAGCCAAGCCCCATAAATATTTTGTTTTTTACGAGCAAACCTACAGCTGTTTAGGACAAATTGCCCATCATCATATTTTTACGAGAGTCTGTATAACCTAAGTAATTACTAAAGCAAGAAAATATTGCAGGTAAGTAACCGTTGATATAATTTGTAATTAAACAGCAAAGTAGACCTAAACTATCAGGCAATTTATAATAAAAACACAACTTGTCCATTATGGAGGCTTACTTTAATTTTAAATAAATAACGGTAAAATAAGATAGTAAAAATCCTTGGTAATTAAAACAGAAGAACCTAAATTAGGCTCTTCTTATCTGTTTATTAAGTTAATGGTTAATTATTTTGACTGTTACTCAGATAGCATTAACAGCGCTGTTTCTGTATTGCAAGCTTTCGGTAGAATGTAATAGTAAGTTTCGGCCGTTCTGTTGGGTTCTCGTTGGCTAAAGATTTTTTACTCAACTTGATAAGGAACAAGCCTACCGCGATCCGAGAGTTGCTTGGGTTTTCATCAGTGTTTTCTCACTGGAGATGTGAAATGCATACCAAGTGGACCCCACTGGTTTAAGCCAAAGTGTTTAACCACAAAACCACAACGTTCTAAATGTAAATATTTCGACCGTTATCGTAAAAACTTTTTGTTTTCGATGAAACAGACTGTATAATTGAGGTCTCTGGTGACCAAAAGGCTAGCAGCTATATTGGCTGACGTATTTTTTAGTTTGCAGAGTTTTTTGACAGTGTTTGCTTCAAGGGTACACTATTGGAGCTTCAGCCTGTATACAAATAATGAGTCCTTTTTAGTCTTAATTCTGAAACATTTTACTTCATGAAGATTTTAAGGCAACTTTCAAGTTTTAAAACCTTCTCAATTATTCATCACGTTTATTTTATAAAGATTTTTTAGTTGGGAAAATAGCTTGCTTCATTGTAAATCTTAATACAATGCAAATAATCATCATTTAAGATTGCTTGCAAATGAGTTTCGTTCTAAGATTATGTGAACTATCTCCTCATATTTGACTGTCTCTTATACTCGTATGTATATATTTACACTGGTTTTTGTAATGAAAGACGACGTCAAATTATCATTCAGTGCTTTTATTCAAATGATACTCATGTTTAATCATAAGTTCTTAGAACGGACGACAAATGGTGAAGGTCACACCGTTATTTGTTTTTCCGTAGAATATAAAGACTTGAGTGAGGCAAAGACGCTGAGAGTCTGTTCACACCTAGCGAGGCGATCTTGCCGCAATCTCGCAGCGATAGTTCCGCGATAAAATACACGCCACGAGAATGCAGTGATCTCGTGGCGAAATCGCCGCGATCACGCCTCGAAGCCATGGGCGGTATCGCGGCGGGTGAACGCCTCATCCATCAGTCAAATTCAAAGTGGGTTTCGCGGCGTGACCGCAGAGATTTCAGGGCGCTTTCGCGGCGTTTATTTTATCGTGAAACTATCGCTGCGAAATTGCGGCGTTTACGCTGCGAGAACGCCGCAAAATCGCGGCGAAATAGCCCCTCTATGAAATCAGGCTCTGATGTTCTGTAAATGTTTCAATGTGAACGCACTCCTGAAAATAAGTAACCTATCTAGTCCCTCCTATACTGGTTGTAAGGATGAATTAATCCGGCTGGTTATGGTCGACCAGTTTCGGCTAGTCGGCCTTCCTCTCCCATCCCAAAGCGTGTCACGCCCTATAAAATCACGTTCTATGGTTTGCCGGTTTGAGCGGAACAGGCTTTGTCCTGGCTGGGCGGGCCGCACTATTATCATCATCATAATCATTAATGGTGAAGAGCTTACGTATTAATCATTTATAACGTAGTGATTACTACACTTTATAAATTGTTATACAACGTAAGCTCTTTAGTGATCGCTCGTTTTAACAGCAAAATTGGAATACATAAATACCACCCTCTATTTTCTACCACAGGATTAATAGACGCCGAAAAACAAGGCCTGCCTGAGGCCAAACGAAAAACCATTTATGATTGAAATTAATGCTTAAAGTGTCTGATTTAATGCTTAAAGTAACTAATACTTTGTTGAAATTTACCACATTACTTGCATCTGCTCTCAGACATGATTTTTCAAAAAGGCTCTATTTATAAGTAATAACGGCCTATATACGTCCCACTGCTGCTAGGAACAGGCCTCACCTCAACTATGAGGTAGCGCGAGCTATACGCCAACACACTGGCTCAGTGCAGATTGTTGGAGGGCGAACGGTGTAAGGTTTGTGAGCAACCATGGCATCAAACTGCCCTAAGGCCTCTGACTAGGCGACGGCAACCGAAACCAACTGCTTAACCTGCCTTCTGAAGCACGGAGATGCCTAAAAATACATTACTGAATTTCGGTAGGGGTGGTCGCCCATTCCATTTTCGACCCGGCGTGAGTTGCTTTAAAACAGCGATCGTCGCCGATCACTGTCACAACTGCGCCACGGGCACCCTATTAATGAATATGTATATTCAAATCGGATGATGATTGGCAGTCACAACCCCCGTAAACAGTAGCTACTAAAATAAATACGAAAGACAAAAAAAAAAATGAACATCATCTTAGAAGCTGGTTGCAAGTATAACACAATCAGTATAAATTAGTTCATAAACTAGAAACGTCTAATGATACAAATGCAGTAAATAACAAAACTTTGCAAGACAACTTAAGTTGTGTTAGAAGCAAAAAGTTCATGAATATGCAACTTCAAAGTTAGAACATTATTTCGAAGTGAAGCATACCGAAATAATTTCAGATTTATTTTAATTGAGATGAAGGGTTTTCTTGTAAAATGAGATCTCAGGCATAACAGCTGATATTTGCTATTTGAAATGCTGAACTTTGAGTGATATTTATTAAAACGCTGATTTACACAGCATTCTAGAATTTCATTGAAGTACTTGTTTGTAAAAGAGCCAAACATTAAAAATATCACATCTTACTAACGGACTGCTGACTTGATAAAATAAGTTGGGTAACTTTGAATTTTAGTGTAACATTGAATCCACTCTTTTAGATCAGTTAATTTTGTCAAGTGCTCCAATTTAAAGATGTTGTTGAGTCTATGAGGGATTGGGTCCAAATTGAACCATAAACAACATTTATACTTCAACTGTGATACGAAATTTTTCGCAGTCTCAATATTGTAAACCGTCGTCAACAATTGAGACTTTCTATTGGATAATCTAAGAACTATGAATTTGTCTACCAGTAGATGGTACGGTGAATGACTGTGTAGAAACCCGAGGGATGAGAAGGGAATTCAAGATGGATGATTCTAGATGACCGCGTTTCTTGCCCTGGGCCATTTACTGAGTCGGTTACGGTTGAGGATAGTATGATATTTTTTCTTAAATTTCCCAAACATTCGGACTAGGACATTACTGGGAAGTGAATTACGTGACGTGACGAGACGAGAATGTGATTTTCTGAACAGTTCTTTTACAGTTTCATGAATACATAATTAAAAATAATTATGAGGTTTTACGATTCAGCACTATAAAACTGTTCAAAACATGAAAATGCATACAGAAACTGGCATTGTTTTCGCCACAAAAAGATTCACGAACGAACGAATATCTACAATATTGAACGGATTATCTTCAAAATACAACCAATGTTGTTTGGCTTTTACTCGTACTCTAAAATGGGCAAACTATGCTGAAAATATGGACAGCTGGAAATTAAAATGTTTCAGTTTTTTTAAATTGTTGTTGTTGAACCAGTATAAAAATGAATAGCAAAAGTTGTTTTTTGGCAATATCTATCTAGGGTGGCTAAGTAGTCTATCTGCATAGGGAAATGGAACTATTTAACATTATCAACGGTTTTCAATTATTGAAAAAAGCCTTCTTAAAAACCCGGATTGGTTTTCTGAGGACGAATTCAAGGTACCCCTTCAGATTTAAGTGACCTATCTCAGTAACTATATCTCCTCAATATAGGTCACTTAACTCTGAACGCATTTGCACTTTTAGTCTGTAAATATTCGACATCAAAATTTCCCCCTGGCTGAAAAGAGCAAAAGTTTTCCTCTCCTTATCTTATTTTCTACACATCTGGTACTTTTTACAATAATATTCTGACGTGAAACAAAATTTTTGTGACATTGTTTTTATCATCGAGTATTGTTTCCTTTCTTTTTGACAAAAAAGCCACAAAACAAGCTTATTGTCTACTGATTTAATATCTTGAAGCAAACCGTAAAAAATATTTATCTTTGTTACAGGTTGCTGAGGCTGCTCTACACGCATGACGAAACATGGAGAGCGCAGGCAACAATACCACATTATATGACGACGACGCCCTCTATCCAAGCGAACTAACTCTACAACGGGAGTTCACTGTGGTCGAAAAAACTTTAACTAACATTACCTGGCCCGTAGAGAAATGCATAGAAACACTCCTATTAAATGACTCAAAGACTGATGACATAACAAGGCGTATATTTATTTATAATGGAACTCAATTTATGTGTTACGAGCACGCCCCTGTGTTGACTAAAAGCACGCTAGTTAGAGCGAGTATACTCTCAGCAATGGCTGTGCTCTCCTTATTCGGTAACCTGGCAACAATAATTAGTTTAAAGAGAGGCAAGCGGAGCAGAGGACGGGCAAGGCCTTCCTGGACTGCAATATACAGTCTCATATTCCAATTAAGCATAGCCGATCTATTAGTGACGGTATTTTGTATAGCAGGAGAAGCGGCGTGGTCGTTTGCAGTGCAGTGGTACGCGGGAAATATCGCTTGCAAGTTGTTCAAGTTCCTTCAGATGTTTGCATTATACCTGAGCACGTTCATACTTGTGCTTATTGGAGTAGACCGGTGGCTTGCCGTCAAATATCCCATGAAAAGTATGGCCACGGCCACGAGGAGCGGGAAACTAGTCATAATAGCGTGGGGGTTAAGTTTCTTGTTAAGTATACCACAGGTTAGTATGTGTATTTTTTATTATTTAGAAATGTTGATGAATGTTGTCTTGGGAAGTATGATGTAAAATGACACAGCGTCAACCACCCAGCATTGCAAACTTTTTTTAATAAAATTACGAACAAAACTAACATGGGCACGGGTCACACCGTAACTGTGAGAAGTTACAAGCTACTCTAACTCGCGGGCTCAGTGCGTAGTACTTTAATATCTTTTTAGATGCCCAAAAACATCACTAAATTTTTGTGGGTTTAGTTGACGACTGATTTGGTTTAATGATAGAGAAATTCATTACACTAGAAACAAAAACATGATAAATGAAGCTGTGATTAATGCAATGATTTTTAAGATCTTATGTTTTACTACATTATTTATCTTTCCGTATCCCACTAAACAACTCGCGGTATTAGGTTTCATATTCAAGCTAACCGGAGAGTTAGTTAGCGCAGAAAATAAAAATGGACATAGAATACACGGAAATGTGTGCTTGCGGGTCTTTCGTGTAATATCTTTGCTATCTGACACTTATAGGTCAATCGGAGTTGAAAATAAATAAAACCTTTTATCGAGAATTCACTAACAACGATGTATTTGAGTGGGTACAGCTGTAAAGAATTGCAAAAATATGAAAGTATGTGGAACTGATGTTTTTTCAGGTATCGTGTTGATGAAGCTTATTACAATAAATAACCATAATCTAAATCTTGCACTTTACTCACTAGATCCCAAACATAATTTGTTTTCAACAAACGTTTTCAGACACTTAGAACCGCCATTCGGAAAGTATTCTTAAATAGTAGCGCAAGCCATTTTGTAAGAGCTCATTCACAATAGGTCGCAAGAAGCGCGACAGCCGCGCGACTGTCGCGTGTTTCACAGGCGGCTATTTTCCATACTACAAAAGCAGCTTCCCGCCGCCTACAACTCAGCAACAGGCGCCTCTAAATCTCAATCTGACTATTAATATTAAGATTGAGAATTAATCTGAATTACTACAACAACCAAAAACAGTCAGAATGTTTTCCTGCTTAGTTTGAATCAAAGCAAAGACAATCACTCAATTACCATAGCGCTAACGGATAACTTAATCCCAATTTGATTAAATTCAGAAAAGAGCCTGAATAAAAAAGTCTGGCTGATTCTGACTGTCTATATTTCTGCCCGGACGTTAGCGGCTCTACGAGTTGCCTGGAAAAGTCGAATACAATTACTGTAAGACATTTAACGAACCTTGAAAATGTATCCTTCCCTGACAACTTATTTTGTCTTATTTCGTTGCATGAGTTTGAATGTTGAATTAGACAGCAGTATTATTTAAATTGCTTGAGAACATTATCATTGTCTTCAAGTAGTACGTACAGACTGTTCCTGAATGAAGTACTCTTGAGTTAAGTTTGAGTGCGTTAATTAGAATATATTAAAGCAAATGCCAATGAAGGTACTTCTTTTGGCAGAAGCTTTGAAGTTTTTACTTGTTGATTATTTTGTGTTCTAATCTGATTGATGAGATTCTGAATCTTTTGATGGTGACTAAGTTATTTGTCCGATGGTAAACATAGGCTTAAGTTAATGCTGACGTTAGTTTTGAGGATGATGCTCTGCTACATTGTAGAATTTTCTATTATTATGTATTTTATTGTGACTTTAAATGAACTAAAAATAAAATAATATATTTCTTTTATCCCGGCAAACAATAGCAAATGTGTTTCAACTTTTGAACACCTGTGACAACAAAACAAGTTGAAACAGTATTTATTGAGTAAAACTATAGCACAACTATCATACAATTAGGGTTCAAAGACCTTCATAACAGGTCAGAAAGCTCGGCCTACAGCTTTAAGGGACAAGTTAAGCTTATGTCCCTGCAGACTCCAACTCGCCCACACAGGCTAAAAATAAAATGTTGAAGAAATCACCCTCTTAAATTCAGTTGTTTTCTTGTCTCAGGAGAAAACATAGTAGGTGTTATCTACAAAGAACTATTAAACCTTTTTTAAGAACTTCCTTACCGGCATGAAACATTTCACATATTGTTAAGTACTTACTATTGTTAAGTAGCATTAAAGCCAGGCACTGAATACCTACTTGTTTTTAATTTAAAGATTGCTGTTTACCAAATCCAATTTTCAAAACATAAGCCTCGAATTAAGGTTATCAACTCGCATTTCATGTTTTTAGTAAATAAACTTAAAGTTCACATAAATATCGTCTGAGTTACTAACAGAAACCGCCAACCTTTTAGTTTAACTCTATTAAACCGCAATAGATTTTCCCTTATTCTGTCTGCTGCAGGAACATTTTAAAGCCTTTATACATAGCGACTTTTTGCATTGAAACAAACCATCATTACAGCCTTTAACATCGAGCCGCCAGCAATTAACCAGCACGACATTTGCAGTGCTTATAAATATACGACATTTACGACTGTTGATATTACAGCCGCGACTTCATTCTGTTTTTTTCGCTGCTTTTATTTAGCACGTGAGTATAAAAGTGGAAGGGTAGGAAGGTTACGGGAGTCCGTTTCTATGCTGCAGCGCAATGGTTTCTTTTGCATCGCTGGTTAGGGTCGCAACGTGTAACGGAACTTGTGAATGGATAGGTATTTCAGCAGGAAATAGTTTGGATCTGTGAAAAGGGTTGATTAAAAATTTTAATTGCTTGGAAATTATTTCCAGCACTTTCTGTATGGTACAATTTAAATGCTCGGTCTATTCATAAAAACTAAATTTTTGGTAAAAAAAACTTTGATGCTGAGCTTTTTTTTCATTTGGTACCATTGTCACATTATCCTGACTTTATTTCACCCGCAATCAGTATTTAGTATATTATAGACTGAATAACATCAACTAGGATCAGTTAATAGGGTAATAACATAATAATAATGATTTTTGCGTGCTCAACTTCAGAGCTGAAGCATAATAATATGAAATTTAAGTATCTGAACAGATATTCCACGTTTCTAAGTTGGCTGCGTCGTTTAACATTTATTTTATTGAGCTAATAAAATAAATGTTAAACGACGTTTCAACGCAACCAACTGTCGCCGTAGTGAAAAGCTGTGTCAGGGTTTCTTTATTTTTGAATCTCGAATTATTAAGATTTGCAAAATTTCAGTACGTGCTAGTCTGTTTTACGAATGAAGCTGGCGATCTCAATTGCTTATAGCACAATTTACTCTCCTAATGCGCTCTTAAAATTTTATAGTATTTCTGGCGAAGAAACATTGTTAGGCTATAAAATTTTAATGACCATAACTCAAATACAATTAGTCTCATGTTACCAATTATTTTACGCTTACATCTCATAATCAGGAAGCTTCTCCGTTTTAAATGGTCTATTTTGATAGCAATAAAACTTAAGGCGCTTTTTACAATCGACCTACGCTTTTTCGACACAATTAAAACCGAATAGAGATTAATCAAGACCAAGTCCCGCTTTAGAGGCTTTAGTTTTTTGGAGCAAGCCGTCTAAGTAAATTATATCGTTTTCAATAAATCAGCTTCTGTAAAAAGGGCGAGACAATTCCGTGAATGAATTACGTCTTTTTGTTGCGGATATTAAAACTGGAAGCGATCTTAATTATGAAACAAAACTAACGTAGAGAAAATAATAAAATTATCCACGCTAATTCATAAAAATAATGTAGGCCCCAGGCAAGCAATGGGTGCAAAAATTCAAGATTATCTATTTGTGTTTTTATTACGACCAATAATTTGAAATCTAACAACATCATAATATTGCTTGTAACTCAAACAATACATAATATTGTGTGGCATATTTTATGTAAAAAAATTAGGTAGAGATCGTCTTAGCTAACATGACGCGCCCCTCCACTGCATCTACGAATGCAACCAGCACTCTTGAAGCACTCTTTTATGCGTAGATGCGGTAGAGGGGCGGGTCATTTCAGCTTAGACGATCTCAACCTACTTACTTATAAACAAATATAAAATTAATAAAAGGTAATCACTCCAGTCCCGGAATCTGGATAGTCATAAACATGGAACGAGCATGAATGAACGTGAATCGGACGTTTCGGTATTTCAGTTCCGGGGTCTGAATGGAAACATCGAACTAATATCAATATCTGTGAATCGGTCGTCCTATTTGCAATACGTCTTAACTATGCCAAAGATGTGCGAGATTGCGACCAATATAGTTATTTTGAAAGCAAATTCTGAAAGTGATAGAGCAGACACATGATTAAATCTCAGTGTGGGTAGAGACAGACGAACAGTACCGGTAAAACCAGCTAATTATTTCATTTATTTGTTCCATACTTAACTAGCTGTCCCGACAGATTTCGTTCTGTTGTCAAACATTCAGTGTCACGTGACAGGTGAAAATGCTTGCAATGAGAAACCCGAATTGTAGTTTTCACCAATATTCATAACTTTTTTTTCATGTTTATTAACCTTTTAAACTTACCCTGGACCTTCACAAATATTTCAAAACTAAATTTATCCAAATCGGTCCAGCCGTTCCCGAGTTTTAGCGAGACTAACGAACAGCAATCAAGTGGATTGCTGTTCGTAAGTTACAGATTGCATCACAATGAATTGGCACAGATGGTAGACTAGACCAGCGGGGCTAGCATGCACGCCGCGAGTAAAATCGAGAGAGCAAATAGCCAATCACAGGTCGCCCTACAGCCATTTCTCTATTTTCTCTACTGTTGCTAACATGGCCGCTTAAGGTCAGATTTGAAATATTGTATGGAGAATACGGATTTCTCGACAAGCCCTAACATGGCACCACTGTTTTATCACAAATTTATCGATTTTTGACATTTCTGTTGGCTTAATTACTCGTCGATCGGAAGGGTGGACGAGAAGTGACGAGACGAGTGAAATTGTATGCGAAACTATTGAAATACAACGCGTGCAGCTTTGTCAAAGAAAGAAAACGTTTAAAATACACGTCAATGCTAAAACGATACGACATAACCTTTTAGAATTCGGAGTAAAAGAACATTATATTTTTGAAATTTGCTTACCATCATCAGAGTGAATTATAACGGGGCCGCAATACCATACAACTCCCATCGGTGTTACATAACATCACAATAATTAAAGATAACATTACAAATATTCGTTAGACAACAATAAAATGACAATACCGTACTACTTTTATATGGAAAGTAATCTTCACATCTGTGAAGATTACTTTCCATATAATCTTCACATCACATTTGGGCGTAGCGGCGCCAGATGGCGCCGCTAAACCCAAATTCAAAATTCTCCAAGTAAAGAAACTTTGACAGGCGTTGTCTAAACACCCTATTACGGTTGCTTTTATACCATTCATAATTAAAAAGTAATTTTCACAAATCAATTTCTTCAAGAAACACAAGTTTGATTAATGGATAGCTATGTGAACAAAAAGCAACCGAGATAACAGTGAACAACTTCATTCGTGACAAGTGGCGACAGATGGCGCACGTGTGCTTGCTTTTTACTTTAGAGTCGAAATACTCGGCCAATGTTCGTCTCAAACACACAATCAATCTAAAAACAAAATCTTTCTATTTTTTGTTATGAGATAAGCATTAACAAAATATTTTACTTACTCTTGATTGAGTCTTTGTGTGCGTTTTTTTCTGTAATATGGCAGCACTGTCGAGAAGAAACGAAGTCACGCCCTTCGATTCTCTCGAGCGAAAGAGGGGGAGACGGCTATTTTGTCGATGTTGCGCATGGTAGGCCCGCAGGACTTGACTTAATAGGACTAAGCAGGCGGTAGGCCAAGTTTAGCTGGCGGTAAAACTTTACGTTAACGCGACTTGCTATTTTAAAAATCATATTTGAAAACAGAACATGGTGATTACATTACCTCATTATATGAGAATCATAAAATTAAGTTTCTGAAGGATAATTATTCCAAACGATGTGGTTAGAGACCCACTGATTGTGGCTGGCATGGTGAACGGAACATTCAGAAACCCACATTTTGCCGAGCAAATTTTAATCCAACGTGGTAAGGGTGAGCTTGCCGCCTTTATCCGGGTTTCTTGGGTTTTTACCGATGTTTCCCATTACCAAAGAGGTAGTAGCCGCAAAATTTGTACAATGAACACAAAGTGGTCTTCTAGCTAGGATTGATTTCAGGACTACCCGAGTTCTGAGCCAAGGTGTTTAAAAACCAGAACACGACGCTTTCTTTTATGAAGCACCACAATAAAGCTAAAGTTTTCATTGAAGTTTCTTCAAAATTCAGCCATATAACAATAAGCATTATTGTACCGCAGAGTCCAGACAAATATTACTGCCACAAGGTTAGTATAGGACGCAGCTCGAGTAGCAACAATAAAATATTTTAGCAATAAAACTAGTTCAACGGTTTACGGGTCTAGAAACCCGTTTTCATGGAAGTAGAAAATTGTTAGACGTACGTGAGGGCTGGGTCATTCCTACGCAGATAGGATTTCTTGAAAAAAAATCTTCTTCTTTCTTCTTCTTTTCTTTGAAAAAAATCCTATCATTCGTTTTTAGCGTTATATGTTTTAAGTGTAAAAAGAAAAGTGAGTATGTATTTGGCAATTAAACTAGTCATAATAGTACGTCCTTTGTTTTATTAATTAAAATAATCTACTTGTATGAAAAATTACCAACTCTTTAATAGGGATCGTCGTTATTTATAAAATCGGCACATGAGAGGTTGAAGGAAAAATTGAAGTCAAATATGTTTTTGGATCTACACCAGACACCTCCTACAAATCTTTGAAAGAAGATATTTGAAAAAAAAGCCTCAGGTGAGCCATTAATTTCGAATGTTTTCGAAACAAGCTTATTTTTCTGCATCAATGTATTCGCATCAGACTTTACCCTACAATAAGTAAATGAGAGCCTGTTCTTTCAGACCTAGCAAGTGTTGAGCGATTTTACGGCGAGGCGATCTTGCTGCGATATTGCAGCGATAAAACAATCGCTCCATGCTCGCCACGACCATGCCGCGATCACGCTACGAATCCCGCTTTGAATTCGTGCCTCGAAATTGTTTCCGCTAGTGCGCAGCGAACTCGTGTCGATTATTTTCTTGCGGCAAAAACTTAGCGTCTCGCAGCGTGTACGCCGTGAAAACTCCAAACAATCGCCAATACAAACAAGGCCAAGCATCCCAGAGGCCCTATTACAATCTCTTATAACCTGACAGTTTTAGATTTGGGGCTGCATATTTACCGTCACGAGTCGTGTTTTGTGTGGTAAATAGTGTCAAAAAAGACCTTAATTTTTATTCATTGCTTATTTTGTATGTTTAAGTCAAATTTCAATGAATGAAAAGACGTAAACTGAGCTAAGACTGAGCTGTAAAAAGATCATAATAAGGCCCCTGCTCCTCGTTCACTGCCCACCGAAACGTTGCCATTTGGAAACAAGATGGCCGCACTCTCTCGTGGTGCCCATTTGCCCACTTGAAAGCAGACGAAGCGCTTTTCTGTAAAGTACAGAAAGAAATCAGAGATTGTATGATCACTTTTTATATTGTCATGAAAAAATTAGCTTAAATTGTTTAAAGGGGAGAAATTAACTTTGGCCTGATTGGTTTTAAAACAATAACATCAAGCCGCAATCTTATTGAAATAGACGTGACCATAAATTACAGAATTTAAAAAAATAAAAGTTGGGGTTAAAAAACAAACCCAATTACTGTTCAGTTTGCCCATTTTTAACAATCCAGAAGGTGAAGAGGTATTTATCTGAGAAAAAAGGACATAGTCACTGATTTAACTAACACTGTTAAAGATCCTAAATAAACCCTGGGTAGGTTAAAAATACAAAATCGGCGAGATGTGGGCTTCAACCCGTGTGCCTCTGACTACCCTGCGTGGGATATGGCCGTATGTTCTTACTTATGAGTTAGACTCATAAATACTCGTAGATAAATGAATGCTCTGCCAAATGCTAACCAAACTTTTACAACCTCGCAGAAAACAGCCAAATAAAACATCCTCACTAAGGCCATTCCACAGTAAACAGAGAACAGTAAAATATCTACATACAAACGTGCCGCTCTCGGTTTGAATGTGTGCCACGCACACGCTAGCTTAAATATGGAGGAATAAGGTGGTGGCAGTACGTACGCGTCACGTGTCTGTGAGCACGCTAGGCTAATAACTCGGCGGGCGGCCTTAGATAACCTACTGTTATGTTTACTGTGACCATTCCTTGTGGCGGGATAAAACATTTCAGAGACTTAAAAGATAGCTTTTAGTATCTTTGGTCAGCATATCTTTGGAGAACCCTCTTTCTACGTTAAGTGCTGAGATATTGGATGCGCTTACGGATTTTCCGTCTATGGCACTGACTTCCTACCATTCTACGAGTAAATGTTATTCCGCACATTACTGCACTTTCAGTGTTTCTAAGAGTATTTTGTAGAACCTGTATGTCACTAAAAATGTGTATGTCACTTCATAGGTACCCTCATGTGGTAGTTAGAAAAAGTTAAACAATAACACGCGTGGTTTCGAGTTGAAATCAGGCTAGAATACCTACTTACTTTGTGTTCATTGTGCTACCTTTCTGGTAAAGTAAAACACGGATAAAAACCCAAGCAACCCGGATAACGGGTAATAAATTAATGGGGTTCTGAATGTGACGTTCACCATGGTGTGGCAAATGACAGCAACCATCACGTAATGTACCCCGCATGACAGGGACAGCAACTATCACACTTTTTATCCCGTTAGAGCTAGTTAAAGTAAGCGTAAGTCTATGTCAGAAACCAATAATCGACACAGTTTAACTATATTTAAATTAATTAAGGAGTTGCAAATGTATTACTGAAAGATAAGGGTGACAACGGTAATCCATAAGATCTATTATTTCTCTTCTTCTTCGCTTCCCTTTTTTTCCGGAAGGCTCGTTTAGCAGTTGGTCCCATCTGAAGTCGTTATAATGGCAGTTTTTAAGATAAGTTGGATAACTTAAAGTGGCTTGATTATAAATATTTTGCTAGTATCGTCACACGCACGCGTGAGTACCATGGGTTTGTGAGCATTTTCTATTGTAATATCCGGTTTTTAAACAGAAGTATGCCGTTAGTTCTTTTGTTCTACTCAGAGTCGAGAGACGACGACTATGTTGTATTTGGAGTTTCTAACACGTAATTATAGGAACACACATAGATGTGCATGACTTTCTATGTATTTCTTGAACATCTGAGGTAGACCAATGGGTTAGGGACAAGCGCTTCTTCTGGCCTCCCCTGGGGTGTGTTGCGATTCTCATATAGTTGAAGTGAGGCCTTCTCAACAGAGAGACATGAAAAGCTGACGGCTTTTGCTGGTGAATAGATACTTCCGCCATAAAACATCATGATTTTGTAAAATAGAACTAACTCCCCAAGAATTTCGTTATCTATTTTTTTTCACAAACATCTATCTTAATTTCGTTTTCTTTCGTTTTTCCCAGGCGGTGGTGTTTGGCGTAGCAAAAGGCCCGTTTGTCGAAGACTTCTACCAGTGCGTGACACATGGCTTCTACACGGAGAGATGGCAGGAGCAAGCGTACACCACATTGTCTTTGGTCTTCATGTTTATATTGCCTCTACTCATACTTATATCTACGTACGTGTCCACAGTGAGGACGATAGCAAGTGAGTATAATGTTTTTTACAAAAAAAGTACAACTGGCTGGCTTGAAGCATTCTCATTCTGCAATTGGACTGTAAAACTTGCTCGAAAAAATAACGTTAAGAGAATAAATACAGAAGATAAGATAATGTTGCAGCTAATGTTTAAAAGTTCATGGTACAAAATGCTAAGACTACCGACCTACGTAACAATATGTCCCACACTTCAACTTTATGGACCTGACTCTGATGGAAGGTGCATGTTCTTTTGTAGCTCCTGCTTTTATTCATGATGCTTAGTAAGCATGGTTCTGATGTCACTAACAATGCTGCCTACCTACTAACTCAATGTACCAAATTTTTAAAACCAAAGCCTTCGTTTTGTTACCTACTACAGGGGCTAGCCATGAACAACACGCGCCTCCCAGCGATATGTCGACAGCGCCACAAAATATAGGATAGAATTTAGAAATGGCCACATCAGTTATAAGTTAAAATGACCACATTTTTGGTGCTAAAGGAGACTGGGCAAAAGTGGTAAATGAACCAATGGCGACATTATTGTGGTTTTTATGTGCAAAGCTTAGGTGAAACTTCACACGTGGGTGTTATGTAGTTGAGGTGTCCCTTCATAAATGTTACGACATTATCGGTATTGGTTCATAGACCACTTCCCACACAAATGTACACAGTATCTTTTTAATATCTAATGAAAGAAACAAGAGTCACAGTCCCGACGCACCACAGCCTTTTCCATGATAAGACATTTTTAGGTCCCTGATTTAAGAATTCATTATCTTGTAACCATGTTTTGATAAATACAAAATAATGTGAACAAAAAAAGTTAGTAATAAGTATCATTTTATTAGGCAAAAAGTTTTTCCGATAGCTAATAGTTTGCTCAATCAAAAACATAGAAATGCTGATTTCTGAGTACGTATATTTGGGCCTAACTTTGTACATAACTCACACAATTGGATGATGCAAACAATAAAAGGTACAAGTATGGTATCTTATTGTGTGTAATTTTTATTGTTCTGTCTTTATCATACGAGATGGTTTTTGCTAGATTTCAGAATTTATCAGATATTCACTGTCGTGGAATAAACAACGTCTGTGGAGACGTTGTTTTGCTAATTGCTATTGGACAGTGACAGTACAACAATGCACAGTTTATTATTATTTTGAGAGCCAAAAAATATGTCGTCCTTTTTAGACGGGTACGAAAACCCAAGATTTAAAAACAACATTTTTTTGGCGATTTTCTCTAAGAAACATACTTTTTGGGTTTTTTATTGACAAGATTAAATGTTTTTCGATCCGTCTGTCCCCTCTATATAATGACATCTAATATGACTTGCATGCTAGCATAATTATGCATGTAATAACCGAATCTTGAAGGTCCTTAACTTAAATTAGCGGTTGGAACATCGAACATGAAGTTCACAGAATAAGTGTATCTTTTGTGTATTGAGTTCATTTGGTTTGCCCTTCTATCTGATCGTCTTTAGGTTATAGCAATGTATACGCGGTGTAAGTAACTCCCGATGCATGCATATGTCAAACTCGCACTCGTCTGTTTTGATTTCTTATTCTCGCTTCTTCTGTGTTTTCAAAAACATTATCTTTTAAGTAAGCTTTAATAATATCGACAGCAAATTGGTCCTTTTGCTTCTATTTTTTTAACAAATATATTTGCTTTTCTTGCATAGCACAAAACCACCTCTTTTGCACGACCATCTTGGATAAAATATTTTCATGAAGAATAAAATATTTTGCATATTTTAATGCATTCAGATTCGACATTTCAAATCTGAAAAGTCTAAACTCTAGATGTTCACATTCAGGAAAGAATTATTAAAATGAAACTCCGCTTAAAAGTGCAGCGGTGAAATTATTTCTACACTTATAATTTTCAGGTTCTTTAATAAAATGGGTGGGTAAGAGCACTTTTCTAACATTACAAATGTGGTAATATGTATTTTTCAGATTAAATATTCTTCTCATACTAAATTTCGTTTTTCAGTTACCTACTTACTACAATGAGTTGGCCAAGTGTATTATCCCTGAATGGCTTAAATTTTCAAGCAAAATGTTTTTGCTGAAGATTTTTATAGATAAATTGAAGCAGTTAATCAAAAACTATGAATTTTGGCACCTTCATAAAGCACTGCTTTTTTGTACTCGTTTTGTTTTACGATGTGAATTATAAAGTTGCTCATCAAAAAGTTTCTTGAATGTCCAAATTTGTTGGTTTCAGAGAGCGAGAAAGTATTCCAGCCTGAAGTAATGAGGCATGAAAATTATTTGACACCAGACATGAACAGAAGGCGGCTTATTGATCGGGCGAAAATGAAATCTCTTAGAATGTCTGTGGTCATTGTTGCTGCATTTATTGTCTGGTGGACCCCGTACTACGTGATGATGGTTATTTTCACATTCCTGAATCCGGACAAAAATGTAAGTATTAGAAGACATTTCTAAATCATGCTTATAAGTTACCTTGCTTTCGTGTTTATTGTAATTCGATTGCCTCAATTCGAAAAAAACAGAAAGGCTTGCCTGTTTGGTCGTGAAAATAAAATGTTGTCATGCAAAAATGCTGAAATCACATTTATTTGATACTGTTTTCACACTCACACGACCCATAATGACTATCAGCATCAGCTTATTATGAGTTTTTAAACTAGATAGGTTCAAAAAGACAACGTATCACTATATATGTTTTATAATCAAGTGACAAAATGGCAGATTATGTAGATACGTCCAGACGTGCCAAGGAACAATTTTGTCGACAAGGGCCTTATTGAACTTCAAAAGAAATGTTTTCTTTTGTACGTTATTTGGTGATACATTTTGATTGTTTGGAAGAAGCAAAACATTTACTTCTTGATGATATTACTTACCATTTTTTATGTTAGTATACTTTCATGTTTTTTTTATATGAAGCGCAACTGCACTTAACTTAACTAGAGTAACTATTACTAATATTATTTTAATGATTTTTTTTTAAATTATTTTATATTAATTATGTGCAATTTAGATGTAGTTGAGATTTTCCTGTTAAAGCAGACTATTATGTATGTGTAGTTACAGTATTTAAGATCAAAAGCAAACTGAAAAATAATATAATAATATACACCTTAACTTGTCTTTTGCAAACAAGGAAATATGAAAAGGTTTATTTTTTGCTGTCACCCGCACCCTCGGAAAACAACGAGCTTATCTGACATTGTAATGGAATCCCTAATCCGTAATAAAATTATGTATCAGTACAAGCTAACGTGAAAAAGTGAATTATAAACTTTTGAAACACATCTTGGTTTTGTCGAAAGACACTAAACTGTTTAGACACGTTTTGGGGATAATATCATAATTAAATTTGATTCTTTTCATAAAGGCTGTTACTTAAACATAGTTAAGTATCGAAACAGTTAAGTATCGAAACTTTTGGGTCTTACCAAGCCACCTTACCATCTTTAAGAGATGTATTCAACATTTCACTTTTCGGACCAGTGAATTCTGTTAAAACAGAATAATCAAAGATTTTACTTACACAAAGATAAAAAGTAGTAGATAGTGATGAATAATCCCATCGCAAGGTTCACGCAAGAAACTATATACCGTAGTAAGTTACGAGTATAAAGACAGCGAGAAATACAAAAATTGTGATGAAAAAACATTTTTGATTAGTTTATTAAACTAATACATCATAAAACCTTGCTAATTTAAAATGGTATCATTTCAACATCAATGACACACAGAGACCGATGTACAATTTAGGCGGTCTTATCGCTAGGGAGCGATCTCTTCCAGTAGACAAAGTGCCAAATTACAGCAGTTGAGAGTTGAATTAAGTATGCCGAGCCTTATTTAGACGCATTTACTTACCTGGCAGATTAGATTATGTTATTGACCGTCCCGTTGGCACAATGCGTGGGTTCCATAAGAATTGTCGAAATTCGTGGGTATGATTTTGAGCCTAAACAAACAATCTTGTGACTTAAGTAAACAAAAGTATTCAGGTAAGCAACTCTCTCTACCGGAGTTGAGGGACCGGTGGACATTTTGTGCAAATAATGTTACAAAGACATATCTTAAGTACTCTGTTTAGGTGTCTTATTTGTTATTTATGGGTACAAAAATAACTCTGGCTTCTCTAGTTTATGCATAACAACCAAAGTACAGATAGAAAAAAGACGCAGATTATTGATAACTAACAAAGTGTATGTGATCTCAAGTGAGAACGGTTCAGTAAACTTTTTTAAAAATAATATCTATCGCTTTTCGTAACCCAGATACAAAAGTTAAGATAGTCAAGCACTTCTAAAAGTATCTGGTGTAATAATTAGTGTAATCGTCGCACTTGCGGCGGGATCTCGGACTATAACGACGATCAAAGAAAACTTTGTGCTATGAATCTGAACAGTTAACAAGTTTTTGGTTGCATAATGAGATAGAATCTGATCTGTTATTTGTTTTATTGTTTTAACTACTTCAAAGTATTGTTATTCTGTTAGGAGATACTTAAAAGACAATAACTTTGCACATTGTTAATATTAAATAAACTAGCTTTGCCAGAGTTTGGTTATTATCGTCCTTAGTAGCGAAGGAGACTTTGTCTTTGATTGCACTATCAATTATCATGGATCATTCAATTTGATTTCAGTTACAGCTTCATAAGCTTCGCATTTTTTTTTCATTCTCTGTTTCCTAAAATGATTTTGCGGGCGTGAGAAAGCCTACCAAAAAAATGTCCCATGTGAAAAACAGTTTTTGTTCAAATGCACAGCCGCAACTTTGGATTTTCACTTATAATCCGGTAAATGTGTGTGGTGTACACACAAATTTAAGAGCATAGAGCGTCTGTCAGTACGGCGCTCAAATAGTAGCAAAATAATAATGATGATGTTATTGTTTGTTCACAGCTCAGCGATGAACTTTTGTCGGGCATTTTCTTCTTCGGGATGTCTAATAGTCTAGTAAATCCTGTTATCTACGGAGCATTTCATTTATGGCCAAAGAAAAAGGTGACAAGGCACAGTGACAGGTTAGTTTTTGAAGTTTAATATGTATGTAACCCACCATTTCAGTTGTAAACTATTTTCTACCTGTGTTGAGCATAATGGGCATACAGACATCTGAGGGTCTATGAGCAGCACGTTAAAATGATATTAAATGTTATTAATTCCATACATCGGCGACAAGTTCTGTTGATCATTTGGTCAAGTCAATCATTTGTGAAATGATTAGTGGTGAAATGATCAATTGGCCAACCATTTTTTTGCCAAACGTTGTTTGTCAAATGTAATTTTGCCAAATGTTTTTTGGTCAAATGGCAGGACCCCCATCCTATACCTTGTGGCCAGCCCTTTCTTCATTTCTCGCCTCGCTTCGCTTCATCTCGGGTGGTGCGCGTTACCTATGGCTAAACCCTCGAGGGGAAAAATCTGTTTGCAAAAAGGAAAAGCTCTGTAAGCTAAATGACTTCACGCTACCAGCTTTACGCTCTTTAATCCTCAAACTAATAGAGACTATTCTTCGGAATTTGTTAAAGGCACGATCCTTGCTAAGGTTTAACTAATATTCTCTTTCGTTAGCCCAGTGAAAATGTTTAGGTTCAATTTCATCTTTCTTCATTGTAATATTGAATTGGTTATTTGTTATATCCTCAGAATATGAAATAAATTACAGAAAAGTGATTTTCCTAGTAAGGTCATTAAAGACCTCAAGTGGTGCCCTCATTAAATAAAAAAGCAAGTCATAAAATAGAATATAGATTAAATAATATTACGTACTGTTTGTTACAAATAGGGCGAAGTAATTTTGCATTATTGAAACATAAATTGTTAAGCTTACATTACATAGAAAAGATTTTGAGTCCTGTTTTTCAAAACCAACAGGTTCAATTCCCAGCTAAGATACAAGGTTTTTGTAAAATCTGAGTATGCAGTTTTAGTTTTCGTCCCAATCGGTCTAGAGATTTATTTGAGCCTTTTTTGATATGCCTCATAGTTTATGATTTGGCCTACCACGACCACTTGAAAAACTCTCCCTGTATACAAAGTTCTTCAACCGCAACCTATAATCAACCTAACACATTGCTAAGTGCATAAATTTAGTCATACTTACTGGTAGATTTACGGACAATTGAATTGCGTTTTGCTGAAATAGTCGAAAGAAATGAATTGGTGCAAATTCTTTTGTCGATCGAAGTTGCCTACTTTAAATGGAAAACACGTTAGCCACGTACAATGTGTTTTTGATTTTAAAGCAAGGCAGGGAATACACAAATAGACTTACCATAAAATTAAAGACATGTTTCTTTTGTACTTTAGTCTTTATGTAAAAGAAATACGAATGGAAACAACAAACTTCATGATAAAATAAATGAGAGAGTTTTAAAAGAAGAAATGATTGATGCGAAAAAGATTTCAATTCCAACAATTCAATGTGTTTGATTGTTTGGCCGTGATATCAACAGTTAATAATCCATTTAAAATTTGTGACTCGTAGCTCACCCTTTTTACCTACCAACAACAAAATTATGAATAAAAAATATCATAAAACTTTGATAGTTAAGTGTTTTGTTTCTGGAGCGCCTTGCAGTCCAGAGAAACGTCGCGACGGCAAGAGAGCACGAGGCAAGTCACATGCTAGCCAAATCCAAATTAAGTTGCAGTCAATAGTTCTCTCTATAAATGGAGCAGAAAGGTAGCCGTGCGTATTGAGTGGGCACGCTTTGATTAAAATAAAAAGAGGATACGTCACCCACGTACCGCGAGTGTGTACTACAAAATTGAGTCTAATGGGCCATTACGTTCAAGCCAAAATGATACCTGATAATATGATGACATGATGATTTGACGACCGTCTTGGTGTAATTGTTGAGAAGCCGGCTACTACACCATAGGTCGCGGGTTCGATCCCCGCACAGTACAAACATATGTGTGCATGAACATGACTGTTTGTATTGGTCTGGGTGTTTCCTATGTATATTAAGTATGTATTTACGAAAGAAAAAGTATAGTATGTTTATCCGTTGTCTAGTATCCCAAAAAAACTAACTATAATTAGCCCACTTGGGGCTAGATGGCGCTGTGTGGAATAATGTCCAGGGATATTTATTTATTTATTTATAACTACTCATGTACTACGTCATACATTGTGAGTTTGGTCTTTCACCAGTTAATGAATTCGCAAAAAAATGTTAAGTATCTTCTTCTTTTTATTTTAATAGGCATTCAAAAGCGTGCTACCAATCCTGGTGTGACGACTAGGACCACTTTGTAACGATTGTTGAGCAACGCTAACAGACAAACAATGTTGTTAATCTTTACACGTGAACAAATTACTGATAAATACATTGAAGAAAGTAGTAATAAAAGTAGATCACATTGTTGTGATATAAATGATGTTATTTTGTTCGAAAAATACAGATAAATAAATTTATTTAAGTATTAGCAACTAGCGCCCGCCCACGTTTTCGTCCGCGTGGACTTAAGTTTTTTGCTATCGAGTTTCATACAAATTTGCAACTTTAAACTCTAAGGGGTGGAATACTACTATGTACTAAAATTAATGTACTCTTCAACTTCCAAGCCTTAACGACCAACCTCCCGCAAACAGCCATTAAGAGCGTGGTATTTGACCCGTATTTTTTACAATCCATGATAAATCTTTACATATTGATTGAAATCAAAATAATACTGTAGAAGGCAATCTTATGTGGTAGTAACTCATTTTAATATCGTTCATTTAACTAACAATTCTTGTTTTATGTAAATTACGAATTTATTTCGTGTATCTTAAACGCTCCTTCACTCTGAGTGAACTTAACTCAATTTAAATCAAATAACTCTTGCAAACCGCGTATTTCCAGGATGTGGTGTTTGTAACGAGGTTTACTGTACAGCGCCAATATTTACTGATATTAACTAGAAAATATTTACCTTAACCATTGCCAAATAGGCAATTAAAATGGCACTAAAATGTCAGGTATTTTCAATCTAGTTTGATTGCTCCGCAATGGAGTCTTATCCTGGTAGCTATTTATAACGAAGCTCTAAACAAAATTAATCAGTCTAACAAATTAGAAACTGTTTGATGAAGTTTGTTGCTCATTTCCTTCGGACTAGCTCGTGGGCGCAATGGGTGGAGATCATAAGCATGTCTGCACATTCATGTGACGAACATTTCCGTTTGGTCTATAACTGGACGGTTTTGCGTATTTATAACAGTACTAAGGAAAATTTAAATAATTTGCTAAGGAAAATTTAAATAATATATTTGTTTGACAGACGATTCAGTCTTGTTTGATTGGTAAGATTTCTCTGATTTTTATTCATTGTCATCATTAGTATTCAGCGAAATAAAATCCTTTGGTATGTTTACCAACCTGGGAGAGATTTGCCGCCGCTGTAGCCGCTGGATACAGGTGACTTGCATCAACAAAATCCAGCGGCTTTTTTTACTCACTCGTAACTATACCTATACCCTAATTGTCCTTAGCCAATAAATAGCCTGTCGGTTATTTCACAGCAAGTCATGTCCTTTGAAAGATCCCATTTTCAAAAGTCCAAGTATAGTGCCCATGCTGCGTCTCCATCATTTGATGTCACCATGTCTTCCTTTACTTTTAACTTGATCTCATTCACTTATATAAACGCTGAGAATATACCCATGAAACGTTGGGTGTCCCTAAACTTTCTTATAAGGCATATAGTTACTTTTCTACTATTCTTCCTTTGTGAATTTTCTGTCTGAAAACATACCCTATTTAGTTTTATAGCCGCACATAAGTAAAACAACAGGGAGTTCTGTTGTGTTGTTGGTCATTTGGTCATTTGTCACAATCGTCCTAAGATTAATGGTTCTAATGCTCCTAATCTGAAAAACGGCAAGGGATTTCCAGGATCTTGAAAAAATACGACTGTTCTTTCAGCCCACGTCGTTTTTCTTCATTAAACAAAACTGTATCTACCTACAACATTCTAATTTTGAGCTGAGAAGAGTAGACTTAGTTACTACCTACTGAGATTTTCCGAACTGGTACAGTACGGCATGTATGGACCGCATGAGCAAGGCTTGCGTACTATTATTGCATGAGAATAACTTATGACTAACGAGTAAAAGAAGACTTTTTATTGAACTCTAATAAAAAACTTAATTTCCAAGTAAATCAAAGTATGTGAGGCAAAGATGTCGACTCAATTTAAGGAACAAGTCAATGGAGTGACTGTCCTTTAGTTGAGTGGAGGGACGCTGACCGTGTTTGCTGAAGTACTCAAGACTGAAGTTTTTGTCCTTCGCGGTTAGTTAGGGTAAAGAAACTCCATTTTCAAACTCAAACTTAAACATTTGGTTTGCGTTTGAATCGGATGAGGCCATGAAGAAAATATTAACGTTAGTATCAAGCTTCTTAGGCGAGGCCGCAGCATTACGTTGCGCTGTTTTGGCACAACAAAAATTGCTATGTTGTTTCACTTATTGTTTAATGACAGGCAATATACAGGTATGATTCCGAATCACGTTGCACGCCAGTGCTGCCACGACTCTACTTTTGTATGAGCTTTTTATTAGCAATGCAGCGGCAGCACTGCTGCGCATCAAGGTTGCTATACCGCCGCGACAGACCACGTCTGGCGCCGCATCTTGTCAACTCAAAGTAAACGAATTCTAATTCTGATTCAATCACATTATCGGATCACTGCGAACAGAGCGACACTGCCGCCTTTGTCGGAATCAGCGCGGCAGGCAGCACTGCTGGGCAGCTACTTAGTAGCAGCACTGTGGCAACAGCACTACTGCTTGCGGCCGGGCTCGTAATCAAACCTAATAGTGTGTATCTTTTCATGAATGTTTAAAAAGCCTGAGCGACGCATACTGCAACGCCCTAATGAAGCTCATTCTGAAAAGCATAAGTTTTTCAAAATCGCAATCGTCAATCTAAGCTAATTACTTCCTTCTTTGAAAGAATATACATCATCATAACACAAAATTGTTAACATTGACTGGCTTCGTAAGAATTTTCTTTCCATGGCAATATCAGATGGATATATTTCCCAAGAGTCTTGCTATGAAGGCTGAGTCTAGGAATCAATGCAGCGAATTTTTATGAGTAGCTATCTTTTTTTTCTATTAAAGAACAAGAATAAAGAGGATAGGCAAATAAGCCCATTCAAGAAAGTTGCTTTCTCTGATCACTGTACATAAAAGATTTATTAATCACAAATAACGAAAAATCAACCAGTGTAAAGAAGCAAAACCATTGCATAATACAACACATGGTACAAAGCAGTGAGCAACATCGCCGATAAGCTTAAGCTGGTTCACACGCAAATTATTTCCTGTTCGGATAACGGTTAAGAGCCTTTTTTTTTTCGTGGGGAAATCCTCATGGATACCTCGCTGCCCGAGGGGACGACGAGGTTATGTCGGACTCTTACCGGATCCTACCGTAAGTAATGCCGCACTGCTCCGCCGCCAGTGCTAGCCCCTAATGGGGCCCCCTCCAACCGACCCCCCAACGAAGGGGGGAGGCCACGAAAGCGCCTGGAGTACGCAGGCACTTTCGCCGTCTCGGTGGACGCCGTGCAATGCAAGCCAGAGTACCCCCGCACTCCGGCCCGGTGGCACCCACTGTTCGCAGACCCTACTGGGCCCGCAACCACGAGCCACCCAAAGGGCGGCTCCGCTGCCGTAACCGGCGGTACGGCCCCGCTGGGCCGCGATGCACAGGGAGGATCAGCCTCGGATTACTGGCCCCCACCAACCGTTTGTGCGCCGCGGCCCCAACCACGCGCCTCAAGGCGCCTGCAGGCCCCACTGGCCCCGCAGCCCCACGTCGCCCTTGCGGGCCGCAGCGGGTGGGTTCCCAGTCCACCACACTGCCACGCCTGGGTTCTCTTCGCTTCCCGGTGGTTCCCCTATCACCGGTACTAGGCCCCCTCGCCACGCCGAGGCGAGAACCCATGAGGGGGACGGTTAAGAGCCTGTTCACATATAGCGTTTTTGGGCAATTTCATGTCGAGGTCACAGCGTACACGTCGCAATCTTGCAGCGATAGTTCTGCGATAAAATAAACGCGAACGCTTTGGATTTGACTAATGGATGATGCGTTCACCCGCCGCGATACCACCCGCTAGTGTGCAGCGATCTTGCGGCGAGCTCGTGGCCTTTATTTTCTCGAGGAACTATCGGTGCGAGATCGCCTCGCCTTCAAATTGCTGGTGTGAACAGGCTCTAAAGTAGGCAAAGACAGGATAAGGGGATCCTTACGTGCAGCTATTGAGAGTGAAACAGGCGGATGTTTGCGGCAATTTTTTATAAGCAGTCTTATTAACCCGCCGCAATGATGACGCGTTAACATCTGCCGTAATCTCGTTAAACCTACTCTAATTCACTTACTCAGTAGCACTTAGTACTCCAGTTGCTTAGTAACTGTACCTGTATCTCTAATACGCGTTTGAATTATATTGATAGGCCAAAATAAATTGACTAATTATTAATATATGAAAACTGACCTATGAGCCTTAATTAAATATAAAAGCTTTAATGTATTTACTACTTGTTAATTACTAGCGATGTAATTCACAAACGTCAATTAACTTAAAGCACGCGCTGAAGCTCATGCTATCCTGTAAAATGTCAATGGAACTGAAAGGGACAATTATACTTTTGAGGTATGCTCAACTTTTATTTCTGAGGTAGGAGTGTTGTTATTTACATGCCACCATAATGTAGCACTACCCCAAATCTAAAATCGAAAAGTAAACAGTTTTATGTAATTTTTCTCTGCTATGCAGTACCTGTAACTTATCATATCTTCCGCCATCAAATGGACTAAATCTGTTTATTTTTCAGGGAGTCCGGTGGCCAGCACGCTTCGCTCTTCAGGCGAGGCGACAACACGTCATCAGTCAGACTGACTACCATCCGGTCTCTCCGCTCCTCAACCAAATACTCTAACGGTCATAATGTTAGCCTTTTATAACAGTCAAGGAACCATCATCGGACAATGAATCAAAGGTACATCGACGTACAAAGTGACAGACTCAACTGTGTTGTGTGTATGGAACTCAAGTGCAAAGGAAACTTTAAATAAGGCCTATGTGTTTTAATATATTTTTGTTCTTGTAGTATGTATATTATGCTTGTTATAAAGTTTTTGTAAGTGAGAATTGAATAAAGAGATTAATAGTTTTATTGAAATTTCGTAAACAAATGCTTGTGTTCAGTTCTGTCATTTTGGTCCTAAATCCCATCCTAAGGAGGTATTCAAATGTGTAACATCGACGGGGTGACATTGCCTGCTGAATAAAAGTAAGTACTCGTAAGTAGAACTAAATGTTGTAATGTCAGCTACACATATTTTATAACTCATTATTTCCCACAAAGAACTCCCGAATATAAAGATAAGTTAACCCTTGGCATGCCTGGTGGGCATAAGTTACACGTTATGCCTGGTGGGTCTCTCAGACCCCCATTTCAAAATAGCATTTTTCTCTATAAATTTTATTATGTAAGGTGATTAAATGATTCAAGACGCATGCTTTAAGGGCAAAAAAGAGATAGTAAAAAAACTCATTAGAAATTAATCAACTTTATTAAAATATTTCAAATTAAACTTTAACTCACATTTATAAGCAACATTTCGTGACTATAACTTTTTTAATATATATAATTAATATCAAAAGTTAAGAGATCATAATCAGACTTTAATCAGTGTAAGGCACTATCATATACTTAATCTAAATAACAAAATAATTAGTCTTCATCACTTGCATTTACTCTTTGTAAAGCTTTGGTTTGGTAACACTTTGCGCATTGAAAAATCGAGTGGTCAAGACAAATATGACAGCTACATGTCTCACAAATGTACTGGGTTTTCCGATCTTTTTTCGCGGGACAAACATGGCATCTTCGCTTTATTCCAGGAGTGGATTTTTTCAACGGTGGTCCACCTTGATTACCTGTGCGTTCGGCTATTCTTTTACGAAGATCAGTGGAAAGGCGAATATTCGATTTCCTTGATTGCAAATGTGGTTCAAGAAGTGCTAAAGCCAAACCCTTTATAAAACTTCTTCGATTGCTCTTATCTTCTGGAATGTTAAGTATTTGGATAATTTTGCCATTGATTCCAGCAGTATTTAGCATCCAAAAAAACAAAGTCAGTGGCCATCTTCTTGAGTTGCGCATCATAAGAACAGTCGCAAGGATGGACAGAGGCACCTCCATTTCAGAATCCGAAGAGATGGAACCTGCATCATTTTCTTCCTCCTCAGAAACAGATTCTTCATCCTCTAGAGCAACGTCAAATTCTTCTCCACTTGAATCAAATGCAACTAAGTCTTCCTCATCCAACTCGTGTAATAATAAACTGGCTACATCCTCGTCTGTCAGTTGTTTATTCATGATTAAACTGAAAATAAAATAAAATAGGATAATGTAATGTACAAACTAATATTATTTAACGGACAAATGCCAATATTTATAAGAAAAAAGAAAAATAAATACTTACAAAATAAAGTCACGCCGTAGGCCTGGTGGGGTCTATGGGACCCGTACGCACTTTACGCACGTCCTTTTACGCTCGTAGCTCGCCGCGGACTGGGGAAGCGGGCGGAGGGTATTCCGCGGTTAGTAACGGCCAGCTACTAAAAACGGTGAGGCGCGAAATTCAAATTTAAACAAACTACAACGGTTCGCGCGTTGGTGTGGGTCTGACAGACCCTACCAGGCATGCCAAGGGTTAACAGAAGCTGAGCACAAAGGAGATTGATTGTTGTTGTGGCCGTACATCGTTCGACAAATATTTATAAGTACATGATTGAATTGGTCTATTATTTTAGAATGCTATTTCCCATTTTAGAAAGAGTGCTTCAATTTTTTTTCCCTATTTAGTAGGTAGTCACTTAATTCCACAAATAGGTGAATCACTCTATCTGTCTCTATCTATCTCTATTGTCTATTAAAGCCAACAGCCTGTAGATACCTACACCTGTATACACTTATTCATTTCGAATTTGAGTTCAGACCCAAACAAACTGTATTAGAAATAAATGCTCGTTAGACATTCAACAGAGAAACGTCGATTTACTCGTAGAACTTCATCCCATTACCATGTCGAAACATTTCAGCAGACTATTTACGACATTAATTAGGTACTATTTGTGTTTTACACTCGCTCAGCACACTATTAGATCTAAAGATACAATCCAGATTAGTTGAAGTTCAAGATCCAAGGTTAAAGATGCTAAGTCTAACAATAGAATCGAAATAGATTTAGTGAAATCTATGATTACGTATAACGTGTCGGAATTAGCAGAGGAAATATATCGTTACCCAGTGGTTAGGCGCTCTGAAAAAACGGATACATAAACGGCCTATATACGTCAACTTTGAGGTGGAACAAGCCATTCTCCAACACGCGGGCTCAGTGCGGATTGTTGGAGGGGTAAGGTTAGTGAGCAACCTTAATGTCAGATGTTATCAAGCCGCCCTAAGGCCTCTGACTAGGTTTAACGACTGACATCTAACGTGCCTTCCGAAACACGGAGATGCCCAAAATACACATCACTAAATTTCGGTCGGGTCATCCATCCCATTTCCGACCTGGCGTGCGTTGCTTTACTCCGGAAAAACGGATAATAACGAGTAATCAAGCAAACCGGATTACGGGATAGCCTCGTCACTTACCCCGTTTTTTGATTCTCTCAGTGAAGTGGGGGCCGGCTTCTGGATGCTCCGTTCAACATGACAGCAACATTGTACCCCTGACTATACAACTTGCAATACATAACTCATTGCTGTGATAAGGGGTTTAACTACATACATACATAACATAAACGGCCTATATATGTCCCACTGCTGGGCACAGGCCTCACCACAACTATGAGGTGGAACAAGCCATACTCCAACACGCGGCTCAGTGCGGATTGTCGGAGGGGTGTAAGGTTAGTGAGCCACCTTAATGTCAGATGTTATCAAGCCGCCCTAAGGCCTCCTAAGGGGCCTAAGGGGTTTAACTAGTTCAAAAATAAATTTCTTAAAAAAATAGCTCAAACATACCGCTCTTCGCGTAAAATTATATGGAAAATGGCGTCCTTTTAACCACTTCCTGATGAAGAAGAAGTCATCAATAATTCTGTAACTTAGAAACAATATGAGCAACTTCCTAGAATCCTGTAACATAGCCCGTTTAGTGAATCATTATAAGCAATAACCAACCTTAGTGGCATGCCTTATTAATATGTAGTTGCGTCCCATTATTGTGGAGCTTTCAGAGTTAATAAACACTACAATGTAGCTTCTGAACACGCCAGTAAGCAATTACTTAAACATGAAGTGCTTTGTTTGTAACTATGTTATAACAGGTACGGTATTAATTTAAGGAGAGTTTAAAAAAACCTCTCTCTGAAGCAAGTTATTGTGAAGGTGGTCACTTTTTGCCGCACACACAATGTTTGGTGATGCGTAACGCATATGTTTCTCAGCTGTATTCGAGGTGAACAAAAATACCTCTAGAGTCGAATAGTTACACCTGGAGATATCCCCTGGGTGAAATGATCCCAAGGTGAATTAAGGACACTCAAGAGTCCACTTTCTTCCCCGGGAGATATCACCCAGGTGAATAGCACTCTATTCACCTGAATGAACCGTCCAGCAGTTAGCGTGTGGTGAATTTGTGGGGACATAACAATTTTATTCTGTACGCTATTTTTGGGAGAATATTAAATTAGAATAGAAAATACTGACCTAACCAATTGAGTAGGTATTTTACTATATTGTCCATATTTTTTTCAATGCAGCTCACACATACTTCCAAAATGTTCATATACTGTACAGTTTTGGGATTTTAGTTGCTTAGTTAGACTAACTGTTTTGATTTTAATTAAGTAGTAAGTAGGTAAGCACTCTGAATTCAACAGACTGTTGTTAGTCGTAATCAAGTATGATAATTTAATTTCTTAAAGGTTAAAGCATTTCTAAAACACACAAAAAGGCAGTCGGTTCTTCTATTTTTTTATCAAAAATTTGAAAAACGTGCGTATTTCCTATTGTAAGGTGGTTACCACAGTCAAAGTCAAGTGTAAGAACATTATCGAAGCACTCATACCAATTTAGGAACAATTCTGTCCATTAGTTTAGCTTTTAAAATACTCTCAATCACAATAAAAATAAATTAGGCCACGTTTTGTACGAATGCAAATAGCGACGGGCTGATAAAACTAATTTAAGTCGGAATGAGTCCTACAAAAGGAGTGATCAAACAGCCTTAGAAGTTGTCCCTCAAATTAAATTCTCGTCTATGCTCGCAAAATCTATCCTTTGGCTACCAAACCGAGTATATGATTATGCGCAAGATTGGGTACATATACCATTAGAGCTAGGTCAATGATATTATAATATAAAACCCTACTGTACTTCTCTGCTTAGCCTTATGGTTGACTGGTAGAGAATACCTTTTTTGGCATGAAGTCCGGCTTTTGTACCATTCAATGTTGTGCAATAAAGAATTAAATAAAAGATACGTTACTTGTGCTAAAAAAGTGGCACCCAAAGACTGAATTATTAGTACACCTAAGCAAAGCATTGACAGTGTTGACAGTTAAGACGACACTGCGCAACATGTATCTGTTTCGTTCACGTTCTAGCAGATAATCATACTATCCTGTTCACACGTTTACAACAAGGTAAAATTATTGGTACGTACGCAGTTGACAATTTTGACTTTGCATCTGTACTGACATAACCTATCTACCTCTTTTTAATAATTTTAGATTTTAGTGCTATGCTGTATGATACTTTTCAGAGTACTTGCCGACATTTCTATTAGGTAACTAGCTGTCCCAACAGACTTCGTTCTGTTGTCAAACATTTAGTGTCACGTGACAAGTAGGAACATTTACTAAGAGGAAACTAAAATTGTGTTTTTTTCTATATTCCCAGTATTTTCTCATGATTACCTTTTATACCTTCCCTCGACCATTACAAATATTTCAAAACCAAAATTAGCCTAATCGGTCCAGCCATTCCCGAGTTTTAGCGAGACTAACGAACAGCAATCCATTTTTATATATAGAGATGTCAGTTAGGTACTGTTTCAGAAATTAATTCTAATAAACAATAATAGAGCTGTATGTTGTAGTCAGTGTTGGTAGAGTCACTTGAATCTTAAACAAGGTAATGAGTATTTAATAATAAATAATAAAAATGTGTTATGGAGTTTCTTAAAAACATTTCAAGCAACCACCCGATTTCAGTCGTTAAGCCTAGTTTGAGGTCTTAGAGCGGCTTAATAACATCCGAAAATCAACTCTGAGCTCGCGTAGTGGAGAACAACTCGCGCCACCTTCAAGTTGAGGTGAGGGCCTCACCGTGAGGCCCATGCCCACTGGTGAGACGTGAAAACTTACAACACCTCTTTTTCCCTCTTATGTGCGTACAAAATGTTGTTTCGATCAGAACAACGATTTCATTGGAATTTGTAAGTCAGCGAGTAGGAAATTCAATAATAGTAAAAGAATAGGGAAACGAAGTGATTGAAATAAAAATACTTTTATGAAGGATGTACAAAGTTGTACACAATAACCTATCAAAGACTAATAATGGAATTCATTCTTGTGTACTGGAGCAATAAACTTGAAATGTATACTCGACAGAAACCCAGTCAACTGTCTTTTTAATAACAATCATTTCCAGTACTACACAGTAGAGATATTGTAAAACCTTAGTGTAACAACATCGTTTCCGACCGATTTGGTGTAATTGATGAGAAGTCGGCTACTACGCCAAAGGTCGCGGGTTCAATCCCTGCACAGTACAAACATTTGTGTGCATGATCATGTCTATGTATTTCCAAAAAAAAAGTATCTAAGTATGTTTATCCGTTGTCTAGTATCCCATAAAAACGGGCTTTAATTAGCTTATCTTTTCGCTGATGGCGTTGTGTGGAATAATGTCTATGGATATTTATTTATTATTGTTTCCATTAGTGCGTTTTTTTTCTCTTTCGTTTTCATTATCATCAAAAGCCTGTCGTGGTTGACAATTTTTGGTTCTGGTTTTTTTTTTCACGCAACATGATTTTGGTCGAAAACGAGGAAGTTGTATTTAAATAGTTATACTTAAAAAAATATAAGCAAATAATCTACAAGTATGCTGAAATAGACTACACTTACATTACATACGTTATTAAAGCCAAACAACAAAATTCACTGCCCTAACAAAATCTTTCTATAAGATACAGACCTCTTCACGGTACAGTTACATAAAAGTAACTGAACTCTTTTGCGCCGCGTAACAATTCTAAATAATCTTAGCGTCTTTTAAAATATAACTATTTACTAATTGTTGGGTGTTTCCTTATTTATGTACGTTATAATGTATATTATTATTATGTATATTAAGTATGTATTTACAAAAGAAAAAGTATTTAAGTATGTTTATCCGTTGTCTAGTATCCATAATAACGGACTATAATTAGCCCACTTGGGACTAGATGGCGCTTTGTGGAATAATGTCCAAGGCATTTTTTTTTTAATTATTTTTCTTATATCGATTGCTACTTTTATTATTCATGACCAAAATTGCGCCAATTTTACGTCTATCCGGATACGTAGAGCATCATTTTAGTTGGCTCAAACTTTAGGGGAGGTTCTACAGCCGCACGCATTGTCATCATAATTGTATCATCTATTTATAAGTTATATATTTATCACCTTTATTATCTATTATTCATCTATATATAAATGTATATGCATCTTTGATGTTCACCTTGGAACTCTCCGTGGATGCCCACAGTTCCAAGAATGACCTGAATTGACTAAAATGTGACAACGTTAATCAGATAAGCCTCGAGCCCAAAGTATCACAAAATTGGAAATGGCGGAAAATTAATGAAATTATAAATTCCGAAACAAATTCATAATTAAATGCAATATAATTCTTGGAGGACTTAATTGCTTCCATACACAGCATTAATACTTCTCAGAGAGTGGGTCTTAGGATGAACATGGACAAGACCAAAATCATGTTCAATGCCCATGTTGCACCCGCTCCAGTTAACGCTGGGAACATTACACTCGAAGTTGTTGACCACTATGTTTACCTGGGACAGGCAGTCCAGTTAGGTAAGTCCAACTTCGAGAAAGAGATCTCTCGTCGAATCCAGCTCGGATGGGCAGCGTTCGGGAAGCTCCGGCATATATTCGCGTCCGAAATACCTCAGTGTCTCAAGACGAAAGTCTTTGACCAGTGTGTGTTGCCAGTAATGACATATGGGAGTGAGACGTGGTCGTTCACTATGGGTCTCATAAGAAGGCTCAAAGTCACCCAGCGAGCAATGGAGAGAGCGATGCTTGGTGTTTCCCTGCTTGATCGAATCAGAAATGATGAGATCCGCAGGAGAACTAAGGCAACCGACATCGCTCGAAGGATTGCATCGTTGAAGTGGCAGTGGGCGGGGCACATAGCGCGGAGAACCGATGGCCGTTGGGGCGGAAAGGTTCTCGAATGGCGACCGCGTACCGGACGACGTTCCGTGGGCAGGCCCTCCACAAGGTGGACCGACGATCTTGTCAGGGTCGCGGGAAGCCGCTGGATGCGGACAGCGCAGGACCGATCGTTGTGGAGATCTTTGGGGGAGGCCTATGCCCAGCAGTGGGCGTCGTTCGGCTGACATGATGATGATGATGATGACAGCATTAATAATTGCAAAATGTTACTGGCATTTGTGTAACCAGATAAAATATCTATCAGGTATTTAATTGTGAATATTTTTTACTAGCCTTGGGCTAAAAAGGATGTTATCAGGGTTTCGTACCTAAAAGGTAAAAACGAAACCTTAGGAACGGAGGCTTAGTGGTAGGGTTTCGTTTTTACCTTTTAGGTACGAAACCCTACCACTAAGCCTCCGCTGTCTGTCTGTTATCAGTTTGTATCTTATAAGCTGTGAAAGCTAGAAAGCCAAAATTATCACACATTATCTGTTTCCTATGCGATGTCGTTACTCAATGATGGTACGGAACCCTTCGCGCGTGAGTCTGACTCGCATTTGGCCAGTTATTTTAGATTTATTACCATTCACCTATAGTATCCGCAATCAATAGCGTAGACACATCTAACGTTATCCTGCCACCGCTTTTAAAGGTGTCTGGCTTACGAGTGGGAGCCTGCGTAGGCCTCACTATCAAATAGTTTTTCTGCCCCAACGGCCATCAAGTTCTCCGCCACGCTACACTATCTTTTGTTTTAATAAAATGTTTATTTATTCAGATTTTCCAATTAAAGCTTCTTCTTCGTTATAAAGCTGAATTGATTTTGTGAAAAAAGAAGCATCACCTACTTTCACAGGAAATAGCAATCCGACATCATTCGATGCAAGTGACAGTTTATTTTACCGGCACCTTACCATTGTCATGTTAATATGGGGAATTCACACCTGCGTGTGCTTGCCATACATTCGTGTAATATAAGACAAAATGAAATGCTGACATATCCCTTGTAACCCAGTCTGTAGTTTCATTATTGAATCACACGCTGCTGCCGGAAACTAATATTAAAGCTTCCGGAATCATGAGTGGAATAATGATATAGTCAGTATTTCTGCAAATCATTCTCGGCTGGTTGGTTATTTATAATTAAGGTGACTTACATTGATATTAACAAAAAGAGGAAGATACGTCACGTTAATTCGAAAACTGGCACATGACATTAACGTGCACGCAAACAAGTCGCTGTCTATTAGCTTGCAAACAGGTCCATTGGACTTGTTTTAGGATGGCAAACTTTAGTACTAGGAAGCCCTATCTTCCTCTTTTTGTTTATATCAATGGATACTTATTACTTTGTTTACATATACTCGTTTTTTTTTATAAAACCCTGAAACCAGTTCTTGATTGCCACTATATAAAAAGTATACGCAGTCTAAACCCAATTTAGTCCCCTTGTTTGTTAAATAAAATGCTATTCCGTGACCTCAAAGACGAGATCAAGATCCCCGTTTCTTTCTAAGGTGCGTTGTTGACATTTGATTCACACGCGTGAGAAATTCCCCTCCTAATAATGCGAACATCAGGATAAAGGTACTTACTAGCTTCTCTTTTGAATTTATTTTTAGTTTGAACACCGAATTTATACAATTTAAGTACATGAAAATAAAAAACGTGTTCGGAATGGTAAGGACTACATACCAGTATAATACACAGTCGGTCGCTTTCAGACGGGAATATTGAAGGTAAAAAAATGGAACAACCCAAGCTTACAGCCAAAAATACACTAGGAAAGTTTTGTTGGACTGTTAGCCAAAACAGTTGCTCTAACCAACTAACCAAACTTAGTTGGTTATAGCAGCCCATATGCGGAAGACGCTGGTTCAAGTATCGCCTAAAACCTATATTCCTTTATTTTATAAAAATACAACATGTTGGTATAATGGTTATCAAAAATCAGTTATATGGTTCCACTTTTCGTTCACATTACTTATTTACTATTTTATTTGCTTGACCTTGAATAAAACCTCAAATAAAATTTTAGAGTGTTGGTATCGTTGTTTCATTTTAACCTCCCATTGGTACTCAGCAGCTCAATTACTTCGGTTTTAGCACCAACAACGAACAAGAAGACAACTCCGTTCAGATGACGTGGCTCAATGAATAACCTGTGAGTAATGCCTGTAAAAAATGGGCTGGAGCCTGTTAGGCTTCGCTTACCAATTTTCCGTACTAAAATATTTATAGAGTTTTCATGTTACTTTGGGCCTGATATACTATAATGGTAGAACAGGTAGTTCTTGTTTGAAGTGACAACCCAAAGGTTCCAAAACTAACAATCAAAAAAGGTGTATTGAATATCTTGTTAGTTCATGCACTTGAATAGTATTTCGAAATATTCCTTGCCGATAGATCATCTGGCACTTCAGACGTAGGTGTAGTTGAGGTGTGCCCATATGAATCCCACAACAGAGTCACTATTGCTTCATATACCAAATGTTTTGCAATTTTACCCAGTCTCCTTTCAGTAACTAAAACATTTCCTGACATTTGCGCTTGGGACAACGTGGGCCGCTTCACGCACCGCCTAACTATGAACGGAAAGGAAAGCCACGCCGCACGCCACGTTCAACGCCCAGCGTCTCCTTAAACGAGCCCTTGAAGTGATGACATAAATCATTAATTTCAATTATTAGACAACGGAATTCCACTCTATTTAAGCGATTTTAGAATTGTTATTCTAAAGCAGTAAAGACCTTTCTTGTCACGCTTGAAGCTTAAGAGGCTTTGATGCTGACTGTATGTAAGTACAACTCATTTTAGGGCTAAGCAGCAAAAACCAAACTGGGTGATATCACCCGGGTGAAGAAAGTGGACTCTTGAGTGTCTTTACTTCACCTCGGAATCATTTCACCCAGGAGATATCTCCAGGTGAAACAATTCGACTCGAGAGGTATCCTTTGTTCACCTCGGAATCAATTCACCCAGGTGAATAAAGGAGACATTTGTTGATGAATGGAGTGGATCTTAATCACCCACGAAGAATATTTGAAACTTACTTATACAAAGACAACTGAGTATTTAAAACCGTTTAATATCTTTATTTAAAACTAATTATAAAGAAACCAAAAAAATATATTTTGTGGATGAAGCCTTTGAAGTTGAAGACTTCGAATAGGATCGTCGTGAAAAATATTGGGCCAGTGAAGCAAATTATGAAAAAAAAAAACAACAAAAGTTCAAGTCTTTTTTCTGCTACCCTGGTACTATATGTGCTTTTTTTCTAATGGGTTTCCTTTTAACACTCAATCATGATTTCATGAAGTACCTGGGGTGGCATTCCGGCGGACATCACTTCACATCTCACTGCTTCAAGCTCACTTCAATCATCAATATACGCTGTAGCGTAGATCCCCAAAATTTTCACAAAATCATTTTTTCATAGTTGTGAATTTTCACATCATGATTTTTCATGATAGGAAAATTAATCAATCGTCTCTCTTCATGAAACAATTTCTCATAAAGCGTTGGTTAATGATTGCGTTAATTTTTATTGCAAAATTTTTTCAGTAGACCGCCGCGTGAAGTTGAGCTAACTATTGAGAGAAATCTACTGAAAACTGCGAGAAAGAAAGAAACAGAATTCATTATTTGACGCAACTGATGCTTTTGTATCTACTAATGAAAACCATACCTTAAGTTTTGGTAAAAATGAATTATTTAATGAAATGATAGATAAAATAAAAAAATACAGGAAGAATTGAATCATGCAAATCATTTCATTTAAATTGATTCTCATTTCTCTGTTAACATATAGCTGTTTTGAATACCAGGTTTTCTTTTAATTTCAAAGTTTCTAGCTTTCTTTGTGTGGGTGATAAAGGTCCACTACATCCAAAAAAAAATGTCTCCTTTATTCACCTGGGTGAATTAATTCCGAGGTGAACAACGGACACCGTTCGAGTCGAATTATTTCACCCGGGTGATATCACCTTGGTGAAATAGTTCCGAGGTGAAATAAAGACACTCAAGAGTCCACTTTCTTCACCCGGGTGATATCACCCAGGTGAACAGAGTGGAATAAACCGTTCAAATTGGTCATTTTAAACTGGTTTTTGCTGCACAGCCACGATGTAAAGTAGGGTTCATAAGATTAGTGGGTGGAGAAACGTGGGTGGCACACTAACTTGTGGACTATTTTGGATGAGTGCCTAACGCATCCTAAGGACACATCTCCCAGCAACTCCAAATCTTAATACACAATTTTTGTTATTTATCTGGTTTGTATTATTTCAAATAAGTAGACATTAAAGTTATGTTGATCAATCTGGTTTAAGAGTGAAATAGAAGTAAAAAAAAACATGTAAGCTTTAATCTAGCATTTACCTTAAAGCAAAACATCTAAATGAACAAAGTGACTCTACCACCGGTTCGAAGAAGATTCCAGCAAGAAACTCAATAGTTACTCTTTTCAATCCTGATTGATTACAATAGTTTAGGTTCATCATTATCAAGTAAGTATAGACAAGACACAAAATGTGCAGAGGAGCAGATAATATCTATGATGACCACCAAATATGGTGACCAAATGGCCATTCTTATCATTCAAATAATCCTCTACATTATAGTAATCTTTTTACTTTATTTTCGCTTTAACTAGTGACTTAAACTTGTGAAAAGGCTGCTCATTAAGAGTTTTAGGTAGAGGTAGAGGTAATTTATTTAAAAAAAATAAACATTTGCCAACGAATGATTTTCATGCTTTGTGTAATCTAAGTCTAAGTTGAAAGGTTATGGAATTCTAAGTTTGGCTTTATTACTGTTGTATAGTTTAAGATCACTTTTTACCTGGAAAAGATGCAGATTTTTACCCACATCCGAGTACATTATATTATCAAAAATAATTTTATTAAATGTTGGCCACTACATCAAAGGCCGCGGGTTCGATCTCCGCACAACACAAACATTTGTTTCCATGAACATCCAAACAGACGTTTGGATTGTTATGGCTGTTTTCTATGCTTGTTAAGTGTTTACTTACAAAACAAAGATACTTATAAGATGTTTTTTTTCTTCCTTAGTCTAGTACCCATAGTACAGTCAGAATCAGAATGATGGATGCGTACAGAATAGTCAAATATATCTAAAATTTTGAAGTGAAGCAACCTTATCTTACCTTACCTTGAATAAAATTGTGTTTCACTTTTTATAGAGTTTGGTTACGCTTCAAATGACAAACGACTCTGTCAATGTAGTATTTAAATTGCTTTTGTCAAACCGCAAATACCATTTTAACCACTTTGTAAGCACACATCATGCTGGCGTCATCATGGAGCTGGGTACTGTGTAAATTGAAATCCAATGAATCCTACGATAAATAACAAACTTAAAAGGAAACTATGATTTCAAATTTGAATCTCTTTGAGTTAATCTTCAGGGAAAGAGCTGCCGCAATTCACCTAAATGCATTTTTACTTTATTACCAACTGGCGACATCTAGAAATTGTTCACTGTCAAAATATTTTCGTTAATGGTACTTGCATTGTGAATACCTTCCTAAAAATGTGCTTTTGAGTCGAAGCCTCATATTTCATCCTTACACCAACAGATGGCGTAGCAGTGGAAGCGTCTTCCCCGCACTCTTGCGTAGCTGGTTTGAATAAATTTCTTGCTACGAGTGCTACAGAGCCATCCCATAGTTTTCTCGTTGACTACAGACAGCCGACGACAAGCGCCATCTGTAGCAAAACGCTAGTTTTAAATATTCGTAGTCGAAATGTTTACGATTAAATTAGTATTTGTTTCGTTCATGATCTGAAAGAATGCTCTGATATTTTTTCTTCCATTGAACTTAACATTTTGTTCACATTGGAAATTAAGTGAAAAAGCTGGAAAACTAAATATCATACTCGTATACCTACCTGATGTTTTTTTACGACATACAAGGGGCTGATTGATGTTGTTTAATTGCCGGGAAATTCTTACTAAGGATAACAAAGAAAATGAGTAAATAAAGTAAAGTCAAAACACGATATAATAATATTTGGTTGAAGAAGTTCCGGCAAGAACTTAACGAATGAAATGTTTTTTTTACGTATCAGAATAATATTTCTATTTTTTTTATGTTGATGTTGTTGTGTTTAATTTAGGGTGTTTAATTTAATTAAATAATTAAGTACCCTATTTTTGTATTAAGTGTAATACAGGGTTGTCCTGTAGTGAATAGTCCAACCGAAAAACCTAAATAGGTCACCTGATTACGCACATAGCAATTCGACCTGGGGGGCTAAAACGGTAACATTTTAGCATTTCATATTATGAAACATCTAACTGACGTTTCATCTAGGCCGCGGTCCGTTTCGAGTCAAAAGTGAGTAATAGCGCGCTGACGTCGCTCACGTTCATACAATTTATCAATTCGGGATGCGTGTCAGCGCGCTGTTACTCACTTTTGACTCGAAACGGACCGCGGCCTAGATGAAACGTCAAATAGATGATTCATAATATGAAATGCTAAAATGTTGCTGTTTTAGCCCCCCTGTTTTATGAAATGGCATCATCATGTCGTAGATAATATTCCTAAATTATCAATATGTATTTATTTGACAGGAGAATCTCGATTGAGATTTGACATGTTTTGTAATTTCCTGAACAATTTTTCCCTGAAAAATCACAGATTAATTGACTGATTGATTGATATACGTCGTTTAAAACGTCGAAGGCATTGAAAATTGGGCTATATTTAGATCGTAAATGATCATGGTTCATACCTTTCACGTGTGAAAAAATAAAACGACGATGTAGACGCAACAATAGGAAAAAAGGTTTTAAATTGTTGACTCACTTATTAGCTAAATAACGCTTGGAAACTATTTAATTTCACCTAAATTCACTGCGTGCACGGGTAGGTTACACAGACTTTTACATTTGTTATTTTAAAACCCCACAGTTCGGTTTTAAGCTTCCTCATAGTAAAACCTGTCTCATGATAAAATTTATCTTTTTCAAAGTTTGCTCCCATGTTCTGTTATTCAACTGAAGACGCCACCATGTCTGAGAATTTTATTCATTTTAAAGTGATTCACTGCACTCGTATACACATTACTGCCAGATTATAAATCTCGGAAAATCTGTTACTATCTAGTAAAACTTTGTCACATTCTGAGTGTACAAGCGTATAGAAAGTTGCTAACTTACAAAAATGAAGATAACTTCCGATATAACAATATTAGAAGGTTGTCAGTTTTTCTGAATAATACCGAGGGGTTTTCAGAAAACTGACAACAATTATTTTTGTTACGGATTTGATACTTACTTTTGTTAAGTAATATCGTTTCGAATTAGATTAATTTACAATTTCCAATTCTGTTGATAGTTGATATGATTTATGAAGCCTTAGCTTAAAGTCAGATGATTCACATACACATTTCACAATAAGATACCGCAATGCCCTGAATCAGTGGGCTGGCTTTACAATAACGTTTTTAAATTTCTCCATCGAATAAGAATATTTTTCTTAACCACTTTTTAAGATTTGAGATGATTTAATCTGTTGATTGTCCCTATTATTCGATTGTACTCTTTTATCGGTTGTTGTTTTGATGGCTAGAACTAGTTTGTTTGTGGAATTTCCAATCAAATTACTAACAGCATAAATCCGAAAGTAGTCATAGTGCGTCTGCAATCGCAAACATCTTCGCAAGTATTGGTAATCAAGTATCAGTAACTGATTGTTCAAATAAGCATAGGGCTGAATATAAAAAAATATTTTATTATGATTCAATGATTAACCAAAGGCAGGTGGCAGGTGCCCGTGGCGCAGTTGTGACAGTGATCGGCGACGATCGCTGTTGTAAAGCAACGCACGCTGGGTCGGAAATGGGATGGGTGACCACCCCGACCGAAATTTAGTGATGTATTTTTCGGGCATCTCCGTGCTTCGGAAAGCACGTTAAGCAGTTGGTCCCGGTTGACGTCACTAGATGTCAGTCGTTAAGCCTAGTCAGAGGCCTTAGGGCGGCTTGATAACATCTGACATTAAGGTTGCTCACTAACCTTACACCCCTCCAACAACCCGCACTGAGCCAGCGTGTTGGAGTATGGCTCGCACCACCTCATAGTTGTGGTGAGGCCTGTGCCCAGCGGTGGGACGTATATAGGCCGTTTATGTTGATTAACCAAAACATCGTCCACGTCTAAACTTATACCGAGCAGCAATTATGTAACAAAATAAAAGTAAAAAAATATTCGTTTATAACGCTTCCATCCACTTTAAAATATTTTGCGAGTCCACCTTGTTTTATTCAGATTAGTGGTCAGCTTACTCTCACAAAGTTGGAAAATTATTAGTCTCAAATTATTTATATTTTCTTTTCAATAAATTAACCATGTGTAAACCTAATTTCAGAATGTTTCAAACCGCCTGATGAAGCTTATGTAGTTACTACCCATTTTACGATTGCCGTTTAGTGATAGTGGTGGATTTTTACATACCTAAGTGCCTTAGTTCAGCTTTTAAAGCTCCTTGTGATAATCATCTCTTTGAAAATGTTATTGACCTTATAAAAAACACAGTTTAGTAAAATCACCCATTATCTGTTTTGTTAGAAAAAATGAAACACCGCACAAAAGGCAATAGTAGAGAAAAGCATATCGAATATTTTTTTTTACTTCTTCTATATGAGACTAGAGTGTTTTTTACTGAATGTAGAGTATAAAAGTATCTCGAATTCCCACTTCTGCATCCATTATCACTTTAGGTACAATTGAACGAAGGCCTTTGTCCCAAAATACCTATGAATCTAAACTCTCAACGACAAACGTGGGTGACAGTTTTCGTTCCTTTATAGACCTGTCAAACTTAATCAGGTGCTTTATTCCCAGGGCATATGTTCCGTGATATATTTCGCTCCCTAAAGACCCGTTCCGTTGATAGATATTTACTTCAAACAGTTCAGTATGGGCGTCACGACCCAGGATAGGCTCATACGTGACAATTGGAGTAGTAATATACTTGTATGTTTGGATGTATGAAGTTTTAACGACGGGTGTTTGTATTGAATGGGTACCTACTTATAGCACTATTGTTAAAAATAATGAAGTTTTGAATAATTTATGTGTTAAATAATTTCATAATACCTTGTTGAACGCAAAATACAGAAGCCCGCTGGGTGACTTTGACGTTTGGACGTTGGACGTTTATCGGTAGCTAGAGTTTTTTAAATGCTTCAACTAATTTTACTTGTACGTTGAGAATTTAACTTGCCTTTAGTTTATAATGGTTACTAGCATTTTTTAAATTATTTAAACACGTACTTTAGAAATGATAACAGAGTGAAATCACAGCGAGAGTTGTGCTTCCATGATATAACTTTTTCAACTAAACTACTGAATAAGAATCTTATTCAATTAAGAACATAGAATGTCTGATGCTTGACTCTATAAAAAGACATAGGTTTATCTGAAGCCGGAAAAGTATAATGTTTAAGCAGGATCTACGGTGAAGATTTTTCGAGCAAGCCCGGATTTTACGTGGGTGCAGCCGCGAGCTAGCTATTAGGAGAATTAATAGTAAAAATACTCACATTAGGAGTACGTAGAATTTTCTGTGTGTTTTGGCCTTATTTACTTCCTTTAAGGTCCGTATCCCATGGTTATTTATATAACATATTATAATCAATACTGTTATTTATTAGTGAAAAAACCAGGCACAAATTAACATGAATTAAAAGCGTTAACTTTTGGTATTTTTGGTTTCAGTTATAAACACAAAGAATGTTTCTGCCTACCAGATTTCATAACGAAAACGGTTCCTTGTAAAATATATGCGAGATTATTATTCCCAGGCAAATAAGAGAAATAAATCTCCCCGAGAAGATGAGACGATTTTAGAGTAAGGGCAATTTATCAATGACAAAACGTCTTGGTTTGTCTAGTGTATAATACATTTTGCTGGAATCAGGGCATAATAGAAACTTGAGTAAACCAAAAATGTCTATAAATAGGACACCTAAGAATATGAGTGAGGAAGATAAAAAAATATACCTCCTTTCGGCGCAGTCAGGTAATTTAAATAAATTGAAAAATGTTATTTGATTTATGAAATAGAGTTTATACGTCCTGCTGCTGGAAACAGCACGAATTGTTGGAGAAGTCAATAATAGTCGCCTTACTTTCAGATGTTATCAAGCCACTCTAACGTCTCCGGCTACTTAGGGTTAACCACTAGCATCTAACGTCGGTTGAAACCAGCGCTTAAAGAGCTGCGCTTCGGTTGCGGTGGTCATTTTGTCCATACCCAGACGGCTCTTGTTGCCGGTCCACTGTCACAAGTGAGGCACGGGCGGCCCGATTTTTTCAATGTTATTGAAATATTATTAACAGAGAAAAACACCTTAGGTAAGGAAGCTAGAATCAATACGTCCGAACTGGTAGTGGAATCACATTATTATTTATTACTTTTTAGGTCATGACTTTTCATAGGTGCTTTTTATTAAGTTTACATGAATAAAGATAAATTTTGCTTTCACTTTACTTAACTAGAATTGAACAATTCAGCCCTACGTAGGACTATGTTACTTGTACTTGATGTTAGCACTAAAGGGTCTCAGGGGAGTCTGTGCTACTACAAAGATGTGCCGCACTTTAACACAGCCTGTTCGTGGGCTTTGAGCTTACGATTGATGGGGATTATGCGATTTGGGTTTACGATGGGCAAACTAGCCACAGGCTTACTAAGGACGGTTGACGGGTTGACAGTCTCGATTTGTGTCCATTTTTTGTCAGGTGGTTATCATTCGTTCGGATTCATGTCTGGAATTTCGACAGGACAAGATTTAAAAAAACGATGATTTCCACATTAATAGACCTTTGATATAAAATAAAATACCTACATGTTATTTAAATGAAATCCGGCCTTTTTAAGTAAGGTGTTAAATGAAAGACACTTAGATAGACGGTGTTTTAGTTAGCTTAAAAATGTGTCTGAATTATGCCCAAAAATTAGGAGTAGCGTTATTTAGAAAATACTGCCAATTCCAATTGAAAAATTTATTTGATTATTGAAAATAACTCATCAGTCTCACCTTACCTTGAACTTGAGTTTTATGCTAAAAGAAATCGTCTTAAATTGCGACACGTATTTCTTATCGAAATTCACTTTTGATTTTTGATTTTAATTAGAAAGTTGAAACTTACGTTTTGAAAAAAGTTAACCTGAATAGCCGCTATTCTAGAATTTAGGTGTAGTAACCCTACTGACATGGGATAGCCTCTGTGTTAGGGAATGATCCCCAAGGAGTGCAAATGGTAACGAAGAGGCATAACCATACTGGTATGTAAGTCACATCTTCGAATCCTCCTTGATAATACCTAAAAGGCATCTAAAATGATTTTCATTTGATATTGAGTATCTACTCAATAGCCTTCAGACTATGTAGTCCGCAGGCTATGTTGGGTATGTACCCAACATAGTTTTAAGCCGGTATTCAGAGCACGTAGCCATCTAATGAACTTTGCTCAAATAGAGTTAAATTATGTAGATACTAGTACAATGTTACGTGAACAATCGAAATATTTATGTTCGTTATAATAATAATAATATCGAATTTATATATACCTACCGTTATGGCCAGGTGGTTCAGAACTCTGGATTGGAACCTACGTGGTCCCGAGTTCAAACCTAACCGAAACATTTATCTTGTGTTTAAGAAACAGCATTCGCCTAATATTACGGTTAAACTCGTAAAACCCAAATAATTGTAGTAAAACTCACCTCTTACTACCGAGTCTAGTTACGTTAGGCTTAAATAGCCACACCTGACAAAGTGTTGTCTTCTGAATGTTCCGTTTCCCATGATGGCAAGTCAGTCTGCCTTTCTCTGACCATGTGGTTTTTTGGGATGTTCTCGTAAGCTCATGTTATGTTTATGAATTTGTAGATTATTCATTCCGTACTCAATATTAGGCAGTAGGTACTTAATTTGCTTAATCACTAATGGCAATTCCTGTAACTAAAATACCTAACAAGCTAAAATTTTGGCCATCTCAATTTGTACCCTTTTGTATTGATATTGAAACTGATTGCTAAAAAGATATATCTGAATATGTATAATCAACGGCTCATCAGGCTATCAGGCCTGGTAGGCTTTTGCCAAAAAAACATTTTTATCGATAACTAGCGACCCACCCCGGGTTCGAATGGGTGCAATACGATGTTGTTTAACATAAGCAAACCTTACTCTTTAATCTATTAAACAAAACGCATCAATATCCGTTGTGTACTTTTAAAAAATTAAGCATGCAGAGGGACAGAGAAAGCGACTTTGTTTTATAGTATGTAGTGATAAGAGAAAACGTTCACAAAATGTTACGCCTGTCGTGCTGTTGGTAAGTGCCTACCTTGCCGCTGGTAGATCATTATTTGTTGAAACAATGTTAATAATATTATATATTTTTTTTGATACAAAGCAAGTAAGTAAGTATTCGTGATATATACTACTTTGTAATAAATTAACTTCAGTGTGGAAAAACCATAAAGGGAATTTTAGACCCACCGCTGTTCTTAATACAAAGTTTAAGACATTATGTTGTATTCAGCAGGCGATAAAATGTGGTAAAGTTACCTTTGTAATGTTTTATAGGGATCACAATTTGGTTTCCTGACCAATATGATCATGCGTGTTTCTACCCGTGGCTCAGTTATGGTGTTTTAGGGGTTTTTAATATACATCGTATCTTACGTTGCCCACAATTAAGTAAAAATGGTTTCCGATCTCTGTTCCATGCATTGTGAGTCTACTTCAAATGTTTATAGTTGCCTATTATGCTTACCAAGCCAAAGCAAAAAAACAAAAAAATACATAGGTAACCTAACATGGAAGACATCATTATTGCAGAATTAGGACACACAAGTATCTATAAAATATTAAAAACCAAGTTTCTTTTATTATCATTTTATTCAGGCCCTAATAGGGAATATGCACTTGGAACAGATGGTGGTCATATTATTTTTTTGAGTACTATTTTGAATTTTCGTTACGTTTCTATCAATATTTCCTAATTATATTTCTTTGTCAATGTAAAAATAATTATTGAAAAGTGCAAAAAAATGTGGGAAATTCAAAGCGGTTGAAACAGTCACGTGAGAGTGTGACGTCCCAGTGCACGCGTATGTCACTGACAAAATCGCGACAACAAGAAGAATTCAATAGTTTGTAGGTTACATTTGTGTTGTCAAAGACTTGTGTGACGTCAGAGTTCATGACAACCGAGCGCGCTATAATGGCGGCGTTTGAAACGCTTGAAAAAGTTTGAAGTTTTTAACAATTTATAAATATACTACATTTCGTATTTTTTGTGATGAAGATTATTGATCAGTCTTAAAACGATATAAGCTATCATAAAAAAATATAAAAAAGAACAGTGTATATTCCCTATTGGTGGTCTGGGGCGCCGCTCGGAGAGCACACGACGAGGGCTGTGTGCTTCCATTGCACAAGTGACCCCGAGGAAGACGGCAGTGTAGGGTGGCCTCGCACTGCCGTACACGGCGGACGAGTGTAAGAGGGGAGGCACCACTTCCCTCGAAGTGAGCCGGAATGCCGGCACAGCGCACCAGAGTTTCAACGGTAGAGTGCGTCCTCGGGAGAGTTCTCGAGAAACCCTGGTCACGCGCAGAAGACGGCCGCCTCAGTGTTTTAGTGGGAACTTCCACCCCCTTCTGGAGTGGGTTAGTCCCACACTTCTCCGCTGCCCTCCCCCAAGTACGTAAATTTACGTAAGTATTTCACCGGGTAAAACAAAAGTTCCCTTAAATTATATACTTATACTCACCTACTGTATTTTTAGGGATATTATGTTCTGTTACTGCGATGATACCTCTGTATCTCGAGTACCCTAAGCTTTTGATCTATCTTATGAATACAAAACTACGCACAACATACCAAAATAATATGATAAGAAAATAATGGTATTATGAAAATCTGTTTTACATTCAGCCAACAACAACCGCCGTCTTTTCTATTCGAGTTTATGATAGTAGAAGATATTTTGTTGGAGTAAAATATTTTGCGAGAAGTTGTCATCTCAAGTAACCAAATGTTGCTTTACTTTTGTTTTTTCAAGCCTTAAAAAACATTTTATGTTGTCTATTTACCATTACCATTCAGCCGTGTGGAGGGAAAGTAATAGTAATATTAACTATTTTCATCAAAACGCGCGATGATTAAATAGTATGGCGCATAAAATATGAACTGTGTCTATTAAAATGTAAAGTTGTAAAGGTAACACAAACCTTAATGATTTTGTTTTTGTTAATAAATTGTTTCAATCTGAAGACAATTTTTTTCATCCATTCTTTATTGCACAACATTCAATGGTACACAAAGCGGACTTAATGCCAATGAGGCTTTCTCTACAATCTCATTTTAATTTAAGATTTAGAGCGCTGCTGTGAGCACAAAGTTGCATCAAACTAAATTCGTTGATTATACATACTCCTAGTTCAAACAACAACCAATAACTATAAACAATGTTGGTTATTTGAATCAAAATCCAAGTTCGGCGATGCCTTAATTAATTTACTTGTAACACGGAATCAGTAGATATGTGTTAGCTGAATACCAGGGACATGAAGTGGAATTTCAAGTGTGATACCATGGCACCGGTAACCTAGGAGACGAATAAGTCGCGTCAGTCATGAGACCGAACCCGACTGAAGGTGGTTGAACCTATTCAATGCTGATCAATAAGTAGGTGGAAGGCGATTCGTAAGAATTCCTAAATTATTAAGATTAAATAAAACGAGGTTTGATATAATATTAAGTTGACAGTATCGGTGGCACTATGGTCTGCGGTGAAGTGACGTGTCGTCTGTTGCTCGACTACACGTTGCTAGCTTCTTGTCGCTAACTACTGATGGTACTTCATAAGAATAAACAGTAACCAGTAGTGTCGTGACGACTTGACAACATGTGATCTGCTACTGTTGCGTGAAGGCAGAATTGAACTTATACCTAATCAAAGAACCATATTCAAAACAAGTAATCGTGAGACAAACCTGCTTTCAAAAATAAAGAAAGCATTTAAGTATTGTCACCATCTTGAAGCATGATAAAAACTTGTAGCATTGATGAGCATAATCCTTTCATCAATACCAAGTTCTCTTCTTCCTCGTACTTGATGAGACGTAATATGTTTTTATTGTCTCAATGCACTTGTGTGTGTGTGTGTGTTACACAAACTGTGTTTGTAAGTTTTCATCTTATATTTTATGTACAATTAAATAATTAACGATGCACTGTAACTCAAATATCAAAAGTAACTTAGCGCATATTCCAAAATGTTTCAACAAAGTATATCTGTTTAATTACTCTCAATGCGACCTTATTAAGACATTATGACCTAATGACCCATAAAAAAACATGATGGGCACAGGCAATAACGCTGAAAACTTGTGATCAAAGCTAAAAATTAAGCAAAATATTTTCTCTAGTTTACAAAATGGTTTCTTTGTTTCAGGCATGTCGTTGCTAATATTTTTTGCTAAAACGTAGTCAAAAGACTAAATAATAAAAGAAGTAGAAAAGTTTTTTTTATGATTCGTTATTGAGGACAAACAATTTTACTGCTAAAAGCAAAAGAAGTTCAAGCGAAAATTTAGCAGCAAAGAAAATTAACTATAATTTCTTGATTAATTCCGATCAGGGCAAGTTTCAGTTGACTGGGAACAAATAAGTTCGGTCATTCCATTAAAACAGTTCCGTATAATTGGCAAACAACAGCGACCCTGTTAATACAACTTGTTTACTAACGTACAATAAGTTTTTTAATTAAATGACTGAGTGGAAGCTAATTTAAAATACTCTGAGTTAACTTCAGTTTGAATAGAAAGACGAGTTGAAGTTTAATGAATTGTAGTTACTTTGAATTTCACTGAAACTCCTATCACTACGCCTAGTTTTATGGGCTAGAACAAAGAATATTTATTCTGCAGAATAAGGTATAGTTATTACGATTTTACGTAATGAGTGTCTGTATTATGGACACTATTATGCCTTCACCATAGAATTTCAGAACGGCGTAGATCATTTTTAAAACACTCTGGCTTGAAATTCGGGTGTTCCCTCGTCCAGGAGTGGCCGGAACACCTACTCGGGAATATCGTATCATTTACTGGATAGCCCCAGTGGTGGAATACATCCAACCAACCTGGATAATGGATAGGCCGGCCCAATTGAACGTTGGGTTCATTTTGCTCCGGAAATTTGACCTTCCGAATGTTCCATTTACCATGACCTGTGACTGCAATGTTTGGAATATAATCGTGATCGTATAGTGTTGAAATTTGAATACGTCACGATGACTCCATGTGGTCACAAACCTGGTCTTGGTTTTTCTGATACTCGTATCTAAAATGCGCTCAGGAAAATCCAAGAGCGGTACATTTTCGTTTCGACTTCTTCGAAATGAAGTTCTGTGGCAATTACTTAATTTTAATGATGGAAGCTTTTTCTCGCAGCGAGACAGAATATTGGTTAATTAATTTACTTTATTAGTTGGAGTATGAATTGCTGGCCCACCTCGTAACTGTTGTGGCCTTGTGTATGGCAGTGGGATGTATAAAGGCCATTTTTTGTTGTTTTATGAATATGCTTTAAATGCCTGTATGTTTGTATTAAGTTTAATTGTAAAATCAAGATAAATGTTTTTGATGCCTATCAAGTTATAACATTCGAATGGAAACAGGTATAACAGGGTAGTATCGTGGCCCAGTGCTTAAACAGGTACTTTGGCTAATTACCATGCTATCCCGGGATTCCCGAGTTCAAATCTGGCCGAAAACCCTACTATGTATAAGTAATTGTACAGAGTGCGCCTAACTCTTCAGGTCACAGTGTATGCTTTTGAATGTTCCATTCACCATGACGGTAACAAACAGTCTGACAGACTACCCCTTCAGCATATAGTCATGAGCATATGTATATTGTAACAACAGGTGAAGGAAATAGAGCGTGATGCTTACAAATAAGAACATTGTGAAAACACTCGCGCATCCAATCTTCGAAGTGTAATCGGGTTTGAAATAAGACGACTCATATGGGTTACAAACAAAATATCAATGCCAAATATGTAGTTGTTTTGTATTTCACCTTTCAGTATTTCAACTCAACAAATTGTTGACGCTTTCTTTTGTTTCTACAGAACAAACGAAATCCTATTACAAGTACTTTCTAATCGTCAAATCGAATGTTATCAACCTGAATGGCATTATCATATTTCTTCACATGTCTCAGTTTGCACGTTTGTACACTAGCTAACATTGATATTTAAAAGAGGTATAGACACGTTATGTCAGTACTGACGCGAAGTCAAAAATTGTCCCCTGGCGTACGTACATACCTATGATTGACCGTGTGTACAAGATTTTTTGCTAGAGCGTTAACGATACTGATACTAACATGTTCCGCAGTGTTGTCTCAATAGTCCTGATTATTACTTGTTTTTTAATACAAGTAACTTATCTACGTAATAGTATTATAATAGCATTGCTAGCTAAAGTATGGGAAGTAATCTCAACTTACTTTTGTTTTGAAAACACTTTATTAAACACAAAGAGTGACCGTAACAATCATCTTGAATTCAAACATAACAATAAAAATCAGTGATTGAAACAGAATTGTGTCCGAATTGTTTTTTAATTTTCCCCTTCAGATGGACAAGGGAGAAATTTCCAATCAAAACGTTTGGTCGAATCTTTATTGTCCAATTGAATGAAACACAAAGGGTAATGAAAATGTGAATTTGTGATTTAATTATCCTGATGTTTTATTGCAAGATAATTTATATAAGTTACATTTTTGCCACATAAACAAACAGGTCATACGTTTGTTTTAAACAAGTGGATAAATACTGAATGGTTTATCAAATAAAGATAACTTTCAATTTAAAATTAATCCATAAAATTGTAATGAAGCTTTGTTTGGTATTTGTTTTGAATCAATTTTATATGATTCCGTCAATTTAAAAAATCCCGTTTGCCATGGTGGTTATTGAACCCACAATCCGATAGTAAGTTTAACTTAACTGTACTATTCACAACCTTAAACTTGACGAGTATCAAAAAGGTTAATAAAAACATTGAAAAACGCAGTCAGCGTTCCTGTGTGAAGAAAATCGGCATAACCGATTGCATTTTTTTTTGTTTTAAGGTTTTAACATTAAACAAAAACGCAGTTACAAAACCCGTTATTGCGAAGACATAAAAACTATTACCTGATCCTGAAAGATCGCCAGTCATGTTTGATCACCATGCTATCAGTGTTATTTCCACAAATAAAGATTAAACTTGTGAACACGCGATTGAGTTTGCCAAACTTCTAGAGCGAGGTAGTGAAAAATTTGAGACTTTCCAAGCCTATTTCGAAGGAAATTGGAAAATCTAAACCAAACATCCTGAGGTGCGGGATATGCTCCGCGGAAATGAAAAATCGAGTTAGCAAAAGCAAATTCTAAGCTTCACCGAGTAGTTTGGGATAGCAGAATAGTATTGGGGCATCCAATGTTTCGATATTAGTATCTTTCCTCGACTGCATAACGTTGCCTTTTTAACCATGCATTGTATACGTTATTTTTTAAAACTTTAAAACGATAAATAATACAATATTCAAATTTAACAAATGATTAATAAATGATTGGAATACTAAAACTGGTCCTACATCTAATCTTAAACTATTATAAAACTAATAAAAGATATTTGCTCCTTGAACTTCAACAAGCTGTGCCAGGCACAAAATTCCCATTTTTTTACTAAGCTGTCCCACCGCTGGGGCTTCTCCTATATCCCTCCAGCGATCTTAATTCTAGACTAGCGCCCGCTCGCGATTTTGTCGCAGTGGATTTGCCATGATGTTATATAGCCTATAGCCTTATTATTATTATAATCAGCCTTGGCTAGCCTTAGCCTATAGCCTTACTTAATAAATATCTTATTCAACACAAAAATATTTTTTCAATTCAAACCAGTAGCGCCTGACATTAGAGCGTTCAAAAAAACAAACTTTTCAGCTTTGTATTATTAGTATATATTGTCTAACCACCTCTTTTTGTCCTTTTTCTTTGACAAATCCTGCCTCGGTAGCTCACGTGCTCATTTAAAAAACTTTAGGATTCAAATAATAACAAATACCACCAGTTTAATAACCGGTAAGGCTAACCTCACTAAGTGGTTAAGGCTGTATAAATGTTATCAAAAGCACGTTTTTAATCTTATAAAAAGGCTAATCATACTAGTAACTTGAAGCTGAACAATAACAGCGCCTAAAGTTAATTATCCAATTTAAAAAAGGGATTTAACTTTGAACCGCCTTGGTTAAGTTTACCCATCTAAAGGGACTAAAGGCTTATTGTCCAAAAACAACGAAAAGGCATTAAATTTTTATTTCAGTATAATTAACCGCTAATCTGTACGCAGTTCTTGTCCCGAAATCCACAAAAAGGCCTGAAAAAGGCTTTTGCGTTGCCCCAAGCGTTTAAAATGGTTCTCAATATCAGTTATCCAATACAATTGCGTGTTGGGATCAGAGATTTAAATCGTTAGATGCGTCCATGCTATACATATGGCGCGCAAAAATGTGTCATCGGTGAGAAGGGTGAGCTCACGCATCTCGTCCTAGTCGCTTGTCAGAAAGCAGTCAGTGGTGCTGGTGGTGTGACATTTCTCTGATTTCGGTAAATGAGCCACTGAAAATACGAAGTATGCCTGCATGTGCATTTAGAGAGTGTTCTAATAATTCACGAAACACAAACAAATTTCATGTTTATGTACCTACTAAATTAATAATTATTTTTGCATTTCCACAAATTATAATCCTGTTTATTTAAAATGACGTTGCCATGCGACCGTATGACATAGAGCGAACGACGATACTTATTATGTGGGAGCCAGATGTCAATACGTAATTAGCAGCGTCATTATTTGAGTTCACTTGTCACTAAGGGCGCGGTCCGTTTTGAGTCAAAAGTGATCATACTATCACGCGCGCTCACACACGTTCCAAATTGATAAATTGTATGAGCGTGAGCGACGTGAGCGCGCTATTATCACTTTTGACTCAAAACGTACTGCACTATAAGACATACACATTGACCATTTTTTGAAATGCAGGGCACATCTAACAATTTAAATCTCTGGTTGGGATGTTGTTCCTAACGCGCTATTGACGAGATTCATTTCGAAAACGCTTAAGAGTGCGTATAAACCCAGCAAATTATTAAAATTCACCCGCGCCCCCCTCTCTGCGAACACTATCGGCCGCCGAACCACAATACATCTCTCTCGCTCGCTCAACGCGTAGCTTCCGTAGTATACGTAAAACAATCAGATAACACAGTGGGCATTATTTTTGTGAATACATTACCTACATTTTAATGTGTGTAATTTTACTTTGTATATAAGTTGAATGTTATGTTGTAGATAGTAGTCTCATCTTTTAAATTATTTTATGGATCGGTATGCAAAAGGTAAAAACAGGATCCTATTACATAGACTACACTGTCTGTCTGTCACCAATTGATTTTTTCACAATAAATACTAAATACTAGCAGCCGCCCGCGACTTTGTCCGCGTGGACTTATCTGTATGTGAAAAAAGATTTTCCCGCTTTTCTGTAGAAATTTTCCTGATTTTTCTTTGCTATAAACCTCACGGAGCCCAATACCATTCCAATGAATGCAAAACCGTGGAAATCGGTTAGTGCGTTCTGGAGTTATAGCGTCAGGAAGGAAAACACGACTTATTTTTATATACTAAAAAAGTATAAAAAAAATATTTTAAAGTAAATACACAAGCGGGTTTTTTTGCGTGCTTTGTTCTATATTAGTGACGGTAATAGGTGGACGCATTTGTATATTTATAAAAAAAGCTCCCCGGTGTCATGATTTGACCCCCCATTTTTTTTCGTGGGGAAATCTTCATGCATACCTCGCCGCCCGGGGAGACGACGAAGTTATGTTGGACTCCTACCGACTAAAACCCCGCGGCCGCTACCACGCGCCTCAAGACGCTTGCAGGCCGCACTGGCCCCGCAACCCCACGTGTCGCCCTTACGGGCCTCAGCGAGTGGGTGGCTAGTCCAAAACACTGCCACTCCTGAGTTCTATTCGCTTCCCGGCGGTTGGACCCTACCACCGGTACTAAGCCACCTCGCAACGCCAAGGTGAGAACTCATGAGGGGGTGGTTTGACTCTCCTCCACCAACTGAAGACGAATTAAAGGGTCGCATCCCGCCTGGCGCGATTGTCAGCGATTATAATAATAGATTTTCAGTTGTATCTGGTTTATAGGACGTTGAAAGGTGAATGAAAAATGAAAATGAATGCCAAAAAAATCATTTTTATTTCAAGTATGTACATAATTATACGAGGGTCATTCAATAAATACTTACTTAGCCTACAAAAAGTTAAGGAAAATTTTGGAAAATGGCAATTTATTTTTCAACAGTCTCCATACAGTTCGATACACTTAGCACAGCGATGCTCAAACTTTTTTAACCCGTCCGAAAAATAGTTTTTAATAACTCTGAAAAATAGGCCTCCGTGGCGGCAATGACCTCGTCATTTGATCCATATCTATTCCCGGGGAGTGTTTTTTTCAGATTAGGAAACAGAAAGAAGTCTCAAGGGGCCAACTCTGGAGAATACGGTGGATGGGGCAGCAATTTGTAGCGCAATTCGACCAATTTGACCATGGCAACGGCAGACGTGTGAACCGGTGCGTTGTCGTGCGTTGTCGACCCCACCTGGCGAAGAAAAACGTGCTGTTTCACGCACGTTTTTCTTCGCCAGGTGGGGTCGTTTTTACTTTAATGCGGCGTCGAATCAGCCCAATAAATCGGCATAGTAAAGCCCTGTTATAGTTTTACCATTATCGAGGTAATCGATGTAGATCAAACCTTGTGAATCCCAGCAAAACGGTGGCCATAACTTTTCCGGCCGATTTTACAGTTTTCGCCTTCTTTCCAGCATGTTCCCCGGTCTGAATCCTTTGTTTTGATTGCTTCTCGGTCTCTGGTGTGTAGGTACCAGTGGATCCAGGTTTCATCGACGGTCACAAAACGACGCTAAAACTCCGCGGGATTCCGCTTAAACAGCGCCAAACACGTCTCTGATGTGGTCCCACGGTTGCGCTTGTTGTTGGTTGCTTGTTTTTTCTACATTTGGTGCGTCATAGTGGGAAGACACATGGCTACACTCAATTCTTGAAATTGTTCTAAGCCAATGCCTACACTAGTAATCCCAGTGACAGCGGCTGTGTTTATGTCTAGGTTCTGGGTTGGTTGTGGATCTGACGTGTTCAGTATGAATTCACCTCTGCACATATTACACGAAAGTTTCAGTTTAGAATAAAAACCCACTTTACCCACGTTTCTCCTGTGATGTTTAAGTTAGATAGAGTGCAACCGAATTGAGGAGCATGATTCGATACCATTTTTATTTTTTCAAAAAAGTACAACTTGTCTATTATCACTCTCTCTGCTGCATCGTACAAATTTTCAGCCTGATCTTCATTCTGAGCTAGTGGCCGACTACTTAGAGTGCGTCGTCGCTTCAATGAACTGTAATGAAAAAGTTCAGCTATTTCCAAAAAAAAAACATGCAGAAATGACACAGTAGAAAAAAAATAATGCGGAAGCCATATTTTACGGAATTTATGTTAAAAAAAGGCACAAATTACCCACTATTAGGAAAGTCATTTGCAATTAAGCATTAAAGTACTCGTAGCAAGTGGCATTCTGAGTCAAAATATTGCTCGGCTCATGCGTTTTGTGGTTGCAGTTCTAACCACCCCACCCAAATCCACCCTTTTCCGTTCAACTGATCGGATTTATTATTTTTTAAAGAAACCTACATAGTCGACGACGCGCAACTTCATTTTGATCACATCTGTCAGATTGTGAAATATTTTGAGATACAGCAATTCTGAAAATTTAATATTATTTGAAAACAATTTACTTACAATAAATACCTGGTGGATTGAAACAAATTCCTTCGAAATCAACCTATTATTTGAACAGACCAACTAAAGTCATGTGATTACTTAGCATATACTTTACACCATCTGTTTACGTCATCTTACTAGATCGACTCAAATGAATTTATTTCTCTTAAAATACAATACAACATACCTTCGACAATTAGCCATCCTTTCAGTTTGTAACTTTTTTAGCTAGTATTTTTAAAGTCCTTTTCTTTTTCCCCATTTCACTATTTATTTTGAAACTCGGAGCAGCTAAGAATTTGAGCGTAGTCTTCTCGTCTCAACGGAGCGATCGGTACTGATGTGTGAAATAGAAATATGTGTCAAGCTTCACAAACGTGCGACGGGAGATGGCTTTTTCCGCGGAATGAAAACGTATTAAGTGCCAAAAGTGTTTAATCGTTATAAATCCAAAACTAAAAGGAATTTTAAAAAATGACTAGACATAGCCCTTACTTATTTTTCAATATCATAATTTTTAAAAAAAATGGCATCATAGTAATTGCCATGTCCAGTATAAAACGAAAAAAAGGGAAAATCAGACGTAACTTCGTGATTTTTTTTTATCGAGATAATTTAATTATTTTACGTTTTTGATCAAACACAACCCTTGAAAATATCATGTAGCGTAACATTTAATAAATTCATAAAATTTCATCTAGTATTTATCACGTACAATCAAGAAAAAGATTGGTAGTTTTGCTTTATGCGCACTCTTAAAGCGGTCGTAAAAATTTAGCGTGTATCTCGTTTTTCGTTCCGCCGCTTTAACAGCCTTGTAAAAATGTACAGTTCCGATAACTTTACGGCATTTGCAGATGAATATTTCTCCTATGGAGCAGGAGTTTCTCGCTAATGAAAGATTTATTAAATTGCATTGCAAGCGGAATGCGCACGATATGAAACTTCTGGTATGTATCTTACGCTTTTTCGCTAATTGTTATTTTTTAATTACTCAAGTTTTACTGATACAGAGTGATTTAGGTATTGCAAGTAGCTGCAATTGTTTATAAAGTCAGGGTTGTGCTAATATAATAATAAATCTTTATTTCGGAAATATTACATCCTTAAGGGCTGCTAACAATTCATTTTTAAAAACTACTGTGAGCATTTGAGCAATCGGTCTTTCTTAACTCCTTTCACCAGTTTTTGTCGTGTGAAGTCTGCAAATTTCACACCCAGCATTTTGTTGTTATACGGTAATTGCTGTCAACATTTAACAAAAAAAAGAGCATTCTTCAATTCAATTTCAATAACATTGCAATTCTGTAATCTTTTGTGCATTTGCTTACATTTCTACCTTTTACCTTCAGATTGTCAGGATGAGATGTGTTTCGCAATAAGATCGCCTGAATTGTACATTCATGGGATTTGTTAATTATTTTGTAATAAAATGTTACAAGAAGTATCAGAAGAATGTGTACATTGACACAATAACACTTAACTACTCTTACACAAGATTCTAGTGAGATAATGATTATCTAATCTCCATACAAAGATTCTGCTTAGCTTTGCATTTGCGCTTGCATTTTACTTTCAATTTTATTTTATTATAATGGATATTTCTTACAACGTTATGAGTAAAATTTATTAAAAACTCCAATTATTTGAAAGTAGTAAACATGGACTCTATATTCATTTGAGAGCCATCTAGTACAATTCAATTTTCTCTGGCTTGTTCAAATTCATTATAATATCTTCTCAGCACACAATTTTGCGTTTGGTATACCGTCCCCGATTGCATTTCTTCGAAGTCGCAATCACAAATAAAAACTACCCAGTGAATGCATAAACAGAGGGAATGGCGTCATTACTGGGATCACTTCGCTTAGTGTTGCTCTGGTTTTAATCGTTATCGATAAAATGTCTTGTTTGCACGCCTTAGTCAGTAAGAAAATGATGTGCAACAGCTTTGATACCGGAGTAAGGAAATGTCAGGAATTCAGAAAATAATGGGACTGATGACAACAATAATATGCTAAGAATTAGAGGATAACTGCAAAAAACGGCTGGAAGTATAAAAACATAGACCAATACTACAGGTATGAACAGGACATTAATCAAAAAGAAAATCAACATAAATACTTAGATGGCCCATTATCATCTTGAAATCATAACCTAACCAAAACCCCTTTTTTAGACCAAAGATCAACTTATTTAATCATTAAAATTTATATTTTATTAACTGATCGAATTGTACTAAACGTAGGAATTGTTTGGATTATTAGCAAAGTCGGAGTTTGTAGACATTACTTAAACAATGGCTTGAGTGCACAACACTAAGTATATATCTTGCGCTGGCATTACAATACCGACCGGGCTTAAACTAATTGGAGGGTTCTTGGTATTATATCTTCAAGACTTATCGGTATCGGTATGTGAACCTGCTTGAATTTTCCTTCTGTTTGTATTATTCAATATAGGTCATTTAATTTGATGAAGCTTGGTGCCTTGACCATTAAAATTAAATGTCAAACATAAGGAGGGGTGTCATTTTTGATAAAATATTTTTATTTTACTTTAATACAGAGGAACTACGAGTGTTATTGCACTTTTTTCAAAGGAAATATTAACTACTTATTCTGCTATGTCAAACTTACTGTCGTGTTGTGTTTAGTTTCATTTCTAAAATAAAAATAGTCTGAAAGTAACTACTCCTCCAAACCCGCGCTTTATTATGTCAGTTTGGATTTCCCATTTATGTTAACCTAAAAAATATGCTTATCAAAACTAATTTCTGGAGCTTCCCAAAAACTTTTTCCAACACAGCAGTCAACATAAATTTCCAACGAGTGACTGCACAAGCGTTTAAAATTTAACCATCAGTTGTCAAGACAACCAAACCCGTGACCCTATTTGTATGTGACAGGCAATTAACATCGCACCCATTGTGGACACGTCAGGTGCGCTGGAGCCTGAGTCCGACGAGACGAGGCCGAACATCGAAAGTGACACACAAAAACAATGAGTCCGTAAAAGGTTTGAGAGTGCAAGTAAAAAGGTTTAAACTCTTTTTTTCTTATTTACTTATTTGAATTCGGATTTTAAATATTTTAACTTACTTACTAAAGATCTGAAAACCAGAAAAAGACATTTGGTCATGTTGGCATCAGGCAGGACCAAATGTGAATGAATGTCCTGCCTGATGCCAACATGACCAAATGTCTTTTTCTCGTTTTCAGATCTTTAGTAAGTAAAGATACTGCATGTAAAATGCTAAAAACAATAATAAAAACATATTTTTACAAACTTCAAAACATTATTTGGTATTTTTTTCACCAGTCCTATAGATGAAGGTCTGCCTACTACTTTACACCGTTTCAGACGAAGACGGTTCTAGAAACAGCAAAAGCGTATTGTTTAAAAACAAGTAAGGTGTGATATTGTTGCCACTAGACCGTTTCGTCTGCGTCCAACACCATGGCTTACTATGCACGGAAGGTCAATTATTGTTGAGAGCTATAATTTGCTGGTAATACAGTGTTAAGCCATCTTCATGGTACAGACAATACTTACGAGGCATATAGTTTATAAAGTGTGACACTTGAATGTTACAAAATGGTTTACATTGATAAGGATTACATTGTTTAATTGACCGTATGGTGGCGAATTCGTGAGGTTTATCAGAAGTCCTATTCTTTTTATGGCTCACTTTAAAATTTCATGAAAACTTATATTAGGGTTTAAAAATAAGAAAGGCAAAAACATTGTCAAAGCGAAAATGGAAAACTTTTGGAAAAATTTGAAGTAATATGAAACAAATACATAGATCGAACTGAAAAAACACTGAAATATGCCACTCAAAGCCATGAGCCGTGTTAATATTGATAGATTTGAAAATATTTAAACAAAAACAAAAAGACAGTTCACCGATATCAGTAAAGCAGACTATCTGGCTACCAATTATTCGCCGTTCCTCTGTAATAAGCCGAAATCTGAACATATTGTTGAATGCCTTTGACAACCAATTACCATCTTGACTGGGAGCTATTGTGATCCCGAACAAAGGTCACTAATCTGATGAAACGGTAACTTTTACAATCCTTTGTTCACGTTTTAAGACTCGTGAAATTCAGAACGTTTTTCACATGAGTTTGTTGTTCAGAAATTTCATTTCTCGCGAACAATAGAAAATTCGTTCACGATGTGTTTAGACAAAGCCCGTTTTAGCTAGGACATAGGACTTAAATTTCTCATTTTACAAAAGGTGCTTTTAGATACAAAATCTTGCAAAACCGTTCTTTTGCTGATGCTGTCTTAAGAACTCTTCAAAATGATATTGAAGTTGTAAAAATCTAAACAAATAAGTACCTACCTAATCTAATTAGGTAAATTTATTTCAGAGAAAAACTTGACGCAGTTAGTCAACAACAACATGGACACAACATATTTTGTAAACTTCAACCGAAAACGTAGTAGTTTTCCGAGGAAAAACAATGTCTGATGTTTTCGTTCTGCTAGAAGACGTCGCAAGTTACAACCACCATTTGCATTTGGAAATGATAATGTACTTTTACAGTGCATCTCAAGATAATCACACGAAGAATATAAGATGTAGCGAGCTACAGCGTAAAATTGTTATAAAAGTGTATTGCCTATTATCTTGCGGCCGTAAAGAGTGTACGTTTTACTTAAGCTCCTTCCATTATATTTCCTATAGCGTATATACTAGAGGTTTTGAAGTCACTGAATTACACAAAGTGTATCTCAATTTCGCAAATTGCGAATATTTTCTTTTTCAGACAACATTCCAGATTCCACCCGGAGATAAGTGTGTGAGGGTTTGGTCGGGGTTAACAAAGGGAATGGTCTAGGTAATAATTGAAAAAGAAAATATACAGTGGGAAGGGTAGACAAAATTGTTTCTGATTTGAGGAAGGGTGTCTATCCAATATCAAGTCTTTCTAAAAAAACCTGCACAAAATCAGTTCAGTTTTTATCCAAGACTTTTCCCTTAATTTTCCCTTTACTTCTGAGGGATGTTCAACATTGATTTGCGTTTGAGAATTCGGGGGTTAGTTAACTTCTTCCTTCTTTTTCATGTAATAAAACTGGATCTGTCGAAACAAAAATCAAAATTGAACAAGCAAAGGAAACTAATTCATTATTCCGGCTGATCAGCCTTGATTTGCGATAGGCAGCGCCGACGCGTAAATCACTTTACGAAACAATAAATTAGGATTCCAACTAAAACTAAAGTTAGAACAGACCGATAGTTCTAATTAAGATAACCAACCTTTCAGTAGAGATGGATTTTAGCATCACTTTTCTGAAGCTTGCAATGTAGACCTTCACTAAAACTCTAACGCTACGACGTTAAATGATTCAATGTTAACTTTTCAATGATTTAGCATTGAACTTGTTTCAGTCCAATGCCGGGTCTCCAACAAAAAAACATCATTTTTGCCATGATGAACAAAATGTCTGTTATTCACTAATTTGTTTGATAAATTTTTTGCTCAGTAGTTTAATAATGCAGCAATCGATGAAGTAATGGCTTTTAAAGAAAAGCAAGTTTTTCAGCCTTCTGAGAGCAACGATACTACCAAAAGTGAAAAAGGACGTATGAAGTAACAGTACGATCATTCATAGTAGATAATTGTATTTCCTAGACTTCATTTTCAATTGTTGTAACACAATGGCGTGATTGAGTCCTACATATCTAGGATCGGTTTCGATATTAATTACTGCCGAGCAGACAGCAGCGTCGCTTTGTAAGCAGTGGACACAATAATGTATAAACTTTATTGTTGTGTGTATTGCCCAAGCAACCATTGTTTGGGCAATGCTCTGTTTGCGAGCAAACACTCTCGGTTGTTTAGACGCTCTCCTCGGGAATCAGAGACGCAGATACCACAGAATAAATAAAGCTGAAGCAGTGACGCAAAGACGTACTAACACATGGTTTGACGTAACTGGCATGTAGCAGCTGCCAACGGCTGCATGTGTCGCTATGGCTAACTGCGTGCAGTCGCTGCTTTTTTCGGCATCGAGGCCATCAGATCGCTGACTGCAACTGCAAACTGTAGACCGTAACTGATAAATGAATTCATGCGGCATTTCTCGGTTTATGACTAGAACTCGTTAATTGCTATGAAATACACAGTCACCACACTTGTAATAATTGTTTTATAGTCATACATACTAACCCGGGGTGGTACTGCGGTTAGCTGACTTAATTTCTTTTCCGCCACCCACCTTGGACTTATACTTCACTTCACAAGCCACTGCATGACTTCTGAGGCCGCTTGAAATTTTTAAAGTTAAAAATAAATGTAAGTACTGTGCAAAGGTTTTTTCTTCGCAAAATCCTCGCCGCTGTTATCCTGCGTTTAACTAAGATGGTCATAAGAAAGGTCGTTTAGAAAGTCTGGTATGGGCGTAAGTACAGAGGCGTTTGCATCAATTACCATTCACAAAACCATTGCAAAATGGTTGCATGCATATGCAAACATAAACTACATACATACATACATAGGATGGTCATATTTTTATGCCGCTAAGTAAAGGTTGATGTAAACGCCTGTGTTCCCCAACCCCTACCACTATGATACTAGTGGGCTATTTGTCGAATATAAAATCCTACTTGCGATACTGTTTAAGCTATATTTACACTGTGCACACACTCGCAGCATGGATAAAGTTTAATGAAATAGTTCCTAAATCCATTACCTAAGTTGAAATCTGAAGGAACACACATGCTTCGGATATGACCACAAATAAGCCACTTCAATGTCGGTGGGTTAATTTGGTATAGGTTTTGAATTTTTTCTAATCATTCAAAATTTTCTCACAAAATCTACAAAATAAAACCATTTACAGATTCTTAATTTTCGCCTAATATTTATTGGCAAATTTTTCCACTACTTTTCAGAGAATGGATTAGGCGATTAGGAACAATTTCTTAGAAAAAAACACCTTAATAATTTATATCATAACAAACCCTTGTATTGTTTTTGTTGCTTTCGAATAAGAAAAAATTTAAAATATTAGATTTTTCACCGTTGATTTATTTGAATGGTAATGTGTTGTGTTAAAAAATAACATCTTCATAAAAGGTAATCAAAATAAAGTTTTCCCAAAATATACAATGGGATATACGTAATGGGCACCATCGGAACTTTTCTTCTCAAACGACGCGACTTTCTGTTTGATGCACATTGTGCTATCTTAGCTTCTAATTTGTGTGAATTTGTATTTCTGCGATTTTTTCCGCCTCTCAACTTCTCGTTTAGTTCTGCAACGAATTACCGCAACGCATCGCATAGCGCTATTGCGGTTAGGTTTTCTTAGATAACATAAAATACAAATGTTTTGTTGAAAAAAATAGCTGCATGTTATTTATTATTGTAAAACAGGACCCGTGACAATTAATTAAAATTTACGTCACAAACGCCAACATTTTAAACAAAACACGGTCTCCGTTCCGCATTCAAACTGACAATCAGTTGCAAACTCGATTTGGGGAAGGCATGTAAACATCGGAAACGGGCCAATTACCAAAACAAACTTGCTCCAAAAGCGTCACTCTAATAATAAGGCTCCATCCACAACATTACACATCTGGTGACCGGGCGAAAGTCGGCAGAAACGGCAAGTTAAGTACATCTGCGAACGCTGGCTCGGCCCTTTAACGAAATTATACGGGATACGGGTGCGTTCTGATAATGAATAAAACTGGTGAAGCGCAAACTTCGCGCACCTTAATTGATCCATAGAAGGGTTAATCGTATGTTTTTGGGTGCGGTTTGCCTTTTTTTATTATTAATGCTCGCCTTTATCAAGACAAGGGTTGGGCTGGTAACTGCAAGGACTGGGCAATGATAATAATTTGAACAGTCACACATAATAACGTAACACGTTTGTTTATCTTCAGAAATGATGCAAGTTATAACAAGTCATGTCAAAATCAAATGAAACTAATAAATCAAAAGAGTTTTGATAATATTTCTTTATAAATTTTGTTTGTTTTTGCTACAGATTCAACCTTTTTTTGGCTGAAAAAAAGACCTGAACAATCCCATTTCTTGGAAACAGGTGGACACATAAACGAAGAAACGACAGCGTTTATGAGGGTTCCGTTTTTTCCTTTTACCCACGGAACCCTTTACATTTTGGATATTGGAGTGTAGAGTCAGGTGTGTTGAAACTGACCCGGTTTTGTTGCACATGATATTAGGGTGCTGAAATAAGTCGTTTACTTTGACGGTCTAATCAAACCGATTGAAGAAAGAATTGATCCTTACCCTATCCTAAGTGATAAATTGAGCAATAGATTCAAATCAGATCCAGATGACATTCGCTTGCAAAGTGAACGTCAGACCTGATTATGATTGCAATATGTATTCTATTCATATTTTTTGCATTTTTACACATTTTAACGCTTCCACTGACGAAATAGTGTTTTTTTTTTAAATTACCGCATCGTTCGATAACGCGGTTTTGAATTGCTCTACTGATCAGTGATGATATGGTCCAAGGTGGTTCATGCCAGCTGAGACATTGCTGAGTGTTTGACTCTCTTTTTAAAAAGTCCTAATTGTAACGCATTTCACTTCCTTCCCATTCACACAGAGATCCAACCAGATTTTGGACTGAAAATCTAAAACACAAAACTGCCCTGGCTTTAGGACAAAACTGGTATCGGCACATAAAATCCTTTTAAAAAATGTGCATCATCCACAGTTACATGTTGTGCCAGTTTAAGATTCTGATGGCCTAACGTCATTATCATACATTTTTGTCTGCGTTGTGAAATCCTGTTTAAAAAATCATTATTTGTACAGCCTCCAGGTTAATTTAACACAAACAGCCTTCGGCAAGCCCCTGCCAAAGCTACCGGGGCCTAGCTGCAGCTTCATTATCACTTCAATAAGTGACTTAAGTAAGTCGACGCCTTGAGGCAAAATGGCGCGTTCCGCTACGAGACGAAAATTTTGGCAATCCCATTTTCAATTTTGGCAGGGTTTGGCACGATAGCCTTAAAAGCAAGCTTCCATCATACGGAATTCCCACCGCACTTTGTGCCTGGATATCTGACTTCCTGAGTGAACGGTCAATAAGGGTAGTCATTGATGGCTGCTCTTCCGACCAACTGGCTATAAATGCCGGAGTTCCTCAGGGGTCTGTTCTCTCTGCAACATTATTCCTGCTGCACATCAACGATCTGCTGTGCCCAGGTATCTTCGGATACGCAGACGATAGCACCGTTACAGAGAGATATATGTCCAGCGCTCGCACTAGTCCGGCTGAGACTGAGTCCCTTAGAGAGGCTATGGTAGAGCGGATGAACTCAACGTTAAAAGCAGTGTCCGACTGGGGCGAAGCTAATCTCGTTGAGTTCAACGCCAGCAAAACCCAGGCGTGTCTATTCTCCGCCAAACGGAGTCCCTTTAACTCAACTCCTACTTTCCTGAATGCACCTATACCGATTACCAACCACCTCGAGCTCCTTGGTATGAATCTTTCGTCTAGCCTCAACTTTGGAAGTTCTATTGAGTCTAAAGCAAAAACCGCTGCCCAGAAACTTGGCATCCTCTTCAAGGTTAGGCGGTACTTCACACCGGAACAGCTGTTACAACTGTACCAAGCACAAGTTCGGTCGTGTATGGAGTACTGCTGCCACCTCTGGGATGGCTCTGCCAAGTATCAGCTGGATGCATTGGACTCAGTAGACCGAAGAGCCAGGAGACTGATAGGTGACGATACGCTCGTTGGAACCAAACTCCAGAGTTTGGAGCATCGGCGTAAAGTTGCCTGTTTATCGGTTTTTTATAAGGTGTATTTCGGAGAGTGTGCGCAGGAACTTCATGACCTGATCCCACCCTCCACTTTCTACCACCGGACCACTAGACGCCGTGAGGGATTTCACCCCCATGTGGTCGACTTTCCAGCGGTCCGAACTAAGCGGTTTGGTGCTTCCTTTCTGGTCCGCACCGCTAGGGAGTGGAACGCCCTCCCTGCGTCTGTGTTTCCGGATACATACAACCTTGGTGTCTTCAAGGCAAGAGTGAATAGGCATTTTCTGGGTAAGCGTGTTACACCTTCGACCTCGTCATCGCTTACCATCAGGCGAGACTGAGGTCAAACGCAAACCCATTTTAAATAAAAAAAAAAAAAAAAAAGTTCTGATATAATTAAAACAACTTCACGGATTAGAAGTGATTCTCTTTGGCTTTGAAACTTCACTGAAGATTATGTAGTTGAACCGCAAGGGGATGACAAACTGGCAAAAACGAGTTTAAAACTACATTAAGTTTTTGACGATGGTTGCTACTGCCTTCAGTGTTTTCAGATTCCAGACTAGAGGAAAATCCTTGCATAGGAATCAATCAAATGAATGTGTTTTAAATAATTCTGTGTTACTTTAAAGAGTCATCCCATAGCGAACGGTCCCAGGCATAAACATACATTAATCAAAATTAAGTCACGGTTGAAATTGATAAGTTTTGGCTTGATTAACACGCTTGTCAATTAGTGATTATTAGAAGCTAGGACTACAATTTTATTTGAAACAAAACTGCAACCAATATGGTCTAATAATAGAATTGACATCGCTACGAATATCTGTCATCTATAGCTATTGATATCGATATTATCAGTTTCAAATAAATAAAATATACTCTGTGCCAACACTTTTGCTGTCACTTACAAATGATTTTGTTTACATCCAACTGAACTTATCAAATCGTGTAACATACCTTGTTCAGAAAAATGAGTCTGGTGGAGTCATTGCGTGATTAATGGGATCTTTTATACAAATAACGATATGAAAAATTGTTTGTTTTCCTTCCGTACCAAAGGGGAATTTCTGAATTTCTGTTTTCTTATTATATAAACTCGCTAGGTGCTTGGAGTTACTCAGTTCTTGATTTTCTTTGCTCCATTTTTAAGGGGGCTAGTTGAAAAAAAGATTAAACTCCGTTCATTTCCAGAGACGTTACTCAGATTTTATTGTTCTTATTTTCAAAGGAAGAACATTATTTTCATGAACATTCCAAAACCTTCCTATTGAAGTATTTGCTGTAATGGATTGAGGTGCTTGGAACACGGAGAGAAATAGTTACAAAGCTAAGGACCTTAAGATTACTCGATGGCGAGAGCTAGTCCAGAAACAAAAGCGTGACTTGTTCTGATAATGGACGGGAAAAAAGGTCAGCTATTTTGGTAATATTGTTTTTGTCTGAGTGTTTGTGATGCCTTCATTGATTCTGATTTCTTGGGTAGAGATATTATTACTTTGGACCAGACCAATGTTAGCGTTGTTATATCACATTTATTCAAGCAATAACTCCTTGATATTTAAGAATACCTACTGGAACGCAGCGTCCAGTAAAAAGGTACATCAGTAGGCACCTCGCGCTGTCCCAAGATTCTAACGCGCCAAGTTTCAATATTCTTCCTCCTTCCCTTCATTTGGATCCAAGCTAAGCCGGAAACGGCTAGATGAATAGACCTGATGGCATTGCCAAGAGCCACACTAAGATTTAAATGTGAATAAATGATATCAGCAGTAAGCCAAATTGGCGCATGACAAAATGCAAATACATTATGAGGCGTGGTGTTTTTTTTAGATTATTGGTTGTTTTTGAAAACCTCAAGCAAATACAGGCCATAATAACATTGGAAAACTTTTTTCATGTTCAAACTTGTTATAGTTATTTGGGCAAAAAAATGGCCCGTGGTCAGTAATGACTGAAAGTAATTACATGTGAATAGGGTTGCTGCAGCTTTTTGAAGTAGCTTTGTGTTGTAAACTCTTAAATAACGCAACCGCAGTATGTGGAGCCACGGCTACATCGCGTGATTCCAAAGCCAATTTTTTGTGGACAAATAGAAATTTTCTTGTATTTTATCCCTTATTTTTACTGCATCTAATTTACAGTAACGCTTATTCAGTTCATTGGACCGTAAATGTTCATTTCAGGTAAGAAGTCGGGAAACTCTGAAAGCTTTAATTAAAGACGCCTCCAAATGATTGAAATCTGTCCAAACCAAATAAGAGCGGCCTATCTTTTCGCAAAAGGCAAATTAACTCTTGGTTAGACTCAGAAAAGCAATTTAAATCGGGAGTGTGGGGTTCTTTGTTTTCAGAGGACAATTGAAAAGAAACAGGCTTAGGAAATCCGCAGCTGCATAAATACAGTGATTGTTTTGAATTCAAATGCTTTACTGCTGGACGGTTTAATACTCGTACTATGAGGCTTCATAGGAGCTTTGACCCTCACCGCTTTGGGCACCTTATAACTTCTTGGCTTAGTAAGTGAAGGAAAATTAACCCATTCCTTTTCATGTCTATTACTATGAGAAAATCTTCATCATCATTCCCATCATCATCAACAGACGTAGGGTCGATTGCTGAACATTAGCCTTCCCCATAGAACGACATAGCCACTGGTTGTACACCTACAAGCCACCGCCTGCCACCGCCTGCATCCACTGAAATACTGCGACCATTATTAAATAATTTAAATTATTACATTATTAAATAAAAAAACGTGTGAAAGGTGGACGAAAGACCAAATTTTGGTCTTTCGTCCACCTTTCACACGTTTATCTTCAAATAGTCTCCATATAATAACTAAAAAAAATATTCCTTAACTACCTACACTAAAGAACATAGATGAATAGATATTCTTTGTTGTACAAAAACATTACAGTTGGTTAAAATTGCAGATACCAATGTACAAATTAGGCAGTCTTATCGCTAGGGAGCGGTCTCTTGAAAATGTTTTTTCTTCTCTTTTCAACTTTCAGTTGGAAGACCGTAAGAAAACTAAAACAATCCAAATGTGGGTGAGGCAAAATGGAAAGTAAAAAATATAGTAAATAGAATTCATTAATAAGGTAAACACCATAGATACATAAATTGCAACAGTAAACATACATAAATATCCAATATTTTATAACAAACATACATACAGCACACATAATATACACAGATTCCTTCGGCAAGGACAAGCACCATACCAAACATTCAATACAAAAAAGAAGTGATCACGTGAAAGGAAATAAAACTTGACTCGGGATTTTAAATTAGATGAGACTGCCTGATGGCCAAAGGTAAGGAACTCCACATGTGAATTGATTGAAAATCCCCATTGCAAGTTACTTACAATGTCATGTTTAAAAGTAAAAGACCAAAAATAATCCAAATCATGACATAATTTTAACTAATATTAAGTAGACTGGAATTTATTAAAGTGTCGCTTCATCGTTGTGTAGGCGAGCTTAGCTTTACCCTATATTTTACGGTCAGTCAGCCTTCCTTTGTTATAATGTAGGTAATTAATCAGATGTCCTCTTAAGCTAAATATTTTTTGTCGTCTTTTGGAGAGGTAAACTTTTGCGTTTATAATAATTAATGTTTGAGAAATTGAGTGTTTCGGCTAGATGTAAAATTGGGAGAAGAATAAACGCACACAATACACAGGGCGGTTTAAGTAAGGTAGTTTGTGCCGGTCCTTGTGTATGTTAAACTGTAGACGAATGGTTATGGTTATTATAAAAACCTAGCAACCTGAATAACCGCGAAAGGCTCGCTCGTTTGGCACAAAATTCTCTTGGTGAAATGTGGCCTTATTAACGTTCTGTTTACCATGATGCCAATAATCAGCGTGGCTCTGACTACCTCTTCTTGGATGCAATCTTGAGCGTATGTCATAATATCGTTCAGATTTGTCGTCATTCAGATGAGATGGTGGCAAATGAGCAAGTCACTCGCCTGGAGAAAAAGCTTATTGCCACGAGAAATAACAAATTAACGAAGGCCGGCAACGCATTTTGTAGCCCCTCTGGTGTTGCAAATGTCCATGGGCGGCAGTATTCACTGTCCATCAGGTGATCTGTCTGCTCGTTTGCCCCCTATCCTATAAAAAAAAAATGAGTTATTATTTTGTCTATTTACATGTTACCACAGAGTCATCATCAATAATTTTGAACCATTTACTAAAATGCGTCAAAAACGTGTGAAATAAGGTGTTACAATAATTACGTACGTACGTAGTTTAATTTAGTACATCGGTATTAATTTTTAAAATCAATTAAGATTGTAAACAATTATTTCGTCGCTAACGTAACAAATAAGCGGATCTTATTTTATGGAACTTTACAGTAGAGCCAAAAAGCTTATACTCCGTGTGGCAAATAGTTTCATTCCTGCTTCTTTACGTAGCCACAAATTGGTGATAACTTACATCGTACACATAAATTGGAAAAAAATATCTTGAATTCAATTCACCAATATCGTTAATTTTGACCGCAATGAGTACAATATGAACTTAGCTCTAACTTTTATGCCTATTTTAATTTTTTTAATTTTTTACATTTATGAGATGTATCTATTGGACACAAGCGTTTCTTAGGCCGTTGTAACCAGCCAGTACCACGACCAAACCCCAACAGGACCATGAGACAGCAAACAGGCGCCCTTTAACAGGTCATAAGTTCACCTAGCGCTAGGCATTTGAACTCGTAGCCCTGACATTTCAAGTGACAGCTTACCTGGTAAATCATTAAACACTTCAAAGTACTCTTCAGTGTTTGAAAGTTTAGTCAGGTACTTCAACGTAATGTCTCATTTTCTGGAAACTAGTAATACAAGTAGGTTGAAGTGGTTGATGAATTCACGTTATATTTCAAGTGGTAGATGTAAAAATATTTAACCTTTGAATTAGTTTAACTCTATTGACAATTGCTAATCCGAGTTTTATGAGCTATAAACTTGTCTTATTGACAGTAATGAGGCAAATCATCTGTTACTATAAATATATCACCTTTTTTACCAAAGTGCAGGTTACCTATCATAAGACCGAATTTTCTTTTCCCGAATTGCATTTTCCCGAAAACGTTTCGTTTTTTTTCGTTCGCCATTTTTTCATTTTCCCGAAATGACGTTTGCCACTGTATCAGTTGACCAATTATCAACTGGATTTTTTTCGTTTGCCAGACGTTTCATTAGGCCACAAAACGTTTTACCGAAGTGATGATTGGCCGAAATAACAATTGTCCGAAGTATTGTTTTCCAGAACAATCATTAGACCACTGTTTTGATTGCCATATTTTTAGTTTACCAAACGATCATAAAAAAGTTACGGGTTCAATGCAAGCAGCATAAAAGCAGTCAATAATTTTTTGAATTTAAAATAATTAAATTTTGCCTTTGCCCTGCAGTGGGAAATGACAGGCTCCTAATAATAATAATAAAATAAAAAAGGCAAACGGCATGCTTCAACATGCGTCTTCAACTTGCAAGTTTAAGGAAAACACAAGAATTCTGTCACGGCTCCAGCATTACGGGGCTCCGGCGGTTCCTCGCGTGCTAATCGTCGCAGAAGGCTTTCGCTCAGCACCACAGCTTCGGCTTGTTGGCCGGCTTCGCCGGCCAGCCTCAGCCGCGGCACCTCGCTCATAGCCACCTGCTCCTCAGCCCGCGGGCCGCCTCGCCCCTTCATGCCTACGCGCTTTTAAATAACACTCTTGGGGTAGGGCAAAACAAGTACCACGTGGAGTCGGGGTTGACTGAGTCGGATTCACCCTGATGTTGAAATTACTGAAAATCAACATTAACGAGACGTTGAACGTTATCATACAGTAGTTGTGGCCTAGCAATATTCGGTAAAATGTAGTTTAGGCAAAGTGATCATATGCCAAATAAGTCATCTGGTAAATGAAAAAAGTTGGAAAAAGACTTCGGGCAATAGTAAAAAGTTTATTCTGAAATTCGGTTTAACGTAGTTCGGTATAACGACACTTATGTCAAAAGATACTTCGACGAGTTAAAAATATGTCAAACAATACATCTGGCAAATGAAATGTTGGTCAATAGTTTTCAGTCAAATGAAATTCGGAGTAGTAAATTTCGGACAAGTGACGGGTTCCCCAAAGTGCATTGTGGTTACAGGCAACCGTGAAGTTAATGTTTTCATTTCGGGCTTTAACCCTTAATTTCACAAGTGTCTAGTAATAACTAAGCACGTCTTCAAACTTGCACGTATACAAACTCACACGTCTACGAGCGCCGTCCTGTAAAGTATCAATGTCACTGAATGTAATACTAAGCTTGAAGATCTGCTGAAATTTGATTGGCATTTGCAAAATCGGGTGTCAGCAATGTTAAGTTATAGTATTTAAGCACATTTTTTGAAGCAATATAGCAATCTGCTGTAAGCTTTAACTCGGAATCTTAATTTATGACATTACATTTTACAGCAGTTCGCAATTGAATCATTTTCCTTTTTAACTGAGACGACACTCAAGCTACCTTACGCTGAGTCAGCTCCAGCGAGTCCTCCATTAAAAGATTAAGAACAAAGGAAGAGATAGCTGAGCTTAACGACGGAAAATCCAATCAATATTTCCTAACTTAACAGCACGGTATTGACAATGATTATCCTTAACGTTAGCTATATTTAAGATTTATTTTATTTTATTATTTAATAAATCTATATTAAAACACCAAGTGATGGAACAATTCACATGAAGAAAAAAAAATGTATCGCAACTACCTATACAAATTAAACGATATAATTTTCCAATGTAGAAGGATGAAATTATGAGTAGAAGATTCAAAAAATACATCCACAGCTGTGGGTCTCATACACTGAGTGTCATACGTGAAACTTTAAATACTCCAGTGACCTATTCATTTATTGTTCAGTCTATCGAAATATTGCACAAAACTGTTTTTAACATACACGCAATTATGCTGGAATCATGTCATAAGAAAGCGATGCCAAAGCACTACTATGAAAAACTGATCATTACAATTGACATACTTTCCTGACGCCTGCAGCCAGGTCAGGCAAACGTCCCCCTCATGGGTTCTCGCCTCGGCGTGGCGAGGGGGCCTAGTACCGGTGATAGGGGAACCACCGGGAAGCGAAGAGAACCCAGGCGTGGCAGTGTGGTGGACTGGGAACCCACTCGCTGCGGCCCGCAAGGGCGACGCGGGGCTGCGGGGCCAGTGGGGCCTGCAGGCGCCTTGAGGCGCGTGGTTGGGGCCGCGGCGCACAACCGGTTGGTGGGGGCCAGTAATCCGAGGCTGATCCCCCCTGTGCATCGCGGCCCGGCGGGGCCGTACCGCCGGTTACGGTAGCGGAGTCGCCCTTTGGGTGGCTCGTGGTTGCGGGCCCAGTAGGGTCTGCGAACAGTGGGTGCCAGCGGGCCGGAGTGCGGGGGTGCTCTGGCTTGCATTGCACGGCGTCCACCGAGACGGCGAAAGTGCCTGTGTACTCCAGGCGCTTTCGTGGCCTCCCCCCTTCGTTGGGGGGTCGGTTGGAGGGGGCCCCATTAGGGGCTAGCACTGGCGGCGGAGCAGTGCGGCATTACTTACGGTAGGATCCAGCTTCGCCGCCAAAGTGCCACGGTTGAGTGCCGTGGGGTTTTAGTCGGTAGGAGTCCGACATAACCTCGTCGTCCCCCCGGGCAGCGAGGTATCCATGAGGATTTCCCCACGAAAAAAAAAAAAAAAAAAAAAGTCAGGCAAACGTATTAATTTTGCACTAATTACTAGCTTAAATGGAGTAGGAGAACCAAGTTAACTTATCTTGGTGAACGAAAACTTAGATGGAATAGTATCTTCCTAAGATTATCTCCGTGCTTCGGAAGGCACATTATGCAGTTGGCCTCGGTTGCCTTAGTTGGAGGCCTTATTTAAGCTTATCATAATACTTATCTGACTGTGAGATTTTTCACTAACCTTACACACCTCAGGACCGGTCCTCATGATCATTCACAGTGAGCCCGTGACGTGTTGGAGTTTAGCTCGCGCCACCTCGTGAGGCCTGTGCCCAGCCCTGGGATATTTATGTGGGCACTATATGTTATGTTATAAAATAAATGCGATTCACTCTTGAATACGTGGATCCCTAAAAGTAACTAAGTAACTCGTCAGCACATCATTAAGTCAGCTTTGAATCATTAAATGGTGTGTAATGAAAGAATGCTGCAATTAACCAGGAGCAAATGAGAATAAATTGAATTTTATTGCGCCAATGTTGAACGCTGTTTTTAGTTAATCTATTTTCAGTCGCGACCGCGCTGAGTGAATGAGAAATATAAATTGAAACCGCATTGTTGAGCGGTTGGAATAGCGAAAAACGACAATTTATTTCATAGAAACTCATACAACTGCATACTTTGGTAAAGTTATTTTTAGGATGCACAAAATAGGTAAAGTTAGTCGAATGAATGACATCAAACTCATTGACTCATCAACTTCATAGGATTTTACGAACTTTAAGAAAGAGTTAAAGAGTTTGCGCTTGATATGTGCACTATGTACCAGGTACAAATATTATAAACTGCAAACTCTTCTTCATCTGCGTGCTAGGTCTTAAATATCATCAGTCTATTGTAGTCCACGTAGACATAGACCTTGTTGATAAAGTCTCAATACATTCCGGTATAGACGGCTCGGCGTCTTCGGCCGTACCTGTCACCCCCCTGGAAATCCAGGGAGACGAACCGCCTGGTTTGCCGTGTAGACGGGCCCCACCCGGGGGTTGTTATGGCGGAGGGCCACTGGCTAGTTTCCCACAACACTCCCCAAATAAAGAGCGATGAGAGGAAGCCGTAGGGTGTTTAGTTGGTATGCTTCTAGGCGGTTTCTTGTCAAGAAATCCCCCCCCCAAACCCATCCCTCCATAACCCGTCCGAACCCCGGTGAACGCCCGTCCATCGTGGGGCATACCCATGCATAAGGACACATTAACCCTATAACAAAAACTCGTTTATGCAAGTTTCACTGAAAATTTTTGTAAGTCTACACAATACAAAGAAATTCCTCCCTTTATGCTGGTAACAAGTCTATTGAGACGCTACCATTAGGGCCGAAGGCGTAATCGTGCTTATTTATTTTTATTTCGTCATGCTTGCAACAGTCAAAACGCCATGAAGAAAACATTTTCCAAACGTTTCCCATCGAAAGTAATGACTTGTGTTACTTAGAAAATCTTAAAGCTACGTTTTTATTGAGAGTCTGGGCAATATTTTATTTTAACATATGATTGAAACAGCAGCCTCGTTTCATCTTTTTTATCACTGTTGTCAACTTTTGATGAGCTTATTAAAAGTTTTTTTCTTTTCTTACTTACGAGTATTTAGTGCCTAAAGCTACAGACAATTAGTAGTTGCCCTCTATTGAGTTTCATTTTATTTTGGATGTCATTTAAAGTCGTGACCTTATTTTAATTTGATTTTTTTATAACTTGGTGTGGATTTGTCTTTAAATGCTTAAATCGATGGGTGGAATTAATTAAGCAGGAGTCAGTCATTTCAACCTGCCATTTAACATTTTAAAAAAAATACTGGTGAATCATAGGATTTACATAGTCCATAGTTACAGTGTTTTTCAAAATTAAAGATAATTCAAGTATTTTTCCAACTCAAGACTTAAACCCAGAACGAAGCCCAGGGTTGAAATAGCAAAACGTGATCCAATGGGTGTTAAATATGTCTGTTTTTTTATTAATTCAAAGTGCGTGTGCGGCACCTGAATGGGTCATGAAGGGTGCAGGTCGCGGTTGTGTTCTGTTGTCCTTTACAAACAGCTACAAATGTTCACATCAACCTCTGCACAGGAGAATCTATTCGACTGACATAAGACCCATTTTACAATGGCTTTTCAAAGTTTGATGTGATCGGCTCTGTACACAGAGCGCGTGGCTGCAGTAGCGGCGCGCTCTGTGTACCTGCTGCTAAAACATACTCGGTGTGGTGTGGAACCATGACCAGTAAGTTTAGTGCACCTAGGTTAGAACTAAATGCCAAATCCGCTACTTGTTATCTTCACAGTATCCTCGCTTTTGCTGGTGCACGGGGCTATGCTTTTTTTGTCTCTCAGTATCAGAAACTGTGAAATTTGCGTGATATGAGTAGCTTTATATGCTCTGAGATTCTGTCTTTGTAAGGCACTGCAGTCCAGTGCTGTGCAGCCCTCTGACTGCCTCTGTCTTGGATCTCGAGTAGAATTCCTACATTATTTACGCAGGCATTTTAAAATGTAATGTAGTTCAGATTTTTTCATAGTTTTACAATTTCAACGTAAATAAAATAGTAACAAAAATGCTCGTTTGTTTTTTGTAAACAAAAATTATGCACCTCTTGAAATACGAAAATAAAGGCTGTGGAGTCTAGCTGTCTTAAGTAGAGATTAAAACTGTCTACAAACTAGAGATGTTCTACAATGATTTATATTTAGTTTTTATACAAAACTATTTCAAATTTCAAAATTAGTACCACCCTACATTTTCAGGTGTAGCACTTTTAGAAAAAACCCGTTTATTAAAAACCACAAAAAGCAATAATAACATTTGAGAATTGAAGGATCCAACATTTGTCATGATAAAACCGACTGAAACATAATATTGCGCTCAACTTTATGCAAAACACATTCGAATCAGACTACAACAATTTGTATGGACCCAACAACTTTTGAATTAGCTCTATTACCAAATAGAATGCACATTTTGCAGTCATATTATTCGCTACAAAGTATAATTCAGTTGAAAACTGCAATAAATTTGTACGAAATTAATTTTCAACGCAGAAGTCTCATCCGCGGAGAATTAATCGCTTCTCGATTGCCAATAGTTTGTGAAGTTAACTTTTTGAGTTATTGCTTTTCGGAAATCTGTGATCAATTTGTTCGAATGTGGCATTTGTAGAAACGCATTTATGTTTCAAAAATGTCATTTCCAAGTTTATCATCATCTTCAGGCTAACACTTTCACAAATTATGTATTTCCGTTGCCGTTAAAACAAATACTAAAAATAACAAATTAAAGGGGTCCCCTTACTCATTTATTTCATGAACAGATAACGAAAACAGATCAAATCAAATAATACAGTACACTTGACGTTAAAACTTAGAATCGGCTCGACTGCTGCTCTGAAAATTAAATGTTTTATTTCATGTATTTATCTAATGTTTGTCAATCGTTAAAATAACACATTTAGATTATATCTACTTCAAAAACTCACGCATGAGTTACATCTTACACAAAGTTTTCTTAACTTGTCTTCTCAATGTCAAAACTTCTTTAGCAGCCCCATGAATCAGGGTAACCGCGTCACATCAAACGAAGTTGAAATACTGTTCGCGCTGTACTCGTATCTCACATATGGCTGAGCTATGGTTATCGCAGTCATGCCTGTGCTTTTGCTAAATATAATTGATGACCTTTATCAAAGCAATTTAAGAAAAATAACAATAATGCGTGTGATCTCTCAAGCGATCAACTGTTTTCAAGTTATTTTATACACTGATGCCTGCTCACTACATGTTGTTAAATTTATTTTTGTCACACACGAAATATCGGCACTGCTTTAATTTGTTCTGAACCTAACGGCTAGATCAACCTAAATCTGTGATATCAATTGGTGCTTTCCCATCACTCTACCACCCCTACATTTGCCATCAAATAAGTAGTCACTATTGTGAAACTTTTTTGCTTGATTACCATAAATTCGACGCCTAGCACGCTAGCACGCCTTTCAACTTCCCGCCAGCCAGTGACATCCATTTTTTTAAGAACTGCTTTCATCATCTTCATCCTAGCGATTATCTTGGTTGCTGCCGTTACGGTGCCTGAGGTCCGCTCTTCTGCATCTGCTTCTCCACTTCACCCGGTCTTGTGCATCCCTCTCTGTGAGGCCACTGGCACGTATATCATCCCTCACGACGTCAAACCAATACTTTTTGGGTCTACCCCGTATGCGGGGGCATGGCGGAGGCAACATGGCAAGACATTTCTTTCCCACGTAACGTAGCAAGCTAGACGCCTTTCAACTTCCCGCCAGCCAGTTACATCCATTTTTTTAAGAACTGCTTTAACAGCCCACAATTCTAAATTTTTGTTATCTAAGCCCTCGGTCTTTTGTTCCCGGTCTTCACTCCTGATGAGTGCACACTGCACAATCCATAATTTGATAAGCTAAAATTTACATTGTCACCGATATCACGCTCGATGAATTTTAATTAATTTTGCATCATAATTAAATACAACGGATAAATCAGAAGCGCTATTACCGTTAATTGTAATTGTATTCTGATCGGCAATAATTACGTCGGCCCTGGAAGGTTCAATCACACCATTTCTCTTGCGATTGATGTGCCAAAGCTCAATAAAATTGGGGTTCAGAATGAGGCGGACGCCTCACTTTACGTACATTCACCGAATTTATCGTAAGCACTTACACGTATTGGCCATACGTGCTTAATGATCGAGAAAGATCCGATGAATTACAGGATTTGTAGAATAGAGGCTAAACTAAAAAGGTCCCTTTAGTGTTTCCAGTAATGAAAATATTCAATACTTTCATTGAATAAATATTTTTATGAAATAGTTTTAAATTAACCTCATTTCGAATTTGAGATAACTCTTGTGAATAAAATATATAGGGTGTTCCATAATTAGTCTCTCATTGCTAGCTGCGCAGTTTGAACAGTTTTTAGTAATTCTTCAAGGTTGTCGTCAATAAATAATGAATACGTACACTACTAAAGAAAAAAAAAGTTTTTTTTTTATTTGATAAAAAGTATTCTTTTATCATGGCAACCCCGAGAATTTTCCAAAAACTGTTTAAACTAGTTGCAGGCTTATTGCAGGTTATCGAGTGAACTATCTAGCTAGAACCACTCATCACGGAACAACCTGTTTATTAATAACTATTGTTATTATTTTTTTGATTTAATTTCAATAACAATAAAATATGAAATAAAATGTATGTTTTCCCAAATGAAACAAATGGTGATATACTCGTGTTACTATTTTGAGCGGCTTCACTGGAACTACTCATAGGTGGTATAAATATCATACTTATTACTATCACGACAATAAATAAGGAAAATGTACATATCGTTACAGAAAATATAATATCATTTGGTAATAGAATACCAGATATTCCTTGCATTGTGTATCACTGGAGTCGGTGGATAAAGATTTCTATCTAAAGAAATTGGATTCGGAATACAACGAAATGCCTGGGCCGTAGTCGTAAAGAGTCGTTCAGAATCGTCTGAAAAGGATATGGATGATAATTCCTGTTTATATCCAATAGAAGAAAGAAGGACAGGATATTGGCCCATATTCGCCGGTTGAGCACTTAAACGACATCTGCAGGTCAATTCTGTTAACGCCAAAACTGTCGTTATCACTCGAGACAGGGTGATCTCAGCTTATTGTGCCTCTTCAAACGGCTTCGGAGTTAACTAACTGCTTATTGTTACTTTAATGCTAATTCTAGTTGTTGCTAGGGTCGTTATGTGATCTTTTAAACTCAAAGTTCTATTATAATTCTATGTTCCACCGTTTTAGTAACAGAACGAAGTAATCAAGAATAGACAAGAAATACTTATGGTTTGAAATTAAAGTAGTTTCTTAAATGATAAGATTTTTTAACAACTCTATGTTTCTCATTGCAGGGCACAGGCCTCCATACTTTCCATTCATTGGTTTTGGTCGAGAATTGACTATGACCAATCCATCCAGTAGCCATCGTCGCCGAGATCTACTTACCGCGTAGTTAGTAATCCTCATATATTATGAAAAACATATTTAATTGTACAAAATGTGAGTGAAACTTATAAAACATCATCCTTTTCTATTGACAACACCATCCTTTTGAAATTACATGAACCTTTGTTCATTTTCATGAATTAACAATTATGTGTCTTCGTTAAATGAATAAAAAAAAGTCAAAATACATTAAATAGAATAACATTTTGTAGTCTATTTCAAAGATACATATTTTTTGTTTATTGCATCATACCTAAATCAAATTAAGTGTTTCTGTTATATAGATAGGTTTTAATGAAAAGATAACAAAGTTCACTATCAAAACATAAACCCAGGCGTAACTTTTGGCATATGAATTATGAATTTTAAAATTATTTAATATCGCATGTTTTTCGATCAAAGGTTCAATTCCATTTCACCTGATTCAAGAAGCGCTTGACGGAGACATTGATGAGTTGCTCGCAGAAAAATACTTTGGGACATAAGATCGAATGAGGGCTGATACAGGTAATTTATTTTCGGTAGAAAATTCGCATTAATGTCAGGGGCAGGCAATTTATCTTGGCGTAATTCGCGTGAAACGCTTATTAGCTGTCGCGGCCCACGAGAAGATAACATGATTTATATCCTTCAACTAATTATTTCATAGATACGCCAAAGCTTCGCTAATAATAATCGAGTGACTCAGTATTAAATTTTCCTTGCCTGTTGAACTTAAGTAATCAGCACTTCATACCTGCATTTTTCTACCGTGGCATATTTACACTGACTGATTCACTAAGAATTATTTCATTAAAACTAAAACACTAAAATAATTTTAAGTAAAATGTGCAGAAATGTACCATTAAAAAAACATTAAAAAGCTTGCTTTTAAAAGGGCCCATAGATCTCAGTCTTTGAAATTAATATCAAACAATACGTAAGAGATACGTACGTAAAAGAATCGTATTTCTTTCAAAAATATCTTGAAATATTTATATTCAGACAGACAAACGGACAGCGATGATTGAAACCTTTATTTTCTTTATTGTGAACATGAAATGCCTTCATTGGTTGCAATGAAGTTAATTAAATTTTGAAGCTTACATTACACTAGCTGTGTATTTCGTAGCGAAATACAAGTAAAATAAATTCCGGAAAAACTGATTGTAATTGGAAACACAAAAGGAAAGCACACTCTTGACCGTTCACATGCAATATGGACCAATCAAGTGAAGGACCTCTCGTCCACTTAATTCAACACGGTCATAAGAAGCCAATGAAGAATCGGATCATATTGAGGACATATCTTTATCCGAGTCAATTAATTGAGTAAACATTCCTTGTTGTCCGTTGCAAAAGTGCCATCGAACTACATTTTTCTCTTTGATTCAACGAAACCTAAGTAGCGAAGGTACAAAATGTTAACATGTTGCTATTAACGATACTCAGAAATTATTTATTTATACAATGCATATTCAAAAAAAATATTCCAAATGGCGGACTTGATGAGACATGATGAAGTGACGACCGAGAGAGAGAAAGAGCGAGAGATAAACCCTTATAAAGGCATCCAGGAAAGCCATTCAGTTTAGGACGACGTTTCCTAGACGATATACGCAGATTCACACGTATATATTTTTTTATTATCCAATATGGGTCTGCGTTTGCTCCTGAAGCAATGACAAGGCCGATGGTGAAACATGCACACGCTTACCTAGAATATGCCTATTCTTTCTTGCCTTGAAGACACCAAGGTTGTATGTATCCCGAAACATAGACGCGAGGGGAGCGTACCACTCCCTAGCGGTGCAGACCAGAAAGAAAGCAGCCAACTATTGAGTCCGGACCGCTGTACCTCAAATTTAAACTCTTTTTTTATCCCTTTTACAGGAGAAAGTTATGTATTAAAATCATGACTTAAGTGTGTGTTTTAATAAGCACGCCAAAATTTAATGAGGTATTGTTCGGCGAGCGGCATCATCAATCTTGTCTCGCGTCGGTCTGACGCATCAGCATCGGAACTATCTGCTCATTTGTTTGCAGTTGACTGGCAACTAATGGATTTACAACTGCACGAGGGTGTTAAATTGAATGTATTTAACAAAATATTAATTAATTTCATAAATAATTATACAGAGGAAACATCACTCACGGGAATTAAATGATGTGAAAATAGATTTGGACCATTTAAAGACTGAGAAAATGCTGGCATACATTTTAAATACCTAGACTTTGATTAAAGTTAACTATTCATTAAAAAAAATATGTGACCTTAAGAAAACATTTTGATTGGTTAAGGCCAGCTTGTTTTTTCATTGAGAAAGGCTAAGAGCGTACAACCTTTCTTGTTTTGGCACGATGTATGCTTTAACGCAACGTATGTTAATGAAAGTTTTGGGCAAATGTAAGGCTTACCTAGATTTCCCGATTTCATGTAGGCTATCATCATCGTTTGAATAAGTTTAATTATTTGCTTTTAGCTGCACGAGAATGTTGAATAATCCTATACCCTGACCTTGAGTATTTTTAGTACATCTATGTTTTATAAAAAATAATTGTTGTTCGTTGGGCTAGATTGATATGGCTTATTTCAATTTTAAAATGTTTGTGGAAGTTCAGGGAAAGATTGGAAAGGTGAGTAAACGTCATGTAAAAATGCTAGAGATATTAGTAACAAACACAAAAAAAGCAGTCGTATTAAAAATCTCCTCCTTTTTTAAAGTCGGTTAAAAAGAACTGAAATCAAAAATCATTTCCTTCTGTAAGGGGGCGTTTGTATTATTTGAGTAACAGTGAGATCCACTAGAAGGAACCTGATAAAACGTTCAAGCGAAAATCTCGTAAGAAGTGCATGAAATAGGTCAGGATAGAAATAAATAAAATACAATATCAGTACTCCGCTTGGCATGCATCGCATAATATTTCTGCGACATTTTGCATTTGGAAGTGTTTTTGCTTTTTTGTAATCTTAGGCTATTTGAGTATGTAATGTTTAGTTGACGACCTGTTAGCACAGTGGTTACGAACAACAGTTTCAACTCAAAGGGTGATAGGTTCAATTTACGCACTAGTATGTTTGTTAATGGAACAGACAAACGAAACGGATGAATATGTGATGTTGGCTAATATTTATTTTATTTATTATTAAGTTCTTAATCACCCTCAAAACTTGAAGAAGTTTAATCTTTTTTGAAATGTTCTGTACACTTGTGAAACTATAAGGATATTATGAGTAGAATGTAGTTCAGCAAAATGAAAGGGTTTACAAACTTTAAAACTGTTAATATAGTTTTAAAGTTTGTAAACCTTATGAAAACAACAAGGGACATTTATTACTGTTCCAACGCCTGTCAAAAGACGCAATTCCGGATTTTTCGTAGTCACACAGTAGGCAAAGGCAATGTATACAAACTGCTCAAAACAGCAATGAAACTACAGTGAAAATAGTGTAAGAGCCATTCGTCACTTTGAGTCTAAACCACGAACCAATGATTGTTCCACCAAAATCCGCTTCGTGGCTTTCGCGCAATAAAAGCAGCAACGCTGGTTTTGTGTTTACGAGAGATGTTGTTCAGAATTCAACAAATGTTTGGATTAAGCTCAGCGAGCAAGCAAGCTAGCCGATATAAAAGCTTTTCAGATTGCACGTTAACGGTTTATGTAAACAACAAATCGAATAAATACTCGTGACTTCTGAAATAATAAATAAGAATGAAATATAATAATTTTAAGTACAAAATAAATAATTTTAAATGTAGCAGTCATCATTCATTTTTACCTTTATTTTATTAACAGTGTTTCTTCTCTCCATTATTGTTGTGCCCGACAGGGTTCATGGTGATTCATAAAATATTGTAAGATTTTATCCTATTGAGTATAGAGTACGATGTCTCTGACATCTTTCATGATTGAGGACACGCCAGATTGTGGTCAGTGGTTCTGAAAATAATTGAAATACACGTGCAGCTTAAAATAATAAACATTTGTGTGGCATTTCATTGGTTGATAGCGGCTATAAAAAAATCTACAAAATTTTCATGGCAATTGGAAATTCAAACATACTGTGCAAAGCCAACGCAGACGATATTTTCAGATGCATGACATTCATAAATACAAATGCAAAACAGTTCAGGTTCTAGATACGAGTTTGATGTAACATTCATTGTAATATTCATCGAAACATGTTTAGGTTTTGCAACAAAACTTAAATTGTAAGCTAAAAGTTATCTCGTAAATATTATGATCTGGATATCTCGGACGTATTTTGCAATGGATTTTTACCTCAAATAGTTTAGATACCTTAAATAAAAGACTCTGTGTCGTATCTAAATAAACCAATTCGTATTATTCGAATCGCAAAAAGATAAAATCACCTCGCAGCTCATACAAAACAGAAGTCCAACTAATGGATATAGAACGGAGTGCTACTCCGAACATATCGCCTCTTGTTTTGCAACTCGCAGTTCGAGAAGGAAGCCGACGACAAGAAATGTTCCAGTAACTGACAAACACTGTTGGCTCTCACGTCGGCTAGTACTGATTTTCCCGGCTGTCAAGAGGCATTATTTGTTATTGGTCAAACATTTGTTACCCGAGAAGTTGCTTGTTTGAGCTAAGTGGATTATTGGAACAAACAAAAGCTACGGCGCACAATGCTAAGATAATATTGGCTTAAAATCTCGAGGAGAAATAAGTATTAGGATAGAATGAGTTGCGATAACTAACGCTAGTTGGCACGATTGCTTTGTTTGTTTGTTGGTAGTTCGAAATATGAAAATTTGAATTAACACTGTCCGAAGACATCGAGTTAATTTATATGAACACTAACGAGTGAAATCCATTATCAAATGAAGTACAGTTAAAAAAAACATAATTCTTAAATGCATTGTTTTTTTAATAAAATTATGCTTTCTCTGTGTTTCAAAATCTCTCATTTATGGCCATATAAATATAATGTTTTCTGCGAAAATGAATAATTTGTTCAAAAGCCAAAATCAGCATATCCGTCCATTTAAACGAAATTTACGAATTAAACGTTATCTCTTCTAAAGCTGGTAGGTCGTAAAGTGCTGAACTAATGACCCGGCCCGCGCCGGTTTGGGGGTCAAAATCAGAGTATCCCCGGGGCACCGTCATGGTCGGATCGGCTGCGGACGCGAAAATAAGACCAAGGGAAGGGAAAATCGTTCCTTTTCAAAGATAAACTTAGATAAAGCCGATAGTTTTTGAGGATTCACATCTCAACAGCAAACTACTTTAACCCAATAACAAGCAAAATAAGCAAATTGGTAATTTCAATTACATACCAACTAACGTAATTATTTTAATATTTTGTCATCGTTAATTACAGTCCTTATCTTGATTATTTCTCGTCTTCAGTTTGCTGTAAAGTCCTGAAACCGCTTGCTGTTGTCGTTTTTTTGTTAAAAACAATATAATAGTAGAGTAGGTTAACCTAAAGATTAATAAAAAACACAGCAATGACATACAATATACAATAATGACAGTGAGCTTTTAAATAGTAAAGTCTTTTTGTTTCCATTCTTAACGAATCGTAAATTGGTTATTTTTATCTTTAACATTAGGGATAATGCATTTTCATCTTACTAAAGATAGGAAAACCAGAAAAAGACAATCGGTCTACCTGGCATCAGGCGGGAATCGAACCCGCATCTTTCGCAATCCGGGCGACTGCACTAAATTGTAAATCGTAAATTCTTCAGTTTGATTTGTCGTTGGATAGAACGCGTTAGCTTTTAAATATGTATTTAATGGTTACGGAATAAATGAAAAAGCATTTGCGTAACCGAATGAGTTTCATTCCAGAACAAAACTAAAAACGCTACAAATAGCTACTAATCCTTATCAAGCTCAACAAGCATCCCAAAACTCTATTTGTCATTGTGGCTTCGTGCAATGTCGACAGCCCACGAGCCGAATACAAACGAATCGCATTTCGTCATTTGACACGGGCCTTTGTCATTCAGAAAGAAAAGTACACAATAACTGACGGCTACCATTTTTGACAGCTGAGGAGGGCACCCTTTGTAATATTATCTCATTTTCGTCGGCGAGTGTACGGCGAGATCGCTACTGGCAACATAGGTTCACAGTTTTATTTTTATTTATTGTAACAACTGACCCGGTTAGCGGCAGTATATTCTCCGTCTGCCACATGCATGGATTGAATATGACTAGCGAAGTGTGGGTATCTTAAATGTTCTTTTTAATCATCCATTTATTCTTTATTTCACATAAAAATGTAATAATGGCGGACTTAATACCAGGAGGCATTCTCTACCTATTCTCTACAATGGCAGCAAGGGTTAATTTACCTCATACACAAGTTAACAATAACATTTTCTTCATTAATTAATGTCATCATATTATCTTGTTGGCCTAGTTAGTTGTCGCCTGTAGTGGTAGTCACCTGACTCCGGTGACCGTAGTCTAGAAATATTTTAAACGTTTCTCTGATTTCAACGATCATCATCGTTGATCAAAATCGATGATTCGTAAAAAAAAAAGTGAATTTGATCTTCAGTCGTAGTTGTTACCTACTTCTTTATTAAAATGTATAAAAACAACAGCTTCATCTAAGTACTTGGGGTACACGCATTGAGAGTAATAATATAAAGTTAAGTGAAATACACTGCTCAAAAGTGTCTAGGGATATCTCAAGCATTTTCATACAAAGTATAGCTATTTGGGAGGCTGTAAAAATCAAAATATTGATACCAACGTAGAAATTTTTAGAACACAGAAACTGCTATATCTGCCCTTTCAGATTGTATAAAGAAATTCATTGTAGAAGCATTATTGTACAATTGTAAGGACGTTAAAAAAAGACAGATTTTTCTTTTAAAAGGTGTCAAAATTTTAGCAAAATCAAAGTTTTTTTTTTTGTAATATTCTTAACCTTTATCTTATGCCTCTGTCCTCACGTTATTCTAAGATAATGCTCAACTTGTAAACAAACTTAACTTTATGAAATATTTGAAAAATGATATCCCTATTATATCCCTAGACAGTTTTGATGTGTGTAGTTAAGCCTAAACTTTTGTAGTGTTTGTTGTCAGCGGCGGCAACAGAAAATCCTACAAAATACATTTACGAAAAGAGCTTTACAGCTTCAAAAGCTATCCATTACATTACGGTAACGGAATCAAGTGTAAAATGCAAGAGGAATGAAAAAATGTTTCCCTTCGCTGGGGTGGTCTACGGAAATCGCTTTCCTTTGTAAAAAGCCGCCGTATCAATAATGCTGATACATGTAAAACAAGATTCGTGTAAATCGATTTTTGAATGCTCTCTTTGTAGAGGTTTTGTTATTTTTGGAACGGTTTTGGAATATCATTCTGTTATTACTATTTGGCAAAATAATTACTTTGTTTTTGTGTGAACATTTGGAATAGGTAAAATAGGTAATCTATACATAACAAAGTTTAAAAAAAAGTGGAAAACCACAGTCGGATTGTTTGAAAACCTGAAGAAAAATACTAATTGCAACCATTATATTCTAGTCTTGTAGGTTCAGGTTTAAACTAAGCCAGAACACCAACTACAATCGTGAAAAACACTGATGTAAACCTACACCAACTTTCTACCTGTTACGTCAGGTACACACGTCAGATTGAATTATAATGACCGTGAAGGGTAGTCAATGCCATTTCTGATATTACACTCGTGAACTTGGTGTAAGAAATTTCTTCATGTAGAAATACCTTCCCCTCTGCTCAGCAATCAATCAGCGATTTCAATCAAAAATCACTTGATACCCCTTTTTCCGTAATTAGCATCACAGAAGACCTAGTGACATGGCAAATTGAAGCACCAGTGTTCGGCCGAAGCAAGTGCAGTTTATTATTCCACTGCCGCCCGGCTATCGAGAGCAAAACACACCCGGCTATGGCGCGTGGTATTGCCTACTATTGCTCTATTCCACGCCTCGTGGATAGATCCGGCTGAAAAGTTAATTGTCTGCTCGGTGATACCAGTCTACAGATTGTTAGGGCTGCACCACAGAGGAAAATAATGAAGAGATTGAATTTTAGGCAGATTTTAGCAAAGCGTAGCGATTTAAAGCTACAAATTGTTAGGGCTGCACTATTGAAGAAAAAAATATGGTGATGACAGTAATTTATGAGTGCAGTAATGAATAAACCGCTATAGAAGAAGATATCTCTAAATACTGTGAACATTAAGTGACTACAATCTGTCTGCATAACTTTCATAAATAAATAAATAAATAAATATACCTACCGAATGATAATAGCTACTTACCAAAACGTAACCATTAAAGTATGTGTCCCTTATACTACTTGATTGGCACTGAATGGCCTTTTCACGCTGTATTGCTTCAATTGTTGAAAAATATATCAATCTGCTTTAATAATTCTGCCATCTTGGCACCACTGACTGGTGCTAACCAAAAGTGGACGAATAACTTGATGAAGGTTGTAGAATTTCTGTGTATACAGGCCGCCTACAACCGGCTAGTCTGGGATTCCATGGGGTAGTCTATTTTCCGCAGTAGACGTCATGTAGCTGTCAATGATGATCACAAATTAATACTTAATTATTTTTTTACAAATCCTAAAATAAGCCTGTGTAAGAACTCAGAACATTAGAGGTTTTAAAGCTGAAATTTAAGAAGTAGTGAAGCACAGCCCTGGGAAATGGGCATAGCCGTAGGGAAATATTCAGAGTATGGCAATGTCGATGCGATGATTTTGGCATATTTTTCAGTTCTATTGTCTGTTGTTGAGAAGACTGGTGATTTGTGATGTTCAGTTGCAGTTCTAACTGGAGATATGGAAAGGTTCGTTTTGCTGTTACTTGAAAAAAAATCAGATTTGTCAGTTTTTGAGAACAACTGTAATATTTTTCAACTATTACAAATGAATCTTTGGACATGATAACCATTATGACATTATCAGGAAAAGTTTTTAAATTTCTAATTCTGATCATAAAATTTGTTCTTTTATCTAGATCAATCTTTTCATGTAGGTATATGAAGAACTCAAAGATAAGCTATTTGGCAGCACAAAACAACCAGAAGTTTTTTTCCCATTCGAACTAAAAACATCTTTGGTTGAAAAACAGTTGTTTGACTACAAAAAAAACTGAGATCGTGAATCAAAAGAGCCTATTTTGTACGCAAATTTAGGTGACATGTTTGGCGTTCCTCCAAAAAAGAGGAAATAATAAAACTTAAGAGGCGCGGTTTTTACTGATAAATTCTGAATTGTTTATTCCAAATGCGTGACATAACGATGCAAATGATCCTACCAATCGTAACTTGGGGGATAAATTCATACATAATGAACGTTTATGGAGCTTCAACAAACGAATAATATGTTAATTCATGATGATAAAAATGAATACAACTAAACAAGGTCTGGCTTAGCCGAGTTATGTTATTAAATCAGTCAATTTATTTGAACAATATTACTAAGGAAAAATATGATAGCTTCTTAAAATAGAGATCAATAATTATTCAAAACAAGCTTAAGAGTTTTATTATTAGAAGCTATTTTCCAGACCCTAAGCCAAACTAAAAACAGGTAATAAATAGAATGTCGAAAACCAATTGAAATTGTCTAAACAAAAACGGCGTAACAACACAAAAGTCAAATAAAATTCGACAACATTGTTTCACCTGTACAATTCAAAACTGACTTTGGCTTTCAGAATCCAATTTGCTCGAAAACCGTTTGCTCCCATTTAAATTCGTTTAATCAGTGCTCTGCGGAACAGTGGGTAAACGTATAGGTAATATGACTGCGTGTACAGGTTCCGCTAAACAGTGGGAGCTTGTGTACACTACAGACTTAACCGTTGGACGATAGTTTGGTCGCATTATGATGCAAGTGTTTGGTTCACGCACAAAGTGAATCAATTTAGTCGGCTGACTTAATTAGGCTGCATACGATTTGCGACGCTTGCACATTGTTAGCGTGCTGCGGACTAGTAGCTTTGCTGGGAAGACAGTCATGAAAGCTGGTAATATATATATATATTTTTAATAACCCATCAGATAATCAGAGAGCGTCGTGGCCCAGTGGAGAAACACTCTGGCTCGGAACTCGATGGTCCTGAGATCAAATCTGGCCGGGACACAACTAATTTGTGTTTATTGTACAATTTGCAGCTAACTCTCCGGTGAAAACGCAAGCAACCTGTATAACGGCGGTAGGCTTGCGCCTTACCAAGTTGGGTTCAAATTCCCTCGGCAAAATGTGGGCATCTGAATGTTCCATTCACCGTGAAGGCAATGAGCAATAATCATCGACTAACCCATTATGGATATGGTCGTGAGGGTATGCATGTGGGTCGTGTATGTATGTATATGTATCAGATAATCGTGTCAGACTATACCCTCCCACACATTTGTTTATATACACTTACGTACCTTTCTTGTGAAGAATAAGTAAATAGGTATAGTTAAATTAAAATGGATGACTTTGCAGGAATGAAAAGTAATGGGATCTCAATAGCTTATTTCGATTATTGATAAGAATTAAATTGAACTCAGAAAATTAAAGTATGTAGTGTGCGCAGGCTCTTACATGGTCGTGTACAGGTTCCGCTAAACAGTTAAGTGACACAACTGCACTGCGGCTCCCGCAAGTACATATTTGTGAAGAGGAGCGACCGTTGCGGCCATTAACGTACGTCATTTCCTGCCTCCTCACCGTGTTACATTGACTTTGCCGCAACATTTCTTTCAAATAATGTCTCGATAACGATGTTCTAATTGGAAGTTTCGACTGTGAATTTCTTATCATTTTTATATTAGAAAAAAACAGTATGAAACCACAAAGGTCATTTGGATTGATTATAATTGAAAATGAATGGCAGTGTAACTGACAAAATAAATCATGAAGGTTTTTCCTCATTAGTCACCCGCAACTTTTGGGAGCATTTCCATCCACCTTATAGCTGGTAGCCGCCTGAAGGTTGTTTTCTTGCTTCAAACCATGACTATCGACAATCCAAAGCAGAGCAAAGCGGGGGACAAGGTTTCTAATTGGACAGTAGGATTGTTAGCAATATCTCTATTCGGCCATTTTGACGTTGGATTTATGTATGGATCACGAAAGTGGTCGAAACTGATCGAATGGAATTGGTGCCAGCGGAAATTCAAATTTATTTATCCGACTCGGTGACGGAAGCCACTCGTCTGTCATTATGAGTCTATGGGCTATGAAGTTGATAAATCAACTGTAACACATTAATCGCGTTTTAAAATACAAACTAAATCAACATCCCGAAATAAATCTGAACTAGACGTCAGTTTCAATTTCGAACTTTATTGGCAAAAATAATCGTTGTACAAAGTAATAAAACAAGTAACAAACAATTCAAAGCTTCATACAGCGAGATTTTATTTTAGGACAGTTAAAGTAGTGTTTAGCGCGAACTAAAGTTTAGTGGTGTGAACCCGTGAGCCGTACTCGTACAGCCAGAGTTGGGTAAACTGCTTTAAATTTTAACTGTCACTTTGCATGCTTCGCAGTTAATTTGACTAGAATTTAGAAGCATTGACTGAAAATGCTTTTAGATTCTAGTTTTAGACAAACCAATTTCTTTATCGCAAAACCTTTTTGTATGGCTTCTTATTAGACTGTAACAATAGCGCTTTGTGACATTGGGATGTTGAACCTGACGAACAATGATATCCCTATTCTTATATTTTTGGCGAATGAGTTTGATATGTGAGAAAAAACTTAGTTTGTACCTTTTGGTAGCTGTTAGCTAACTAATCTAATCAACAAAATAATGCAAACCTTTGGCAGGTTGCAATTTGTGACATTTTCTATTCCTGGTATAGTGGTAGTAATCAGTTGTAGATTTTCTAGAAATCCTGCAAGTTAATTCCTGATTCTGATAATGCCAGAATAAATTGAATCAAATATGAAAATTATTATGTTTGTATTATCACTTTTTTAAGAGTTAAATTAACTATGAGTTAAAGTTATTGATACTCGCATTTGTTTGTTTTGAAAAATAGAAAAGGGTTTTTTTATCAAACTCATGACGTGACAGACTAGTCCGATTTTTTTGTGACATGAGATTGGATCAAACTAAGTCTTGCAGTGGTTGTTATTTTTCCTCTTTAAACCTTTTCTAATGAAGAAATAAAAAGCATTTAAAAAAATAATTTATTATTCGCTCTCGACAAAGCTCGCAATTCACAATTCCAGATCCTGTTAATGAAAATCAGAAAACCGAGGCAGACGTGCAAAAAGGACGAAAAAGCGAACAAAAACTCCAACAGAAAGGATGAGCAGTCGATCAGTCCGTATTCAAAAGTTGTGGATCCAGCAACACACCTAGTTAGTAGGTACAATGCCGCATTGTTTACCCTAATGCTCCCCATATATCGCAGTCCGTTTTAACCCTACACAAAAGAGCTGCTAAATGAAAAAGCATTTATTTCGTATTCTTTCTCTATTTCCCTTCTGTGTTCCTGTTTAAAAAGTTGCTTGTGGTTAAATAATTTCACTGTTTCACTTTTGTCTAGCCATTGCCATGTTAATAAAATAATAAATACATAATGAGTCAGTCATATCTGACCATTTATACCAAGTCAGATAACTGAACTAGCAGCTTTTTGCTGTGGAACGACTGCGCTAGAAAGACATGCATTTTGTCCGCTTGCTATTTTTGATGAGATTTTCTTTTAGTCCCAGCTGTGGCACCTGTTACTGTAGTAGTACTTGCTTAGTTTAGAAGTTAGACGATCTTGTTGTAAAGCGTGGGAAAGTTTACTTTTTTTAAATCTTCATTCTAAAATATTTCTTCCCATTTTTTTATTTTATATCTTCTGCATTTTTACCTGTAACAGGTTTCCGCTACTAAATCGAAAACTACTTAATAAGTGCAAAACTATACCAAATTGTCATTTTTAAAACCTGTGACAGCATTTAGATAATGTTTCAAAGGTAAATTTGAGTAGATTCAAATGAAATTAATACATATATGCAATGTGGATAAATCAGGAAAACAAAATAAATAGGTTAACATAAAGCGGTAAGAAAAAAAAGAGATCTCATGCTGTAGACTCATAAAAGAATATTGCAATGCAAACTTTAGTATGCTAGGCTAATAATAGTGAGTTATGATCATTGCCTGAAACTAATTATAGTACGTACACGGTTAACATGAAGAATGGGCCACTAGCTAGAGTTATAGTAGACAAGATTCTGCTTGCTCATTTTACTTGTGTCTATGTTCAATTAATGGCTACTTTAACAACTTTATTATCCTAGATTAATGTGTTTTCACCTCAAATCAAAGGAATTTTGGATTAATGTCTTTTAACTTAATGCCATCATAAAAACTAGGTCAATACATACCAGCTGAAAAAAAAGGTTCAATATACGATTTAAGTATATCTCGAACATGATAGTCAGAGGACTATATTTTTTGCAGTCATGGCTAACAGAACAAGTTCTTGTCAAGCCCACGTTTCGCCGAGCTAATTTGAAGTTGAACCCAACGTGGCAAGGGGCGACCCTACTAATCGTTATCCTGGTTGCTTGGGTTTCTTTTTATTTTTATTTTCCATCACTGTAGAGGAAGTCACAAATTGTACAACGAGCACAAGTAGATGTTCCAGCCAGACTGAAATTTGAGGCCATGACGCTCTCTAAAATCTTTTATTTTCTTAAAATAAAAATTGGAGAAATGATGTCCAAATATATATTTAGCACAGAACCAACATTGACACTGAAGCCAAATTTGCGTTGAAACTGATATGTAAACAATGTTTTTTTTTAGCGAAAACTTGCTTCTCTACCTCTATAAAGTAAAACAAAATGACCAACCGTTTTGTTTTATCGAGCGCAACTGAGTCTGAAATGTCTCATGAGGATGCCAGGAGGTGTGGCAAAGCCCGTCGAGGTATATTGGATATTGATGTTTGTACAATCTATTGCCGTACATCTCACGCTATATTTGAGAGGGCGGGCTGTGCTTAAACTATATTTGTCGGGTAGCTTACACATCAAATTGACGTTTATTTAGAAAATAAAATTACTAACAAGTAAATGTACACTTTCACCGACAGGCTGTCTTACGCATTTAACCACGTGACGTCCCCTGTGACGGTGTTATAAGATTTTTAACACATTAAAAAAACCTTAAACAGGCTGTCTTACGCATTTAACCACGTGACGTCCCCTGTGACGGTGTTATAAGATTTTTAACACATTAAAAAAACCTTAAAGTTGCTAACCAAGGAATTAAACACAGACAGAATTTGCTCCACTAGTATCAGCTTTATTTTTGTTTAGCCCTAATTACAGGAAGTTGGAGAAGCGCTGAAAGAAAACTCAGTGCGAAATAAAAGTCAAAACATCCACGATTGTTTTTCATCGATCTTAGTAGCGAAAAGAACACCAATTAAATTCATTTGGTTTCAAACTGCATTCTAGATACACTGCAATAACGTATGTATAATGTTGCACTGTGGTGACCTTGGTTTGTCTGCCAAGAAAACGAGATTGTACTGCCAATAGAAACGGAAATCGCTAGAAAAGTACACACTGTAAGTTTGAATCGTAGCCGGCGTTAAAAAACACCAAAGCGGTACTAGGCTACTCGATAAAATTCCAGAATAAGCCTTCTTGTACTTCTTCTAAAAATAAAAAGAATAACGACCCCATTCCCTCAAGACGCAAGTGTCACTTAACAAGGTCCCTTCACACTAAAAGCAGGGCCTATCCCTTCCCTAATAAGAAATATCGTTTTTTTCCTGTTTTACAGGGTGCCTTCAGTACTATTTGATGTGTGATTATGGTCGTTTCTATCATGGAGACGAATGTTTATGGCATTTTCATTGTCATAAAAATTGAGGGAATACCAGATCTGTGTCACAAGTCGACGCATATGGGTTGAGTTATTGTGATCCTTTTGTTATAGTTAAATGTTTTTAAGTTTGTTTAACATTTGTGACGGTTTTTAACCATTCGCACTGTTTGTTGCACATTGTTTTACTAATAAAATGCGTTTATTTGCTTTTAAAAAAAACAATGAACTGTTGAATAAAAGCAAAAGAGTGTGGAGGTTGAGAATAAATTGTGAAAATGTGTTGAATGGCGAGGCTTACCATTTTTAGGAAACGGAATACTAGTAAGGACGGTGTGTTTTTTTTTTGCGACTGTTTTTTTTTTATTGTGGCCTCTTTTTATTTTGCCTTATTTTGTTTTTACAAATCAGCTAGCATATAAATCACTCAAGAGTAAGTATTTTATACAAATGTTAATTATGTCATTAAAAGTAAGAAGTTCATGGTTTTTTGTCCTGTAATTCAGCAGATCCAGAAGAATGCAAATATTTCTTATAAGTAGTAAATTATTTCATGAGAGTATTTTTTATAATGTCATTAAAAGTGAAAAGTTCTTGGATAATTTTAAAATGATTACTGCTGTAAACTACCACTGAACGTTAAATGACGTTTGAGGTTCCGCTAGTCCGAGTTGCACTTTCAACCCTGCAAACACTCTGACATACAAACTGGCGATGCACCAAAATCAGATGCATGTAGTAACTAGTCTTGATACTTTGTTTACTTCGTACGGCAAAGCGACCAATTAGGCGTGGAGTTAGACTGTACACATTGCTCATGCGGGCTGCTTGTAGGCTAGGATAGTTTATAGTTAGGCTTGATATCTATGTCAAATTTAAATCGAATAAAACTTAATTTGTGCTTTGCACAGTTTCATTTTAAAATTGTATGAATGCTTTAAATAAAGACATTGAATCCTCTTAGTGCATAATAGATTGAACATTTCACACACGAGAAGTTTGAGGGGTTCATATGTTTCACACCTGATTTTATGTTCATAAAATCGTTATTATCTGATGGTAATACACAAACATGAACATTATGATTAATGTTCATGTTTGTGTTGAACAATATTTAGGTTTGTTTATCAGTCTTTTACACCCGGTAGTACATGCTCCGCTTAGTTTTGGGTTTGATAGGTAAATCAGATGCATGTAGTAACTAGTCTTGATACTTTGTTTACTTCGTACGGCAAAGCGACCAATTAGGCGTCGAGTTAGACTGTACACATTGCTCATGCGGGCTGCTTGTAGGCTAGGCTAGTTTATAGTTAGGCTTGATATCTATGTCAAATTTGAATCAACTAAAACTTAATTTATGCTTAGCAAAGTTTAATTTTAAAATTCTAAGAATGCTATAAATAAACACATTGAATCCTCTTAGTGAATAATTGATTTAACATTTCACACACGAAGTGAGAGAGGTTTAAGGGGTTAATAATGTTTCACATCTGGTTTTTTGTTCATGAAATCGTTATTATCGTCATTATCGTTTAAGTTGTGTTGAACAACATTTAGATTATTTTGTTTATCCGTCTCAATCACCCGTAGTACAAGCTCCGCTCAGTTTAGGGTTCGATAATTAAATGATCTTGGTGGAAACTGTCTTTACGAAAAGCACGGAAAAGAGAAAATGTCGTCATGGAAATAATGGAATTCAATAAAATATTATTTTTAGTATTCGTTATTATAACGGGTAACGGATTATACATAGTCTGTGAAAAGTTCAGCTTTTTTGCTGTCATAGTTTATGAGATACACTCTGGTGACAGACAGCGATGGCTTAGTAATGGGGTGCGGTTTTGCTTTTTAGGTACGGAAGCTTTGAAAGCTTCCCATTAGAAAAGACAAAACTTTGTAAAAGCCTCTAAACATTATTCAGCTAATATAAGATTCTCCGTATGAACTAACAAGGTGCCTCATTAAAATTCTAATACACCTTAAGTATCTTTACATTGTACTAAGCCGTAAACTTATAGGATTATCGATCACGGCATATTAATACACAGGTTTGAACTACGGAAGCGCTATTGTTATTGGACAATGCCCGTGAAATATGGCCTGCCTCTACATAATAGAGCACTTCTATAAAGTATCGTTTACGTAGAAACTAAAACCAAATATTATGCCATTTTCTTTTAAGAGCAGATTTTTCTTAAGTTAGATGCAGTGTTGGTAAACATTAAAAAATATTTAAATTTAAATCGGTTTTGAAAACATTATTATTGAATATTAGTTATCTTGTTTTTTAAGTTCCGTTTATTCGTTTTTGACTAGAATTATGAAAATCTTTCTTAAGCAAAATAAAGAATGTATTCTAAAACGTTCCTTAAACGCTATTCATGCTTCCGAAGAGTAAGTCTGAAGATATTTCAAGAATTACTTTTCCTTGAAACGTTTTAAGATATAATTTACATTTTCCTCGCAGCTGTAGGAGACAACCAGACAATATTGGTTAATTTCGTGTTGTAATTAAATTTAAAGCTTAGTACCTACCTACCTAATATCAATCTTTGAATTACGTTCTTTACTATTGGAAAGGCATATAATTTTGAAACCAAGCACACTTTACTATTTACTAACGTGACACAGTTACCGTTTGTTAAGTAACGTACTCCAGGTTTGGAAATAGGATCAATGACCACCCCGACTAAAACTAGTTATGTATTTTTCAGGCATCTCCGTGCTTCAAAAGGCACGTTGGTCCTGGCTTAATCATCATCAATCATATCAATCGGTAAGCCTGATTGGAAGTTTTAGGGTGGTTTGATAATATTTGACAGTAAGGTTTATCATTGGTCTCACACCCTTTTAACGATCAACACTGAGGCCGCTGTATTGGAGTTTGGATCTTGACATCTCATATCACAGAAGAGGTGTGGCCTTTGCCTAGCCTGCAGTGGAGCAAATAAAGTCTGCCTAGTATCCTACTAATATTACAAATGTGGAAGTTGGCATGTGTGGATGTGCCATTTTGCTTTTTCACGTAAAAAACTACTTAATTGATTTTATTGAAACATTTTTTTTTTCACTTTTGTACACGCGGAGGAAGTCGCGGGTGGCCGCTAGTAAGATAATATCTTGACACATAATATTTTTGTTATTGATACAGTTATCCGGATTTGAAGTAAATGAGATCAGCACACCACTTGAAGCAGTATTTTACACTAATACGCATCCACTACCGTCCATGTTACTTAAAAAGATTATGATATTGATATTATTTTGATAGCATTCTATTACTTATGTAAACTTATATAATTATATGCCTTTATTTGCACAGCCTTATAAAACCTCATATTTTTTATCTTTTATTTGTGTATAATACAACTATTATGCATTCTGCTTTGGGCAGTTATTTGGCTTGCGGCGTCATCCCAGTTGCTAACATGATTTTGCAGGACTTTTGTTATACACTGGTTTCAACAGCACGGAAATGGAAAAAACCGCGCTGAAAATTCTCTTTATTAGAAAAGAATTACACATAAAACGTGACTGGCAAATTGGATTCTTTCCTAAAATAAATCCATGTTTCTTCTTAACCATACTTTAAATTGCAATAGTAGTTCAGCTGTCCATTTAGTAGAAGTAGAGTGTGGACTGTGGCCTCGAAGATGTTACTCAAGGTAAATCTTTAGGAGTTTTGTATGTGGACGCTCAGCCAATTTATTTATAGGCTTACTAAAGGTATAAAAATAGAAATACTAGAAACAAAAAACAACAAACAAGTTCTTGGAAAAACAGTCACCTAGATTGCATTTGGCTGTGATTTTAAGCCCAAGCTGATTGATGCCTACACCAGAATGTCTCTTTTTAGTATTCTTATGGAAAGAAGAGTAGTAAAGAGTAGTTGAAAAAATTTCAATACATCTTTTTCAGGTGGTTGCTACTTACCTACTTTGAAAGTTTTGAAATGCCAAATGGTTGCTTTATTTTTATGCCTACTTAACAACAAACAATATAATAATGATGTTTTTGTTACCTGCGTAAAATAAGGTTAACTTTGTGTACCTGTAGGTCAGCCATCGTTTGGAATTCACAAAGATTATCATGTTTAATATTACAGCTGTTAGCGAAACAATGTTGACCACCACAAAGTAATGTGACACCAACAATTAGTAGCTAATTAAAAGGGATTAGATTTCACATGCCAACCAACAAAGGCCATAATTATACGCAGGTCGCTCGTTAATAATTAACTTCATATTAATTCTACGGTAATTATAAGTATTCATTTAGAACAAAATTGCGAGGATATAGAAGTAATTTCCGATATTCACAGCTTTTAATGAGATACCTGATTCGGACAGAAGATAATGTTATCTTTTTAATTTAGGTCAGAAACTGGGAACTCTACGTTCCGTTTATTATACTGCTCCTGCTAAATAAGATAAAGCATACACTAACGACTATATCCGAAACGTTGTAGTCAGAGGCATACTGATTGCTGTTGTCATGATTATATTCATTCAGAAGGCCACATTTTATGTGCGAATTTTTAAGATGTGTTCTCAAGGACATCTGGGTTCCAAGTCAGAGTATTTAAACCAAGGCCACAATTTCATCAACACTTTTTTATCATACTTACTTCTTGCTCTAGTTTCCCATCGCACCATCATCAAAAACCATCCCACGTAGGTATTTTTGAATTGTTCATTATTAAAACATAAATTATGTATATCAGGAAAAAAGGCAATTTCTTGACATTCTACTAACCCTACAAAGTTAATCTTACGAGTGCGTTTGCACTCAATTTTTACTTCAATTGTTTTTCTTTGTCAACTTTTCCTGCCAAGTGACTTTCTAATGCCTGTAAAGTGCTTACTGGATAAAATTACCTCGTTTAGGGCAATTACCTCAAAAGGAATAAGGCTATTAGAGGACCCAGTCTTTGTCTTTTGTGAGACATTTCAAGAATTCCGCACTTTTGTTTAAGTAGCTGTCGAATTACTTTTAAGGATTGCGGTCATTGAGTTCAACTGTAACAAACATAATTATTTCCTTCAGAGGCTGTTGAAAGAAGAGCCTTAAGGGCACTGTCGTATAATGATTATGTCTGTAATACAATATACTCTAATTCTTTTGAATTAGTACATAAAGTCATTGGAAATTATCACTTCAATTTAAGTCGATTGTGGACTCAAATCCTGAACAAGCAAAAAGCACGCGTTTAATTTCCTGTAGTTTTATTCCTGCTCTGCTTAAATACTTCAGATATTTTTGACCATTTTGTTAGCCTAGTTAGTAAGTTGTTATGAGTGACATAAAAAAAAAGTGAAAACCATACTACTAGAAACACGCTCTATGAAGTACGAAACAAGACACCTGAGGTGAGGCGAGACTGAGGTAAAACGCAAACCCAAATAATTTTTAAAAAAAAATATAAAGGTAGCCGTGATCATATTGGGTAGTGTCATCAAAACTAAGCGTTTAATTCATATTTATATCATGTGGAACATAAACAAAGTAATGGACTTAGTATTTTTTTCAAAATGTTATAAGATTGCTAGTGAACCTTTTAAATGAAAATTATAAAGACACTGAACCTCATACCCTACTCAGGAATCCGTCACGCCTTCCAAAGCCAATCATTGTATGCCGAAGTTCCCTTTAACTTCAGTTTCTTTTAATTAAGTTGAATTTTTACGTTGAAGCAAGCCAGTTAATTTGGAACGGCATATTTTAATTTCGTCTAAAAATTACGACTGCCTAAGACGAGCTTCCGTTTCCTTTGCGTATTCAAATGACGTCTCCGACTACGACGTTGTACATACAATCCAGTTGATGTACACTGCTGTAATCCTCTGTGTATGGACTGTTTTTTCTTTAGCAGTTTTTTTTAACCTGCTTTTTTTAACCCACTGCTGGGCAAAGGTCTCCCCCAAACCTTTCCATCGTTCCCTGTCCTTTGCAAAAGTCCACCATTCTTTTGAGTAGTATACCTGGTCATCGCACCAGCAGTTAGCAGTTTTAATGTATTTATTATTTAATGTATAAAGGAATAGTACATTTGGCGGACTAAATGCTTAAAGGCATTACCTGCCAGCCTACCATCGGACGTCTGTCGGTTGTGCGACGAAGAATGATTTTACTTTGTCTAGTTTTTTATTTATTTTTTGAAATATCTTTCTTGACACAGAATGAAGTTAATTAACTTTGGAGTTTAAAAAGGCCCCTGGCTTATAATCATTATTTAAGCTATTCTCAAATGGTTAGTGAAGTGAGAGTGCCAGTGAATTGGTAAATTACCAAATTCCTTCAATAAATAATCAATTTTTATAATACACGCAAATGTCTGAATGGTCCCTGGTTATAGGTGCGTGGTATTTATGGTTTTATATAGTTTTTTAAACAAAAGGACCAACCTTAGTTTTCACCCAGTAACATTGGTTGATTAAATTCATTTGTTCGAGTGTATCAACTACTCATACGCTATCGCAATTGTTCAAAACTTAATCAGAATTATATTGCTTAGTGTGAAGCGTATAGTTACAGGCCAATACAGCTTGCATAGTTTGATTTATACTCTTAGAGATGTTGATCGAACCTTGGGATGGGAGCAATGTACAGTCGGCGTCAGAATTATGTACTGCCTTTCAGAGTAGCAAAATATGTACAAAAAGTACTACTTTTTGTTCGTTACGTTCAAAAAAGCGACTTAATCAATACAGCTTACAATCCTTATTCCATTATTGTTCCTTTACTTACTTACTTAATTTATTTCCGTAACACTACAATCAACATTCGATTCTGTCATTGTAGTACTTATTACAATTGCTGGTTTGTTAATTATTGTTTCTTTTTTATTATGTCATAACTTTTATTAGGTCCAACATCGCGGATTTCCGGTCCATGAGTCGTGGCAAATGGACGCAGTTGGCGGGCCGCATATATGCTGTTCCTCGTCGCATGACACTGTCAGAAAAAAACCCACGTGTCATTGGCCCTACCTTCTACAACCATCTGCCCGCTGCATTAAGGGATGAGCCTTCTGACGAAGCATTTCAACGCCAACTGAGAAACCTTTTGTTGGAAAACTCTTTTTATAGTGTTAAGGAATATTTAAATGCTAATTTTACTTGACATTTTGTATTCTTCTTTTATTTGGTTTTAATTTGTTTTAATTGTATTTGACAATGAATTTATTTTGTTTCGTTATTATTATTTTGCTGTATTATTGTAAATTTAGTTTTGACATTGTTTCCATGGTATTTTTTATTTTTATTTTTGATTTCAAGTTTTATTTATTGTGACATTATTATTTTTATTTTGACGATCTCAATATTAATGACTTATATAGGACATCAATGTAATTTATAATGTTATCAAATACTGAGAAATAAATGAATCTAATCTATCTAATCTAATCTTTGCTTAAATAGTAAACAATCTTAAATAGGTAACAATAATTTTCAAGACACGCTTAAAATAGTTACAGATTAGAATAAAAAAATAAAAACAATATGAAATACCATTCAGTGTGTGAGATTATTGGACGTTTCAAGATTTTTTCATTTTGCTTCATCAAGGACGAAGCAAAATGAAAAAATCTTGATTCAAAATAATAATACCAGCTGTGAACAGCGATTTCTTTAATAAACGATCACCAGACAGCCTTAGCAGCGCGGTCGGAGACAGTGTAAGCCAAGCCCAGCGATACGGTGACTACGAGTATACGTCACACCGGCCTCCCTCAGTGCCGAGACCGTAGTCAGTACCACGCAGCCTCTCGCGGCGGTAGCATTGCTTCGCTAACGGACACGATAACCTCATAACGCGCTCACGTATTGCGTGTGGAGTGCAGTGATTGTTCAGTGCTCAGTTTATGAATGCTTGGTGTTTTAATTATGAGTTGAAATGTGAGTATTGAGATTTTTAATTAAGTTTAGCTGCTTTTCAAGTTTTTCATTTAAGTTTTGCTGAGAAAAATAAAGTTAGCAATTTTTTTTCATTAAAACCTAACTAGCATTTTACTTTTAATCTAAATAAAGCCAGTAAATAAAATAAAATAATTCAAGAAATATGCCTGAAATTATGAAGAACTAAAAAAGTATTTAATACAAAAAGTACGTAATAAAAATACCTTAAGTGACTTTTGGATATTAGTAATGGTTCACGTTATGCTGACTCATCTAAGTCATTACTCCATCCGACGGCTGAGAGCTCAAGTAACATCAATAATGTCTATAATTCGTTGTGATAGCGTTACCACTTACACCATTTTTAAGCCTTATCTAAAAGAGGGGTGTATAAGTTTGGTGTGTCTTTCCATCTGTGGCAGTATATGTTTAAACGGAAAACATAATTTGTTTAAGGCCGGGAAGTATGGCTTTAGCTACCTACCGTATGTTTCTGTGGAAAATGTATCAGCTTAATTTAAGCTTTTATGATAAGAAGCCCTTGTAAACTCCTCATGACTAATTTACCAACAGCAACATTGGACTTGAAATACTAACCACAATCTCTAGAAAGCTAAAACTTTTACTTTTTTGCGTAAATCTATTTCTTTAAAATAAGAAACTCAAGGAACTTGCGTAACATGATTGTCATTCTAATGAGATAAGTAACATATTTCTAACCAGCTACTAGTCCGTATGTTTTAGTTAAGCGATGAACCGATTGTTTAAATAAAAATAGTGTTACTTGGTTTCATGTTAAGTTTTTGAACACTTAATGAGGTTATTATGAGGTACCGCTTTGTTTAAATTATGAGCTTGGCATATGCTTCAGAATTTGTCCTGTAGAGATATTCTTAAGCGAATTTGATTTAAAAAAACTACAGTCACGTTGACTACTAGCTCCATTACAATGTTAAGCTTTAAAAAAACTGACTGGTCTTCAAGCAACATCAAGCAGCCTTCCACAGATTTGCTTACCTATCAATGTGATGTCATTTATAACATAACATAACATAGACATAAAAACATAGAAATAAACGAAAATAATAAGTCATTTGAAATAAGTATCCCTGTTTGTTGGAGAAATCGCGTATCTGAGAACAAAATTCTAGAGTAATTTAACTATGAACAACGGCAAAGAACCTGGATAAAAGAATAAAAGAGAAAAAAAGGTAAGATTTCAAGCCGTAGACAAACATACCCCGGAGGCCGGATCGTGGATTAAGAACCTTATAAAAAACAGGATGTAGGTGAATACCGATAATCAAGCCACGGTGGGTATTGATATGGGCGAGGGGGGGCGGGCAATTATAAAAAAAAACAGTATCACATAATAGGATATTACTTCATATTGCCTGAAAAAACAACCCATATTTTCATGTACCCCCGCGTGTTAATAGGAGCGTTACTGGAGAGATTATAACATTTATTTTCTGCGCCTCATTCCAGGCATAAATACTTAAGATTCTCTAAAGATATTATCCTTTTAAAGGATCGTTTTTCATGAAAGCTTAAAGACATTTTCTTTAACGAACATCAAGATCCTACTAAGATATTCCAACTCTTTTCATGTTTTTACTAATAAATTGACTTTTTTTTTTGGGGAGGCTTCAGTTCGTAGAAAAAATAATGTAGGTTACCCGATTATTCAAAGACGCCTGCACAATATTATAATGATATATTATGTAGGTATTCTACGAGTAATATTATGTGCAACGATTATACATTCTGTTTGGGATATCTTGACATGCACTCACCTAATTACAAACTGAGCAGAGCTTAGACTAATGTCAGATATTGATCTACATACATAAATATGTACTATTGGACATTATTTATTTAAATACTTAGTAATAAGTAAAGCTCTGCCTCTTTTGGCTTTTGAGCTTAGTAATCTGAAAGTATAAGCCAAACAAAGTCAAATTTTAAATCAATTTAAACTTATAGGTACAAGGAGTTCCCCTAGCCTCCACACATTTTTGGAGTGATTCTCAAATCTCCAATCAACTAAAAATAAAATGAATATTAGTAAAGTGCATGACTAATTCGATGAGTACATTTAAATCGATTATTTTTGTTGACAGTTAGCAAAAGGTTAGCTTTTTGCTTAACATCAGTTGACGGTTGTCAACAGTCAAATAATATTCTTATAAGTCGACAGTAGCACAATTGCTTTGAAAAGTTGCCGTTCGAAACTTGTATCTCCCCTGATGGCTTCTCGTTTAGGTTGTCAAAGAAACTACAATAAGAAACCACATTAGCTATGCCAAAAACTTAAATGTTCAGTCTTTAGTGGCTGATCATACGTTGTAAAGTGCAGTAAAGTATCATTTGTCTTTCACTATCAAAGTACAGCATAAAGATTTATAGCCTTGAAAGCGCTGTTTCGGCTGACAGTGTTATAATAATAGTAGGTATACTCTTTGAGGTTGATACGTTTAAGAATAGAATGAACATAATATACAAACCTTCGCCCAAAACAATCTATCAAACAGAGTAGGCAGCCGCAGAAATAATAATTTGCCTAATAAGTCACCCATAGTACAAGCTAAAGTAATTTAGAGCTAGCCGGCGATATGTGGAATATGTTCCAAAGATAAAAGAACTAATGAGGAGTAGTTATTTTGCTGATAGGTACTAAATGACAATCATGGTCGATCTTTTTTTATAATTGTTCGTCTGTGGAACTCCTTACCCCTATCCATAAGAGAGTCTCAATCCTTAGCCATTTTCAAGACTAGGGTCAAAGCTCATTTTCTTTCCCTTTGACATGTGTCATCTCTTCCTTTTACTGTCTTTGGTTACTAGTTAGCTGGTCAGTTTGTATGTGTATCATTATTATTATTATTTTTTCTATACATTAGTGATCTGTTGTATTGTATTTTATAATGTATGTTTAAGTATTTTATAATGTATGTTTAAGTATTTTATTTGAATTATATTTCATATTGAATTTATTATATTAATATACAGTGTGTTTGGGAACCGGTGTCCGACCCGTTAAGGTGAAGTAATATGATCTATTTTATGAATAAATCCACCATAATTAAGCACTTTGCCCCAGTTGTTTTAAAATGGCCGCCATTTAATTTTTTTTTTCTCGGGAGTACGGGTGGGTTATTTTAGTTTGCAATATCTGCCGATTTAGAGGTCCTACAGTCACAAAAGTGGTATCGTTGGACAGCTACAAAAGTAGGCAATAAGCTGACAAAAAAGCATTTTTTCATAACTCGCTTAAAATACCTCAAAAAAATGTTTGAACTTGAAAATTGTGATAGAATTCGTTAGTTTTTTTTACATTTTTTTTTTTTCAGAAAAACTAAACTGTTAACATACATTTATTTTTAACTTTTTGGATACCCAAAGACATCACCTAAACACTGAAGCAAAAATCAAAGTTCCAAGTAAAATAGTTTAGAAGTTGTGACAAATTGAATATCACCCTGTCATCAGAGACCCTTTGAAACGCAGGTAAAATTTACCTGAAATAAATTAAAAAAAAATTAATTAAAAGTGCTTAATTATGGTGGATTTATTCATAAAATAGATCATATTACTTCACCTTAACGGGTCGGACACCGGTTCCCAAACACACTGTATATTATTATTGAATAAATGTATGTAAGTATGTTTTATTGTGAATTGCCGTCAGTTTCAGTTACTATTATTATTTCTTCTGCACTTACCTACCCTTCTCGTCAGTTTTCCTCTACCTGTGGGTTGTTTGGAAGAGATCGCTTTTTAGCGATAAAGCCGCCCAAATTGTACATAATCGTTAATCTGTGTTTCTTTGTTGTTGATTTCTGTTGTTTTTGGTGTGCAATAAAGAATATCTATCTATCTATTGTCATTAAGTTAAGTTAGTGCCTTAAACGCTGGGACACATCCACACTTGGGATGCCACTTGTGTGGATACCCTGGCAGCGTCTTACGTCCGTGGCACAGCATTGAGGGCTGACGCTGCGGCCGATCAGGCCCAGATCCTTAAGCGCCACAAATACTCGTCTCTACTTAGTCGTGACAAAGAATTTGCGGCGTTTGCGGTGGAAACGCTGGGCCCGTGGAGCTGAGATGCGAAAGGGTTTTTTAAAACTATTGCGACCAAATTAGTCCACGCATCCAGCGCGGTAACGTTGCCTTCCTGGGGTCGATGCCGCAATTGCTTAGACCAGACAATGTTTTTTTATTGTAAATGTTTATTTTTTTAAAGTGTTTTTTTTAAGTAGAACTAAGTGTATAAGTGAATAAATTAGGTATGAATACATTTAAAAAAGATCTTTCAATGTATTAGTTACATAAGTTATTTAAAAAAAAAGGTTTTTATGATGATTTGAGTAACGTGGTTTGTCGTCATGCATTAAAATGAGGTGGTGTGGATTGTTGTGATTGCTAAATTAACCAGTGATAGCAGGAATTGATCACTAGACGACGGCCCCAAGCCTATTTGAAAACCTTTGGGTCGCTTGATAACATCTAACAGTATCATTATCATTTGCTTTCGAATTTTGTTAAAACATAATTTGTCAGTTTTCGAACTAAATTGTCAGACACGCTAACCCTCTGAAGTTTCGTAGAAAGTTAAAGACTTACGAAACTTTGTTTTTAAATTGATCCTAATGAGGCCCTCACATTTGAAGGACAGGTGAAAAGTAACAGCTTTGGTCACGTAATACTTTGAAGTTCGTAGCTATGGTATTCATTGTTGACATCGTTTTATACTCATAAATAAGGCCAGATAAGTATTTATTATTATAATTCTAGGGTTAGTTATAAGTTTTTTTTTCCTGTAAAAATCCCACATATTTGAAGCTATTTCGTTTCAAGAGTTTAATAGAGGAATATTTTATACACACATCAAAACTGTCTAAGGATATCATAGGGATATCATTTTTCAAATACTTCATAGAGTTAAGTTTGTTTACAAGTTGAGCATTATGTTAGAATAACGCGAGGACAGAGGCATTAGATAAAGGTTAAGAATATTACAAAAAAAAAACGTTTGAATTTGCTAAAATTTTGACACCTTTTAAAAGAAAAAGCTGTCTTTTTTTAACGTCTTTACGATTGTACAATAATGCTACTACAATGAATTTCTTTATACAATCTGAAAGGCCAGATATAGCAGTTTCTGTGTTTTAAAAATTTCTACGTTGGTATCAATATTTTAATTTTTACAGCCTCCCATATAGTTATACTTTGTATGAAAATGCTTGAGATATCCCTAGACACTTTTGAGCAGTGTATCTTCAAGTTCACTTTCCTCCACCAGACGAGAAGCAGCCATAATGTAATACAGTAAGGATAGGATGTATACTAAACATACTAATCAGGACTTATCACGCTCCGCTATAAATAGCTTTAACTTGCGTGTTTAACTACCACAGATACCACTTTTTACATCGCAGTTGGGATGTGAAATGTGCCAAGCAATTGGACGAATTAAGACAGTTCTCACTCCGCTTGAAGAACTCGGATTATAGGAAAACATATCAAAATAAATAAAGTTTGGCAAAACTGCCCGCTAAATAGTGCTAGTAGTGCCCGCTAATATAAATCTGACACGCTTAATATTTTGCATAAGTCAAACGAAGCTGGTCTAGAAGTGAAGAGAGCGTTTGTGGTCCGTCGGATTTCTATAAAAACCAGGCCAAATAAAAAGTTACTAATCACGTTATATTTGTTTATGTATTTCTAGTTCATACAAAAACTAAAATAAAACCGTCTCTACCTGTCATGTTGTATTGTACAGTCAGTGTCATTGAGTAACAGACAAGGTGACCAAATATTTGGCAAAATTTAAAGTGACCATTTGTATCCATTTAATCCAGTCGTCAAAATCTACGGATCATCTGTAGGTCTGATTCAAATCGCAAGAAATCGATGACAAAAATAACGCCAGTGATTTTTAAGCAGCCAAAGTCTTCATAAAATAGACACTAAATGAAAAAGAGCTAAAATAATTTACAAACCAGCAATGGTATTTGATGTTGACTGTTCTTATATTGCAGTGCTTTTTATTATATCAATATTTAACTTCTCATTTACTTTGATCAGTTTCTGGCGTGTCTCAAGAAACTTTAGCTTCCCCTGGGTCCACCCGGGCTTCATTACTCAGGGCCAGTGAGTGGTCGCGAGTGTTGATTCTTGTTATTTACTCTTACTGTACAGGCTGAAAAGGCAGTCGCTCTGAAGAAAACTGCTTGAAATGAATTCATGAAATACCTTTTTGCTTAGTAATATTATTAAAAACTCAGTCAGTTTAAGAAAGTTCAGAAACTGTTCTCCTTGCTATCAACAAGAAACAATAGTCACAGTTAGTATGATATGCCCATTTGAAGTGGAGTCCAATAATTTAGTAACAAAATATAATTATCAAGTTGATATTTTTATTAATAAACGGAGCTCTTAAGTGAAAAATAATACGATATTAACAAAATCAGCTTGGCAACTAGGAAACTATTTGTAGCAGAAATATTTAAAAAAATGTTTACCTGAACGATCGCCTTTGTATGTAAAATGTTCTTATACATAAATGATTTTTAATCAAAAGCAATACTTCCAATGAACCAACCAACCAATTATTGATGAAAAATATCAAAACGCATGAAACATCTGTTGCGAGGTTAAAATACAGATGTGATTCCGTAGTCAATTCTACAGCACGGTGCAGCGCTACGAACTACGAAAGCACTACGCTAACTACCCAGTATTTTAATAAGTTTGCAAAGTATTATAATACTCTGTTTTGTGCTGTTTTACAATCAATTACAATTTCTGTTTGCGCAATCCTTCACAGACAAACCTATTTTGCTAATAGCGCTCTGTTCAAGTATACCAAGAAAACGTGCGAACATCATGCCAATTTTAAAAGCAATCTAAGAAGCTTATTGTCAACACTGAACCACTTTCATTTCTATCGAGAAGCTGTGTTTATAGACAGAGAATATTGAGGAAAAATGTTTTGGCTAAATCCCTTTTCAAACGGGTTTTTATGTGCTTCAGAAAAAATGTGCGTCTTTTAATGCCCTAAAACCTAACTTAATAAACGTCTGTCAGTTAAAGCCAGATAATTTATGAGATACCTTTTGCTTTTAACTTATGCCAAAATTATTAGGTGTTATTCAGACAAAGCTCTTGAGAAAACAGAACATAATTTGGTTCAAACACAAATCTGGGTGTTAGTAGTAAATAAAGGTTTAAATAAAATCAAACACCTTAAATACTAAGTTAAGTTAGAATGTAACATTCCTAGAGAAAGCTTGCATTTTTTGGCTACCTGTATTATTATACTTACTTGTATTACTAAACAACATTTGAGTTCGACCATGAATTCAGAAATGAAAATAACTATCACTGTCGTAATCCTATTACAAAATCTGAAAACTTAGAAACTTGGTATTGCCACAATATACGAGTATATTGCAAAACCTTTTTACAATTTTGGGCATTTATAAAGAACTCAATTACAAAAAGCCAGCATAATAACTTTAAACGTTATATTGTCTGAGCGATATTTTATGACGTTATTTTCATTGTAAGGCAAAAAAGATAAAAAAAAAAAAAGAAAATAAAAGATGATTTGAATTTATTGCTAGGTACTTTCTTTATGCATGCATAATGGTTAAAAGGTGCTATATTTTTCGGAAGAATGCCATTTTATTAGAAATTTTCCTATGAAACTGTAATAAAAATGGAAATTTGAATGCTAAAATAACTCGATCTACTATAGACGCATTAAATATTTAGCAGACAAAATATTTCAGCAATGAAGTTTTAATGCTTTTCATGTGTGAAATATATTACTTTAACTGTGCTTTATTATTATTAAAGATCTTTTTTTTTTCAAAACTGCTTCGTTTTTATGCAACAAACATTTCTTTACTTATACCACTAACCACTGTCGTTTAATAAAGACAATACAAAAGGCTTATTTTGTGCAATGATAGACCAAATCAAGTAAACAAAAGCTATTCTAAAATTATTGTAATATTGCAATAATTACCAAAATTATAATGATTTATTTTAAATTATTACATAGAAATATACTCTATCCGACGATTTCATAGATGCAAAAAAATGTTTGAAGAGCTTGAATAGATCCATTCCACGAGTTATTTCCAAAAAAAGTATGTAAGTTAATATAAGAAATGTGTCAATTCTTTCCATCCCATCGTCCCATCGACCCTTTCAATAGATGAATAGATTTCCCGAGATGAAGATGTAGGTTATCGTCCCGACCTAGTGTCAAATCAAATCAAATTACTTATTCAGAGACACACCACAACGGTATCCTCGCAATGTCATACCCATGTCCCAGCGACTCCTTTGAACCCCACCTTTATGTTGCTTGGGGGTAAAACTGTAATGTTGACAATGTTAATAAGCATCAAATTTGAAAAACTGACGTTCTGAATCGTCTGGTAGTGCCTTCTTTCATTACTTTTCTTAAATGAATATAGTTTTTCATTCCTTACCCTCAAATCACATAACAACCAATTGGACGTTAATTCACACTGCACAATTAGGCCTAAAACTCAAACACTTTTGTTTTGTAAATACTCTAACATAGGACACAGCCTGACCAGTACAAACAGGCATTTACATTACATGTGCACGAATGTTTATACCGCGTGGGAAGCAAACCTACTACCTTTGATGCAGAGGAGTGGTTAAACGGTTGTAACCATTGCACATCAAGTGGCAGTTTTTTTTGCAAGGGTTTATTTTTGATAATTTTAAGAAACTCAAATTCATGTTGTCCGAAGCTACAATGCTTACAATGTCAAAAAGCCACAAATGTGAAGATCTTTTTAGTGAAGAGATTTCTAATTCTACCCAGCCTCAAATTACATAAAGCCACTCACTAATAAGAATCCCCCAAGTGGCAGCTTTACTTGGAACGATTTGTTTATTTTCAATTAAGTTATTTTTAGAATCTAGGCAAGTAAGTTACGGCAGCCGCCTTAAAAATTGTTTGCACTGGTCAGCTCCTTCCGAAAAAATATAACTATATTATAGAACCCACACACGTCGACCTACTCAACGTACTTTATTATGAAATGTCAACGAAAATGTTCGAATGTTTACATTTCAGACAATTTCCTCTCAGATTCCACTACCTGAACCGAAGTTCTAACTATGTTTGTATATCTAGTTTATTATTGTATCCACCTTACGTTGAAATTTCGTATTTATACATCAAATTAGTGAATGAAAAATCAGAGAATAACCAGAAACAGGACTGTCAACTGGAGTTTTTCTAAAGAGGAATTAAGTGAATAAACAAAAGCCAAATCGCAAAATATAATACTATTGGGGTTCTGCTCCTGAAGAAGTCATTATTAATTACCCTTTACGCTACCACAACACACAATTTTATACTAGCAAGGAAATTAAAAATCCTCGGTATTTTTCTTTACGAAAGCTAGTTAAAATTCTAATTAGAGTGTTTAGTTGTACATGTTCCTTTTAATAATGCAAAGCATGAAAGGTGTACTTAATTACATGGCTCCCACACTTAATACAGGCTTCATTAGTAGAAGAGTGGTGAACTAAGAAAGAATAGCTAATTTTCGCTGCCACTGAAATTGCTGGCACGTGATGTCATTTGGTAGTAATTATACTTTCATTTATTTTTTGATCGGATTCAGTATCCCGTTATATGCATACTGGCTGGTTTGTTAATAAAATAGGTAGAGGTTTCGCATAATATTGTGGCGCCTAAGTTTTGATACTCGCTTATACTTAAAATTTAACTTCACGGAACAAAGTCAAGGTGACGGTGAGATAGTGAAACGACTTTTTAAGTTCAATTCATTTATTTATTTATTAAAAAATTACATTGTGTTTGAACGCGGTAAAATAATAATATGATAATACAATACAAGGTTTGCCTGAAAGCCATGGAACGAAGCATTCTCGGTTTGAGGCTTTCTTACCGAATAAATAACCACATTATTCGCTCCAGAACAGGCATAGTAGATGTGGGCAAAAAATTTGCGAAGCTGAAGTGGGGGTGGGCAGGACACGTCATCCGAATGCATCCAGGCAAATGGTCTCAAATCGTCACTCTGTGGCAGCCTACAGACGGTTTTCGTTGCAGGGGAAGGCCCAGAAAACGTTGGAGTGATGATTTGAGACATCATGAAAAAGATTGGCAGAGCCTGGCACGGGATCGAAATGTTTGGACAGGATTGGGAGAGCCCTTTGCTCAGCAGTGGGATGATAAAGGTTAGAGAAAAAAAAAACAATACAATTAATAATATGGTAAAAGTCAATGATAAGAATCAAATCAGGATACGAAACAGTAATTGATTAATAACATAGTTATGTCGAAGCAAAGTGGTGTTGTTCTTTAAAAAAAGTAGACAACACCTTGTTGAAGAACCATTTGATAGACCCATTTCGTTTCTGAGCCATGTCTACAAGTTATTTTCAAGGGTCATCATGAACCCTCTCGTGTAGTTCCCCTAATAAGTTATCTTGGGTGGACTATGGGCATTTGTTAACTTGTTATACACGTTGATCGTAGTATGCGCTCCAAATTTTATGGCTCCATCGATTTTATGGTTATTGAGTTGACTCGAGAGCTGGTTGTCTACGAGTTACTTTACTGTGTAATCAAACATGTTAATTTAAAAAAAAACTCAACGAAGATAATTAATAATTATTGAATAAAGTACCTCAATATCAGAAATAATAAAGTACGTGCTAGAAAAAAAGTAAGTGGGAGTAGTAGTGGGAAGAAAGGTTGCGCCAAGAAGTGAGATCTATTTTCGTAAAATATTGGTGATATAATATTATATGTATAGTATGGTATGTGTAAATATGGGTTGGATTTGAATAATTGTACATCATACATCTTTGTATCACCTATCTATTCTTAACTGACAAGAAAAGCTAACTCAAAAACATGTAATATAAAGTCACTGCTTTGTATGATTTACTGTATTTATTAATGAAATCGTGACATAATATCTATATTCTATTAAAGATATTACGATTTTCTCAGAATGTACAAGGATCCGGACCTTTACAAAAAATAAACCACAAATATTTCTAAAAAGTAACATAATTATAAAAGATTTTCCTCTCATTGATTCCCAAGTTCTCCGAGTTTCCCTTATCGTGCGGAATAAAACCGTATAAAATCACATAGGATCTGGCTTCTGTCAAGTTTTCAAAGAAATTCACACAATGGGAATATTTGTACAAGGCAATACAGGCCGTACAAATATTTTCCTGCTCCAAAATCCAGCATTTTGTATAATTATTATAAAAGAATTATACGGATATGTAGGTTTTTTTGTGACAGCATTGTCTTTAGAACACATACATATTCTGTAAAAAAGGTGAAAACATATGACATTATTAATAAGTATCATGAAATTACTGTTCTCAACAGATTTTAAAGCTTTCTTGTTATTATAAACAATCAAAATGACTGCTACCGTTTTTTGATATTTTTGATATTTAATTAAACTACATTAAATGACCTTCATTAATGGATAATTTATTTATCTATTGATAAAGGTCCTTCAGAATAATTATGTAGGTTGAGTATTCCTTCTCATCGGTCAAGGGATGGCTTAAATGCTTTTTTTCCAAACACTTTAATTCCGGAATCGTGTTTATGGAACAGGAATGGGCCTCTTCAATGGCTGAACATATTTACTTAGGAAATTAATAAGCTGAGAGGACTTTATATGTTCAGACCTTTACCCTCGTGAGTTTTCATAAGCTCCTCTATAAGAGATTTAGAGAGTCCGAGTGCCACTTTCAAAGCTGGTTTATTTAGGTATATTATTTTTGTCTTTGAGTTTCTAACCCAATCCGCCATTTTGTTTTTTGCTTCGGCGTTAGTATTCATTAAACATCTACAACCTTATTCATAAAAACTTAAACAGCTCTTCAACATCACAATAAGTTTTGTAGCGCTTTGTCACTTACTTGCAAATCGCGGCAGCAACAGGAATGAAAAGGACAGAGCAATACAAAAGTTAACGTGATGTGGAAGAGCTGTTTACATGTATTCCTTACAAATGTGTTATTTTGTGTGCAATAAAGTGTTTATCTATCTATCTATCTATCTGTTTAAGTTTTAAAAAAAATGAGGGGGCAATCCTTTGCCTTTACCTTTTCAAAATGTTTTCTCCTTTGAATATTGAATAAATAATGTTGGGTAATCATTGCAAATGCCAAATACATAACTTAAAAAAATACTAAAGCCTAAAAACCACACGAAAAACTTTTAAGCATAAACGCTAAGAAATAATTCATAAACATTATTTCATTGTTTAGTGTGCTTGAAGATATTCTTTACAACGAAATTAATTCAATATCAGCTATTTCTGTTGATATTCCGGGCTGTCTTCCAGTTCAGACACGCAATTTGTTTCGATTCGATAGGCTGATTACTTCTCAAGCAAAATAATGGCAAAAACGGGCCTTGAGAGACCCTTCTCGCTAAGAATATTGTCTTTCAAAATCACATCAAATTGTTTGAGCCGTGTAACATAACATTGTCAAAATACTCACTGTCTACTTACCCCCTTGTCTATTCATAAAAACTTAAACAGCGCTTCAATACACCGTTTACTTTCGTATCGCATGTCTCTTTCATTCTTGTTGCTGGCGCCAATTGCGAGTAAGTGACAAAACACGTCAATTGCTTAAGCTATGCTTTAGGGTTCCGTTCGTTTTTATGATTATGGGGGTTAGTATTTAACTATAATTTTTGTATTGTTATGGTTCTACTGACATTATTTTTGGTTATTAATTACTCCAAAGAAATTAGTAAGAATTAGCACAGCACTTTTTAAAATCGAATGCAAACTTCCATCGTGTTTTTGATATCTATCTATGGCTATGAACTTGTTTGAAACTTCTGTGCTCAACAAGCACTAGAAAATGTATCAAGCGAATGGCTCCTACGTGTATCATAGTTCGAGTAACTTCAAAATTAGGTTGACTACTTTGGCTAGCAGCCTAAAAACACAATTCGTTTTAGGTCAGCGTTTAATGACCTAATTTTCCTTGTAATCGGAAAATCGGTATTTGACCCACTATCGAGAACTAAATAACTTGTTAAAAAAATGGCTATCTTTTGCATTGTGTAATTGTTTTTCTGCAGTGAAACAAAAAAGTAAAGGTACAATTCCACGACGGACCGCAGACCGCAAACTGCAAGCGACACGTTGTTGTTCGCGGTCTTCTTCCTGTAGAGTGCAGCCACGCTTGGAATCCCTTGCATGGAGATTCAGAAACCAGTAGTGTCCAGACCACCTTAAAAACAATGAACTGTAAAAATAAGTAAAATAGTATAGATGCAATAATAATGAATGAAAGCCATTATCGTGTTAATAATTATGATGTGCTTTACATGATTGTATGGTTGACTGGTAGAGAATTCCTTATCAGAATAAAGCCGCCATTTGTGCCAATTTATTTTTGTGCCATTATTAAATAAATTTATTTAAACACCATTACAAAAAAAAGGCTTTATATCAAGCTATTTCTATGCAATGAAGCAATGTTTTATTTGAAGTTTTGCCTGGACGAAGAGGAGTGCCGGTATTAGACTAATTATTAATCCTGTCTAGATCTAGACTGAAGTTACTGAGAGCTCGTCTCGTCTGCTATAAAACCAGTAACCGTCAAAGTGAATAAAGTGTTAAAGTAGACCAACTCCTCTATCTTACCCTGGTGGTATTCAATCTGCCACGGAATATTTATCTTCCTAAAGAAATCTTTAGAGTGAAAAATTATTTGACCCTTCTTTTAAGTATATATTTTTAAACTCAAATTGATCCAACAGTTTAGGAGTGAAAACGTGAAAATATTGTAAAAATATGAAACCATAACATAACATCCCATGACTAAATCCCAAAAAGGGTAGTCAAAGGCACACTGATTGCTGCCGTCATGATGAAAAAACATTTCACCGGAGTAACCCAATGTGGTTATGTTAAAAAAAAATACAAGTAGCTTGTTTAACTGTTAATTAATTGCCGTTCACGTTTTATACTAAAGCTTCTGACGACTTATTTTGTGACGATTTATCATGAGAAAACCCGTGAAAGTAATGAACTGAGCAAATTTATTTTAAGCTATCGTAGCTGTCGATAATCTGGGCAATATCCAACTATAAATGAGGAACTATCTCTAACACGACAAAAGGGAACTCAACCTAGCAAGCATTATTCACAAACATTATAGCCTCCTAAATATTTATCAGCCTCAGCAATCTAAGTTGGCGAACTCTATTTAAGAGAGGATAACAATGTTGAAATGTTTATTACCAGGTGAAAGCCGAGATGCGTCTGTTGTGATGTTCACTCTAATATGCAGTGGGGCAGCCTCTACTTCGTGTTTCTAGCATTATGCTGCCTACATACTGCATCTGGTAAGTTATCGTTTAATATTACATAGCTCTTGACCTTGCGTGTGCCGCCGTGTGGTATTTCATATTTTAACACTACTTAAGATCAAACTCACTGCCCACTAGTGCCACCAATTGTTTATTCATGATATTTTAACAAAAACTGAGTTAATAAGATAATTTCGATAAATAAATTATCGCTGTGCTCACAGTGGCTAATCAAAGCAAATATTACAAAGTGGCTTATGAACACATCTTAAAATACGAAAATATCTTATTTTGGGCAGAGAATTGGCTCTTAATTTAAGTGTTGTATTTTGGGGGTTTGTTTCATTGTGTTAACGTTGTTTGGTATTACCTTACATTAAACTTAACATTAGCCAAAATTAAGTAATTAAAGTCAATAGGTTATCACCACTATTGCAGACGTAGAGGGGACAAATGATTTAAGAGTAGAGGAGACTTTAAAAATGGTTATAATTATTAATTTTATTTAGCATAAGTACAAATTAAACAAGGCAAATTTTGACACAACTTTCATCAAAGTACTAAAAAATACTGAGTTTTAAAAGTAATTCGCCTGATTTCGGAATTCCACAAAAACTTAGGAGTATTTCTTCTAACTAACATCAAAATAATAATACTTTTTGAAAATATAAAACACTCAAGCATATTGACCAATCGGCTAAATAAGTTGAAAAGGTACACATCTCAAAAAAAAAAGGTGCCAAAACTCACTTCGCTCGTGATGGTCAACTTTAAAATTTTATTTCTCTGCAATTGTGTTCGTTTGAGAGGAAAGAACTGAGCCAAATAACATTTTTTATTTTTTACATACAAAATGGGAGAAAATACTAATTCAGAGTGAAGCGTATTGATGATTGATGATCGGAGCGTAAAGCACCGAGATGTGAAGTGATGTCCGCCGAAATGACACCCCAGAATTTAGAATTACAACTACGAAAACAACACTATCGAGTACATGATAGGACCTCTCACAATATTCCCAGTAAAGCATGAAGAATAACAAACACGTGTTAAATTACCAATCAGTACCGAGAACCGTTTGAAGAGAGCTACGAAATAGGAGACGTGACAGCTATCTTTTGTTTGTTTTTGATCAGTACGTAGAATAAACCTCTTCGTTGGAAATGAAATGGACGAATTGGCATTGGTCTTCGTGTAGTTTTATTTTTTGTGCAGTAAAAAATATTATTATAATTACACCTACTGTGTTTCACTCACTGTGAGAATAACGTTGTTGGAAAAACATATTGTGATTTTAGACGCCTTTTAGTGAATAAGGTAGTCGATCCAATTAATGTGCTAGAGCTTTTGTAAGTAAGTGTTTATTTTGCACAATGCAACAAATGGATATATTATGATTACTTTTTAAACAATAAAACGTAGGTAAATGCAGTTCAATTCAGTAAATACAAAGTTTAAAAAACACAAACGTATCTTATCTGCATGATCCATTTTAAAGTAAAGACTGTTTTTTTAATTCTATACACGGACGATCACCAAATCTCACAGTTTGGCCATGATAAAGTTTTTTATCCATATCGTTAAATACAAACTCGTCGACAAAATTTAAAATAAATTTTATTGATTTTGTAAAACTAATTTACTTCACAAATATAAAGATTTTAAATAAAAGTACCCAGTATTCTATGCACGTGACTTCATCTGAGTATGAGCGCACAAACTACAAACTTTTGTACGTGGTAGATCACCAATTTACATCTAAAGGTGTTCGAGAAAATTTGAATCAAACACGAAACGTGCTGGCTTTTGTTTACACTTTAGGCATTGGCACCTCAATTGGGAGGTGCCCGTGGCGCAGTTGTGACAGTGATCGGCGACGATCGTTGTTGTAAAGCAACACACGCCGGGTCGGAAAAGGGATGGGTGACCATCCGACCGAAATTTAGTGATGTGTATTTCGGGCATCTCCGTGCTTCGGAAGGCACGTTAAGCAGTTGGTCCCGGTTGACGTCGCTAGATGTCAGTCGTTAAGCCTAGTCAGAGGCCTTAGGGCGGCTTGATAACATCTGACAATAAGGTTGCTCACTAACCTTACACCCCTCCAACAACCCGCACTGAGCCCGCGTGTTGGAGTATGGCTTGTTTCCACCTCATAGTTGAGGTGAGGCCTGTGCCCTGCAGTGGGACGTATATAGGCCAATTATTAGGCATTGGATTATCTAAGTCCAAAGACAATTTTCCCGGATTCCGCTGAGGTAAACATTTCTAAGCTATCAGTTCGGTAAAATTTTTAGAAAGTTAATAAATGTTTGTTTGTTCAGACGGATTGTTTGCGTTTCTATGTCAAATAAAGGGTTCTAATTAAATTTCAATAAAGTTGGTACATGTTCGAGATTAATGGAGTACGTATCGTGCATTTAATTTTCAGACTTTGGAATGTATCAGTGAGAAGTTTTCAGACTGGGGCGTGTTTTTGTGCATATTATGAACTTGATTGTTTCTAATTCAGATTATAATGTGAAATACGCTGAATAAATTCACAATCAGTCAGAGTGGTTTACTTTTAAATTAAACAAGTTTCACAGATCTGAAACTTCATCATAGATATGACATACAAACATACATTTAGAATTATGTATGTAATCAACATTAATACTTTCAAAACATAGGGATAAATACTATGATAATAATTTTAATATGTACAGTAGGTATAAGGTTTACAAAATCTAAATCGATATGAGATTCATGTAATCCCAAATCGGTTATTATATTAAAAATAAATTAGCTTGGCAATCGCACAAAACAATCTTAATTTTTATTATATTATGAACTAGCGACCCGCCCCCGCTTCGCACGAGTGCAATAGGATGTTATTATACATATAAACCTTCCTCTTGAATCACTCTATTTATTAAAAAAACCGCATCAAAATCCATTGCGTAGTTTCAAAAATTTAAGCATACTAAAGGACATAGGGACAGAGAAAGCGACTTTGTTTTATACTATGTAGTGATTACTTGCATTTTGATTGGGTGATAAACATAGGGTTAGAATAATTTAACAAAAATATGATTAGTAGTTTTTCTGTTCTTTAAATAGTTTGAAACAAAATAGAGTAAAAACTGTTGCCTAAATAGATTTTCGTTTTATCAGCATTGTCCTAGTGATGGAAATAATTTACGTGTTGGTGTCCGGTTACTAAAACTGATAGCGGTTAGTTTCCGCAACTGACGTTTTAACTGCAAAGTAGATAACGTAATAATTGACTACGCTCATAAATTATTACCATTGATATTTAATCCGCCTTAATTTATATTACTGTCTGACCTTGTGGTTGACTGGTAGAGAATACTTTTTGTCGATAAGTCCGCTATTTGCACTTTTATAATAATAATTTATTTTCGCCTAATAATTTATTTTTATGGATCAGCTATGTATTTTTAGAATACCTATGTTGTGAGGGTGGAGGGTTGATTACCTGGGATACAGGACCTGTCCTAGTCCAAGTGTCAACCCACCATAATCTATTCGCAAGACCTTATTTAATTAATTTATTCGCATAATTGTAATGGTTTATGGTGAGGAATAAATGATTTATTATTATTATTATTATTATTTTATTTTAATGTGCAAGAAATAATGAATAATAATTGTTAATTGTTTTATTTTTAAATTTACCAATTATGAAGTTTTGTGAGACTGAATTAAATGGGTCTTGAAATTTACTAGACTCGGTGTCTTAGCTTTTCATGCAAATATGGCGGTAGAGAAGCTAGCAAACTGCCTAACGGTAAGCGTTTATTGCAACCTACTGCTATTTCCTAAATATGAAGTGCTGAAAACCCTGGGTTGAAACCTCTTCATATATATATTTTTTAAATTGTATGTTTAAAATAAAACTTTCATTAAATATAAGTATCTTTTGTCCAAAGGTGGAGAGCGTATTTACTTGAAAGTTCTTTTTTACAATTTTAGTTTGATCAGAGCCTATAAGTAAGGTCATAATTTTCATTTAAACTGCTGAACCGATCTCACCCGTGCCTATGGTGCAGTTGTGGCAGTAGATCGGTGACGATCGCTGTTGTTAAGCAACACCCGTCGGGTTGGAAATAGGATGGGTGACCACCTGGACTGAAATTTAGTGGAAGGCATGGCAGACGTAGATGTCAGTCGTTAAGCCTAGTTAAACAGGAAAAGGTAAACATCTTGAAGGCAAAATTCTAGGCTTCTTTTGGGGGCTTGATTACGTAATTTGACATCCTCAGCACCCACCCAATAATTTGCTCAGAGCCCGCTTTTTGGAGTTGGAAACTCGATTCACCTCATAGTTAAGATGAGGCCTGTACTCAGCAGTGGGACGTATATAGGCAGTTTATGTCATGCTGAACCTGAACAACTTTTGAATTCACACTGACCTCAAAGATTTAAATGTAATGGTAAAACTCTAGTACAATTTTGGGTTTCCATGACACATTCTCTCTTGGTCTACATCCATGTAGTTTTCTTTTTCATTTTAAATCCAACCTGAAGTTGAACCAAATTATTGTTGCTTTGAGAAACATAACACAACATGTTTCAGTAATTCAATGTCACTGAGAAGACTATTAATTACACTAAACTGAATCAAAAATAGTATGCCTATTACTGCTTGGATTAATAAGACCTAAAAAGACGCCAACTTTTGCCAAATTCTTCCTGAAGGTGTTACTACACCTTCAGGAAGAATTTTTAAATCAAAAGTTGGCTTACAAAATTAATACCATAAAAAGCAGTAGCTTTTTATGGTATTAATTATGTAAGTTACAGGTTAGTAAAGTTTCATACGCCGCAACGTCAACCACGACATCCAATCTCATGATTGCAATAGCGTCAAGGGAGTGCAAAAATATGATTGGCGTCACTGCTTTCGTTGCTTAGCAACTTTAATCACAGTCCAAAGGCGAATAGGCGAATAGTCAGCGGCTGACTGTTTGCTTCCAGTTTGCCACCTCATACATTTAAGATGAAGTGTCTTCAGCGCGTAAAGTACGCAGGCGACGGCGCAGTCCATTCGCCACGCCACTCAGACTCAGTCAGCGGACAGCCAACCGCTCACTGTTTGCCTGATCGAGATGCGCCCTGAAAGACACCTAAGTTAGAATACACATATATTCAGTCCCTGACACGCCAAGTGCAAATGCTATGTTAAAGGTCAACAAGACATTTGTATTTAGCGATAAATTTAGAATGCTGGTACTCTTAACCAAGATTACCATTTTAATTCCTACAAATTTGTGCAGAGCCGCTAAGATTCCCTGAAGACTACCGCTCCAATGGTGTGCGAAGGAGACGCAGCGATGACAAAGACAGCATGGCACTCTCCAGGGAGATATTCAGGAATATCACCAAACACCTCCGAGAAAACATCAAGAGGGAAGGCGCTACGGACAGAAACGATCATTTGTTACAAAGTGAGTACCACAATCGATCAAAGCCAACGGTTTCTTGTTCCAATTTTAAACTTACAACTGCAACGGGAAGAGGAAATAGCGTTGGATTTACGAGAATAGTTTAATAAAAAAGCTTTCAACTTTTTTCCAAATCGAATGCTTTAAAATTGTTATTGAATTGGCATTATAGCTCGTATTGTTTTGTTTGGACTGAATGAAAATTTTTCATCATCATTATCATCATAATCAGCCAAAAGTATGTTTTAGCAAGGTTTTACCCTTTGGGAGATATTGCGGTGGTGATAATACGGACCAAAGCAACGATCATATAGTCTAACCTTAGATCATTTGACCAGAAACTAAACAGAGTTTGTACTAGTGAGTGTCAGAGACTGATAAAAACACCTATTTAATATATTTTATGCAAAACACCAAAAGAATATGCACATGACACACACATAAACCGACAAATAAAACAAAGATGTCCTCATATTTACACTGTTCGAAAGTAATCGGTATTTTAATCACGAGTACTGTTTGACTGCTTGGTAAGCATAACCTAGCGGTTTATTAGGTTAAACTGGTTGTAGTCATACATACTGGATGTACATAGCGTGAACAGCTGATGGCCTTTTGGCCGAAAAATTCTGGAATGGATACCATTTGGATTCAAAGTGGACGGATGAGTTGAAAAATACTGCAACGATTTTGGTGGTTGCAGACCGCCTACAACCACCAGCTCAATTTATGGTGTAGGTCTATGTTTAGCAGTGGACATTGGTCGGCTATTGATAATAACGAGAAACGAGGTAGATCAGTAAAAGCCTTCAGGTAGTAAATTTATTTATTTGGTACTTATACCGATTACAATCATAACAAAGCCGTGCGTGTTTGTTTTGTACAAATATAAACTTAGTTTCAACCAAACAGTAATGTTTAACCCATATAGCCCAGCCGTGCCCAAACGAGGACGCCTCAACAAATACCCTCAGTTTATTAGCATTTCGATGTTTGTGATTTTTTATTGCAAATACGTAATAAGTGTGAACCTGTTAGCCTATAATTACACCAAAAACTATATAAAATTAGTTGAGAGTGATTTTACCGTGCGTTCTGTGGAGGTGTTTCAAAAATTAGGGAAAGCCAAGATTCAGTAATTTTTATTTGTCATTTTCACAGCTAAAACTGCTGGTTATTTTTCATAAATAACCGGAATATATTGTAAACTTTCAATATAAAAATAAATGGCAATGAATAATTGGGCATTGATGATTGTATAAGTTTTTTTACAACGGTGTCCCCATTCGAGGTCGGTGGGCACATTAGAGGTAAATTATTCGTATTTTTTACCAGGTAATTTTTCCTTCAAAAATGGTAAAACAAACATTTAGCAGTGGCAAGGAGTACTGCGGAGTTGAAAAAGCCCTATATTATGCTGCTATGCTTGAAGATGATGATGCATGGATAGATTGAGTTACTTTTCCTCCAGATCCTAGTGTATTGACGGACGAAAAAAAGACGACGAGGATAATAAACAAGGCAATGCAGTTCCTCGTGACGTACCAGGAATCGAGATAAAGAAGAACAGTATAGAATACTTCGGGAAAACTCCAGGTGCCAATCGTATAGAGCCACTGGGCACAAGAATAGTGAAGCAATGGCTCAACAAACTTGGCACCAGCCTTAGATACCATGTTGTCTTCGTTGATAATTTTGTCACCAGTTTTGATTTGCTAAGACTTACGGAAAGTATGTTTCGTGGAACGGGTACTGTCCGTGAAAGCAGAAGCAAAAATTTACCTTAATTGTGAAGTAAATAAAGACGAAAAACTGTACAGATTTTGACTATTGTTTTGAAAAAAAGTCAATCGAATTCTATTTGTAAGTTCATTGGACAATCGCGTCTGCATCATAGGTTCAACCACGTCTTGCCTCTAGGATTAGAAACTGCTGGAGCGCTGCGGAAGAAAAAAGTAGACTTTGGTATCCCCCAGATCTTCACCAAAATCGAAACAAGCGGTTGGGCGGTATTGATCAAACGGACCAGTCTATTTCACCATACCACCCTGCTATCCATGGGAATAAAATGGTGGTGGGTACTGATTACGTCCACATGTTGGATCTTGCAGTTGCAAATGCATGGCACAACCACAATCTGACCCAAGAATAGCCTAGATCAGCTTCAATTTCGTCGTTACAATGCTCATCATTATTTTTTTCCTTCGGACATTCTGTAGTACCAAGTTTCGACCATGATGGTAATGGTCACTTTCCACAAAAACTGGCTCCACTTTACAAAAAAAGCACGTTGACAATGCAAAAAGCGCGTAAAGACATAATGTATTGAAAGAGGATGCTTCGAAAAATTTCACCCCCCATGGACCCAGCGTCCTCATTTAAGGACGGCTTTTTTTTTCAAAGAAGGAATTTCAAAAAAAACTTTTTTTTCGTGGTTTCCTTATAATAACGATTGTTTCAACCAATTAATGTTAAAAAAATATAATTTGCACTGCTGGGTTTCATTTGGGTCCAAATGGGTTAAATAGCATACAAATCTATCTAATATTCTAATCTGATTTAATGATGAAACTCCCAATTGTATAATTTCCGTTTGGTATTTACGATCCCCCAAAAAACAGTTTAATTCAATTAATTTCACAGATTTTTTGTTCATAAGATTGTGTGCACCGATAAATTTTGAAAGTTAAAGTAGATAACTATCGTATCTGGAGCGAAGGATAACGTTTTGCATACTGATTCAACAAATCGAATTTAAACAGATAAATGTTTATGTATGAACCTTCCAACTACTGTTGGTAGAGTTTGGTAAAACCATTTGGGACTGCATTCTCATATTTCATATTAGTTTCGTTGATTATTTTATTGCTCTATCCTATCATCCCTACCGATGATTGATGGTAACGATGATTCTTGTGACGATTAATTTTGATGTTTCTGTGTTATGATAGGATGTTTTCAAATATTGAAGTACTAGCAGTTCCAATGTCGTTCTGCGTATCACTTTCATTGAAATAAGTGATTCTAATTCTGAATCAATCTGTTTGTATTTTAACTCTGGCAATGACGTTCCTCACCTTATGAAAATTAGCCAAAAGCTTCAAACATTTATCAGATATTAGAGCTCAAGAGGAGGAGGAGGTGCCCATGGTGCAGTTGTGACAGTGATCGGCGAAGATCGCAGTTGTAAAGCAAAACACGCTGGGTCGGAAATGGGATGGGTGACCACCCGACCGAAATTTAGTGATGTGTATTTCGGGCATCTCCGTGCTTCAGAAGGAACGTTAAGCAGTTGGTCCCGTCTGATGTCGGTAGATGTCAGTCGTTAAGCCTAGTCGGAGGCCTTGGGGCGGTTTGATAACATCTGACGTTAAGGTTGCTCACTAACCTTACACCCCTCCAACAATCCGCACTGAGCCCGGGTGTGGGAGTATGGCTTAATCCACCTCATAGTTGAGGTGAGGCATGTGCCCAGCAGTGGGGCCTATATAGGCCATTCATGTTTATGTTATGTTGTAGAGCTCATTTTGCTGTATCTAATTCCTATTTATTTTCTTGTGTTTAATCACCGGTCCTTCACTCAGTTTAGTTCATTAAGCATAGCCGGGTTTTCATACGTGGGAACGTGGGTATCACTCTGACAACTAAGCCCCTCATAAATAACAAACAGCAACAGCCTAAAATAACTCAACTAACCGCAGCAGAAAGGCACTGGCCTAATAAACCTAAACTCTGGCAGTTGCGACCTGGGAACGAATATGAATTCCTAAGCACATAAAATACAAGTTTTTTTTATGTATCTTTATTATTTGTAAGCACAAAGTGGATTAGATAATGTAATTGATATTATTCATCAATTGATTAAAACTTAACATCATTCAGGATTACGTTAGTAAAACTCGTTACCTACATATTATAATAAATGATTACAAGATTGATAATAAAAATAGAGTTGAAAAACGAAATCCCGACTACTAAAAACACCCTTACGCCCGAAAAAGTACGGAAGTGGGTAGTCTCCGCTAGACTGATAGGAACTCTTAACACAAACATTAACTTACCCCATTTATCCCAGAAAATGTCACAGTTGGGGTTTAGGACCAATAAGCGATTGAGAGTTTGAATTTCGAAGTAGCTACATGATATTGTATCACTCAAAGACACACACACACCGTGAGGACTTTTTCTATTAAATAACGTCATCATCATCAGTCTGTTGCAGTCCACTGCTGAACATAGGCCAAAGAAGTAAAGTAAAGTACGTATTTATGAATAATAATTTATTATATTTCTTTAGGCTTTAAAACCCATAGTACAAGCTCTGCGTAGTTGGTCAGATAATAATTTCAGCTGATCTCGGTGTAAAGATGACTCAAATATATTTTAATTACTAAACAGTAACGTTTGCTCTTTACAAAACAGACAAGACAACTGCCAAGTTTGATAAAAAGACACCATTTCAAAGAACCGTAAAACGGCAACCATATTTTTTCAATCATATTTCCCCAGTTGCGATAAAATATTTACAAGTCCCTAAGTACTTTATTGGGCTGAAATAGCCTATCTGCTGAAATTCTCACTCCATAAAGCAATGCAGAGGCGTCCAGACTCTCTCAATTAACGTTCTGAAGTGTCTTACAAGTCTCATTCAACGGTTAGTGAAGATCAATACAATTGTTGAGTAGGGGTAAGATCATGCCCTATCCATCCTCATACTCCTCAATTGTTTTATTCAATTGGCAACGATTGATATTGATAAGCAACGTACCTACGCTGTGTCGTAAATGGGATGGCTGACTGGAAGATCTGAAAACCAGAAAGAGACATTCATTCATCTTGGCATCAGGCGGGTATCAAACTCGCATCTTTCGCAAACCGGGCGACTGCGCCCCATATGTATTTTTCTGGTTTTCAGATAGGTTTAAGACATTTATTTCTCTAAAAGAATACAATAATTCACTTAAAAGAGAAATACACTGAAATCTTAAGTACTTACTTACAAACAAAACATGGTGAGACTAATATAATAAACAAAAACAATACCACACTAATTTCCACACACACAAACCCACAATCTAAGTCCGTAACTTTTTTTTTTTTTGGTCAAAATCACATACTCGCTGGAAAGCTTACTTAACTAAATTCCGAATAGTGGTTAATAAAGTAATGTTTTAGTTTCGATTTGAATGAAATAAATGTTTTCGTGTCTTTTATATTGTTCGGCAATTTGTTGTATAATTGAGCTCCTTCGTATATAATGTTTTTCTTGCCGTAGTTGGTTCGAGGTAACATCAATTGAATGTCATTAGGTTTTTTCAATAAGCGTTTTTGGAAGTGTGACATAGTTTTAAACGATATATTTGTGTGGATAGCTTTTGTCAGGATTTTACGCACAAGCAGACATGTATTGTATTTGTATGTTTGGGACAATGACAGATCTTTAGATCTTTCAGATCTTTATTTATTCCTTCCCTCGTGGTTATTTTTTTTTAAACCCAAAAAACGACTTGCCCTATTACATGCTGCTTGACATGTTAAACCATCTGAGCATTACATAAAATGAACATAATACCTTTTGATCATTAGCCCAAAAGTTGCAAATAAATGTTCGACGAACTAAACATTCTGTCAAACTATAATAAACAAAGTGATGATTATCTCAAACGTTGTTCGATTTAATCATATTCGATCAAACAAGGGTAAACCAAAAAGTACAGGTGAGCTTATCTTATCTTTAGTAAAGATACTGCATAGAAAAATGCTAAAAAGAATAATAACCAAAGTTAAGTTTAGTTTATTTTGGCACCTTCGATTATATTTTATGATCGGCAAAGAATGGGTTGAGGCTATCGTTTCTTTGTTTTTTATATAAACAGAACCGTCATAATAAATTATTCTGTTCTGATGCAACTTTGTATTTTCATAGACGTCTTTCTAAGACGTCGAACTATTTGACATGGTAGCTATCCCGTATTTTAAGGATTAAGTGTTAGTGACCATGAAAGTTTAGAGAAATCTAAAACTATTTTTTGTTCACAGATAAGATAGAAGAGCCACGCTACAGCGTGTCACACCAGAGTTACCATGATCACCACCACGAACACCATTGGGGGCCGTACTTCGAAGACGAGAAGTACATTCAAGTGACCGCACACGTGGGCTCAGAGGCCTTATTGAATTGCAGAGTTGTTATGCTGAAGGACAAAACGGTAACTATGGCTATTGGCATTTTTGTTTTTATCAGTTAACAGGATATAAATACGACGGCAACGACCGGTTTGGTGTAGTGATTAAAAAGTTGGCTACTACACCAAATGTTGCGGATTCGATGCCCGCACAGTACGAATTTTCGTGTGCATGAACATGAGAGTTTTTACTGCTTTGGGTGTTTCCTAAGGTAAAAAAGGATTTAAGTATGTTAATCCGCTGTCTGGTATTTTAAAGCAAAAGCAAGTTCACAAGGTTTGCTTAATTTAGGGCTACAAAGCGCTGTATGAAATAATGTCCCGTGATATTATTTATAATATTTATTTTTTGCTTACTTGAATAAGTTGGCGAGTTGTGACTGATTGTGATAAGATACCACGTGCTTCAAATACGAAAGAAAGGTGTCATTCTATGTAAGTAAATAAACGCCTTGAATAAGAATATCAGGCTACAGATCCATAGATGGTAACCAGAACAATGCCTACTCAGTACATAACAACAAAGGAGACTGATAATAGTTTTAATGGTAAAAACGACAGAGCTCTGCAAGTTGTATAGGAATAAATAACTTATAGTTAACATTGGATCTAATATCCTGGCAGGAAACATTTTACTTCCGTATCAAGTTAATTTCCTGAGTAACAGTGACAAGGAATTTAAATGTATGGGTTTGACAGTGGATGATATCTACGTAGGCCAGCATGCTCAAAGGGAGGAACAGTGGCTTAATTAAACAAGTTTTTACCAAATTTCCCGAGAAGTGCCCGTGGCGCAGTTGTGCAACAGTCGACGCCGGGTCGGAAATAGTATGGGTGACCACCCCGACCGAAATTGAATAATGTATTTTTCGGGCATTCCTGTAAGGCAGGTTAAGCAGTTGGTCCCGGTTGATGTCACTTGACGTCAGTCGTTAAGCTTTGTTGGAGGGCTTAGAGCGGCTTTATAACATTGGACATTAAGGTTGCTCAGTTACCTCACACCCCTCTAACAATCCGCACTGAGCCCGTGCGGTAGAGGATGGCTCGCGCAACCTCATAGTTGAGGTGAGGCGTGTGCCTAGCAGTGGAATGTTTATAGGTGGTTAATGTATGTTGCCAATTTTCAGGCGGTTCTTTAAGTTCATATTAAACTGAGCAGTCTTTTGAAAAGATTTCGCTTGCGAAACAGGGAATAAAATAACCGTATGCGAGTCTGCACAATCGTAACGATAACGGTAATACCAAGATAACCGGTTCCGTTTCACGCAATAAAGGAACATCTACAGAGCAAGGATTTTGTGATACATAATGTACTAACGAGCTAGAGAGCGCTTTGCTCGATATTTTCTACAATATCGAGCCAGAAGTGAGAGAGTCTGTAGAAATGCTTGAGTTTAGACGTAGTTCAGTGAATGAGTAAGTTGAAGTACCAGAAGGCAGGGCACTTAATGTTACACAAGAGCTAAGCTATGGAGCCCATACCCCTAATAAACTAATAAGTAAATGTGACTGATAGATGAAGCAAAAAACTTCTGAAGTAAAAAAAGTCAGTGTAGAAAAAAATAAAACACTTATAAAAAAATGTACCATACAAATAGAAAATGAATAATAATGACTTAAACTGAAAAAAACACAATAAATCATTAAAAAGGTATTCCTATCCTAGTGCCCCTGGAAAATAACACTCTTAAAAATGTATTTTCAAATGTAGGAGGTAGTATAACAAAATATTATTAATTATTGAAATCCCAGCTCTTACCTGCTATAATGTCATAACCCGAGTACATTTAAAGAAGGTTGTGCTTCAAAGAGAATTCGCCGTGAATATAACACATATTAGTATAGTTCCAGTTCCAGATAGCAGTGCAATTAAACTTAAAAGATTACTAAGTAAATTAGAACAGTTTTTAAATTTCTCAGAATTGAAGTCTTAAATGCACAAACTTTAAAACTGGAGCTCGTTGGCTGTAAATTACAAACTCATTATTCAATATGAAAAAGAGTAACTTCCAAGTTTCTTGTTTCTTTCGGAGTCTTCTTGGTAGAGTCAATGTCCAAAGTGATTGTTGTGTCACTCTGTTTATTAATCATCATAGTTTCATAATATTAAATGATATTCATTTCAAACTGGTACTGGCTTACATGAATAACAATTCTATAGTATGATTTACTTTTCTTCAGTGTACAAATATTTTTTTTGGATAAGATGAATAAGAGATTTTACGGGAGTATAATCATACTGCTAATTATCCAATAGGCCGTGCTGAAGTCTGTGACTGAGGGACCACCTAGTATTTAATTTACAGAAGGTTGTTTTCTTAAAAAGCTAAATACATACTGAGTACTTTTAGCCAGTGAACTAGAATATGGTGTCATTTATTTTGTAGTAGCTTTTTCATGTGAAAAACAAAGAGTTGGCGAGAAATCAAGTCTAAAACTTTCTATGTGAAACAAAAAACAAAAATACATTAAAACACACAGATAGTTTTACTTGAGATTATTAAAGTTATTTGCAGTAAAGGTAATATTACCTTGGAATACCTTCATGCTCATTAGCTGAGTCAATAGTTAACTCTGCCAGATTTCCGGGGTTTCAAGTTGAATTCCCAGGTTTTTGTGGCGATAACTTAATTGCGGAATCGTTAACTTAACTGAAAGTTCCATGCATTGGAAACACCTCAATCTGGAAACCCAGCAGCCTAAATAGATGACATAGAACACACATTAGACACAACTATACTATACTAGACTAAATAAAATGAATAAAAATATCTGTCTCTACGTGATAGGCTTTTTACGTAAAGACTTATTCCAGTAGATCAGTGGTTTAGAAAAGGTACAAAATAAAATAAAAATTTAAAGCGATTTTTTAAAGTACTTCAGTTTTATAGGATTTGTTAAAGAGGCTTATAATGAAAACCTGTGCTTTAGATTTAGTTAAAAAAAGCTTAGTTAAATTCACATTCGCATTAAATAATGTTTGAACATTACAACCAAATGTGTCAGTTTTTGTTTCAAGCAAAATAAGACCGCGTATATTTTAATGCCTCGTTACGGGATTATGTTTTTCCCTAGTTATTTTTAGACAGCCGACCTTTTATTACAACCCAGCAGATATTGTGGAGCCTTTGTGGAAATTCAAAAGATTTTTTGCAGTTACCTGGAACAGTTGAACCGTTACTATCATCAATAAATGTCAACGAGGTAGGGTTGTCCTTGTCGCATTGCATTAAAAAAACTGGCATTTGAAATAACAAAATGATGACAACTTGGAAAAACAAAGTTATTCCTACGGGCGCTTGACGACCATTATGATTGTAGTGTAATGGCTGAAAATTTACTACTATATCAAAGGTCGCGGGTTCGATCCACGTACAGTACAAACATCTCTAGGCATGGACATGTCTGTTCGTATTAGTTTGGGTGTTTTTACTATGTTTGATGTATTCACAAATAAAATTGTTTGTGAATCCGTCATTTAGTATCCGATAGTACAAGCTTCGCTCAGTTTGAGATTTTTAAAAATAGATTGCTGTTCGTTAGTCTCGCTAAAACTCGCGAACGGCTTAACCGATTTGGATAAATTTAGTTTTGAATTATTTGTGAAGGTCCAGGAAAGGTTTAGGAGGTTAAAAAACATAAAATAAAAACTGGGAATAAAGTAAAAGCCATAATTTAGTTTTCAGCAACTGTTTTTACCTTTCACGTGACACATAATGTTTAAAAACAAAACGAAGTCTGTCGGGGCTGCAAGTATGATAGATTTATACCACAATCAACAATTGAGAATCTTCCTAGATAAATCTCGTTTTCTAGAGATGTACCTTGTATGCATCATTGAAATCAATTCATCGCTCCGGTTGTCTGGCGTCGGCTTAATCACTTTGCCAAATGCAGGTGAATCGCCTTACCGGAAATGGAACACAGAAGCCGATGATTTCACCTTGCTGTTGATTATCCAACCACTAAGGCTATAATAACCCAGCCAGTTTACTCTCAATTGAATATATTAATAACCTCTTAACCCATTTGGACCCAAATGAAACCCAGCAGTGCAAATTATATTTTTTTATCATTAATTGGTTGAAACGATCGTTATTATAAGAAAACCACGAAAAAAAAGTTTTTTTTAAAATTCCTTCTTTGAAAAAAAAGCCGTCCTTAAATGAGGACGCTGGGTCCATGGGGAGTGAAATTTTCGAAGCATACTCTTTCGAGACATTATGTCTATACGCGCGTTTTGCATTGTCAACGTGCTTTTTTTGTAAAGAGGAGCCAGTTTTTGTGGAAAGTGACCATTACCATCATGGTGGAAACTTGGTACTACAGAATGTTCGAAGGAAAAAAATAATGACGAGCATTGTAACGACGAAATTGAAGCTGGTCTAGGCTATGTCTACTATTTTCTTCCGCAGCGCTCCAGCAGTTTTTTATTCTTGAGGCAAGGCGTGATTGAACCCATGATGCAGACGCAATTGTCCAATCAACTCACGAATAGAATTTGATTGACTTTTTTCAAAACAGTGGTCAAAATCAGTACATTTTTCCGTCTTTATTTACTTCACCACAACTAATGGTCAATATTTGCTTCTGCTTTCACGGACAGTACCCGTTCCACGAAAGCTACTTTCCATAAGTCTTAGCAAATCAAAACTGGTGACAAAGTGATCAACGAAGAGACCACTCTAAGGCTGGTGCCAAGTTTGTTGAGCCATTGCTTTACTATTCCTGTGCCCAGTGGCTCTGTACGATTGGCACCTGGAGATTTCTCAAAGTATTCTATCCTGTTCTTCTTCATTTCGATTCCTGGTTCGTCACGTGGGACTGAATTGCCTTGTTTATTATCCTCGTCGTCTTTTTTTCGTCCGTCAATACAGTGGGCTCTGGAGGAAAAGTAACTCAATCTCTCCATGCATCATCATCTTCAAGCATAACAGCATAATATAGGGCTTTTTCAACTCCGCAGTACTCCTTGACACTGCTAAATGTTTGTTTTGCCATTTTTGAAGGAAAAATTACCTGGTAAAAAATACGAATTATTTATCCCTAATGTGCCCACCGACCTCGAATGGGGACACCGTTGTAAAAAAACTTATACTATCATCAATACTCAATTATTCATTGCCATTTATTTTTATATTGAAAGTTTACATTATATTCCGGTTATTTATGAAAAATAACCAGCAGTTTCAGCTGTAAGAAGGACAAATAAAAATTACTGAATCTTGGCTATCCCTGATTCTTGAAACACCTCCACAAAACGCACGGTAAAATCACTCTCAACTAATTTTATATAGTAATTTTATATTTTATATAGTATTGGTGTAATAATAGGCTAACAGGTTCATACTTATTACGTATTCGCAATAACAAATCACAAATATCGAAATGCTAATAAACTGAGGGTATTTAGGCTAATAAGTTTTTTATATTTATAATTTTATAAAGGTTATTTATAATGGCAACGGTCACACGACTTCAACAGCAGGTTGAGTTGCTAAGTGAAGAGCAAGATAAGCTGGAGATGCAGAGTCGTAGAGGTATGCTGTTAGTCCACGGAGTTCCAGAAGAGCGCGGTGAGGACACTAGCAGTGTATTATTAAGTGCTGTGTCAACACGCCTGCAGATGCCATTTGCCAGGGACTCTTTCAGTCATTGCCAGAGAATGGGCCAGGCGTCGAAAGGAAAGTCCAGGCCATTGTTGGTGAAGTTCTCCCAGGTAGCTGACCGGGACAAGATGTGGTTTGCCAAGACTGGTCTTAAGGGGTCAGGGGTAACAATCTCTGAGTTTCTGACCAAAAGGCGCCACGACACTTTTCTGGAGGCACGAAAGCGTTATGGCATAACGAATTGCTGGACCAAGAACGGGGTCGTTATGATTGTTGCGCCCAATGGTGATCATCACAGGGTGACTAATCTCGACGCCTTGAACTGCATACCGGGCCCTTCGAGTGCGGACAGCCAGCCCCCAGCACAAGTAGTAGCTAAGGGCCAGGCTAAGGCGAGCGGCGGCGGAGGCATGACGACAAGACGCAATGCCAAAAAGTGATTGCTCGTTTGGAGGTTTTGTTGGTCTGTTTCTTTATGTTGTAAATGTCTTTCTTGGTTTATTTGTGCGATTCAACTCCTCGTATGAAACTAATAAGTAATTTACACTTTTTCCAATAATGTATGTATTGTACCCTTAACTGTACAATTATTTTTATAATTTAAAGATGGTTAAAGTAAAATTAATATTTTTGGTCGTAACGTCTCGTACGTAATTGCAATGTCTCAATGACAGTAGTGACAGCATGACACTCAGTGACAGCTATTTGCATTTCTTTTTTAAAATGTTATGGCTTGGCGACGTGTCCTTCAGCCAAAAGCAGATTAGCTGACATTACCTTCCTTCCTTTTTTTTTTTCTTCTGTCCGTTTTATGTATATTTTATTTTTCTCTGTGTTTCGTTGCTGTTTGTGAAAATTTGTTTTTAATTCTTACTTCTAGGAATTCCATTTAACTTTCGTACATGCTGGCAGGTACAGGAAATGTGCACTAACTCTCAAGTTAGTAAATAATTATTAGTATTAGTAATATTTTTTATTATATTATTTTGTATTTATTGTATTTTGCAGATTTAGTTATATACTTATCAAATATTATGAATTCTTCAAGTAGCGCGGATGACCGGAGTGACAATTTTGTATCGTTTTCTTCATCATCAGATGACAGTTTTCACTCAATTTCCACCTCTCTTTCTGACAAACTTGAATCTTCTTTCTCAGATGTCCCCAATAACTTTAACATTGTTCACATTAATGCCCAAAGTGTCCCAGCCCATCACCAAGATCTACTAGCAAGCTTTGATAGCAGGAATGTGCACGCCGTTCTCGTTTCCGAAACTTGGCTGAATCCCTCAGTTCCTTCCACTTCTTGCTCACTACCAGGCTTTCAGCTGTTCAGAAATGATCGAATTAACAGATCTGGCGGTGGTGTTGCCATTTACATCAGATCTCATATTTCTTGTACGGTAATTAATACTTCTCCCCCATCTTCGTCTTCCAACATAGCACAACATCTTTTCCTAGAAGTAACCCTCGCTCATACCAAAATTCTTTTGGGAGTTTTTTATAGCCCCAGTATGACCGTTGACTACTTTTCTTCACTTGAAAAACTGTTGGAAGACCTGACTCCTGCATATAAACACACACTATTGTTGGGTGATTTTAATACTTGTCTGTTAAAAAATGATTCTCGTTCTTCTCGCTTACAGTCAACCATAAGTGCGTGCAATCTTGATATTCTTCCCCTAAATGCTACTCACTTTTTTCCAAACTGCACTCCTTCTCTTCTAGACCTTATAATTGTCTCTTCCTCTGATCATGTTGCCAGGCACGGTCAGCATAGTGCTGATGCGTTCTCTTATCACGACCTCATTTACTTATCGTATAAAGTCCGCCCTCCTAAACCCAAGGCAAAGATTGTACTGCAGCGCAATTTTGGTGGAATGGACATTCAACTACTAAGACGCGATGCCCTAGACACTGACTGGTCCGTGATCGACGACGCTGAAAGTGTAGATGAAAAGATTATCTTGTTCAACTCACTCATCATTCAGCTGTTCGACAAACACGCTCCAATCCGTCCAATAAAACTGAAGCACTCTCCTGCTCCCTGGCTTATTGATGAATTAAAGGCACTTAGGAACAAGAAAAATTCCGCCAGGCTGAAGTTTAAGTTGGACCCGTCCGACAAAAACCGTGGTAACTATAAATTAAAACGGAATCGCTGCAATAGGTTGTGTAGAGACGCTCAACGACGCCATATTCATAAATCCGTAGAAAATGGTAATCCAGCTAAAGTCTGGAAATTCCTTAGGTCACTTGGAATTGGAAAAACTCGTGATTCTGCTCCAAATAAAATTGACATCGATCTTTTAAATAAACACTTCTCTTCTCCTCCTACCATTGATGGTTTAATTAAAACAGATACTCTTAATCAACTTTCATCTATGCCAATTCCAGACTTCAATCCTTTTACTTTTAGTCAAATATCTGATTGTGATATTGAGAAGAACATTCGTGCTATCGCCTCTAATGCGGTTGGTAGTGACAGTATTAGCCGCTTTATGATCATTCCACTCCTTGATATCCTCTCTCCTATTATTACTCACATCCTGAACCATTCTCTTTCCTCGAGTATTTTTCCAACTGCTTGGAAAGATGCTCAAATTACTCCACTCCCTAAAAAGTCCACTCCTTCTTCCTACACCGATTACCGTCCTATTAGTATTTTACCATTCCTTTCTAAAGTCCTCGAGCGTGTTGTACACCAGCAACTGAGCTATTTCCTTGCAAAAAACCATCTCCTAAACCAATTCCAATCCGGTTTTCGTCCTGGTCATAGTACAGCTACTGCACTTGTTAAAATAACTGATGACATCCGCCAAGGCATGGACAGCAAGTGTCTGACTGTGCTGGCGCTGCTGGATTTCAGCAACGCCTTTAACACGGTTGATTTTGATATCCTTCTTGGGGTGCTTCGTTCTCTCAATATATCTCCAACAGTAATTGACTGGTTTCAAAGTTATTTGCATGGGCGCCGGCAACGAATCCGCGTTGAGGATTCTTTCTCCACATGGTGTGAGATTGATGCCGGTGTACCGCAAGGTGGTGTTCTGTCTCCTCTTCTCTTTGCTATTTTCATTAACTCTATAACACTCAGTATATCTTCTTCATACCATCTATATGCAGACGATCTCCAAATATACTCTCAGGGTAGCCTTAGTGACCTAGCCAAAGTTGTTCAAGTGGTGAATGCAGACTTGAACCAAATTTTAAATTGGAGCAAGTCGTTTGGCCTCAAGGTTAACCCTGCGAAAACACAGGTGATAATTGTTGGCAGTTCGTGGATGGTGTCCAGGATTGATTTTAGGGCTCTGCCCCCAATAATGTTCGACGGGGTTCAAATACCCTTCAGTAAGGCAGTTAAAAATCTAGGCGTACATATTGATGAAACTTTAACTTGGACGACACAGATTGGCGAGGTGAGCAGGAAAATTTTTGCCTCAGCAAGCTGTTTGAGCAGACTCCGTAATTTTCTACCGATACCCACCAAGATTGCGCTTGTTCAGGCTTTGCTTCTCCCCATTCTGGACTATGCTGACTGCTGTTACTTGGATTTAAGCGAGAATCATTTAAACAAACTTGAGAGACTGCAAAACTTTTGCATTCGCATTATCTTCGGTCTACGCAAGTACGATCATGTCTCCCAGTACCGAGCTCAGCTTAACTGGCTCCCTATCCGTCTTCGCCGTGATTTACATATCGCATCTCTCTTATTCACTATCCTTTTTAACCCTCTGTCCCCGCCTTACCTAAAAGAACGGTTCAAATTCCAGCAACCGAACCGAGATCAAGGTCTACGATCAACTAGAAAGCTCCTCCTTGCCTTTCCTCCTCACTCTTCTCATACCTATACGTCTTCCTTCACTGTGCAATCTGTACGTGTATGGAACTCCCTGCCCCTATCTATCAGACAGTCCCAGTCCCTTGCCGTTTTTAAAACAAGTGTTAAAGAATACTTTCTTAAGTTATAAGTTTGTATCTCATCTTTTCTGTTCCTTTTTTCATTACACCTACATGTCATGTTGGTTTATCCGTCACTGTTGAGTTTATGATATCCTATGCAATGTTTATGATGTATGTATGTATGTATGTATATATATATAGGTATATATTGTACAATAATTACTTATCTGTGTACGTATATTATAAATTTATGTGTGTATGTATATTGGAAATATGTATATTATGAATAAGTTCATATTATGTATTTGTGTAATTTATTTAGTAAAACACATTTCAATCCTGTCAGATTTGTGCACTTACCCTTTCTGTGTTATTTCCTTTACCTGTGGGTTGTCTGGAAGAGATTGCTTTTAGCAATAAGACCGCCTAAATTGTACTTTGTCTCTTAAATGTTTCTTTGTTAATTTCTCTGTTGTGTTTGTGTGCAATAAAGTGTTTCTTATCTTAAGTTGAGGCGTCCTCGTTTGGGCACGGCTGGGCTATATGGGTTTAATCCACTGCTATAACTACAGATTGGCAATTGAAATAAGAACTTAAGTTTTTGCAAACTTAATAATGAAGAAATGAAGAACGTACTTTAAAAATAAATAAATAAAAAAAAAATGTTTCGGATTACAGGGATCCATATCACAGAAATGTAGTTATCAACACAATGTCATAATACAAATGAATAATTGTTTTTTTTTTCAAAAAAAAATAATGAGAGTTGACATGACACATTGAAATCAAATGCAAAAAAGAATAATAATAATATGGTAATATAGTGATGGTACAATCATGATGTTGACATGAAACGAAAAACAAGAGAGAAGGAAAAAGTATGACAAAAATAAAAAAAGTTATAGAAAATGTACGGTTAGCCACATCTATTAATAGACAACCCTACACTACAGACACTAGCAGAATTGAAAGAGCGATGTAATGTAGCTGGAGCAATTCAGCTAATCCTATTTGATGTATAGTCTCAGATCTTACGAGAACGAGATACAGTTAGCCGTGAAAACATGACCTCATTTTGTACCATTAATCCGCCATCAATAAAGATTAGATCCTAAATTTCAACTTAGCTTAGATCGAATGACATTGATAATAAACCAATAGATTTTGCTAGATTTAAATTTATTTCTTCAGTTTGAGATTAGCTAGCAATTAATATTCAAAATGTAAAGCCATAGTTAAAATAATTATTCCTTGTAATCCTTGAAGCTTTAGACATACAAGCACGACGGAATAAAACCTATAACTACTTTAACGCCGGCGTCGAGTGCCAAGTACCTTGTCATTTTTTTATCGCCTTTTAGTACTAAATTATAAATTATATATTTAATAAATGATGCTAAAGATTATATTATTATTTCCTTCGTAAAAATAGTTTTTCTTTTAAGTCAGAAGCTTAAGTAGATTTTTTTAATATTAATGTCCTTACTCCGGATAATAAATCAATGTATAAAACTTAATGCGGCGCCATTGGCGTCTAAGAAAATTAATGATCAAGCTGCAAATCAAATTATAATAGATGCTGCTAGAAGCATTAAAAAATAAACAAACAGTTTTGAATTATTCAAAGATTTAAATTAACATGAAATCCACTCTGTTGCTCCTGACTCGGTTGGCTGAGATCGCTAAGTTGAGACTGCAGATTCTTTTTATAGTTAAGACGTGACTTTTTAAAATTCAAATTATGTGTGCAATGGGATTTACGGGGACGACGGAGTTGCAAAAGCTAGTTTCACATTGCTACTTGAATATAACGTTGATATTTGCTACTGAGACAGTGCCATCACAGGCACAAAAGCTGCAGGCCCTTGAGCACCGCCGGAAGGTGGCTTGTCTGTCGGTGTTCGACAGTGCATCTTGCGAACCTGCAAGCCAACATATTGCTTCTTACCGCCAATGCCCTACGCTCTCTTTTTACAGCACTCACACGTCATCTTTCAGGTCATCGGCAGTAAAAATCGGCTATGGAAAACCAGACAACGGCTAAACATACTTGAATTATATAATAGAGCTTCTTTCCGTACTTGAATGGATTTAAAAAACAATGCATCCCGTGCTTATGGGATAGTCCATTTCTTTCTGTTTCTTCAAATTTAACCAATTTTTGCACAGGTCATGTGGCTGCGTAACTCGACCGACTCAGCACAACTGCTGACTGTGGGTCCTGCGCAATATACAGGAGACAGCCGGATAGCCGTTAAGTTCCAGTACCCTAACAACTGGAGGCTAAGCTTGAACCCGGTGACCAGAGCTGACGCTGGGAACTACATGTGCCAAATATCCACACACCCACCGAGGACGATTTTCGTCAATTTAACAGTTCTACGTAAGTAGTGTTTAATTTTTTGCTGTTCATTCGAATTAAAAAGAACGATTTGCAACTACGTCGGTTGGATTCTGACGTCAATCGTTAAATAGTTAATACTTTAGTTAATTTAGTGCATTTGCAGAACAATCCAAGTGAAAACTGTGGCATTTTACTCGTGGCCTTTTTTAAAAACGTGCTCCCGACTTTCTATGCGAGATTCCACTGAGTGACTTTGTCAACATATAATAAACACACGTCAAATCAAGTTTGACTACTTTATTTTACTGTTAGCCAAACGATATGTTTGTATAAAAGTGGCTTTATTATTTAGTAAAAAAAGAATAAACTTCATTTTAGGTAGTGTTTGAATAGTGAGTTTCAGACACAATACATCCAAATTTAAATCAGCCTATTCTGTCCCAATGCAGGGCAAAGGCCTCCACTCAATAAACAATTTAATTGAATATCAATATTCAATAGAAATTTTATTTTTGATTATGTTTAAGGCAATTAGTAAACAAAATATTTACACATTGTAATTACGTTTCATAATGATAAAAGTTTTAGACATCTTTTCAAGCAAACTTTGTTATTTATTGCTAAGTACGGTTTAATTCTAATGTGTTTGCAATTGAAGTTGAGTGAACTATCTTAAAAGGTCATCAATGAAAATTTATAATGAATTTAATTATTCAAGTTGAAGTTTATGTGAGATGAAAGCGAATTTCTAAACAATACTATACATTTTTAATGAGGGCGACCAAGTTCTGACTTGATCAACAATTAATGGTTCATTATTGTTAATTTTCTTAGTATAATTTTGAGAAATAGCTGTGCTCCCTAATTAGACTAGGTATCAAAAGTTTTTTTACTCACAAATATTTAAGATCAAACTTTCTTTTTCTCTGTTTTTTCATATTTGTCAATTACCATAATTAAAAAAAACTTTATTTTGCAGCTCCAGTTTTAACAATTTACAGTGACCAAAATCACGAAGTAAAAGATCGATTTTATAAAGCCGGAAGTTCTATAAAACTATCTTGCATCATATCAGAAGAATTCGTTTCGACGCTACCTACAAAAGCACCTTCTACTACAATAGCTCCCTTAACTACAACCACTCCTAAAACGACCACTACAGAATTAACTACAAAAATGAGTACAGTATTCAATAGAATAGATTTAATGATGAATAAAAGTTGGAGTGTGGAAACAACGACAATTACTTCAACTGTTAGTATAAGTACAACGACAACAAAGGCACCGGAATTAGAAACAACTACTATACAAGCTACTGCCAAGCCCACTACACCGCCGGTGCTGAATAATATTTATGGGTTGGCATGGAAAAAGCAAGGAAAAGACTACTTAGATAATGTTACTTTTCGCAACATGAGGTACGTTATAAATTTAACACATTTTACATTATGTGTATTTATTTTTCTTATTCTTGCTTGGATATTTGCTGATGGATTTTATCAATTTATGTTTTCGAAAGAAATGTTATCCAATCTACTTCAGTGTTTTGCTTCGATTTTTTTCAATTCTCTTTGTTTTCTACGCTTCTACGTTAGAACAACTTGAGATTTTTGTGACAAAAAAGCTATTATAGAGACATTATCTAGTTAACAATTTAATTTGTCGACATTCTATTCTGAAGTGACAGATTCTAATAAGCTTGACCTTCGTGCTTTTTTTTCTAAAATGCATTATTTTATTAATTTTTCTGATTAAATGAACTTGCAACTGGCAACAAGTTACTAATATTTTTTTTAAGTTGAATGTCTCAATTTGGCTAACGAAGCAAAATATATATGTTTACTTACACAAGACTACCAACTAGAAATTTCTGTAGAATTCTATACCCTGCTGAAATAATAGTTATCTATCTTTGTATACTAAGTGACGCAGATATCCCTTCACCCGGGTACAAGAGTTCTGAAATATTTCAAAGTGACTTTAGTAAGTAAACTTCTCAAGCTTTGAAACATCAAAATGTGCGTAACATCTTCTAAACGCCCTTCATACTCCAGCGACTCGTTAAACCTAACAATCGGGGCAAATGTTGGCTTAGCAGAAGACGGAATTCGTAATGAACTGTAAATTGATCGTGTCTTTGAATTACAGTGCTACAATCAGCGTGGCATCTGCATCACAAAACGACAGTGGCATATACACTTGCCTCCTTCAGAACCACTCGCAAGTAGTGGTGAATGTGCACGTTTTGATTGGTAAGTCATGAAGCTTTTGTTTCATATATGTTTTTCTTCAGCGTTACCTTTTAGGATTTCAGTATTGGCCTTGATTCGTATGATATTTGTAAAATTGGTAATAAATATACAAATAATATACTACCCTTATGAGGTCACATCTTGTTTGCCTTCGTAAAACATTTAAAATAAGAATAAATTCCTAATTAAAAATGAAATTACATGCAATTCAAATAATTTTAATAGCCTCTGTTAGGTTTAACATAAAATTGGTGGCGAGCAAACCATAACTGGTTTGTTTTCGAAAAGATTTTTTCCATTTTTTAAAAGGAAGAGTTTACCTAAGTACCGGCCAAAAGTAACTGTCGATGCCACTAGGAATAGAATGTGCCACGTGGCTTTAATTTGCCAGGGAAAGCCTCAACAAGGAGTTTTTATAGATTCAATTCCATTAGAACAGTTTGAATTTCTGTTGTGTAAAAAATATCGTAGGAGTGTCTTTTACCTCAGAAACAAAGTTGACCTTTACGTTACACGTTTCTTTGTAAGGGTATAGACGAAATTTACTTACAGATGTTTTCAAGTTAGTTTTACAAACATCTACGAACTCCACGTTGTTGGCTTTGCATTGATCGTTGACTATCCGTTTTCACCGCTAAGCCATGGACCACTCACTTTTGCGTAGGGTTAACTGACTTGTATTTTTTTAACAATGTGTGTTATAAAATGTAAGACATAATTTCATAATGCACCCGTTATTTGTTTAGGTGAGAACCAAGCTGCAGTGCATCATGACACGTGGAATAAAGGGACACTTTTTTGGCAACCACATAGTGTTTTCTTAGTTTCAATTGTACTTTTAATTTTATCGCTCCCTTAAATTTTGTGAATTTTCCTTTCGGATTTTGCTTTAAAGTGTGGTGGTAATGTTGCAAGAATAGTTTGAAATGACGTCCTAGTTTTGGTGAATGATCAACAGAAAAGTTAAAAATTACAAATGTGAATTTACGTCAACTTTCATGTCATCTTACGCTTTCTCCACTTTCATTTATCCTTTCATACTTGGTTGTCGTGTAAAGATATTTTGGACCTGGCCCTCTCTGAGAAAATCATCAATCTAAGTACTCTTATCAATTTCTTCTTACACACCATTTCAATAACATAATACAAGATTTCCTAATCTATAATCCAGTATTATTGCAAATCAAATAATTTTACCAAGTTTAAAATGCTCAACTTTACGTATGTCTTTTAGTTGTTTCTTCTGTTAATATCTTGTTAGTCGAAACAAATTTCTAAAGTGTTGGAAAAAAGTAAAAAATGTAACTGTGAAAAGGGGTGTAATTTACATTATTATTTCTTTTGACGTTAATATTTTGCTTAAATTTCAAAAGTTAATTCAAACCACCTTCGATCGAAAATGTCAACTACAAATGAATTTTCCTTCTGCTGGTTAAAATTGAGTTAAAATTAATTTCATCAAGCACGTTTATATGTTACGTTGAAATTTATGTTTAAACCGTGTATAAGACCAGTGTTTCATATTCATTGTTATTTTAACCGAAAAGTTATTGTTAGTCACCAAATATTTGAGGTTAATGCCAAAATATACCACACATAGTGTGTCTAGTTATAACAAAACTGTTTATAATTATGCTCTTAATTTTAAGACTTGTTAAGTAAGTTACAATTACAATATTATGTAGACTGTACATACTAACTTTCGTTATTAATAATGAATTATATAATAGTTTTCTTCTAATAAGCAACATTTATGTATTAGATGAAACAGTATACATAATATACATGTATTTTAATACCAACTGTACAGTTTAATGCTACAAAATTCTTGTTCTAAGAATAGATAATTTTCTTGTTTGTATTATGAATACATAGCGGGTTGACAAGGCGAAGCCAAATATATAGGTAGAAACTTTAATCCCTAAGATATTTATATGTTGTTGCACAATTTTGTTAATATTACACAAAAATTCTCACCTGTATACAGAAAAGGACTTTGTTAAATGACTGTAAAGGTATAAATAAAATAAATAACAATAAATAGAGTTTTATCATTTAACCACCAGCAAAGGATGCCCAATACATACATTATTATTAAACCAAAAATTATTCATTGTCAGGACAATACCCATTTTTACCCATTTAACCTTACAGTTATAAATACTATTTTCTTACAGTACAAAAACTCTAAGCGATATTAGGAAAGTGACACCAGTGTAGTATTTCTTTAAAATAACTTGAAGAGCGATCATATCTCAATAATTCTACACCTACTTCAACCTTTTATCAAAAGCACAAGCTTCTACCAAGAAAGCTTAAAAGTATTACTAGTAGAACGGTGAACCCTGCGATATCATCTTCACCTTTCAGGGAGAAAATGGGATAGAGGATCGACGATGTAGAAAATCAATTATACAGCTGACTTCAAAGGGTAATAAAGAAACTCCGTTTTCTGATGTTTTTATTAAAAATGGGGACCACAGACGACGATTAGTTAGGAATTTCGCGCTCGAAGAAATGACTATTGAGAGGTTTTAGGACTATAAGAATATTGAGCTCAAAAGCTTGAGTGAGATGTCTGAGAACGCTTCAACGCAAAAGATAATGGTGAAAATGATTATTTTGCGAACAAGTAGCTCTTTGTTTAATGCGACCTACAAATTCTCATTATCTTAGATATATTTTGTGCTAAGAAGTCTAAGAAAATTAGTTACAGACGGATCACTGTGTGACTAGTCTAATTCTTACGCTGTATATTCATATTACAAGTTTTGTTTTAAATGCAAAAAGTATCAAATTAAACCATTTATTATCTTCAGTGCTGCATTAACTTAACTCATTATTGTGTATTTAATTATTTTTCAATTGATTTAAGGACGAATATTGAAGGATTAAAAGTCATAAATGCTTAGTTTTAGAGTTTTCTTCTTTTATTTCACAAGTTAGATGCCTGTGTAAAAATCTATGTTTACATACCAAAGGCTACGCTATAAAAAGGACCGCTATACATTCAATAAATATCTTGATAAATATCCTGGTATTTACTGTCGTATCTTTAAAATGCAGGTTTTGCAAAGGCAGATGCTGATACAGGATAAAGTTCTTAGAAGGTAAAAAAAAAGTCTCGAAGTCTCGAAGAGCGGACGGTTTCTAGAAACAGGTAAGTACTAATTAAATACAATTTCTCCGAAATTAAAGCCAACAAATTTGTTGTGCAAAACAGATTAAGCCTCGTTTGTTAGCACCTAAGCTTGTGTTCTAAAGAGAAAACGTAATGAAGGACGAATCTGGGTCAGGTTTTCCCCTTTCAGCAAAACATAAATTAAAGGAAATTCGGAAGCCTAGCAGGCTAGCAGTGACACTGAAAATTTGTTTGGTACATGGTACATAAGCTACCTTTATGAATTTAATGTTGTAGCCGGCGTTGTCAAACGCTTTGGTTCGGTAACCTTTCACAGGTTACCGTCTTGAGTTTCAATTCGATGGGAAAATCGTTTTTGTTATCACAACTAACGATCAACTCTCCGGTGCCATCACCGGTTTTTATCCCTTAAGCACCAATAAAAATCAATCCAAGCAATCTAATTAACGGCGTTAGGCTCAGAATCGAAAAATTTTAGTGTGCCTTAGATAACCCCTTTTGAGATAATATTATAGTCGTGACCTTCTTGGAAAATTTATATTATAAATAAATTCATAGTTTCCTTCAAAGCTTGATGTTTTTTTTTTTTTTTTATAACTCAATTAGGCGCGCATTTGACCACAATCTCACCTGATCGTAAGTGATGATGTGGCCTAAGGTGGTACATGCCGGCCTAACAAATGGCTGTTCACTCTCTTCTTGAAGAGGCCCAAGTTATATTGCTGTGGAAACACTTCAGCGGGAAGCCCATTCCACTCCTTTGCTGTTCGCATTATGAATGAGTTACCAAAACGGTTGGTGCGGATTGCCGGGATGTCAACAACATAGGGGTGGAAAGCCAGTCTGCGCCTAGTGGTCCGATGAAGAAAAGGAGCTGGTGGAATTAGGTCATGCAACTCCTTCGCACACTCTCCGAAGTGCAACCTGTAGAAAACCGACAGACAAGCTACCCTCCGGCGGTGTTCAAGGTCTTGTAGCTTATCTGTGATGTCAGCGTCACCCACAAGCCTCACAGCACGCCTCTCCACCGAGTCTAGAGCGGCCAGCTGGTACTTGGCGGATCCGTCCCAGAGGTGACAGCAGTACTCCATACATGGACGAATTTGCGCTTTGTACAGCTGAAGCAGCATTATCGGTGAGAAGTACCGCCTCACCCTGGACAGGATACCGAGCTTCTTGGCAGCAGTTTTAGCTACAGACTCGATGTACTGGCCGAAGTTTAGCTTGGACGACACTTCCATACCCAGAAGGTGTAGGTGGTCGGTTATTGGTACCGGTGCATACCGGTGGTGTTTTCTGTACCTAGATTATCAAATTGAGGCCATCGGATCCATTAATATAAAACAGATTAGACTTTCTGCCAACACCTCGTCTTTAAATAAAAGAGCGTAATGAAGGGCGAATATAGGTCAGGCGACGACGTTAAGTTCAGCCCACTACTCGGCGAAATCCGAGCACTTTGGAGAATTCCTTTCGCAAACGGCTAAGATTCCAAGGAACTTTGTGTCATTGTTCTGCTGCATGCGGGGAATAGCGAGACGCACGCTTTGGGAGTAAACGCCTTTTAATTACGAAATGTACAGATAATGCATGAAACCAAAAAAATTGTTTGATAAATTGGTTCAGGAAGAGAATCAACACTTATTTAATAGTTGTGTAATGGTTAAGAAGTTACGAGACAAACACATAGAACAAAACCCAATACAATCATTTTGTACAAAAATTTTAGTGCATGAACATGCTGTTAGTTTTGCCTCGATATAACCTATGTATACATGTACCTATATCAAAAAGTAGTGTAATTATCAATAAATATACAATTATGTGTATTCGTTGTCTAGTTCCCATAGTATAAACTTTGCTTATTTGGGGCTAGATGGATCAATGTCATTAGGTACTGTGCAAGCAAAATTTCATTCAGCATTAGAAACACATAAAAAATAGTTTTATGTGGAAATATTAAGCGGGAGTGAACATTTTAAGTCTGAAATTTCGGATCTTAAAGTTCCGAAAGTTCACTTAAAAGTAGGTACCTCTGATATAGATTATAATATAAGATTGCAATATTTCGTAAATATTTGCTGCCAGCCTGCCAGTTCTTATACACAACGTTCGCTATCGATAACTTTTTCTAGTTACGTTTTATTCAATCTGAATCATAACTCATTTCAAAACTAATTGGTTAAAATAGCAGACAATATTAATATCAGATTTTATCAGTGAATAATATCTCAATACCTTTTGTCAGCTAACAACCCAATTACGTTGTTGACAATTCTTATTTAGGAAAACTTTTTTCCCAAATGGTTCTACATCAGGAATCAGTCTTCAGGAAGTTGTTATTTTGAACGGATGGAACTCTTTCCGACGGAAGATAAAATATGATTATCCCGGCTTCGTTAAACATTTTCATTACAAAAGAGAAGCACAACATTTAATTTTGTTCGAAGGAATAATTGTACTCGGCCCACCGAACAGTTTAGGATAAATTGAAGTAGTAAAATAGACAAATTAAATTACTTTGGATTTGGATTTTGATGAACGCTTCATTTTGAAGGTAGCTTTAAGCTCCTTGATTTTTTAAAAGCCAATTAAGATGAATACTGACTTTTTTTGATGATAAAATGAAATAAATTGAAATGTCTGGCTGTGCTGTGCCTGTCAAGGTGAATTGTAGTAGGTACTTATTTAATATGCTGAGTCACATGCACCACAATTAATTGAAAAAATAAATGTCTTATTTTATGTGTCTTTTGAATTAAATATATTTGTATGAAGACCGATTTGGTGTAGTGGTTAAGAAGTTGGCTACTACACCAAAGGTCGCAAGTTCGATCCCCACACGGTACAAACATTTGTGTGCATGAACAGGTAACAGTAAAAAATAATCATATTATCTTGTTCACACGATATAACACGGTCAAGTTAACGTCGTATCCCGTGGATAATTTTTAACTTCCCGTCAGTACTGACATAGGTTTTGTCAGTATTTAACCGCAAGGTTTGAATCGTTAATAACCTGCTTCGCATCGTGATTCTTGGCATGATACTTTTTTCAACCAAAACTCAAAATTTCATAAGGTTTGGAGGATGCTGATATAATCCTGCCTACGACAATAGGGTGGGTCGTAACATTTTCGTTCAGGGTAAATTTTAGTATCCTTGACATTTTGCGTATATTCCCTCAAGCTCTGATTAGTTTAGGAGTATTACTTATGATCCTAATTTAAGACTCGTCGGTCTCGGGGAGAATCATGTATTAGTACCTAACTACTATTTAAGATGATATTTTTTATGGTAGTAAGTAATCAACTCAGAATATGCCACAGAACCAACTAAACTGCTGGACGATATTTTTGAGGGCGTTAAATATAAATCATTTTATGATTCAATGATCTGAACAATGATGGTTTATTCAATAATTAAAGATACATTTTATGCTTCGGTTCATTTACCTAGCCGGATCGTATTTATAAACGTTGGCCGTGACGTATTCTGCACTTAAGAACCAGCTTACCTCAGCAGCTATTTGTTCTGTACTATGGCTGGTCATTGGCCACTAGAGCTAGCTGACAGAAGTCGCAGTCCGTTCTAGGGCCCTCGCACATTTGAATGGCAAGATAACTGCTGAGTCGTAGCAGTCGTAGTGCAGTTGCCGTGCTTGGATAATGTGCTACGAGCTTTACACGCAATACATCTTCAATACGTCAAAAAAAGTTAAGCCACTTTGAATGACCATTCTGAAATACTGTAATAAGAACCAAAAACACTTTTAACCTATTTTCTTCAGTTCACTATGTGATAAAAATAGTCAAATGACAAATTTTTTTACCGTTTTAATTACTTTCAAAACGGAATATTACTTTCATAAAATCCCTAACATTTTCGTTCCTTTTTATCTTGTATGTTAGGAACATGACAAATGAAAGAGAAAAAGCATTTTTATTTCAGTGCTGCATCAACGAGGCACCGAATCCATTACGGTTTAATCTCCCTTTCAGTTAGCTTAGTCTTTTATGGAACGGAAGCATTGAAAGTAATTTCTTATGGAGCACTGCAGAATGCATTTAAATCTGTCCTGTGATCCTCAATTCTTAGTGCAGGTTAAATCTGGTTCAGGATTGAAGAATTGTTCAATTTCGTTCTGCGAGCTCTTTCACTTGATTTAGTAACTTTTGGCGTTATATTCGAAGTTACTTTTTGGCATCTGTTTTTTCTTATTTCTCTACCTGGAGGCTATTTTGGAAAGAAGAGATCGCTTGTAGGGTTAAATCCGCCTACATTTTACCATCTGTTTTTAGGAGTTCTGGACATGTATTATTTTGTCTTCCACAAAATCATTCATACTTTTAAAAATGAAAAGTAAAAAGAGAGAGTACCTATACAATAATTTGACTGTCACCAACACAATGTGTGAGATGCTATCTCATATTTAACCATTTATAGTAGGTATGAGTAGGTAATTGACTTGAAAAGTAAATTGTTTTGCTAAAGTTTCCAATTGTAGTTTTGTTTCAAGCGCATGCAAACAAGTAGGTTTTTTCTTGAAAATGTAACTTGTACAATTTCAAAATATTATTTTCTTTTTACTCGTATCCTAGCTCGGTAGCAGAAGAGTTCTGATGAGCAAACTGAGAATTTTAAAGTACTTTTTCCCAGCCACAGGAACTTTAGTTCGCAAAGTTTACTGTTTCGTAAAACTAAAACGGGTTGGTATCAACTCGTCTAAAAAGCAACTGGTCTAAAGAGCAACTGGTCTAAAATGCAACTCGTCTAAAGAGCAACTGGTCTAAAATGCAACTCGTCTAAAGAGCAACTGGTCTAAAATGCAAATCGTCTAAGGAGCAACTGGTCTAATCCACTGTATCTTGAACTTTTGTAAAATTTTTCGGCATTTAAAAAAAGGACAAATTTGCGTCCAAAACCAAAACTATTTTTAACATAATTGAACATAATAAAAATAATATTTTCAGTTGCTTTTGGTGAATCAGACCGTTGTTAGATAATTTTCACACATAGCAGCGACTTTTCATGATCGCAAAATTAATAAATAGTCTTTACTTTTAACAATGTCGCATAAGGGCTTGAAAACAGGTCCTATGGACCTGTTTTCTTGTTAGGTCACATTTGGTACGCCGATACCTCCTGTGTATACTACATGGCTTAAAAGGTTGTTTTTTTGAATACAAAGGACATGATCAAAATGTCATAGACAAATGACCCAGAATCGCCAGCAACGAAATGTGTTAAAATGGGATAACTATAGTAACCCTATAGCATATTCAAAAAATCAGCCTCCTAAACTATGTAGTATAGAAGTTATTGTACCGTATAACTTCATTGATATAAACAAAAAGATGAGGATACGTCATCCGCGCACCAAAGTTGGCCACACAAAAAACAGGTCTAATGGACCTGTTTTCAATTCAATATGACAGCGACTTGTTCGCGTGCACGTCAATGTTATGTGCCAGTTTTCGAATTCCCGTAGTATGAACGTAACGTATCTTCCTCTTTTTGTTAATATCAATGAATTTTTTACAGTTGAGTTACAAGTGTAATAATAAACACTTGATTTTACAATGTTGTTTGTGTGTATGTGTATGTAAAAATCATATGTCAAAACACAAGCTGAGTTTTTATTGTAATTTAAGAGTTTTCCTTATCTAAACATACAGGTTGTCATTTATTTCCAAAACCAACTGTTTCGAAACCTGGCTAAAAAAAAAATAAGAAAAAAAACAAATATGCAGTTTTAGTTTTTGCCAAAATTGGGCTAAGGCTAGTTTGACAATCTTTCTAAACTCCTCATAGTTCAGGATTTGGCCTACCACGCCTACTTTTTTAATGATTGCATTAATTTTTTTCGCTAAATCTTCAACAGATTTCCGCGTGAAATCGAGCTAAGTTCAAGAAAAAACACGATTTATTAATTTTTTGATCATGAAAAATCGCGATCTGAAAAGTCGCTACTATGTGTGAAAATTATTTAACAAATCATAATTATTAAAATTTCATTCCGGTCTGATTCACCAAAAGCAACTGTTTTTTTTTTTTAATGTTCAATTATGTTTAAAATAGTTTTGGTTTTGGACGCAAATTTGTCCTTTTTTTAAATGCCGAAAAATGTTACAATAGTTCAATATACAGTGGATTAGACCAGTTGCTCCTTAGACGAGTTGCATTTTAGACCAGTTGCTCTTTAGACGAGTTGCATTTTAGACCAGTTGCTCTTTAGACGAGTTGCATTTTAGACCAGTTGCTCTTTAGACCAGTTGCTTTTTAGACGAGTTGATACCAACCCACTAAAACTACCAACTAATCAAGCGGAAAATATCAGAAGAAAAATATCTCCTTGGCAATAATTAAAAACTCTCATATTTCATTACAAAGTTACAGGCAGCATATTTTGTTGATTAATAAAATTAAATAATGTTTTTTTTTTCTAATGCTTGTTCAACTGTATCGAATGAATCCTTTACATTTTTGTTGCTCAAACCATGTTTTTCATCGCTTTTTTTCGTCACCGGATAGTTTGCAAAATACTCGTAGATTTTACGGCCAGAAATTGAACTCGAGACGTGTGTTTCTGAGCTCCAAGCCAGAGTGTTCAACCTCTGGTCAACGACGGTCTCGCTCTCTCTATTATTTCGTTTACAACACAAAAATAAATAAATAATGATGAAATCGTCTTAAAAGTACAATTCTAAGACAGACTGCAGACCGCAGACCGCAAGCGTCACTACTGGTTTCTATGAATTTCTATGAAAGTGATTCCAAGCGTGGCCGCACTGCAGCGCTTGGTAACAAAAGTATGTCGCTTAAGCAGTTTGCGGTCTGCGGTGCGTCTTGGAAATTTACCTCTACATTATTGAAGTTGCATATATTTTTACGTACATTTCTAGAACACTCTCAGTTAATGACAACTTACAAAGAATTTACTATGTATCCGTGGTAAAATCTTTCTCTCTCTTTTTTAAGCTCATGGCGTTGTATGAACGAGCTTACTCCTACGACGCCGACTTCCAACTTTTTGTTCTAGTAACGTGCCGGGATCAAAAGCCCAAGAAATTATTCCAGGTTTAAAAAGTTTCATATTTTTTTAACGTAACTTCAGGGTAGTTTTGTAACAAATTATTAACATGATTAACTACTTTCCTAGTGAATAGAACCCGTGGATTTTTTTTGACTTCGTTTCAGTACTGACATACCCTATCTAAGTATTTTTATTGTAATACTGTCCACCTGTCATATTCCTAGTTTGTAGCGCGTGGTGTGTGGCGGTTTCCGGCTTCACCGTGTGCGGCGAGACAAGTCCCATACCAAATGTGTGAAAACTACAGGAAAACCCCCGAGTGGCGGCGCTTTGTGGCGCATGGCGTGGGGCCCTAAGACCTTGTGGTTGTGATCCCAAACAGTAGTGAAGACGTTTTATGTTTTCTTATGTGTTATAAGCAGCCATTGGCTTTTTACTTGTATTGCCTTGTACCAAGGCAAAAGTTCAATTATCTAGGATATTACGCCGTAAATAGGTGGTTTTTACTCGAGTTAATCCATACGGTAAATAGTATGAAAACGCTCATTTTCCCACGTGGTTTTCCATGAATAATAAATTACTGTTATGAATATTTACACACTCCGTATTACGAATGTAATTTGGAAAATAATAGGCTGCAGGTTGGACGCATATCAAGTTTTATTTTTTTAAGTTATTAAAAGTTCTCGTTGCAATTTGTGCAATTAACATTGTTATGACTCTGAACATGAAACTAATATAATAACTCAAACACAAGCAGCCGAAGGCGCTAAAGGAGGCAGAAAGCAATTTTAATCAGTACTATATTGTGTATTTTCTTGGATAACTGTGTTTTAGTTTGTATTAAAGAAAAACTATTATCACTACATATAGTACAAAACGAAGTCGCTTTCTCTGTCCCTATGTCCCTTTGAATGCTTAAATCTTTGAAACTACGCAACGGATTTTGATGCGTTTTTTTAATAGATATTGTTAAATTAAAAACAGTCATCAGAGCTTAAAGAGACGTTCTAAAATACAGACAGGCCTAAAAGCAAGGGTTTTTACAACCCTTAACACAATTATTATATCTCCAGGTCTCTGTCTCTTTCTCTTCTACACCGGTAGATAATACAATTTGTCTATAATATTTTATTTAATAACACAACTCGAGAAAGGTCGTTATCGCGTATTCCGTGCGCGTACGTGATAAGAAACGGAGAGGGGAGTAGTTTCCTGTTCAATTTACTTTGAGCATTTTATAGGCAACGTGTTTTTGGTTAGACCCTTTCACATATATTACACATAATATTCTTTAAGTGTTATCCTTTTTTGCACGTTATCTTTTATAAAGGTTTAGTGCTAATATTGAACCCTTTTTGTTTTTTACTATGAAATTCAACAGAAAAAATAAACCGCATGAGTTTTACCTTTGCTTTTCCTTCGCCATTCAATGATCCAAAACTACTCGTACTTACTTATATCCAGTCAATTAGATTCCATCGCAATGCGCAAAGGTCTTCTATACTGTGTTAACGTGTAAAAGGTTTTTGTGATTCGCACCCCTTAGATCCTGTGATCTTAATTACACTGGATGCCTGAGGTTCAGAACTTGGAGCTTTGGTGAACTCTGTCAGGCTAAAAATGATGATGAAAACTCGGTTTTAACTATTTATAAGATATCCCCCTTTTCCACGGCTTAACGCCTCTGACAGCCCCTTGTGACATATAGATGTATCTTTTAAAAATGAGTTTGGTTGGGGATGTTGGTCGGAATCAAAAAGACGAGATAAGATATACTTTAACAACAATGTTATTATTAACTGATTGACCACGGCACTATCTCAGATCCACGCTCCAGAACCAAAACAGCTGACGTAAGAGATGCCGCTGCCAAGCTAAATTGGGACTGTGGTTGATTTGAAGGCAAACAGCAACAGAGTGGGAGGGGCCTAAACAGACGCCTTTGCAGAGGACTGGCCGGAAAAGCCCCAAAATATATTCGTTTGGAGGGTGGGAAGAAAGACTTTTGCCCAGCAGTGGGATCCTCATGGCTCAATCAGATTTGGATAATTTACTTTATTGCACAAAGAAAACAATTAAAACAAAAGACCTCATCGCTAGAAGCGATCTCTTCCAGACAACGAATCACCAATTGACCAATTTCAAGGTTGACAAAAGTAAATAATCAGATCACCGTAAGCCGCGATTATCAGTGGTGTGTTTACCACAGAATGCTCGATGGATATCCAATGCTAAACACAGGTGTCAATTGATTGACACGCGTAAATTAATCAGTAACGATCTAGACACACTACTCGCCTAGATGGACACACCGGACATTGATTAGATAACGGCAAATTGCCTGATTAGGTGGCGAGTTAATTGTAAGCCGCGAGGTCAATCTGGCGTTCAATAGGCCCATTATAATATCCATTATTAGACTAGGTTATCCGACTCCTGTTGCGTTAGTATTGATAACATTAGAGTGGATGAATAGAGGAAAGATCGATTATCACCTCATTCATTGTTATTACGAATACTGTTGAATCTCGAATATGTCTTAATATATGTTAAAGTTTTTTTTTTTTTTTTTTTCGAGGGGAATCCTGTTTACGGACATCCCGCCCTCCGGGGGAAGGGCGGGGGTGTGTCAGACTCGCCCACCCCAGAAGAGGGTGGGAATACTGACTAAACCCCCCGGTGCTCCAACGTTGCCATCATGTTGATCGGGTTCGTGGGTACACACTGCGACATCCATGAACCCGGCAACGGCTGTCCACATCTGGACCCATCCACGTGTATGAGTGCACATAATTTCACGTAGTGATCAGGGCGTGTGAGGAGCACTCAGCACGCCCTCCACCTTAAGGCCCTTACGAGGCGCCGAACAGCCCCCGCTGTTGTCGCCCGTAGTGATGGACCGTTTTAGGGCAGCGTCAGATGGTTGTGATCCCGACGTCGGCGCCCGGTTCACCTGCGGCGGAGTGGGTGGGACGTAGCGTCCTCCTCTCTGATTCGCTCTGCCGCTTCTTTCTGTAAGAGGACCTCCTCGCAAAATGTGGAGAAGGCCTCCCAAGACTGTTCACTCACGGCTATAGTTTGGACGATTGCCGAGAGCGACAGGTCTTGTCCCACTTCTTGACGCAGTTGCGCCCTCTGTACTTGCCATTTTGGGCAGTGCTCCACCGTATGTTCGGCCGTATCTTCTACGTGCCCACACTCGTGGCACACAGTGGATGGCTCTCTCCTGGCTACGAGGCACAAGTACCTCCCGAAACACCCGTGTCCAGTTAAGACCTGGGTAATTCGGAAGGACAGGGCCCCGTGTCGTCGTCTTATCCAATTGTCCAGTGACGGACGGATAGCTTCTATGGCCCGGTGACCATAAGAAGGTCGCTATAGCCTTCCACGCCATAGCTCAACTAGAGCGTCTTGTCCGTCTTGTCGCCATTTTTGTATTTCTTCCGCAGCAGGATTTTCCCCGCGGGCCCGTATTTCAACGGTCTTGTGATATACCTCCGCGAGGACTGCAGCATCTAAATCCCATGGTGGGATTGCTGCCAGTACGCACGCCGCCTCCCAGGCTATAGTGCGGTACCCTCGTATGGCGCGGATAGCCAGGACTCTCTGAGGTCTTCGCAGGAGGGCCTGGTTTTGGGGACTAAGTGCGTCGACCCAAATTGGTGCGCCATACAGGGCCATGGACCGCACCACGCTGGTATACAGACGACGGCAAGCCACGTCCGGTCCGCCAATATTCGGTAGCAGCCTTGCTAAGCCACCAGCCGCCCTGATCAGCTTTGGAGCTAGCTGGACGAAGTGCGCCTTGAAGGTCCATCGGCTATCGAGGACGATGCCAAGGTAACGCATCGTCGACCCGATGCCGATGGTTACACCTCCAACCACGAGGTGCGCTCCGTCCGGTGGTGAGTTACGGGGGCCGTGAAAGCATATAGCCTCCGACTTATGTAACGCCACTTCCAACCCCAACATCTTTATTCGGTGTACAACGTGTGCAACACCGGCTGTAGCCACGATCCTCGCCTGTCTGTATGAGGGGCTGCGGGCGGTCACGAGGGTGTCGTCTGCGTAACAAGTTACTTCGACCCCACGGAGATTTGCGCCACGCAGCACCCAGTCATAGCCGATATTCCACAGAAGCGGTCCAAGGACCGACCCCTGTGGAACACCGCATGTCATCTCCCTCCTTTCCCAGGTTCTCTCAGTTGGGTAGATTACCGCCCTGTCCTCAAAATAAGCAGCCACAATTCTTTGCAAGTAAGGTGGGACGTTATGGTACGTCAGCGCTGCTCTAATGCATTCCCAGGGGAGGGTGTTGAATGCATTGGCGATATCTAAAGATACCGCCACCACCACATCTCCCTGTGATACTGCCTCTTGCGCCGAAACCTTCACTCTATGTATGGCGTCAATGGTAGACCGCCTACACCTAAAACCAAATTGGTTCTCGCTGAGACCCGGTCCATCGCCGTCCAGGTGCTCGACGAGGCGAGCAGCTATAAGCCGCTCAAAGAGCTTATTAGCCTCGTTAAGCAAGACAATGGGTCGGTATGCCGACGGCGAATCCGGTGGACGGCCATCTTTTCGCAGCAGGACAAGTTTGCCGGTTTTCCAGTCGCGTGGATATCGGCCCTGTTCCAGACAGGCTGCAAATAGATGCCGGATCCGCGGCTCCCAGCCACCGTGCTTCAACGCTAGTACCCAAGCTTTTCCCGGGATGTTGTCGGGTCCAGGTGCGGTATTTTTGGCTTGGAGCCTTAACACCGCTGCTCCAATTTCCTCCTCCGTGATGGCAGGAATACTCTCATCGGGCTCCGCACAGCGACCAGTCGGCGGAGCCATCGGTGGAGGTACGTAGTCCCCTCTGGATGGAAAGAGGGTTTCCACGACTCTCTGCAGGAGCTGTTGCTCGAGGGTTGTCGTCAATGGAGGGGCCCAAGGACGGAGTTTCTGCCTAACCATCTTGTAGGGCCTGCCCCAGGGATCTCTATCTAGCGACTCAAGAAGCTCTTCCCACGCTTCCGCCTTTGCCTTGGCTATTGCCACTTGAAGAGATTTGGCGCAGGCTCTATACTGGGCGTATAATTCCGCCTCTCTGGCCTCGTCCCGGCGGCGTCTTCTACGCGATCTGGTGTACTGGCGTCTGGCGGATACACAAGCGTTACGTAGTTGAGTAAGGTTCGCCGACCACCAGTACACTTGACGCCTTGGCGGACATGGCCGTGCCCTAGGCATCGCCGCATCACACACTGTCGACATCGCATTGTACAAAAAAGCAGCCTCTTCATCAACGTTAATGACACCATCTGGTACTGGTAGCCATGTTTGAACGATAGCCGCTTCCAGGAATAAATCTCTATCTAGCCGCTTGAGGGCCCACCTGGGTCGTTCCCCAACGAGAGGCCGGCTTGGACCGGTCTGAGTGTTTGGAGTGGCGGAGACTTGGTACCGGATGTACCTATGATCGGATAGTGTCTCCACATCCTCCATGACCTCCCAGTCATGCACACGGCGCGCCAGGGCGGGATGAGCGAACGTGACGTCGACAATCGAACCGCCCTGTTGCCGCACACACGTGTGCACCGACCCCCGATTTAGAACAGTGAGTCCCGACATTGTCGCCCAGTCTTCCAGTACTTGTCCACGAGGATTTGTTGCTGGGGAGCCCCACGCCGTTGATTTGGCGTTCCAATCGCCCGCTACCACTAGAGGGTTTGTGCTAGCATTCGTTAACGCAGTAACTTCTAGAAGAAATTGTTCGAAATCGGCCAGCGAGCGATTCGGTGAAAAGTAGACAGCTACTACCGTCACCCATCTGAAGGACACCGCCACGCAGCCCCGACCCTTCGCTACTTTTTCGATAGACGGGGCGCCCGCAGATGTCTGGGTGACGATAGCTACATCGCCCGCCAAATCTCCCATCCAATTGTCCCTCTGAGGGATTGTGTACGGCTCCGAGACGATTGTTATGTGCGTCAACCACTCCGCCATGCTTTGGGTCAGAAGATCTTGAGCTCTGGCGGAGCGGTTGAGATTGGCTTGTAGAAGTCGTAGGGCCATTTATTCGGTCGTAATCAGTTCCTCCGTAGCCCTTCTCGTGGGGCTAACCGATTGCGAGGGGACCCTGGGGCCATCGCTGGTCTTAGTTTTCGTCCATGTACGTGTTTTGTTCTTCACAGGTTTGGGGGCTTTGCATGCCTTGCCTCCCATCCTGTGGCCTGCCGGTTTGTTGGCCGCCGAACATAAGCTGCATTTTGGTGTTTCTATACAGGTTGCAGCCTTGTGTCCGGGCTGGCTACATCTGTAGCACAGCCCGCTGCGATCAACGTCCGACGGACAACGGGCGCTAACGTGGCCTACCTCTTGGCAACGATAACAGCGCAGGGGTCTCGGCTCGGACACCTTGACCTGCGCCGCTACCCAACCCACCAATAATTGTCCTTTTTCAGCGATCATTTTGGCGGCCGCGACAGGGCACCGCAACCACACAACTCCAAGCCCGCTCGCTAGACTGCGACGGATAACTCCTGCCTTTATTCCATTTGTTGGGCAGTGCCCTTCGCGTGCTACGGCAGCTAAAACCTCATTTTCAGTCACTGATTCATCCAGCCCCGCCACTCTCATGTCAACCATTTTGACGGGTCTGGAGACTTTGACGTCTTCGGTGCTTAGAATTTCCCGCAATTTAGCGGCAAGAGCGTCCGCTTTCTCGTCATTTGATTCCCCAGTTACCTCTAAAACTCTGCCACCCGTCGCCGCACATTTAATGCGCAGTGGTGGTAGCCCGAGGCCTGCTAGGTCTATTTTAGATTTCGCCTGTTTGAGGACCGTTTCATACGTAATGCCCTTCTCCTCAGCCCCTGGTAGTAACGTTAATGTCACGGCCGCGGAGCGGGGGGGACATATTTTTACCTTCGTAGGAGATTTCGCCATCTTTGTTTTTGTCGCCGGTTGAGCTTTAACCTTTTTAGTGCCTCGCGAAGCAACGACGCTCCAACTCTCGTCCATGGGCGGGGGCGGAGGCCTCACCATACGCGGCTCTTTCGGTGCACTCTTTTCTGGTGGAGCGGAGGCTACATTTTTGGGTTTCGTCTTAACCTTAGACTTCTCCTTTCTTCCCTTTTTTGGGGGTGAGGCGGGAGTTTCAACCGCCTTTTCTACAGCTTTGACCTGGTCAGAGGCAGGCTTCGATACCAGGCTAGCTTTAAGTTTTGCCGCCGCGACTTCTTTTCTCACTTCGTAAGCTAGTGGCGGACTTAGCTCTTGCTCCGGCTTTTTCTCATAGCCTTCCAACTTTGCCTCCATTTTTAAGTCAATCCAGTCCATGACTTGTTTAGACACGGCACTGGACACTTTTTCCACCACCACACTTATGAGGTTACTTATGAATTCCTCCGAAACGAGCTGTTTTTCAGCATCACTACGCGCCGTTGCATGTAGTGGCTGTGCCTCCGACACAGGCCGCATTTCCTTATCGTCCATTTTCGATGAGAGTAGACTCTCTGAATCAACAGTCTTAGGCATTATTTTAAGCCGCTGTAACTCCGCTTTGAGCCAGGTATTTTCGGCTTCAAGCGCCATGGCCTTTTCCAATAGGGGAATCTTCTTAATATCTTCGATCCCATCCGAGATGTTGGATTTGGCAACATTTAGAGCCTTTTTGAATGTCCATTTAAGATTTTTTGAACGCGAACCAACCCCCTTTACCAGTTGTGCGCTGTCATTAATTTGGGTCAAAATTTCCGTCAAGGTTTTCTCGCCTGCTTCTACATCGCTCACGCAGGGAGACGGGTCTGAGAGACGCGAGGCCAGTCTTTTGGCTCTGGTTTCTCTGACCTCCCGCACTTGCTCAGCCATTTCTCTCTCGGCCTGGAGTTCCATTTCCATCCGTTCTGCGGCCACTAGCCGCTCCTTTGACAGTGCCAATCCGATGTAATGTCCTGTAGTTGGGGGCCGTCCCCTTCCCCGTCTGGTTGTTGAGACTTTGGGTGCCGGCAGTGACTTCTGCTTGTCTGTGTCCAGGGTGTTTCCTAATGTTTTGCGTCCGTTGTCCGGGCTGCAATCTCTTCTGCCATCGTCCGATTCTATTTCGGTGACGGACATGAATGACCCATCGGAGTCTGAAGACGCGCCGGCCTCCAATTTCTCCTTTTCCTCGACCACAGTGTCTAAGGATGTGGTGTTACTCTCTTCAATGCTCATCTGTCGCTCCTGCCTCTTGCGAGCTCTTTCCTCTCTCTTTGAGGTTTTAACCTCCGCCTTTTCCTGTTTGGGCTTAAGCCATTTTGAGAGTTTTTTGTTCTCGAGTTCTCCCATAGTCAACTCCTCCTCCACTACGCACGGTAACATGGCTACTAAGACATCTGTGCCCCCTCCCAGATTACGTTGAGGGCTGCCCGCTGAAGCGGGGAGGGATTCCCCACCGTCGGAGACGATGGGACCCACCTGGGTAGTACTTTGCAAAGGTCCAATATTCATGTTTTTAAGTTGGCCGAATAAGTCGGCCGGCTATCTGCTTGCGGCTGGTCTCACCCTTCCAGCCATTTCACCACAAGGCGCGCAACGCTCCGAGGGATAAGGGGTTTTTTAAAGAGGTTTTCTCCTCGCGGTTCACCACCTCCATGGTGGTAACCACCGGCCGCCTCAGTGGCGGTTACGGCCCCGCCCGACGAGGGCCAGTCACACTGGGCTCCCCGCCGCGCGGGTTGTCTTTCTTCGCTTCCCCGTAGCAAAACGTGCTTTGGGTACTGAGCCCCCCTACCACGACAAGGTGAAGACATATTCAGGGGAGAATATATGTTAAAGTGCCTTTATATTGTTTTCGAATCAAGTATTGATTAGTAGCCAAAGACCAAATTCGTTTAAAGGAGCTTGAGAACTAGGATATCAATACCATTTTTTTTTTTAAAGTGCCTTTATATTTTTCGAATCAAGTATTGATTAGTAGCCAAAGACCAAATTCGTTTAAAGGAGCTTGAGAACTAGGATATCAATACCATTTTTTTATTTTTTTTCTTTTTCGGTTTCGGGGATATAAATCATTCTTTGACTATCCCATGGGGTAGTATAGGACTCTTAAGAGGGGTAAGCCTACCGCACTAGAACATACCCCGGTATACTCTTTTCTATACGCCACATCGCCCCCGCGGTCGGTCAAGCCTTAGCGCCGGGCCTCCTAACGCTAGGGGGGCATTCTGGTATACTGGAACACCCATAGACAGGGACACTGTGTAGTGCGGTGTGGGCTCCCTAGCACTCACCCCTGGTGTCACTTTTAGGGAGCAAGATTGAGGGGGGGGGGAAACCACCTCCTTCTCGCTCCCCACCGCCTGCGAGGAAATCAACACCAAGACCAGCTGACTTCAAACTAAGCAGAGCTTGTTCTATGGGTAGCAGATAGGTAGGTACTGTAACATCATCGACCATCACAAGCTAATGCTTTGTGTTCATTACAAAACTTGCAGCTAATCCTCCGGCACTGAAAAACACCCATGAAAAACCCAAACAACACAGATTCAAGTTATACTTACGGATTTATAATTCACGTTCAACAGAATCTAGTAGTCATATTAAAAAGTAACTAACTTACAGCTTACCTTTTAAACAACAAAATATCTAGGTGAAAGTAATAATGATGTTACAAGAAAGACAAATAGGCTAATGAAAGAAATTACGATGATAAATCTTGTAACGAAGTTTATGAACTAACTTTGTATTCATTAGTTAACGCAATTAATTTCACCAAAAACTGGCTTATTTGTAACAGAAGACTTTGTTTAATGAAGCTGTGATAATGCAATGTTTTATTAGAAACTAGAAGTTGCCTGTGACTTCGTCTGCTCTGGCATATTTTACACACTTGATAGCAAATTTTCAGATGATTATTGAAATTCAAGTATCTTGTATTGAATAGAGCGATTTGTGATTTTCCTAAGTGAGGTTCTGTAGCGAGTTTAGATTTTCATTTGAAAGTCTCATATTCACCACTCGCATCAACTTGAACAAATAAGGTTTTTAATTCGGTATTACTTTAATTAGGGGCTTCCTCTGACGTAAACATACCATATTTTTTAAAATGTACATGAACCTTCGTATTGTTGACTTATATCTATTCATATCTAATTTGTATGTTAGAGATCGTCTAAGCTGTAATGACGCGCCCCTCCAGTACTTCTACGTTTACAAGGAAGCACTCTTGTATTTCAGCTTGAAATTACGCCCTCCACCGCATAGACGATCTCTACCAGATAATTATTTTTAAATGTAAGTCTATTCTATCTTTAGAACCTGTTACTTATTGGAATATTATTGAACTGAAATTCGGTTGAATAAAGTAGTATTATTTTGGAGTTTACAGTACCTACTAAATCAAGTATTTACTTTGAGTTACAACATCATCCTGCTGGCTATGTTTATTACTGTACATAAACCAGTTTCCTGTTTCATAATTAAACAAAGTAATTTAAGCTTAATTAAATTAAAGTCAATTATTTACAATGAGATTACAAAATCACTTTGATGATTGTGTTCATCACCGTAGATCAGACAGGTTACTGTTTTATAATTAAATTAAGTTTAATCATTTTAAAAGCTTTGCATGCGTTAAATTGTTCGGGAACCATATTATGTGCGTATTTTGTTAATTCTGTGTAATTAAAAGTTAGAGATAAACTGCGAACGGTTAGTTCGCATGAATTAGCATTCGAGTATTTTGGAAAATAAAATCGTTTCAATGTTTTGTTCCCAAAGAGAAATTCTGATTCAGATTATGTAAAACAAAACAGAGAAAATACAATGGTAATTAATAAAGTTTCCAACTGAATTCAACTCTCAAAATTTACTTAAGTGAAAGAAATATATTAACAACAAATATTTTCAACATCGAAATAATGATTATTATAAAAACTGAACAAATTACTATCGTAAAGCCAAAACTACCAAACATTGTAGCATTTTTTTGCCCAAAACTGTTCCACATCGTTGAGGATGAGCCTAAATTATTAATTACATCTCTACAACCCTGTATATTTAAGCTGACGTATTACTACCAAGATTTCCTTGAACATTGAATATTTATCAGATGCTGTCACTTTGTTCATGAATAATCATTTAGAGCTATATTTCCTACAACACTTTAAATTAATCAAAATTTTGATATTTTTAGGCTGTAGTTGGGGAGAAATATGGCGTCGTGGCTTAGTGATTATAGTGATAAAGCACTTTGGTTTTTGAGCCGGAAGACCTATGTGTTTATTTAGTACATAATGTTTATGTTGCCGCCTTCAGTGTTCAGTTTTAGCCACCTCTTATGGCTTACCTAAACAACCAGCTTCGTCGTTGGAACACTTTGCTCTTAAAATTAGCTCGGTGAACAGGTTTCTCAAGATTTCGTTCACCATGACGGCAACAACCAGTGTACCTCTCACTTCCACTTTTGGGATATGATGTTGCTGTTTTATTTTTAACACTACATGTACAGATTATTACTTACTAGTGTAGAAAAAGAAAGAAACAACTATTAGAAAGTTCAATACAATCAAAATTGACAAGCCAATCTGCTTGCAGCCTATAAGTGGGCGCTAATTATTATTTGTTCTTTTTAGAACGAAGAATAATTAGGTAGAATAAGCTTTTTTGAGCCTAGATTATTTCTGCCTTCACAGTATAGTTTCTAAGTTTTCACATTTTGCCTTATGCTACACTGTTAAGCTTGTCATGGTCATTCGAGAAGTAGGTAAGCAAGTAAAGTTAAAGCTTGAACTTATCTTTTTCTCACAAATAACAGTTGGAATCTCAGCACTTATAGAATATTATGTCAATTTGTAGCCTTTTCTATTCAACTCAGATCTATGAGAAAACTGCTACAGGGTTTCACAAGTAAATGGATAAATGTTTTCATAGCGACGCAATCTTTGAAAAAGAATTTGCTCGGAAAGAAATGTCATTGCACTTTCTAGTCACTTATTAAAAACATTTCTATTTAGAAATATAAAATATATAATAAAATATTTTAACTCCGTCCCAATATTTGATATCTATATGAGTAAAAATTAACTATCAATGTTTTCTGTTGGTCGTTAGGACTTTTATCAGTTAAAATAATTAAGAGAATTTGCCAGGAAGATTTTCTTAACAACCCCAAACGATTACGCTCGAATTGTGTCATGGAAAAATTACTTATTGTAGCTCTTACTAGTTTTTTTTTGCATGAATGAAATGAATGATTGGTGCCCGTGGCGCAGTTGTGACAAAGATCGGCGACGATCGCTGTTGTAAAGCAACACACGCCGGGTCGGAAATAGGATGGGTGACCACCCCGACCGAAATTTAGTGATGTGTTTTTCAGGTATCTCCGTGCTTCGGAAGGCACGTTAAGCAGTTGGTCCCGTTCGACGTCGCTAGATGTCAGTCGTTAAGCTTAGTCAGAGGCTTCAGGGCGGCTTGATAACATCTGGCATTAAGGTTGCTCACTAACCTTACACCCCGCCAACAATCCGCACTGAACCCGCGTTTTGGAGTATGGCTTGTTCCACATCATTTTCCACATCATCACATTGAGGTGAGGCCTGTGCCCAGCAGTGGGACGTATATAGGCCGTTTATGATTTTTTTATGAATGAATGATTAAGAATCAATTCACTACCATGTGGCACCTGGATTTCTACTAAGAAGCTTTTAATAAAAAAGGCAGCAATTCATAAAATCCATCATTTCTTCAACTGAACGGAACAGTAAGCGCCATGCCAATTTTTGACTTCAAATCAAAGTTTCACGACTTACCTTTAGGTGTTTGTATAAGATAAGATAAGACAACGTCCTTTTTACTACTAAATACAAGAACTAAAAAAAGCGATAGGCTAGGCGTCCGATTTGGTGTAAAGTTAAGGAGTTGGCTACTTTACCAATATGAACATATCTCTTTGTATGAATCTAGGGGTTTCTTTTGTTTATCATGTACAGAGGCGCACCCATCAACCTCTACATAGGGGCACCTTATGCGGCTGACATTAGACCCATTTTGCAATAGATTTGTAAAGGTTGATGTATGCGCCTCCGTACCTATACATCCAGAAAAAGTATTTCAATACATTAATCCATCGTCTCGTATTTGAACTTTGCTTAGTTCGGGGCTAAATAGCGCTGAGTATAGTGATGTCCAATGATATTCACAATTTATTTATTTATACTGCGTAAACCTAGAGATGCATTCGAACGGAGTCATCGTTACCATTTTCTTCAGATGATTGATGATTTTTCTCAAATTTTAGAACCGTATTTTGCCAAGACAGTTTAATAGATTTTTGAAAGCAGGAATAATAGTTATTTTCATAACAGGAAAAGCTTTCTCATAAAAAGTACTATTTATAATTGAACCTCTGAAAATCTTTTTCCAGCTTTGTGCGCAAGGTTTTTGAAAGCCCTAAAACATAATTTTATCACGAAGAAATAGTAATATTTTTGTAATTCCTTTTGGACCTAAACAGCCACTTAGCTAAAACGGGCTTGAAATTCCTGCGAAGTGATATTTCCCTAAATGAAAGCTCATTAAGCACTATAGATATCTAGAATTCAAGAAAGATGCCAAATAGATAATCAGAGTTAAAAGAGAAGGCGAAATGTAATTACATCAAATTCCGTCCCAACAAATTGGAGGTCGACAACGCGCCACGAATTTTAAGATCAATTGTCAAAGATATCTTGTTTAAAGACATCTCTCAAAATGTTAAATTGCAAGTCGCTTCTGATTTGATAGGACATTCACAAGTACTGCGAACATTTGAGTGTCCTTATAAAATGAACCTTGCAAAAGATATTCATCGGTAATTGTTTAATTTTGTGAATGCTGCTGCGGGTTGAATTTTTACTTGATGCTGCAAAAAAAAGTCACAACGTTTTTTTGCATAATGTAGAATCTAGGTGTTTTTGGTATAGAAAGAAGAAGCTGTTGATACCGCTAAAGTAAATCGATACCTCCCACGTAAGTTGTTGTATCCCCAAAACTGCAATTTTACAGGAGAGCGTTTTAAACATTCAGATTGGCCTAGAAACTGCATTTATTTATGTAGCTTTGTGAAATTTGTTATATGAATAAAATATATGGTTTTATTGACTATGTTGAAAGAAATATATGAAATAATTGCATATTTTCTAAGAATTGTGGCTTGCAACATTTTACTACGGAACCCAGACTGTGAAAACTGTTGTATCTCATACATACAACATTATACTGTGGAACACAGACTGTGCCAGCTGTGATATCTCATACTTACAAGATTATACGGTGGGGTCTTGGTTTCATCTTTAGTTGTATCTCATACTTACAATATTATTTTATGAAGTTTAAGAAAAAGTTCGCTGTTGTAAATGATTCTAGTCTCACTATATGTCACATTAACAATACAATTTCAAGTGTATATTATTGATATTAGATAAATATTGTCAGTTAAGAAATAAAAGTTCAATTATTAATACCAAAGAAGAATGGTCACGTCCCATACAAAAAATCCCAGGCCCGACAGAAACGTAACATATCTCGTTTTTTTAGGTATATTGTGTATTGTTAAAATACATATACTTTATATTCGAAATCAATGGCTAACACCAAAAAATATTGCCGTATGTTTTTATTCAGGCGATACACTAAAAAAATGCAAAACGCCTATTATCTATAAAATTCGTATAAGTATGTAATTAAATGACGAAAAAATAGCTATGGTATGTATCTAGGTGATCAGGAGATGCAGTTGGATAGATAAATAAACTCGTAATACAACGATCAACTTAAGATTCATTGAAATCGTGGTAGGTTTTCGATTATTTAGTAGCATCTATCAATTGGCCGTGGAGGAGGCCTATGTTCAATAGTAGAAAGCTATGGCTTTAAATGATGATGATTATGATCTATTGAAACAAATCAATTGAAACAAAATTGTTTCTGCAGCCTATTGCCGCTGGATGTCTATATATTTCCATATTATATACTCCCGCGGCTTTTAAATGCTCACTGCAATACGACCGTGCTAACCTCACGTGATAGGTGCCGATTGAGAATTTAATTAACTCTTTAATTGTTAATTGTGGAAAATGTTAAATATCCGGATCATTTCCAGTCAGTTTGTTTTAAACACTCCTGTGAAACGACACTCTTTGTCGGTTTAAATTATTTTCCTCCACATACTCAGATAATTGATTGGGGCGTTGTATATTTTGATTACTTATTTCAATGAAATCTTCTGTGTATGGAATGTCTCCGTAAGGATCTTCAAAATAAATAATTAAAGCTGCAGCAATTTCGAAATCTTCTAGTAGGTATAAGCGGCACATGTTTGTTAAATAGTCTGTTTCTAAATATCTTGAAGTCGCGCTTGAATTTCCCGTTTATAGTTTCCACGACCCATCGCACCATTGTGATGAGTCGTGATTTATTAGCTTCTTCGGTGCTTAATTGCGTGTCTTGTAGTCGTTTGGTTGGCGGCATGTGAGCAGTATAGCCATATGTTTCTATTAAGGGAATAAAGCCTCGGTCCAAAATAAATGAGTCTCCTGCATGGGAAAAAAGTGGAACGGTCCGTCTTTAATGGGTCCATCATGGTTTTGCAATCTCATTTTCATTATATCAGCATCGGTTGTCCGTACAGAGTACGGACCTATTATATCCAAAATATATCCATCCGCGCACACGATCATTAATGGTTTTATTAAGTTCCTATTCTTATGAAGGCTATAACTGCGGCGTTGAAATAAAAAGTTAGAACTTTTTCTATGTAGGTTCCATCGAATATAACTATTGGTTTTGGTGACTCTTCGTTACCAAACAAAACATTTGGCAAAACCCGGTTGCGGGCTATCACTTCGTCCCTGGTTATATGGTCTAAGTCTAGGTGCAATGGAACAAAGTCAGTAATGAGACACTGCCTGACTTTATGTATTTTTCTTCCAATGGTACGCTCGGATATATTAAAAAATTAAGCCATTCTATTATTCGGCTCCCCTGATCGAATTTTGCACAAGTAGATAGCCAAGTCATTTCTGGGAGTATTTGAGGACCGATAAAGGCTTAGTATTTGACTCAGCAAATCGTTGAACTTGGCTCTGTTTCTTCAGTCCAAAACCATAACTCGTCGTCAGAAACGTCATCTACTTTGAACGTATCGTATAAGCAGTTTGTTCTCCTGTTGTGTTATCGAAAAAATCACTAACTATCAAATTTGCAAGCTCATTCATTTCTGATTCATTGAAACTTATTGAAAGAAACAGATAAAAACATACAGAACAAGGTGGTTAGGAAAAAATAAAACAAACAATAGAAAAATAAGGAATAATTTCGACCAGGCAGCAGTGTCACGATGTCTAAAATTAAATTAACCCCACTTAGCTAATGCCTGGACCTGATAGGCTCAGACGCTGATTTTTAGTAGGGCCAACCGAGTGGACGCACCGACATTCGCAGCGACTAAGCAATGATAATTATAAAAATAAATATTTAAAATACATAAAATATAAAGTGACGTGTACCTACCCAGTGTAAAAGTGTGCAATACAATACATAAATACTTTGGGGGATGTGTATTGGTAATGGAGACTCTAAAACAAAAATGAAATATGACATTTTATTGCTTGTAAGCAAGCTATCAATTAAACGATCAAGGTTAAGGCTCTTTATCGGTGAATCAGTAAAGAGAGAGCGCTCTATAAATTACTTAACTAAAAATATTCCTATATTTTTAGTTAAGTATGTCGTAACATTAAGCAAAAAATAAAACAAATTTTGACTATCAACTTCCGATGCAAACATTATAATTTACTACATACCACATTTATTTTTATTTTATTCCAACGTAAGACATTCTATGTATTACATACAACTTTTTTTGATGGACGCTTTACGACGTAAAATGTTGTATGTATCACAAACAACATTTTCTTATACTCGCTCAACAGCGTAAAATGTTGTATGTAAAACATACAACATTGTTGAATGTTTACTTGACAACGTATACTGTTGTATGTAATCTATACAACATTTTTTGTTGTTACATAGTTATAACGTATTCTAATCAATTATCAAGTCCTAATAACGTAACATGTGCGGAAAACTTGAAGCACTTGACACACGGACCATTTCAGCTCTCTCTCCGGCGTAGTCTGTTTTATCTAACCCATACAACACGCAAGCGCGCGATCTGCCCCGCCTCGCGCACCGCGTAAACGGTTGTCAAGGACTATACGGTGTTATAGTCCGTTCCCGTTCAAAAGTTACAACTCTTTACGTCTTGAAATTGCATGAAATAATTGTGTTTTCGTAAGTTTTAATTTTTTTATGCATAGATTACTAATAATAAAGCTCATTTTTAGTAAAAACGCTAAATCGCATTTTTGTGGGTTACAACAACTTACGTAGGAGGTATCGAAATACAAATAAATTGTAAACGGCTTTTGTTTTGTTAATTCGTTCTTGGCGAATTAAAAGTACATAATTAGGTCTTTCTTTTTTTTTCTGAGTATTCTATACTAAGTCATAGATATCCCCCCACTTTAATTTAATTTGATTCAATAGCTCCAAAGCATCCTGAGTCACTTTGAAGTTGTGCACTAATCCCTCTGTTAGCCCTCACGTTTTGGCATCGATATTTTCGTCTACATGTAAAGAAAATAAGAAACGATTAACAAACCTATAGTAAAATATCTATCGCTAAAAATAATTAATTTAAACCAAAATCAGAATTGGTAGCTTTCTCGGCCGAAAGGTGGATCGGAGACTTTCTTGATTTATTCTGAAATGTAAACAATTCAACCGGAATTTCTAAATGTTTTTAAGACGGAACAATAGGATGGGTGGCGGAGTCGTTGTTTACATAAAATCGCTTCAACAATAATTGCTTTATCTGTTCTCATGTAAATTTTCGTTTATCTACGGTTTAGTTGATTGTCTTCGAGAAGAGGGTCTATCTGGAATCAGCTGGCCTTATGAATTTATCAGCAAAGAATTCGAGTTTGACATTGCAAGGGGAGGGAAAGATGGATAAACTTTGTTTAAAAAATTAATGCTAGTCTATTCTTATTAAACAAACAACAGCCGTTATGCGCTGCTCTGGGAAAAGGTCACTTAAATAAAAGGTATCACGAGCGGTATTTCAACACACGTGTTGGCTGAGCACAAGTTCTCAGTAGGGGTGAAGGCTAGTGAGAAACCTTTCTGTCAGATGTTATCAAGCCTCCTTGAGGCGTCGCTAGGCCTAGGTAACGACTGCCTCACAAAACACGGAGATGCCCGCAAAGTACATCACGAATTTTCCATCGGTTTGGTCACCCATCCCATACGCAACAATATGTCGTGAGTTACCTAACAACGCCGATCGTTGTCTATCCGCTGGAAAATAATTTACGTCAGTTTGAAATTGAAAAAGCCGTTTGAGTTTGTGTACCTTCGTCTTTACACGCGAAACTTTAGCACTGGCCAGCTGGTCGCAGACCCGCCTACCGTCCAGTTGGACGCGGACTGTTTACTCAAGCAAGTGGAAGTAGGTCGTGACTTTTATATTCCAGTTTGTCTATGCCTTTATGGCTTTGTAAGTGCAAGCTGGATTCTATGTTTTTGTTTGTCTTTTCAAATACATTAAGAAAAATTTTCGATATGTGATGTACAGACTCGTTAACTTCAACCTTAACAAAACCATCGCAAAATTGGTCTTCTGTGAGCAGTTTAAGGTTTATACTTGGTGGTTTAGTAAAGGTTGATGTGAACGCTTCTGCACGTAAATAATTAGGAGTTTGTTCCCATCTTTAGACATTTAAACACAGTTGCGCTGACGGAATCCTGCGTTGCTAGAGTTAAAATAATTACTTTTTAGTTAAGCTCTAAAATATTTCTGTTGCAGAGACACACACTCAAAATACGACAGTAGTATTTCTTCAATTGTTTTATAAATCATGGAATGTTTAATGCCATCATTTACACAAAATGTGTTTTTAAGGTGAAACACGTTTAAGCCTCTTAAATATTTATCCTAATGGGCAGCGATAACTTCTATCATCATTTCAATTTCGTTCACAAAATAGCTTTAATAGAGCCGAAATTACAAGGCTCTTTAATAAACAAATTTAAAGTGAAATAAGTGCTCCGACCAATTACTGGATCGATTCCACTTGCCAAGATTATTATCTCGGTTAAGTGCCTTCTGTGGAACGTAATCAGCATTTAAATTTGTGTAAGATAGTTTGAAAAGAAAATAAGCTGCCGTTAAGCCAGACACAAGATGAAAGAAGGAGAAGATTGGTTAGGGTGGCTCGAAACAATTTGGTTAAGGGATGATGACTGGCTAACCTGTCAACTTGAGAATTGGTGTCATCTCAAGGAAACTGGTCGGTCTGTTCAGGTATACTCCACATTTGCTATTCTGTTCATGTTAAAATTGGATTGGATCATTTTTAGGTTGTTTAAAGCATTATAAATAATTATTTTTGTAACTACACACCTTTCCTTAAAAAATGCTAATTGCTCCTTTCTTGTCCTACCATCTGAGTAGCCTTTAGGCACCGCGATAGTGGAGTCTCATGATATTTTGATGATGTTTTGATGACATCTGTAGTTTATTTTGTAAAGTTTAATTGAATATACTTTACGAAATAAACTTGGCATTATCAGAAATAATTCAACTAAAATCGAAAACACCTACTTGAATAAAGTTTGTTCTACTAAGAAATATTGTTTTGATTTGATTTAATCAATTACAAATGTTCAGACAAAGCCAACCCACACACAGTTAAGCCTCATTCTGAAGCAAACAGAAAGAAACCAATTATATGATCACGTTATGAGATTCAAGTATCATCATAATCGAATTATTCCTTTCTTACTCTAGAATATCAGGCTCACTTTATCTTAAAATAGTATTCAATGTCGATGGGCAGAAAGTTGAGTAAAACATTTTAAACGAAGTGCTTCTCGGGGTACTAATTGTAGTTTTTCTTGAAAGTTAATGCATTTAATAGATACAAGAGCAGGCAAGCTTAACTGCTTCCTGAATAAATTAACTGGATTTGTCCGTTTTATAAAATAAAATTCAAATAACTCCTGGAATTAAGCGAAAGGTCCTTGAAAGTAGTTTTTGACAGCCTGGTATTTTTTAGCTTTGGATAAACAGCTGTGACAAATCACCCATACTTGGTGGAGGCCTATGCCCAGCAGTGGGCGTCGTTCGGCTGGAACAATGAATGGGATATTGTTACGCAAAAATCACATACAATAAATTTTGATTCTGTACCTAATATATTTTTTTTAATTTTGTTAATGATCCTAATTTTCAAATCTATAACCTAACAACATAATGGGTCTTGTAGTCATCCCACAATAATAAAAACGAATTAACAGATGTCCAACCTTTAGTCTTGGCTCTGCATCTATTAATGTAGATTAGGTATTTGAAACAACTTTAAGCCCTGACAACCTTAATTACACGGGCCTAGCTTGGGGTCGGATGATATAAATAAATAAATAACTAGGACACCTAAGCCTGACTTATTTATAACTTCATGCTATGGCGAATGGGGAAAACCTCACGAAGGAACTCATTCCTCAATTTAAGTATTCTGATAGATCATGGTGGTTCCAAAAAATGTGGAACGAGTTTCTGACGTGATGAGAGATACATTTATAGAGTAGAAATGAATTTCATGGTTAGTGTACTTTGATTGAATAGGTATTGAAGTGACGTGCTTATAACGATCATTTTAAAAAAACATTGCAGAACCTCCCTAGGATTAACTGTGGAATCGTGAACAAAATATTATTTAGGCATCTCTTCTTGTCAAAGTATGGCATTTATTGAACTGATAAATCAATATTTGTAAGAAACACAATTTGTAACCAAGTGGCCGCAAAAACATAACGAATGTCACGAATGTGCCCAAAAATATTCATATTTCAAAGTTAGCGTTGACACAGATTGAATAACGCAGGCTCATACGTAATTCGCTTTAAAAGTCTGTTTCCGCTTCACACGAACAAGTCTTAAGTATTCAAGACTCATGAATGAATAATAACTTCGTTACCCATGGATATGTATACCGAACTTACTCTCTTGTCATAGAACAAGATCCTATAGTAAGTTTTGCTACGCAATCTAGTGCAGCCTTTGATTATATTTTCTTTAGTGATCTTGAGCTAGCAGCAGTTTAGTTGGCTTAGTAGTGTTAGCCAGAAAACCATGAAGGCCTTAGGCCACGGATGTAAATTTGACAAATTTTATGAATCTTTTGAACGTTACTTAATTTTAATGTGCTGTTGTTAATAGATCTCAGGTATATTATTATACATCAGAATGTAAAATTAATTTATTGAATAAAATATTATTATCTACTATATAAAAATAAGTCGGGTTTTCCTTCCTGACGCTATAACTCCAGAACGCACTAACCGATTTCCACGGTTTTGCATTCGTTGGAAAGGTCTCGGGCTCCGCGAGGTTTATAGCAAAGAAAATTCACGAAAATTTTAACAGAAAAGCGTGACGCGGACGAAGTCGCGGGGGGCTGCTAGTTGTTGTTCTTATAAAATGAGGCTTATTAGACCAACCTATCGACACTAGAGGTAGCAAAGTATTCAGACCAACGGAAGTAGCGCCACTAAATATTTTACGTTCTTCGACAATCATTAATACCACCCTAAGTGGTACTAGAAGCTGGCTGTCAAACTTGGATCTGGTTTTGTTCAAGTCAGATGTTGACGAAAAATTAAGAAAGGGAAAATAATCGTAATATCTAGTCATAGTAAATGTTGGCTTGAATTTTATAATGCTATCATCTCAGGCGAGACCTCATTAAAACCGCACTGTTTCTAAGGCAGCAAGGATGCAATAGAACTTACAGCAGGACCTGGCACTAAATGGTCTTTTAAGGACTGTGCTGTCGAAAACTCTAAAGTAATTAAGAGGTACATCTACTAGTTACCTACTTCTCGTTGAATTCATAGCTGTAATTCTATTCAAGGAGGCGGAGGATACATTTTGAACGGCTTAATTATGATTTCATAATATTATCACGAAATATTCGTCGCCATTACTAGTTTCTAAACCCTCCAGTTTGTAAACTTTATATCAAACCGACGAACACATTCATCATTTCATTTTCAAAGCGTTTTGAATTTGGTTTCCGGGTGTTTTTTACTGTTTTTTCACAGTTTAATTGTGAGTGTTGCTACCGATTAGTTAATATTTTAAAATCAATACCTTACTCTTTTCTACGAATGTGATTACCCAACAGATTGTCTAGCTTTGTATCATCCCTCAAGATAGGAGTCGTTCTTTTTAACAGCTATGCAGTCAACAGAATACCTGTTTTGAACATGGGATTATTGTTATAAGATACAAAATCGTCTAAACATTCAACCTTCTTCCCTAATAGCTTTTAACCTCATGTCTATGAATGAAATTCACTAAATTTATCCACAATGCAACAAAAACTTCTGTTTTTGCGTCAGACCGATTTCACACTTGTGTCACATTTAAATATAAAAACTTCTCTGACCATAGTTTTATCTGGTGCAAATGACAGTCAAATAGTAGCACATTGTGCATTTAGGGCGTTAGAGGCTCCAGTGACGCGCGGTCAATTGAACTATGCAAATTAATTTGCAGTGTCACACACACTGGTCCGTGTGCCGCAAAACCTCATCTGTAAATGGGTAGCTCTATTTTGTTGCGCTCTGACAAACCGTCAGTGACGGATTGTGGTAAGTTACAGCTGTTGCCGTTTTTGCTTCATTCAAATAAAGAAGGATGAGGTTATGAATGAAGATTTTCATAAGAATTCAAATCGAAAACGAGTTTGGTAGAGTCAAATAGTTCTTAATTATTGGAGGTTTTAACATCTTTTTTGAAAATATTATAGATTTTGAAATGTTAAAAACTTTGGTTTTGATGTCAATATTTCAGATTTTACAACGATAATAAATTGTTATGTTTTTAACAATGTGATTATTTATTTGCAAATTATTTTAATTTTAAGAAAATTTTTACACTGTCACATATTTAGTTACATCTGGGAGTATAGTTTCAACTAGTGCAAATGACAGTTAAATAGTAGCACATTGTGCATTTAGGGCGTTAGAGACTCCAGTGACGCGCGGTCAATTAAACTATGCAAATTAATTTTCAGTGTCACACACACTGGTCCGTGTGCCGCAAAACCTCATCTGTAAATGGGTTGCTCTATTTTGTTGCACTCTGACAAGCCGTCAGTGACGGATTGTGGTAAAATACAGCTGTTGCCGTTTTTACTTCATTCGAATGTAGAAGAATGAGGTTATGAATGATGATTTCCACTATAAGAATTCAAATCAAAAACGAGTTTAGTAGAGTTAGTTCTCAATTGTTGGAGGATTTAACAGCAATTTTGAAAATATTTTAGATTTTGAAATGTTAAACACTAACATAGATTTAGTTACATCTTGAAGTGTTGTTTCAACTGTTGCAATGACAGTTAGACAGTAACACATGGTGCATTTAGGACATAAGAGGCCCCAGTGATATGCAGTCAATTGAACCATGCAAATTAATTTGCAGTGTCACACACACTGGTCCGTGTGCGCAAAACCTCATCTGTAAATGGGTTGCTCTATTTTGTTGCGCTCTGACAAGCCGTCAGTGACAAATGGTAGTGATGTTGAAGTTTTACACTTCGAAAATTTAAATAGTGTGGTAAGACAGAATAACAAAAAACGGTACTAGCTCAACATGGTAGCATAGTGTGATTTATTTTCCGCATAATATTTCGTATAGGTCGAATTATAGGTATAAGAAGTATCTTGTACCCATAAGTGATTAGCGATTGTTAATTTACATGTCCACAAATTTTTAGAGTAATCCCTATAGTTTAAATTTAGAACTTTGTAAAGTGTGAAGTATGAAGACACGTCAAGATGTTTATTAGCCGCTTTTTACCCTAGCTAACTATTCACAAGTAATGTGGATAGGACCCCTGTTAACATCAAATGATGCAACGAACGCAAAATTTAAGATTGCTAGATCTAAATAGAAACTGAATCCTATGTAGGATGGCATAAAAAATGAGTGCGTTGGTACATGTTGTCTGACTATCTACTGTGTTTTGTCTCATAAATTATACCCTATTAAAAAAACAAGGACAACGCATTTTTTCGATTAATATATATTATTGAGTATTACGCGTTGAATCTTAGTTTTTTTTATAAAAACTGTGAAACTGTCGTTTAGTTTAAAAAAACAAAAGATACAAAGATAGAATTCTTAGATCTTGCACACTCAAACTAACAAAATAGTAAACAGACAAGTTTGAAAATAATTCGTATTGTTTGTATGTGTATTTAATGATATATAACGGTATTATTTCAAAATGCTACAACCCAGACAAAGTACTTCAAAATTTGCAAAGAAATATCGTGATTTTGCAAGAAAACAATATATTTTCTCGTATATACACACATCAAAAGTGTCTAGGGATATCTCAAGCATTTTCATACAAAGTATAGCTATTGGGGAGGCTGTAAAAATTAAAATATTGATACCAACGTAGAAATTTTTAGGACACAGAAACTGCTATATCTGCCCTTTCAGATTGTATAAAGAAATTCATTGTGGTAGCATTATTGTACAATCGTAAGGACGTTAAAAAAAAGACAGATTTTTCTTTTAAAAGGTTTCAAAATTTTAGCAAAATCAAACGTTTTTTTGTAATATTCTTAACCTTTATCTTTTGCCTGTTTCCTCGAGTTATTCTAAGATAATGCTGAGCATTATCTAATTTCTTTAATTTTGCTAAAATTTTGAAACCTTTTAAAAGAAAAATCTGTCTTTTTTTTAACGTCCTTACGATTGTACAATAATGCTACCACAATGAATTTCTTTATACAATCTGAAAGGGCAGATATAGCAGTTTCTGTGTCCTAAAAATTTCTACGTTGGTATCAATATTTTAATTTTTACAGCCTCCCCAATAGCTATACTTTGTATGAAAATGCTTGAGATATCCCTAGACACTCTTGATGTGTGTAGTATAACGACATAAACTAACTTTTTTTTTGGCGTTAAGTTTACATTGGTAATATTTTACCATTTTGTTTTTTTTTAACCTAAAATATTTTTTAAATATGCGTCAGATGCCAATTCCAATCACAAGTTTAACCTTTAAAATAGATTAGTTACTTACAACAAACTTTTACAATTTTTTAAATTATAAAAACTTTCTAGCTGGGTAACTTCAATCGTGCTCATGAATAATTTAAGATAGAAGCCTTATTTTTTAAATGCAATGCGATGTTTCAAACACGCTCAAGAAAGCCACTGTTTTGATTCAGTCCAATATTTTCATATTTGGTGAACAGTTATCAGGTGAGAACGGTTTTAATAGTCAACGTCGTCTGAAAAGGGAGATCACGGAATACCTATTCAACATGAGATATATCACTGATTAAAAAAAAACATGCTACAAAATTCACGAGAAGACACACAGATAGCAGACACACGGGCAGCTTCTGGGATTCGATCGAGGTCAGAATATGGATGGTTTTCATCTCATTAATAAATATCGCCTCAAGAAGACTTTGTGAACGATTCAAAGGAACTGAAACAATTGGACGGCTGATATATTTTTGGCATTTCAACTTTGGTTAAATGGGAAATAAGTAATTGTTTTTCTTGAAACCAATTTTCGGAAAAAAGCTTCTGTAGTCGATAACGAACTCATTTGAAAGTAATTTTTCGTTGGTAATCAATAACAAAAAGATGTATTATTTTTTCTCTGTTATTAAGCATTATCAACTCAGGCGGGCTTCGAATCCTGATACCTAGACTGAATGCCATAAAACACAGAAAAATAATAATTTCATCTGTATCGAGAGAAGGAATATTCGTGAAAAAGTTTTTTACAGAGTTCGAGATATTATTTGCCTCGAACATTGACGGAATAACCCTGGCTAAGTGGTAAGAGCAGCCGCCCGGAAGATGCTGGTTCAAAATCCCGCCTAATAATTACCTAGATTGTTTTTTCCCCCGATTTCTTATATTTAAAAAGTTCTATAGTTATTCATCAAATATTTTCCTAGTCATACCTGCCACCCTAAACAGACACAATAAACTGAGCGTGTCCCAGTTTCATGTGGCAAAACTCATCGTCTCTGGTCTCCAGGCTAAATCTACTGGGAGTGTAATTGAGAAGTACAAAATTAGCTGAACGTGTACAGTACAGTTTCAGAATTTAGAACAATATGCTGGGGAACATATTCTATTTATTCCCTGGCGTAGACTTAATTAAAACCGCGTTAATGACATTCTATTTCTAGCGAGCAATGACGTGAATAAGTTCATATTATTGTTTTAGCTGTGTTCAGTTGAGGCCATGTTTATTTTACAAAAGATAAATTAGAGAGAACAATTGATTACATGTGGTGAGTAAGTTGTGATACTAACGAGCACTTCACATTCAAGCGAATGTTAAAGGTTTAATTCATTTTAAGGTTAATGTTACGGATTCACAAATTATACCCTAAGTCAAAATCTCAGACAATAATTGTTCTAGAATGAAAATTCATGAGAAATTGGCTCGATATGCACACGCTTCTAAACGTTTTTGCTTCTTAATAACCCGAACTTCGACGTACTAACTGGAAAACGTGTTTGATGGCAAACCTTGACCAAACTTAAGTATTCAAGGCACTAATGTGTTGTATGCACGAACTCGACTACCTCATAGATCAGCATGCAACATCGGCATTTATTTTCTACAAAAGCAACAAAAAAAACAAGTAAATTTTTACCCATGAGGCCAGAAAAACCAATTTACACATAGGATATTATCACACAAGGGTTGTAGTAAATAGACTGTGACAAATTCACTAAGTCACTAGGGAAATCAGACGAAGCCGAGGACTGCGAAGAAATCTGGAATTGCACTACCTCTTCAACAAGTAAGTGCATTGCGAACGAGGTTAAATTAGTAGGAAACACAAAGGACGCGCGTTTTGTTGTGTATTTTCTCTATTTTTTCGTTTCGGTTGTTCGGAAAATTGGTATTGTGGACAGTTTTTATGTTTTCTTGTTTGAAGTAAATAATATATTGTAATGGAGATTCGTCTTGTTAGACTTTTGGATTACATCCTTTATTTAAGTTTTATTTAAAAAAACCTCACATAGAGATCAGCAACTTCCCCTGAGAAAGAAAACTAGTTTAGTTTGCAGCTCGGAGAAAAATAAAAATACTTACTATAGCTATTTACTTACAATTACATTTTCTATGTATTTACTTAAACTTTTCCTTAACATTGTAATATAACCAATTTTTAAAGATACTTACCGCCGCACTCAGAGACGTCACATAACTTTAATGGTTGATTAGCGTCAAAATTTCATTTTTGAAAAGAGACTTTATAACAAATTAAATAAAAAACTTTTCAGAATGTCAAATTTTGACGCTAATCAACCATTAAAGTTATGTGACGTCTCTGAGTGCGGCGGTTAGAGTGTTATTACTAAAAATGTAAGTTAAATTAAGTGAAACTATGGGAAATAGTCACTGAGACCCATATTACGAGTTCTAATAAGTTAGGGACCAGTAAAGTTTAAGTAAATGTCTCAGAGTTTATTTTGTTTTAATTAGAACAGTCCAGCATTTGACCGCGATCTCACCTGTTGGAAAGCAACGATGCGGTCGACGATGATGCATGCTTATCTAGAAGATACCTATTCACTATACGCTTGAAGACTCCAAAATTGTACTCATCTGGAAACACAAACCCCGGCAAAGCGTTCCACTTCTTAGCGGTACGCATGAAGGTGGAAGCAAAGCGCTATATTTATTTCTTCTCGCAAACCTTTAGCCACCGTCTCTTATTATCTCTGAATCCCACAAGAAAATTCCTCAGCACGTAATACCTACATTATTAACGAAATATGAAACTGAATTTCTGCGATAAAGATGTCTTAACAGTTGGGTGGCTCCAAATTTATTTTCCCCCAGGGACAATTACCACTAATCCTTATTTTCCCTACCAGGTAATTTATTTACGCTACTGAAGAAGAAGCCGCTATTCAAATTGTTAAGTCCCTGAGAATATCGTACTCTGCAAAGTTGAACACCTCAGACCAAATTAAAAAAATGCAGTTACCGTTAAGGCTTGGTCTCGAACATTTTTTCCAATTCTTTAAATTTATTCAAGCTATTTTTCTTTTCTTTGTTTTCCGCTGATTATTTTCTTCAGACCTCCGCGTCGAAGATAACGAGCTCTCTTTAAAGGTGCCTCATTTCCCAGTAGGTCTGTTATTTTTAATTCCAAGTGGGCGACTTCATTTCAAGTCGCGCTCAAGGATTTGCACCTCGTCAACTGAGACTTTTTAATAACATTGCAACAGTAAAATACGAACTTAAAAAAAACACTAGCCTATTAATTATGACGTAAGATAACTTCATCGTTTTGAAGAGTCTGTTGTACATATACTTGACAAACCTTGAGGTGATTATTACTTTATTCAATAACCAATAACTTTTTTTATTTGTAATGGATTCATTCACATGTGTTTGAAACTGTCATGCTTTTCATCTGACTGCGCCAGAAGGGCGGGTTAAAATGTTTCAAATTGTACTCTGTTGTCGTGATCTGCTGCAAGAAATCTCTTTTTTGAACTTCTGTTGTCCTATCGATTTTCCATTGTGATAGCATTTTTAATATGAACTAACGAACAAGTTGTTAACGTTTTAGGAGAACTAGATAACAGTTTAGTTCAGCCTCTTACATAACCTATAATCCTACCTACTCGGTCAAGCAGGTTTTTTTATAAACAGGTAGTGGATTTCATTCCAAGAATATTAATCTATCAGTTCATAGTTCAAAATATAAGTTACGTTTAGACGGAGCCAGGTGGTAAATGTTATAATTGAAACATTTATGTGGTAATGTTAACATATCACAAGTGACATCCGTTACAATCATTTCTTTGATACTCGTAAACGAGCGCTCAACATCACACGTTTTTTTTGAACAAAAACTAATGAAACATCTTCTTTGCATTAATTAGTAGCTCAAGAAGACTAAAAAGTCCACGGCTCTAAAAAACAACTTTTACCTCATGTTAATATAAAACTACGTATTTCGACGGAATTGTAGTTTAAAACGCTTCACCGCAAATTACATTTCGTATCGCTTTAACTGCAAATTGTCATACGGCTTACTGCTAAGCATTGCTCTACCACACTGTAGGGATTCTACTTTGTAGCCGCAGTAAATTAAATTTGTATGTGTTCATCACTTTCTGATGTTGTTTTTAAAACTGTTGTCGTCATAAATAAATAGTTTAATAAATGCTTAACTCCTATTTTGACAACTATCGAATTGACTTACCGGAATAAACTGCACTTGTTCTTGCTTAGTTTGAAGCTAGATGGCTCTGTGTGGAATAATGTACAGTGTCCATTGACTTGTCAGAGTGAAAGCCATGTAAGTTTGCAAAGGCGATAACCTACTAAAAAACTGTCATAGTGATGTATTCTCTAGTTTGGGAACACATCAGACGATTTCGAAATCAGGGGGGCTAAAACGGTAACATTTTAGCATTTCATATTATGAAACATCTAACTGACGTTTCATCTAGGCCGCGGTCCGTTTCGAGTCAAAAGTGAGTAATAGCGCGCTGACGTCGCTCACGTTCATACAATTTATCAATTCGGGATGCGTGTCAGCGCGCTGTTACTCACTTTTGACTCGAAACGGACCGCGGTCTAGATGAAACGTCAAATAGATGATTCATAATATGAAATGCTAAAATGTTGCTGTTTTAGCCCCCCAGAGTCGTAGAGTTTTATTTGTCAGCGACTGAACAAATGGTTAATTTTTGAGAAGGTTCAAAAACTCGGCCTGATTCTAAGCAATTCTTTCCCTACGGCAACTGAGTAATATTTAACTTCCGGATTACTTTTACCAGCATTTTACTAAAATGATATAATGCTGCACACAAGTGCAGTTGCACACACAGCTTTATCCTTGTATCCTCATAACCAAAGTTCAGCTGCCCATTTTTTCAGAGCAATATAGTGAATCATTGGGCCTCTGTGTCTGCTTAATTTCTTCTTGCTACCCTAAGTAGTACACTTCTGAACACAGCCTATTCTTGCCTTCAACTGATCCACATTCCAAAACTTTTTAGCCCCAATGGCCATTCATTCTTCGGGCTACGTGACCTGTCCACTGCTACTTAAACTTACTTATCCGCGGGGCTACTTCGTTATGGACTTGCACTGTTACGCATCTTTTTATATTTACGAGTGTCTATTATAACAGCTTTGTAACTTAAATAGACACGATATACTCAAATTTCTATTTAAATTGTGGCATTATTTAAACATTCAAAGTTGTGCAATGAAGAATTAACAAATAAGTTAGTAAAATTTTAATATTTAGACCAATTTACGGGCTTAAATCTTTTCTCCAGTGTGGTTTACTTGTGATCATGTTTTGGAACAGGTACTGACTTTACACCATAAAGTTGATAACATTTTACTGGTCACTGAAGCTGCCAGCTTAAATTTAAACAAACAAAATGCAAATATTACCACATATTTTAATCAAATTACTCCGTAATTGAAGTAACAAGTAGCGAGTTATTTGCAGGTAAATAGTTTCAAATGAAACGTTATCAAATAAACTGTTCAAAATAATGACAAGCAAAAGGAAGCTCCGGTCGGAATCAAAATGAATGTATTTCATTAAATTTATTATGAAATCTTAACTACAATTTCGGTTAGAGTGTGTAATCGTTGCGGTGTACGTGCAATAAATCTTGAATATTTATGAATGGGATTTGAATTTTGCAGATTAATGTACGGGACAACATGTAATGGATATATCCGATTGCTCGCACATATTCGTATCTACTAGATCTTTCTTGGAGAGATGAATCATTTTACTGTGTACTATAAAAGTTTAAATGTATGGTTAGCTACTATACGTAAGATCAGCTATAGCTGGTTCCTACTATACAATACGAGTTTTGCGAATGAGATAATACCTACCATCCCATCATTATTAGACCAATCGCTATCTCGGTTTAGTGGTCAAAATTAAGCTTTTAATATTATTTTTCTTCTTCTTCTCAGCATTTGTGCGTCCACTGCTGGACATATGCCTCTTGCACGAGCATAATAATTAATCTTAATAATCATTGTATTGAATCAATTTAATAAACATTTTCAAAACTTACCTTAAAATGTTTATTTTTTATGGTTGCGCTAATTATCCTAAAGCGTATTTCATATTACGATTATGAAACTTTCTGAACTAATAGGTCGACATATTCCAACATATTATTTATTTGTCAGTTATACATTACGCAAACAGACCATTCATAAAATATTAATAAATTGTTTGACGTGTTAACACACGTATCAGTTATGTGAACAAAAGACGACAGAATTACCAACTGTACAAGAAATTAGGGTAAAAAATATCACCATAGATTTGCCGGTTACACTGCAAAAGGCTTCTGTCGGATTACCGGGGAATCTGCGAAGTCACTGACAGCATTTTATCCTATCATAGGATTGTGAGAATTCCATTTGCATTTTACAGGTTATCTTATACTGCAGCGTTGACTTTAATATAATCTTCATAATCGAGGCATTATGATGCCAAAAGTTTAAACAGGAAAAAATTGACAACAAGCTATTAAAGTTGGAACTTATTTTCAAAATTATCTTAGCATTATTTTTTATTTTCAAATTGCAAGGTACTCCTACTTTTAGGGCTCCGTAATATTCTTTTTATTTCTCTCTAATAATTTCTTCTTTAACATTTACACGTGTTTGAAATGGTATAGAGACATTATTGGAATTTATTCTTAGTTACTGTTTTTTTACAAAACAACGTACAACGTCAGCAATGCTGACACTTAAAAACTCTAGATTAACTTATTAAATGCTACGTTACAATTTTGAAAGAAAAAATAATTTCATTAGTCTTTTCGCAAACGCTTGCCTTTTTAAATCTCTGAGCCTCGGGGGGCTTATGTTAAGACGAGATCACCAAATGGTTGCTAATGATGTGGAAATCATAAACACATCAAAAAATAAAGATTTTTACTTACGTTTTTTAAAAATAAATATGTAGGAACAACGTGTTCTACTTTATTTCACTTTTTTTTAGTCACACTTAAATTTTCCATCCTTGACATGTGTTTATGTTCGGGGAAAGTCTATCATAGTTAACAGCTAACATGTTCTCCTTTACCATTATACAGATGGAAGTACCAAGCATTAGATACTCTGTTGCGAAACTCGTCTGACTGTTGAAAGCCCGTGGTCGATCGCAGAAGGCTTAAAGAGTTTAGAGACGAGTACCACTTCATACTACAATACAGAGTTTTGGAATTTAACACACCAATTCTACTATACGTCGTAAATGTAGGTTATCATCACTTGTACCGTATGTTTTTCCCTCTTATTTAAGAAAAGCGCTGTATTTGATTGTACTTTTTTGCCATTTTTGAACTTACTAATGGCCTTCCATTGGCAATTTCATTCAATTCAATTTTATTAACCATTTATTCTTTGGTGCACCTAGAAAAGTCAAATAAAAAGCGGACTTAATGCCTTAAGTTCTCATATACTAATCAACCATCGGGCAAAGCAGAAATCTTGTGATAGGTAGATCTAAATACATGGGAACGAAATCAGTGTACTTATTTTTATTTTCAGTTACGTTTACGTTTGAAATGGCAAGCTTTGGCTTAGAGAGTTATATTTTTTATTAATTATATACATTTTAAAGAGCTCTGGTGAGCTAGTGTGAGTGTTTGCTATTGAAGAAGATATCGCTATAAATAAAAATAAATTTCTGTTCGTCTGTCTGGATAAAGCTCGAGAAATGCTGAACCGATTTTGCTAATTTTGATTTCGAAATGATTGTAAAGGTACACGGAACGAAAGGGGAGTAAGCATAAAAAATGCTATAAATATAGTGAAAATCCCAATTGAGTTCTCTCCTAGCAACCATTTCTTCCTGTCGAACACTAACCCCTTTATTCGTAAAAAACGAACGCAACGCTCAAACATGGTATAAGCAATTGACGAATGAAAGAAACAAGGCGATACAAAAGTTCACGTGTTGTTGAAGCACTGTTTATGTTTTCATGAATAAGGGGGTTAATGTTTGACAACAGAACTACGTCTTTTAGGACAGCTTGTAATTTTATAAAAACAACTCAACTGTACAAATATCAACGATTAGTTTATATTTCCAAGAGAACTTCGGGGGAGACCTGCTACTGAAACACACTGACCCCCTTATTCATAATAACTTAAACAGCTTTTCAACACAACGCTTTAACGCTTTAACTTAAACAGCTTTAAAAACAAACGCAACGCTAAAGCATAGCTTACGTATCAGCGTTGCGTTCGTTTTTATGAAAAAGGATGTAAGTTAATTTGAAAAATTCCAATATTATGGAATTACTTACCAGTATTTATTTCGTCAGCAATAAGGTATTTTCTGTCTTTAAAGCAAATAATTTTTGACGTTATATCTTACGAGACCAAGTTTATTTTATAATGTGAATATAATTCATGTAAAAGCATTCAGTGAGCCGTAGAGGCAGTACAGAATAATTAGAATAAATTGTTCTCATTACCAAGTTGAGGGCAAAACTGGTGAAACGCCGCTCAGCGTGTGCAAAACCATACATCAAATACATGGACGTAGGAAACAAGAAAGATACCATCGAGATAAATATGACAAAGTTGTTTTCCATTAACGGCTGATTTTAATCGTTCCTTTTATGAACAATATCCCAATTGTTTTGCTGACAACACTGTTCTATCTATTTCTAATGTACTTCAGCCAGTGGCGAATGGAGCAATGGCAATGGAATAACAATAAATAAGCGTTACATTATTAATAACTCATGCTTCAGCATTATTTGTGATTTTATTGAACGTCTCAAAGCTAACTTTGTCAGTGTAAGTAGCTATAACACCAATGTACTTTGAAAAACCTTTCCAAATGAGAATCGGCTGATGGAAATTGAATAGTTTGGAAAAATACTTCATAATATAAATCAAGTTTGAGAAGAAAATAAATGTCACCCTATTTCAATCTTCATATCGAACTCTGGTTTGAACGAATAACATTTCCATTTCAAAATTATCTCTAGCACGTCTTTTCAGAATAATTCAACGACGAGCTCGCTACAGGGTTAGGAGGGTGTCGATGATGGTCCATAATTTTAAAGTCAACAGACAAAACCTAATTTATTTAATACCTGCTGGCTTCTAACCCTGTGCTTGCTGGCTAAATGAGGCCAGCGATAACATATTATTATACCTACTGGTCATAGTCAGAAGTCCGACGGCAAACTCTGGTATTAAAGAGCAATGGAGTCTTGGAGTTTATTTACTGTATCCGTTATTCAGAACTGTCACAGAACAGAAAGAACTCAAATCAAAGTCGTCAAGCAAATAATCAAAGATCAATCAAGAAAAGCTACTGAAGTGGGACTTGGGCCAACTGGTGAGCCAATTGGGAGCCTATTGGTGGAAGACAACCTCTCGGTATCCTCCGATAACGATGGAGAGCGGAGCTGGATCACTATTGTCGAAGTTTCGACGGCGAAGTCGTAGGCAGGTTTTTGCTCTGCGGTGGGACACTTCTGACTGACTGTAAGCAACCGGTCAAGTGCATGCGCTTCAACAGTTTCTATAACCATATCGTAAGGCCTGAAATAATTTGTGAATTGTTATTTTTCGCTTTTCATGTGGGCTACTATTATTTACACCTACGTATTTAAAGAATATGGCACGAGTTTAAAAATATGATAATCAAAAACTAACCTCAATTCCCTATTATTAAAGTTAACAGTTTGGCGCTGGCCTAAAGTACCGCCATTATTTAAAGAATCACCTAACACCCCGACCCGGCCTGGGCTAGTTAACAACTTGCTAGAATTTTAAAGACTCCTTGTATTACAGGGTGAAATATACTAATTAACACTGCTGCATTGCGGTAATTAATATATGTTAGCTCTTTTATCCTTTGTTCAAAGGATGCCACTGTCTGCTTAAAAACTGAGTGAATACACAACATACTCACACTATCTCTCTCTTATGTAAAATAAGCTAGGTAATTTTAATTTTGTACATTTAAAGGAATTAGAATTGACTAAAACATACAGTATTGATTAGCTGCTCCGGGGCTGCTTTTTTTCACTTGAAAAACAGAAAAATAAAGCCCTTCGTGATTACTAGTTCGTTATTTTTAAAAAGTACCCAAATAGCAGAAATTTTCTACCAGTCAATAAAATTTTGTTGCCAAATTTTCTATATAGTGTTTGAAAAAACCCATTCGTTCTATTCGCCATGCACCGGTTAATTTTAGATGTTTTATGTGAAGAGAAAATCAAATGAGTAAAATTGAGAAAGGGCTTAAGAAACAAATAACCAAGGGCTAATCAGTGCAATAGATCGGTTACATATATAAAAAAACAACCGCACCACAACCGAAAGTCGTAATTCCTCCAACACGCAAACGAATAATACGGTAAACCCCCATTTGCAAACATTCAAATCAACAAGAACTGCCACATCCATAATCACGTTGCGTCGAGGTTTGATCAAAACCTACTCAACAAATTCTCATTTGCTACTCTCGAATATTCGACACTCGCAAAAAGTTCCGGGCTCGCCTGCGTAATGAACGAACTTAGCCACTGAAAGGGTTAAAACTGGGAAAGTCACGACTTTGTTATGAAGAAAATTGGTAATTCATTGCTAAGATTGAGCTTACTTTACTCGGAATAGGTTTCCGAGTATTGGTAAAACTTTTTCTCTGTAATAAAAACGTATGACACTTTCTCACTGGTAATGCGACTTTCATCCCTTTTTATCCGACTATGCGCCGTGCGCTGCGCAAATTTGAATTTGGTGCTACAATCTTTCAACTCTATTGTGATTTGGTTTTTCTGTTTATTTTTCTGTATCGTTCTACCAAATAAATAATGTGAGTGTGTGCCCTATGTTAAAAAAAATACTTTATAAGTCTCTGAAAAGCTGAGATTGAGAGCTCGTGAATTTCATTATTCGATTATTTTATCTGAGAAGCGTAATTTAATCGCAAAATTAAACATGTTTGTTATTTCGAAGACTTTGTTATTATTACTCGATGTTTATGGAAGGGACGGAGAACACAACTTTATGATATTTTAGATTTTGTGATATTTTCATTCGACTTAACACACTGCGAAAAACATATCACATACGATATATTAAAATACAATGTGATATAATGTCCGGAGTATTGGGATTCAGTTTCTTAAAAACTGTTTTTGAACTACACTCGCGAGCAACCAAATCGACTCAAGCCCTAACTCTGAGTATAGACTCTGTTTTCAAGAAAAGTTAAAGAGATATTTTTAAAGGCAATATATCATCTGAAAGCTCCAAACTTCAGCTTTAATAAGATATCATCATTACCAATATCCGTTGATTATCTTTGTCATTAATGATATCTGAACATAAATACAGGAAAAACAGGAATTTGGGAGAGGTTGTTGTGGTTGGGTATTTTACAAATAAAAGAAAAATGATTAAGAAAACACATAACAATTTATTAAATCAATACTTGGTATTGCCCCCCCCCCCCCCTAGCCCTTATCACCGCTTGAAGTCGATTCTTCATTGATCTGATCAACTTTTTGACGTCCTCTTGAGGTATGTTATCCCACTCTTCCAACAATGCTGTCTTCAATTCTTCTACCGTCGAAGGGGCTTGATTTCTGGCTCGTACTCTTCGTTTTAACTGGTCCCATAAATGCTCGATCGGATTTAAGTCTGGACTGAGCGCAGGCCAGTCCATTGTACGCATCTCGACTTCATCCAAAAACTGCTGGGTAATGCGGGCTGTATGCCAACGAGCATTGTCGTGCATTAAGACGAAGTCCTCGCCAACAAATCCTTCATAGGGAACCACGTGTCCCAAGAGGATATCGGTGATGTACCGATCAGCTGTAAGCCCGCCTCCTCGGCCTCCACCAGGCACGAAAACGAGCTCCGTCTTTCCCTCTAAAGAGATGCCGGCCCACATCATACAGGAACCACCGCCATATGCTACTGTTTCAGCGAAACAACATTGGGCAAATCGTTCGCCCGGACGCCTGTAGACTCTGCCTTTTCGGTCGTTGCCATGCAGACACATTCTGCACTCGTCAGTAAAGAGAACCGACTGCCATTGGGCAATGGTCCAATTGACATGCTCTCGAGCAAACTGAAGACGCGCTTGTCGGTGGGCTGCAGTCAATTTGGGCACCGTCGCAGCCCTTTTTAGGGTGAGATTGGCTGCTTTCAAACGTCTTCTTACTGTCCACTAGCTTACAGCTACACCACGAACGTGTCTGAGTTCTTGTTGGACATCAACACCCGTCAGATGCCGATTGCGCAGCGATGTAGAGACAATGAAACGGTCGTCTCTGTCAGAAGTACACCGGTGGCGGCTGGTTCTTGGTCTTCGATTGAAGGCACCGGTCTCTCGAAATCGTCTGTAGACCCGGGACACAGCAGACTGGCTCAAGCGAAGCTGGGCAGCGACTACTCGCTGGCTAAGTCCTTGTTCCAACAAGGCAATAACTTGAGCGGCTTCTTCAGGTGTGGTATCCATGGTAACGTGGAAAAAATAAGTGGAATTTACGGAGATGTGTACCTGTCAACTTGTGATAAGCGACTGATAAGGTGTGCCCGTTGCGAGAGCTTTTATAGGGGTGGCAGTTAGCGCAAGTCGCGGGTAGCGTAATGAGCAAAACGACTCATAGTGCTGTTGATGTGAAAATGAATGCGTTAGTTTTTAAAAATAAAAACAATATTAGTGTTTTATGAAAGCTTGCATATTGAGCTTTCTAATGTTTTTTTTTTTTATAAATACCTTGTTTACTTTTCGTAAAATCAAAGTTTGTAAGCAGAATGGGGACTTGAGTCGATTTAGTTGCTCGCGAGTGTAGTATAGGAAAATAATTTCAAAATTAACTAAGCACATACGATAGTTTAATATCGAAAACCAGGTTTGAATCAGTCCTCATAAGAGGTAACTTCTTACCCCTTATTCATAAAGACTAAACAGCTACTCAACAACATTTTTTTGTATCACTTTGTCACTGTCATTATTGTTGCTGCCGCCATTTGCGAGTAAGTGACACGACACGTCAATTGCTTAAACTATCCTTTAGCGTTGCGTTCATTTTTATGAATGGGTTAGAAGCTAACTACGAAACTCACAACGCCAATTTTGTATTGCGCCAGGCTATCACTAACAATCTTACTACCTTTGATCATGTTAACTCATAAATTCTGATGTTACAACTCATCTTTATTCGATCCTTTTATCAATTTGATCCTTCTATCCATTTAGGGTTTTTAATCTTCATAGTCGCGGACGTTGTCAAAGCCTTTTTTCTTTGCATGAAAACATGAGGAGATAAAACAACATTTTCTCTAATCCATTTAAACATGATAAAGCGTTGACCTCACATTAGCATAATGGATAAAGTTAAAAGGGACTGAAGAAATACGTTATCTGTGGATGGACGGAATAAAGAATGTAAAGAGACTTTCCATTTCGTTGGGGTTAACTATTGTATATTGAACAAAAGATTAACAATTTTTGCGTACTTGTTTTCACACCCTTTTGTAAATAAGTTCTGAAAGATCTACGCGTCAAAAAAGATTTTAGAAGACTGTTTAAAATGACAAGAATAAAGTTATTTTTCCTCAAATAAAGTAACTTGTTGTTGTCTTGTCAGTTAAATCAAGATCGGTGCTGGTGATGAATCATAATGTTTTTACACATAACATTATTTGTTAACTTATTTTTATTGTTTTCTTTGATACAAGGGCGTTCACATCTACCTATGTAAAATTATTAAGCACCCTTATATAAAGGTTAATGTGAACGCCTCTATACCACAAGATCAAAATGTGTTTTTTTTTATAATTGCCAAAACTTATGTGCTTGACTATACTATTGACACTAGCTTTTGGCTACCTACTAGTCAGTCGGCTCACTGCTAACTTGTCAACTCATAAATCAATATTAAATCATATCCAAAAATGGAAAATCTTTTTGAGTTTTATCACGATTTGAATAGCTCTTTAACTTTTAAGAGATGATATATTTCTTGACCGACTCCATTTCTCCTTGTTCGTAGCCCTAATAGCAACTATAACGGACAAAGTTTTAGTTTTCAGAGGGTGTTGAAAGATGAACATTCCGACTGTAATTTAGAAAGTTTAGAAACTCTCAAAACAAAACCATATTTTAGTAGAAAGCATCGTTAGGATTTCAAGGTTTTATTGCTAACCAAAGCGATTTATTATCGGCTAGAATCTGAGTAATAAAAGTTGAAGAACAAACTTTCCATCAGGCTTATTCGAAAGGCAGCATAAAACTATAAGTTTTGCTTTTTGTGGTCGTTCGGTATTGTTTAAACTTAAAACAAATTAACAGAATTTTCTAAGGATTTAATATTTGACCTTTTTTCAAGATAACTTTGTTCTGAATTGCAATAAAATTACCCAAATGAGTTATCAAAAATGTCAATGTAAAAATATAACAATGTCATTTAGTACGAGTAGCGAAGCGAGGTTTTTGTTTCAAGAAGCATTTTTGCAACCACGGCCGATTGTCTTCATTTAAAAAATAATAGCATTATTGATTGATTGATTGAATGATTGAATGATTCTTGTAATGAAAGTGGGCAGTGGCAGCTTCCCCTCCTCCCGCGGAGAGGCAGACGGACGCCATTTTAATCCGTCAAATAGTGATCTGTGCTGTCATTGTCATTGTGTCAACAATTAAATTTCCTTTAAAGAATATAAATGCTTAAAAGATTAAAACTTACCTACCCATCAGAAAATGCGGTAAGATTGTTTGGAAACATAACTGTAGAAGCCAATCAATTTTTGGAAAATAGCCCACATCGACAGGGTTTAATAAAAGAGTTGAAACATCAAATTCAGTCCAAGCATTCATAATATTCTTTGGGTTGTGAGCAACACAAGTGTAGTTGCGGAAAGCTTTTTGATTTGACTCTGCGATTAACTGTGTTTAATTGGTGCAACATTGTAAACAAAATTCTCAAAGGTACGGATGTTTGTAGATTGGAAAATAAGATTTTTCCCTGTATGTAGCGTAAAGCATTAACTAAATATAAAACAAAATTAAGAAATAAAAGGCATAATAATTGAAAATTGTTTAATTTTTACCCAATTTATATTTCCAAAGAAAACAAGCAGAATTTAGGTAGGTACCTATAATACAGGTTTTTTGTATACATTAAACATTTGTGGATTTAAGACGTTAACGTCGTTGCCACATTATGAAAAAACATTTAAAAAAAAAGCTGTCAATACCATTCATTATCATCATCATCATATCAGCCGAACGACGCCCACTGCTGGGCATAGGCCTCCCCCAAAGATCTCCACAACGATCGGTCCTGCGCTGTCCGCATCCAGCGGCTTCCCGCGACCTTGACCAGATCGTCGGTCCACCTTGTGGAGGGCCTGCCCACGGAACGTCGTCCGGTACGCGGTCGCCATTCGAGAACCTTTCCGCCCCAACGGCCATCGGTTCTCCGCGCTATGTGTCCCGCCCACTGCCACTTCAGCGATGCAATCCTTCGAGCGATGTCGGTTGTCTTAGTTCTCCTGCGGATCTCATCATTTCTGATTCGATCAAGCAGGGAAATACCAAGCATCGCTCTCTCCATTGCTCGCTGGGTGACTTTGAGCTTATGAGACCCATAGTGAACGACCACGTCTCACTCCCATATGTCATTACTGGCAACACACACTGGTCAAGGACTTTCGTCTTGAGACACTGAGGTATTTCGGACGCGAATATATGCCGGAGCTTCCCGAACGCTGCCCATCCGAGCTGGATTCGACGAGAGATCTCTTTCTCGAAGTTGGACTTACCTAACTGGACTGCCTGTCCCAGGCAAACATAGTGGTCAACCACTTCGAGTGTAATGTTCCCAACGTTACTTGGGGCAGGTGCAACATGGGCATTGAACATGATTTTCGTCTTGTCCATGTTCATCCTAAGACCCACTCTTTGGGAAGCACTACCGAGATCTTCGAGCATTATGTTCAGGTCTTCCAAGGTCTCAGCCATAAGAATTACATCATCGGCGAATCGTAGGTGTGTTAGGTAATCGCCATTAATGTTGATGCCGCGTCCTTTCCAGTCCAGAAGCTTGAAAATATCCTCCAACGCAGCTGTGAACAATTTCGGAGAAATAACGTCTCCTTGTCTCACGCCTCGCTGTAGTTGGATCGGATTAGAGTTCTGGTTCTGTAATCGGACCGACATGGTGGCGTTTTCGTATAGGTACCTTAGCACCTCGATGTACCTGTAGTCTATTTGGCACCTTTGGAGAGACTGCAACACTGCCCAGGTCTCAATAGAATCAAAGGCCTTCTCATAGTCCACGAACGCTAGGCAAAGTGGCAAGTTATACTCTTCGGTCTTCTGTATAACTTGCCGCAGCGTATGAATGTGGTCTATGGTACTATAGCCTTTAGCTTGGCTCTAGGGTCTTTAGCCTTGCTTTCAACGGGTGTTTGAGTGGAATACAGCTGTCCATAGAAACTCTCAATCTCCCTCAGGATTTCAGGTGTTGACGTAATGATGCTACCTGCCTCAGTTTTCAGCCTCGTCAGTTGGCTTTGCCCAATAGACAGATCTCTGGCGAAAACTTTGGAGCCTTTGTTCCGCTCAATGGCCTCTTTAATACACTGGGTATTAAATTGGCGAAGGTCGCTCGTCAAAGACTTAGATATCTGTCTATTGAGTTGCCGATAACGATGGGCATCCGCTGAGTTCTGTAGCCGCATTGCGTTTCTCTGATCCATGAGTAGGAGAGTCTGGCTGGAGAGTTTCTTTGACTTTGGACGGCGGGTTTTAAAGTACTTAGACCCTACCGTACGGACGGTATCCACCACCATGTTGTATTGATCGCCCATATCGATGCTGTTCTCAAGGGCTTCGAAGCCGTTTTGAAGCTCGAGCTGAAAGCACTCGGGGTTTTGAATCTGAGCCGGTATTGGTCGGAGCGTGGATTTTATTAGTCGCGCTCTCTCAAGCTTTATGTCGATATTCAATGTGCCTCTGACCAGGCGGTGATCGCTCCGCTGTGTTCAACGCTGTTAAGACAGGAGTCTTAACAGCGTTGATCACAGCGACATCATTGAATTTATGCTTCTTCGTTGACATGATAAAATCGATCTGGTTTTTGACCCTACCGTCCGGACTGATCCAGGTCCATTTGCGGCTTACGGGCTTCTTGAAGAAGGAGTTCATCATAAAGAGGTTCTCCTTCTCCATAAAGTCTGCCAGCATCTGGCCCCTATTGTTCCGTTGCCCAAACCCAAATTGCCCCACTCTCAGCTCATCACCGCAACGTTGCCCCAACTTCGCATTGAAATCCCCCAAAACAACTGTGTAGTGGGTTTTATGGCTATGCATGGCTTTAGAGATCTCCTCATACATAGCCTCCACTTCGACATCGTCATGTTTCGAGGTCGGAGCGTAGACCTGAATGACATTCAGCGAATATCGTTTCGATATCCTGAGTATCAGGTACGCTACCCTGCTCGAAACACTTCCGATAGTGATCACGTTGTTGACAAGGGACTTGTGGACGATGAACCCGACACCACCTACTGACTGTTGATCGCCCTCCCGGTGGTATAGTAAGTTACCGGATTGCAGGGTTATCGAGTCCTCCCCCTCTCTTCGGACTTCAGATAACCCAATGATATCCCAATGTAACTTAATAATTGCCTCTTCCAATTCGACGAGCTTCGCGTCAAGCCTCAGTGTGCGCGCGTTATATGTTGCCAGGTCGAGTCGTTGGTGTTGGCAGCCGGATCTCACCCGGGGATTCCTCGCACCCCCTGCCCCGCCGTTACCATAGCCGCTGCCGTAGCCAGGAATAGCGGGGCCGCCGGGGACTGGGGGCCATTTTTTTGGTTGTGCCATCATTAGGGGGGGTTTGCCATAATCGCCACGCTTGGCAGGCGGGTTGGCGATCGCAGTGAGGCCTGTTGTTATGCGGAGACGCTGCTGCCCATCTCCCTATGGCAGTTTTCCCTCAGTCGGCTCTTACGACACCCACGGGAAGAGAGGGGGTAGTGCTATTCTATTTACGTGCCGGCACTACACGGCACAGGCACGGCACACCGTCAATACCATTACATGATGAAATCTCTATGGATCCTAAGGCGAGTTTTTAGCTACGGAAGTTGCCCGTCTGAACCTGTTCCATATCTAGCTTGTGTTTGCAACTTTCCGTTTTTTTATTCTTTGTAAGCATGCTACTACCTGGTAGCATGCTGAACTCTCTTTGAGCCTGACTTATTATAACCTGCATAATTCTTAACCTAAAAGATCATCTCGAGACTCTTGTACAAGACAACTTAAGTGGATTATTGAAACGGTGGGCCGTGCGTGACCAGGGGTGGAATTCCGGCGGACATCACTTCTCATCTCATCACCCTGAATTAGTATTTTCTCTCATTTTGTTTATGAATAAAAAAAAAAATTTTATTTGGCTTAGTTCTTTCCTCTCAAACGACCACAATCGCAAAAAAATGTATTTTAAGGATAACTCACCATGAGTGAAGTGAGTTTTGGCGCCCACCGGGATACCATAGCAGGACTGCTGCCTTTACAAAAGTAACTAACGCCACCGTCCCTGTTGTCATAGATGTTGAATACGTACTATTCCTACACAACAAGTTCGCAACAAAACGCAGAATTGTGATCTACGGTTGTTGTAGATATTACATTTTTATTTATCACCAGCGTTTTATTATTGTGCCCACGCGTAACCGTTTTAAGTTGAAACCTGGATCGGGAATACATTTTACGATTTGTTTGACACGAATGAATACTGACGTGAATTATTACCAGCCATACATTCACGCCGGATAGGCGGCGCGTTTTTATGACGAGAGGGAATGCTATATTATGTCGAGCAAGGAAAAAGTGTGATCCTTTTCATTGGGGATTTATTGAATTACTAACGTTTCAGCCTGTGCCGAATGTGGATTTGATTTTCTTTTGCTTCGTTGTAGACTTAAGTAATTATTTGAAGAAACAAACATTTGGTACATCTGTCATGAAAAAAAGTAATTGAACTCAACTCAATTTCAACTTATGATAGGCTGAGCTGAAGCAATAAGTTAGTTATTAGTAACAATTATTAGGTAGGTATAATAAATAACTTTTTTCAACAAATGAATGCATTTGCTTCGGCCTTAGGCTTTACTCGCTCAAGAAAAACAGATTCAGTGGGGAATGAAGTGCCCACTAAGCAAAAGAATTATTTTGTTAGACATTTTTTTTTTTTTAATTCAACCTATACTGTCCCACTGCTGGGCAAAGGTCTCCCCCAAAGTTCTCCAAATGTCTCTGTCCTGAGCCAAAATCTGCCACTCCCCAGAATAACGGGATATGTCATCGCTCCATCGTTTCCGAGGTCTTCCTCTCCGGCGATGACCATCCGTGGGGTGCCAAAAGGTGGTGATTTGGGCCCCTTTACTGGAATGCATTCTGCAATTGTGCCCAGCCCAGACATTATTTTTATGTTTTTGTTTCAAATTATATGGAAAATTCCAAGAAAAAATAAATGATTGTTTCTTTCCTACTCATCACACTGCGGGTAGAACCACAGTTTAGTGCGCAGCATGCTTGTTGAGATAACAATGTCAATATATTGTTAATTACAATAGATGTGTTAATACTTATTCATCTTCCCGAAACAATCCACAGTATTTCGAAATTGTTTTTCCAGCTCTATTGTGCAAACAGTTATCAATGCAATGCTATTAAATATTTCAAATCTATGCAATATATCAAACATAGTGAATCGTTTTAATTTGAAATATTTCCCGGCAACGTCACACTGACGGGAATAAAAACATCAGCTCAATCATTCAAATCACACTGCAAACCAATCAGAAACAGCCAGACTCGCGGCTTTGTCAAAATAAGGGCGCCATCACACCAATGCTTGAGCAATTTTGTGGCTTCATTGATCACTTTTCTCTGTTCTGTAACTGATAAATAACCATAGTATTTTGATGAATTGTAAATGTTATCGTGTTAGTTTAGCCATATTTATTATGAACACGCGTATCCTAAGGGCGCTTTCAATTTATGCGTTCCGTATCGGACCGCTGCTGCAGTGCCAAAGCGGTGCGTTTGTCATAGACGCACGGACGGTCGTTTGTTTTCATACAAAAAGCACTGTGCGGCAATAGCGCGGCGTTGGTACAGCACACTCTCGAGTGCAGCTCAACGACCATACGTTACGACAAATGCACAGCTTCGGCATCCATCGGTCCGTTATGAAACGCATAAATTGAAAGCGCCCTAAAGGACAAGTGTTGAATTCTGGCGAGAAAGCCTGCTTTATGTTGCTTACCTGAGTTGCGACTAACTCTCCGCTCATGAAGAATACCGAAGAAAACCCAAGCCACTTGGACATAGATTTGCTCGGGGAAGTGTGGGTTCCGAATGTTCCATTCAACTTAACAACTTGCCTTTGTCTAGCCTGTGTCGGAAAAAGCCGTTAGCGTATTTATAACACCTTCTTAGAAGTTTTGTTCATATGAAGAAGGTCCACTATGTAAACAAGTTAGGGTGACATAATTTTAAGGGTTTTTCATAATAACGACCTACCATTACACCGCCTTCGAAATTAGAACGGGTATTCTACAAGCTATCATAAGAAGCAACTTAGGTGTTCCCTGGGACGGGGAACAGATCCCATAACGGTCGTTTTCCCATAACGGCCCCAAAGCAATCGGCAGTATGACTGCATACTGCCGATCTGTTGTCATGGGATCTGTTCCACATGTAGTACACTGCTACTACATGTAGAATATGCCTTACTCTCCAAACAAACGTTGCCTAACTTTTAGTATTGATAACTCTGCTCTGCATTGTTTTCTATTCTTTTTTGTACAACTTTTGCGCAGATTACTCTCTGCCCAACTGCTGCTTCTCTGTTTAGCCCCACGTTTAACTGCTAGATATTATCTAATTGGCATTAATTCTGCAATTTTAAAAAACAATTTTCTTACCTATAAATACTAAAATAATCTACAAATCAAGAGTTTAAAAGACATAGAATTCTCAGTTATTTAGTTTACTACATAGAATTTCACATAAGTTTTATGTCAAAGTGAGTTTCAGATAAACTCACTGATGATAAACTAAATGATTCAGAAAGTTCCGTTTGTGATCGAGCCCTAAAGCCTGATTCTGTTTCAGATGGTACACTTACAAGCTTATTGATTCGCGGCCGCCATTCGTCAAGACTATACGAATGGCTACCCTTAAATGAATTATTCATAAAGGCACGTATAGCTCTTTTTCTAATAGTGGTTAGTCAGACAAGACGGGTTAGGAGGCTATCCCTCATATGTGGGATTTTGCCGGAGGACTAGCCTATTACATTACGTTTTATATTTACTGTTTACCTTCATCTCTGGGTGAATTGCATGAAAGTTTATTTGGTTAGGGTTCCAATGCTGAAAAGTAAATAGAGGAACCATTTAAATGTTTTTTGTCTATATGTCACGTTGTAGAATGTCAGTTTATATATGGCTTTTAATAATGATATCAGCTGAGTTAAAATGAAAAAACTAAGTTTATAGTCCTTGTCGCAATTATGCGTCCTGATCTTACAAGTAAGTATATATTTTAAGAAAACCCATTGCAGTATCGTTTAAACCATTAAAAATGGTAACCTAAACTATTTTACACCTAACAAATTTCAATTGTTTTATGGAACCTTTAGCGCTTTTGTTGTAACCAGTAGCATATTGTCGAATTAGTAACCAAAAACAGTTTTTTTTCTCATAATTGTCAACGCAACGTACCTATTTCAACATAAAAAGCACGTCTATATATCCTGAAGTAGGCACATATTAAGAGCTGCAGACAGTTGACTTAAGTTCCTAAATAAGTAAAACCAATCGCTCACTGGTTGACTGGTAGAAAATGCTGTTAGCATTAAGTCCGTTAGTTTTTGTACGTGTTGGTGCATTAAATATTAAATAAATAAACACACTTTTACAAGTCTTATGTTGTTGTGTATGTCTTATGTCTTTGGAATATCTTAACACATTGTAGCCTTATGATTTAAGAGCTACTGAAGCTTTTTTTGTGAATATAAAAATCGGCGTTCTGTAGGTACTTACCTACATTATCAACGTACCTACATAGCAAGGTATTTTCAGAATAAATTGTCAATTAACTGGTGCTTCTTTTGAACGCATCGATAGACGATTAAAAGCTTCAACATCGACACTCAGTTTGAAATAATTTGGAACATTGAAATACAATTTCTAGTAACTCTAACAATTTTAAACTCTATCAATTCTGATTGCATGATTTAGTAAATACCATGTTTAATATCATACTAATATTCAACCTTTACCACTTTTACCTACCTGTATTTATTCATATACCTATACCACTAATGACCAATGATTTGAAAACTATTTGTATGTATTTTTTCAGCACAAAGCATAACTAAGTGTACTAGACAGAAAACAAGCAGTGTTTGCAAAGCCTTTGTCAATTATTAATGTTACACTACGTCGCAACGGCAGAATATTCTTCCCCCATACATATGTTTCTATTTGTACTCCATCTGATACAATTGGCTCGGCTTTTGCAATACAATACATTACAACTGCCTTTGTAGCACTAGCAATCTCTATGTTTGAGCTTCTGAATAAAAACTCCATGGAAAATTCATCGTTTCTCTTTTTGTTAGCTAACGATCCGATTGCGAATGGCAGATGACAGTGAAATAATAGATAGCTATTTACATAGATATACCATCATATTGTTGGTTCAGATGAATGCGAGTATTGATTACAGCGATAAATTTTCCTAAGCTGTCTCGGATCGAGCAATCGCGCAATTTGATCGTATAAACTGAAGTGATAAAATCAAGTCAGTGGGTAAGCAAGTTGAAGTGACTCACTTCAGCTTGCTTGAGCAGTGCACATAGTGTGATAATTGAAAGCTATCGGGCGGATAAATTTTCCAATGGACTCATTTGGAATTTAATGAAGTGATTTTACTATAATTGTTTTAACTATTTGATATTCTGTTTGAAAGACTAACCCCCGAACTCACAAACGCAAATCAAGTTTGAGCGTGCCTCAAAAGTATGGCAGCCCCTTTCAGTTCTATTGACATTTTATGAGAGAGCATGAGCGTGAGCGCGTGCTTAGCGTTGATTGATGTTTCTAACTTCGGGGGTAAACTATTCGTATGACTTGAAAATAGTCAAAGAGTGTGAGGAACCTATGTTCGGCGGTGAACGTCTTGTGGCTATATTGATGATGATGAATCTAGTCAAAGTACCTAATAAGCTATAACATATAGAGCCATTAATAGAGCCGAAAACGGTTAATAATTTTGTATCCTCGCTATGAATTGATAAAAAATGAAACAAGCATTATAAACGAGTCAAAGATACCTTTTATACAGACGTGAATATCAACAACCTAAGAATGTTATCGAAGTCGAAAATTATTGAAGGAACTTTTCATGCAATTTATTTGCACACACAAATGAAGCCTATAAAAGACATGGCTGGCAACTTTGCACCCATATTTGACATTCCCTAACCGGCCGGAGGCCTAGTGTTAATGAGCTTTGTGGCACGTGTTTACTAGAAGTCTGATGCGTTTGTACTAACGAGTAGTGCAGCTTTTCTAGCGAAGCATAAGAGGAAGAGATCTGAAACCGTGCCTAGAAAGGTACCTAAAGGCTACTGAGCTAACATGAATCTTAGATTATTCTCTTTAACCAAACGCGAAGTCTTGTATTGGATTTGGTTCCACTCAGGGGTGTTCTAAGCCAGTGAGCTACGATTTTCCCAGTGTGTAACGTGTAGTGAGCAGTAGCTTGTGAAAATATGCCTGCATTTGAATTCCTACTAGCATTTTCCTCCTCTCTTTGAAACGCAAAAGTCAACTCCAAAACAAGTAACACACGTCATACTACACATAGGAACTGAGTGCCACATCGCACATAATTAACTGAACAAATAAAATGGCACCCAACAATTCCTAAAGAGATCACTTGGTGAAAACATTTACTGGAGAGTACTTAAAACTTTGTTGAGCCTTCCCGTTGTCGCTCCAAGCCGTCCCCCCTTGTTTCTCGGATTTTGGGACGAGGCGTTAACCACCTCTAAGATTTATTAAAGTGGCTTGTCTTTTTAGGCACTTGAGGGCAAGGGGGAGTTATTATCTATGTTCACCGTCACCGTAATTTTGTTTTCTCTTTTTCACAGCGTTGCTTTTAATTTCGAGAGGGTCAGAAAGTTTCGCAAAGTTTTGTGTAAAGTAAATAAAAGCCATCAAGAGAGTTTACGACCGTACCGTACCTTCTCCCTGTATAAGTGCTACCTGTAACGTTGAAAGCGAAATCGAAAATCTTATCTGAGAAAGTTTAGGTCTTACTTTATTATAGTCAATCTAAGGGTCAGCTCACGAAATACGAAACGGCGCCGTAAAATATTATCGCAACATCAAAGTGTGTTTGTGTTTTACTCATCACTGTGTTTTTGCAAGACATTTATGTAATTGGACCATTCTTACTTTATCTCTAGATTACGTATATTTTGGTAGAGGTTTTTTAATGTTTTTAGTCTAAATCCTGCAATTACTTTGTATGGCTCACTTGTGACAATGTTTAGGGAACGATAGTCGTTGTGAAGCAACGCAATCTGGAGCGGAATGGGATGGGTCACCCCGGCCAAAATTAAGAGATGTATTTTAAGGTCCGTGCTTCGGAAGTCATCAGTCGGTAACCCAAGTCAGAGACCTTAGGGCGGCTTGATAACAGGTTCACGTTGAGATTAGCGTAGCGGCGTACATATGTCATCGTTTTTTTATAACAAATAAAAGGCCATTATTTCATCTTAGTAATATTCAAGCTAACTTGATTAAAAGAAAAGCAAGAATAGAATAACACAAACGAAACAAAATACCTATATTCTACAATTTTTTGTGAGTTGAACAGCTTCTAGACATCGCAAACACTTTAATGTTACAATGCAATCAACCTTTGTTTGCTGAAGTAGAAAATGAAATAAGAAACGATATCTCACTGTTACATTCTTTCAATTAAAAATTGTTTGTAGAAAACAATTGAGCGTCATTCTTGTATGGATTCAATTGGAGATAAAATTGATACCCTTAATTGACTTTTCAGTGTTTTATTGAACATTTTTAATAACAGTGATTAACGCAAAGGATTTACTTATAAGTTTCTAGTAACAAGTCTATTAGAAAGAAAATATTTTGGATTTGAGTTGAATGCAATACAATGTTTATCGTAGATAACTGTGTTAGATAGTCCACACTTAAAAAAGTTTATAGCCTAACTTTTATGTTAAAATTTTAAACTCTAGTTGAGGCCCCATTTTTTTGTTATTTTTTGAACTATGCAAGTTTTTCTGTGTAACCAGTGACAAAAAAAAACATAACTACCAAACACTTGTTATTATTATTTTTATCATTTTCCATGCAGTATCTTAACTAAAGATACGAAAACCAGTAAAATAAAAGTATCGCCTGATGCCAAGTAGACCGAATGTCTTTTTCTGGTTTTTCGGATCTTTACCAAACACTTGTTCAAAGGAAAGTGTGTTTGTCTTTAAACTGCAAACTGGACCAACAGAGTCTTAAGACAGCAACTTACCATGTCAAACAAATTAATCATATAGCGTCAAACATTATTCATGTTATAACCGGAGAGAGTTTAGCGTTATCCGGAATTAATTTAAAGTTTGCTACTCGCGTGCATATTAATTAGTTCGATATAACTGATTTAAATGACAAGGATTGAACAGTACTAAACTTGAGCGTTTTGCAATAGTATGCAAAACGGGTAGATTACCCTGATCCCAAAGTTAAATTTAGTAAACTTTGTAAATCAAGACATAAGACGAAAAAGTTGTTTACGCCTAACATTCAAGATATTTGTGCATTCAAGCTCCGAAAACCAGAAAAAGCCATTCGGTCTACTTGGCATCGGCGGGGGTCTTTTCTGGTTTTAGGATCTTTAGTAAAGATACTGCATGAAAATACTAAAAATAATGACAACATTCATGTTTTCAGTATTTATTGCCGAGACAAACCTTTTAAAGAAAAATATCACAGTTTAAAAATGTTCATCCCATTCCATTCCATTCTAATATTTTGACCAATATTTATAAAATACGTTCAAAGTGGACAACAGTATGCACGATATACAGTACAGTACTGTATATCATGCAGTTTAAATAAGGGAACCATAACCAAACAGGCGATTCCGCATATTTAACAGCCCTGACCGTCAAACAAACTACTTGTATTTCGAGTCGTAATTAATTCGTCATAAGATTGTCCTAACGTTAGTTGGCTGGCATGCCATTTACTTAAAACCTAAACTATTTTATACTAGTTTCAAATGTAGATAGTATCAAAGAGATATTTGCAGAATAGCTGAAATAGTTTAACAGAGCTGACGGACATACAAGTTATATATAAATGTTACTGTGTTGACGATTTCGTTTGATGCGGTTTTCATTCAAAATGTACAAACAAACACATGAAAAGCAAATGAATACTCAACCTTAATTCCAATATACATCCCACAATTGCTAGTGTAATGTGCATCACTCAATTCCATGAGACTTCGTTAAAAAATATTGAATACGTGAATAGACGACCCCATTAAAAAGAATAAGAGCTGGCATGGCAGAATATGACTTAAAAACAATGATCGACGATCAAACGAACGAAAAAAGAATCGTAACGGCTGTATCGGAGGTTTGCGTTGAAAAAATTATTTCCATTAGTTGTCTTGGCATGTCGCCAACCGTTCGAATGGATTCTGGAGTGGCTTTGTTTTTGAATGGCCTTTGTCAATATTGTCGGGCTGCAATGAGTTCATCGTCGTAACGTGCGAGAAATAGTTCTTAGAACTGTTCTCGAGAATGTTAGGGGAGAATTTCCTTGGCATTTGTAATAACAGAGGTTGCGAGAATCGTTTTTTGTTTTTTGACTTGTTTCTTGTACGATCCAGGCGACGCTGGGAGGTCAAATCAACTAAAAAATCAGGGGGAAGCAACCTCCTGATTTTTTATTGATTTGAATTCTATTCGTCTAGTGTTAGTAAGCGAATGGAAACTTAAATACAGTCTAACCAACATCTACTACAATTCAGTAAGCTCAATATCTTCTGTAATTGGAAAAATATTCCAAAATGATTTTGCAGTACTACGACTTCAATTTATGTTTTATTTTTGAGTTATGTATTGTTTTTTTAATTTGTTAGTTTTATTGATAACTACGAGTAACATATTGATGGAATAACACAGGCTTTCGTATAAATATACCAGAAGAATGCAGTCAGAGTTAGTAGGGTGACGAATTGGAAGAGGGGTCGGATAATAGCTTTGAATCACGGCTGATACTTTGACTAAGAAGTTTTTCTCTGGTATTTCTATTATTATCAATTTTACAAAATTTAACAAATTCACAATTTAGAATTCCAAGCTCTTACTTTTTACATTAGAATACTTTCTTCTCTCAAAATAAAAAGAGGATTGCTGTTCGTTAGTCGCTTTAAATTCTAGAACTAGTGATATCTAGGGAAAGTTGGGCGATTTCATGGCGAGCGCGCGGCGTACTCGCGCGGCGTTCGCCACGAGCTCGCGGCGAACATTTTACCGCCGCGAGGCATTTTATCGCCTCAAAACCGTAGCAAACTCACACGGGATGTGATAGAGGTGGGTTGGAATCCCACCTGATTTCTTCGCAGATTGATTCTTATGGTATTTCATATTTTTTAAAGCAAAAGAACCATCTATCTAAATGAAAAATAGGTATTTTTAAGAGACATCAATGTGAATGTTAAATAAAAGAAATATTATCTCAAAGGCTTTCTTGTTTATGCACACGTCTTTAAAAATAGAAACATAATATCTTTGAAGATGGTTTAAAAGATTTGTTCTACCTGTTGTTTTATTCTTTAAGGGACTCTTTTGTTATGGTTAAACAACAACATAACCAACATCGTCTTGTTATGAAAAAGCCCATTATTAATGGTAACGAAGAAAATATTTGTAGACTTTAAAACACAATTGCTTAGGTTTTACTATAGAATATTGTTGACGACAGGGTGAGTACTAACAGATCAAATTTTCGTCGTAAAAATACTAAAGTCGCCGACGTTGAGGACCTCTCCAGAACCTTTCAGACCCTGACAGGCCTGGAACCTGTGACCCTAAAGCTGTTTACAAATTTACGGGTTAAAGTGGCAGTAGTAGGGGCCAATAGCTTGAAGAACAGATGGCAAGGGCTAAAAGGTTCTAAAATGTTGACTATTTGAAGGCGAACGCAGCGTGTGGACATCCTCTGAACATAGACATTCCCAATAGATTTCCATTTATTATAATCAGATCATTCTGCCTTTTGTGTGTATCAAAATGAAATTTAGAAAAATGCTATTTTGCTTCAGAAGATGCTGATTTGGTAGCAATAAAACAACCATAAAAGAACATTCTTCTAATTATTATTATTTTTAATGCGTTTCACAAAATGATGACGGAAGAATTGCTTGACATACAAATGTATGTCTACACTTTTAGACATAATTAAAACATATCATTTATTTTTGAAGTTAGTTATAGAGTATACAGCATTATATGGCAGCAGTATAAGCATTTTTGCGTTTTTAAACATATTTCGAGCAAATTGGCCCATGATTCGAGAGACAAATATCGGGTTAGCTAGCCAGGTCACGTAGCCAGACCAGCTCCTGGCAGACTATTTGAGCGCTCGTGTGTGAGTTAAGGCTATTTATTTGTGTCCGATATTGAGAAATAAAGCTAGTGCTATCACATACCTACTATTTTTGAATTTTAAAATGCAGTAGGCATGTATTGTGATACTAACTGCCCTCTTCATTTTTAAAGAGTTTACGAATTATTGGAAATGATTTATGAAACAATGTTTGAAAATAAAAATGTCAAAAAGAGGTTATCCCCCAAAAACTGTCAAATTAATATGTATTATTTTTGTAATTTTGGTTATTGGGAAACGCACCAATCTCAGAAAACTGGAACTAATTTCAACTGTTTTTGTCTGTCTTGGATGGTGTTTTCAGTGAGGAAGGTAATACCTGTAGCTTCATAACATCACCCTACAACAATTAGGAGGAAAAAATGTTAGAACTGTTTTTTTTTAATTAAGGTGAAAGGAGCTACCGTAGCGTGCGCTGAGTTGAATGATTTTTGTACGAGTCTTAAGTGTATAAATCGTCTAAGCTGAAATGACTCGCCACTCCACCGCATCCACGCAAACAAGAGTGTTTGCTTGTATGCGTAGCTGCAGGGCGCGTCATTTCAGCTCCGACGGTCTCTACCTTTAGTTTCAGCATTTTGTCATTTGTACCTACCTTTTCCAGCTGATACTCAAGTTAGACAGTCGCCCGAAAACACATAAAAAACAAATGCAACTATCTATTACAAATAAATGAACGAAATAATCCAGTTATAAGAATCCTTTGCGTGAAGTTGCACTTCATGGCGCATTCGGGATAAACAAAATGCGACGCAAAAGAAGCTTGACCCAATTCTGCTTGGGCTAGTTCGGGAACAACAGTTTTATTTTTGCAGACAAAAAAATATGTCTCAAATTTAACGGGAAATAATACTGTTAGGAATTCATTTTGAAGTACCAAATAATTTAAATTTATGAATCAACCGTAGGATCTACTAAAAATATTTATTGATTCGTACTTAAACAGATATTAACAGTGGCAAACATTTGGGTCAATTAATTTAAATATAAGTTGAAATTCAGCATGGTTATGTAGATTGAGGTAATCGGTGCACTACCCGCACTGCACAATGTGGCAGTAAAATAATTATATTTTTCAAAATACTAAAAACTGGAACACAATATCTTGGAGTGGATTGTATAGCGTCTTTTTGCAATTTTGCAAATACTATGTTGAACGACATTTTTTTTACAAATACTCACTATTTTCTAACGTCTTATGGATAAGCAAAATTACTATTGGCCATTGTCGATTGCACCGGATGTCAATCTTTTGTGACACCGTTTTTTTACCTAAATAAAGAAAAAATAAGAAAAGTACGCTCGGCTATCTTTATTCACCTTCTTGCACGACCGCTGTTTTAACGATTATTTACTTAACTCTGCACATTAAGTAAGTATATCCAAACAGCGTTGTTGTTACCCTTGGGTAATCAAATCACGCGGGTCCTCACGTAAACTGCGCGTCGCATTCTACGCGAGCTCGGTGTTCAACTAAAGGCCTCTTGACCCACACTCTTTGAGGCCGAGTGTAGTTACAACACTCTTTGCTTCCCATTTTACGGGCGCTAAAGCATGCTGCTTTTAATTTTAAAGGTTTTCTCTTGTTGGAGTTTGGCGACAACTTTTTTGTGCCTGACTAAAGAAACATTCGCACAGAGAGTGTGGCATTGTGATGATGTTTGGGTTTTCAATTGTAAGTTTTGACTTTTATTTTCGAAATTTAAAAATTGAGTGTGACTAATAAACATAAATATACCCCTACCTCTACCTCTGTGCCTATATTGTAAACCCCCATAGTTTGAAAACTCAATACTACTTTGGAATAGTCTAATCTTAAATAGTAAAAAAATTAAACCTGAACCTAAACTAACTTAAATTATTCTTTATTACTCTTAGTAGGTTCAACTTCATCATTTCTTGTTGTATAGACTGATATCATGACCAACTGACCTAATATCCATAAGATCACGCTAAGAAACTAAGCCACCAAACTTTTTACAAAATTAATTTGAAAACCCTAACAAAATCAACGTTAGCTCAATCTGTTCCACAATGTTTTGGATGTAAATTCATCCGCCTAATCAAAATGCAAAAAAGTCAACCACTTGAGCCGCACCGGAAAGCTAAGCAAAGATTTCAATCTTATTTTAAACATTAATTTTCTTCACAAATACTTCTTTTCGAGACGACCTTTGTTCGATGTGTTTACCGCCAGGCTTCTCCCCGAATTTGAAATTATCTCTGAAGATAAATCTTTTTTTAGAGGTGCAAAAAATTGGTAAAAAATATCTACGGCAACACATTTTGCCTTCAGTGAAGTTAACCGTCCCCAGCGGTGGGGGCTGGGAGGCACCCGTCGAGTAATCTGTGCTTAAAACGGAGCATAACGGTAAAGATCTGGAAGAAGTAGGCCAAGTGCGATGCAGACTCGAAGATGGAGGTTCCGTACTTCGGAAAATTCCTTGTAATATATGAAATTAAGGAATTCTGCGTTGCTTGTACACACAATGATTTACTACAATCTTGAAGTTCCTTTAATGTCCGTAATACCAAGGTATTACGGATAAAGTACTAGTAGATAATGCCTCTTAGTATTAAGTCCGCCAATTGTACTTTTTTTAAGTGCAATAAATAAGGTTAAATCAAATGGATATGGAGTTTTTTTTTTCAATAAATAGCAAACTATAGCATGCATATTTTGCTACATTGCTTTACTTTTACATGGTAGTGAAATACCATTAAAAGTGTAAAACGAGCAACATCGGCAAATGCTAAAAGAACAATACACAAAGTTTTAATATCAATTAGGAACGACTGGAACCCTAAAATTTTAAAAATTCTAGGCATCATACTTGGGAAAATTTGCAACTGCTTCAGGGGTGCAACTATTTTTAGCATAGGCGACATTCTTGGCGAAGTTAAAGAGGCTCCAAGCAGTGGTATTTCACATTTTTGCAAAGGTTTAGGAGCCGCAGCGTGTTAACAAAAATGAGTTAAGATATTTCTTTACATAAATTGCGCTCTATTGGGATCAGGAAACAAAGCAGCAATATTTCCCTAACACAGTTATTTCTTTGGATAAAAAAACGGATTTCAACCTAGTTTTTAAAGGCATTTACTTTGCTTAATTGAGATTATGATTTGACTTGAAGTCTTCCATAGTCGTTTGAACGCCTTGATGGTTGTCTTTTTTCCTTAAACAATGGTTTGGTAATTTGGTAAGTCTAGCAAATTAATTTATTACATCTCATAGAAACAATCCCTGCACGACTTTTCCTAAATATGTCTGTTGACTGTCTCACAGGGGTAAATTTTCCACTAGAATGTTACTTGTTACTAAACGAACTAGTGAAAAGTTGTTATTTAGAAAAAAATATGATCAAATTGTCTAAAATAGTTAATGCTTACTTACAATCTAACTAGTTCAGAACGCTTCCTTCATATTCAAAATTCAATCATGAATGTAAATCATAGAATAACGAGCTAATTTGAGTAAACTTAGCACGTGTTTTGAATATAATCACGGTAAACGGTGAGTCAAAACATATTAGTGGCAGAAACTCTACTATGTTTTTTTCTGGTTTTCCTATCTTTAGTAAGATGATAATGCATTATTCCTAATGCTAAAATTAAAAAAAAACTATCATTTAGGTTAGTGATAGGGGTACTTCAAACATTAGCGTTATTTAGGTACGATTAAGTTATGTTTTTTCCCTTGTGTTTGCATTTACTTTAATTCGTAAACAAGTTGAACCACAATTGAATCAAAGCTGCTTGTAATAATAACCCCCGAATTCAAGTAAACCAACCCATGTTCATACTTACATATTGCAAATTAGATATGGGTTATGTGATCTAAAAAAAATAACTGACCTCCGAATTCACAAACGTCAATCAACGCTAAGCACGCGCTTACGCTCATGCTATCCCTTTCAGTTCTATTGTCATTTTACGGGACGTTTGTGAATTCGGAGGTCAGTTATTTTTTTCAGATCACATAACCCATAGCTAATTTGCAATATTTAAGTATGAACATGAGTTGGTTTACTTGCTAAAATGTAATAAAATGAAAGTAGTAACAAAAATGTTATCTCAATATTTAAATAGTTTAAAATATCAAATGATAAACTAAGTAAACAACACAAATTTCTTGTAGAACATGATTTACTCAGTTAAAATAGCAATTTGAGCAATAGTTTATCGTTACTTCAAGCATACTCAATGCATGAAAGCGTGACTCCAAATGTGAAATTTGATTGCTTCAGGTGTAATTTTAACTCAAATTGTTTAAACAAGCTTCCAATTGAAGTTTAATACGAGTTGTGAGCGTTTTGAACCAGAATTATACCTGATTGCTAAATAAAAAACGACCTGTTTAATTGCCGAGATGCAAGACTTCACAAAATTCGCATCTGCATAGCTAACCGGGTGTCGAGATCGCAAATTTGTATTCCAGACTCACAATAAAGTTCATTTAAATATAAATGTGACAAGACCTTTACCCCAGTAAATGCTGTTACTCCTATAAACTCAGTCGTAATTTTTTATGACGATCCCGAAAATAACTTCAGGCATTTAACAAGCTTTAGTAGCAAAATATAATGAGGCATTAAAATTTCAAATTTCGACTCAATTTTTGGAGATTTCGCGAAGAACAGACATTAATAATTATGATAACTTAACCTCGATAAATATTTACAAACATGATGTTATTCAAATTTTGCATTAATTAAAGATCATTAAGTAGACGGTGAATGTTGAATTTTCAGAAATGAATGAATGAACAGAAGTAAATAACGCTAAACGCTGGCTTATTCTTAGTTTGGTATTTGTCTAGCGAAATATTTTTCCTTATGATGATTTATGGCTTTCAACGACTTATCTCTTATACCCCGAGCCTTTTACCACTGTATCATTGAAATAACTCATAAAAGAATAGTTGGGATGGCCTTGTATCATTTCTTCACGCAATTCTATTTTGAGCATCCAAATCAGTCTGTTTATATTCCTATGATGATCTTTAAAAAGCTAAATGAATGAATGAATGAATGAAAATAGATAGCAAAAACATTATATCTAGTTCAGATTCGCCCTGCAAAGGGAGGACTTCTGAATGTTCCATTCACTTAGACGAAAACAGTTGACGTACTTCTGACTACTTATGACTATGAGAGCGTATGACATGTTACATCTAAGCTAAGAAAAACCTAGATTATGTGTAACCTTATAAACAAAAAACTGAATCAAAAGCCAACCAAATTTTTATTAGGGAGACGTAACAGATAAATACGTTAATTTGTAACAATCTGTAACAACTCTGTAACAAAATGTATTTGTTTAAAACACTATGGAAGATGTAGTGTATGTCCAACGAAGACATACACACATTGTCTCGTGTGTCCGTGCATAATTACACAAGGGCAGTGTCACCTGAGCCGCGGGCGAGAGTGGACCTTGTCTAGTTTATGTGCGTGCATTGTCGAGCCAGTGATCTCAGGATAGAACAGCAGCCCCTACAAGTGGCGACGAGACAAAAGGTAATCATTTATAGTCACTATTAAATAAAAAGTGAAAGAAAAGTACGATGTTGTTACTTGAAGGTTATAAATTGATTCAAATTTTTTAGATACTTAACGATTATGGAAAGTCTAATACTATTTATATTCTCCATGTACCTAAGTGTTGAGTTTTCATGACACTTTCACGAAATCAAATCACCAGTCAATAAGTGAACAATAGAAGAGTGAGAAATCTCGCGCTGTTTTTCTTTCGTACGATGTATGCATAGGTACCGCCATTTTGCCACCGATTGCATAAGTACCTAGGAATGTTTCACCTTATTATGATACAGACACAAATTTCTAAGTCGGTATTAATGTTAACAACATCGTACGATTTACAATTTGTTCGTTATTTTTAGTTTTATAACTTAGTGCAGTCCACCCCCAATATTATAAAATGGTATTGTTATGAAATAGATTGAATTTAATACATATGATTCCATGGTTAATATTGCTCAACATGACATGTAAAAAGTTACTTGCTAAAAAAAAAAAAAAATTATAAAAAAAAAAACAAAGAAACAAATCGAAAGTGTTACTTTTGTTAGTTGGGTTGAAATGTAGGTACATCTAATGCACAATACCTAGTTAAAAGAAATAACTATGTTTTCCATCCAATAGGTATTTAGATTCTGATGTGTTGATGGCAGATCGGAAATACTAAAAGTTACATTCGCAATAAAAGTGGAAGTTAAAAAAAAAAAAAAATTAGGACTGGTTGATATAACATTGACCTCCATTAAATTGGAAACCGGTTGATATTACATTGACCTCCATTAAATTGGGAACCGGTTGATATTACATTGACCTCCATTAAATTGGAAACCGGTTGATATTGTATTGACCTCCATTAAATTGGAAACCGGTTCATATTACATTGACCTCCATTAAATTGGAAACCGGTTGATATTATATTGACCTCCATTAAATTGGAAACCGGTTGATATTACATTGACCTCCATTAAATTGGGAACCGGTTGATATTACATTGACCTCCATTAAATTGGAAACCTGTTGATATACATCAACCTCCATTAAATTGGAAACTGGGTGATATATATCATCCTCCATTAAATTGGAAAATGATGAATTTGGTTAAGCTACCACCATTGAATTGGGAACAGCTAAAGTAATAATACTATTTATTACAGGTCGCCCCAACGGGACCGAGGACAAGTAATGGCTAATCTATTACAACCTTTAGAAGGGCTAGATGTGGAGGGTGACAATGCCTCAGTTGGACATAGGTGGGAAAAATGGAAGAGAGCTTTGCTTATATATCTAGATGCTTCGGACATAACCACCCCACAAAAGAGGAGAGCAACGTTGTTGCACCTTGGAGGAACTAACCTCCAAGAGATATATTACAATATACCTGGTGCTCATGTTGAAGCCGCTGCAAATGTCGATGTCTTCAAAGTCGCTGTTCACAAATTGGAAGAATTCTTTCTTCCAAAACAGAATCGAGTATACGAACGCCACGTGTTTCGACTTATAAAGCAGGAAGAAGGAGAGAAATTTGAGAGATTTTTGCTGCGACTTCGTAAACAGGCAGATAAGTGCAACTTCGAAAGGCAAGATGATCATCTCATTGATCAAATTACCGAAAAATGTACTTCTACAGAGCTACGAAAAAAAATTCTGACTATTGGGGATGTAATTACATTTATGTTATTAGATAAGTATCTATATTATTATTAGGGTAGCATAGTATATTGTATGTATTTATTACTTAAGTATCATTGTTTTCTTTTTATGTAATCCTCTTAATATATATCTTTTTTTTTTTTTTTTAATTGATTTTACTGTACACCGCTGTATGTCTGTCTCTTTCGTTTCATGAAATTTCTCCTGTCACCATGGTCTGCTGGAAGAAATCTCTCATTAGAGATAAGCTCACCTGTACTATGTTTATTCCTTTTGCTTACTGTAAAACGTATCAATTTGTGTACAAACCAATAAATAAATAATAAATAAATAAATAATGAAATCACCCTCGATAAAATTGTAACCGAAGCTAATACACTGGAGGTTGTTAATGACCAGATGGAAAACTATGGCAATAGAAAACAGGAAATTCGAGAAGTTAACGCAATATATCACAAGAAAAGAGAAGAAACAAACTTGAATAGACAGATCTACAGAAAAAACAAGAGAACAAATTGCGGTAGATGCGGAAGCTATAGACATCAGTCAGGAGACAGAGACTGCCCAGCGAAAGGAAGAAGGTGTCTTTGCTGTAAAAAGATTGGACATTTTCGTCAATATTGCAAAGCACCGAAGATAGATACAAAAAGGAAGACGGACGAGGAAGAACAGACAGGAAACAGAAATTCAGGAGAAAACAAAAAGAAGAAGATAGAAGTGGACTACGTATTTAATGTCGATGATGACGTGACCGTGGAGTGCATCATAGGGGGCGTAAAGGTTGACATGCTCGTCGACTCAGGCTGTAAAGTTAACCTGGTTACTCAGAGTACATGGAGTAACTTGAAAGAGAAGCAAGTCAAAGTGGAGAACCAGATGAAAAATCCTAATAAAACACTATTAGCCTACGGAAGTGACACCCCACTAAACATTAGTGGATCCTTTGAAACTGCTATTGAAATTGAGGGGCGCAAAGAACGCGCCACAGTGTACGTTATCGTGGGCGGTACTCGAGATTTGCTAGGAAAAGAGACAGCCACTCGTTTGGGTGTTTTGAAAATTGGCATGGGAGTCAACAGAATTGAAGACTTAAGAATGCACCAACCATTCCCCAAAATCAAAGATGTGTTGGTGGAAATTCCAATAGACGAAACAGTAAACCCAGTATCACAGTCATATCGACGAATACCTATTCCGCTGGAAGCTAAAGTAGGTAACAAGATTCAGGAGCTGTTAGATTGTGATATCATTGAAGAAGTGCATGGTCCTTCAAGATGGGTGTCTCCGATGGTACCAATTTTAAAAGAGAATGGTGATTTGCGCCTGTGTGTCGATATGCGCCGAGCTAACACCGCCATAATGCGAGAGAATCACCCGCTGCCTTGTATGGACCAACTGTTGCCGAAAATTGGGAAAGCCAAATACTTCAGCAAATTGGACATAAAAAACGCATTCCATCAGCTTGAACTGCATCCAGACTGCAGATACATTACAACCTTCATAACGGCCAAGGGACTTTACCAATACAAGAGGTTAATGTTCGGCATCAGTTGCGCTCCTGAAATTTTTCAAAAGGTACTGGAGAGGATTTTGGTGAAATGTGACGGTACCATTAATTTCATTGACGACATTTTAATATACGGAGACAACGAAGAACAACACGATATTAGACTGAAACAAGTGTTGAAGGTTCTTAAAGAGAATGGAATTTTGCTCAACGAAGAAAAGTGCATTCTCAAAGTGGAGAAGGTGAACTTCTTGGGGCACGAATTAACATCAGATGGCGTGAAACCTCTTACAAAGTACATCGAGAGCATCAGAAATTTTAGAACCCCCACCACTGTGGAAGAATTGCAAAGTTTTTTGGGCCTTGTTAACTATGTCAACAAATGGATACCACATATGGCTACAAAAACAGAACCTTTAAAAGAGTTATTGCGCAAGAAACTCGTCAAAAACGCCGTGCTGAAACCATTTTGGTCTAACCAGCAAGACCGGGCTTTCGAAGACCTGAAAAAGATACTGACAAATATACAATCATTGGGATACTATGATGTCAAAGACAAGACCCAGATAATCGCAGATGCAAGTCCAGTTGGACTTGGTGCTATTTTAGTACAGATCGACGCAAGAGGACCACGAATAATCGCTTATGGGAACCGGACATTAACAAACTGCGAAAGGAAATACAGCCAAACCGAAAAGGAGGCTTTAGCTCTTGTTTGGTCCGTCGAACACTTTAATATATTTGTGTTTGGCAAAGAATTTGACTTAGTTACGGACCATAAGCCATTAGAGGTTTTGTTTGGTCCAAAATCAAAGCCATGTGCACGAATAGAGCGATGGGTTCTTAGGTTACAATCATACAAATACAATATTATTTACAAGCCAGGAAAAACCAACATCGCTGACCCCCTGTCCCGGCTTTGTGTATATTTGGAGACCCCTCTTAAAGGAGATGACGTATATGTTCACCAAATAGTGGAACAATCCAGACCTCAGGCAGTATCGATGCGTGACATTTCTGAAGCTTCTCGAAGTGACAAAGAAATTAACGACGTGAGGAAAGGTTTATATGAGCAAGAATGGAGCGAATCTGTGAAAGGATACAAATTTTTTGAAAATGAATTTTGTTTTTACGGAGATATTCTACTCAGAGGAAATCGAATCGTGTTACCACAGGAATTACGAAAAAGCGTTCTTGATGCAGCACACGAGGGCCATCCAGGGATCGTGGCAATGAAAGGGCGATTAAGGTCAAAAGTCTGGTGGCCAAAAATCGATAAGGATGCAGAGAATTTGGTTAAATCTTGTAAGAGTTGCACTTTAGTAAGCCTGCCTAATCCTCCTGCGCCAATGAAGCGACGTGAGCTTCCCTCTGCCCCGTGGATAGACATTGCAATGGACTTACTCGGTCCATTACCTAACCAGGACTATTTACTTGTAGTTATCGACTACTACAGTCGTTACAAAGAAGTAAAGATCACAAAATTAATCACAAGTTCCCAAATTATAAAACTACTCAAGGAAATTTTTAGCAGACTAGGATATCCACTTTCAATTACTGCGGACAATGGAAGGCAATTTGTCAGTGGCGAATTCAAATCATTTTGTAAGGAATGTAATATTGCCCTTTACAATACAATTCCATACTGGCCGCAACAGAACGGAGAAGTGGAGAGACAGAACAGGGATATTCTGAAGCGTTTGAAAATCAGCCAAATGGAGAAGAGGGATACCAAAGAAAGTTTGTGGGAATATCTTATCATGTATAATAGTACACCTCACACTACCACCGGCAAATCTCCTTCAGAACTGTTTTTCAAACGTCAAAACAGAGACAAGATTCCATCGTTTGAAAAATTAGACAATTTGGAAGTTGAGACGGATGTAAGAGATAGAGACAAGATTCAAAAGAAAAAAGGAAAGGAGTATGCTGATAGGAAGAGGCGAGCAACTGAATCGAGTTTAAGTGAGGGAGAGAAAGTTTACGTAAAGAATATGGATAAAACGAATAAGCTGAGCCCTAATTTCCACCCTACTTCACACACAGTCGAAAGAGTTGACGATGGAGACATCATAGTAAAAAATGATGATACTGGACAAGTGTTGAGGAGAAACGTGGTGCACTTGAAAAAAATACATGGTGAATGGTCAGCAATAGCACCAAAAGATGGAAATACTCCTGATGAACTCTGATTGATTGAATTACCTTTGTGTTACAAAGTGTTCTGATTATTATGTGTATCTGATTGAATGAAGTTGTAGAAGCCTGTAGTAAAATCATTTTCAGTTTCGCATCAGTTGTTTCATTCATAAATAAGGGAGGGATGTAGTGTATGTCCAACGAAGACATACACACATTGTCTCGTGTGTCCGTGCATAATTACACAAGGGCAGTGTCACCTGAGCCGCGGGCGAGAGTGGACCTTGTCTAGTTTATGTGCTTTCATTGTCGAGCCAGTGATCTCAGGATAGAACAGCAGCCCCTACAGAAGATATGGAAGAAATTAATTTGATTTCATCCATTTTCCAAAATATTCCATTATCCAACACAACAGCTTTTTTGTCTTCCGTACATTTAAAGTACAAAGTACATCATGAAAACAAGGAACTATAAAATTTTCCGGCGAACGATAAATCTGAGGGTGATTTAAAAATTTATACCATGTCTTCGGCTTCGTCAATTTTCATATAAAATTCAAGGCTCGTAGGTTTAGCGGTGTATGCTGGCTCAACACTTTAGCTTTTGGTTCCCTAATCACTTAATTGCGTTGGTCTAAAGAACAGTACCTGGGCTTAACATGTTTATTAGAGATAAGTTGTGATAAGCACTTCATTGATGCAAACGTTGTAGCACTGACAATATCCTCATTTTATGGCAGCAAATTATGATGAACTTCTTTTTCTTTATAATAAGTAGCTAACAGCTATGTGCTGTCTCACTACAGGGCAAAGACCTTTTTAAATTTTTGTCTTCCTTTCTAAAGGTAAGAAAACCAGGAAAAGACATTCGGTCTTGGCTTCAGGCGGGTTTTTTTTTTCACATCTACTACTATTTGCTTGTTCTTCTCGACAAAATCCATATCATTTATCTTCGAGGAACAGCAATGGTAACAACATGCGTGTCGAACATTCAATCAAAACATATGAGTGACAGAAATATCGAAATTAATTCTGTTATGGAGGCTAACTTCCGAATTCACAATCGTCAATCAACGCTAAGCACGCACTCACGCTCATGCTGTTCCGTAAAATGTCAATGGAACTGAAAGGGACAGCTATACTTCTGATGGATGCTCAACGTTGATTTGCGTTTGTAAATTCGGAGATGAATACAACAAAAATAGCTAATTACAAAATAACCAAAGCCTATAAAAACCACGATAAAATAAAATATTTTAAGAAGAATGTTGAAAGCTTTAGCGAATTCCCTATCATCAACAACGGAGGTCAAGAATTGAGGGAATGTGAACAAAATCGATCGTGGAGTTAATTAGGCCCATTTATATTTGTGGTAGCAAATAGTGATGTCGATCAACAGCTTGGTAATAATCTTATCGATAACTTAAATAAAAGAATGATAAAGTTAAACTTTAAATAGTATACAAAATATATTGCGGGGTATTTGGCTGCATCGCGTTAGATGAATAAAATTAGATAAAACATTGACTATTTACTAAAATTATAAGCGAAACTGACGAGACTATTCGTAATATTTTGAATTGGCAAAGAAAAAACTTCCCAAATCAGTTATAAAACATATCCAGTCTGCTTGCTTTGATGGTATATAACCACTATTTGAATAACAATAGGTATAACTGATTAGATAGGAATGATAATAAATAAATACTTAATTAATTATTCTATCACTGAACTGATGCATAAGGTCCACTATCGATAGCTTAATGAGAATCGCCGACATTTATCCAACACTACTTGCGGATAGCCAGTAACCTATCTTTTAACCACTCTTAACAAATCGCGTGGTCTGCCCTCAATCTTAGTGAAGTGCTTCCCATTTTGTTTTATAGGGTAAAACTTTAACTTTTAGCCAGTGAAGAATATTTTTCCCACATAAAGACTGATTTTACCGTGCAATATATTTGTTTTGAACTTTGAAAGCAGCGCTTTGACTGCGATACTTTGAGATTTTGGGATATGTATTCATCACTTGCTATTGTACTTTTTTGCAAATCAATAAAACTATGTTTTAAAACAATGTAAGGTGATTACCAGTCTATCCACCAAGTTCTCAAACGCAAATCAACGTTAAGCGACCCTCAGAAGTAAAGGTGTCCCTTTCAGGTCTATTGACATTTTACGGGACAGCATAGGCGTGAGCGCGTGCTTAACGTTAATTGACGTTTGTGAATTTGAAGGTATGACATGTGTAATGTGCTAGGGCACTTGATGTCAAAACTGGCAATGTTTTTAATGCAGATTTAGAATGAAAAAAAAGCCAAGGAAATATTTTATGAAACTTCATTAACATTTTTGAAACTTTGTATTGAGATCCAAAAGTCAAATATCAAAGAGTTAGTTTTTCGAACACAACAGCACCGTCCTGCATCGTCAGACAATTTATCTTTCCTTTATAAATCAATACGGTCTTATAGTTCCCGTTTCCTAAGACGTTGCTTTTCTGGCTTGCTCAGGTTGTGAAATGAGTTATCTGTTGAGATTCTCCAACGTGTATTTTATAACACTGGTTGCTTCAAAAAGGGTTTAAAACAAGTAGAGTTGGCAACGCCTGAGGGATAGGATTGAAAACTGTCGTTTCCCAACAAAACCGGTGAGTTTTGTTGGGAAACGACAGTTGGAAATGGCTGGAAAAAGCTTTGTTCTAAACCACTTTTAGCTATCCATATTATCGCACATAAATAACGAGCTGTGGTGAAAAATAGGCTTAATCTAACATCTAGATTGGAAGTTTCTTCAGTCACAGTGGACTGTAAATTAATATCATTGGATATTATTCTACACAGCGCCATGTAAGTATCCTTAAATTAAATGTATATATTAAACAAGAAAACGGATAAACAAGTTTTTTTTCCACAATACCTACATCCTAACTACTTAAGAAACACTCAATCTATAAAATATAGACACGTTCAAACACAAATTTTAGTAAGTACTCTCTGATGGTACCGTATAAACTATTTTTTAACCACACACCAAATCGCTGTAATCAGTGACTCCTTGTAATATTTAGCGTTTTATCCAATTCAGTTAGTATTTTAACAACTAATTTCGGAGAGACTTTAGTCTATTGTGTAAGCTGGTTAGGACTATCAGGACGAAACCCAGGATTGAGCGTTCCCGTCTTGAATAAACCTGATTTCGCGCTCAGCCGAAGGAAGGAGCGGCGCGGATGCATATTGACAAGTGAATTCGTTATAGCAAGCCAACTATGCCGAAACTCATCACAGGAGGTATTCAACCGAAAGCTAATTTTAATTCAATGGCGCCATTAGAGGCAGCGTAGCGAAATAAGTCGGTAACTATGCTTCCCTATTTAGAAATTATAAAGAGCCAGTGGGGTGCAAAATAAGGTGCAAATATATTTTTTTAAACTACTTGTTAATGAATATTGGCAGTTAAAACACATCACTCTCTTATCACACAAAACTAGGATGAACAGAGTAGTTTTAACTTATAAAAGTTTGCGTCATCGGCGAACATAATTAATCTATCTTCGTTTATAAACATAAAACCTTCCCATAAAAACCCTATTGTCTCAACGAAGCGCTTCCAAGTGGCAAAACAGTTTTCTTCACCGTAAATTTGGCCAATTACCGGCCAGCGCAGAAGAGCTATTTGTCACAGGATAAAAGGAACTCTATAGTACCACGACCCCCTGTCCGCCTGTCCACCGAGGACCTACGTCAAAACTGACTGACAGCTTGTATTTATGTACAGTCAGCGCCAAAATTATGTAGGCTTTATGTGTTCAAAAAGATGCTAACTATTTGAAAAAAATAAGCCTACTGATATAATGGCAAAAGAGTCGTATGTTGTTTGAAGCGTCACTTAAATCTAAAAAAAAACATAATTACATTTTTATAAAAACAATCAGTTTTTATTCAGCCAAAGAATATTTGAATTCATTTATACGAGTGTTGTAGTGATCCAGTTTTGAGTGTTATTTTTGCGTCTGTGCTTCAATAACAATGTAAAATAAAAAGTGTGCTCATTTCATTTTGTATCATCCTTTAAATCATGTTTCAGGCAAACAAACAATATTATTTTTTTATATCCCAAACGGTGGTAATCAGAGGCACTTTGATTGTTGCAGTTATTGTGAATGGAATTTTTAAAATTCAAGCTATGCGTTTTTTGAACACAACGTGGCACGGCGGTTTTTATTAGGCTTTGCCCTTACCGAGGAGTTAGCTGAAATTTGTACAATTAACACAAGTAGGTGTTCTGGCAAGACTTGAACTCAGCACCACACGAGTTTCAAGCCAGTATGTTAAACAACTGAGCTACGACTCTCATCCTAAAACAAGCCAGTTTCAACTTTTTGGTTGAATCTGTTCTTCCATACTAAATTAAACTTTACCACACTGAAAGTCCCTATGGTTCTGACGCTCACTGTACGAGAGTATTGCATCCAGGCGGCTTAAAAAGCTTACGAAAATAATTGTACGGTCAGGGATACTTTTGTGGAAGTATTTGTATTTTGAATGTAAACTTTAGTTGTTGTTTGTGCCGAACAATGAATACTTATCGTTTATTCATTGGTACCATCACATGGCAATTAATTATTGCATTCCAGCACTTATTACAGACATGACAGGTCGTTCCATCTCCTGAATTGAGTGTTACAGTGTCTAGCCGAAACTTGACCAAAACAAATGCTAAAAAGTAACAATCTGTTAAAGTTAAAAATTAAGAAGCCGCAGTCAGTAAAATTAAAATACTATACAGTGAAAGAGAACTTTGAATGAGCTAACTTGCTTAGAGTGGTTTAACACTTCCACTTTTCATTCATTAGCCGACTACGAGAGTTAAAGTCTGCATTTTTATTTTATTTCATTCATTACCAAGCCAGTGACAACTCGTAAAACCGGACATAAACTCTGGAGGCCATTAGCAGACCCCACTTGCGATTCCCAACTGCGACTTTATGCAGTAAAATGACTATAAACTCAGTATATTTCAGTTATAAGCAGAATAATGCGCGAAAGTTCGTCAATTCCAAAACAAAAACAATGTCAGTCTTAATTAAATTAAGAAAACTTCATTTAATTTAAAATCAATCACAACGTGCCCTGCAGTGACGGTCTAAACAAATTTAATTTTATCCCCCTAAATGTCATGCGCAACTTTCGTTATTATGTACACACTCTTAATTAATTAATAAACTCATTCTGATCCCAATTAATTATAGCGTTAAAACAACGGCTTGTTCGCATAATATCAGCGATGGAGGTAAACAAATTTTAATTATTGTAGGGGTTTTATTAGACCAGACCTCGCAATATGCCTTTTAATTTTTTATTAGCCCGTTAAATGGAGCTGACATTTTCTGCCGTAAAGTAGCTTGGTAACAACAGACGTGACATCGGAGCAAAAGAGGATCAGCGTATAAAATTACAAAGAATACTTCATTAACATAATTCGAGTCAGAATTCTGCTGATAATTTACACTGTTTTTAGTTTTGAAAGAAATGATTATAAAAAAATTTTTTTTTTTATTTTCATCAAAATAGTCGGTTGAAAGTAGGTTGTTTTGAATCGTCATAATCCAATATGCCAAAACACATGTGATTTAAAACATTAATGTTGTTATATTCATCGTATATTACGAATAAACATAAATTATTGTTAATTATTTTCTTTGGTCACTGACCGATGTTTGATATTGCAGATGTTTTAAGTAATCTGGTTTATTTTCTATCAACATGACGTATTGACATTGGTGAATTATTAACTCAACACGTTCCATACAATAGGGATCACCAGCAGTCAATTGGACCATTGTACTTGGATACTCAGCAAGCTTTCTGTACTTATCCACAAAATACTAAAAAGGGCACAAGGTTCATTTTAAACTTAATTCAAACAAACTAAAATTAACCTTCTCGCGCATAAGAAATACATCATAGCTTGTACTTTTAAATTCACCTACAACCTTATTGTTGACGTGCTGTTGGCAGTGACATACTATCCATTTAAACCTATCAAAACTAAACTGAGTTCCAAGCTGAGAAATGAAACTGAAAGGTAGGTAAATATTTGCAATTATTTTATTACTGTATTCAGCTTTTTCACCATAAGAGTTTGACTGAACAATGGAAAAGTTTAAGGCAGACTTTCATTCAGCAATGTGATCTTGAAGATTAAAAAAAAACTGTACAATGTTTAGGAAATATCAAACATGTAAATATGTTTCATCGTTCTTAACTGATATTACAATACAGTTTGTAAAAGAAAATGTAACATCTTATTGAACAGTTTTGCGTTGATTTAGATATTTTCACAAGATCTTAGCACATAGAGATGTTGACATAGATTTCAACTACGAGCTGGTGTCTGGGACTAATTGGATTGAAGAGGAGGTGTAAAGACATGCATATGTCTTAGTCTCGGCACACGTGCTATGTTTGGTTAAGTGTTCGCTAAGCCATATTGTAGCTAAAGGCAGAATTTTGGGGACTAGAATACTTAGTATATAGGGCGTTGAGTCATATCAGAGCACATAATATGCTTTTATTACTTGTTGTTAATGTGTTACAATTAGTTGATACTTTAACATGGAAACTGTATTAATTAACCGTAAAATAATTTCTTTTGTGTGCAAAGAAGTGTTTCTTTTCTTGTCTTTTATTAGCACTTTTCTAAAATCCAATCGAAATAATTGATTTATTTTCAACGCTATTTAGAATCATAATATTTTTCTAAATAAACAACGTCTATTACATCATCTATCTCTTGTTTCATGAAAAACCATATCTGCTGCAAGAAATCTCTTTTGAGAAATAATATGCTCACCTTTACTATGTTTATTCTTTTTGTTAACTATAGAATCTGTCAAAATTTGTACAAACTTATAAATAAAGAACAAATAATAATTGTATTTATCTGTTACATTCACAAATTCTGAAAGCGAAATTCATTTATGACAAATCGAGAACTTTCGCTGACTCCGCAAAGATTTCCAACAACTTTGTTAAAACACAAAAGCACTCTGTTTCTCAGTGAAAAATATAATTTGTATACTCGATACTCTTGAATGTCTATTGATCCCCGAGCAGAATACTGAGTGTTGAATTCGGACTAATATTTTTGCAGTTCAATTATTTGTACCTTCTCTTTCGTGACTAAAATAAAAAGTGCCTTTTGAATATTACCGACCTCTGGAAACAGAAATCTTTAATTATAAGTCCCTGGGATTTTTCCAAGTAACGTAATGTAAATAAATTCACTTTTCAACATAAATATTCAAAAGCCAACCGTGGATAATAATATAGAAAGAAAAGCAAGAGTTGAACTTTTAAATCGACCATTATGCAATTTAATGTATTCCTAGTTTTGAAACTAACTGAAGCTTTTTTCGTTTATCGTTGTGGCTTGTTAAACAATATTCCGTGATTTCAGTAAATCACGGAATATTGTTTAACAAGCGCGTTAAGGACGTCATCAAACAAAACCTAAAAAAAATACAATATGAGGAATACAACCTTACTCCAACGATACTGAAACTACAGGTGTTTACTTGGTTCAGATTTCAGTGACGCTACAAAGAACATAGTTGCGACTCTATCATTTAGGATTTAGAATTGCTTTCCTTAAACCGTGAAAATATTTTCAGTGTTGGCTAAGTGAAGCATTTTTAACCGTAATACTAGGTTGTTTCAAATATTAGGCACAATATCAGAGAACCTAGGATTCAGGATGTGTGGGACTGCCATTAGTGGCAGTTAGCGGTTATTTATTACAGCTAGGCTAAAACTTTGCATTTTCCTGAAATCGTTAAAATACTCGTATGTGCAATATAGCTCAAAATGTTGATATTATGTTTTGCTATTTTACATTAAATGCTCGACTATATCCCAAAAGGTGTAGTCACTTGTGTACACCTATTGCAGCCGTCAAGCTGACCGATTCAGAAGCCTACATTTTTAACACTCAACGTGGCAAAGGAGGAGACTGCCGCCGTTTTCGGAGATTCTGAGATAAAGCTTAAAACACGATTACATTCATACCATTTAGACTAATCACAGTTTTAAATCTATGCTTGAATTTGAGTCGAGTTTTAACGTCATTTCAGGATACGGCCGTTAGAATAATACTTTTGAACAAGAGCTCTTTAGAAAGTTGCACAATGAGAATGCATTTAAAATTAATGAGTTGCAATAAACCTCAAAGGATAACACAAATAAAAGCAGAAAACAGCATCTCATTTTCAAATTTCATTATTTCCATCTACGTACAAAATGTTTTTTTGAATACGGTTTCATCTCATTCCAGTGGTGATTCAATTTTAATAAGCTTTTAAGGAGCAACTTGCATTATCAACTCTCATTGCGTCTCTTCATTTCAGCTTTCATTGTGATTCACTTGAAAAGAATACTTATTGTAAGAGAAATGACAAGGCGGGAAATAATCCGCCATTTTTTCAGTCTTACCCTATTGTACAGACCCATCGGTCAACGACTGCTCGACCCTAAGATGCAGACAGGCCCTATTCATAAAACTAAAACAGTTCTGTAAGGGATTCATAAATTTCGTCCCTTTCTGTTCGCGAAGACGTGACAGTGACGTAATACCGTTCTCAATATTTACTTGTGAGTTTTATATTTATATTCGAATAAAGTTGTGTTTTTCATTCTCAGTCAGGAGCGGTTCTCATTATACCTATATGAAGGTTTTTCGAGCTAGAAGGTTGCAGAAATCTTTTGACCATTTTGACTTATTAGAACTATTCTCGTTTGAGAGATCAAGGCTCTGACCACTACACCACAGAGGCAGAAAAAAAGATACAGTGTTATCGGTATCCATATCTTACCATAACTATGAGGTGGTTTAAGCCATGCTCTTACACTAGGACAGTATGGATTGTTAAGAAGATAATTTAGGTTGAAATGAAAAAAACTACTAATAAAAATAAAATGAGAAATAAAAATATTTTAAATAAAGCTTCGTATATCTAATTAAATATTGACGTGACCTGATAAAACCTCACGGCATGTAAATAACAACAACCTCGTTCTCACATTACGGAAAATTACCAACTGACGTGTTTCATCTCCTTCCGGCGCCATGAATTTGAAATTATGAAAGCGTTATCCAAATTTTCGGTGTTTGTTTAAGCAAATCTTTTTATAAAAAAGAGTAGGAGATCATGAAATTAATTGCCATTTTATTAAATTATTCTTTTTTTTTTATTCTTTCGTTCCTCATGGAACAGGCTAAGGTCTGAGACCATGCTGCCTAGTCATCAGTATCAGTATCTTTCTATCCAAGTTAGATTCATTGAGTAACTTCTTCAGTTGGGTTTTTTCTTAGTCAAAGTTAGGTTCACAAATATTTATTTGACAAACGTTATTTTTAAAGTCGCGTTTGACACAAATCTTACTGGTTTTGGAACAATGCACAGATAAGAAAAACCAATCCACTTAATTATTGGTCAACCATAGGTTAAGTGAGATGAAAAGAATAAATTAACATGTCTGTTCATTTTGTTTTATGAAGGTTGAATAGAGGTTACCGCTTACTTCGCTCGTCATACGAATCTATTGAAACTGCAAATTAAAACTCGTCTATCTTCTTTATTTTTATACAAAACATTCCAAACACCACAATTTAGTGAATACACAACATCTCCATTCATAACAAGGCCTCGGAACAAAAATCTCGCGTAAAATTCAAACACAACAGCTCAAAAATACAAAAAGCGAGCAGTGGAAAATCCAAACATTCCTATTTTCACCTCGCTTAAAATTCCAGCGGCGGAAAATTGATTTGTTCCAGCAGAACATTAGTGGGTGATGCAATTCTGTGGCCATTGTACTTAACGAGTCAACAGAAAACAAGATTATTGTACGAGCAGCCGGCAAATGGGTCCGAGGATTGGAAGATTCATTTACTGGGATGGACTCTGGACGGCTACTTCCACGCAAAAAAATACTACCTTACAGTTGAAAAATTGGAAGGCCACTTAGCATTGCATAGCTTTATAGACTACGAGCTACGAGTCACGACCATATTGCCTTGTGTAGTAGTACCGTTTAGAGTTTTGTTATCAAAAACTTAACATTTGTACTACGCGCTAGTCTTGTAGGTGTTTTATCTAGTTTTCAGTTGTTCAGCTTAAACCACTTGATCATTATTAGATCAGCCAAACTCGACAGCTTACAACATAACATAAACGGCCTTTATACGTCCCACTGCTGGGCACAGGCCTCACCTCAACTATGAGGTGGAATGAGCCATACTCCAACACGCGAGCTCAGTGCGGATTGTTGGAGGGGTGTAAGGTTAGTGAGCAACCTTAATGTCAAAAGTTATCAAGCCGCCCATATGGCCTCTGCCTAAGCTTAACGCTGGCGACGTCAACCGGGGACCAACTGCTTGATGTGCCTTCCGAAGAACGGAGATGCCCGAAATACACATCACTTTTCGGTCGGGGTGGTCACCCATCCCATTCCTAACCCGGCGTGTGTAGCTTCACAACAGCGATCGTCACCGATCACTGTCACAACTGCGCCACGGGCACCTCACGACTCTACGACTACTAACCAAACACGACAGTTTACTTGGCTTTTATTGTTTTTAGAGGACAACACGCCGTTTAGGTTTTCAATGATACAATTTTACGCTGTTACGCTGAAAAACGAAACCCCAAAGTTAAAAAAAAACAAAAGCGAGGCGTAATCTTTTCAATCTCCAAAAATCTTTCTAATTCTTATTTAATTGCTCTGACTTATTAATAAAATAAAGATTAAGCCATAGTCACTTTACGAACAAAGGCAACTAACCTTAAAGCCCAAGACAAAATATTGCCAAACAAATTCAAATAAGAGCAATAAAGTTATTATAATTTCCCTTTTGAAGCCGTTAATCGCTCTGAAATTCCGCCCTAAAGCGATCACACTCGAAAATGCAAGCGATTTAAGAAATGGAATTGTAATCTGTACGCTCGTTAGCGGAGAGAAAACGCTCAAAACGGGCCTATCTGAATTATTCAAATATATTCATATGTTGGATGGAAGGCTACTAAAGGGTGTGTGAAGGCATGCATACATTGAGGCTAACTAGTGCACAATTTGAAGGCAGAAAGTGGCTGTGTAAAGGTTAATACTGGATGTGAATTTATAAGAATTTTTTTTTTCGAATATTTGCTGGCCCGTTTGCTATTGTTTGATAACTTTGATAGGAGATCAGCGTATTTGCGGTGAGTTTAGTTAACATTTCATGGCATGAACATGTATGTTTGTTCTGTCTAACTCTTGGTGCTGGCACTCCATACGCTCGCTTCTGGGCTGGTGCTCAGGAGGCCTTGTAAAGTCGTCTAAAATATTGTCTTATTTATTGGTCCATTTAGCTGGGCCCACTGAAAACCAGCGTCTGAATCGTCAAGGTACATTTTTTCCTGGACATTGTAACACCGCTTCCTGGTAGAACTGTTCCTAACTTATGTTTTTTGTTATTTTCTGTCCCACTGTTATTCGATGATTTGATTTATTTTTACTTTAATGCACAAACATGTACAAAAGGCGGACTTGATGCTAAAACCATTATTTACCAGTCAACCATCGGGCAAGACAGAAATGCTGTTGGTGGTGCACAATTCTATATTAGAAAGAAAACCACAATTTGATTATTGATTTTGTTTCGTTGTTTTGTGTTGGTTTTTTTCTGTTCTTTATATTTTGTTATTTTTTATACTTATTCAAAAAAACGTATACTTTAAATAAGCTGACTGAAACTGTCTTCTTCTGTCAAAAATGTACAGTAGGTTTATTTTCTCATCGTCTTCGTGTTTTGGCTACTGTCGGATTTCTAACGTGCTCTTCATATAATGTGAGTACTTATTTATAGTTATGAGGTAAAATAAAAAGGTATAATAAGGTAGGAAAGCTGTTAAAGTGTTTGCAGGTTTATATAGTTCAAGCGAAAATGGAAACAAAAAGACAATTATAAAATACATAATTGTGAATTAAAAATTCTTATAGGCATAAATAGAAAAATATGGACTTGTTACTATGCTCATTAGCAGTCTATGAATCTCAATAGCAATCGTTGATATAAGAAATGTAGAAGCACCATTAAAATCATACTCACAAAATTCTGTGGAGCAAATTCTCCCAGAGCTCGAATTAGGTTAATGCAGGCATCAAAATATGTTCTTCAAGTTTGCAACTGTTCGGAAACAATCGCACAGTTGGAACCATTAACACCCCCCTAAATAAAATTACACTTCCATGAGGCGCTTTGCTTTTACCGGCTCCCAACTTCGCATCCCTCAACTTCGCAATATCTTGATCGTAAAATGTCGTTCACCGATGTCTTAGAAAAAAAAAACAGAGAAGTTACGAGAAAATTAGGTGAGAATGAACCGAAATAACCCCAAAGGTCGTGAAAACGAAGGGCAAAAGTTCAGATTCCTTTAGGCTAGAAACTTTTTGAATCCATCTGTTTTTCAACTCTCTGGGGAAACGCAAAGGAATCAAGTTACAGGTCCTAGCTTTCGATCCTCCATTTTTATTTCGTCCCGTCCTGTTTGGCTTTAAATATTAAATCTAGTTGCAAACTTTTCTCACTGCCACTTTGAACTTCATAATAAGTAATAACGTTGACTTAAGAAGCTCTTAGTGTAACCTCAGGGCTAAGTGTAAAATTAAGCGAGAGGAGGTAAGTAGGACACTGACCTACAAAAGCTTTAATGAAGTCATTAGTAAACCAGGTAAATCACCAAGTACTTGAAACCCGGTTAATTATACTTACTTTGTAAGGGTACTTCACTGCATAATCAATCAATCTCTTCATTTAATTAACTGAAAATAATTTGTGGTAGAAGTTTCGAGTCCACTTCTTTAGATGCCACTTCTGTAACTTTACTTTTCGTGTTAAAAACTTAATTAAGATTTCCACCCAAATTACTGTTTGTTTCAACGTATAAAATTAAATGAGTCTTTCTTCGTTGCTAATTAAATAGATTAGTTTTTTGTGTTCCACATCTAGTAGGTATAATTATAACAAAAGTTGTATTGAACATAGACACATAATACGGCCACAGCGTTTTAAGTAAGTTAGAAGTTATTTATATCTTATTAGGTTTTTCAATTAGGTTTTTCTAAACGTACTTCTAATTCGTAAAGTTTGTTCGTAGGTTTTTTGTGAAGTGCTAACTCGACTAGGCCTCTGTTATCCGTTTCTGTATTTAAATAAAAATATTAATGTATTCCCCTTTACCCGTCTGCGCCAGAAGGAGGTTAACTATTATGTTTTATGTACCTGTAGATCAGAAAACTAGAGAAAACTTTCTACCTTATATATTTCTGAATCTATGTTTATTCAGAAATATATAAGGTGGGAAGTTTTCTCTAGTTTTTACTGTTTCTAGTTTACAAAGGCCGAACAAAACCATGACTATATCTCGAGACCTTGAGATTTTATATGAAGTTTATTATAAGAGGCAACGTTTCAGATCCAAGCGTCATAACCCCAAGCCTTACCGCGATTTTTCATGAAATTTGATTTTCATGCATAAAATATGACAAACTTCATAATGCCTTATTAGAACTACTTGCACCACTGGTCAACCCCTTCGCGTTTACATGCAGCTAAGTTGTTACGCTTAAGCCATCGCTTTACCTAAATGTTAACACACCATTACATCACCGTATGTAAATGATACTTTTATGTACAGACGACGCAATTTTCTTGATTATACACAGTGCCTATCTAATGATCATCTAAGGGCGAGCGCACACTGAAGTCACGCACACATTTTTGTTTTTATCTTTCTCGTAACAACAGTGGCATCTCAAAGAGGGTCATCGCTGGAGAGGAAGTACTCGGAAACAATGGCCTGATGACATATCCCATCATTTCAGCTTGGCTAATTCCCAAGCCAAGTCACTCGTGTTAGGGACATCAGGAAAACTTTGAGGGAGACCTTTGCAAAGCAGTTGGACACAATAGGCTAAATTTTAAAGCAAGAGTGGACGTTGGATGACTGGACAATATTATTATTTTCATTATTCGGAGATATCTCCGAATAATGAAAATAATAATATTGTTTCTACTATAATATTTATCTCACTTTCCTTCCTCGATTCGCGGTCTGTACCCTCCCTTAGGAACCGCTTAAGTACCATATAAAGGCAGCAATGGTCTTTGTGTTTACTTAAATGAGGAGCAATGTTTAATAATTATGTAGTTCACATTCCATGACATAGGTATCTTCGTACTTTTTTTTGGTTAACGAGTGGAGTTTAATTTTGTAAAACCAGATGTCCCAGTGTTAAAACCAAACATCGATGGGGACTTGGGGTCCTGATGCGCTATCCTTCGTTTAAATAGTGTCGAAACTGATGAACCAAGATCTGGATCTGGTCAAGAACCAGTTACCTCGCAAAGCATTATGAGCATAGCCCTACAGAGTGGCAAAATTTTCTGTATCTTCGGCACTTTACCTACACTTTACTTTCTTCATAAGATGATATTATTAAGAAAGAATTTTTAGTTAAATGTTTTTCATATTTTCCCCCCATTTTTATTATAACTTATCCAGTGACAAGTTGACAAAGATGACAAACAAAGCCTGATAGAAAGCGGCTACCGCAGCCTATTGCGTGTTACCAGTTTACGGTCAGATAAAAATGAGTACAGATATTTTGAGATCAACCTTCAACCTACTTTTGTAAAAGAGAAAAATACAATATTTCCTTTAATATCAACCAACAAATAAAATGTCAAAGAAAGAACAGCAGTTGTTCTTTCAAGCGAGTATTAAAAGATACCAACGAATCGGAAGTCTTTGATAGTAGGCATCACGATAAACCCCATTAAGGAAGTCCTTTCCACTAAATGGAAGCCCAGAGCGGAAACTTCCGAGTGAAATGAAGCGGGCTCGCCTTCGTCCGGTTGATAACGCTTTCCTCGCCACATATGACGGTAGGTTAAAATTTTTATAACGATTTACGACCGTTGTCCAATCCAATCGAAAAAATTCGAGACAACAGTAAAAAAACATTTTTTTTGTAGTGATGGTATTGTTATTGTAGTGTATGCGCAGACGCAGAGGGCGTCACTTGCTTACCCGCTGGGGGCGAAGACAGTCGCATTCTGTGTCCGCGTACGATATATCCGTGAGAAGACTAAAACGTGTGTTTTATTGGTGTTTGAGACACTACAAATGGCGACGAGGATAAATGTGAGTACAAATAATGAGTGCAAAGAAAAATGAAGGGAGAAATATGAGAAAAATATACGTTTACCTACCATTTGTTTACGTGTAAGTTGGTTGCAATAACATTTTAGTTGATTGATTGCTTGTGTTCCAATATAATATAAACATTCGCAATCGAATCTCCTTATACAGTAAATCTGAATGTTAATTGAAATAAACCAATACGTAAACAACCGTTACGAACAAAGTCATACGACTATCCTTCAATTCATAACTACCTACCATAGTAAGGGCCACGCATCGAATGAAATGGAAAAAAGGCCATGCAAATGCAAAATAATGGATACGGAAATATATTTTGTATGTGGACGCAAAATAGATGACTGGAGCAAAAAGTCACTGCATGGAAGGCACAGAGCCGATCTCAGCCAACCATTCGTCGACAAGGGAAAGTCGAACGCATGGCTGAGAAAAGGCGAGTTATTCCCAGAGACAGAAGCTTTTATGCTGGCGATACAAGACCAAGTCATTCCAACAAGAAACTACCGAAGATATATCACAAAAGAATTACAATCTGATTTATGTAGATACTGCAGCAGCGCCCCAGAAACGATACAGCACATCACCGGTGCTTGTAAAGCATTTGTACAATCAGATTATAAACACAGGCATGATCAGGTAGCTGCAATAATCCACCAACACTTAGCACATACACACAAGTTCATATCAAAACAACAGCCTTATTATAAATACACTCCATCTACGGTACTTGAAAATAGACATGTCAAACTTTACTGGGACAGAACTATCCTCACTGATAAAACAATACATTACAATAGACCGGACATCACGTTATATGATAAAGCAAATAAAAAAGCTTTCTTAATCGATATTGCTGTACCCAACACGCATAATGTTCAATCCACTGTTTCTGAAAAAGTTGCCAAATACCGAGATCTAGCAATTGAGTTGAAAACACAATGGCGAGCTGAGACTGTTTACATAGTTCCTATTGTTATATCCTCCACTGGCATCATTCCCGACAGCCTCAACAAAAGTATTGAAGCTCTCAAAATACCATCTTACCTTATTAACACCCTTCAAAAAGCTACAATTCTTAACACCTGTCGCATCACTAGAAAATTTTTGTCATCTGGGTTGACATCAGTAGGACTCCATCCTGCTACGCTTGACTGAGGTCCGCGTTGCAGGTTAATAAACCCACCCCTGTAGGTACCAGGGTGGAGAAATAAACATTGACCATTAATAATAATAATAAAAATCATTTATTCTCTCTAACAATGTTGGCTTAACTTTTACTTAATTCTAAATACACTATTAATAAAAATCAACCGCCGCTACATTGTGAGAGACTGGTGCCTGAAAATGGTTTACAAAACCGGTGTCGCAGGTCACCAGTTGCCCTCCCGCAGTTTAATCGGTGTCACAAAAGAAACATAATAAAAAGTAAACTATAAAATGATAATAAGAAAAGTGTGTGTAACGTGTTGTGAGTTGATGTCAAAGAGAGTTGTGAGTTACGTGTTGTGAGTTGGTGTCAAATAGAGTTGTGAATAATGTGTTGTGAGTTGGTGTGAAAAGGTATGTGTGAGGTTGGGGTGAAGCAATGTATTGTGTATGTGTGTGTGAGTGCCTGTGAGTGAAGGTTTGTCTTGTTGGGTGATGTTACGAGTGAATGGTAAGTTGGTTCTCAGTTTCCTGGTAGTTTAAGGACTTGAGGTAGGTGGTAACTTTCTTTTTACACTCATATTTAGAGGAAGAATATAGGTTAAGGGTTTTATTGAACTTATTGTAGATGTATGGTCCTAGAAAGATATGACTTCTGTGTGAGAGAGCCGTATTCAGAGATCTTGTATGGCATACTTTATCTTTCCTTCGTGTATGAAGCACTTTTTCAGGGTTGTATATTGTTTCTGAGTGTTGTTTCAGCGTAGTGCGCAACAAAAATGACTGCCTGACAGTGAGAAGGTCCCAGTGTTTGTAAACCTTGTCAGTTGGAAAGCGAAAGGGAAGACCAGCGCCAACCTTAAGGACGGCACGGTGAGCCCTTTCAGCCTCTATCAGAATGGTTTTTGCTGCGCCTCCCCACGACAAGATACAATACTCGACGATTGACTGTAATAATAAGTGATATCATGTTATCATTTATCTTCATAGGTAATAGATACTTGAAAATATACGTTGTCGTTAAAATATACTTAATTGCAAGTACGTGGTTAGCTCAGTGAAACAATTCTGTTTAACCTATAATTATTTAATAATGGGAACAACAAAATTCATGTGCTTAAAAAATCAAACTGATTTGCAATTACAAATTGCTTCTGAAAAATTGAACATTTGCTGTAAATAAATAAAGAACATAAATAACGATCTAAACTACAAATACTTGCAACCAACGTTCCAAATATTGTTTAATTATTATATTCGTGGAAGTTAATAAGTCCGTTTTGAATTAATGGTTTCTATTATCATCCAATTGGAAATTCAATTCGGTAGAAAATACTTTTAATTAAGCATTTATCTAATAATTTGCACAATGTATGTAGAAGTGACCAGATGAAAGTTTAAGGAGGGTAACCTAAAGGTCATGTACCCGTATATCAAACGGCCATGCAACTGAGAGAAGAAAACATTTTGAGGGACTGTGTATGTTTTGGAAACATATAGTTGAGTCCATGCCACTGAAATAAACAATTGTAAGGGACCGTGTATGTTTTGGAAACGTATAATTGAGTCCATACCACTGAAATAAACAATTGTAAGGGACCGTGCATATTTTGGAAACGTATAGTTGAGTCCATGCCACTAAAATAAACAATTATAAGGGACCGTGTTTGTTTTGAAAACGTACAGTTGAGTCCATGCTACTGAAATAAAAAACAAGTTTAAGGGACCGTAGGGGTCCATGCCACTGTGATAAGGAACAGTTTAAAGGAACCGTATGAGTCCATGCTACTGTGATAAGAAACAGTTTAAAGGGACCGTATAAGTCCATGCCACTGTGATAAGAAAAAGTTCAAAGGGACCGTATGAGTCCATGCTACTGAGTTATGAAACAGTTTAAAGGGACCGTATGAGTCCATGCCACTGTGATAAGAAACAGTTTAAAGGTACCATGTATGTTTCAAAAACAAATAGTTGAAGTCCATGCCTCCGAAAAAAGAATTATGTTTAAGGGACCGTTATGAGTCTATGCCACTGTGATAACAAACAGTTTAAAGGGACCATGAATGTTTCAAAAACGTAGAATTGAGTCCATGCAACCAGTACTTACAACAATATTATGATAGATATACCGTTACTGATATCTAGTAAAAAGCCACGCAAATTAAATAAGAGTCAATATTTTATTGCAGGTAGTGCATTATGACTCATGCAAAATCCACGCTGTCTGGTTTAGACCATTTTGATTGTGAAGGCGATCCACTATCTGTTGGTACTCGCCGGAATAAATGGAAAAGTAGAAATTTACCTACTTGGCAATCGACACGCCAGTATAAAAAAAAATAATGAAATAAGATATAACGAGCTACTCTTCTTCATGTAGTGGTAATAGTTAAGACTTCAAGAAGTTTATAACAACTTACCGGTTGCTCTTGCTGCAGAAAGAGAGGGTGTCGATGTCTTTACAATAGCTGGATGGGAGATAATGAACAGTTGGTTTACTCCAAAATAAAGTAAACTGAACTAAAGAAAAGTAAAGTAAAGTATAGTATAGTAAAGTAAAGTATGAGTGAAGTCGCTTTAACTAGTGAGTTAAACCTGTGAAGAGGCTGCTAAACAAGAGTTTGAGGTATCTTTAAAAAAAAGAAACATTGACCAGCGAATGATCTTCTACTGTGGGTAGTCTAAGATCAGAAATTCTAAGTATGGCTTTATTCATATTATCAAAAAATAATAATAATGTACACAGTTAACATCAATATCTCCATAAAGGCCTCCCTTAGCGAGTCACGTGGTATAAGGTTTTAAATAGAGGGAATAACCGTTTTTGGAAAACGAAAATGCTGTTAAGATCTACCGTTGAGCCCCACATCAGTTGACCATACGACATGGACAACAATCGGGAAGTAACTAAAATAAACCAAAACAGGGGTTTCAACATTCGTCAAGAGCCTTATCGTCCTCACTGCATAAGCAGTTGAACTAAGTCTCCCTGCCAGGGTTGTAATATGTGGAGCTCACTGTGACTTAATAGGTACACAGTAATTCACAAAAATACAGTGGAATTCCTAAATTCCAAAGGCTCAGCATTCATATTTACAAAAGTATGTGTGTGTTGCACGCTAGTCACAGACAATTTTATTCACTTTGTTTTATTTGCATTGAGTTATCAATTATACTTAACTCGTGAACCAGCGCAAAATTTTGCCGGATATTATTTATTGCACATTCACATAGAAAACTTACAGGTAGGTAAGTAATAGAGTTGAAGCAGTAAATAATTTATCGCTAAAAGAGATCTCTTCTTGGCAACCTAAAGGGGGAAAATAGAAAGAAGGGGCTAAATGTGCATAAATACAATAATGTAATAATGTGTGTAAATAAATACAAAATATAAATACTTTAAACCGAACAAAAGAATATGACAAATGATTTGTCATAAAGAAAGAAAGAAAGAAATAAATAAATTTTATTTGACACATACAACACAGAAAAACAAAAATTACAATAAGTTACAATGATAAACTAAAACGTAAGATAATGTGTTTTAACCCTTGCTTTGAAAATAGGAAGAAAGGGAGACTCCAATGGAGAGAAGATTGTGCAGGGATGTGATGATTGAAGAGTAAGTTTAAGATGGAATGTCCTCAGTAATCTCAATTGTTTTCCCGGTCCCGAAACCGCTCTTTGAGGTGAGGTGGAGACGTAGGATTAAGTCTTACCGTGTACAATAACGAAACAATATGCCAGTTACGGCGATGGCGTGTAGTATATTTTTAGCCGAGAGTATTATTTACATCGTCATATAGTTGTTTACCACTGTCTTTTTAAAAAATCATCATCAGTAATAAATCCTTTACAAAGTAAGGAAGGTCATTTATATGTATAATTCAGAAAGAGTAGGGATCCCTATTTCGATCCCTGGGGTACGACCACTCGAATGGTGGCACCGGAAAAGTTAGTTTCGTTGACTGACATTCACTTTTAGTACTCAATCTGTAAGATAGGATTCAATGAGATTGATTGAACCATTTGAAATACCATGACGACTCAACTTAATCAGTAAGATTTAATGATTTACGCAGCCAAATGCTTTTGACTGATCACAAAAAATACATATTGCATCTTATTGGGTTTCCGAAGCCTCAAATATGTGTTTGATGAGCGCAACACTGGCATCAGTTGATCTTCTATTTTGGTGAATCCAAATAGTTAGTGATGTAATAATTTATAACTAGCACAATGACGTGAAATAAGCTGATTTAATATAATTTTATTAATTTAAATTTAAATCTAAATAGAGCTATGATCAAACTGTATTCCATCAAGTTTGGAAGTTTGGACTTTGTCCAGGCAGTTATTAAAAAGTTTAGATAAGTGGAGTTAAACCATGTCTTTAATTGGTTTTAATATATTTACCTAAATACCCTATAAATCCTCAGTGTTTTCGTGTCTAATTCTTTAACAGCCTTGAAGACATGAGGATTAAGTTGTTCAAAGTGGAACAAAACTGTACACCCATCAACATTTGATGTGAAAAGAGACCTAGCTTATTTTGGACTAGAATCAAGCCTACTCGTTATAACTATCGGAATATTTTAAATAAAGATTCAAAAGTATTGGCTATCCCAATTTCAGACTCAATAACTTTATCTTCAATTTTGAGAGAGCACGAGTGATCACTTGTGATTTATCGGTCTCCTCATAAATAATGTTAATTTCCATCTGGGTTATTTAGTCCCTCAGAAACAAGGATTCTGCAATTGGACAAGATTTCTTAGAGATGTTAGAATATGACTTAATCATAGAATCCAATAGTTTGGCGCTATTAGAACTGGCCTTTAAATCATATAATTCATTTGAGAGTTTAATTTTTCTTTTATGGATACCAAGAGTGGCCAAGTCACACCCTGAATTAATAACTGAACAATAAAACTGAATTCAACTGAATAATAACTGAACAATAATAACTGAGCAATAATAACTGAACAATAATAACTGAACAATAATAACTGAACAATAATAACTGAACAATAATAACTGATCAATAATAACTGAACAATAATAACTCAACAATAATAAATTAACAATAATAACTGATAATATGAATAATAACTGATAATAATAATAACTGAACACACTGAAAACTTATTAAAAGTTATGGCATTTCAATTTACAGTTAGATTCAAATCAAGTATTTTACTTTGTTTGCTTGTATAGTTTTGGTGAGTATAGCAATATCTTTAAAGTTTATAGCTTGAATGCTGATCACAAATTCAGATGCTAAATAATAACCACCATGCTGAGTTATGATTACAGTGGCTTACACAGAAGATAAATATTGGCTAAGATAATATTAATTAGATGCGCGTTGATGTGGTGGTGTGGAAATATTGCCATTTAAAAGAAGTATGTTTAATTACTACCCGATAGCAATTACTTAACTGGTAAGACAACATAATAAAATTGATAAAAAACTAAGACGAATAATTAAACTAAATAATAACTAATAAGGAAACCAAAAAGAAAAATCTAGCCCATCTAATAAATAAAAACAAAAGTTTTATAAAAAAAAAAGAATAAAAAATCGTTAGAAATAATCGTCCACCGTCTGGTTTGAAACAATTTGGAGAAGGAAGGAAGGATATAGGTTAAAAAATTGAGCTAAAGACAACGAATTGAATTCTAATTTTAATCCCACTACACAAACAGTAAGTAATTGACGTTAGTGACGGGGATGACAGGGTTCGGAATGATAAAACTGGTACCTAAGGAATAACGTCGAAATGTAGTTTACTTTGAGAAAGTGAATGACTCTTTGACTGTTGTAGTTTATAGATTGTTTAATTACTTTGTGTTGAAAACGAGAATTGTATTTCAGATTTTAAAGAAGATGTTAATTCAAGCTACTGCTGTTAGGTATCCTTCGGAATGTTCAATAATTTAAATCACTACATTTGATTTGTTAAACTATTGTCCTAGATATCAATTGGAATATTATAACTTTAAGAGTGATGGCAAACAATTTATTTTAAATCAAAATAAAGAAGGGATGTAGTGTATGCGCAGACGCAGAGGGCGTCACTTGCTTACCCGCTGGGGGCGAAGACAGTCGCATTCTGTGTCCGCATACGATATATCCGTGAGAAGACTAAAACGTGTGTTTTATTGGTGTTTGAGACACTACAGTTATCACGGAACTGGAACTAGGGGAAACCGCTATCCGCAAATGCGTTGAGTCGGATTTTGCCGAATCTAGCCGGGCCGGGTAACAGTTGCCGAAAACTGTACATGGGGATTGTGCGATCTATTGCCTTATACGGGGCCCCCGTATGGGCTGACCATCTGACCCGCCAGTCCACGTCCATTCTGCGCAGGCCGCAGAGGACGATGGCGATCAGAGCAATACGGGGGTATCGCACGATCTCCTTCGAGGCGGCGTGTGTGCTGGCGCGGTCCCTGCCCTGGGATATAGACGCTAGGGCCCTCTCGGCCGTGTTTTATTGGCGAGAGGAGGAGCGCATCTCGGGCAGGCGACTCGCACCACAAGAGGTGGAAGGCCAGCGACTCGACTTTTTGGTCGAGGCACACAATGCGTGGCTAATGAGACTCGAGACGCCGGTAGCGGGCCACTGGACCATTAATGCGTTGCGCCCGGTATTCAAACAGTGGCAAGAGCGACGGCACGGCCCACTAACCTACCGATTGACACAGGTTCTCTCGGGGCATGGCTGCTTCGGGAGGTTCCTGGTGCCGCATTGGAAGAGAGCCAACGAGCCGATGTCACCACTGTGATAGCGTAGACGATACAGCCCAGCACACTCTGGAGGTGTGCCCAGCTTGGGCCCAGGAGCGTAGCGCTCTCGCTGCCGCAATCGGCTGTGATGTTTCCCTGCCGACAGTAGTCCACGCCATGGCTGTCTGCAGGAGATCTTGGATAGCAACAACCACCTTTTGCGACACTGTTATGTTGCAGAAAGAGGCCGCCGAGCGTTTGAGGGAACTGGACAACCCTAGCCGGCGGAGAAGGCGACGCAGGGCTGGTGTTACGCCCTAGTGTGTCCCCTTCGCCCTGTGGTCCGGGGCGTTAGAATTCGGCCACGGTTCCCCCCCGCCTGTCGTAAGAGGCGACTAAAGGGGGCCTTCGGGGTCACTGGGAGTGCACATGGCGGGGGCTGTGTGCCTCCATTCCAAGTGACCCCGAGGAGGACGGCAGTATGAGGTGGCCTCACACTGCCGTAGATGCCAGTAGGCAGAAGGTGCCAGTAAGGAGGTACAACTCCCTACGAGGATGGCTGGATAGCCGGCACAGCGCGTCAGGGTTCTACAGGTAGTGTTTCTAACTGAAGTCCTCAGATAACCCCGAACACGCGCGGAAGATGGCCACCCCGGGGTTTTAGTGCGGTATTCTCACCCCCTGTGGGGTGGGTGAGTCCCACACTCCCCCGCCCTACCCTCGGAGGGCGGGAAGTTCAGAAAAGAATTTCCCCGGGTAAAAAAAAAAAAAAAAAAAAGGGGAAACCGCTATTCGAAAAGTTTTAGACAAACAGATGATTAAACCTCATCGATTTGTTGAACGAATTTCCCTAAACAATTTGGAACCAAACGCGAATAATTTGAAAAATCCTTTGTCATTGCTTTAATATTTTTATTTTTAAGTATTTTCATTAACAGAATATTTTATAAATATTTGTCGATTTCTCGGAGTATAGCTCGTTCTGGCGTCATTTGTCCGGATTTAACAGACGTATTCACTACATTATTTTGAATCATGCATGGAGTTTTTAAAGGCACGATGAACATTTATTTGCAAACTATTGTTAAGTTTTTTCACCTGAAATACAGCTGAAATCCGTTATTGTCTTGGTAGTTTAGTAAAAAGAGAAGACACAGGTTCGAAACGTGTTTCATGCCTTTAACTTACTGGATTGAACGCTGGGCTGAAACTTGATTCTTGTTCTGGCTTTTGAACTCTATAGGCGTCCTAAAAGACTCTCACCAGAATTAAACTCCAAAAAAACATGACTTATTCTTAAAATTATTGCTAAGTTGAAGTAATATAAGCAAATTAGAATAAAAATGTGGTGATCTGTGAATTATTTGTTCATTACTTGAATCCGGAAAAAAATACTTAGTATAAATACAGTAATCCCAATTAAAAAAAAAAACCAAAGATGAGCGGCAAAATGCTCCCCACGCGCCTGTTGACGTTTCACAAAACAACGCTCCGATTCTAGGGTTAAGAAATAGGTTGCTACAACTATACACTGCATTTTCTTAAAAAAGTGGTACAAAACCGTGCCAGAAACGTCTCAAAAGGCATAATAGACCGAAGGGTTGGAAACCACTCGTCACAAGGATAATAGTAATCATAGCACAGCTCCGTACTTACCTAGACCCCGGGGCCAGTATATTGGATGCTCGCTAAACTAATTTCTCGCCCTCAAACTTAATCCGTCTCTAACGACTACCATTATGACGTCAGATAGAAACTATTACGGTACGGTTGTGACGAAAATTGAGTGAAGGGGGATCGTTAATAACTGAGAAACAAGGTTGCTTCAAAGTAAATAGAGATAGGACAGCTATTCTGTAAGAAAATGTAATACAGTGAGAGCTATAGACTTTTGCCGCACTAGTACTTGTAGTAGATGTATTGGTATCATTTTCTCAAAAGGAAATGGTAAAGGTTTCCAAATATTACTTTATGTTAATTACGAGACTGTTCTACTAGTCAACTCACAGAAACATAATATTAGTATCCTATTTGTGTTGGAGCCATTTAGTAACAATTGTTACAATACGTTGTGACAAAAAGTTTGGTACTAATTCAATTTTTGTAACTGGTTACATAGAAAAAAGGACTAACTGGGTAACAAAACAAGTTGAAATAATGTCAGTAGTTCAGCTGTACCTTCTTTAAGTGTAATAGATGAGCCTGTGTGTTATTGTTGCCGTTCATAACGTTTCATGAAAACGAACGCAACGCTAAAGCATAGTTTTAGCAATTGTCGTGTTGTGTCACTTACTCGCAATTGGCGGCAGCAACAAGAATGAAAGTGGCAAAACGATACAAAAGGTATCGTATTGTTGAAGAGCTGTTTGAGTTTTTGTGAATAAAGGGTTAAGTCTTGTAAATCTCATAAACAAATAAAGAAAGCGGTTAAAACTCAAAAACAAGTAAACAAAACTAGGGTATCTTTCGTTCATTCACAGGTTTTATATCATTAGTATGTTATTTTCATTAATAAAGTGTGGTACATTTATTGTTACTAAAATAAAACAGTAAAAAGTTTCTACATGATCTTTATACTTCGTCAAATGTAAAAGACTAGATTTTAGATTAAAAACAGAATAAAAGTCAAATGGCTCAATTGGGTTTTATTAACAAACCTTTATTTTTCGTCTTATCGTCCAAATCTCGTTAAGCGTATCCTACATCCCCTGGGATCTACGCTGTAGGTAATCTAGACGTCTCACACTGTGTTTAAAGACCGCAAAGCTTTTACACTATAACATTCCCGTTTAAGGTCCTACGAATAGCGCGGCTGCTATTTAAGGCTAAGTAAGCCGCAGTTACGGATTTTGTTAACTATCTGAGACACTGAAATGTTTGATTTGGTATTAAAATAATATATAAACTTTTATTGCATTCATGTTGTACATTACATTACATTGTAATATGTATTAGTTAAGGATCTAATCTTTTCGATATCACATACAGATAGAAAAAAACTCCATGTTACCCCTTTTGTAGTTTTTCTTTAATAAAATGTCTTAACTATTGATATTTTTTGGTTATTATTGTTTTAAGCATTTTCCTTGCCGTACCTTTACTAAATATCTGAAAAAGAAGAAGAAGAGGTTTGCGAAAGATGCGGGTTCGATTCCTGCCTGATGCCAAGACAACCAAATGTCTTGTTCTGGTTTTCAGATCTATTGATATTTTTTTTACTTGAATTTGGCCACTAATTTAAATATTTGTAGACGAATTCGCAGGATTTTAATTAATTTTAGAAATTATGTTTTAAAACCTACGAAACGTGTGTAGGCGATGACTCCGTCAGCTATGTAAGTTGTATAAAATGCTTTTCAAGGAATACCTTCCCTTAAGGTCCTACGAACAGTGCGGCTGCTATTAAAACGGCTCTTATTACCGCGTTTTAGTTAGGGCTAATGAGAACGGTCTGTTTGCTTTCTTCTCGTGGCAAGGCTTCTGTGAAAGGTCAAAGTAATCTGGTTATGGGTTCTCTTTTTTAAAATCGGTACAGGCTGTCACATCCCTCTAGAAGGACTCTTTTAGCAAATATTTTCTTTTTAAATCTTTTATTATGGCCCAGTCTTAGGGCTGTAACGTTCCCCCCCTTTGATACTTTATAATATTTATAAACTCTATTTAAATAATGACGAAATAAACCCCTTCCCTAATGATAAAATAAATGCAGAATCAATAAACTGGCCAAGTGGATGTGATCGTCTAACTATGGTAGGACCGTTCTACGTTGTATTGTTTTGTAGTAGACCCAATATTCTTTTATGAGGTATGTAAGCAGTAATCTAAGGTTTGATAGGACTCAATTGACGAGAAATAATGTACCTACCTAAACTGGATCTAAATAAAATGTGTCAAAGACTGACATTTTAAGTATGGAAAGAAGCGAAGATCTCAAATCTATTGTTTTAAATAGAAATAGATAGTTAATTTTATAAATTGGATATGAATTGTAATAAAATGAGATAAACAAGGGGATTACATTCCCTTTGAAAATGGCCATATTATGCGAGCTCCACCACGCTCGGGCCTGTGAAGGCCAACCCTTGAAGAGGTCCCTAAAGCCTTCCCCACACTAAAGATATACCTACCTAGGTATAATTTCGCAACTCCTACTTGCAAAGTACCTAATTCCATTATTCCAATTAAACATTAGCAGATTCGTCACCATTCGATCATTTATAGCAACAACAGTAACCTTTATCGTTCATGACCCAACGAGTGCCAAATGAGCCAATGCACAATAGGTACAATGAATTAATTGGAATGACAATCCATAACCTGTCAAAATGTACATCATGGTGGGTTGTAGATGAAGTATATAGGTATGTGTGTCGTATATTTTATGTGATACGAACATTTTGATGTACATGCCCACAGGCCATGTAAGGTCATCACCACTAACATTCAAATTGAACTATAATTATTGAATAGTAATTAAATGAAAGGCTTTTAAAAACTTACAGCTAGGTTTTATGTGGTAGAAACGTGAAGTTTGTTGTAAAGTAGCGTAAATAGCTAAAATCGATATTATGTCATGGTCAAATATTCTGTGACAGTATTTTGTCACCCAGTTCATCTCAGATGTTCCGTAAGTAAAATAACGCATCACATTAAAATGTCAAATTCACTCATGGCAGGGTTTAAAACCCTATAAAATACCAGTAGTACCAGTTATTAATTATTGTATGAAGTATAACCGAAAATCAACCATCATTTACGTATCATAGCGAGAATCGAACTCGCGTCCGTCCAAATCTTAATCAGCACTCGAACCACTGCTCCAAACAGCCAGTTAATTATTAGACATGCGTTAGTGCGAGAATCGAACCCACATCCTTTTACGTCTCAATTAGTCCTCTCACCAACACTCTTATAACCCATCCTCGCAAATAAATATTCAATAGTTTATTTGACAGAACATCTCTGGTGTGGGAATTGAACCCACTGCTTGGTAACCTTCTGGTCTCAGCCAGCGTAAACGACCACCGCGCAGCTTGGTTTGACAACTATTCCTATGGGTTAAGTCTAAAACGCATAACGGAAAGATCTGACCTGATGATATTCTCCGTCTCGCAAAATCCCCTATCTCCGCCTAACGTCACGTACCGCCTTGTCTTGTACTCCTCTAATATCCAGTCTCCAGTCCCGATATTGATTCACTTTGAGCACTAGTTACCACAACGGTTAGGTAATACGTCTAGAGCTTAAAATTTTGACCATTCTTCCCGACGTCTAGATCATGACTGCCGCCAAAGTTTGATAATGCAATTAGGGTCTGATTTATGACCATGAGAAACAAAAACACAAGGGTTTCGTTGTATCAGCATCTCAAGTGCCTTCGCCTCTCTAGCAGTTTTTGTTGTTTATAAGAAGTGTCAAATTTGAGATCTTTATTATACTAGATTTATGGCCGTTGAGCGTAATACGAATTTCAGTCATATGAGTACGTAGGTACTTAGGTATAACAGAACACTACTAACCCTTTTCAAAAGACGTGGGAACGAATTCTTAAATATATTACTGATAAGTATCCTTACCGAAGAAATTTACAACCTGAACCAAAAAACGCTTGTCTGTTCGTCGGTCGTCGGTTAGTTGTTCTACTTTGACTTAGACTTAGACGTCAGGCGTCAGGTGGCCCTGCCGAATATGAATAACCTATTTACGTAATAACTATAAATTTTATTAGCGCGATCTAAAGGAGTATAACGCCATCTAACGGTATCAATCATAATTAATTTATCTGTTTGCTTGCGAAAAAAAACGAATGCAAAGGGGTATCTAAGTGCGTCCCGTTACAGGGCCCAGCCAATCCATTTCATTGGAAGCAGCCTCACTTCTTTTTTATGATTTCTAAAGAATATTGGGTATTGTTACCTACTTAGATCATTTTCCGTTGCTCATGATTCACGCCCACCTGCGCCCACGGCGTATTTCAACGAGTTTTGTTAATTATAATATTTAAACATATTAAAATTGTCGGCGTCTGAATAGGTGTCAATTAATTTAGGAGCGTGGGTGTCGATCAAACAAGGATCCTTTCAGTTCTATGAACCGGATTAAATGGGTGTCGCATAGAATTAATGCTTTGTACTTAACTTTAGATACTTAATTCTGGTGCGCAGAGTCCGGGCGAGCTCGAGCGGCATCCTGAGGCTTTTTTCTGAACGTTTTGACTGTCAGTACATGAACCATTGGTATATAGTTCAAGTACTACCTAATATGTAGTTTTGACAATCACTTGCGTGCTTAGACTTGTAATGTAATGTATTTGTAATGATTTGTATTTGTAATGATTTGTATGGAATGATTTGTATTAGTAATGATTTGTATTTATAATGATTCGTATTTGTAATGTATTGTGGTTTGTAATGTAATGGTAATAATGATGTTTAATGATTTTGTATATGATCCCTTGCCGGTAGAAAGTATAGAAATAAATGAATTTATTATTTATTATTAACTTCGATGCCAACGTCATTAGAATTTTACCAATTGCCTCACCCACACGAGAAATACGTCACACTGTCATGTTGGGCCGGCGCCGAATGATGGATGAATGGAGAAACATTAATTTTAAAGTTACGTGACGACCCCTAGCTCTGGTTGATATTTTGACAAGTATTTTGTTGGCTTTAAAATAATATTGAATTTATTATTTTAATAATAAATTTTTATTAGGTATTGAATTTTCCATTTCAATATATTTGAAGCAATGAATACATATGTTTTTGATCATGTTTATCTTTGCATTGTTTTGTGTCACTAAATAAATTATTTTTCTTTCTTTCTTTCTTTCAACTAATGAGGGCAGATAAAATTGACCTGTTTTTCTTCTTATCGTTATTAATTTTAACGTTTTTACTTAGACTGACAATGTAGGTATGACTGCTCTGCCGAAATAATACCAAGCCAATAATGATATTTTTTATTCACTAAAGTTTGTCTTTAGGATTAGCCGGCAGATATTGTATCTTGTATCCATTGGAATTAGATCAAAAGTACCAAACAGCCTCAAATTATGGGCTTCGGCCCTTCTCAAGCCCTGAAGTAACGAATTCCTATCGGCTCGTGAATTCCATAAGTATGCCAGCATAGTTTGTAATAATAAAGGCGTTTAGAGACAAAACACAGTGCAAAGGTGTTGCTCACAGGTGGCTTGCATCTACATCACTTTGCAATGGGCGTTATAAGAGTTGAAGACGTCCTTAAAAAAGGTCAAGTCACAAGTCTCTCCAAACGACGAGCACTTGAAAGGATTAATGTGAGTGAAAGAAGCGCAATGACAGTTTCGTAGCAAGTGAAATTATGTAATCTCTACTTGTGTTTTGATAAGAAAAAGTGTGATGAGTGTAAATTGTTACACACAGGAGACGTTACGTAAAAACGTACCAAATGTGATATAAAACCAACAACAGCCTTAATACGTCCCATTGCTGGGCTCAGGCCCCAAGTAAACTACTAACTACAAGCCTTATCCCAAGAATAAGTGCGGGTCAGTGCGGATTTTTGGAGGCGTCTAAGGCTAGTGTTGCCACCCTCAAGCCCTCCGACTAACCTTAAACACAGACAAATTTAGCGAGGATCTAGCGAGGTCAGCCGGGACCTACTGCTTCCGACACACGGCAATGGCCGAAAAATTTACCGTGTTACCGCGCCACGGGCACCTTTCAAATGTAAAATAAAATTGAAAGATAGGAAAACCAGAAATAGTCCAGTCATTATAGTATGTTCACCTCGGAATTCGAGATACCCAGCTGTAAGTCTGTAAATACTTGTATATTGACACCCTAAAAGTTGTCTCAAAACCTACATATGGTAGGGTGTACGCAACTATTAAATTTCAAGGTCAAAAGTCACAAAAATCGGTTTTTTGCGCTATTTTTGTAAATATCTCATTTCCTATGGGGTTTTTGCTATATGTATTTATTATCAATATTGTAGAATACAAAATTTTCTACAAATTTTGTTTGAAAAATTTATCATACGGTGAATCGTTTTCGAGATAGAGGGCGGAGAGCGCGCGGTCACAGCATCACTTCAGGTCAACAGGTGCCTCCGGTCAAAAATGCGCCATATAACCTTATTGGCAGTCTATAATGCTCCGAAATCTGTGAACAGTCTCGATCATCTTAGATATGCATTACGTCAAGTCTACAAAACTCAATTAACCTGTGCAGCTCTCAAATATTCCACCAACAAGTGCATCTGCTCATCAACATTTCGAACGTGTATATTAACAAGTTCAAACTTGGTTAGGTTATGATTTGGAACCTCAGGTATGGGGTAGGGCAATGCGAAACGATTTTGTGGAGCCTATCATGACAATTTTACCACCTGCTCAAAAACATTTGCTAAATACAAGAGTGGTTGTGGTTCGCGATGCGGATGCAGGAAAGCAGGCTTGCAATGCTCTTTAGCTTGTGGCCAATGTAATTGGCATGGGCCAATGTAATTGGCCACAAGCTAAATTATTTTTATTTAAAGAAAAAAAAAGGAATAAAGGGTACAAAAACTACAATTTATAATTTTAATCATCTTCTTCCTCTTCATCGTCGTCTTCCGGCTGCTAGTAAATTTCAAACTGGTCTTCATTATCGTCTTCAACGACATTTTTCTCAAGTTCTTACATGCTTCCATCTCCGTTAATCTCGCTCTGATATGGTAGAGCATTGAGACAAGCTTGCCCATTACATTGGCCACAAGCTAAAGAGCATTGCAAGCCCGCTTTCCTGCAAATGCAAATGTTTTTGAGCAGGTGGTAAAATTGTCATGATAGGCTACAGAAAATCGTTTCGCATTGCCCAACCCCATATCTGGGATTCCAAATCATACCCTAACCAAGTGTGAACTTTATAATATACACGTCCGAGATGTTGATGAGCAGCTGCACTTGTAGGTGGAATATTTAAGAGCTGCACAGGTTAATTGAGTTTTGTAGACTTGACGTAATGCATGTCGAAGATGATCGAGACTTTTAACAGATTTTGGAGCATTTAGACTGCCAAAAAGGTTATGTGGCGCATTTTTGACCGGAGGCACCGGTTGACCTGAAGTGATGCTGTGACCGCGCGCTCTCCGCCCTCTATCTCGAAAACGGTTCACCGTATGAAAAATTTTTTCAAACAAAATTTGTAGAAAAGTTTGTATTCTACAATATTGGAAATAAATACAAATAGCAAAAAACCCATAGGAAATGAGATATTTACAAAAAAAGCGCAAAAAACCGATTTTTGTGACTTTTGACCTTGAAATTTAATAGTTGCGTACACCCTACCATATGTAGGTTTTGAGACAACTTTTAGGGTGTCAATATACAAGTATTTACAGACTTACAGCTGGGTATCTCGAATTCCGAGATTCTTACCTAAATTTAGCTTAAATGACTGGACTAAAAAAGACATTTGGTCTATGGGCGTCAGGCGGGAACCAATAGCCAAATGTCTTTTTCTGGTTTTCCTATTTTTAAAGTAAGATGATAATGCATCCCTAATGCTAAAACATAAAAATAACCTATAAAAATAAAGTTAATAATTTCATGAAAAATCGATTTGAAAAAAAAACGTTCTTTAAACCTCATTCCTAAATAAATGTCTCAAGTTTTCCTCTGTTTTCCTGAATGTCTCCAATATTTACATAGAAACCCTTAAGCAAAGTTACATACCTTACAAAAGATAAGATCTTTGGAATTCCCTTCACCCAATTCATGGTGTTTTTATGGCCCTAACGTGATACGGGTAACGCCTATCCTTGGGGCAAAATATTACCGCAAATTGCCACCTATTTAAATATACGACTCGTACGTGGTAACCCTTGTAATTATTATGTGATGCTTTTTGTCAGCTTGTCACGGATCACTATCTTTTCTTTTATTTTGTTAGTGAGTGGAGATAAGATAATATAGTAGGTAAATTGCACAAAAGTGTTCACGAGATATGGAATAGTATGCTGGAACTTAAAAGTATAGGTACTATTTAGGTGGCATTTCCGTTAAAAGCGATCTCTTCCTGATAACCTACGTACTATTTTAGATGACATTCATATATTATGCGAAAAAAAATCCGCCACGTTAACGTTATGTTTAACGGCATACATAAGATGCTCACGCGAATACCAGCTGTCCGTATTTGAGAGTATTAAAATATTATTGAAATTTTACAAAAGAGTACTATTTTATTCCATGATGTCTATCTTTTTTGTTTTCTAAAGTGGCCTCTTTCTACGTTTCTTCTCGGTAGAATCAACACCTCCGAACCGGTGGTAGAATCACATTATTACTTTTCAATTTTTATGTTGTGACTTGTCATAAGTGCTTTTTGATAAGTTTACATGAATAAAGGATATTTTTACTTTACTTTACTTTACACGAAGACAAAAGGAAAGTTCACAAATTATACTCTAGTGGACAAAATACAAATCCTCTTAACATAATAAAATGCAAAATAAAATAAGAGCGCAAAACCGCGGGAGCTTCAGAAACCATTAGAACGTTCGCGGGGTGGAACTAATGCAAGAGCAAAATAGATAGCAGACAAATCGGCTCAGAGAATTAACTATTTACATACAAATTCGGTACCTTTATTAGGAAATGTGGGAGACAGTAAGCTGGGAAGTTTATATTTTAACTTAGGAACATTGAAGTTATTTAAGTTTGAATAGCTCTTTAATAGAAACTATCCCTAGCTTTGTCTATCTGTCACTGTGTGATCACAAACATGGGTAATTTACAATCTATCTCGCAGTATTAAAAAATATGGGTTAATTGTGAACAGTGACAACTGTTTACAATTTAACGCATTAATTTTTCATAGTTATTAATCTATCTGTAGCAATGCGACAAAGAAAATTCGATATTATGAAAGAGGTAAATAACATCACATTTCCATTGCTTTGGCTCCAAACTAACATACTTATTGTTTAAACGAGATTAGTAATAGCGGCGGCTTATAAACATAATGGTTTTCTGGTAATTTGGCAACAATGGTTTAATCTTAGTCTAGTATAGGGATTCCTCATAAAGTGCTGTCCTAATAGAACAGAAGAAAGAAATAAATACAATTTATTTGACACATAATTAGTATGGACATTAAAAAAATTCAAGCATTAACATAGTAAGCATAATCAAAACAGTCCTAAGTCCTTATAGAAAAAAAACAACACATGTACTACCCGGGATTACCAGGATTTTAATACCGTTGTTATTTATTCTCATTTTCCATACAAATAATCTTTCAGCATACTGAACGATAAACAAGGTACGTGTCATCATCATCTTCAGCCTGTCATAGTTCACTGCTGGACATAGACCTCTCCCAAAGTGCGCCACAACTCCCGGTTCTGAGCCTTCCGCATCCAGTCCGATCCCGCCACCGTACGTGTAAAGACCAAAATTTACAATTTTAACAAATTTTAGAACAAAGTTAATTAATTTAGCTCATAACCGTTCACATAAATATGAAACGTCTGAAAATGGTATTTGCTTATAATATTATTTACCAACAAATTAGGGTCCAAGTAATAAATTCATAAGCTTACACCTGAGCATTCGAATATAAAATTGAAATAAATAATGTATTCTGATATATTGTATTGCCTAATGAACCTGAGTTTTTACTGAAGTCTTTTCAGAACTACAATTGTTTTATGTAGATCTTTAAAATAGACGTTAAATTATCTCGCGTGTAGCAGTTTTAATTTTCGATTCAGATTTACTTGAGCCATTTATTTCTACTCAGTAACCTGTTAACATGAGTCGTAACAAAAGTTGACAGTAAAATGTAATAAGACCAATGGATATAATTTGCGACCTAACTCACAATAACCATGAAGCCAAGAAATATAGATAATTGAAGCCTTGAACCATCTGCTTAAACGGGTTACCGCAATGCTGAACTATTATGCCAATATTTAAAAATCATGTTTTAATAAAAAAAACACTTAGGCAGTAGGTATTCATAGAACATAGTTATCTACTTTGTGCTCAACTTTTCTGAGTAATTATCTTTGTGCGTTACGTTATAAACTATTAATCAATGTTCTTTCTCTATGTTTGAATAGTGACAAACAGTAAATCAGTGACTACAGAGCCGTACTCTGAGAAGATGATTTAATATAAATATGAAATGTCTTTAGAAAAAATGATTACAAATACCATCTCAACATCAATCTTCAATCTCACTAGTTATTACCTTTGTCAAACAAGTCTAGGCTCGGGGTCAACTGAGCTCAGACATGCTCTGAAAATGTAATAAGTGAGGGCTAGATGCTCTGATACTATTTTTCATGCGTATTTTTTTGAAATATGACATCTTATAAATTACCATACAAGGCTGCGTAAAACTTCAACAAATGTGAACCGTTTAAATGTAATGCAAGTAAAACAGAGCAATTTAGCACATGTCACACTGTCAGTTTAGAAATAAATTATCATAATAAATCAGAAAAAGAATATCTTATTTAAACTTCATTATAATTCTAAATAGGACTTGCATCTCAGTAGTGCAACACACGTGGCTCTATTTTACCTCGAAAGGAAACACCTAACACAAACTTATTTCCTTGTATTTCCTTGCGCAGCTTCAGCCATATTTCAAAATGGATCGCTTCTATGCATATCAACCTGCACTGGTTCAAATGGGATCCGTACGGGGTACTGAATATCCCCCCACTCCACGTTTTCCTCCTTTGAAAAGATTGAAAAGTCGAAGCATGGAAACGACTCCACTATTCAGTGTGCTCTTTCAATTTGCACTTTTAGACAAAAAAATATTGATACTACAAGACACAAGTGAATATAAATTCTGCAGGCAAATGCATTTCATGTGCGAAATTTTCGCTCAGTACCGTATAGTATAGTATCTTTTGTAAAAGAAAAACTTTTGATCAAAAACTGCTATCGTGGATGTCAACCACATTATATTTAAATGTTAAGACTCAAATCAACTAATTAATGAAGACTGAACTTCAAATAAGAAAAGACAAAAAGAAAGACTTTGTTATTATTCAACCAGCTACTTTAAAGCACAGCAAAAACGTAAACAAACGGCTAATTTAAAGGGAAAAACATTTATATGAAGCTGCATGCATTTAAAATGTAGACAAAGAAAGCTCAGGTTACAAAAGAAACAAAAATGCCGCAAATTCAACTAAGAGCTCTAATTCCGCTCCGCCTCGAATCTGCGTTCAACTTAATTAAATTATATTCATCAAAACTACGCAAAGTTAACCTAAAATTAGAACTACACGGCACTAACACACTGGCAACACTAAGCGCGAGAGTTGGCGTTAATCACAAAACTCATTTGAATATTCAAAGCAATTTAATTCGTGGCTGTGACGTGTAAGCTTGCCGGCGACACTCTAATTTTCTTTCTAATGCAATACACGCCAACTCCAAAGATTTTATGAAGCGGGAAGCATTTAATTCGCTTTCGAGTACTTACAAATGCGAAGTTCTCAATTTGCATACTAAATTGCAAAACCAAATAGAGGCCCGGCACAATGTAGGAGCATCTGCCTCTGATAAAGCCAGGCTTCTCAGTGTGAAGTCGTTTACATTGCAAACTTTACTTAAGTTTAAGATAAAAATGCAACGATCACTGCTCGCTATCGCCGGCTTTGTAGTTGGAAATTCAGATGGTGCTTCCGTAAAATTGAAGAAGTAGTTTTACGCTTTGATTACGTTTTGCTAGAATATCAAAAGTATAACACTTGAACCTTGATACAGTAAACGGAAATTCGCAGTTCAGCTGGGTGAATTTTGTAGAGAAGCGTTAAAACTTCGGACCAAACGTCGATTTTAGTGTCCGAAAAATATTTTTCAGTTGGAGCACAAATTGATAGACCAGAATCACATTTATTGTTGCTAAATACAACAGCAGATATCTTATTTATTTCATTTGTAGGTTCTCTGAGAAATTAAACTTAAGGATAAGACTGCTGAAAGTCTAACGTCGGGTTAGAAAATGAAAGAAAATATAACACCGCGAGTAGAATCTGTAAAGTTGTTTTATTTCGCTGCTGAAAGTGTTTATCATCTAGAAAACTGTATGGAAGGTTTTGTTCACAATAATCCGTAGCACGGTGTAACGCAACGTCGTATCGCCTAAATTGGGTAGGAGCCCTTTCAGGTGAATTACTTTGCATGTAATAAGTTGGTCTTGCCTTAGAGAGCCACCTAGGCCCAGTGGCTTGGAACTACATATCCCGAGTCCAAATCTGGCCGGAACACGTAACATTAATTTGTACAATTTGTGATTTACATTCCAATGATGGAAGACACTGACAAAAAGTCAGCCAAAATGTGCTCACAAGCACCAAGCGCCGATAAACAGAGTGATCATGCGTCCGAGTGATTTATATTTCGGGATCATTCAATCAGAAAAAAGGGAAGAAAAATTACCCACCGTCTCGCTTGTTAAACCGGCAGATCCATGGCACTAACGACAAATTAATCCGACTTGCATAGAAGCAGTTTTACCACGTTTTTCTTTGCAAGTTCCATCCGATAACAGCGGGAAAGAAAACGCTTCTTATAGAAAATGCGGAAGATTTTACGCAGATTCGAAAGATTTTCTTCCTCGAGAATAGTGAAGCGCTAGCACCATTTTCACAGAACGTAATTTCTGCAGATAAGATTTTTAATGAGATTCTATGAGATTAAACAGTATTAAGCTATTTTTGTTTAGTCAGTATATTAGTCTGGTAGGTTTGTCTGGTAGACTAGCAATTTGTGATTAGTTTTGGAAAAGTAAATAAATACTATGGCATTTTCCATGATCCACACTACCTGACAGCAACAACATAGAAATATGAAAATTCGCTTACATTTTTTGACATAAAAAATACAGGGAATTGATAACTCCTCTTTTTTTAAAGTCGGTTTAAAATGGATAATACAAACTATGTTTAAAACACTTGACTTTGATCTTCTGTACGGGTCATAATTACTTAACAAAGCCAACAAGCGAGTCGAATTAGCTTATTAGTTTTAACGGATTACGAAAACAAGAAAAATAACACAAAATCCCGCCGACGTATTGTTAGGTCGACATCTTCCATGTCGGCAGTTTGACTTATTTTGTGGTTTGATTTGTGAGCTTGCGATCTCAAGCCGCCAAAATGTCAGGTACCCGATTTGACGTTTGAGTGATTTAAGCCAATCAGAACTTCTTTTAATAATATTTTTCAACGTACATTTTGCTTAAAAAGTGCTTTTAAAATGCGGTGATGCCCTTTTGATGATGAAATACTTGAGAAAATATATACGAATTAACATCTTATACCTAACGTAGTGTAGCTACCTGTTCCGAAAGGCAATGAAACTGTGGCCTCCACATTTCAAATGTAAATCTAGCCGTCGGCTCGTAGACGTTTAAACATTTATTTACCCGATCCATCGAGTGGAGTGCGAACTTAAGTTCATTCTACGTTCAGTCCCAAAAGGTAAAACTAAAACTGATTCTGCAAGTATTTTTAAAACGTTTTCTTTCTGTCTTTGTTTTCATTCTTTTGCTTCTACTTTGAACAAAGTCTTTTTAGTGTTTAAGCAATGTGTAGTTTTCCAATGTGGTCATTTCTTAATTGCCAGAATTGTATTCACTTATGCTTTTGATGAGGTCGACCACTAAATAAATATTACTTATTCATCACAACTGTATCAGTGGTATCCTCGGATATTTACCTTCCAATATGATTGACTATGTAAATCATATCAGAGCACATGAGCAAGGCTTGTGAGGAGTTCAAATGGTCAGCCTTATTATCGAAATTGGTTTGAAGGATCATTATCATTAAATTGTCTCCCCCCAAAATGTATTTGATAACCCAAACTTTAAACTTTCATAATTTCCAAAAGTTGTTAATTTAAATTCCAAGCACACATACTCAGGTAACCTAAAAAGCCTTACGTAAGTTCTCTCAAGAGACGTGTTCATACTTCAAACAATGTTTAAATGTTTACAAACTTAATAGGTCGAGTGTATTAAATATTTTAGACGCTGTATGAGTACGTTAGCATTGTTTGCACTAACAGGATTTTTGTAGAAAGTCACATGCTGAAAGCCTTAAATTTCCTAGAAATAAGAAGTTTAAGGGATCAAACTTTAGACGTGTTTCAAACAATGTCACAGAGCATTTCTCAAGTAAAAAATTACTTAATAGTCTTACGACATTACTTTACTATAAGCACTAAGTGTAGAGTGAATAAATTAAAGAAATTTTACTGTAAAATTGTATTTCTAGTAATGGTTTGGTGGTTCATTTGTTTTATTTCATCTTTTATTTCGGTATTTTCTGCACATGAAAGCTTGTTGCTTGTTCATACTTGTTGGCAAAATATACTCATGAATAAGCAGATCAAGAACTTGTGAAAAGCAGCTTCAATTCTCAAAATATTAAGTTTTTTGTAAAGTTCTCATAGTCTTATATTTTGCTTACCATGCTCATTTTAATAATTCACCATAACATATTCTCATTGTGCCATCATCATTACCTGTAACTTGCTGTCAACAAAAGAGTGAGATATTTTCCATTCTAGGTGTTTCTTTCAATTTATCTCCTTTCATTAGTATTTGTACTCGAGTACGGTGCACTGGTTCTGATTTATGGCGCTGTGAAAAATACCAGAGTACTTTTTACTGGTACCTACGGGCTGTTCAGACTGGGTTTTGCATATCGGTGCAAAATATCAACGGTAGTACTCGTACTAACGCTTTTCAAAAAGCTCGGCGCTCTTAACGAGTACTTCGTCACGAGATACATTTCAAACGAAACAACTCATCAATATCAGTAACATTCACAAATTGCTACTTCGGAAATATGTTGTGTTCACACTCAATTAGTTTTCTAAGGCAATTTACAAAAAAATACAATTTATAAGGGATTTTATTTACTGATATCAGCGTTTTAGAAGCAACATATAAGTTTTCATTTTAACTGTTTTTTAGATGCAAGTAGGCATCCTAATATTTAAATACTCTCTGCTCTCTGCAACCTCTGGTGGAACAATTTCCAGTCAGAGAATATTGGAGAGATCTTTGCTTATTAGGTAGTGGGAAAGTTAATAATATTGATGTTGTCTTAAGGTAAATTTGCAATATAAAACAGCAGACAAATCCCGGCAGATGTATCCATTTGAATTAGATTTCTAATCTATATATCCTCTAATTGTAGGCTTCAGCCCTTCGCAAGCCTTAAAAGATTGGGTCCCTATGGGCCCCGAATCGTCCCTATGTTCCCTATGGTCCGTGAATTTTCATGTACCAACACAATAATAATGAATTGTAACTTGCGATCTCCCATTGCTATAATGAATCTTGACATTTATTTGATATTAAGTAATTTAATCCGTTCATCATCTTCATATCACAAAAATACATTAAGCACCTCAGAAACAGTTTGAAGGGCATTTTTAGAATTATAAAGACAGTTTCCTAATATGATATTTAAAAGACTTCCACAAAAAGTATAAATAAAAATAGCAAAAGACACTACTTTCCCTATTACGCAACGGGGAATTACTATTTACTACTACGGGGGATATTTATTACAAAAATAAAATGAAGAATGTCTTCTTTTGTTTTATTTCTGTAATAAGTATTCCCAACTCAATACACTGGCTCTTTATTACTATCACTATTGTAAATTATATTACCAACATCCTCGAACTGTCTTAGTAATAAGAAATCCCCCGTTGCGTAATAGGGAAACTAAGGTTTTCAAAGTAACATTTATTAGCCCATAATTGCATTTACGGAGTTGCTGCTGAGACGAAAAAGAAAAATGAAATAACGCCGAAAACAATTTGCGACTCCCATTAGCTGTAACTTTGTCTATAATTTCATATTCAATTTGTTTCGTTCGCAAATTTATGTATCAATTTTCATAAGAGATTAATGGTCACAGTTAAAACATGGGTTGCCAGTTACACTCAATTCAATCAATTCGATGTGAATCATATTAATAATTATAATCATCAGTAATTTGTTCAAATGTTCATCGCTATGAATAATGAAGGGTATATTTAAATAAAATCAAGATCATTGCATCTATAAAACACTTATATTTGCTCTTCTTACTTTACCTCCCCCCTAATGATGTTTAAGAGAGGTATTCGTTATTGTCAGTACTGACGCGAAGGCAAAAATTGACCCCTGGCGTACGTACAGAGGCGCACACATCAACCTTTACAAAACCATTGCAAAATGGTTCTAATGTCAGCCGCATAAGGTGACCCTATGTAAAGCTTGATGTGTGCGCCTCTGTACCTATGATTTGACCATGTGTACAAGATAGCATGATTATTTACTAGAGCGTAAACGAGACAGATACATGTTGCGCAGTGTCGTCTCAAACTGTTAATGCTTTGCTCAGGTGGGCAAAAGTTGTGATTTCGGGTGCCACTTTTTTAGCAGAAGTAAGTAACTTATCTACGTATTTTTATTAAAATATCATTCCTCCCCCCGGTTAGAAGCCTCACTCCTTTGTCTTGACTTTAACTACGTTGTACGCTCACCATTTAATTATAATTAATAACTTTAGTATTTTATTCTCTCTCAGTTATTCTTACTCCTGTCCTATCCTGAGTGCTGCCTACTGTCACTTCTACTAAGTTTACGTTTTCAAGTTAAATTCCGCAGATTTCCCTATTTTTACTATTGCTACTTCCATGATTCACATCAACAAATCGCAATAAACGCTAATAACTGCTATTTTTTGCCACCATACCGTTAAAGGTAGCCATGTGCTACCCACAGACAGTTCTAAATCAAGTTAATGAAGTTGAAACACATCGCTCAACGTTACCAATCCCAAAGTTAACATTCAGGCGAATTGCTAACCGACGCTCACACACTATCGGGCCACTTACTATTCCAAATATGCAGACATAAAGTGACTAGCAGTGGCGATTATAATTGATAGCTGATTGATGAGCTATTTCTGAATTGAACCAACTGTTGAATTATAACTGAACAATCCGGTTAACCGCTAGTTCATTACAGCAATATAACTAAAACGACTACATTATGTTAAACAGAAACATTTAAATGTTTACAACTACTTACTTATCTAAACGACCAACCCAACGATACAAATTCTATGCATCTTTTGTCTATTTATATCTCTTCTCTTCTTAAATAACAGTTTCTTCACATTATATTTTGTTTTAGATCTAAGTACCTCTAGCTATTATTGTTACGTAAAATTACCCAACATGGATAATTGCCTTAATAATCAAAAACAAACAAGATTTTCATGTTATTTCAACAAATTTGAAGTAAAAGTTACACAAGACAAAAATAAGCAACCATTCAACTCTACATGTTCGTAGAATCCATTCATCATCCCTTTAAGCTGGACAAATTCAATTTCACTAGTGAAGTTTACTGTGCTAACGAAATACATACAAGTTCTGGAAGTAAACGAACTCCTGCAGACGTGGCGTAGACTGGGATTTGCAGCGTACATTTATAATGCATGTCGTCCGCTGCCTTCACCGTTTTGCTGGACAAACTTGACGTCAAATCTTCTTTGAGGATATAAGGCCCTCTTATACACATACTTTCAGCCCAGATTAACATTAAAATAAAATCGTTAAGTCCAGGATTGATACCATGTACAATCAACAACACATCAGACTACCCATTTCCGTTTTTTATCCTACTCTTGTCAAATGTCATTTCTTAAAAAAAAGCAACACGGCACATCCACACATAAAAACTTTTGCATTAATAATATTAGCAGGATGATGAAAATCCTAGTTTGAACGATTGCATTGTAGTAGCCATGAAAGTTTAAACAGATTGAACTTAATTTTCCATAAAAAAACACTTGGGCCTTGAACCATAGACAAGGTTTATGGAAATAGCTGAGGAAACCAACTCTGTAAACTCTGTATAAGATTAGCCTTATATCTCAGCTATTTCTATCTTGAGATGAAAATACAGCTTTGTGAACGCTTAAAACACGTTTGAATGAGTAAAAATAAAACATCGTGTTTTTTTTAAATCCTTTTTACCAAAGACGACAAGTAGGCAGGAAATCCAGTAATCATACTAGAGAGAAAATTGTTTCTATTTGGTTCGTTAAGCTGGATTAGGATCTTGATTCGAACACCCGACGCTTTTACCAATCGACTAATTGTTATATATCTTTTGTACAGCGGCTTTTAAATTTATAGATTTACTAGCGACCCGCCCCGGTTTTGCGCGGGTGCAATGGTATATTATTATACATATAAACCTTTATCTTGAATCAGTCTATCTATTTAAAAAAACCGCATCCTAATCCGTTGCGTCGTTTCAAAGATTTAAGCATACAAAGGGACATAGGGTCAGAGAAAGCGACTTTGTTTTATACTATGTAGTGATAATCGTTTTCTATACGTATAACTGCCTTAACACTAAAGCCTATAAGGTTCCTTTTAGATCATTAAACAATGTATTTGTGGTGTTTAACAAGGGATCGGCTGTCCGTCCGTCACGTTCGGCAGTTTACGGGGAAAAGTGTGCGGCCGGCCAATTATTGCGTCAGCTAAACTACGTGAACGAAGGCTAAACATAGGTACTATCGTTGTGAACGTCTCGCGTCGTGCTACTACGTCCAGCCGCTTTATCGAAATAAAAGCAATGTTTAATTTTCTGCAGATCTTATCTTGTCAATGCAGTGAAAAAACTAATTGCAAGTTTTTCTCATGATTTATTTGGGAAAAGATTTCCAGATGAAAAGGCTTGCTTTTCCTGCTGTTTACTTACTATTACCAGCTACGGTGACATTGGTTCTTCTTCAAAGCTAGATGTACTAAACACAGTCGTTTTCTTAGTTCGTTGAGTGACCTTGAGCTGATGAGGTTTTTAAATCTTTAGGTTGTATCTGGTAACACATTTTATATTGTTTACTGTAGATTCCCATTTTTGGGCACTAAATATCCTTTCGGCGAATATCCTTTTTCAAAATTGTTATTAGGTTGAAATACTAAAAGTATAACACGTAAGGCTCCTAAACGCTTTTAAAGCTATTTGCTTTTTGTTTTTCTGTAAATTGGATTTAAATACGGGATGATTCATTCATACAAGAGAAAACGCATAAGGCTTTATTCCATATGGCAATTGCAAACTGGAGCTTCAATCAAATGGTAAAGAATTTGTCTTGTAGAATATTAACTTGCGATTCCGAATTTATATCCCTATGTTATCAAACTCAATGGTTCGTTAGAAACGGTCCTAGCCTGATATAACAAGTTTCTATGGCAAGATAGGGAGCAGAGCCAATCAATTTGTTGTGCTGAGTTGACCCTTTGTGAATGTGGTCATTGCTTGAGTATTGTATAGTTTGACGCTGTCATATCATAATATACCTATTGTAAACAATGATGTTATTAATAATATAGAAAAAATAGATAAATAGATAGGTTACTTGTGCTAAAAATGGCACCGGAAATCAGAACTTCGAACACCTGAGCAAAGCATTGACAGTTTGAGACAACACATGTATCTGTCTCGTTTACGCTTTAGTAACTAATCATACTATCTTGTACACACTGTCAAAATTATAAGGGGACAATTTTTGACTTTGCATCAGTACTGACATAACGTATTTACCTCTTTTAAATATCATTGATTAAATATATTCATTACCACGTATAAGTAACTTTGATAAATAGTGTGACTACGTAATAGTTTGCGGTTACAAACTATTTGAACAGGAAACGGAAGCTATATGAATAGTATTTTACGTGCTACAATTGCGGTACGTGCATGAATTGTAATAACATATGCACTAGACACTTAGTTCTAAGTTAGTGTCCTATGCAACTTTGAAGACGTGAACTTAATGGTAGCCAATCTAAACTTCAACCTCAGCTAGGCACATCTCATACTCAAAACAAATAACAATGCAATTCAATGCATTTGCGTTAAGCTCGTGTTTATGCACAATTCCAATATACATATTTAGTAGTAGTTATATAAGGCTAATACGTTGAAGTGTTTCAAAAAAATAAACTATGCTTTAAAAATACTCCAATTTTTTTTTAGCGTGGTTACAAGTTAACTTTGAAATAGTTAGAGATTGAAATCTTATGTCACTGCAAAATCTGAGTTTGCAGTTTTAGTTTTTTCCAACCCGAGGCTCCTTTCAGCATTTTTCGATATCCTCCATAGTTAAGGATTTGGCCAACCACGCCCACTTGAAAAACTCACCCTGTATAAATATCGGGTTAAATATTTGGCGATCAGAAGGTACCGATGCCAATTATATAGTTTAAGGTGGAAATACGAAAATAGGTGTTATACGATAGGGTGTTATTACGAAATCAACATAGTAACACTTAATTTTTATCATAATAAAATATAATAATTATCCCTAATTTTGTCCCACCGCGGTCAAAAGCCTTATTCAAATAGTCTTACTTAACCTAAAAGCTCAATTCTTGTTAGTAATAGACCTAAACGCAAAGCAGCCTTGCGGGTGGTATTTTGAAATTATAATAGCCGGAATGAAAACGGAATTCAAATTATTACAGGACTGAGCGACCGTGCTCTACCCGGGTGGAAGATTTTAATATGACTGCCCAACTATGCACTCTTCACAACTACTCATCTCCATAATTATAATATTAAAAGAACATACTGCTTCCTGTAAATGAATAATATTTTGGTGCATTGAGTCTTACATCGAGAAATTAACGATTCATGTATAACCCATTGTAACGAATATCTTTTGCTTGCTAGATCGACAAGAGAAACCTCAAGTGTCGTAATACTTCGGCTAGAAATTAATACGAGTATTGACTACACTATAATACACCATTTTAAAAATGGTGAGACTTATTTCTAAAACAGGATTTGTTTATGACTTGTGACCAACGTTATTACTATAAAAAGGTATATGTCTAAAGATTGGTGAAGCACACCTGGCTGCCAGGTATAATATACAGAAAAAATCGGCCGGTCTGTTAATGGTCTCGGTAGCACAGTGGTTGGTGCAGTCACTTGGTTTGCGAAAGACGCGGGTTCGATTCCCGCCTGATGCCAAGACCGAATGTCTTTTTCTGGTTTTCCTATCTTTTTGTATCTGTCTCGTTATCGGTCTAAGAAATAATCATACTATCTTGCTGGTAAGTGCGCCAGGGGACGATTTTGTCTTCCCATCAGTACTGACATACTATCTACCTCTTTTACTAGTTTTGTATTGCGTGTTACATATTTTTTTTTTTTAACAAAGTGACACATTGACAGTTCATTTAAACGTTTATGCAGTAAAGGTCATTTCACAACTGCTATCTCACTTCTGACCTTCCGTATCTTAAGAGGGCTTGCCATTTATTTCACCGTACGTGAAAAAGGCTTTCCGACGGAGATGTCACTGTTTTTCCAACCGCCACTTAGTGAAATCACAATAAGCTTTTTAACACTTTTCCTTAAAAATGGCCGGTGAGGGATTATACAAAATGTTTCTCTCGTTTCTGCCTCATTTCAGGCAAACACTCAGCGTTCTTATCACAAACGTACCTACTTATTCTTGTCATTATTTATACTTGGGTTTTCATAAATCTCAGGTAATAGCATTTTGCCGCCATTTAATTCTAGGCATAATTATAAGTAAGTATAATTTAAAAACTGTGAAATGGTCTGGTTTTTTCCGAAACTCGTTTTGATACTAAAAAATTTTGTGATATTATCGTCTAACTTAAGCTCCTTACTATGCATCTTTTAAAAATTTTACAGCTTGCGGTGAATTCTGAAGGGTTTTTAGTTTTTTTTGTGTGTGAACATTTTTATTTTGATCTGTCGCAAGACTCTGAAGTGTGAGATATCAGTTATTCATGATGTAACTTTTATTGTTACATTTTTACTACAAACTAAAAATCTCGCATACTTTTAAAACGCGTTTTTTTAGTAACTATGATTTTATTATCATCTTCAGATTCAGTCGCAGCAAAGAGCCTACTTAGTGTCTTGTAAGCTTCATCTGGTCGTTCATCCATCTTGTGACCACATACTGCGTCTGTCTTTGAATGATGTCCATCCAAGAGTTTTCTAACAAAAAGGCCTCTTACAGACGAGTATTTTCTTTATCAGCCCAACATCATTTGCGACGAATATTCCGTCACATTCTTGGCATTCTTCTTATCAAGTCATCGCATGCGCGTCTTACGAGAAAACACCACTTTTGCAAAGGTGCCAACTTTCCCTTACATACATACATACATACTATCACGCCTCTTTCACAACGGGGTAGGCTGAGACCACTTCTCTCCACTTGCTACGGGCCTGACACACACCTTTCCCTTGCCCTGCCCATACGTCTGCAACTAACCATCCAGTAGGTGAATTCGGTAACTTTAGTCCTTTCTACATTTCCGATTCAATAGCAAGATAACAAGCATAATTCTCCTCTCCGTGCCTCATTGAGTGACTTTGAGCGTTCTTGGTTCAGTCAAGGTGAAAATGTACTTATCGTTTTAGTTTCTCTCTTCAGTATATCAACATTGAGTAAGCTTTTTTCTGTACTAGTCATTATTTTGAAACGATTATGAAAACAAATATATCTATAATAGCAATGAAGAACTCGTTTCTTTTGTAATGGAGCTATTTCGTGTTAACGATATTGTTTTCCCATCTCCACCGAATTCGGCTGAGTCTCGATCAATCTTGTCGCGAGGTTTTGTATCGGCATTTTACTACATATTTGTATTGACACTGTTTCCAGGCAACATTCTTAATTTATCTGTGTGGGTTTTGTAACGATTTTCACATTTTATTCATCACAAGACAATAACTTTGTACAAATACATACAGAAAATTTTAAAAGTTTATATTTTGTTTTAAGTTCATAGAAATGAGAGAAAAAAAATAACAAAAGTGAAAACAAGAACAAAGTGAGAAAGTTTTAGTTATGAATTGAATGGAGACTAAAGTATTTATGCGCCTGAGCTGTTTTCTCAAAACAGTATGGATTTTCAAAAGCCAACCCCTTTGAATACTTGTTTTGTTGGTAATATGGCAGATCAACTAAGATACTGCTATGCTTATAAGGGCTACTTAACTCGAAGTAACATTTCAGAATTCAGTGACAATACGTTAGCGACAATTGGAGATCCTTGGAGAAGGCCTATGCCCAACGGTGGGCGACGTTCGGCTGAAATAATGATTATGATGTCGTTAGCAACTTGTGAAAAACCATTGAGCATTATCAGATTATTAAAAAAAACCTGATAAATTGTTGTGTGAAGGAAACCAGAAACGGGGCTCCTAATATATAACAAACACCTACACATAATACAAAAAAGTGTTTCCCGAAATTTCCATTGCCGCTGTAGTTGAATGCAGGTGTTGCCACGCAAACAAAAATGAACCTAAAAATCACTGTTTTCATTCTCTCACGCCATCACAGTGATAATCTGAAAAAATAATTGACACGTTATCAGAAAAATATTCGGTCGCGGATGCCTTTGTTGCAGTAGAGACAGAATGACAACGGCCAAACAAAAAAAATGTATGCCGACGGGCGTTTGTGATCTGGTGCACAAAGGAAAATAGTTCCGTAAACCATAGGCACACAAGTAATTACATAACCAGAGACAAAGCTTCACACAACGGTGGCAATTTTGTTTCTGTCAGTCTTCAAACTAACTTGAAACTTTTATTTTTGAAAATGTTTTCAAATGAACCGCAATTTTGCCCTTCTCCACTTTTGAATAAAACAGACGCAGACGCAAGAAAATAGTCTTTTGTTGAGTAAATGGTTGCTGTTTGGTTAGGTTTTAGGCATTGTGGAGTTTAGAAAAAAAATACAATGAATGACTAACGAAGTGGAAGTCTATTTTTACATAAGTGTTTGTTTATTCTCATAGGTGTCAATGAATGCAAATAAAATAACGGTAATTTACCTCCACCAATTCAACAAATAGAGCATTAATAGTAGCATCCTCAAATCTGAACCTGCTCTTTGCAAATAAGCCATCTCTTTGTATTTACGTCATTTTTTATATCTACTGATTTTAGTTTTAATGCCCTTGCCTCTTCAGATAACTCATCACTACCACTAACGCCGGGGTAGCATACGCACTTGCAATAATGATCAAACATGGTAGAATGAATACTGGCTGATTAGGAGCCCTTTTTCCCATTATCTTATCTAACGTAATATAGACCTGAATACCCTCCTAGCCCTTAAAATCCCTAAAAGCCGTTCATAGCTATACTGCATGCATCAACATGCAATCTTAATTCAGTCATCCCTTAACGTTGCGAAAGGTTTCAAATTGTCTCCTTTCTCGAAATTTACTGCCCCAAGTAGTCACTATTTTCTTTACGCTATGTGTCTAGCCTGCAATGGTATCCAAACTTGTTGACCCAAACTTGCTTGACATTATTCTTACAATTACTTCCTTATTACTGTTCAGCGAATTAAAGCTTTGTTCCCATTACCTATAGAATTACATTATATCATTTGAAAGCAGCACTAAGAAGGCTTAACAAATCCGTTAGCAATAGTTCCACCCGCATTATCTTAAGAAGGACATTCGAGATGGCCAGTCGCAAGTTTAGTGGTTAACCAAAATTAGTTCCAAGGAAGATAATACTCCGGTTTAACTTTGTAATTTAATACGAATCCCGTGGTCCCTTGTGACTAAATGCAAGAACCATCCCTAACTTTAGCAAGTATTTGCTTGATTAAATTTTCACTACAAGGATACATCAGAACTATAAACCTAACCTTAAGTAACATTTACTCTAATTAAGGCAGTGAATCTGCCTGTTTGCTCAATTATCTTATCGAGATTCTCAATCTCAACACACAGACAAACTTATCTGCAATCTTCGTCCACGTAGACAGTTATTGTAATTTTTCGTGTTTCAGTGAACTTTCATACAAAATGTCATTCCATGTAGGTAAGAATGTCATGGAAGCAAATCCTAGTATGGCAAAACTTCAAGCAGTTTTCCGTAGTGTTTCCGTCACGGTCAATCAAGAAACACAATGTTTATCAGCTGACTAATCATAGTCAATTTTCCGAGCGTGTGTAATTAAGGAATAGAGATGCCCAATAAGTGCTCAAGCGCGGGATAGTAATCGTAGCAATTTTAGCGTCATTTTTCTGATGTCACTTTATTAGGATTGTAAGGCTGCGTTTTGGTGGCGTATTGATGAGAAGAATATTATAAATCATTCGGGTGAACTCTACAAGCATTTATTACTTTGTCGAAAAAATTGTCCAAACATCTTTGCCTAGTAGTGTAATCAATTCGAGAAAAGCTGTCACCAACATCAAAAGACCGATTACCTAGAACTCAACATGATTCAAATTTTCCGAAGTTTATAAAAAGTGCGTCCACGTCTTAAAGCCTTTGATAGATCTTTTGAAAGAGTTTAATATACCAGTCTATCAAATTTCGTTAGACGTCGTTCCTGCTTTTTTAATTAAAGTTAGCTAGGCGAAGTTTTCTCACGGTGCAAACCCGTAGCGACGAAAAACAAATTAAGTCAGAAAAACAGAAAAAAACTGACTTTGATCACGTCGCCTTTGGAACTTTTTAATCGATGGTGAGTTTAAAGTGTACTTACAGACCAATTTTGCAGTTTGCCTTTCAAAACTTTTAAATAATATTAATATTTGAGTACGAGTCTTCAAGAAAAACTTGATAACAAAAACAACTGAAGTGTTTTAACTACAAAGAAACTTTAGACCTTAGTGAAAAGCCATAAAGACTAAATCATCTAACAGGATTTGCACGTTTTAATCCTGTGACATTTTTCACGGAGTTCATGGATGAAATGTGTGCCATTTAATACATGAGTGGCTTTTTCATTTAGGCCCTTTTAGCACCTAATGGAAAGTGCGTTACATTTCAAAATTGGAGCCAGAGAGGGTAAAAATCAACGTCCGTGATATAAATCAACCCGTTTAGTTTAAAAGCGTGGTTTGAGTAATGGTTCTCTTTGGTGGGGGTTTCAGAGCGAAGCCTTTGATTTTGTGCCGTCTCTCTGTCCACCCAACTCTGACTAGCCGCTATTTCTATGTGTAGGTACCACAACACACTTTTTCGTGATTGTCAACTAATTTGATGACAGATGTTAGTGCTGGGTATTAATTTTATTTACTTTAGGCTAGCTTTAGTCCGTATTAAGTACTTTAACTGGCCTCAGTTAGTTAAACTTGTGACGCCGCGGATCATGGGTTGTTTCTTATGTTTTCCTGTCCCTTTGGGCTGTTTCAGTTTATGCAAATATTTAGTTGACCTCATTGCACAAAAAATTGTCTTTTTACATTTTATTCCATCGACAAAAAATAACAGAATAATATAATAGGACAGAAAAAAAACTATTAAACTACGGCTGTAAAATCATGATACTCTTACAAACACAGCGCCAATCATTTGTTATAAAAATACTGAAATGAAAATAAGAATTGCCGAATACTGTTAAAAGTCACGTGCGAAAAATTCAGAGCCTATGTATAATTAATTTACCGGTTGCAGTACAGTCTATCAGAAAGCAAATGCGGGCGAACTCCCGGAATTCGTTTTTCAGGGTTCCGTAGACAGTATTTTTTGCCATGTCCATCCGTAAGTTCGTGGTTTTTAGCCATATAGTACTAACAATGTTGTGTGCTCTATTCATTTATTTATTTCATAATGGTGTATTGAGAAATGGATTGAAATGGAAAGTGGTAAAATTGGATGAAATTGTATGGACAAAAAGCTCTGTTTTTCGAAAAAAGCCCAGCAAAGCCATTACGTGACTAGCTCATCCCTATTTCTTCCGTTGGTTATTTTATTTTAGCCAATTTTACATTTACGAAGGAAAACTCGTTTCATCAAGTGATATTTACTCTAATGTATCGTTTGGCACAACATCTCTTGTGCCAAACGATACTCTCAGCAAAATACCGAAAATGGTCAAAGGAAGTGTATGGTTTTTTACATAGTTTTCTAGTTATCGTTCAGAAATGATACAGGTGTACGAGAATAAATGTTCGAAATATAGATCTAAGCAAAAAACCTATAAAAATGTTCAGCTGAACTATTTTTGTTATTGCAACTGTGGATATACATAGATAAGTTTGAAACACTTTTAACACAATTTTTAGCTAAAAAGAAACAAAATTGAGAGGATCAACAAAAATCCAGTTCACAGGTCACTTTTCGTGTGTAACCAAAAGAAGAATGGCAATTTATTTCAGGGACCTTATACTCGACACGAACTTGACTGGTTTAAAAAAATCTGTAACAACGTAAACAAAGAGCCTAAAAAATTCTGATAGTGAACAGTCCCTCGAACCCCAGATTTACAAGGCTCAGGTTTTATTGGAACTGGCAGCATATGGGCTTAAGCCCGTAACAGGCTTTAGTTCATTTTTATGCAGCTTTTTAGGCAAAATCCTTTGATGAACGAGCGAATGGCTACCCTTTCTCGCGCGATTCGATCTGACTTACGGATTTGTCATTAATGACAATATTTCAGGGGCTTCCACAGGCTGAAGTAGGATATTGAACTGAAATATTGCTGTTGGTTGACCGGAAAAGTATTATACGATCATTACTTTCAATTCCTTAAAATAGCTCAACTTTTTTTTTTTACGACTTTTGATATTGAATGGAAAACTACTGATAAACTTTCATTTATTTGCGTTCATGGGTGACTATTACTCGTATGATGATGCGATCGCTTGTTCTTTGTGACGACATTGAAAAAAGTAAAACCATTATTTTGCACGCACTTTATTTTTTGAAAGTCACTCAGTCTCACCTCACGCCCTGTTTTAGTGGCTAAGAATACTGCGAACGTATAGCTGTATACGGTACAATGCGACTAAAAGTGCCTCTTGGAAAGTAAAATGTGTGTGTGCCGATCGTTTAATGGTTCCGAAGTAAACGATAATGCGTATCTTCGGATACAGTACTGTGGTCTGTCTTTCATGCGCGGAAGTCGAGCTTTTTCCTTGCGATAAGTATGGTAATAATGGCATCTTTTTCCAATCCCGATACACTTCCTAGATCGGAGTTTAGGTGGCACACAGACTTTTGCCGTGAAGGTGAACGGAGCATTCAGAAGCGAATCAGTGCGGTGAAGTGTGGTCACCGCGCTGATTTGCACCCAAAGTAATGTTCTGTTACACAGAGGCATTTACAATTCGGTAACAAAGACGGAGCTAGAAGGAAAGTGGTGCTTCCCACTTGCACTCTCACTCGCACTCATGATACTCGCGAGGCCGCACGCGTTGTCTGGACAGGGTGCTAACTACTGGTCCGGGATACTTTTAAAAAAAAGTTTTACCGCCTCTATGAAACTGAACAAATAGACCACAGAACAATAAAAAAAGTCAAGGGGATAGATAGGTAGGTAGGAGGTATAGATCCCTTGTGTATTATTAGCATTTCGTCAAATTTTCACTCAAACTTCTTGATGATTATTAAGTAATCAGGGCCAATAAGACCAGGCTTACGTTATAATCTTAGCGAAGGCAAATTAAATTCAAAATATTTCATTTGAGGCTGTAAACTTAAGCATAATAACGCTTGGATTGAGATTAATTCAAATAGTGCAAAGCGTAGATATTACTGTGGCTATGTTTTCATGGAATCCATTTTACACTACTTTACGAGCTAGATCGTTTATTAATATGATCAAACAAAACAAAAAAAAAAGCATTTTACACGCTTATTGATTCACCCGACCAGAACTTTGTGTCATCATCATCATCAGCCATACACGTCCACTGCTGAACGTAGGCCTCCCCCATAGATTTCCAGAGCGGCCGGTTGTAGGCGGCACGCATCCACCGAAACCCTGCGATCTTCATTAGGTTATCCGTCCATCTTGCGGGTGGGCGTCCTACGCTGCGTTTGGCCTCGAATGGTCTCCACTCGAGGACTTTCCGGCCTCAACGGCCATCAATCCTTCGAGCTATGTGCCCTGCCAACTGCCACTTTTCGAACTGAATTTTGTGTACTGTGTACTAAAAAAAGTATCTTTATGTAAAAACATACCTCATATTGTGTTGTTGGTCACATTCTTAAGGCACCTCGTGTTTCACCGCTCATACAATATAACCATTCTTATAATGAAATTTCCCCCTTAATAGTCCACGGAATTGAGACAGGGTGAAACTGCGAAATCTCCACTAATGGCGCGTAACCACGTAACTTAATGTTGTGAGCACTCGACCGTAACGGAGTCGTAAGTCTCACGTGCTCCTGGGATTGTTACAGTTGTGGTCTTGCTATTTGAATGTTTTATTAGTTCGAAGTAACGTAACGTAACCGCCTATTCAATTCTGATGTTTACTTATACCCTCCATGTCGTGGTCATTTTGTGGAATTACAAACAAGAAGTTTATTCACAGATTTTTGTGATATGTTTTTTTTTACAAGTGCAATAACTCAAAGCAATTAATAAACATATTTTTTTTCAGAATATATCATAACCTACACACACTTATCAAAAGGTATTTGCAACTCACGTCGATTGACATCATTGAAGAGCATGAAAAAAAAGACGCAAAATGATTTGCTTCACTTTGCTCACTTTTTAGTGACTCTTAATTGTTGTGGATTGTTAGGACATTGGAGAAGATTCCTTCGCATGCAAGCAAGCATGAATTTTTGGACATTTGGTGAATAAACGTTGTAAATTTACCTCATTTCGCCATGTCTAGATTTTCTTTTAAATTCTCAGTATTCGGATTAATTACTTTCATTCCATTCATGCTGATTCCAGCTACGGCATGTAAGTAAATGTCATGAGCTGGTAACACAACATAATTATTGTGGGCTCAGAAATACCTCATTATTTACGTAACGCAAAAATAAAACAATGGATCACCATTTCCGCAGAATCATTTCCACATGCTATTAACTTTGATTTAAAATAAAAGCTTATATGAATAAGTATTTAATACGTAAGTAACGTTAGTATCATGTGGAAATGATTCTGCGGAATGCCAAAACGATAAAATATAAATGTTATTCTAAGATGTCTCTTAGTGGAATCATTAACACTTAACACAGACCGAGTGTGAGGCCCTTGCGTTAACTTAAGCAGTTAAATTTCTCGTAAAGAGACCACTAACATGTGAATGTGCGGAGCTGTTTGAGATAAAATCCAACGGCAAATAGGGACTGAACGGGTACAATTTTACAGATTACGTTTGCTGCTTTTGTTCCTAACATTTCACAGATAAAAAATACTACTAGTTAGTACCGTTTACTTATTATAGGTTTTTACAGTTTTTGGATATCTATGTAATGTTTAGCTTTGTGTTTGGCTTCAAAGGGTCTCCACTCGAGAACTTTTCGGCCCCAGCGGCTAAACGGCTATCAGTTCTTCAGTTCATGTGACCAGCTCACTGCCACTTTAACCTGGTAATGCAATGTTACAACCGGCATTCGATATTTTTTTTTTCGGTTATTTTTTTAATTAAAGTAAGCTTAGCAAGACACAGATTTAACTTGGCGAAAACTAACACTTTCAAGGTTCTTTTGTTTTCATTTTTGTATAACAAGTCGTTGTTCTATAAAGCACTTGATAGTGTCTTTTGGTATGTTAACGTTCTTAATTTCAAAGTTAATAAATTGGAATTGGTAAAGTGAAAGCCTATGTGAGCTTGCTGTCCCAATAGCGTTAATTTAATCAAACTTATCACCCAACCCTGTAAGATATCCAAATTGGAATTACCGTGAAGTGATTGTATTAATCAGGAATGCATTCAATTTGCTTTGTATGTTGATTTATTTGTTACTTGATAGTTTCAATTACGTACTAATTAGGCTTCACTCAATTACGGCTATGGTAGCTCATGCCTTATGTAGATGACGTACTAATACATAATTTAATGAAGATACTTCAAACAATTACCTAGCTACAGAAACAATAGCCCGTCTTATTATTTAAGCTTTCAAATGATTCATCTCTAGTCTAGTGAATATTACCGACAATCTAATTTTCAGGCTCAGACGTCGTAATCAAATGAGCGTGGGCTAAAATTATGGCTTATCATTTTAATAGCTAAACGGGTTTTTTTTTTGGGGGCAAGTAAATCGTTATTTATGTTAATAGACTTTTCGAAACGACCACAATTGACAATTTGTTCATGAAGGCCCCTTAACCTGGTGGCCTGGAGTCACTCAGGGTGCAGGTAGTAGAAGGACGGAGCCTTTTCTTTGTTAAGGTGAAGTAATCCTCATGGATACCTCGCTTCCCGTGAGGACGACGAGGCTCTGACGGCACTCAACCGCACTCAAACGCAGCACTCTCGGGAAAGTAATCTACCTAAAGAGCTTAACCACACTTCTCCGGCGCCAACCCTACAGAGGGGGTTGTTGGACGCCGTGCAATGCGTGCTTAAGGACGCCCACATTCCTGCCTGCAGGCTCCCATTTCTCTAGCCAAGCCACCAAATCAAGCCTCGGATCATTTGCCCCCAAAAACTGATTGTAGGTGAGGCGATCGGAGCCTTTTTTTCCGGCACTACTACCCCCGGTGACCTGCTTCAGCGCGTATCCAGAGGTCCCCGTGATCTTTGGTCAAGAACTCGGTGCCGGTGGACCCCTGACGCGCTATGCTGGCCTAGCCAGCCCAGTTCGAGGGGAGTTATACTTCCGCTCTACACCCGCCGGTGTGTATGGCGGAGTGAGGTTACTCTTACACCGCCGCCCTTCTTCGGCGCCACTCGAAATGGAGGCACACAGCCCCTGCCGTATGCACTCCCAGTGACCCCGAAGGCCCTCCTTTAGTCGCCTCTTACGACAGGCGGGGGGTAACCGTGGCAGGATTCTAACGCCCCATACCACGGGGCGAGAGCCGGTCGGAGCCTGGAATAGCTCTCACCAAGCTGTTTCTAAGATCATCTTTTTGACCCATCAAACACTCTCTCAGCACGCAAGTCACTATATCATATTACTCGCATACTTCAGAAGTATAAACTCAGTAGTTTATTATTTTTAATGTTAATGTTTCATTAACATTTAATTTTTTGAATGGGGTATTTTTTTTGAGGATTTTTTAATAGCTGGAGTTTTCTCTGTAGAATTTGCGTACAAACTAGAGGTAGAATACCATAATATAGAATGAATTTAAATAGGCCTTCCCCGAATATTTCTGGAGTAGGCGTTTCTAAGAAGCCTATATACGCCGTCCACTGGAATTCTGGATTTTTTCATGTTACGAATATTTATTTTTGGCTTGTCAATTCAACAAGATATCAAAATTCAGGCTTCACTTACTTAAGTTATTTTTGGACACACAATGCTTTTTTATATTATTACCTCACCGTGCCACTTAGCCAATTTCAGTCTGCCTTATGTCATTAGTCCAAGAATGGGAAGAAAGAAAGTTTCTTCCTTTCTGAATGAAGCTTTATTCGGATAGTACGTACATAAGGTGGAAATAATGCTAATAGCATTATCTACCAGTCAACCATAGGACGAAACAGAATGTGCTGTTGCTTACTTAATTTAACGAAAACTCTCATCTCTATTAAACATATTGTCATATTGCAGATTTCACATCTTTTTCAGATAATTTTCTTCAAAAAAAGTAAATGTAAGTCTAGAATACAAGACGTAAATTGTATAAAAAGTGCCGACGCGAGCAAAGCTAACGGAAGCCCTCCCTCCCTCAGAAAGGAAATAGCTAGCTCAATGGTCCGCCGAGGCGAATCAGACGACTTCAGTGTACGCCAATGAATATCAATTACAATGGCACTAGAGCTGAAATCTGCCAGCTTTCGGATACAATCCTGGTGTCACGAGAAAATACTGGCTTTTATATTTAGTTTGTTGAGAGCGTCGTGGCCCAGTGGTTGAACACTCTGGCTCGGAACCCGATGGTCCCGAGATCAAATCTGGCCAGAACATATCTACTTTGTGTTCATTCTACAATATGCGGCTAACTCTCCGGTGATGGAAAACACCGATATAAAACCCAAGGAACCCGGATAACGGCGGTAGGCTCGCCCCTTACCACGTTGGGTTCAAATTCCTTCGGCGAAAACTGGGCTTCTGAATGTTCCGTTCACCATGACGGCAACAATCAGTGTGCATCTGACTAACCCATTAGGTATATGGTCGTGAGGGTATGATGTTATGTTATGTTATATTTAGTTTGTAGGCAGTGGTAAGGCGTTGCACGTCGGTCTGGAGTGGAATGAGTGACCATCCTTCCGGAAATATCTTTGCTCTGCAAGACACGTTATGCAGTTTGTCACTACATGTCAGTATCTATCCCTAGTTGGAGCCCTAGAGCGATTTGATAACATTCGAAAGCAAGGGTAATGACTTACCTTACCTCTCCAATTATCAGCACTGAACCCGCATGTTAGAGTATGGCTTGCGCCACCGCTTGAAGTGAGGCCTGTGTCCGGCACTGGGACGTATCATTCAAGAGTGTTGTTTATGTGTTAATTTAGCACTAACAACTGTTAAAAGTATTTATTGAATGTTTAAAATCTTAGCACATGGTATTTGTTACTGTCAAAGCTAACGGAAGCCAATTCCCCTCAGAAAGGAAATAGCTAGCTCAATGGTCCGCCGAGGCGAATCAGACGACTTCAGTGTACGCCAATGAATATCAATTACAATGTCACTAGAGCTGAAATCTTCATTGTACGAATATATATTTTTGGCTTGTCAATTCAACAAGATATCAAAATTCAGGTTTCACTTACTTAGTTATTTTTGGACACACAATGGTTTCTTTAAAATTATTAACTCTACCGTGCCACTTAGCCAATTTCAGTCTGCCTGATGTCATTAGTCCAAGAATGGAAAGAAAGAAAGTTGCTTCCTTTTTGAATGAAGCTTTATTCGGATAGTACGTACATAAAGTGGAAATAATGCTAATAGCATTCTCTACCAGTCAACCATAGGACGAAACAGAATGTGCTGTTGGTTACTTAATTTAACGAAAACTCTCATCTCTATTAAACATATTGTCATATTGCAGATTTCACATCTTTTTCAGGTAATTTTCTTTACTAAAAGTAAATGTAAGTCTAGAATACAAGACGTAAATTGTATAAAAAGTGCCGACGCGAGCAAAGCTAACGGAAGCCAATTTCCTCAGAAAGGAAATAGCTAGCTCAATGGTCCGCCGAGGCGAATCAGACGACTTCAGTGTACGCCAATGAATATCAATTACAATGTCACTGGAGCTGAAATCTGCTGAAATCTTCATTGTACGAATATTTATTTTTGGCTTGTCAATTCAACAAGATATCAAAATTCAGGCTTTACTTACTTAAGTTATTTTTGGACACACAATGCTTTTTTATATTATAACCTCTATCGTGCCACTGAGCCAATTTCAGTCTGCCTGATGTCATTAGTCCAAGAATGGAATGAAAGAAAGCTTCTTCCTTTCTGAATGAAGCTTTATTCGGATAGTACGTACATAAGGTGTAAATAATGCTAATAGCATTTCCTACCAGTCAACCATAGGGCAAAACAGAATGTGCTGTTGCTTACTTAATTTAACGAAAACTCTCATCTCTATTAAACATATTATCATTTTTATGTTAGTCTTACTCTGTTTTTATTTTATTTTTTCGTTTTGTTGTTTATTTTAATTTCTTTCCTGTATTTTTATTTTGTATTTACGAACTGTGTGATGACAAACCATTCTATTTTATTCTATTCATTGCAGATTTCACATCTTTTTCAGATAATTTTCTTCACTAAAAGTAAATGTAAGTCTAGAATACAAGACGTAAATTGTGTAAAAAGTGCCGACGCGAGCAAAGCCAATTTTCCTCAGAAAGGAAATAGCTAGCTCAATGGTCCGCCGAGGCGAATCAGACGACTTCAGTGTACGCCAATGAATATCAATTACAATGTCACTAGAGCTGAAATCTGCCAGCTTTCGGATACAATCCTGGTGTTACGAGAAAATACTGGCTTTATATTTAGTTTGTTGAGAGCGTCGTGGTCCAGTGGTTAAACACTCTGGCTCGGAACCCGATGGTCCCGAGATCAAATCTGGCCAGAACACATCTACTTTGCGTTCATTGTACAATATGCGGCTAACTCTCCGGTGATGGATACCGATATAAAACCCAAGGAACCCGGATAACGGCGGTGGGCTCGCCCCATTACCACGTTGGGATCAAATTCCCTCGGCGAAATGTGGGCTTCTGAATTTTCCGTTCACCATGACGGCAACAATCAGTGTGCATCTGACTAACCCATTAGGGATATGGTCGTGAGGGTATGATGTTATGTTATGTTATATTTAGTTTGTAGGCGAGGCATTGCACGCCGGTCTGGTGTGGAATGAGTGACCATCCTTCCGGAAATATCTTTGCTCTGCAAGACACGTTATGCAGTTTGTCGCTAAACGTCAGTTGCTAAGCCTAGTTAGAGCCCCAGAGCGGTTTGATAACATTCGAAAGCAAGGGTAATCACTTACCTTACCTCCAATTATCAGCACTGAACCCGCATGTTAGAGTATGGCTTGCGCCACCGATTGAAGTGAGGCCTGTGTCCGGCACTGGGACGTAGACATTCAATAGTGTTGTTTATGTATTCATTTAGCACTAACAAATGTTGTAGTTATGGAATGTGTAAAGTCTTGGCACATGGTATTTATTTGTGACTCTCTTACCCCCGAATTCACAAACGTCAATCAACGCTAAGCACGCGCCCACGCTCATGCTGTCCCGTAAAATGTCTATAGTTCTAAAAGGGACGACATGAGCCTGAGCGCGTGCTTAGCGTTGATTGACGTTTGTGAATTCGGGGGATAGTGTCTTAAATACTCAGAGATATTAATTAAAACCTACTCATTTAAGCGACGCAGTTAGGTATAAGCCGATGTATATCAATTACAATGACAAAGAGTGAGTTCTGTTTGTTTACCAATACAATCTTGGTGTCACTAGAAAAATCTGACCAAACAATTCAGGGGCATAAAAATTACTCATTTCAAAATATAATTTGTTATTTAGTTTGGCGAAAAAGTGAGTTCTCGTTAAGGTAAATAAATAATTATTCATAAAAAGTAAAGATAACTACAATATTGTTTAGTAACAAACTAAAAATGGTTTCATGATATGTAAACATCACAGTTAAAATATAGTGTTACTTCAAAGAACATGAACCTATCATAGAACGTCTCTGTTTATAAAGATGACAACATAATATTTTAGCTTGCCTATGAAATAACATACACGCACTTAAGCAAATATATGTTTTTTTCGAAGCCTACTTTAGTTGCCATTTAATAATTTGTAGGGACTTCCCTCATTTAATTTACCTTCGAAAACATGAGATCGGTTTGTTTTGGATATATATGTATAAGCAACTGACCCTCAACCTTATTAAAATGAACTTAATACTCTTGTGCTCCCAAAATCATCTGGTTACACAAAAAGGTTTTGTGAAATTAATTAGCTTTCTTAAAACAAAAATATCCCCGGAACCTTAATTTAACGTGAAAACGTCTCTTTGATAATTTTCCTATTTTAAATTCTTTCATACTGCTATTTTTAATACAAAAATGTTTTATTGTCAAGCTAGAATTGCTATTTTAGCAGATTTAGTATTTTCTATGATAGATAACATTACAAAAACCTTCAGCGTACCAACCAGTTTATCATAGCAAATTGAAGTATTGTGTACTTCTTTATAAAACAAACCTAAGGTTGTGCGCCATATGCTAACTGGTTTTAAAATTCCGTTCTACAACTCTAATTCTTTCATTTTATGCATGTCTGGACTTGGCGTATATTTTAAAACACGCAAAACAAAGACAAAAAACATTTCAACACGAGCGGAAATGTTTCCTGTTTAATTTTAAAATTTTCATCACTAAAGGACGACGACGACCGCGGCGACGTTGACCAGTTGTAGTGTACTAAACAGTATGGTAGCAGCCACACAGAGCCAACGCGACCGCAGCGCGAAGCAACTGCAAAGCGCGACCGCAGAGCGACGCGACGCGACCGCAGCGTGGCCGCGTGAATGACCTTTAATATACTATATTCATGTCTCAGGCAGGATGGCAAAAACGATTAAGAGTTCAGTCAAAAAGTCTCACATTTATTTAGGTACATTTAGACAAAAAAGAAAAAGTTTTACAAAGGTTTAATTTCCTATTAAATGGCTCAACTTAAGCATTTAGCATTAATATTATGTTTATAAGTTAATGTGAATTAATTGATTAATATCTACGAGTATGTTACTTTACTTCTACAGGTAAATTGTAAAATTATTGTGTTAATTTACGAGTACTTTGAGTCTGTAATCTATCTGTCAAGTGGCTGATTATGTTTAGTAAGATGTTAAGTTATGTTACTTTACTTCTAAAGGTAAATTGTAAAATTATTATGTTAATTTACGAGTACTTTGTAGTCTGTAATCTATCTGTCAAGTGGCTGATTATGTTTAGTAAGATGTTAAGTTATGTTACTTTACTTCTAAAGGTAAATTGTAAAATTATTATGTTAATTTACGAGTACTTTGTAGACGTTGACATAATTTTATTATTATGAATGAACAATCAGAATATGATATGAGAAGCAATTACAAGCAAGTACAATGCAAAGAATCAAAAACGGACAGCAGACAAAATCTGAAAAAAACAATATGCGGTTCAATAAATATTTAATCAGTAGCCGAACGCAATTCAAATGCTTTAATTAGTTGATTACATTTTTGTCCAATCACGTTAGTTGCTATGATATTTGCAATTTTATTCAGAGTATAGAATTTTAGAAATTGAGGAAAGCAAAACTTTGTGCATTAAAAAGGAATACTAGTATAACAAAAGTGAAACGGGGACTGGAAACGCAATCCGCTGTTCTACAAAGCGAAAAAAGAATGAACTATTTGAGATTGCTTCAAAATGGACCGTGAGTAATAACCGTGCTGGGAGCTTTCTGCTTCGTTATGAAGCTCCTTTGCTGCTCTTTAGCATGCTATTAGCGAATCATAACTTACTTCTACTCCGTTTTGTGACTTAACTGCTCAATTTTTCATTTTAATAGATTGCTTTTCATTGTTGGAGTTTTTAGCTTCGCTCTTTTCTGTTTGGTTGAGTTTTTAAATTAAGCATCGTCTTTACAATACGCGATGTTTTTTACCATTGATGTTTAATGCTCTTTTGTAGCTCTATTTTTGACTTCGTAGGATTTCCAAATAACATTTAAAATATCGAATTGAAACAATTTTACGAATTATTTGTTGGCGGATATTGTTCTCAAAATCATCAATAAGCAGTTTTATATTATAATAACACGAAAATAATGTAATATTTGTGATCATAATGAATAATTTTACCGTTTTCCAAAAAAACGATTTTCTTTTTTTTAGATGCAATCTATGTATCTAATCTATTCATTTGCAATTGTTCAGTGAATTATTTTTAATAAATGGTAAGGATACACAGCCTTAGATAGCAAAAATACAAGATAGCACAAGATACAAGGGGACAGGTATAGGTATAGGGGGATAGGTATTTACATCTTGCCATTTGATCATCAGGCCGCCAGACCGTAGGTACCTTAAAACCCTTGCTTGTGCTATGTATCGCAACTACTTCGAAATGTACAAGGATCATACATTCGGCTAAATGACAAGACAGAAAAAAATAATTATGAATAATGTGAACAGCAGTACCAATACTTATAAAAATACAAATAACACATGTCCACGTTATCTATGCGGTAAAACGTAATACATGCGGTGCAATCTCCCGAACGTGAAAAAGTAAAATTCAATTTCAAGACCGGTACGAGTCGTGTTCCATTTCAATCGCTAACTCAGAAATTGCCTCATTCCACATTACATTTTCCTGTCCTCAGTATTTTGTTCCATCGTTTTGTTTGAAATGTCAATACGAAGCATGTTTTGGGCTGAGTCGAAGTCAAATACTGAAAAATATTTCGCCTCAAAGAACCAAGAGCGATTCAAATGTCACGTAAAGCGATGCGAAAGGCTGTGCCGGAGAAACGTTATGCTTTAAGTAGATATTCAAAGAGATATTCTGAGAATGTGATGATGAAACTTTAAATCGTTTTGATTGTGTGTTGGTTTCTCACGCCTCGTTTACAATAGACGTTCATTCAAACGTCTCGGCTGATACCTTAACCAAGTGGTTTTTCTAAAAGTAGTCCGGTCAAATTAGACCAAAAAATAAGAGTGAAGTTACATTAATTCCCACCAAGCTGAAAATCGGTAAGATTGTTTGAAATATCATTAAAAACAAAATTTGAAAGTTCCCCATCTTTCCCCTGTAAGGAAAAAATTTTATTCAAGGTCAAAGGTAAAAAAAATGTGTTTTTCGCGATTTTCAGCAAAACGTAAGTTTTATCATAAAAATATTTCAGACAAAAATCGTAGATCATAAAATTATCTACAAAAAAATACTTAATACTTTTTTTCTACGAGCCACCGTTTTTGAGATATAACGATTCAAAAAGCTGTAAAAGTTGCGCTAAGTACACGGGTTCTCGCCTCGGCTTGGCAAGGGGGCCTAGTACCGGTGGTAGGGGCACCACCGGGAAGCGAAGAGAACCCAGGCGTGGCAGCGTGGGGGACTGGACACCCACCCGCTGCGGCCCGCAAGGGCGACGTGGGGCTGCGGGGCCAGTGGGGCCTGCAGGCGCCTTTGAGGCGCGTGGTTGGGGCCGCGACGCACAACCGGTTGGTGGGGGCCAGTGATCCGAGGCTGATCCCCCCTTTGCGTCGCGGTCCGGCGGGGCCGTACCGCCGGTTACGGCAGCGGAGCCGTCCTTTGGGTGTAGGGCCACTGGTATACCACCTTTACAGTGGAGAGTCCGACATAACCCGTCCGTCCCCCGGTGGACGGCTATGCGTAAGGCATTTACCCTACTTAAAAAAAAAAAAGTACACTACCTCATAGGTGGCGTGGAAACGTGTGCATATTATGACGATTACAACTTTTACAACTTTTTGAATCGTTATATATCAAAAACGGTGGCTCGTAGAAAAAAAAGTATAAATTATTTTTTTGTAGATAATTTTATGATCTACAATTTTTGTCTGAAATATTTTTATGATAAAACTTACCGTTTTGCTGAAAAGCGCGAAAAACTCATTTTTTTTACCTTTGACCTTGAATAAATTTTTTTCCTTACAGGGGAAAGATGGGGAACTTTCAAATTTTGTTTTTAATGATATTTCAAACAATCTTACCGATTTTCAGCTTGGTGGGAATTAATGTAACTTTGAATGTCTAATTTGACCGGATTAAAGTACTGTCATTTATTGATATTGTAATTTTGACATAAATCACGTCAACGATCCAGCCCAGTCTAGATAGAACAACGCATCACCTCTGCAGAATTTTGCATATAAACATAAATGTTTTTACATAAAATAATCCCAAATATTAGCATTGCAGCCGAAACCGTATTTCAAATTGAACGTAACCCTAAATCCGTTCATTTTTGTGAAAATAATCTCATCCGGTAACGTATTTTCCCAAAAATATTTAAACTGAACAACTATTATTTATTCTGTGACTGTACACCCAGTTAAGAGGAACCAAAACAGAACAATGAATGGGTGTCGTAATTTCTGCACGTTAAAAAGTTTAAATAACGATACGAAATTGCTCTGGAAACTCTGCAACGCTTCGGTTTAATAAAGATTTACAAATACAATAGAGTTGGCTTTTTGTGTTTTTAAATAACAATACAAACTTTTTAATACAATACATGAATGAATAACAGCTACTTATATTTATTTTATTTGTAAGTGTGTATGCACAACAAACTTGCTTTGAAATTTTAGGCTTTTGACCCATAAATTTACAAACGCTAAGCACGCGCTCAAGTTGATGCTATCCCGTAAAAGGTCAATGGAACTGGGAGAGATAGCTACACTTCTGACGCATGCTCAACTTTGATTTGCGTTTGTGATTGCGAGGATAAGTCAGTCGGTGTCAATTCGCCTAGTTAGAAAATTTTAATATAGTTCGTGCATTCACAGTTTACATAGATGTCATAGATTGTTGGGGAGGTGATGTAAAGCTGGCAATAAACCTTACTGCTGAATATTTTGAATTATATATTTTGCCCTGATGCCGTGATTTTGACGACTGACACTAGCCGGAAACTCCAGTGACTTGCGGAGAGTTAGTCACTCGAGAATTGTTCCACAAAAGCTCTTTTAAGGAACTACTTGAACCTACAGAATGATAATTATAATTTCTAAAAATACCAAAAGTATTATAATGTTTGAGAAAGTAGTTCTACATATCTCTCATAACTTCCACAAGGAAATCTGGTGCCGATAAAATTGGAGTAATCTGACAGTGTGAATCGTTCATTAAATATCGCAGTGTGTGGAATCGAGAACCTTTGCCACTATAGAATCGACTGAAACCAGAAACAGGGCTAGTCACGACATCCACCCTCTAGCAAAACATACTCTTAATTTCCATCCTCTAATTAAAAAGTCAACAATCATTAGTCCTCACTTCAAGCCCAAAACTCCTGCATACTTAATGATGAACAACACTTGCGGGAAGTTAAATTAGGGAGTTCACGCCACAACAACGTGTAGGGCGAGATTATAATGATAGTGAAGGCCAACTTTGCCGTGGAAACAACTTTTAATTTGATTAGTTCTTTCTCCACTGTTCTAACAAGTGTTGGCTACAAGTTTTTCTAGCTGCAGCACCTGTTAATGTTAACTACTTTGGCATTATTAATTACTGTTCGGAAGCAGGAAATAATTAAAGACGTGTTGCGAAGTGGTGCTTGTAGTTCTTTTTTGTTTGAGGTGCATTGTTTTTTTGCTACTGGCCTTGTTTAAAGAATATTGTTTTAAAAACTTACCTTTCTATGGAAAGTTCAAAATATAAATAAGATTAAGACTAAAGCTCGTTTGTCTCGTTTTAAATTTGAAATAAAACCAAAAGGCACGGGACAAAGGTTTCAGGGGTACTCATGCTTTTTACTTATGTGTGTCTTGTGAAATGATCTCTAAAAATTTAATAATATATAATAGTATTTATATTAAACGCATCGATATCCAAGTGGTAAAAGCGCGGGCACCAAATACGGAAATTACTGGTTAAATTCCTATTTCAAGTTTATTTCAGAATTTTCAGAACTTTGGTTTGACGTGAAATTGACTAAATGCACTTGACGTTTTATAAAATATTTGAAAAGGATTTACAATAGGCTGTTGTACAGCTTATTCCATCAAATTCACGCTTTGACTGTGTTAAAATAAAGTTTATTCTGTAACACCTGTACTATTTATATCGCTTTAGAGACACGAACAGTAAATTTTGTTGACAGGCAAACACAATAATTCATCCCATTCGCTGCTGCTCTACGCCGTATTTACATATGATGCGTGGTGCTCTGTGCGGAAGCCAGTACAATAACATGCAGTACATGCTGTGTACAGAACTGCATATATACTGCATAATTTGCGGTCGCCTCGCAGCTGAATGACTCGTCTGGCAGGCCATATGACTGATGGCTCTGTTTTCGCCCGAACTGAACGAGAGCGGAGCGGTGAATTTTATTTTGAAACCATCTAGGTACTCGGAATAGAAACAAAAAATATGGTAGGCTAACGACCAATTATACCATCGTAGCCACTTTAAAGTTTGAATTTTATCTTCTTTCATATGAAATGTATCATTTTCAGACTTTTTGGATTCGTCCCTGTTTAAACAGAGGAGATGAAAAAATGAGGAAAAAGGTTAAGAAGGGAGCCGTTGTAAAGCATAACACGCTGAATCGGGGATGGGATGGGTGACCACCCCTACCAAAAGTGACGTACTGTTCGGTCATCCCCATGCTTCATAAGGCATGTTAGGCATTTGGTCCCAAGTCAAGCCAGTTTGGAGGACTGAGAGCGGCTTAATAACATCTGATAGCAAGATTTATTCTTATCATAACACACCTCTAACAATCCAAAACAAGCCGTCGTAAGATTTAAAGGAAGTTCTTCTTTTGGTTTTAAAAAGAGGGAACGGGTGGTAAACGTGAGTTTGTGAATGAGAGAAAACCTATAGATGCTTTCAAAATATCACGCAGAGGAAATACAACCTTCTTCCACATAGTAATTGAATTCCCTGCTCATTGATTAATTGTTAATGAAGTTCTCGATATGTTCCTGGATATTTATTGGAACTTTTAGTTACCGATTAAGTGCGTAACTGTGCGCAGTGTGCTAACTTTCTTAGCTAATTAAACTTGGAACTTTTCTCTTCCAATTTCGCTGTTTAGCGAGTAAATAAATAAGGAGAGGTAAGAAACATCTTGAGGTCAGACGATAAAGGCAATGTATAAAATATAAGAATACATGTACCTATTACGTTGAATTTACAAATACATGTGGTGGTACTATCACTTTTTTTATGCAAATCACGATATTTTAAGAGAGATGTTACTTTTTATCTGAAATCTAATTCAGGACAAGAACGGTTGTAATTATTTAAACCGAAACATGTTAATGTCTCATACCTAAATATAAATACCTACCTAACCAGATTTTGCTCCTTATTAAGGAAATCATGGGAAGGCACAATAAAATGTAGGTAGTTTTATTAAAACCTACAGGTTCGATTTCCGGTTAGGGAAAAAGAGTTCTCAAAAATCGATATAATAAAGTTTATGTGTTTTTCAAAATCAGTCACGAGACGCCTTTTTAAGTATTTTTACAAATGAATGAATGAACAAATCATTCATTTATCATCAAATAATAATATATGTCGATGGTATATATTCTTATAACTGAATCATTCATAGACTCTCATTCTTAGGGTTGATTATTTTAAAAAGCTTTTCTTGGCTTGCTCATCTTTTAGTATTAATTAGTATGGGTATTATAAATAACTAAACGTAAATGTTGTGCACGTCATAATTGACAACCAGACGCGAGTTGATAAACATATCGTCTGACAAATTAATATTTATCTGTAGTCCTTCCAAATAACGGGATATTTAACAGACGTTTTTCTGCTTCAGTTAAACCAATAACCAGAATAAATATTTAACAGAAGGGCCCGCATTCTGCGTGCCACCGCTGACAGTGAAATGACGAGCTGCGGTTGCGTTGATAAATCATTTGGGTTTCCGACGTATTAACAGGGCTGGTGTAAGTCAGTAAAGGTCATGAGAATTTAAATTTTCGACAGCTTAAGAGAAAGCATAAAGCGTAATAAATGTTCTGGTTTGAATTTACTCTCCTTAGTTTGTTATGCCAATTTCAATTGAAACATGAAAGATGATTCGATACTATAGATTATTGATTTTACTGGTCAACAAACTCATCATGCATAATAAATACTAAAAAAAAATTAAGAAAAGGGTGTCAATTAATTTGTTAGTAATACACAAATGTTAGGATTTAACAAAAAACCTAACCTTTTTTGTGCTATGCAAAATGGCCTTAATTCACCTGGTGCAAAGCAGCAGAAAAGTCCATTAATAGGGTTGACGAGTACAGTAATTTAGTTACTGAATTTCAGAAATAGCAATACGAAAATGTTTAATTTTGACACACATATTTAGTAGACTCTGGAAAATAGTTTATCACCTCCTCATGTTATCTTGTTTTTCTGCTTCAGTTAAACCAATAACCAGAATAAATATTTAACAGAAGGGCCCGCATTCTGCGTGCCACCGCTGACAGTGAAATGACGAGCTGCGGTTGCGTTGATAAATCATTTGGGTTTCCGACGTATTAACAGGGCTGGTGTAAGTCAGTAAAGGTCATCAGGCATTTCATTTTCGACAGCTTAAGAGAAAGCATAAAGTGTAATAACTGTTCTAGTTCGAATTTACTCTTCTTAGTTTGTTATGCCAATTTCAATTGAATCATAATTTCAAACATGAAAGGTGATTCTATAATCTCCTTTCATGTTTGAATTGGATCATTGGTTTCACTGCTCATCAAACTCATCATGCATAATACTCAGAAAAATGAAAGAAAAGAAGGTCAGTAAATTGTTAGTAATACACAAATATAAGGTTTTAACAAAAAAAACCCAAGTGATAGCTATATAAAACAGAAGGTCCTCGCGAAATTATTTATTTGCTATTGAAAATGACCTTAATCCACCTGTTGCAAAGCAGCAAAAAAGTTCATTAATAGGGTTGACGAGTGACTGCACTCGTCAACCCTATTAATGAACTTTTTTGAAATTACTGAATTTAGTTACTGAATTTCAGAAACAGCGATACGCAAATGTTTCATTTTGAGACACACATTATATTTAGTAGACTCTGGAAGATCGTTTATCACTTCCTTATGCTATCTTGTGAAACGGATGAGGTGATTTTAATGATGTGTTTCGGCACTATGGGGTCTTCTGTGCAACTCTATATCCTTCACAGTCTAAAAACATCTTAAAAACGAATTACAATGTTTACGATGTCACTCCGTGAAAAATCTCTAAGAATGCAGTTACCTTTGGCGACTGATGCTTAAACACCATAAAAACAATGTTCAAAGTTGTTTTGATAAAATGTAAAGAAAGTTACTAACATAATAACTTATATACCTACAATCATCGCCAGACACACTAGACAGTACCTGCTTAGTCACCTGACAAATAATATTGATTCATTGAATATAACGACAGGAAAATGTAACAGCTCATTGGGTAAAATGCCTTTCATTATTAACAAACAATTGATAAATGATAACAAGATGGATAGAGGGCAACCTTTGCTAGACTAAAGCAGCTTCCCACGGTGCGAGATTTTGAAAATGGGACCTCATGACTGCCGCGGATGAAAGGATGACAGGCACAAAAATATTGAACCTGGTATGGGCACCTTGAAATTAACGTTATTTTGTAACGTTATCTGAACAATAAGACTAACCGAAGCTCAAGTCTTGATTTACTGTCCAATCAGAATAATCTTGCCCTGAAAGTTTTTTTTTTATGGTAGCATTTTTATTATTTTGGAAAAGTACTATTTTCATTAAATGATGAGATACCAATGATAATAACTTATCATTGGTTGTTTATTGCTTCTCTCATATTATAACTTTGGATTGTAAAAGTTGGTCGCCGTAGTACTTTTTTGTTTACTTGAAAAGAGCTACGATGAATGATCTTGGTTGTACTCAACCACCAAACCAATGCCGAAATGCTCGTCATTACTCACTTTCTATTAGGGTTGAGAGCCTTCTGCGCTCACCCTACAGTCCGGCAAAGCTGTCAAAGCCATCTGAGGCTAAACAGCAGTAGTCACACCCAAAAAAAAAAAAAAACTCACTTTCTAATCACACTGTCAGTGGGAACCAGCCAACCTGTGTTATGCACTGTTGACCAAAAATTGTTGATCAAAGAATGAAAATAAAAAGACATTAATTAATTACGTATGCTTATATTTTATAATCAGTCCGATAAAACTTATGAACTCAATATCAAGGCTCGGCAGCAGATTATGGGCTCTAGTATAATCGATTTTTTTTCACCGTTGACGAAACCTCTTGCTAGCGCGCGTGACCGTATGCGTGGTTTTTAACAAAATTTCGCTCTGTGTAAAGACAGCTTAAGTTGTGTTCCAAACTCGCTACAGTGTCGCCGCAGTCGCCGTCCCCTGTCCGCTTGATAAATTGACGTCCGCCGTAGTGATGTATTAATATCAACCTAAATAGCTGGTTAGCTTTCTTCTTTATTCGTATCCTTATCGAGATAAACGACCGGTTTTTGTGAAAACCGTTTTTGTTGACAGGTTACTTTAGACATAATCACAAGACTTGAAAAGTGGTTTCTAGAAAAATTAGGTACGCAATAAATAATTTACTTCAATTCTATGTTTTATTTCAACTTGATAACCAAACTTATGTTTGGTTATCAAGTTGAAATAAAGCAAAGTTGTAAGCAAAGTTGTAAGCTCGTGACTTTATCCTAAGCGGGGTAAGCACACTGACAGTTGCCGCCATGGTGAACCGAACCCAAACTAAATCTGACGTGCAAAAGGGCGAGCTTACCGCTATTATCCGGGTTGTTTGAGTATTTTATCGGTGTTTTACATCACCGCAAAATTCTACCACGCGCGGTCCACCCCCTTCGTTCATCTTATCGATTTCTACTAAATTATACAACCACTTACCACGCTGATAAAAAAAAATCTCCGTGAAATGTGGGCTTCTGATCGTTTCGTTGGCTATGAAGGAAACAATCAGTGTGCCTCTGACTACCCCATTTGGGATTTTATTTGGGAAATTAACAGTATCATACCTGCATGTTATATTTCAAGGGACAAAAAAAAAACTCGTGAAAAGCCAGGGCAGGTCGCTAGTTTATATTTAAAGAATAAATAAACGAGTGACGATTCTGTAAGACCGCAGTGGCGTTGATTACTTTCGCCCTGACTTCCACGCAAAAATGCGTAAGCAAGACAAATGGTGGGAGCAGCTAAGCCTGGCTGTGCCTAATTTTATCTGGACAGTTGTCGGCAAGCCACACCACGGACCCTTGTCTTTGTGATAAATCGTAAAACTGATGCGGCAAGCCCTGAAATGTTACATAACGAACGTTATTAGCATTTTTTTTTAAAACACTTTACTTCTAGTTGACTAAGACAGTTGGCATTTGGCATCTTTTACGAAATTTCAGGTACATAGAGTCAAGAAAGCTTAAAAATCATGAACATGAACGCAGACATTCAGATTCGAAAACCACTCCGTGCTCGTTAGTCTTTTGATACATTCTTTTTGCATACTACCGATACTACCGAAAAACCGCATTCCTGCTTTTTTTAGGGTGTTTTATAAAATCGGTTACAAAAAGAAGCCAATAAATTCGTACTTTCGCAATGTTCGTTAGTCTGACTGTGAGAAACTTTTAGGAAATTAATAATTGTCTAAGACAAGTATTGTCTCTGTTTCGTTCTGTATCTTCTATGGAAATCGACGTTATTGCGTACTAACCAGACATTTCACACACACAGACACACTTTTCAGTAATAGCTTAATTACTCAACGTCGACGCGGTGAAATTACCATTTCGTTTATGCACCGCGGTTATGAGATGCCACAGTCGCGTTCCTTCGGGAGTTATCGCTAACAAACGCGTGCTCGTTTTGAATAGTAGGTACCACTGAAACTGTGGTTTATGCTTCGTTTGGTTACTACTTATCTGTGTAATTACCTGTCTCTTGTTTTAGGTACATGATGGGTGAGATAGCCAATGTGAGCCAGATTAACTTTTTGATATGACCACTAAACCGACTGTTTTTCGAGTGAACTTTTATAAATATATTTTGTATCAACAACTCAGTAGCCGAGTATAGTCGTTCAAATCCCAGGTCAGGTGTAAAAGTGTGATTCGACTCTATTCTGAAAATGCCCGTTTTTGTGATCACCAATACACATTCGACAATCATGCATGGTGATTATACCAATAAGTGGAAATAAATGAAGGCTTATGCAACTATGGCCTTGTGAAGAATAACGGTGTAAAACTTTAATCTAAAAAAAAAATCTTTGTATGAGAACGTTTTCTTTGTCGTTAGTCCTGTTGCCGAGCATTATAATAATTAATAGTCAATAAATTGTACTTCAGTATTATATTTGGATGTTTCTTCTTAATTTGCTAATTTACTTCCCATCCCTGCTTGGATAGGCAGCAGATATTTGGCATGTTATTCGCTCCGTTGGGCTTTAATTAGGTATTCAACCCGCGAATGGAAAGTCGTACTCAAACGTTTGTGTCTAAAACTGCCGGCATTTTGGAGGTTACGACAAAACGGTCCAATATTTTAAGGGCAGCGTTCACGTTCATATGGAGACGTAATGTTGTTATGGGCGTACAAATGCACATTCATTTGCTTTTACAAAATGGTACGTTGAGCATAAGTATGCGTACGACTCGGTGTTGTCACAATAAATGTTTTGACACATGAAATGTCGCCGTCGCCATTACGTGGCGTTCCCGCTCTTTGTCTCCTGTTATGTAAGTAGAACGTACAGTCGGCTATTATCACGCATGTAGGCGAAATTCCATCCTTACTGCCTTAAAATAAGACACATTTGTCTTCCACCCATTTCTCGTACGCCGCTATCACGAGTGGATGTATTCAATTAAATAGACGCGCACTCTTAGTTTTGTCGAGAGCCGTTTCACTAAATTAGATTTACTAAAATACGACTTGAGGCTTAACGAATAATATTGCGTAGGCATTTGAAGTTGAGTTTGGTAACTTTGAGCGATTCCCGTTAATCTCTCATGTTTATAATTCAAGGCAAACTAATTTAGATTATTAGTTGGTATATGCGAAACTTGAATCTTCATCATTCTTAGAATATCATCACGCCAGCAACACAACCTCTCAACCTCAGGTCCACTGCTGAATTAGGTCTCGCCAAAGGTGCGTCTCATCAATTTGCGCTGCTGAGCCCTCCATGTCTCTTGCGGAGGGTTTCTACGCTGTAGCTCACTCAAAGCGTGTCCAGATAACGCGTTTCACGCGCGAATTGAAAAGGGCGGAGCTAGATGGAAAGAGGTTTCTCGCACTTGCGCTCTCACTCACTCTTATGTTGCTTACGAGTCTTAAACGCGTTATCTGGTCAGGGTATTGGATTAAAAGCACTCCAGCTTGCAACTAGTGAAGCTTATTTGTTTTACTAAATAAGGCTGAATTGCATTAAATTTTACTGACACTGGTATATGAGTCAGGGCTCACTGTATTACTAAAAAAAAGGGCTCACTGTATAGTTTTTGTTGATAATTCTTTAAGGGCTAATTAGTTTTAAACTAATCGTAATATGTGTGTAATTTGAAAGCCAAATAAGTTCTTATAACTAAAACCGATGATTAGAATATGAGTAAAACTTCTGATAAGATTAAACATGTCGTTTAGTAATTTTTTTACGAAGATTGAAAAATCTGTCAAAGTCTTGGCAGAATATTTGATCACGCGTAAGCAAATTTTTAGAGCTGCTTATCGTATTAAAAACTTTCTTCACTGGTTCAGAGTTTTTCCCCAATTTCTTCAAGTTTTATCTCCAATCTTAAAACTTGATGTGTCTTTGAAACGTTAAATTGTTTTTTCCTAAGACTTCATAAATTATTTTACATGCTGCTTCTGACAGATAAAATTAATTCATTAAGAATGAGAGATAATTTGAAAATTTCGAGTTGTAGCTTAAATTATATTTGGAGGCTGAGAAGATAATTTAGTCATAGCTTATCTCTAGGACTTCTTATTGTTGTGATTTTGTTTATTCCGAATATATGATTCTTCACGCATGTTTTGTATATAGTAGTAGTTAATAATCTCTTGATTTTTTTAATCAACCTACTTTACCCTACTGCTGAGCATAGGTGGATTCATGAAGCTAGATTTTTGAACTAATTTCTATAGCTGCTTTAAGCTTACATAAAGATGATTCCATTAATAACTAAGCTGAGATTGTCTTTGCGTATAACAAATAACAGAAGAGCTAGTTTTTTATGAAACCTATTTAAATAGAATGCCAATAACAAGGCTTTTAGGCCTAAGCTTAGAAAGGCGTCAAAAACATGTAAACCTTTATTAACAATCTACATCTGAGAACAAGACCGTAAAAACACGTAAATAAGTTCGTTTACATATCATATTGCCCAACATTACGCTCTATCAATAAGACTCCACTGCGTAAGCACTTTGCGTGACTTGCCAACCCCCCCTCGTGGTAAGTAGTTTCGCTTCCTCATTTACCCACAAAGGATTCCATGATTACTCTATCTATATCAATATCAGATATACACTATTGTTCGCGTGTTCATAGCAAAAATTAAGGGGAACAATGCAAACGTCGATTCACCAATGTTTCCCAATTTGTCTCAGCCATTGTCGGGCGGACAGCCAATTTGTGACTGTTGGCACAGTATAAACCATACAGTAGGCTATCTAAGGCCGCCCGGCAAGTTATTAGCCTAGCGTGCACACAGACACGCGGCACAGCCCGTCCGTACTGCCGCCGCCCTATGCCTCCCTATTTTATGCTAGCGTGTGCGTGATATCGCGACACAGCGCGGGACGTTCACTTCAAGCACACATTCAAACCAAGAGTGGCACGTTTTTATGTAGATGTTCTACTGTATGGTTTATACTGTGACTGTTGGGAAGCCGTGTTTTTCTTGCATTTTAGCGGCAAAAATGTGGCCAGCATAATGCATTTCGAGAACATGATGGATTGTCTTTGTTTTATGAATGTGGCTGTGTGAGCACTGCTTGATGAATGCATTTTGAGATAGCAGTAGACGTTGAAATAGAAGATCTATCATAAGTTCCGTTTTCTAAAGTTAGTTTTTGATGAAATGTTACTCCGCTCTGCGTTTGTACTAAAGCTACCTGATTATAAAACTTATGAATGTAGAAGACATCTAAGAATGTTCTGTTTAAGTGACTTGGAAAAGTTTTAATGATACTTTAGTTCAGTTAAAAAAAATACAAGGATTTATAATCTGAAAATTACTTGATTTTGTGTGTTTTGTCCTTGTCTTGTTTTAAACTCTAACGTTGTATATAAAATTATAAGCACTTATGCTTAAAATGTCTTCAAAGTGCTGATTTGTCTTTTGGCAGACAACCGCATAGAAGTTTTCAGTTAAATTAGCGATTATGTTGTAGGTTTTAGGTGTGCGTACTTTTCAACAATATCACCTGTTTAATGTGACGAAAACTTATGAAATGTAGGTCCTGTGAACCAACTTAATTATTTTAATCTATCCAGGGAGTCGCTTAATATGCTTTTAGCACTCTGAAATGTTACTATAGAGGACAGTGGCAAATTTAATTTGTGACACATAATTCACTTTCGTTTTTTAAAATTTTACAGAAACGTTCAATAATGACATGGAAATTTAAGCCTCTCCAGTAAAAAGATGTTCATATGCAAAAAGATGAATGAAAGATAGATTCGTTTTTATCCATAAATTACAAACCGTGAAACAAGATAACGTAAGTCAAGGGCAGCACTAAAACAAATGAAGTGATACTTTCATGATCCAAATGAAAAAAAAACAGTTATTCCGACATCCAAAGTATACTTACCCCAGCAATCTCATATTATTCCACCGCATGAACATAGCGGTTCCTTTAATCGAGCGACCAAGATACATTAATCATCTCGACCGGGCTACAGATACGAATACGTAAGATAAATAGGGGCAAAGGAAAACAAAACTGAAGCGTTGCTTATTTTTTACTGTAGTTCAAAATGTAATCGCTTTTGATTTCATTTAATTATCACCTTGTTTTAGAGTGAGAAAGTAAATTAAAAACAAGAAGACAAAAGAAAGGTTATAATTACACTTACGTGAAGGAAGAACGGTTTTCCAAAGGACTAAAATGACCGTTAAATTTTTTGGTAATATGTAAGCGTCAGCGGCAAATTCAGGTGATCTGCCACAGCATTCAGAACAGCTCCACTCGTGACCTCACTCGCCATCTGTGCTCAGCTAAAATATTCCGTCGGCTTCGCATCTCCTGGCGATCACATTCCTGAGTTCTCAGTTCCACTTGGCGCTGAAGATTGACTAGCGTACCCAATATGAACTACTTCAACGAAGCCAAGTGCGCTTTTTATAACTTACCTACTTAGACGCGCATTTGAACACAATGTCACCTGATCGTAAGTGATGTGGTCTAAGGAGGTACATGCCGGCCTAACGAATAGCTGTTCACTCTCTTCTTGAAGAAGCTCAAGTTGTATTGGTGTGGAAACACTTCAGCAGGATTTTTTAGCAGATGGAGGGGTGGCCTGATTCCGGTTTCTTCAGAAGTCCGTCATCTTGGTGACAAACATAGCTGTTACTTCTTCAAGAGATTGCTGGAAAGTCGCCTTGTCCATATTAATGGTGCTCAGATGGTGATTTTTTTGTACTGTAATGTGAACTGATGAGAACCTAACTTGGAACCTACAATGTCTCAAGCCTTTTTTTTCGTACCAAAACTGAGCTTTCTTGGTAACTGCACAAAGTATCCAATAAATGTTAGTTACTCAGATGTACTGTGTTTTGTTTTGAAGACAAACTTGTACAACAAATTGCTAGCTGCGCTAGAAATGTTAAGTGTACAATGTTTCAAAGTGATATATCGCAAAGCAATTTCTTGCCATAAACTTTTAGCAAACATTGAAAATAACTCGACTGGTGTTGTTTTCCTAAATGACTTGTGTTGTGGAGAAAATATCACTAAGTACTCTTACTAAAAGTGTTCAGAAGAAAGCAGAATTCATTTTCTTGTAATTATCAAAATTAGCTATATCCTTTGGACGTTACTTTTTATTTATTTCACTTTATTCCTCATTCAATTTAAGTGTACAGAAGAATGCGGTGATTCTTTATTGTTAACAAGTGTGACAAATATTCACGTCATGCACTCATCGTTGAACCGAAAGAACCGGGGCGGCTTTTGTCGTCTGAAGTTAACTTCGCAATAATATGGTGTGTATTTTATAAACTGTTATTTAATAATGGGGCCATGATACAAGCTACATAAAGTAAATTTGGCTATGCCTCATGGACCAGACATGTCCTTTTCTCGAAAATATTATTAAAAAAACTCTCATCAACGTTTACGTCCCACTTCAGGCACAGGCATCCTGCTAATTGAATAACTTTCCTTCCAAAACACGAAGATATCAGATAACAAAAACAATTCATAGCATAGAGCTATAGCATGGAGTTCTTCGAGGGGTTTGAAATCTTCCTGCAGGGTCGGCAACGCACGACTAATGCCCCTGATGTTGCACGTGTCCTTAGGCTGCGGTAACCGCTCACCATGAGGCAAGCTGCTTGTTTGCCACCGTCGATGCATAAAAGAAAAAAAAAGAAAATAAAATGTGGCGTGGTTACCCATCCCACAGCTCACTTCACTGTACCATTCTTAACATTCACAATCACTGAGTTACAGCATTAGAAACAAACCACTATAAAAAAGAGAAACATTACTTAATTCAGCGAACAACCGCTCCCTGCAAATCGGGTCGGTCACATCTGCCGCAGCATTTAAGAGGATCGTATGGATTGCGGGAACTCTGGTTACACTGACCCACCCGAATCCGCACCTGACCAAACACGGGTTACTTAACAGAGGTCGTTAATAAACAAATGGAACGCCATTTTGAACTATTCGGATCCTACTCAGGCTCTGATCTGAATACTTTTGCTTTTATTACCAAAAAGCCCTTTGGGTACACGCTTCGACTAACAGTTATGCCCATGTTTAGGAATAAAATCATTATTATGTCTGTTCACTCTACGTTTACTTAAATAAATTGTGTAAATACAGAATAATTTTCATTTGTTTTAATATTTCGCAAGCATTTTTTTATATTAAAGGGAAAAAAGGCGAACTTTATTTCTCTTATAGAATACTTACGTTTTTTTTATGAGAAATAAAGTTCTCAAACCAGAAAGCAAAAGTGACTCGTGTAGAACATTTCTTAAATAATGATCGTTTTAAGACAAACGCAGGTAAATGAATAAAGTCATAGTGATTGTGCAGTCTTAACGTCTTATAGCAAAGTTTAGAGTGGACGTGTTAATGCAAAATACTAAACAAAAAGGTTTTGTTGCGAAAAGTAAAAAGAACATCACGATAAAATTAATATTACTGGACATTATTAAACACAGCGCCACCTAGCTCCAAATAAAGCAATTAATGGCTTGTGCTATGGAATTCAAGACAACGGATAAACGTAAAAATATAGGTACAAATACTTTTTTTTGAAAATACATACTTACAGACCAGTAAAAACCGACATGTTTTAAGCACATGCATGTCTGTACTGTGGGAAAATCGCACCCGCGACCTTTGCTGTAGTAGTGTAGTAATATTCATACAGTGGTCCGCTCGTGACCACGGCGCATGCAATTGTCACCGAAACGTGCAAATGCAGGTAAAATAGTAGTTTTTACCGTAGCTTAAATGTTGCAGAAAACCCGGTTTTATAGTGGTTATTCATACTTGTGTAGGTAAAACAAAACACGGTATTTCACAAACAAAACTCCCCGTTTCGAACTATCCACGGAATCCTACGGGCCCTGTCACTCCGCCGTCTATACATCACTGCTTTGGTTATCTACTCCTCGACTTTGATGGATGACGCCCTAAACAAACGAAACCCTTGTTTGAAAACAACCAGCTACATGTTTAATGAATTAACACTTTTTTGGCAATCAATCAATTATTAAGTCTAGATACCTTTTTCAATCAAGGTAAGGACTATCACCAAGGGTAAAACTGTTAGGAGCGTCTAATAAATTAGTTGTTAACATCAATTACCAGTAAATTGGTAATTAAAACTTGACCCTTTGATGAAACTCAGGTTTTTATATAATTATCTATTAGTTCTTTTTTATTAAAGAGAACCTTAAAGCTCAATAATAAAAAGCGAGAAGAAATTTATTATTTGACAAGGACAACGTCCCTTAAGGATCGACGGGACTTTGACAATAACTTTTATAATTTTATTCCTATTGTTTGAATTCCAATATCACTTTTCCCAAGTGACATACCGATGTTTGTCTCCGAGTATCAACCTGAAAATTAAATGTTGCGTCCCTATTGGACTGGACTGAACAAATAATCTTTTCTCTAATAAACAGATGATGAAATAGGTACCTACTTAAGGAAAAATAATATGATTAATAAACCAACGAACTTGCATTTTATTTAGTATTTAAATTTTTTTTGGCTTGTCTTGTCAAGTAAGAGATTATTTTAAAGTGCCTAACTTTATGAACTTTAATCGGATGTTTAAGGTGTTAGTAACAATTTCGGACGGTTTTATTTTCATCAATTACTTAACACCTTGAGAAATGAAGCAAAATGGCGTTTAAATTTCTTCATAGCACAATTAGAAGGCTTTGGCAAACAGCGATAAGACGATCATTACGTACTAATTGGATGAAATAGGTTAAAGTACGTACTAATTAAGGTTATAAGATTTTTATTTGGCGAGATTATTTAAGGGATTTCCCAAGATGTAAAAGTACGATTAGGTAAATTTTATTTTATCTAATTGAACGTATTTGTAATGTAATGTATTGAATGTAATGTACTGAATGTAATGCAATTGCTAAATAAACTATTATTATTATTAGTCATAAAGATTTTCAAAAGGCAGTCAAACGTACATACCTGAATCTCCATGCATGTTATTTAAAATATGCATTTTGACGATTATTGATATTGATAAGCGCACTATCACAAACGATAATTGTCAATTTTGTGTTAAGCATAAGCATAACAATTCAATGAAAAAGTATTGCATAGGTTTTTGAAAATGAATACAATAATTTTAGTACCTGAATCCTAATAAATGCAAGACGCTCTAACTGTAATTTATAATAGTTAGGTAGTCAATAAGTACACTTAGTTATCTCATAAAAATATACATTTGTGACAAAGTCACCGTTGAATCTGCATGTTAAAACTGTGCAAAGCCATTGCGGATCGCTGATTGCAAAAACAAAGAATTTCTAAGCTTGTGTTTGCAGTTGCTACGTCGTAGCATTCAAGCCTCGTAACGCTCAAGCCCCGTAGCGACTACGCTACGAAGTGTAATACTGATACACTTTAACACTAATAGGATATAGACTGAATCCACATAACCGCAGTACCGATGTATCTATTAAGACTGGGAAACCTCGTAGTGATTAATTACATATAGATCATGTGTGCGATATTGAGAAGGCAATTGGTAGTCGCTGCCTACTGTGTTGAATTATCAAGAGATTGTATTGTGTTCCAGTTTATGTTTAACTGAATATTACAATCACGAAAAGGTACAGCTTTGTTTCAATTGATACTACTAGTATGAGTATAGTACTACAAAATAGTAGTAATGCAGTAGACCAGTTGGTCTCAGCATTTGTTTTTCTTTCACTGTCAGATGTTATCACGCCACCCTGAGACCTCCAATTAGGATTAGTGACTGATATGATATGACTGACTAGCAACGTCAGTCGGGACCAACTGCTCAAGGTGCCTTCTAAAGCACGAAGATGTCCGAAAAGTACATCAATAAAGTCCGATCGTAGTGGGTGAACACCAATCTAATTTACCGAACTGGCGTTGTTACTTTACATTGGCGAAAGTTGCCGATCCACTGTCAAAATTTAGCCACGAACATAATGTATGTTTTGCTGTTTAGTTATTTTTTTATGGTTGAGCAAGCAAGCAAGCTTCTAAGTCACTGATGGAAGGGCGTCACTTCCGCCCATCAACTAGTAGTGTCGTCATTGCGTTTTAAGATTTATGATTTTAAATTATTAATTCCAGTAGTGAACAATTCCAGCAATAATCAGTTGTTATGTGATTGGAAATGAAATGTCGACAGTAATTCCGCCAATAAATCAACGCTTTAACGTAATCGGTACATACTTGCTAATATAATTTATATCATGATGTTATGATTTGGTTCTCATTTACTTATGAGGATTCACTCAAGTGCTGTTAGTAAAGACATGTACAGTCAACAGCACATCAGGTTACCGCATTTCCGTTTTGTCTCTCGCTCTTGCCAAATGACATTTCTTTGCAATAGAGCAAGGAGGACTGACTGGAAATGGGTAGCCTGATGTGCCGGCTACCGTACCAAATACGTTTAAATACTTAGATTCAAATAATAATCTCACTTTACGCAGTAAGGTTTTATTTACTCTCTGCTTTAATTTTAGTTTGTAAGTGCTTTGAAACAGTAAAAAAATATGAAATAGAGCTCAAAGCTGTATTAAATTCTTTCGTACCAAACAAAACGTCACAACTCACACAATATCAAATGGTCTCATCGCTTGACGGCTTTCATTAAGCACAATGAGTGGTACGGTATTAATAACGTAAAAACTCCCAGTATGACCACATATTTCATTCTTAAGTGTGCATTAAAATGTAAACAAGCCTCAGGCGACGATATTCTTTGCAGTTACTGTAATATACAACGCGGCGTGGTTTTTATGCGAATCTTTTATACGCAGCGTAAGTTTTCTTCGGTAGATCTCGACGTACAGACTCGCTCACATAAACCTCTACAAAACCATTGCAAAATGGGTCTTATTAATCAGCAGCATACGGTGCCCCTATGTAAAGCTTGATGTGAGCGTGTCTTTACAATAAGGCCCAAAGAAAGATGCATTAAATATATTTATTCAGATAGACCTGTAACAAAGTAATTTTAAATCATCGAACCTTGTTATTGAACAATAAACTTAACAATCGACATTACTTTAAATGTAAAACATTATCAAAAAGTATTTTGTGCTTGAGTCTGGAATAAATCTAAGTATGAACAAAAATACCTGCGTCTATCTTTGCACATGGTCGCCTGATATCAAACTTTTTCGTCAAGTTTCGCCTTTTCATATTATAGATAAACTACACAAAGAACTATGACCAAATAATTTAAACTTATTCTACTTATTTTTTAAAAACAAATCAACTGCTTTAAAAAGCATTTAAAAATGCTTTCTTATTACTAGGAAAATGACCTGTTATTTTTAAAGTTAGCAGTCTTTATTTGTTTATTCTTAATGCACTCAACTTTCACCAACGCAAAAGTCTAAATGAAAAGACCTAAACAACATCCAACATTAATAAAACAGCTTTTAAGCTTTCCGTTCACATGAGTGTCGCTAATGTGTACTGTCCATTTATTACAAAAGCTCCAAACGAAAATAAGTTAATCCTGGTCTTTGTTAAATTCGCTACAAACGTTTAAAGGCACAAATTAATTCATTAGTTTCAGAGAGACAATGTGACAAGGTCCAAGGTATTCGGCAACTTAAGTTAATGTCTGGTATAAGCTTCTGTATTGTTCGCCGCACAATACATTTGGAATACCGTACATTATACACGAAAGTATAGATCATAACTTACAAAATGTCAGGCGTACTGCTCTACATTTTAAACCGATTAAGAAAGAACGAACGAGAATTCTTTTCTCGCTTAGTACTCGTATTTGCTTATGTACTAGAACTCTTCATACTAGAAAGAGTGAAATTACTTAACATCAGCCTTTACACAGTAGTGCCAAGTACTACAAGGTGGTAAAAGTTATATCTATTTGAGTAGTGGGGATTATTGGGAAAATGTATGACAGTCGGTCACATGTGACGATTTATGGAGTTTTTTTTTAATGACCTGTCAGTTTCTATCACCTAAAAAATAGGCAGTCTCCGTGACTGCTCACCACTAATTATTGTATAATTATAGATTAAATCTAACAAAGGCAGATCTAACCTGAAGCTTGAAATTACGAGTTAAACTAAAGGCATTTTTTTAGTTATGATACTGAAAGTTTTGCAAAGAATTCAATACATTTGGAACATTCAATACGTTCAATTAACAATAAATGAACGACCAACCGAAAAACTCGGTTCGTCTACAAAATACAAAGGCAAATATATTATGATTCCGACCAACACAGAAAAATACCGGTATTTTCCTCTTGTCTGAAATCAAGAACCAGAACTAAATACTCAATAACTGTGCCATTGGTGTTCGTTGATGCCAGTTTGGTACTCGTATGTGCTCGACCATTCGTGACTGTACAGAATGTTGGAATATTTTTTTCCACAACTTTTGGAGTTTTATTTTGCCAAGTTTTTTCGCAAGCTACAGGAATTTTATGACGCCATGTACCTGTCATGATCGGGGACTGGGCATGTCACTGACTTATGCCCTCATGACGCATGGACGTTTAGAAGCCCACACTTCTCCGAGTGAATTTGAGGTCAAGGTTGAAGAAGAAAGAAAGTTGACTTTTTTACAACTACATACTATTTTACAATTTTTACAAAAAAAATAGTAATTCCGACCTTTATACTCGGAGCCACCGGGAAGATAATTAAATTCAATGCTTGACATTGGCACGTTCATATTATCATACACCGACAAGTAAAAGAATTGATCGACCTTTTCCCTCAAAACGAATGAAAAACTAACACATAGGTATCGTTAATATTTTCTAAACTGGTCAAAATAGAAGTTAACAAAAGTTTTACTTAAGTACCTACGCGGTTTTTCTATCAATTATTTTCAGTAACTTCATGTTATTTGCTGTGTTAAAATAATTATTTTCTCTTTTAAAAATATTTCGAGCAGAAAATGATTCAGATAATTTGAGTAAATTGGTAGTAGAAAAAACTAAACCACATGTTTTATCTTCCGGTGAATTCACTATTCATTTATTTAGTATGCCACAAAATAAATTAACAATAATCTCTTAAAATTTAACGTGAAACGAGTGAGTGCTCTTGCCATGCAACAAACAAATTGCAAAAACATTTGCATTACACAAAAATGTTTCATTTCGAACATCGTGCAAATAAAATATTTATTCAGCAAATGCGAAACCCGTCCCCATTGTCATAAAGATGTAATATTACTCTAAGAGAAAATACGTCTGCGAAAGTGCTGACGGTTCAGTCTGGACCATGTTTGTTAACGGAGGGTTTCAGATGTATGTATAATGCTCCGAAATTGCTTTTTCAAAAGAGATTATTGTGAGTATACAAAATCTGTAATCGTATTTACTACGAACGAAATTATTTTACGATAGCGATGAAGCAAACAACACGCGTTTCTGATGGAAAGATTACAGATTGCTAAGCCGACGGTTCGGATAATTTTAGCACTAAAATGTAAGGTAAAGCATTATGAGCTTTTATCTGACGCGCTTAAAGTTTTTTTTAACTTACTCACTTTGACTCGGTTCGATACAACAAAATGAATGCGTCTGCATTAACGAACTAACTTGCTGATTTTCTTTAAGCAAAAGTTTTAGTTGGTTATGTAACGTAATCAGAATTGGTTTTTTTGGTTAAAATGACATAAGAATCAAAACTATTGTTGAGGCTTTGTTACTTAATAAAAAGTCTCAAATGTTAACATCCTTTTTTTTCACGAATAATTTTCCTGTTTCTATAAAAAGAACAGTCTCGTCATATTTAACTAGGTACAGCTGGCTATTTCAGCTACTTACACAATCACGTCCTCGCATATCCGTCCCTCGGCAAACATAAGGACAATATCCGAGCCCGAGTCAGCACGAACGACGCTTACGGTCCCAGGCGCCCTGCGACGTCGGCGGCAGCTGCCGGACATTACCTGCCGTACCGTATTTTCACTGTACCTGAATTTAGGTATTCTGGAAATAGAAAATAATAAAACGTGAATGTTTTTTATTCTTACTAATTTATTTGCCAAAATTACTTCATTACATGCAATAAACAACACAAAAGGATAAATAGCAAAAAGCCCTTAAGGTTTTGTTACTAAGTGAAAAGTATTAAATGTCAACTTACGTTTCTTTTTTCTGTAATAACTTTCTCGTTTTCACCGTATAAAACCGGTCTTATTTAACAAGGTACAGCCGGCGGGCTATTTCAGCTACTTACACAATCACGTCCTCGCATATCCGTCCCTCGGCAAACATAAGGACAATATCCGTGCCCGAGTCAGCACGAACGACGCTTACGGTCCCAGGCGCCCTGCGACGTCGGCGGCAGCTGCCGGACATTACCTTCCGTCCAGGCGATCACGACTCAGAGTTTATTTTCACTGTACCTGCATTTAGATATTCTGGAAATAGAAAATGATAAAAAGTGATGAGAAAAGTTTTTTTTTGATTAATTTATTCACCAAAAGCACTCATTACATGCAACCATCATTACAATAGGATAATATTAGAATAGAGCTTGTAAGGTTTTGTTACTAAGTTTCAAATGTTACTTTATCTAATTTCTTGTTTCTTTTTTCTGTAATAATTTCCTTGTTCCCAGTGTAAAAAACCTGTCTTATTTAAGTAGGTACAGCTGGCGGGTTATTTCAGCTACTGACATAATCACGTCCTCGCATATCCGTCCCTCGGCAAACATAAGGACAATATCCGTGCCCGAGTCAGCACGAACGACGCTTACGGTCCCAGGCGCCCTGCGACGTCGGCGGCAGCTGCCGGACATTATCTGCCGTCCAGGCGTTCACGACTCAGAGTTAATTTTTACTGTACCCGTATTTAGGTATTCTGGAAATAGAAATAATAAAAAGTTAAGAGAAAAGTTTTATTTGATCAATTTGTTTACCAAAAGTACTCATTAAATGCAATCAACACTACAATAGACAAACAATAGAATAGAAGCTTGTAAGGTTTTGTCACTAAGTGAATAGCAAAAGTCAACATACCTAAAATGTTCTTATTTTCACCGTATAAAACCGGTCTTGTTTAACAAGGTACAGCTGGCGGGCTATTTCAGCAACTTACACAATCACGTCCTCGCATATCCGTCCCTCGGCAAACATAAGGACAATATCCGTGCCCGAGTCAGCACGAACGACGCTTACGGTCCCAGGCGCCCTGCGACGTCGGCGGCAGCTGCCGGACATTATCTGCCGTCCAGGCGTTCACGACTCAGAGTTAATTTTTACTGTACCCGTATTTAGGTATTCTGGAAATAGAAATAATAAAAAGTTAAGAGAAAAGTTTTATTTGATCAATTTGTTTACCAAAAGTACTCATTAAATGCAATCAACACTACAATAGACAAACAATAGAATAGAAGCTTGTAAGGTTTTGTCACTAAGTGAATAGCAAAAGTCAACATACCTAAAATGTTCTTATTTTCACCGTATAAAACCGGTCTTGTTTAACAAGGTACAGCTGGCGGGCTATTTCAGCAACTTACACAATCACGTCCTCGCATATCCGTCCCTCGGCAAACATAAGGACAATATCCGTGCCCGAGTCAGCACGAACGACGCTTACGGTCCCAGGCGCCCTGCGACGTCGGCGGCAGCTGCCGGACATTATCTGCCGTCCAGGCGTTCACGACTCAGAGTTAATTTTTACTGTACCCGTATTTAGGTATTCTGGAAATAGAAATAATAAAAAGTTAAGAGAAAAGTTTTATTTGATCAATTTGTTTACCAAAAGTACTCATTAAATGCAATCAACACTACAATAGACAAACAATAGAATAGAAGCTTGTAAGGTTTTGTCACTAAGTGAATAGCAAAAGTCAACATACCTAAAATGTTCTTATTTTCACCGTATAAAACCGGTCTTGTTTAACAAGGTACAGCTGGCGGGCTATTTCAGCAACTTACACAATCACGTCCTCGCATATCCGTCCCTCGGCAAACATAAGGACAATATCCGTGCCCGAGTCAGCACGAACGACGCTTACGGTCCCAGGCGCCCTGCGACGTCGGCGGCAGCTGCCGGACATTACCTGCCGTCCAGGCGTTCACGACTCGAGACTTTATTTTCCCTATACCCGTATTTAGGTATACTGGAAATAGAAAATAATAAAAAGTTAAGAGAAAAGTTTTTTTTTGATTATTTATTTACCGGAAGTACTCATTACATGCAATGAACATTACAATAGGAAAACTATAGAATAGAGCTTGTAAGGTTTTGTTACTAAGTGAATAGCAAAGGTCAACATACCTAATTTATTGTTTCTTTTTTCTGTAATAATTTTCTTGTTTTCACCGTATAAAACCGGTCTTATTTAACAAGGTACAGCTGGCGGACCATTTCAGCTACTTACACAATCACGTCCTCGCATATCCGTCCCTCGGCAAACATAAGGACAATATCCGTGCCCGAGTCAGCACGAACGACGCTTACGGTCCCAGGCGCCCTGCGACGTCGGCGGCAGCTGCCGGACATTACCTGCCGTACCGTATTTTCACTGTACCTGAATTTAGGTATTCTGGAAATAGAAAATAATAAAACGTGAATATTTTTTATTCTTACTAATTTATTTGCCAAAATTACTTCATTACATGCAATAAACAACACAAAAGGATAAATAGCAAAAAGCCCTTAAGGTTTTGTTACTAAGTGAAAAGTATTAAATGTCAACTTAGGGCCGGCGCCCACTATCGGCATCGGCACGCTTCAGGATTTTAAGGTGGCAAATAGAAATATACTTTAACATTATGGCAATAAAGTAGAAATTTCCGTGATGTGTTCTCGTAAAAACAAAATGCATTTGTTCTGTTTCTGTTTCGGCATTTTCTACTTTATTGCCATTATGTTAGAATATATTACTATTTGCCACCTTAAAAGCCTGAAGCGTGCCGATGCCGATAGTGGGCGCCGGCCCTTACGTTTCTTTTTTCTGTAATAACTTTCTCGTTTTCACCGTATAAAACCGGTCTTATTTAACAAGGTACAGCTGGCGGGCTATTTCAGCTACTTACTTAATCACGTCCTCGCATATCCGTCCCTCGGCAAACATAAGGACAATATCCGTGCCCGAGTCAGCACGAACGACGCTTACGGTCCCAGGCGCCCTGCGACGTCGGCGGCAGCTGCCGGACATTACCTGCCGTCCAGACGTTCACGACTCAGAGTTTATTTTCACTGTACCTGAATTTAGGTATTCTGGAAATGGAAAATAATAAAAAGTGAAGAGGAAATTTTTTTTTTATTATTATTTATTTACAGTAGGTACTCATTACATGCAATCAACATTACAATAGGAAAACAATAGAATAGAGCTTGTTAGGTTTTGTTACTAAGTGAATAGCAAAAGTCAACATACCTAATTTCTTGTTTCTTTTTTCTGTAATTTTCTTGTTTTCAACGTATAAAACCTGTCTTATTTAACGAGCTACAGCTGGCGGACTATTTCAGCTACTTACACAATCACGTCCTCGCATATCCGTCCCTCGGCAAACATAAGGACAATATCCGAGCCCGAGTCAGCACGAACGACGCTTACGGTCCCAGGCGCCCAGCGACGTCGGCAGCAGCTGCCGGACATTACCTGCCGTCCAGACGTTCACGACACAGAGTTTATTTTTACTGTACCCGTATTTAGGAATTCTGGAAATATAAAATAGTAAAAAATGAAGAGAATTGTTTTTTTTTTGGTTAATTTATTCACCATACTTATAAAATGCATTAAAGCGTCACAAAAACCTAACAAAAGTAACCAGCTCAAGTGGAATATTATAGTAAAACGGGCATTATTTGAACAGTCGACAATTTTCTAATTCAAAATTAAATAATAAGTCTTAAATAATAGTAACTCTGCCATGTAAGCAATAAAAAACAGATACAGACTATTTATGGTTCCCATGAAAAAAACGAGTTTTTTTTTCACCAATACGGTTTTTCAGAAATAACTAGAAGTAATTTATACAGTGTGTCTGGTCACCAGTGTCGGACCCGTTAAGGTTCAGGAATATAGTCAATTTTATCGACAAATCTACTATTTTTTTCATCTTTTATAAGACTGTATTTTTGCAATTTAAATTTTACGTTTCAAGTGTTTTTTAAGAGTTTTAATAGGAGCTATTGTTTTTTATTGTTTTTTTAAATCTACTTTTTGTCTACTCTTTCAGCTGTAGATCAAACCCTTTTTTATGCTTGTAGGTTCAGCAGATCGGTAGATATCTACTATATAAAAATAAGTCGGGTTTTCCTTCCTGACGCTATAACTCCAGAACGCACGAACCGATTTCCAAGGTTTTGCATTCGTTGGAAAGGTCTCGAGCTCCGTGAGGTTTATAGCAAAGAAAATTCAGGAAAATTTCAACAAAAAAGCGGGAAAATCTTTTTTCACATACAGCTGAGTCCACGCGGACAAAGTCGCGTGCGGGTGCTAGTTGCTAAATAAATGAAACGTCCCAGCCTCGGCAAAAGAAAAAAAAATGGCCGCCATTTTTTTTAAACATTGGATTTGTTGATAAAATTCATTATATTAATGAACCTTAACGGGTCCGACATCGGTGACCAGACACACTGTATATTAAATATACGGAACATTCAGTGAGTAAGACCGGTTCGCGCTTTATATAATAACAAAGTAACTACTTGCAACAGGACTTTATCAGTTTCCAAACCTCGTGCCCATACATCACCAACAACAAACTTGGTAAAAGTATCTTATTATTGTTCAAAACTTGAACGCGATTCTGCTCGTAGCTATTTTAAAAATCCAATGCAGAACATGTTCTCTTCCATAGTGTGTACTAAGACTGCATCTTGTTTAGAGTTGAACCTTCATAACTTGTTTGACGTACATTGATGGTTTAGAGTTCCTTATCAATATGGCAAATAAGAAAACCTCGAAGTGCGTGGCGAGTTCGTATCCTGTCGGTTTGTCTGCCACAACGAATTATCCCGTATACTCTATTGTTATAACTATGAACTATTCTCTATTTTTTTTCAGGTTCCTCCTGTCCTTCGGAAAAGGTAAGCAAGGCTGCGGCGAGGCTCTGGTAGTGTTTCAGTTGTCCATGTGCGCAGGTGATCACTTTTCATCAGGTGACTGAGATTGAGATGTGGAATTTAATTACAATCAATAAGTAGGTACAGTTTAGTTACTTAATAGATATTGGCTTTCGTTCCAATCGAATCTTTATGCCAGATTCGATTTAAAAACATACTACTTGTTAGGTGTAAACTTGCATACATCAAAAGAACAATTTTATCACCTGTCCTGCACACAACATGTTAAAATTAAAATCAAACATTACAAAAACAGTTTCATATACATGATGACCAACGGAATCCATGTTCTGTCCATAAAAATAAATAATTGTTTGTCCATTTTGCTGCTGACCCACTTCTTACGTAAGATAAATTAATTGCCACGCCTATATTATTGCTGCGTGATTCTGTGTCATTTGTGTTGAAATAACAACGCAATAAACATATGAGATAATCTTTTATTGCAGTACCGCAATAAATCTATTTTTTTTCGAGTGAGCCGGTGTTCTTTTTACCTTCCTGTTGCTTGGTATACTTACCCTTTTATTATAACTATTTTGTTTAGATGAAACTCTGACCGTATTTTATGCTTATTTTTTGGAATAAAAAAATAGAAAAAGTTTATTTGGTACAAACACGTACACATTCCAATTGTATATATATACATATATATATTGCTCAGGTTATTTAACCAACTTTAAAATAAGACAGTGTGTTGAGGAACCAGATTCCCCTACGTAGTCAAAAATATAAGTGGGTTTGAACTGCCAGACCCCTGCCGGGAACAGCGGGTTGTCGTTATAAAGCAACACACGCTGGGTCGTACATGGTACTGGTGATCGTTCCAACCAAAATTTAGTGGTAAATTTTTTGGGCATCCCCGTGCTTCGGAAGGCACATTAAGCAGTTGGTCCGGCTGATGTCGCTAGATGCGTCGTTAGGTTAAATTAATAGCGGCTAGATTAAGACTTTTCCAACAATCCACACTGAGCCCACATGTTGGCATATGCCTCGTATAACTTCATAATTGAGGCTCATCTCAACCTCTGCCCAGCTGGGGGTCGTATATAGACCATTGCTTTTTTTGTTTCAAACTACCAAAGCAGGGCACCAAGAGAGAAAAAATTAACAATGGGCCAAAAAAAACTAATATGGTGCCTGGCTATGATAAGTTGTAGAAAGTTAGTATTAATTGCCACACTTATGGTGTTTTTTTGTATAGCAAGCAGACGCCGACTAAGTTTATTTTCCGAAGCAAACTTAGGTTTCGCCTGCCTAATTGGCCGTGGAAGATTTCAAACTTCTTTTTTAGGTTTCTGCTAGTAAGGCAAGTTTCAACGGTAGTTAGAACCTCACGTCCAAAATAGAAGCGTAGCTCTTGAAATGGTATCAGCTCAGTATATTATGCTGGGCATCACAATGACACCGCGTCTGTTGATACCAAAAAATGATGGAAAATAATACACTTATTTACGAATTTGTCATTCTATTATCACCAGTAAAGGCATACGGCTATCTAAATATTAAAAACCACGGGACTTAGGGCCATGAACATTATATTGAAATTTATAATGATACTGATTTACTTTGCCAGCATTTTTTAGGTATGAACAAATTTAGGTTTACCTCCCAAAACGTAATGACAGCGAATGGGCCTTTAATTTTTTTTTAATGACCAATTACCTTCATGTTTTCTGTTTATGTAGCCACAATAAGCAGTTTAGTTTTTCTGCTGAGTAGATTTGCAATTATAATCCTTCTAGAAAAAGTTCACCAAGAGCAGAAATAAAATACTTTGTTGGATCACAGCCAAAGGGACAAATGTGTCACCTCAACCTCCGCCCATATCGTTTACCAATAAAAATGAGAGTTTTTTTGGCATAAGGAGAGCTTCAGTGGTGGTGGCAAAACTGCTATAATATTTATTTGGCTAATCTTTTACCCATTAAATAGATGTTATTTTGTAGAGATCGATTGGACTCGTACCTAAAAGCTTAACCCAGCTCTTACGCTCCATACATCGGAAACTATTACAATTGTCAAAGATTTCAAAGAAAAAGTTAAACGGAAAATACCACAACGAGATCATTACAAGTCGGGTGTCTACATAAATGTGTGCGTGCATTGAGAATCATCATTACCTTCAACATCCATATGTTGTTCACTGTGGGACCTATGTCCAGTAGTATTTATCTCGCTAAAAGATTTTCTGATCGGCTGGTTGAAGGCGGCCTGTCGCAGGATCTCGGATTTGTCAAGTCACCGTCTACTTTGTGGGTGGGCATTTCATACTGCGCTTGCTGTCAAATGGTCACCATTCCAGAACTTTCCGCCTTCAACAGCCATCAGAATTCCATCTGTATCGATACAGCAATCGGTATTCCGTCGCACAAATCTTATTTTGTCCCGAAATAGAGGTAGCATTTTAAATTGGATCAGCAAAACGGAATCTTTACAAAACAAAGTTCTGTTAAAAGCATCAGTCACAGACATAATTGGATCTGGAGATCAAGATCTTGAAAAGGGTAGGAATAAACGTCACAAGTTTATATGCATCTGATTACATTTCTCGGCCCGAAAAAAGGCTGTTCCGTGGTGAATGACCGTGGATTAAAAGCCTCGGGAACGAGCCGGAGGGGTGTCCCGTTCGTTAATAAAGATTACCGAGTTAATTCCAAGCAACGAGGCGTAGAATCTTTTTGTTGTTGCCCACATATCGGTGGCTCACACGTGTTGGAAGCTTACGCAGTGTTAACAAGGCCTATGTATACAGGAAATACGGAGGTTAATGTGGAAGAGAACAGGTTTTGATTATGTTTACCAGCGTTATCCTGTACGACGAAGATTTCGCTTTGTTTGACGCTTAGATGAATTAGTGGGCTAGGAACAAACGAATTGGGGAATGTTTCATAGAACATTGCTATAATTAAAGCTGATTGCTGAAATGTAAAAGCATTTATTTCGGTTCCTGTGATCCACTTTACAAGCTCGTCTTAGTTAGGAGTCAGATTATCTGGTTGGAAGATTTCCTAAATATGTATTTATGAAATAAGATGTTCTAACCCAGTTGGCATTAAAACTTCGAACAACGGCGCTTAGCTTTACGATGAGTCAAGCAGGTTTTGTGACTTCCGACTATTCTTCGTCATAATGACCAGTCAACCGACCACTCGTACAATAGACAAATTTTGGGAATGCGTATAGTTTTTGGTGAAGAGGATGTCCAATAATGTAGATAATTACGTTTTTATGCTGCCAACATAATCTAATAATGTTTAATTGCAATGAATACGCATGTGTTCGCAAATAATGCCTCATAAAAAGGCTGACCGTAAAAATAATCCTGCCGAACGACACCACCATTCTTTGTGAAAGTGATTGGACTATAAGACAGAACAAATGTCTAATTTATTATCTAAAGCGTTACCAGCGCTCATTTTGGCAAACATTGTTTTGGAGGCAGTCCAACGATACTTTGTCTGTGTATTGAGTACAATTCGATACTTCGAAGATTATTATCGTGGGAACAATAACCGTATGCGACAATAGAGAACACGTTACGTGTTTTGGCGCTGGGGCGTTTTAATGATCGTATTCATAATTTTTATTGCTATCGAACGCTGGGATCTGTTCTCTTTTTATATGGACTATATTTCTATGTGGCGTATTCTTTATTTATGAGACTTTGTACTTTATATTATTTTTATATTTTATATTATTATTATTTTTATTTTATTTTATTTATTTTTATATGTTTCCGTGCTTACAGTTTTAAAATGTCTTAAATGAAATGAAGTTGGTTACGTATGAAGTGTACACAGAATATATTAATCATAAATTAGCGTCATATCTAGGTCGCTTTGTACCATTTCTTATTTACCTGCATCCTCAAACTTTTATCAGGTTATGAGCTCTTTGACTGCGTTTGCCTATAAATATAGTCTGCGTTATATCACTGTCAATATCTCATACGTGTTCAATATCGCCACTCTCAAAGGCCATATGGAGGAATGTAGAAGTGGTAATAATAATGATAATAATTGAAACCTTAAGCTTTTTCACTTATTGTTATAAGAAATATGAATTTCTGGTTTTTGAGACACTGTGAGTGTTGTTATTTTATTTGTGAATGTCTGGTGTATCTTTCTATGATGTCATTTACAAGTTAATTCGTTGATAACTTAGCACATTGCTGTACTTCTATCTGGTTCAAAAGTATGATTTAGAGTAAAAATATTATGTGTTGGGATTTTTGAAGTAAATGTTACAACGCTTGATCCGTGTAATGGCGTAGATATTGGTAATGCTTCGGGACATCACTAAGTAGGTACTTCTAAAGTTCTGACCCGTGAATCTGGTAAGCAAATCGATACCTCCTACGTAAGTTGTTGTATCCCACAAAAATGCGATTTTGCATTTTTACTAAAAATGAGCTTTATTATTAGTAATCTATGCATAAAAAAATTAAAACTTACGAAAACACAACTATTTCATGCAATTTCAAGACGTAAAGAGTTGTAACTTTTGAACGGGATCGGACTATAACACTGTATAGTCCTTGACAACCGTTTACGCGGTGCGCGGGGCGGGGCAGATCGCGCGCTCGCGTGTTGTATGGGTTAGATAAAACAGACTACGCCGGAGAGAGAGCTGAAACGGTCCGTGTGTCAAGCGCTTCAAGTTTTCCGCACATGTTACGTTATGAGGACTTGATAATTGATTAGAATACGTTATAACTATGACACGTACAGGTGTTATGACAAGGGGGTGCATATTGTGTGATTTAGTAAATCATACGAGTACACAATCTCAGACACCTGTCCGAAATATCGATGTGACAATTATTGAATCTGAACAAAACATTATTTACGAATCCAGTCTCAGAAATAATACAGGTATGTTTAATTTTTCTTATTTTTCACAGGCAATAATTAGGATCATGTATTTTTTTAAAGGTACCAACTAAAAATGTTGTATAGATTACATACAACAGTATATGTTGTCAAGTAAACATTTAACAATTTTGTATGTTTTACATACAACATTTTACGCTGTTGAGCGAGTATAAGAAAATGTTGTATGTAATACATACAATATTTTACGTCGTAGAGCGTCCATTAAAAAAAGTTGTATGTAATACATAGAATGTCTTACGTTGGAATAAAATAAAAATAAATGTGGTATGTAGTAAATTATAATGTTTGCATCGGAAGTTGATAGTCAAAATTTGTTTTATTTTTTGCTTAATGTTACGACATATGCCTATATTTTTAGTTAAGTAATTTATAGAGCGCTCTATCTCTACTGATTCACCGATAATGAGCCTTAACCTTGATCGTTTAATTGATAGCTTGCTTACAAGCAATGCAATTTCATATTTCATTTTTGTTTTAGAGTCTCACCAATACACATCCCCCAAAGTATTTATGTATTGTATTGCACACTTTTACACTGGGTAGGTACACGTCAGATTATATTTTATGTATTTTAAATATTTATTTTTATAATTATCATTGCTTAGCTGCTGCGAATGTCTGTGCGTCCACTCGGTTGGCCCTACTGAAAATCAGCGTCTGGGCCTATCAGTTCCAGGCATTAGCTGAGTGGGGTCCATTTAATTTTGGACATCGTGACACTGCTGCCTGGTCGAAATTATTCTTTGTTTATCTATTGTTTGTTTTATTTTTTCCTAACCACCTTGTTCTGTATGTTTTTATCTGTTGCGATGTTCAGAATCAATAAACGTTTTTCTTTCTTTCAATAAGTTTCAATGAATCAGAAATGAATGAGCTTGACAATTTGATAGTTATTGATTTTTTCGATAACACAACAGAAGAACAAACTGCTTATACGATACGTTCAAAGTAGATGACGTTTCTGACGACGAGTTAAGGTTTTGGACTGAAGAAACAGAGGCACGTTCAACGATTTGCTGAGTCAAATACTAAGCCTTAATCGGTCCTTAAATACTCCGAGAAATGACTTGGCTATCTACTTGTGCAAAATTCGATCAGGGGAGCCGAATAATAGAATGGCTTAATTTTTTAATATATCCGAGCGTACCATTGGAAGAAAAATACATAAACTCATTACTGACTTTGTTCCATTGCACCTAGACTTAGACCATATTACCAGGGACGAAGTGATAGCCCCCAACCGGGTTTTGCCAAATGTTTTGTTTGGTAACGAAGAGTCACCAAACCAATAGTTATATTCGATGGAACCAACATAGAAAAAAGTTCTAACTTTTTATTTCAACGCCGCAGTTATAGCCTTCCTAAGTATAGGAACTTAATAAAACCATTTATGATCGTGTGCGCGGATGGATATATTTTGAATATAATAGGTCCGTACTCTGTACGGACAACCGATGCTGATATGATGAAAATGAGATTGCAAAACCATGATAGACCCATTGAAGACGGACCGTTCCACTTTTTTCCCATGAAGGAGACTCATTTATTTTGGACCGAGGTTTTATTCCTTTAATAGAAACATATGGCTATATTGCTCACATGCCGCCAACCAAACGACCACAAGACACGCAATTAAGCACCGAAGAAGCTAATAAATCACGACTCATCACAATGGTGCGATGGGTCGTGGAAACTATAAACGGGAGATTCAAGCGCGACTTCAAGATACACACATCAAAAGTGTCTAGGGATATCTCAAGCATTTTCATACAAAGTATAGCTATTGGGGAGGCTGTAAAAATTAAAATATTGATACCAACGTAGAAATTTTTAGGACACAGAAACTGCTATATCTGCCCTTTCAGATTGTATAAAGGAATTCATTGTGGTAGCATTATTGTACAATGGTAAGGACGTTAAAAAAAAGACAGATTTTTCTTTTAAAAGGTTTCAAAATTTTAGCAATTATTTTTTTAGTGTATCGCCTGAATAAAAACATACGGCAATATTTTTTGGTGTTAGCCATTGATTTCGAATATAAAGTATATGTATTTTAACAATACACAATATACCAAAAAAAATGAGATATGTTACGTTTCTGTCGGGCCTAGGATTTTTTGTATGGGACGTGACCATTCTTCTTTGGTATTGATAATTGAACTTTTATTTCTTAACTGACAATATTTATTCAGTATCAATAATATACACTTGAAATTGTATTGTTAATGTGACATACAGTGAGACTAGAATCATTTACAACAGCGAACTTTTTCTTAAACTTCATAAAATAATATTGTAAGTATGAGATACAACTAAAGATGAAACCAAGACCCCACCGTATAATCTTGTAAGTATGAGATATCACAGCTGGCACAGTCTGTGTTCCACAGTATAATGTTGTATGTATGAGATACAACAGTTGTCACAGTCTGGATTCCGTAGTAAAATGTTGTAAGCCACATTTCTCAGAAAATACGCAATTATTTCATAATATATTTGTTCAACATAGTCAATAAAACCATATATTTTATTCATAAACAAATTTCACAAAGCTACATAAATAAATGCAGTTTCTAGGCCAATCTGAATGTTTAAAACGCTCTCCTGTAAAATTGCAGTTTTGGGGATACAACAACTTACGTGGGAGGTATCGAAATGCAGTGTGACGTCGTTTTGTTTGTAAAAGCAGAAAGTTTTGTCGGTAAAACGCAAACAGCCTTGAAACATACCCGTGCACCGGTAATGCAAGTAGAGCAAGCAAGCCCTAATGCATCCGATATCGAATGTTATCGAAACTCGTTTTCTCGGCGTTACACGTTTAGAATACAGGAAATTGTCGACTTCGGAAGTCAGTGTTCGTAAGTGGCGCACATAAAACCATCGCCATGAGCCGTAAAATGGGCAATTGCTTGTCTACGAGAAAGTATCGACTTTATGTCGAAGTATCTATGTATACGTGTTTCGAATTAGTACACCGCGAATAACAACCAAATGTAGTTATTTAAGAGATAAGGTCGAAATTTCTAAGGATTCTTTCTTCAGATTTAATCTTGAATGAATTATTTAAAGAGCTCTGGCATTGTCTGAACAAAACGATAGCTATTCTATTAGCAGCGAAGGGTTGAAAAGTGAACATCTGATCACGACTCTTTTATTTTTAGGAACTAAGAAATCACAACATTATTTTTCGATTTTCAGGGTGACGTTCAGCGGTTCACCTCGTGTTTCGAAAGCAAGATTGCCCATGTTGAAGGGTGGGCATGTGAAAAGTATGTCTTGTGCCTCAGCTTTCTCCGGTCGTGTGCATCTGTCGACCAACGGGAAAAGTGGGTGCCAAAATGCAACCAAGTGGAACCATCTGTGTACTATACGGCCGTGCAAATTGGGAACACAGTAAGTCAAAAATAACAGATTTTCTGTTAACTGACCTGTCATTTAACTACACCTAAATAAAAGTTCAACACTCAGTTTTGAAATGGAAAAATGCAATAAACATAGGTTAATTGTATTCTTCCCCTTTCCCTAAATCTGTCATTTTCAGATCGATAAAAATTACAAATTTTTTTAGGGACATTGCGATACCTCCCACGTAAGTTGTTGTATCCCCATAACTGCAATTTTACAGGAGAGCGTTTTAAACATTCAGATTGGCCTAGAAACTGCATTTATTTATGTAGCTTTGTGATTTTTTTTATGTAAATAAAATATCGTCACCGTCGTGTCAAAATTAAATAACTGACACATTTACCGAAATTCACTTTATGACATTTTTGAATATTGGAAAGTGTGATCTACATTTCAGTCTTTAGCCCGTTGCGATATGTATAATACTCACTTAGATATCTTCGTTTTAGTAAACCTATTGACCATATATTACAACAAGGTTTGTACCAGAATTTCCGTGGAACAATTGAATAACTGGTAAATAAATTAAATAACTACATAATAAGGGCCACTACAGTAAAAACAAAGTCAATAAGATACTTTGTTGAATTCTGCCACAACTCACTCCAAAACATTGTTACAAAATTTAGTTGTGGCAAAATTGAATAAATGCGCTTGTTTAATTTTTCATTATAAAAATGATACTTAAACATAATTTTGAGATTGATAAGTGTGCTTAGTCAGTTTTTCCTGTTTAAAGTCGTGAATAAAAATCAAGCTTATATCAAGCAAACTAAATAGGTAATCCAAAAACAATAAAATTGTAACATGTATCTGAATCCAACCTCTGACAATCAACTTCAGATTACACCCAAAACAAATATTCAAATATGAAAATTAAAATAAATCAAGATGACTATTCCAATTCAACATCTAGCTCATTGACGTAGAGTTGAGCTGATGATGCAGGCAAACTTTTACGACGATACGATGCATGTAGTTCACGATTTTGAAGGCCATATTCAGTAATTGCAGCAGCAGGTGTACTTAAGGATAATAATGCCCGGAAATTGATTTTCAAAACGTAAGCATTTGATTCTCAACCAAGCGTGGCGATTCCTGGCTACGGGGGCGGTTATGGTAACCGCGGAGCAGGGGGTGCTAGGAATCCCCGGGTAAGATCCAACTGCCACCATTGACGACTCGACCTGGCAACATTTAACTCGCGCACTCTGAGGCTCGAAAAATTGATAAGTTACATTGGGATATTATTGGGTTATCTGACGTCCGAAGAGAGGGGGGAGGGGAGAGAGGACTCGATAACCCTGCAATCCGGTAACTTACTATACCACGGAGAGGGCGACCAACAGTCCCTAAGTGGTGTTGGGTTCATCTTCACAAGTGTGTCAACAACGTGATCACTATCGGAAGTGTTTCGAGCAAGGTAGCGTACCTGATACTCAGAAAATCGAAACGACATTCGCTGAATGTCATTCAGATCTACGCTCCGACTTCGAAACACGACGATGTCACGGTGGAGGCTATGTATGAGGAGATTTCTGAAGCCATGCATAGCCATAAAACCCACTACACAGTTGTGAGGGGGGATTCCAATGCGAAGTTGGGGCAACTTATATTTAGGCAACGGAACAATAGGGGCCAGATTATTGCTGGCCGACTTTATGGAGAAGGAGAACCTCTTTATGATGATCTCTTTCTTCAAGAAGCCCGTAAACCGCAAATGGACCTGGATCAGTCCGGACGGTAGGGTCAAAAACGAGATCAATTTTATCACGACGAAGAAACATATATTCAATGATGTCGCTGTGATCAACGCTGTTAAGACAGGAAGCGATCACCGCATGGTCAGAGGCACTTTTTGCCAATATCGACGTTTAAGGGAGCGCGACTGATGACATCCACGCTTCGACCTATTGTAATGCCTGGTTTTCGGCAGAGAGGCAGCGTCGTCTGTCTTCTACTGATCGACTACCAGGCATTACACTATAGCGGCTAAGATTCGCAAACTCGAGTGCTTTCAGCTTCAAACCCGCTTCGAAGCTTTTGAGAACAGCAACGATGTGGATGTATACCAAAATTTAAACGCAACCATGTCCGTCCGATTACAGAACCAGAAATAGAAACCAATCCAACTACAGCGAGGCGTGAGACAAGGAGACGCTATTTCTCCGAAATTGTTCACAGCTGAGGATATTTTCATGCTTCTGGACTGGAAAGGTTGCGGCATTAACATCAATGGCGAGAACCTAACACACTTGCGATTTGCCGATGATGTATTTCTTATGGCTGAGACCTTGGAAGACCTGAACATAATGCTCGAAGATCTCGGAAATGCTTCTTAAAGGAGAGAATCTTCGAGCATGTTGGGACACCTGGGACAGGCAGTCCAGTTAGGTTAGTCCAACTTCGAGAAAGAGATTTCTCGTCAAATTCACCTCGGATGGGCAGCGTTCGGGAACCTCCAGCATATATTCGCATCCGAAATACCTAAATGTCTCAAGACGAAAGTTTTTGACCAGGGTGTGTTGCCAGTAATGACATATGGAAGTGAGACGTGGTCGTTCACTATGGGTCTCATAAGAAGGTTCAAGTTCACCCAGTGAGCAATGGAGAGAGCGATGCTGGGAATTTCCCTGCTTAAACGAATCAGAAATGATGGGATCCGCGGGAGAACTAAGACAACCGACATCGCTCGAAGGATTGCATTCTTAAAGTGGGCGGTATACATACCGCGGAGAACCGATGGCCGTTGGGGCGGAAAGGTTCTGGAATGACGACCGCGTACCGGACGACGTTCCGTAGGCAGGCCCTCCACGTGCCCTGTGGTATGGGGCATTAGAATACTGCCAAGGTTCCCCCCCGCCTGTCGTAAAAGGCGACTAAAGGGGGGCCCCGGGGTCGCTAGGAGTGCACACGGTGGGGACTGTGTGCCTCCATTGCACAGGCGACTCCGTGGAGGGCGGCGTGCGGGGGGGCCTCGCACTGCCGTTAACACCGGTGGGTGTAAGAGGGGAGATATAACTCCTCTCGAGTAGAGCCGGGAAGCCGGCATAGCGCGCCAGGGGTCCGCCGGTAGAGTCCCTCGCGGTGGTACTCGGGGACCTTCGGTAACGCGCGGAAGATGGCCTCCGCGGAGTTTAGTGGGTAGTCCCTCCCCATTGGGGTGGGCGAGTCCCACACTCCCTCGCTCTCCTACCCAGGGAGCGGGATAGTGCGTAAATGCATTCTCCGCGTCAAAAAAAAAAAAAAAGGCAGGCCCTCCACAAGGTGGACCTACGATCTGGTCCAGGTCGCGGGAAGCCGCTGGATGCGGACAGCGCAGGACTGATCGTTGTGGAGATCCTTGGTGGAGGCCTATGTCCAGCAGTGGGCGTCGTTCGGCTGACATGATTACAGATTTTTTCACCAAAATTGCATAAATAAATGGATAAAACAAAACGAATAAATCAAAAAATTGGTCAGTAAAAGTGAAGCAAAATTAAATAAGCCCTCTTATTCACTGGAAATATTCGTATTAGTTACTTCTTGGGTGTGGCAAAACTTGTTAAGTGACATACAAAAACTTGATAACTGCAACTTAGTTGTAAAAAAAGTGTGTGGCAAAACTGTAGACAAACTAAGTGAAAAGTAACATCATGGCAGACTACTTAAATTATGAAAGTAAACCTGCTGTATAACATATCGAAAGATCCACAGTAAATTTTCTTCACCTTAAAAAGTTATTGCCATTTTTATGGAAAAAAAACACAAAAACGTGAATATCTCAGAGTTTTGGTTTTGTCAGTTATTTAATTTTGACACGACGGTGACGATATATGGTTTTATTGACTTTGTTGAAACAATTATATGAAATAATTGCGTATTTTCTGAGAATTTTGGCTTACAACATTTTACTACGGAATCCAGACTGAAAACTGTTGTACCTCATACATACAACAATATACTGCGGAACACAGACTGTGCCAGCTGTGATATCTCATACTTACAAGATTATACGGCGGAGTCTTGGTTTCATCTTTAGTTGTATCTCATACTTACAATATTTTATTATGAAGTTTAAAAAAAAGTTCGCTGTTGTAAATGATATTTACAACAATATTCACCGAAAATGTTTATTTTAGTCTCACTGTATGTCACATTAACAATACACATAAAATAAAATTTCAAGTGTATATTATTGATATTGAATAAATATTGTCAGTTAAGAAATAAAAGTTCAATTATTAATACCAAAGAAGAATGGTCACATCCCATACAAAAAAAATCTAGGCCCGACAGAAACGTAACATATCTAATTTTTTTGGTATATTGTGTATTGTTAAATTACATTTATTTTGTGTTCGAAATCAATGACTAACACCAAAAAATATTGCTGTATGTTTTTGTTCAGGCGATTTACTAAAAAAACGCAAAACGCCTATCATCTATAAAATTCGTATATGTATGTAATTAAATGACGATATAATAGCTATGGTATGTATCTGGGTGATCAGGAGATGCAGCTGGATATATAATTAAACTCTTAATACAACGATCAACTTAGGATTCATTGAAATCGTGGTAGGTTTTCGATTATTTAGTAGCATCTATCAATTGGCGGTGGAGGAGGCCTATGTTCAGTAGTCGAAATCTATGGGTTGAAATGATGATGATTATGATCTAGCACTTAGGTTTCAGGATTGAAACAAATAAAAATAAAACTAATAGGTAGGTATGTCGATGTAAAGTTTTATTGAATTTCTATAATATCTCTTGAAACAAAATCCATACCAATTGCTGAGTGTTCAAAGTGATCTTGATGTCTAGCCCACCCTAAGTAATTTACAACACTAATGACGTGTGCGCAATTTCCCAATGTCCTTTTACCATGATAGCATAAGCAGTAATGTTCCGTTATTGCGTTTATTCCATTTGGATTCTCGTCAAACATAATATAAGTATAATGTATTTTTGTCGTAACGTGTCGCGAATGAATTCTGCACCTGATTAAAGTATTATTGTTTCTGCCCTCTATTGCCGCTGGATGTCAATATATTTCCATATTAAATACTCCTGCAGCTTACGAATGCTCACTGCAATACGACCGTGCTAACCTCACGTGATAGGTGTAACTCTTCAATTGTTAATTGTGGTAAATGTTCAATATTCGGATCATTTCCAGTTATCTTGTGAAACGACACTCTTTGTCGGTTTAAATTATTTTCCTCCACATAATCAGGTAATTGATTGGGGCGTTGTATATTTTGATTATTTATTTCAATGAAATCTTCTGTGTATGGAGTGTCTCCGTAAGGATCTTGAAAATAATTAATTAAAGCTGCAGCAATTTTAAAATCTTTAAATATATGCGGCACATGTTTGTTAAATACTCTGTTTCTAAAGACCTTGAAGTCGCGCTTGAATCTCCCGTTTATAGTTTCCACGACCCATCGCACCATTGTGATGAGCCGTGATTTATTAGCTTCTTCGGTGCTTCATTGCGTGTCTTGTAGTCGTTTGGTCGTTTGGTTGGCGGCATGTGAGCAACCTAGCCATATGTTTCTATTAAAGGAATTGAATCCCGAAAGCCTCTGTTCAGAATAAATGAGTCTTCTTCATGGAAAAAAAGTGGAACGGTCAGTCTTTAATGTGTCCATCATGGTTTTACAATATCATTTTCATTATGTCAGCATCGGTTGTCCGTGCAGAGTATGGACCTGTTATATCCAAAATATATCTATCCGCGCAAACGATCATAAATAGTTTTATTAAGTTCCTATACTTATGGTGGCTATAACTGCGGCGTTGAAATAAAAAGTTAGAACTTTTTTCTATGTAAATATAGGTTCCATCGAATATAACTATTGGTTTTGGTGACTCTTCGTTACCAAACAAAACATTTGGTAAAACCCGGTTGCGGGCTATCACTTCGTCCCTGGTTATATGGTCTTAGCCTACGTGCAATGGAACAAATTCAGTAATGAGACACTGCCTGACTTTATGTTGTTTCCTCTCCTTTTCCACGCCACTGTACTCGATCTTCGGCTGCTCGCATCCAGCTCCTGCCAGCCATCCTGCGCAGATCATCACCCCACCTTGCCTGAGAAACGGCCTACACTACGCTTGCCGAGACGCGGTCTACACTCAAGAACACGTTTCTCCAACGGTTGTCGGTTCTACGGCTAACATGGCCAGCCCACTGCCACTTCAGCTTGCTAATCCGGTGGGCTATGTCGATAACCTTGGTTCTCTGCCGTATCATTTCATTTTTGATTTGATCTCGCAGAGAAACGCCGAGCATAGCCCTCTCCATAGCCCGCTGAGTGACTTTAAATTTGTGGACTAGCAGTGTCGTTAGTGTCCACGTTTCGGCTCCGTATGTCATGAAGGGTAGAACGCACTGATTGAAGACATTTGTCTTTAGGCACTGTGGGATCGACGATGTGAAGACTCGACGTAGCTTTCTAATCAAAAATATCACTATCTAACAAAAATGAAATATGAAATTTCATTGCTTGTAAGGAAGCTATTAATTAAACGATCAAGGTTAATGCTCTTTATCGGTGAATCAGTAAAGATAAAGCGCTGTATACTTAACTAAAAATGTAGGAATATGTCGTAACATTAAGTAAAAAATAAAACAAAAGTTAATAAATATCGCAAGTCATACACAAAAACTTAATTTTGACTATCAACTTTCGATGCAAACATTATAATTTACTACATACCTCATTTATTTTTATTTTATTCCAACGTAAGATATTCTATGTATTACATACAACTTCTTTTAATGAACGTTTTACGTAAAATATTGTATGTATTCCATACAACATTTTCGTATACTCGCTCAACAACGTTAAATGTTGTATGTAAAACATACAACATTATTGAATGGTTACTTGACATCGTATACTGTTGTATGTAATCTATACAATATTTTTGGTTGGAACCTTTACAAAAATACATGATCCTAATTATTGCCTGTCAAAATAAGAAAAAATTGAAAACTTGAAGCGCTTGACACACGGACCGTCTCAATCCTCTCTCCGGCGTAGTCTGTTTTATCTAACCCATACAACACGCGAGCGCGTGATCTTCCCCGCCACACGCCCCGCGTAAACGGTTGTCAAGGACTATACAGTGTTGTAGTCCGTTCCCGTTCAAAAGTTACAACTCTTTACGTCTTGAAATTGCATGAAATAGTTGTGTTTTCGTAAGTTTTAATTTTTTTTATGCATAGATTACTAATAATAAAGCTCATTTTTAGTAAAAACGCCAAATCGCATTTTTGTGGGATACAACAACTTACGTAGGAGGTATCGATTTGGCCCTGTGGTTTGGGGCGTTAGAATTCGGCCAAGGTTCCCCCCCGCCTGTCGTAAGAGGCGACTAAAGGGGGGCCCCGGGGTCGCCAGGAGTGCACATGGTGGAGACTGTGTGCTTCCATTGCACAAGCGATCCTGTGGAGGGTGGCGGTGTGGGGGGGCCTCGCACTGCCGCGAACGCCCGCGGGTGTATGAGGGGAGGCATAACTCCCCTCGTGAGGAGCTGGGTTCCCAGCAAAGCGCGCCAGGGGTCCACTGGTAGAGTCCCTTAGGGGGGTCCTCGGGGATTCCTGGTACCGCGCAGAAGATGGCCTCCGCGGAGTTTAGTGGGTATGCCCACGCCCACTGGGGTGGGTGAGCCCCACACTCCCCCGCTCCCGTACTCAAGGAGCGGGACAGTGCGTAAAGGCATTCTCCGCGTAAAAAAAAAAAAAAAAAAAAAAAGGAGGTATCGATTGATATTCTTAGGCTTCGACTTTTTTGAGGACGTCTTATTGCAGAAATGTGAGAAAGCGCTCGTTCAACAGACACAAAACTGTTTCGGCCAATCGAGGTCTCCAAAATATTTCTGCCTGATATTTTCGGGACAAAATCGAAGCCAATAGAACTGTCCGAACCTATTAACGTTCGCAGAAACCCAAGCAAATGGATTCCATACTCAAGTCTGTTATAAGAATGAGCATTATAGAACTGAATGCATTTCTCCTTGAAATGTACGTGAGTGGAATGTCCCTCGTGTAAGCTGACTGGATCTCATTGGTCAACGTTCGTATGACGAAGCTTTTACCGTAAAATATTTTCTATAAAAATGTCCGCCATGCCATTTTAAATTATTAGAGCATTGTCGAGAATACTTATATGGAATCGCTCGGTTAGAAATTGAATCAGAAGGAATGAAGCGGATTGTGTTGGATTGGATGATTAAAAAAGCAAACGGGGAGTTGAACCAGTTTTATCTGCGATTTTATTCCCTGTACAATGATTGGATATAATGAAACGTAGGAGATTTATATCATGACATTTAAATTTTATTGATTTCAATCTCTGCTAATAAAAGTTATAAATAACAAATAATTGCGTATAATATGAAATTTTAATTGTATAGTTTAGTAATGCCTGGAATGCTATTAGCGATAAGGTCGCCTAAATTATCTGTCAATTTTCTTTTTTAATGTGCAATGAATAATATTATTCATCAATCTTTGGTAATGGAAAATTATGTCGCCAAAATCATTATTCCCACATTCCCGAATTTTCATATTCCGATTTCCAAAAAAACTCGATATCACAATTAATTAAAAACAAAATTCTGACCATTCAAAAATATGCTATACATTTACCGAAAACACAAATTTCAATGTAAATTCCAACTTCATAGGTTCGAAGAATAAAAAATCTGTAGTATTATGTACTTACCCGGAAAACGAATATGTATAGCCATTGTATAGCAATGAAATTTACGAAAATTCATGGCTTAAATTAAGAATTTATAACAAAAATATAATGTTGAATTTAAATGACGTACAAATAAGACTAAAGAGAAGTGTTAGTCAGAAGTAGGTACCCTGATTGTTGCCGTCATGATAAAAGTAACATCCAGAGGCCCACCCTTCGCCATGCGAATTTGAACCTTACGTTTTTTTGTTGTTTCCTGGCAAGCTTAGCGCCGTTACCCAGGTTCTTTCAACTGCCTGTTGACTGTGAACGGAACAGACAGAAACCCAAACTTCGCCGAGTGAATATGACCCCAATGTTGGTAAGGGTTCCAAGTTGCTATTGGTGTTTTCCATCAGGCAGAGATCTAGACGCGTTATATAAGTTATGCTTGCGTTACATTAAGCAGAAGTTTTTTCACTCCTAATTGTAATTGTGGTAGCTTTGTATTGAACGTTAGGTTTGTTTTTTTTCTGATATTTTAACTCAAATGTAGGTAGGTATTGTTGTTTCTTAAACTCCCTACTCTAAGTACCCGTTTTCCCCGTTAAAACTCATGAAAAAATATTTTCAGCGCAGACCCATTTATTAGGCACATGTTTTCCAGAACCTCAAAGGAAGTTTTGCTAACAGTCGCTGATCCCCAAAACGTAAACAGTCACCCAAAACCATAAAGGCGGCCAGATGACAGATCATCTGAATTTATATACCCAATTTCAACGGTACACCTAAGGCAGACAGCGCCTAAATTAGCACTGTGTATGCAGGCTGTAGGGTTTTTTAGACTGTTTAGTGTCGAGACATGTTTTATTTGTATAATAAATCGCATGCGGTACAGGAATCGGCGCTCCAAGGCAAACCAAAGCGAGAGAACCGATCTCGCGCGTGCCGAAGGCGACGTCACGTAACTCACATTACTGCGTTGAATGACTGCCGAGTTACGACTCTTTTCAGCCGACGTTAAAAATGGTGGCCCCTTCAGCTATTCTTTCGCCATTATTCACAGAGCACAATCCGTTGAGTGTTAAGCACCCTTTTAATGCCACCGTTAAGGGCATAAGTACTTGTGTCATTGTGCCTCGGCTTATCGCAACCTCAATTGAATACGGAAACTCCACAATGCATTCCGAATCCGTACCTTCGTAATTCCCATCAATCTAATAATAGCGTCAGGCCATCAATCACTTCGATTTATTCCGTTTATTTCCCGAATTCATCGCTGAACAACGTCATTAAAACAACAAAACGCCAGACACCTCAAGAACATCTGTGTAAATTAAAAATATATTTTGATTTCGCTAACGACGCTCTTCAAAGATAGACGTAACAATAATTATTATTTCCACGGAGCATAATAGCGGCCTGTAAAATATTCGCGAAATTATTCGGTTTTCGGCGGCAAGTCATTAGCAAACATTTGTCATTTGCAAACTCGGCCTGACGTTTATCTCTCTGCAATTGATGAACGGATGTTAGGCCACGTAATCAATTGTCCCCAGAGAATGATTGTTGCAAATTCTATCTGAAATTATATTTTGCGTGTATTCATTTACTCGATACCAAATGTTTTGTGTCATGGAAAAGGTATTAAAAAGCCTTGATGGTCCTGAATTTGATTATGGCCGGAACACAAGCATTGTGTTTATTATGAAACCCCGAATTTTATTTTGGGTGATGCAAAATCCCGCTAAAATTCATGCAAGCCGGATGACCACGGAAAGCGCGTTAACTGCCTCGTTGGGTTCCAATACACTTTTCTTAGTACTGACATAAAAAAAGACATTACCCATAAATAAAACTGAACAAAAAAAAAACAGTCAGTTGACACCAGCCTCAGTAGCCTAATTGAGAAGCAGGGCAGAATTTAAACTAATTGGATATTTTTTGTATTTTAATGTAACTATAGGATTTATGAAACAACAAGCAAGCGTTTTACAATAAGCAATGCACTACTTACCATACTTTTGATATGATTCCTAGAGAGTTCATTCAGTTAAGCACCTAGATCTGACAGAAATATCAAACTCATACGCTCACGACTATATCGAAACGGGGTAGTGAGGGCAACATTCAGAAGCCCACATTTTGCCGAGAGAATTAAGAACCCAACGTGACAACGGGCAAGCCAACTGCCGTTAGCAAAAGTATCGGTTTTATCAAAAGATGCGAAAGTCAACGAGCGCCTTTTTTCGCTTCGACCTCCTTCCAACGGGTCCCGAAACTTCTTGCCACAGCTATGATATAGTGAACAACTCAAGTCATGATAATGTGAAGTCTTGAACTTGACGGAGACAGTGTGTTGTTATGAATAATGTAACAAGACGAACAATAATTCATATTTTACCACCAGAAGAAGAAAACAATTTAACGGTGTTACATAAAATGGTTGCCATGCCAAATTACGGCATACGAGAATACAATATACAGACTGGTCTAAAATTGTGTCAACTGGAAGTCCAGAGATAGTGTAACCTTAGGGCTACTGAAATAAAAGTTTTTATTATTTAGATCGTTATTGCTTTAGTCAACTATTCTGGAACTAACTTAAATAATCATAGTCGTTACGAATTCAGCACCTATTTTCAGATAGGCAGTTCCAACAAATTGGTAATTTGAAAGCGCTACTACATTTAATATTGACATATTAATCACTTTGAATTGGAAATAAGTCAACCAACTACTCGCAGTACCTTCAGTTTAATAAATTATTTAACACCCAAATTATAAACATTCACTAAAAGTTAACAACGAGTTCTATAGGTTCCCAGACGATTAACATGTATAGAAATATAATATGTAGGAAGTACGGACAAAGTTGTGTTAGGCATTTGGCGTTTAGATTTATCGTTTTTTGCCATACACTTAGGTCGAATTGTATTTAAATATTAGGTGTATGCCATTGATACAAACAAAGAGAGGAAGATACGTTACGTGCATACTTTGCGAATTCGAAAACTGGTACATGACATTGACGTATGAATGACATGCGCGCAAACAAGTCGCTGTCAATTGGCTTGCAAACAAGTCCATTGGACCTATATCAATGGTGTATACAGAGTTTTTCATGGTGAGGATATAAATCATTATCTACTTGGCTAAACAGTCACACATGTAGCAAGAAGTAAGGATAGTTCTTCCAGTACCTACTACGCCAGTACCTACACAACAGAGTTAAACCATTTTCACATAAAAAAATATCATAAATCTTCATACGTCTGATTCTCCCTAGAACCGCCCACGCAACATGGCCTAGGGCTTAGAACAAATGAAGAGGGTCAAGTTTTAAACCAACTCTGGGGTTTACGTCCTACAAAGAAACTTTTATTACGTTTGCTTTCTTAGTTTCTTTTCAGCGCTCACTCACTCGAATCACTTGAGATTTCTTTCCGGTTTTTGTTAACTTGTTCTAAACAAAGTGCTAGCCTATCGGGAAACCGAGTATTTGAAGTAAATGTAAGTTTTATTTTTCTTTTTCAAGAAGTTAGATGTAGGCAGTTTCAGCAAAATTATGATTATATTGAGTAATTTTGCTCGAATACCCTTAACAGTACGGGCCACTAATCTTGAGAGGTCTGCCTTGAATTTCCTCCGGTTATTACTTATTCCGCCCTCATCAATTTTTATTTCAGTTCACAACCCTACAAAATTTCGTGAGATATATTTTGCTGAAAATTTACCGAGACATGAATAAGGTAGTTAAGAGTAACAAGTGTTAAAACATTTTGACCGGCTCGTTGGAACTTTTTTGGTGCTTAACATCCGAAACTAACTTAAATAATATTAACTGAGTTAAATCTGAAATTAACAGTCACATTGGAAAACTCAGTTGTAGAATACGAGCTAGACTTAAATCTGGAGAACTATAAGTGCAACAAAGTCAACGCATACGTTAAAGCTGACAACAGCCACTTTTTTAATAAGGCAACAGTATTCGATAACCATCATTAAACAAGTACAACCACAATAGTACTGACTACAGACATGAAACTTCTTAACGATACACAAAGTGAAACATTTTCAATACTCCGCGCTTAACCGTCATTTTATTAAGGAAGCTCAAGTCGTAAAATTCCGTGTGTGTAGTGCGGGTCGTGCTAGGAAATTGAATTCCCACAGTGAGCAAGTCATGTGCGATAAGCTGTGTCGACAAATGACCATTGCAAACGTCTTACTCTTCCAAAAGGCACTAACCAAGGTTGTAGCTGTTACACTGGAAAAACAGGCAACTGACCTATTTTTGCTATTTTAAAAACAGTTGAAAATTTTGTAGTATTATTTTGAACCCAATTCAAATCAATACATTTCTTTAAACTTTCATGGTCACTAACTTGTTATTATTTGTTTTGAGTTTCCGATATTTTGCCATTGTTACAAGCGGCATAGTCACTACTGGGGTATGTAAGTTATTCTGTACATGTAGCAATCCCGTATTTTACGATTTAAATCAAAATTTGATTACGAAGGAACAAGGTTACGGTGTTGATAACAATCCAGTACCAAAATCAAGTTTTTTCTGTGAAACCTGATATAGAATAGAATAGAATAGAATTTATTGAACAAAACGATAGGAGTACAAGGCATAACAAGATCACTTATAAACTATAGGTATTACAAATTCACTTATAAACTATGTCACAAATGTTTAAAGAAGGGTAAACGAATATAAAAACTGTGCTACAAAAGACGAGACAAACCCTTACCCGCAGCACCAAAAAAAACGCTAACGATAGGGATACAGTGAACCTGAACTAAAATTCTTAACAGATTTACGTTCAAACGCAACTTGTGTGTAAGTAATATAGGGACGCCTTCAAATTTAATTGACTATGTCGCGAAGATAACGCTCGTCTGATTCAGATGGGTCACTTAAATCTGAAGGCGTCGTACATGTCGCATCGATTCCCAATTTTATCAAGCAATTTGAGCATCTGGTGGTTTTGAGTGCAGAATACTTCCAATGTTGGCCTTCCAATCGATTCCACAACTTCTCGGACCAAGCTTACTTTTGCAGCTTAAAGGTATATAGCACGAGCATAAATTAATTAGTTTTTTTGTAATTTCTACGTGTTTTGTTACCATGGGCTTAAGGAAGCTTTACGTGATTTAACTAACAATAGAGAGAGCAACGTGTACGGGATTAAAGAAATTATTCGCAGGTTGAAGAAGCAGTGGGCGAGGGAAGAGTTCGCTGGTACATCATCAAAACTATTTGATCTTTCCGGCTTAGAAAAAATATCCAGACTGTTTTATAAAAGCAATTTTAATGTTACAACGGCAAAGACGTTTGTTGTACGTCACTCGAATTTTAAACAAGTGAATTAAAATTTTAGTCGTGTTATGATGAGGTTGCTCTTCATAGACCACTCTTAAGGGCACATTATACTAATAGTGGCTGTACACATCGCGCAGTGCTTAAAGACGTGAGACTAGCTAAAAGAAACAATGCTTCCATAAAAAACATAGGCCTTCTTGGTTGGTATGGCGGATTGAGATATTGACCATAACATTGTTGAGACATCGCTGCTTTGGAAGAATAGCGTATTATTACCAAATACTACAAAATTGATTTTTTAACACCATTCAACGTAAAATGGTCTGTTTTGTATACTCAGTAAAGATCGTATTTCTATAACAACAATTACGGTCATGGCACCACCGAAAGACTGTTTCCTATTGGTCAATTTGGGGCGCAATTTTGATATACAGCGTTGTATCGCCAGTTGCAACTTGTCTTTAGAAGTAAACATTTCGTTGGTTTTCCGGAATATGGTCATATTACAAAATAATACTGATTTTGAGTGAGAATTTATCAAGGACACTGCATTATTTCGACATGTGACACTATTGTTTAGAATAATAAACTGGGACTTTTATACACTTCTCTTAAACAAAGTATCATTTGGAAGTACTACATTGTTCTACCAAAAGTGAGTATGACTTGAATGTATTAAAATTAAAAACAACTGTTTACAATAAAAAATGGGGTTGACGGTATTTGCACAATCAAAAATGAAACGTTTTTCTAGATAAATTATTATCGTCACTGTAGTTGTATTTTTCGTATTAAGACTGTATCCGTTAAAGAATCTATCGTATTGTTGTACTTGATACAGTATTTCAGAAAAAAAACAACCCAAAAACGCATTTATTTTTTTAATGACAGATACCTACCTAACTAATCCAACTGATTATTATGATCTCAAAGTATTTTAGTTAAATATTTAGATAAATTTTTTAAATAACTAAAAACTGGAGACTTATATAAACTCTGTTTCGTGTTTAGAATTTAGAAAATCCTTGTAATTTTAAGTTAAATAACGGATTTGTGGAAGCTGTCCATGCGGTTGGATCCAGGTTTTTCAAGACTGGCTGACGGAATAAACTGCAGAATCTTTTGACCCACACTTTCGACCTTATGACTGAACGTCTGTCTTTGACACTGCAGTGCCCTGATGACGCTGGTAACTATCACTCCTTCTTGTGACACAAAATCCGTGTCTCTAACACAAACCGTGGTTACAGAGACAATCGAACGAATCAAAGGTTCCAAAGTGTTCGCAATGCGACCCGAATTCCGTGTCTTCAACACAAATCGTGGTAAAGAGACAATCAAACGGAACAAAAACGGAGGGTTCCGAAGTGTTCGCAAGAGACAAGTCTATTGAGCAGAGTTGGTTGTGAAAACTGAAGTTGGAGGATGGCAGTGTTGCGACGACGAAAGAAGCGGTGTTAATGGAGGTTGAAAGATTCTACAATAAGCTTTATACCTCTATCGCCGAAGCCGTTCCTAGGGTCTTTTGCCGAAAGACCCCAAAGCCAAGCTAACCCGCCACTAAAGATATCCTGAACATCAGGCTGTACGAGATTAGGATGGCTCTTAAACAGCTTAACAACAACAAGGCACCGGGCGACGATGGAATGGAATGGGTTCTTAGAGTTCATTATAGGCTATTTGATTCCGTGTTCGAAGGTACAACGCTAGAGGCATGGACCAGAGAAAAAGGAGACAACTTGTTGAAGAACTGTAGAACCATCTCGCTTCTGAGCCATGTCTACAAGTTGTCGAGTTCGAGGGTGATCACGAACCGTCTCGCACGCAGGTTCGGTGACTTCCAGCCTCCCAAACAAGCCGGATTCCGAAAAGGCTATAGTACCATTATACCACATTCATGCGCTGCGGCAGATTAAACAGAAGACCGAAAAGTGCAATCTGCCACTTTGCTTATCGTTTTTAGACTATGAGAAAGCCTTCGATTCGGTCGAGACTTGGGCGGTGCTGCAGTCTCTTCAACGCTGCCACATTGACTATCGGTACATCAAAGTGATGAAGTGCTTATAAGCGAATGCCACCATGTCAGTCCGAATGCAGGAGCCGAGCAAGAGGGCGATTTCTTTGCGAAGGGGGGGACCGTCATCTCTCCGAAACTGTTTACGTCGACATTGGAAGACACCTTTAAGCTCCTGGAATTGCAAGGACTCGGCATTAACATAAATGGCCAGTATATGACTCACCTTCGGTTTGCCGACGACATAGTGGAAGAGCTCGGCAGCATGCTCGAGAACCAGTCTCCCAGACGCGATTGAGGTTCTCGAGCATGCTCGACAAGTGAGCATGAAAATTAACATAGACAAGACAAAGGTCAAGTCAAACACCCGTGTTACGGCCACTCCAGTATCTGTTGGAGGTCCAATTCTCGAATCTACGACAAGTAAATCTACTTAGGACAAGTGGTTAAAGTAGGTAGGTCTAATTTCGAGAAAGAGGTAGATCGTCAAATCCAACTCGGCTGGGCAACGTTCGGGAAATTGCGTATCCTTTTCTCTTCCGACATACCTCAGTGCCTCTACTGGTCTACGACCAGTGTGTCTTGCCAGTGATGACATGGATCTGAGACATGGTCATGGACAAGTCACCCAACGGGCTATGGAGAGGGCTATGCTCGGTGTTCCGCTATGAGATCGAATCAGAAGTAACGAAATCCGTAGGAGAACTAAGGTTGCCGACGTAGCCCAGCGTATTGCAGGTTGAAGTGCCAGTGAGCAGGGCATATAGCACTAAAAACTGATGGCCGTTGTTGCCAGGAAGTCTTCGTGTGGAGACCATTTGACGCCAAACGCAAGGTGCACGGATGACCTCATAAAGATCGCGTGGTTTCGGTGGATGCAGGCCGCCTACAACCGGCCGCTCTGAAAATCTATGAGGGAGGCCTATGATTAGCAGTGGACGTCATGTTGCTTATGATGATGAATTTTAAGTTGATAAAAGTTATGTTGTTCTGTTTTGAGATTTTTAATTTTTTTTCGGTTTCCAAATTTACAAGATTCAAAGCTACAATCATTACTCAATAAACTTTAGCCATTTTTAAAGTTTAACACTTTCTTATTTTTCTCAGTTTAGTATGTTCATTCATTGCTGTAAAACCAGTTAATACTTTACCTTTCCATAAAACATGTTACTTACAGCAAGAATTTCTGTAAAACAACGACTGAATTGGTACTGTAACACTATTGATTTAAATGAAGTAATGCTAAGATGTCACAACTCAAATTGTAACAGTGTCACTAAGAAAAACATCGTGAATATTTTGTGTTATTTCAAAAAACACCTCTGTTATTAAAATAACCTTATTTTTTTCTTGTATTTTTTCGTAATAAGCCAGTAATCTTCATAAGTTTGTCTGTGCTATTTTGTTTTAAGTCCGAGACGTGGTAGTCATTCTCAATTTTTAATACTAAATTTATATTAATTTCTAAAAAACATTCATTAAATATGAATTCCAATATATCTTTCGTGTTTTTGTTCAAGTCTCATCAACATTTGCGCAGTAAATGAAAAAATACAGCTTCTTGAGATTTTAAAAAACTTTGAAGTGCTCTCCTGAAAAATTTACCCATTTTGAGTTACGACAGTATTCTTCCAAGGCAGCGACATGTTTTTGTTTTGTGAAACAGTATCCTAAGTGAATAGGTACTAAATTCTTTTCACTGGTTGAACAGCCCTGATTCATGCTACAGACTTAGTACTCTATGTGTGTTACTGGTAATTGGGTTAACGTTAGCTTAGAACGGAACTAATGTGTAGGTACAATGCCGTATACTAAACAGGGAAAGGCTAAATACGAGCAGCGTTTACTACGCTTTGCTGGGTTTTCCAATGGCATTTCTAGTCATACAAAGTAAAAGCGTTTTTACACATTATTGTTTCAACAACGTTTAAAAAACTCTTTTGATGACGGTCAATGTTATCGTTGACCGTCATCAAACAGACCGTAATAGCTGCGTTACCACAGCCGATTTACAGGTGGAACGTCAGGAAGACTAGTCAAGAGCAACATGACAGCGTGTACCTACACTTTCAACGTGTTAACAACTATAAAATTGATTGATAAGGTGATAATGTAATTTTTGATCTGAGAACTTTCAGTGTCATCTTAAACATTTATGACGCTTTCTATAGATAGGAATATGCAGCCAATAAATTGTTAGTTCCACAAATCCAATAGTCTTCAAAGGAAACCTTTCAGAAACTGAATGCAAAACAAAAATCATAGAAATGTCAATTTAAGAAGCTTTGATAAAGAAGAAGTGAAACGGCTATGTGTAAGGTGACAGACGGGAAATTGTTCTTAGAAAAAAAATATGAAAAAGCCTTTATTGCCGAGAAATTAAAAAAGTTGAAAACTTAAGCAAAAACAAATAATTACATCTAAATGTGCTAACATAAAAAAATGCTGACGATGGGTGCCAGTCTCACCCACAGATTCACAAAACGTCCAAGGGCGTACCCAGGATTTCAGCTAGGAGGGGGCAGCTCATACCTGTTTCGTTTTTCGTAGAGAGAGTAGGAAACACGTTTTTAATTCCCACTTGTAAGGAAAATTGACTTCTAGGGGGGGGGCAGCTGCCCCTCCCCCCTGCCCTACCTGGGTACGCCCTTGCAAACGTCAATCAACGCTAAGCACGCGCTCACGCTCTTGCTGTCCCGTAAAATGTCAATAGAACTGAAAGGGACAGCATGACGTTTGTGAATTCGGGGGTCAGTTGAGTATTCTACGGAGTATTACTTATCCCAGCGTTAGTTTTCAGACTGGCCCCTGAGACAAGTCAGTCGACATGGAAAACACGAATACCAATCTTACATTATTATCTCTACGATTTCATAAACAATTAAATGTATATCACGTATATTTGTACGTATGTTTAGAAATCTGTTTTGACATCCAGTTAAGATAAACTACGAATGTGGTGGTTCTTAGAAGTTAAACAAGTTTTAAAATTGAATTATGTGTAGTTCCTTTGAAAGCGCATTCGTATCGCGTAGTTCAGTAATAGGGTTGATGAAAACTATTCACTCCATTCTAAAGTATAAATTAAATTTGTTTGCAAATGTGTCCTTGCGTGCTGTTTTCTTTTTAACTTTTATTACTTTTTAATAGTAAAAGATTTGAGCATGAGATTTCTGTTCTTATCTTCATTACCTACTTCAAGTGCATAACCGTAAGTTCACGCACGAAATGCACTTGAAGTAAATAAGTCGATTTTTTATGTCGTCTATTCTCTATGGTAAAGTGTAGTGAAATACATCATGTTAGTATTTTATTAAGTCATGTTTTAAATATCCATAAAATTTACCAAAGCGAACGCGTTAAGAATTGCGCACACTGGCTACCTGGTTCTTTATAAACACATTATTTTTATATTGCCATTCAATTCGACGACCGATGTGGTGTTATAGTCAAGAAGTTAGCAACAACAATAAAAGTCGCACAAACAAAGATTTATGTGCAGGAACATGTCTGTTCATAGTAGCCTTGGATTTTCCTAAGAGATTTTTCAAGTTGTTAATCGGAAGTTAAATATTTGAAATAATATTTCTTCCGAATGTTAGCCTATAACATTGATGAAATCACCTTGGCTCATAGGGTAAAATATACCAGAAAGATTCGGCTGGTCTGTTAATGGTCTCGGTAGCATAATTGGAAGTGCAGTCGCCCGGCTTGCGAAAGATGCGGGTTCGAGTCCTGCCTGATGCCAACATGACCAAATGTCTTTTTCTGGTTTTCAGATCTTTTGTAGTAGGCCAGTAGAAATCGACACTAAAAAACCCTAAATTCGCAAAGCACGATGTAGTGCTGCATTTTTGGTATGTTGTTTGGATCAGTTAGGGTGATGTAAATCCCAATTTGCAACTTCGAAAAAGTTGTGCTCGCTGCGCACCACGTGATAAACTGCGAAAATTTAGGATTTTTTTCACTTTTTGCTCTAAAAGTCATAAACTATGCGTTTCCGACAAGTAACATTCACTACATAAATAAAGTTAATTAAATTTGCAACAATTTAAGCCTAACCGCAGCTCTCTCAACCTTATAACAACTAAGCTGTGGCCTTTCAAAGATAGTCAGTTTTTCCCGAAATATTGAAATTAATGCCACGTTTTTTAACTATTACCACTGTACTGTCACCTTCCTTGATTGCCAGCCGACACACAAAGCAGACTCCCGATGGAACCGACATTTTTACATGAATCACTCACAATATGCATATCAAAACATAAGCTGGGAGTACCCCACGCGGTGAAGGCGGTAACAGTGTAAACTGGCTAAAACTCCCATCAACTAAACAAATGCCTTCGGGCTTATGTTTTGGTTTTGATTTTCGCACAAGATAGTAATTGGAAGTAGCCTAACGCAGGGGAGCAGCCAAAAAAGTATTATCTTATTAACGCGAACGAAGTCAGGCTAAATAGTCATAAAAATGTCGGTTCCACCGGGAGTCTGCTTTGTGTGTCGGCTGTCATTCAAGGAAGGTGACAGTACAGTGGTAATTGTAAAAAAACGTGGCATTAATTTCAATATTTCGGGAAAAACGAATCATCTTCGAATAGCCACAGTTTAGTCGTTATAAGGTTTAGAGAGCTGCAATTAGGCTCAAATGGTTGCAAATTTAATAACCTTCATTTGTGTAGTGAATGTTACTTGTCGGAATCGCATAGTTTATGACTTTTAGAGCAAAAAGTGAAAAAAGTCCTAAATTTTCGCAGTTTATCACGTGGTGCGCAGCGAGCACAACTTTTTCGAAGTTGCAAATTGGGATTTACATCACCCTAACTGATCCAAACAACATACCAAAAATGCAGCACTACATCGTGCTTTGCGAATTTAATGTTAATATCCACTGGCCTATAGGTACATGTTTAGAAAAACATGAAATACCATTTTTATATGTAAAATAAGAAACATTAAAAACACATAAAATAAACTGAACATACCTATGTGCTTATTGATAATACAAATAACTGATATAAAAGACAGCACTGTTGCACTGACAGTTTGTGGTGGTGGCTTTAGCACTAGCAATTGCTGGGCAAAAGCCACCACCACAAACTGTCATCCTATCTGGCAAAAGGTCTTAAGTATCTATAGACAGAAAAACCCGGCCTCATTCTGCTAACAGTCACGCCTCTGATTATTCTCTGCTTGCCAGCAGGTTAGTATGACTTCCTTCACCCAGCGGTGAGCGGTCCTACCAAAAGTGGTCAAGACACACATTCACCAGCGTGAATGTGTGTAACAAATACAGTAACTTAATCGATATTATTGACTCATTTGCCAAGGTCAGATCATTCCTGTCTCGTGGGTGACTGGCTAAATATGGATAAATTCTCTAATTTGCCTAGTCGTAAACGAAAAAAATTGAGTTGTTAAAATTCAATTTAGTTTTATTAAGTAGTAAAGTTACCATTGCATGAGATGTGAGTAATAGTGCAATCAAGCGTTGGTAAACCTGAAATATAAATTGTCATGTACTTACTGTATAATATTCAGATAAAAACAAGATCGCACCAGTGTAAGCAGTCACAGCCCAAGTGCCTACCGTTCAAGCGAATAGTCGGTGGTCACCAGATTTACTATCTACACGCATGAGCGATTTCTGATGTGCCACGTTAACGCACCCGGGGCCCATTTCCTGGGTCTCGATATATTATTTAGACCTGTGTATGTTGTGTTGACTGCCTCGCTTAATATATTGGAGATGATATTGAAGATCAAGATATGTATTAAGACCTATCTGGTGGTAATTACCTAACGATACCTCTTTCCGGATGCGATACGACAAGGGGGGCTAAAACGGTAACATTTTAGCATTTCATATTATGAAACATCTAACTGACGTTTCATCTAGGCCGCGGTCCGTTTCGAGTCAAAAGTGAGTAATAGCGCGCTGACGTCGCTCACGTTCATACAATTTATCAATTCGGGATGCGTGTCAGCGCGCTGTTACTCACTTTTGACTCGAAACGGACCGCGGTCTAGATGAAACGTCAAATAGATGATTCATAATATGAAATGCTAAAATGTTGCTGTTTGAGCCCCCAAGGTTTATTTACTTGGTTGTTTGAGGTTATTTATTGCACAAGAATGAGATTAGTACAAATGGTGGACCTAATGCCAAAAAAGGCATCCTCTATCAGTCAACCATAGGGCCATAGGGCATATAGGTTATAAGCAGTAACTTATTCGGTGTGCCTTTTATCAAAGGCCACAACCTCCTCCAACCTTTATTATTCTCGTCCATTAGCTGTTTTCTTTTTCCAGAAGGGTCCGAGGGTTATCTTCAGCTGATTCTCCGAAGTCTTGTTTCGTGACATCTGCTCATGTTTTTAAATACAAAGAGCTATTTTCCGCTAACCCATAATTAAAAGCAACACAAACTATTACTGCCATGCTGACTGAAACATTCAGAAGCTAATACTTTTACCGATGCGGCAGAAAAGTCATTGAATGGAGACCATTCAAAGGCCAACGCAACGTGAAACTACCAGACGAAGGTCACAGGGTTTCGAAGAATGCAGGCTGCCTACAACCAGCCGCTCTAGAAATCTATGGTCTATGATTTTTTATGATTTTGATGACGATGAACAACCAGTTCATGATAAAACTATCGATAGCTTGACATCACTATTCTTAACACAACACACACAATAAGCGAAAACACACACACAGCACAAAAGCTGCACTGCTGCTATAAAGAAGCTGTTGTAGCTTGCATGACTCTAATAACAATTTCATTCCGGCTCCATACTCGTTGGGTGGTTGGCTTCATTAAGCTGTTGCTCAAATAAACAGAACTGTTAATAGCTGACTAACGAAATATTTAATTAAAACAGCCTTGCCGACTTAGGCAAAATATAACTGTGTAGGTATGTTAAAGAAATATTCACTGACTGGATACTGTCTGGCAAATGAGCTATTAAACAAGATGCCACTTGCTTCGTATCGTCTAATCTATAACTTTTATTTAAAACTTGCCAGCAAGATGAAATAAAAAACACTGGACATTTTCCACACTGCGCCATCTAGCCCCAAATACTAGACAACGGATAAACATACTCGAATATATTGTTTAATTCAATACAGTTTGATTTAGTTCCTACTAAACACAATTCTTACTATTCGTTTCTAATAACAAAATTGGTGTAAGAATATTTTTCACATTTCCATTATTTATGTAGGCCGGTATATGTATTGTAATTTCACGGGACAACAAATCGTATACAAAGACTTAAATAAACAAGAAAGCATAGGCAGGGCCAGATAATTCACAGATACAGTACAAATATTTGCGACGGAATTGAGAAGCAAATACGAGTAGGATCGCGATGGAGCCCAAGTATCGGCTCTCGCCAACCTTTTTTAATATTTACACCAAATCAGTTTACATGGCGCTGAAATATTGGAAAATGCTCTAGTTTTTTTATTGGCACTTTAAAAAGCTTTCATCTTGCCGCTGCGGAGAATAGTGTACTCATAATGCTGTGATGCATCACCATGTTATGAGAGTCCCTGCAGTTACTGATTAATGGCAGCGGCGAAACCACTTTCCTTTTAGTATTAAAAATGTCGAAGCAAGAATTCGCTGCACTTTCTGCGAACAAATAAGGTTTAAAACGCTGCAAAGATCACATAAAATGGCTATTCGTCAAAAAGTTACACAAGTCATACACTAGTTTATTTTTCTGATAGCTCTTTGGGAAATACAACAATATACATTTTAAGATACATTGTGGTCAAAAACATTTAATCTATAACGAATTTATCACGTGACACAGCGGACAAGCCAATTATTACACAAGCCCAAAAGCTGACGTTAATATTTCACAATTTACGGTAAAACGTGGTAAAACTGAGGCTTTCTCTTCGTCCTACCGGACCTGCCTCCCAAAGGTCTTGCTAAATAAATGAGTTTTCAATTTGCCGGCCGCTGCCCGCGGCGTATTTTGTGGCCGTCCATAAATTATTATCATTAATCCATACTTTGGGTTGGTGTTACCTGCACGAAGAGATGGGCTCTAGGTAAGCTGTTTTAATTCCAGCTAGTTGATTAGATTTTCGAGGGATTATTCACTTGTAACTTAAACAGATAATAATAACTTGGCATATGGTTTGGCGAATGCAGAACTCACCATCTTGTAACGAAAACTACGACGAAAAATACTGAAAGTCTCCATATGAGGCAAACTTCTGTTAAGAAGACGTCTTAAGCTTTTTCTATTATACTATAGCGGCAGCTCGCGACTTTGTCCCCGGGGAACCGTGGTTCTTGACCTATGTGTGTTTGATGATGCAAATAAAGGTCTTATCTATCTACTTATCTAAAAAGTGCCCGTAAACGATATTAAATTTATTTGGTTATCGATGAAATTTGAAGTATCTCTTTCATGCTTTTCATTCTTGGAAGGTACACGTTGTGAGCCGTGGCGAAGCTAGCCATGCCAAATTCCATGCCAGCCGGTTTCTAGAGGTATTCGTCTGAATAACCGATAAAACTAAGTTGCAAGACTTTAGTAAATCGTTCCACCTGTTATACGTATTATTACGATAACTACTCGTATTTCCAATGAATTAGGAACATATTTATGAATATTACTTACTACGTAAAGTTTTCTATAAAGACAAAGGTCCACCAGTGACTTATGGATCTAAGACCTAACCACCCACCCGGGGCCTCATAAGAAAGCTCAAGGTCACCCCACCTAGAGTCAATAGGGGTTATTTCGCTATGACATCGCATTTGCAATAAGGAAATACGTGAAAGAGTTACCGGCATATGCTAACGAATCAGCTAGCCAGTTGAAGCTACAGTGGGTGGGGCGCATTGACCGAAACTTCTTAAATGGTAGATCATTCGAAGGCAAACGCAGCGTGTGTGTTTTTCAGCAGTAGACGCGACACGGCTAATGATAATGATGATGATATAATAAACATTTTATACAGGAACCTGATTCTAAACTGACCATAACTTGTTATTAAATGGGTCATGGATTCAATTCGATATAAATAATGAGAATAATAGACAGACATAGAACTATGACCAAGGTACAATCAAAATACTCATACAGTCGGTTCCATTTAGATCATTTTATGAACCGGAAGCAGAAAAGAAATAAGATTGCAGTTCAAAGAAGAAACTACAGCGAAGAGCTACACTTGAAGCGTTGTCCAAATTACAATATTAAAGCACAGGGGAACAGATGTTTTGCTTGAGCAAACCAAAAAGGAACAAACAGTAATCTTCCATCATGTAGCGTAATAAATAATACTCTGAAAGGAATAGAGCAAGGAAAGCCTCGCGAATATTTTATCTAAGCTATCTTATTGTTCACCAGTATCACGAATAACCATTGTCAGTCATTGCATTCAACCCGTTCGCAGTTCCGAAACCTTCATTGTTATAAATCACCCGGAGACATCAGCGCTTCAGCCTAGGTACCCACTAATAAAATCTGAGTGCGAAAGTCTGTTTTATATCCCAACGAAGAACACATATCAATCAGTATTAAAGAAAGTCGCGTCGAAAATAAATAAGAAAGCCGGGGAAGTCAGAATTCACAGTTCGTAAACCCGACATTTCTACTTAATGGCTTTTATAAATTTTCTATGCCGCTGTTATTGGCCGATAAAGAAGGATGCGGTCATTGGACCGATGTAATGTACTTATTATACAGTCGTCTTTGTCTTTCACAAGTACTAATATTGTGTTTACAGCCCGTGTCGAGCGTTTATAACCAGCAATAATTGTTTTTATTGAGCAAATTTAACTGCGGGTTTGCGTAATTGTATGGGATTCATGGGTTCCCGACGAGTTTATGTTGTATCAGACAATGAACGGAGTTAATGTTATTAAAATGAGCTCCGACTCGATGAAATATATCTCTGCCAACAGAGATATCGGGAGCGCGATACTAAAAGAGTACAATTTTATATCCAACGCCTACGTTTGTATTCTTATTTATGGCCTTAATCGAACAGCGTTTATTGAGTTTCGCTCTTCCTTGTCTTACAAATTAAAGTTCATTATTTTACTATCACATTTTCTATTTGTTTCATGTATATTATTTAACTTGATTCTAAAAAAATAACAGAACATACATAAGAGACAATGCATCAATTTTCCAAACAAACACAGTTTCAAACTAGCGTGGAAAGTGAAGTTTTTTTGTTTTTTGTACCCACAGCAATAAAAATAACGCGTATCTATTGATTAACGTTTGTTTTAAAAAATAAAGGAAATACGTGTGCAAATTTGGCACCAAAATACAGGAACAAATGAAGAATTTAGAATAGTGCTACAAGATGACACAATAAATACAGAGTGTTTTTTTTGTGAAGTCAGCTCGTTCGATTACACTACAGCAGCAGTGGAAAATATGCAGCTTAAGTTTTTTAATACAGCAAAAACAGGCTCCGAGTTTCCTATGACCATTTTTAAATATTCCTTATAGTTCGGGATTTGACCTGCCACGCCCAATTGAAAAAATATGAAAATTTAAAAAAGAGAAGCAATGCTATCGTTAACACATCACGCATTATGATACTTTCTCTAAACGAAATTTCTGGTCAAAGTTTCAAGGTGTATTGAGGCTTACAAATAATAGGGTCGTGGTTAATTTGATGACAAAGTAATATATAGTTTGTGAATACGTCAAGCTAGATCTACTTATCTATCAGATAGATAGATATTCTTTATTGTACAAAAACATTACATTTCAAGCAAATTACAGAAAACAATGTACAATTTAGGCGGTCTTATCGCTAGAAAGCGATCTCTTCCAGACAACCCTCAGGTAGAGGATCGTGAGTGAATAAAATAAAACAAATGTGGGTGAGCTAAAATAGTAGAGTCAGTCTGCAATAATACAGTTAGCGTGTGTTAATAGTGATGATAACATACTTGGACTTAAAGCTAATTACCTATAATCCACACTGCAACAACATAAAGTAATTTAGCACATTCAAAGATAACGGTTCCTGTCAAATTGCTTGGCTGTATGTATTTTCAGATACAACAATAACTAAACAGACCACAACGTAAGATCCAATTTTTCTCCGCAAATATATTTCTACCCGTCTGTGAAGGACAACCCCTAACAAAGACCATTAGTTATAGCGGTCCCATGAACCGCGATCCCCCTTAATGATAGAGGTCTAACAATGTCATGCTCCTAAATGGTTCAATGGAGCATTTAATCATGGCAGAGTTTTTCCTAAAATTTACGGTCTTCAATAAACAACTCAATTAAAATTTGACCAAAGGTATTTTCTAAAAACCACCGACAATACACGATTCAAACCTTCTGGGAGGGCATCTAAGGTATTCTATCGTAAAGGTTTGTCTGCCGGTCTATCGGCAGCTGCAGCTATCAAGAAATTCCGTGGTAGTTTCATCTTGTAGCGTCCCTTTAAAGTGACTCAGAGTAGTCAAATCCTATCGTGGAGTTCAAGAAATCCCTAATGAGCCTGACAATCTCATTTTGCTTTCACGCGAGGTCTATGAAAGGTTTTAAGATATAATTTGCAGATTGCAATTCTTTAGCGAGTAATTGGCACAGCTGCTGATTGAAGTTGCTGCATACATTTAGTTCAGTTTCTAAAATTATTTCAAAAATATTCATTTTTAGTCAACGTAATGGACTTTAATAGAGCTTTTAAAATAACTCTATCCATAAATACAAACCCAAGCGTTCAAAAATCTACTCTAACTTCTTGAAAACAAATCAAAACACGTTGCCGTTTTCATACTGTGCTAACAGTGTATCGTTTAAAAGCAAAAGTTGCACGGACTATGAAAATAAGTAACACGATAAAAGCGAGCTTTCGAACCTGCAGGGCAGTTTTGAGCGAGCGCTTAAGGCGATACTACCGCGTTTCGCCCAGAAGTTTGAACATTTCAGATTAAATCACATCAAAATGTGTAAGATAATGAATTTGAGATAAATTAACTGAATGTTTAAAATGTCATTCTACCCTATCCACGAAATTTTGCTTAGATAATTGACTACAAGAATGTTTTCAAGACTACTCAAGATACGTTTAGAAAACCAAGATACAAGTTACAGGGAATTACAGAATTACCAGAAGAAAACTCGATGGGATTCAAACCAGCGTTTTTTTCTTGTAATTCTATCTTTAATGCTGAATCATTGATTATGTTATAAAAGATAAGTAATTTTCCCCCAATATTAGGGAGAAATAAGAAGTACAAAATCCTTTCTTTATCTTTTTACATTATATGGGTTTGCTCTTGACCACAATATATCCCAAGAGAGGAAATGCGTTCTAATATGCGTTCTACACTGAAGAATCTCCCTCAAAAACTAGCGGCTTCAGAATTATTCTATACGCATAATTTCTTTTTCTTGTATATAACATCCTGTTTAACCTAACATCTCCCTGAAGATCAAAAAGCGTTTTAATTTCTGCAAACGTTTTTGTATAACTTAAAGATTTAGAAATTCTAGAACGATGGAAACTTGATTTGACATAAATCGGAAATTAAAACAATCAGATCAATTAGTGCTATAATACAATAAAAGTTCAGCTCTTGACGAAAAAGCTCAACATACCTCTTTCATTGCCACAATTCTTTCTCCCTCGGCACCGACGCATACCGACGTTTCCCTTTACCGAAAAACGAGGGATAAATGTTTGTGCATAAATTTGGGAGCTCATACACGGGCGCAGTTTACGGGGAACACTCCCACGTGACCTATCGCCGCCTTCCATATATACGAACAAACAATTCTCGTGTCAATATAGTTTAGAGAAGGAAGTAATCACAGGAGAGTCCTTTATTCGCTTTTGCTGTGAGATATCCATTGCGGTTACAATATTATGGCAATGTTGTCATTATAAATACCAGTATCATCATCATCATTCACTATCATAAGCCATTCACGCATATTTTGAGACCAGCAATCGGCTTTCTGTCTCCGCTGGCGTTAAAAAACAGCAATGAAAAACCTAAGCAACCTGAATCATGGCATATTCAAATTAGCGCCTTATTTTGAAGTCTGAGCTCTTAACGTTTCGTTCACTATTATGGTGAAAGTCGGCGTGGCTCTGACTACATCGTTTAGGATTGCAGACATATTACAATCAAACAAGTAGCTCAACTTGGCCCCCGAGCAAGCGATAATTGTCTAAACATGTAGAGATGACGCTACGCGTGCGGCAGTGGCGTGAGGGTAACGAAACCCACAGATGCGCGGTGTTACTTACGGCTCGGCCGCGATTGCTGCGCCAGTGGTATCGTTAGAATCAATAAAACCGCCAGTGACACAAACAAGCTGCGCTCTGTCTTAGAAGTCTAACTATTTATCACATTAGACACATCAATATTACAAATACGCTTACAACTATATCACAGTATAACCAGTATGGTAACTTCATTCATACCCAGCGAGCGCAGCTTGTTTGTGTCACTGACGGTTTCATTGATTCTAACGATACTCCTGTCGCTAAACACAAACAAACTTTTCTTGTCTTTTTGCAAACTGTTAACAGCTGTAGAAAAAGGAGAAGGAAAAGTCTCATGCGTTTTGTTGGAAAAACGGTGAAAGAGGAGCAAGAAAAGATAACATTCGTGTTTGGCTTGCTAGAGTTTGCACTCGTTATTTGAAACAATCACAAAGTAGCTAATATCTTATCTGCACCTTTATATCTTTATAAAATATTATTATCTGCGCTTTTGGCAATTTATACTCAGTGACTTTTAAAAAAATGCAAAATTCAGTTTGGAAAACTATGTAAGTCAGTAGGCAACATTTAACTCGTACAGCGTTTTTACAAAAATGTTGTTTTATGGGACTTGAAAGATACTGTGCTGTCAATTCTAATTTTAGTTTTAGTTTAGTTACAAAAACACTGTATATGATGACTACTATTTCTACTATCCACATTTATCCATATCTATATTCCACATTTTCTGGATCAAATCCATTATAACTAGAAAGTTTAGTATCTCCTTACTTTATAGTAGTAGCTCTTTTGTATACAATCGAATGCACTATAAACAAGTTCAAACAGAAAAATGAAACCATCAATAAAGGATGTAATACTACTAAGTCCAAGAGACAAGATTATTCTACGTGCACGCCTGAGCCAATTGCACTAGGGCTATTGCAATCGTGATTCATGGACGAACGCTTGTTTAGTGAAGCAATTGTTGTTGCTGTACGATAGGAAACTGAACGGATCTTGTATTTGTAGGGTATTTTAAAAGGAAAAACTTATGTATGTAAAGTTTTTTCTTGGATTCATGTGCTTTAATACACTTTTGCACGCCCCTCGCCAATCATAATTGTCTGCCATATTTTTGGCACCCAACGTGGGACCTCGGTTAGACAAAAGCAATTTCGAGTTTTGCCGGAATACTCGTATACCTATCCATGTACAATAAGAAACACAAACTATGTCAAGCAACAACAGGTTAGCATAGGCGACAGTAAACATTTCTTTGTTATTGGCGCCCAGCCCGGGACTACCACTTTCGCTAAAACACCGGCCTCTAGTAAAAGTTAATCAAACGTGAATTTCACTTACTGGCCAGGGGTCGTTCGTTTTGAAGGACCATTACATTGGCGATGGAGTGACCCATCAATTTAGCTCCACGCCGACCGCACGCGGTCGCCGGGCCTGTGGCCGACATGTGAAACGTTTTATTACGGTTCAGGAAAAACCGTTACAATAACGCAGCTCAAGAGCACTTCACTAAGACCCACCATACTGGAGACGTATTACTTGAGGGCGCCTTGTCTTGCACAAGCAACCGGGTCATTGTTTCGAATAAAAGATAATGTATGTAATAATATTTAATAGGTGGAAACAACATACGCTAACGTAATCAGGCACAAAATATATTCACTTGAGCTGATAATAATATGTTACTGAGATAACCCGTTTTCACTTTTACCATCCCGTCAAATCTACACATGTCTCCACTTGTGGATTCGTCTAATAGAAACTGTCTTACTCCGGGGTAGTATTTCGTCCTGAATGACAAGTTTAGCTTGAAAGCTAATTTAAAAAGTAAGGAAACCCATCTGAAAAAAATAACACACCTAAGAATAAAAGATAATATAAAAAACTGATTATGAGCACTCGGATTTGTTCCCAACGAGTCACACTGTAACCAGTCACTGGTTGTTAAAATGTCCTAACAAGTCACAGAGTGACAGTTCACAGTGTGACTCGTTGGGAACAAGCGCTGTCTAACTTGTTAAACCTTAGTTTGTGAACCTGTAAAGTGAATGTTAGAAATGTTTATTGATTCATGAGAAGTATTTGTTATTTCACGACTGGTGATTGGCAAAGTTTGAAACAACTGATAAATACAGACAAAGGAAGGACAACTGTTTGCGGAAATCCTAAACCAATAAGCAATGCCCGCATAAAGCTCAAGAACAGTTGAAATTAATTGATATTAAAGTTTCCAATGGACGTTTCTGTAATCTGATATCTATTTCACAATCAAGTTCTTGGAACCATGGAAAGTTTAGATCCCATTTATCACTCTACACATGCAACGAATCACCCCTTTTGGCAAAAATTGTTTATCTGATTTTCATTTCCTAACCAACGTTTCCCAGAATTTCATGCCGCCGAATAATCATTAGGCAATTCTGTTTCTTTCCTAAATCTCACGGTTAACAACTGTACGTTTGGTCTTTTCAAAACAACAACTTTTTTGTACAGAAAAAACATACTTACTCGAACATCGCACACAAATGTGTTGTCAAATGCAAATGCGGGTTTGGTGTCGCACTTTGCGGAAACCAAACCCGCGACCTCTGGTGGAACTGCCTACTTCTTAAAAGCATTATACCAACTTGATTGTCAAGATATTAATACTCAATAATATCTTCCACTTCTGGCTTATTATCATTCTCGACAAGAGACGGAAAGCAATGCGGCAAAATTTTTCGATTTCAGCTGAGGCAATCGAATATGTTTTATTTTTTTACTGAAATTCGCCGTCAATATTACCGCGTAATTGCAGCTGAGGCTAATCTCGTAAGAATAACCAATCTTCCAATATGAAAGAATCAAACGAACCAGTGGGGGCTATTTTAATAAATGCCGATTCAAATTCGGGGTGGCAACAGATGGCGCGCATGATCGTTGCGCCTCAAATAATTTCCGTCACAACATTACCCTCCAAATAATTCCAGCTGGTACGCTGCAAATAGGGCAGTAATCAGTTGTATTGCAAAAGACAAGAATTCAAAACATTTTGGGGCTTATTAGACGAAGCTTATTGAAAGCTCGTTTTTTGTAATGTTCAGTTGCCAAAGTATAATCGATTGCTTTTATTCATGTAATAAAATTATAAATTTTTCTTAAAATTTTATGTAAAGTTAATCTATAATCTTATTCAAAATCAGAGCAACGCAGTTGAAACTTGTACCTTAATCGAAAATATGGTTTCATTTCAATTTAAATTCGTCAATAAATGTAATCCACTTAACTCCTTTTATAGATTTTTTTTATAGTGGTCTTCAAGATGACCTCACTCCACCTGATGGAAAGCAGCCGTGAGGCCCAGACATGGGGTTGACAAGCACAGTAATTGAGAACTACTTTGCTGGTCAATCTCATTTCTAAGGCCTGCAGAAATGGTTTAATTGTTGATAAGGACATTAATTAAGAAATTTTAGCACCTACATCAATACTTTTTCGTTTTGCTTTGAGAAAAACCTACGTTTTTCAACGTCTCAATAATTAGACCAGTGTTCAATTCAATTTCGAATATCTAAGCTCGAGCTCGAGAATTCTATTCATTCGCCGCACTAGTACCAGTCACAATAAATTGAAAAGTCGACGAGGGACTGTAGGAAACGCCATCAGTGGAAAACCCGTACACGTAAAAACACTTACGTAACATGTAGGGACTAAATACGTGGAACAGTTTTCGTTTCTTGACTGATTTACTACCTATGGCCCGTTAAGAAATAAAAGGAAACTTTTGAAGCATTAGCTGGTATTGCGATATTTGAGCACTGGCAAAGTATTTTAGTGAAAGTAAAGTATAGCAAATATATGTTCATTCATGTAGGCTTATTCCAAGCAGTTATGATAAGTCAAAACAAAAAAAACATCCAAATTAATGAAGTACTTTATTGAAATTGATTATTGAAATTACTTTAAAATGTATTTTTATATTGTCAAATATAATTCATTCAACAAAGAAAATATACGGAACTAATAAAGACATAAATAGTTGAATACGTAACATTTTCTAAAATCAAATACAGCTAAGTTCCCATTTTAAGTAATTCTTTAACAGCATTGTAACAAATATACACAAAATAAGGCTTGCAATATTGGTCAAATGTAGTGAATAAATAATAGTTAATAAAAACTAATAGTGATAACTAGGATTGCAAGGGCTGCTAGAATTATTATGTGACGATTTATTAAAATTGTAGATAAACTTGCTATATTTATCAAAGTCTTCATAGAGTGTGTCGACTTCAGTTTCGTATTACAGTCATGAGTTTATTTCGAATGTTAATCGTAAAAACTTAAACAGCGCTTCAGCAACACATTAAATTTGTATCACTTTGTCTCTTTCTTATTGCTGCCGCCATTTGGGAGTAAGTGACATAACACGTCAATTGCTTAAACTATGCTTTAGCGTTGCATTTGTTTTTATGAATAAGGGGATAAGTTTATATCTAAGCAAGATAAAACTTTGTCAATAACTTTACCAGTGCTTACTAATTATTATTAGGAGCCTGTCATTTCCCATTGCAGGGCAAAGGCCTCCCCATCCCGTTTCCACTGCTACCGATTCTGTGCCTTTTGCCCGCCAATTGCTCAAAAATGAGTGCAGCTCGTCCCGCCATCGCATTTTCGGCCTGCCACGAGGACGCCTTACGTCTTGAGGCACCCAGTCTGTGACCCTCTTTGCCCAGAGTTCTTGCGGCATGCGACAAACGTGGCCAGTCCAGTTCCACTTCAGCTGAGCAATTTTTTGGGTTAGGTACGTCGGTAATGCCGGTTCTGGAACGCAATTCGCTATTACGAATGTGGTCTGCGAGTTTCACGCCCAACATACTGCGTTCTATAGCTCTCTGACAAACCTCGAGGGCGGACCTCTGACGACACGTCAAGGACCAAGTTTGAGCGCCATACGTGAGAACGGGAAGGATGCACATGTCCATGAGCCTGCGCTTTAAAGAAATTGTAGCATTGCTCTTCAAAAGATGTTTGAGGGACCAAAAGCTCTTCCAGGCGTTCTCGATGCGTCTTGCAATCTCTTTATCTTGTGTTGCCTGAAATGAGACTAATTGTCCCAGATACACACTAACAAAACAAATTACTAAGACAAATAAATAAATATTATTTGATATTTTTCATACAACGCGGTCTAGCTCCAAACAAAATAAAGCCTATACATGATTATTTGTACTGTGCTGATTCCCAGTTTAAAACAAACCCACAAATTCTTGTGTATTTATTTATTAGTTTAACAACATTACATTTACACAACATAATTTGTTACATTCAGAGGTCATAATAAAATATGCTAATAAATTGCACCACCAAAAGGCCACAGAGTTGACAGGGATCTGTGAGCAACATTTCTACACAGTATAAAACAAAAACGCTTTCTCTGTTCCTATGTTTGCTCATTCACATTTTAGATCGCAAGCAGCGCGACAGTCGCGCGGTTCACGGGCGGCTGCTTTCTTTACTAAAAAAAGCAACGCAGCAGCAGCGCGATTTGTAATGCTCTCCGATCTAAGCAAGTTGCGCGGTTGTTTTTGTAATGTTAAGGCATCCGCTGCTGCCGCGCGGCGGCTCCGCTGCAACTACGCAATGGATTTTGATGGGTTTTTTTAAACATATAAATAAATTGATTGAGGAGGAAGGGGTTTACGAGTATGTTTAAACACATCTCATTGCAGCCATGCAAAGCTGGGACGGGTCGCTATTAAATAAAGAAAAACTAATCTTTCCCATAAAAATGAATTGTTGAATGTGTCGCTAAGCGCAACTCTCGAGATCAACTGATTTCGCTGATTCTTATTTTATAATATTTATTCAATTTTTTTAAAGAACTAAGATGTTTTTTACGGTGAGAAAAATTTCAAAAATACTAGAAAGATAATAAAAAGATAATAAACATCTTTTTCCACCTCCTGGGTTTTGTACCTGTCATACGGAGCGGGATCGGCATATTTATCGGTTGACGAATATTGTCACAGTCCAATAGCGTTTTACAGACTAACCTGTAACTAGTAAAAGAATAACAAAACGAGTGCAACGTGCATATTTCAATATTAACCCAAACGGGGTAGTCAGTGGCACACTGATTTTTATAAGCCCACATTTCTCAAAGACTTTCCCGAGATTATCGCCAAATGTCAATCCACAGACCGCAGTGACAACCCTACATTATTTAGTTGGCACATCTTTCCACATACTGGTTTTGGCGTTCAAAGAAAAACTACTCACATAAAGTAGCATCTGCACACATGTTTTATTGAAAGTAACAAATCAAAGGGTGTACGGGGTAAGTAAGAACCTAATGCCAATTCAAATGTATTCCTGCCCTAATCCCGGGCGGGCGTGACATGGGTTCAGTATGCGTTGGCGCTAATAAACACCGTGTTGTTATTAGCTTCGATGGGTTTGTGTGGTTTGTACTTGGTTCTGCTATAAATTGCTGTGTTTATACCTAATTTGGGCTAGATATAGTCCAATAATACAAGCTGAGATATCGCCCTTACTCAGGTTTGGCAAAGCTTGTAAGAATGACAAAATATTACATACCTACCCTGAAACCGTCTCCGAAAATTGAACCAGAAACATATTTTTTTGCTAAGTAGTTTATATAGTAATGTTTAACTCTGGTTTAAGAATAACTGAATTAGGAAAATATTATTTTGTAGACAGGTATTTGAAGTACAGGTTTAAATAAATAGCAACACCTTTAGACATATGTGTAGTATGAAGACCAAACCTAGAACCCAGTGCTCGGCTTGCACCAACAGGTAAGAGAACAAACAAGCCATTCACTTAAAAATAAATGTATTTCAACTAAATGAAATGAAAACATCAGTTTTGACACCCCTCGCTTTTCGAAGGGCTTCACTCCATACATCACTTTGTTAGTTATCTGTTTGGCCAGTGACATTGATGAATGTTTAAGTGAACAAACAGCGTGCTTGTGTAACTTAAAATCGTCAGTTTCAGCTCAAATTTATATAAATTCAATCCTTTGTTGTGATACAAAACTCGTTTGAATTTTGTACTTGAGTGATAATTTTCACTTATTATTAGCAATGGCAATTTTAGCCTATGGGAGACAAGAGACGTACCTAATGCATAGAAAAGTTAAAACAAAATGGTTTCCGATATTCACACACATAAATAACACAAATAGTTCTACCCTATAGCAATGAAATAAGGGTAATTGTTTGGCGGTCTCAGCGAACCCATATTATTGCTGCTTAATAGGTGAAACTGATTAAGTTGGTATTTGTTTACTTAAAGTTTGTATTTTAATTTAATGTTCTAAGCAGAATTTCTGACAGACTTCGATAAATAAATAAATTTTGTATGAATAGATACTTCCAGAAAAATTATTTGTAAACGGAATGCATAAATATAAACATCGATACTTCCACGGAAATAACTGTATCCTATTAGCGAAGGAACTCGCAGATACCCTCACGAGATGTTCCTTACAAAATACATTATGTAAATCACAATAATTCGAGGAGAGCAGTCGCGTTTTATTTGCGTTCCTGATTCCCGGATCCTTTGTGTCAAGAGCCCTAGAAAGACCGTCTGAATCAGGTGTATTTTGGATAATAAAAGAATCATCCACTCGTCTCTAACGAAAATATCGCACAATCGTGAAAGTAAGGAAGTGAAATGGTAAGAAACACTCGACGATCCACGTCACTGCCGAAAATTGAGCTCTCGCTATTGGAACATCGCACCAAGAGCACGTAGACATTATAATCACGTAATCCTTTAGCAAATTATCTTCTAACAGCTACTTCACGTGAATTCAATTGTGTTATATGTATATCTATGTACATAATCATTATTTGCCAGATGAGCTACCTGGCACAGATAAATGCTGTTATATAATATCACTTGTCGTAACGACGGTTTTAGGGGAACATTCTGATGGTAAGCAGTTACCATAGCCTTTGTTCTAGAAAAGGCATCAAAAAACTTAATATTTACCGTAAAACTGTCTACCTGAGCCTGAGGACAACAATTTAATCAATTCAAAAAGTCAATCAAAATCATGTATACTTCATGAATCATGAGTATTACCAAGTAAAGTGGGTATGGGACTAAAAGTAAGTCCCTTATCCACTTTTCAGGACATAATTAGTATCAAGGCGTTCTTACTTCGATTGAAGTTTGTGAATGTAAGAAAACCGTTCAAACTAAGTATCAAATATTTCGAACGAACTTGTACCTACTTTGTAGGTAGTTTACAAAGTACAAAGTAACGAGAAACTATTCATCTAGACCAAAGTGTAGAATTGCCTTTTCGCGAGCGGAACTAGGAAGCCAACAAGATGCAACAAGTTTGTGGGAAACCGATCTAGGTTTCTTCTAGAAATTTGCAGAACAAGTTCCGTAACACAAATGGTGCAAACGTATTCGGAATTTCACCTAGAAACATTCCTTGGTAGAGATGTGACATACTTATTGACAGTAAACTTATAAGGAAGCACGGACGTAAAAAAAAGACGGACGTACCTCGTCCAATCATGAGTGAAGCATACTATCAGCTGGTTTAGGTGTGTGCGTGACTAGCACGTGACATTGGCGCTGTCACACGGAGTAAAATAGCGTAGTTTGTCGCACCCAGCGTGTTTGTGTGAGTGTAGTAGGTCATGTACAACGAACGAAATTGTAGTAGCTTGCATGCGTCACATTTTTTAGTGTGATGTTCCGTTCGTCTTTCTTTTACGTCCGTGTTAGAAAGTTAATTCTAGCGACAGCTCAGCACTCAAAAACTTGTTGGATTTTAGTTAATTTAGTCTCCTGTAGAAGATGCCACCCAGATGGCTTCTCGAAATACTTCACTTACTATAATTCGAACGTAAACTTCCAAAACTTAAATCGGTCATTCTCAGCAGGCCTGGTTTTGGTGCGTCCGTGGAAATATCTGACTAGTTTGTTATATTTTGAAGCTGTCAATTTTTTACTAACTAGATCTAGCATTCATCTTTTAGGAATTTGAATTTGAGACACATCCTCTTGTAAAAAAGCACTTAATTATTTTTTTTTAGGTCGTTCTCCTCATATAAATATTTCGACGACTTCCAACCTCCCGAACAAGCCGGGTTCCGAAAAGGCTATAGTACCATAGACCACATTCATACGCTGCGGCAAGTTATACAGAAGACCGAAGAGTATAACTTGCCACTTTGCCTAGCGTTCGTGGACTATGAGAAGGCCTTTGATTCGATTGAGACCTGGGCAGTGTTGCAGTCTCTCCAAAGGTGCCAAATAGACTACAGGTACATCGAGGTGCTAAGGTACCTATACCAGAATGCCACCATGTCGGTCCGATTACAGAACCAGAACTCTAATCCGATCCAACTACAGCGAGGCGTGAGACAAGGAGACGTTATTTCTCCGAAATTGTTCACAGCTGCGTTGGAGGATATTTTCAAGCTTCTGGACTGGAAAGGACGCGGCATCAACATCAATGGCGAGTACCTAACACACCTACGATTCGCCGATGATGTAGTTCTTATGGCTGAGACCTTGGAAGACCTGAACATAATGCTCGAAGATCTCGGTAGTGCTTCCCAAAGAGTGGGTCTTAGGATGAACATGGACAAGACGAAAATCATGTTCAATGCCCATGTTGCACCTGCTCCAGTTAACGTTGGGAACATTACACTCGAAGTTGTTGACTACTATGTTTACCTGGGACAGGCAGTCCAGTTAGGTAAGTCCAACTTCGAGAAAGAGATCTCTCGTCGAATCCAGCTCGGATGGGCAGCGTTCGGGAAGCTCCGGCATATATTCGCGTCCGAAATACCTCAGTGTCTCAAGACGAAAGTCTTTGACCAGTGTGTGTTGCCAGTAATGACATATGGGAGTGAGACGTGGTCGTTTACTATGGGTCTCATAAGAAGGCTCAAAGTCACCCAGCGAGCAATGGAGAGAGCGATGCTTGGTGTTTCCCTGCTTGATCGAATCAGAAATGATGAGATCCGCAGGAGAACTAAGACGACCGACATCGCTCGAAGGATTGCATCGCTGAAGTGGCAGTGGGCGGGACACATAGCGCGGAGAACCGATGGCCGTTGGGGCGGAAAGGTTCTCGAATGGCGACCGCGTACCGGACGACGTTCCGTGGGCAGGCCCTCCACAAGGTGGACCGACGATCTGGTCAAGGTCGCGGGAAGCCGCTGGATGCGGACAGCGCAGGACCGATCGTTGTGGAGATCTTTGGGGGAGGCCTATGCCCAGCAGTGGGCGTCGTTCAGCTGATATGATGAGGTCGTTCTCCTAAGTTCCGTTCGCTGTCCAGAACCCCGATTTAAGTACAAAACCTTCAATAGTGTCAAAATAAGTTACGATTGGTTCATTCCAGTAAATACAGTTTTAAGATTAATAATTAAGCATTATTATTCACTGAAAATATTCTGTTTAACTTGTGTATTTTCTTAGACAGACCGAAAAATATGTTTGTCCTGTCATCATGCCCAATTTCAGTCACTAGTATGAAAGTAGCGAATATCTTGCTCGCAGAGTAAGTAATTCGTTTCCCTAGCGCAATGTCGTGTTTGATATGTTGCGCCGCGGCAGGCAACCGAAGCGTTCCCGTGTCACTTGCTCCGTTGGCGAACTACGACCGTAAGTACCTAATTTCTATTCGCTTGGTTCACCTCTTTTCTAATTTCCGTTCGCTCTTTTAATTACAATTTTTAAATGGATACAGACGGGTCTGTGAAAATATTATATGCAGGCATTTGTTGGCTACCTCATACTTGTAGCAATATACTGTATTGTTAACCATTTAATTAGTATCTCATAAAAACCGTCGTGGTCCTAATTTCCATCACCCTATTCCGTCACGCTAAACGTGACGGAAATTATATAATACCTGACAGCATTTGTTTTCTTAATGTTTTTACCTCAAAACAGGTGCCTATTTAAAGTTTTAGTGGAGCAACAAAGGCTTAGACAGCAACGAAGAAGAAAAAGAATCAAGAATGATTCCGATCCCACGCTGTGTATAAAGATATAGACCGTTGTTTATCGTTCGAGTTTCTAATAAATAGAAAGCCAAAATGGTTCATTTGCATATAATTTTATATAATGTTTTTTTTTTTCAATTATCAGTTATCGGTAGGCTACCGAGCAATTTTTCTGTTTTATAAAGAGGTTTTTTTGGTATTTGTAGACTGTACAATAACTTATGAGGTTTACTTTTCATTAAATTCTGTTTATTTTCTATTTGAGTTTTATTTCCATTCAATATAAATTTAAGTAAGCTATTTTCTAATTTCCGTCACACCCAAAACTTTGTCATCGCATAACTCCATAACCAGTCGGCACATTGAAGTGCCAAATACATAATTCTGTTTATTTTGTCGTCTTTTCTTAATTGAATTGCCAATTAAACGAATTTCTTGCGAAATAAAAATCGTGACGGAAATTATACGAAGAACACCTTATCGTGAGAATGACCGAAATTTACGAATAAAACGTTTACGGCAACTGGCAAGCTACGTGAAAAACAAATGTCTTGCTATGTTGCCTCTGCCAGGCCCCCGCAAACGGGCTAGACCCAAAAAGTGTTGGTTTGACGTCGTGAGGGATGACATGCGTGTCAGTGGCCTCACAGAGAGGGACGCACTAGACCGGGCGAATTGGAAAAGCAGATGCAGAAGAGCGGACCCCGGGCGCAGTAATAACAGCAACCGGGATAATCGCTAGGATGATGATGATGATGACATTAGCGCGTTGGGTGATACTGACATTCGTGAGACGACGCAACAAGTAATGTAGCATTGTCATTAAAAATATTAGCAAAAAGGTGAGTATCAACTTGAGCATTTTCTCGAGAGCTTTGGTTTGATTTAAAGTTCTCACGAATGCTATACAGACAAAAGCTCCAGTTAGCCTAAGCATTCCCATTTCCCAATCATCAGAAGGCTGTAACAAAACATCGAGTGTCGTATTCGAAAAGCGGTTCGAATTGATTTAATATGTTCTGATACAGGTGAATTCTCAAGTCTATACTCACCTTGCGACGTCGGAGCGGTTAACGCAAATGCCATCATCCATCTCAAGTCACTCGGTCAGATGAACGTGTTTTGTAAGTTTTTGACATACGAATATAGGATTTCTTGTTTGTCACATTGCTCCGCTCAGCTAGAAAACAGGCCTTAATTCGTCACCTGCTCTCATTTTGCAGTCATTTAAATGTAATCGATTGGGAGTATTGTCAAGAGAATACATAAATTGCGAAGATAAGTAACAAGATAGGCGCCTAAACAACAAGGACCCACAGTCCTAATCACGCCACGCAAACAAATAAAATTTGACCTCTATTTTATAATTCACTAAGTATTGTATCTGCGTCTTGTATCTCTAAGGTACTTTGTGATCTAAATTCCTTCAATATCAACGTTAACTTTACCGAAATGTTTTCCTCGTTACAACAGCCTACCCCTGACAATCCTTCCCTGTTTGTTATTCCGTCACTGTAATAAAAATCTTCGATAAATATTTATCTACGCTGCCATCGAAATGATTTTGTATCCTGTCGTCTCATTCGCGTCAATGGGATTCCTATTAAGCTTTGAATTTCATTATTGATTCCTGAAACAATACGATTTCTTCGTTTTAGGATAGGTACAATATTTTTTGCTGTCGTTAATGATCACATTTCGTAGTACGCTCTTACCAATTTACAATTTATGATGAAATAGCATGTTAGGTATTATGCGGTATTATTTGAGCTTAGCTTGTGAGTTGGAGAAAGTGACAAGAGCACATAATTGAAGTGCTTTTGGGAGACATTTTGTGCTGCAAACTACAAACCGCAGACCGCTGTATGTAGGATGTAACCGCAAGCTATGAAATCTAAAGGAACATTTCCGAGATAAACTGCAAACTGCTACCGCATGCAGCACTGTGGAAAGTGGCGTCGCGGCAAGCAGCTGCAGTCGGCCGCTGTGTTGCTTGTGGTTTCATTCAAAACTCAGCGACACTGTGTCCGCTGTACGACTGGTGCTGCGGTCTGCAGTCGTAACACGCCGTTGATTTCTTAAAGATTCTTAGAAATTACTAGTGTACTTTGTGGTCAGCTAGAGTTTGCAGTCTGCATTCTCCGTCAGACTTGGCCTTTTAAGCACTAAGCACTAAGGCGAGCTTTTCTAGTGGAATTTGAACAGAAGTCAACAGTCGGTACACAGATAACATAAAAATACCTATGTAATGCTAGAGTAACTTAAAGACCAATTAAGAAAATACTATTTTACAATACAGTAAATAAAAATACAAGGAAGATAGAAGATAAGCCCCTTTTACAGGATTACTAAATAAAACATAATCAAAAATAAAGATCTCGGAAAAGAAGGAAAGCAATGAGGACAAAGTAAACAAATAAAACAAGACGTTTTGTAGTTACTATCTTATGAATATCGCTTTGAAAAAATCTACAAAGGGTATCCGATATCCAATACAGCTATCACCTGACAATTCAGGCATTTTAGATTTTCCTGTTCACCCACACAAGTGTATCCTTCAGACTTCGCATAACTTCAGAGACCTGTTAAGCTCACTCAGCCAAATTACGCCAAAGAGCGCTTGACTTGTAGATGTAACAATGCGACAACCCAATCGGTATTCCTGTAAAGTCGATCAGTCAGCCTTGAAGCGTGGAACGCCCCGTATTTCTTTGAGAGATAGGATCTAAAATTAAATTATCCGTAAAAGTAATAGGATTGATGCCATCGCAAAGTCGGTAATACAGTGGAGTAGGTTTAACTTTACATTTAAACCCGAGAACATTGGAGGTGAACTGGTGAACGTAACCATAGTATTAATATCTCTGTACATCTTCACAGAAAACCACGTAACTCCAGAGTGAATACTTTGAAATACGTGAAGCAGAGACTGATAAAACTAAACTCAACATTGACTTTACGTCCAATTGCATGTATTTTCTGGGAATGACTATGTGGGATGGGGCACAATACAAATGTATGATTTTGCGTAGTTTTGGTTCATTAAAATTTAAATTAGCTCAGTAAAATATGTTTGCAACAAAACTGCTGGCCAAGTCAGCCTATATAAAGAAAAAAGTCTGTACACTGGTATATCACGGCGTGCATAAAGGCCGCAAACGCTTTATTACAGCCTGTTTACAGCCTCTATAGCGTGTACAACACAAACACCTATAAACGTACAGTGACCTCATAAACACTGGTCCATAAGGAATTAGCTAAGCTAGCCACTTGTTAGCCGGCAGGAGTCGTTCATTACCTGCTTTAAAATAAAAATTATGATTTCAAAAGCAGAACACTACAAGTTAAAGCACGCGATGGTAGAAATAGTTCTTAAATAAATATTCTAGGTTTCAGAATTGTTAGTATTTTTATTTGTTGCCGAACTCAAACAACTCTGGCAAGCAGATAGAAAAAGTTACACCACAACGGTCTCAATCTCCATTGAAGTATGGAACACATAGGGTTTCGTAACTTTAATAGTATGTCGGTTCAGTGGAAACTACATTTCTGCCAAGACTATCCCGTTACAATGCTACCGCTATATCCAATTTCAAAGACAAACATTCAAGACCTACTAGGGGTAGGTGAGCTTTATTCTGACTTCTATTTCAATTAAGGTTAACTAAATAATAGTTTTAAGTCCTAAAAATCACACTTTCATTCTGAGGAGAGCCTTTGGTTCAAAGTTATCACGTAGTTCAAGTCGTAAACGAACTCAGAGACCGTATCGTAAAGCCTAAATTGACTTCGAAATTCTAATGGTTTTTGTATCACGTCCAACACGTTACAATGCTTGTATCTATTATAACTTTTTAATAGCTAATACGTTAGACAGATGGGTGGTCGGAGTTGCTTTAAAACTGATTAATTTAAAGGGTGCATAGCTACTTGGCCGAAAGCTCTGACAATAGCGAGTATGTAACTAAGTTGATAATTTACCTTTGATACTATAATTATTGATTGATCACTATCAATTAGGCAGGCCAAGCAGACAAATTTGACAAGCTGAGGATTGGAAGTCGTAGGTAAACAATGAAATCGGTAAATGATATACTTTATTGCTTCTGCTATTCTAATTATGAAAATAATATTTTGTTCTCTACAAATAATGATCATTAAGATGTAACATGTCAAAGATGTTGTATGTGTGATATAACATCTTTGACATACCTTGATCACGGCTGCTGTAAAATATTCGAAAATTTGGGTGAGAAAATGAAAGAAAATATAAGACTGCGAGTAGAATCAGTAAAGTTGTTTTATTTCGATGTATAGTGTTCGCGTAAATATTAGAAAACATTATCATCGAACGTTATCTTGGTATTTTAAATCTTTAAATTAAGAGAGTTCAACAATGTGTGTGTCGGAAATTAAGTTACCATTGAAACTCGATTTGACAGCACCATATATCGCTATGTCTAATGTCAGAAATTATAATACAGCTAATACAACTATTTGATAACAAACATAATTAACAGAACTATAAAGCTAATTGATTGAATCCAATTACATCGAAGTGAAATCAACAATTTCGAGTATAGGGTCACCAATTCCTGGAAGACAACGCTCTCGTAACCAGATCAAAGTGATGTAGTTATAGGGTTATGCGTGATGCGAATCGTAAATTATGTTTAACTGACAGAAAAAATCCAAATGAAGTAATTAGAGATGAGCTAAATGGTAACCAACACAGTGAACGGAACGCTAATCTTTGGATCATTCCAGCCACCTTTTTAATGATAGTAGGAAATACTTGGATAATTACGCCCAGAACAAGGTTATCTCGGACTGCTGCCGAAAACGCCAAGTCACGCCACTTAGACGACGAAGCGAACAAGACATTCCTTTGCAGCTTTTTGAAAAGCTTCATGTAAAACACTGATAGGATGTTGAAATCCTTGTAACCTTATTAAAAAATAAATCTGTTCATGCCGATGGCACCACTGTCTATTAACTTTTAACGTTACTTACCACTGTCTACCAAGATGCTTAAGAGTGTTAGTAATTCAAATAAAACATTCGTTGAATTGTTAAATTCAACCAGAGCACTTATTTGCATTGTAAGTATATCAGAATCCGATGACATGAAAATGTATGGCTTGTAAGAGGAATAGTTCATCATGCCATAATCATCTACATTTTTACATAATTACCAACTTTTTCGACTTCTAAAGTAAGAGGCTACTTCAAAAAAGCTATCAATAATTAATTTCAACAAACTCAATGAGGATATCATGAAGCAAAACCAACAATCTCTCAAAGCTGGTTTTAAATTCAGCGATCATTACAGTGAAACAACCAAAGCGCTTTCGCTCGATACAGCCAGTCGCAAAAGAAGAGACGACGCGTGCAGATTAAAAAAAATTGAAAGCATCTTCAATACGGGTGATCCATTTCAATGTGCCTTTTTTCAATACTCCAAGGTATCGGATGTGGTGCGTGAAATAAAATTCACGGCGGTGAACGTGAGTTTTGTACCGCAGCTGCTTTCGAACGGCTGCGCCAGGCCTGTATTTAGGCTGTTTTTTTTATTAATTCAACTTTTTGTGCTTGAAATAACATTTAAGATACTAGTAAATGTAAGATAAGATAAGAAACACTTTATTGCACACAAACACAACAGAGAAATTAACAAAGAAGAAAAAACATTTAAGAGCCAATGTACAATTTAGGCGGTCTTACGTAAATGTAAATAAACAAATGTGAATTCTGGTTTGACGAACATGGGTGCTTTGTTAAAACATTGCCTAGTAGAAAAAAACAAAACTGCAATTATGATATTATAACCGAATTTAAAGAAGCACAAAGAATGCTACATCAACACCATCTTATTTACTCTGAGACTATGCAGCAATATTTTACTATTATGAGTGCCGGTTGAGACGCATGTTTGATTACCACACCGGTACAAATGTTTGTTGATGAAACAAATGGGTATTTCTTCTATTCCTAAGTATTTCTTGCACCTAAGTTGTATCTCTTTTTAAATAATCTCTCGTAAATAAAACTTTTCTTTTGACTACCTACATTTAACCAGGGTCTCCTAATACGGCCCTGGGAAACTGTGCGACTCGTCTCTGGAGCGCCCTCATCGTATTTTCTGAAATTTACAACTGCTACTCAAAGCAGGTTTATGTATCAATAAAAGTTACAGTATTTAACTTTTGGGGGCTGACCGCGTGGTGCCAAATGGAATTGAAACTTTTGTAGCGCGTCTTGAGAATTCGTTATCACTTTGGGTGCTGATTGGAGTGACTGGGTCGAAGAAGCACAAACATTTGAAGTTCTGAAATGCTGATGTTTTTAAAAGAAAGAATTTGATGTAGGGAAAGAAGCTGTCTAACAATTTTTCTACTAAATTACTATTTGGCATAATTCCCTCGTTGACCGAATATTTACAAACGATTTATTCCTAAAATAATTAAAGCTGGTTCTTTTAGTTCTGTACATATAATTTTTAAATAAGGGACAGCATGACTTTGAAAACGTGCCAAATTTTGAAAAGCTTTAGTGAATTCCAGACTATGACAGACAAATCTGTACCATGATAGTGCCATAACCAACAAATGGAACACAATAGAACCTTTCAAACATAACCAGCCCAATTTCATACAGTAAGTAACTACTACTTTACTGCAAGCAATAATTACACTTCATTATTCATAAGACACGCTCCTGACTACAAAATAATTCCACCTCATACAAATTCCGTTAAAACCTACCGCAATCCTACCAATCACTGGGGGGGTTAGGAAGTAATTTCAAAGGTCTTATGTACAAAGTAGGAACCAAAACTGTATAGAAACATTTTCATTAATTGGCAAGAAATGCAAGGAAAGCCTACAAGAAAACAGGGAAGAAGAAAAATAATTTAATATCTTAACTGCCAATTAAAAGTAGAATTACCGAACTCGACAACATACAATTTCGTTAGAAAACTCCTAATGGCGGACGAAAGAAGAAATTAATATTTGAAAAAACATTAGCAAAGCTTAACAAAAAGTCGATTGAAAAAAAACTCAAAGAGAAGTAGTTCTTGAGTTAGCGAAGCAATCATTGGAAACCTAAACTAACTGGTATAATTTAATTAATTGGGTGCCTTGTGACCGAACGCCTGCAAACCGGAATGGGTTCTAATTCATTAATAAGAGAGCTGCCAAGTAGGCTTGATAACGTTGCCAATTTAAAAAATGTATATGAGGTAAAGTTGTTTTATCAATTAAATAAGTATGAGACAACATCACACACATTGGTCCCTAAACACAAAGGAGGCCGGCTAACCACATAGGTTCCATGCTAGGCCACTAAGCCACGACACGTATTAAAATTACCTACAAATGTACAAATGTTTCAGTGAGATCCAGGCGTCCTGGATAACTCCACTAGAGTATTCGCGTCGTTTCTGGAATTTTCTAGATCTTATTTCAACAGCGGTATAATGCGATTCAAAAGTAAGGAAACAAAGCAATTTTAGAGTGATAAAGTGTTCCAATTAATGATGTACGAGTACATTGTCTCTTGGAGCGTTTGGTAATTTTAATTAATTTTCCATGTTTAATTCTGTTATTTCGAACTCCTAATAAATTGTTCTCGTTGTAATTTTCTGCATTTTGCTTTAACGTACTTCGTCATGTTATAATTCAATGACCACCTTATTCACAAACATCTTCCAAGTTAAGCACGCCTTTAAAGTTATGCCGTTGCTTTCAGTTCCATAGACATTGTACATGACGGCATGAGTTTCACAGCAAGCTTAACTTTGATTGACGTTTGTGAATTAGTGGGCCCATGAACCATGTGTATGCATGTATTTAAAGAATGAACTAGAACACAATTTGAAATTTGAGATTCATTATCATCATCATCATAGCAGCCAAGCTATGCCCACACTGCTGGGCATAGGCCTCCCCCAAATTCAAGATAGGTTTGATCAAAATCTCACTTCATTTTGTGATATTTATTTTTTTTGCTCACAGATTTATGCAACGGTCCAATGGAATGATTCGAAAGAAATCAATAAATGCACTTTAAAGCAATCAAGTGATAGCCCTCAATAGCCCCTTCTGCTGTAGTAGGTGCTCGTATCAGCTGAACATACAAAAAGAGAAAATTATAGATAAAAGTATCGTAATAATATTTTAACCTTTTTAATTTGTTTCATTTACATATACTTACCTCTATTTTACTGCTAGCGACTGCCTGTCTAAAAGTTTAAAAAGGCTCTACAAAAAGTTAGCACCTATCCAGTTGGTCTTTTTAAAGCTTCATCAAGAAATACGACAATATTTCAACTCTAAGTAAGTGAAGGGTGTTTTGTCTAATTAAAAATTATAACCAGATGAGAGTTTGTCTTACTTAAGTGATTCACTAAAAGTGCTCAAGTTAAGTATCTTTAGGCCACAAGCCACGAGCTAAGAGTCATTATTATCTTCTCAGAGACATAGGTACCTACTTAAGGGCTTTTAACTTCGTCAAAGCATTACTGTAGCGTGGCTGGCTTATCTCCGAAAAATGTTTTTAATATTTTAAACGACTACTTTAAATTTGTTACTTATCTTATTTAGATTATAACAATTTTATGATTAGATTTGAATTTCAAAATCGAACTTTTCATGTTTGTCGAATATTATTTAAGACCATTTTTTTTCTAGCTTTGTTTTACAAAATGGCGGTCAATGGGTAGTGTTTTTTCTCATATAAAACAGTCCATTTTTATTTTAACTTTAATTACAGCGCTGTACTCTGCATTTTAAAATGTATTTCAATTTTTTAATTCCGTCTCTGAAGTCTGCTCATAACTCGTTCTATGCTGAACTGTAAATTAAGTTATTTACCAGCTTCTTCTATTGTGTTTATTTGTTAAAAGCTTTCTCTTAAATGAAAAAGTGTTTATAGAGTTGCAGATAAGAACGTTCCTCTTTGAAAAACATATTATTTAACTCAATCCAACAATTTTGTTCTTGTTCATGTCTGGCTATCGTCGGTGAATTATAAAAAGATTTATATGCGCGCTATGAGGAAACAGGGATAATGATACACACAGGTTTTTCTAGAAGAAAACAAAAACTTTCATACAACAACAAGCTTTTCCATTGTTAATATTTATCTGCATACATTTAATGATTTAGATCTGTATTTGAAGATAGGTATTTTCCTATGCTTGTCGGTGAAATGAGTGTCATAATATTGTAAAAATAGAATTCAAGTAACTCTTGTAGATAGAGTATTGCCCAATTTCTGTTATTGCAGTTTAACCTCCTCTAATTCTTATTTATCTATTTTTTCTGGCTTAATCTTTTTTGAGTAGGTTTCGTTCTAATGCTTCCTTTACCCACTCACTTCTCACAGCCGAACAAACCTTAGAACTAGAACTGAGCTTTGGAATTCAAATACCTAAAATAGTTAGGCCTTCTTATAACACACACATATTTATTTAGTAGTTTTCTCAACAAACTTGAAGTTGATTTATGCTGGCATGCCTTAGTAAACTTAGCCCACTAAACAAACAGAATCATGGTCGATCGAATACACAGTAGTTTTAGCTTAGTTCCACCTAATCTAACTTTACAAAAGGTAGGTCTGAAATTCTAAAGGAGCTCTAAGCTCTAGTAACCGCAAATCAATAAGGACAATAAATTTCACGTTGTGCTCAACTCAGCGTAAGAGATTTAGGAAAGCCGATAGCGAAATGTTTTGGCGAGGGTAGTTTCCGAATCGATGGCCACCGTCACAGATTTATGCAACGGCCCAACCGAATGATTCCGAAGAAAACAATGAATGCACTTCAAGGCAATCAAGTAAAAGCCCCCACTTCCGAATAAAGCTTCAAACGTAACAAACATGACTCAGAGGCATACTCATGGCTGCCGTCAGGGTGAACGAAAGATTTCAGTAGGTTCCAAGCCAGAGTGCTTAACCACTGGGCCACGACGCTCTCAAGGTTCAACAATTATTGTTTTTAACAGGAGATTTTTAGACGTTGGTATTTGTGAGCATGACAATGAAATGACATGGAAATGAATTTCATTCCACAAACGCAACCATCTTACACGTAACTGATAAAAACTAACTAAGGTGGGTAACTCAGTTATATTTTGATTCTAACAATAACAACTAAGTCAATTAGGTCAACTAACTACATTAATAAAAATTAACAGACCCTGTGTCTTGTTAAGTTTCACATACAGTACATTTTATGGCAAAAAAATACTGTCCGAATTTCAAATTAAAGCATAACTCAAAGATATTCGTTCAAATTCGACTATGGCGATAGTAATCTAGTAGTACTTGTTCCAAAGATTTATCCATATCCACGCCAAAATGGCCTTAGCGAAGAAATACTGAATGCGCTTTTGGCTACTAGTAATTTATCTGCGGACGTGTGAAAACCACCGCGTTAATTGAAATACGAATCGGAAATGGGTGCAAATCTACTGGAATAGAGACCGATATTGCCTGTGGCTCAGTTTTGTGGCTTGTCTGCTTGTACTTTTTGACTTCTAAGCGCTGTGAATTGTGTTGACGAAATTGCTGGGTATAGCTCAATAGTATCTATTTGTTGGTGTTTTTGTCTGTAGGTGTCGTAAGTTTACTGGGATGCCACCGTAGAGTGAGGAGGCCTGGCGCAGAGGATAGGCCGGCTGTTGGGACCATGCAATGTGGCAATGTACAGCGGGAAGGTATACTCAAGTTCGGCAGATCCACCTCTCACTTGCGAGGGAAGTCCCACACTTTTCAGCCTCACCCCATTCTAACTTTAAATTCGCAATTATGGAAGGAATTCAATATTGGGGTGCTACATTTTAAAAACTAAAGTTTTGATCTGAACAATAGGAATAAGGAAGTATTTCAGAAGACACTGTTTACAATTTAATAGGGATTCTATTATTAGGAGCAATAGTTATTTTACAAACAAAGAGGCTTTTGTCTTCCAATTTCCTTATATGTCCCTATTTTATAGCTGTATTTTAATAAAAGTGTATGTATCTAAAAATACCACTCCTTACCTGAGAGCGTGGCTTCCACGCGATTTAGTATGCATTTAACGCATTGGTGCATCCTTTGAGCGGTACTATCTATAACAAGCGCTTCCCTACGTGAACACGATACGCTTTCTTCGCATATTGTTGAAGACTCTGAAGGCAAGAGCCAACTTCCGATTTTAAGGACCAAAGTTTGAGTAGATACCTCCATACTGTTCAGCTGAAGCGATAGAGGAAGTTAATTGTTGAAAACCGATACTACTCAGAAGTTGTTACAGCAAATTGATGTTATGGTGAAAACTATCTTAAGATATTTAATAGGTTACTTCAATTAAAAAATTAGGTAAACCTGGCAGTAAACCTAGTTCTGGCAACACATTATAAATTTCTGTTTCAATCAGCGTTTTTATCGATTTTAAGAAACCAAGGGGTTGAATGCCGGCAAAGTAGAATAACCGGCAGCCTAATTTGTAAACTTTTTTTCATATTTATTTTAACGTGTGTTTCGTCAAAAGATTTTTATAAAAACCCATAATACTAGCATTAATTTACCAGGAGCAATGTACAACTTAGGAGATCTTTTCGCTAGGGAGCATTCTTATCCAGATAACCTACAGGTATTTTAAGAGATCCTGCGCAACAAAAATCCGAATGTAGGTAAGGGATTGTAAAACATATACGGGTACAGTACCACCTAATTACCCATCAGGTCAACCAAAAAATGCAAAATGCGATATTTTCCGTTCAGAATGAATTCCATTCTCAAAAACCGTGGCAAACAGAAAGTACAAAGTAGATTCTCATTAAGTCCGTTTAGCGCTGCAAAGCGCAGCTACATTAACCGTGGTCGCAGCAAAAATACTTACTCCTAGTCTAAAGCATATTCACATAAGTTTATTAGTGCCGGAAGCTGCTGAATGTAACCGCACATTTTAATTTCGCCTCTTGTGCTCTTAATTTAGTGTGTGCTACTTCCGAGCTCCCGCGTGACGTCGCCCACAAGAGTAATGAAGAACTTGGCTTTTATAACACGATTTAGTGTTATTCACACTTTCTGTCATAAAGTTGTGTTCTTGGACGCTGAGGATCGGTCGTTATGTGTAATGTAATATGCTTGCCAAGTTTTTTACCAGTTTCATTATATTTTGCATTTGCTTAACCGAGTTTAGCTATTAAAGGAATTTGGAAGCAGTTTCTTGACCTTAGTTACAATGTATAAATTACCACACAATTATAATTTGAATTAAGATACCTCGGTAGGATACCAAGGGCAAGATTTTTAATATACCCTAAACCCATGAATGAGTCTTCGCTTTGTTGAGAAGGGGGCTTAGAACTGACCCCTTTCATGCAAAAGTCACCAAGACAGTGAGCAGAGCACACAGTGATGATTAAGATGGGGCATAAAACCTCTTAATTGTCAAATTTTCCATTCCTGATATTTCCATTTTGATAAATATTCCAGCAAAATTTAAATAAAAATCACTCGCAATTGTGAGATTGCAATTTACAAGAAATCTTCTATCTTCACAGCAACATCAAGTAACCTACTAGATTGCTACAAAACTTATTAAAGCATCACATGTCAGGGCCGAAGCAGTTTATCAACCGCATTCTTATTCACTTCAGCTACTCGAGCCCGCATTTTTCCGGGAAGAACGTTATCTGTTGCAACTTAATAAGGCTTCTCTTTATTACGTTCTCAACTATTTCTGGATACGATTGGATCGTAACAAACTAGTTGAGGCTGCTTTGATTAGGTGGAAAAATGAATTGGTACGATCAATTGACCTCACGATAAAACTATAAAATGAGGAAATAATAAACCTTATTTTACATGGACACTAAGTAAAAATAACTGAATTATGTGCCCATTTGAGCCCTCCAAACCATTATTCCCAACCATGTTGATTTAGTATCGCAACTTGATAGAGGTTAAAGTCCAAAAATGTGGCAATTTAAATATTCATAAATAGAAATGACTGTATGAAATGAATCAATTATTTAATTATTCTTCTTCTTCAGCCTGCAGCTTTTTACTGCTGAACACAGGCCTTCCTCGTTCAACCACTTCTCGCCACCTGCCTCTCCAAACATCTGAATCTTCTAAAATAAATCTTCTTTGTGAGAAAAAACATGTTGAATCAGGAAACTAACATTTCAAAGTGAATCCTTGCAAAGTAACCTTCACGGATTAAAATATTCAGCACAGCCCACCATCAGGTGTTCCTCCTATATTGGTCACTGGATGGAAACCACTTAAGGCTCGGTACTCAAAGAACGCTGCATTGTTATCAGGCGATCCAACTGCCACGTTTTGCTAAGATAAAACTCTCCCAAGTAAAATCTGTAATACCATTTTCAACTTTTTCGCTAAAGCAAAAGTCATAACTGATTGCTCAATAAAGATAGCTGGTCTATAAACCCCGGAGGGATTATCGCGGGATATAAAACTACGTTTCATTAGTCACATTACGGAGATCTGAGGCGAAGTCCCTAGGTAATATGATAACAATACATTATGTCGGGACAAGCGGGCTTAATGTCTCCTGGGAGTTAATTCAAGCTGCGCTTGGATTTATTTATTGTATTTTCTTTTTATTCGGGCTCCAGTGGCTGAGTGTAGCGTTGGTGTCGGAACATCCATCAAATCGCGCTTAATTTGTTTCCCGAGAAATACTCCTCTGTTTTCCCTTTACACAGTATCTGAACGGGGAACATTGAAATTTTGCTAACCAACGAAGGCTTAGTTGATTTTTTCACGTCAGGAATAAATAATGTATTTTGTTTTTGTGAGCTCGCATGTTTCACAATTTACAATATGTGGCGGAGGACTAACCTTATTATCTGTTTTAAGGCCGTCTTTTCTGACGTTTCTTCTTAAATTCTATTCTACTATCTTACCTCATTTATTTTAAATCTGACATTGTAAAATGTTTTTTTTACCACTAAAAAATTGATAGTTTTTTTAAGCGGTTAATCAATAAAACTGCACCATAACGACCGAGTTTCACTGAAATAAACAGATATATATACTATGTTATTTAAATTATAAATTACCTAAATAAACCACTCATGGAATCAGCTTGCTAATTAGCATCTCAGTAGAGACTGAAATTATGTTTAACCGAGTAAGCTCGGACAAATAAATTACTGCTAAAACTGAGCATTCTAGACTAAACGAACAGTTATAATCTCATAACACAAGCTTCCTAACATGCTCTACACAGGAAGGATCGTAGCAGAGACCGCCTCATGCATCCCGAAATAGGGCTAGTTCCAGCGTAAGCGGAAACATCTAAAGCAGAAACACCACTTTAATTGTTGTTTAACCAAGTTAAGCTTCCTATATTGTAGTTAATACCTAAAAGAATACACAACTCTTCAGATGAATGCAAAAGCTCTTGAGTACTTTCTTGCAATGCATTTTCTTGTTTTGAATGTCAATTTTGATAAAAAAAACTTATTTTAATATCAATGTTTTTCGAACAGACTAGAGTGATAAATCATCTGGATTACATTAAAAATTTTCAAAAATTAGAAAATGAAAAAAGAAAGGTACCATCTGGTTGGTTACTCGATTTAAATAACTTGCCATTTAACTTTTTGAGCTTTAATTACACGCTTTAATTACAAGATTGACTTACTTTAGCTCCGAAAATTTCAAGTTTGAAATTCACTATCCCGAAAACGTTTTGCCACATTTTTGTTTTCCATATTTACAATATTACGAAACTAATATAATTTGGTGTACAAAACTTCGTTAAACTGTTTTTGGGGTTTTGAAGTTCTAACAAAGTATGTAAGTATGATGGGCATGTCATGCATGTCAGTTCATAAGCAAACCCACTGGGTTTGCTACGAAATGACTACGAGAAAACCATGTCGTAGCACTTTGTAGCGACTGTAGCAAGCAAACCGAGTAGGTTAACAAAACTTGTCTAGTAAAAATCCTGTTTTTAATGTACTCCCAGAAAAAACTTTATCAACCCTTGTTAGAAGACAACGGTCTTTTGTAGATGCTACTTGACATTGTCTTAAGTAAGCAGTCTAGAGTCACCGACGACAAAAACCTTCTTGTCTAACCGTTATCTCGGATCTATAATTTGAAACTCCGATACTTCACTAAGCCTACAATCTTAAGGTGAAATTGAAATTAAACATTACGCAAATTTTCTTGTAACCGGGAAAGGCAGTGGCGGCCGAACACAGAAATTGAATTAACCAAATCCCTTTGACGAACTTCGTGTTTGCCGGCAACTCGGTTAAACTGCGAAATTATTAGCAGCCATGGAACACTCGTCCTTGCGGTCTAAGGTACAGCCAGTTTATTTTGAGGGATTATCGTGATTAACTAAGTAGCTCGCAGGTACTCATAAACATATTATAATAACTATGGATAAGCCATAGTTAATACAATTATGTTATATTGTACTATAGGTGAGCCATTTATTTATTTTCCGTGTCGTTAATCTTTTTATACCATAGCGGTGGCAAACTAGAGAAAGCCTTCAAACCTGAACCCAGCAGGCAATGCAACTATTGTCGTGGTAATAATATAAAAAAAAGTTTTCTAATTAAAAATATAATCTTATCTAGTTTTTGCACCCCATGACAAACATTGTAGTTTCCATTTGAATTGAAAATAAACCAGGCCAACAAGTTTTCTGCATCGCCTAATTGTTGAGGTAGAGAATAATCTTACTGGATTGACGGGCGATTGTATTTTTCCTTGTGCTATGAAAAAATACTTTTGCAAAAGTGACTATCGATTGATTGATTGACTTTTGAAAAAACGCGTAAGGCGGAGCCTAAAGTTTGTAAAAGTCGAAGAAAAATCCGTAAAAGTTATTTGCGCCTAACAAAGGCGGATGGAGGTGACAACTCCGATTGGCGAATGGGGTGCAACCACGAACTTTACTCGTACGCCCAAATTTATCATCGGGTATTATCCACAAAGTGATATTTTCTATTCGCATCGAACTTTCTAGTAGATAAGTTTCGGACAAGTCGAGATTATCGACGGAATAAATCAGGACGTAAGGTGCCCCCGAGATTTATTGGGAGGAGTGAAGAACTCGCGTCTTATCTCATGTTTTCGGGAGAAACAATCCTCTCGTTTGCTAAAATATTAGCTTGTTTTACGCACCAGTGTGAATTTATTGGTCTTATCTAGATTCAGATCAATCAGTTCGGCTTTAAAGCTGTACTTTCTTCAGATGTATATTTGTAGAATAATGGAATGTATTTAGTTTATGATGAGTAATGTTTTTTGCACAAAATTAAAACAAACTTTAGGTACCTGATTGACAGCAAGTAGCAATTTGAAATACAATGAAGGCGGTCTTATTGCTACATAGTGTTCTCTTCAAGATAACCTTCATTTTTTAGGAAATCTTGCTGTCATTCTAAACATTAACTAATGCTAACATTATTGTATGAGCACATGTATTTACAAAAAATATAATAACACAACCAAGTGGCCTCTATCATTTATCAGCAGCCAGCTCGTTTAAAATCTTCCCAAGCCGTCTGGATATTATCGGTAGACTCGCTTTTTAATATGTTGGGCTTAACAAAAATGAGAGAAATGTGGGCTTCAGAATGTTCCGTTCATCATAACGGCAAAAATCAGTGTGCCGCTGCCGCACTACCCCATTCTAGCTTGTGCTATGTGATTTAAATGCAGAACATTGTTTTCCGAGGCCATGGTAAGGTTAATATACTTTGTAAACTTATTTATAGCTTCTATGTTTTCCTTTTCTCGCCTTCAGGCCATTTTCGGATAGGGCCGAAGTGGCAAGTTACAGTTGTACCTACAGAATTTCCTTAATTAACGAAAACAGCCCGGGGCAAGTTGATAACGTTGTTTGCATTGCACACAGATGTAATATTTAGAAAGGCACTAAGCAGCAATCTGAACTCTGGCGGGGACCATTTATTTTACTAAGTACGTGTTTTTCTTTCAAATATTTATTCAACTGCAATACTAAAGTACCAAGTCGGTGTTTCAAAGACCAAAGTACCTTGTATCTGTTTCTGAATAATTATACTGGCATACTGACTAGATTTGTGCTCATGATTATTTTCAGAAAATATATTGTTATTCCCATGTAAATTTTAAATCTTCAAAGTGAAGTGTTTAAGCAACGTTGTTTCTTGTGTCCGGTCACCAACACGATGGTCTGACCAAATCAAGAAAGCTACAACCCTGCCAAGGTTCTACGAGGTGGTGAAGGCTACTTCCGATCGGAATCAATGGAGGAAGTTAGTTTGGTTGATGAGTTCCAGTGACCACGGTCCTCAGTAATGAGGGACCGACTAGAGACAGGGAGAGAGTTCCTTGTGTATTTTAAACCGGTTTTTTAAATGTAAGTTGTGTTAGTTAAAGTTTTTTATTACGTGTTGTCTTAAATCTCGTCTCTAATCGTCTCGTGTGAAACATCTTTCACTGTTCTGATGTAGATCCAGTAACTTTTTACAATTACTGGAGACCGATGGTAATGATACCTTAAGCAAAGGGGTTTAAATACGGGGGCGTTGAATACCTATCCATATATCGAATCTCAGTAGTAGTGTAGAAAAATAAAAAATATTTAACTAGGTAAGGCTGCACAAACCTTTTACAAAACAGATAACAGCTGCTCTGCTCCATTTTTCCAATGCATTTCGGTAAAACACAATTCATGTCCGGCTGAAGTTTTAGAAAAATGTACAGTGTTGAAAGTTCGTGCGAAACGAAAAGTTTTGATGGGAGTTGCGCTAAGAAATGCTTTTAAAGCAGGTTAATTGTTTCATCGCTATTTTCCATTACATTTGAATATTTGTTAAGTGACTTTTTCTTTTGTCTGTTTTTTAAATAATTTTTAAATTTTTAGGGAATCAGGTATCTTCATTAAATTCTAAAAAAACATTTTATTTATATTAAACGTGAACTGCCCGTGCCCGTGGTGCCCGTGGCGTAGTTGTGACAGTGATTGGCGACGATCTCTGCTGAAAGCAACACACGCCAGGTCGGAAATGGGATGGGTGACCAACCCGATCGAAATTTAGTGATATATTTTTCAGGCATATCCTTCGGAAGACGCGTTATGCAGGTGGTCCCGGTTGTCGTCGCTAGTTGTCAGTTGTTAGGCCTAGTCGGAGCTTTATAATATGCTCACTAACCTTACACCCCTCCAAGAATCCAAACTGAGCCCGCGTGTTGGAGTATGGATCCCTCCACTTCATGGTTGCAGTGAGGCCTGTGCCTAGCAGTGGGACGTATAATAGGCCGTTATGTTATATCAAATCAAAAAATACTGAAGTAACCTTCAGTATTTTTTTGACGTTACGCGACCTAAACTGAGCCAGCGGTCTTGATCACAGGATGTACCCTACGAGCAGGAAAATGATTTGTTACTTTTTTCAATACATACTTACCTTATTTTTTTCCAATAAAACTCGTAGCTTCAATAACCCCTAAAACTTAGTTTCTTGAGAGTTTTAACTAAACATTGTAAACGAATATTTCATTATTCATGCATACGTTACCCTGTAACAAGTCATAAGGAGAAACTTTTACGGAAAAAGTTACGGTACGATAACAGCGAAAATACTTTTTGTGTTTGGCGCAAAGGTAAGCACGTAATTCGTCGTAAAATGTGGGAGAGGTTTAAAAACCTAACAAAAGAAAACATTTCTGAGCAATGAAAGTAAAAACTTGACATAAATACGCAAAATGTGGATGCTTAGGATAATAGTGACTTGAAAGACAAGGCATTGTGCTTGAATGAAAACAAAATGAATGATGATAAAGTGGTCTGTTTTGTGGAATTTTGTGTACAATTTTTCACCTAAACCTAACGTTGCGTAGGTAACCTATGCTTAAATACGCAAATCATGGCGGTTCTGAATAATTATGATAAGACATGAATAAGAAAAACCATTGTGTGCTTGTATCGATAACAAAGTCAATGATGATACAATGTTTTTCGTGAAAGAGTGCGAAGTAAGAAATGGTAAGGTTCGATGAAAACTGGTAATTAATCTAATACCGCAAAAAGTAACCAGTTAAAGCTGCTTTAATCACTATTTTTTCTTAAAAAAAAGCGTTGTGTAGGTATCTTATTTGTGATGAGACTACGTGATTTAAAAATCGTGATGTAAAAGCAGACAAAATCGACCTAGCATTCATAGCAAAAAATACAAAGGATTATTTCAAGGAGTCATGTCCAATGACTCAAAAATATGATTATAGTCTGCAAGTACCAAAAATCTTTCAAAATACTACAACAAAAGAAACTCCAACCCTCAGCTAATAGGTTGGAGATTTTAAATCTTTTTCTCGGTCATTAAACTGCGCAAATGGCGTAACATTAGCCATATCTACAGTATGTTCATTGTCTACTATTAGACGAAATGAACAGTGCTGAGCGAAAACTCTTTGTGTTTGTTCTACGCTTGCAAATTTGAGAAATAAACTTTAAATAACTGTAAAGAAACATTCGTATTTAATTAAGTCAATAGTTTCATTGACTTTTTCTTGACTTTATTTTTTTACATAAATTAACTAGCGAACTGCCCGGCTTCGCTCGGATGCAATGAGAGGTTATTATACATATAACCACATACGTCTTGAATCGCTCTACCTATTAAAAAAAACCGCATCAAAATCTAAGATTATAGCGAACATAGGGACAGAGAGAAAGCCTTTGTTTTATGCTAGGTAGTAATGAAATAAATATCAATTTTATTTTCAGTAAAATGAAACCGAAACCGATTAATGTACGTGAAAAATCAGGTTTCGTGTAATTTTACTGAAACAAATATCATTATGGGTTATGGCCGGTTAAATCTCCCTTCGCGTGTTTCAATACCAATGAAATTCTATAGCGCCATTATCAGATCGGTTCCGCATTAAAATTCAACACCTAGAACGGAGCTTCCCTCATTCTTGATAATTTCATTCAAACGGGGCTAGAGTCAAGCATCGCTTATTCTCCCTAATAGTAGTATAAGGTCCCACTGAAAGCCTTGTAAGTCTATGGACTTTTCACGGTACATATTTCTAAACGGCTTCAATTTGAAATTTGAGATTAAGTTTTCATAGTAGGTTTTGTTTGACAGATTATTTTGAACCTTAAAGAATTGTCTTTAAACTTGATGTCAAACTTCCAGTGCAATTTAATGAACCTGTAAATAGTATTAAATTTAACGCTGGAATTTTAACGTTGTAGTTTAGTTTTGTTAAGTTAGTGCTCGAAATCATAATCGAATAAAGTACTTTTAAATCGTTCAAAACGAACTATCCAAACAGAAGATGATACTGAAAAATAAACATACAAAATATTACTCTACAGCTGGTATCCGGAAATGGTTTCCGTATTAAAAAACTGGCAAGAAACCGAGCAGTTCCTCTTTTTATTGTCAATAAACTTTACGTTTTTACACTAAATTGATATCGAGGTGAGTGATCTTGCAACGTGATCTTAATAGGCTTGTACTTGACTTATAAGTTTTGTTAACAATGAAGACGGTAACTATTTAGCATTATTTTAGAGAAATTACACACTCAATTATGTTACTGCAGACTGTTTTGTCCACGCAGTTGACCGCTAAATTCCATGAACAATAGAAACTCTAATGTGAAGGATTTAATACGGCCCCACGATGCCAGATTATTACTTACGTTTTGACAAGACTTTTCAAAGTCAAAAGCAAGAAAAAATTAACAATTATAGAGAACCGTGAAATTGCTATACCACTTTAAATATCTTTGCGATTAAAGGCACTGAACGAGTTTTTTAGAACCACCTATCAATATCAGTCTCAGAGACTTTTGGATCAAAAGGGGGGTTCTCCTAATTATTCCCCAATGAAATTTATCAAACCTTCTAGCCCAAAGGGTACAATTTTTTATTAAGATTTCCCGAAGTTTTTTCATTAAATTCTACGAAGTATTAGAAAAGTTCCACTCGTTTTTCGCGTTGAAAAAACTCTTTTGCATTTTTCACATTGTTAATGTAGACCGAAGTTCCCAGTAAAATAATGTGACTAAGTATTTTTAGGCAAAGAGTTTAACAGGACCGAGCGTTTAAAATAACATGAATTAACGTAATTAAACAAACGTATAAAAAAGATTAACCTTCCTAATGTTCACTGCTGTGTGGAATGACGAATGATGTTCACATACAGATTGTGTGAAAGAGATCACTTTGTAGAAATAAGGCCACCTGGATCGTACGATAAATGTGTTTTGGCTTCTATTTAAGTACTTGCTGTACAATTTTTTGTGCAATAAAGATTATGTCCTCCTTTCCTTTCTGGTCCGCACCGCTAAGGAGTGGAACGCCCTCCCTGCGTCTATGTTTCCGGATACATACAACCTTGGTGTCTTCAAGACAAGAGTGAATAGGTATTTTCTGGGTAAGCGTGTTACACCTTCGACTTCGTCATCGCTTACCATCAGGCGAGACTGAGGTCAAACGCAAACCCATTTAAAATAAAAAATAAAAATGTTTGTCATCTTACATTTCTGCATCTCAATTGAAAGCAAACAAAAAACTGTCTTGTACCTTTTCTGGCCTAAAAGGTACAAAACCTACCTCGAAATACTTCCCCAAGGGCTCGGGTGGTTAGGGGTCATCGTATTCTCATAGCTATCCAATATAGCCACAAAAATGGAAACGGGAAGATTACAAATAAAATGACGTATTCAATTCTCTTGCATTTCATTTCGTAATCCTGCTTGTTGTTGTTGTTTGTAAAGACCTTTCTTCACAATGATGAAGCAGCCGAATATAAGCCAACAAATTTTTCAACAAAGTAAAAGTCCGTCCGGAGTTTTTTCAAGTAAAATATATTAAAATAAGATGTTTTTTGTCACCGCTACACATTCACTTCAATTTGAACCAGACTACAGCATCTACCTTGTCAAACATTTAATTTCCATTCAAAATAGTGAACTCATTTTTCTGATCTTTTCCAAAACTGTCCCGATATTTGTAGCTGGCAAATACTATAGTTAAAAAATAAGATAGAGATGCTCATGTTTCATTATAATAACTTAGCAAATAGTTTGTATTGTCTTAATGTCGGCCACCAAAGCAGTAAAACGTTTAATAGCCACTAACGGAAACTCGACGATTGTTCCCACTAACACTAAATTAAATGAAGCACCCGCAACTGTAGGGATTCGCAAGACTAACTCTATCCTCTGTGGAATTCTCTATGGTAGTTCTGTTGTTATGTTGATAGATCTCTACTTTAGTGCTACAATTGGTACATATCATTGGAAGGGCTGGAGGGAATACAAAGCGTTCTGTTACTCTTCTTCTTTGAAGAAGCTATGTATTTTTGTCTTACAATTTATTAGCCAGCAAAGAAATTATGCCAGAAAAAGCCAATTGTCCTCAACTCATTAAAAGAGCCACCATTTTGAGGTAAATTTAAAACAAACTTTTGAAAACGATTGCCGTTATGACTCCGAGCTAAGAGTCCAACGTTCTATGAAACATTGTATTTAGACGTCAACAAGCATTTCTGAAACTTTATAATTTAAAAAAGCAAGTAATTTTGACATTTTCATAGTTTAACAATATAGTTTAGTAATATTTAACCAAGCCGTGGCAAGTTAAATGAAAACCTTGACCAATAATAAACGTCATCAACGCACTCTTTATTCAACTTTTGAACTAACACTGTCGGAATAGGAACCCGACATAAATTCTAACTATTTATTCCGGTCAGATTCCCCCCTTAAAATGATTTTAAATAATAGTGATTTATCTAATGGATCATAGGAAGGGGGATCAGAGCGGAATAACCCAGTAAGAAGCACTTTTGAAGTGTCTATATCATTGTTCAGCTAACCATCCAGCCACACACATTTCTCGCCCGCGTACAAGTCATAATAATATAATGTCAATTACGCACATTCAGCATTTATACCACGCGGCCCTATAAAAGAGGGCCAAGTTAATGAGGGTATAAAAAGTTCCCTCTGAATTATTCGACAAATTTGCATTTTAATTGGAAAGAAAATGTTACTGCATAACAATTTGATTTTCAGCGTATGTCATTGCTGTCCGGAAGCTCATGTTTCATTCCAAAAAGGGTTGTAAACATTGTTTCTAGTTTGTTTTTTAAATATTCGTGGCGACCAACATTTTGTTCATAACGATTTTGGTAAGAGAAACTTATGAAATGTCTTTAGCTTCATGCTTACCACAGCCTATATATGATTACTTGCAAAATCATTAGTTGTGCTCTTATGATAACTTGAGTAAGATAATGTTTTTTTTAAAAACATATTTTTTTAAACTTTCTACAGTATAAGGGGTCTTTTGGACTCCTCAAGCAACCATTGTGATCCATAAAATATATAAATTTTCAAGATACAGGCCGGTAATAACCAAACCATTTTTTTTTCTTTTTGTAGCTGATGCTCCGTTTTTATTTCTCATACTGGAGGCCGAAAAGGCAGTTTTTGCCTGACTGCGCTGGAAAGAGTACTTCAAAAATGGGTTTCCAAAGTAGTTAAGTTTTCATACCAAAAATAGCAATACTCACTCAAATAAGTCATTCTTTTGTTTTTAAATAAAAGAAACCCTGCATGCAATTGCTTTTAAAATCACAAGAACCTAAACAGGGGGGCTAAAACGGTAACATTTTAGCATTTCATATTATGAAACATCTAGCTGACGTTTCATCTAGGCCGCGGTCCGTTTCGAGTCAAAAGTGAGTAATAGCGCGCTGACGTCGCTCACGTTCATACAATTTATCAATTCGGGATGCGTGTGAGCGCGCTGTTACTCACTTTTGACTCGAAACGGACCGCGGTCTAGATGAAACGTCAGTTAGATGATTCATAATATGAAATGCTAAAATGTTGCTGTTTTAGCCCCCCAGGTCAATTGCCAAAAATAGCAATAGCAGCCTTCTATGGCTTAAATCCTAAATGAATTATTATCGTGATAATAATTGTAATTTATTGACGCAATGAAATATTCATTGATATTTCTAGCACTTTCCTTTTCAGCGACGGTAAAAAAAATCTATATATTTTCAAGCCACATCGTAAAAATCAATATGGCTTTGTACCAAAACCATATTGATTGTGTGTTGCTACTGCATAACATCGCCGCTACGGGAATTTCGAAGGAAGCCGAGTTTACTACCACATGATATCCATTACAGAATCCGTGCATCCTTTTTCTGCGGGTTCCGTGAAACTCGTGTCGAGTTTAAGCTATCGTTATAAATATTATATCGGTTAACCGCTATGGATGCAGGTTTACACATGAACATGAAACGGATAATGGAACTTCTTTTGTGAATTCTTCTTGTTTATAATTATCATCCTCAGCCTCCCCCGCCTGTCGTAGGAGGCGATTAAAGGTGAGCCCAGGGGTCGTTAGGAGTGTACACATCGGGGGCTCTGTGCCTTCGTTGCACAAGGGTAGAGTGCCTCCTTGGGAAGTCTACGGTAAACCCTTTTCACGCGCAGAAGAAGGCCACCCCGGTGTTTCAGTGGGTATTCCCACCCCCTTTTGGAGTGGGCGAGTCCCACACTCCCTCGCTGCCCTCCCCAAGCAGCGAAAAGTGGTAAAGGCATTTCACCGGGTTAAAAAACCACTGTTTGATGGATTTCAGCTTGAGATGTGTCGTTGGATTCGTTTTTATTGCATTTCTGTGTAATTTGAAAAACTTTGGAAAAGAAAAATCGTCATAGCTGATTGCACTTAACGATTGAATTGACCCATTCCACCCACCCCATTCCATTTTTAGTTTTTCTTTCCTGGCTAATATGAGTCACTATAGGGTTTTATTACCCGAAACGAAATCTCTTAAATAATAAGAACTTAACAATGCTCCATTGTAAAAATGTTAGGAAAAATGTATCTTTCACAGATTTATTCCATCTTTTATAACCGAGAAACACTCGACAACTCGCGTTATATTCCCACGTCCTAGTTTCATTCGATCAAGCGACACCTGGTGATTGACGGATGAAGATTAGGTTACTCGCTGTGACTGTCTACCTCGAGAATTTGAGTCCTGGCATTCTACATGTCACAGTTGACATGGACCGACATCGAATCCCACCTGCATTACCGTTATTGTTTTCCTGATTTCCGTAGCCCTATTTTATTCTTCGAGTGTTTTTCAATCAAATTAAGATGTTGTCGGTTTATTATTAAAGGGAGGTTTGCCTTGAAAAGAGTCTCCATACAACTGTTTCGATAGTTTTTAAACTCTGCGATTTTGTCTAAAAATATTTAGTAGTGCCCAAAAGTCAAGACTTAAAAAGAACAAAGCCAACAGTTAAGGCATTAAATTGAAAACAAAAAGGGGTACGGTAAGCTACTGGAACTGTCAAAAGATGTAATATGTATTTGGTTCTGTATAACTCATGTTTGATGTACGTGTTCACAGTAACAGTTGTAAAGTAAAGAAAATGAATTAAAACTAAGTATCATACAGGAAATAAAGAATAAACTATTGCATTGTGCGACGCGCACGCAAGTATCTTAGTGTTGGTCAATGCTCAACAGTGGATACCAATCTTGATGATGATACTTAAAAGAGTAGATAACATAAGTAGCGCTATGTAAACCAATTTGCAAAGATACCTTGCCAACGAAGATATTTTTAATACCAGCGTTTGTGAAAAATGCTTTTCTCCTAATTTTATTTTAAGTAAAGGCTAAAACGGAATCCCATCTGACGTGCAAAAGTAATTTCTCATGTACGAGTCAGTTGTATGTGAAGGGCCTTTTAAACAATTTTGTCAGTGGGTTGCTGACACTTAAATCTTGGAATGATTTAATTTCCTACAAACCTTTGGCGAAAACGCAAATATAAATTGAATTTGTTGACTCTTCCGCTTCTGCGAGTATTTCACTTGGATATTTCACATCAAGGAGTTTAGAAATGAGGCTAAAGAGACATTCTGCTGCTCTCATTCAGTAGTCGAATTGAAGTTAAAGAGTCGTCCGATATATTTATAAATACTATATAAAAGATATTGATAGTTCTGTTATAGACTGAAGAAAAGTAAAATAAACTAGCATTAAAAAACGCCTTACAGAACTTAACTAATAACCATGTTTTCTGAATGCGGCTTCGTGTTTCAACAAAGCTAGTAAGCGTGATTGTAAATAAATAAAAGAACGAATCAATACCTACTACTATAGGAACAGCGACTTTAATATCATAAAGAAGTTTTTATTTATTTATTCAGAATAATGTTAAGCTTATTACAAAAATATTTTTTTTCATCTGTTTATGTGAAAAATTGACAAAAAAGCTGTGAACGCATTAAAAATGTTTTGATGCTCGTAAGTATGAAACCAATTCAAAACTTTTAAGATAGTATAGATTAGAGTTTTATCTTGTGAGTCTCTTCTTACTACTCGTAGTATGTAACATCATGCTTGGCAACGGGACAACGAGAAGTTTCAAAATCCCTAGCTAATATATTTTTGTTTTTATTTCCTGCTTCACAATCCAAAGGCTGTTAAATATCTGTTGTTTACTCCCTAAAAGAAATAAAAAAAGCTACAACATTCTTGACTCAGCAGGAAACGATTGCCAGAGAAACTTTTGGTACAATTGGTTTGTATAGTTTTACTGTTCTCCCCCCTCAATGTGTTTCGTATCAAGTTTTGGTTGCCACTAAATATTGTTAAAACAAGTCAAAATATCGGAATGATATTACGGTTCTCTCTGAAAAATAAAGATCAGGGACGAAAAAATGATTTTCAATGAAAAAAATAGATATATATTATGATATAAAATACGTAGGGGTTAGTACAAGTAGTACTAAAAAAGTGGCTCCAGAAATCAGAACTTTGAACACCTGATCAAAGCATTGACAGTTTGAGACGACACAGCGCGATCGTTTGCGCAATATGTATGTGTCTCGTTCACACTCCAGTAAATAATCATACTATCTTGTAAACACGGTCGAATTATAGGTACGTACGCCAGGGGACAATTTTCAACTTCGCATCAGTACCGACATAACGTATCTATCAACCTCTTTTAAATATTAATGGACACATATACAATTATAAAAGGAACAAGTAAATAATATAGAAAATACATTACCACGTAATGTTTTTTGTTGTTTGCGTGAATACCACTGAAATGACATCCTGTCATGTCAGTTTAGTCGTCTTGTGAAAAAGGCTGCTATAATAGCGAAACATCACATTAGAATTGAAAGAATATTGAAACCGCGAATAGAATTCCTGAAGTTCCCTCACACATCCCCGCCCGATGTGTGAGGGGAGCCTGGCGTGAGGCGGCAGGCGCTCCTCACTAAACCAGGTCACTTTTACACCGCCGCTCTTCTCCGGGGCCAATTGTAGTGAAGCCACACAGCCACCGCCGTGTGCACTCTCAGCGACCTCAGAGGCCCCCCTTTAGTCGCCTCTTACGCCAGGCGGGGGGGAGGGGGACCGTGATCGAATCCTTGCGAAACACAAGGACGAAAGTCTAAATATGTCATTATTTACAAAATTGACTCACATGTCAGGCATGCAAGTATCCAGTTCCGTAAATCGCGGACAATTGGCTATGCGCAAGCGCCTTTAATTGAATTTTTCGCAAATATAATTCAAAATGTTTTTGTATCCGGCATCCACGCATAAGCTCGCTAAAGCCAAAACTGTTACGCTCCAGCTGTGGTTAAACTAAGCTGAAATGCTTTCACATGCATGATATGTAGACCACGAAATACCTCAGCATTTCTGCATTAAATTATACAAAATGAACTCACGAGTGAGATTTGAAACTGTAACTTTGAAATAAAACTTGCAAAAAAGCAACGGAGAGAGGTAAAGAACCTTCTCTAATGCGAACTCCGCATGAATTATTACGCTCCCGAGCTAGAACTCACCAGTTCAAATCCGCCTATTTTATCTGGCTCCTGAGGTTTCTCTGACAAACGAGATACGAGGCTTTGCCGCAAAAGATAGAATCTCCACCACATCTTTTTGTCTTACATCACTGAAATATCTTTGTGAAATTCGCTGAATAGAGCAGCGGATTACTACCGTTAGGTAAATCTCCCTTGGTCTTTCGCACATTTAGTACTATTTAGTAAATGAGACCACATATTTTGTAGGTTTCCGTAGTCAAAAGAACCCTTTTCGTTTTGTCAAATGACCGTGGCTTAGCTCAGAGTCTAAAGTACTAGGAAACTTTAATTGACATGAGTGAGTGACTGAAAAAAAAGAAAGAAAAGAAAAAAAAAATTTTTATTGCCCAATACATACACCCAATACATGCCCAATACATGCCCAATACATGCCTGTAGATATGATGCGTACAATAGTTATACCTATAGTTAAGAATAAAACAGGCGATCTTGCAGATCTGAACAACTACAGACCTATATCGCTTGCAACGGTGATTTCTAAGGTATTTGATAGTGTGCTTAATAAACAGTTAAATATGTATGTGAAATTACATGACAATCAGTTTGGCTTCAGGCCTGCTCTGTCGACCGAAAGCGCTATACTAAGTGTTAAGCACACTATAACTTACTACACTGACCGGAAGACTCCAGTGTTCGCATGTTTTTTGGACCTGTCCAGGGCATTTGACCTCGTTTCCTACGACTTGTTGTGGAAAAAACTTAAAAAGATAGGGTTACCAGTAGAATTTCTTAACATCTTTAAGTACTGGTACGGAAACCAGGTCAACAACGTGAGATGGGATGGAGCGTTATCTCGACCGTATGGGTTGGAATGTGGGGTAAGACAGGGGGGACTTAGCTCTCCTACTCTCTTCAACCTTTACGTTGATGCACTGATAGGCGAGCTCAGCAGCACCAGGGTCGGTTGTTACATAGATGGTATCTGCGTGAATAATATCAGCTACGCGGACGACATGGTGCTGCTGAGTGCGTCTGTTTGCGGTCTGAGAAGGATGCTAGCTGTATGTGAGTCTTACGCCGGCTCCCACGGCCTGGCATATAATGTTAAAAAGAGCCAGGTTATGGTCTTTGAGGCGGGCAGTAAACGGTTTGAAAAAATACCGCCTGTTTTTCTCAACAAAACAGAGCTCAAGAGAACATACTCCTTCAAGTATCTTGGACATCTGCTGACTGCCGGCCTCAGAGACGATAATGATATAGAGAGGGAGCGGAGGGCGTTGTCAGTGAGGGCGAACATGTTGGCCAGTAGGTTTGCACGGTGTTCACGTGAGGTCAAACTCACGCTGTTCCAGGCCTTCTGTACATCATTTTACACGTGCAGCCTATGGGCCAAATATACCCAAAAAGCTTACAACGCGCTCCGTATTCAGTTCAACAATGCGTTCAGGGTGCTGTTGAGGTTGCCACGCTTCTGTAGTGCATCAGGGATGTTCGCAGAAGCACGAGTCGACTGTTTCTACGCCACGATGCGCAAACGATGTGCGTCCCTGGTGCGCAGAGTGTGTGGAAGCTCCAACAGCATCATGTCCATGATTGCTGGTAGGCTGGATTGCGTTTTTATTAGAAACTGCCTTGCCGTATCAAACGGCATGGCCTAATTCAATTCCTGTACCCACTTACTTATTTAATTCTAACTAACATAGTTCCTAAGTACCTTTTGTTACTAACACCAAATGAGTTTTAAATTACTTGAAATGAATAAATGAATTGAATTGAATTGAATACAGTTCTTACTGACTGAGTGAGTTACGTACAATATTATTAGTTACGCCGAAAAGTAGTAAGGTGAAATCGTGGAACATTTTACTTTTCAGGATTTGAGAGAGAGAGACTCCTAGCGTTGGAAGAAAGAAAAAAGAGAGTGATTTTTCATGTTTATCCTATCGTTTTGCATTTTCTGAGATACTCGTATATTGTTCAAAAATATCCGTTTGCAAAATGATAAGCTATTAAGTACTATAAATGGAAATGATAAAATGAAGCTGCATTAAATTATTAAATTGATAATGTGATGTGTTATCTAATGAACTTATCTGCTAAAATATTGTATTTAGTTAACAAAATTATTAACTAACAATAAACTTCATTATTCTGATAGACATCAAAATATTGTATGCCCAAAATGTTTTACAGTTTTGTCTAAAAGTTTTAGACTAAAATTAATACTAAAAGAAGTTAAATCCTTTTTGGTTTTATTCCTGTTGCACTTTAATTTAATGTTTAAAACGCATTACTTACGTTTTAACAAAGATTAATCTTGTGTTTCTCGAGTTGGCTACGACAAGGAATCCTGAGTTGTTTACCAAATTGTTCCGGAAAACTTTCACCTTGGAATGCTTCAACTCGAGGAAGTAACATTTGTTTGGATTAACAATGCAACTAAAACTTCTCAAGTCTACACAGATTTTCAAAATGTTTCCGCTTCTGTTCAAGTTGGAAAAACTTTAGTGTACTCGTGCCCTAATAAATTGTCTTTATCAACAACGCTTATTCCCTAGCCCCGCGGCTAAAGTGAGCTTTAAGTTTGAGATTTTTTTCTATTACAGTCGTTATCCTCAACAGGATAGAGGTAGGGAAAAGAACCTTCATGTGATGAGAGTTCGTGTTTGTTTTGTGTTGGGTGGTATTTTCTGTTTATGTATGTACGTCGCCTTCAGATTTAAGTGACATATGCTAACCCCCTTATTCATAAAAACTTAAACAGCTCGTATAGAACACGATAACTTTTGTATCGCTTTGTCACTGTCATTCTTGTTGCTGCCGCCATTTGCGAGTAAGTGACAGAACACGTCAATAGCTTAAACAATGCGTTAGCGTTGCGTTCGTTTTTATGAATAAGGGGGTAAGAAGATATCGGTACTGAGATAGGTCACCTACATCTGAAGGCTGCCCTTCTTAAATATTTCAGTACGTATGACAGTCTCTGACACCCACATTTATGAACTCTGCTTTGTTTGGGGTCAGATAGAACCTGTAGTAGCAGTTCCTACAATTCCACCACCATGATCACTATTTTCCTTGCGGAGTTGTTTTAATACTATGCCTTGCATCTCTTAAGATATTATTTGAAATCAAATGACGTATTTATTCCAATAAGGATTTCTTCCACGTTTATAAAACACCTGCGAAATTCGCAGTATTTACTAAAAAACAACACACACTTTATACACCACATGTTATAATTAATAAATGAATATGAATATAAAGTGAAGTAAAGTAAAAATAAAAAAAAACATTTATTCATGTAAGGTTATAACAAGCATTTATGACACGACAAGACAGAAAATCAAAAAATCTAAAAGAACAAAGTGACTCTACCACCGGTTTGGAATCATAATTAAAGCCAGCCCCAAAAGATAGGCATAAACAGTGTCGGGGTTTTTTAATGACCATACTGATAAAAGCAAAGTCATTAAATGAATAAACACAACCCTGATCAATAAAAAAGCTTGGTATGCCCAAAAAAGGGAAAAACCCTGTTTTGTAACGGTTTTAAATAACCTTAAAGAGAGCTTCTGTTAAATGTTTAACAGATCCAGCGTTAATTGACTTGTACAGTCATTTTTTATTCTAAATTTTTAATGCAGAGGAAACCTAAGTAAGCGACCACTTTTATATTTTTTTGCAAACTATGGCGCTCTTATTCCCGTGTGGTTAGGGTTGAATTTTGCCAATATCACGCGCATTCGTGAAACAATTTTACTACTAAAATTTAGTTACCTCAGCTATCAAAGTTAATTAAGAAGCAGTGGGTAATAAATATTATTCCGTCAGAGTTTGTTCACCCTTTCTGCTTAATTGAAAGCCAATTACGGTCTACTCGTAGTTTCACTCCTGTTTACTTTTGTCTTGCTTTTATTTTCTAACTGTGTCAAAGTTAATTAACTATACCTTTCAGCTACATTTACCACGATGAGAATGGAACCCACAACCTTATGTTTGCTAGAACTTGACCTCTTCTTTTAACAGGTTTTCAAGTAGACCAGCTTATGATTCAATTCCAATACTCTTCTTCACAGGTCGCCAGGATTTAGTTCAGGCAGGCAGCTAAGTACCCTCATGAGTTCTCGCCTTGGCGTGGCGAGGGGGCTTTGTACCGGTGATAGGGTGAGTCACCGGGAAGCGAAGAGAACTCAGGCGTGGCAGTGTGGTGGACTTGCCACCCACTCGCTGCAGCCCGCACGGTCGACACGTGGGGTTGCAGGGCCAGTGGGGCCTGCAAGCGCCCTGAGGCGCGTGGTGGAGGCCGCGGCGCACAATCGGTTGGTGTGGGCCAGTGATCCGTGGCTGATCACCCCTGTGCGTCGCGGTCTGGCGGAGCTGTACCGCCGGTTGCGGCAGCGGAGCTTTGGGTGGCTCGTGGTTGCGGGCCCAATAGGGTCTGCGTACGGTGGCCAGCTGGCGCGCGGTACGGGGGTACCGTCGCCGGCATTGCACAGGTTTTCACCACTGCCTGGTAGAGACAGCTCGACACCCTCGGCTGTCCCTACTGGCCTTTCTTCACAAAGGAGGGGCCGCTTCCGGCCTGCCGTGTAGGTGGGCTCCGTCTGGGGGAACGCGTGGAAGGCTTCGTGTCATTAACCTGGTCTCCCCACTATTTACGATTAGAGGGAGTAGTAGGGGTTTTAGTCAGTAAGGCCACTGGGAAACCAGCTTCCCAGTGGCGAGTGGCGGGTTATGACCCGTCCGTCCCCCGGTGGACGGGTATGCGTAAGGCATTTCACCTAATATATATTTAAAAAAAGGCAGCCAAGTAAAATTGATACAAAAATCTTCATATTCGTATTTTCGAGACTTACTCAGTACTTAAAAACGAGGCTAATAAGTGAGTAACAAAATAATTACATTCTAGTAAGGAAACGATTTTATTTCATTTTCGGTACGCGAGTACCTTGGTACTCGACCAGAGTGCCGTGCCAGGTATCTGGCTACAGGACAAGCCAGCACGCCCAAACTTCAACGCCCCGCTGGTCAAAGAGCGTCCCACAGTACGTTTACTGAGACACGGATTCTGCTCAAAAGCAGCTTCTCCCAGCAGTTATCGGTTCTGCGAAGTTATATCCTCGAACAAGTCACTGGAACTTCAGTTTTCTAATTCTAAGAACCAGTAGTAAATGTACTTACATATTCCCAGTTCATTTCCGATAAAATCATCAAAACTCAAACTATGTACTACAGTTAAAATACTTTAATTAATTTATAAGCTTTATTATAAATTCGGCCAAAATTCTGAACTATAAATAAACAAACTTCATGGAAATATAACATGCCCTTAATTTAAGCTTTTGAATTTAACAAAATGTTACGTGTTCGTTAGATCAAAATTTGTCGGGTAGGAAGGGTCTGCATGTTATGCCCAAATATTAACAATATCGTTGAACGGAACTTCATCTACCTTCCAATAAGTGGGGTTACGCTCTGTTGGCCATGACTATACATAGATACATAGAACGAGCTTTCACATTGGCTATAAATTGAGCCCAGATATTAATTTGCTCGGATTTAATTAAATACCAACATGATTTTGTCTGCGAAATAATTTAGTTGATACCTATTACCTTTCGTAATGTTATTACTCTGGCACAATGTCAAATCACTTTATTGTTAATTATTAATTCCATTATGTCATGACGCTATCAGAAATTGGAAGTTGGAGTATAATGTAATGTAAACAATAACCAGTTTGTAATTAAAAATAAATATTAACTACTCTTCAGTCTCTACACCTAAAGTTCAAATAAGGAGCCCTAAGTTAAATGAACATGTTGCACCAGTTCACTTACTAGTAAGATAAGATAAAAAGATAAATATTTTTTATTGCACGAAAATCATTTAACAGGGTTTTGGTAAAAGGACGTGCTTTTGTACAATTCAAGCAGTCTTATCGCTACAAAGTGATCTCTTGTTCGCGATGAGCAAAAGAGAATAAGGATAAACAAATAATTATTAATATGTAACTACTTAGTAACCACAACTCAAGCTCAAAATACACAGCCATAAAATTATAAGTATACCTAGTTTAAATATTTAGTTACAAACACACAGAAACATTGACTATACCACCGGTGTTGGACAGTTGATAAAGTACTAAGACAAACCGAACAGAAACTGAAAAGAAAGAAACAAAAAAAGAAATTGGTACAAATACCAACGTCTCAACTACAAGTAATTCCAAATAGGTCTTCAATAAAATTTGACTGCTTGTCCTGGATGGGAATCGGACCCACCACTCATGGCATTTCATGGCAGTACCTAATTATTTCAACTTCATTTTCTATTGACACAAGATCAAACCTAGATATCTTTAGCTCTATCGATCAAATACGAACGTAGAGTTCGTCTAAGCTGAAATGACGCGCTCCTCCTCCGCATCTTTGCAAACAATTACCTAACACTGTTTATACAATTTTTTCTTCGAATCATCAGTCATCTTAACGAGTCATCTCTCAAGCTAAAATCATCATTCTAGTACCATTTTTATCTGCAATGAATACTAAAAATTACTTTTTTTACATTGACTTATTTAATTATTGACTTAATTGACCGTGACCACAAAGCAGAGTACCGAACAACTCTACCTCTATTTCTTCTAAAGTTCGATAAGGTATTAAACCAACGGTTTAAAAGGATCATCAAAATTTAAAGACGACAGGTCCGTAACGACCTTTTGAATAGAGTTTGATTAGATTGGCAGAACTTTGGTAAAGTTGGCGTCCGTTGCGAAACAAACGTTGACGACGAGAAGCTTGATAGAAAAATGCGATGAAAAGTTTTTATCAATTAGGAATTTAGATCTACAGTCCAAAATTGTTGTAGCTTATGAGTGAAGAGCTGCGGCCTGTGGTCACAAACTAACCGCAATTTACACCAACTCCGAAAATAACAACAATTGATAAGTAGTTTCAACAATTCATAACTAACTTGTTTTAGAATCGTTTTCTTTTAAGTCGGATTTTTTCGTTAATTTTTTTGCTTTCATTAGAGTTTGAACCGAAAAGGCACTGTAAGGTCCTGGCACTAGTGACCTTCCTTAGAGGCTCTGCTTTGCTACCAAAGTGCTTAGATTGAGCACTGTGGAATTTGAGCAAGTATTGCATAACATCGTCTAATAGGCAAAATGTGAATCAGGATGTTTTTTAAAATCGTTTACAACACCGTAAAGAGTCAGTTTTAAATGTTCAACAATGAGTATTACTAAAAAAATAACGAATAATATAATTCTTCTTTTCACAATTATCGATGTATTAAGCAACTTACGTAATATGGGCACGTGATAACGAGGGCTGTGTTGTAAGTAATTTGAAATAGGAGCTCTAGTTAAGCGTTATTTGCACGGCCGTAATTTTTGTGAAGCTGTCGTCATATCTAATTATTATCCAAGACGTGACCCTCGCCACACTTGCCAAAATTCTCCTCTATTTGTTTTATCAGTGCAAACGTGAAATACATGACTCATCCGCTTTGATTGACGTATGTGAATTCTAGGATTCTCTCTTCTTCTTCTTGCGCCGATACCCCAGTCAGTTACTGGGGGTGGTGACCTCTCTTCTGCAGCACCTTATGCCTTATTATTGATCGCCACTGGTGTCGATCAGCAGCAGTGTGGAAAGCGGCGTGGACCGTTGGCTCGAGTGTGGAGCGTATCTGATCCGTACAACGCATCGGGCTTCCGTTTTTTCCCCTCGACCTTGCCAGTGACCATGAGTTCTAGGGTTAAGGTAAGGGTCAGGGTTAGGGGAATTCTAGGGTTAGAGATTTTTTAAAGTTCCATTCCATGGTTTCCAAACTTCATAGCGCTATTTAACACTTGGAAGTGCAGAGTACCTTACTAATAAAGAGTTAAAACGAAGCGTGAAGCGGAAAGGCAACAAAGAGTGCTCTTCATTGAAATTCACTTCATTTGGAACGTCACACACAGCCGTCAGCTCTTAATGGAACAAATGAAAGCTCCGTGACAGAGGAAGCAAGAAGCTAACTTTCTGTAACGCAACTTTAGTTGAGACGCTTAGTTATGCAGCTCGCAGTAGACTTGTGAATAGGGTGTCCAGGCATAAGTTTAATCTGTGGACTTTATAATGATACTTGTTTCTACCGGTGTTCCTCAATTATGAGTACTGTTTCTAGGAAGTAGGGTACAGCGGATTTATGCGTCGTAACTGCGCAACAGCTTACAATGGAATGGTGTAGTGACAAAAAACGGGAAATTTAAATATGAATTTAAATGGGGAAACACTGTGTCCATATGCTATGGTAAACGTTTACTAAACTAAGAAGGAAGGAGTAGAGCAATTCTGAAAATTTCTTACGATCTTGAATGCGAATTCACCTGTTACAGAACTTACTATTATACCCGTAGTCACTTCCAAAGAAGGAATGTTATATCCCCACTCTTGTTATGAATAACTCAGTACGTTTCGTCTTCCGCTTTTTAAATAAACTCTTCGCAGCCGTAAAAATGAGATACGTGGTAAATTACCAGTCACTGGAATTCGAGTTTTTGTCGAGTTACCAGAATTTACTATACAGTTAGAATGTTAAGTATTGTGACTGCGGTAAATAAATTAATAAATAGCGTTTAATCGCAGCAAACCCGACCGCATTATTAGCGCTGCCTGACTAATTGGAATAGCCTTCACCTTAGGGGAAACCACAGTTGTCTTCCTGCTGATGTGTTAACCATAATTCTTAAGGGAGTTGTGTCGTTAGTTACTTGTGATTGCCATGACGTTGTGCATTGTTTTCTAGCCTCACCCAGGCTTTTCGAATCTATGAATTGTGGCTGAATAAGGGTATTTTTTTTAAAAATCGTGCCATAAAAAGACACTTGAGTGATATTCAGGGTCGCTTCTTTTGAAAGTATAAAGGAAGGTTAAATTACGGCACCTTCATATAAACTTATTTCAGGGGCTTAACTTTTCCCCCTCGAGTTCTTGCCTTGTCGTCGCGTATAGGCTTACTTAGTACCTGTGGGAGGTAAAATTATCGAGAATCTCGGAGGCTTAGGTGTGGCAGTGTGGTGAACTTCCCACCAACGCATTGCCTGCTTCTCATAGCAGTGGTGGTGTATCGCATTGCCTTTAGATAGATAGATATTCTTTATTGCACAAAAACATTACAGTTGTATTAAATTACAAAGACCAATGTACAATTTAGGCGGTCTTATCGCTAGGGAGCGATCTCTAACCTTTCTAGCATTGCCTTTAGATAGATAGATATTCTTTATTGCACAAAAACATTACAGTTGTATTAAATTACAAAGACCAATGTACAATTTAGGCGGTCTTATCGCCAGGGAGCGATCTTTAGGTGCATTATTAATTGTTAAGTATTTAATTACGCCAATTTTTAATCGCGCGCAGTTGTTTTTCTGATTGTGAGTATTAACATTGCGTGGTCTCCCTGTTTCTAGTAGCAACTTATGTGGAAAGGTTTCAAGTTGGCGCCTTATGCACGTGTTGTGGCTTGCGACAACGCTGCCTACTTTAATTCGTTTACTCTGCTGAGGTTCAACTCCGACCGCGCCGCATCTTCGCACTGCCAATACGGAACTTTGGCTTAGCAAATATTGCACCGACAACTTTACTTATTGAAACTATTCAGGACGAAGTTGCAGACAAAGGACAACTACAAGCATTCCTGTTAAGAAATTCTGCTGTCTTTTTAACTGATCGTTGTTTTACCGGTGTTTTTTAGTTTTCCTGGTCATATTTCGTGTTTTATTAATACATTATTGTGTTTTGTTCGCACGGTTTTAGCAAAGAATCCGTATTCTAGGTATTTAGAAACGGTATTTATAGTCAGTTTTCTAGAACGTTATTCCAAAATCTGTATGTGAAACAAAATTGAGACTTAAAAGTTATCAAATGCCTTGAAAGGAAAAATAAGGTCACATTGAAATATTCTGGAACCCGCACATTTACAAACAATTAACACAACTAAAACCTATTCAGCGACCTAGGCACTACTTTGGTGCGAACAAAAAGAAAAGGTTAAGTAGCTATCTGGATTCATACGTTTCACAATAAATCCGTATTTGAACGGATAATAATCTGCAAATAATAATAAAGAATAATAGGTAACCCGCTTGCCAATTTAGGCTAAGGAGACTAAGCTTCTATTACTAGCTTGCCTAAGCAATGTCTGCGTCTGGTTATATTCAGTCAGGCCATTAGTAAATCTATTTCCTTTGTGATACCGGTCTTAATCTTACCCAATTGCTTTGTTCATAATACTGTTTCCTTTTTTTATCATCCAAATAACTTTTTTGAAACCACTATTGGTTTTCGTATTCAAACTAACTACTCGACGATTTTTCATATTTTTTTTCTGAAATATTACATGTATTTAGAATATATAATCTATATATATAAAATAAGTCGTGTTAGTTACTCCACTTATAACTCAAGAACGGCTGAACCGATTTAGCTGAAAATTGGCATGGTGGTAGTTTAGAGCCAGGAGAAGGACATAGGATACTTTTTAAGTATCTTTTTTTTATTGAAGTTTCTTAAGGCGGAACAAAGTTCGCCGGGTCAGCTAGTATAATAACATAACATAACATACCCTCACGACCATATCCCTAATGGGTTAGTCAGAGGCACACTGATTGTTGCCGTCATGGTGAACGGAACATTCAGAAGCCCACATTTCGCCGAGGGAATTTGAACCCAACGTGGCAAGGGGCGAGCCTACCGCCGTTATCCGGGTTGCTTGGGTTTTATATCGGTGTTTTCCATCACCGGAGAGTTAGCCGCAAAATTGTACAATGAACACAAAGTAGGTGTGTTCTGGCCAGATTTGATCTCGGGACCATCGGGTTCCGAGCCAGAGTGTTTCACCACTGGGCCACGACGCTCGACGCGCTAGTATAATATATATATAATATGTAATATAATATATTTGAATAGTGTTCGCGTAAGTATCAGAAAACAATATCTCATCATAATGGCAAATAACCTATGTCGTTGAAAGCTGTCCAAGTGAAAGACCGATAGCAATATCGATATTCTCTCAATCATATTTAGAGTCACTTTTCCTTTCCCACAAGAATATCATCTTGTCAAAAGTATCAATACATTTTTTTATCAAAAAACTCTCGATTCGGTTGCGGAAATCTTATCGCCGTTAATACGAATAAATTCAGAGCCAACCCAAGACGGTGGCTTTTGGCGCTTAACAAAAATGATACTGTTATAATGTTAGTCAGATTTACCATAAACACAACGCGTGCTATGTAATATAAGGTCTCCTAAGGCGCCTTGAGAAATTTCACCCTCTTCCAACATCCGAATCCCTAAATTGGGCACTTATCTCAAAAGCTAAAAGGTTCAATTTCCTGTGCAAAGGCAATTCTGGTAGACATGTTTTACAAGAACTGGGTGTTCGCTGTGACACACGCAAATTGTAGTGGAAAGTGCCATAATCGTAAATTGGAAGTAAATTGGCTTTATTCTACGAGAATAAAGGTACACAATTTAATAACACAGCTACGTGAGGGCAGCTGTTAAAATTATTAACATGCAGAGATTAAGCATCGTCATGAATGCAGTAAGTTTGTAACGAAAAACTACCTTGTTTTTAATAACTTTTTGCGAAATGGTTGGTAAGGTAATGTATGTCTCCGTCAGTAACTTGACTCATGACCATTTGTCGATGCTGTTAGCAGGTTCGAGGCCCAAACCAGACCAACAAAAATGACGTAACATTTTGTGTTTGATCAGCCTGCCACTGATAAATAAGGCCTAAGGCCTAATCGGCAATTCGTTTTCCTTACGAATGTATTCTCTGCTAAGCGCAGTCTGTGCTTATTAGCGCAAAATGAGGTTCAATATTGGACAATTTCGTAAAAGGATTCCCAGTTTGAAACGGCAACAATATTTTGTAGTATTTGCTGCGTGGGTGTGAAGTTACTTTGGCCATGCCAGCTGTACCAGGCGTCGACTACAGAGAGAATTCCAGCGCTTATTTGGTGTTTAAATATAATTGGGGGCTTGAGCGAAAATAAACTGAAAGGGATTAAACAAATGAACGTTTTATAAATAACTTTTTCCTGTAAAAGCTTCCTCTTTTCACGTCACGAGACTGATCTATTTTCGGGTAAATATTTAAAAACGATATTACCTACATACATGAACGTTCTTAGATTTCGTTTGGAGTTTTTGACTGGTATTTCAACGATTAACCGATATTGTTGTAATTTTTAATTTTTACTAATTGGTTGGAGGCGCCTGTGGCTCAGCAGGTACCCGTGGCCCAGGGAGGGGACCATGGCTCAGTTGTGCCCAGCTGTGGGCTGTATAAAGGCTGTTGTTTGTTTTTTATAAATATATCATGTCAAAGAAATCAGTGAAACCTTGCAGTCGCATTAATTAAATAGATTATTTAAACATACCTTTTTGAATAATGAACAAAAGGATTCACGTGGTTGGTTTATTGTCGGACAAACTCATAAGACCCTATGGCATTTCAGAAATGCAGCTACGAGAGGGACTGCATGAATCTGCCATGCTACTCTTAGTTTTTCGTTTCTTAGAAGTAATCAAAAAACTAATCGACATTGATAGAATTACGATACACACTGTAACAATCAGTGGTGTATCTCTATTTCAATCGATATCTTGGTATTTAGCCTCGCGTATCGTTATAGCGCATTTCATGCATTTTATACTACTAAAAATATCACACTGGCTTAGGGTTTTTCTAGAGTATTGGGTTTGGAAATGGTGATTTTTTCTGATAAATAAAAACCTTTTAGAATATTGCCTATTATAGGGCTTGACGCTCAGCGTTCAGAAAGCCATTAGTTCATGTAAGATTCAATAAAAACATTCTCCTTGAAGTACATTATACGAGAAAACAATCAAAATATGGATAAAAAGGTCTTTTGAGAATTATTCATTACTAATTGCACTTACCGGTCGCCGTTGAAAAGCCAAGGCAAAAGTTAGAAATCAAACTTTGACAAAGATAAATTAACTAAACTTCTGCCCGCGAACATAATGAGTATCACCTTAATGAGTTTAGTAACCCCCTGATATAATCTGCAAACCTCGTATAATGTCACCTTTGTCCCGCCACCTAATCTCCATAGCTAATTAGAGTCAACCCTATCATAACTCCTAAATTTTATTTTCTCCCCACGAAATTTCGGCTTTGAAGGTAATTTGCATGTCTCAGATATGTATAATGGCTTCTTAACGGTATTATGTTTTAAGCTTAAAGGCAGTTAAAAGAGCTTTATTATATTTCAGTATTACAAATTGACTGCCGCTTGGGATCGGTTGAAAATGATCCTCCTTTTTTTTTTGAACCCGAAGATTACGATAGTCTGAATTATCAAAATTATCTTATTAAGCCCCAAGCAAGTCATAACTGGTGCTTGCACTGATTGGAGACCTAACATTTGATAGTACCTACCTATCACTGAAAATAATGTGTCGTTTTTATTTTTGAATACAGATGGCGGACACTCAATTACAACAAACTTTGCTAAGTTTAGAGTCAAATGTGTTTTACATTATCAAAGATGTTGCAAGTGCTAACAATGCAGTGTCACTATTTTGAATTCTAAGCTACGATGTGATTTTGTCTATTTGTCTGCATCTACATTGGCAACTACGAACTCAAACAAAAATAAATAACGTTAAAAGAAAAGTTTACAAAAATACATTCCGCAAGTTGCGAAGGCAATTATAGACGTCATTTTTAAAGGCTTTTATTTGCACAATCTAAATAGATTTTTGCTGACTTGAATGTCAGTCTATTTTTGAAATGGTTTATTTAGAAATAAACCATCAACTGCTCTCGATTCGAGCCCTATTTATAATATGACCTGACTGTTTTTTTAAAGTTATTACATGCTACAGTTAAAGCTAAAGTAAATTAAGTTTACCATCTTATTTGCCATACGCGTCAAGTATAGTCAAATTTCATAAAACAATCTTACACATGGTTTGGGTATATTCTTTATAATATACCTGAAAAACATGAAATAAAAAACAGCATCTGTCACATCAGGTTCATCATATCACAAATCACTTGACAAGACACGAATTTGTTACACAACTATAAAAGACGCGGTGCTCTTCCACGATAGTTGCGTGCTGGCAAGTGTAGATTTCCCCAGAGTTCATAATAAAAGTACTTTCAGATGTAGGAAGTTATGTCTCGGGCGGCTAACTTTTTCGTGAAATAGATTACGATATCGTCCTTTAGCCTAAGATGGGATGAGGCTCTTATTCATAAAATATAGATATTGAACCAGCTAAGGTGTTTTTTTTGAATCGCTGTCATTATTTTTTACGGTAATTGGCAGCTTCAGTCTTTTTTTGAAATATTTTTTTGTGAATTTCAGAGATTATGTTGTCAGAAAGTCAAGAAATTTTGATACTTTAAATAGAACGATGTGATAAAAGAAAAAGGAATTCTTTATGCTATCTGGAAGTCTTTTTGTGCTAAGCGACGTAAAGCTACTTGAGTGGTGGCGGTACACATGCATTAGCCGTTTTATGTCCACTGTTAAACATAGGCCTCTCTCATAGATTACCAGAGCAGACGGTCGTGAATGACCTGCATCCTCCAAAACTCCTTATCAGGTGTTCACATTTCTGGTAGGCACGCCACGCTGCGTTTGGCTTTAAATGGCCTCCACTCGGGAACTTTTCGGTACCAATGGCCATCAGTTCTTCAGTTGCTTGTCTTTTATTGTATCAAATTCAGTAAAAGTATAGTAAAAGCTCTACTTAGTTTTGAGTCATATGATCATGATGTAAGGGTGTGCCAGGTATTTATTAATTTCATACCGTAAAATTGTATAACTGTATTTCAGTATTAATTTGATCAATAAAAGTGTTGTTAAATGTGCTTGATTCCAAATTTCATAAAAGCAAGCGCAAATGAAGTACCTATTGTATCGTTGGTTTATGGGAAGACATGAAGATTTTATTATTCTAACTTTACGCTTAAACTTTATCTTTATTTCACTGTTAAGCTTGGTTACTAATTTTGCTCTCAGAACCCCAAAGAAGCTACGTAAAGGCATAAAACTGACAACTACACTCATGTAAGTCCTTGTACTGTTTTGACTTTTATTTCTGGTGCAAGCGATAAAAGTAAGAAATATGCTAACCGAGCTAGATTCTTAGGACAGCCACGCGCAGTATTTTTGCTTTGTTTATGTTGCGCTTGCTTTGAAAGTTATATTAGTCTTCGGATGTCCTTTGCATTTTTCCCGCCAAAACTTTCAAAACCTGAGTCATAAAAACTGAGGAGTTTTTATTGCTACTAAATCTTCAATATTTTTTACCAAACATATGTTTTCATTGCGTTCATCATTGATCCACAAACATGTTTCTATGTAATAATTTTAATTACGCTTAGCTTACACTTTCATTTTGATGGCAAATAGCTACTATAATGATATAAAATATATATTTGCCAGAGTTAAAATAAATAGTATACTGACTAATTTTTTGGAAAAAATGACTGGTAATTTAAAAAAACGCTAGATGAAAAATCGCTACTTGAAAAAATAAGTAGGTGCGATCATAAAAAACCGCGGTGTGAAAATTCGCTTGAAAATTATTCACCACATCCCCAAAACAGTTACGCGTTTCGAACCACGAAGCTTTGTGCATCAGATTTTAAGTGACCCTTGTGTGTTAAGCTTTTACGAATTTTGATACATGTATATCATCAAATGATATTATTTTTATTGATTGGACTTTTGCAGACATGGTTAATTGATCTGCAGGATCGATGACCATTTAACATTTTTATTACTGTTATTATTGCAAAGTTGTGTTTGTGAAAACTTACCGGCTTATCTCATCTGGGAAAACCCTATTTTTAAAGATAAGCTAACCTGTACTTTTAGCGTAATAAAATGTGTAACTGTCACTTTGTGTACGAACTAATAAATTAATAAAAAAGTTTTGACATTTATCAATAGTCACTAAACGCAGTACTCACATTTAAGTTATATTTTTTCTAATAAGTACTGGATTGGGCGAAACAATGTGTTGGCATATTAAACGTTTCCCATCTGTTTCAGACGTTTTTTTTTCAATTAGTGTTTTGCTATTTGGACCGCAAAATGTTAACTAAAACATTGCTCAAAAACTACGTAATATAGATGATGCCAATATTTGCTCTAGAAAGTTCTTCCAGAGCCGAATCGAAGTTAAAGGTAATGTTTGCCTGGCAGTGCTCCCCAGCGGAATATTACTGGCACCTTTATTAATTCTTGTATAGAGAGAAAATCTCTTTAGTTTTTTTGCTCTGAGGAAACTGAAAATGAGAAGAATGTTAATATAGCTTTGTCAACGTCATTTATTTCGTAGATGAAAAAATCTATAATATCTACTATGTCTTACTTTTGAACGTGATAAGCCTCCATCGTCATGCCTTATACGCATTCTAAGCCAGAGTTAAGTAAAAAGGGTCGACTGGGAAAATATTGCGACAATATCATATTATTAATTCAAAAGCGGCATACATAAATAAAATGTGAGCGTTATAAGATTCTCCGTCATATTTAGGAAGCTCTTGTAGGTAAAAATACTTTGAATAATGACACTGATTCATCTTAATACACTGCTCAAAAGTGTCTAGGGATATCTCAAGCATTTTCATACAAAGTATAGCTATTTGGGAGGCTGTAAAAATTAAAATATTGATACCAACGTAGAAATTTTTAGAGCACAGAAACTGCTATATCTGCCCTTTCAGATTGTATAAAGAAATTCATTGTAGTAGCCTTATTGTACAATCGTAAGGACGTTAAAAAAAACAGATTTTTCTTTTAAAAGCTGTCAAAATTTTAGCAAAATCAAAGGTTTTTTTTGTAATATTCTTAACCTTTATCTTATGCCTCTGTCCTCGCGCTATTCTAAGATAATGCTCAACTTGTAAACAAACCTAACTTTATGAAATATTTGAAAAATGATATTCCTATGACATCCCTAGACAGTTTTGATGTGTGTATTTTCAGTGAGATGAGAAATTAGTTTGAATCTTTTAAAAGCCGGAAATAACGTTCAATTAATTTTTCAAATGGTCTACTCCACATTAGCTTTACATAAAATAATGAAGATTCACTCGGAGTCTTATCTCAAACTTACTTTAAGTGAGTGAATAAATACTACAGTGTATATTTATTTTATTTCATCTCACTGTCATTAATCTCTAATGGAATGATCTAAACATAAATCTAGAAACTCGAAACAAGCAATTTGTCACCAAACGTCCAATAACTTGACAATTTGCAATATTCATTGATGTAACTGAACGAACTTGGAAGTTCCTGATAGAATGCATTATTAATAAGCAAAACAAAATATATTTTGACTGTATTTAATCGGGACTCAAGAAAATTAACAAACCAAGATGAACCGTTAACATTTTCCTGTTTAATTGAGTGAATTATTTGGTAAACAAATGTTTGAATGTTTTTATTGACTGTTTTCAATTTGTCATAATCTTTTTCATGAGCACTTATTTTCCAGGTTTCTGACTTCTGGACCGATTGAAAAAATGTTATTTTAGTTTGAAAGTTTAGACTTGCCAGTAAGTGTCATGGTTATCAAGTCAGGGTCAAACGATGGGATCCTTGAGAAATCCTGGAGAAAGGTACCGAAATCGTCAAATTGTATGATTACCTATTATGTTAAGCTACATACACCACTGGTGGTGGAATGCCACCACCCCAATGGAAATTAAGCTCGGTATTGTCAAGACGTCTTCGTGCTTCGGCAGGCACGTTTAGCAGTTAGTCCCGGTGACCGTCGCTAGGTGTCAGTCGTTAAGCTTGTTTGGAGGAGTAAGATTGATCACTGGTCTTACATCTCTCCAATAATCCGCACTGAGCCCGCGTGTTTGAATTGAGCCTACACCACTTCATGCTTGATTTCTTTACCAAGTTCCATTTGGTAAAACTGATGTTCCCTATGACTTATCTTATTATTTTTGGCTAAAAGTTATTAAGTTAAGAATCATGTTTGATAAAAGGTAGGTTAATTTTCTATCAAGGACAGTATTAGTAGATGATAGGTGTTAATTAATTTTTTGTGCTTTAAACAAACTTCAAGTTTATTTACACTTGAGACCATTGAAAATAATTATCTCTATTACTGCTGCTGAAACCAAACACACGTCGCCTTATCTCGTTAGGTATTGTTCCTTCTTCAACACCTTTCTATGACATTACTTTTCGATCGTCATTAGAGAGTACACTGTAACAATGAGACAGTCATTATCACCAGAAGTTCTTGCCTGTCCGTTTCTTAGGGACTACTTCATAAAGTCTCTGCTTTGTTTGATACTCAAAGTAAACTGTACCCTCATCATGTTTTGCCAAGTTGCTAACAAGTTGGCCTAAGTCAACTTTAGCTTGGCCCGTTGCCGCAGTGCTTAAAGTCCTATCTTAAACGCTAAAGGTCGTGAGTTTATTTCCAAAACAATCGTGTTTGTACATTTTTCGGTGTCTATTTTGTAACAAAACGACGCAATTTCTTTTACGAGGTTGTTTCGTAAAAACAATAAAGCCTTTCCACATTTTTTTACACGTATACCACTGTGACACAGGTATAATATTTATCAAAAGCATAGGTTACCTTGTTGCCGCGACTTGATTCGTCACGAATGACAAGTCGCGGTGGAGCTCGCAATAACACGTGTTCTGTGTCAACCCCAATTTTATTACACGCAGGGTTGACAACTTGACACTCTCGCCGACTAGTTTGGTTTAACTTCAACATAGTAAGAACTGATTTTTCAATCCTACTAATATTATTATACACCTGAATAGGACATTGGCTACAGTTTATGAAAAAATACGACATATTATATTTCCTTAACTTTAGTACACGTGGACGAAGTCGCGGGCGGCCACTAGTAGTTAATAAATCTCGGCAGATTAAAATTGTGAGTGACGAAATCTTTAATTATGACCTTCAGGAAGTGTAGTACATTACTTACATTTTACAAATCGTAGAGAGAGAGGTACAGGTAGAGTTGTAATTTTTTCGTCTGATTTTTATCTGGCAACATGCTGTCCCGACAGACGTCATTCTGTCAAGGGCTATTGAAGTAAGATAGATAGAAATCACATTTATTTATCGGCACACAGCAACGTACAAAATTCAGAATCCACACGACGTGCCTGAGTGCTTAACCACAGGGCCTTGGAGCCACGTGATTTATTAATAACAGGTACATTACACTGAAATACTCCTTGACTACTTTGTGACTAAAAAAGTTAACATGATACATTTTTGCGGATCATGATTCGGTCAGTTTTCACTAGCTGAATATTTACATGTGCGCTTTCAAAGTTGAGGGGACTATTCTGTTACAAAGGTCTCGTGGGTGGCAGGCATTTGAACCAAACACCGTAAATGAATTACCTGTTAAATATTATTCGCTGGTTATTTTAAATTTTGCCAACCCTGAACATATAGCAAGTTACTCGACGAGTCATCCAATCTCGATATCCGACGACCTTAAACGTCATACACGTATTTGTATCGATAGCCTCACTTGGTTTTGTAAAACGTACCTTGCGAGTCTATAAATGTTACCTCGGGGACTGGAACATATTACTCGTATATCCCATGTAACTTATTCCCAGGACCCGGGTATGATTGGTCCGTGGGAGTAAAAGTTAATAGAATGGTAAATTGTAAGGATGGAATCATTGAAATTTGATAACTAGTACGAAATATTCTAATAACTCAGCAAAGTCTGGGTCATTAACTTAGGCACCTACGTAATTAGGTGTTCTATAGCAGCTCAGACCACTATTTCCGCATCTATTAATTATTATTCTTCTTTTTGATACAGCTAACTTTTACAAAATAAAATACATTGCGTGAAATGTATCCCAATATTTGTATATGTATCCGAATAAAGAAAAATCACGAACTTCCTCTTTCCTCGCTCGGAAAAGAGCGCAAAAACTTTTAACACGAAATGATACACCGCCATGATAAATAAAAAAGGAAAAAAATTAACATGCCCACAACCAGCGCGTATCTCATTTGTCTGAAAAAATCTTAGAGGCTTATCTAAGCCGAAAATAAAATGGAGATGAAACGGAAAGATACCCGAGGTGGAGCCGGGTGAGCCATATAGGCTTTGAAATATAGCCGGCTTGGCCGAAATCCTTTGGAAGCCAACTTTCATAGAGCCGGTGTGCTAAAGCGAACTTAGATCAAACGTGGCTAGCTTCTCGCAATATAAGACTGCTATTTTTATTGTTCACTATTCGTATTTAAAGTCGTTTTTTTAATTTTAGATAAAAATTGAAAAGTAGTAAGTAGGTACTCGAAAGAGCAAATGCATTAAAAAAAACCCACGAACAAGGAAATGACTATGGCGTTGTCCTAATACATGTTATACAAAATCTGGGAGTCCTAATATAATGTGATACTTACACGATAACATCTCCCCGCTCACTATCCACCAGTTTGTGTTGTAAATAGATAAAAAAGTATCATTAAGTTTTCTAATATTTACGAGAAAACTATATACATATATATGTATATATACATATAACTATATACATCGAAATAAAACAACTTTACGGATTCTACTCGCGGTCTTATATTTTCTTTCATTTTCATTCAAAAGTATCATTGTTGACTTATACGAAATTCGCATCACTTATTCGCGCGATCAAACTCATGCCATCCCTTAAAGTGTCTGTAGAACTGTTGGTGACGGCATGACTTTAAAGCGTGCTCAACTTTGATTGACGTTCCTGAATTAGGGTATAAGACCAGATGTTTTGAGCTGCAGGGCTAAAGCTAAAAGTTCCACAAAGAATATTAATTAAACGAATGCAGAAGCCACATCAAAGCCGCAACTATTCGGTATTAAGTTTTGTGAAACTCTCACAAACATTATTACACTATCGAAATTAATATTTAGTTGAAATTGTTCTGAGTGAGATTTTACATCATACGTTGATACAGAGTTGTAGTTTGCGTCGTATTTAATAACTTTCTGATTTAGACTGACATTTCGGAATTTGAAATGAGTAATTATGCTTTCTCTGAATTTTTTACCCGGCTTACAGGCGTTGTCCTAATGCAACGCCATAACGCGGTCACAGGATGCTACGATCGTGCTATAGCAAAATCTGGGAGTCTTAATAGAACGCGACGAATACGCGATCACAATCTCCACTCGCTCACTATCCACTAACGGTCTTATTCATAAAAATTTTGCTCATTTTATCAGCTCCTTCTGGTGCTCATTAATAGCACTTTAAAAAAACTTTATTCATAAACGCAAAATAGCGCTACAGTCTACATTAATGATGTTTTAGGCTAATGTGGGCCCTGACCACCTATAACGGCACTATAACAGCACGTTAGGCTTTTGACATAAACGTATTGTCAAAAGTTGTCAAAACATTGATCGAAATAATTTGTGGTTGTGGATATAAGTAAATAAAATTTTAATTGTAGAAGAAAGGTTACAGAAGAATTTGCAACGTGATAGATAAAGGCATCTCAGAAACAATAAATGCAATTCATCAAGTAGCCGAAAGGCGACAAAATATAGACGACGTAAAGTGTACATAGAAACCATTTCTGAATCTGTGTGATTTCAACTTCAAAGGAGAACAACCATTTCGTACCCAGAAACGAAAGTGCCGGCCAGACAAAAATAATACTGGCATCCTATTGAAAATGACGCCCTGAAAGTTTCTTTATAGCACAAGAACCGTCTACAATTAACCCTTAGACTGCTACTTGAGTTTCAAATTAAAGAAATATTATTGTTTCCCAGGATTAATGGATGAACGGATTTCACCTTGTGAGGTGTCGTTAGATTCGTCTTTACTGTCAGAGTAACACTGGGTATATCAAAATAAAAAAAAAACAAAATGGCGGATTTTTTGGCGCTAAATTCAATGTTTTTACGCTCTGCAGCCTGAACGGCATGGTGGATTTTAGCTGTAGAGGTGTCGTCTGATTTGGATTTACTGTAAGAGTAACACTGGGTACATAAAACTAAGAAAATATATAAATGAAAGAAATTGAAAAAAGGTATTATTTTTACATACCTGGAGTCACTCTCACAATAAATTCGAATCTAACCCCTACAGCCAAAATCCGCCTAGTCGTTCAGGCTGCAGAGCGTGAAAACATTGACTTTAGCGCCGAAAATTCGCCATTTTGTTTTTTATTTTATTTTGATATACCCAGTGTTACTCTCACAGTAAAGACGAATCTAACGACACCTCACAAGCTGAAATCCATTCATTTATTTATTCAGAGAATTAATGTTATTTTTAGAATTTCAAACTGAAATAGCAGTCTAAGGGTTAGTTGTAGATGGTTGCTGTCCTAGTAAAAAATCCTCAGGGCGTCATTTTCAATAAGAATCCAGTATAATTTTTGTCGGGCCGGCACTTTCATTTTTGGGTATATTTTGTACGAGACGTGGTTGTTCTCCTTTAAAACTGATTTAATGATTATGCTGTGTGTTTGTGTGGTGAGCAGCCTGCAGTATTGTTGCGATGAACAGGCACGAGTGCTATTGCAGATTTCTATCGAACATTAGAGTATATAAAGCATAATAGAGTGAGGTTGATCATACATATTTGTATCCTAATAAAATATAAGTGTTAGATAAGTGTACATTATTCGTAGCCCTTTTCTCCTATCACCAAATAAAATAAATGATCTATCAGTACTTATTTGAGATGTTTTCATTCAGATTAACATTAATTATGAATAAAAATTCAGTTCAGCTTGCCATTTACTGTAAAAATGACATTGTCATAGGTACTAGTTTGACACAAAGATAAGAATTAGGTATAAATAGCCAACTCAAGATTTCCTTACAAAGTGGTGCCATCTATCCGGTAATTCCCGCACTACAATGCCTATATGCAAAGCTGCCTATAGGTAGATATGCGTGTTTATATCTATGTATACTATTTGTTCTTAGCTTTATTGCCTACCCAATTTGAAAGTTTTTGTTTCTTAAAAAATAATTATTTTTCAAACAAAAGTATCGGATATTCGAACTAGCAAATTGAAACCAAGCAATAGCATAATTTCATTAAAACAACATTTCTCAAACATGTAAAGGAAACAACATGATATATTATGAAATCAAATCAAAACATCTTCATTTCAAATAGCCCAGTTATAAGTACTTTCAACTCGTCAATTCAACTAAAACAAAATACGCTAAGTAATAGTTAATACAAAAAACTCACAGTACACAAACATAACGAGACTCCACCACCAGTGTCAGCCAGTTGTTTCTGTACAGAGAAGAACCTCCAACTCGGCAGTTACTCTTTTCACATAAATTATTTTCCAAAAAGAGTGAGAAATTCAAAATTTTGTGAAAGGAATCGTTTATGTGGTAACAATAAAAAAAAAGAGTAAGTATTTAGTTTAAAATACAACTGGCTTACCAGACATGCTGAGAGCTTATTATCTATACATGCCTATCTTCTATGTAGTTCTTTATGGTATGGATAGGTAGTCCCTTTTGTAATAAAACAGTTTTAATGTGGTTTACTGATCTATGTAGTGGTAACTTACAAATTGCTTATGAGACTTTGTTATGATAGCGCAAACCTAAAACGCAATTTAAATACAGTCATGTTCATGGAGAAGTTATATTTTGAATCAATGCAAGTGAAAACAATTACGTGCATTGTTTTCACTTGCATTGATTCAAAATATAACTTCTCCATGAACATGACTGTATTTAAACCGCTTGTAAATGTATCTTATCATATCTTTCTGACCCCGTAGTTCCTAGATTTATAACCAAAAGTTCAAGTATCTTTATATCCTAATTAGTGCTTAGATTGTCTGATTTATATTTTAATTACAGAAAATGTTCATCTATCAATTTGACTCACAATTCGCAAAAACCGAATTTGATGTAACATTTTCTGAATGTGTTGAAATATTATAATTAGTACGAGAGAATAACGGCTAGATGACGCCATCGACCATGGATTTTATTTGATAAGAAGACGGAATAGCATGGTTTGACACTGACACTTGACGTTATTTTTATTGCTACAACCACAGACAAAATGTGTTATTTTAACGATTGTCCTTAAAAACCAATGGTTTTTTTAAACTTTTTTGCTTTATCTGTAGAAAGTCGCCATACATTGCTGTTTAAGCTATTGGTGCGTTAGCAACCGTTTATGAATAACGTTTTTTTACAGAGGCCTCTAAGGATACATTAGGCTTAGTGAGAACGTTAGCAAATGTTGCCGTTAACTTCATTTTAGTGTTTTTTTATGAATAAGACCGTAAATCTATATGTAACATCGTCGATTCGTACGATGGTTGCATCGTTTTCGCGCGATGGTCGCGAATCACAGGCTCTTCAGAGACGGATATTGCTGTAGACGTTGGCCTAAAAAATTATGATGCGATGTTCTAGTAAATCTCTCTAGAACTTGGTTAGGCTCTGACTGAGGATAGGGATCAGTGGAAGTTCTTTGTCAAAATTCTGAACTGTATTATTTTTCATAACTTTATGTTATCTTGTTCATTCTGAGTTAGGTCATCCAAGGGAAAAAATAATATAAAAGAAAAGAGACCGAAAGGACAAAAAGTTGCCTCTAAAAGGTCATTAAACCATTCATTAGGTCCACAATTGGCAGTCAATTTAGCGTAAGACAAAAGTAAATAACCAAAGAGGAGGGCTAGCTAGTATTTACGACGGCATATTGCGTTATAAAAAATGATAGCGGTTTCTTGCGACGCAAACTCGTTTGCGCTTATCACCCCGCAGCTTGATAACGCTGTGACCGTAAAAGGAAGGCGAGATATACTTAGGCTTATCTTATATTGACGAAATACTTCATCATAATATTCAGGGCGGCTGTCACGAAGCTCGATAGTCCTTTGTTTATCTTGAGATGCTCCCATTTGTACGGATTCCCGCGAGACAAGAAAATAATTGTACTGAAGGCACGAAATATGTTTTTGGACTAAAGAATAACGCGGTGTAAATGAAAGCGCGGTGGTAAAGGGCGATGTTCTCTATTTATCAGAACGATCAACTGTTCCCGCGCTATTGTTAGTGGACCCGCGCAAAAATAACGACATCCTACGAACAAAACAATTCCTGTTTTAATTTCAGGCCTTTTATGTTTTCCAAGCGCATAAATTCAAGACACGTTTTAACGATAATATGGCAAGAGGATCAACTTTACAGATTATTTTCATATTTAAACTATGCTTGGATCCTGTTAAAGTCTTTTATATACTTCTAAAGATTGTTAGTTGTCACGTTTACATTTAAAAAAGTTGGTTCGGATATAAAAAAAAGAATCAGAACCAAGTTAGTTAATGGATACGAGTGCAAAGCACTCAGAGATATTTTAGGTAACAAAAGGTCATACCATTTATGTAACGTTCAATGTAGGTACGGTAGAACAAACCTCACTTATATGGCAACCATGGATTTCTCATAAATCTGTAGCTGGTCACGGCCATTACCTTGACATGACGTCATGACCGAGCCTTCTTTCTTACATTACTTTTTCTAGATGGGTAATTAATGATAATTCCCTCGTGGTCCTACTTCATACAAAACAGCTTAGGTTCAGCTTATTATTATCATATCTAAACGAAAAGCTTTCAAAAGCTACTTAGGTTATGCAACAAAATACATTTATAGTTAATATCAAGCGCAGGCAGCGACTTTATTAAACTTTATTTTTGTTTCAAATTATAAACTGAAACGTCGGGTAAGATGCAGCTACTAGCCACTTCAGCAGAAGATGGCGGTCTTAAGGCCACTTTACGCTTTCTCTAAAGTGCACTGTGGCATAAAACCGTATTTTCACGGTACGAATCCGACGACAATGACACTTCTTTGCTGTAAATTCTGGTAGTAATAGACGCAATGAAACAACTATTACTTAAAGTGAATCGAAGTTATTGCGCAATTGCACTAAAATGCTTGAAAGCTCACTTCAAGTTGTGTGATTGGCTTCTTCTTACGGCTTCTGTTACTTATCAAACGTCAACAGCTAAGCTAATCTTTCACAAATAATATGTAGTGTTATGAAATACGTAAAAAACCTCTTACTTAAGTGTAACAGTTTTACTAATTATAGACAATGTAACCATCGTTGGTGAATTGGTGTGATTGAGCGCTTAAACAAAAACACATCGCTTTTAGATAGAGAATCGTACAAATCACTTCGGGCTGGTTACAGTAAAGAAGAAAGTCGACGGCTCAAGACATGGGTAATAGTGAAGAAGAAGTGGACATGGGAAGACCACATTTCGATTATGGACGGTTGCTGCTGGACGAGACAAGTGCTTGAACTAAGGCCACACAAGTGGTTAGACCACCGCAACTAGAGGGACGATATCCGACAACATGGAGGGCGAGACTGGATGTTTTGGGCACAAGATCACCTAGTGTGAAGGAAGAGGGAAGAAGCCTTTATCCAAATATTCGATAGGAAAAAGATCACCACAATGATCACACAGGTGATGACAAAAAGAAGAAACGCAATAATAACTATCGGCCCGCACCAAGAGCTTCGTTCATGTGTCGTGCTATCCACGAGGAAGGCTGTGCCAGAGCAGGTGTTTCCTTTTTCGCAGGCAGGTCTTTAAATTAAATTGACCAGCCCAGTAGTACCTTCATAACTGTACTTGTTAACCCCATAAGTGGCAGTCACGGCTGCCACTCGGCACACGGCAGGTCATACTGAAGACCACAAAAAAACATGACATTCCAGGTAGGTATATAATACAAATACAGGAGAGTTTCATTTAAAACTGAAATAATTTCCATAATTGAATTACAAACTGATTCCTTAATTTTGTCTTACATAAATAATACAGTGTATTTATAAATGTATGAAATCACGACCAGACATTTGTGGTTCATTTTGTCACTTCGTGAAATATTGAATCAATAAAACGGTATGTTTAATTTCCTCTGTTACCTCGCAGCTGATATAATATCTTGAATGTTCTGAAACTATTTTGTAGTAACTCATAACACGGAAATGACATCAATCAAGTCCTAAGCGACACGTAACCTCTTGAGGCGTACACGCGACGGAGACACGGGAGTTCCATTACCTACTAAAAAGACAAATGTTTTGTCATAATTAAATAGTGGCATTACTTTGTCAGGTAATGGTACTGCTAGAGGAGGGCGCTCTTTTGGGTTATGTTCTTTTTAGTTTAGTCCAAGATAGCAAGTCATACTACTTGCTAGGGTCGGATTTTTGATATGGAATTTGAACTGGGGTGCTAAAAAGGCAACATTTTAGATGATTCATATTAGGAAACATCTAACTGACGTTTCATCTAGAGCGCGGTCCGTTTCGAGTCAAGAGTGATAATAGCGCGCTCACACGCGTCCCGAATTGATAAATTGTATGAGCGTGAGCGACGTGAGCGCGCTATGATCACTTTTGACTCAAAACGGACCGCGCTCTAGATGAAACGTCAGGTAGATGTTTCATAATATGAATCATCTAAAATGTTGCCTTTTTAGCCCCCCAGAAAACTATTTTAAAGTTTTTATATCTTTTTTCCCAATTATTAATCATACCTTAAACGACCCAGTAGGAATGTTATTTAAATTATAGCGAAAGCATCAGAATCCATTTCGGGGTTAAGGAGAAGTCTGTGCTACAGTTTCATGTGAAAATATAAGCTCAAGAGCTGTCTATTCGTCATATTGCTTATATAGAACCATCTAGAATCTCAGAACTTTCTAAAGTTATCTGGAACTATCTGGAGTAACTCCGGCACACGGAAACCAGATCAATCACTGGCGACGTGCCCCCGATGAGGCGCTGCCGCGGAACTCGGCGGCTTTTGAATTCAAATTTAAAATTTCTGGCTACAGCTCTTGCGCCAATGCAGCCCTGATTGAATTATAATCAAATTTCCCAGCTTGTGAAAATGTCTATAACCTGAATTATTTTAAAAAAAATACTCAGGACGAAACATTTTATGGAAGGGCATAACTTTAAAGGCGTGTTTAGCTTATTAACGTTTATATTTCCCTTAACCTATGCTTTATTTGGGGCTTTATTTGCCTTTCTTGTTTCTCTAGCTGAAGGTCGAGAAGAGGTCGCTGTTAGCGATGAGGCTGCCAAATTTTACCTTCTAAAATGTATCTGTAACTGATTTGTACAATAAAGTATTATATTATCCTTAGACAAAGTCTGAAAATCAAGTACTTACGTAACTACTCGTAATTACTTATTGTGGCCGTTTCTGAAAAATGAAAAATCTATGAAAGCACATCAAAAATAGAGGCGTAGATGAACTAAGTTTCCACTAACATTTTGTATAGATGCCGGCCTGTTTGAAATATATCCAGGGCCCCACTCAGGGAAGCAAGAATTTATTGCTAGATAGTTTCTGAATTAACGTTGTAATTGACAGCCTGAATGGCAATGGAGTTAATGTGAAAGACGCTCAACATCGTGCTAGATGAAGAAAAATGAACAAGGAAATTGTCTGAGAATGGGAAAATTGCTCGTTCTAGGAAAAACGAACGATTTAGACGGTAGAATAAAACAATATCTATCTATGTATCTAACATCACAATATGTGTAAAGTTACTAAAAAGAAAAACAAAATGTTTACGTGAGAGGCAGGAAGAAAATAAACTATAAACCACACAAATGAATTGTTAAGAGTTATTTTATAACAACTGGGTGGTCTGAAGTGCTGTGCACTCTGTTAAAAATATTTATGAAACGATTTTACATAAGTACACGGTTCTGATGTGATCCATGCGGAGTTGACGGAACTCTTCGAATTTATAGGAAACCATTACATGATGTAACTTCAGCTTATAGTTTTGTAGCTGAAAGCTACAAATTTGCATAAAAAACCAGTAAAGTGGGACAGGGGAAGTAAATTTTTTAGAGTTATTTAGGAACGTGCCTCGCGTCACGTCGAATTATCTTCATGAGAAAATTGTGCAGCGCATCAAATAATCGCCCCATAGTTTTTGCTGTTTTTTTTCCTTCTCAAGTGTAACGATGAGGCGTGATGGCACCGATGACGCGTATTTTTTCCTACATTTACTAACTGAACTTTTTGATCACATTTTTAATATTAAACGTGGGTTTTTTAGCTTTTAAAATTAGAAAATGCTTTTAGTGAATCACCGCCTAAAGTGACAAAGCTGAAAAAGTTGTGGCATTCTGTTGAGTAATAATATCGCCGAGCCTAAAATATTCTCTAACTAGATCCACTCCTGTCAATCTCACTTAAATAAATTACACGAAACATTGCCTGCCGCAGGAACGTGTTGGTCCAAGCTCTAACCGGCCGATAAAAAATTAAAGTGAGCACAGGCCACTCTTGTTTATGAAATAAAGCACAACCAACCACTTACGATCGCAAACTGTGCTCATATAACCTTTACAGGGAAAGGTAGGTTGTGGCATAAATTACTTTGTAAAATATATACTTCCTAGAATTAAAAGCATTAAATAAAGCGATTTTGCAAACAGTTTCGTTAAGTCTGTCCAGAACAGCGATTCAGAAACTTGTAAATGACCGATTCGGTAATTTTATGTCGCTTTTTAACGAAAATTATATTTTTTCAACATGTTAAAAGCAATTAATTTTCTGCAATAATAATAATAATTTACAAAATGTAATGCGGTTTTGAACAGCTACTCAGACTTCAGAACGTGATTTGTCCAATCAAAAAGCTACATTTGAAATAACACTAACTGCAATGGACAAATCCATTTCCATTTGTCCACGTAGATTTGTATTTAGCCTATATGTTATTCTGATGTTTAAGCAATAATATTGTAAGTAAATTGTACCAAAATCAATTTTTTTGTTTCTGCGTGAAGGAGTGACAAACATCTATCCACAAAACTTCGCGCTCGTAATATGAGTAGGATTATTCATTCCGATCAAAATCTTGAATATTGAAATATGTTCCCAGGCAAATAATAAATAACACAATTCAAATCTCTCAGCCAGCAGCAAAGAAATCGACAAAAACAGTGTTTGTAGTATTGTTAGAATAAATAAGGTGTAGACTGGTTGGTGTTTAAAGGTAGACATTATAGAAATTTATTTATTTATTTATTTATTCTTTATTGCACAAAATTAAGAAAAAAGTACAATTGGCGGACTTAATGCCTGGAGGCATTCTCTACCAGTCAACCGCAAAAAGAAATGTTTTGTTATCAATAGAAAATTTACAAAGACCAGGGTCTTCAGCCTCGTGAACTTAAGTAGACTATACAAATATTATACTAAAGAAGGAATCAAAAGCCTTTGAAGATAGGTGCGGTCTTTTTGAATGCGATTTAAAGACAAATAAATAAACTTTTTGAGTGGCTCGTCGAACTCTATTGGTAGTTACTTCACCCGTTTTAGCCACGGGTCGTGGGCTTGGAACCAAAAGATCATGCACCATTGTTTAATATTTGGGTGTTACTATGTTTAAATTTTGAAAGTCTCAATCAAAAGTTCTCAGACTCCAACACTACACATACATTTTCTGTAATAGGCGCAGAGGCTGTTGTTTAATGATTTAAGTGCACAGGATGTTTATTTCAAAGCCTGCAAAATTTACAATTACATAAAGATTCACATTCAGTTGCTTTTTTTATTTTGCTTACAAAATCCGACGTACAAGATTACGGGGTCTTCATACGAAGTAAATACAATACATCAATACAATTCCGACAAACTGTTTAGAATGAAAATGTTATTGTTAGCTCTTTAAAGAAGCTCCCTTAAATGTTTTGACAGGTCTTAAAATCAACATAAACCTGAATAAGTAGTAAGTATGTATCTCTGAGTCATAGTCCAAGCTCTGTCTAGTTTGAAGTCTAGTGGTGTTGTAAGATGTCGAACATGTATCTACTTTAGAAAGCCTCAGTGACTCGTAAGCCAAAGGGATCACAATAATATAGCACGTTTGATTCGCGCGAGGTATCATCCCGTTAATACAAAGGGGGTTGACCCTACCTTTGTTCTAGCGATCAGACTTTGATCGTAGTATTTTACCAGGAGCCATCGCTTTTTGTTCCGGTCGGCTTGAGGTTGCCACGCTTCAGGGAATTTAATAATTCCGCGGCTCCTGCGAGTGATGTTTCGAGATTTGGATTTGAGACGATCCTGTTTTGCCGCGTTTGGAGGTGAAAATTACTTTAGTAAGCCTATAAGCTGCTTACAAGTATTTTTCAATTAACCTTTCTGAGTAATTATTTCAATTTGTTTCGAGTCTGGCGGTCTCAAAGTTACGTTCAAATAAGTATGCTAATGATTTTAATCAGATACTTAATTTATACTTTATTTAATTTTTGAAGTCTTGCATTAATTAGATACATAATTAAGAAACTTATTTTAATAAGTTACAACAAAAAGAAAAGCCTACATAGAAGATGTATGTTATACTCGCATTGTGGTTTGGTTAGTAGGTAAATTACAACAAAAAGTATAAACACGAAAACCAAGTTGAAGTGACAAAGCTACGTCTATTAATTATTTTCCAATTTTGCACACATTATTATGTACGGCAAATATTTTTTACTATAGATTCTACTCAGGTGTAACATTGTAGTAAGCCGGTAAGATAAGAAACACTTAAAAGTGAGAACGCAATGCCAAAGTTTAACCAATAAAAAGTCACTGTTGTTTTCAGTTAAAAATTTTAAGCGGTATATTATTGTCTAGAGTGCAGACCAAAACAGAGACATAAAACAATCATATGCGGCGACATAATTTAGTTATGCGCATCCGCTGCCTTGGCTCGAAAACGTTTTCGCTCGATTTATTTTCAAACAGCTCGTGAATATTCTTGGCGAGATTTAATTTACGCCTCAGTTTTGGGGTCAACGGAAAAATGCAATACCTATCCCACAGCCCGCCCGTGCTACATAATACATCATTCTACCACTGGAAAGAAAAATTTTCTCTTTTGTTACGCGTCTTATTTCGCGAGCAAAATGAGGGATTGTCTTTTGTGAGAGCTCCCTGGCGGAAACAAGTTCATGTGAAAAACTTTTTGTTCCACGTCTAATGAGATCGTAAACACGACAGATCAAACAAGATTTATCACACGCCCTTGAGGGTTGACTTGGTCGTAATCGATAGGTGCTAAACGAGCAAACAGCTGCTGGAATCAGAACAAACATTTTATAAAGTAAACAGAAACAAAAGAGTCCTGGAACTTATTTGTACGGCACACATGGCAAGATAATCATTTAACGTTGAGTTATTTCTGTATGATTTTTCTTTGAACCACATGTGAACACTGTATACACTTCGGAAACTGTCTTTCGTTAGGATGAATCGTTTTGTTTCTATTACTCAATAGGTAGTTGTACATGCTAGCGGTTCTGCGGTACCCTAAGGCGGCTATAACATGAGTAAATGAAATGAATCGTTATTTCTGTTAGTTCCCTATTCAGAGAGCGGTGGATGAACTCTACTGCCATGCAAAATGGCACAGTATAGCTTCATCACTTAGTAATAGGTAAACGTGGTGATAGCTGAAAGGACTATATGACAAAACAAATATTTTTTAATATAGAGGTGACAGACTGTGCAATAGCAAATTGATAAACCTTAGCTCACAAGATAAAGTATTATCGCTACAAAGTCCAAGCTAACGAGTATAATTTAAAAAAGATTTAAATAGCAAAACGAAAACTCTAAATCTGAATCAGCCTGTTCCGCAGCAGGGAACTGGCCTCCCTTTCCAATCTCCCACACGGTCTGAGGCCAATGTCGGCCAATCTCTCTAAGTGGAATCCAGTTCTTCTCGCCACCTTCTTCCGTTAGCTTCCGTTTGGTATCCAAGGCCCCAAGTCTGCTAATTTCACATTTTAGAATTCAATTGAATCGTAATTGAGTCTCAATAATCTAATTTGACATATTTTTCATAGAAAATGAGAGACTTCGGGCCCAGTTAGTCGCTATCCCCGCCCAGAGCTCAGCGGGCATGCGGCAGATGTGTCCAGCCAGCCGAAACTCAACCGAAAGTTCTAGGTACTGAAATAATAAATATATTTAAAATTATGTAAATTAAAATTACATCGAACGCAATATCTTAAAAACCACTTTCAGCGCTTTTAAAACGATAAAACCCTAATGCCTACGAAATAAATGGATATGTAGAACAGAAGGTTTATTGTAGGTTCTTTGTAATTTAACGAAGCACGGAACCCTCTTAAACGGGTGCGATAATGTGCCTAAATTAAATTAATGTAATTAAGCGTAATATAGCGAAATTAATGTATTTTGGTAAATATTTTAATGAGTCTCCAGTGCGCACGGTCAAAATTAACGTACGGTAATGGTAAGCCTTATGTGGTGAATATTTATTTAAAAACTCTTTTGATTTGCAAATTGATCATCAATTATGCAATCTTCATTGTTAATGAGGTTAATTTGCAAATCATATTTTACTTTAAATTTAAGCCAGTGTCAAACTGTACCTATATTGAGTACCTATATTTTGTAAAAACGTTTGCTGACATAATGCAGCGTACTTGATCAAAAATAAACAAAGACAGGTGTTTGTTGCAGTAAACCCGAATGGACTTATATTGTCAAAGTATAACTATAACTATCATTTTGTGTATTTTGTTTTGTAGAAAGATATTTTGTTGTTTTTTTTAACCTATCTGAAGTAGTTCCATTTCCAACCAAATGACACCAACGTGCAACTATTTTCATGAAGTTTGATAAATACACATGATTAAATCGTATTGGGTTCACAAACTTGAAGTTTGTGTATCTTGAGCTCTCGAGACCTCTGTACATCACTTGCGGGCAAATTCCCTTAACTAACACACTAACCTATTAATAGAATAGTTTCTGGACTAGACGCTGGTGTTTATTGTCCTATTAGGCAAATGTTTGTAATGGCTGTATTATGTGACACTGAAGCTTGTCGCTATAATTGAAATTGGTCATGTCTGGTAATACTATTCCAAACAGTTATCCAATCAAGCTACCTGATTTTGATCACAATATTCATTGTTTTTATTGCTTGTTTCTATCGTTAAACCTTAATTAAAGAGATGAAACCAAATAAGTTTTGTCGAAATGTTTTTATATAGATGAACCCACGTCAGGCACCAGTCTCTTACAATACACTTACTGCGTTTTTTTTACAAATAGATTTAAATACCTAGCTTAAGTACTATTGTGAAGAGAAAATAAATGGTTTTATTATTATTATTATTATTATAGATTTCCCAATTAACAAAAATGCCTGGAAATACATACTTAACTTGTGAAAACGTCTGCTTTTCCAGCTATCATGGCTTATGAGACCTGGTGACAGGCAGACAGACAGTGGAGGCTTAGTACTAGGGTTCCGTTCTCACGTTTTAGGTACGGAACCCTGAAAACAAATAAATACTGTCAGATTCTGCCAACCTTTCTTATGGTGTCCCAAATTCATGCATCATTTATTCTATCCTTTTTAAGTCGTATCCTGTAAGAAAAATCGCCTGAGGGCTGCTACTAGGTCACAATCTTAAATTATCAAATCGAATTATGAATGAAATAATAACTCTGTTTTTCGTGCAGACATTTGAAAACTCAAAACGGAAGCAGAGATTCTTTATAGTTGCTCTACTAAACGTTACTAACTGTAAGTAAGTGGTTCTAATTGCTCCATAAATAAGATTTCAACTTGAACACTGTCCGAGATTCGGAGAAGAAACTCATTTGGAGCAAGTTTGTGAGCCTTTGGCCAAATTAATATCTATATCCGCCTACATAATTGCGTAAGTCTGCCTAAACTAGCACTGCGCTGCTAAAACGGCAACGTTAATGGCTTTTGAAGATAAACTGTACATTTGGTTGATAGTTGATTCTGATTTGAATAAATATTGCTTTAATCTGGGTATAGATTGCCTTTTATTGATCAGATCAAAATAACATTTTATTCTCAATTTGAGAAACTTTTGGGAATTATGTCTCTTTCTGCTTTGTGCCCACTGATGTGTCCTCACTGTAGTTTTAGGCAATTCATGCAACTCCTTGCAACACAGTGTTTTCTTAATAAATTTCCATATTCTATTGTTCACATTGAATCGAAACAAAGCGCCAACACTATTGAGAAACATTTTAGTGCACTGTTTTCACCATATATAATCTCCATTTTCCTCTGTAGTTCATATTCGTCTTGGTGCATCACTGATGGTTTTTCGCCTCATTTATGTTCTGTATTCGATGATGATTGAAGAAGCGTAAAAATATTACTTACACTACGTGGATACCATACAAAAACAAATCTGTTTTACCTAGATACCTATCTAAAAACAGAATCACCAGAAAAAACAACTTGATCCAGGTGAGAAGTGGGATTTAAACCTGCAAACCTGGGCAAACCTTTCAGTGTAATTACGATACCCGGCGAGGGTAACGGTATACGAGTACCTACCATTCAATAGTGGAATAAAGGCTCGCACATACATCAACTTGTGAACAGGTGCCACCTTTGGAAACTAGTCAGCTCCAGTTCACTCTATTTTAAGTCTTTAAATTCAAGCCCTGTTCAAGTTAAAGGTGAAACACTTGGTGAAAAAGTACACGTTTATTTGAGATAAGGTCTTTACTAACAACTATCAATACATACATAGATATAAATAGACAGAACAAATGCATATGTTCATCACATGAATGTTTATAAGCTCGGTGGAGATCGAACCCACAATCATTGGCGCTAGAGCCAACCCCTCTACCCATTGCGCAAACGATTTAGTCAGATTCATTTCTGTTAACTCTAAAAAGCACGCCCACATTCACTACAACCGGCTGCCCACGACTTCGCCCGCACGGATTTAAGTAATAAAAAAGTGATATTTTTCTATAAATTGTACCCTATGTGTTGTTCAGATGTATAAATAAGCTATATTATTGTAAAGTTTCATTCAAATCCATTCAGTAGTTTTTACGTGAAAGAGCAACATGGCATATCCACACATACAAACTTTCACATTTATAATATTAGTAGGATTCAAATAAATAAAACACAAAATGAATAAGGTTAATTAATGCCGACAGTGTTACCTAGAGAAAATCTCCATTACAAATTCGGAGCCTCTTTAGAATTCATTCCATCAACCAAAGTTCGGCAAAGTACATGATAAAACAATTAACTACTTAGGTATTTTCAATTAAGTAAATTCGTTGATAAGGAGCTTAGACAATGAAAAGGCAAGGCGAATGAGTGACGAAATAACTGGAGCGTCCAAGAGCGGCCTTTGAAGGCTGAAGCAACTCTGTTCTGCTGATATTTGGAAGTATTGATGGCAAAATTAAATTTCAATTCATAACTTTGTGATTATTTTACCATTAGTGCGTTGCTTTAGCAAAATAGTTGCTTTGAATGTAGTTAAGTATTAACTGTAAAAACAGCTATTATAACCATTATCAATTTGACAGTATTAATAAGGGTTATTTAATTATTTTAGCATTAGGGATAGTGCATTATCATCTTACTAAAGATAAGGAAAATAGATAAAAACAATACACAATAGCAAAATGGTTAGTGCAGTCGCCCGGTTTGTGAAAGACGCGGGTTCAATTCCCGCCTGAAGCCAAGACCGAATGTCTTTTTCTGGTTTTCCTATCTTTAGTATTAAAATAGGTTACTTCTTGTACCTCATATTTTCTGAACATGTGCAATGGCGGTGCAGCCATGCTACAATGCTCAACAGGCGTACAGTTAGCCATAATAGGCATGACGACAGTATCAAATAATCAACGATTTGAATATTTTAGGGGAAAATACATATTAAAAGGATTTAAAAGACACATTTAGTTTTATTTTAAAATCTGTGATTAATCAGATTTTCGATAAAGTAAAAGGATAAAATACTGCAATTCGCCATTTTGACTCAAACGTCAATCACGCACTATGACGTCACTCTTACGGAAATCAACAAATGTCACTGTCGTATTTCATACAAGTGAGTTTGACAGACACGTGATGGTTACATAAGAGTTACGTCAAACGGACGCCATGACACCTACGAGCTTTTTCGAGCGCTGTTGATAAAATACTAGAAGAATGTCCTCAAACTTTGTTAAACTGACCTTTGAAACCGAAATAAAGCTTTTTTAGTATACAATACATGTGTACCTACATCACGAAAGAAGATTTCAAAGTTGTTCGTCATGCCTATTGCTAATGTGTAATCTTATTTAAAATTTGTACACAAATTATATAGATAAGAGGAACTGTAAAGTCTCTAGCCAATGTCTTTTTGATAGAATCAACGTCCAAGCCGGTCACATTTTGGACACTAATATTATTTTATTTCCATTAAACACGTTTTGAGTGTTTTACTAAGCTTACGCAAATTAATCTATTTTTGTACTTCCCTTTACTTTAATAGCCATTGTCCTGCAAAATACAATTCCGCGAAACCATTATCACAATCTGGTCGAAGCTTAATGAAGTCAAGTGAAAAACAAACGGTGAAAACCGTAATACTAGCTTTTATACCGCGACTGGATTTTCCATAGTGGTCTTATTGCGCCGTGAGTAATAAAGCTGTTGTAAACATTTTCCAATAAAGATGTTTTTACGCGAAACCTGAGCCAGCCGAGACTCGGTGTGAACGAGTTTCTTGTTTTAATTCGTTTTTTTATGTTATTACACAATATTGCCTCTTACAATTTGAATTTTAAATTATTTTGCTATAACTTTTTATGCGAATGCTTAGGTAATAACAGTCAGTTTTAATATTCTTGCAATGTTTGTACATAAACTATCTAGATGTCGTTTATAAGTTCTGCCTTAAGCACTATAAATAAGAGATATACTATGAGAAATAAGTTAGTGATACAGCATAGATTACTTGAATGATAACAGGAACTTTTTACTTTCCGCTTACCAATTACCGCTAATACTCGTAGGTGATCTGATTTCATATCATCTGTATCACCATCATCACACAACGAAATCCGAATATCAATCTGGTAAGAGCCTGATGAAACTGAGACTCAGTGTGAGCCAGTTATAATTCGCTTATTTATATTTGAGCGCATGTAATGTATTGGTATTTCTATTTTTATCTAACCACCGAACCCATTTTAGCAAAAACCATGGCGTTGAAATAAGTTTCAAAGATAAACAATCGAAAGCCTTTATCTCTTTTCACTTTATTGTTCAAACATCTCCACTAAACAACCTGCTCTTTTTTTCAGAGATTTGAGAAAACATTTTCGCTGCGGCAGTTTTCAGTCCTGAAAATACGCGGCCAAAAACAATGTCATGTTGTTTAACGGTTGGTCTTGTACAAAGGAAGTTTATGCAAAAATTGATGACGACACGAGATGTGATAAATGACAGCGCTCCTCTTTGCGTACGCAACGCATGGATCAGCGCAAAAAATATTGGTTGGTTCAAATTTATTGGAGCCGTCGGATCGAGCAATCAGCCTCCGTCGAGGATTGCACTAACAATATTTACTTTAGAGTCGTCCGGCGGTTTCAGGATAACAAAAATCACCATTTTAATCTCATGAAATGGATTAAATTGATGCTGATGAAAGATTTAATGGGATTGTGTATTTGCAGCCGAAATTTAACCCGGATTGGATCAATCAACTCAGTTAACTCATTTTGTTTAATTGGTATACACTTTAACATTTAAATCGAAGATTTCTTTCTCTCGATAGCTCAGTTGGTGGTTAAATAAACTGTGACGACAGGAGAATATTGGTTCATTGAGTGCAAAAAAGTTATCATAATGAAATATGCCATAAAACCTAATTTTGGATAAAAGATATTTCCTATTTGATAACAATTGAACACGAATAGAAGCACTCACGCTGAACTATGTCTTGTTCGTGTAAGTCTAACTTGGTGGCGCTTAGTTATGAATCGTTCAACTTGGATTAACTTCAGTAAGCACTAAGCTGTGTGTCCCATGTTTCCTAACTTGTGACACATTTGCCTAGAACACGGTGACTAAAACGTCTATGGGTATTTCATAGACAATAAGGTTTAGTATCTATGTTGATATTGATTATCTCAGCATTATCAACAGCATCATCAGCCACAACTGAATGCCTATAGTTAGCCAGGGTGGGTCTACCTTTAGTTAACATTTTGAAAAAAAAGCAAAATAATTTAACGTCGAACTGTCTTAATGTACAAGATTGTATTTTATTAACAACATGATTTACCCGTGGAAAAACGCAAATTTTACTGTCGAAATGAATTGAGGCTCAAAACTACCTTCTATTTTCGAAGGATGATGTTTTCGTGAAATGAAAACGCTTTTATGGTTAATCTACATCACAAGCTATTGCGTAATGGTCGGTCCATTAAAAGGGAATATCATGTTTTAAATTTGCAAACCTTTTAGAAAGAAGAGTCGGCCTTGCGTTATCGCGTTTCTGTAATTGAATTGTGCCAAAAACGGTGCTGAATACTTCCTTTTCGCATTAACTACACATTGACCGTAAAATGGCAGTAGTTAAACGGCAGATTAGTCGTAATCGTGCGACCGTTCGACCTCTAAACCAGCGGTGCTGTGTCGGGACTCGCGTTTTTACGACTCCCTCGACGTGGCTGCATTGGTATTCTCCCAACACCCGTAAGGATGGACGAAACTTCGTGTTTTTAGTTCATTGTTTTTGATCCAGACTGCCGTTAAAAATACTGTACGCAAACGCTAGCCTGTTACAAGGGTTCTCCTTATCTCGATTAGAGCCGCATTGATATTTTTTTAAATAAGGATATGAAACACTTATAAAACTTAAAAACAAAGTAATTTATAATACCTATTAGATATGGGAGTTAGATACGCTACCCCACAAGGGCCTAGTGGGGTAGCGTGCTCGTGAATGGATTCTTATGCCTATTTTGAGAAATCATGAAAAAAACATTATTATTAAATATACCAATGATGAGTTATGCCAAATTTAATGAGGACAAACCAAATTATGCGAAAAAAGGAACCCCCTTCCACCCTACTCATTTATGTGCACACAAACTAAAGTACACAGATAGATATAATTGTATCCCTACAAAGGTACAATTCTGTACCACCAAACATAAAAAATAATAATTTTAATTACTTATCACATAAGTAGATACTCAAAATTATAAAAATAACTAACTAGTAAGTAGTTTTTTATGTGATTCGACATCTGACGTCAAACAGTTGTTTCTCTTCTGATAACGACCCGCAAAAAAATCAGCTGTTCAGCGTTCATATTGGTGGGCGGCCGCGTTAACCTCAGGGGACATCTATCAAATAATAAATGGCCATTCCAATTTTCCGTCTACAGATAAACATTAAATACTGCTTTGTAAGCTCCATTACTTAGCAATTTGGAACTGTCTTGTGAACTAGTTGACCGTGACGTATGAATGTCTATATTTGGACTTTAAATTCAGTGCAGTAATTTGACAGAAAATTACAGGTTTCCTTGGTAAAACTGTCATATGCTATTGAATTACGTGTCATTTTCTAAGCGCCGCGGAGCACGGTGGCCGAAACGTTGAAGATCTCGCAGCCAATGTGAGTAAACGGCACTGTGTAAAACGCGTGTGCTAAGCTAACTAAAAGTCGGACCATAATGGCTTTATTGGTATTTTCTCTTAAACAACAAATTTTCTCTCTTTAGGGCCCGCAAATAAGTAGTGTTAGCTACAATTGCATTAATAAGTAAGGTAAAGAAAATGGCTGAGGAAAGAGAATGGCCAAATGATAGGTCACAAACAGTTATGCAGAAAACCAAAAAAAAACGAGCAAAGAAAAATAAAATTTTGCAATGCTGTTGCGTTTTGTTTCTAGTCTGGACAAACAAATATTATTATGATTTTATATTTCAACTGATTCCTTGACTTTAAAAATCTAAATCTATTACGCTACATGAAGTGATCAGCTCGTAACTGTGTTCGCAGAGTGAAAGCTCAGAGAATTGTATAGCTTCATCTGATGGGCTCACGGTGACCGCTCCTCCGCCTTAGACACCGGTACGTAATTGAACATGTGATACAACACCGCTATGCAATCAGCTGCCTCTAATAACCGGCTCACTATGGAGAATTGCAACACCTGCAAAATCACTCACATTCAAGTGATGAACGTTTGTTCTGTGTGTATTTCAAATGACATGAGTGTGTATGGCACCACCCACAGTAGCTACGTTCAATATTGATACAGTCGCTCTATTAAAATACAATCTACTATTAATACATTACATTTCACACTATAATACATTTATAACCAATAGAGTAAGCAAGGTAAAGAAAATGGCTGAGGAAAGAGAATGGCTAAATGATTGGTCACAAACAGTTTTGCAAAAAACCTAGGAAATCCTGCGTACTTTTTAATGCAATTGCATTTTGTTTCTACTCTGGACCAACAATCATTGTTATGATTTTATATTTTAACTGATTCTTTGACTTGGAATATTTCAATTACGCTCTATGAAGTGATCAGCTCGTAACTGTGTTCTCAGAGTGAAAGCTCAGTGAATTGTATAGCTGCAGCTGATGGGATCACGGCGACCGCTCTTCCGCCTTAGACACCGGTACGTAATTGAACATGTGATACAACACCGCTATGCAATCAGCTGCCTCTGATAACCGAGGTACCAACCTCTGAGGTTGGTGTCCTCAACAAAGCTAAGCAGTACTTCCTGCCATCACAGCGCCTTCAACTTTATAAGGCCCAAGTAAGGCCTCACATGGAGTACTGCTGCCATCTTTGGGCTGGGGCACCCCAATGTCTTCTTCTTCCTTTTGACCGTGTTCAACGCAGGGCTGCTCGAATTGTCGGTGACCCTGTTATCTCCGACTGTCTAGACCCTTTGGCGTTACGTAGGGACGTTGCGTCCCTATGTGTTCTGTACCGTATTTACAATAGGGAGTGCTCCGAAGAGTTATTCAAGATCGTACCGGCCTCTTCCTTCCATCACCGCACAACGCGTCATAAGCTGAAGTTCCATGCTCATCACCTGGACGGTTGGCGCTCTTCAACTGTGCGATTCACGCGTCACTTTTTACCACGTACAGCTAAAATATTGAACGGTCTTCCAGCGGCGGTGTTTCCGGAAAAGTATGACATCGGGGCCTTCAAGAAAAGAGCGTATTCCTTTTTGAAAGGCAAGCAACGCATCTCGTGACACCTATGGTGTTGCAGTTGTCCATGGGCAGAGGTGATTACTTTCCATCAGGTGACCCTCTAGCTCGTTTGCTCCCTATTACATAAAAAAAAAAAAAAAAAAAACCGGCTCACTATGGAGAACTGCAACACCTGCAAAATCACTCACATTCAAGTGATGAACGTTTGTTCTGTGTGTATTTCAAATGACATGAGTGTGTATGGCACCACCCACAGTATCTACGTTCAATATTGACACAGTCGCTATAATACATACTAAAATTTGTTCAATTTTATAACCAATAGATACTATGTGATCGATAAGAATAACGATACAACGAAACATGCGTTACATAAAATAGGTTCAACACTTATATTATTTAGGCATACAATTTAAAAAATATGAATTATTTAAAAAGAGGCAACTTTTGGCTAATTTTCGATATAGCGAAGTTCGACAGACTGGAAGCGAATCATGCATTTCCTAGAACCCCAAATAGGACATTGAATTTTGTTCAGAATTTTACGACAGTTGACTACTTACATAATTACGTTCAGTATTTCACTAAAGTTAACTTCTGGCTTTTTTTCACTAACTGTTTTTTTCCAAATTCTGTTTCTCTTATTTGCGTTATGAAATGACGCATGCTTAGCTTAGACTCACTGTCCCTAGGTTCGAGAAACCGGGGTATGAAAGGCTTGGAACTCCTGAAAAAAAAGCCCACTACCTACTAAAACCTGACGGAGTTAGTCGCGCAAAACCGACCGGTATCGGGATCCCCTAAGGCACAATATCCTCAATATCAAGCGCGCTCGCCCGCCTAATGCCCAGTCTCAGGAGGAGCGAACCCAACTCCTGTGCTTTGTAGAACTACACAACAACTAAGGAAGAGTTGTGTCGACCCACAAAGTGTGGGACTACCAGAGCAAAGATACAAAATTACCTCTTCAGTTGTAGAACTATGAATGAGATAAACAAATGGACTGATAAAGAGTTTGTGTAACTAAGATTCATTTAATAAATGCCGAATGTTCAACTTTCAGGCACAGATTACCATCATAGTAATTACATATTGGCAAATGTAATGAAATAAATACGAATAATCATTTATTCCACCTACATATTTGTTGAAACGTTAACGTTTTAATGCTTCTACAAAATGCTGTTATTTTACAGTCCATAATTAGCAATGGATTTCACGGACTAACGGTCAGTGGGCGACCTCTCGCCCGATGGCTGACGACCTGCTATGCTATTCCGGCGGACGCCAAAACTCCCTTCGCTCATGTGAGTGAACTATAAAATTCAATTTCTTTGCAACCGTGGTCGTTACAGAGAAAAGATAGTTCTTTTCTCCAAGCCAAATAACATTTTTTAATTATTTACATACATAATGAGAGAAAATACTAATTCAAAGTAAAGCGTATTGATGATTGAGGTAAGCGTGAAGCACCGAGATGTGAAGTGATGTCCGATGTGCACCGCCGGAATAGCACGGCTGAAGGAAAAGTGGTTAGACGAGTGAAGCAGATGAGGGTGTGTAGTGCTTAAGGGAACTTAAGCTTTCTTGAGTTTCTTTTAGTCCACTGAAAAACCTAACCTGAGCAATTTCTTCAGAAACTATTCAGGATGCTTAAAGAGTAAACATACTAAAATTTCCCGCATGTAGGTGAACTATACGCCTCATAGTCCACTCCTCGTAGGTCGCGGGAGATAGAGACGAGCGGCAACGAAACTTGCTTTTGATTACTTTTTGGGTGGACTATTTAGGTTTTACATAAACCCGAATTAAATCTTTTATTAATATTTTGGAATCTAACTCTAACTTTTACTGTCTCCTGAATTTGTAACATCACAATGCGGAGAAAGCTAACAGAAGTCAAGGAAAATCCTATCCAAAAAAAATGTGGCCTGCGCTTTAAGCGAGCAAACGATTTAGACTGTGCGTTGATCGACGACCCTTTGCTATATTTTCTTTGGGTTAGTTTGCTTAAGGCGTTTTGTGATGTTAGCGAGAAAAATAAAACTATCGTTACTATAATTCGGTAAAAACACTTTTTGAAACTAAAGGCTATCTCATGCGGAACATTAGTAAATAACAACGCAACGTTGCATTATTAGTTAACTTAAGTAAGGTATTTATTTAACTGCCTGTTTATCCAATACAAAATATATATTTTTTTATCAAAAATAACGGTAAATCGCTAATATATAGAGTTTCTGGCGAATACTAATAACTTACAGCTCAAGGAAAAGAAAAGGTGAGTAGCGATCCTAAAAAGTTTTAATCCTCACTGCCCTAATCATATTGTTAAGTACAATTCATAGCTCCAACGGCTATTTACAGACTGGCACATACTAATTTGTAATATGCAACGAGGTTTCCGCTAGACACCCATTTGTGGCATCGGAATGTCTGTACCAGAGTCTGCTTAAGCTCGTAGCACATTATCCAAGCACGGCAACTGCTACGACCCAGCAATTATCTTGCCATTCAAATTTGAACCTTAAATTGTAAAAACGCGAGCTGCGATTTGAGTGGAATAGGAGCGGTGAGCGCGCTGACAGTTCGAAGTTGGCTTTCTCATTCAATGATATTTAAAAGAGGTATACGTTATGTCAGTACTGACGCGAAGTCAAAAATTGTCCCCTGACATACGTAGTACGTACCTATGATTTGACCGTGGGTACAAGATAGCATGATTATTTACTAGAGTATAAACGAGTATAAACTGTCAATGCTTTGCTCTGGTGGTCGAAAGTCCTGATTCCGGGTGCCAATTTTTTAGCACAAGTAACCTACGTCTTTTTATTATAATGTCATTGTTCTCATATTATTATTGACAATAATTTTTTTTCCACCTAAACATAAGGTTCAAATTTGAATGGCAAGATTATTGCTGGGTCGGAGCCTTGCAGTTCCCGTGCTTGCCTATATAGTGAGCGACGACCTTTAAAGTCGTCGTGGCCATTAGCCAAAACGCACATTGTTCCGACCGTTACAACGACACGGCTACGGACTCTCCGCACATTGAATCAACCAAGGCTTAACTATTTATGCGTTATGTCTGTTTTACTCGCTCCATATCCCATTCATTCTCAAAGTTAGCTATGTAAACTATCAGGGCTACGTCGATTGATTACCGGGGTTGTATAATCGTTGTGATGTGTATTTCGGGCATCTCCGTGCTTCGGAAGGCACGTTAAGCAGTTGGTCCCGGTTGACGTCGCTAGATGTCAGTCGTTAAGCTTAGTGAGAAGCCTTAGGGCGGCTTGATAACATTTGACATTAAGGTTGCTCACTAACCTTAAACCCCTCCAACAATCCGCACTGAGCCCACGTGTATAAGATTTATAATGAAATTTACATCATGACTTTAATAAAAAATAGCACAAGCCCAATTTTAATGATGGGTTCCACATAACTACAATATTGTTTAACAGATGCATCCAAAAACAAGCTGATCGCTAAACGCAGTGTAGAGCGCCCTCCAGGCAGGTGGAACGATGATCTGTGAACGGTAGAGATATCGGACAAACTGCCGAATGCTCAAACACAGGAGTTGTAACGCACCGTGGGACAGGCCTTTGTCCAGCTGTGGACTACGACAGGCCGATGATGATGAATCGGGATTACACACAGGTTAAACGATTCAAGAGTAGAGAAATTAAAAGTCGACCCGACTTTGGGACTTTTAAGTTTTACTTTTAGGTACCCTAAAAAGAGCATAAAAAATATGCCAGTGTGATTACTATGTTTTTTTGTATTACCATGCCAAATTATCGTTTTCTAGTATTTAGCAACGCTCTAAAGTCAGTACAAACAGACGGACACACTAAAACTAAATGTTCATTTGTTTATATTCAAGTTTGTTTTGTCCCAAATATCTGGGAGTTTAACAGAGATAAGTACGTTGGGCTGCAAGTTTGGGAACCCTGCTCTATATCACTACACAAAACACGTTCAGCTGTAGTTGCAGCTCACATGATTCAATGCGACCGACGCAAAGTGAGGTAACGAGATCTGAATTTCAGGGTGAGTGGTGAGGTTGTATTTAGTACGGTAGATTAGGTAATGTTCATAGTATCGATGTTTTGAGTTTAGAGATAGAGTACTTACTTACTTTCACCCGATACATTTACATGTTGAGAATAGATTGTACTAGAAAGATGGACTTCTACAGAGTCCTCTCGCGTAAGGAATGCAGTGATTTAAAAAATGTATTCTGTTGCACACAAAAAAACTCAGTTCCACAACCTTTGCGTTTGCAAGTATGCGTTCCACTGGTCACTGTGGACTTGATTTTCGAATTAGGAACGACTTGGTTGGTTAGGCGGCGTGCTAAATCGAAGAAAAGGATGATATGAACGCGAACGGACTATAGTTAATATTCAAAACATCTTTTTTTTGTTTTTAATCCCAATTGAAAGATATTTGATTTATGTCGTGCTGTACTTTTCTGCTTCGCCTTATGGTTGACTGGTAGATAATGTTTTATTTAATTGGCATTAACTTCGTTGTTTGTACAATTGATTGTTGTGCAATCACTACATGGTATAAAACAAAGTCGCTTTCTCTGTCCCTATGTCCCTTTGAATGCTTAAATCTTTGAAACTACGCAACGGATTTTGATGTGTTTTAATTTTAAATCGATAGAGTGATTCAAGAGGAAGGTTTATATGTATAATAACATCCTATTGCACCTGTGAGAAGCGGGGGCGGGTCGCTAGTCAATAATACATGAATAAATCTTAATATCTAAGTTTTAGATGTTCATCAACTGATTTACATTTGCGTATTGTCACCTCCTTAAGATTGAATTTCCTGAATTCATTAATATTTTCATTTTCATTCTCGATAATTTCTAACATTGTGAGACAGATTGTAAACTAATGATGTTTATATTCATATCATTGTTCGTTTCTTTTGCGTGAAAATTGCCAATAGCTATATATATAGTTGTTCGCTGGCAGTGGGACACCTGCCTCCCTCGGGTCGGATGTTTCCGGAGCGCAGACTTCCGGTGTCATGTTTAGCCGGATTACGGTTTACGGCGCGGTGCCCGCAGCCGGAGAGTGGGCACTTTTCATAAATTACTATAGTTGACTAACGTGTGCAACAAGATTAGTGATGGCTCGGCGGCGTTTGTTACCCAGCTGTGCATTAATTAGGATCAGCGTGAAGGAAATAATTCTGATTTATTGTGTTGTACCATTTACATAATATTCAAAGCGTTATTTGTTTATGAATATATGTGGAATATTTTACTTGACGCTGTTTACACAATAAGCCTATTTAATCCTTTCGTCTCAAGATTGAATTTCCGTAATTTATTCTTCACTTTAATAATATTCACGGTAGTTCATAACATCGTGACAAAGATTGTAAGCGATTAGTGCTCATAATCATACGATGAAATTCATAATTGTACGTTTTTTTGCGAGAAAATAGGCAATAGTTAGTTGTTCGCTGGCAGTGGGACACCTGCCTACCTCGGGTCGGATGTTTCCGGAGCGCAGACTTCCGGTGTCATGTTTAGCCGGATTACGGTTTACGGCGCGGTGCCCGCAGCCGGAGAGTGGGCACTTTTCATAAATTACTATAGTTGACTAACGTGTGCAACAAGATTAGTGATGGCTCGGCGGCGCGTTTGTTACCCAGCTGTGCATTAATTAGGATTAGCGTGAAGGAAATAATTCTGATTTATTGTGTTGTCCCATTTACATATTCAAAGCGTTATTTGTATATGAAAATATGTTGAATATTTAATGATTGAATTAAACTTTGTTTTCCAGACTTACCCTCGAATTCACAAACGCTTGATTTGCGTATCTCTCACAAGTATAACTGTCATAATTTCAGTTTCAGAGACATTTTACGGGACTGCATTAATATGACAGCATGCTCATAGATTATTGACGTTATACATATTGGGGGGCAGCTATAAGAAAAGTTGCTTCTTCCTGATTCCTATAAAAGGAAGACTTGCATCAGGCGACGCGATGGATATAAATGAATTTATTATAAAGTAGTGAAATATTTTTCAAATACCATTATAAATAGTTACTCCTTCACATTCACGGCGATATGAGAGCACTGGCGGCTGGTTCTACAGACACCCGGTCTGTAAAAGAAACCTATCTCAAGCTCCAGTCTCTCACACATACTACGACGCAAGCAACCCTATCTTAAAATCCTAGTTTTAAGCCCACAATTTAGGTTCTAATGTTGTGAGAGAAAATGAAGTTAATATCATATCATATTTCATCTCAACCTCTTTTATTATTGCTTAGTATTTTTTTAGCACTAGGACTAACTAACTAAGAGTCATCATAACACTAACAGATTGTGAGGGCTGGTCTCAAAAAAGATAATTCGAAATATGATGTTACAAAGCGGCTCGAATTCGTCTCTCGCAGATAGTTAACTTGTAACTTTTCTCGCGAGTACTTTGAGGCAGGCAGATAAGTTTCAATACATTTCATATGGCGCTCGTTCGCGCACAGAATACGTTATCAGAGATCAGCAAATTCTCACGTATAACATGTGAATGGAAATGACGTTTTATTTTAAGGTTCTCAGAGCATGGAGATACTTTTGTGAGAAGGATACCCATAGGGATTGCCTTTTCTTGCATAATAATGGCTTTTTATGCAGACACTCTGAACACATCTCTAAGGGGTCTAGTTAGAGTAGGATATCGTGTAAACAGTTTAGGTGTTATAATATGGTATAGTAGTTTGACCCGACGAAAACTGTTTCAGTATTTTAGTACTGGTTTCAAACATGTTGATGAAACGTCGATTTAAGGGAGATACGAAGAAAATGGGATGAGTTTAATCATTTATATAAGAACACAAACAAGGTTACACTAACAAACTCTGTCTGACTTAAAGACTAAAATCGTGAACATGTTAAGTGCAAACTTAATTTAACGGAAATAGGTGACAACCACATGCACTAATAGCAACAGAAACATGTATTAACTACAATCTTACCGAGAAAGAGGTTTGTAATAAATAAAGAAAATAAAAAACTATTAAGAAAGATAAGAGGCGCGACGTAAGTAATTAGGATGTTGGAATAAATATAACAAAAATGGTGTAATTTTGTGGTAAATATCACTTTATATTCAACGCAGAGACCCATTTCGAACTAAATTATCAGCGTATAGACTGTGGATCGCTTAATGCACTTATAATTGAATCCAGATTTTTCCTCCTATGTCTTCATTTGTAAGGTTCAACGAAAGGATAAGTGTAAAAATCGCTAATAGGGTTCTCCAAACAAGGCAGCCGTCGTGACTTGGACCGATTCCAGTTGGTATTGGACTGAAGCCAATTGAATCTTCTCGCCTTTGGTCCTGAACTCCTAAGCGAGCCTGAATGTCATGCGGCGGCAAACATCGAATGTCCACGTTGCAGAATTGTTTCTTTCTTTATGTAACCCTTTTTAGGGCAAGGCATGTTGAAATTTTGAATTGGTTTTGAGCTTACTCTACGAAAGCTAATGCTCTGAATTATGTGGTCTCTGATATGAAAATCAGATCTACATTTCAATTAAAAAAAAACAGTTTCTTAATTAAAAGATCTTCAAGAACAATTACGCTTATAAAAGATACAACACAGCTGGAGAAAGATCGTCGTTCCTCAAACTATTATAGTTGGTCATGTGCAGTATAGTCAGAAATACCACTACTTATTACTACACTCTGTTTTTAAAACACAGAAAAGCAAAAACTCTGAGCAACATCGATCTCCAAATATAACATTGTTAGAAATAAGCGACAAGTTTTAAAAAAATACACATCGCATGTTATTTTAAACAAAAAAAATCTGTCGGAGAGTAAACGGCAGAAATAACACCTAACAAAAGCAAAACAAAGCGGAAGGTTTATGTTTACTTGGCCCTGCCCCAGATATTACACGTACCTGCTAAGCTCATTTTAATTAGGGGAGAGTTTAAACCCCCAACAACCTGGTTGTTATGATTAGGCGTGACCAATGGCGGGCGGGCAGCGATACAACATTTTGTATTGAACGCAATCTCTGACGTAGAATCTAGACCTTAAGCTTACGCTTCGCATTGTTAGCGCGCAAATAATGAAAATTTGTCTCATGGTTATGAAAATGTAGTGCACTATGAAGATTATCAGAAAATATTAGTTCCACATCAGTCATAAAGTATGTACAAGCAATAGGTTAAATGAAAACAAGGGTAATTAAGGGTATCTTTTTAAATATATTTTAGGTAAAACTGTGGAATACTACTAGAATCAATAGAGGGGAACAATCCTGAACAATCGTCAACCGAACATTATTGAGCTCATCTTAGACAAAACAGAGTCTATGTCAAAACAAAAAGGTCTGAATGTATGGTAATAACTCTGGCATCAATTATCCCATACAAATAAATAACGTATTTACGTAAGTGTCCTCCATCTCAAAAATCATTCAAGTAAAAAGATATAGTTCATTAACCAAGAAATATTTCAAAGTAAGACCGATCGAAGTTATTCCCTACTGTAACAAAAAAAGACTAAAAAAATGAAATGCTGAGAAATAATAAGGTTTTTGAGCTAGAAATACTGCAGACGTAATTGGTTTCTATTTTCAAAAGACTTCGAACACACTTTGTGCCAAGAAATATTAAACCAATGCTGTCGTATAAGTTTTCGCTTACTACACGAGATTAAAACTAAGAAAGACAGGAGATTCTTTTTCTCAATTTCCATGAATGTACAGTCGGGGAATCAAAGGGTTGACCACCCTAAGATGTGTTTTTGCTTGCTAAATGATAACATTGACAAGATCAATTGGTCCAACTGTCAATCGTAAAGGAATATACGTCTAATCGAATTTTAGTTTCATTGTCAGACAATAAAACATACTTTTTGGCATACTCTAGCCTGTTACACAGTTTAAAAAATTAACATGTGCTTGCAATGCGTAAATGAATGTGTTTGAAAACTAGTCAACCTTTTAATTCCGCGACTTTACGTTTACTATTTAATATGCTTTTGTGGTGGAATACATTAGCATGTTATTTTTATTAAAGACATTATCATTTATCGCATTTACCAGATAAATTAGTCGAATGTCAAGCAGCGACGACATGTTGATCACCTACTTAGATTCACAGTCAGAGCGTCAGAAAAATAGCACTATTGGAACCATGTCACATGTCAGTTGACGTTGTCATAAAAATAGATGAGAATGAAGATACTGACAAATGAGACAGTATGACAGGGTATTCAAATACTTATTTCATTTTGACGCTGACTGTACATGTCTGTTCCGACTGTCAGCGAATCCTTTTAACAATACAACAGTCATAAACGTACAAGAGATGTACTTAAAATTTTAGAGTATACCTTATGTTTTTAGAGTTACATCTGGCAGCATGTTTTATCACTAACCTAACACCACGTCAACAATTCGCACTGAGCCTGCGTGTTGGAGTAAGAATCTCGCTACCTCATAGTTGAGGCAAGGGCAAAAGCCCAGCAGATGGACGTATGAAGGCTGTTTTTAAACAAGTTTTCTCCTCTGCAATAATGATATATAGATTCTCAAAGATATTACTAGAGAGGAAGTCTCGCCTCGCTATATTGCTCCAAGCCCGACGCAACGATATGCCGCAGCGTGCGGAATGCACAAACTATGCCCGGATGCGCCGCGGTATTCCTCGCCTCAGGGAAGATATTTTAAACATAAAAATGTCTTTGCTTATTCCTCGAGATAGCGTAATGCGGAGCACATTACCGCCGATTTGCTCGGAGTAACATTCAAATTGATGTCGGCCTACTGGTGTTTTTTAAAGATACCGCAAAACCACGCCCTTTGGGTGTTAATACGCAAAGTTTTTATTTGTAGAATTGGGGATGGATAAATGGATGTGTGTTGCTTTTCTACGTAAATACTACTGAATGGTTTTAATGAACCCTTAGAATAATATAGCTTATACATCATTATAAGGCATAGGCTCTAATTTATATAAAAAAAATCCACGCGGACAAACTCGCAGGCGGCCGCTAATTTTAAATATTATAAGCTGAGTTTCGAGCTCATCGTGTAGACTTCGATTTTGGTAATTTCGCAATTTATTATGTACTGTATTATGGTGGTTCTAAAATGTGAGACTGAATATTCTTTCCTTATTTTAAACTTTAATAATTAACGTGATATCTGTAAGTAGAAATAACAAGCAAGTGTCGTGCCTCTCTTACTACAGAGCTGAACTCAGCACTCAGGTCACGGGGCGGCAGCGGCATCAGCTATTCATATGGAACGCCGCAGCCGCTCCGTTGCCCGCTGACATTGTGTCCGTGCCCTTAAGCACAGTAAACATAGAACAGTAAAATATCTACATACAAACGTGCTCGGTTTGAATGTGTACGTGCACGTCCCGCCGTATCGGCACGCGATTTCACGCACACTCTAGCATAAAATATGGGGGAATAAGCACGCTAGGCTAATAACTCGGCGGGCGGCCTTAGATAACCTACTGTTATGTTTACTGTACCTTAGGCTTGGGCCCCGTGTGGTCCCGAGTGGAAATCTGACCGGAACCTCTACGTTGTGTTCATTGTTCAATCAACCGAACACACCAAAACGCACCTCATAATATAACGACCCTTGACTTCTCGCTTACCACGTTAGGTTAAAATTGTCTGAGCAATGTGTGGCTTTCTAAATGCTCCGTTTACAGTCACAGAGAGCATAGCTTAAATGGACTTTTTATAGAACTTTTGAATAGGAACAATATACCTTCATGATTTTTACATAAACTTAGAAGAAACTCAAATTCAAAAGGATTAAATTTCTCCTATTTTTTTTTATTAAAGCTCTCTTCGCATTGATCTAAGCGTGATGCTCAATAAATGAACTATACAACAAACGATTGTTTTTTTTTTAATTTGAAGCAGTAGTTCCTGAGATTAGCAATTTAACGCTTCAGCTTCTTTAAGATTACTAAGTACAAAAATCTTGTTTCCAAAACATTGTAACCAGGACGATGCAGCATCATTTGTTATTAAAGTCAGTGTTTTTTTAACTTAATCGTTTCCGTAAATAATCTTGTTATTGCGAATAGCGTTAAAACAACAAACTATTGAATAATTCCACGCATTAACTAACGCAATCGGTTCAAGCTGCGCTAATTGTGATTAATGAAATCACTAAATAGATTAGACACGTTCGTTACTGTAATTCAGTTTTCAACATCTGATTAGATAATTTTGGCGCTATGTCTCGTGTTGTTTATGGGATGTAAAACAAACGTGATTGCAATGTTGGTTATGCAAAACAGATAAAATGAATACGTTAGCTGCAAATGGATTGTGAGTTGGGAGCAGTTGGGACTACCAAATTGTAACCTAATATAACAACTACTTGTTTTCAACTCATTGCTTAGTGCCGATCAGCTACTAAACAATGAGTTCCATAGCCTTTGCAGAGTGCTTGATTAGTCGCCAAGGGCGACGAGGGGGTTAATTCAGGAATTAGACAACATTGAGTCCTACGTATATAGTATAAATGTGTTTTTTATTTTGAAATGATGTAAGTATTACTCTGATTCTAACCCGAATTCACAAACGCAAATCAACGTTGAGCATCTCTCAAAAGTATAGCTATCCCTGACAGTTTTATTGGCATTTAACGGGACAGCATAAGCGTGAGCGCGTGCCTAGCGTCGATTGACGTTTGTGAAAACGGGAGAACGCTCGAAAGATATCAAAATATCAGTAAAACACTGCAAAATGTAAAATAAAAGTAAGGCTGGTACAAAAATAGTTATCTTCATTTATTGCTTCAAACAAAACTACCGCAATAGGACTATTAGGCACTAAAATGCTGTAGCATCTGCTGAAGTAATCGTTTTTTTGAGTCTGGATACGAATTGGCTTTCTCACAACGTTATAACCTATTCTAGAGAATTGCGATAGGCCGTCTTCCTCACGTCTTGACCATAAAATCACACTGCGAGCAATACGTGTTCTGAGCTTGAAGCATTGACGTGCGATGCTTCACAATCACAAATGCGTATCTTATAGGAATTCTGTATCTGCTTCTTCAGTGAAATAGCCGTTTGGAGGGCTAAGGGTGTTGTAATTAGTTGGGCTATAAAGATACTAGGCACCTTTTGTAAATTATAAGCATGGTTCTGAAAGTCCTCCTGGCATCTTTATTCATCACACATTCACTCTTATAAGTACCAGTCACAATATAAAGTTTCATGAGTTCATGGGTGAGTTTACATATTATTAGTTTTACTTATGAAATATCATCAAAAAAATGGTTAATTGTTTAAGGTAATGAAGAAAACAAGGAAGATATCATTTCGAAAATACAAAAAAGAGATTGTAACATCGAATCATTCCAGGCTTCAGAAGTTATTATTTCATAATTTTAACGTAGAAAATAGCTCGTTGGCGAATATTTCGCTGGTTTTGCAACACAAAAGCAGTAAATCGCAAGGATAGACATTAGGTATTGTATGGCGGACCAGCGCATTCGATGCAACAACTAAATGGGCTCTCCTTCCCGCCTTGACCGAAATATTTTATGGATTTTATAACTGTGAGTTTTCCGTTTTAAGATATTTAGTTCGAATAATAAACAGTTCTCTTGGTAACTCCGAACTTATGAAAAAGCAGTTACGATTTTGGGAAAAGGATATTATCTTGGTGCAGACTGCAGTCCCGTTATCAAAAATGACCTTTTTAAAATATAAAATTTCACTTAGCAAGCAAAAGAGCGTCGTGGCCCAGTGGTTAAACACTCTGGCTCGTAACCAGGTGGTCCTTTCAATATAACTGCTCTACTTGATGAGATTTACATAACCGAATAAAAAAGTTTGTGTAGCACATAAATTAAATATCTCATTCTAGAGTTAGGAGCGAGAAAAACAAACTTTAAAAACAAACCAACAAAATGTTACGAAAATAACAAAAAGGCACACCACGTTTAGGAAAATGAGTTGCGAGATAAAATATCTGGCATGCTCTCCAAAATATTTACATCCCCGAGAGCCCGTAAACTTGCTTGACGATTATAAAATCGGAACGTGGCTTTAATTTTATAGTATTCTATCACCGCCGAGGGCGGAACTTCTCGCATGTTTCGAAACTACGAGAAGCATAAACCAGAACGTTTCTATCTCGTAACAAGTTTCAATGACGCCGCCCTGAGCAGATAGAGTGCATAAACTTGCCGACGACACACAACTTGTCTCGTCTGGGGAATAAACCGCTACTTTCCAACGCGAAAATTTGAAAAACTCAAGTAATGGTGCCGTCTCCTTCAAGCGTCAAAGCGGTTCGCTTCGGGGGAAGGGAAGGCTGATATCGTTTCGGCCATAAACGTGCTTTCTGTTTCGACAGTATAAAGCAGTTTGAAATTACGCTCTTGGTGGGTGAACTAAGTGGTGGCAACGACTTCGAACGGAGGAATGCTTGCTACCCGTTTATGAACGTTTGAGGACGTTTAGTACACAACCATTTCTTAGTGCACGGTTGATTACTTGACGAAGCACAGAAAAATATAAGTTTAGTTTGTTTAGTTACAGTTTATATAATTGGATATATGGTTGTGAAGGTGCATTATTTTCGCAATGAAGTCATATATTTACGTCATTAATATTTTCGTCCCAATTAGTTAAGTTTATTTTTCCATGTTTCCAAGTCTGATTATTTGCTATTGTAGATAAATAAACGATCAGAAGACAGCTACAAAGTTTCTGCTACGATCCCTGATGAAAGATTTTAGTATTTACTTAGTCAGTAGTCAATATTAAAATATTCCAATTAAAAGCGACCCAATGAATATTGTAATGTTATTAAAGTGACTAGTGAGAATATCTTACGATTTCTACAAACACAATATCATCATTCTGAGCCGGTATTAAGTCTCACATTATATAATATAGCTCAGACATTACCATTGATTCTGTTTGGTTCAGTTTACCTCGGTGACGTTTACGTAAACCGGATCAAGCAGAAATCGGTATTGAATGTGGTTCGCCACGCTCCGGCGAAATCCCCGGAGAAGCGCGCCCTAACAAGTGGGTCGGAAGTATGTGACAGTGTAATAGCCGCCGTTTCCTCGCCCCATCTGCGAACGTGTCTGCGAAGAGCAACATCACGGTCCACTGCAGGTCATTAACTAAATTAAACCTGGCCCTTTGTACCACAACTCCACTAATTAACTATATTAATTTCGCTTCGTTTGCATTACATTTCGACTATCTCGTTAAAGGAGAAAGTTGACCAACTTCAACAAATGCAATTGCTTTATCTAATTGCTGTTACCAAAATACTCGCGTTTTGGATTTACAAACAACATAATTTGTTCAGCAGCGACCGGGGAAGCGCCGGTAAGCTTGCTAGCTTGTATGAATTAGTAATATTTGGCTTGAACAGCTTGTTGAATGTTGTGGAATGTTTTTAAGTATGTCTACCAAATACAGCAGATTAATAACTAACTCCAACTAGAGCCAGTTACAGTTGTCAGTCGTTTAGGAGCTAGACTGCCAAATTAAAACTTTGAATGTTGACCAAAGGCGTTTGGCATGTATTATAAAACTTGCAAGAATCATTAAAAAGATCTGTCGCTGCCCACATATCATTTATTGAAAAAATAATTCATTTCCCACGAACCCATTTGTGCTTTGAAATGCCTTGAGACAAACACACAAATACGCACGTCAAACTTATAACACCCCTCTTATTTCGGCAAGGGTTGAAAAAGCTATTAACTTTGTGTTATTTAAAATTATCTATAAAAACAATTATTTTTGTCACAATTCATTGAATTTTGAACATACCTACCGCAGATAGTTTAATATAATCTCAGCAACTAATGACGAGATTGAATTTCGCGACAGATGAATTTATAATGAAAATGGATGGGCGAATTATTGCGAAAGTTTTGAAAGGCCCAATGTGTTCGCTTCCCAGCCTTCAGCTCGCTGTCGGAGGCGTAAACGGCTAATTGTGAACATCACTAAATTTCACACGTTAAATTACAAATCGTGTTTGCTTGCAATTAAACTATACCGCCATAACTCTTCGCGCCTAATTTTCGTTTTACGAACGCTAATATTACGCTTATTGGTCATTAGCTTCACAAAATGGACGCTGTTTATGAGTGGGCAATTTTGTATTAATTGAACAAAGCCTGTTCAATAAATACACATCGAACAATGTAGCAAATAATGGCGTCTTTATCTGATTTCAATATCGAATGTTTGTACTAAGGATCAAACAGTGTGGCTCACGGCCGATTTCGGGCACCGCGATTGATTTAGACTAGTGTTGTCGATCGATAAATTATCGATATCATCGACAGGCCATAGATATCAAGGGTTTCTATGGATACAATCGGCAGCTACGTGTCACTAATTAAGTTTGTCAATTTGTAATAGGTAACGTTACCGTTAAAGCGATAGTTTTTGACACTTCCAATAGTATAGGCATGTGCAAGGCTACCGATGGTATCAACTGGTTTAAGTTCACATTCACACCATCACGTAACAAATGATAATTTAAAAAATTGTCAGCACCGATCTGGCCTTCAATGGCCTACTGGACTTCTGGAAATCGTTAAAAAACGCGGCCATATTACTTTTTACACTCTATACTACTTAGTGCGACAGAATAGGTACCTACCTACGGAACCTCTAGAGTCGGTATCAATGTCTAACCCCCGCAATTCATGAAGGCAAAACTCCCATTTGTTAGATAGGGGGAAAATTCAAATGAATTCTCCCGATTATTGGAGATAGCCCCTGGCCAGCACTGGTGATTTGCTGCGGAAGTTTGATTTCCAGGGCCCTCGGCGATGGCGTGGTACGACAGGGTAGGTTCATAAATTACCCCACGTCGGTAAAAAAGACCCGTGTGCTACCTTAATTAATTTAAAAGCCCTGATATAATTACTTCAGGTGCTCGGCAACGATTTCACCGCCGCAAGGGCTTGAATAAAAAATGCTAATGTTACATCGGTTGGGCTCTTTGAAATGATCACAATTACAGGTTATTCACCAAACCCCTTTATTTTATATTGATCTCTTTAAATGATCTCGATTTTTCTTCTTCTCTCTTGTGGATGCTGTGTAGGCTACTGAGTCTACTGTGTTACTTCAACATCAAACCTATACTTACAAACAAATTTAGATTTTTTAAGTTTAAGATTCGTATTTTTTCTTGTGCAAAAGACAAGGTGCGAAATGAGCACTTTCATTCGACTTTGGAGGATATAGAGTTGTGATTACTTGGCAATTGATATACTGTGAAATAGGAAGAAAGCTGCTTAAATTGCTGGCACGCTAAAAGTATTACAGTTCTGTAAAGTATACACTGCAATCGAAACAAACCATTTCAAATTGTCAGAGGCACTAATCCCAGTTTGTAATGCGATAATTGCGGATAGGAATGCAAAAAAAAGATGAACTGTACGAGTACGTAAGTGAGTATGTAACTTTTTCATGTTCACCGGTGTAAAAAGCTCTAATAGCGTACTTCAACATCATTCATAGTCATCTGGGCACTTAATCCCATAATTTGGCCCCACAATCTCGGAAGGCTCTTAGTCATAATGAACAGATTAAAAATTCTGGGTTTAGTAATTGCTTAAGTGCTTAAACCAGATTTTCTTGCGGGGCGCATGGTAATGAATTTGTCTGGCTACGTTTTATTTAAACTGGAGGCCCAATTTGCGCTAAATTAACATTAGCCTGCTATAAAGTATAGCTGAGCGTTATTTGCGCGAGAAATCATATATATTTATTGAATTTGCTACAAAAACAATTTAGATGAAAGCTTTTCGAGTTAAATAAAAGTTAGTAGGAGCGTGTGTTGTTATATCATTAAATCAGCTACAGAAATAGTCATAAAATTAGTTGAGTAGCATAGCCATTTTATCGTAATAGATATAGGAAGACGAATGGTAACTTTTATGAGAAATACACTCGTACTACAGTGATCAAGCAAGTTGACCAATACTACAAGGTTGTTTGTTACTACAAGGTTGACAACAACTGCTTCCTCTGAGCTAATCTTTGAAACTGAAGACTGAAACGATTTCCTAAATTTTTTCATCTACATTTCTAATTAACGTTCAATGCTTGAAACGCAAATCCGCGGGCATAGCTAATTGATGGTAAAGTACTATATCTTTACAAACTAGAAGGTTCGGTAATGATGAATTTATTGGTGCGAGTTGTATGTCATTTGATCGTATTACGGTTGTAAAATAAATAATATTATTATCTCTAGCATGACATGAAACTGAGAATAGCTTTATTAAATCTGACAAAGTTATAATAGTTTTTCATAGCTCCAGCCCATAACTTTGATATTCGAAAACTTTTTGTAATTGCATAGAAAATCTAATAAAGCAGATCCAGCGATATGTCATGAATTTATGAGACGAATTGCTGTCTGTTCGATAACGAAGCACTTTTATATAACTTTCTGAAACAAAAATAGACAGAGTGTATTGGACGAAATATTTTAGCTATTCGCAATATTGGAGACTGCAAGAATTTTCATAAAATCGAACAAAGCGGGCGGAAGTTTAATAACGTTGTATGTTTAGAGATTTATTAATAAAAGCCTTTGCTAAACGGAACTGACCGCAACTTATGTTATCCATGTACAATACAATATACTTAGAAATGGTTTACGTTACTCTTGTATTTGTATGAGGAGGCAATCATGCACGTCATGTGCGTTCAGATTGGGTTATAATATCTGATCAAATATATTCTTGTTTATTATTCATGCATTCACTTTGTACTGTGAAGACATTGGACGATTTAAAACGACTGACTACTGAGTCACATTATGAACATGTATTTTAAGTAATGTTTATACTTATATCGTATTACTTACTTATATCTTTTGTCAAAGCTAACTGTATCTGCTCCCATTCTCCCACATAAGTGAGGCGTAAAGATCCCTATTTATAACTGTATCGGCGTTCTTGCCCAGTGGCTTCGCTTACTTAAGCGCATTAGCAACCCCAAACGAAAATCGTATCTTTTTCTAGACTGGACCCTTAGTATTTGTTACATATTTTTCCTATATTATTAGGCAGAAACTGCTCGTCGGTGGCAGCCTGGCAGCCTGACTAGTCATGTGCCCTTATTCTGATCACGGATTTCGCATAAACTTTCATGGGTAACTTATTGCGTATTTGTGTTGAAAACCAATTACACAGGATTCGGCATTCCCTTTTATTTTCCACAAAAAAGGATGGTAAGCTGAATTTTAATTCGTAACTTATGTTATTAAACTTCCGATAAATTTATTTTAACGCTCTCATTTCGAAAAACATCGGCGGAAAATAGGAAGATTCAGGAATAATTAAAATGTTCTTGTTTAATTTGATTTCCTCGGGGACACGAAAAAGAATTTGTGTGTCAAATAAGCTTAAGGCTGGACAAGAAAATTGATTACATCTTCACACTGGAGGTCGTTGGACTTGTTCTTATTTCGTTTATTCTTTCCAGATATCTTTCAAAGTTGGAAATGCCTATTCATTGTTATTTCACATTTCGTGTCTTCTACATTCTTCATACCAATACTTCGGTAACTTCGACAGCCTTTTTTAACTGGGTCGTTAGCTTTATTGTTAACTAGCCTCACCCGACGAACTTTGTTCCGCCTTAAGGGCAATAAATAAAAAAAGGAAAAAAAAAGGAAAATAAATAAAAGTATCCTATGTCCTTCTCCTGGCTCTAAACTACCTCCATGCCAATTTTCAGCTAAATCGGTTCAGCCGTTCTTGAGTTATAAGTGGAGTAACTAACACGACTTTCTTTTATATATATAGATGTGATGCTGTCAACTAGAGTTTGCTCATTTAGAAAAAACATTACATTTTTGGAAATATTGGTAATAAAACTAAAACTTCATTGGCAATGCCCCTTTTTTTTCTATTTATTTATTATAGGGTAACATTTTAGTGAACAAGATGTTGTTTTTAATTACCGTCATCATCTTCACTTTCACTTTTTTTTCTTGTCGTACACATCCTCATTACATCCGCTCACGACTTTATCCCAAACAGGCTAGTTAGAGGCACGTCGACTCATCCAGTTCTGGTGTACGGAACATTTAGAAACCCACAGCAAGTTACGCGCCGTCAGCCGTTATTTGGGTTGCTTGGGTTTTTTTATCAGTGTTTTCATTCACCGGAGAGTTGTTGTTTCAAAGGAATACAAAGTAGGAGTTACGCCCAAATTCAAACTCGATGTCACGCGGACTCGGTGCCAGAGTGGGTTTGGCCACTGGGCCAAGACTAACGCTTCCTGGTTAAACTACCATAGTATTCAATATGAATTATAACAGAGTAAATGTACAAAATATTAGGTTTAAGCTCCAACATAACGTATGTATATTTCTCTAGTTACAAACAAATACAGCGCTCTTGATACCGCCCCCGCTCGTGTTGCCATGTCGAGGCCCGGCGCTCGAGCTCAGCAACGGTGACGACTGTTGACACTACCACAATCTCACGAGCTGTTGATATTCGAGATTTCACTGATGCCCATAAGAGGGTTAGCAGAGGGAGAGCGAAATACACTGCTGAAGCGGGAATCTGGTATTCATTCAGGTAAAGTGTTTTAGTAAGGTTTTTAACTTCTTGCGCTTTTGTTTAGTGTAGTTTTTGAATTGTTCTTACAAATACTTCGGTAATTTCGACAATCTTTTGTAACTGGGTCGTTTGATAATGATCTTGCTTATGATGATCATTTATATTATAAACGTCATAAGTCCCTATGGGAATATTAGTGTAGTAAACATTTAAGCGGCGCTATTCAATTTTTTAACTGGTATTACGACCGGTTTGGTCAAAGAGTTCGTTGAACTACAAGGGACGATGTACAATTCGAATGATATTAAAATAAGGCTGAATACACAGAGTGTAAGGTCTTAGCTCCAACAAAACCCAAGTATATTTCTCAAATTATAGTATCGTAAACAAATACGGTGCTCTTGATAACGCCCACGCTCCTTTCGGCATGTCGGAGCCCCGCGCTCGAGCTCAGCAACGGTGACGACTGTTGACACTACCACAATCTCAAGAGCTATTGATATAAGAGATTTCACTAATATCCGTAATAGGGTTAGCAGAGAGCGCGAAATAAGTGCAATGTAATTGTAATGTAAGTAGTGACTTACGGCAAGAGTGAATCGGGAAGTACCACGAGTACTTAGTTACTTGCTTAGTCAGGTTTTTAACTTTTGACCAAATAATAAGCATACATTACTATTGTGACCTCGATAACCTTTTTACTTTGTTTGCCTACTAGTAGTGTTTAGTTTAATTCTCATTTAGGAACTTGATAACTTTTGAGCAAATAATAAGCATACATTACTATTGTGACCTCGATAACCTTTTTACTTCGTCGGCCTAGTACCAGAGTTTAGTTTAATTCTCATTTAGGAACTTGATGTGACTTTTGATCATGTATATATTTATTTTTAGCTCAAAAAGCAATTATTGAAATGGAACAAAGTCTAAGGATTCGACTCCCAGTTGTTTTGCTTTTTAAACGTTTAGCTCAAATTTTGATTCCATTAAAATAAGATTAATGGACATTATGCCACACAACGTGCCACGCCGTCTTGCGTCAAACTGAGCAAATCTTGTATGTAGGTTCTATGGTATACTAACCCACAATTAACAAACGTCAATATACGCTTAGCACGTGATTACGCTTATACTGTCTCGTAAAACGTCAATAGAACTGAAAGGGACATCTATACTTCTGACGGATGCTCAACGTTGATTTCCGTTCGTGAATTCGGGGGTACACAACGTATAAAAATACTCAAATACTTTTTAAATCCATACGAATATTAGTAACTGCTTATAAATGATAATATAAACTATGTCCAGTACTAAAAGAGCCGTAGTTCGTTATAATATCAATAGCGAGCCCCTGTAGTTTGCTCTGAGGATTCAAAGTTCATAAAGCGAAATGTCTCAATTCTAATCGCAGTCTCCAACGTCTGGTGGATTTGTACAACAATGTAGTATACCTAGACTCAATACTATAGACTATTCCCAAGGCACTGAATGCCCTAGATACCGTTGCCGAGTTCACACTATAGATCTTAGGGCGCAAATTGCTTGTAGTAGCGAAGCGGAGACATTTTGATTTCATTTGTAACGAATACGATCAAATGGGGGAAGTAATGTAGCTCAATTTATAATACACTATAGAAAGGTGATTTGGACGACGTGTTACCTTGAATTCTTTGTTCTTAGGTTGGTAGGAAGCAGAAACTTCCAGTGGATAACCAAGTGACACAAAACATGACGTAAAAACATTTGTGTAGGATTATCTCTCATTCTGACTGACCTTTTAGCAAAAGGTAAAGGAATCGTCCACACGAGTGGACAAGGTAACCGAGTACTTAGATTTTCAGGTTCCTGGTACAAGCTTCAATAGAAAAGCTTCTGTAAATCACCACAGAAATATACATAAGCTTAAGTAGATACCAGGTTGCATTGCCCAGCAAAGTGTTTTTTTACTTAAATTGTACATTGGTCTCTGTAATTCAATACAAATGTACTATTTTCAGACAGTAAAGGATATCCTACTATTTCAATATCTATTAGTAGGATATTCTTTTTTCGCTAGTGCAGTTTCCACACCTACACAAATGTTTGTTTATGAAGCAGATATTGGGTCTTGGTATTTGTAGCACTATTATTGTTCCTGACTTTCTTATCAGTATTTACGAGTAGTTACTCTTTTGATCTATTTCAGAGAAATGTGCTGTACTTAGGTTTTTTTATGTTGATGTAACAGAAATTGATCCTTGGTTTTTGTGGTACTTTAATTGTTTCTGATTTTCATAACTCAGTTGAATAATTTTTTGGTCTATATATATATAGCCAAATGCGCTGTCAATGAGGTGCCCGTGGCGCAGTTGTGACAGTGATCGGCGACGATGGCTTTTTACACCTTATAGTTGAGGTGAGGCCTGTGCCCAGCAGTGGGACGTATATAGGCCGTTAATGTTTATGTGCTGTCAATGTGATTTCTCTCCAGGCATCGGTTTGCGCAACCGAGTACAGCAAGAAAATCCGCTCCGCACTGTTTTAGTTACGCGGCCTTATAATCCAGACTCCCAGTTCGGCTCTGTTCATTTATGATTGTTAGCTTAGTATAATAAAGGATTCACAATAATTTAAAGCCCTTACCACGTTTGTAACTAGACCTGCTTTAACCCTTAGAATCATTACAACAATTTACTTTCGTAATATTAGGATTTCCAGGTCATTGAAATAAATGTAGAAAACTAAAGGGGTGAACTATGTTCAGCAGTGAATGGAACCATTTTATTTATAGTAAAATGTTTCGTCAAGATACTTTCTACTAAAATAAAAATAGGTAAAAAAACTTTTTAAGTTAAACGGTTTTATGTTAAACATACATTGCGCTGTTTTAGATAAATGTACTAAAAACCAAAAAATAATGAAATAGATACAGTCGTGGGAATTATAAACATATGCATAGACTAGACTAAAATAAAACCGTGGGGCACGTCAATTGTCTACAATCGTTGATTAAAATGTTTGTTTTGTAATGTTACACTATAATAAGGCAGTTGTTCAACCGACAACGATGGACGTGTGATAAGTAGGGCTAGAATGTGGAAACAAGCTAGCAAGCTCGATTATAAGCGAGTTTTAGGGTTTCATAGTGGTGAGCGAGTAGTACTTTTATCATATGTTTTGTCGATTGATAAAAACAAACTACGAGCTGTGAAACGATTCCTCGCCAGCCAGCAGTGTGAATGTCCAACGATAAACTAGTTGAAACAACCTTTTTTATTTACATGGAGTTTATAACTATTGGAATTTCCATGAGCAAGAAAATAGTAAGTAATTTCCTCACTGTCTGCGGGCCAACTGCCTAATGACGAATTAAACGATTCTTCTATCGCACATTAAGTCGATAATTTGTAGACAATTGACGTGCCCCACGGTTTTATTTTAGTCTAGTCTATGCATATGTTTATAATTCCCACGACTGTATCTATTTCATTATTTTTTGGTTTTTAGTACATTTATCTAAAACAGCGCAATGTATGTTTAACATAAAACCGTTTAACTTAAAAAGTTTTTTTACCTATTTTTATTTTCTAGTTTTTAGTTTTTATTTCGGATTCTGTTTAATTCATTTAGTGCTTCATTATTGCAAGGTTCCTTCCCGTTAGTTTATTGCAGTCCAACTCCTCTATACCTAGTCCCTGCAAAGATCTTACTCTACTAAGAGCCACGTAGGCTTGACCTTCTTCAAACAGTTGATATTATAGAAGCTACTTATATCCACATTGTCTGCATTTCGTGTAGCGTGTACTAGGTGCGAAACTGTTTGAAGAAGGTCAAGCTTACGTGGCTCTTAGTAGAGGGACTACGTATAGAGGAGTTGGACTGCAATTAACTAACGGGCAAGAAACCTTGCAATAACGAAGCACTAAATGAATTAAACAGAATGCGAAATAAAAACTAAAAACTAACAAAATCTTGACTTGGGTGGTGGATTCAGGCTGGATTAATCAGATACCTAAATTACAGGTTCAATTTCTAAATTTAAATCTTATTATTATACGCCATTTAGTGGCTGCGCCCATCTTAAATATTGAGGTTGAATAGTGCTCTGTATTCTTCTTGTCAAGCCCTTTTATTTGATACCCATATTGGTGGGATTGATAAAAAATTGTTATCAGCCATTTGGTGGCGGCGTGGAGCTCCAGAGGCGTGGAGTAGGAGTGTGGTCGTCCTGTTCTTCAAAAAGGGAGACAAAACCCTACTGAAGAACTATCGACCCATTTCACTTCTAAGCCACGTCTATAAGCTGTTCTCAAGAGTGATCACGAACCGTCTTGCGCGAAGACTCTACGAATTCCAACCACCGGAGCAGGCTGGGTTTCAGAGCGAATACGGCACCATAGACCACATCTACACAGTGCGGCAGACTATACAGAAAACTGAAGAATATAATCGGCCCCTGTGTCTTATTTGTGGACTATGAGAAGGCCTTTGACTCGATTGAAATCTGGTCTGTTCTGGAGTCCCAGCAGCGATGCCGTGTAGATTGGCGATACATCCAAGTGATGAGATGTCTTTACGAAGCAGCCACTATGTCCGTCCAAATCCAGAATCAGCAAACAAGTCCTATACCGTTGCATCGAGGTTTGCGACAAGGGGATGTTATCTCCCCGAAATTGTTCCCAAATGCAATGCAGGATATGTTCAAGACACTGAGAAAGACGTGGTATCAACATTAATGGCGAGTACATGTCTCACTTGCGATTTGCTGACGACATCGTCATCGTGGCAGGAACGCTGCAGGACCTACAACAGATGCTGAATGACCTGGCTGACTCTTCTGTGCGCATCGGTCTACGGATGAACTTGGACAAAACCAAGGTCATGCTCAATGAACATGTACTCGAAGTTGTTCAAAAATATGTATACCTCGGGCAGACATTGCAGTTAGGTAGAAACAACTTCGAGGACGAGGTGAATAGAAGAATTCAGCTGGGCTGGGCAGCGTTTGGGAAGCTACGTCGAGTCTTCACATCGTCGATCCTACTGTGCCTAAAGACAAAAGTCTTCAATCAGTGCGTCCTACCCCTCATGACATACGGAGCCAAAACGTGGACACTAACGGCACGGCTGGTCCACAAATTTAAAGTCACTCAGCGGGCTATGGAGAGGGCTATGCTCGGCGTTTCTCTGCGAGATCGAATCAGAAATGAGGTGATACGGCAGAGAACCAAGGTTATCGACATAGCCCACCGGATTAGCAAGCTGAAGTGGCAGTGGGCTGGCCATGTTAGCCGTAGAACCGACAAACGTTGAAGTAAACGTGTTCTTGAGTGGAGACTGCGTCTCGGCAAGCGTAGTGTAGGACGTCCTCAGGCAAGGTGGATTGATGATCTGCGCAAAATGCCTGGCAGGAGCTGGATGCGAGCAGCTGAAGATCGAGTACAGTGGCGTGCAAAAGGCTGTCTACAACAGGCTGATGATGATGATGATGATGATTTGGTAGCGGCGGCCATCTTAGATTTCAATTTTGCATGGTAAATTGTATTCTACTTGAGACCTTTCATTTGATACCCATGTTGATGGGATTGATCAAACCTAAGTTATCTGCCATTTTGTAGAGGCCGCCATCTTGGATTTTAATTTGATATAGTACATCGTATTCTACTGGTTGAGCACTTTCATTTGATACCCATATTGATGGGATTGATAAAACCTACGTTATCCGCCATTTTGTAGCGGCCGCCATCTTGGATTTCTTTTTTTTATAGTATATTGTATTCTGTTTGTTGAGCTCTTTCATTTGATACCCATATTGATGGGATTGATAAAACCTACGTTATCCGCCATTTTGTAGCGGCCGCCATCTTAGATTTCAATTTTTATTGTATATTGGATTCTGCTTGTTGAGCCCTTTCATTTGATACCCATATTGATGGGATTAATAAAACATAAATTATCCGCCATTTTGTAGCGGCGGCCATCTTGAATTTATAATGATAATGAATGAACATAATTGTATTGTCACCAAAATCCAAAGTGTATACAAAATTTCAGATTAATCGGTTGACAGGAAGAGGGTGAAATTTGAATTACTAGATTTGACCCAAGAATAAATAAAACAAACGGGGTGAGCTAAATAAAACCGTTTAAAAACGAAAAGATGTGCTGTCTAACCAAGAAACATCAAAGTTACTACAACTTTTGAATTTCCACAACTTACACTTGACTATCAATAATATCTATGCTCTTGATGTAAGATGTGTATCTTGTATGTACCTATGTATCCATGTGGATAATATTCTTTTTTGCACATTAAGAATGAAACTTACAGGTAAGTAAATACTACATTCAAAGCAATGTTCAATTTGGGCGGCCTTACCGCTAGTGGCGATCTCTTCCAGAAGTTTCACTCTAAAATTTCATATGATTTTATTTTTTTATAATATACAAATGAAAATCACTTAAGTAGCTAAGGTAGCAGATTCAAACAATCCCGCATTATTTTAAATCGATAATTATCTCTAAGTAGTAATCAAAACTAATTCCATTATACTACGATACGCCAATTTGGACTGGAGGCATCTGAATAACATTGTGACTACGAGCTATGGTATTCCAAGTATTTTAATAAACATACTTAGCAACAAACGTCAAACTTCGCGATATTGGTGGTCATACTTCCCAATTCATTATACTGGCAAATTTTAATTAGTTTTAAACTTGAATAACCAAGGGGATTTTTCGAGGCTTGTTAATGAATGGCCTCGGCTCATCAAGAGTTGCCAATTTGCCGACTGGCTTTTGTCTTTTTAGTCCCGCGCGGAGGACGGAAGTAATATACTTGATGACTGTAATGTATCCACGTCTGTTAGTTCACTTTTTTCTTTCACTTTGCGCCGCTTCTGCGCAAAATCGACGGGAATGCCGAAGCTTTTAACGGCACGTGTTTGTTTCCTACCTTTTAACAAAGCTGAAGGTATTCGCCACATTGCGTTGCTTTGATTTTGCGGCTTCGTATAACATCAAATAACATGCCCTCACGACCATAATCCCTAATGATTTAGCCACACACTGATTGTTGCCGTCATGGTGAATGAAAAATTCAGAAGCCCACATTTTTGTTTGAACCCAACCCAACCAAAACATTGGGCCCCGACGTTCTCATATACCATTGCTTCGTATACCATAGAGAATTAACCCTAAGACACACTATCTCGAACTTCGTCCTCTTACTCAACATAATGATCTATCAATAATTACACTTTCCAGACAACTTCAGCTTTCTTCAGCTTTATATACACTGCTCAAAAGTGTATATATCTCAAGCAAGCAAGGATATCTTAAGCATTTTCATACAAAGTATAGCTATTTGGGAGGCTGTAAAAATGAAAATATTGATACCAACGTAGAAATTTTTAGAACACAGAAACTGCTATATCTGCCCTTTCAGATTGTATAAAGAAATTCATTGTAGTAGCATTATTGTACAATCGTAAGGACGTTAATAAAAGACAGATTTTTCTTTTAAAAGCTGTCAAAATTTTAGCAAAATCAAACGTTTTTTTTTGTAATATTCTTTACCTTTATCTTATGCCTCTGTCCTCGCGTTATTCTAAGATAATGCTCAACTTATAAACAAACTTAACTTCATTAAAAAAAATTAAAAATGATATCCCGATGATATCCCTAGACAGTTTTGATGTGTGTACTAACGACGTGAGTAGCTACCTATCATTATTAAAATATATCTAAGTTAAAGTCAAGGTTTTGATAAGCATGCGCATATTTGTGCACTTGCTTACCCCTTTTGTGTTCTTTCCTTTACCTGTGGGTTGTCTGGCAGAGATTGCTTTTAGTAATAAGACCGCCTAAATTGTGCATTGGCTCTTAAATGTTTTTCCTTCTTTGTTAATTTCTCTGTTGTGTTTGTGTGCAATAAAGTGTTTCTTATCTTATCTTATACGCTCTGCACGCGTACCTAGTTTAACTAACCGAATGTGGGAGTAAGCTAAATTAAAATTTTAATACTGTGTTTTCATCATAGAGCTTCTGCTCAGCAGTGTGATCAAAAAGGCTGATACAATAATTATTGTTTCAGTGGTTGAGTATCACAGGTTTCAGCCATTGAAATCCAGCCACCTTTTCGTCGTAGGTCCACTTTGCGATAGTCTCACGAATTTTTATTTAATAGCGGTCATCAGCTGGCTCATGAACATACCCACCGTGATTAGATTATTTTGTGCTCTTTTCTGTCTCTGAACCATAAAAATCACTAAAAAAAAAATCGTGACAAAACTTTGTCGTGCAATTTACTCTCTTCAACTAACTCAGAAGGGCTACGTCAATGACTTTTTTATATGTTTAATAGTTATAATTTTTAAGCCGTCTCTGGCACTGGTTATTTATAACACAAATGGATTAATTATTAACGATCTCTGGGCAAATTCTGGATTCAAATGGATAGCAGCTCCATTTAGCACTACGTAAAAAAATATTTCATTGAATACGTCACGTTAACTGCTAAGTAGAGTATTAGTTAGTGTAGATGAAATCCTGCTTAGTACGAGCCCAACATATAGAGTCGTAAATTCCTTGATTTAGACACTAAATAAGTTTCTCAGCTGTATGACAGCCAACCATGACGGGCTTGCTGGCTGACGTAGATAATATGAAGAATTTGTACTCAGTGAGTCTCTGTCCAGTTAATTAAGAGCCATTCATAGTTTGTGTGAAAGGATGGCTGCGTCTCTCATTAATTCTAACGCTGATGTTTTCACTTTGTGTGCGCAAAAGCTAATTTGCGTTTTGACCACGCCCCAGCTCTTCTTCAACAAAATAGTTTTATGACATAGTGTTTGCAGTTCGAGAGAGATATGAAGCTGTATAGCTTTTCGACATGCTCTGAGTTTGTTTAGTTTTCTTTTCTATTTTGTTAGTTGTATCGTTAGATTTTTAGTTCGGGTGGGAACAAATCAATAGCGCTTTATTTTAAAAAAATGGGTAGAAAAATTCGTTTATCAATGAAAAATATGGTTTACTGCAGTTTCCTGAATTTTTTTCGCTCTATGCGCCATCATGTATCAGGTAAATGCTTCGTGGATTCATTGTACACATAGTGGGGACGATGTTGTTTTGCTGGAGCAACAATACCCGCTAAAAATCCTAGGTGTTCACTTACAAACATACGCTCATGGCTCAAACCCAAACGGGGTAGTCAGAAGAACACTAATTACCCGTCATGGTGAACGAAACAATCAGAAGCTCACATTTCACCGAGCTAATTCTGAACCTAGCTTGATAGAGCGAGCATGCTAAAATAACGGTCTTAACAAAAAAGGTCTTACCGGTTCCGGCCAGACTTGAACTCGGGAACACACGGGTGCCAAGCCGTAGCGTAACTAAGCTCCAACACTCTGGCACTGTTGTCAGACATCTTACACTAAGGTCACCTGACTCCTAATTACCTATATAGAGCTTGCATTACTGATATCAGAGACTGAGGACATTATCCTGAATGTAGTGTATCCACATATGATTGTTAATTTTTCCATCCACATTTCGTTGCTGTCCGAAATGTCGACGAGAACGTTGACTCTTTTAACGGAACGTGTTTGTTTCCTACCTTCTAACAAAGCTAGAGGTATTGGTTTCTTCGTGTTGATTTTGCACAGCTTCTACAAAAAATCCTGTATTCCTGTTTAGAATAAGAGCATAAGATCATTTGACTTCAAATTACTGAAGCAGAGCTTTTGCTGTAGATGCCAGTGAGTATCGATAAAAAGACGAATTTCTGTGCAGGCTCTATTTTGCAAACAGTCTGGTCAATATGACAATACTCACCTCGATAAATAATTTGCACTGAATTTATTTAGTACACCGCGCTTTCCACTTTATTCCACTTCATTAATCTCCGTAGCTTCGCGAGCCGATTTCTTTTGTTCTGCAAACAGTTTTTAGCGACTATCGCAATCGTGTGAGACTGGAAGGTACTACAAACGAGTTGAATTAATTGCTTTTCCTGAGCTAAACATTTAACTTAATTTGGATTTCGTTTCTGTACGCTTGTTTAGTCGATTCCAGTTAAAATCCACAACCGCTACAGTAAATTCAATATTGTGATTTGATAGTGATTTTGACGTAGAATCCCGGAACATTGTTGGCAATAAATAAATTCGCCAGCATTATTGTTTGCCGTACGAAATGGTGTTTTATTGGTTTTCTATTACCAGTTCGTGGAGATGGTCAGAGTGTTTATTTTACGCTTGTTTTGTCCATAAGAAGCTGATGTTTCTATATGTGATGTATTGATGTAATGTGGGTTTTGGTTAATACAGTTTTACATTTATCTGAACATCTAAAGGTTGCTGTGGTATTATTGTTTTTTATGCTATTTCTGTAATTGGCAATCTTTTAGAACGCTACTCAGTTACCATTTGTATTTTGGTTGTTTTTGTATAAACGGAAGCTAGTAAATCTCAATAGAACAAACAGATCGGAGCGTGAGTAAGTAACATTTCTGAATTGGGGTAACGTGAAGTAAAACTGTGAAAATTGCGGCGTCCTACTTTGAGGTACTATACCTTTAATAATGAAATGAACAAGCTTACCCAAATCGATCTCAAGCACCGGCAGCCGCCTGGCAGTTGCAATAATACGCAGGTCGAGCCGTCAGTCAACACGTTCACACTTGACACGAGTTCCACATTCGCCCGATGGTTTATTCATGGACGCTCTCGGCTCAAGTAAGCCAACGATGGATTGCTCCCGTCGATATACAAAACGTATGCGCTGTTGTTAAAAGGTTGAAGGCACACGTTGATTCTGAACATAAGCACAGCCAGACGTCGAATGCTATTCTCATGTGAATGTTTGATGTTCTGCACAGAATAACAAAATTTTAGAGTACAAAATACAATGCAGTTTTCACGTGATGTGAAGGCTAAATCAAAAGGATTGTAGACATTACGTGGGTGGATATAGTCAGCCAGATAAGATTATATTAATATTTGCACTCACCTAGTAGCGATATTTCATCATAATTAGTTATTTAATAACTTGAAATACCAAAAAGTAACTTTATTGGATTTCTCTTTTAACACAAAATCAGTTAAAAATATTGTGTATTACCCTAAAATGTAACAAATATTCGCTCAAGTTTTATTGTAAAACTATAAAGTAAGTTACATTAAAATGCATTACTTCGCAATCTCTACATATTCTATAATAGAAAACCCTATATCTCCTACAGTGAATACCTACAGCCGGGTTTTATAACCAGGGCGTGAAAAGGCGTTTATGGAAAATGAGATTGACTAGCCTTGTAGTTACTTCATTACTGTATTTATCAACCCTATATCTGGACCTTACGGCTGCTTCCCATCAGGTGGAGTGAGGATATATTTAATCAATCAAAGAAAAACAATCAAGCAGATATTGTTATGGCACCTAAAAACTTCGTTCATAACACACATCACAATTATTTTCTCAAAACCATATTTGGAAAAGTTACGAACTAGCTACCATTTAATTATAGTTAACTGCTAGTACTGTAAATAATGCTCTATCTTCCACGAAGTAGAGCAGATGTTGAAATCAATAAATAGGTCTCAATTATTGACAATCACCGTTTGAAGCACCATCGCGCCACTTCGAGCTCTGTTAACGACGTATTTATCAGCAAACTTAGTTTCCATCGAAGATTAGACGACCAAGATAACAATCAAGCAGTACAGCTTCCCAGTTTATTGTAACTGAACGAGACGAAAGGAAATATAGATGTAAAAAGAGAGAGTGGACTGTATTTTAGGAAAGGGATGGTTGATGAATTACTAAACGAGGTTTTTAAAAATCAATTAACTAAACACAACTAAAACACGACTTCTCACTACACTGGTTTGACAAACATAACAAAACAAAAAAATATAAAAACAGAAACTTCTAAAATACAAATAAAAAGTAAAAAGGTTGATTGTCGCCAACAGTAACATTTCCCTACCACTTAAAACTAGATAGCGAGGGCGTTAACATATTTTTGAAGTGGTGGTTTTTAAACATTATAAACCATTTCTTGTAGATGCTTCTTCTTTTTGCTATGTATAAGCAGCTGGAGAGGCCTGAGGGTCATACGTGCCTCTGGGTTTACAATGATACGAATATCACGGCGCTGCAACTTGTCGAGAGCTTCAAGTAAATTTTTGGTGGAACCGACCCAAAGGTAAGAACAATTTACAACACACGAGCAAACTTGTATCTCATATAAAAAATACAGAGTCACTCAGGCGTGAAGAATCGTCTCACTTAGTTCAATATTTTAAGTGGCCTTAAATAACTTAATAATACTCGCCTTGTAGTCCAGATGATTAAGTTACTGTGGACATCAATTTCAAGGATGTTTATGCTCTCTTTTCCCGGTAGCGAGGTGCTAAGTAGCAGCAATCTAGCAGACTGCAGACAAAAAAATGGTTGTTTGTAAAGTAGGTTTACGATCGAGATGTTTACGTGATAACGGCATTTCACGGAATGACTGGCAGCGCTCGAGATGAGACGGGAGATCGGTCCGTCTCCCTCTAGTTATACCTGCGATCGCGCTCGTGAGGTTTTGGTGTGACACAAGTTTCTGAACATGTCACCCGACTAAAACGATTTTAAAGACGTTATCACAACAAAAAAAACAACAAGTTTAAATTCATTTAAATTTCACCTATTGTGTCCCTCTGCTAAGCAAATATCGCATCTTAAGTTCTTCAGTGTCCCCGTCATAAGATGAAATCTGCAATTTGTTTGAATTTCAGAATATGTCACCAGCTTTCATCTTTTTTGAATGCGTCAAATACATAAATCCTTAGATCTGTTTGTTGAAGATTGACAGATTCTCTTGAGACGAATCAGAAAACACCTTGTCCTTTGTCATGAATAGATCGTCGCACTCTACACTACTTGGGTTGAATATATTCTATTTTCATTATTTGTTTTGTTTATTTCTCGCATGTAACGTGTTTTGAGAAAGACAGAAAGAGATAAAAAAACGTTTATTGATCCTGGACATCGTACACATACAGATATAAACAAACAAAACAAAATGGTTAGAGAAAAAATAAATAATAAAAATAACAAAAGAAAAAATAAACAACAATTTTCACCAGACACGGATTCGGATTTATTTTTACGTGTTATAGTCAATCGACTACTTCACGAGATCCCTTTCGCGCTACATGCGCTGAAGATGAATTTAAGTACGAAATGATGATGTGATGATACTAAATGCATACCTAGAAATGTATTTTGACAATCAAAAACACCAAGTAATATTGAATTCAGTGACAAACACAGAGTGCATGTTTTGTATTCGGTGTGTAAGCAAAAGTGCGATGTCAATAAATCGATTTTGGTACTTTTTGGATGGTGCTGGTTTTTTGCTAGGTACAATGAAAGTAAAACCTTTTGAGTTCAGTTTTACAATGCAAAAATACTTTATCCTTTTTGTAGCCAGTTGTATATTGGATTTTCTAACCATTATTTAACTTGGTGGCTATATTATAGGCATTCAATATAGTAGGTAATCTGTGTGACGGGTGTCGCATCGCCTTTTCAAACTAGCGATCTTTCCGCGCGATATGGCTATGATTTTATGAAACGTAATAGCGGCGATATCGCACGGACAAATCGCTAGTGTATAAAGGTTTATCGCTGCACGCACATGCACAGACGTCTTTCGTCGTCGACAGCACTATGAAGTGCGTCTTTGTTCCGCTAATAACTCCACACTTACCCTGGGAGATGCTAGTGATAAGGCTGTCATCGATATAAAAGGAAATTCGAAATAATTTGCAAAATTCAAAGGAAATATTTAAAGCCCATATAGAATAAAATAGATAGATAAAAAAGGAATTGTACTATTTATCTTACATTGTACAAAAAGTTGAGTACAAAAGGCGGACTTAATGTCAAGATGCATTCTCTGTTAGTCACTCACAGCACTTTTTCTAAATGACCGCTGCTGTTTGGCTGGTTATGGCTTGACAGCTTCAAAGAACTGTATAGTGAGTGCCTTCAACCATAATATTGAAACCAACGTTCCTAAGGGCGCTCCAGTGAAGGTAACATACGTTTGTGGAGAAAAGCTATCCGGCACGTGCCGGTAGCGATTATCGGTATAACAGAAAATTGCAATTACGTGTTACCATTTATATTCAACCCTTCTTCAAACACGGTGAAAAACAAGTCATTTGTCTCATTCTTTTGTCACCCTTTGTGTGGAAATGCGTGAGTCGGCTGTCGCGGCAAGACTGAACAATGTTCAATAGGTTTGGTGAATAGATCCGAAATAACACGTATGGCAGCCATTCAGCGCACCTCAATGCCTAATGGAGTCGATGCCTGTAAAAGACACGTGAATCGGCCTGGCTGTGACTCTTACGTCATCAATGAACTAATCAAACTTCCTTGTAATTGCCTTACGTTTCGCTTAGTTCACAGACGCACAGTTTTCTTTGTCACTGCCCCATACTATTATAAGACAGTAGATTAGGTTTCTTCGGTGGAAAAGAATGGCTGTGTTTCAATTCATTCGAAAAACACTTAATATTGAATTAATAAAATGAAATAAATATCTGAGACAGCACACAAGAAAATATTCATTCCAAGTTATCTCAATGTTTGACTCATTTATTCAGTTGAAGGATCTATTCCACTAGAAACGATTTATTGTTTATCTACCTGTCTCGTATTTCGGTTGCCACTATAACAACAAATACCAAAAATTAAAATATTAAGGGGTGTCCTCAAACAATGAACGTGTTTTTTTATTCAAAATTAATAATGGTAACAGGTACAGGTTTAATTTTTTTTCATAAATTGTCGTTGTATATTACGTTTCAAAATGAATAATTGAATAAAAAAGGGGCTCCCATACAACTAAAGTAATTTTTTAAAAAAATTTTACTCGATGATGATACGGAACCCCTCGTACGCGAGTCCGACTGGCACTTGGCCGGTTTCTGGGTTTTTTCCAGATACTAAAAAACACAAGTTGGGTTGTATAAAAAAAGACAGGTGATTGAAATAAACGTATTTACCAAATCAATTAAACTTAAATCCCCTTACTAAGCCCTACAGTGACAAGCTCGCCCGCGAAAAGTCTATTACAATAATCTGAAATGAAGCTAATTCGACAACGTCCGACGTGAAGTTTATTTAGTTAGGCTGATTCAGAGCGCAGAATATAATGGGTCTAAACATTGTGAAAATGTTCGCAGAGCCCACTACCACAGTATAAACCATACAGTAGGCTATCTAAGGCCGCCCGCCGAGTTATTAGCCTAGCGTGCACACAGACTCGCGGCACAGCCCGTCCGTACTGCCGCCTCCCTATTTTATGCTAGCGTGTGCGTGAAATCGCGTGTGCGTGATATCGCGACACGGCGCGCGACGCGCACGCACACATTCAAACCGAGAGTGGCACGTGCCACTACCCTTGGTCGAGTGATGTTAAACATCGCTTCTAATTTGTTGATTGTACAACCTCGAGTTACGATTCCGAGTTTTGTGAAGTGACATACTCGTACTACGGCCACCTATATTCCGAATGCGACGCCCGTGTTGTAAACCCTACTGTTTCAGCAGCAGATACATCTCTACTTTCTATTTAATTCCTACTATTTCTAGTGATTCATGAAAGCCGTATGCCTGCATCCATTTTTAATAGAAATAGTTAAACGTTTAATTGGTACCCATACACACAATAACAAACAAAAATACTAAACCCATTCAACATAATATAATACCAAAAATAATTATTGTGACAGCATTTGCCAAAATAGTCTCCGCTCGACCTAATTAAATGCAAATAAAAATCTAAAGTCTAACTATGTACATTAGGTATGTATTTAAAAACGAAATGTATTTAAGTATGTTTATCCGTTGTCTACTATACCTTATCATAAGCAATTAGTTGCTTAGTTTGAGCCAGATGGCGCTGTGTGGAATAATATCCAGTGATATTTATTTATTTTATTTTACTATTCAATGCTACTTTTTTTAGTATGATCTGCTGTATCAGGTTAACCAAAGTCGGTAACACTACAGAAGTAAACTTTTCGCCAAGAAAATGCAAACCCATATACATGGTTTGATAATAAAAAGGGTGGACATGAGCAGTCACACGCAAGAATTTTAGTGTTAATGTACAATCAGCATCAAAAGCATGTGTGTGTAAAGGGACGCCAAATATTAATGAAGTATTATTTCAGTATACTGAAAATTGTCTGACGTTTTAAACGACTTACGATCCTAATATTGTAGTGTTACAATTACTTTTGTCATGCTTTAAACACCCATCATTTTGATGCTGACTGTTAAATTAAGGCGAATGGCAATATTAAATATTTAATTAGCTTCAGTGCTAGTTAAGAACCAATTGTGTGTAAATTTCATGCATTAGTTTACATTGCTTAAGACTGTCCAATAAAATGGGGTCATCAAAGTGAGGAATGGGACCTACATATTTATTACGTTGTAAATTATTCTGAAGTTTTCAACCTAATTTAGTCGATTGGCCTCCTTGTTTCATTCTGTCCTCTAGATGTATAAATAAATACAAGATAGTGCCTAAAATACGGGGAACAAAAGTATTTTGTCCAATTGAAATTACAATTCAATTTGGTTTTTTTTGGGACGCGGTTCAACTTCAACCTTCTTGATAAATCTAAATTGGTCAATATTCATCAATATTGGTTCATAATTTCATAATTTAATTCATAAGTTTCGGTTCAATAACTATGTTTTCCAAAAGGAGTTTCTTATGTTACTGGGCTTACCACCCGTTCAATTAAAGTTAAGTTAAAAAAATAAATAAACAAGCTCAATGACAAAATGTATGCTTTAGAAGCAATACGTAATTGAATAGTAGTATATTCTTTCTCCACCTTACGATTTGCGATTTGCACTAGAGCGGATACCTCCAGATAGAGATAGGTACTCGTATATGCAATCCACTAAGACGTACCTCTTTGAATTCAAATTGCATTTGGTCCACGCTATTCGAATTCAGAGGTACTGTTGTAATCAAGTTCAGTCGTGTCAGTATTTGTATATTTTACAAAATGCTGCAGGGTTCTGAATAGGATAACTTTTTATTTGTTTGTTACAGAAATTGAGAGGGTTCTAATAATTTTGCGTAACGTTATTCTCAACACTGAACGAGACAGATTTCCTTAAAAAATGACATTTTCAACAAATTACCTGTCGTTTCACTGGATTAGATGCTAACTGACCCGATAAACGTTGTCAAACGCAGGACTGTCCAACGTAAGGAGTTTAATTACTCGTGAAGTTTCTAAAATTTTAAATTTTTTCCCGGACTCATCTCAATTTTTTAAATAAACCTTTTCTTGACAGTACAAATAATAACATAGTGTGTTATATATTTCGACGAAGTCTTTCAGAAGATATGCCGCATATTTGGCGCTTCATTCTTACAAGCTCGTTAATCTTGTCTTAAAACCAAGATTGCGTCGCTATTATAATAGAATAGAATTACACTTATAAACACTAGTCGTAGTTAGCACTAGTATAATTGAATGAATCGAGCAAAGGTACGGTACGGGTGTTGATCCGTAATCAGCAAAGTTGCAGTCCTCCGAACGTCTCGTTTGCTCGTAGTTGTTTCGATGCGTGTCGTGTTGTGTCCGACGGACAGCGCCCCCTTGCGGCTGCCGAACACTGAAATCAAATTAGCCGAAACCCTTTGACGAAGTTCGAGTTAGCCTGGCCGGTCCGACTGAGACGGTATTATTTAACAGCAGATGGAGCAGACAGGTGATCGATCACTTTAATTAGGTGATCACTTTTCATTTTTCATACAATAGCTGTTTATAAAAAGACGCCTTTGTAGCTCGTAAGCCTCCAGGGAAGTATATTTTATGATGAATATAATTATTTGCGTGGTATCTATCGAGTGGCCTGGGGCTCGGTTGGTTATGAATTTGCCTTAGTAGGCACTTGTTGTAAGTTTGACCCACGTCCATTTTCATAAATTGTAATCATCATCAACAACAGCCGCAGGACGTCCATTGCTGAACATTAGGCCTCTCCTATAGATTTGGAAAGCGACAGGTTCTTAGGTTGTTGCAGGCGACCTACATCCTCAGCTTCAGCTTGGCATGGATATTTGTATTTTATTTTATATGTCCTTTAAATCACCGCAGAGGAAATAATCTGAATGATAGATGTAGGAATACAAGCAGACAGATACAAAAAGCGAATTAATTGATAAGTATGTAGGTATAATATCAGTCTTTGACGTCCACAAGAGCAGTTTAGATTTTATACCTTTAAAGAATCAAGTTCAGAGAAAATACGCAAAATTCCGCAAGGCATGAAAAATATCTTTAAATTAACAATTCTCGGATTCTTTTATGGCATGTAAAACAAGCAATTTAGAATCGTTTCCTGCCTATAATGGAGAAAATTGTATGATAGTTGGTTATTAAAACAGAAAATACGGGGCTCCATTAAAATAACTTCTTCGGGAATTTCTTGCAGCGATCTTGCAATAAACTCTTTTCCTTAGTCTGCAAATTATGGGCTTCAGAAAAATTAATTACTTAGACCGCGTCACGATCCACAGAGTTTGGTAGTTGCCTAGTAAACTTTTAAATTATACGTTTAGTGGATTTAATTAAAATGTCCTACAAAATTTGAATACGTTCTGGCGTATTTTGAAATTATAGCTGGCGGCACGAAGACTCAGAAACTATGTCAATTACTGAAGATGTCTGTAATTTACTTCGAACGTTGTAGTTACAGTGATATCTAGAATATTGAAACAACTTTTAGTAAAATGGCGATCAAGGAATGTTGAATAGTTAATAAAGTTCATTTGATGTGTTGACCTTTTGCAACTTTAATATAAAGATCTTTAAATGTCTAAATGACTGTTTTTGATATAAACATCGCTGAAGGAATTTAAATGTCCTTCTAATGACACATCGTTTCATATTATCTCTTGTTTGACTTGTTGTTTTTGTATGTATTTATTTATTCAAGATGTAATCGTTTAATCAACAACGCAAAAGATTGATTAAGGATAAATTATACTTATTCAGTTTCGCTGTAGTCATGTTATAAAAATTTTGATGACTGTGACGAATAAGAATAAAATGAGTTTATTTGCCACATAATTGGCACTCAACAAAGGAAAAATACGAAAATGAAATTATAACTTTGATTACTTCAGTGGTCGAATACAGTTCTAAGAAAAAGTAATTTGGGAGAGAGCAACGGAATCTCGTGTAACGCATTCATGCGAAAAAACCAAACGTATTACTTATTAAAGTAATAAGGACTCACATGACAAATATTGGTGTTACTAGGTTCTACCCGAGACTTCTTTCTGTGGTATAAATCTATACTAAATATAGGAAGCTGAAGTGTTTGTCTGTTTGAACGTTCGTATCTCAGAAACAACTGGTTTGATTAGAAAAACCATTTTTATGTTGAATGGTCCATTTATTGAGCAAGGCTAAAGGCTTCAAAACATCACGAGTCCATGGGGACGAAGACGCGGGTGGACGCTACATTGGTACGGGTAAGGGGAAGGGAGAATACTAGTCTCATCAAGTTCAAAATTACCATCGAAAAAGTAAGACATATACAGGTTGTTTCAAAAATACCCCTACAGACTGAAATGGCAGAGAAAGTAAATGAATCTGAAATAGTAGGTGTTGTCCCTTTTTCATATCTTTAACGGTTTCGGTAAAAACGAACATCAAAATGTTTACAAAAATGACGAAATTAATTCGATTTATCGATATAAAATGTAGGGGCGTGAACAAAGGAGGTCCCTCCTGGTCACTCTCGGTTAGGGTCAACTTGGGGTCATGAACCCAAATTAGTGCTGGGTGTTTCTATGATCGATGTTTTTGTTTTACGTTAATTTACTCGAAATTCAATTTAGAGCTACGACTGTAAGAAATTAACAAGGGACTCCTTTCAGGAGTTTGTATAACCCCCTTTAGTTATTAGGGGTGTTTTTGTAACACCCTGTATATGTGTTATTTAACTTTGTATAGTATCCGGTCTACTCGCCCACCGTAGCTGGTTTATGTGTTGACCGTGTAGTCCTTCATTTTAAAGCCACCCCTTGGGAATTGTACGACGGTTCGCGCCTCATAAAACTTTGCAACTTCATATAAAATGTTTCTATACATTAAATTCAATGGAATCATAAATTATGTGGACTTCAGTCTGAGTTTGTGTTAAGAAGTAAAAAGTTTTGATTATGCTAAAAGCTGTATGAAATAAATTCCAAGGTTTTTTGGAATTATTCAAAAAAAACTGTCTACTTTTAGTAACATTTGTGTACAGGCAAGCAACTAAATGAATCAATTGTCCGCCATATTCTGGGGGGCTAAAACGGTAACATTTTAGCATTTCATATTATGAAACATCTAACTGACGTTTCATCTAGGCCGCGGTCCGTTTCGAGTCAAAAGTGAGTAATAGCGCGCTGACGTCGCTCACGTTCATACAATTTATCAATTCGGGATGCGTGTCAGCGCGCTGTTACTCACTTTTGACTCGAAACGGACCGCGGTCTAGATGAAACGTCAAATAGATGATTCATAATATGAAATGCTAAAATGTTGCTGTTTTAGCCCCCCTGGTTGTCAACTTAAAACCACACACACCACTAACTTAGTTTCAGTTTGTTTTATTTGCGGAATTGTATGTACCTACTCAGAACTGGCTGGGTAAATAATTTGATAAAGTTATACATAGACACACTTGACCAACTTTTCGGGTACCTATGTACTGTGATCTTAAATTTTCAATTTCGTCATCCTTAAAAACTATGCTATCGTTTGGCAATTGCCAGCGATCACGATGAACAACTTCTTAACGTGCCTTACGAAGCACGGACATGCTCCCGCCTAATACCACTAAACTTTATTTGATGTGGTCACCAAGAGAGTGCTCTTAGGACCCTAACATCACAGCAACATGAAGTATCAATTCTATCTTTACAGAACCCACAAGTTCTTTCCATGTATTTCAAGGCATCTATCTATATGGAGTATAAACAAATCTGCTCATACTTTACGACCGCGTAAAAAAGCGGATTTCAATACCTTAGATTGGACTGCATCATCCCACGTGAGCGTCGCCTAGGGCTTTGTTTTACAATCCTCGGAAGGACTACAAACGCAGAAAAGAGATCAATGAAAGAAATAAAAAAGCAGTTAAGTGCAAGTTGGACTCGCTCACCGAGGGTTCCGAAGAAACTTGATATTTTTGTTGATATTACTTCATTTTTACGGTAATCCCTATCTATATGGCATTTTGCCAAATATCACAATATATTCTGAAAGTCGTAAGACTTGTGAAGAATTAAAGGTTTTGCTCGCCTTGCGAACTTCAAAATGTGGTATTACACTGAGTGTCGACGCTTGAGTATTTGGTATTTACTTTATATTGATAAAGTGTACCCGTGGCGCAGTTGTGACAGTGATCGGCGACGATCGTTGTTGTAAAGCAACACACGCCGGGTCGGAAAAGGGATGGGTGACCATCCGACCGAAATTTAGTGATGTGTATTTCGGGCATCGCCGTGCTTCGGAAGGCACGTTAAGCAGTTGGTCCCGGTTGACGTCGCTAGATGTCAGTCGTTAAGCCTAGTCAGAGGCCTTAGGGTGGCTTGATAACATCTGACAATAAGGTTGCTTACTAACCTTACACCCCTTTCTTTTTTTTTCTCGATGTAAAAAATGCATTTACGCACTATCCCACCGCTCGGGGAAACGGTGGGGGTGTGTGGGACTCGCCCACCTCTGAAGGAGGTGGGAATACCGCACTAAAAAATACACCGGTATACCTTCACCGCTTACGGGACGGCATGGCTCTGATCGATTGCCACATCGTCCCTGCGGCGGCCCGGCCTCCACGCCGGGCCTTCTCACGCCACGGGGGGCATCCTGATATACGAGGACACCCCCAGACGGGGACACCGTGCAATGGGGATTGGACTCTACAGCCCGCACCCCTGGTGTCACTTTTAGGGAAACCTTACACCCCTCCAACAACCCGCACTGAGCCCGCGTGTTGGAGTATGGCTTGTTCCACCTCATAGTTAGGTGAGGCCTGTGCCCAGCAGTGGGACGTATATAGGCCGATTATTTTATATTGATATTTCTACACCTTAATGAAATGGGATCTTAACCGACGGATGGACAACTAAGGATGCCATAAGTGTTCCCTAAATGTATTTCTGCCATATCTGCTATTATCGTGGAGAAATCCTCATGGATATTTCGGACGCCTACCGACGAAAACCCTCTCACTCGACTGCTCGACGTACGTACCCGATACCTCACATCGCCCACCTGGGCCTGGCAGTTGATGGGTGGCAAGTCCACTACACTGCAACACTTAAGTTCTCTCAGCTTTCCGACGGTTCGCCCTACCACCAGTACTAAACCCTAGTATAAACCTTAGTCTTGCTAATTATCTAAGCTAAACCTTGTAGAAATACTGTATTTAACTAGAACTCTCATTTGGGTTTTAGTTGGACAACTGAATTAACACGAGATAGTTTATATCACCAGCATTCGCAACATTTAGCACTCACCTACAAAGTTAAGGTTTGCTTTTCTATGCATAGAATGCATTAAGAGGTCTTATGAATAAATTAGTTAGTTAGCATAAATCCAGTAGTTTGAGCGCAAACGACACGAACTAACAAACAACAATGCGAGCCGTACAAAGCTAGCGTTGCAGTGAGGACGAACTTATTATCATAAGTGTTCGTTCGAATGGCTGAAGCGAAATCCAATTCAAAGCTAATAACGGGGAATGTATGGAATCAAGTTGCTGTTGAGTTCACCTGAATAGTAGCCGAGCGATGCCTGCGACTGCCAACTTGCGACTTGTTACCGAACAAATTCAAATTCAAATTCAAATTCAATTTTTATTGCATTCATGTTGTACATTACAGTTCTTAAATATAGTTTTTAGTTCAGAACATGAACCCTGTAAGGGCACCGCAATCAAAAAAACACTAATAAGTGGAATATCATCATACTATACTAATTTACAAATACAAACATTTATGACTCTTCATTAAAAAACTCTGACAGCGAATAGTAGCTTTTACTAATTAGATATTTCTTTAGATTTTTTCTGAATTTAGTGATATTTTCTTCTTTTTGCATATGCATTGGAATTTTATTAAATATTTTCACAATCATTCCTAAAGGACCCGATTTTACCATCTTCAATTTTGAACTAGGAAGTGCTAGTTTTTCTTTAGGTCTTAAGTTTTTTGGACGCACATATAGAGGAAACAGCTCTGGGTTTTTTTTTACAAAAATAGAAGCCTCCAAAATATAAATACAAGTCATTGTTAGGATATTTTGGCTTATAAAGTAGGGTTTGCAGCTATCTGTAATTTCTATATTAACTAATATTCGAAGGCATCGCTTCTGCAAAATAAATAGTTTTACTGCGTCCGTACTATTTCCCCACAGTATAATGCCATATTGGAGCCAAGCATGTGCATAAGCATAGTATGCACACTTTGCTGTTTTGACATCTGATGATTTCTTAAGTTCATAAAGTGCATATGTGAATCTGGATAATTTCGAGGATACCTTCTTTATGTGTTCTTTCCAGTTTATGGCAGAATCAATCTCTATCCCCAAGAGTGGGTGTGAATTTACGCATTCTAATTTAATGTTATTGAAGGAGTAATTTATGCTTAAGGCTTGCTTCTGATACGGCTTGAATTGCATTATTTTTGTTTTTTTATAGTTAATTTGGAGATGTTGAAGCGCTAACCAATTTGTTACATTTGTCAAAATACTGTCTAGTTGGTCGTTTAGACCTTGATTGTTTGTACAGGGGATAACCAAGGATAAATCATCTGCAAAAAGTGTACAAACCCCCCCCACGATTTCTGGCAAGTCATTTATATACAGCAGAAACAAAACACAACCCAGGACACTGCCTTGAGGTATAGCCTTATTCATGCTTACAGGATTTGATCTGACATGAGTTATGCGTCCTGTTCTGTCATCGCTGTGCTCCACCTCGACATACTGTATTCGATTTTCGAGGTAAGATGTAAACCACTTGTGTACTGGGCCCCGCACACCAACGTCGAGTAGTTTCTTCAGTAATATGTCATATTGAACTCTGTCGTAGGCTTTGCTCATATCAAGCAAAATACCTACAGCATATTTCTTCTCGTTTATAAAGTTAAGAACTTGACATATGTAATTGAAAACCGCTAATGATGTGGACTTATTTTTTCGGAAACCGTTTTGATCTTTGCTGAATATGAAAAACTTTTCGCAATACGCGTAAAGGCGGCCGGACATTGCGCCTTCGAAAATTTTAGAAAAAGTAGGTAGCAAAGCAATGGGCCTATAATTATTACAGTCAGTTTTATCACCCTTTTTGTGAAGGGGCTTTATCACTGAGATTTTCAATTTATCAGGGACAATACCCTCAGTAAACGATTG